>CM057458.1:600775000-605575000 GCA_016271365.2 Neoceratodus forsteri
TGATCTGATTTTGCTGCCACCTCTCTGCATAGTTTCAGTTAATATACTGTTTTAACTGTCTTGAAAGACACTCTCTTTTGAATTACTGCTTTTCTCTATACCTTCCCAAGCAATATCACACTCTGGTTGTGCTTCCACTAGACCACCAGGGATTCACTATATGTAGGCATGAGTGGTTCAAAAATGTTAAAGAATGAAACGTGTTTATATTTAATAGATTGAATTTTCCTCTCTTTGCCAGTGTGGGAAAACAACCTACAGTTTGTATAAAGTCAGTGCTGAGACTCCTCCTCCCTTGTATTGTACCTTGTCTGAAAAGTCAGGACTGTGACAGTGAGATTGGATTTACATAGATACATAGATACATAGACAGTGTCGGCAGATAAGGGCCTATGGCCCACCCAGTCTGCCCATTTGAGCTTGTAAGTTTAGTTTATGTTTTCCTAGAAGTCTGTTGCCCATTACCCCTGACCTCCAGAATTCCTTTATGTCTATCCCATGCATTCTTAAATCCCGTGATTGTTTCAGCCCCCACTACTTCCTCTGGCAGGTGTTCCACTTGTCCACCACCCATTCTGTGAAGAAATTGTTCCTCATGTTTCTCTGAATCGTCCTCCTCCAACTTCATCCATGCCCTCTAGTCCTGGAACATCTTTTTGCTTAAAAATAGTGTATTCCTGCACCCTGTTCCTCCTGTAAGATACTTGTATGTCTCTATCATATCCCTCTCCTCCTCTCCTCCAGGAGTACATATTCAGTTCCTTCAACCTGTCTTCATAGGACTTGTGATGCAATCCATGCATCATCTTTGTTGCCCTCCTCTGAACCTTCTCTACTCTGTCTATGTCCTTACGTAGGTATGGTCTCCAGAACTGTACACTGTACTCCAGGTGGGGCCTCACTAGTGTCTTGTATAGTGGAATTATGACCTCCCTTTTCCTGCTGGTGATGCCCCTGCCTATACATCCCAGCATCCTATTTGCTTTACCTGCTGCCTTGTCACACTGTTTCCCTACCTTGTGGTCATCAGAGATGATAACCCCAAGATCCCTTTCCTGCTTGGTCCATGCTATATCCTCACCCCCAACTGATATATTGTGCCAGGGTTTTTGTGCCCCATATGCATTATCTTGCACTTCTTTGCATTGAATTTCAACTGCCAAACCCCTGACCATTCTTCAAGTTTCTGCAGGTCCCTTCTCATTCTGTCTACACCCTCTGGTGTGTCTACTCTATTACAGAGCTTTGTGTCATCAGCAAACAGTGAAATTCTGCCTTCTAGGTCCCACGCAATGTCACTGATGAAGATGTTGAATAGGACCAGTCCCAGCACTGATCCCTGTGGTACCCCACTGGTCACTCTTCCCTCTGTGGAGTGACAGCCATTTACCACCACCCTCTGTGTCCTGCCACCCAGCCAGTTACCTACCCACCACACTACTGTCCTGCCCACACCCATATTCCCCAGTTTGTGTAATAGTCTTCTATGTGGCACAGTGTCAAAGGCCTTGCTGAAGTCCAGATAGGCCATGTCCACTGCCCTCCCTGATCCACCTCCCTAGTCACCCAGTCAAAAATTCAATGAGGTTGGTTTGACATGACCTCCCCTGGTGAAACCATGCTGCCTTGGGTCCTGTAGTCCATTGACAACCAGATGTTCCACCAATCTCTCCTTCAGTAGTGCTTCCATGATCTTCCCCACTACCGAGGTGAGGCTGACTGGTCTGTAGTTCCCCGCTTCTCTTTTGTTCCCACTTTTGTATAAGGGGACTACATCTGCTGTCCTCCAGTCTTTGGGTACCTCCCCTGTTTCCAGTGATTGGCTAAACAGGATAGCCAGAGGTTCAGCCACCACCTCTTTTAGTTCTTTAAGGACCCTGGGGTGCACCCCATCTGGCCCCATTGCTTTGTCAACTCTTATTACTTCCAGTTCCTTCAGGACCCTTTCTCATGTAAAGGGACTTGTGTCCATTTCTGCACCATTCACCCTTGTACTCCCTTCAGACCCATTACCATCCTCTTCCTCAGTAAAGACTGAGCAGAAATACCTGTTCAATATGTCAGCTTTACTGTTGTCATCCTCCATGTGGCCCCCATCCTCCCCCTTCGGTCTCACTATCCCTCCCTTTGTCTTTCTTTTTTCATTTATGTACCTGTAAAAGGTTTTGTCCCCTCTACCCACTGATTTTGCAATGTGTTCTTCTGTCTGAGCTTTGACTTCCCTTACTGACCTCCCTGCCTCCCTTTGCTTCTCCTGGTACTTCTCCCTATCCTGTTCTGCCTGTGTCTTTTTGTATTGCCTGAATGCAATCTTTTTGGCTTTCACCTTGTTTGCTACCTCTTTGGAAAACCATAATGGTCTCCTCTTCCTTTTCCTCTTGCTAACCTGCTTAATGCATAATTCTGTTGTTCTTGTAATCCCCATTTTAAATACTGCCCACTGTTCCTCAACCCCTGATTCCTGTCCCAGTCCCCTTAATGCCTCTTTGAAGTATCTCCCCATTTTCCCAAAGTGTGCCCCCCTAAAATCCAGGATACGTGTTTTTGTGTGGTTTAGTTCTGCTCTTCTGTGATTTCAAACCACAATGACTGGTGGTCACTGTTCCATTTAAGATTTGAGTTTATTTGTTTGCCATAACAGACTTCACAAAGTACAGCATACAAAAACACATGACTACAGAATTTAACAAAACTTACATTATTATATTATACAGAAGCATACAGTAGAAACATTGGCAATGTCAGCAGAAAAATATCAGTTCAACCACTCTGCTGTGTTTTACTCTATCCTTTCTTGAGACTTAAATGGTGTTTTTGCCCTTTGCCTTCCTCCTTGCTCCCTACATTTCTGACCCCTCCCCCATGACTCTATTATGCCCATAACTCTGTCCCAGCTATGCTTGAATCTATTAATTGATTTTGTAAGAAACAGTGATGTACTGGGGGACAGGACCAGAGGCTGTTGGTGGGGGATTCTGGAGAAACTTGAGGGTGTTCTACTTCACTGATAGGGGGTGGAACCATGGAAGAGTCTGCCAATGCAGGTGGTGGGGGAAGCTATCCCTAATGCATTCAGACATAGTTGGGGCAGGGTAAGAGGACTCATAGTGACCAAGGGGGGCAGCAAGGACTTAAGGGGTGGTGTATTAGTGGGAAGAGATACAGCCACCTGTGCAGTAGATCAGTGGTGATGTAGCATAGTAAGGGCACACTCTCTAGACCTTCAGTTTCCTTCTACAGTCAAATCCTATGTTTCTGTGTTTTTAATTGCATGACAGTTGTAGCTCTGTAAATGATGTGAATTTATGACAAAAGTGCATATTGTATAGAGTGCCCTCAGGGTATTAGAGAGAGAAATAATGGACAGCAAGTGACAGCAAAGGAGAATGAGAGAAAGAAATGACATGCTGATGGAAGACCATGCATTTTATCTCATGTTAGTGTATTCCTGCTAAAGGATGGTAGGGGGAATACATACAACACAGGTGATACTGTATGTCATGCTGGTGTGTGTGCACAACTCTGGAGACAGGCTGTAATTATTGACACAATGAGCAATTTCATGGGCAGCATGGGTGAGTCATTGACTGTTGTGGATGATGTACTGGACCTGGCAATGTTCACTGAGATAGTAGAAGGTGCTGCTGGTGCACTGCAGTGTGCTGTGTGGCCATCAAACACACATTTACAGACTATGACACAATTATGGTTCCATTTGTAATTGTTAGGTATGTGACAACACCATACACACATGGACTGGTTATAAGAATCAAGATGATTATAGTCCCACACCATGTACTATGGCACACATGATGTATAGGTACAGACTACATGGGCCATATGGGTGTTGTCCTGTGTGGTCCTGTGTTGGCACTATCTCACATATGCACAGCCTGAACCTCCCATGTACTTTTATAAATAGCACAGTTTGGTGATTCAGATGTATAGCAGTTGCATGATGACATACGTGTATGATTATTGCACACAGGTACTGCGTACACATGTGGCTGATAATAAGGAGGACGATAATTCTAGATAAACACACACACACATACAGGGGTATGCACACTGTAGCTGTATCAGAAGGAGGAAGTGGAGAAGAATGAGTTGGCTGCAGGTACAGATGAGCCAAATGGAACAAACATCTTGATATCACTCTGCATACAGTGCCCACCACCCTGTGGAACAGGCGCATATGGGATCTGTGATCATGTTAGAATATACAATGGCCAGGCCCAAGTTGTCCAGACTTGCCATCCAGTATTACATGGTGATAGCGCTCGCACGTGCACACACACACACACACACATGCACACATACACGTCAAGTAGATAATAGGTAATGCAGGACAAACTGGAGACACCACAGTACATTATCTGTGGAAGTAGAGTGGAGAGCAGAAGGCTGACCTTCTCTAAAGTCTCATGGTGTCATATGAGGCAGTGATATGGAAGATCTGACAGTTGAGGGTGAATCTGTAAGACCAGAAATGCTGAACTCATGAACACCATACTTGATATGCTCCACTCCTGGAAGCCAACACTAGGGAGATAAAGCAACAGACTACTACACGAGATACAGTAGCTCCGGCATGTATAGCACTGACACACACAAGCGCACACACACACACACACACACTAGCATGTATAAAACAGTGTGTGTGTGTGTATGCACATATGTGCGTAGCTGATTTTTGTGTGGTGATCTTCATGCATGTGCAATGTGTCCACCTGTTTTAACCTCAGATGTAACAATTTTCACTGCATGTCTCTCCTATCTCCTATACATGTAATCCCTTTGATGTTGGAAGGGGCTGCTTTGCTGTTTTTATTCCTGCCAAATGACTTAGACCACCTCTTTAGTGGTCTAGCATTTGCATCAAAATTGAAAAGCAAATAGCTGACACAAGCATCGAAAAGTGATGTAAGTCATCTTTCTGATGCAAATGTGATGTAATTCATTGTTCTGATACAAATGTAGGTTGGGTCATAAATTGTGGCTCTGTAGTGATGCAAAAACAGATGCAGTAGATAGTGGAGAAACCATCTTCTGATAGTGCACCACATCATGATACAGGTACAGCTGTTATTTGCAGCACAATGTTGAGAAAAATTGGAGTTGAGTCATGAGCAGTTCTTTGGAAATCCAGACCCAGGTCTACCTTACTGTAGAATTGCTCACTTGTATATACTTCTGGTTTGCAGATAGATGGGAGTTCACATTCAAATAAAACAGTGTGGTACGTTGTTCTGTTCCTTGAAATATGTTTAGATAAACAGGAAATTAGGACTATAAAAAACACAAAAGGAAAAGTCTGTTTAACACTTACTGTAGCTTCTGATACACACATAATGAAATTCTTATGGCAAGTTGTTAGGGACATAATTCAGAATCTCTGGCTGTATAGTAAAACATACACTATATGGTGAAATACATACATCATATAGTGAAATATATACATTATATAGTGAGATACATAGACAATGTAGTGAACCACATACAGTATCTACTGAAATATATACATCGTATAGTGAAATACATATACTGTATACTGAAATACATATATTATATAGTGAAATACATACACTATATAGTGAAATGCTTACACTGCATAGTGAAATACATACACTATCTACTGAAATCCACATACTGAATACTGAAAATCCACATACACTATATACTGAAACAAATGTACTATGTACTGAAACATATAGACTACCTATTGAGATACATACACTACAGACTGAAACATCCACATAAATTATCTACTGAAACAAATACTCTATAGATTGTAACACATACACTAAATATTGAGAGAAAACTGCATACGCTATATACTGAAACAAATACACTATATATTGAAATACATACACTACACATTGAAAAAAGCATATACACTATATACTGAAACAAATACACTATATATTGAAACATCTACACTTTATATTGAAATACATACACTATCTATTGAAATAAATACACTATGCACTGAAAAATCTGCATACACTATATATTGAAACAAATACACTGTATATTGAAATACATACACTATCTATTGAAATGCATATACTACACACTGAAAAAAGCACATACGCTATATACTGAAACAAATACACTATATATTGAAACATCTTCACTTTATATTGAAATACATACACTATCTGTTGAAATAAATACACTATGCACTGAAAAATCTGCATACACTATATACTGAAACAAATACACTACATGGTGAAACACATACACTATGTAGTGAAACACATACACTGTAGACTGAAAAATTCACATACTCTATACACTGAAACAAATAAACTATATACTGAAATGGACTATGTTCTGAAACTACCCATCCCTCTGCCCCTCCCCCATGAATGTCCTAGAGTTGAACTCATTGCCTGCTGCATTCAGTTAGCTGCTAGCTTGATGAGAGGATCTCTGAAACTGCTGAGCTGAGAGTAAAAAAACAGGGCTATCTCTTATTCTACTTCTTTATGGGGTTTTCCTTTTGTTTTGCTTACACGTTTAGTCAAATATCAGACCATTGTGATGTGACAAGAAACTTTTAAAACTAATTTAAATGCTGTAGTTTATTCTTTTAAATAAGTGCTGCCTTCATTTACTGTCAGACAACACATTTGTATAGGAAGCTAATACAGGATATTCCTAACATACCTGTATACATAGGGATTTGTTTTATGTGTAATTAATTACTGTGTAAGTCCAGCAACTTATCTGAGTTGAATGCTTGGGAAGTACTTCAGGAGCTGTGGAAGTGTAAGCCAAAATCATTGCTAGTTTGTACTCTATGGACTATGTTTTAAGTTTTTATTTTAAAATATATATTTTTGCTGCAATCCCTCAGTATTCAATTTTCATCAGGACTTTAGCTGGCATATGCACATAATTTGCATTGTTTTACTAAATAACTTTATTGTGAATCCTCACTGGAGGCATGCACAGTCTGTTTTGGGGTTTGAGCTTCTCAAACTCTGTTTTATTCCTTTTTTTTTCCATAGAGATTTTTATCTCCTTAGTCGCCCTGCTACCCCTTTGCCCACTGACATCTCCATCCCAATCACTTACCATTCACAGGACATATTTGCTCTGAGATCCCCCCACTCACATCCCCCATGGTGGGGCCAGGAGGGGGAGGGCCATTGACAAGGAGACACATATATGAGCAGAGCCCGTTTAGCAGTGCAAAATCTATGGCAGGTTGTTGGATCATTTTGCCATTAGGGGGTTTCTACCTTTGGTTTCATCCCCTGGGAAGACAAGCATGGAATTATGCAATTGCGTATAAAGACACATGCTTCCGTTGTGCCTGCCTGAGCCCTCCCCCTTATGCAACTCCACTGCCCTGCCAGCCCTCCTCAGCTAGGTGGATGTTGAAGAGCGGGGTGGTCAGACTTCCCTCACTGAGAGAGGCATTCCCGAGATGCTCAATCATATCTTCCCCAAGCTAACCCCTGTGCAACTCAGGTCCACCCCAAAACTGGGCCACTGGCATAGGAGGCAGTGCAATCACCACCAAGCTGCTAGGCCAGCCCACCAGACTGTGTCTTTATAAGTAAATAAAGACAGCATATAGGTAAAAGAAGAAAACAAACTGTATTTTAACTAGTCTGTTATAAACATTTTAAGTCACATCACAATGTTTTGAAATTGGATAAAGGTTTTGCAAGCAAAATATGATAAAACAATACATAAAGAGATAAGATAAACCTTTTATGTTTACCTTCTGCATCTTAGGAGGCATCGGCTAGGATTTTTAGTCAATTGGGGTCCCATTTTCAGAAGGTTAGCATACAGAGCTAAACATTACACTGTGGGAACAGCATGGTTGGATCGGTGTCATATTCAGCATCACTTTTTTTTTTTTTTTTTTTAAGTTGTTTAACCAGGTATAGCACACTAAGCTGAAAGCTTTTTTACAGGAGCGACCTAGGAGCACAAGGAGGTTAAGTGACTTGCTCAGGGTCACACAGTATGCAAGTGGAAGCTGTGGGATTCAAACCCAGGTCTGGTCTGGTCTGCTAGATGTCACCAAATTTGCAGCTCAGAGCCTTAGAAAACTGCGCTATACTGCCTCCCTGATCATTGATGCTACCCTGATCATGTGCATATATACTACTACGGCCAAGTAATTGAGTAATCCTCTCCTGCATACCGAGCACCGTGCTGTATAAAAGGTTTCCTTAGTGACCATAAGTACCTCTCTCTACATTTTATACTTAGCTTCTAGGCTTCTAGTACCTAGATGCTTGATGTTGCACTTTTTGGCTTTGAACCCAAACTGCCATGTCCCATAGCACTCTTTAAGTTTTCTAATGTCCCCACTCATTCTCTCCATCTGCACCTATCAACGCTATTACAGATTGTGGTGTCATCTACAAAAAGGCCTATCTCCCTTCCAGTTTTCTGTTATGCCACTTATAAAGACACTGAGAGGATGTGTCCATTACTGAACCTTCAGCACCCTACGGTCACTCTCTCCTCACTGGAGGAGTGCCATTTCCACCACCTTCTGTGGCTGTGTGCTGTCTCAGGTGCAGCACTTAGGAGTGCACAACACTAATCTGAAAATGGGGGCCCACATACCACTGTAACAGGACTAGCACTGCATTGTGATAAGCATGGCTGATACTATTTTAAAAAGCATTCTTCTGTGCAGTGCTAACCTGTTAATGTGGCACTATTTATTTTTTTTGCACAGGATTACTAATTGCAACCAGGTGCTCATACAATTGGGGGTTAATCTAAAGCATATAAGGTATACAGGTATACTAAATGCTTTCTTGAAGTGTTAACACACTGCGTGGTTAGTGCTAGTTAATGATTCTGGGAATCATGTTTTAACTGCACACACGCAGCCTGCCAGCAACCCCCCACACACATACACACACAGTCAGTTCTGGACACAATACAAAAACAAGCATTTGTCAATGCTGAATGTTGATTGCATTGGTCTGTTGAGCTCGCTCACTGGCCCTCTGTCACTTGCTCATTCTGTTTCTCCCAGTGCTGCAGGCTGCTGTTTTGTACTGAGCTCCTTCCTGCATTGGCACCCTTTTCTGTCCAGAAAGAAATCTGCAGATGGCCTGACAGAGCTCCGTTGAGGTGGGTCACTCCCCCCCCCGACTCCCTCATTCTGTTTCTCCTTATGCTGCAGGCTGGCCTTTTGTACTGGGCTCCTGCCTCTGTTTGTGGCTTTTTCTGCCAACAAAGAAATCTGCTGTAGTCCCAACACAGGTCCGTTGAGGTTGCTCACTCCTCCTCTGTCACTCACTCATTCCGTGTCTGCCGGCGCTGCAGGCTGGCCTCTTGTATTGGGCTCCTGCCTGCGTTGCCACCTTTTTATGCCCACAAAGTAATCCACAGCAGTCACAATAAAGCTTTGTTGAGCTCACTCACTCCCCCCTCTCTCACTAACTCATTCTGTTTCTGCCACCGCTGCAGGCTGTCCTTTTGTACTGGGCTCCTGGGTGCATTGCTGCCTTTTTTTACCCACATAGAAATCTGCAGCAGTCCCAACAGAGCTCTGTTGAGCTCACTCACTCCACTTCCCTCACTCTCTCACTGGTTCTGTGTCTTCTGTGGGTGCAGGCTGTCCTTTTGTACAGGGTTCCTGCCTGCATTGGCTTATTCTGCCCACAAATAAATCTGCAGCGGTCCCGACGAGGTCCATTGAGCTTGCTCACTCCTCCTCTAAGTCACCCATTCCATTTCTGCCTGCACTGCAGGCTGGCTTTATACTGGGCTCCTGCCTACATTGCTGCTTTTTCTGCCCACAAGAAATCTGCAGCTGTCCCGACAGAGCTCCATTGAGGTCACGCACTCCCCTTTTCTCACTGGCTCATTCTTTTTCTCCTGGCGCTGCAGGCTGCCCTTTTGTACTAGGTTCCTGCCTCGGTTGGCACCTTTTTCTGGTCACAAAACAATCTGCAGCAGTCCCGACAGAGGTCCGTTGAGCTAGCTCACTCTTTCTCTCTCACTCTCTTGTTCTGTTTCTGCCAGCGCTGCAGGCTGCCCTTTTGTACAGGGCTCCTGCTGGCATTGCTGCCTTCTGCCCACAAAGAAATCTGCAGCAGTTATGATAGAGCTCTGTTGAGCTCGCTCAGTTCCCCCTCTCACTCACTCTATCTGTTTCTCATGCTAATGCAGGCTGCCTTTTTGTAGTGGGCCCCTGCGTGCATTGCTGCCTTTTCCTGCCCACAAAGAAATCTGCAGCAGTCCCAACAGAGCTCCGTTGAGCTCACTTACTCCCCATCCTTCACTCGCTCATTCTGTGTCTCTCGCTGCTGCAGGCTGTCCTTTTGTACTGGGCTTCTGCCTGTGTTGGCACCTTTTTTTGCCCACAAAGAAATTCGCAGCTGTCCTGACAGCTCTGTTGAGGTCACTTACTCTGCCTGTCTCATTCACTCATTCTGTCTCTCCTGGCATTGCAGGCTGCCATTTTGTAGTTGGCTTCTGCCTCTCTTGGCACCTTTTTCTGCCCAGAAAGAAATCTGCAGCAGTCCCAACAGAGCTCCGTTGAGCTCGCTCCCTCCCCTTCTCTTACTCGATCAATCCATTTCTAGCGGTGCTGCAGGCGGCCCTTTTGTACTGGGTTCCTGCCTGCGTTGCCGCCTTCTTCTGCCCACAAAGAAATCTGCAGCAGTCACAATACAGCTCCATTGAGCTGGCCCACTCAGTCCCCCATTCTCACTCGTTCATTCTGTTTCTTCCACCGCTGAAGGCTGCCCTTTTGTACTGAGCCCCTGCATGCATAGCTGCCTTTATCTGCCCACAAAGAAATCCGCAGCAGTCCCAGAAAAGCTTCGGTGAGCTCACTCACTCCCCCTCCCTCACTCGCTCATTCTGTGTCTCCCAGTGCTGCAGGCTGCACTTTTGTACTGGGTTCCTGCCTGGATTGACAGCTTTTTCTGCCCACAAAGAGATCTGCAGCAGTCCTGACACAGCTCTGTTGAGGTCTCTCACTACCCCTCTGTCACTTGCTCATTCCTTTTCTGCAGGCGCTGCAGACTGGCCTTTTGTACTGGGCTCCTGTGTGCATTGCTGCCTTTTTCTGCCCACAAAGAAATCTGCAGCAGTCCCGACACAGCTCCATTCAGCTTGCTCTCATTCCCCTTTTCTCACTCGCTCATTCCGTTTCTGCCAGTGCGGCAGGCTGCCCTTTTGTACTGGGCTCCTGCCTGTGTTGCCGGCTTTTCATGCCCACAAAGAAATGTGCAGCAGTCATCATAGAGCTCCATTGAGCTCACTCACTCCCCCTCTCTCACTCGCTCATTCTGGTTTTCCCACCACTGCAGGCTGCCCTTTTGTACTGGGCTCCAGCGTGCATTGCTGTCTTTTTCTGCCCACAAACAAATCTGCAGCAGTCCCAAAAGAACTCCTTTGTGCTCACTCACTCCCCCTCCCTCACTCACTCATTCTGTGTCTCCTGCCACTGCAGGCTGCCCTTTGGTACTGGGCTCCTGCCTGCATTGGCGGCTTGTTCTGGCCAGAAAGAAATCTGAAGCAGTCCCGACACAGCTCCATTGAGCTCGCTCACTCCCCCCCTCTCACTCACTCATTCCGTTTCTCTTGGTGCTGCAGGCTGGCCTTTTGTACTTGGCTCCTGCCTCCGTTGCTGCATTTTCTGCCCACAAAGAAATCCGCAGCAGTCTCAATACAGCTCTGTTGAGCTCGCTCACTACCGCTCTGTCACTCACTCATTCTGTTTCTCTTGGTGCTGCAGGCTGCGCTTGTGTACGGGGCTCCTGGCTGTGTTGGCACCTTTGTCTGTCCACAAAGAAATCCGCTGCTGTCCCGACAGAGCTACGTTGAGGTCGCTCAGTCTCCCTCTGTCACATGCTCATTCTGTTTGTCCTAGCATTGCAAGCGGCCCTTTTGTACGGTGCTCCTGCCTGCATAGGCGCCTTTTTCTGCCCACAAAGAAATCCGCAGCAGTCCTGCTAGAGATCTGTTGAGTTCACTCAGTCCCCCCATCTCACTCACTCATACTGTTTCTCCCACCACTGCAGGCTTGCCTTTTCTACTTGGCCCCTGCCTGCTTTGACACCTTTTTCTGCCCACAAAGAAATCTGCAGCAGTCCTGACAGCGCTCCGGTGAGTTCACTCACTCACCCTCCCTCACTCGCTCTCTCGTTCTGTTTCTCCCAGTGCTGCAGGCTGCCCTTTTGTACTGAGCTCTTGCGCTGGGGCCTTTTTCTGCCCACAAACAAATCCGCAGCAGTCCCGACAAAGCTGAGTTTAGCTCGGTCACTCCCCCCCACTTGTTCGATCTTAATCTGTCCCAAACATTGATTTCCCACAGCGATCGTGCTATTCTCCGGCAGGAGTGCAAAAACATATTTAGACCGGATGTGAAAAATGACAGCTGTACTCATCATAAGGAGGTGTGAAAAAAGTGCCACTGTTGAAGATGTGCTGTGAAAATATTACAAATGTACAAAGTTCCAAGGGTGCGTGAAACAGTTCAATGCACGCTTGTAACACAATCATGTTATGGAGTTTCGTCACCAAATTTTCAACATAGGGCTTTTAGGACCTCTGCTCATGAACAGTGCCACTGTCATTTTCTTAATCTGTCCCTAACACTGATTTACCACAGTGACCGCTTTATTGTGTGCGTCAACTGTGAAACCACATTTCAGTCAGGATGTGAAAAATGACAGCTGTACTGCTCATAAGAAGGTGCAAAAAAATGCCACTGTTGAAAATCTGGCATGACAATATTACAAATCTGCGAAGTTACAAGGGTGTGCAGAAAGTATGCAACACACACTTGTAATACAGTCATTTGCTGGGCTATCATCACCAAATTTTCAACATAGGCATTTTAGGACCTCTGCTCATGAACAGTATCACTGTCATTTTCTTAATCTGTCCCGGACAGTGATTTCCCACAGCGACTGCTCTATTCTGCGCCGGAAGTGTGAAAACACATTTCAGCCAGGATGGGAAAAATGACAGATGCACTGTTCATAAGTAGGTGTGGGAAAATGGCAATGTTGAACATCTGGAGTGAAAATATAAATTCACGAAGTTTACGAGCGTGTGTGCAAACTGCGCAACACACGCTCGTAACACAGTCATTTTATTGAGTATTGTTAGCAGATTTTCAACACAGCCAATTCAGGACCTCTACTCATGAACAGTGTCACTGTCATTTTCTTAATCTGTCCTGAACACTGATTTCCCACAGCGACTGTGCTATTCTGTGCCAGAAGTGCGAAAACACATTTCCGCTAGGATGTGAACAATGACAGCTGTACTGTTCACAAGGAGGTGTAAAAAAAATGCCAATGTTGAAAATCTGGCATGAAAATAATGAAAATTCACGCAGTTAAGAGTGTGGGTAGCAACTGCGCAGCGCACGCTCGTAAAACAGTCATTTTTTTGATTATTCCCACCAAATTTGCAACATAGGCTTTTTGAGATCCACCTCATGAACACTGGCACTGTCGTTTTGTTAATCGGCCCTGAAAGGTGATTCCGCGCAGTGACCGCAAAATCACCTTTCGGGGCCGATTAACGCAATCACAGTTCAAGAATTCATGAGGAGGGTCCCAAAAACCCTATGTTGAAAATTTGGTGAAAAAAGTCCCAAAAATGCCTGAGATATGTACTAAAGTTGAAAAAACACTATTTATTACGTTATACAGCTTACCGGCATTTTCTCAGTTCACGGTCGGCTTTGAAGAGTGCAGATGTGTTCCTGGTCCACCGAAGATCTTCACGCCAAGCTCCGGAGGTAAGTATGAGGTGACAGGGGTTGTGGGGAGGCAAGGTATGCAGTGGGTTGGTGCGGGTTGCAGGTGGGGGCCAGGGACACTACGAGAAACCGTTTCCTTTTTTGCAGGTAAAAAAAAAAATACTTCACGGGACTGTTTTTCCCTTTACAGGGGCATGTGGCATGCTAGGATGGGCACCCAGCATGCCACCAATGGCATTCTTTTGGGGGGCAGCAGTAGCCTACAGGGATTGGGCACCCCATCGGCAGGAATAAAAGTGGGGGGTGTTACAGAATGCCGATGGGGAGTGGGCTCCCCCGTCGGCACCATAAACAATGGGGCACTGAGGCCGACGGGGTTTGGGGACCCTGTTGGCACATAAACACGCTGGGGGGGGTTATTGTTTGTGAACACGGCGACAACCTGCCGCCTGTTTACAAACAATATCAAGGTTTTACATCCCACTCTGCAATGATGGGTCGCTCCTCACCTGCAGCAGATGGCTGACACTTAAATGACGAGGTGGCCCTGATTGCAGCGGCAAATTGTCAGTAGTTGGTGCAAATATTCCAAACTACTGTCACCAGCAACCTGCGATGTGTTATTTGCACTGTCTTAATCAATATAAAATGGTACATCCTGTCTGCCCCATTTCCCATATTAATCCTCAGAACCTACTGTCCATGCAGGGTAATAGGCCACTATCCACTCCCTTGTTTCCTCCCTACTACTATCAGCATGAGTAACTATTATACCTTCACTTTGTCAGAGCCATGCTTGAAACCATTTATGGTTTGGAGCCTGCCATCTCAGTTGGCAAACTATTCCACATTTCCACCACCATTTCTGGAAAATAAACTTTCAATATCCTCTTGAACCTCCCTCCCATCAGTCTCTACTTGTGCCCCCATAACCTTGAACTGTTACTCATGCTAAATAGTTCTCCATTCACCTTGTTTATTCCTTACAGGAACTTGAAGGTCTCCATCATATCATTCTTCTCTTGTCTGGTCTCCAGTGAAGACATGTTCAGTGCCTTGAGCAGATCCTCATACGATCTGTCCTGTCAGCTCTGAATCATCCTGATCACCCTTTGTCCTTATCTTTCCTGAGGTGAGGTCTTCAGAAGTTCAGAACTCTGAACAGTATACCCAGTGCAGCCTCACCAACGATCAATAAAGAGGCAGTAAACCTCTTTTCTTCCCACTATCAGAACCTCTTCTGGCACATCCTAGTATCCTATTTGCCTTATTAGATGCCTCACTGTACTGGCTTGATTGTTTAAGGGAGTCACTAATGATGAATACTAGGTCCCTTTTCTCAGCTGTAGTGCTCAGCTCTACCCCTCCTATCCAGTACTCTGTCCTGGGGTTCTTGTCCCCTAAGTGAATCACCTTGCACTTTTTGGCATTGAATTTCAACTGCCAAACCTTAGGCCACCTCTCTAATCTTTACATGTCAGTCTGCAGTTTCCTACTTCCCCATCACTATCTACCCTCCCATGAGCTTGGTGTCATCTTCAAAGAGACACAGAACCAGATTCATTCTCAGACGTTGTTAATGAGCATATTGAAGAGAACAAGAGTCAGGATGGATCCCTGTGGCATTCCAGTCCTGACTTCCCTCTTTTCTGATTTGACACCATAATCACAACCCTCTGATGCCTCTCATTCAACTAAAGCCCCCTCACCCCCACCAAAACACTGCTTATATTTTCCTTCAAATCCTGGTACCTCACCTCCTTGTGCCATGACCTAAGTCAATCTGATTGGTCCCCTATCTTATTGGTCTGCTCCACTGATTCCATGCTAACATATTTCAAAACAAAATTACTCTAACTATATATTTTTTTTTAGTTGTTTAACCAGGAGTAACACACTAAGCTGAAAGCTTTTTTACAGGTGCAACCTGGGAGCACAGGGAAGTTAAGTGACTTGCTTAGAGTCACACAGTATGCAAGTGGAAGCTGTAGGATTCAAACCCAGGTTTGGTCTGCTGGATGTCACCAGATTTGCAGCTCAGAGCCTTAAACCACTGTGCTATACTGCCTCCTCTTTATGGGACTGCCATGCCCCCCCCAGAGCAGAACATGAGAAAAGGTACACCACCTTCCCTAGATCATGGCTGACCTCATAGCTTACTTGCAAGTGCATGATTTGGCCTGGTCAAAAAATAAATATAATGTATGTTAGAACGCTGTTAACCTTAGGAAATCATCATTTCCTAAGGTTGTTAACACTCGATGTAGCGTAGATATGTTGTTAACCTATCGATCTCGTCACATCGATAGAGATAACATAGTAAAGTCTCTGCATATCTTTTTTTAAAACACGAAACCGACTGAAGAGGAAGCCGGCGGGAAGGACTGAAGGGCTGGCGGTGACTTTTAAAAAACGAAGTTCTTTTTTTTGATAGTGGGACCACACACTATAAAATAATAATGGTCTCTCATCGTTAACCGGTCAATTTTAATCGCTCGAGGTTGCCTATGGCGGCGTAAACCTCTCGAGCTTCGCTCTCGAGGTTTACATGGTCACCCTGGCAACCTCTCGACTGTTAACTGACCGGCTAACGATAGAGGACCATACATTATCCTCTATGTAATCCATCCCCCATGGCTTCCAGAGGTATCATTATCTCTGCAGCATCTGTACCATGGCAATAAGCTTGCCAAAGGTGAGAATTTTACGTATAACTTCAGTACCAACATTGGTTACCTGTCTAAATTTTGAAAGGCTGCCACAATCTCTTCTCCCCTCCCACTCCTTTGCCTGTTCTCAGAGTCAGTGACACCTCTGTCGCTAACCTCTCCATCATCACCATAGAGATATAATTCCTTTTCATCACCTGTACCTCCTCTCTCCTCTCCTCCCTCTCCCCTTCCTCACTTCCCTCTCACCCCACCAGCCTACATGACTGTCATCTCCTTCCTTCCCACTATTGTTTTTTTTCTCTCCAGTAACTCCATCCTTTATCCCCGACACACTTCCTGCCCTTAGTCCTTCCAAGGGTAGGAGCCCAGATGGCTGGGATAGCAAGCTCCTCCATCTGACTGCTTCTGCAATCTCTTCCCCATTGGATGACCTCCCTAACCTCTCTTTCTGGTGTTCCTCCATCCCTGCTGACCGGAAGGTTGCCACTGTTACTCCTCCTCCTCCAAAAGATGGTGACCCATCAGGTACGAACAGCTACTGACTCATTTCTCTCCTCCCTCCAAAATGCAGGAACAAATTATCTTGTTACAACTCTCTCCTTTCTGGACTCTTCCTTTTCACCCCAATACAAGTCGACTTATGCAAAAATCACTCCACCACCTGCTCAGGCTCTCACCAAATCCATCCATAATGGTATGGATCACAGCCTATTCACTCTGCTATCTTTATTGATCTAGCCAAAGCATTCAACCCTGTCTACCACCCAATTATTGACAAACTCCAGGCTGCAGGCTCTCTGACTTAGCCATCAGCTGTTCCACTCCTACCACAGGGGTAGGTCCCAGCAGTCAAAGGGGTGACCCTCTCTCCTCCCTGCCCGTATCCACTTGGGTCCCACAAGGATCTTGTGTTAAGACCACTACTTTTCTCCATTTTCCTTAATGATCTCCCCTCCATGTGCTTGTCTGCATCCATTCACATGTACATGGATGACACGGTCCTCTTCACAGCAGGCCCATGACTCCAGCTGGACTTTGACTGTTCAGCCCTGACCACACACAAATCAGCTTTTCTCAATGCCAAGAAGGCTGTCTCCATGTCCTTTGGCACAAGGCACCAGAATCTCTAGGCTCCTCCTCTTCCTACTTTCCATACCCTGGATGGCTCCCCTGTGGAAGATGTCACCACCTTTAGTTATCTTGGTATCTGGCTAGACCAGCACCTAAATGTTTCTGAACAAGTGGATGCTATAGTCAAAAAGCTGCACAACAATTTGGTGCACTTTACAGGAACTGTGAATGTATCCCACCTCCAGCATACCATGCTATTATCCCGAGAATGATCCTCCAAATCTCTGACTATGGTGAGTTGGTCTACAGCGTAGCCCCCTTCACTACCCTTGCCAGACTGGACACACTCTTCAACTATTTCTGCCATTACACTCTCGACTATCCTTCTTGGACTCACCATTGTTCTATATATAAATCTCCTTTTTCTAGACAGACACCATGCCCACTGTGCCAGCTTTGTGGACAACTCGCTTGTTTCTACCCTCCTATCTCTCTGATGGCCCCGTTATAGCCATACCATCAGAAGCTGAAATATTCAAACCCTAGCAGTCCCTTCAGTTTCCACAACCATCAGCAAAGTCATATTCAGCCACCGCTGCTCTAAAATCTGGAACTCCCTCGCCCCAGCCATTCACCAATCTCCCTCCCATGGATTCTTTCAAACCACTTCAGTGGTATCACCTCTCCCTCCTGCATTTGCTCTAGTTTTCCCTCTTGCTCTCCTATTACATGTTTCCAGTTTAGGTACAGCTAACATTTGGCACCTATGCTTCCACTCTAGGCATTATGCACCAATGTTTATAGCTAATGTTGAAGTAAAAGCCTCTCCAGCCCCTTTGTGTATCAGCTGTGCAGATGGAGCTCCCCTCCTAACTGTGAACTCCATCAAATACCTTGGGGTGACACTTGACCCCCAGTTGGACCTAGGGAGTCATATCCTAAATGTCTGTAGATCTGTGAACTGTAATTGGGTCTGGCCTATAGGGGCCAATAACCTGACACCTGCTGCTGTCTGGCACTTGCTAGAGGTGTATTACTTCCTTCCCTTAGCTATGGTCTCCACCAATTTGCCTGTACCTCCAAAGCTCTTCTTACTCAGTGGCACACAACGTACAGTAACATCTGTCGCTTTGCACTGGCTGCCCCCGTCTCACCCACCATTGTGAACTTTATGATAAACTAGGTTGGCTTTCCCTGACCAGTCACCTGAACTTTGGGCTGGGATGCCTCGTGGGCAAAGTGATCAGAACCGGCACCCCCTCTGGGGCTGGCACAGCTTCTGTCACCTCCTGACCCCTCCTTTTACCACTCAGGTCCCAGGGTCCTGGGATGCTAAAAGGACCCCTCACCCGAACCCTTATGGGGGGGCAGGGACTTTGTTGCATGTGCTCCTAGGTGCTGGAACTCCTTTCCTGACCATGTTCGTTCTGCCTCCTCCCATCAGTGCTTCCGGAAGTCCCTGTGGGGGCATCTGAAACTGGCCTCAGCGTGTGAATGTCCCAAGCCTCCCTAGCTCCAATATACTTGAGCCCAACTGTTCTGAGGACCTGCCAATAATCTTTGGTCAAGCTTTCGTGATCCAATTGCTCTCCTAGGCATCTGACTGCACCATGTATGCTCTAGGCTATATATTGTTGATTATAGTCTTTATCAATTCCTCACATAGCAGTTCACTCCATGCCTTACCGTTTTGTGACTCAATGCATTTTGTTACTCTATGTACTAGCTTTGCTTGCTGTTATGTTCTGATGTACCTGTATTACCTGTTGTACTCTCCCTGGAAGTTCCTTAAAATAGGCATATAACTTGTCTAGTGTACCTCCCCGGTTAACAAAAGCTAAATAAATAAATAAAACTGCTCTGTATTTGATCGCCAGCATAGGTTTGTGGCTCCTGACTGTGCTGTATATGCATTGTCGATTGTTTGCTTGTCACTCAAGTTCTCACATCTTGCATGTATTATTCCCAATCTAATTTGTGGTTGTGTACCACTCTGCTCCATGTATGTCATGTATTTTGAACTATTGCGCTACCTAAGACCCACTTGAACAAGTTCCCCTTCCCCAGGATACATCTAGAAATGAGCTCCCAGCTTAGTATTCCTGGGTGGGGAGCACTAGACACCAAGGATCATTTTACTATAATAATTGGAGCCATTTAAACTGCTAGCAGGGATGTAGAACCTTTACATGCCAAGGATAATTTTGGTATACTATTTGAGAGCATCATAATGGTGACCACAGGTAGGGTCACAATATGCACCACTGTGTGCTCAAATTAATTTATTTATTGAAAAGTTTCACCAGGGAAGGTACACTGAACAACAAGTTGCTCATCTCCCGGTACGACCTGGGGGAGAGGGTGGTGGGAGTTACATAGTAACAATGAGTACACACAAAATACACAGTATCACACAAAAAAATAGGTTACAACTGAATTACACATTAGCATGAAAAGCAAATAATTACAAGGGTAGAGAAGTGAAAACCAATGCACTGTGAGCCTGTAGAGACACAGAGAGAGAGCGTAATGTAATAGCAAGTGTGAACCAATGGCCTGCACTATGCAGACTAAGAATAGCACAGGGTGGCAAGTGAAGTGAGTCAGCAGGGCATCAAACAGGATGTAGGACAAGAAAGGGGGGAGCTAGGGGCAGGTGCAATTTACAGAGAGGAAATTATGAAGAGCTTGATTTAATGAGCCAGGCGAGGAAGAGGATCGGATATGTGTAGGAAGAGCATTCCACATTTTGGGGAGATGATAGGAGTGGGAGGCCTGTCCACTAGCGGTGGATCTCCTGGGAACAGACAAAGTTCTGTGGTCATGGGCTCTTAGAAGTTGAGAGGGAGTGAGTGGGGGGATTAGGGAATTTAGGTAGGAAGGGAATGTGCCAAGCCAGTACTTAGAGATGAGATTTGCGCAATGATGCAGTCACCTATTTGTTAGGGTTGGGAAGGCTAAAGCTCAGTACAAGTGGCAGCGGTGGGTAAGGTGAGGTGCATCCAGAGCAAACTGACGGAATGAGTTGAAAAGAGTATCCAGGTTGGCTAAGGAGGTGGCAGGAGCAGAACAATAAACAACATTGCAATAGTCAAAAACCGGGAGGATAATTTTTGGGATAAGTTCGCGTCTTGCCTGTGGCGAGAGGCAGGAGCAGTTTCTATATAAGGCACCAAGTTTGGGATGAAGCTTTTTTATTATGGCATCTACATGGGCCAAGAAGGTGAGATGTTTATCCAGCCAAACGCCCAGATACCTGAAAGACTCGTTAGCAATTACAGTTGCTCCGTCGAGGGTAGTGATGGTAGGGCAGAAGGAGCCTTGACAGCTTCTGATGTGTGCCAAAAGTCATGGACACAGTTTTCTTGGCATTTAGGAAGAGTTGGTGAGATTGAAACCAGCTCTAGGCATTATTGAAATCACGTTGGAGCCTGGAGGCGACATCCAAGGGTGAGGGCCCAGAGGAGAATAGAACCGCATCATCAGCATACATATGTATAGAAGATGAGGTACAGATGGATGGAAGATCATTCAGAAAGATGGAGAAGAGAATCGGGCCTAGTATGGACCCTTGGGGACTCCAAAGTATATGGGTAGAGGAGGGGAGATGTAGTCGGATATTTTTACAGACTGTGAGCAGTCATATAGGTATGTGCTGAACCATTTAATGGCATGTTCAGACAGCCCAGCTGATGAGAGGAAGTGGAGCAGGAGGAAGTGGGAAACCGTGTCAAAAGCTTTAGCAAGATCAATAAAAATGGCACTGGTTATGTGACCGCAATCCATGCCTGTCAGGATCGCATCAGTAATTCAAAGTAGCGAGGTAGTAGTAGAGTGATGTTTACGGAACCCAGATTGATATTGGGTATCGAATTTCTGTCTGAGAGGTACGAGGATAGTTAGTCAAGGACTAGATGTTCTTGTAGTTTGGCTAACCAGGAGGAGAAGATATAGGGTGTAGTTCTCAGGGGAGGAGGAGTCCCACACTTATGGAGAAGGAGGACAATAGCATGTTTCCACTGACGGGGAATTTTGGCCAAGTGAAATGAGAGATTGAAAAGAGCAGTGAGTGGGGGAGCAATGGCAGAGGCAGGCAAGTTTAGTAACTTTAGGTCCAGTCCATCAGAGGAGCTACCTTTGCTCGGGTTTAGGGCTACTAGGCCACCAGCATGTCAGTTCTTAGAATTTTAGAGAAGGAAAAGCTTTGAGGTGGGGCTGGAGGACTTCTAATGGGTGCGGAGAATAACTGGTTAATAGTTGGGAGGGAGTCTAGCAGAGTAGAAGCACATGAGGTAAAGTGCAAGTTGAAAGCAGCAGCAATGCTAGGGTGGTCGGCAATGACAGTATTGTTTATTTGGAGGAGGGGGGAAGGGGAGCCTGTGGGGAGAAAAGTGAGTGGATTACTTTCCAGAATTTGGATGGGTTATTTTTATTAGAGTTAGAAGTAGAGCTGAAGTAATCAGCCTTGGCCAAATGAGTGGCTTTTGTGCATTTGTTTCTGAGGACCCGGTAGGCCTCATAGTCTTTAAGTAGCTTTGTTCTTTTATGGAGCTTCCAGGCTGTATCATGTGCCCTTAGACAAGCAATGAGTTCTGGGGAGATCCAGGGGAGGTGGTTTCCACGGACACGTACCTGGCGTAGTGGTGCATGTTGATTCCAGACTTCAAGGAATCGTTCTCTGAAGTAGTTAGCTGTGACATCTAGGTCACTGGCAACAGTTATAGGTGCCCAGTTAGTGTTGGTCAAATCATAAAGAAGTGGGTCAATGTTCAGGGATTTGTATGATTGGATTTGTAGAGTTTTATAAGGGACTTTGACTTTGTGAATTTTGCGCACCAGGAAAGTCATGCAATGGTCACTGAAGGCATCTGCTAGAGTACCTGGGAGGGTGTGGGCAGGAGAAAAATCACAGCAGAAGAATATGAGTATTGAATCTGGAAACCCGAATGCAAAAAGGTGACTAACCGGTGAGCTCAGTGCTTGCTAGCTGACCAATAAGATGCCGGTAGCAAAGGAGCTGCAACCAATCGCCTTTTCGCCGGTGCCACGCTTCAACAGCGGTGAATACTTGGGGAGTTCAGGAGGCGGCAGGAGATGTAGGGTCCGGCCGTGGCGGCCAAGGAGGCACCGCTTTTCTTGATTTGAAGTGCCACTGGGGCGCTCAGCAGATCTGGGAGTTGATCCGGGGGCGGCTCCAGGAGGGTGGGAGATGTAGGGTCCTGTCAGCAGCAGCTGAGAAGGCACTGCCTTTTCGGTTGGAAGTGCACTTGGGGTGCATGGCAGATCAAATGAGGCAGGATTTTAAGCGAAAACAGTATTGCAATTTCAAAGGTTAAGCACCCTCAATACCTTTATAACACTGTGCTCTGTATGCGGAGGGGACCCTCATTTACAAGGTTGTAGTTCATATGCACATGCATGATCAATAGTATCTGGGGCAACTAAATATTTGCACCTCTCGCCATGCTGTTCTCCTATGGCACAGTGCTTAGATGTTTGCACCACTAACCTTCGAAAACCCAGGACTAAAAATCCTGAGGCCTCTAAGATGCAGAAAGTAAAGAAAATGGACATCATATTCTTCATCTTTATGTATTATTTTATGTTATTTTCTTTCTTTTTTCATCCAAGTGCTGTTTTTATTTACTTATAAAAATACAGTCTGGTTTAGTGGTTTAGTTTAGGCTTTGTTTTCTGTACTGCCTCCCATGCCAGTGGCCTGGTTTCAGGGAAGGACCTGGGTCAAACAGGGGTTCGCTTACAGGAGAGATGACTGAGCATCTTCAGGACTGCTCTGCCCTCAGGGAGGGGGAGTTAACCACACCTCTCTTTAACAGCCACCTAGGTGGTGCTGGCAGGGCTCAGGCAGCCACAGCACCACACACCTTTAATGTTAGCATTATTACTGCTTGACGGCTCAGGGATAAGTCAAGCTGAAAACCTCCAATGGCAAATAATCACCAACATGCCCCAGGCTGTCCCAGAGATGTCAGTCATCTCCTGTAAGCTAATCCTGTTTGACCCAGGTCTCCCCGAAACCGGCCACTGGCATGGGAGGCAGTACAGTTACCACCAAGCTACACTAAACCACTAAACCAGACTGTATTTTATAAGTAAATAGAAACAGCACTCAGATAAAAAGAAAGAAAATAACATAACCTCCCAGGATCTCCCAGAACTCAGCTTGTCTAAGGCCGGATACAGCCTGAAAGCCCATAAAAGAACACAGCTTGTTAAAGACTATGAGGCCTACCGGTCCTCAGAAACAAATAAAAGCCACTTTTTGGCCAAGGCTGATTATTTCAGCTCTATTCAACTCAATAAAAATAACCCATCCAAATTCTGGAAAGTAATCCACTCACTTTTCTCCACAGGCTCCCTTCTCCCCTCCAGCTAAACATACTGTCATTGCTAGCCACCTAGCATTGCTGCTGCTTAACTCACTTTACCTCATGGCTTCTACTCATACTTCCTCCAAACTGTTCCAGTTATTCTCCGGACCCATTAAGTCCTCCAGCCCACCTCTTACACTTTTCTTAAATTTGAGAACTGACATGCTGGCAGCTGAAGCCTAAACCTGAGCAGGTAGCTTGATGGACTGGACAAAGTATTAAACTGTTGCCTCTGCCATTGCTCCCCCACTACCTTCTTTCTCTCGTTCCTTGGCCAAAATTCCCATCGGTGGACATACATTGTCCTTCCATAAGTGTGCTCCTCCTCCCTGAGAACTACCGCCTATATCTCTCCTGACAGTGTGACCACAGGTGTACCTAGGGGTGCTTCCTTTAGGCTACTACCCTGCCTGCCTGCTGTGACGGGGTGAGGGCAGATCATTGACGGTGCTCACCCAGGGTGGGACAAGAGGTCAAGATCCACTCAGTCAGCCTCTGGGTTACTGCAGCCTTTTTGTCACTAGTGGCTCACAAGAGGTGAGTACATACTTTCCTGGCACTTACCCCCTGGCTCAGACCTCAGCTCACCCGGGGACCCTGAAAAGTAATTCATTGTACACTTCCTGTACGGTATTCTGGCAAACACAATCCAGCCAGGTGTGGTTGGTAAACAAACAATCTGATTTATTTAAGGGGGACAAGGCTGGGGGAAATCAGGTGATTGGCTTACACTCTACTTGTCTACCTGGGCTCTGTGCAGGCCTAAACCCATAGTTACTGTCCTGGGAACCAAGGCTTATCCCCGTGGCTGCTGTTGAGCCCGATGCAAATGAATTTACTGTCCTGAGCAGATCAGAATGAGTATGTCTCGATTATGCAACAGTATAACAAGGTCTGGCCACTGCTTGTAAGCTGCAGGGAGCTACCCTGATCCAATACTGTGACTCCAGAAAATACCTTCCTTCACCACTCAGTAGTGCTGAACCATGGGCTTACCAGCCTCTCACACATTTATATGGCAAGTCCGGAGGTACCTGCAGGCAGTGGTTTCAGGACCCGAATGAACTCACAACCACTTGTGGTAGCAGCCACCCAACCATCCTAATGGACCAAGAGCATTCAGCAGATTCTCCAGCCCCTTGGGTAAAGCTGAGTAGCTGTGTCCCTACAGCCTCCTCAACCCGCACCAGCGGTTTATCCGACACTTGAAAGGCAAAACAGCCACTCAGGCCTTTCGCTGCTTCCGCACAAACCTCAAAATGGCAGAAGCTCAGAGCCCTTCCTTCACCCACAGCTAATCTGCCCCTCAGCGTAGGGCACTTTAGGTTGGTGCTACCGTTCCATTGGTTGACGTCACCTGCAGTTACTCTGGCCCTCAATGTGCCGAGAATTAATGCCCATAATGCCTTTCCAAAGTTACAAGCAGTCTCTCTTGGTCAGACAGCTCCACGAGAGTCCTAAGGTTTGATTGGTCCAAGTCGCAGTTCGGGACCAACATGGAAATAATCAAACAGTCTTGCTGCAAAGGAAGTGGGTTAGAACAGCTGCATATCATTACCACCTAAGCTGTCCCCAAATAGTTACATCCTAGAGAACTCCTGACACATCTAGCGATGGCAGAATGGGCGCACTCAGCAGCCAGGCAGGACTCGGGCATGGGACCACAGCCCCTCCTTTCAGTTATTTATGACTGGATAGGCAGTCCTTGAACAGTATACAGGGCTTTAAAGTGCTCACTAGCTACAACATTTTGACGGCAGCTGAACAGCCAAGCATGGAGCATAAACAAGATCGGAAAGCTTTTAGGAACCCCATTTATAGGGGTTACATAAGAACATATAGTCCTTGACTAACTATCCTCGTACCTCTCAGACAGAAATTCTTCGCAATATCAGTGTGTTCGTGAACATCACTCTACTACTACCTGGCTGCTTTGAATCATGATGCGATCGAGCAGGCATGGATTAGGTCCCATAACCGCTCCATTTATTGATCTTGCTAAAGCTTTTGACGGTTTCCTCCTCTCTCCACCCTCTCATCAGCTGGGCTGTCTGAATGCCATTAAATGTTTGGCACATACTATATGACTACTCACAGTCTGTCAAATATCGACTACATCTCCTCCTCTGCCCTTATACTCTGGTCCCCAAGGTCCATATTAGGCCTGACTTTCTCCATCTTTCTGATCTTCCATCCCTCCGTGCTTCATGTTCGGCACCTTATGCTGATGATTTGGTTCTATTCTCCTCTGGGTCCTCACTCTTGGATGTCGCCCAGGCTCAGCGGTTTTCAATGTCCAGAGCTGGTTTAATCTCACCAACCTTTCTAAATGCCGAAAACTGTGTCCATGACTTTTTGAACACATCAGAAGCTGCTGGCTCCTTCTGTTCACTTTCACTACCACAGAGCAGCTTAATTGTACCAAGTCTTTCATGTATCTGGGTGTTTGGTTGATAAACATCCACCTTCTTGGCCCATGTAATGCTATAATAGCTTTATCCCAAACCTGCCTATTTAGAAACCCTCCCTCCGCCACAGGTAAGATGCTAACTGATCAACCCTGTCCTTCGGTTTTGACTATTTTGATATTGTTTATTGCTCTGCTCCTGCCACCTCCTTAGCCAACCTGGATACCCTTTTCAACTCATTCTGTGGTTTGCTCTGGATGACTCACCCACCCACCTGCCACTTGTGCAGCTTTGGCCTTCCATCCTAACAATGGGCTACATCATTAAATCTCATCTCAAGTACTGCTGTACACTCCCTTCTACCTAATTCCCTAATCTCCCACCACTCCTCTCAACTTCAGAGTGTATGACCATAGAACTTGTCTGTTCTTTGGAGATCCACCGCTAGTGGACAGGACTCCCCTCCTATCGTCTCCCAAAATGTGGAATTTCTACCTACACTATCGATCCTCTTCCTCGCCTGGATCATTAAACTGTTCTTCATAATTTCCTTTATATTGTACCTGTCTAGCTCCCTTTCTTGTCTACATCCTGTTTGGTTCCTGCTGACTCACTTCACTTGCCGCTTTGGCTATTCTTGGTCTGCATAGTGCAGGCCATTGGTTCACACTTGCCTTTACATTCTCTTCTCTCTCTCTCTCTCTCTGTCTCACCACAAGCTCACTGCGACTGGTTTTCACTTCTCTACCCTTGTAATTATGGTGCTCCCAAGTAGTATACCAAAATTATCCTTGGCATGTAAAGGTTCTATACCCCTGATCGCAGTTTAAGTGGCTCCAATTATTATAGTAAATGATCGTGGTGTTAGTGCTCCCACCCATAATATAGCTGGGGCTCATTTCTAGATGCATCCTGGGGAAGGGAACTTGTACAATTGGGTCTAGGTAGCACAATAGTTCAAAATACATAATATACAAGGAGCAGGTGGTATGCAACCACAAATTACATTGGGAATAATTCATGCAAGATGTTAGAGCTTGGTGATGAGCAACAATGGGCAATGCATATGCAGCACAGCTGGAGCCACAAACCTATGCTGGCAATCAAATACAAGCAGTTTTATTTTTTGTTTTGTTAACCGGTAGGTACACTAATGAGTTATATGCCTATTTTCAGGAAGTACAACAGGTAATACAGATACATGTGAACATAACAGCAGGTAAGCTGGTATAGAGTAACAAAATGCATTGAGTCACAAAGCGGTGGGGTATGGAGGGTTTGCTGTGACGAAATTGATAATGCATATAATCAACAATATGTGTCTAGAGCATACATAGTGCTGTCAGATGCCTAGAGAGCAATGGATCATAGCTAAAAAGATCGTTTGAGTCCTCAGCGTTGGTTGATACAATTAGCTAGGGAGGCTTGGGATATCTGCATCGTTGAGACTAGCTTCAGATGCCCCCTAGGGACTTCCAGAAGCACTGATGGGAGGAGGCGGAACAAATATGGTCAGAAGGGAGTTCCAGAGCCTAGGGCACATGCAACAAGTTCGTGCCCCAGGTTTTGGGTGAGGGTATTTTAGCATCCCAGGACCCTGGGACCTGAGTGGGTAAGAGGAGGGTCAGGAGGTGACGGACACTGTGCCAGCTCCAGGGGTGCGGTTCTGAACCTTTGCTGAGCATCCAGCCCAAAGTTCAGGTGATTGTCAGGAAAGCAACCTGGTTTATCATATAGCCTACAATGGTGGTGACACGGGGCAGCCAGTGCAGCGACAGATGTTATTGTACGTTGTATGCCACTGAGTAAGAAGAGCTTTTTGGAGGCACAGGCAAATTGTGTGGAGACCATAGCTATGGGAGGGAAGTAGTACACTTCAGCAAGTGCCAGATGAGCAGCAGGTGTCAGGTTATTTTTGTCCCTATAGGCCAGACCCAATTTACAGTCATAGTTCTACAGACATTTAGGATATGACTCTAGGTCCAACTAGGAGTCAAGTGTCACCCCAAGGTATTTGATGGAGTTCACAGTTTGGAGGGAGCTCCATCTGCACAACTGATACGCAAAGGGGCTGAGAGGCTTTTACTTCACCATTAACTATAAACACGTGTGCATAATGCCTAGGAGGAAGATAGGTGCCAAATTTTAGCTGTACCTAAACTGGAAACAAGTAATAGGGAGAGCATGAGGAAACTATAGCAAGTGCAGGAGGGAGGTGACCACTGAAGTGGTTTGAAAGAATCCATGGAGGAGAGTGGTGAATGGCTGGGGCAGGGAGTTCCAGATTTTAGGGCGCGGTGACTGAACGGACTTTGCCGATGGTTGTGAAACTGAAGGGACTGCTAGGGTTGAATATTTCAGCTTCTGATGGTATGGCTGTAATGGGTCCATCAAGAGATAGAGGAGGAAACAACTGATTTGTTTCCAGATGCTGGCACAGGGCATGGTGTCTGTCCACAAGAAAAGAAAGAGATTTATATATTGAACAATGGTGAATACAAGAAGGATAATGTAGGAGGTAATACAAGAAATAGTTAAAGAGTGTCCAGTCTGGCAAGGGTAGTGAAGGGGCTACGCTTGTAGACCAATCCACCATAGTCAGAGATTGGAGGATCATTCTCTGGATAATAGCAAGGTATGCTGAGATGAGATACAGCCACAGCCCTGTAAAGTGCACCAAATTGTAGCATGCTTTTGACTATAGCATCCTACTTGTTCCTAGGAATGTTTAGTGCTGGTTCAGCCAGATACCAAGATAACTAAAGGTGGTGACATCTCACAGGGGAGCTATCCAGGGTATGCAAAGGTAGGAAGGGGAAGGTTTCAGAGAGTCTGGTGCCAGCCAAAGGACATGGAGACAGCTTGACATTGAGGAAAAGCTGATTTGGGTGGTCAGGCTGAACTTAATCAAAGTCCAGCTGGAGTCTGTGGGCCTGCTGTGAAGAGGACCGTGTCATCCACGATATGTGAATGGATGCAGACAAGCACATGGAGGGAGAGCATTAAGAAAATGGAGAAAAAGTGGTCTTAACACAGATCCTTGTGGGACCCAAGTGGATACAGGCAGGAGGAGAGGGGTCACCACTTTTGACTGCTTGGGACCTACCCCTGTGGTGGAGTGGAACAGCTGATGGTTAAGTCAGAGAGGCCTGCAGCCTAGAGTTTGGCTAATAATTGGGTGGTAGACAGGATTGAATGCTTTGGCTAGATCGATTTGGTGAGCCTGAGCAGATGGTGGAGTGATTTTTGCCGAAGTCAGACTTGTATTGGGTGAAAAAGGAAGAGGAGTCCAGAAAGGGAGAGAGCTGTAACAAGATAAGTTGTTCCTGTAATTTGGAGGGAGGAGAAATGAGTTGGTAGTTGTTCAGTACTCTGACGTGGTCACTATCTTTTGGAGGAGGAGGAGTAACAGTGTCAGCCTTCAAGTCAGCAGGGATGAGGAAACACCAGAAAGAGAGGTTAGAGAGGTCATCCAATGGGGAGGAGACTGGAAGCTGAGGCAGATGGAGGAGCTACTATCCCAGCTATCTGGGCTCCTACCCTTGGAAGGATTAAGGGCAGGAAGTGTGTCGGGATAAAGGATGGAGTTTCTGAGAGAGAAAAATAATAGTGGGAATGAAGGAGATGACAATCATGTAGGCTGGCAGGGTGAGAGGGAGGTGGAGGAAGGGTAGAGGAGGAGAGGAGGTACAGGTAATGAAAAGGAATTACATCCTATGGTGATGAAGGAGAGGTTAGAGACAGGGTGTCACTGACTTGGAGGACAAGCAAAGGAGTGGGAGGAGAAGAGATTGTGGCAGCTTATCAAAATTTAGACAGGTAACCAATGTTGGTACTGAAGTTAGATGTAAGATTCTCACCTTTGCAAGCTTTTTTGCCATGGTAATAGTGCTACGGAGATGATGATACCTCTGAAGCCATGGGGATGGTTACGCTTATTTTTGACCAGGCCAAATCATGCACTTGCAAGTAAACTATGAGGTCAGCTAGATCTAGGGAGGTGGTGTAATTCCTTTCTCATGTCCTGCTCTGGGGGGCATGGGTCCATAAAGGGAGGCAGTAGTGCAAAAGTGGGTTTAAGGCTCTGAGCTGCAAATCTGGTGACATCCAGCAGTCCAGACCTGGGTTTGAATCCCACAGCTTCCACATGCATACTGTGTGACTCTGAGCAAGTCACTTAACTTCCCTGTGCTCCCAGGTTGCTCCTGTCAAAAAGATTTCAGCTTAGTGTGTTACTACTGGTTAAACAACTAAAAAAATATACATATATTTAGAATAATTTTGTTTTGAAATATGTTAGCATGGAATCAGTGGAGCAGACCAATGAGATAGGGGACCAATCAGGAGGACTTAGGTGTGGTGCAGGGTGAGGTCCCAGGTTTTGAAGGAAAATATAACAGTAGTTTTGTTGGTGGTGAGGGGGCTTGAAGGATTGAGAGGCATCAGAGGGTTGTGATTATGGTGTCAGATCAGAAAAGAGGAGTCAAGAGGAATGCTACAGGATCCATCCTGACTCTTGTTCTCTCAATATGCTCATTAACAATGTTTGAGAATGAATCTGGGGCTGTGTCTCTTTGAAGATGACACCAAGCTCATGGAGGTTAGATAGTGATGGGGAAGTAGAAACTGCAGACTGACATGTAAAGATTAGGGAGGTGGATGGTTTGGCAGTTGAAATTCAATGCCAAAAGTGCAAGGTGATTCACTTAGGGAACAAGAACCCTGTGACAGAGTACTGGATAGGAGGGTAGAGCTAAGCATCTACAGCTGAGAAAAGAGACCTAGTATTCGTCATTAGTGACTCTTAAACAATCAAGTTAGTACAGTGAGGCATCTAGTCAGGCAAATAGGATACTAGGACTGCCAGAAGGGGTTCTGATAGTAGAAGAGAGGTTTACTGCCTCTTTATTGATCATTGGTGAGGCTGCACTGTATACTGTTCAGAGTTCTGAACTTCAAGACCTCACCTCAGGAAAGATAAGGACAAAGGGTGACTCAGGATGATTCAGAGCTGACAGGACAGGATCGTATGAGGATCTGCTCAAGGCACTGAATATGTCTTCACTGGAGACCAGACAAGAGAAGAATGATATGATGGAGACCTTCAAGTTCCTGTAAGGAATAAACAAGGTGAATGGAGAACTACTTATGCATGAGTAACAGTTCAAGGTTATGGGGCACAAGTAGAGACTGATGGAAGGAGGTTCAAGAGGGATATTGGAAAGTTTTATTTTTCAGAAATGGTGGTGGAAATGTGGAATAGTTTGCCAACTGAGATGGCAGGACCAAAACCATAAATGGTTTCAAGAATGGCTGTGACAAAGTGAAGGGTATAATAGTTACTCAGGCTGATAGTAGTAGGGAGGGTACAAGGGAGTGGATAGTGAAGGCTGTTACCCTGCATGAACAGTAGGTTCTGAGGTTTAATATGGGAAATGGGGCAGATTAGATGTAACATTTTTATGTTGATTGCGCACAGCGCAAATAACATATTGCAGCAGCTTTCTCAGTAGCAAGCTGTGGAGGCATGGCACTGTTGTGGCCAATGCCCCCACAGCATGCAAAGGCTTGTCCTGCTTCCCCCAATGCCATTGCAGGCTGCTGGTGACAGTGGTTTGGAATATTTGCACCAACTGCTTACAATTTCGCCGCTGGAGTCAGGGGCCACCTCATTGCAGCATCAGTTCTCTGCTGCAATGATGGAGCGACCCATCATTGCAGGGTGGGATGTAGTCTCTGATATTGTTTATGAACACAGCGCAGTTTGCCACCATGTTCACAAACAATATAACCCCCACCATGTTTATGTACAACGGGTTCCTGCAAACCCAGTCTGCCTCGGTGCCCCATTGTTTCTGGTGCCACCGGGAGTCGCGCACTTTCGTCGGCATCTGTAACACCCCTCGGCGTGATTCCCTGCCGACGGGTGCCCAACTTCGCCGGCTACTGCTGCCTCCAAAGCAGTGAGTAGTGGCATGTTGCGCCCATCCCAGCATGCCATATGCCCTGTAAAGGGAAAAATGGTCCTGCCAAGTATTTTTATTTTTTTAATTTGCAAAAGGAAACGGCTCGTGAGTGTCCCTGGCCCACCTGCAACCCGCACTCAACCCACTGCATACCCTGCCTCCCACACCCCTCATCATGCCATACTTACCTCTGGAGCTTGGCACGATGATCTTCGTGGACCGGAACACGCCTGCATTCTTCAAACTCACCATGAACTGAGGAAATGCTGGTAAGCTGTATAACGTAATAAATAGTGTTTTTTCAACTTTAGTACATATCTCGGGCATTTTGGGACTTTTTCACCAAATTTCAACATAGAGTTTTTGGGACCCTCCTCATGAATTCTTGAACTGTCATTATGTGAATCGCCCTTGAAAGGAGATTTCGTGTCACTGTGCGGAATCATCTTCGGGCCGATTTATCGAAATGACAGTGCCAGTGTTCATAGAGGTGGGTCTCAAAAGCCTATGTTGCAAAATTTGGTGAAAAATGCAAAATGACTGTTTTACATGCGCGCAGTAGTTGCTACCCACGCCGTAACTTCATGAATTTGCAATATTTTCTACGCCAGATTTTCAACACCTCCTTGTGAACAGTATAGCTGTCATTGTTCACATCCTGGTGGAAATGTGTTTTCGCACTTCTGGCATAGAATAGAGCAGTTGCTGTGGGAAATCAGTGTTCGGGACAGATTAAGAAAATGACAGTGACACTTTTCATGAGTAGAGGTCCTGAAATGGCTGTGTTGAAAATCTGCTAATGATACTCCATAAAATGACTGTGTTATGAGCGTGTGTTGCACAGTTTGCACACATGCTCGTAACTTCATGAATTTATATTTTCACTCCAGATGTTCAACATTGCCATTTTCCCACACCTACTTATGAACAGTGCATCCATCATTTTTCCCATCCTGGCCGAAATGTGTTTCCACACTTCCAGCGCAGAATAGAGCAGTCGCTGTGGGAAATCACTGTCTGGGACAGATTAAGAAAATGACAGTGATACTGTTCATGAGCAGAGGTCCTAAAATGCCTATGTTGAAAATTTGGTGATGATAGCCCAGCAAATGACTGTATTACAAGTGTGTGTTGCACACTTTCCACACACCCTTGTAACTTCACAGATTTGTAATATTGTCATGCCAGATTTTCAACAGTGGCATTTTTTCACACCTCCTTATGAGCAGTATAGCTGTCATTTTTCACATCCTGACTGAAATGTGGTTTCACAGTTGCCACATACAATAATGCGGTCGCTGTGGGAAATCAGTGTTTGGGACAGATTAAGAAAATGACAGTGGCACTGTTCATGAGCAGAGGTCCTAAAAGCCATATGTTGAAAATTTGGTGATGAAACTCCATAACATGACCGTGTTACAAGCGTAGATGAACTGTTTCAAGCATCCTTGTAACTCGCACATTTGTAATATTTTCACAGCACATTTTCAACAGTGGCACTTTTTCACACCTCCTTATGAAGAGTACAGCTGTCATTTTTCACATCCGGTCTAAATATGTTTTTGCACTCCTGACGGATAATAGCACGGTCGCTGTGGGAAATCACTGTTTGGGACAGATTAAGATCGAACAAGTGTGAGGGGGGAGTGACCGAGCTAAACTGATCTCCATCGAGACTGTTGCGGATTTGTTTGTGGGCAGAAAAAGGCTCCAGCGCAAGAGCCCAGTACAAAAGGGCAGTCTGCAGCACTGGGAGAAACAGAATGAGAGGGTGAGTGAGGGAGGGTGAGTGAGTGAACTCTCCGGAGCATTGTCAGGACTGCTGTGGATTGCTTTGTGGGCAGAAAAAGGTGTCAAAGCAGGCAGGGGCCCAGTAGAAAAGGCCAGTCTGCAGCGGTGGGAGAAACAGTATGAGTGAGTGAGATGGGGGACTGAATGAACTCAACAGAGCTCAAGCAGGACTGCTGTGGATTTCTTTGTGGGCAGAAAAAGGCACCAATGCAGGCAGGAGCACCGTACAAAAGGGCTGCTTGCAGCGCCAGGACAAACAGAATGAGCGCGTGACAGAGGGAGACTGAGTGACCTCAACGGAGCTCTGTTGGGACAGCTGCAGATTTCTTTGTGGACAGACAAAGGTGCCAATGCAGCCAGGAGCCTCATACACAAGCGCAGCCTGCAGCACCAAGAAAAACAGAATGAGTGAGTGACAGAGCGGTAGTGAGCGAGCTCAACAGATCTGTATTGTGACTGCTGCGGATTTCTTTGTGGGCAGAAAATGTGGCAACGCAGGCAGAGGCCCAGTACAAAAGGCCAGCTTGCAGCACCGGGAGAAATGGAATGAGTGAGCGAGAGAGGGGGAGTGAGCGAGCTCAATGGAGCTGTGTCGGGACTGCTTCAGATTTCTTTCTGGCCAGAATAAGCCGCCAATGCAGGCAGGAGCCCAGTACAAAAGGGCAGCCTGCAGCGGCAGGAGACACAGAATGAGTGAGTGAGGGAGAGGGAGTGAGTGAGCACAAAGGAGCTTGTTGGGACTGCTGCAGATTTGTTTGTGGGCAGAAAAAGACAGCAATGTACGCTGGGGCCCAGTACAAAAGGGCAGCCTGCAGTGGTGGGAAAACCAGAATGAGAGAGTGAGAGAGGGGGGGTGAGCAAGCTCAATGGAGCTCTATCGTGACTGCTGCACATTTCTTGTGGGCATGAAAGCCAGCAACACAGGCAGGGCCCAGTGCAAGGGCAGCCTGCAGCGCTGGCAGAAACAGAATGGCAGTGAGAGAGGGGAATGAGAGCAAGCTGAATGGAGCTGTGTCGGGACTGCTGCAGATTTCTTTTGGGCAGTAAAGGCAGCAATGCACACATGAGCCCAGTACAAAGGCCAGCTTGCAGCGCAAGGAGAAACAGAATGAGGGAGTCAGAGGGGAGGACCCATCTCAGCGGAGCTCTGTCAGGCCATCTGCAGATTTCTTTCTGGACAGAGAAGGGGGGCCAATGCAGGAAGGAGCTCAGTACAAAACAGCAGCCTGCAGCACCAGGAGAAACAGAACAAGCGAGTGACAGAGGGCCAGTGAGCGAGCTTAATGGACCAACGCAATCAAAATTCAGCATTGACAAATGCTTGTTTTTTTATTGTGTCCAGAACTGACTGTGTGTGTATGCATGTGGGGGGTTGATGGCAGGCTCTGTGTGTGCAGTTAAAACACGATTCCCAGAATCATTAACTAGCACTAACCACGCAGTGTGTTAACACTTCAAGAAAGCATTTAATATACCTGTACACTTTATATGCTTTACAGTAACCCCCAGTTGTATGAGCACGTGGTTGCAATTTGTAATCCTGTGCAAAAAAAAATAGTGCCACATTAACAGGTTAGCACTGCACAGAAGAATGCTTTTTAAAATAGTATCAACCATGCTTATCACAATGCAGTGCTAGTCCTGTTACAGTGGTATGTGGGCCCCCATTTTCAGATTAGTGTTGTGCACTCCTAAGTGCTGCACCTGAGATAGCGCACAGCCACAGAAGGTGGTGGTAAATGGTACTCCCTCCAGTGAGGAGAGAGTGACCAGTAGGGTGCCGGAGGGTTCAGTAATGGGACACATCCTCTTCAGTGTCTTTATAAGTGGCATAACAGAAGAACTGGAAGGGGAGATATGCCTTTTTGTAGATGACACCACAATCTGTAATAGCGTTGATAGATGCAGATGGAGAGAATGAGTGGGGACATTAGAAAACTTAAGGAGCGCTATGGGACATGGCAGTTCAGGTTCAAAGCCAAAAAGTGCAAAATCAAGCATCTAGGTACTAGAAGCCTAGAGGCTTAGTATAAAATGTAGAGGGAGGTACTTATGGTCACTAAGGAAACCTTTTATACAGCCCTGTGCTCTGTATGCAGGAGAGGATTACTCATTTACATGGCCGTAGTAGTATATATGCACATGCACATGATCAGGGTAGCGTCAAGTGATGCTGAATACGACACCAATCCAACCATGCTGTTCCCACAGTGTAATGTTTAGCTCTGCAAGCTAACCTTCTGAAAATGGGGCCCCAATTGACTAAAAATCCTGGCCGATGCCTCCTAAGATGCAGAAGGTAAACATAAAAGGTTTATCTTATCTATCTCTTTAAGTATTGTTTTATCGTATTTTGCTTGCAAAACCTTTATCCAATTTCAAAACATTGTGATGTGACTTAAAATGTTTATAACAGACTAGTTAAAATACAGTTTGTTTTCTTCTTTTACCTATATGCTGTCTTGATTTACTTATAGAAACACAGTGGAGGGCTGGCCTTGCAGCTTGGTGGTGATTGCACTGCCTCCCATGCCAGTGGCCCAGTTTTGGGGGTGGAATTGAGTTGCACAGGGGTTAGCTGGGGGGCGGGGAGATATGATTGAGCATCTCGGGGAATGCACTCCTCTCAGTGATGGGAAGTCTTACCACCCCGCTCTTCAACATCCACCTAGCTGAGGAGGGCTGGCAGGGCAGTGGAGTTGCATAAGGGGGAGGGCTCAGGCAGGCACAAAGCAAGCATGTGTCTTTATACGCAATTGCATAATTCCATGCTTGGCTGCCCAGGGGATGAAACAAAAGGTAGAAACCCCCTAATGGCAAAATGATCCAACAACCTGCTGCAGATTTTGCACTGCTAACCAGGCTCTGCTCATATCGAATATGTGTCTCCTTGTCAATGGCCCTTCCCTCTGGCCCCAGCATGGGATGTGAGTGGGGGATCTCAGACAAATAAGTCCTGTGGATGGTAAGTGATTGGGCTGGAGATGTCAGTGGGCAAAGGGGTAGCAGGGCGACTAAGGAGATAAAAATCTCTATGGGGAAAAAAAAGAAATACAACACAGTTTGAGAAGCTCAAACCCCAAAACAGACTGTGCATGCCTCCAGTGAGGATTCACAGTAAAGTTATTTAGTAAAACAATGTAAATTATATGCATATGCCAGCTAAACTCCTGATGAGAATTGAATACTGAGGGATTGCAGCAAAAATATATATTTTTGTTTCTTAACCAAGAAACGTTTATTAAACAAAACATTAAAACAAAAACTTAATCAAAACATAGTCCATAGAGTACAAACTAGCAATGATTTTGGCTTACACTTCCACAGCTCCTGAAGTGCTTCCCAAGCATTCAACTCAGATAAGTTGCTGGACTTACACAGTAATTAATTACACATAAAACAAATCAACACTTTAACTTGGAAAAATGCATGCAGCTCCCTATGCATACAGGTATGTTAGGAATATCCTGTATTAGCTTCCTATACAAATGTGTTGTCTGACAGTAAATTAAGGCAGCACTTATTTAAAAGAATAAACTACAGCATTTAAATTAGTTTTAAAAGTTTCTTGTCACATCACAATGGTCTGATATTTGACTAAAGGTGTGCAAGCAAAACAAAAGGAAAACCCCCATAAAGAAGTAGAATAAGAGATAGCCCTGTTTTGTTTACCTCAGCTCTGCAGTTTCAGAGATCCTCTCATCAAGCTAGCAGCTAACTGAATGCAGCAGGCAATGAGTTCAACTCTAGGACATTCATGGGGAGGGCAGAGGGATGGGTAGTTTCAGAACATAGTCCATTTCAGTATATAGTTTATTTGTTTCAGTATATAGAGTATGTGAATTTTCAGTCTACAGTGTATGTGTTTCAATACATAGTGTATGTGTTTCACCATGTAGTGTATTTGTTTCAGTATATAGTGTATGCAGATTTTCAGTGCATAGTGTATTTATTTCAACAGATAGTGTATGTATTTCAATATAAAGTGAATATGTTTCAATATATAGTGTATTTGTTTCATATAGTGTATGTGCATTTTCAGTGTGTAGTATATGCATTTCAATAGATAGTGTATGTATTTCAATATAAAGTGTAGATGTTTCAATATATAGTGTATTTGTTTCAGTATATAGTGTATATGTTTTTTTCAGTGTGTAGTGTATGTATTTCAATATATAGTGTATTTGTTTCAGTATATAGTGTATGCAGTTTTTTCTCAATATATAGTGTATGTGTTACCATCTATAGAGTATTTGTTTCAGTAGATAGTTTATGTGGCTGTTTCAGTCTGTAGTGTATGTATCTCAATAGGTAGTCTATATGTTTCAGTACATAGTACATTTGTTTCAGTATATAGTGTATGTGGATTTTCAGTATTCAGTATGTGGATTTCAGTAGATAGTGTATGCATTTCACTATGCAGTGTAAGCATTTCACTATATAGTGTATGTGTTTCACTATATATATATATATATATATTTCAGTATACAGTATATGTATTTCACTATATGATGTATATATTTCAGTAGATACTGTATGTGGTTCACTACATTGTGTATGTATCTCACTATATAATGTATATATTTCACTATATGATGTATGTATTTCACCATATAGTGTGTGTTTTACTATACAGCCAGAGATTCTGAATTATGTCCCTAATGGCTTGCCATAAATCCTGCTTTTTTGGTTAGTTCTTTTTCAGTATTATTGTTCTGTTGGTTTCCCATCAAACAAGCAAAAATGCCGTCTTAGTAGCTCTGGCTGGGAGTTTACATTTTATTAGGTTAAAGCTGAGTTTCATATATCTGACATCTATGCGGTACACTGCACTGACTTGGAAGGCAAAGAAAGAATACAGCATATTCCATTATACAGTCATACTTTGAGGAACAGAGAGAAAAGAAAATCAAAAGCCTCTATGTTTTCACCTTTACAGTTGTGTGAGCTGACTACCACAAGTAAAAAAAAAAAAGCTAGTGAATGACAGTGATATATTATTTGAAACTACATTTATGTTCCCAAGCAGTTACAATGCTTTGCTGTTGCAGAGCAACATCAGATAACTATATGTAATATTATAACAGTCATAGTAGTCAGTTGCTAATTGTGCATGCTAATTCTCTGTCACAATTCACTATTACATAGGTTGGCAAAGGCCACATTTTTGGCCATGTATGGCACAAGCTTTATATTCTGAAAGGAAAATACTCATGCAATTTGTCTCTACAATTAAAAAAAAAAACAAGTGTTTCTTTGAGCAGCATTCTTTTATCTGTCATTATAATTATACTTATTTTCTTTCTTCAGCAATTAAAAGATGATGGCCATGCCTCCACAGGCATAAACTTCATGTAAACTTGTCTTTTATAATCCCAGCCTTTCTCAGACAATTTTATAGATTTAGGTCCCCATATTTAGAACCATCTGGATGTGTGTGAAAAATGATGCACTGCTCATAAAATTGGGCCAACCAGATCTGGTGCCATATTCAAACAGATTGCATTACTACTACAAATGACTACGAATAGATAGGTCACTGACAGAGCAAAGGCCGATGGCACATTTATAAGGTAGAAAAAGAAATGGGCAGACTGGATGGGCCTTGCGGTCCTTATCTGCCGTCAACTTCTATGTTTCTATGTTTCTATTATCCAAACAGCCCATGCAAACTGTTTGCATTTCAGATCATAGTTGTGTAGTGCAGAGCAGGGAGTCACCATGATCTGTGCAGCACAACCAGGGTACTGGGCTAATGGACACCCATGGGGTACTGCTTGGTACACACCGGGGTGTGTGCTGCAGTCCCCATGGGCAATATTCAGTGCAAATATGCAGATGAACCCACTGGGCATGCATGGCACAATGAGGATATTTGCATACCTATTATGGGCACATCTGCATGCATGCATGCATGCATGCCTTGAAGTGTGCTGGACCAGTCCACCGCTGCCCCAGTCTTCATTAAAATACACATCCCATCCAGTATCCCTGGTAGTGTAGTGGTCCCCCCTCCCCAGCCCCAATCACATATATAATCATAAAATACCCCCAGTCCCCATATCCCTGGTAGTGTAGTTGTCCCCTTTCCCCAGCCCCGATCACAGATATGATACAAAAATACCCATCCTATACACCATTTTCCTGGTAGTCTAGTGGTTCCCTCCTTCCCTGAGCCCCAAACCGTATAATAATTGAAACGCTCCTAGTCCTTGGTAGTCAGATGGGCCCCCTATCCCATTAGACAGTGACCCACCATCCCGCTCCTTCCCAGCCCTATAGGAACCAGCGACTGGCACTGCCCAACCACTCCATCACAGCCAGCTGCTGATTGAATTGCAAAGAAGTGCATACAGTGTACAGTACACACCCACTGACTGACCGGGTTAACCAATTGGCATGTGCTGTATACTGTATGCACTCCTGTGAAGTTCAGTTGGCTGCTAGCCATGGTGATGTGGGTGTGCTGTGCCAGTCAATGGCTTCAGTCGGGTTGGGGTGGGAGCAGGGTGGTGGGTCACTGCCTAACTGGGGGGGTGGGGGTCACTTGACTACCAGGAAACAGGGATGTTTCAATTATTATATGAATTGGGGCTCAAAGAGTGGGGAACCACTAGACTACCAGGGAAATGGGGTATGGGAGAGGTATTTTTGTATTATATACGTGATCTGGGCTGGGGTGGGGGACCACTCCACTACCAGGGATATGGGAATTGGGGGTATTTGTTTATTATAAATGAGAATGGGGCTGGGGAGGGGGAACCACAAACCTACTGGGGATACAGGGCTCGGGAGGGAGTTTTTTTTGGTTTTACCGACAGTAATTGGGGCTAGGGAGGGACCACTGTAAAGCTAAGGTTCCCTGCCCTTTATTCACCATGGCAGCCAGGTCTGTGTGCCACTTGGCACAGGGTTTTAGAAGTGTAAAACTGTGCCACTACTGGGGGGTATTTTACACTGTGCCACATATGCATGGGGGACCCCCCATTTGCATAGGCGCAGCACAATATTGCATGCGTCTGCACTGTAGGGGGTGCACTGTGCATCTGTGCCCTTTGAATATGGGCTTGCCCCCAACAGCTGTCGCATTTCCGGGTTTAAGAGGCACCTGCACATCCCCTTTGAATATAGGGCCCTAAGTTTTTATTTCCAGCAAACGTACTATTAAGCATAAACAACACAGGACAGACTGATAACAAAACACAAAATGCTGAAGAGAGTCACATCATCTCTATCTGAGAAAAAGACTCTTCACACCCAACAAAGCAGTTGCACTGTAGTTTTGGTCACAAAAAAAGCTTTTTGGTGATGTTTGCAGTTTTAAATAACATATTTGACATAATTTTACACTGACTTACTTCCCAACTACCTTACCTTCTCCCTCTACCACCCTCCTACCTACTCTCTTTCTACCCTACCTCTTCTCTTCTCTTCTCTTCTCTTCTCTTCTCCTCTCACCCTAATCCATCCCTTCCAACCCCGCCTACCCTGGCAATGTTATCCTGCTTCCTACTCTAATCTGTTAATTACCACCCAACCCCTCTGTTGATTTACCCCCTCCCACAACTAACCTCATCACACTCACTTCCTCTCTTCCCAGTCCATACTGCCACATCCTGGTATTTTTTTGGCCCCTCTTCTCTCCTATACATATTCTAATTGTCCTACAGCTCTCAACCCACATTGAAACCCCTTCCCCCTAGGCCTCTGACAAGGTTGGCTTCCCTGACTACTCTTTTTGGTGTACGTCAACTGTTACCTGTTTTCTCATCATACCCCCAAGGTTCTCACTACTGAATCTTCCACTTTCTGTGTAATTTAACAAGGTCAGCTCCTCTGATTGCTCTTTTTAGCGTAAGTTAACAGTAACCCGGTATCTCATCTTACACCTCTTGTACTTGCTTCTGAATTTAATATGTAAAGTCAGTAAGTTATTCTGTTATGCACTGCATTGTGTAATTTGAAACCTTGTCTGTCTGCCCTCTTAACATGTAAATTGTCCCTGTTGTGTCCCTGCCTTATCTGACATGGAGGCTTTGTAAAAGAGCCTCTGGCTCAAAGGTGTTGTAATTCCAAGATTTTAATAAATAAAGACATGCTCTCCTCTGAAGAAAGTTTAAATGAAGTAAGCAGTTGTTCATTTCTCTTTTGATTGTGTCATCAATATTTCTGTTTAAGGCTCATTCTTTCAGGCTTTTTACTTATAGTAGCATTGACCTGGGTTTCTTAAGGTCAGTAGGTACAGTACTTACAATACTTGGATTGTTTCTGTAGTATTCTTCTAATGTCTTCCATATTTGCTTCATTGTCATTGGTGTCATTCAATCACAACTGCAACATTTTTTTTTACAGCTATAAACCATGGGTCCTATCCTCAAAGGACCCTTATGAACGTCACAAGTTGCATCCAACAATGGATGTGGCAGTCCAGGTTGTACCAGGGACCCTACACCCAATTCTACAAAAAACAGGGTCCCTGTGCCAACCTTCCCAGATCTGCCTTGCATCCGCCAATGCACCAAACCATCAGTGCATGTGGAGGACTTGACACAGGGATACAGGCCGCCCCACCAGCTTAAATCTACTGGGGCTGGGATGGAGTGGGGAGGAAGATATATGAAGACACTCTAATATGCAAAATACTTACAATATTCTGCACATGCTGGTAATGTGTACAACTGGGGACTTCCCAACCACATATTCCTCCTGTTGAAAGGCAACACAGATACACTTGATGTGATAGTCCATCACATGAGTATGAGGCTGGTCACCAGGAGGGGGGCAGTATGCAACATGGAGGAGGTGATGGCAGAGATGTGTTGTGGAGGATGGCTGTGCCAGTAGAAATGGGTACTGGCATCCAGTGGGGTGTGTGTAGGACACATTGTGCCATTTATATGCAACCATGTCAACATACTGTACTGTACTGTACTGTACCATACAGTATAGTACTGTATGTGTACAGAGGGGCATGTAACTATCGCAATATGTTGTACATGCACCCCACTGGATGCCAGTACCTATTTCTACTGGCATGGCTGCCCTCCACAACACATCACTGACATACACACTCCCCCCCACCAGAATGCCACTGGCAGCCCATTCCCACACAGTCCCTGTGGCGCAGGCAACTTACACCACCTCTAGGCAGGTGTAACTTATGCCCTGTCCTGTGGCCTAGGTGGGGCTTTGAAAATCCTGATTAAGGGGATGAGGCGGCCCCACCCTGGTGCATAACCCCCCCCTTGTGACCTGGCATAGCCAGATGTAGGTCGCAAGGGTAGAACAAGCAGCCTGCATTTGTCACAAGCTGCTTTTGGGAATCTCGTAGGGTGCAACTGTTGGTGCAAGGTGCTACTTGTGTCATTCTTGTTTGATGCAAGCACCTTGCACCATGTGTATCTCTTTAAGAATGGCCCCTCATGAGAGTGTAGATTTTCCAGGTGGCTGAATCTTGGTTATTCAGGACATGTCGCCAATGTTTTAATGTAACACTATGTAACTTTCTGCACTTGGCAACTTACTGAAAAACACAATCTTTCTTAACAACAAAGTATTACATTTGTAATTATTTATTTATTTATAAATGTACATTTCATACAGAATACACTATATTACATAATGGATACAGAAAGCACTTCCCAGAATTGCATGTACAAGGGTATACAATAATATAATAATCATCAGTGAAAAGGAGCAGTATTCATACATTTAACAGAGATAGCCCATATTAACAGAAAGGAGACAAATCCAGCCAACTAACATTATAGGTCAGAACGCTCTCACCTATAGGTATTCAGAACAGAAAGAATGCTAGTATTCCAGACTCACCATGGGAAATAAGGTTATGTGGAAGGCTGTGCTCCTTGATGGGAGAAAAATATCTTTGTAGAATGTCATGGCTCAAGTAAGCTGAGGAACAACCCCACACTCTGAGGTAGACATACCTGCTATCAAATAGGAGAACAAAACCTTTTCAACAGGAAATCACTGTCAGTTGACAGACTTAGCAGTGTGAACCTTCAAACCTTAAAAAAAAAAAAATCTCACCCAACTAGGAATGAAGAATATTTACACATTGATATACACGTGAACAGCCCAATGTGGCAGCCTGTAAGAATGCACAATGACAGTAAGAAAGAAAGAAAGAAAGAAAGAAAGAAAGAAAGAAAGAAAGAAAGAAAGAAAGAAAGAAAGAAAAGCTGAGTCCAGTTTAAGTTATGCAACAAATCATAACTAGGTCAAAATATTAAACAGTGGAAATAATACAAAATGGGACCATGGAGTCAAGGACAAGATAAAAGAACAAAGCATTTTATGTGACACTTTTAAACAGTCAGCCTTTTTGTCATCCTGACAGAGCGCACAGCTACTGCAGCCTCTTGCATGATCGAAACTGTAATTACATAAGTCAATTGCTGTAGGATCTTCACCTGTCACCATTTCCAGAAGTAGGCACAGCAGTAATACTATTGATAAGTTTCTCAGCAAAAGCTGATGCTGATTTGGGGTCAGTGAAGATATGAGTTTTGGTCTGAAACTTAATTGCAATCACGCTGGGATTATAGTTTGCAGTTCTTTTTTCCTGGTCTGAGTTTGTGCAGATAGGTCAGTAAAGAACAAACGTCTATAGTTCTCCCTAGTGATATCTCCATGACTCCGAGCAGTTTGGAGAAGACAAATTCATGCTTCAACCTATGATAATGTGATGATAACTGTAAGAGATTTGGCTGCATCTGTCCCACGTTGGCAGGTCCACTGAGGAATAGTGAAGGCTCGTAGCATGTGGATCCCTGAGTCAGGAGGCAATAGTTGTAAGTCCATGAAGATAATTTTTTCTAAGGTTGAGAGTAGATTAGTAGTGCTTGCTAGGGTGTAGGGGAATCCCACTATGCAGACATTAGCTTGTCGCTGATAGTTTTCCAATACCTCCATCTTGGCACAAATGAATTGCATATCTCTTACAAATAAAGCATTCAACTGTGCCTGTTTATTCACCTCCTCTCTAAGTCCCTGAATAGCAGATGTATTCTCAATGATTTTTGTCTCGGATGACAGCAGTTTCATTTCTACTGTAACCAGACGTTGGCTGGTTTCTTTGCAAGTAGGCTGAATCTTCTGTAACATCACTAGGATTTGGTGTGAAGGCAACTCGGATCCTGTGGTACCACCATGCTGAGAAGGCCCCCTTCCCCATGTGGCAGCTGCAGGCAAGAGATAGGCATTGAAACCATGAGGAGTCTGCCATTTATCTATTATAGGGCAAATCTTTGGTCTTGGTAATACACTCTGCCACTTAACTGAAAAAAGACAAAATATCCGGACCTGAAAAAGTGTGAAATAAGATAAATCATATAACAAAGATCCAGAGCTGTCTTAAAGTTCAGCCACCACGTTGGCCACTCACTAGTGCCCCCACAACAGGTGATTGTTGTGCTGGTGTTGGGCTCACTGTGTGGTAGGAGGACTGTTTTCATAGTGATAATGGGGAAAGATGTTTCCACTTGGGCTCAAAGCATCTGGGTGCTCTGCATGCTTGAGTCCTTTAAGTTTTTTGGGTGCCAACATGTCAACATTGTCCTATTGCATTCCTGAATACAGTAGTGTTTGAGTATAATTTGGTATTTCAAAGTTAGTACTGTGCTTCAGTTATGCAATTTTTATAAAATGGGATGAAAAAATGGGCACATTTGATTGGTCTTTACCTGTGCATTAGATCCATCTAATGCACAGGTAAAAACAAGTACAGGGTAGTAGTAGGCAGTAAGCCCCTGTCGATATAAATGATTCATTTAGAATGCTGACATTTCATATAGCAGCCATTTTTTTCCCTCAGCTGACTTCTGTCATATCACTAGCCATGAACACCAATCCTGCAGTCAACTCTGATGTCAATTTAACCAAACAAATGGAAAACAGCTTCTTAACAGAACAAGACTCTGAAAATCAGCCACCAATGGCAGAACTGACTAAAATTACAAAAACATCGAGTAAACGATATGCCAATCTATCAGCCACAGAAATAGACAGCATAGAAGAGGGCATAAATGAGAGCAACACTATTAAAACTACAGCCTGGGCTCTCAAAGTGCTCAATGATTGGATATGTGCCTGAAACATAACACTAGATTGGAAGACAACCCCTGTAGAAGAGCTAAATAATGTTTTTTAGATGTTTTAATGCATAGGTCCGTACTTCCACGGGTTCAGAATATGCCCTCAGCAGTTTTTCAGGACTCCACGTGGCTTTAAACAGGCACCTCATCTCACTGGCAGTCGGTAGAAATGTAAATCTTATCAGCGACCCTCAGTTTAAGTCAAGTAACACTGCATTTGTGTCAATAATGAAGCGGTATCGTAAAAATCAAAAAGACAAGAGCAAAACACCATTGTGCCATCACAAAAACAGACCTTGAGTTTATCAGGAATTCCTCAGTCCTGTCACTGAACACTACTCCTGGCCTGGTCCGCAAAGTCTGGCTGGATATCCAGCTCTATATGACCAGATGCGGTAGGGAGGGACTATGAGAAATGAAGGTGGACAGCATAGTAATAAAAAAAGATGAGTCCGGACTCAGAGTATCGCCGCGTTTAGTACAACGAGCATACAAAAAACCACTGCAACCCCAATGAAATAAACAAAGAAATATACCGTGGCTGTATGTATGAAATTCCTGGATCTCCTATGTGCCCTGTCTCCAGCCTGCGAAAATATATAGCAAAACTGCCTCCCGATGCTCCTTCTTTCTATTGCCACCCAAAACATCTGCCCCGACATTTCCTGGCTACAACAACCACCTGGTACTCAAAAGAGCTGATGGGCATTAATTTTTTATCGACTATGATGGCCCAAATCTGTGAAGAAGCCACACTGCCGAACCACTACACATAGTGTTTGAGCTACGACAGTTCAGTTGATGTCCGATGCGGGGCTCAAAAACAGGGAGATCATGTCCGTTACTGGACACAGAAGCAGGCTAGTCTCCGATCCTACTGGGCCCCATTAACGAACGACCGACAACGCTGGAGCAGGATACTTGCACCAAGAAGCGAGCAACCGAAAGAAATTCCCTGTCCTGTTGCCGGAAATGCAGAGCTCACAACGCAGCCTGCATTCACAGTGCCACCTGCCGTCCAAGCATCAGGGAATACACAGGCACTTTCATCCTTATGAACTGCACATTCAATGGGACGATAAATTTCATCAACCATGAAGCAAGTAAATAATTATTAGTACATTAGTAGTGTTTTTTTTTTCTATGTATTTAAATTGGTTCTAAGTGGTACATTTCTTTCCATCCTACTGCAGCTATCCATCCCAGTCCTCCAGCACCTGTTCAACCCACTGAGAAAACTCTCCAAGCAGCTCATCCTAATGAACCCTAATAAAACAGACATTTCCAGTCATCCATCTGCAAAAGACTGTTAAAACAGTAATTAATTAATGACAAGTGCTTGTAACTACTGGAAACTAGATAGCTCAACTGTTACCTACTTAAACATCTTATAATAAGTTATTTTTTCCTCTCTCACATGCAGATCTATGAACTACTTTATGCAGTAGAAGGATATTTATTAAATAAAGCTATTTAAATGTATAAAAATGTATGAGACTATTTTTTTTATAAAGATGTAAGTGCAGTTCCCCATTTTATAAGCGCAGTAAGACACTCTGGGGGTGTGCATTAGACATTTCTAATGCACAGTCGGGGCTGAAGGCACTCGGCCTCCGCCTGCGGCTCGCCAACACTTTCGACCGTGTATTAGAAATGTCTAATGTACACCGTGTCTTTATTGCTACGTGTCAAAGCACCAGTCATGTAATAATTACAGAAACATAGAATTTAATGGCAGATAAGGACCATTTTGCCCATCCAGTCTGCCCATTCCTCCTACCTACACTATTACTGCAGATTGTACCCAATCCACAGCTCTTTCTCCCTCCCCTCTTCTTTTCCATTATGATACCTTGTACTTATCCCATGCATTCTTGAACCCCACCACTGTTTTCTCCCCACCACCTCTGTTGAAAGGCTTCTCCTGGAATACATTACTCTCTCTATGAAGAAGTACTTCCTCACATCTCTCCTGATTCTACCCCCCCCAGCTTCATAGCATGTTCCTTTGTTCTTACGTACCTTTTCTTCTAAAGAACACTTCCCTCTTGTACCTTATTTACCCGTTAGATATTTTAAGCTGTCTTATCCACCTCTACCTCATCTCTTCCAGGGTGTACATACTGAGGTCCTTTAGTCTCTCCTTGTAGGGATTTTGATGGAAACCCTGTAATATTTTAGTTGCCCTCTTCTGAATTGCCTCTACTGTGTCTATGCCCTTCCAGAGATGTGGTCTCCAGAACTGAACACAATAATCCAGGTGAGGTCTTACCTGTGATTTATGCAGAGACAACACCTCCCTCTCTCTGTTGGTGATACCCCTCCCTATTCATGCCAGCATTCTACTAGCCCTTATTACTGCCTTATCACACTGCCTGGCCACATTTGGGTCATCCAATATGATTACACCCAAGTCTCTTGCCTGCTTTGTGGTCATCAATACCACTCCACCCATTTTGTACTCTTTCACTGGGTTTCTTTACTTTAAGTGCATTATTTTGCACCTTTTGACATTGAAACACTGCTGCCATACCCTTGACCAGTCTTCTAGTTTTATCAGGCTTCTGTTCATCCCCCCCCCCGAGAGTCCACCCTATTGCAAATGTTGGTGTCATCCACAAAGTGGCAGAGCTTCCCTTCCAGATCTTCTGTGGTATCACTTATAAAGACATTAAAAAGTACCAGTCCCAGCACTGATTCCTGAGGCACCCCACTGGTCACCCTCCCTCCCTTCCTTGGAGTGAACTCCATTTACCACCACCCTCTGTCACCTATCCCTTAACCAAATCTTTACCCAGTTTACCACCTTTGGACAAACTCCTAAGCTGCCCAGCTTGCTTACTAGTCTCTTATGTGTAACAGTATCAAAAGCCTTACTGAAATCTAGGAACGCCATGTCCACTGCTCCACCCTGATCAAAATTCTTTGTCACCAGTGGTGGAGCCAGGTTTGGGAGCTGGGGGGGGGGGGAGTCAGTCATTTTGGGGGCACCAAGATGGTAGTAAGCTAGAGTGATCATCAGTCCACTACTGCACACATCATGTATTTGCTAGCCATCACATGCACTGCTTCTAGGACCCACTAGGCAAAAAAGGAGTATCAAGAGCCTGTCTACAGGGTGGAAGTGAAGAAGTATTTGTGATGATGTGGTCAAGGACTTTGATGCTAGAGGAACTGCCACTCCTGCTCACTATGACTCCTCCAATGATGTTTACTGTATAAACTTTAGCTCATTATCTTATGTCCATATATCTGTACCCATGCAATTGTTTTTAAATGGCACTACCTCCTGTTGAACTGTAAACACAGACTGTCTGTGTTTACATGGGGGGGCAGTTTTGTCGTCTCTCCACCACAAGCCTAAAATTCCTGGCCACGCCATTGACCAGTGATTATGTAAATGTGATTTTGTTTGCCTGTGTATTTACAATTTCTCAGAGATAACGAGGAGGTATTAAGCAAAAACTGTAAGTCAGGTGATTAAATCACGAGTCTCTTAGCCAACAAGCAGACAGTTTACAGGATTTGTACTACCCCCGAACAAGCACACAGGTCACAGATAGGTCAGTGACCCAATGCTTCCAAGCTGTGGCTTGTTAGTACAAATGTACCTGCTTATCCACTGCTTGTATCCTATTCCCATTGTAAATGAGTTACCCCATCACCAGCTGCCCATCCTTGAACAAAACTTCAGTTTAAAACAAAAAAACATTGTTATTGGCTCTGGCTTCTCAGATCATCAGGGTTCACTGGGGTACAAGGAAAACAAAAACTTTGCTATGTGCTTCCATTTTTATATAGCATAATCATTTACTGTTCGGATTGTACTTGCCCTAGTAGGACACGGGGTACTTTAGGGAAAAAAAAAAGGAATTCAGTGTTGTAATGATGGGGCCTATGGTTCTAAACTTTTATGAGAGTTACACAGACAGGGTACAACAGGTAATCCACTCCTCCTTCTCTTGCAAAGGTGTATGAGAGAACCTGTTTTTTTAATACTAAAGCCCCCATTTTACACCTACATTTTAGTGCAAAACATGCTGATTTGCACTCATTTGGAGGAACAAAAAAGGATTTTAAGATTCTGTAAAATGGAACTGCCCATTTTTGAAAATGGAAAATCAGTGGCCCTCTATCAGGTAGAACTACTTCAATGAAAGAGTGGTGTACGCCTGGAACAGACTGCCAGCGGTAGTGCTGGAGGCAAAAACAGTAGGGGGCTTCAAGCATGTGTGCTATAAACATAGGGGAATATCAGTAAATAGGCAGGGAGGAGAGAGGATCGCCGGAGAGCAGGCAGGGTATGTAGAGACAGACAAGACAGGGACCATCTGGGCAGACTGGGTGAGCCAAGTGGTCCTTTTCTGCCACCAAATTCTGTGTTTCTAAGAGGTGTCAGTCTACAGGAGTTTTGCCTTCCAGCTTAAACTACATAAGTACCTTGCAGAAAAAGGAGTAAAAGGGTAGTCCCACTGAGTTAATCGGGGAAAGAACATGATCAGCCGGTGATCTTTCTTTCCTAAATTTCTATGTTCACATGGATCTTTTTTGGTAATCAGGGACCTTCCCCATGCAGATTTTCAGTGCTCCCACACACTTTTTGGAGTTACTCCTGCCCACCCCCAAAACCAGAAGAATAATCAGCATTTATATAGTGCTTTTCGTACACACTGTATCCCAAAGCGCTTTACAAGCAATGCTACACTGGTAGTGAAATGATTGAACATGTAGTGGTAGCTATACTGCACATCAGCACCCACACACAGCCTTGGACAATTGCATGAACCAGTTTTCATGGGAAGGGGAATATAGGTCAGGACACCGGGAAAGTCCCCTACTCTTTGCAAAGAGTGTCTAGGGTTCTTTTACTTTCACCTGGACTCCCACCAGGGACAGCACCAAGATGGGTAGAAGGGATCTCGGTTTAACATCTCATCCGAAGGATGGCACACCCCTAATACTACATTCATGTGTTAGGCATGAGCCCAATCCTGGTGTGGGACTAGAACCCAAAACTTTCTGGCCCATAGGCGGATGTACTACCAACTGAGCCACACTGACACTTACCAGAGCAAATGTTACATCCACCAAAAAAAAAAACTAGACAATTTTCATCAACTGCTACACAAAATTGTTATACAGTTGCTTTACAGACACTGCTGTGTGCAAAATGTTGCACAATTGTTCTACAACTACTCAAAGTTTTTTTCCTTCACAGTCAATACTACGCAAACATTTCTGAATAACGATCCCTGCACTAATCTTCCCCACCACAGCACACAACCACTTCCACCACAGATACCAATGACTCCTGCCCTTCCCTTTTATTTATTTATTTATTTATTTATTTACAAGATTTACCAGGAAGGCATACTGAGCAAACATGCTTAATTCCAGATGCGACCTGGGGGCCGAGGTCCGGTGCATTACAAAGTTTGTGTATAACAATAGTAATTTAGAATACATATTACATAAAAGTGTACACATGGAGACTAGAGTCAGGGAGTTTTACAGAGAGGGGATAGATGCAATAGGGCATTGAAAGCAAGTACTGAGTTACACAACACATAACGGAATCAGAGATTGCTTAAATTAAACAGGAGCAGCTGGAGGAGAAATGTGCCTTGAGTAGTTGGGATCGATGATAGGGCTTTTGTGCATGTCTTATAGGGTCAGGTAGGGCATTCCAGGTCTGTGGAATTCTGTAGCTAAAAGCTGCCTGACCCTTGGTAGTGTGCATAAATGGGATGTGGAGTAGTCTGGGGTCCGTACCTCTTAGGGAGTATGCAGGAGGCAGTTGTTGGGAGAGGGTAGATGCCAGGTAGGGAGGGAGGGAGAGAGACCAGTATTTAGCAGCGAACCTGGCGCAGTTTATTAACCCGCCGATCGTGGAGGGATGGCAGGGTTAAGGAGCTGTATAAGGTGCCGTGGTGGGTGGATTGTGGGCAGTCAAGGATGAAATGACAGAAGGAGTGGAATAAGGTGTCAAGGGTGGCCAGGGCAGACGCAGGAGCGATCGAGTATATGATGTCGCTATAATCAAGAACGGGGAGAATCATTTTTTGGACTATAGCATGCTTCGCTTGGGTGGGGAGGCAGTTTTTGTTACGATAAAGTGCTCCCTGTTTTGGGAGCAGCCTCTTGTGCAGGGATTCAATGTGTGAGGCAAAATCTAGGTGCTGATCAAGCCAGAGGCCTAGGTATCTATAGCTAGTGCATTGCTCCAAGGTAGACCCATCCAGGGTTACGAACGGAGGGCAGGGGGGGGGGTTGGCAGGAGAGTCTTTGTTGGGAGCCAAACATGACTGACACAGTTTTTATTGGGTTTAGAAACAACTGATTCAACCTAAACCAGTGCTGGATGGCAGTGAAGTCCTCCTGTAGGAGAGATGCCACACTGCTTGTAGTGGGGCCGGAGGCGTACAGGACTGTATCGTCTGCATACATTTGAATGGAGTAATGAGAGCAGGCAGAGGGGAGGTCGTTTATAAAAATGGAGAATAGTAAGGGACCAAGGACTGAGCCCTGGGGGACACCTGATGTGACTGGAAGGGGGTTTGAGGTGTGTGATGCGATTCGGACCACTTGCATTCTGCCCACAAGGTAGTCCTGGAACCACTCTATCACTGGGGGAGCGAGCCCAGCTTCGCTAAGCTTGGTGAGAAGCAGTGGATGTGAGATGGTATCGGAAGGCCTTTGCTAAGTCAATAAAGATAGCCTAGGTGATATGACCTTTGTCAATGCCAGTGAGAATGTCCCCAGAGACTCGAAGCAGGGAGGTGACAGTAGAGTGATTTTTGCGGAAGTCAGATTAGTAAGGCGTAAAAAAGGAGGAGGCGTCTAAGTGTGGAGACAATTGGGAAAGGACAACTTGCTCCTGTAGCTTGGCTAGAATGGGGAGAAGGGAAATGGGTCTGTAGTTTCCTGGAGAAGAGGGGTCACCGCCTTTTGGGAGTGGAATAACCGTGGCCGTTTTCCATGCCGCAGGTAGTTTGCCCAGTGTAAAGGAGAGGGCAAAGCTGACAGAAATGGGAGGCTTACAGCTGGTGGCTTTACAGCCACAATGCACCAATTAGAAAAACCCCTGATGATGGGAATCCATACAACCCACTCAAAAGTCAATATCTACCAAATGGACCCGCTACTGTATGTACAGCATATTGGATAATACTCCCTACCCCCAATTCCAACCCACAGCACACTGGATAGCACATACACACACACGCACATAGTGCTGTTGACTGAGACCTACCTGTCCAGACCCACAGACACACAGACACACCATCACAAACCATCAGCTGCAACAAAACAATCCAGACTGTCACATATCTCCACCCATGCAGTTAGCTGTGACCCCAGCAAACCCCTGTGGCTGTGACCCCCAACTGTATACCTGCTGATAGCTGGAACTTCCCCCACACACACACACTTGACAGCCCTGCTCTTAGCTGTCTTCACGACACCGCTATACGACCATGACCCCCCCCACAAGACACCCTGACAGTTGCGATCCCCCGACAGCCCAACTGCTGTCTGCTGTGACCTCACCCAACTTTCTGCTGTTGACTGCAACCCTGACCCAACATATCCACCCATTAGGTACAGTACAACCGACATCCAACCCCTTGTGCAAGCTGCAACCCCCAACACACACACACACACACACACACACACACTCTCACACTCCACCGAGTGTGGTCAGCTGTGATTCCCAGCACTGTTCCCCATGCTGTCTGCTGGGATCCTCAGTACTGTTAGCTGGGATCATCCCATTCCCGTCAGCTGTAAGACTCCTATTTCTGTCAGCTTTGCCCCCCCCCGGCTCTCAGCTGTCACTCCACCACTGTTATCAGCTGTGAGCCCCTCCCACTGTTCTCAGCTACTACCCCATGTACTGCCAGCTAAGGCTCCCATCCATTGTTGTCAGCTTTGACCTCCTGTCACCTTTTTCCTCCTGTCAACCTAGACATCCCCAGCTGTCAGCTGTGACCCCCAAATGGTGTCGGCGGTGAATGACACCCCCCCGCTAGCTTTGACCCCTTTATAAGTTTTTTCAGGTGACCTCCCATTCCCCCCACCCACATAGACAGAGAGAGAGAGACACACACACGATGATACCCGATTTATAAGCTGCGACCCCTCCCCAGTTTCTATACACTGAAGAACCCCGCCCCCATGCTGTCTGCTGTCCCGTTCAGCAACTGCAGGTGCCGCCGATCATCCCTCCCATTCCCCAGAGCCAGCCCCCTTCCCGTCCCATCCCCCGCTTGGGGCATACACCACACAGCCAGACACCCTCTGTCTATCCCGTCCCATCTACGGTCTTGCCCTGCACCACATAACTCACCGACTCAGGCCCCCGGTAGTGCTAGAGGTTTGTGTGAACTCATTCAACAGCAATTAAATAAAAAAACAAAATTAATACGGAAATCTGCCGTACTCCTCCTGGGAACAAAGAAAGCTACCTGAGCAGTCCTGTGATTATCTGAAGCCACAGATCTCGGAAAAAAAAAAGGAAGCACAATGAAACAAACTTGCTGCCCCATGAGCCCTCGAATGTTGCATGCTGTTTGGTTGTTTAAAGCTGGTTCCGCTGACTACATTGTTTATCCAAGGACTGTGGAAGAAAACTCGGTTGACAAACAAGGAACTCATGACCGAGTTGCTTTTCCAGCTGTTCGGGGGTGACCAGATCGTGAGTAGAGTACTGGACGGAGAGTGAGCCATGGCAGCTGCTTCAGCTTGGGGGTTCTTCCTATCGTCCCTGACCGTATTGGCACAGAAGGTCTGTGCTCTCGACTAGTTTAGTTTACGGCTCGAGGGGGCGCAAACTCGGAGGCAAAATGGTCCGGTGAGGGCGCTGGCCCCCCCTGCCCCACCTAGCTCTGCCATTGTTTGTCACCCAGTCAAAGAAATTCATCAGATTATTTTGACATGACCTCCTCCCTCCATGAAATCATGGTGTTTCAGGTCTTGTAACCCCTGGATTCAAGATATTCCACAATCCTTTCCTTCAGCAGTGATTCCATTAACTTTCTCAGCACTGATGTCAGACTGATTGGCCAATACTTATCAGACTCTGCCCTGCTACCACTTTAGTGTAGTGGGACTACTTCTGTCCTCCTCTGGTCCTTCAGAATCACTCCCATTTCCAGTGAGCTGTTAATTAGAACTGTAAGAGGTGCAGCTAGTATTTCTCTGAGCTCCCTCAATACCCTTGGATGCACGCCACCTAGTCCCATTGCTTCACCCACCTTCGGACTACAGAGTTCCCACAGAATCCTCACCTCCAGAAAAGGACCAGTGTCCCCCCAAAAAACTTCTGATACTTTTTGTGGCCCCTCCTCTTCTTTTTCCTCCTCTGTAAACACTGAACAAAAGTGTTTGTTCAGGATGCTGCCTTTTCCTGGTGTCCCTCTACACAGTCCCCCTTCTCTTTTTAACTTTACAATCCCACCCTTAGTCTTCCTATTTTCACTTACATAGCTAAAAATGTCTTGTTCCCTTTTGTTACATCCTGGGCTATTCTCTTTTCAGTCTACACCTTTATGCTTCTTACTGCTTGCCCTGCTTCACTCTGTGTCCACTGATACGCCTCCCTATCCTCCTCCCTCTGCATCTCCTGGTACCTTCTGAATGCTATGCTTTTAGCCTTTACCTTTTCAGCTACCTATTTTGAGAACCATAGTGGTCTCTTCTTCCTCTTGCTTTTGCTCACTTGTTTGATGCAGAGGTTTGTTGCCTTTACTATTCTCCCTTTTAGCTTCACCCACTGTTCCTCCACCTCACCCAGGCCATCCATCCATGCCAGGGCGTCCCTTAGACTTTTCCCCATCTTTATAAAATATAAACGCAAAACAAAATGGTTATTTTAAATGCATGCTGAAAATAGAAAATAGAGTTAAAAATCTACGTTTCAACCTTAGGTCTTCTTCGGGAAATATCTGAAAGAGAAAAAAAAACAAAGTTAATGTAGAAGGGAGGTAAAATAAGAGATATATATGTGTGGGGAAAGAAGAAATTGGAGGCTTAGGGAGAAGAAGTGATAAATGGTAAGATTAAGAGAGAATCTGTGAAACAAAAAGGTGATGATGGGAAAGATAAAGCATAATAGGAGTGAAAGAGCTAGGGAAGTTCCCAGGTGGGGACTTATTAACAGGGCCTAGTAAGAAGGCTGAAAGGTGACAAATGTGTGGGAAGGAGACAGAGATGGAGACTATGGTGAAAATGAAAAATAAATTAAATGAGAACAAAAACAAATAGACTTTAGGGAAAAAAAGGGGTGGCTGAAAGATGTTAGTGGAAAATAAGTCTATCATTTAAACCAGAGGGCTGATGGGAGCCAAGGCGGATGATCAGCTTGGCTTCCATGTTTTTTCTATGATCAGGATCCCAGAAGCCCTGCTGAAGGACACAAACAAAAAGGTCATTGACACTGTGGTCCCTGGAGATAAAGTGGGTTACAATGGGTTTAGCAGTTTCACCATTCCTGACTGCTCTGTAATGTTCCCTGAAACGGTCAGCAAGACGCCTACCAGTTTCTCCGATGTAAATAGCTGTACACTTCCTGCAAAGAATACAATACACCACATTAGTGGCGGTGCATGAGAACTCCTTGGTGATGTGAAAAATACCTGTAGGCCCCCGAATTTCAGTCACACTAGAAATAAATTTGCAGGTGTAGCAGCGAGTCCTGTTGCAAGGTTTGTTACCTGGGAGAGAGGAACTGTTAGGGGTAGGTAGGCTGCTTTTAACCAGGAGATTCTGCAGGTTAGGTGGCCGGCGGTAGGAGGCAATAGGTGATTCTGTAAAGGAAGCACCAATGTTAGGGTCAGTTTGCAAAATGGGAAAGTTACTAGTGATCCTGTGAAGAGAAGGTGTGCTCTGATGGAAAGGAAGCACTAGTGGAATTGCCATTGTTCTTGTGTGACAGTATCCTTCCTGCGGGGGTCAAGGTTATGGGGCATGTTACTGACCCGGGAGAGTGCTCTGTCCACTGTGCTTTTAGGGTATCCCCTGTTGATAAAAAAAATATGCATTATTTGGGTCTGCTCAGCAAAATCATCCTCGTCACTGCATAACCTGCTGAGCAGACCCAGAGAGGTGTCTGCAGATGGGTCAGCACTACAATCCCAAGAAAGTCTTTCTGAAAATTGTTGTCACACTCCCAGCATTTTTAACTTCTATTCTTCCTCTGTTTCTAGAACTACTTCTGCACCCTTACTCCTGATATGGTGTTTCTAGTTTTTTTCCATTTTATGTTTGTTTCTGTTTGTGTTCCCCTGTGCCTTCCTACCCTAGATTGGTGTTACTCCTATCCCCAGCTTTGGCCTACCTTTGACATTCCACACTTCCCAGCAGTGACTGTTTCACAGTGGTGAACAGGTGCCTTGCCTTTGTCAATTGACAGAGTTCTCTGCTTCTCTCCTTTCTTCTGCTGATGCCTGCAGATGCCTAGGTTAATACCGCAACAGACTTAACTAAACAGGGTTAAAACCTTATTATTATATCCCATTATTGGGCTTTATTCTTACATAATAATTTATTTTCTCTTTTTTCTTTCTTTTTTTAACATATACTTTTTGCAATATAACCCACTGAATTTGTACAGTTTTTTACTGTTCTGCTACGTCCTAGAGAACTGAGAAGAGGTCTTGGTCATCAAGGCATTTACTATTTCCCTTCCTTTTTCTTTTCTTTCTTCCCTTTTTTCCCTTTTTACACTGACCGACCTTTACTTCTCAGTTCATCGTAGATGGTTCTTATCTGTTCTTGTTGTTACACAATTGTTAAACATAATATTGTTATCTTTACACTATTAGAAGTGAGCTGCAAAAAATATAAATTACAGAAACTTGTTTTTTTTCTTTATATGTTTTATTTATAGCTCTGCCGGCAATATATTTGTTTTTTGTATGCATTGTTCATTGACATTTATACTCTTATCTTACTATCCTGGTGTATTTGAGCCTCCTGACACCATTACTACTTTACCTTTTTCCAATATATCTACATATGACAGCTAATATATCATTATGTTCATGGAATGTCAGGGGACTCAATACACCAATCAAATGTAAACAAATATTGAACTATCTTAAAAAACATAATATTCAAATTGCTTTACTGCAAGAAACCAAATTGTTAGATGTAGACAATCCTAGATTAAAATGTCAATGGGTAGGCCAAGTATTTTCGGCCTCGGCTACATCTAAGAGCAGGAGGTGTAGCCATTCTTATTCACAAGAATTTGAAATGGACGCCTACTACTATTTTAAAAGACTCAGATGGTAGATGGCTCATTATCACTTTTGATACCCTCAGGGCCCTATAACTATAGTTAATATCTATGCCCTAATTTGGATGACCTTTTTTTCAAAACTTCTACAAACCTTGATTTCAACTAATCTAGTAAATTCATCCCTACTGATCGGTGGAGATTTCAACCTTACTTTGGACAAGTATATGGATAGAAGTAACAACTCTCCAGATAGTCATCCCAAAAGTTCAAATTGTTTCTACAAATAATGCAAGATCTCAGTTTAATGGATATATGGAGAACTCTTCATCCTAGAGACAGGGATTATACTTTTATTCTTCTCGAGCATCAAACTTATAGTAGAATTGACTATTTGCTCACATCTCCTTCTATTACTGCTAACACTACTGGCTCGAAATATTATCATTAATTATATCTGATCATGCTCCCGTTAAACTTTTGTTTAATTGGGGCTCCCACCTACTAAAACCCCTTTGGCATTTAGATCCTCTTTTATTAAAGGACTAGAATTTCTGCCTTGGTTAGAACACAAATTAAAGAATATTTGACTTTTAATGATCCTAAAGATACATCTATGGGTATTACCTGGGAAGCACTTAAAGCCACCTTACATTGGTAAAATAATTGGTTTCGACCCATAGAAAAAAACTTAGGGAACAGCAAATTCATAATCTTGAAAACTACTGCAAACAAAAACAAACCGAATATTCAAATTCCCTAAACCTGATCCTTCCTCATCTCTTCATCAGGAAATTTTACAGCCGCTATGCAGATTAACGAGACTTATTTCTAGAAAAACAGAATTAGCATTACTTAGAATAAAGTAGAAATATTGGGAAAGTGGGGAAAAAGGTAGTAAAATCCTTGCTTATAGACTTAGAATGCAACAAGCAGAACGTTATATCACTGCGTTAAAAGACCATTCAGGAAAAATTTGTACCAATCATGGTTCTATCAATAACATAATGACATCTTTTTATAAAAATCTTTATTCTTCTCCTCCCTCTATACCTAATCCCTCCGAAATCTCTTCTTTTTTAGATGAGCTTATTTTACCTCGTCTACCACAGAAGCTATACATACTCTAGGCGCCATTCACTATAGAAGAAGTCAAAATGCTATTCTTTCCTTAGATCAGGTCGTTCTCCAGGTGAAGATGGCTTCCTGTGATTTTATAAGATTCTTGTTGAACAACTAGCCTCCTTATTATGTAACGTATATAAAGAATCTACAATTGTTGGACAATTACCAAAAACAATGACTGACGCTATTATAACTGTTATCCCAAAGAAAGATAAGGACACCACTTATCCTGGCAATTATCGTCCCATCTCATTACTTAATACCGATGGCAAGATTTTTGCCAAAATTTTATCCTCTCGCTTAGAACCATACATACCTAATCTAATTCATAGATCTCAGACTGGCTTTATTAAAGGGAGAATGGGTTCGGATCATTTGCGTTCTTTAATTAATCTAATACATAAAGCAAAATCCCTCTTGTCTCCTGCAGTTGCTGTTTCCATAGACTTCGAAAAAGCATTCGATTCATTAAGATGGGATTTTCTTTATCAAATACTATCTACCGGCTTCCTAAACTTTTTGTTCCTGGATCCAACTTATTTATACAAATCCTCATGCTCATGTGCTCACTAATTTTACTGTCTCAGTCCTTTGCATTAGAAAGAGGCACTCGCCAAGGTTGCCCTTTATCTCCTTCTCTTTTTATTCTTGCTCTCGAAACTCTTGCAATTTCTCTCAAACTCAACAAAAATATTAAAGGTATTCCCATTGGTTGTACATATTATTCATCACTATCTTATGCGGATGATATGCTTATTTTGTTAGAAAATTTCAAATTATCTTATCTACCTCTTTATAATTTACTTAATCGCTTTTCTTCTCTTTCAGGTCTAAATGTTAACTATCAAAAGACAGAAATCCTCTCATTAAATGATCACTGTGATCCTCTAATTAAAACTCATACTCAATTTAGATGGCCTACAACATATCACCTATCTTGGCATCAAGATCTCATCAGACTTGAACAAGATTTGGGATCTAAATATATTACCATTATTAAATGATGTCAAAAGTAACCTGAATAGATGGAAGAATCTTAATTTATCTTTCCAGGTAAAATATCCATAATTAAAATGAACATTACTCCAAAAATTTTATATTTATTCGCCTGTATTCCATAAAATTCCCTCACATTTCTTGTATAAAATTGATAAAATGATAGGAAATTTCTTATGGGAAGGACACATACCTCGATTCAGTCAGTACAAAACTAAGATCTCATTGGACTCGGGAGGCTTTGGCCTTCCCTGGTTCAATGCGTATCTCTGGGCATTTAGAGCTTCTAAAACAATTAAATGGTTTGTTAAACCTAATTGTAATATCCCCTTTGGTATGATATGGAGACATCACTATCTTCTGGACTAACTCCTAACAGTTTCATCTATTTTACTTCCATATCTAAATCTAAACAAAATCCTGTCATCAACTCATCCATTTATTACTGGTTTAGGATGCATAAATGGCTAAACATTGATCCTACTCCAATACGATATACACCTATTTGGGGTAATCCAAAACTTACATTGGAGAATAAACCCATATACTGTAAATCCTGGTCTCATAAAAATATCCTTTTTTTCAATGATATACTAATGGATAATAATAATGCTCTGTATTCTTTTAGTAATTTTCAAGCCAAATGGAAAATTCCTAAAACAGAATTCTGGAAATATCTACAGATTAGATCTGCTATCTCTCATATCACTTTACAACACAATAACCCACCAAGAATTCATCCATACATTAATAATTGGATTAATATTCATAAAGGCCTAACTAGTACCATTTACAAAGTAATTAGGGATAAACTTCCTAATCAATCTCTCTCGGCCAGAAGTAAATGGAACCAGACACTTCACATTGATATTTCCGACCTTCAATGGAGTAACTGTTGGAAACTTTGTCATGACTCCTTCAAAGATGTACAGAGCAGATTAATTCAATCTAAAATTTGCATTTATGGTAAAATACTCAGCTCATCTATACAATATCGGCTATCATCTAATAACAATTGTTAGCGCTGTAATACCTCTAACGGGATCTTACATTTATTGTGGTCATGTACTCTTATCTCTAATTTATGGCAAAATGTCCATCAATTTGCTTCTAAGGTCATTGGCAAATCGATTCCATTTGATTCCAAATTCTGCTTACTTGGCATTACTGATAGCAGTATGAATTTAACAAAACATCAGCATAAATGGCTCCAGATATTGTTTATGCAAGTCAAAAGACTCATTCTAACTCGTTGGAAATCTCAATTAATCCCTACCTTGACAGACATTTTAATGCATCTAACCCGTATCTCTTCTTTTGAGAGAATTTCTTACTTAATTATTGACAGACTTAATGAATATTATCTTTGCTGGCAGAGCTATTTGAACTTTCTTCAATCATAATACATATACATATGTTTTTTTTTTCTTTCCTTTTATAGTCTTAGCCTATTGCAGCTCCTTCTTTCTTACTATTTCAAATCTATAATCATTATCAATTATTCACTTTTTTGTCACTATTTGCATTTTTACTCGGTGTAGTGTGATTAGTACATACGTATGATGTGAAATCAGTATAATACTTTTTATTATCTCTTTTAAGATAATATACATACTTCCATTATATCTCCTATTTTCTTTCTCTTTTACTGCAAATTGTATCTTTTTTTTATATATCTTACCACATATAGTCCTTTGTACTGCACTGTGTCATGTCTATATAATCTTAATAAAAAGATTAACTGTAAATGCACACTACTTCAGGTAGTGGGTGCTGTTTCAGACCTCCTGATTTAGGAAATAGCCTCTAAAAGAAATGATAGCATTTAGAGAGGACACAACAGAACTCTGGCAAAACACTGTGAAAGTAGCACATGCTAACTGCAGGGGTTAGTCAGCTGCAGGATAGCAGAGCAGGACACCATGGCCACTGAGAATAAAAACACAGTCAGCAATACAGACACAATAACAAAACATGCACATGTGGTGCAATTCATGAGGGATGCAGACTGCTGCAAATGGAGCTGTCATCACTAGCTTGGCCATGATTAGCATACTAGTCACACCTCCAGACCACTGTATCAATGGTTCAGGAAGCAAATAGCACACTCTTCTTGCTATGCTAAATATGGGGATTCTCAAGCACCCTTAAAATAGCACAGTACTGCACCAGAATTTAGCAGTGCCACAAAATGGCAACTGTACAGGCTGCCTACATACTCGCAACAGCCTATGAAGAGAAGAAAAGGGATGCAGATGTCCCTTTTATTTGATTTTATTTAGAAATTATTCACCCAGAATAACCCAACTGAGATGTAACATAGTGGTGACAGTGGGTTCTGCTCTCCCCAGTGGTTGAATTGGAAATGTTAAGGTGGGGAACTTTTGTATCTATGTAACCCCCTTGTTCCCAGGGGTTACTAGGATCACACTTAGAATCAGTGGCAGGCAGGTAGAGGCAGCTTGTGAGATGCCAGTTAAATGGATTTCACACTGTCACACTCGCATAAGCCACAATGGAATGCTAGTTGCAGGGGTTAGCAGTAGAATGTTGAGTGACATTCAGTAGTCAGTCTATAGGAGAGTTCAGGACAGTGGGGAGTGCTGCAGAAAGCAGCTCCTCAGACTTAGCTCTGACACAGCACTACCTCTGGAGAAGTGGTAGTTGTTCTCACCCCAGATGGAGAACACAGAAGACCAATACAGTGAAGTGGTAGACACCATTCCTAGAGGGTTTTCCAGTGCCACATCCCTGGAGGGATGGGCGGAATTCCAGGATTAAGGGGCAATGCCCTGGTCCAGCCTGGATTGAGTTGAAGCTGCCTGAGATTCATTTGTTCTGTGAGTACCCGAGACCTTTGGTGTGGAAAAAGCCCTGGGGCACCTGCATTCCGGTGGTGATTTTTTATCTGACAAAGGGACTCTGTCACCAAGACAGTTTCTGTTAAAAGTGTCTGGCTACTGTTGAGTCTGGCATGAGACTAGCCAAGTACAGAACTTTTAAGACTGTTTCTGTGTAAAAGTGTCTACCTACTATGGGGTCCAGAGAGAGACTTGCCAAGTACAGTACTTTTAGTTCATGTCTGATTTAAAAGCATCTGCAAAAGTGGGGGTCTTAGAGTAAAGACATAGCCATGTACAGAACTTTTAATTTCATGACACCTCCGAGGTGTGAGAAGTAGAATGTTAAATGTGCAAGACATTTCAAGATAGCATCTACAAGACTGTATCAGAGAAAGGTGTTATTAACCAGATGAATGACCGAATATAAATTTGGACGCAAACGGTGGGAGACCCCCATCTGGAGTAACCATGTTTACCTCTCCAGGTTCAGTTTGGGCACATTTATTTTCTCTCAGTGCACATGGCCAGTGCCTGAAGAAAATACCCAGATGTGGATTTGGGATTTTAAGTGAGCCCGAGTGTGCTCAGTTGGTGGATGAGGGAGCCACCTGTAATTCCTCATGCAATATGGGAAAGTCTCCTAGTACTGGCCGAGGGTGCTAAGTCCAGGGAAGTGTACCAGTTTGGGCCATGTGTGCCAATCCATTCAGAACCTGAGGGTTTGCTGTGTGTGTGCTCTGTACCTCAGTAATTTGCATTACCAGTGGGAGTAGCCCTGTGGGGGTCCATCTTCACTTTGTTGTATTCTCTGTGTATGTGAATAAAAGTCACACTCTAGAATCCCGACCTGGTTTGGACAGTACAGTTATTGCTTCCAGAGTCTGGATTTACTTGGGTGCCCCGACCAGAAGTGAAAACCTAGCATAGTTCTGAGCAAATGTTTTCTCCCAAGGACCCAGTTTAATAGCCATGCTAAATGGTCCCCCAGGTGTGAGCCAGGTAGTTGCCACACTTGGTTTGCCTGTCTGAGGATGGCAGGCTACAACGTAGAAGTATGGGTTCACAGAGCTGTTTGTAATGACTACCCCCATCCCTCTCATTGGTGCCATGTGTGAGAGGACCAGCCCTGCTAGTTGAACAAGGGGGGCCGGTGGGGGGAAGTTACATCTCGATTTCTTGGTGGTGGAACTGTCATTTTTAGGTGATGAAAGTATTCTGTAATATTCAATGGATAAAGATGACAAAGGTGGTGGAACTATCATCCAGTTTTTGTTTGTTTTGTTTAGAAGAGGTAGAACTGTGTTCCTATGGGCTCCTGCCTAGTTTGACCAATGTCTCTACCCATTTACACAACTCGGTGGTCTGGATCATTGGGAGGTTAAGTGGCTTGCCCAAGGTCACTCAGGAATAATTTGGCTCTGTTAGGGTTTGAACCTGTTTTCTTCCAGTTTCCAAGTCAAGAAGCCAAGAGAATACTCAAGATACTACAGCAGTGGGTGTACAGGAAATAGACTGACTACTGCATACTGGATGACTGCTTTTAAAGGCAGATAGTGTGTGCTCTCTGCCCGTTTGTAATTACATGGTGCTCGAACTACTGCAGGGTCTTGTGTAGTAATGACTGTGATATCATCTTCTGCAGCCCAAATAACAAGCTAATGATCTTATGAATTTTAATATGCCATTTTCAAAACAGCACCATTTGACTCATGAATACAACCACAGTGCCTGTTAGCTGTGTTACTGTTGGTTCTTGAATCTTGTGGTTTGGCAGAAATGGTAGTGGTCACTTTATTTAAGGTGTGGTTCTTTCATCTTCATGAATTTAGCCTACAGAATTTGATGGTAGAAGGAGACTGAAGGTCCATCTAGTCTACCCTTTACTGTAATTCCTCAACCCACTGACCTTCTGTCTGAGTGGGCAGTTTCCTCTCCCCCATTTAATCCATCTCTCAATCTCTTACTGCCCCTCATGTAGACTATGTGTCCCCTCCTCTGTGCTATTGCCTGTTAAGGGTAGCTGCTCACATCACTTTTGCCTGTACTTTGTTCCACAAATCCACCATCCTCTACCTAAAGTAGAACTTCCTCATAGTTTTCCTAAATGTACCCCCAACTTCTCCAGTCATGATGCCTAGTGACTGCATCCTTATTTTTTACAAATATGTTGCCACTGTTAACCTTATTTACTCCCCTAAGAAACTTACAAGTTTCACTCTTGCCACCTTGCTCCCATCTGGTCTCTAGTGAGTGTCTGTTTAGGTCCTCCACATTCCTCATACAATCTACTGTGCTTCTCCTGGATCATATTGGTGACCCTACATGGTACACACTCTGACCTGTTAATATCCTTCCTCAGATGAGAGTTCCAGAGCTGGACACAGTACTCAAGCTGAGGCCTCACCAGGGGTCTATATAGTAGAAGAATCAACTTGTTTCTCCTGCTGACAAAACTGCTCCCCATGCAACCTATGTTTTGCTGCACGCTTTGTTAAATTGGCCTGTATACTTCAGTGAGTAACTAATTCTGACCACTTAGCTCTCGATTCTTCTGTATTTACCAGTCAAACTCCCCCTACTCAGTATTCAATGTGATGAGTATGCCTGCCTAAATGCATTACTTTGCACGTTTTGGTGTGAACCTCATCTGCCAGACCGCAGTCCATTTCTCTACTTTTTTAGGTATCTCTCTGGAGCTCCTGTACCCCTTCCTCATAATATATCCTGCCACATAATTCCATACTGTCCGCAAATAAACAGTTTTCCTTGGGTATCCTCTCCAGTGTCACTTATGTACATATTAAACTTGACAGATTTCCAGGTCTCATCCCTGTGGCACTCCGTTCATTACCTCCCCTGATTTAGCTCCATTTACCACTACTCTCTGTAGCCTCTTCATCAACAAACTGCCAACCCACCTAACAAATCACTGCTCTACTCCCAAGTCCTGTCCCTTGTTCAGCGGACTTCTAAAAGTTATTAATAATGGCAAAGTTATATAAGGGAAAAAAGACATAAAGTCACCAAAAAAAGGATTTTTTTTGTTTCCTTACCCTTAACTTAAAACATGGTTTGTACTTGAAACTTAAAACTTTTGAGTTTTGAAAGAAATATACAATAGTCATGTCACTTACCACCACTACAGACAAAAGAATTCCACAGGCTAAGTCTCCAAATTTCCCTGTCTTTTATTTCAGTAGTGAAGATAAAAGTACAGAGTTTTGCTACAGCAATTACAACAGCAATTTTGAGTACAACAGTCCTTTGTTAAGTGCTATGACTATAATGTTCCCCTGTAGCATTTACTTGTCACTAGCAGCAAGTACTCTGAGGGGCTTTGGGCGTGTTTATTCTACTTTCAGTTTTCATAGAGTTTTACCCACAGTACATACTGTATATTCCTTTGTAATTGTTATTTTTCTAGGTTCAGTCATTTTTGAATATTTGTAAAAACACTACTCTATTTTCTGCACATGCTCAGTAGCAAAACCAACATTCTAAGGCTAGCTGTTTTTTTCAGGAACCATTTTATTATAGTTTGGTTTGGTGTAATGATTTCATTCTCAGCTAGGATGGACCATGTGCATGACTATGCATATGCCTGCATGGTGCACTAATGCTTTTGTTTAGTGCACCATGTGGCCATTCTCAGGGGCAGTGCCTTGTCAACATGTATGTGTATGTGTGAATCTCTGCCAACTTCTGTGTACAGCAACAGTTGCTCAGTCCTGATTTTGGTATCTCCCCTTCCCCCACTACACTGGGTGGCTGTCTGTGAGCTGTCTGTTACACTGCCAAGAGCTCATATGTTTATGTTTTAACCACGTTTATTTTAACTTAGTCTGGTTTCATTTTTAGGCAGGCCTATTTTTTTGAGTTTTCACTTTTAATTTTTATTGAGCTTGTTTTATTTTGTTTTTCTATAGCCTGAATTTGAATTTGGAGTCCGAATCTGCATGTTGCTGAGATTGAGAGTCAGCCGGTTCATTTAAATCTGCCACTGTTTCTCCTTGGGATAAGTGCGGCCACTCAATTAGGAACAACTTGCATCAGCCGAAATTTAAAATTCAACATGTTATAATTACCACAGACCTTGCTGGCCTTTTTTCAGAACTGCACTTCAACATCACTCTGGTTCTCTGTATCCACTCCATTTCACTACTTGTGCCGCATCCCATCCCACTGTGGTGGATCTGGCTGGAACTCTGTTTTATGAATATGCCTTCTTCAACCATGTCGAACTAGAGTGGTTGAACTGGCTGCTACTGATCCACTGGCTATACTGTGGATAATTTGCATTTCCTTGACCAGTTTTCTGATTCAAGGGTCTTGGCTGGCTGTCCCTACTGCATCCTGGCAGAATCTCAGACTGAGGGGTGTCCACCTGCAGGAGCACTCCCTAACTCAATTAACTCAATTAGCTGTTAGGGGTATTGTTGAGCATCCACAGTCTTCATCTGTGCCACAGGACAGTGCTAGCTTCTTCTGATTCTGTCCATATTCTGGATGGTCACTTTATAAAAACTGGAGCTGGTTACCTGCACTGCCAGAAGCTGCTGTATACTGCTAATTTGCTCTGTTCAGTGACTTGTTTCACTCAGCCAAGAGCACTGAAGCAGGTAGTGAGAGCACCCTGCCTCAGTGGGATTTTATTGTTTTAGGATCACTTTGAGAGGGTGATTCCTGGTCATTATGGGGTCTTATCTGTGGATTTGGAACTGCTGTGAGAGAGCACTCCAAACTCTCCACCCCCCCCACGCCTTGTTGTGGTGTTGGTTAAATATTCTTTCAGACTCATAATTTGGACTCACAGTCTGGACTTTAGCTATCTTCTTTATCTATTTTTGTCTTATTGTATGTTATTTATTAATGTTGGAGTATGTTGGGGTATGATAATTGGTATGTTCTTAGTGTGAATGCTGTATGGTTTTAGTGGGATTGGTGGATTGGTTTTATTTCTTTAACTTTATGAGTAGAGAGTGTGGGTTTGTGAAAGGAGAGTGCGTATTAGTTCTGTGAAAATTTGTGAACTATAGAAACTATTGAGCTCTCCATTTTGTGCATTTATTTATTGCTTGATTGATTGATTGATTGCCAGTTTACCAGAAAGATGGACTGAATCAAAAGGATCTGTTGTCAGCCACACCTGGGGAAAATAGTGCAAACATAAGGAGAGTCACACAGCATACAAAAGTACACAATAATCAGAATTAATAAAATCAGAACAACTAATCATTATGGGGCCTATTCTCCAAGGTGCGTAAACTGCATGCCAAAGTAATTTAAATGAGTAGCACACCAACGTGCCGTGCAGGTGGCACAGAGGATGCAGCATGCATGTACAGGTGTGCCACTGGGCGGAGACATGGGCAATGTGAATGGAAGCATGGAGGCACATGCAGGGGCAGTCCCAGCAGTCCCAACAACTGCATTGCATGCAAACATGCTCCTTGACCCCACCATAAATGGATATGCACACCATCTGCGTGCATGCACTAATGATAATAGCCAGGCAAAATGGCCATCCAGGCAGCACAGGAAGACTGAAGTGCTGTGCCACATACATTGAACAGGCATTACCAGCTGCATGGTGGTGATGGGAGTGTGGGTGCAGGCATGGGTGACCACCCCATGGGCAGCTGGAAGCTGCAATCCAGCAACTTCACCAGCGCGCAGGTGACGGTACTGGTCATGGACATCCATACCAACTATGATGTCCTGTATGGGGCACAGGCTCTGATGGCAAGCATCGAGAAGAAGCAGAGGCTCTGGCTTGATATACAGGTGTCCGTCAATGCTGCCACTCTCCACCATAAAGCACAAGTGGCATGGCAGAAGGTCCACCATGAAGCGGAAGCTGTCTGCTGCCAATAGGACCCAGATGGGCACTGGAGAGGGTCCCCCATCCCCCAGTAACATGCTGAGCCCCCTGGAGTGGATTGTAGTGGATACCATCTCTGTGGTCACATGGCAGGGCATGGCAGAGGGCTGTGACACAATGGCAGGTATGTAGCAGCCATGTGGCAATGCACAGGGATGGTGTGGGTCATGGCTGAAAAACAGCTAACTGTTTCACCATATCCCCTCAGGACCATCCATGAGCAGTAATGGTGTGGTCTGCCCTGGCTCAGCACAATGTGACTTGCAGGCACAGGTGTCTGAGGAAGGTAAGTATGATGCTGCAGGCTACCCACCAGACCATGGCACATCCATCAAAGCTGCACATAATGGCCTAACATATGTCCATGCGTTCATCCATAGGTACTACCCTGGAGATGCCAGCCACCGAGGAGGCACAGGCAGATGTGGACACGACATCCAGCCATCTGACAAAGGTTATGGAGGATGTGCCATCATGCACCAACACACAGATGGAGGCATGCTTGGAGACACTGCATCACAGTGTGCACTCTGCGGCCAACATTGGTACTAGTACCCAGGACCATGGCCACTGGTACAAGTGTCGGTGAGAGGGAGGAGCTTGCAGACACGTCTCCCTTCTCATGTGACAGAACCCCCCCAGACCCAGCTGCAACCATACATGGGGGCACCATGGCCACCGTACATGAGGCACATGGCAGACAGGCCAAGGATGAGCAATGCCATGACAGGAGGGCATCCCGATGGGTATCCTGCAGTCATACTACCTTGAGCTGCATTGGCTCAAGGATAACAGGCTTAAAGCCCAGCAAGAGAACACAGAGGTACTAAAGTGCCTCCCAAATGTGGTGGAGGGCATGTTCCAGGGTATAGACAGAACAGATGATGTGTTGGAGAGGTGGCAGAACACATGCATGACAGAGAACCACCATGACAGCTAACATGGTACAGTACACCAATGCCTACACACAGACTGCCACTGCAGCAGCAAAATGACACACATTCCACATGCCACCTTGAACTCATTCCCTCTGGCACAGTCCACCCTGTTTCCACAGCCTCCATCTCACATGCCCCATCACTCAGCCTGGATCCCACTCCCTCTGCCACCAGGCTCCTCACCCAACCCCACCCTAGCCCCCAGCCCCTCACCCACCAGTGAGCAAGGTGACAATGGGTCCATGGTGGGGTCCTGCAGCCAGGGCGGTGAGGTGTGCCATCCATGCCATACCACACATGTTTCCATTGCAGGTCCTCATGGGAAGCTGGTGCTCATGGACACTCAGAATACACATTCATCATGGTGACAATGGGCTGCATGCCTGTCTACCAAATGTGCCATGTGCCACTGTGTGGAGGATGGCATAGCCACACACCATGTCATGCAGTTGCTCCTGAGCCGGTGGCCCATCACAGGGTGGATGGGATGGTCACATGGCACCTGGAGTGGTGCTGGTATCCTGCAGTGCACACAGATGTTATGCAGCATGACACTCATGGTGAACGCTCTGCATGCTATCCCTGGGGCAAGCATCAACATGCCACTGGTTTGATAAAGGCACTAGAAACACATCTTCGGGATACTGATTGTCCTCTTGATGCAGGCACATATCCTCTGATGTGATTTGTTGTACACCTCCTCTGTTTGGTCCTGTGGTGCTAGTTATGGCATCATCAGATATGGCCTCAGTGGATATCCACTGTCACCTGTGGAGGGAATGCAGGAGAATTAGTATGGTACATGTCACACACACACACACACACACACACACCCTGCCACCACTCCCTCTGTCTACGGTACCCACCAAGCAGTACAGATGTGCAAAGTTGGTAAAATTCACTCTGCATAATATTATGCAGATTTCCATGGTTCCACAAAAGTTTCCAAAGGGTGAAGTTGAACTTCACAGTCCAATGGCAAATTCACAGAATTTGGAATTTGAAAACTTAGACCGATATGGGTGGTTATAATAAAAGTGTATCAGAGCTGCAAAGCTGGAACTTCGACTTTGAAGTTCAGTCTTGGTGCGAAGTTCGCAATGTACCATGGGATATGAGGTCACATGTTGCTGAACAGCAGATGTGAAACTTGTTTTGTCATTCTCTAGTGTGCTGGAGAGAGACTCAGAGTGCAGAGCATGTGCTTTTAGCTAAGGTTGAGAGTTTCAAAACCTATATAAAACTTATAGAGCTGTGCATCTTGTTCTTCAAATCGCTTGAAAACTGTTGTTGAGCGCCTTGTGCACACACAGTACTTTTTGCTGCTGATGTACACATACATTCTTTACTTTTAGTCATAGTTTTTCTTTAAACAGAGAAGTAGTGGTTGGGTGGCTTGAGTGGGGGAGGGTAGAAGAAATTTAGAAGGTCTTGCAGAGATCTGCAGTTCTGTTTTGTTTTAGTAGGATATTTCTGTAAAATTTAGTTTTTGTTGTATGTACTTAGTAATCCTTACATTTTTTATCTTTACCAAAATTTGTGGGGTGAGTGCATATAACTATATATAGTGATTGTTGTGTCACTTTGTCACAGTTCCCTTCTTACAAAAAAAACTCTGCCCTGACTGTGCATTAATAATAGTGATTGTTGTGTCTCTTTTTGAATCGTTGTTTTTTTCTGAAAAAAATCCCTGCCTTGACTGTGCATTAACAATTGTATTTGTTGTGTCCCTTCTGTCACGGTTTTCTTCTTAAAACAATTCCTGCACTGACTGCATTGACAACAAGACTAGGTTATTGTTAGTGTCTTGCGTCATCACAATTTTGTTCTGAACAAATTCCTGCGCTGACTGCGCATTTAAAATATTAAGTGAGTGCTGTTTGTTACCATACTAAAGTACAGAAGAATGAGAAGAAAAGTTCAAATAAAGGGAGAGGTTGTGGAGAGCCTAATAAAGGGAGAGGTCATGGTTGTGGAGAGCAAAAAAGAACATTTCCCAATTTATGGTCCCTAGTGGTGCAGCTACACAAAAAATGTCGGTGGGAGCAGAGGCACAGAATTCTGATGAGTCTGTGGCAGGCAGTAGCAGTAACACCAATGTATTTGTCAGTGCTGCTGGCATTTCTGCCCTCTAAATACTTCTCTGCACATCTGTAGCAGCCATGTTCATGGATGTGTCAAGTGACGCAGGAAGCAGCAGCACCACCCAAAAAGAAAACATGGTCACAGAGGTGGTTGGTGGTGGTGTGTGCTTGGGAACAGGTGCAGTTGGTGCTGCTGACTCAGAAGAGCTGGATAGAGTGTGTCCACTGTCAGTGGGTGAGGGTGTGGTGGGACATGTAGAGAAAGTGGTTGAGAGTGAGACTTGTCGTGAGGAGGAGGTGCCACGTCACAGAGCCTGTAGCTATTGAGGAGGACAGACCAGTGAGGGATATTGAGGACAGCAGTGTTTTTATCAGTGATGATGATGATGTCTTGATCACTGATCCTTTGTTGGAGCCAGAAAAGAAAAGGCGGATGCAGATGCTGCATTTCTTGTTGTCAGCACAGCCGCAGCCACAAAGGCCCCCCTAGCACTATGTTACCCCTTCTCCACTGTCTGCAGTCATCACAAAAATTACAAAAACCCACCCCTTCTACTTTGGTATCTCAGTCATCATGGCACCATGTGAAAACAAGGCCAAATATATCCCTAGTGTGGGATTTTTATGTACTGGACCCTGCTGATGAGACAGTGGCAATTTGCCAACTTTGTCAAACCAGAGTCAATAGGGGTAAGAAGTGTAGTCACCACAGCACAGGTGGGCAACATACACACCTGAAAAACAGGCACCCATTACAGTGGCGTAAACACCAGACAGAAGCCAGTGCCGGTGGTCCCAGTTCATCGTCATCATCGGGCAATATAAGCCAAATTGTCACTGCAGCACACAAGGGAAATGTAGGGGCATGTCAGGAAGAGATTATGTACTGTAGTACAGGATGAGGATGATTCTGTAAGTGGGCCAAGTATGTGTCCTACTAGCACTACCACCCCTAGTCCAAGAAGCATAGCTACCCCAGAACTGAAAACATGAAAAGTCTTTGATGTCTATCATACAGCACTACATACTGACATTGAGAATCCCCATTCAAAGAGCACACCAGTAATGGTACCATGATGAGGCAAGCTGTTTGGCACACCATTAACAATAGCAAGAAAGGTTCAGCCTATGCTGCATTCGCTTTTTGTGCGTCAGTCAAAATCCCCACCTACTCATGCTACTGCACGGGAGTTGAGTGCAGCAGCAGCAGAAATGATTGCTATTGATTTGTTGCCATTCTCTTTTGTGGAGAATGTCAGATTTCGGTAGTTTGCATCCCATGACTTGCCGAAATGGAAGGTCCTATCACGTACATACTTTTCCAAGCATGACATTCGGGAACTGTACGGTGCTGTGTCTGACATGGTACATCACGCCCTTCAGCATTCCTCAGTTTAGTATGTGCATCTCAGCATGGACATGTGGACCAATGGTAAAACAGCTGTTAGCTCTTATTTGTGCATTACAGCACACTAAGAACAGGTACCTGGGGTAGCGAGTGTGACTGAGTGGGGGCAAGACTTGTTCTAAGTCAAACTGTGGTGGTAGCAATATGCTTGGTTTTCACCAGCATGCAACATTGACCATGAAGAGTATCCCTTGGTCACGCATGGCTCAAAAAAATGCTTGAAGTGGTCCTCATCGAGATTGATAAGTGGCTCCAACTCCATGCTCTGAAAACTGGATTCATCATCAGTGACAATGGGTCCAATGTTAGAAAATGCATCAATGATGGTGGATTTCTCTGGGTGCCATGCTTGGCTCACTGTCTGAACCTGGTTGTACAGACTTTGCTCAAGCATCCTGACATTAAGGAGATACTGGCTGTGGCCTGGCACATCTGTGCCCACTTTGTACGTTAAGCAAAGGCTGGTGACCACGTACGTGTTCTGCAGGTCCAGAACCAGCTGCCTCAGCACTGTCTTAAAATGGATATTGTTACCCAATGGAACTCCACCTTGTACATACTGGAGCATGTATATGAGCAGTACAAAGTAATATCAGAGTAGCTGCTACTTCATACAAGCCACAACAGCACTGGGGCATCCATGTTTCTCATAACCGAGCAGTGGCACCAAATGGATGGGCTCATCTTGATTCTAAGACCCTTTGAGCATGCTACACAGGTAGTGAGTAGGGACACACTGCCTGTATCAGTGAGTTCATCTCTCTGCTATGTGTGCTGAGGCAGACACTTCTGAATGTGCAACAACAGCTGGAAGCAGGTGGTGACAGATCAAGTTGTGCCTTGATGGAACACATGCTGTCCACCTTAGACTGCAATACCCACATTAACTACATTCTGCAGACAGAGGATTTTGGGATTGCCACAATGCTTCGTCCATGTTATTAAAATAGGCTCACAGCCATAATTCAAGGTGGGCCTCAGCAGGTGCAAAGACTGACCAAATGTCTGACACAAAAGGTTAGAGGGACACAGTTGCTACTATAGGCAAAGGGGTCAAAGCCACATGAGGGTACTGCTGCACAGCTACCAGGTGTTGCTACCACCTACTCATCATCGCAGACAAAACTGGCAGAAAAACCATGCCACTTAAAATATCAGATGCCGAATCCTATTTGGACTGCTCTAAGTCAGGTGGGAGTGTCAGATCTGGATGAAACTGAGGAGGAGGGGGAGGGGGATGATCACACTGCATGTCTGCGAGTAACAAAATGCATGGTAGATGCCTATTTGGCAGATACAAGGAACCTTGCCATTGCAGATGAGCCCCTGCTATACTGGGGCACCAAGGTCAATGACTGTCCACCATTGACTGCATTTGCTCTTATGCTTTTAAGTATCTGAGCAGCCCATCCTCCAGTATCAGCGTTGAATGTTTTTTCAGTTCTGCAGGTCCATTTTGTTTTTTATTTTATTTTATTGAAATCTTGGATTACAAATACCTTTGAGCAGGAACTGCTCGTTTACAAAAGTTCCACATCGAAGGAATGGGGGATATACATACATACAAAGGTCAACATAGTAATACATAGTTACACAATAAAAAGAAGTAAGAGACTGAGGCTTAGGAGTCACCAAAAAATGTTGGAATGCTGACATTTATTTAAATGAATCAGGTGCACATTCCGCTGAGAAGATCATGTCCCTTGTCACACTACCGCATGATAGTAACGATGAGGAGGAAAGTACTGTCAGCAGACTGGGCTGTACAAAATTGTCTGGCACCTCAAGGTGGATGAAGCAGTGAAAGAAAGGGAATTCCCCTATAATGACAATTTCAGTCTTGAAAACTGTGAGGACTGCTTCATGGACGACGTTGAAGATTAAAAATGTTCTGCTCCTTCTCCCAAGCTGTCCATAAGGTAATGCTGGCTGTGAAATTAACAGAACTTATATTATTCTCATTTATTGCACTGATATCAATCATGAAATATTAATTTGTGTTGCTTTTTGAAGCATCATTGCCAGCTAGTGGCAAAAATTTAGAGATATGAGTTTTCATTCTATTTTCCATTGACAGCTATGACTCCCTTCATTCCATAGTTTGAGTGCAGCTGAGTACTTTGTTTCACTTTTTATGTAATAAAACAAGCGCTCTTTTTAATATTGCTCAGGACAGACTTTTATCACTCTTCTTTGCTGTTTTTTGTACACCTATTGACCTATAAGGTAATGGAGCACTGCATACAGCATGACACTTCATCTTAGTAACAACAGAATTTGTACTTGGTAGAGAACAGAGGTAGTACAGGGCTGGGGTGCAGGGTCAAACCATGAAATAAGCAATATCAGACACAGTTCCGCACTCACCACCCAAATAAGAAAGGCTACACACATGTATCCATGGTGCTTCATTTTATCAAGGTGCAAATGTGCATAAAAACATCCTGATGCATTTCAGAATTTACATTCCTTTCTCAAAGGATCTATTCAACACAGAAAAAAGGCACCTTATATATACATAGGAGAATGACATCATCAAGGTGACACAGGATGAGTAATTGTGACATCACACAAATGCAAGTGAAGTTATATAAATAAATAAACAACCATAAAAAACTGTATATAAGGCTGGCCCAATGGTGCAGAGGGCTGAGGCACTGGCGCCTTACCTCACACCACGCCGGTGACCCAGGTTCAGCAATAGACTCAGGTCACTGGGTGTCAGCAGGAGAGGAGAGGATTGAGCATCCATAAGACTGCTCTCCTCTCCTGGGGTGAGTAACAGGGCCACATTACTCTTCATTGGCCCCCAGTGGAGACCGGGACCACTGCATGAGGGATGCAATATGGGGAAGCACCAGAAAAGCAGAAACCACTCTGGGATTAGCTGGTGATGGCTGCCGGACAACCAACACCTCTGAAACTCTTGACGGAGCCATGTCCACCTCAGCAGCACCCCAGGGGCCAAATAGTGAGTGTACTAGATGCCCCCCGATGCCTTCCCCCTCGGGGAAGAGGGACCCACCCAGTGAAGGGTTACACTGGGTTACCTCAGGAAAGGCTGCAATATGAGATAAGGAGGCTTGAGGGAGTAGTAGGGGTTGTCAGAGACCATGGCAGCTCAAAGGAGTGGTGGGTCCTGGAGCACGTTGGGAGATAAAGAAATAATGCAACCCCCCCCAAAAAAAACAATACATACATTTAAAAATACTACCAATGTACAGTCAGTATTCAGAGTGTAGTAATAATCAAAGGAAGGCACAAAGACAGAGTCCATGAGGCTTCCTTCGATTTGTCAGTTATCAAAATAAATGCGTATATAATGTAATAACAGTATATCAAGTACTTATTTTTTCCTCCTATTTCTCAAATATGGAGTAACTTCAAATCTCTCATTCAAGCCTGGAGGTTTGGATGCTCTCAATGTAAAAATCCAAAAGCCCTCTTTCTCTCCCGGATGTAGTCATTATAATCTCCCCCTCTTGGGTTTTTGTAGACTTTTTCAATCCCTCTAAGATTACAAGTGTGTTCCAAACTGTCTTTTGCTTGCATAACATGGGCTGCAGTGGCATAGGTTATATCACTGTTCCAAATAGCCCTGCAGTGCTCTCCCAGCCTAGCTTTAACATTCTGCTTAGTTTAACCAATGAAAAATCCCAACAGGTGCACATTGTCATGTATATCACTCCACAAGTATCACAACTGATCAACTGTCTGATTTGAAAAGACTTCTCAGTATGTGGACTGCTAACATCTTTACCTGCTGAGATGCTAGGGCAATATCTACACCTGTGGCATTTATACCATCCATCACTTTTGTTCAACAATATCTAGGCAACCGGTACTGCCTGCCTGCTACATGGACCAAATGATCCCTGAGGGTGTCCACCTGCTTATATGACATCGTAGGGGCATAATCATGGTCAAGACACAAATGTGGACCCCCATAAGGATGTTCCAGTTTTTTGGGATGAACTACCGTATCTAATTTAACCTAGTCTCATCTGTATTCCTAGGGTTCTGGTTTGGGAGCATCCAAACCTCCAGGCTTGAATGAGAGATTTGACATTACTCCGTACTTGAGAACTAGGAGGAAAAAAAGTATTTGATGTACTGTTATTACATCATATCCAAATTTGTTTTGATAACTGACACATATATTATAAAGCATATAGCTTTCTCCCTATGTATATACATAGGTACCACATACTGTATATATGTACAGTTTTAAGTGGGCTTAACATGCATAATAGAAGTATTTAATAAATTTGTGGAACAGTAGTTTTTAACTCATTTCAGAGATCTAACGTCTCTTATTTATTTTTCGGAAAACAAGGTACTCAAGTGCACCTAATCATCAAAGGAAGCCTCATGGACTCTGTCTTTGTGCCTCCATTTGTTTATTACTATATTTTGAATACTGACAGTATAGCTCTAGTATTTTTAAATGTACTGTACATACTGTTTTTATGGTTGTTTATATAACTTCACCTGCACTTGTGTGATGTCACAATTACTCATCCTGGCTCATCCTGATGATGTCATTCTCCTATGTATATATATATAGTATAAGGCACCTTTTTTTCTGTGTTCAGTAGATCCTTTGTGAAAGGAATGTAAATTCTGAAACACATTAGAATGTTTTTATGCACATTTGCACCTTAATAAAATGAAGCACCATGGTTACCTGTGAGCAGCCTTTCTTATTTGGGTGTTGAGTGCAGGACTGTGCCTGATGTTGCTAACAACAGAATTTATTTTAAACAATTCATGTACATAAACTGATGAGAATACAGATGAATAACCATTCAATGCCATATTAAAAGAAGTGCTACTTTTATTCTTTTAAATATGAACGAAGTAGTAAATAATCATACTCAAGCTGCAGAAAGAATGGTATACAAATCATGAGATAAGAAGCAATGTAAAAAAGAAAAAAGTAAAGGTCAACATTTTTGATGCTATTATGCAATGCTGCTTTAATTTCAACAGCACAACCTCAGCCTTCTCCTCCTAATATCAGCAGGTGCTCAAGTCAGCTTGGATTCCAGCTCTACACAAGCATAAATCACATTATCAACCACTTCCACAAAAGAAAATGACTTCCCAATAACACCAAAGCACAGGCCACCAGCTCACACAAATACGAGGCACAGAACCACCTCCTTCTCCTCCTCTACCTCCTCTGTACTCCTCTTGCCTGCTTCAGCTGTGCCCTCCTCACAGCAAGGATGAAACATCATGGGCAACATCTTATACCACCATAGTGATTCAACCAGAAAATGACTTTAAAATACCACCAAGGCACAGGCTGCCCACTTCCGCTTGCACAAATGTGAGACATAGAACGGCCTCCTCCTCTACCTCCTCTGTACCCCTCTTGCCTGCTTCAGCTGGGTCCTCCTCAGTCACAAGAATTATCATACAACAGGATACTACACCATTGCAACTGAACTCCAATGGAAGTGATGGTCCTACATCCTATGGCAAACCACAGCATTAAGGAAGCGAGACCTCATGCGGAACAACACCGCAAGACCTGTGTTTCTGAGCTGTGATGGTAAGACACCTACACCATTATTCATGGACTGTATCCACCTTACGTGTGGGAAAATCATTATATGTTACTCAATGCCACATTAAAATGTTTTCATGTCATTTCTTTTCCATGCAGGTTTCGCTGGTTCTCAATAGTCAAGGACACCAAAACAGGCACCATTGCACAGCCAGTAGCAGTACTGTGATGGTAACTATCGTTATGATTTCCTTTCCTTTCCTTTCCTTTCCTTTCCTTTCCTTTTATGTTCACTGTTTTTTTAACTGGTGATATGTGGTGTAAGTGTTGTAGTATGATGTGCAGTTCTTCAGAGTAAAAAGTTGGTATACATTGCAGCTAGGTCAGTAATGCAATGGGTAAAGATGTAACTACATTCGCTCTAAAAAATGTTCTCTTGTTTTCACAGGTGCTGTCCATGACATACATGAAATGGTGTGTCATGAGATCCTGCAGGCAAGCAGTCCGTCTCCATCTTCTATGTTCAGCGTGTAGTATACCGCAGACACATTCTTCGAAGTACCTGAAAATTGTAACAACAGCAACAGAAAAAATTTACTATGACATCCAGCAACCATTGCCATGAAAAACACACAAAACTGTGTGCATGGAACATGAAAAAATAATTACCAGGTCAGTCATTCATCAGTATCTGCTGGCAAACAAAGCCCATCATTGCAAACAAAGAGGCACGGCTAATACCTGCAAAGAAGCAAAACAGGCACAGTGATTAACAATTTATATATGAATGTCAAAGAAGTAAATACCCCCCCCAAAAAAAAAAAAGAAATACTTGTCTTCGTGGGTTGGCAAAGATTGTGAATTCCAATCTCAATGTTATATCTTTCAATCAGTAGGATGTCATCATCTCCCATACCTGAAAGGGACAGCAGTACAAACTCATTTCACTTCTGGTAGAAACAATGACAAACCAACCTGACAATGAAAAGAGAGAAAAAAAATAAAAATACTTGTGCAGTATGTATGATGATAACATCCAAGATTCAAAAACTGGCAAGAGTACTCTCATCAGCAACCACAGTAGCAGCAACACAGAAATGTCTCTGTGGATTGTGTTGGTGGTGGCTGTGTGGTAGGCCTAAAAATCATAAGTTCCATAATTATGTTTAACTTCTGTTGTGACTTTCACAAGTGGTTTGCACCCCCTTCTCTGGCATGTGCAGCAACAGTATTTGACAGAAGGAAAGCATTTTCTCTCTGGGGACACAACTTTACGTTTCTGTCACGGTCGTGGTGATGGTGGTGGGGTAGCAGTCACAAAAATCATAAATTCCATAATTACGTTTAACTTATTTTGCAGTTTTCACATGTGGTTTGCATTTCCTTCTCTGGCATGTGCTGCAACAGCATTTGACAGAAGGAAAGAATTTTTTCTGTGGGGACACAGCTTTACATTTCTGGCACAGTGGTGGAGGTGATGGGGTGGCAGGCACAAAAATCACAAGTTCCATAATTATGTTTAATTTCTCTTGCAGTTTTCAGACGGGGTTTGTACCATCTTCTCTGGCATGTGCAGCAACACTATTTGACAGAAGGAAAGCATTTTCTTTCTCGGGACAGCTTATATTTCTGGCACAGTGGTGCTGGTGGTGGTAGGGTGGCAGGCCCAAAAATCATAAGTTCCATAATTATGTTTAACTTCTCTTGCAATTTTCACATGTAGTTTGCACTGCCTTCTCTGGGGTTTGCAGCAGCTGTATTTAACAGAAGGAAAGCATTTTCCCTCTGGGGTCACAACTTTACATTTCTGGCACAGTGGTAGTGGGGTGGAAGGATCAAAAATCATGAGTTCCATAATTATGTTTAACTTCTCTTGTAATTTTCACATGTGGTTTGCACCCCCTTCTCTGGCATGTGCAGCAACAGTATTTGACAGAAGGAAAGCATTTTATCTCTTGGGACACAACTTTACATTTCTGGCACAGAGGTAGTGGTAGTGGGGTGGCAGGATCAAAAATCATTAGTTCCATAATTATGTTTAACTTCTCTTGCAGTTTTCACGTGTGGTTTGTACCAACATCTCAGGCCTGCTGCACAGCAGGGCAACTAACAGCAGAAAGGCAGTTTTCAGCTGGAGAGGGACACAGTTTAACATTTCTGGCAAGCGCAGGAAACATGTTGAGTGCTTAAAACAGATTTATGTTTAACTTCTCAGGAGAATAGCTCATGTTTGTGTTATGGTTTTGCACTTATTTGGGTAGTTGGTGATTGCACTCAACTACCACTCACACACCATCACATAGCATTGGAAAACAATTTATTTAATGGGGTCAATACTTGACATTTGTGGCTAGCAGGAGGACACATGAATCAGTAACAAGAAAAAGGCAGGAAAGTGATTCATGTGTATTGAACGTAACAGGACAGGGCATGGTCATCTGGGCAAAGGGAATGCGGATGTCTTCATGATGGACAAATTCAGGGAGTGAATAAGGGAAAGAATGGAATGAAATACAGACCATAACATATAACAATAACACAAAATGTTTTGAAAGAAATACTGGACAGAACTAAAAAAGAAGATAAAGAGGAACAAGACAGAAAAGTTTTTTTTTTTTACTTTTTATCACTTTTTGTTTTGGTGTTTTTTTTGTGGGGAGAGGGAATAATTCTGAACGCAGTGTAGAAATAATAAACAAAGAAAGCTGGTTAACATAAATTGAGTGCCAGCTCTGTGGAGCAGAGTGAATGGGATTTTCTCAGCAAGCTGGCTCCCCAGGTCTGCTCCCCGAGCATGGGTGCCAGGAGTGGAGGCTGGCAGGGAGGGATGTATAAGAATCCATTGGATGCTTCCTTCCTGGGGGATGGACTCTGCTTAGGTCCCTCTGGGCAGATTTGGTGCATGCTTGTGGGGATGTGTGGACTCAACACACCCCCTGCACACCCATGCCCGAGGTTTTTCATCACCATAGGCTAAGAACATAGTCAGAGTGGCAGAGAGAAGTAGAAAAGGGGTGCACTGGCCAGTCAGATGACAGCGGCCTGAATTCTCACCTCCAGAGCCCCCAGACCACTGATAGCTGTTCCAGCAGCACCCAAGGGCCAAGAATTCAGGCCAGTAAGGATAATTCTCTCCATAGGGAGGGGAACTGCTCGATGAAGGGGCACATTGGATTACCCTTGGGTAGGCTGTGATGTGTGATGGTGGGAGGATGGGGGTTGCCTGGGTCGAGTCCAGTCTGTGGCTGCCCGAAGGAGTGAGCAGCCAGTGTGAGCAGGTGGAGCATAAATAAATAATTAAAAAAAAAACCTTAAATTGAGAGGTTATTTTGCCATACCACCACTTCCAGAATCACTGCTAGGCCCATGAACACCACAGAACAAATCTAGTTTACCAAAGAGGTCATGGGGGAAAATGTTTTAGCCACAATGTTATCCTGAATCTGCAGACTCACTGAGATACCCACCTTTACAAATCGCAGCCTCTGTAGCACTATCATCCACCTGCTGTCTGCTGCCAGACTGGAATTCAAGCAGATAATGTCTGTGACTGGCCATCACTTGGAATCATCCTTAAGGAATTACTGGTCTCCCAGCTTATAAGACCAAACAATGTGGTTGAAAATACTGGTGGGACAAGGAGGATCGCATACTGAAATTGTCCTGGAGCTGTCCACTGCACAGCATCATCCTCCATTTTGTGCCCAGCTCTTAATGTCAACATAGCACACTACTCCGTTTTTTGCTGACGAAATCAATGAGAATCAACCTCCAACAGAAACTGCACCATACTTCCACATCCCTCCTGGTAACTTCCTCATCGCTTCTAACATGCCGTTCTCATTCAGCCCCTGCAATCAAACAGTTCCATCACCCAGAAATGCTGCAGCCAACTTAAATCCTGCAGACCTGAACCCCGATGTGGCTCTGATCCCCGAATTTATGCTGGCACGAGCAAAAGAAATTGCCAAAGTCAATCAAGCAGCAGCAACAGAAACAGACACCAGTAAGTGTACTATGACGTCTACTGCAAACTCATTAGTGCCGTTTGAATGTTACATTAGTATAAGCACACTCCAAGGCAACGTACAACTGATTGTATACAATTATGCAGCTAAATTAAATTGTCCTTTAAAATACAGCTGTTAAGTAATCAGCACTGGAGTTGCTTAAGTTACACATATGGTTTAAGTTGAAGTTTAAATTACAGCTCCTCAGTAAGCTACTGCACTTCATGCCAGAAAGTCAACCTGGTAAATAAGGTAAATTATTCAGCTAAATGCAATCGTTCTTTAAAGATCAACTGCAGATATATTACAAGCATACTTCAAACTTCACTCCATTTCCCTAACATAAGGACAATCAGGCCTTATTTATTACATATGAAATGAAGAAATTGCCATTTGTCAGGTACAGATACTATTTTAATAATCTCCTGTTTGATGGGTTCACAGAAAATCCCTCATACATTTTTCAACCAGCTGTCAGAATCTTGTGTGAGTGCTGTTTTCATTCACGGAACAATGACATTATTTTCCTCAGGTCCTGGCAGCTCAGTACACACCCATCCACCCACCTACACACACCACACACACACACACACACACACACACACACACACACACACACACACACATTCTCTCTCTCTAATGTAGAGTACATCAGATTGAACAAGCATTTGTCAGTGCCAAAAGTTGCTTGCTTCTATGTGCTGTTTAGGTATCTGGAAGTCATTGGAGTGCAAATATTGAAAAATTGCGAACTTACGAGCGTGCGTAGGAACTGCGCAATGCACGCTCGTAAAACAGTCATTGTTAGGAAATTTTCACAAAATGTTCACCATAGCCATTTTAAGACCTCTGGTCATGAACAGTGTCAGTGTGATTTTGTTAATGTGTCCCATACATTGAGTTTGCACACCGACTGCGCCATTATGCTTCCTTAAGTAGGAAACACTTTGGGCAGGATGTGAAAATGACAGCTGTACTGCTCATGAGGAGGTGTGGTAAAATGGCAATGTTGAAAATCTGGAGTGAAAATATTGAAAATTTGTGAACTTACGAGCCTGTGTAGGAACTGCATAGCACACCTCATAAAACAGTCATTTTAGAATTTTTCACCAAATTTCAACATAGTCATTTTAAGACCTCTGCTCATGAACAGTGTCACTGTGATTTTCTTAATTTTCCCGTGCATTGATTTGCATCGACTGCACCATTCCTGCGCTACAAGAAGCGGAAACACATTTTAGGTGAGATGTGAAAAATGACTGCTGTACTGCTCATAAGAAGGTGTGATAAAATGGCAATGTTGAAAATCTGGAGTGAAAATATTGAAATTTCGCGAACTTACGAGCCTGCGTAGGAACTGCGCAACGCACACTCGTAAAACAGTCATTTTTTGGAATTTTTGCACCAAATTTTCAACATGGAGTTTTTGGGACCCCTTCTCATGAATGGTGTCACTGTCATGGCAGTATTCAGGCCCGAAGGGTGATTTCACAGTCACTGCACAGTCACTGCGCGAAATCACCCTTCGGGCCCGAATATCACCATGACAGTGACATCATTCATGAGAAGGGATCCTAAAAACCCCATGTTGAAAATTTGGTGAAAAAATTTCCAAAAATGCCTGAGATATGCAATAAAGTTGAACCCCTCCTATCTAGCCCATTATACAGCTTACCAACATTTCCTCAGTTCGCTGTCGGCTTTGAAGAGTGCAGACGTGTTCCCGTCCACCAAGATCGTCACGCCAGAGTCCGGAGAGTAAGTATGGGGTGAGGGGTGTGGGGAGGCTAGTGCGCGGTGGGTGAGTGCGGGTTGTAGGAGGGGGGGCTCGGGGAAGCAGCTGCGGGGCCGTTTTATACAGGTTTAAAAAAAAAAAGACTACGAGGACGCTGCCATGCTGGGGTGGGCCTCTGGCAATAAGGACGGGGCAGTCGCTCAGCCAACGGGGATTGGGCACCCTGGCCAGCCAAACAACTGATTCACCCCAGCGTGGCAACACTTACGGGGGGGGGGGAACGACAGGAGCTCAGCTGGCAGGGATTGGGCACCCTGTCGGCTACACAGGACGTGCGGGGGCATGCACGCCTGCATGTTGGGGGGGAGCTACCCTTATCGGTGCTCACTGAAGCATAGCTCCCCCTTTCAACTGTATGCCACTGCATTTTGGAGCATGTCATAGACAACTCCAAAATGCATTGGCTTACAGGGGCCGTGCCTGCCAGCTCACTGACTGAATTGGAGGAGGAGGTGACACACCTTCGAAATCTCCAATGATGGCACTATGTTTCTTGCACATGCGTGCAAGCAACATAAAAATGGCAACAACTCATGTTTACTTGCAATTGTCTGAGGATCATTGCCTATTGAATTTTATCAATACAGCATTACAGATAAATGGTTACTTTCACAGATTAATCAGTAATTTTTAGGAGACAATATTTTAAAATAAGGTGGAAGCTGTTGGGTCTTCATTCAGGGTAGGAAGAGAACAAAGGAAACAATAATGTTCATGTTAAGAGCCTGTTATGCTGTTGATCTTTTTTTATTTGGGGGGGGTGGGGTGATACTGTGCACTAAGTGTTGATCAGTTCAGGGAAATTGACAGATATTTACTCATGGTGTTTTACTGGAATAACTTAATTAATTCAGACCACCACCAGAAAACTAGAAGCAAAGACTGATTTTTAAATGTCATAATATGATGCACTAAGCTTCCAGGACCTTGAAGAAAATGATCTCATTGTTGTTTGAATGGAATCAGCACTCACCCAAGATTCCGCCAGCTGATCTGAAAATGTCTGAGGAACTTTCAGTGAAACATTCAAAAAAAAGGGGCAGTAAAACAGAATCTGAATATGAGAAATGACTGTTCCTGCACATTTCTTGATATATACAGAGAGTGGTTGTTCTCATGGTGAGCAAATAAAATATGGTAAAACCTTTTTAAAAACACTTCAATTGATCTTTAAAATACAGCTCTTAAGTAGTCGGCACCGGTGTTACCTAAGTTAGACATGCGGTTTAAGTTGAAGTTTAAGTTGCAGCTCCTTAGTAAGCTACTGCACTGCATGCCAGAAAGTAAACCTGTTAAAAAATGCCACTGCTCTATTCAAATATTTATTAACAACATCATACATAAAGTCTATTCAGATATTTATTTGTTGTGTTCAGCTATTTATTACCAATATCATACATAAATTCTGCTAAAAATAGTATTTATTACAAATAGAATAATAGATACATTCTGGTGTATTACAAGGCAGTAATTCATCGAGAGGATCTGGGGGCACAGTAAACCTTGAGAGAAAATCTTGAGAGGTTTCTTGTGCTCCCAGATCCTCAAGATGAAGGACTGTCTTGTAACACTAGAGCATATTTGTTATTTTTTGTAATATATGGATGTGAGGAAATTGTAAGTGCTTGCCTTTGCCCTGGAGTGAGGAATCTTTGGTTGGGGTGCTGAGGTGTTTTTTTTTGAGATGGAGCCAATGATTCTGGCAACAAAGAAAAAGTTTCAAATTGTGTAGAAAATTCGAACACCAAAACTGTGAACTGCTAAATGAACTGCAAAATAAAAAGGCAGTAAAAACATTTTGTTTTCTCGACTGTGCGACAGTTGCTGTGGAGACTTAGTCAGACTCTGAGTTGGAGTACATGACATATCGACTTTTTTTTTCTGGTTGAGGGGATTTTTGTATGTTGATTGATACATCCCCAAAGAAGCTGCATTACGATCCGAAGATATTACCTCTGTTTTTTGAAAATTGAGCACTTTTGGTAGATGACTACTGTGGGATTGATATTTCCTGTTGCGAAAGTTGCATGACAGAGGAAGTTGCTGATGTGCAGCCTCAGTCACTAGACAAGGTGGTGTAATTGTTTATGCTTTGAATGTTTTTGAGATCGGACAATTGTGCTACATCAGTTGGAGGAATGTTGGAGTTTATGAGCATTTGGATTGCAGTTTTTGTCTGGTGGCAGTCCAGCCAACTGCTGGAGCAGTTTCATTATGGAGCATATTTTATTTTCTCCAATAGTCATGCACCTGTACCAGAAGCTTGTTGGTTTTAGTTTTATATTAGGCGTTAGATAAAATGTGGTGTCAGGTGTATTCATGTCTAGGGGTCTTTTAGAGGCATAGACATGATAGGGAGTGAGTGCATCTCATTCTGGACAACCTACAACCTATATATATAAATAAATAAAGATTTTGATTGATTGATTGATATAGTCTTGGTGGGACAGGTCTAACATCTCATAGGTTTGTGCCTTTATGAGTTTTTGTTTGGCATTTGTGATATTCCAGGTACTCTTTTCCTTCACTGTCTGTGCCTGGAACTATGTCACCCCTTTTTATGTTTGCTTGCACGCATGTGCAAGAAACATAGTGCCATCATCCGAGTTTTTGGAGGTGTGTCACCCCCTCTTCCAATTCAGTCAGTGTGTTGGCAGGCGCGGCCCCAGTCCTCCAATGTATGCTGGACCTGTCTATGACAGCTCCAAAATGCAGCGGAGTACAGTTGAAAGGGGGAGCTATGCTTCAGTGAGCAGCGATAAGATATCGCCTGCTCATGTGCGCTCCCCTACACACACACACACACACACACACACACACACACACGCAGGCATACTGCGTGCAGCCCCCCCCAACGCACACACTGTACAGCAGGGGGTGCCCAATCCCAGTCGGCTGTGCTGCGCCTAAAGCTCTTCCACATGCCACGCTGGTGCCCACCCCAGAATGGCAACTGATCGTGAGCAGCCGACGGGGTGCCCAACCCCCAGTCGGCTCCACTGTCCCTCCCCCAGAGGCAGGGTGCCACGCTTGGAGCCCACCCCAGCATGGCAACTGAAGAGAAGTCGATGGGGTGCCCAATCCCCATCAGCTCCATGCCCCCCCAACCAGCCATCCTTGTGCCATGCTGGGAGTCCACCCCAGTGTGGCAAACATCCCGCATCGTCATTTAAAAAAAAAAAACCTGGAAATAAAAAACTGTCCCTCAGCCCTTCTCCCTGCCCCCACACCCACCCACTGTGCACCCTGCCTCCCCACACACACCCCTCACCCCATACCTGCCTCCGGATGTTGGCGCGATGATCTTCGGTGGACCGGGAATACATCTGCACTCTTCAAAGCCGACCGCGAACTGAGGAAATGCCGGTAAGCTGTATAATCCGATAGATAGGATTTTTTCAACTTTATTGCATATCTCAGGCATTTTTTGGAATTTTTGCACCAAATTTTCAACATGGGGCTTTTGGGACCCCTTCTCATGAATGCTGTCACTGTCATGGCGTTACATAGGCCCGAAGGGTGATTTCGCAGCCACTGTGTGAAATCACCTTTCTGGAATGATTAATGGAATGACACTACCAGTGTTCATAAGGTGGGCTGTCAAGAAGGCTATTTTGAAAATTTGGTGGAAAAATTCCAAAAAATGACTGTTTTGCGAGCGTGCGTTGTGCAGTTCCTACACAGGCTCAAAGTTTGCGAATTTCAATATTTTCACTCCAGATTTTCAACATTACAATTTTACCACACCTTCTTATGAATAGTACAGCTGTCATTTTTCACATCTCACCCAAAACGTGTTTTCACCCATGTAGCGCACAATGGCAAAGTCGGTGTGCAAAATCAATGTACGGGACAAATTAAGAAAATCACAGTGACACTGTTCATGAGCAGAGGTCTTAAAATGGCTATGTTGAAAATTTGGTGAAAAAATCCCTAATATTGACTGTTTTATGAGCGTGCATTGTGCAGTTCCTACGCATGCTCGTAAGTTTGCAAATTTTCAATATTTTCACTCCAGATTTTCAACATTGCCATTTTATTACACTTCCTTATGAGCAGTATAGCTTTCATTTGTCACATCTTGCCCAAAACATGTTTCCACCCATGTAGCGCACAATGGCGCAGTCGGTGTGCAAAATCAATGTATGGGACACATTAAGAAAATCACAGTGACACTGTTCATGAGCAGAGGTCTTAAAATGGCTATGTTGAAAATTTGGTGAAAAAATTCCTAAAAATTACTGTTTTACAAGCGTGCGTTGTGCAGTTCCTCGCTTGCAGCTTTCGTAAGGATGCGGTCAATATTTTCCTCCAGATTTTCAACATTGCCATTTTATTACACTTCCTTTTGAACAGTATAGCTGCCATTTTTCACATGTTGCCCAAAATGTGTTTTCACATGTAGCGCACAACGGTGCAGTTGGTGTGCAAAAGCAATGTTTGGGACAGATTAAGAAAATCACAGTTACACTGTTCATGAGCAGAGGTCTTAAAATGGCTATGTTGAAAATTTGGTGACAAAAGTCCATAAAATGACTGTGTTACGAGTGAGCATTGTGCAGTTTCCACGCACCCTCGTAAGTTCATGACTTTGTAATATTTTCAGTCTAGATTTTCACCAGTGGCATTTTTCCACTCTTCCTTATGAACAGTACAGCTGTCATTTTTCACAACATGGCCGAAATGTGTTTTCACACTTTCAGCGCAGAGATGCGTGGTCGCTGTGGGAAATCATTGTTCGGAAAAGATAAAGAAAATCACAGTGACACTGTTCATGATCGGAGGTCCCAAAATGCCTGTGTTGACAATCTGCTGTAAAAAATCCCCAAACTAATTACATTACGGGTGTGCGTTGCATAGTTTCTATGCAAGCTCATGACTTCACCAGTTTTTTTAATATTTTTACTGCAGATTTGCAACATTGCCTTTTTTTAGACCTCCCCATGAACAGTACAGCTGTCATTTTTTACATCCTGTTCAGAATGTTTTTGCACCTGTGGTGCTAAATGCCATAGTCGCTGTGCATACGCAGCTTTCGGCTAACAAACTGATATTGCCACTGTTCATGAGGTGGGGTCACAAGAAAAACATGTTGAAAATTTGGAGTGAAAATACCAACGAATGCCTGAGGTATTAGGGTTTCCAACCATAACGCCCAACCCTGTAGAGAATGACAGGCATCAGGGATGTGACTTGGGATTCTTGCCTGTAATGCTCATACCATTCCATACCCTGCAGCCAGTGAGAGGCATCGAGGTATGCCTTGGACTCTTCAGCCCCAAAGTTCACCCCATTCTCCTATACCACACCCATCTCACCGTACTTCCTGATGGAATGGGGGTGCATATAAGGGCCAAAGACCCCAAGGCACACTGTGAAACTTGTCAGTGTCTGCAGGGTGGGGTGTGGTGAAATGGTGTGGTCGTTATGCCTGATGACCCAAAGGCACACCCCAATGCCTGTCACTCTCTGCAGGGTGGTGGTGGGGTTGGCTTCAGTTCAATACTTCACTGCCATTCCTATTACGCAGCTCTGTAACTTCTACCACTACCACTGCCAATGCCAGCAAGCAAACATTCGGCATTGACAAATGCTTGTTAGTTGGTACTGTGCATTCATTCATAAAGCAAAGTGGAGGTCTATGTTAAAGAATAACATATGTAATAGGCTGGTTGGGGAGTTCAAGCCTAAAGTTCCAGTAGTGTACAATAAATTTATGTCAGTGGCTGTTAAGGCTTGTGATTGCCTGGGTCTGTTGCCCAGTCCTAATTTTGAAAATATTTCTGTTTTGCAGTAAGGGTTTGCAGTGTTTCCTTGAAAACTGCTGAAGGGCTTTCAAATATTGATTTGGGGTAATTTTTTTCTGCTAAGTGATGGTCTATGCTGCCTAGAATTCTTCATATAGTGCTGGGCTCATACTCTGTTCCATCTTAGAAACATAGAAACATAGAAGTTGATGGCAGATAAAGACCGCAAGGCCCATCCAGTCTGCCCATTTCTTTTTCTACCTTATAAATGTACCATCGGCGTTTGCTCTGTCAATGGCCTATCTAGTCATACTCATCTGTATTGCTCCCTTATGCCTATCTCATGCCTGTTTGAAGCCCTGCACTGTATTCATATCCACCACTTCCTGAGGTAGGCCGTTCCATGCATCCACCACCCATTCTGAGAAAAATAATTTCCTCACATTACCCCTTAATCGGCCTCCCTCTAATCTCATGCTGTGTCCTCTTGTCCTGCTATTTTTCTTCTATTTTTATTTGTACAAGTTGGATTTACAACCTTTGAGTCAGGGACTCATTTACAAAGGCATCTCGTCGCAGTGAGGGCAAGGCAATAGAACATTGTGCAGATACAAGATTGGACAACATTACATGTGCAGACGTTGAACACAGAATACACTTAGTTACATGTTGGTATAAAATACAGGTTTACAATTAAAGATGTACAATTTCTCTAGAGTTGCAGTTTAATACATCCTTGTATAAACCTAAGGGGGTAGGTAAAAAGGGGTAGGGGGAAAGATGGATCAGCAGTCATGAGGACATTGTCAAGATTAGGGGGCCAGACAGGGAAAGGTCCTGCAGTAGGATTAGGGGGTGAGGTGGGCAGGGTTAATTGCACCTACAGCAATGGATATTAAAGAGATGGTTCCGGAGAATGGTTTTGAAGGGACCAAGCTTGGCAGTATTAGTGATGCAGGTAGGGAGGGAGGGAGTTGAACCAGGCGGGGGCTCGATAAAACAAGAAACATGTTAGACTCTTTCACCTTGTTAATGCCCTTAAGGTGTTTGAATGTTTTGATCATATCACCGCTCTCTCCCTCCTTTGCTCTAGGGTATACATATTGAGCTCAATTAATCTGTCCTTGTATGTTTTCTGATGCAGTCCCTGCACCATTTGGGTAGCCCTTCTCTGGACTGCCTCAATTTGGTTAATGTCCCTGTCAAGGTGTGGCCTCCAGTACTGCAAACAGTACTCCAGATGGGGCCTAACCAGTGTCTTGTAAAGAGGGATTATTACCTCCCTCTTCCGACTTATGATACCCCTACTAATACACCCCAACATCCCCCTAGAGTAGACTTACCTACTGCTTTAGTGGTCTGCTTGGATGATTTCAGGTCATCGGTGATGATGATACCCAAGTCGCTTTCTTCCCTTGTGACTGCCAGCAACTCCCCTCCCAGCCTACAGGTGGCTTCAGGGTTTCTCTTCCCTATGTGCATGATCTTGCACTTCTTTGCATGAAACCCCAGTTGCCACTCTACCGACCATTTTGCTAGTTTATCCAGATCTCTTCTCATTTTGTCCATCCCATCTGGATCATCTACTCTGTTGCAGATCTTGGTGTCATCTGCAAACAGACAAATCTTACCCTCCAGTCCATCTGCAATGTCACTGATGAAGATATTGAAGAGGACTGGCCCCAGGACTGATCCCTGAGGTACCCCACTTGTGACTTGAATCTCTTCAGACTGTATACCGTTTACCACCACTCTCTGTTTTCTGCCCATCAACCAGTTTGCCACCCAGTCGACCAACTTCTGACCCACCCCGAGCCTACTCAGCTTATTAATCAATCTTCTAAGTGGAACAGTATCGAAAGCTTTGCTGAAGTCAAGGTAGGGGACATCAACTGCTCCCCCTTGGTCCACCACTCTGATTACCCAGTCAAAGAAATCTATGAGAATAGTTTGACAGGACCTTCCTTTTATAAACCCATGCTGCCTTGGATTATGTGCTCCTATGAATTCCAGGTGTTGCACAATGCTTTCCTTAAGTTGTGCCTCCATAATCATGCCCTCTAATGAGGTAAGACTGACTGGTCTGCAGTTCTATGCCTCGTCCCTGCTACCACTCTTGTAGAGCAGGATCACCTGAGCCCTTCCCCAGTCTTTGGGTACCTCTAATGTGCTCAGAGACTCACTAAACAGTTCTGATAATGGCTCTGCTAGTTCCACCCTTAGCTCATTTAGTACCCAGGAATGTATGCCATCAGGTCCCATTGCCTTGTTCACCCTGAGCTTATCAAGCTCTTGTAGGACTCTTTCTTTTGTGAAGGGACTAGTGCACTCCTCTCTCCTCCCTGTGTCCATGGTGCTGAGCTATGGGCCCTGCCCTACCTGCTCTTCAGTAAATAATGATCTGAAGTATCTATTTAGGATAGATGCTTATAAGTGGTCTTCCTCCTCACATGCCCCCTTATCTCCTTTGATCTTAGCAATACCCCCTCTGGACTTTCTCCTTTCACTAATGTACCTATAGAAAATCTTGTCACCTTCCTTTACTGTTTAGTGCTAGTATTTCCTCAATTTGGGCCTTTGCCTGCCTTACTGCCTCCCCTGCTTCCCTTAGGGAAGTTTGGTATGCCTCCCAATCTTCATCCTGCTGTGTTTCCTTGTATTTCCTGAAGGCCAGCTTTTTGGCTCTGACCTTTTCTGCTACTGTTTTTGAGAACCAAAGTGGTTTCCTTCTTCCATTGCACTTCCTTTTCTGTCTAACACAATGGGATGTTGCTTCAAATATTGCATCCTTAATGCTTTCCCACTTTGCCTGTACCCCCTCACCTGTATTTCTTTTTGCCAGGGCAGCTTGACACTGTTGGCCATCTTATTGAAGTCCCATATTTTTGCCTTGGAATGAGATGGTTTAGTTCTACTGGCCAAATTGAACCATACCATGTGTTGGTCATTGGCCCCCAGATGACCTTCTACCTGGAGATCTGTGATTCTTTCCCAGTTAGTCAGTACTAGATCTAGGATAGCCCTATCTCTTGTGGGTTGTTGTACCAGTTGTTTGAGGCCCTTCCCCTGCAGGGAATCCACCATGTGTCTAGTTCTGGCAGATGATCCTGCTGGTATAGACAAGTCTGTATCTGGTATATTGAAGTCTCCCATTATCAGAACCTCCCCTTTAGCTGTCATGTTTTGTATATCTTCTAACAGTAATGTGTCTATGTCCTCCCCCTGGTCTGCGGGCCTGTGGACAACCCCAGTTCATATGGCTGTCCCTTATCCTGTTTCCAGGGTGACCCACAGTTCTTCTGGCTCCTTATGTATATTCTGAATTTCTGTGGCTTTGATATTTTCATTGACATACAGTGCCACTCCACCACCCCCCTTTTTGCACCTCGGTCTCTCTGAACAGTACATAGACAGGTACTGAATTCTCCTAAGTGTGGTTACTGGTAAACTACATCTTGCTAATTGCTACTATGTCCAGTTTAGCCTCTGTCATTATTGGCTTAAGGTCTGGGATCTTGTTTGCCAGACTGCAAGCATTTGTGTACATGATTCTCCATTGGCCAGATTTTGGTGTGTTAGTTGTTGGCTGAGGTCTGGCGTTTCCCCTGTGCATTGTATGGGGAGCCGGACCCTTTTCCTTACCTGGTGATACAAATGAACTGCAAACATGCTGAACTCCTGTTTGACCACTAGCTGAGGGGGGAGGGGTGTTCTTCCCATTTGAGGTATGGGATGCTGCACCCCTCTCCCCATTTGCGAGTTTAAATTTTCTGCAAAGATCTCACACTTCTGCCCCAATACACTGACTCCCACCCTAGTCAGATGCAGTCCATCAAATTGAAAGAACTTTTGCTCCCAAAACAGTTACCAGTTCCCTACAAATTTGGCTCCCTTTTCCTGGTACCTGCCCTTGAGCCACATGTTTAGCTCCCCTATCTCCCCTTCTCTGACCTTCCGTCCATCTGCCTCCCTCTCCCAGACTGGCAGGATCTCAGAGAAGGAGATGCCAGATGAAATGGATGATAGTTTGTCACCCAGCCTGGTCAGGTGTTCCTTGGTCTCCACAACTGACCGGTTGGTGAGATCATTAGCCCCATGTGTAACTGGATGTCAATGTTTTCTCCTGCTTCCTGAACAATTTTAGCAATGTGGTCAGTGTATGTCAATGCTAATGTACCTGGGAGACATCTGACCATTACCCCTGGCTGGAGATGGGTATCAACTCCCCAAATCATGGAGTCTCCTATGATCAGAAGCTTTCTGGATTTCCTTTTTTTTGTTTGTTTGTTTTGGTTCCTGTTTTAGGTGAGTTTTGTTGTGCTAGCTCCTGTGCTGCAGTGTCCTCTGCCCCTTTGTTTGATTTTGGGAGATAGAGGTAGACACCTGTTTGTAGTTTTTATATGGTTTGTGGAGGTAATATGTTAGAGAGCACTGAGTGATGGGGCACCTGATTTGCCCCTTCTAACCACCTGCCAACCTCCCAGACCAACTACCCACTGCGGTAGAGGTGCTTCTATTGGATGTTGGGGAAATGACGGGTGGTTCTTATAATATATTTCCTCTTGCATATACAATTTGAGGTGTACAATCTCTGCCCATGCTGCCTGGAGCTGAGCCCTTAGATCTCGAATGGCCTAACATGTAGGGCAGTGTGCTAAATCCTGTAAGACTGCCCTTCTGAAAAGTGTTCCACAGTACCTGCAGTTAATGATATCCAGTCCAGGTAAGTTGCTGGGTTTATAACCTGGTCAGAGTAATTAGAAGGAAGAAAATGAAAGCAAAAGTTTGATTTTGTGCTTTATTTGTTTGTTTTTGTATAACTAGTTATAACACGTTAAATTACTAGTACCCCTGTAAATGAGGTCACCATGTGGATACCCCACTGATCCGCCCCTTCCTGCTTTGCCACAGGAAATGTCACGCTTGTGCTACCCTATAAAAGGAGTGTAGTGTGGGGTGGTTGGGGAAGGGGGTTGGTGGCTGGGCCCCTCCCCTGACGAAAAAGAAGAGCCACAGATTAAAGAAACAAGGAGATAAGAGCACAAACAATCAGCTAGCAACAAATGCAGTAGCCCTGAAAACTTATCCTAATGATAGCTAAAACTGTATAACCTGTAAAGCACCACCTGTAATTATTTCGCAGAAGATACACCCTGTGAGAAACACTTTGCTACAGAGAAAAATAAAACAGTGACTTAAGATATACCTTGCAAAAGACAATTTGAATCAGAAGATTACAGCAGTAATCTGTTAGCACATACCTGTAGGCACACCCTGTAATAATGCAGCAGAAGGTATATCCAGCAACAACAATTTGAATCAGAGAAAAATAAAGCAATAAACTGTTAGCATCAAACAGTAACAATCCCTGTAGTACAAAATTAAAATAACACACAGTAAATCTGCCTAGCCAAAAGAAGCCTTAATCCTTTCCCTTGCTCTGGTAAGGTTCTTTGCTCTGTCCTTTCAAGCAACCTAGAAGGAAAGAGCTCAGATGATGCTAGGTGCCTTGGCCAGCAAACCTAGTCTTCCATCTTGCTCTTTTAATTGAAATACAAAGTATGTGAGTATACTGTCCAGTTCATGAGAGGGTAGTGTCTCTATTTCTCTGGACTCACCTATTTTTGTAAGGTGATTTTGAAGCAGGCATAGGTCAAAAGTAGTTTTTTTTTAATTGTATTGATGTTTTCCTGCTCTTGTATGAACCGGAGTCTTTCTTCAGATGAATTTTGCTGTTTAGAAAGTGCCATTTTTCTGTCAGACTGTAGACACGATGCAAATGTTTAGTTAGCTTTTACTGTATGTGACAGTTACAGTAAAAGCTGGCTTGTGGTCAGCGTGAGCTGTCAGGTGGCGCTTGCGTCTTAATCAGAGTGTGATAATACTATCGTTGAGATCTTCCATTGATAGTATTATGGGATCTCAATGATAGTATTATGGGATTCCATCAATAGTATTATTGAGTTTGGACCGGTGTATTATAAGGGATTTTTTGTATGCTTTTTGGGGGTATTATTTAGAGAATCCATATATTACAAAATGTTTAAGCAATGAAGCATTACCTTTGCATTGTATTATAGACTATTTCATGTCCATTCTGTTGTTATGCTGTAAGTATAAAAAATACTTGATACAAGTTTAAAAAAATACCAGCCTCTATCTCCTAATTTAATACAGTTCTTTTGCTGCAGAGCCCATTTCATAATAGCAATAAGTTACTTGGTGGGTGGCGTTGTGGTGGGATAACGCCCTTCTCGGGTGGTAGAAGCACTCTGCCTGTGGTCTCATGCTTCCACCCACCTGGGCTGTTATCCCACCACAATGCCCCCCACCCACATTGTGTCTTATTGCTTAAATGCTGCTTTTGTGTCAGAAATACTCTAAATTACTGAGCGCTCCTGCTCTGTCTGTCTCAAACCAGCTCTAACTGCTGAAATGAAACTGAAACATTCACTTCCTGCCTGACTGGAGTCTCCCATGTGAAGTGCAGAGAGTGAATCATGTGGCAAACCCTGTTTTTCATTAAATTCAAAGTTAATAACAATGGTCCAAGTCAACTTCAAAGTTAGCCGGCAAACTTTTGTCATTAGAAGCCAATTTCATGAAAGTTTTTGTAGGGCAAATATGACGACTTTGCAGAATATTCACAGGTGGAATAAAACTTTGCAACATGTCTAGCAAGCAGCCACCCATCAACACCAGCTTTGGCAGCCAGTTATTCACCCAGACCTGAGTTGTCGAATACAAAGGTGTCATGGCAGGGCCCCAGGTACCTCGCACTCATGCTGGTGATGATGCCATGTGCATCGCACATGACCTGCCAGTTTATGCTGTTGAAACTCTTCCTATTTCTGGATGCCGCCTCCTCCACATACAAAGACCGGATCACCTCATTGGTGCCATCAATGATGCCCATGGCATTGGGCACGCTATGCTTGGCATAGAAGGCTTCCTTGGTGGCCTGTATCTCAGGCAGGGTTATTCGAAACTGTGTGTGGGTCTTGACATCCAGAAGCAGTGTATCCATCGATGCACCATGTGGGACACAGTTGACTGGCTGACATCTGTCACATTACCACACACCTGCTGAAAGGATCCTGTGATATAGTATGACAAGGCACACAGTACCTTCATAACCACTGACATGGCCTGTGCCCAGTGTGTCTGCGACTGCATGGTGCCCCACACCATGGAGCATAGATTGGCCACAGTCATGTGGTCCACATGGAACCTGTCCAGGCATTGAGTGTCACTGAGTTCCACCACCTGTAGATGTTGATGGTAAGTATGTGTCCTGTTCTGTGGCTGCCTGACCCATCTCTGTGCAATTGCAGCATCCAGCAGGGCGGTGTTCAGCAGTAGTCCTGGGCACATTGCAATGCTGGCCTGTTGCATGGTATACACCCTGCCTGACAGGCGTCTGTGTTGTACTGTTGCAATGGGATCAGTGTCATAATGTGGTGGGCACCCAGGTTCACCATGGTATAGTGGTCATGACTCCACACTGCGGGGCATTGTGGCATCATCTGGCATTGGGCACAGCAGCACATCACACCCCTACTGCATTGTGGCTTTGGCAACATGGTGTGGTGCAACTGTGAGCAGGCTCGCTGCCTATCCTCAGAAGCTGTGGTGCATGGCATCAAGATAGTATCAGGACCAGCTGGAAGGAGGTACCATTTGGCGTGTCACTGATCCCCCAGAGGGTGACAAGGTTACACAGGGTGGGTAATGGCATCTGTCTCCATCATGATGTGTCCCATTTTCTTGTGTCTCTACAGGACTTCAAGGGATGCCCAGAGGAATTTGCACTGGAGCTGTGTGACCTGGGGGATTCTGCCATCAGGCAGGTTGTAGTGAAGTGGAGGGATTGGCTTGAGCAATTCCCAGGGTTCCTCGCCCTGTGTGTAGGCAGCGAGGATGTTTATTACAAGGATGACTGGGGGGAGTTCTAGTCCCCGCTGGAGCACTCTAAGTTAGGTCAGCATGTCTGTGTGGTGAATGATGTACATGGCATGTCTCATAGGTGTGAGTGCTTCCATTTCAGGGGTATAAAGGGCCACTGTAGAGGATGCTCCTGGGGATCAGAAGGTACAGTGACACCATGCTAATGCGGTTCTCTGAAGATTCAGAGGAGAAGGCGGATGACACAAAGTAATGTCAGAGCATGGGCCTTGTTCCACATTGGCTAGCATAATGCTGTATGTTTTGTTTGGGGGATGGGGAACATTTCGGTGGCACTTACATTATGTCATGCACTCTGTTTAATACAGCTTGTTTTGAATTTCATTCAATGTGCCCTGTTGTCTTTTGTGGTGCTGTTCCCTGGGCCTGTGTGCATTGGGGCATGTATAGGGAGGGCAACAATGGGCATGCCATTTACACTTTAATCTGTGCCCCTATGTGTTTCTGCAGTCATGGTACTGTACTGATAGTTGCACCTCTGCTCAGTACTGCACTGCCACTGTTACCTGTTCACTGCCTCAAGTGGTGGTGAGTGTGTGTGTGATACTGTCCATATACATGGGGGGTCCCATCAACTAAACTGCATGGGATGATTTCATTGACTGTGGTATGTGCCACACATGGGCATTGGCATGTGTGGTGTACTGCATGTGCCACCACTGTACTCCACCAGTGCCCCTGCCCCAGTACACCATGTCTGCATGGGCATGCCACACATACATGGTGTGGTGTGCGGACCAATGCTGCAGGTTGCCCATTGTCATGGAGGGCCATCTACTGACTCACTTTGCCTTGTGGCTGCCATGCTGAGGGGTTTGGAGGATGCTTACACCTCATGTCAGGCAAAATGTGATGGAGGCACATAAGCTGTGCACAGAGCTTTGGGCCCAATGCCCACACAGGCCATGCTACTGTGCAGGACATGTTTCTGCACAGGTATGTCCCATAGCACTGCCCACACCCAGTGCTCTGTTAGTGTGGGCAGTTGCCATTGTTTTAAGCCTGTGCTCTGCTGTGCTGCAGCCCATGTCTGCTACAATGCTCTGCGCACTGCTGGTTTATGGCTGCCTCAGCGGGGTGTATCGATGCACCCACTTCCACACACGTGATGCCATTGAACATGCATGTGCCTTGAGTGTGCAGGGCAAACTTGGTGGGACCACCCCTCCATGTTTACGTTGTTTGTGTGCCATGCAGTTCTGTTGGTGCTGCAAGTATGTGGTGCTGTGCACCTGTTGTGACTGCCACATATGCGTTTTTCACGTGCATTTTTCACGTACTCACCAGTGCACAGCTATGCACAGTGCAAACCTATGAGAATAGGCCCCATGTACATATATACATGTCCACTAATAACAGCAAACAATTTTGCACAACAGCATATGGAAGATGCCTGCAAACTATTAGCCACACTTCATTTAAAAATAGAGTACTTTACGGAAATATAAATACCCTGTTGAGACAATTTATTTTAAACCTTAGAACCATAACAAGAAAAAGATCTTTCTGCTGTTCTAGTTTGGGTACATTTTTTTCTATGACGTAATAATGAACCATTTTGCAAAGATCTAATTCAGTGCTGGGAATCATATTTTTTTGTAAGCATTCTGGTATATTTGTTGCAAACACTTCTTGGGCAATGTTCGCAACCTTTTGAAAGATTTTACCTTGTGGCCCTTGAGCTTGTACTTGAATATGTAAGTCACAATGATCAGTAACCTTAGAAATATTGGCAACAAATCAACAGAGATTATTAAAGGTGACAATGTATTTTGACATTGTACTTTCAGAGGCTTGGTATAACAAAACTGAATTATACTCCAATGCAGGGAGCAATACTTGTTTTGCTATCGTAGTAGCTCTGCTGAAGAAAATAGATCACATCACACCTTATTTGCTCATGGAATGGGGTGAGCATTAAAGCTGAGAATCCCAAGGAAGACCCCAACCTTAATTCACTAAGAGTCAGGACAGAGAAAATCATAATGTTTTTGTCCCTTTGCTGCCTTGTTGGTTTTCCACTTTGTTTTTTATCCATAGAGATTTTGTTTGCCATATTGTAGTGTTTTGGGAGTTGGATATATTTTGCCCACTATGTTTCCATAGTGCAGGGCCATCCTATATATGGAGATGTGATTTTACTGGTCCATCTATTTGTTTGAATTGCCATGAGCAAATGTGTTTGCTGTCAGGAGTTGTATGTATTTGTAGTCATGAGAGGTATTTGTGTTCTTCTTTAATTTAGTAAATATTTTTTATGTTATTATACAAAGAGACGTGCTATGAATCTGGGGGGCGGGAGGTAGATTCAGCAGAGATGTGTGGAAATACTTCTTCACAGAGGGAGTTGTGGATTCCTTAATCATCCTTCCAGTGGAGATGTTGGGGGGAAGAAACAGTAGTGGGATTCAAGAATGCATGGGATAAGCACAAGAGAATCATAGTAGAAAGGAATGGGGAAGGGATAACGAACTGTAGATCAAGTAGGGTGTGTGGTGATAAGGTAGGTCGGGAAGGATGGGCAGACTGGGTGGGCCAGGCAGTCCCTGTCTGCTGTCAAATTCCATATATCTATGTATCTATTTGAAGAAGATACAGTCATAAAAAGTCCAAAGTACACAAAACGTTTTCCATTCATATGTGCATTTACATTTGTGTAGTATAGAGAAAACCTGGAAATTGTAGAAAACGTTATCAGTATGCTGTAAATACATAGGTCTAGATTTTCAAAGCCCCTGAAATTCCCCCAGTTGTGGGAAAAAAAACCGGCACAAGAAAGACTCCATTTGCGGAGCCAGAATTTGTCATGCAGCCGTGGTATTCTCAGAGGAGGAGTAGGTATGTGACCGGCTCCATGATTTACAGCAGCTTGCAACTGTTATTTTAGTTTTAGCACAACTGTTCCAAAATGTTATGCCTGATGGGATCAAGTGTAATATCCCCTGCAGCTGTGCTGGCTGAAAATATGAATCTCTGCAAGTGTAAATATATCATCCCATAGGGTCAGCTGTAGAGTGGGACATAGTCCCTGGGGTATTGGAAAATCTAGCCCATAGTGTCTTGCATAAATTAGTATATATCATACAGGTAAAAAGTCCACTTGTTTCCCCTCTTTAATGGATAAATTATACATATACCAACATTGTACTGTTCAGAAGAGACTGAGGTGCAAAAGGGGGGGTGGAGTGGCCCTTTATGTCAATGAAAATATCAAAGCTACAGAAATTCAGAATACACATAAGGAGCCAGAAGAACTGTGGGTCACCCTGAGAACAGGATATGGGACAGCCATATGAACTGGGGTTGTGTACAGGCCTCCAGACCAGAGGGAGGACATAGACACATTACTGTTAGAAGATATACAAAACATGACAGCTAAAGGGGAGGTTCTGATAATGGGAGACTTCAACATGTCATATACAGATTGATCAATACCAGCAGGGACATCTACCAGAACTAGACACATGGTGGATTCTCTGCAGGGGGAGAGCCTCAAACAACTGGTACAACAACCCACAAGAGATAGGGCTATCCTAGATCTAGTATTGACTAACAAGGAAAGGATCAAAGATCTCCAAGTAGGAGGTCACCTGGGTGCCAGTGACCATCACATGGTATGGTTCAATTTGGCCACTAGAACAAAATCATCCCATTCCAAGGCAAAAATATGGGACTTCAGAGAAGCTGACTTTGAAAAGATGGTCAACAGAGTTAAGCCAGCCCTGGCAAAAAGAAATACAGATGAGGGGGTACAGGCAAAATGGGCAAGCATTTAAGCATTAAAGATGCAATACTTGAAGCAACATCCCATTGTGTTAGTGAGAAAAGGAAGTGCAAAAGAAGAAGGAAACCACTTTGGTTCTCAAACACAGTAGCAGAAAAGGTCAGAGCCAAAAGGCTGGCCTTCAGGAAATATAAGGGAATGCAGCAGGAAAAGATAGGGAGGCATACTAAACTTCCTTAAGGGTAGCAGGAAAGGCAGTAAGGCAGGCACAGGCCTAAACCGAGGAAACAATAGCACGAACAGTAAAAGAAGGTGACAAGACTTTCTATAGATACATTAGTGAAAGGAGAAAGTCCAGAGGGGGTATTGCTAAGATCAAAGGAGATAAGGGGTTATGTGAGGAGGAGGACCATGTAAAAGCATCTATCCAAAATAGATACTTCTGCTTAGTATTTACTGAAGAGAGGGTAGGGCAGGGCCCACAGCTCAGCACCATCGACACTGGGAGGGGGGGAGGTGTGCACTAGTCCCTTCACAAAAGAAAGGGTCCTACAAGAGCTTGATAAGCTCAGGGTAGACAAGGCAATGGGGTCTGATGGCATACATCCCAGGGTAGTAAAGAAGCTAAGGGTGGAACTAGTAGAGCCATTATCAGAACTGTTTAGTGAGTATCTGAGCACAGGAGAGGTCCCAGAAGACTGGAGAAGGGCTCATGTGATCCCACTCCACAAAAGCGGTAGCAGGGAGGGGGCAGGGAACTACAGACCAGTCAGTCTTACCTCAGTAGTGAGCAAGATTATGGAGACACTCCTTAAGGAAAGGATAGTGCAACTTCTGGAATCCATAGGAGCACAGGATCCAAGACAGAATGGGTTTACATAAGGAAGGTCTTGTCAAACTATTCTCATAGATATATTTGACAGGGTAACCAGAGTGGTGGACCAAGGGGGAGCAGTTGATGTCACCTACCTTGACTTCAGCAAAGCTTTCAATACTGTTCCACATAGAAGATTAATGAATAAGCTGGGTAGTCTCGGGGTGGGTCAGACATTGGTCAACTGGTCGTCTAGGAAAGAGAAACCCTGAAGCCACCTATAGGCTGGAAGGGGAGTTGCTATTAATCACAAGGGAAGAAAGAGACTTGGGCGTCATCATCACCAATGACCTGAAATCATCCAAGCAGACCACTAAAGCAGCAGGTAAGGCTAGAGGGATGTTGGGGTGTATTAGTAGGGATATCAAAAGTCAGAAGTGTGAGGTAATAATCCCTCTTTACAAGACACTGGTTAGGCCCCATCTGGAGTACTGTGTGCAGTAGTGGAGGCCACACCTTCACAAGGACATTAACCAAATTGAGGCAGGCCAGAGAAGGGCAACTAAAATCCTGCAGGAACTGCATCAGAAAACATATGAGGACAGATTGACTGAGCTCAATATGTATACCCTAGAGCAACAGAGGGAGATAGGTGATATGATTGAAATATTCAAACACCTAAAGGGCATTAACAAGGTGACAGAGTCTAACATGTTTCAATGTAAGAAAAATAGCAAGACAAGAGGACACAGCATGAGATTAGAGGGAGGCCAATTAAGTGGTAATGTGAGGAAGTTCTTTTTCACAGAAAGGGTGGTGAATGCATGGAATGGCCTACCTCAGGAAGTGGTGGACATAAATACAGTGCAGGGCTTCAAATAGGCATGGGATAAGCATCAGGGAGCAATACAGATGAGTATGAATAGATAGGCCATTGACAGAGCAAAGACCAATGGCACATTCATAAGCTAGAAAAAGAAATGGGCAGACTGGATGGGTCTTGTGGTTGTTATCTGCCATCAACTTCTATGTTTCTATCTTTCTATTTATCATCTGAATTTAAAAAATTACTATCATGTATCAGGGTAATAAATAACTGTTTCCATTCTGCTCAAGGATTTTTTTTTTTTTTTTTTTTTAGTTTTTTTCTTTCCAAAATTTCAATATTAATTTTTATACTGCCATGGTTGTGACTTTGATTAATGTTTTTGCATATGTTGCATATATGGTATGACTCAGCTAATATGTTATAAGTTGCTCAAATACCAGATAACCTGTATGAACCTTTATTTTTTGTTTTGAAAACTAATTGTGCATCATAGTACAGCTCCACACTGTGATCACCATACCAGCATTATTTGACTGGCAATGTGAGAGGCCTTTCGGCACCATGCAATTCTGCTTAAAGTTGGACCATCATAACATTCTGTGGTGATTTGCATGTGCAGCCCATGATGCTTTGCATTGTGGGGGCATGTGTGATTTTGTATTTTCTTGAAACTTGGCTTCCCAGCCAAATGCCCTTTGGGGTAACCCTTGCCTCAGTGTTTACGCACAGAGGTTCTTTGTCTTTTATGTTTGGGAGCTCTTTCCCAGCCAGAGAAATCTTTAAGTACTCTAACTGGATGTATCTGAAAAGTTCATTATGATTTAACTTATATTTCTTTTTTCAGATTTCCTAAAGTACTGCAGTAAAGATAGTTAAAATATGTAAGCAATAAGGCAGGAAGGGGTGTGCATTATGGTATGATAACAGCACTGCTAGTGTGGTTATCACAACAAAATGCACATCCCTGGAGTGTCTTACTGCATTTGTGAAATGACCCTTTATTTCTAGAAGCAGTTTTTCTTTATTTGAAAACACATTATTAAATAAATAAAAATGTAATTGAACATGTATTTTTTTACATAAAATAGTATTTCTGCCAACTGGTGCTACATTAAAGCAAGGTTTACATTACTACTTTATTTATTTATTTATTTTTATGTATATCAATTATATCATTGGTAAACCGCCGTTAAGCACGTTCACTCTTTTACAAACATTCCTCATCATTGAAAATAGACAAAACAATAGACATAAGGGAACAATACAGGATAATAAGGATAATGAATGCAACTGTTTCAATAACATTACCCAGCTGGTAAGGTAACATAAATAATTCCTACTGTACTTGTTCAAGTGAGGAGCTACAGTAGAAAGAAGGGGGTAGTGAGAAGTCCAGAAAATGGGCCTTATCCATAAGAAAAAATAAAAAAAATCAACAGCTTTATTCTTTCTGAAGCTTTGGTGGAGGGGGGGTCAAGACTACAATCATCAATTGGAAGGGTAGAGAAGTGTCACCTGCCTGCCTGCCACAGAAGAAAACTGAAATTATTTTCTTATAATGTTAGCAGGCTAAAAAATGGTGATGGCAAACCGAATCAATGTCATCAGGTTTTATTCTCCAGCTGTTTTACTGGGACTAGTTATTTGTAGTGCAATACTATCCCATATTGCACTATGAATAACCAAACACATCACTCCATTGGTCTCTGCTATTTTATAATATTTAATGCACAAAGGTTAAAGGGGCACTGTTAGCTTTTTCCCTTTGTTTGTGGTCATATCCAAGCAATGTACATTCTGGCACAGACTCATTATTCATGTGCTGTAAAATGCACCCAGTGATATAAAATGTACCTTGTTTGCTCATGTTTCACAACATTCACCATTCCCTTGATCCAATCTGAAAGCACCCGCCACTGGAAGCATCGGAAGGTTGAGAACGCACATCACTCAGGCACAAGTGTAGTCCCAAGTTGACATTTTTTAGCACGCCACTTGTAATAAGAAGTTTCTCCAGTAAATGATTAAACACTGAGCAGTTTCTGGTGCCTAAAAACAAAAACAGAGCAATGAGAGCATTACATTTTACATTTTTAATCATGACCCAAAATCCCATGCATGCATGAGGGAGGCATATGTCTTGCACATCCGTGGGATCTTGTATATGCCTTTTTCACGCATGCACAGGACTGCGGATCATGATTAAAAATGTACGACGCAATGCTCTCAGTGCTCAGCTTTTGTTTTTAGGTACCAGAAACTACTCAGTGTTTAATCAATTACTGGGGAAACCTTTTAATACAAGTGGCATGCTAAAAAATTGTGCATCAGGACTGCACTCGTGCCTGATATGCGTTCTCAACCTACTGATGCTTCCGGTGGTGGGTACTTTCATATCGAACCAAGGAAATTTTGAATTTTGCAAAAAAAGAGCAAAAAAGGTACAAAACTTTATTTTTTATATCACTGGGTGCATTTATACAGTACATGTATGATGGGTCTGTGCCAGAATGTACACTGCTTGGATATGACCACAAAAGAAGGGAGAAAGCTGACAGTGCCCCTTTAAAGGCTAGCAGTTCTGATTTTTAAATTTATTTTACATCCTGTTGCCTTTGAGAATTTTTGACAGAGGCATTTGTGTTTTTTGTTTGGGAGCAGTGTTTATCTGCTGCCAGTGGCAGCAACATAGAGGGCATGGCATTTGAGAATAGAGAACTGAAGCTTCCAGAAGCATAACTATTTGGTGAGAAATGTGGGGGGGGAGAGGGCAGTAAAGTGGTTCTGTCTTGTGCTAATTAGTTGTATTTAGTGTGGTTCCATAGGGTTGTATGTACTGTTGGTGTATACTTTTGGTTAGTGCAAGTACTTATACTTTTAAATATTTAATTATTGTAGGTGTATACTTTAAATTATTGTATATATATATATATATATATATATATATATATATATATATATATACTTTAATTGGTTGATTAGTGCAGGTTTACACTTTGATGTAAACTTTATCAGCAAGTACTGTATACAGGGAAATAGCTGATGAGATTTTGTTATGAAGTTAAAGTCCAGTCCTTGTACTCAACTCTATCTATCTATCTATCTATCTGTCTATCTATCTATCTATCTATCTATCTATCTATCTATCTATCTATCTATCTATCTATCTTCATTGCAAAAAGTAGTGCCAATGCATCAGTTAGGATTCAACTTAATGCAGGAAAAGTAGGAAAATGTGACATTATTTTTTTGAAATTTAAAGGAGATAGGAAATGGTTTTACATAGTTAACTGCCCTTCCATCTTCCTTTGAATGCTAGTTATATATTCTGATATGCTTTGATGATTTTTTTATACACATATAATCTAGCTTTGGGATGCCATCAAATCTACATTGAGTTCCACTCTCCTCTCCAGCTACTGATCTTGATTTTCATATTTCTGAGACATTCTATGATATCAGAAACTCCCATTCCAAGCTATTCATCTGAATGGCCTGGAAGAGTGTTTGTTCAGGCAGTATGAAAAGAAACAGCAGAAGCTGCTCCGCAGAGAGGGATTCAGGGTAGTTACAAAAGCAGCAAAATTGGGTTATTTAATTTAACAAAAAAGGTCAAAAGCATATCAGAATACTAGGCAGCCAATAAAAGAACAACTGGAGGACATCTAAAGGTGTAAAAACTGTTTCTTATCACCTTTAAGTCCCCACCTCCCATGCAGCAAAAGGACAAGATCACACAAACAACCACAGCCAGCCAGCATCAGATAAGAAAGACAACATACAACTGTTTCCAGATGGCACAAAAGACATCCATTATCAGGGATTGTGCTTCTGCAGCCATGGACACATGCACACTGAACAACATGCAGTAGGTATCCACTTCTGGCTGTAGACAGAAACCAACAATATCCAAATCACAACACTATTTTTGTCTTCAGAACCACAGGCCCCTACAGGGCCAGCACTTCTGCAACCACAGATGCACCTGCATAGTGTAAGACAAGCACACCCACTTCTTGCTGCAGATACAAACTCACAATACCCTAAATTACAGCACTATTTCTGTCTGCAGAAGCACAGGTCCCTCCACAAACTGACATGCACACTGCAAAACATATAAACCTATTTTGCAGTTATTTTGTTTCATTTCTAAGCAGTGTTGATGGAGTGCCGACTTTTAAAGGGCAGTATGCTGTATGTGTATTTTTGGAGGGATCAAATCAGTGCTACAGCATGTGTGTTATCTGGAAACAGGTGTATGTTGTTTATCTTACTTCATGATGGCTATCTGTGGTTGCCCGTGTGGTCTCGTCCTTTTGCTGCTGGAGGGGAATTAGCATTGTAAACCCTTACACCACATGTCTCTACATTTGTGGTAGTAAATTGAACCCTAATTGGTGCATTAACATAGTTTTGTTGCAGTGAATATTCTTTATTTTTGAGAAAGTTAATACACTGAAATTGCAACAGTACTTGTAGCTGCAGAAGTGCTCCTGTTATGCCAATATTTCTGCAGCAACAGATACACATGCACACTGCAAGACATAAACAGCCACTTCTGGCTGCAGATAGAAATGCATGATACCCAAAGTTCAACCCACTTCTGGGTGTAGAAGTGTAGCTCCATTTATGTGTAGAGTGTAATTCGTCATTATGTGTGTACCAGAACACTAGTAATGCAAAGCATGTCCCATTTTTCAATATTCATGTCCCAAATATTCAAAACCTATATTTAAAGATTTTGCAACCTCCATGGACATGTCATACATGCAATTTGACTTTTAAAATGCTTTTTATGGCATTAAAACATAAAAACACATTTTGAGGTGGAAGAGTCACTTGTCACCCCCACTGTGCTCACCTACAGGTTAAAAAAAATTATATTGATGAAACAATGTTAACAAATGTCTGTGTTATGAGTAGCAGTAGCTACTAGGTTCAAAGTCCTCAATTTTATTTTGCAAACCCATATTTTTTGTTCTCAGGTTCTAATAACCTGAAAATCCTTGGTACGCAACATAACTTTGACATTCAGTAGTAAGTATTAATGTTTTAGCCACAAGCTAAGAATTATTTTGTTCGCAGTTTTATGATGACAGACCTCAAAGTCTTTATTCAAGACATAACAATTGTTAATTTTCAAGAATTTGAAATTCTTGTCATGAGCCATCATTCTTTGTTTACACTTTCTCACAACCTAAAACTCTCAGCTCATTACACAAAAATTAGCAACCCCCACCCTCCCAAGCCAGTGACCTAAATTTTTTTGAGTGCTCAGAAAATATATTTATGGGTATTTTCATCAAAAAGCTTCAGAATCTAGCTAAATGGGTCTTGTTCAAGGATGTTCAGGTGCTTGTTTTTTGAAAAATAAAATTTTTTTTAGATTTCTAAAAATGTAAAATGCAGTTTTCCCAAATAAATAAATAAAGCAAAAAAAAAAAAAATAGGGAACATAAAAGAAGAAATTTCCTGTGAAATACAAAAGCAGTTCACAACCAACAAATCTTTTGTCACACCAAGCAGCTATCTTAAAAGAAACCTACTGAGCATGCTCAGAATCCAAATTTTAGAAATGTATAACCTGAGAATTGATTAATATTTTTTATAAAACCTTAGAAAAGCACACCCTTGGCCATGCCACTTCTACCCTGAATATTTTGGGACAAAATTTCAAACTGGTTTTGTCCACAAGAGAACAAAATATAACCAAAACATGCATTTCAACAGGCATTTTCACTTTCTAGATCTCAGAATCCAGAAAAGCAGCCATCACAAAACTTGTCAAGTTATATGAACTAGCACCATCACCGCACATGCAAAATTTCATACAATGTTGCCAAACAGTGCCAAAGTTAATAAGCTGCAAAACTTTGGTTTAGCATTACACAACTTGTGCAACCCTGACTATACAGGCACTATTGTACTTTTATAATAAGAAACAGCTTTCCTAAAACCTTACTGAGCATGCTCAGAAGCAACATTTTGAAAACTTTATTACTCATGAACATATTAATATTTTTTCACAGAAAAATAATCTTAGAAAGACAATCCTTTGGCTGAGATGTTTCTTACCTGAAAAGTTTGGAGCAACATTCAAAATTGCTTTTTGTCCAAACAATCAAAAAAAAAAAATTTTGTAATGTTTTTACGTTCCCTAAGTCTCAGAATCCAGACAACAGGTCATCACGAAACTTGATAAATCCTACGAACTTGGCAAACTGACTACTCATGCAACATTTCATACAATTTTTATGCGCAAAAACTGGGGTTCAACATCAAAGAGCTTACTCAACTTATTCAAAGAAGCCAAATGTTTTAAACCTGTAACTTGATAAGTAATTAATTAGTTTTACAAACTCTGAAAAGGCCCCTCTATGGACCAAGGTACTGTGGTAGCACTGCCCCCCCCCCCCCGCCGGCTTGGAAGGCAAGTCTGAGAGAAGAAACTCTCTGTACTGTCATCTTTCTTCCATCCTGAAAGCCTGTTTTGCAACAGCACCCCTTTTCTGTTCAGTTCTTTACTGTACTGTAGGCAAGCCACCTATGCTACTGTTTTTTTTTTCTTTCTCTCTCTCTCTCTCTCTCTCTCTCTCTCTCTCTCCCTCTCCCTCCCCCATCCCTGCCTTAGGAAAGCACAGCAGGCTATTGCCAGGTTTTCCTGCATTCAACTGGCTGTCATGCCAGTAGTAAAATAGAAGAAAGTTTTTTATTGTAGAGCTGCAGACTCCGCTCCACTCTGTAAAACAAGCTTCTGTGTTGTGAAGCACCATTGTGCTTTCTTGCATGAACATGCGCAGGATCGCAGCTCTGTGCAGCTGCCGTAAGATAAAGAGCAGCTTTAGTAAATCATAACAGCTTCCTCAGATATCTCCTTGTTTTGTATTGTTTTGTCTGAGGGAATACTGTAAATATTGTTAAAAAGGTGTCTATAATCAGATAAATACATGGCTTGTTCCCCCATAGCAGAACTGCCAAAATTAGGAAAGAAACAGAGCTCTTAGGCAAAATCCTGTTTAAAAACCCCTGTTATGAGAGCGGGAGATGCCTTTATGTTTCCTTGCTCCTCTCTCCCTAATTTAGTTAGAGGCTTTGTGCCTTTGGTGTAAAAGTCTGCAGAACCTGTTAAAAGAAAGAAAAAGAAGCAGAAATCAAAACTATGCCTTCCTCTGTGTTGCAAGCTTGCAGCTTGTAGCGCTGCTCTGTGAGTGAAAGTTCTGACCAAAAGTAAGTGTATTTTGCAGAAACTTTCACTGGCTGCTGTATCCTGTTAACCCCCCTGAAAAAGCTAGAAAAGGGGTTCAAAATAGCAGTATCCCTGTTCTAAGTATTAAAACCTGATGATAAAAAGTAACAGGAGCTTTCTTAAGATGTATTCTGTCTCTGTATCTCCTATTAGTGTTTTGTTGGCACCAAAAACACTAACAGGGCTTCAGAACACAATTAAGAAATTAACTTTCTGTAAGAGCAGTGTCATTTAAGGTTTCTCATACATGAGAACTTCTTCCTGAACTCTGCTTGCTCTTCTTATTGTTTTTTGCTGTTGTTTCTTTGGATTTCCTTCTTTAAAACAAGAATCCTCTGCATACTTTTAATAAAAGCTTTAAAAGCTGAAATTCAAGTCCTTGTGTCATGTTTAGTTTTTCCTGAAAATTCCCTACTGTTTGGTTTTGTGGTTTTCTTTAAATCAATGTTTGTTAACTTGCTCTACAGTGGCTGAAAACAGTGGAGTTATTTCTGTCCTCTCAGTCAAACTTAAAGTGCGATGACATCATTTTGGAGTAGCTTGCTGTTTCAGATTCCCAATCAGAGCAGCACTCTGTAGAATTTATGGTTTGCTGAGCTCTCCAGGTTCCTTACAAACCCAGACTCTGGTTTATGTTCAGCTAGATCAGCTTAAAATATATAATTATCATCCTTTACAATGCTGATCATTTCAGTTCCAATGCTAAACTGAAGTAGTGGAATTTTTTTCTGTGAGAAATCAGCTTGTCTGTATCACAGCTCTGTTCTTTCTAATCAAACCTCAATTTTTTTCTAACTGTTTAACACAGGGCTCTTTAATGAATATGAAATCAATCTAAATTTTGTTCATTCACAGAAACAGTTTGTCTTTGTTGTAGCCTTCATAAATACAGTCATGTAAGAACATGTTTTTTTCATGTCAGATTGACAAATAGGTGCTTGTCACACTCTGCTACGGTATTTCAAGCACATGTACTGTCAGAACTCACAAATTTAAGCTCTTTGGTGGTTTCTATGTGAAAATACATCATGTGCATATACAACTAGAACCACTATGTGGCATCCTGATGCACTGTGTCTCTGCCCCACAGTTGAAGCAGCTGCAGTCTACTGCCATCAGTCCCCTGCCCCACAAGCCTCCTGCCTTCTGCTCCACATACAAGGCTGCTACACCCTGCTGCCCACTGTCTTCTCCCACACAGTCATGGATTGTGCACCCTGCTGCCTCCATCCCCTGCCTAAAGAATCAGAACTACTGCACCCTGCTGCTCCCTGCCCAAACAATTGGTGTTGCTGCACCCTGATGCCCTATCTCCCCTGCCCTCACAGTTAGAGAAGCTGCACCTGTTGTCCCCTGTTCCTGTCTCCAAAGTCAAGGTTGTTATGCTACGTTAGGCCCTAAGGTGCCATGTTACCTGCCTCCATGGGCAGGGCTGCTGCACCACGTGTACCCCATCTCGCAGTCAGGGCTGCTGTACCCTGATGCCCCATGTGTCCTGCCTCACAGTCAAGGCTTCTGCACCATGCTGTTTTCTATCACCTATCACCACAGACAGGGCTGCTGCACCCTGCTCCTTTCTATACAGTTGTGGTTGCTGTGGCCTGATGTGCCCTAGAGCCCCATGCCTCTGCAGTTAGGGCTGCTGCACCATGCTGCTACTTGCCTCAGGGCATTTGCTTTACCCTGTTGCATGCCTCCACAGTTGAAGCAGTTTCACCCTGTTGTCCCCCTGCTACCAGAGTCAGATCCTTTGCTACACTCTGCTGAGACAGGAATGGGGCAACATGTGCAGTGTCTCTGACTGTGAGGGTGAGAGGAGAGAGAGAGAGAGATAGAGAGCGAGAGGGTAGCAGGGTGCAGCAACCCCAACTGTTTGGGAAGAGTGCAGCACAAGAGTAAGGGCATTTGCTGCACCCTGTCCCCTGCCTGTGGAGGCAAGGGGCTGTGTGGTGCAGCAGGACACAACGGTGACAGGGGACAAAGGACAGCATGGTGTAGAAGCTTTGACTGTGGGGCAGGACACAGGTGGGCATCAGGATGCAGCAGCCCTGACAGTGATACTGGGAGTACATTGTGCAGTAGCCCAGCCCATTTGGGGCAATGGAAATGTATATCAGGGCTCAGCAGCCCCAAATGTGGATGCAGGCAACATGAGACTCTAGGGTGTAGCACAGCACAGCACAGCAGCCCTGACTGTGGAGACAGGGACAGGGGGCAACAAGGTGCAATGGTCCTGACTGTGAGCATGGGGACAGAGGGCAGCAGGGTGTAGCAGCCCAGAATGTTCAGGCAGGAGATAGGGGTGGCATCAGGATACAGCAGCCCAAACTGTGGGACAGGGTGCAGCAGCCATGCTTGTCTGGGACAAGGGATGTGGGCAGCAGGGTATAGCAAAGGACCTGACTCTGGTGGCAGGGGACAGCAGGGTGCAACTGCCTCAACTGTGAAGGCATGCAACAGGGCACAGCAAATGCCCTGCATCTTGTGGCAAGTGTCAGCATGGTACAGCAGCCCAAACTGCAGCGGCATTGGGAACTAGAGCACAGCAGGCCATGGCAACCCCAACTGTGTAGAAAGGAGCAGGGTGCAGCAGCCCTGTCTCTGGTGACAAGGGATAAAGGACAACATGATGCAGAAGTCTTGACTGTGGTGCAGAACACAGGGGGCATCAGGATACAGCAGTCCTGACTATGAGATGGGGTACAGATGGTGCAGCAGCCATGCCCATTTGGGGCAATGGAAGTGGGTAGCAGGGTGTAGCAAAAGTCTCATCTCTGGTGGCTAGGTCAGCAGGGTACAGCAGCCCCGGCTGTGGAGGCATGGGACCTGCCACACTATGGCTTAACATGGTACAGCAGCCCTGACTGTGGAGACAGGAACAGGGGTCAACAGGTGCAGCTTCCCAAACTGTGAGGGTGAGGGTGAGGGTGAAGGAGAGAGGGCAGCAAGGTGCATCATCCCCAACTGTCTGGACAGGGGGTGGCAGGGTGCAGCAGCCCTGATTCTTTAGGCAGGGGATGGAGGCAGCAGGGTGCATAATCCCTGATGTGTGGGAGAAGACAGTGGGTGGCAGAATGCAGAGTCTCGCATGTGGAGCAGAAGTCTGGGGGCTTGTGGGGCAGGGACAGGTTGCATTAGACTGCAGCTGCTTCAACTGTGGGGCAGACATGGTGCATCGGGATGCCACACAGTGTTTCTAGTTGTACATGTACTTGATATATTTTCACACAGAAACCACCAAAGAACTGAAATTTGTGAGTTCAGACAGGTGCCTGTCACATCTGCTACAGTATTTCAAGGACATGTACTGTTTGTTAATCTGACATAAAAAATGTTCTTACATGAGCATATTTATGAAGGCTACATCAAAGACAAACTGTTTCTGTGAATGAACAAAATTTAGATTTATTTTATATTCATTAAACAGCCCTGTGCTATGAAGTTAGAAAAAAAAATCAGATTTTTGATCAGAAAGAACTGAAAGCTGTTATACAGACAAGCTGATTTCTCACAGAAAAAGATTTCCACTACTTCAGTTCAGCATTGAACCCAAAATGATCAGCTTTTTATCAGAAGATAATGATATGTTTTATGTTGATCTATCTAAACACAAACCAAAGACAGGGTTTGCAAGAAACTTGGAGAGCTCAGCAAACCATTAACTCTACAAAGTACTGCTCTGATTGGGAATCTAAAACAGTAAGCCACTCCAAAATGATGTCATTGCACTCTTATGTTTGACTGAGAGGACAGAAATAACTCCACTGTTTTCAGCCACTGTAGAGCAAATTAACAAAGGCTGATTTAAAGAAAACCACAAAATCAAACAGGATAAAATTTTCAGGAAACACTAATCATGACACAGGGACCTGAATGTCAGGTTTTCAAGCTTTTATAAAAAAATATGTAAAAACCATTGCACATGATCTTTAAGCTAAACCAAACCCATACTTTTATGTAAATACTGATATCATTTTTTCATTCTGGCAAAAAATTGAATTTTTTTACTACTTGTGTTCTGTACTCCCAAACAGTTGTAGCTCACCTGGGTGCAGGTCTTCTCTTAGGGGCCAGCACCCCTTTGTGCTGCTGTTTATATAGAAACTGACATGTCACTCACAGCAGGTGGGTGAAACTACAGTGGACAAATGCTCCTAAAAATGCTGAAACTGTTTGTTTTTCTGTTGGGAGGCTTTTATTATAAATTATCATTTATATTATTTGGGATATTATGTTTTAATTGTATTTTTTCAGCCTAGAAACACTTTTGTATTTAAACCAGGAGGTGCAGCCTTATGCATCTTGTGACTAGTCTGTATATAAGGTCCTGTCTCCAAGTCTAAAGCAGATCTGTTCAACCTTGGAACAGGTTGAGGAAGCTAAGTCCTAGCTGTGTAACGTTAATTAGATTTTTTTTATTTTGCTGAAAGTCTTTATTTTCTTTTCTTTGCAAATAAACTTACACACTTGTGTGTGTTTGCACCTACTTCTTGTTGTCTGTGCTTTTCTCACACACACACACTATGACAGGTACTTCAACCCTGAACATGCCAGAACAAAATTTCAAACTGTTTTGGCCTTGACATGAGCAAAAATGTGGCCACAAAAGAGAATTTGTTCAAATTTTTACATTCCCTGAACCTCAGAATCCAGATAAGTGGCTGTCACGAAACTCACCATATCAGAAGGACTTGGTACCCTGAAGGCACAAGCAAAGTTCCATGCAATTTAGTCAAATGGCGTCGATGTTACAAAAGCTCAAAGCTCACAATACAAAAATGTTTCTTATGAACATAAAAAAAATTCGCTCGGGAAAATAAAAAAGAATGGCTCACAATCAAAAATATTTTTGGATGCACCAGACAGCTATCCGCAAAACCCTACTGACCATGCTCAGAAGTCAAACTAAAAAAAAATGAAAACACAAGAATCAATTGATATTTTTTAACTAAACCATTGAAAGATATGCCCTTATGGAAAACCACTTCTACTGGAACAAATTCAGAACAAAGAAAACCATTTTTATAGACTTTTTCATGTTCCAGATCACAGAATATGGATGAGCAGCCATCACAATCCTTGCCAAGTCAGAAGAACATTCTAGTCTGACCCAAGAGAGAAAATTTCATGGACTTTCATGTGACAGCACAAAGGTTATAAAGGTGCAAAACATTTGAGTAATTCATTAAACAGCCTTCTCAACCCTAACTACAGAGGTGCTACCATGCCAATATATATTACAGGTGCACAATTGCACCCTTATAGTTAGGGTTGAGTAGCCTATTCAGTGTTAAATCCATAGTTTTGGCACCATTTGACTAAATCAGGTGAAATGATGCATATGTTGTATGGTAGGCATGGTCTTGATCTGTGGAAAGTTTTGTTATGGCAGCTTGTGCAGTTTCTGAGATTTGCAAATGTCAGTTTCTGAAAATGTCATTTTATTCCTATACTTGATTGTTTTTTTTTTTTTGCTCAAATCTACAGCCTAAATGGAATGCATTTTTCCCCCAAACTTGCAGGGCACATGAGGGGTATCCTAAGATGGTGTCTTTGAAAGATCTGGTGAAAAAATATTAAACTGTTCCAGTGTCATAAGGCTTTAAAGTTTTGTTTTTCTCATTCTGAGTATGCCCAGTAGGGTTTTTGAGTTAGCATTCTGGCACTAAATTAAACATTTGATGTCACAGGACCCCTTTTTTGGTTTTTCACCACTTGCTTGGTACAGCACTAATTATTTTTGTGTGTTGTGAGACTGTCATCTTGTAGGTTTTTTCCTCAAACTAACAAAGCATGGATAATACATAAAAATGCTGTCATTTAAAAAAACAAACAAACACCAGAACCTTGCTAAACAGGCCTGATTTGTCTAGATTCTACTGTTTGTTTGTTGTTAAAATGAGGGGCACAAATACCTTTTCTGGGCACTCAAAATCCATGGTACCCAGCTTAGCAATAGAAGCTCTTCACCTGTGTTCCCTATTTGAGAACAGCAGGGCTTTCTTGACTTCTGCAGCTGCAATGCATGCTGTGGGCTGCAGTAAGAGCCATGAGTCACCATTTTCCTGGTATCTAGTACCCCTCTCCCCAATTCCATCCCTTTATGTATGAAATGTTGCCCTGGTGTCTAGTGGACCCCCCACCCTCTGATAACCATCTCTATATTTATTCAGTGTTTACCTGGTGTTTTGAGGAACCCCCCACCCTTCAATTGCTGTCATGGTAAGTTGTCTTTCCCCTGTGTCTAGTGGCACCCCTGCCCTCCAATCGCTGTTCCCATAATGTTGTCTTTCCCTGGTGTCTAGTGGCACCCCTCTCCCACCCTCCGATCACCATCCCCATAATGATTTTATTTTTCACTGGTGCCTAGTGGCACCCCTCACCCTCTAGTCACTGTCCTCCTCTGTTTCAAAGCCACTGGTTTTCAGTTTTTTGGTACAAAGCCTCCTATAAAAATCAAGAAAGTGTGTCACTGCCACCTTCATAAAAGCAAACAATTAAAAAATATGGCATTTTAAACCAATTCAGCAAATCTACAGAGCTAGTATTTCTTTATAATAGATTACAGTACTTCTTTCAGTGACTTCATTGTGTGCTCAATATATGAAGCATTCTTTTGTTAAAATTATTTATACACAAAGTGAATGAATAACAGTAGAAGCCTGCTACAATCTGGAAATTATACCAACAACCAGAGTTATAATTTCAAGTCCTCAAAACATAATCTCATTACTTTGATAACTAGACATCAGTGGCATTGCCTACCAGAAAACGTATTCACCCTTGAACAATGAGCTGCCTTCTTGCCTGTGGGGCTATGAGGGAATGAGTGGCAACTCTGGTAGTGGGGTGCAGGCACAGTATAATTGGCAGCCATAAGAGAGAACTGATCTGTTATCTGACTATGTTCAAAATATATGACAAAAAATGCATCAAATACACCTGATGACTTCTATATGGTATATTTTTTAAGTAATATTCAAAATAAAAATACATATTCACACAGCAATATCTGACAGTATACACATGCACTGTACTTAATAAAACAGTGATATACAAAACAGTACCTATTTCCATTTTCAGTATTAAATGCAAAGAAACCATGAATTTAGTTCTTCTACAACACATACAAAACATTCCTTATTGCACTATGTGCATGTACATAACAGACATACATATACAAAAAGAAGTCATAATGGAGATCATAAAAAAAAAGGACTAGACAGTGAGCCTCTGGTGAGAGGATATACTATTGATTTTACTATTTTTATTAAAACAGCTTGTTGATACAGAAAGCACTTTGAGGGGGACTGAGTCAGGTGGACCTGTCCATGCTAACCATCTGAGAACACTGTGTGGAGTGTAGTATGGCACTCTGGGATATAGGAGGGCTGGTAAAAGCTCCCTGTCCATAACACTTTAAATGTTCAGTAGGTTTTGATCCTATGTTTATAATCCACTGGAATTTGGTGGCCACTAGGGTCAAATCCACCATATAGGTGGTATTTCTTAGCTTTATTCAACTTTTTAAACATTTTCTACTGTACTGTAGAAACGCTAAACCGGAAGTCAGAAGTGGTGGTACTTCCAATTTAGTGCTACATAAACCCCCCTCCTAGTGAGCACAGAGAGTGAAGTGGGGCTGCACACGGGGCAGCACATGGACATGCATGCAGAGACAAGCGAGTCTGCTGTGTCTGCTGGGCACAGCAGGATAGTGAGTATTACTCTCTCAGGTTAGTACTGCTGTGCAGAGGTGGTGCTTCTGCCTAGGGAACTTTTATGGCAACAATGGTAGATCCTATAAAAGACTTACTGGAGATTTTGTGTGGGACAGGCAAGGAAATAAACTGTGTAGAATGCCAGATGTATACTACAGCACAAAGTGAGTTGACAATTATTGAGTTTAAATGTACAAAATGCAAGGAAAATGATACTCTAAGGGATGAAGTAGTCAAACTAAAAATGGACATACAATGAGTAAAGATAAGACCAAATATACCCACTTTTCCCTCAACCCTGAACCTTCAACTATTTTAAGAATTAATAATAGGTAAAGGAGGAGAAAGGAACATGGAGAAAAAAATGCTAGGAGACAAGGATGATGATGGAGGTTGGTCAACAGTCACCAAGCAAACCTCCAAAAGAAGGAGGTATGCACTAGCAAGTGTCAGGAGGTCTAAACCTCACTCTCAATTTTTTGGCAATAATGGGCATGCAAGGAATCACAGACACATTGCATAAGAGTAATAAAACTTGTTTATTACTACCAAAAGGAAAATCACAGTTGCCCAAAGCAGTTCGTACCAATAGGAACTGGGAGCCAATGCTAAGCATTCTTTATATCTAGAGGGATCTCTGTGTCTCCTGGGGTCTCCGAGGTAGAAGATGAAATGTCTTACATTATATACCTAAGATAATTACCATAGTTAATGTAAGATAGAAAAATTTCTAGTTACAGAGATGAGCCCTATTGGCAAAATTAGAGGTGGCTCCTTAGTCCAAGATAACATTATACAATTTTGTTATAGTCATCACTTTGTAGAAACAAAGAGGTGCAGTTTGTACATAGCTGTGTAGTAATACAAATCATCAGAAGATGGCAATGCCGACTTATATATCATAATCATTACAAGGACACAGATGTCCTAACATCTTGTAAGCAAGAAATACATGTGTATATTGGAAAGTAAAGTGTATAGGAATAATGTGCATACATATCCTGACATCTGCTCTTGTATGGTAGATGCCCTTAGCCCTATATGTTAGTATAATATATATCTAAATGCTAGCTGTCTGCAGTTTACCTCTGGGGGTACCAATTAGTGAGCAGAGACCTTGTGTAACATTCCCCCCTTGTTGCCTCTCAAGGGCAACACAAGCAAGAGTAAGGAAGTGGAGAGAGAGCAAGGGTCATTCACAGACCTGATGCACAAGCCTTGTAAAGGAACTCCAACTGCTCATGGTGTTGGCGTAATGTGCGCAATAGGCAGCAAAGCATAATAATAAGAAAAAAATATAAAAAATGCTTGTATAATAACAAAACCTTTAAAGGTAATCTCTAACCATGTTTTAGTAAGTGCACTATTCAAATCACCATCATTAATGAGGGCATATACTGCCTCATCTGCTTTGGAAATATTATTGCTGATGTGGATGAGATGGGTGTCTTTCCTGTCTAAAAGTGATTTTAATGTCAAAGTTAAAGGGTCAATATGAATGTTAAAATAGGGTAAGTACTCTGAAACAGTAAGAAGATAATCAGGGTTACCATCAGTGACATCAGGGTCCATGATGGGAACAGGGGTAATAACTGTGTGCCCTATAACCAGGGACACTGGTTTACCGGGATTGAGAAAGGGCAAATTCCATTTTGCACATTGTAAAAAACGGTACTGTCACCGGTGTCTGCTAAGCCAAAATCCGGTTTTACTGGTGTTTGTTTTGTGTACTTTATTTAACAATTTTTAACTCTGCTAACATGCATTTTAGCAGTTTTGATCTCCACTATTGCACATCCTTCCATCCTTGTACCAATTTAAAGTTATTTTAGGTACAAAATATGATGGCAGCAACAGCACTACAGCTCCCATCCCTGAGGTGTGATGGAAGCAGCAGTAAGGTCCCCATCCCTCTGGTGCGATGGCAGCACCAACAACACTACAGACCCATCCCTCTGGTGTGATGGCAGCAGCAACAACACTGTGTCCCCCCTCTCTCAGGCGTGATGGAAGCAGCAGCACTGTGGTCCCTATCCATTAGGTGTGATGGCAGCAGTACCACATTCCGCATTCCTCAGGTGTGATGGCAGTATCAGCACTATAGCCCCCATCCCTCAGGTGGGACAGCAGGAGTACAACATTCCCCATCCACCAGTGGTTATGCCAGAAGCACTACGCCCCCCCCCGTCTCTCAGGTGTGATGGCAGTAGCAACAATGCAGTCCACATCCCTCAGGGGTGATGGCAGTAGTGTCAGCACTATGATCCCCTTTCTTCAACACCCACACCCCACATGCACAAGGTACAAATTACTTAGTCTCTTTGCTTGTTAGAACTCAGATGTGAATTAATCTGAACCACCACCACTACTAAGGTGGACCACATTTGTGTTTTCCTATCATTTAACTGCCTGAATTGGATTTGTGCCAGTGACACCACTGACCAATGTTTGGGAATAGGTTTGGGTTTTGGAAGACCGACTGGGGGTGAAGGCTTGAGTGTCCAACAACCACTCGCCTTCTCCTTGGAGGGAGGGTATATTCACAGCTCAGCATTTGCTGGCCCAAGGTGGAGGCTGGAGGCATGGCAACACATTGGCCTTCATTGTGGAAGAGAGCGTGATGGATGTCAGCTTGTGTCTTGACATCATGTGGCCTGTCATGCTCCCACAAAAATAGAAAAACACCTGCTGGCTACATAGAGGATGGCTTCTGGTCCCTCCATAAGCATGACGTCCCAGACACACGTGTCTGTTCTGACCTCTGCCATGCCTGGGATATACAGGAAGCTCTTTAGGGTGATTGTCTTCCCTTGTTAGCCTCCCACAGGGATAGGGGCCCACGATGAAGGGTTAATCGGGTTACCTGGTAGCATGGCCAATGGGGCAGTGGATGGTGGGGGACTCAGCAGCAGTGGTAGGGGGTACTTGGCAGGCCTGAAGGAGTGGATGGCCAGGGGGTAGGAGGAACAAAAAAAACTGCCTGAATTTGCTTCTTTGAAATAGTGTCTTCACCTAAAAAAAAATTCACAAGTGATTAGTGGAGGACCTTCTAATACATCTCACAAACATGTGGATTCCTTTTTTCCCCTTGGTCTCCATGAAAAGAGTGTCTCCCAGTTTTCATGTCTGAGCTCAGATGTGAATTGAGCACCACTCTGCCCACCAGCATCATACAGCCCCTGGGGTCTTACCTTCTGTGTGTCACTGAATGTGCTTTCAAATCCACTGGCCAAGCATAAGTACACTTAAACACGTAACATTTGCTTTTTATTAAAGCAGTCTGTCAGAAACCTTTTTGTTGTCACAGAGACTGACACAACAGGTGGGAGAGAAGGTGCAAATGATGAAATGGGCAGACTAGGTGGTCCGTTAAAGTCTATGTTTCTATGTTTCTATCCCATTCACCTAAATAAGTAGTAAGGCAGCTTGTGCCTTGTGAACATACTTTCATTCGGACTCACTTTCAATCAAACAACTGAGGATTTTGGATGGCCCTGCTGATTATAAACTTGAATAAACTAGTTGGTAATAGTGACCCTGCACTTAGCAATATATATCCTAGATGTTCATATGCAAAAAATACAATAAAAACCTGACTAAAGTCTAAAAACAAGCTTATAAAACACAAAATGTATCTGAACATTTATATTTACCTATACAACATCATTGCAGCCCGAGTACAACTCAGATAAATTACATGGTACCCTGACTACTGTATGATGTAGTAAACATACATTGGTATTTTTTTTAAATATTTTTTTGTAAACTGGGTAAATCCACCAGGCAAAACTGCCTGTTCTCAGAGGTGACCCAGGAGCACTGTGGAGGTTAAGTGCCTTGCTCAGAGTCACACAGTATGCAAGTGGAGGTTGTGGGAATCAAACCCAAGTCTTCTAAATGTACTCAGTTTGATCACTGTTTGTTACTCTAACCACTAGGCTATACTGTCAGCCATAACACCCATATATAATGTTTTAATATATGATTTCAATAATAGTGCACAGTACCTACAGTGCAAATTATGAACATTGAACACTTTGCAACATTTTACTAAAACTGAATTATTTCTCTCTCCATCTGCTTATGTTTTCTTACACCAAAGTGGGTGTATAGTTAACAGAGCACTGTAAATAGCCTGAGGTACCACTACTGCTTGCAATGCCAGGGACTCGGGATCAGAAGTGAATTCGGGTTGCTAGAGGCCTGGCCAGGGGAGTAGGATTGAGCAGCTGGGGGCCACTCTCCTCCTCTGGGAACAGTGGCCTGCAGGTCCTGCTGCTTTACTGCCACCTGAGTGACCACAGGTGGTGGTGCAATGAGGCTGCAGAGTATTTGGGAAGAGAGGAAGCTAGCCAGGATCTGGAGTAGCGGCATGTCTCTATGTGCCCTACTTCCTTGGATCCCCTCGAGTGTTGGTGCCCTCAGGGACAGAGGCCAGAAAACCAGTAACAATCACCCCACATCAGCTGCTGGTAGAAGGGACCCAGCTGCCCCAGACTTCATAACCAGTTTCCATGAGGGACCCACTGGGCTGCCTGACACACATTAAAGGACTGTGGAGGGGTGACCTGGGGTCCCCTCCCTTCCCACCTAGGGGATACATCCTAGGCAGGATGGGTGCAGGCTCACAGGAGCGCCTGAGCATTACCTGGGGTGAAGCTAAGGGATAGCCAGCCTAGGGATCTCTGAAAAGTGGAGACTGATGCTGTGGGAAGGGGGCAGAGAAAGAGAAAATAAAAACATTTAAAAATATGCTGAAATATTAGGGATTCTGTGCAGTGAAATGCAATTTCTGTGAGGCACCGGTACAAGAATTCAAAATCCGCAAACCAAGCAGGATTCCGTGATTTTTACCAGTGTTACCGGTAAAAACGGAAAACCATTGTCCCTGCCTATAACAGTAGTCTGGTGAGGGACAAAACAAAATCTTGAGTCATTAATAGAACATGTCTGTTCACCATATTTAAAAGTTTTCAAATTAGTTACCACACAAAATTCACCACCGGAATTATATTGCATTTTCACAGTAGACAATCTCCATTTTTATAACTGTACTGGGCAAGTATAAGTCTGTTGGAAATCTGTGTTGACAGGTTGTGAACCTCCTTCCCATAAGACTGGTACAACTTAGAATCATCTGGAACAGATGTTGAGTCCTGGTATTCTGTGCCATTGGTGGTGATGTCATTGTCCATGGAAAAGGACCAATTGATACTGTCTGGGGAATATCCACATGCAGGTTTAATAACATCAAATATGTCACATCGACACAAATAAATATACCCTTTCTTCGCACAGCCATCCATGTGTAGAGCGACCCACGTGTTCAGAAGAGAATGGAAAAGCAGTAGAGGAGGCAATTCAAGGCATTCTCTCTAGATGTCTTCATCAAGGTGCCCAATGGAGTGTACAGATGCTAGTTTATCAAATATAGCTGTAGAAGGATCAAAACATGGTAAAGATACAACAAAAGACACAAACATAGTATTCTTAATTGAACATTTCTTGGAAATAAAACACAGACCAGTGTTAAGGTCTCTGGTCACAAAACCCAAATTTCTAGCAGTAGAAATAGGAATAGTTAAAGACTGTAACATACACATGGCAACACAGTTAGGGGATTTGCAATGAGAACAATACCATTTAGCGATACTTCTGTCATGTATGATATCAAGGATTCTTCCAGATTTTAGATCACGGAAGAGGTTGTTGATGGTTGTGATGATATATGATCCATTCGCGGAACATAATATTTTGTGGGCAATGTATTGCTTATCTGCCTCTTTATTGTTTTGTGCAATAAGAGAGTTAATCTTATCTTTAGAATCAGTAACTGCCTTAGCAATGTAGTGCATATTATATACAGTGTATCTCTCTTCCTGACTAAGGGAATCGACACCATGCAATAATGGGTCTATGATGTCATTGATCATACCAGTCTGAAACGTCTGTGAATGTGCTTTGATAGTAGCAATGTCCGCTTTATTCCAGATAGACATCGCAGTACCAAAAACACCAGTGATGGTGCCTATGGCACCAGTGACATCAGATGTGTCACGTGTATTTCTTTTATGACTTTGATCATCTGGTTTAGGTTTTCTCCTAAAATTGCCTCTATGCTCGGTAGTGTGTACCCCGGCAATAGGGTCTTGGTTCCGAATTTGAAAAGCTGCTAAGCTATCAAGTAACAAAGTACTGTAAAACAATGATGTATTAGTAGTATGACACATACCAAATTCTTTCATGTTCCAGTAAGTTAAGTTAAACAAAACAGGAATATGCATATACTGTAAGTTGTTAATAAGTGAGCCAGGTAGGGCAGTGGCTGTGAGACCACTACGAGGACCAGGGGTCTGTTTTGGACATTCCAAAAGCTGTTTCTCAATAGGGGGTCACAAATAAATACATGGCAGTTGAGGCCATGTTGTGTACAGCACAAAATCTCCTGGCAGAAACTTTAGACAAAGAATCACAATATGAAGGGTCAATTAAGGCAGTGATATTGTATAAACCAGAATGCCTAAGAGAGGTTTGGAGCAAGGACAAAGTGCCATTTGGGGATAATTTTGTGTTGGGCCATCCATGGAAAGTTCCCTTGGAGAGTTTGGCCATGGGGAGTATATGTACTTGAGACATGGTTTACCACTCAGTTTGTAGGGTAGATTTATCAGGAGCAATAACCGAGGAAGTGAGGTAGGCATTTGAACCTTCCTGGACAGTAATCAAATTTTTGGGAATATTGATGGAGACTCCCTCTGTGGTAGATGCAGGTGGATCAAGGTGAGGAAGGAGATGCTTTACCATGCCTTGGATGAAGGGGATAACTCCTAAGATGAGGAGAAAATGGAACAAGATAGCCATCTTGGCAATGTATCTGAAAAGGAAAATCAAACATTAGCAGATTAGTACTACTCCACCCAATGGGGTGAGGAAAAGTAATTATACTCCTTCATATAGTTTCAGCTGGTTTGTATGTAGCCATTTGTCAGTCAGTTTGTTGTTTTGCATCAATCTAACCTGCTAGACTGCAGGACTGAGTTTACTGAAAATTGTATAGGGTCCTTCCCACTTATTTGAGAAAGAATGTGTTGGATGCGCAAATTTGAGAACCATTACCTGATCCCCAACTTGCCAATCCACTTCTTGTTCGTGTTTGTCAAACTGAATTTTGGACTGTTGCTGGGCCTTTCCCATGCAGATAGCAGCATACAAATGAGTGTGTATAAGGTCTTGTCTGATTTTTTCCACATATTGGTCTACTGATACACGGTCTGCAGTGGGGGTGTGCAGGTCAAATAGCAGATATGCAGGTACTCTCATGTTTCTACCAGTCATCACCTCAAATGGTGTCAGCTGGGAGGTGGCTGAGGATGTACTGCCAACCTTCAACTATTGTGATGTTGTATACAGAGCTGCCCCTCAATCCTCCTTATCCAGGCTTGAACCTCTCTTCAACTCCTTCTGCTGGTTTGCCCTGGATGCCCCTGCTCTGACACATCACTACACTCTTTACCGCTCTCTAAATTTTCCATCATTTGTTAACAGGAGAACACTGCACGTGGTAAAGTTTACCTCTAAATTCTGGCTAGGCTTGCTCTCGTCGTACCTATCTGCCTCCTTATCTGCCCCTCACCCATCCAAATACACCCTCTGATCTGAGGACACCCACTCACTAAATATACCTTACAGAAATACTACATCTGGCCAATTGGCATTCTCCTATCACCTACCTAAGCTCTGAAACCAACTACTGACCCATATCTGCCACTCATCAGCCTACGCGCTCTCTCTCTACATCCCTAGCAAACTACCTAATGATGAACTGCAACAGCATCTAGCCCCATGGGGCCCTGCCTAACTGCTGGTCTATACCTCCCCCTTCCTCCAGCTGGGCCAAATATGCCCTATCCCAAACCCCTTTTGCAAGCCTGCACTTTCTGCAAACATAGTGCTTTCTATTCACCTCTACTTCCCACCCCACCTCATGTACCCTCTACTATCCCCACTGTCAGTCACTCTCAAATGTATCCTAGTCTAGAAATGTTGTTAGCTATTGTTTGGTTGTAAACTGTTCAGTCATCTTACAAATATATATATTGTTAATCTAATTACTGATGTATGTATCATGTTATATTACTCATTGTCCCACTTCCCTTCCCCCAGGACATACCGTGAGATGAGCTTCTTGCTCAGTGTAACCTTCCTGGTGAAACATTTCAATAAATAAATAAAATAAAGTACCCCTAATTGCCAAAAGGAGTAATGGCAGTAGGGAATTGTAGTCCTTGGGATTGTCCTCAAAGAATTTGGAAATCATTTGCTTAATCCATCTGTTGGCCCTTTCTACCTGACCTGATGATTGTGGGTGGTATAGTATGGTATGGTATGGTATGGTATGGTATGGTATGGTATGTAAACATCTGATGAACTCCAAGGAGTTCAAGGGCTTCTTTCATCAACTCACCTGTAAAACTGGTTCCTTTGTTTGAGTTTACTTTGAGAGGTAGGCCCCACCTAGAGAAAATCTGTTCCACCAGGATTTGGGCAGTGGTTTTAGCAGTGCATGTCTTAGTGGGGAAAGCTTCAACCCACTTAGAGAAAAGATCAGTTACCACAAGGACATATTTGTTGTTTCTACTAGTATAGGACAGGGAACCAATAAAATCAATCTGTATGGCATGCCAAGGGCCAGAATGCCTTTGTGGTGGCAGTTTGGCAATTCATTTGGTAGGGATGGGGTTGTTTTGTGCACAAACAAGGCAGTTATCTATGCACTGTTTGACATCCTTGGTGACACCAGGCCACCATGTGGTGGTCTTGAGCCTTTGGAGTGTGTTTTCCACTCCCTGGTGTCCACCAGTGGGGGTATCGTGCACTTGGTGTAAAAATTCAGACCTAAGATGACTAGGGACCACCCACAATGTGGTGGGGTTGTCATCTGGTTGATACCAGATGAGCTTGTCATTGGGGGACCGGTGTAACTTACCTTCATGCCTTCGGTAGGGGTTATGGGTAGGCAAATTCTTCTCAGTACCTTTGTCCAGGAATCTGAACACATCTTTGAGTTCAGAATCAGCATGCAGGGGCTCTGATAAGTCCGGGGGGGGGTCAGGTTTCTGCCTGACAGCTGCAATGTGTATAGCTGCTCTGGCCTCTGGATGGTCCATCATCCAGGTGTTCCCTCCCTCAGGACCCTTGCTTTGCAAGGGTGTCAGCAGTGTCAATAAAGGCATAGTAGGGGTCATGAATGGAGTGGGCTTTAACTTTGTGTACATAGAGTTTGTGTGCAAATTTCTGTGCCAGTGAGTGTATGTATATTACCAGTTCCTTGTGTTTCACTGGGGTGCCATCAGAAGAGGTAAAGGAGTTCTTCTGCCAGAAAGGAAGAAATTCTGTAATGGAACAACAAACCCAGTTAGAGTCTGTAAAAATGATAGTATCCTCAGTTCCATGCTGGATAAACTCAAGGTCACAGGCCACCGCTGCCATCTCTGCGTACTGTGATGATGTCACTCTGCAACGTTTAGAAATCTTAACAGTGTTACCAAAAGGGTAAATTACTAATATGCCCATTCCTGCTATCTGTCCTCCTTGATTACAGGAGGCTGATCCATCTGTGAAGACATGATACAATGAGGTGTTCTCAAGTAGTTGTGGTGTAGCAGGAAGGAAAGAACCTGGATCTGGTAGATCAGGTGGCTGCAGTGTACAGTCATGGGGTTCGCCTTGGAAAAGGAGGCCATGCACCAGCATGGATGACATTTTGGTTGAGTGGACCTTGATGTCCCTATCCTGGAGAAGGAGGGACCAGAGTGTCAGTCTGGTATTGGAGACTGACCCATCCTTCACTCTATCTGATAGAAAAAAGGTTGTTGGGGTGTGGTTTGTATTGATGATATGCAGAAAGTGCCTGACAGCCCAGTAGGTGGCCAGAAGATTCCTTTTCTAAAGGCTGTACTTCTGTTCCACTGAGGTCAAGAGCTGTGATGCATATGCAATGGGTCTCAGGGTGCCATGGACCTTCTGGGCCAGCACTGCAGACATAGCAATATCAGAGGTGATGGATTCCAGATGGAAAGGCAGGGCTGGATTGGGGTTAACCAAAGCTGGAGCTGAGGCTAGGGCCTGTTTCAGTGATGTCACAGCTTGTGAGTGAATGGGACCCCAAGTCCAGGGGACATCCTTTTTCAGTAGTTCATACAGAGGGGCTGCCTTCTAAGCAAAATCACAAATAAAATCTCTAGAATAGTTTACCATACCTAGAAACCTCCTAAGGGTGGCCACGCTGGTGGGCAGTGGCAGATCTTGCAATCCCTGTATCTTCTTCCAGGTAGGGCCTCAGCCTTGGTCTGTTATCCTCAGGCTCAGAAAGAGTACCTCTTTCTGACATGGTTGTACTTTTGATGGGTTATATTTGAGGCCTGCCCTCTGGATGAGGGTCAGTACTTCATCTAAGAGATCCAGATGTTGTTCCTGTGTGGCTGTGGCCAACAACAGGTTGTCCACATACTGCAAGAGAAACTGGGGTGTAGAGAAACCCTCAAGGGCACCCACTATGTGCAAATGGAATAGGGAGAGGCTGTTATGGAACCCCTGTGGTAAGCAGGTCCACGTATACTTCCTGCCCTCAAAGGTGACGGCAAACTTATATTGACTTTTGGGGGTCAATGGCAATGACCAGAAAACATTGGAGATGTCCAGGGCACTAAACCATTGCTGGTCAGGTGTCAGTAGTCTTAGTACGTCTGGTGCTGATGCCACAGTTGGGGCACAAATGGAGTGACCTGGTTTAGTCTCCTGTAGTCAATAGTAAGTCTCCAAGCACCTGTGTTTTTTTTCCCTGGCCACACTGGGGAATTTACAGTGGAAACACATGTCCTAATTACATCTTGCTTGAAGAGTGATTTAATTGTTTCCCTAAGAGAAGGCAAGGCCTCAGGTAGAAAGGGGTATTGCCATTGCCTCTTATGTGCTCGGCCTGTCACTTCAATGACTGTGTGCATCCTGTCACAATCATGCTTGTTGGTGGCAAATGCCTCTAGATGTCTTTGTAGGATGGGGAGGAGCTTTGGGAAAAGCTCATGGTTCTTAAACAAATCTATGACGTCATACTCTTTGTTGTTCGCAGAGATTGTTGCAACCACACGTGAGTCAGGGATCATGATGGTGTGATATTGTCCCTGAATTTGTATCAGTAACCTGTTGGCTAGGTCTACCACACAGTCTTGTGGTGCCAAAAAGTCAATTCCGATTATACTTGGGTGATCATGCAATACCAACAGAGGAAAGGTGTGGTATGCCTTCAGGTGTCCCAGTGTCACAGATAGTGGCAGGGAGTGGTATGCAGGTAACCTAGTTCCTTCTACACCAGACATATTGGTCCTCCATCTGGTAGACCAAGGTGATGTGTCCAGGTTGTCATCCTGTAATACAGACACAGCCACGCCCGTATCCAGTAGTACTGTCAGTAGGCAGCCCCTGACCTCGGCCTTTGTGCAGGGCCTTCCATTTTTATCCAAGACCAGCTTGTTTACAACATGGACTGGGGCCTGTAATTGTCAATCTGTACCAGTGGAAGCATGGGGGAGCTTTTGAAGGAGAGTCTGGCTCAGGTTTCTGTGAATCATCTCACCATGATGTACTGAAACTATATAGGGAGCCTCTTCTGGTTTCAGGCCTGTAAGGGCCTGAGAGCCTGGACTTCCCGTATCCCTGCAGCCTGTGGAGGCCTGCCCTCCTGGCTGTATTGCAGCAATGGCCCATACTGGATCAGCATCCACTATGGAGTTCATATGCCCAAGGAGGTCTCAGAGACTCCAGTTCTCATTGGCTATTTCCCTATATGAAGGGCCTGGTCTTCATTGTTTACCCTTATTATTCTTAAGGTGTTTCTTGTTTTTGTGGTAGTTCCGGTTCCCACCCCAGAATTGTTGTTGTTGTTGTTATTGGGCCTGCTGGGGGTGTTGGTTGTCTGTGGGGAGGGGCTATTTCTCTTGGGCCTGCCCCTCTACCATGTAGTGTGTCATGGCCTCCAGAATGGCTTCCATGGCAACTATTTTCTTGGAGCCAGAGCTTGAATCATGGATGTAGAGTTTATAAACTCTCTCTGGTTTCCAAAGAACATCGGAAAATCTCTCCATGTTGGGATAGGTGGTTGGCTCTACCTTTTCTCTTACTGCAGGGATCATGTTCCTAAGGAACAGGGTCTTGTATTCAATGAGGTCCACATCTGTGGCTTCTCTTGCAAGGTGCTTTCCTGCTCGTATGCCATCCAGAGCCTCTTGTGGAAGGTCGCTGGACTTTCCTTCACATTCTGCTTCACAGGGTATGCGAGCATCACTCCCACTACACCTGGGTTGTGTGCAGTGATGAGTTCAGATGCTACTCCATCAAAGGTGCGTGGCCGTCCTGGCGGACAACATCGAGGAGTTTCACCCACAGTCCAGGATTGATGGTCTGGTGTAGGATCTGGACCTGGTAGTCTGCAGAGAGACTAAGCATTTCACGTTTAGTATGCACCTTTTCCAAATGGCAGCTGAAGTTCTTGGATGGGCTCATCTGGCCAATATTGTCAGCTATTTGCTGAACAGAGTGGGCCTTCTGTAGGGGGGTTATTGGGATGATCAAGCTAAGGTAGATTACCTCGGGTGCCCTACAGTGCTGCCTGAGCTGTGGCTTCTGCCACGGTATGGACCATTCCCTCCTTAGTACCAGCCTCTTGTGAAAGCTGCTTAATCTGTGTCTTGAAAACCCATTTGCTTTTCTCAGGGATGAACACATTTCCTAAGGCATTCTCAATCATTTTCTCTATCTCCTGCCTGTCTTCCATATTAATAATGGCTATCGGTGGTGCCATTGGGACTAGGCCTGGGCCTGCTCTCCCCCATCATGGGGGTCGCCATGTTGGCATCGCCCCATGATGAGCGTCATGCCATCGATGATGTAGGGACATGGGGACATGTGACAGATGGCCACTATGTTGGGGATGGTGGTGAGGGGTGTCTGGGCCATAGTAGTGGTGTGACTGGGCATTGTACTGGGAGATGTTGTCACCTGACTCCTCCTAAGATGATGATGTCGGCAAGGGAGGGTCCATGCCTCCCATCGCCTTGATGTGACTAGCCAGCACCTCTCTCTGAAGGCGCAGTTTCACCATTTTAGATTCACATTCCTCATGACTCACTTTTGCAACATTCTCATCCACATTATCCTGCATCTGCTTCTGTAACACTTTATATGCAATGCTCAATTTGAGATTGTCACTAGTAGCTACTCCTAAGTCATTACGTACCTGGTTTATCTCGTCCTGTAACTCTCCCAACTCCTCAAACATCTGATCATTCATTCTATCCAACAAGTCATTCATTTGTAAAGCCTGCCCCTTATCCTGTCTCAAGCTTTCACACTCCTGCTTCAACATACAAAGTTCCTGCTCGCCTGCCTGAGCAGAATAATGCAAATGGGAATCCTTTTCATTCTGCAAACTTTGGAGTTCAGACTCCAAATCCTGCTCATGTCTCAAACATTCAATTTCCTGTAACCCCATCTCCTGCTTAAGAGATGAGATTTGCAGTTCAAAGGTTCGAAACCTTGCTTCGGAGGCTTCCACAGCAGTGCAGAGAGCTGCGACCAACAGCCCTTTAGCTTGTCACTTTCTGGCTTTGTCTCATCTCTGTGTACTGGATTGAAAACCCCAGAAGAGGGTTTTCAGATTGACTTGCATCCCATGCAAAGTCAACACATCCTCCATGGGAGGCAAGGAAGTTTGAGACATCGAGTCTCAGTTCTGCACAGATATTTGATACTGTGGCCATTGTGTGGGAGGAAATGAAAAATCAGACTGTGAAAAGGTGCTGTGCTGTGTATCAATCCACAACAGGTGCACTAATTCACAGTCGGGCTACTGTGCACTTGTAAGCTAGCAATTCAAAACCGCTGTGGGGTGGGTCATGTCAGCATTGACCACATCCAGTAAGCTGCCAGACTTTGCAAGTGATTACAAAGTGGATGAGAAACAGGAGAGGTGGTGCGGGAAAGCACACCTGCTGTTCCCATTGGGAAGGGGAAAGTTGTAGTAACAAGTGAAACTTTGCAAACCCTAAATATTGCCTGCACACGGTCGTCAATTGTCAGGAGGTCTAAACCTCACTCTCAGGTTCTTGACAATAATAGGCAGGCAAGGAATCACAGACACATTGCATAAGAGTAATAAAACTTGTTTATTACTATCAAAATGAAAATCACAGTTGCCCTAAGCAGTTCGTACCAATAGGAACTGGGAGCCAATACTAAGCCTTCCCTATATCTTGAGGAATCTTCATATCTCCTGGGGTCTCCGAGGTAGAAGATGTAATGCCTTACATTATACACCTAAGATAATTTCAATGGTTACTGTACAATAGAAACATTTCTAGTAACATAGATGAGCCCTATTGGCTAAATTAGAGGTGACTCCTCAGTCCAAGATAACATTATACAATTTTGTTATAGTCATCACTTTGTGGAAACAAAGAGGTAGTTTGAACATAGCCGTGCAGCTATACAAATCATCAGAAGATGGCAATGCCGACTTATATATCATAATCATTACAAGGACACATATGTTCTAACATCTTGTAAGCAAAAAATACATGTGTATATTGGAAAGTAAAGTGTATAGCCATAATGTGTATACATATCCTGATATCTACTCTTGTACGGTAGATGCTCTTAGCCCTATATGTTAATATAACATATACCTAAATGCTACCTGTCTGCCATGTACTGTACCTCTGAGGGTACCAGTTAGGGTGCGGGTACCTCATGTAACACAAGGAATGACATTATGTCTGATAATAGATATGCATTCCTGTCTGGTAGGAGTACAGGGCTGAACTCAGGAGGTGAAGAGATGAACCAAGACAATGAATTTGATCCTGACAAAAGTAAGGAAGACGTCTTAGTTATAGGAGATTCACTCCAAAGGGAATGTGACAGTCAGATCTGTGGAGATTATAAATTAAACAGGGTAGTTGCATGCTTACTAGGGGCGAGAGTCAAGGATTTAAAGAAAACTGCTTGCAAGACTACTTAAATCAAGTTCCAAAGTATCCACAGTAGCAATCTATGTGGGAATAAACAACATTGGTAAGGAACATGGACAAGATCTGGCAGGAGACACAGTGAAGTTAGAAAAACAAATAAAGACCTCAGCAGCAAAAATGATAATATCCAGGATCCTACCATTAAGCAGTTGTCATCCTGAAAAAAAACATAAAACTATACAAAGAATAAACATAAGATTTTCAAACAGATGTAAAAAACTAGGAATCAAGTTTATAGATTCCTCGGACAATTTAATAGTGAAGAAGCATTTGTTCAGCAGATATGGATTCCATTTAAATAAGACAGTGAAAAGCAACTTGAGTAGACTGCCCTGTTTGGGGCACTATATGGAAAGGATTTAAACTGATTAAGGGAGTGGGGCCGGACACTGTGACTCCAATGTAAAGTGCCTACTGTTAAATGTGAGAAGCTTGTGTAACAAGAAAGATGATATAGAATTATTATCACACACTGAGGGGATACACGTCTGTGCTGTCATGGAGACTTGGTGGAGGAAAGATACTTGGGGAAAAGAAATACTATGGTACAGTATTTTTCACGTTAGTCAAAATTATAGAAGAGGGAGTAGTATGGCACTGTATGTACACAACAGTATAGAGGCCAATGAGGTGTACAACACTACAAATGAATAACAGACACCAGAGATTGTCTGGGTCCAAATAAATCCCCCCAAATAGTGGACAAGTATTGCTATGTATATGTTATAGAGCCACAAACCTGTTGATAGGAAAAAATAACAAAGTACTTGCTGAACTTGGCAGCATAGAAGTATGAACATGGACAGTAATTATGGGATATTTTAATTTGCTAAATATAAATAGGAAGAAAAAAACAACTAGCAGTCAACTGGAAGACAGATTCTTAGAATTTGCTGTGATGCAGGACCTAGAACAATATGTCCAGGAAAATACATGAGGCAGTAACATGCTGGATCCAATAATAACCAACCAGTGAGAGGATATATGTGAGCACATAGTGAGAGAATTCCTCAGTGATAGTGACCATAATATGGTCCAGTTTGCAGTAATAACTAGCTGGAAACTACTAAAAGTCTGTACTAAGGTTAGATGCTATTCAAAGGCAGACAATCTATAGATTAAGAAATATATCAAAACATGGGATTGGTGAAATGAGTTCAAGGGGTTAAACTTACAAGCAAAATGGGACTTATTATATGCAAAACTGAAATTCTGCATGGATACATTCATACCTGTGATGAATAAATACAATAATAAAGGAACTTTTCCGGTTTGGCTTAATAAGAACATTATGTCTCAAATTGAGCAAAAGAAGGAAGCATACTCTGCCTACAAAAATAATCCAATTACAGAAGCATGGGCAATCTATAAAACCATGGCAAGGTCCTGTAAAAGGGACACTGGAAAATCTAAATGTAATTACGAGTTAAATAAAAATAGCCACAGAGGTAAAAGGGAATAAAAAAGCATTCTTCAAATATGTAAATAGTAACAAAAAGGGGTGGCCTATTATAGGTTCTATAATACAAGGAAACAATGAAATTAGAGATGGCCAGCACACAGCAAAGGAGTTTAGTATATATTTCAGTAGCATTTATCAACCAAAGGATGTCAGAGACACTGAGGTAGTTCCTGAGCCCCTTGTCGTAATTAATATAGATACAATAGGTGATAAAAACAAGACTCTGAAACTGAAAGTAAATAAATCTCTGGGTCCAGATGAATTCAACACATTTTTATTTCATAAACTGGTAGATGAGATATCATGATCACTTGCAGAAATTTTCTCTCCATCACAGAAGGCAAAGTACTCCAGAAATGGAAGAAAGCAACAGTGATTCCAATACACAAAAACGGTTCCAAATCTGACATTACAAACTATAGATCAATCAGCTTAACATCAATTGCAGGAAAACTATTAGAGGATTATGTAATGGATACAGTACTGAAACACTTAAAAAGCAAAGGGTTAGAGGACATAAACCAGTAAGGTTTTAAATCAGGAAGATTGTGCCTGACTAATCATTTGCATTTCTTTGAACCCATTAATAATGTCATTGATTTGGAACTACCAGTAGATATTTATTTTATTTATTTAAAATGTAATAACTGGGAAAGGCACACTGATCCGAGGCTCATTTCCAGGTGTGACCCGGGGAGAGGATAATGGGATTTACAGTAGTCAGAGTAGTAAGACATCAAAAAACATCAGGATGAACAAGTAGAAACAATATATATATCTCTATCTATCTATCTATCTATATATATATGTATATATATATATATATATATATATATATATATATATATATATCTCAGTATATATTATAGTGGCACAGTAGAGCCACTATAGTTAGGGTTGAGGCCATTTCTATGTTAAACCCAAAACTTTGCACTTAATAACTTTGCAACTGTTTGACGGATTTGCCTCGAAATTTGGAATACCGATCAAGAACCATAGGCCTTGGGATCTGCCAAGTTTTGTACTGGTCAGATATACAGCTCACGGAGTTATTAAGCATGATCTGTGCACACGTTTCGCTTCTGGAATTCTGGTGGCCTACAGGTGGTATTTCACTGTTTTGCACGACTGGCTCCAAATCTTCAGTGAACATGCGGCGGGTCCCCAATGTGCCTTTCAAAGATATCATGAAAAAATATTAAACGGTTCAAAAGTTATTCAAAAAACAATTTCCCATTATAAGTCAATGGGAAAAGTTAACAAAAAGTTCAACAGTGTCGCAAATGCACTTTTTACTGTTGCAAATGGCCCTGTTACTGTCACAAATCCACCATCTTGTTTTCAGTTAGTGATCAGAAAAATGCTTGGCATTTAAAATTGAGACCCTCTAGCAACCTAATTATTTTTGTATTCACCTAGTCCGGCCCTGAGGATGCTAGCCATGTCTTTATTTGGGGTAAAACACCCCAGAAATATATTTTCAAATTTCTGGAAAAGTACTTTAGCAAAAGTAGTGTCACACTCATGAAAGTGTCTGAAAATTTTGCAACACTTTCGAAATCACATAGTATTTCTAAGTACATTATGCCCAAAATAACAGTAATTCTTTGGCACTCCACTGCAAAAGAGTGGTTGGGAGTTTTGGGCTGAAATTTGGAGGGAACGCAGATAACATCTCACAGATGTGCCTTTCAGTGTTGTATTGAAAAAATATTACACGAAGTGCAAAGCTACGGCACTCCAAATTTGATGGTTTTTCTCTCACCCCATTCTCCTATACTTCTGCTGCTTTACACATGTCATGGGATGAGAGTTAGGGGCTGATGATCCCAATGCGCACCTAATGCCAGTTGGGGGTGGGTGGGGTCCAAGGGGGTTTTCAACCGTAACAATCGGACTTCCTCACTTTTGTCGCTGTGGAACAACCTAACTAATGCATTAAACGGAGTTTATTGCCTCTAATATATATATATATATATATATGGGTAAGTATAAAATACATGTAAATATTTGGTGTAGCATAGATTTACATGGTGCAAAGTGAGACAGGTGGTATTATACAGTATAAACATTTTTTACATTTACAATAAATTATATAAATAGGCAAGGTAGCATACATTAAATTAAAAAGAAAAAAGCTAGGTTAGCTCAGTACAACACATAGGGAGAGGTTGAGGAGAAGTTAGGATAGATAGGTGGTGTGGACCCGGAAAAAAGATGCAGAGAAGTAAAGAATATGGGGGGCACAGTGTGCCAGGTGGGAGAGAAACAGTAGAGAGAAGAGGGTTGGTAGGAAGGTGCAGAGGGGTATCAGGGGGGTGTATAAATGGAGCAGTTGCAGTAGGGAGGTGGTGTTTTAAATGCTTTTTGAGCATGGCTAGACTGGAAGCAAGGCGGCTCAAGTGGGGGAGATGAGTCTATAGATCAAGGAGTCTGAAAGAGAATGCGACCTTGCCTGATTATGAGTGGGGTTGTGGGAGATTGAAGGTGCAGGAATCATGGGTTTAGAGGCAGTAGCCCAATGTTGAGGAGGGGGATAGAGGTTGGAGAGATGGGGAAGGGCCACGAACCAGAACTTGCTGACCAAAACAGAAAAATGAGCCAGGCATAGATTTTTGAGAGAGGAGAGGAGAGGGATAGGGAAGAATATAAAGAGCAGTGGTGGGTTCGAAAGGGGGGTTGGAAGAGAAATGACAGAAGGCTTTGTACAGGGGTTCTAATTTAGTAAGAAATGATTTGGGGGCCGAGCTGTAGACTACATCAGCATAGTCTATTGTGGGGAATGTAAGTTTGGTAATGAGCTTTTTGCAGAGTGGGAGTGAGAAATAATCCTTAATCCTGTTCAAGGCTCCCAGTTTAGGCTGGAGTTTGGAATGGATGGAGTCAAAGTGGTGAGAAAAATCTAGTTTATGGTCCAGCCAGATCCCTAGGTATTTAAAGACTGCACTGTTTCTACTGGACATTGGATATACTTTTCTTGGATTTCTCTAAAGCCTTTGACAGTATGCCACATTGACTGTTATTAAAGAAACTACATGATATGAAAATTAGTAACAACATTGTATATTGAACCAGTTCATGGCTTTAAGGCAGAAAGCAGAGGGTTTATATGGCGGGGCATGCGGCCACAAGGGCTGATGTGACTAGTGTGGTACCCCAGGGGTCAGTCCTGTGACCAATACTATTTTGTATTTTTATATCGTCGCTACAAACATCAAAAAGTTACTGGCATAGTAAATTAGCAGATGATGTGAAAGTCGAAGTGATAGTAAAGGCTTAACAAGCAACTAAGCTGTTCCATGAAGAAATAAATAGAATTGAAGAGCGGTCTAGGACATACAAATTTCCATTTAACTTGGAAAAATGCAATGTAATGCATGTAAGAACAAACAACAGGAAAGCAAAATACTACATGAATGGGAAATAAATAAATAAAAAAAAACAACTAGCGAAAAAGACCAAGGTATTATAACTACAAACAAGATGCTACAGGAACAGTGCAGAGAATCAGTAAACAGAAGTAATAGAGTAATGTGCTGCATTCTTAAAAACATATTTTATTTATGTATTTATTTAAAAGTTGATGACCAGGAAAGGCACCATTAGCAGAAGTTTGTTTCCAGGTGCGACCCGGTGGAGGGGTACAAAGGCCAAAATACAGCAATGAAAAATCATTGAAACAAGATACAGAGAATTGTACAAAAGAATTACATGGAACGCTATGTACAATAGAGGAGTAACTAATAAATGCAAAGCAATTGTAAACAAAGCATTATTTACAAGGATATGTACAAACAATATTTACAATGGATATATACAACGAGATGCAGTAAGAGAGTAGGAGAAAGACAGAACTGAGAGGGCTCTAGGAAAGAAAGCAGATACAAGAAGAAATGGGGGTTGGCTTGACAAGGCATTTCAGGGCAGGGTAGATGGGAGAGAGATGAACTTGGAGGGGGACACTGTTCCAGAGGGACTGAAGTTGATAAGAGAAGGAAAGTTTGCCAGCTGAGGTGTGTACACATGGGAGGGAAAAAGTGGAGGAGCAGGTTGACTGCAAGTTGGAAGGTGAAGGTGTGGCCAGATTTAGGAGAGAGACAAGGCAGGGTGAGATGGTTCCAAACCAGAATTTAGCTATGAAGGGGGAGCTGTATGAGGAGCATCTCTGTGTGAGGGATTGGTAGGAAAGTGAGGAGTATAGGTCGCAGCAGTGGTGAGTTAAAGAGGGGGAGATAGAGGCAAACCTGCAGAAGGTATGAAACAGAACATCGAATTTGGCAGGGAGGTGGTGGGCGAAACACTGTAGACTATGTCGGCGTAGTCAAAGGCTGGGAGGATCCATTTGACTAACAGATCACATCTAACTGGGATGGGGAAGCTGGCCTTATGTCAGTATAGCAGCCCTAGTTTAGGGCAGAACTTTGAGTGTAGGGCACTAAAGTGGGAGGAGAAGTTGTGGGAGGGATTGAGCCAGACTCCAAGGTACTTGTAGGTGGGGACATTGTTGAGGGGGGTTTTAGCTGCAGAGAATAATACTGGTAGGGTGGGAAGACTGGTGAGTTTTTGTTTTGAGCTGCAGGTCACAGCTACAGTTTTTTTAATGTTAAGCTTTAGGCAATTGGCATTAAACCAGACTGTAACTGCTATGAGATCACTTTAAAGGGGGGCTTGGATGGATTGGACAGGTGGGCCAGACAGGAAAAGGACAGTGTCATCTGCATACAAGTGTATATTAGCATGGGTGCATGCTAAGGGGAGATCGTTAATAAAGAGGGAAAAGAGACCAGACACAAGGACAGATTCCTGGGGCATGCCGGTAAGGATAGGGAGGGAGGGGGGAAAGATATTGTTGATAGAGGCTGCCTGGGAACAGCCAGTTAGGTAGGAGCTAAACCAAGATTCTGAGGCAGGAGATAGTCCAGCAAGGCTTCATTTATTGAGTAGAATAGGGTGGGAAATGGAGTCAAAGGCTTTAGCCAGGTCAATCAAGAAACATAGAAACATTGAATCTGACAGCAGATAATGACCGCTTGGCCCATTTAGTCTGCCCATTTCCCTACCTAATGGATAAGCAGCAGATCCTAGCAAACCAACAGCCTACTTCCTCCTACCCCCCACTAGAATTGCCTTATGTCTGTCCCATGCATTCTTGAATTCCCACACTGTTTTTGACTCTACAACCTCCTCAGGAAGTCTGTTCCATGTATCCACAACCCTCTCTGTGAAGAAAACTTCCTCACATTACCTCTGAGCCGTCCCCCCTCTATCTTCAAATTGTGCACCCTTGTTTTTGCACATCTCCTTTTCTGAAAGATGCTACCCTCTAGGACTCTGTTGATTCCTTGAGGTATTTGAAAGTTTCTATCATGTCCCCCCTCTCCCTCCTTTCCTCGAGGCTATACATCTTTAGTTCCTTTAGTCTTTCTCATATGTCTTCTGATGCAGACCCTGCTTCATTTTGGTTGCCCTCCTCTGGACAGCCTCCGCCCTGTCTATGTCTTTGTGGAGATGGGGTCTCCAGAACTGTACACAGTACTCCAGATGTGGTCTTACCAACTGTCTGTACAGAGGGCCAACAACTTCCTGTTTTCTACTGGTGATGCCTCTCCCTATGCATCCCAGTATCCCCCAAGCCCTCCATACTGCCTTCTTACATTGCTAGCCCACCTTTAGGTCATCTGATATGACTACCCCCAGGTCCCTTTCCATTTTTGTTGTTGTCAGTATCTCACCCCCCCATTGTGTACTCTTCCCCTGGGTTTTTGTTTCCCAGGGGCATTACTTTGCACTTCTTTGCATTGAATCTAAGCTGTCATACATTTGACCATTCCTCCAACCTTGCTAAGACCCTTTTCATTCGTTCCTCCCCACCTTGTGTATCAACCATGTTGCAGATCTTTGTGTCATCTGCAAAGAGACATACTTTCCCTTCCAGTCCCAATGCAATGTCACTTATAAAGACATTAAAAAGGAACGGCCCCAGTACTGAACCCTGTGGTACCCCACTAATAACCCTCCTTTCTTCACTGTGGACTCCATTTACTATTACCCACTTTGTCCTGTTGTTCAACCAGTGTTTTACCCAGGCTACCACCCTAGGACCCACTCCCAAGCTGGCTAATTTGTTTATTAATCTTTTGTGTGGGACTGTGTCAAATGCCTTGCTAAAGTCTAGGTAGGCCATGTACACAGCCCCTTCCTGGTCTACTGCTTTGGTCACCCAGTCAAAGAAATCAATTAGATTTGTCTTACATGACCTTCCTGCTGTGAATCCATGCTGCCTTGGGTCCTGTGACCCACTGGCCTCTAGGTACTCAACAGTTCTTTCCTTCAGAAGTGATTCCATCATTTTCCCTACCACTGAGGTCAAACTGACAGGTCTGTAGTTTCCTGCCTCTGTCTTTCTACCACTTTTGTGAAGGGGAATCACATCTGCCCTCCTCCAGTCCTCAGGTACCACACCATCCTCCCATGATTTATTAAAAAGGGTAGTCAGTGGTGTTACTAGTTCTTCCCTTAGTTCTTTTAAAATCCTGGGGTGAATCCCATCAGGCCCCATTGCTTTATCCACCTTCAGTTTTAAGAGTTTTTTCAGAACCCTTTCTTCTGTGAAAGGACTAATATCAATCCCCTATCCAGAGTGATTTTATTGACCAGATTAGGTATTTCCCCCTGCTTTTCCATTGTGAATAATGAGCAGAAGTATTCATTCAGTATCCCTGCTTTTTCACTGTCGCTCTCTGCCCAACCACCTTCCTCTTTGATCAGCCTCAGTATCCCTGCCTTAGTCTTTCTTTGCTCCCTAGTGTACCTATGAAAGGTTTTATCCCCCTTCTTAACCGAGTTGGCTATCTTTTCCTCAGTTTGGGCCTTTGCTATTCTGACTGCCTTACCCACTTCCTTCTGCTTTAACTGGTACAGTTCTCTGTCCTGCTCCTTCTGTGTTTCCTAATACTTCCTGAATGCTATCTTTTTTTCTCTTACCTTCCCCGCCACTTCTTTTGAGAACCATAGTGGTATTTTCTTTCACTTTGATTTGTTTATTTGCTTCACACAAAGACTTGTTGCCTCTGTGATGGCAGTTTTGATGTTTCCCCATTGTTGCTCCATGCCACCTTCTTGCCTGTTTGCTAGTGCTTTTCTGAGGCACTCTCCCATTTTTGACAATATCAGCCCTCCTGAAGTCCAATACCTTCACTTTTGTGTGGCTTTACTCTACAGCTAAGTTTATCGTGAACCACACTGTTTTGTGGTCGCTTGTTCCCAGATGGCTACCCGCTTCAAGATCAGAGATCCTCTCTCCATCTCCATTTGAGAATACCAGGTCTAAGATTGCTCTCTCCTGGGTGGGTTCCAAAACTAGCTGTCTGAGGCATGCCCCCTGTAGGGCATCGAGAATGACCCTGCTCTTGGATGTGGCTGCAGCAAAGGTGCTTCAGTCAACAACTGGCATATTCAGGTCCCCCATCAGCAATATCTCCCCTTTCTCTGCCATCCCAAGGATGCCTTCTATAATTTCCTTGTCCAGATGGCAGAGGTGATCTGGCCAAGGTCCATTGCAGTGTGGATAGCATCAGTAAAGCATAGAAGTAAGGAGGTGGTAGAGCAGTATTTTCTGAAACCTGATTGGAAAGGACAGAGAGTGTTAGAAGCAAGATGGAAGTCATTGAGTCTAGAGAGAACTGGAGACTCTTGGACTTTGGTGAGGGAGGGGAGAAGGGAGATGGGGCAGTAATTTCCAGGGATAGTAGGGTCACTACCTTTGAAGAGTGGGAGGACAGCAGCAGACTTCCAAGCTGTAGGGACAGTTGCTCTTGAGAGTGAGAGATTTAAGATGAAAGTTAAAGGGGTGACTATGGAGAGGGCTGAGATTTTGAGAAGCCTAGAGTGCAGGCCATCGGGGCTTCACTTGGAGGGGGTGAGTGAAACAAGAGCTTTTAGAATGTCAGATGTTAAATAGGCAATAGCTGAAAACTTGAGGACTGTGAGGGGGTTGGAGGGAGCAGGATGGAAAAGAAGGGGGCTCCTGGGGAATGGCATAGGAAGTGAAAATTTATTGAGGGCCTCAGCAACAAGATAGGGATCAGAGATTATTGAACCTGCCTCGCAGATGGAGGGAGGGAGGGACTCAGTGGGGAGGTGCAGGAGCGAGCGGAGGTCCTGCCAGAAGGAAGAGGGAGTGCTATTTGAGGGGTGGAGATGAGACTTAAAGAAGTCAGATTTGGCATGGTGGATACCGGTAGTACAACTATTTCAGAGGGAGTGAAATGCGTGCAGGGAGGCCTGATTGCCTACAAATTTAAAACAGCACTAAGCGACATTGCGAGCTCTGCACATGGCCAAAATATCAGGGGTGATCAAGACATGGTGGCTGAGGTTTACTCACAAAGTTTTTAACGCTGTGTGGGTATCTCAGATTTTTAGGAAGATGGATGTAAAGTGGGCAAGGGCAGTGTCGATAGAAACAGAAGACAAGACTGGGGACCAGATTGCATGGGCCAGGTCAGGAAGTAATTGACTCATGTTGAGGGACATGAGGGGGAAGTACTGGATGTATTTTGGAGGAGTGGAGGGAGGGTGAAACTTCCTAATACTAAAGGTGGGGCAATGATCACTTAGTGCATTGGGTAGGATGCCAGCAGAGTAGATGCGGTGAGGATGGATAGACAGCTCCCAGTCCAGGAGGGAATGAGATTAAGATCTAGTGTTAGGGCAGGTAGGGTCTTTGATAAGCTGGGTGAGGTTTAATGCTTCGATCTGGCACTATGACTTCAGAGACAGGGGGAGAGCCAGTCGAGATTGAAGTCTCCCAGAAGGATTGGTTCTTCTGCAGAAGCAAGGGCGGACGCTGCAGAGATGCAGGATATAAGGGATGGGGGGAAAGTTTTGGGGAGGTGTATAGAACACTCACAAAGTGGGTGAGGATGAAGGAAAAGCTAGGTTGGCTTAGAGGAGTTCATGAGAGATAGTGCACTTTAAGGTGCTGCAGGAGTTTATTGCCACCCCGCCTCCTAGTTTACTATGGTATTGCAGATAGAGGTCCAGAAGGGCTAGTTGGGAGTCATGAATATGAGAGGACAAACATGTTTCAGTTACACAAAGTATGTTGGGGGAGTGTTGAGTGGCCCACATCTTTAGCTCATCCATTTTGGTGTATAAACTATGAGCATTACTGTGGAAAATCTGCAAGCCTTTGGGGAGGGCCAGCAGGGATGAAGTGGAAGGGCTAGCAGGAGCACGATTAGGTTCAACATCACCAGCTGGGGTGTGTCAGGGTGAGGTAGAAATGGGGCAGTTGCAATAGGGACAGTAAAGTCCTGGTCCTACTGTATAGCACCCTTGCTAGACTCTATCTGAAATATTGTCTGCAGTACTGGACACCTTACAACAAGGGAAATATCAAATTGCTGAGGGTGCACAGAGAAGGGCCATGAAAAAAATCAGTAATGTAGCAGGTAAACATTATGTAGAAAGGTTGGGAGAGTTAAAACTCTACTCCCTAGAATATAGAAGAACTAAGGGAGATTTATGAATGGTGTTTAGAGCAATAAACAATGAAGATTTAATGGAATGTAAAGGCTTAGAAAGGAAAAATGTGAGAAGAGTAAATCGGATGCACAACCTACAACTGAGAGAAACCCCATATAGAACTGAAAGACATGCAAACTGGTCTAGTCAGAGTGTGGTCTCAATTTGGAACAGCCTACCTGGGATTGTGGTGATGTGTGATACTTTGGATGCATTTACTGCAAGTCAGCTCTAGATAGATTCATGGGTGACAGGAAATTTACATATCAATAATAAATAAGACAAGTCACATGGCCTTTAGGCTCATGACTTGTACAGCGTTATGATATCATGATAATTACTTAAAGAATAAACTATGACAAGGTGTGGGTTATGGTGGAATTTACTCATGCCTTTTATGATTCAGTCACGAGGCTGTAGGCTGAGTGCATAAACTACACCAGAAGTGCACGAATCCCACCACAATCCCCACCCTACAGTGTTTTTCTGATTATAGTTTCCCTATGCATTTGTTTGTTAAAAACATTAAGAAATATATTGTTTTGGTTTTATTTAAAAAGTATTTGTTGAATTTATTGTCGCAGTACAAAAAATAGTGCTGCATTGCTCTATCATGTGTTGCTAGCGCTCAAATGTAGAGCAACCACTGCTGTAGAGACAGAGACCAGTACCAGCGATGTGATGAGGACAAATACAATTGTCTTAAATAAAAGTAATTAGCTGTTTATTAATTTTTTAAGAGACAGCGGGACTTGTATAGCGAAGCAGACAGGTGAAGCGGTGGTGGTGCTGAACACAGGACCAGAGAGTACATTGGTATCTTAGTTTCTCACTCATATCCTACTGTCTTCAGTTACAGAAAGTATGGATTTCACAACGGAGCTAACAGAAAGAAGCAGGAGGGAGGGACACAGGAACAAACATGGAATCAGCTTTGTAGTTGAGACAGTGATTTCACATTGAGAAGGGAAAGAGACTGAGAGGACCACAAGTGTTTTGAAGCAGAGGTCTAAACATCTTATGGTGCTTGTATTAATAGGTCACTAACTTTGTACTACTGAGTGTACTGTTGCATTGTGTGGAATTGTTTTTCCTGAAATTTGTACTTTTGGAAGGACACATTTGGATGGGTCAGTGCCATAATCTGCCAATCGCTTATCGGGGTAAGCAATATTGTTACTTTGCCATTTCTGTTTTTGGGGAGTCAGATGGACTTAAAAAGGGGGTGATTCACAGGCAGTTGACTGGAACCTTTTGCATGTGTTGTTGTAGGATTTACCATGGCAGAAATGTGCCAGTCAGCCAACCAGAATCACAGATTCTCGGACACCATTGTATAATATTTAAAGTAACAACCAAATGAAAGAATAGTTCTATTCATACAATATAGGTAATGACAACACTGACTACTACTGCAAATTCATACAAACATGTCTCTGTCTTTTTTTTTTTGCTCCCCCAGCTCCGGGCTGGTGTCTTGTTCAGGCCTTCTTATGCCCCTTGCTGCCACACTACCTCGATGCAGCCACCTATCACCCCATATTGCAGCCCCCCGGGTAACCCAGACACAATGCTTCACTGGTTGGGTCCCTCTCCTCCAAGAGGGAAGGCATCAGTTGGGCAGCCAGTGCAATTCTTGGCCTATGTGCTGCTAGAGTGTTCCATGCACTGCTAAAGGTCTCGCAGCAGTGGGAGCTGGTGATCGTCATCCAGTTGGCCACGGGGCTCTTTTCCTGTTTGCTCCCCAGAGGTGTGGTGTGCCACTAACGTCAGGCATACACTGACGTTCACAATGTCCCATTAGTTAGTGGGACCCCACATGTTGACATGCCCCCAGCCTCCACTAGGGGTCAGCAAGTTCCCGGTTAATTCCCTGCCTGCCCCCTAAGAGAATGTGAGCAGTCATTTGATGCTTGGGCCTTCTCTCCCTGGCTGGCCCTCCAGCACCCAGGTCTATTCCCAAACCTGGGTTGCTGGCTTCACAAGCAGAAATCCAGTCACTGAACCAATTGGCTGTATCTCTGTCTTTTTAATATTTTTCAGAAGCAACACACTTTCCTGCTGCTAGCCTTCACAGGCCACAGCTGGAATCAGGCCAGACACCTCAAGTGGAGGAGGTCAAACCTGATGATGAGGTTGTCCTCATTGAAACATCTTGTAAGTCAAACTTACAATCAACCGCAAAAAGAAAAAATTGTCGTACAATTTTCACAGTTGGTACAGCAAACAATACTGTCATAATACAGATATGTCAGAAATGTACATAGAACATGTTCAGAGAAATTGCTAAGTTACTGTTTTTCTTAAACTCAGAATAAACTGTGTATGGTGTATGGTGGAACCCTGTTATGCATGGAATCCCATGCCTGGAATATGCTTGTTGTGCTGCAGTAGTGACATCATTATGTTGTTGTGATGCAGTAGTGATGTTACTACTGCAGCACAACTTAGAATGCTGTCACACAACTGCTTTCCTCTATCATATCGAGCTGGAAGCTGTTTTTTTTTCCCAAACCAGAACTTACAGGACAAGCTGTAGAATATTTAATCAGTAAGTTGAACTTGACATCTACCATCAAGTGCTTCTCCCCCAACCCCCAGTTCACTGACAGGAGGTAAGCATCTGAAATGGGTATGGATGCCCATACACTATAAAAGACAATGTACGGGCATTTATACACAGACAAGCCACTGTCTTCATCTTGAGCTTTCTCTGGCATCCAGTGAACCTCTTATGCTTCACTCTCGAGGTTCCTGGCTTCCAAGAAAAACTCTTGACACAGGCATAGGCTTGTTGTGTATGGCTGCCCATACATTATCCTCTATATTCTTACATCATTACTTATTCAACTGTAGCAAGTGTTCTCATCATTAACTTTTCACTGTTTGCAATACAAAGTATTCAATGCATAATAATATAAATGCTCCAGGCTATATCAGAACAACTATGACAAAATACTGTATATTAATCTCTATATCAAAGGATGAGGAGGGCTCCAGTGGTGCTCAACTTCCTGCAATATTCACCTTGCTACCCATTAAGGAAGATGAAGATCAAGCACCTCAGGATTTGCTGGCTCCAGAGCCACATCATCAACAAAGGAGCCACAGGCTGGTCCACCTGTGCAAGCTGCTGTAGAAGGATCAGCTCACGGATCAGAACGTCAGTTGATACCTATTCCATATCAAACCAGAAAGACTCATAAAGAACATAAATAAGCCATTTCACACATATTACGCAAGCAATACTACCCAACAGGGTGGGCAATATTCAGCAATACTGGATCACCATGGGGCATAATGATGGCTGATACCACAGGCGGAGGGCCTTATAGCCCCTAGAAGGTCCACTATTGCCCATACCACCCACCCTGCAGGATATTATTGTACTTAGAAAATGTGCTACATGTTATATTTTCATTCAAGGAATAAAGAGTGTTAAGAGAAGTGAAAATTATTTGTATAAATGATTGCAAAGTTGTTTTTTTTACTAAAAAATAACCCCTTCACTTGCATATTTGTCAGTAGAGAGCACTGCAGTCTTTAATTACTGCTTCCCTGGTCAGACGTTCTCCCCCTCCCCCTCCCATCAGTACACAGACTGCGTATCAGAGTTATTTCCCTTGGGGTACTGTACTGTCCCCCCCCAGAAAGCTACTATAGCTAGGTTGCTTAAATTCAATTTTATTTTTTTTTTATAATTTTGCTGGAATAGATCGATTTTTATTTTGTAACCTTTTTCCAGAGCTTTATCGATTTAAATTCTCATAGTTGCATGAAATTATGGGTTTTCAAGCATTTATTTTTATTTATATAGATTTAATTTCCACAGTTGTTAACGACAGTAAATGCTAAGGATTTAAAAACTAATAAAAACACAAATTATCATCAAGTGTCAAATTAGCAATATAACTTGTTTTGCCTATGTGTAAATTTAGGTTATTATTGATGGAAATATTTTTTCATCAGTTTGTGTGTGTGTAGTGAAATCGACATTTATCAACATTTACCGATTTAAATCTAATACTAGCAAGCCTAACTATAGTTTAAGTATAGCCAACTGTAAACAACAGAATTGTGATAACCTGTTTCTCTGAGTAAATAGAATATCATTCATTTGGAAAGCAAGTGTTAATAATTTGCTCTATTTTTAATGTAAGGTGATTTCAATTAGTTACCACTTGAAGATTTTAACAGTGAACCACATTTGAAATACATCATTTAATGTGGTTATAAGCACCATTATCTTAGATAGCCATGGTTCTTCTTCCAACTCATACACTTCAGGTGCTACTATATTAGTCTACAATGTATTAAGGCAAAAGAAAAAAAGGAGCAGTCACATCCACTATCTGACAGCACATCAGATTTGACGGGCAAAATGTCCACATCATCATAGCAGACCACATGTCATGTAGCATGATCTGCATTAGCACTACCAGAATTACCACATCACCAGAACTAAGGACAGAAACAATGATTGGGACAGCTCTGCCACTCAAACAAAAACAATCCACAATTTTTTCATCTTCCTGCATGGTAGGCACAGGACAAGGGGGAGGTTGAAGGGGAGGAGGTGGAAGACAGAGGTCCATCAGTCATGTCATTTCCTGGCAGCACACAACAGTACTCCAACTGTCATGTCTTCCAACACTTAACATGCTCCAGAAAGTACTGGCAATAAGAAAATGTATATGAGATCTTCAATCTTTACTGAAAACTATCAATAATGTTCCTAGCTTTCCCAAACTATATTTCTTTTGATCCTTTTTGTTTCAAGAAACCTCCAACTAAGTCATCATGGAGCTGCGATGCCTCACAGACACCATGTTGTGCAGTTTCAGAACCACCAATGAGCACCTCACATCAATCAGGCAAAACCAACAAGTTATGATTTGGCTACTTACCTACCACGAGGTGCTATAGGAAGCCACACAACATGGTCTCAGTGACATGTCCCAGAGGATCCTGGAGTTATGTAACATCCTGCAGCAACGTCAGGGATCAGGCCCTCCCCACTGCACCTCATCAGGAACTATGGCCTCCTCCAGTAGTCTGCTATGGAAACAGCTAAACTCCACCCTGCATCATAATGTTGAACAAGATGCACCCCACATTAGTCAAATAAATGCCCCCCCAAATTTTTATTTTTATTTTTTATACATATCGTCTCAGCTTTTCCCCTCTTTCATTTCAGTTTTTTTGACTTCAGAAAAAAATATATAAAAAATAAGAGAAAGAATTATCATGTTTTATTTTATTATTTAACATAGAAGTGAAGAATGAACAATAATAATTTTATTGTGCATATTGTACATTCTATAAAAAGAAAACCTATGACTGTAAAAAAGAAAATATTTTATACAGTAAAAAACAATTGTAACATACTGAAATGCCTCATGTATTAAAATATTTATAGTAGTAAGACAACAAGATACAGGAGGAAAGGAACAGAGACTGAATCTTGTGTTGTTTCATTTTTAAAGAGGGACTATGGTCAAAATATTTTGGCATCAATAAACAAAGACTACTGATCAGCATAGCCCAAATCAGCCTCATACCAAAAATGAGATCTCTGAGTTACTTTGTTTAAAAGTTATACAACATTTTACAACCCTGATTTTACTGCCTCTTCAAAAAGTTTCAGTGATGAGCTACTGATGAAATCACAGTCTAGTCCTCCCTGTCAGCAAACTTATAGGACCTGTTTTTCCAAAGTTTAGAGATCATTTCAGTGGTTTTCACAAGTAAAAGTGTCAGCACAATTTAATAAACATTGTTTTCAAAACTATGAGTGTTTCAAGTTTTATAACATGGGTAACAAATTCTTTTTCTTTTTTTGGGGTGCCTTTTTGTTGTGGTCCTTTTCTCTAGGGCTGCTGAATGCTGAGTCATAGCACATGCTGTGAGATTTGCAGACAGGATAACTCTGATGTGGTGAAAGGCTGTGATCATTCACACCTGTTATTTGACTGAGGTGATTTCTCAGGATTGCAGTTTAAAACAAATATTCCATCTCCCTGTAAATGGAGGTGGGAAAGGTTATGCTGTTTTGAAACCTTATTAGGAGTTTCTTATGTACTGTAGTAGCTAGCCCAGTATTTTCACCCTGGCAGGCTGTTGCCTGACCTACATTCAGGCTCATCTGTGTTATACTCCACATTAAAATTATCATTTTACTAGGACTAACATGTATTTTTCTCTTTGGTAATCAGATAAGGCCTACTAGGCACAAGTGCCTATTTTCAGGGATTTCCTGGGAGCACTGGGGAGGTTAAGTGACTTGCTCAGAGTCACACAGTATGCAAGTGGAGGTTGTGGGAATCAAACCCAGGTCTTCTGAATGAACCAAGCTCATCCACAGCTCATTATACTAACCTATAGGCTATACTACCAGCCTCTAGTGGGAATTAACACATATAAAGCTCCTATTAAAACTTATTGTAAAGCAGACACTGACAACCAGCAATGAAAAAGATGTTCCAGGACTAGAAGGCATGGGATGAAGTTGGAGGGAGGATGATTCAGAGGAAACATGAGGAAGAATTTCTTCACAGAACGGGTGGTGGACAAGTGGAACACCCTGCCAGAGGAAGTGGTGGGGGCTGAAGCAATCACTGAATTTAAGAATGCATGGGATAGACATAAAGGAATTGTGGACATCAAGAGTAAGGGGCAACAGACTTCTAGGAAAACATAAAGTGAACTTACAAGCTCAAATGGGCAGACTGGGTGGCCCATAGGCCCTTATCTGCCAACACTATCTATGTATCTATGTAACATTACAGTACTAGTAGTAATACAACTTCCTAACAGGCACAGTAGACTGGAGACATGCTGACTCATCATCCAGCAAACCTGCAGAAATGGACCGCACCAAAAAGGCATTAAGAAAAAAATGAATTTGTCAACTTTGTTACAAAACCTAAAACACACATAGTTTTATAGCAATAGTTTTTGAATGGTGCTGCCTGTTTTACCCGGACAGGAGGACAGCTGTGGGGGCCATTTTTGTGGATTTATCAAAGGCCTTTGATTCATTGGACCACGGTGTCCTCCTGTCCTGGGCGGCATCACTTGGGATGGTGGGCCAGAGTGGAAAGTGGCTTAGTTCATACTTGAACAATAGAAGCCAGAAAGTGTGTCTGGGTGGATGGAAATCATATTCTGTGTCTGTTGGATCGGGGGTCCCACAGGGCTCCATCCTGGGGCCTCAGCTGTTTAACATATACATTAATGGCCTGTCTTTTATGGATGCTAAAATAATGTATTTTTATTATTTTATTGAAAATAATCAGATTTACAATCCTTTGAGTCATAGACTCTTTTGCAAAGGCTCCACATCAGGAAATGTAAAGGAACAGCATAAGACACAATACAGATACATTAACAGTAGTAGTTGATGATGCAGTTTAGATAATCTTGGCTTACATTAACTTGGTAAGGTACAGTATATCATCTGGGAGCTTGTCAGAGACCCTGAGTCAAAGTTAAGGCAGGAAACATTATTGTAGGGTCCTGAGGGACCCAGAGTCATGGTAATAGCATAGAGAAATAGGGAAAGATTGGGTGTCTTGGGAGGGAGGCAAACAACAGTCTACCAAGGAACTATAGGAAGTTAACTGAGACAGAGGTGGTTCTTGAGTAAACTGAATTCAGGTATGGGGTTAGGGGGCAGGAGGGAGTTGGTAAGAGGGATAGGCAGGGGATTAATTACAGTCACAGGTTGTAGAGGCAAGGAGTAGGGTTTTGAGCCCTGTCTTAAATTGTTTGAGACTGTGGGTCATAGAGATGGAGGACAGGAGGCTGTTCAGCCAGAGAGGGGCCTGGTAGCGGAAGGATCTTTGTCCGAGAGAAGTTCTACAGTGGGCATGAGCAGGCTGGAGTTCACTATGTGCCGTTGTGACCACCAATAGGTGGCTATGCATAAAATTGGGTGGAGACCTATAGGGGCTAGCTTTAGTTGTATCTTTTTGGCCATGAGACAGGTGAAGCATTTAAGTCTGCCTTGGAAGATAAGCCAACCAGTATGCTCATAGAACTCACAGGTGTGAGTTAACTTGTCGCAACCCAAGACTAATCATCAGGCTTTGTTGAGGGTGAGGTTAATGCTGCATAGGGCAGTTTGATCTGCTGATCCGTAGATGACTATCCCATAGTCCACCAAGGATAGGATAGAGGAGGAGGATACAGTGAGTTGCATGGTCTGAGGGGGCAGACGGTGTTTGTGTCTGTAAAAGATCCCCAGTCTCTTGTTGATAGAGGAGGCAACCTGTTGAATATGGGTGTGGAAGGAGAGAGAGGTGTCTAAGGTGACTCCAAGATATTTAAAGCAGGAGATCTGTTCCAGGGCAGAGCCATGGGTGTTAGTTATGACTAGGGGCACTTGACAGTGGGGGCTTTGGTGGTGGGCAAAGATCATAGACTTCGTTTTTTTGTAGTTTACAATAAGGTGGTGTTCAGGGAACCAGGTTTCTAGCTCACTAATGTATCCTTGCAAGGCAAGTTAAAGAGAGTTGGGGTGTGGGTGTTCCAATAAACTACTGCATCATCAGCGTAGAGCAGTAAGTGACCACTGCAGGATGCGGGGAGTGAGTTAAGGAAGAGTGTGAAGAGTAGAGGGCCTAGTATCGACCTCTGTGTGTCTCCAGCACATACCGGCTTGCGTGAGGAGATAGTAGTGTTAATTTTGACTTGTTGCGACCGACCTGAGAGGTAATCTCTGAACCAGGCGGTGACCTCAGGTGAAATGCTAAGTGAAGGGAGGGTACGGAGTAATAGCTCATGACTGACAGTATCAAACACTTTGGTTAAATCAACATAAACAGCCCCAGCCACGGATCCGTACCATCTTTATGCCGATGATACCATCATATACACATTTGATAAATCTATTGAAGTGATACAAAATAGGCTTCAGTTAGCCTTTGATGAATTTCAGGCTTTCTTGAGGAATAGCAGGCTGCTCTTGAATGTAAAGAAAATGCAGACCATGGTTTTCCATCATAAAAAATGATTTGATGGATGGTGCGGCCCAGGGATGAGTTTCCTTTGGGGAGACCCCGATCCAACAGGCATATACATATAAGTATTTGGGTCTTTGGATCGTTAGTTTGTTGAACTGGGATACTCATATTAATAACCTGGTCAAAAATGTGAATAAGAGGATAGGGGCTCTTTATAAGGTCAGAGCAGCAATGACTATGGAAATAAGGAAAAGCTTGGTAAATGTGATGATCATCCCCATGATTGAATATGGGGACATATTTTATTCTTGTGAGAGAAAACAAGATCTAAAAAAATTAGAAGTCTGTTATAATAATCTTGCCAGATTTATTTTGGGGGCTCCTAGATTAACTCACAATGCCAATTATATGATCAATTGGGATGGCCCACTTTATCGGAGCATAATCATGAACATCTATTGGCATTCATGTTTAAAGGTTAGATGGGCAAATACACAGGATAAGTTAAAAATAAATTGTCATTTAGAAATAAATTGAATTCATTAAGATATTGTCAAGTGCCAAGCTTGGAATTGCCAAATTGTAATCTGGAAATTGGATGACAATCTATATATTTTAGAGGGGTAATTTTATGGAACACTATCCCTGTGACATTACTGTCATCTAATGTAAAAAACCTATGGGCACACATAAAATGCTGGTCTAGGAATAGCTTATGCCAACAAAGATACTACTGTGTAGCTATATAAATAGTCTAAGTTTGACAAAGTATAGTAAATTAGAAAGTGATTAAGTTTTTAGTAATTTTATAATAATTTTGTATGTTTAAGTGTGTATGGTTTTTATTTAGTTATAATTAGCATAAGTTTTGTGAATTTGTCACTGACTCACTATAATGCAATGTATTTATGTAACATATTGTAATGATTTTGTATGGGACCTCATTGAAAATGAGCTTTGCTCAACCGAATTTATCCTTCATTCATACAAAACTCATTGAATAAAATGATTTTACTACTACTACTACTTACTTGTGAAAACCATTGTACATGATCTTTAAACTTTGGAGAAACATGTGCTATAAGCTTACTGACATGGAGGACTAGACTGTGAGCTCAGAAGATTACATCATCAGCAACTGTTTACTGACACTGACTTTTTTGAACAGGTAATGAAATCAGGGTTACAAAATCACCCATAACTTTAAAATGAAGTAATGTAGAAACCTAATTTTTGGTATGAGATTTATTGGGTGTATGCTTATTCCAGTTCTGCAATGTAGCATTTTTGGCCAGCGTCCCTCTTTAAAGAGCCTGTGCCGCATTAGGGAAAGCTTCAGAAATTATATGCTGTTATTGTTGGGTTTATCGTGTTTTCCTTTGTTATTAAGCCCTTATTCCTTATTACTGAGGAGAGTTGTATGGAAGCAGGCTTCTTGCTCCTTGGACTTCATCTTCTCCTGTCATTTGTTTACAAGTGATGTCATCATCTCCTGTGGGTTACATTATAATAATTTCAATGGTAAGAAATTGTGAGTACTAAGTGGAGGATTATGATGTTACATGCAGATAGGCAGAAGGACCTGGTGAAGTCTGAGAAACAGTGGTCCTTTTTTCAAGTACCTGTCTTTAGCACAAAAAGAGATGGGAAACTAAATACCAAAAATATGTGAACAACTGCAGGGTGGGGGTGAGTGTTGGGGTTAGGGTGGGGGTGGCGCATTAGAGCTGCACACCCTAACAGCTCATTCCCCAACTTTTCTCACTTTTCTCACTGGAACCCTAACTATTGCATTAACAAAGTTCTTTGCAAACTATTTCCTTACTTTTTGAGATACTATAATCATATCCTTATTTCTCTGCAGGAACATAGGGTCCTCTTGGCCCAGCGCTCCCATCCCTGCATAATTTTTGACATACTGTAGTGCTGTCCTTATTTGCCTATGGCAGTGCACAGCCCTCTGGGGGAGTGCAGGTCCCAGCAGGGCCCTCTGGGACCTGCACTCCCATCCATAAATAATTTCTGAGATATTGTAATTGTTCCCTTATTTCTCTGTCAGAGTTCATTGACCACTGGGCCCTGTGCTCCCATCACTATATAATGGTATCCATATTTGCATGTGGGAGCACAGTGCCCTCCAGGCCCCGTGCTCCCATCCCTGCATAATTTTTGGCATACTGTAGTGACTGTGGCAGTGCTGGGTCCTCTGAGGAAGTGCAGGTCCTTTGGGCCCTGTGCTCCCATTCATCCATAATTTTTGAGATATTGTAATTGTTCCCTTATTTCTCTGTGGGAGTCACTCAGTAATGTTATCCATATTTCCATGTGGGAGCACAGTGCCCTTGGGTCCCTGTGCTCCTATCCCAGCATAATTTTGACATACTGTAGTGCTGTCCTTATTTGGCTGTGGCAGCTCAGGGCCCTCTGAGGGAACACAGGGCTCATCCATACATACATCACTTTTGAGATATTGTAATTGTTTCCTTATGCATGCCCATCACTCCATAATGGTATCCTTATTTGTGTGTGGGAGTGCAGTGACCACCCGGCCCTGCACTCCCTTCCTTGCATTTGACATACTGTAGTGCTGAATTATTTGCCTGTGGCAGTGCAGGGCCCTCTTGTGAGCGTAGGGTCCTCAGGACCCTGTATTCCCATTCATCCATAGTTTTAGAGACATTGTAATTGTATCCTTATTTGCCTGTGGAAAATGGTATCCATATTTACATGTGGGAGGGCCCTGCATTCCCATTCATGCATAATTTTTCAGATAGTATAGTGGTATCCTTAAGGCTGTCTGGACCCTGTGGTCACCCATTCCATGACTAAGTAAGCTAAGATGGGTATAGTACAAGAGAATGGGCAGAGCATTAGGGTTGGCAACTGCAACACCGCCATCATTCCTGTTCCTGCACGCAGGGAGGGTGTGGGGTCTTAGAAGTTGGAAGCTGAGGGTGGGGTCTTAGGATTAGGAACCCTAAGATTGCCTTTTCCAGCTTTTTACACTGGAACCCTAAAGGTCCATTAACAAACTTTTTGCAGAGAATTTCCTTACTTTTTGAGAAAGTAAAATCATAGGGAACCCTAATGGTGTGTTAATGGAATTTTTTTCAGAGAATAATTTTAGAGAGATTGCAATTGTATCCCTATTTCTCTGTGAGAGTGCAGGGCCCGCTTGACCCAGTGCTCCCATAACTCCTTAATAGTAGCCATATTTGTGTAATGGAAATTATTTATGGACTGGTTAACCTATGAGCATGTACTGTAAACTGTACACACTCTGCTACAGTTCAGTCGGCGGCTGGCTGTGGCAGTGTGAGGAGGGCTGTGCCAGTCATTGACTCTGGTCAGGTTGGGGGGAGTCGGGTGGTGGGTCACTGTCTAACCAGGTGGGGACATGGGGGACCACTAGACTAACAGGGATGTGGAGATTTTTTCATGCTCAATGGGATTGGGGATTGGGGAGGGTGGACCACTTGACTACCAGGGATTGTGGATGGATTTTATTATTATAGCACAGATCAGGGCTCGGGGAAGGGGGACCACTAGACTACTGGGGATTGGGGATGTATTTTATTATTATTTTTTTTAAGTAAGCTTTATTGTAGATTGTTAAATTATAATACAAATAGACAAAACAATAAATGACATATGCCAATGCAAGCAGTGTATGCAGGTTGCAGACATCTCCATCAACATTCTGGAGCTGCCAGCACTTGGATTATCCAAATTCACATATAGTAACAGAAAAAGGTCAATAAGTTCAGGAGTAGGCCCTGAGGGGAGAGAGCTAACCACCAAGTAGGTTGCTTTGGGGGAAGGGGGACTGGGCCATGTGTCCTCAGGAGTTATGGATTGAGTAAGATGGCTTTTTTTTTACCAATTATTTCACCAGGTGAGACACACTAAGCTGAAAGCTTGTTTGCAGGTGCAACCTGGGAGCACAAGGAAGTTAAGTGACTTGCTCAGGGTCACACAGTATGCACCTAGGGGGCTGTGGGATTCAAACCCAGGTCTCCAGATTTGCAGCTCAGAGCCTTAACCCACTGCACCACACTGCCTGGCTTCTAGGGGGCCTCAACTTCTAAGGTATAGCTGAGGGGTATGGCATAAATGGTTAATCATTTTCTCTATGTGAAGGGCATCAGGCATGGACCTGTGCCACTATTGATAGGAGAGGACCACTTCATCTTTCCAGTGTCTGAGGATCAGCTTTTTAACCATAGCTGAAATAAGGGTTATGTGGTATCTCCTGGTCCCAACAATCCCCACAAGGTTGGAGCCCAGCAGGCAGATCTGGGGAGAGAAGATATTGTCCATTCCCAGGAGGGGATCTAGGCACACTTTGACCTCTTCCTAGAGTGGCCTGGCTTTCAGGCAGTCCCAGAGGATGTGTTTAAGTGATCCTTTGTCTCACTTACTGTGAGAACAAAGGTCTGAGCTGAGTGTGCCCATCTTGAAGAGTCTGGCAGGGGTGTAGTACATATTATGTTTGATTTTATACTGCATGAGTTTGAGGCCATCAAATTTCAGAAGGTTGTGCATGCCTGTCCAAAGGGCCACCATGGCTTCTGGGGTCTCTAGGTATGGAAATTCGGTTTGTCAATACCTGCATTGGGCATTGTTTGGAGCAGTGGTTAGGGTCAGCAAATGCTTGCAGAAGAGGGAGATTGTGTGCCTGTGGCTTGCCCGGGCAAATAGCTCATCCCACTTGCAAAAGGTCCCACCCCCCATTGTTTGGGCCTCCAAACTGAGGCCAACATATGTTGGATTTGTAGGAATGGAAAGACAGGGACTCATATAGGAGCATGTCGGAATTGGGATTCCATGTGACATCAGCGAAGAAACAGAGAATGGAACATCAGTGAATGCACATCACCGGCTACAACAACGGCAACGTGCACTACAGCAGATCAATAAAAAGCAAGAATCCTCACCATTCAGTCTGGGGCGAACATGTACTACAATTTTCATGCAGGGAGATATACCCCCCACACCCCCCATGTGGGGAGCTATGCCCTTCTCACCACCCCTTATTATTATATTCAACTCTGGGGGGACTGACATTGGGGTAGAAGGGAAAATTCAGGATGGGGCTATTTGGGAGGGATAGGACAAGGGAGAGAACATTGAGGGGGCAACTCACAGATGGGCTACCACATCCAGGTGGGCGGGGGACCATGGAGCACAAAATTGGGAGATCGGGGAACCCGGAAAAAAACAAAACTAAGCATTGAAACAACACAAAAACAAAAATTATATCCACACCCCGAGCAGCTCTGAACCCAGGTCCTTCTGCACCGGAGGCATTCACTGGTACTGCAACACCAAACAGCCAGCTGGGAACTGCATGGCCAAACTACTGCCTATATCCTCATTCAGTATGGCTCCCTCTTACATTTGCCGTATCCTTCCTATCGTGATTCTTGTCTCTATCACTCACTCTTACCACCCTGTGCTATGCTTTCACAGTTGGTCTTATCACAGGCGGTCAAACTGAGTCACTCAATTTGACTCACTCATATCGCAGGATGCCAGAACTGGAAGTCGCAGTAAGAGACCATTAAATTGCCCTTGAATAGGGACTTGAGGGTCTGGATAGTCACTGCACCCAAAAAAGTTGACAAGGACCATCTCTTTCTGGATCTTAAAGTTAGGGTTCCCTGTTAAGGACTGGGCTGGGTCCTGCTGCAGACTTGTGCCCAGCAGGCTGTGGAGTTGTTTGCTTACTTGAATCAAAGTCCCGATGGGGGTAGCTTTAAGGGTTGGTTGAAGGGTTTTGTGAGGGATGCTGATAAATGCCTGAACCTTGATCCTAACACACAGATCTAGTTACATTATTTTCCACTGTGATGTATACTCTGGGTTGTCATTAAGGACCACATGCTTACTCCACCATAGGAACTGGGAGGCGTGAGCTGTGAGGTAGTAAAGTCATAGGTCTGGTAGTTGTCGGTCACCCATCTCTTTTGCTTATGTGAGTTTATGGTAGGCTCTGCACAAGGGCTTGCCCACACAAATGAAGGAGGATATCATGGATTTGAGCTTCATGAACAAGGTAACTGGAAGGAAACAGCATGACATGCTGATTGGATAAAATATTCTGGGCAGGATATTCATCTTGATGATGTTAATGCGTACCCATAAAGTTAGGGGAAGGGTGGACCAGCAGACAAGGTGTTGCTTAATTTTGGCCATAGACTGTCTAGGTTATGGGCTTGATGCATTTTGCTATTTTGCATGACCAGTATCCTGAGGTATTCAATGTAGTCTGGGAACCATTCCCCCACCATGCCACATGTGTATTGAATGTGCGGCGATTGATTGGCATGATACAGGACTTGGCACAGTTCATCTTGTACCCTGATACCTTACCAAATTCTTGGAGTAGTACCAGGGTAGGGTGAGATCGAGTGGGTCGGGTCTTCTATGTGTAGGAGAACATTGTCCACATAGGTGGCTATTTTGTACCTGGAGTCCTCCACTTTAATGTCCTTGATGGAATCCTCTGCGAGGATTCTCCTGGTCAGTGGTTCAATAAAAAGGTTAAATAGATAAGGCAAGAGAGGGCACACCTGCCTGCTACCTGAGTGCAACTCGGGGGGGAGTACAGAGTACCTTAGATTTGGGGTGGGAATTAAGTAGTTTGACCCAGTCCAAGAAGGACTGTGGGAAACCAAACTCCCACAGAGCTTCAAATAGGAATGTCCAAGACACCCTATTGAAAGCTTTTTCTGCATAAAGGGAGAGTAGAACTGTGGGGTTTACTGAGTCCCTAGATGCTGCTAGTAAGTGGCCCAGTTTCCATAGGTGATCGACCGCTAGCCTACCCTGCATGAACCGTACTTGCTGGGGGCCAGTGAAGTGACTTATCACTCCGCTTAGCCTGGTGACCAGACTCTTAGCTAGGATCTTCTGGTCTGTATTGAGGAGGGATATGGGCCTATAGCTGCCCATATTGGTAGAGTCCTTATCCAGTTTTGGTAAGAGGGTGATAATGCACCCTGCAGTCCAGGGTCTAGCACCACCTATTCTTTTGCCTCATTAAAGAGATTCTCCAGTGGCTTCCATAGTGCTTATCCCATTGCTTTGTAGAAGTTAGCAGTAAAACCATCTGGGCCTGGCGCTTCATCCACTTTCAGAGAGGTGACTGCTGTTTCTACCTCCCTCATCAACACAGGCTGCCCAGCTTTGCCAGGGACTCCCGCAGTATTTTTGGGAGGTTAGCCTTATGCAGGAACCACTGTATGTCCCCTATGAGGGCTGGCATGCTTCCCACATATAACCTCACATAGACGTCTCCAAAGACTGCTGCAATTTCTTTGAGGTTGGAGGTGCGGGTGCCCACGGCCAATCAGATCAAGCTGATGGTGCAGCGTGCTTCTTGCTGTTTCAGTTTGAGGGCTAAAAGTTTCCCAGCCTTCTGCCATTGGTCTATGTATTGGACTCACCCTGAATATAGCAAATTCTGCCTGCTCACTGAGGAGCTCCTCATATTTTGCCTTGGCTACGTGGAGCTGGGTTCCCACCTGATGGGTGGGGGGCCTACAAGCCTCCCCTTGAGGTCCCTTATCATGCACAGGAGTTGTGCACATGCAGCTTCTCTGCTTTTCTTTCTGGAGGATGTCAGATGAATGTGCTCCACCCCGAGGGTGCATTTGAATGCACCCCAAAGGATAGCCTGCCTCTGAACTGTGTGGGTATTCATCTCAAATAAGTGGGTGATGCACTCTTTAATTCTGGCCAGGCATTGCTGGTCTTTCAGGAAGCTGTTGTTCAGCCTTCAGATTCTGTCCTGCTCCAGTAGGTCTGGAGGCAGGACTGTTAGAGTGGCTGGGATGTGGTCAGAGATGACCCTGGATTAGATTTCACAGGTTGTGATGAGTTTGAAGAAGGGTTGGTTAAGTAGGAAGAAATCAGATCAAGAGGATAAGGTATGTGGTGCTGACCAGAATATGTTTTCTCTGGGGTCATGGTGTAGAATCCTCCACACATCCAAGAGTCCGAGTGAGCCCTGGAGCTCTGTCAGGACTCTCTGGAATGGTGACAGGCCAATTTGTCTGGGTCTGGATTTATCAAGGATATTATCCCTGACAACATTCCAGTCACCGGCCATGATGCTTGGATGACTTGGTAAGGAGGACATAACCGCAATGAGGTTGGTGAAAAAGCAAGGCTCGTCCTTGTTGGGGCCATACATTGAAGCCAGCAGGACTGCCTGCCTACCTAGCTCCCCTCTTACTATTATGTACCTCCCTGAAGGATCTGCTATCTGTTCCAGGGGTTGGAAGGGGGTATTCCTGTGGATTAGGATGGTGACCCCAGCCTTCAGTTGTTGTAGCAAAAACCAGCCCTACTTATTCCCTCCTCCAAGGCAGTGATTGATGGCTAGGTGTGTGTGTTTCTTGGAGGAAAGTGATCTGAGTTTTTAATGCTTTGAGGTGTCTCAGCACTGTGTGTCATTTCTCTCTCGGTTGTGCCCCTTTAAAATTCCAAGTGGTGCAATTATAGTAACTGGTCATCATTTGTGGAGTAGGGTGGATTGTTGCACAGTCTGTGGGGTGGGCCCAACCTTAGATAGCCTGTGCAGTACACAAGTTCCAATGGATGCTATTGGGTGGTTGGGTCCGTGACTCGAATTCTGTTGGGCACTGCGGGAGGGGGGGTAGGCTGTAGGTTAGGAGTGGGCCTCCTGCTGGTCATGGTGCTGACAAAGAATTCTGTATGCAAGGCATAGGCCACTACTAAAACAACAAACAAAAAAACTACTAACATCTAAAAACTAACCTCGTAGTAAAATATATACAATAGCATGGACAAGATTTGTGGTTCCCTTTCTCCCATGCCCCAGATGTCCGAGAGGCCGGGGGTCCTCAGGATGAGGTGAGCTCCCCAGTCAATTGGTCCGTGAGGGGTTCCTATCAGTGCCTCTGACCTCTGTCCATTGTCACTTTGTAGAAAAGAAGAAGAAGTATAAAGTGTAGATACAATTAAACTACAGATAATTTGGAATTTTGTTTTACAGTCAACTTCATGAACCAGTGACATGAATCTGTTGTATGTTCAGTGAATTCGTGTTATCCAGGCTCTCTGCTCACAGTGTCTGCCTCTTCTTTTGTGATCCATCAATGCCCAGCTGCCGAATTGTCACCCCCTCCCTTGGCTGGTAAACCCACAGGGTCCAGTGCCTATAATGTGTGATGTGCATAAGGGCTAAAGGGACCCACTCCCTTCAGAATTCCACCCCTTCTGGTGGGGGGAGATTAATCTGTGGGGTTTGTCTTTTGGCTGATCTGGAACCTTTCATAGCCAAACAGGCATTTGTGTGCTCTTCCCCCCCTGCGCATCTGGGAGTGTCGGGTCGATGAGGTTGTTTTTGCCTCTCAGTTCTTCACCAGGAGAGTCGAGCCTCGTGGTGCCGGTGTGTAGTGCCATAGTGAATGGATTATCTGGGCCAGTAGGTTCCACTGGATGGATGCAAGCCACCCTCCCCCTTCCCCTGCAGGATGCATTGAGCAGTACCAGGGTGTCTGCCTGATCACCACATCTAGAGCGGTGTTTATCTGCGGGGTCGAGGATCCAATCCTCTGGCTAACCTTAGAGGAATTGCTGGGAGAGTGTTTTCATTTTGCCACCACCTTTGGTGATTGTGCAGTCCAGCATACTTTATTGTCTTGGGTTTCCTAGGGCTTCGGGTGGTCCCTACACACTGAGTTTTGGTTCACGTTCCTCTCATTTTGGGGGAGAGGGGTGGTTGGCGGCAGAGAACATGATCCCCAGCCATGCTCCTGTTAGAAGAAATAACGGGTGGGGCATGGCATTCGACGTTCACCATTCAGGCTTCCCCTGCTTGTAACTGTCAGCATCATGGCTTGTTTACTGCTGTTTCTGTGGGGGCCAGGTAAAAGAGGGGGCTGGCTGCTTGGTCTCCATCTCTGTTTCCTAGTGGCAGTCCTGTGTTACAGAAATTAGCCAGCCAACTTATGGCAGTTGAAGGGACCCATTGGATCCTCTCATGAGTGGAGCAGAGGTCCAGCTTGTATAATCTTGCCTTCCTCTCCACCCCAACCCGGGATGACCTGCATATGTATTCTGTCCCCCCCTCCCCAGAAACCCATATGTCAGTCGATCCATACCTTGTAGTCCAGTCATGTAGGTCACATATCATTTGGAATTTTGAGGGTGCATTCACTGTCCTTCCAGGAGAAGCCAGCATGTACTCACAGGACGGCATGTAGCATATAGCTCTGATTCAGTGTTTGTGGTACTGCCTGTATGCCAGGAGTGTAGAGGCTGCTGAGTTGCGGCAATGGTAGGTGTTAGCTGCGAGGGCTCAGGATGTGGAGGTTGAACCACTCGGAGTAGTGAAGAGATGCAGGTGAGTTGACAGTGTTCGAATTGCTTTTATTTCTTGGTTCTCCATGGTCATCTGAAGAAAGGCAGTCAAGGAGGTTCTTGTAGGCGGTCCTGGGGTTTTGTCCTACTGTCTGAGACAGTTTGTAAGTGCCCCAGGGAGGGCCATGACTGTGGATTAGCATCATCCCTAAGGACATCCTCTTCCTTGGTTTGAGATATTGGGTGTGTCTGCCTTCACTGGCCACACTGCCAGGGGGTGGCTGGATTTATTATCTAGCTGGAGACAAAGGCAGTAAAACTGCTGGCGAGAAAGTTTGCCTTGGGTGGAAGAAGTGGAGTAAAGCTACAGAAAGTGTTTTGGCCACCATTGTTGAAAACTCTCTCCTTCAGTTGCCATATTCTCTTACCATCACTAGAGGACACCATAATTAGCTGCATTACCCAACCCTTCCCCAACCATCATGGGTAACACCAATCGTCGGACATTCCTGTAGTGTTCTCTGGCTGATTGGGCTTGCAGAAAAATCTTATTAAAAAAAGCTCAAAAGTGGGAGTGGAAAGGGTATGCATTAAAATGTTATGGAAGTCTTTTTGCAGTCATGGGTTTGCTCCATTTTTCATTGCTGGCTTGCTGTCTTGCCAGGCGCATTCCCTGTTTGCGGTGTGATAGGGGAGAAGACCTGAGGTAGCTGTTTAGAGAGCTCCCTGCAAGCTACTTCGGCATTCAGGAATCTGTGTGAACTGGTGGATGTAGTGACAATCAACTGGGCTGGATGTAGCATGTGGAATGGGATCCGGGCTTTATGAAGAACCTACTTGATACCCTGATATGCCTATTGCTTGTCCCGCACTGCTGGGGTCACATCACTGAATATGTGGAAGCAATGCCGCTTCCAAGTCAGAGCTCCTTTTGTTCTGGCTTGCGACTGAATCTGGACTTTGTCCTGCAGATCGACACAGTGGGCTATTATAACCCTTCGCTTATCACCTTGCTGTGCTGGTGCATGAAGGGATCTGTGAGCATATTCCAACTGGTAGGAGGGGCCAGTGGTCAATGGTCTGGCAATGTCCTGCAGTAGCTTCTGTACAAAACCCATCAGGTTCGCTCATTCAACTTGCTCCAGTATTCCAACTAGCACAAGATTATTCCTTCTAAGTATGCTCTCCTGAACTTCTAGTCTGTCTTTGACTTTTTCCATTTTTTTCACATCTCCAAAATGACTTTGTCCTCTTTATTTTGCCTATCTTCCACTGAGCTGATTCTTGCTTCAGCATCGGAGACCCTGATGGAGAGGGTATCCACCGTGTTTTTAAAAGTTCTGATGTCCAAAGCCATATCATACAGTGTTATTTTGACAGATGCCAACTTGGTAAAAAAGCAGTCTAGCTTGTCGATTAATATTTCCAAAGGGTTGGTTGGTGGTGTAGGCTCCCCTTGGGAATCCAGTGTCTGCCATTTGGTGGTTGACTCATAGGCTGTAAGTGGGCTATCGGAGAAGTTTCCATATGTTGTGTTCTGTCTTGATCCAAAAGTTGCAAATCGGCAATAATTCATTCTGGGTGTTGATAATGAAGCAAATTTTTTTCATTCATGCCCCAAAAATAAGTTTAAAGCAATTTAAAAGCTGCTTTTTGTTTGTTCTGATCAAGGAGCTCTGTGGAAAGCTGCTGCTCAGGCGAAATCTATCACATGCCTCCTGGATTTTATTATCATAGCACAGATCGGGGCTCAGGAAGGGGTGACCACTAGGTTGCAAGGGATCAGGTGTTGTTCAATTTTTTTGGCACAGATTGGGGCTTGGGAGGAGGGAGGTGCACTCAGGTCCTGTGCTGCATGCAGATGAGCCCATAATGGGCATGCAAATGTCCCCATAGTGCCCTGCATGCCCTATGGGCTCACCTGCATGCTTGTGCTGAATATCACCTATGGCAACCATGGGGCTAACCAATGTGCATCTTGCTGTACCCCTATGAACGGTCCTTAGCCCCGCACCCTGGTAGCACTGTGCCAAACATGGTGCCCATTTTACCGTGTGCTGCGCTACCAGGATCCTATATTCAAACAGATAGCACACTCAGTTAATATCATGCTGTCTGTTTAAATATGATTTCAGAGCCAGCCGGCCCTATTTTTTTTTTGCGCAGTACATCTTTTTGCACATGCAGCCAGCCAGCTCTGAATATGGGGGCCATGGTGCAATATTTGCTACTGAACAAAAATATCTGCTTTTTATTAATAACATATGTCTGTCAAAAACATCAATACATCATTTTGCTTTTCATTTTATGCCATCTTATTCCTGAATTTAATTGTTTGATTTGTGTGATTAAAAAGGATCCACATCTCCTTCCATGACAATCAAGAAAAATATTAAACTTTTTGGTATAATGCTTTAGTATTTAGCACCAAAAGCATGCCTTAGCATTATGTACCTTCACAGTAGCTGGGCGAAGGTTGCGAATTCCACTTTCACAGAAGATTAATGAAATTTTGAAAGTGTCATGGAATTTTCTGCCCTTTCACCTGTGGCAAAATTCCGAACTTCCGAAATTTTACTGCATATATTTGCCTCATACTGCAGTATATATTGAGTAATGGTGGAACTATAGCCACAGACTGCAGAATAAATGTTTCTTGCCATTTATTTCATCGGATCATTTATTTATCCACAGTTTGCAATATAATTCTGCTGTTTTTTTCCCCGACCAGCAATGTATGGCCATATTTGTTTTGCTTCAGGTGGTATTGTCAATTTTAGGATCACATAGTGAATCTAACCACCCAACCTATAGAACACCATAATTGTCATGTCAGCAGTCAACCTTTTTTTGGTTTTAATTTTTTCATTTTCTGTGCATTTTTTGGTTTTACAGTATTTCATATTTTTCTGTTGAATTCCACAGAACTCAAGGATTGTCTAATTTGACATTCTTCCATAGAAGCTAAATTCCATGGTTCAGCACAGTAATTCCAAGGAAATCTCAAAGTACTCCTTGTTAAGCTCTAGTCACATGGGTTGCAGCTCTGCAGTCATATGGGGTGCAGAGGGCGGTATCAGGTGACAGCACTCATTTGTTACTGCGTAGCTAGTCACCTCTGGAGAGGATTTTGAAGAGGTAAGTGCTCTATTTGTTCTGCTACACAGAACAGACTTTTTTTTTCAGTTTCTTTTTATCCCGCCTTATTACCCTCTTAGTCCACTCCTTCAGACCTGATCAATCTCCATAGATCCCTCCCATGGTGTCTTCCCTTAGAATGCCAGGATACTCCGTTATCCCCCTACCTTACTCCTCTCTCTTTGGAGAGCCTGTACAACAGGGTCTGCTCGTAGGTAGGTGATCAGGGCTAAGATCAGTTGTCATCTTGGACCGAGAGGGTTTTTTTCCGCTTTTCTTCCTTTGGTCCCTCCTTCCCCTGAGGGCGTCAGCACGCAGGACGGATGTCCAGACTGATGGCATGCTGACATATGCTGTTGTCAAATGCCTACAACATCCTCCTCTCCCCAACTCTGAAGAGCCATCTGTGCCCCGATGCCCATGCTTCCACAGGCATAGATGTGTCGGGTGCTCAAAGCACCCCAGGAACCCACCCCAGGAGGAGGAAGCATCCATTGGGATGCTCTATCCTCCTCCTTCCCTCTGATCCCCGGCAACCCTGAGTCCGTTCCTGAACCTGGGTTGCCAGCGTAGTGTGAGGTGTGGTGTCCAGTGCCTCAACCCTCAGCACCACCGGGCCGACAGGACAGACTTTTTGACTGATAATCTGCAGTTTTCTTGTTCATTGCAAGAAATAAAGTGCTACTATCTGTACTTGCAGTTCAGAGACAAAGAAATTGCTGCAGTTTGTAGAATTTCTTGTGACTATTGCATAGTAGTAGTCTCTGTTCTGTACTAGTACTGTGTTGGTATTGACTGTAGTATTTTAGTGAGGAAAACACATCACTCCATGCCGGTAAAGAGAAAGCACCAAGGACGTGGAAAAAGCCCTGTTGTTAGCGGATCCATGTGAACAGTGTCACAAGGAGGTGCAAAATGTGCTGGGAATGTGCTAATGGGTACAGCACAGTCAGGAGCAGTCAGTCTTCCAGTAGAAGTACAGTTCCAGCAGTGCCTTATACTGTGCCAGTGTCAACTGGAGTTAGCATTCAAGCTTCCAGTTACTTTGGGTTGTGGCATAGTAGTCCCACTCCCACAGCAGCTGTTGCTGAGATTTCAAAAGGGGCAAGAAAAACCACCATGGATGTTGCTGTACTACTTTGTCAGTCCCAGGAATATCAGGAGGAAGAGGAACAGTTACAGTCACAGGAGTCTCAGGAGCTGACTCAGGAGCTGCTAGGGACCAGGAACGATGAGGGTGTGAGTCCAGTAACAGTTAGTGTAACAAAGGATGATATTAAGGAGGGTCCAGGACCATTAACTGACCTGGCAGAGGAGAAGGAGCTGGAGTAGAATGTGCTTGAGATGGAGGCTGAGGAGGAAGAACATCCAGCATTCAAACATCCTGCTACTGCTACTGTTGAGGTGGAAGAGAAACATACTGAGGAAGAGGAGATGGGGGACAGTAAGCCCTCACTGTCAGTGCCAGAAATGCCTGAGTCAAAAATCAGTGAGTATGATAGTGATGAAGGAGGTGATGATGACCCAGTACTAGACCCTATTTGGCACCACCCCAAGGAGCCCCCATTAAAACAAACTCTGGTCACAGCCAACATGGATGCTTAGAGCTGTTTGAAAAGCATGGAGGTGATGGTGGAAGGGGTATCTGTGTTATGGAGTTCAGGATGCAATGTCTGCTGTGTCCAGGGTGGCCACTGGAGTTTGTACATGTGCACTGAGGTACAGTGGCCATCTTGGACATAGTGAGAATTTCTACCATGAACTGCTTGAACATGTATGATAATGGCAAAATGTGGAAGTATCGCATGAAAGTAGTGCACCTGTAAGGGAGGGAGGCTACTGCACTACAGAGAGGAACTGCAGCCATGGAGGGGAGGGGCAGAGGAAAACACACACACACCACCAATGATCTTTGCACTGAGGACATAGGGCATATCACTGAAGAAAAGAACTGGGACCTAATTCAGTAATGGTCCCCTTCCTCTCCCACAGTGATAGCAATATGCCTGCAGGGCTCCAACCATGCCGCTGTACAAATATCATTCATTTAGAAGTCTACAATGTTTGTTCCAGATGCTATGTAGGCATTCAGCTGCTCAGTCCCAGCTGATGTTTTGCTCTTTGTACATCCTCAGGCTAGTCCTCAACAACTGATTAGCGATATTTAAATTTCTGACAGTGAGTATAGTAACCTGGCAATGACCTTTCATTGATCCAGTTACTAATTACATGCCAACAGTGCTTTGGAGTACAGTTGAAAGGTAACCAAAATATCACCCATTCTGCAATTATTTTCTGGCTCCTAAACTGCAAAGCAGCTCATCACACATACATAAAGCAGGCAGGTAAAAATATTCCTTTTATGCTATAATAACAGGCAAATTTAGCTTGAAATATATTCCATTTACAAAATGATGCTGCAATTTGGAAAAACTTCTCTCTGCAAAAGATAAAAAATGAAGACAGTTACCTAGCACTGGTACACCAAAGCAATGTAGGCATGTCATTATGAACTGAATCAATGGAAGGGTCTTGCCAGGTTACTATACACATTAGCAGAACTTAAATTATAGCTAACCAATTGCTGAGCAGTACTGTGAGGATGGGCAAAACATAAAAGGTCAGTTGGGACTGAACAGCTGAATGCTGAACTATTGTCTTGAACAAATACCCAGGACTTCTAAACTGATTTTTTTTCTAGTTGCTCTGTATCCTCTTGTGTTGAGACAGCAATATTTTGAATTTCCACCCATATCACTATGCGTTCCAGTGATCATCCTTGAATGCACATGAAGGGTACATAAATGAGGTCTGTTTACTCCTAATAAGGTTTACACAAAGCACAGTTTGAAGGAATAAAGAGCTCCCTGTCATGGCAGTGCCAGGTTCAGAATGAGAAACTTTTCTATGACATACAAAAAAACAGCACACACCTCCCTTCCATGGAGTAAGCAGATCTTTATTTTCATGGTATATGGGTTCTAGGACAACAACTGGCACAACTTGTAACACTGCTGCAAAGACAGGTCTGTATTGAAAATATAGGTGTCTGAACACAAGAAGATAAGTAGCAGGTAAAAATAAAAATCCATGTAGAAGTCGGACATGTTTGCTCAAGACGCCAACTCAGAATTCAGCTGTTCAGTCCCGGCTGACGTTTTGTACTTTGTGCATCCTCAGAGTAGTGCTCAACAAATGATTCACTATAATAACATTTCTGCCAGTGTGTATAGTAACCTGGTAATAATCTTACACTGATCCACTTCCTAATTACTGTACCTGGATTCTGCACTTTGGTGTACAGTTGATAGGTAACCAAAATATCATCAGTTCTGCAATCATTCTCTGGCTTTTAAACAGAAAAGCAGTTATACACACATAAAACAGGCAAGTAAACATGTGTTTTTGCTAGAACAGAAGGCAAAATCTGCTTCAAATGTATTCCATTTCCAAAAAAATGAAGCTGCAATCTGTAACAACTCCTGTCTGCAAAAGATAAAAATGAAGACATTAGAAGCAATAACATTGAAAAGATCTATGAGAGTTACATTAACCTACAGTATTGCTGACTCAATTTTCTAAATCCTAAGAAGTACAACACTTGGGGGGCAGCTGTTGTTACTGATTGCAGTTAAGCTTTGGAAATTAAAATTAATTTCAAGATGAATTTGTCTCCTGTTATAGCATAAAAATAACATTTTTGCCTGTCAGTTTTATGTCATCAGTGGTGTCCCACAGGGCTCAGTGCTGGGGCCAGTGTTATTTAATATCTTTATATCAGGTATGGCAGAGGGCATACAGAGTAGGATGAGGCTGTTTGCCAATGATGCTAAATTGCGAGTGGTGGTGGTGGATGAAGTGGCGGGTGGGAGGGTACTCCTGAATGATCTAGACACATAGCAGAAGTGGTCTGACACATGAGAACTGGGGTTCAATGGCAGGAAGTGCAGGGTTATGCACTTTGGAACCAAGAGTCCAGAGCATAGATACCAGTTAGGAGGGTGAACAGCTATTGATCTCCACTGAGGAAAAAGATCTGGGTGTGATGGTCATTGGTCAGAAAAATCACTCAGCACAGTACAGGAAAGAGGCAGCAAAGGCCAACAGGATGCTGGGGTGCATAGCAAGGGGCATCACCTCAAGGAGTGAGGAGGTAATCCTGCCACTGTACAGGTCACTGTTGAGGCTGCACCTGGAGTACTGTGTGCTGTTGTGGTCCCTTCCTAAAAAGGGATATCAGGCTATTGGAGGGGGTGCAGAGGAGTGTGACCAAAATGATAAATGGGATGATGGAAAAGCCCTATGAGGATAGGTTGGCAGAGCTCAACACGTACTCATTGGAAGACTGAAGGGACAGAGGGGACATGATTGAGACTTTTAAGTACTTAAAGGGCATATATAGGGTCAGCCCTGAAGGTCTGTTCAAATTCTGGAAGGAGGGGATCACCTGAGGGCATGGTCAGAAGCTGGAGGGGGAGGTACAACAGGGAGATGAGGAGGCATTTCTTCATGGAGAGAGTGGTGGAGTGGAATGCATTGCCTGATGATCTGATGTCACTGACAGTAGAGGAAGGATTTAAGAGAGGGTGGTATGGGATTAAGGGTAGAATTATAGTAAGAAAGGAAAAAGAGGAGGAGGGGGAAGCATCAGTAATAATCACTGAGAGCTGCACATTTGAGCAGATGTGAAAGACAGTAAGGTCTGTATCTGCTGGCTTTTTAATATGTTCGTATTTGTGCATAATGAACTGCTTTGCCACTTAGGAGCCAGAGAATGAATGCATAACAGGTGACATTATGGTTACCTAGCAACTGCACACCAAATCACTGTAGGCATGTAGTTACGAATTTGATCAATGGAAAGCCACTCCCAGGTTACTGTACACACTGACAGATCTTAAATTATAGTTAACCAATTGTTCAGCAGTAGTTTGAGAATGAGCAAAGTGTAAAATGTCAGTTGGGAACAGCTGTATACCGAACTGGTGTCTTGAACAAATAAGTGGGAATTCTAAATGTATGCTATTTTTTCTAGTTTTTATCCTCTTGTGTTGAGACACCTGTATTTTAAATACCGAGTTGTCTTAGCACCCGTATCACAAGACATGCCAGAGGTAATCATTGAAACCACATAAATGGAAAATAAAGCTCTGCTAATGCCACTTGATGGGAAATAGAGTATATGCTGTTCTCTTGTATGTCATAGAAAAGTTTCTCATTTTGAACTTGGCACCACCATGACATTCTTGGAGGAGTGTCAAGCAGAGGCTATTTACACCTTCAGCCAGTTCCACGGACAGAAAACAGGACATGAGCCCTTTTGAACATGCAAAACATCTGCAGGGCTCCTCCCACTGCAACCGTAAAAAGTGTCGTGGGTAAAGAGAAAGCAGTCCCTCTAATGCCACTCCTTAAGGAAAAATCTGAAGTCACGGAAAAGGGACTTCTAGTTAAACAAGCATTTGTCAATGCCGAATGTTGTCTTGCTCGCATTGGCATTGTTAGTGCAGGAGTTAGAGAGATGCATAATAGTAATGGCAGTAAAGTATTGAACTGACAGCAACCCCAACCCCACCCCCACCCTGCAGAGACTGACAGGCATTGGGGTGTGCCTTTGGGTCAACGGCCATAACGCTCACACTATTTCATCTCACCTTATCCTGCAGATATCGACAAGCATTGCGATGTGCCTTGGATTCTTCGGGCCTTATGCTCATCTCATTCCATAAGAAAATACACTGAGATGGGTGCAGTATAGGAGAATGGAGTGAACTTTGGGGCTGAAGAGTCCAAGGCACACCTCGATGCCTGTCACTGGCTACATGGTAGGGGTAGGGGTGGGGATGGAATGGAGTGAGCATTACAGCCGACAATCCCAACTCACACCCCTGACACCTCTCAGTCTCTAGAGGGTGGGGTGTTACAGTTGGAAACCCTAACACCCCAGGCGTTTGTTGATATTTTCACTACAAATTTTCAACATGGGCTTTTTGTGACCCCACCTCATGAACAGTAGCACTATCAGTTCATTAGCCGAAAGGTGATTTGGCACAGTGACCGTGCCATTTGGTGCCACAGGTGCGAAAACACATTTCGGGCAGGATGTGAAAAATAACAGCTGTACTGTTCATGAGGAGATGTAAAAAAATGGCAATGTTGAAAATCTGGAGTGAAAATATGACAAATTGTTGGTCATGAGCGTGCATAGAAACTGTGCAATGCATGCCCGTAAAGCAATTATTTTGGGGATTTTTTTAACCAAATTTTCAGCAGAGGCATTTTGGGACTTCTGCTCATGAACAGTGGCACTGTGATTTTGTTAATCTGTCCCAAAAGTTGATTCCCCAGAGCGACCATGCCATTGTATGCCAGATGTGTGAAAACACATTTTGGGCAGGATGTGAAAAATGGCAGCTGTACTGTTCATAAGGAGGTGTGAAAAAATGACAATGTTGAAAATCTGGAGTGAAAATATAAAAAATTGTAGAAGTTTCGAGCGTGCATGGAAACTGCGCAATGTATGTTCTTAACACAGTCATTTTGTGGAATTTTTTCACCAGATTTGCAACATAAGCTTTTTGGGACCCCACCTCATGAACAGTGGCACTGTCACTTCATCAATCAGTCCTGAAAGGTGATTTTGCACAGTGATGGCAAAATCACTTTTCAGGACCAAGTAACAAGATGACAGGGCATGTGTTCATGTGGTGGGGTCCCAAGAACCCCATGTTGAAAATCTGGAGCCAAAATTCAAAACAAATGGCTGAGATATCCACCTAAGTTGACCTCTCCCCATTGATGCCATTATACAGCTTACTGGCATTTCTTCATTTTGCAGTTTGGCTTTGAGGAGTCCAGACATGTTCCTGCTCCACCGAAGATCACAGCACTGGACTTTTGGAGGTAAGTATGGGGTGAGGGATTTGTGGGGAGTGGGGTGCACGGAGTGGGGGTGCGGGTTGGGAGAGGGGCACTGTGAACAATGATGGACCATTTTCTTTTTCAGGTAAAAAAAAAAATGGAACCAGACATCACAGGACAATTTGTTGGGTGTGCCACACAATGGGGTGGGGAGGAACATGCCAACATGGTTAGCTTTGTGTGAGAGGCTGCACACTGGGGTGGGCTCCCAATGTGCCATACAATGTGGGGGGGGGGGACATGCCGGCAGGGTGATTGCACCCCCGATGTTAGCTTTGTTTGGGGATTCTGCTGCCACCATATTTATTGAAATGTTTCACCAGGAAAGGCATGTACGGGAAGGTGCGTCATCTCTGCCGCTGCATGATGAGCTTGTCTCTGATTGCAGCAGCACATTTCTTTCAAGTTGGTGGCACGTTACATAATTCTTGCATCAGAACTAGCATGCTGGCTAATTGGGGAATGAGGGATACACCTACTAAAGCATGTCCTGCATTCGCCAACACTGACACACCTCTCACTGTGCTACTACTACCACCGCAAGATGTTGCTTGTGCACACAACATAAAAAGAGTACATGGGGATAAGTGACAGCAGGAATAGCAACAGGCAACCATTTTGCCCACCCCTACACACCTGTCCCCATCTGCCCTACCCACGAAAATCCTTTGTGTCGGTGGAAAGTCCCTTGTGTGGGATTTCTTCTCGGTGGATGAGGTCGATGACAGTGTGGCTGTGTGCACTATATGCAGGTCCAAAATTAGTAGGGGTAAGCCAGGAACTCACTATGGGACAGCTGGTATACCTAGTCATATGCAAATTAGGCATCCCATTCTCTGGGCACAGCATAAGCATTTGGAAACAATGCCAAATTCTGACATACTAGATCAGTCTGTAAGAGAGGGTCCCCATCCTGGTGATGATGTAACATTTAATCCTATATTGTGTTCCACCCATAGGTGGGCATATACAACTGATAAAAGTCAAAGTTGCAAATCTGAACCATCCCCTTCCCACATAGAGAGTTTTTCCAATGTGTTCCCACAGTCAGACAAAGCAGTCATAGCAGCAAGAGAAGAACTGCTAAAGCCAGGTCATCAACCTCCTCCACAGTGCAACCCACTGTGAGGCTTAAGCAACCTGATATTAAATGTGCCTTAACAAAGCACACCAAACACCACTGTAGGCACCCTGTGGCAAAGGAGCTAAACACTGCTGTTGCAAAGATGCTGGTGACAGACCTTCTGCCATTTTCTTTTGTTGAGAAGCCTGGGTTTCTAGAACTCATGGAAAAGCTGCACCTAAATACAAAATGCCCAATTACACTTATTTCTCCACTAAGGCTGTTCCAACACTTTATAATGATCTTGCTTGAATTGTGTCACATGCAGTGTCCCACTCTGCAGTACCCTGAATCCACTTTACCACAGACATCCGGACTAGCGGCCCATCATCTACTATCAGTATGATGGGCATTACTGCATACTGGGCCTATTTCTCTGAGGTGGAAGCCTTGCACCCATACCCATCATCTATTTTTCCCCTGAGCAGTGGCAGTACAAGTTGTGGTCCTTGTCAGCATGCCACACTGAGTATGCAGAGCATGCATGAATCACATACATCTGTCACAACACTCACCAGAATGAATGAGGTCATTACACCCTGTCTGAAGTCTTATGGATTGCAGGATGACTTCATCACAAGTGACAATGCATGGAATGCAATTAAAGCAATCAGTGATAGAAGTTTTTATCATTTTCCTTGCTTTGCACATGTCCAGAACCTGATTGTGAAGGCCTTTCTGGATCATGAAACAGTCAGTAGCATGCTGTCAGTCACAAAATCTGCAGCCATTTCAGTCACTCCTCACTGTCAAGATCAGAGCTCAGGAGTCTACAGAAGGCTAATGGAGTACCACAATACTGCCTAAAGCTTGATATAGTGACGTGCTGGAACTCAATGCCATACACACCTGAGAGGCAGTTTGAGCAGTACAAGCCAATCAATGACTATTTCATGTTGATGTGTGATTATGAAGCACAGTCAGCCATGTCATTGCATCCATCCTAGTGGATGTTGATGGATACTGTTATCCAAGTCCTCCGTCCATTTGAACATGTTACACAGGTTGCTAGCTCTGAAAATGTATGCTTGAGCCAGATTATACCACTACTGTGTGTACTCTTCCAGGCACTGGTCAATGTCAGGGGCAATTATAATTGGTAGCAGACTCTGTAGGAGTAGAGCTGGCTGAGCGATTCATGCAGCTGTGTGATGATGATCCTAGAGTGATTCATATTAACACCTCTGTGGCATACATCCTGGCAACACTGTTAGATCCATGGTATAAGCATGTCATGATGGCACTTCTTCCAGGTGGGAAGACTGATCTGCGTCACTATGCATTGATCCTTTGTGGCAAAGTTGAAAATTGGATGGTGGTAAGACACGCAGAGAAAAGGTCACAATCGGTAGCTGGAGACAAACTTCAAGAAGCAACAGCCCCTTGGAAAGCATCCTCCTTTACTGTGTTTGCTCCTGTCCCCTTATACTCATGTAGCAGTGGCACAAACCCTCTCTGGTCCATGCTGAAGCAGATTGGTGTTTCCACATGCCAACAACCTGAGGGCAACACAGAAGTGCAGCTGTCTGCCAGCTATATGGTTCAGTCATACCTGTATGACCCATTGGAGCTGAGCATAGATTATGAGCCATTGGAGTATTGGTGAAGTAAACTGGATATCTGGCCTGCTCTTGTAGCTTTCACCATTGAATACTCTAGCCAGCCCCTGTGCCAGTGTAAGCTCAGAAGGGGTATTCAGTGCTTCAGGTACCATTTTGACTGACCAGCAAAGCTGCCTTTCTGACAAGAATGTTGAGTACCTCACATTCATAGAAATGAACTCGCATATCCTCCCAACACAGTATAGACTGTCATCGACTGCAAGATATCGAGCTCCTGCTGAAGAAGGTGATGTGAAGCAGGAATCATCAGAGAAAGATCAGAGTGTGTCACTGTCATCAGATGATAAAGACACAACTGAGTGGTTTGAGTTCTTCTGAGTAGGAGACAAAACATGTGTTGCACAACTGTTATTCTCATGTGTGTACCTGAATTGTTTGGTGAGGTACCGTACCACCTGTTTGTTTCTGTAGTTAGCAGAACAAAGACTCTAGTCACCAAGAGTCAGTATGATAGATATGTCATGAACTGCAGTGTTACAAAAAACTTGGTGACAGGTTTATGGTTCCATCCAGATTCTAAATATAGATATTGAGATTACCAACATTTGTGTGTCAGAACACAGCAGTATTTATATCTTTAAGTGTCCCAGCTGGCTGCTGTTTAGGGCCCCATCACTGAAAGAAAAAAGACAAAAAAACAAAACAATTTATGTGGATATTGTTAGTTGTCCTTTACTGTTTAGTTTACCAAATGGCCGCTGTTTAGGCCCCCTGTCTCCCCAAAAGAAAAAAGACAAAAACCAAAAAATGTGTGCAGACATTGTTAGTTGTCATTTACCATTAAGTTTCATAGTTGATTGCTGTTTAGACCCCCCCAACGCCAAAAGATAAATGACAAAAAACAAAACAATTTGTCTGGACATTGTTAGTTGTCTTTTACTGTTAAGGTTCCCAGTTGGCTGCTGTTTAGCCCTCCTCCCCCCAAAAAGGAAAAAGGACAAAAAACAAACAGAAACAAAAATAAGTGTGTATCGTTATGTGTCAGTTATTGTTCATCTTTCCTGAGACTATTTTTTTCTTTAAAAATAAAAGCGTTTGCATTAGTGTTCATTCCCGAATCTCCACCTGACCCCCGTTTAGGCCCTCCTCCACAAAATAGAAAAAGCACATTCTCTCATTAAATTGTGTCAGCCATTATTACTTGTCCTGTATTTGTCTGCTCTGCTACTGTTGTATTAAAACAAAAAAAGTAGCACGTGGTATGAGTCTGCTTCTCAGTTGTATGATATGTGGGCTGAGCTGAGGCTCCCCACTTCAGAAGACACAAGACCCCCCTTCCCTTGTAAACAAGTGGTATAATATTGATTCACATCCTTCAGTTTGTCTTTGTCTTGTTGCCATCACGTTGTGTCAAAAAAACAATACTTGCAGTGAACTCCACATGATGTCCATTGTTGGCCGTTCCCACCACCGAAGCAAGCATCATTCACCTCCCAGACTATCATAGTAAATTGAGATAATGAACTTACCACAGTAGCTTCTGTTTGAATTAAAAGAAGGGACTTATGTGGTCACAGCTAAAAGGAGGGTTCGACATGTCTTTATGGTTATAGTTCAGTTCGGGTTCGAGAGGGTATAGTTCGAGTTTGAGTCAGTTCAATTTGATAAGTAGAAGTTTGGGTTCAAGTTCAGTTCAGTTTGAGTTTTTTTTTTGTGTGCAATTTATCAGTATGAGTTTGAGTTCTAATGAATTCACCCTACTGCCTCCATGTTGGTTCTCCTCATCTCACATGGTCTGGGTTTGCATTCAGTTTGGGTTCATCTGTTGTTGCTTTTTTAAGGGTTCAAGCTCCATTTGGATCGGGCAAAAATCTAAAAGTTTGCATTCAGTTTAAGTTTGGTATGCAGAAAAACCCTGTCTCTAGTCATCGCTTGTTACAAGACTGATGATCAATCCAACATATCCAACATAGAAACATAGAAACATAGAAGTTGACGGCAGATAAGGACCGCAAGGCCCATCCAGTCTGCCCATTTCTTTTTCTCCATTATAACTGTGCCATCGGCCTTTGCTCTGTCAATGGCCTATCTATTCATACTCATCTGTATTGCTCCCTTATGCCTATCCCTTGCCTGTTTAAAGCCTTGCACTGTATTCATATCCACCACTTCCTGAAGTAGGCCGTTCCATGCATCCACCACCCTTTCTGTGAAAAAGAACGCCCTCACATTACTCCTTAATCAGCCTCCCTCTAATCTCATGCTGTGTCCTCTTGTCCATGCTATTTTTCTTATATTGAAACATGTTAGACTCTTTCACCTTGTTAATGCCCTTAAGGTGTTTGAATGTTTCGATCATATCACCACTCTCCCTCCTTTGCTCTAGGGTATACATATTGAGCTCCGTTAATCTGTCCTCATATGTTTTCTGATGCAGTCCCTGTACCATTTTGGTTTCCCTTCTCTGGACTGCCTCAATTTGGTTAATGTCCTTGTGAAGGTGTGGCTTTCAGTACTGCATGCAGTACTCCAGATGGGGCCTAACCAGTGTCTTGTAAAGTGGGATTATTACCTCCCTCTTTCGGCTTGTGATACCCCTACTAATACACCCTAACATCCCCCTAGCCATACCTATTGCTTTAGTGGTCTGCTTGGATGATTTCAAGTCATCAGTGATGATGATGCCCAAGTCTCATTCTTCCCTTGTGACTGCCAGCAACTCCCCTCCCAGCCTATAGGTGGCTTCAGGGTTTCTCTTCCCTATGTGCATGATCTTGCACTTCTTTGCATTAAACTCCAGTTGCCACTTTTCTGACCATTTTGCTAATTTATCCAGATCTCTTCTCATTCTGTCCACCTCATCTGGATCATCTACTTTGTTGCATATCTTGGTGCCATCTGCAAACAGACAAGCCTTACCCTCTAGTCCATCTGCAATGTCACTGATGAAGATATTGATGAGAACTGGCCCCAGGACTGATCCCTGAGGTACCCCACTTGTGACTTGCATCTCTTCTGACTGTATACCATTTACCACTGCTCTCTGTTTTTTGGCCATCAACCAGTTTGCCACCCAGTTGACCAACTTCTGACCGACCCCGAGACTACCCAGTTTATTAATCAATCTTCTATGTGGAACAGTATCGAAAGCTTTGCTGAAGTCAAGGTAGGTGACATTAACTGCTCCCCCTTGGTCCACCACTCTGGTTACCCAGTCAAAGAAATCTATGAGATTAGTTTGACAAACCCTTCCTTTTGTAAACCCATGCTGTCTTGGATCCTGTGCTCCTATGGATTCCAGGTGTTGCACAATGCTTTCCTTAAGGAGTGCCTCCATAATCATGCTCTCTAATGAGGTAAGACTGACTGGTCTGTAGTTCTCTCGCCTCCTCCTGCTACCACTCTTGTGGAGCGGGATCACATGAGCCCTTCTCCAGTCTTCTGGGACCTCTCCTGTGCTCAGAGACTCACTAAACAGTTCTGATAATGGCTCTGTTAGTTCCATCCTTAGCTCCTTTAGTACCCTGGGATGTATGCCATCAGGTCCCACTGCCTTGTCCACCCTGAGCTTATCGAGCTCTTGTGGGACCCTTTCTTTTGTGAAGGGACTAATGTTCATCTCCCTCCCCCCTGTGTCCATGGTGCTGAGCTGTGGGCCCTGCCTTACCTTCTCTTCAGTAAATACTGAGCAGAAGTTTCTATTTACTGTAGGATAAATGCTTTTACATGGTCCTCCTCCTCACATGCCCCGTATCTCCTTTGATCTTAGCAATACCCCCTCTGGACTTTCTCCTTTCACTAATGTATCTATTGAAAGTCTTGTCACCTTCTTTTACTGTTTGTGCTAGTTTTTCCTCGGTTTGGGCCTTTGCTTGTCTTACTGCCTTCCCTGCTTCCCTTAGCGAAGTTTGGTATTCCTCCCTATCTTCATCCAGCTGCATTCCCTTATATTTCCTAAAGGCCAGCCTTTTGGCTCTGACCTTTTCTGCTACTGTTTTTGAGAACCAAAGTGGTTTCCTTCTTCTTTTGCACTTCCTTTTCTCTCTAACACAATGGGATATTGTTTCAAGTATTGCATCCTTAATGCTTGCCCACTTTGCCTGTACCCCCTCAGCTGTATTTCTTTTTGCCATGGCTAGCTTAACTCTGTTGGGCATCTTATCAAAGTCAGCTTACATGTCAAACAATACCCAGAGAGGCATCTGTGACTTCGGTCAATCTCACCTTCACATCCCTTTCTACATTTCATACCAACATTACTCAATGCTGAGCACGTGGACTGTAACTTGCACTGTCTGCATAAATAATCATAGTGTTATCTCACTTGGAGTGACAAATGTACTGGCAAACAACAATCATAGAGTCATCAACAAGCAGATTCTGTCAAGATCACTTCACCTCCCAAAACGTTAGAACAACACTGTCACTAGCACTAGGGCAATGTGTGACACATGGTGTGGCACTTCTGACTCAAACAAACTCAATACAACATTTATATGTACTCACAGTTTAGTTAGTGGTAGTAACATGGAGAACTGCTAGTAACAGCAGTTACAAATTTGTGGGCCATAAATTCAACTGAAAATTACATAAAACTTGTGTGTAAGAACAACAGGCACTACACTGCAAAACATTAGTCTGACAATGTGGCCTTCACAAGATGTCATCATATCAGGATACTGCATGTAATGACCTGAGTAATGTGATGAGAGTAGTACTCATTTGTGTAAGACTGTTGGAAGACATGCCAGTTATACTGCTCCGCTGTAGCCTATGGGTTTTGATGAACTGCAGCTCCATACCACAGAGGTTATTTACTGCTACGGTACTCTGACTGTGATGTTATCCTCTTCAACACATCACACCTCCTTTCACCATCACACAAGTTAGTAGAAATAATTTGTGTTTTTGTCTACTGATGATTCCTACCAACTAGACTTATTAATATGATGACACCATGCAAAGCTTATTAGGTTATCTGCATGCTATCCATTCCCCATGCCATCACCATATCTCCACTGCTGGTGCTGGAGTGATTGGTCAGCCAGTTACTCTCCCACCCCCTCCATTCTCTCTCTGACCTGTTCCCCTTCCCTTCCTCTCAAGTACCCTGACTGCCTGGAGAGGAAACAGCAATTGTGTTTTCCTGCTTCGTGGCTGAGTGTGCCTTTCCCTGGAGTGAATTTTTCAATAAGCACATAAATGTACATGCAGGCATCATGCAGCATTCAGTTACACATAAGTGTGATGATGACCTGTCATTATTCTGCCTAATGTGCCTTGCACCCATAGGTGCTGATATGATTGATTCACTACTGGCTGGTCTACCATAGACCCATGTTCAGGAAATCACTGTGTTCATTTGCTGGACAGCTGTCCTTTGCATCTGCACATGGCATTTCGATTATCCGTGTATGGCTCATCACTATCATCAAGTGGCCCTTTGGAGGGGGTGTGACTCAAGGTAAATTTTAACACTGTTTATAGCCACCTTATACGTGTTGCTGCACTTGCTCCTGGATCTGAGTACATACCTGGCAGGGCCATATAACTGGTAAGTGTTTAGTGTTTCTCAAAGAATTGTTTGTAAATTGTTATGCTCCTTTTTCCAGGAATGTACCTTGGATTCCATCTGCTGCTGCTTCCATGATGATTTCACCCTCCTCTGTGCATGGACTATAGCATAGACATCTTAAGAAGGTATGTAAAAGATCTCTGCAATTAATTGTATTTTTTTGTGAGGTGAGGTGATGGAGGTGCACTGACACAGCTCATTACAGCGGACAGCTGGCATGGGCACTGGCTGTCTGTGCCACCTTACTCTGAAAGTGGGGATGCTGTTAACTTCATGAGCACCTGTTTTGGTGCTGTCATGATCAGTTTTAGATGGAGCTGTGAGTTAACTTGTCAGGCAGTATTTCTTCACTGAAGGTGTTTTTAGATGCCAGTAACAGTTCTCCAGCGTGGGTAGTATAGCCGCCTGACTGGTTGTAGACAGGAAAACTCTGGTTCTTTGGGTCCTTATTTGGATATCCTTTCATCAGGTTTAGTGTCAATTAAATGTAGTCTGTTTTTTAGCTCATGTTCAGGGTGGGATCACAACACTCACAAATGACTGTACCAAGTCATGTGATGTTTTTGCTGCATGTCGAGGTTACCAAGACGTTCTACTGATTCCATGTGTCTCTGTCCATTTCCTGAACTCACCGTATGATTTTCTTGTTTTCAGGTCTGCATGTGTAAGGCTGTATGGATGCTGCTGATGATGATGGTGCTGTTGCTAAGATCCCCATGTAGTCCACCAGCCCGGTGGCTTCCTGGTGTGTCCGTTACAAGTGCCCAGGGAACTATTAATGTTTGTTACACTTTGCAATTTTTTTTGTCACACGGGTCATTATATGAGATGGGAATGGGATAGGTGTACATTCTTTCAGACTGACACCAAGGCAAGCGAGGGTGGGGTGGAGTGAGTGGTGGCTGCCACAGGTGCAGAACACTTGTGGTGGCAAATTAGGTAGGTAGTGACAGGTGACAGATTCGGTAGTGAGATGATGTTCAGACTTGGTGGGTCAGCCTCCCAGGTGGTCTGCCTCTGCTAACCAATGCCATGTTTTTCTTTTGTTTCTGCAACTTTCTGTATGATTTTATTTTTTTTTTTAATTCATATTTTATTAACAAATGTTCATATTACAGGGGACAGAGAGTTACAACATACTCTGCATATACTCCAAATGTTACATGAGCTGCCCCATCCCCCATTCCCCCCAACCCATACAGCAGCAGAGTCCATACAGTAATAGAATAGAAATACTATATAGTATCGCAAATCAAGGATCATTGATTACAGTGACTCATTTACCTAATCTGGCCACGATTAGCATGTGAAGGGGATCCCAAGTATTCTTGTACCACTGCAACTTATTATGGAGGCTCACTATCACTTTCTCTGTATGTGGGTTAGCCAGAATTTCATTAACCCATTCCTGATATGTTGGCCTTACTACATCCCTCCAATGCCGAAGTATAATTTTTTTAACAGATAATGCAATCATGGAGATATGAAATCTCTTGATTCTCACCTTGATAGAGGATAGATCTCCCAACAAACATACGTCTGGGGTGAAGTAATCCTGCAAACCTAATATAGGATCTAGGTTAGTCTGTATGGCTACCCACAAAGACTTTATCTTGGGGCATGACCAAAAGACATGAAGAAGCATGCCATCCTCTTGACATCCTCTGGTACAAGCCCCCAAACTAATAAGACCCCATTTCCTCAGCTTCACAGGGGTATAATACATGTTATGCATAATGTGGTATTGCATAAGACGGAGTCTATCCTGAGAAACGTATTTATGGCAGAACTTCCATAAAGCTGACCAATTGGGAGTATATTGAGGAAAAAAAGAGAGACCCAGAGCCTAGTGGGGCCTTCAGGTCTCTAATATTTCCAATAAAATAAGACACGGTATATTTTGGAAATAGTGCCTGGTGACCCCAACAAGGAGGAGAGATCAGATACAAACAGAAAGGCAGTTGGGCGAGGAGGAATGTTACCAAGTACTGTAGAGAGGAGATGCTTTAATTGGACCACCCTGAAGTGAAAAGCTAATGGGACATCAAATTTATGAATTATATTAGAAACTGAGAGCCATTCCCCTTCGTCATCCAGAAAAGTAGAGATTATTCCATCCCCAATTTGGGGTAACCATTTATGAGAAATCATTGTTTTGTTTATTGTGAAAGATGGGGAATTCCAAATAGACTGAGACAAGTCTAAGTATGGAAAGTACCGCAAAAATGAACAAAGCTGCATGTGAACTCTAAGGGACGTTCGAATAGTGGGACAGCTAAAGGTGTCAGGAAGGGACGCTATTTTAAGATAGAACATTGTCTGGGGGTCTATGTTCTCGGACTGAATAAAGTCTAACTCAATTTTGAGCCAGACCGGTCTTAAGTATTCCAGACCCGGATTCAGCCAATGCATATACTTTGCAATGTGACTAGCCCAGTAATAAATTGCCAGATGGGGGATCCGCAGTCCTCCATCCATTTTCTGAGTGGCCAGCTTATAATATGCTAACTTGGCTTGTTTATTAAACCAGATAAAATTTGTGAAAATTCTGTGCATTTTCTGAAACCATGATAACGGAGTAAAAGAATTAAGGAGCGAGAGGGGATAAAACAAGCAAGGAAAAACATTCATTTTAATTATATTAATGCGACCCCAGAGAGAGAGAGAGAGGGAGTTTAGACCATCTATTGAGGTCCTGAACTATCACTTGGGAAAGAGGCTCCAAGTTTTCTTTAAACCAGGAAGAGGGGTTACATGTCAAATTAATACCAAGGTATCTGAGAACACGAGGAGACCAGCCGAGACCAAAAGGAGACAGATCATTTTTGAAAACCTTATGGTTAAGAGGGAAAATGAAGGATTTATTTATATTCAGTTTATAGTTTGAGAAAGTACTGAACTTTGCTGTTTCTCCTAACATGACGGGAATAGATGTTTTTGGATGAGATAAATGAAGGAGGAGATCGTCAGCATAAGCCGTGATCTTCACCACATGATTACCTATCAGGATACCACTTATCTCTGGGTTATTGAGAATATTTCAGATAAGGGGCTCTAAATATAAATTAAATAAGAGAGGGGAAAGAGGGCATCCCTGCCTGGTACCAGAAGACAAGACAAAGGGTTTGGAGAATGCTCCATTGCCGGAGACTCTGGCAGAGGGGAGTTTGATATAAGGCCCGGATCCAGTCTATAAACTTGGCCGGGAAACCAAATACTTTAAGGGCCTGAAACAGGAAATTCCAGTTGATGCGATCAAATGCCTTCTCGGCGTCCAAGGAGACCATTCCTGTGGGAAAGGCAGCATCCCTGGACACCGAGACAACATGTGGCAGGGTACATAGATGGTCAGCTGATGAACGTCGCTTCATAAACCCCACCTGAGACATATTATTCAGGTCTGGAAGAACCCGTGTTATTCTATCGGCCAATATCTTTGAGAGAATTTTAACATCTTGATTCAATAAAGAAACTGGTCTGTAGCTTTGCACTAGTTCTGGATCTTTATCGGGCTTAGGAAGGAGAACAATCAGGGCTTCAAACAGATGTGTATCTATTCTTGCACCAGAAAGAATGTGACAGTACAATTGGTGAAGAACCAGTAATAATTGTGATCGAAAAGTTTTATAGAATAAAACGGAAAAACTGTCTGGTCCATTGACCTCTGCTATTTCCTCCAGAGATATTGGGAAGGATAGGAATTTTCTCTGTGGTTCAGATAAAGAGGGTAGAGAGGAATCCCTCAGGTAGGCCTCGAGCACTTCTAAGGAAGGGGGATTGTCCATGTCCCTATATACAGTAAATGCTCATAGTATGAGGCAAACTCTTGCACAACCTCAGAAGGGGACACCTTCAGGGATCCATCTGCCCAGGCCCTAATTGGAGGTATGAATCTAGCAGATTCCTGATGCTTTAACCTTAAGGCTAGCAGGCAACCTGCTTTTTCCCCTTGATCGGTATAGCTTGCTTTGGTGCAAATAACAGAAAACTCTGCTTTCTCCCTCAACAGATCTAAATATTTATCTTTAGCTACCAAGAGCCTCCTCATAGCCTCATCCAAGGCATTAGAGGATAACTTGGTTTCCAGAGACCTAATTAGAGATAATGAAGCTAGTAGTTCCACCTCTTGAGTCCTTTTCCTCTTTGTGGCTAGGCCAATAATAATCCCTCTCATGTAAGCTTTGAAAGCACCCCACAAAATATCAGGTGCCATGTCCTCAGAGGAATTGGCAGAGAAAAAGAAATCGATCTGTTCCTTTATTAGGTTACAGTATTTTATATCTTTGAGCAGTTGGCCATTTAATTTCCATTGGTTTCTTTATGGGAAATGTTAAGGAAAGCCAGATTGGAAGTCACTAGAGAGTGATCTGACACTGGACCTGGCTGAATCGAGGCAGTTAAGACCCCGGGCAAGAGGACCTGAGAGAGAAAAAGATAGTCGATGCGAGACTGGGTTCTGTGCACAGGCGAATTCAAAGTATACTCCCTGCCCTTAGGGTGTAGTACACGCCACACATCACACAGTCCGCACCGATCCAGAAAGTCCCTAAGGGCCCTCTGCCGGGGCGACAAACCCCTCGACCCACTACCAGACCTATCCACTTCAGGATCAAAAACCAAATTGAAGACTCCGCCCATAATTATACCAATGGGAAGCATGGGAAGGAGTATGGAGATAAGCTTCATAAAGAAGCCTGGATCATCTGCGTTTGGCTCATAAATGCTGCTAAGTAAAATTGGTATAGACCAGAGACTCCCCTGGACCAGGACATATCTACTGTCCAGGTCCCTGAGAACTTGTTTAGAGATAAAGGGAATGCCTCTATTGACCAGAATCATAACCCCACAGCTGTTAGTGGACCCCCAGGCAGTAAATACCTGCCAATTTGTTGCCTCCTAAGTTGCAGAGATTCGCTTTCCAGTAAATGAGATTCTTGAAAGAATGTGATCTGAGAAGATAATAAGCTTAAATGTTTTAACACTTGGTATTGTTTAACTCTTTTCCTTATCCCCTTCACATTCCATGTAGCAAGATTTATGCTACTGGCCATCTAAGTAAAAAAAAAAGGAGTCTCTTATGTGAGATCTAGGGATTACAACAGTCGGAATTAAGTGACCAGAACGCATGTTTGTTGCTGTATTCCCCTCCCAACTCAACATCAACTTCCCTCCCACCCATCTCCCCCAGCCCCCAAAATATTCCAAACCCACCCAACGAACAAATAAAATGAGTACCATGAACACAATATCACCCCTCCCCACCCCAACTGTCACAAGCAACGTTCAGCACAATACCGTTTTCCTTCCTCCCCCTCCAACCTCCCAAATGTGTACCCAAAAACCCTGCCCTAATATGCAAACCTTCTTATACAAACAGTGGTCAGTAATATCTAATCGAAGGTAAAAATAATGTAAGCGGTGATAGACAACTACTGTACTCCTGATATCCAGAGAAGCAGAGAGCGAGAACGAGAAAGGGAAGAGAGAGCATCCCCCACTTGGGAGCAATCCAGAGAACCCAAATACCTGAGAAAGAAAAAAGCAATATAAAGCGTAATAGCAGAATATGCTATCGTAACTGCTGCCACTAGCAAGATTGAAAATTTTCCCAGTGACGTATGTTAGCAAAAGAACTAAATGCTCCCAAGTAGTGGATCTCCATCTGTTCCCAAGCCCCCACTGTTATCTTTAACCGGGAAAAATAAATTCCCGAGACAAGTAAAGGGGTTGATCCACCAAATGTACTGCAAGAGCGCCCTCTGGTAATATTATCTCAAAAACGCTGACACCAGAAGGTCGCTCTCTTAACTAGTGCCCTAGCAATCAAAAACACCAAGCCTGAGGGATTTCATTATAATAACTAGATCATGAGAAATAATTTGGTGTCCTTGTAAAAGAGAAACAGGAGAATGTGATCCATGTGAGAAAAAAGGAACTTCCTCCCAGACAAGACACAACCCCCTAGGAGCAAAATCCTGGGATATGGAGTTGCTCCAAAACACTGAGCGCTAAGATGGAAAGTATAAGAGAGCAGGATTCCGATGAGAATAGTCCCCTCCGCCATGGCATTCAGGAACCTTCGAAACCAGACAATTATTCATTCCTCTTTTTGTATAGTAGGACGAGAAAAATCTTCTCCCTTCCATTGCAGGGTAGGATGAGACCAAGCAAACAGATCAAGTGTCCTGAAACAGATCAGGCAAAGCAGCCTTAAGTCCCGTAACAGCAGCTTCAGGATTCTCGTATGTTGACCAGGTACCATCCACTAGTACCTGTAATCTAGCTGCGTAACCCATTTTAAAGCAAAGGCCTGCTGCTATAACTTTCGATACAATAGGGTGAAAAGCAGTGCGCTTCGCTCTGACCGACCCCGGTAAATCTTGGGCAATTCTGAGCCTGGCATTTTCCCATTTCACTTCCTGCAGCTCTCTCACTTTTGCCAGAAAATGTTGTCGCTCCAGGTAATTTAAAAAGCGACAAATAATGGTATGTGGCGATGCTCCTGGAGATGGCTTGGGTCGAAAGGACCTATGCGCCCTTTCATTTATGTACTTGGCCCCGAAGGGAGAGGGACCAGCGACCTTTTCCATCAGCTTCTGCACGAATGCAAGCATATTCTGGCCTTCCTCTCCTTCTGGAAGGCCCAAGATAACTATATTGTTTCTTTGGCTGCGGCCCCCCAAATCTTCCAGCTTGGCTTCCAAACTAGAAATCCTTTGCCGCATAGCAACGAGACCGGGATCAATTTTTTCCACTTGCTTCTCAAGAGAGGAGATTCGAGCTGCATTATCTGAAGTTTTCATCGAGACCTCTTCGAGTTTTTTTAGAAAGGGATTTAATTTCAGCTGAGATTTCTTTGATTTCTTCCTCGAAGGGTTTAAACTCTTCCAAAAATCTGCTCAAAGTTAGGGGTTCTTGCTCAGTGATCAGGTTTTGAAGCTCTGGCTTATCCACTGCACTCGAGGCCCTTGAGTTTTTTGGGGCCTTCTCGGGAGTGACCGGCAGTGTGTGCTTCTGCGGAGGCTTCTTCATGTAGACCTCCATAATCGATGAGAACAAGCTAACAGGTGCCCAGGATATTAAGAAGGCGGTAATCAGTAATCTTTCTGGTTTTAGGGAGAAATAATGACCAAAATAGCGATATTTTGCAGTTAGGAGGCTGGAGCTATGCAGAGGAGCTTCTACCCGGTACCCTGCATCATGTGATCCCCTTCTGTATGATTTTCTTTTCAGGTCTGTCTGTATAAGGCTTGATGGATATTGCTGCTGCTGCTGCTCCTGCCATCCTGATGTAGTCTGCCAAGCCTGTGACTTCATGTTCCATCCCTCGCAAGTGGCCAGGTAAGTAATATGTTCAAACATAGTCTATTATTAACCTTCTTCATGCACTGGTTACATTGTCTTCTGACCATCCCTTCTGAAATGATTCAATGTCCAGGTAGGTTTTTGGGTGCATGAAAGGCAATTTGATTTATTCACACCACTTAAGATATAATACATTAATTTCATCATATATCATTAAACATAACAGTATGTTTTGAGTGTTTGTCCATAAACTTTCCAATTTAATCTTGGATTGAAATTCTGCAGCTGGTCCAGTTCTTCACTTTCTGTTCCTTCCTTCCTTGTCGGGGTCCGGATGTGTCATCCGACCCCCCACCACCATTGACCAATATTTCCTACACTTTCTTAGGCTAGGTCTGGATGCCTCATACCCAACCCCTAGCCCTTCTATAAACCAGCACCCCTTCTAATCACATCGAGGTGCACTGCCCCTGGCCCGTGTAATCTTCTCCCCAGCTGCCCTCCCATTAGCCCTCTATGCTGTACCCCCTTTTCCCGAATCCCTTTCTGCCTGCAACTCTTTCCAACCTTGCTTTATCAGCCACCTTCCAATCTGGCAGGAACTGTCCACCTGCCCCAGGACCCTCAGTACATCCGTGCAAAAACACCTGACCCACAAATGCTCCCTTACATCTTCCCCCTCTTCTGCCGTTCTATTATCAGGGTGGGAAAATGAAAAACCCAGCAAAATTTGCAGAAAACTCCTGGCCCTGGGCTTATAAACCCTACTATGACCCTTGGCAAGAATCCCTCCAGGCCACATCCCTGGGCCAGTCATGCAGCCCCACAGGTGTACGCATCCGTCACCTGCTCCTATCAATCATGACATCAACTGTGCCTACCCCTTCTTCCACCTGCCTGCCATTTCCGCCCTCACCCATGTACATTAGTAGGCCTTCAGAGTGTTGTCCAATCATGAGTTCCGGTACAACTTTCGGGCTCTTGCCACCCAATTTCCCATAGCTGTCCTGGCACCGGTGTTCTCACCACTTCTGCTTGAGTATCCAGCCTCCTGAACATACCCAACTGGAAACGTGAAAGACTGCCAGCAATTTTGTTTTAGACCCCTTCCACATGCCTTCCTCTAAATGTGAGGTTCAAGCATAGCCCCAGCAGCACCAGCTGTCTCACTACCCGAGTTACCATGTCTGTGGATCCCCTCCACCTGTTAATGACTTCCACCACACCCTTGTTGTTGCACCAAAACAAAACCCTCTTGTTCTGAAACTCCCCATCCCAAATCACTACAGCTACAAAAATTGGGAAGATCTCCAATAAGATGATGTCCCTTAGCAAGCCTATGGCCCACCAACTGTCTGGCCATGCCTCGGAGATCCATCTGCCCCTGTAACATGTTCCCATGCCCAAAGCCCCCGACCCGTCTGTATATAGCTGGAGGGTGTCACTGTCCACCCATTCCACCTGCCAAAATGTAACCCCGTTGTAATCTGCTAGAAAGGCATCCCATATGGTCAGATCCTCCATCACCCCTTTTGTAATGTCCACCCAATGATGCAGCTGACTAGCCTTCCCCATGGCATGCCCCAGCCACCGTATAAATGCCCTGTCTGGACTGATTGCCTTGCAGGCAAAATTCAGATGCCCCAGTAATTGCTGTACTAACACCAAAGGGACCCTTATTTTTCCTAACACCTGTCCCAAAAGCTCCTTAAGCCGCAGCACCTTGTCCTGGGGCAGCCTGAAACATCCACCCACTGTGCTGATTTTGATCCCCAAAAATTCCAACACCCTGAACGGCCCTTCTGTCTTTTCTTCCACTAACGGGATTCTGATTGTCTCACACATAAGCTGAAAATCCCATAACATCCCCTGCATCTCCCTCTTAGTTTTCCCAATCATAAAGAAATCATCTCAGTAGTGCACCACCCTTCTGTGCTCATACCTGTGCCCAAACACCCATTGTACCCAGGTCTGAAAACCACAAACATGGAGCTTGCCACTGAGCACCCCATCGGCATGGCCTTATCGAAATAAATCCCCCCATTGAACTGGAACCCCAGCAAATCACAGTCCTTGGGACTAACCAGCAGCAGCCTAAAGGTGGACTTGATGTCCATGTTGGCTAACCAAGCCCCTGGCAAGGCTCTGCTTAGCAGCACTGCCAAATCCAATGATGCTTAGGGTACAGCACTGTGTTCCTCAGCTATGCCATCGTTCACAGATGAACCCTCAGGGTACGACAAATGTTGAATCAGGTGATATTTCCCTGGCTATTTCTCGGGGACTATGCCCAAAGAAGAGATGTGGAAATGACCACATGGCAAGCTTGTGAAAGACCCCTCCACCCTATCTGAATTTTTCTCTTTAAGGACTTTCTTGCAAACTACATCTTCCTTCCCCTTCACAGAAGCAAAATTCTTTGTGTTCGACCTTCTCCTAGTCCCCCGGAAGGCTAAAGCAAAGCCCTGAGTAAAACCCTCCCTCAGCATTGTCCCCCCCCCCACTTCTGATCTGGGTATCCCAAGGTCCAGGTGGCCACTATCTCGGCTCTGATGGGAGTCCTGGTCAGCGGGAAATCCCATCTCCAGGCTTCTGCCCCTCAATTCCACCCATAACTAGAATTGTATCCACTCTGCTCCCGATCCCCATCCCTCCCCCAAATCCATTACTGTTCCACCCTCCCCCTTGTGCCCCTCAAAAGGGCTGTTCCTGCCCACTAGTCCCCCCAAAGCACTCATTGTTCACCCTGCATTTTAATACAGGATGTTGTCAGTGACATTTTCAGCAAATGTGCTTAAATTTACAATTGGCCCAGGTGCACGTGGCTCTGTCATATGCCCAGCATAACTTGAGCCCCCCTTGTACCACCACCTTCTTGGTTCCCTCTGATACCCCTCCTGCCTGGCTGGATAGTGTTCTTACCCATAACTCTGAGTGCATGCAATCCCACCTCAGGTCGCCCCTTGTTGCCTTTCACTGCTGGAAAGCCTCATTGTATTTTAACCATCAATAGCCTTTTGGGGCTTTGTACGCATGCCTAATGATGGCTGTGTAGGTCAGCAGTGGTATAGCCAACTCCGGCAGCTTTTCTAGTAAAATGGCACTATATACCAGGAAACCAGCTTGCTATGTGTCAAGATTTTTCCCCTTGTAAGTAGTCTGTTCCTCTTTGTGGCCCACTACTGCCAGAGCAGGTGAGGTGATAAAAGATTGTTCCCTCAAAAATCTTATAAGCACCTTAGTTAAATGTATAAATGGGTTACAAGTGAAAGAGAGACCTAAACTGTGCAATTATTCTCCTCTTCTATATAAATTTTAAGTCTTAAATTGTAACTTGCACTTTATTTTTATATGAATTAATACTGACTGTATATATACATTGTATGTGAATTGATATATTATTATGTTTATTTATATTTATTTATTTATTTAGCTTTTGTTAACCAGGTAAGTACACTAGACAAACACGTGCCTATTTTCAGGTACGACCCGGGAGAGTACATGAAATCAAAGAACATACAGAGTACAATTTAAAGCAAGTAGGGCAGCTACACAGATGTCAGGAGAAGCATAACATACACATATGTTGTATTAGTGTTTATGTTTTAAGGACCCCCTTGAAAATGAGTTGTTACTCAATGGAGTGCAATCCTGTTCATATTGATTATAAATAAAATTTTACCATACCATACCAGAACTATGGCCATCTCTGATTTTCCCACTGTTTCTTTTTGTTCGTATTTTTTGGCTGTCTTTTTGTCCAATAGGCCAAAAATGTCCACATATTCCCCTTTCCATATTTTATCGTTAATGGAGGCCAGTACATGGTCTCCCAATGAGAAACCTAGGGGAGCATCATAAAGCTTCTTCCCCCCTATTCTGGCCCCCCTTGCCCCCCCTTAGTTTTCTTAAATTTGTCTATGACCTTTTCCATTGTGTCCAGCCCTGTGTCCCCCATCTCATCCAGTAGCCCAGCCATTTAATCCTTAAGGCTGCTGTCTCCTAAGGGAGCACCCTCACCCTTGCCAGCTCCTGTGTCTGGGGCTGATGGTTCTGGTGTGGGTTCCAGCAGGTGGTCTGGTTCTGGGTCTGAAGCTGCCCCCTCTGGCATTTACCACCTGCCCCCTTGCTCTGAGGCCCAGCAGGCTGCTTCCTTTTCCTCTCCGCTGCTTCCTCTTCCTTCTTCTTTTCAGTCCTCTCAATGAGCTCTGTCATATTCCCTATGAGAGCTCCCAAGTCTGCGAGGAGCTGAGCACTGGATACCATTGTGGGCTGCTTCTTGGGCACCATGTTCTGAAAGAAATGCTATCCAAAAAATAGGGGCATGAGAAACATAATCAGGTCAGTTCAGTTTCGTCCCCTTGACCCCCTTCTCAATACTTATACCAGTTATAATCTTGTAACCTGGCAGTAAATATGAGGGCATCCCCCGTTCCCCCCTCGCTTCCCCATGCTCCGGGGTCCAAAGCGTGTACTGATGTCCATGTGACCACCAGCTCATGTCTGACAAATGCAAGGGGCCTACCGGCCCTGGTACCCTGTCTCATCCCCTGCCAGCCCAGGTCCTGAGGGTGCATCTCACATCCATATGTTCCACATGTTCCCTGCTCTCCTGATCTTCCCCTTGAAGACCTGACCATCGTCCACGCTGCTACCCCTTCGGATTTGTTGATTTCTTTCTCCCTGAGCTGCCTCTGTCAATGCAAGAGACCAGCCACTCTGAAAAGATATGGCAGTTACATCCTGCCTGGGAATCAACCCTGTGACCCTTTCCCTTGCAAGATAAAAACATATCCAGGGTCCCACCTGAGACACCACTGTGGTATGTCAGTCCCCTCCCTCACGTAGCTATGGGATCACATCTTCCACATGGCCTACCTGCCCACCCCAAGGCCTACCAGGTTGGCCCCCCCCAACACAGCCCTTCGTGCCATATGCTTCTCCACATGTATCCCCCAATTCATCAGGTATGGCTACCCATGCCACTACTCCATAGGTCTTTGATGTCCCCCTTTCCAGCTGCATGTGTACTGCTAGCCACCATTCCTGAAATTACCATCCCTCCCTCAAGTATGCCCTCCACTGACCCCCCAGGCTGAATACATGCAAAGGGTCTTGCCCTTGGGCCCCAAGCCCCATATGACTCCACCAGCACGATGCGGAATTCCCCTCTTCGCCGGATAGGCCAACCACCTCAGTTCTGGGCCACTGTGTCCCCCACAGTCCCCCACAGACCTGACCCCCGAGAAGCCATGAATGCTAGGCCTATGCACCCCCTGCATGGGCCCCTCTCAGCGTCCTGACTCCTTCCAGCTCAGATCCATTTTCTTACTGTCTCCCCCTTTTAAAATGTTCTCTTTCATTTTTGGTTTCTGATTTAGAAGAAATCCAATTCATCTCCTGGTGTCTGAAATCTCTGCCTGGTTCTACTACAAGGCACACCTCCACCCCTACTGCCCCTCCTGAAGCCATCCCATGGACTGGCTACCCACATCACCGCTGCATGGCGATGACATCAGATGCCATTACCACACATGTCCAGCGGCCAGCCACTTTAGGCCCCCACACCTTTGCCACATGCTGTGACCCCTCGCTGGTGCCAAAAAGCCCCAGTAAACCACATTCTTTTCTACTGGGCTGTCCTCCCAGTTCATCAAAGACTCTTGCCTGCCCAAGACCAGCTACCATGAGAGCTCCCTCTACCTGCCTGACTGGCGACCCCCATTCGAAAACTGCAGGGCCAAAATGGCGTGTTCTCTTCTTCCAAGCCGAAAACCCTTTCCCATGAATGGAGACTCACCCATCCCAAAAAAACACCAGAAGGGACAACAAACAAGGCATCTGTGGTCCCTCGTGTCCATCCCTTTTCCCCAAGTACACCGCTCCCAGCGGTCCCATCCCAAAAATAGCCAGAGTGACATTACTGGCCAGCGTAGCAACTTACAAAGCCACATGCCAGCCTTTTAACTCCTGGCTGCCACCCGATTCCCGCACCACTTCGAAAACCACCAAAACCCCCACCTGAGGGGAGACAAGTATTTCACAAAAACGGGGCAGCATTCAGTGAAATTATTCTTAATAGCAAAGTGCTACTTTTCGTGTCTGTTGGGGTAATGTAGCTGCCTCAGTTGTGTGGAATGGGCTCAGCAGCCTCCTCCATGTGGCCAGCAAGGTTCAAAATTCAAGCAAACTACACAAAGGCCACAGAATATACTTCCTACACAAATATAGCAAAAGCTTAACAGGAGGGCTCTTCAATCCCTTAAACCAAGGGTTCCTAAGCCATCATAAATTACCAGAAAAAAACACGAATTAAAACAGCAAAACTTAAAACATCCCCCTGCCCCCGGGGAGATGCATTACCTTACCTAGTGGCGTAGATAGCTCAGGAACAATTGCCAATCGCTGTGCTGATAAAATGAAAAAAAAACAGCAAAATAGGCAGAAAACTCCTAGCCCTGTGCTTAAAAACCCCACTAGGACCCCTGGCAAGGACACCTCCAAGCCACACCCCTGGGCCAATCCTGCAGCCCCACAGGTGTATGCATCACTCACCTGCTCCTGTCAATCATGACATCACCTGTGCCTACCCCTTTTTCCACTTGCCTGCCATTCTTGCCCTCACCAAGCTCTGCCCCTTCCCCCTGTCCTGCCTGTTATTCCTTCTCCTTCCCCACACTCCCCATGATATAGATCCACTTCCATTTCTTCAGGGCTGTCATTAGACAATTCAGGTTGCCTTCTATTGGCAACCCCATTTAGCTCAGTTATGGCACAGTTTGTGGTACAATGATCTCCGCTCTGGGATGAGCTGGTGTAGGTGTGTCCAAGGTGAATATACACTTTCCAAAGTACTATAATAATGCTGTTTCCTTAAGGTAGCTTTGTCTCCAACTGAAAGAGGTTGCTGCCCCTTTAGCAAAGATGAAAAAAAAAAAGACTCCTGTCCAGAGTTCCATCTTAACCAAATTAAACAGTCACTGCCTCTGGTTACCAACTAATATGGTTCCCAGCCTCCAGGTAGTATCATCATAGCATCCAGTTAGAAAGTCCACAATCCTTTAGAAAAGCCTCTGTCTGCAGAGTGAACTCGCTATTTGCAGTGCTGCTTCTGACTTTCACCAGGACTCTCTCTGTCTAGGTGTGTGATTTAAATCCCGAACATTAATCAACACTGACTGCAGCTGTGTTTAATTAGTTCCCTACCTGGATGCTTCCAGAAGTTTCTGTGTTTGATTAGCTCCCTACGTGGATGCTTCCAGAGCTGTCTGTGTTTATCACTTTCAGGATTTATATGAATTCAGCTGAATCCAGGACTACAGCTTTATTCATACTGTGCTGACATAAATTACATTTAGAATAACTGATGGGTAAGTGTGGTATACAAGAAAATAAACTCATCAAGGGAACTAACCAGATCATAAAGCCACTAGCCTGAAGGGTGAGTGGTTTTATCATCTGATTAATCCCCTTGATGGGTTTATGTCTTTGTATGCCACATTTACCCATCACACTAATTTTTTATGAATTATGTTACTTCTTACCTCAATTGTGTGAAAAGGGAAAAGGTATACAGGGAAATAATAACTGCTAGCCTCTTTTATGGAGGAACAGTCCCATCCTGTATTATATCTATCTACCACTCTTTCACAACATCATCAAGGCATTAGTGACAATGGAGGTGTGTGTGTGTGTGTGTGTGTGTGTGTGTGTGTGTGTGTGTGTGTGTGTGCGTGCTCACGCGCATGCATGGTGATGTTATGTAACTTCTTGTTATTTCCTACCTATGCAGGGCTGGTCTGCTGTTTTTGAAGTGGATGATAATTTGGGTGAAGGCCATCCCCTGCGTCCTTTTCCTATCAGTCCAGATTTGTGTGGCGCTGCTGCTGCACAACCAAAGAACCAAACCATGGGAGTTCAACATACTCCTACTGCTTCTGATGTTCCATGCCCCTGTTCCTGATCTTGTGACCATGTGGTGTTGCTGTGACCACTAGTAACCAGAGACCCATGTTTGCACTGCTGGACAGCAACCCTCACAAACATGCATTGCTTATGTGTATACATGTATATGATAGATCACACAATGTGAAGTTTAGTCTATTGGAATGTGTAATAACATGGGCCTGTCAGCCTGATTCATGTATCACATGTAGCAGAATGTGACATTCTCATTTGCATATAACCTAAATGCAACAGAACACAGAAAAGCAATAATGTACACAGTCACAAATGCCAGTAATTAAAAAACAAGGTTGTGACAGTAGCACATTACTGCCCATTTAAATTATTCCCCTCCCCCCCAAACACCAATAAGAAATGATGCATGCGCTGCTGCAGGTCCCTGCCTCTGTTATGTACTTCTGTACTGTATCATGGAAGTTGTAGTGCAACTCCATGCAACACACTTTCAATTAACTTCAGAAACCCATCCCATGCATCTCCAGCAGTCCAATCCTGTCCACCTGTACTGGATCACCAAGGTGCCTCCATTTCACTCCCCACAAGGATCCCTCTGGCTCAGTCACTCCAGTCGTACTCGTCATCACATCCCCCCCCACTGTCCATATCAGTGTCTGTTCAGGCGGATCATGTTCTGCACCTGAACCACCAGTACTGTTATGTTTTATAGAGTGAGTATGCAAAAGGAAAATGAGTCAGACAATGTGTCCATTGCACTTTTGTTAACCTTCACATTCAGAAAAGAGACCCATGAGAAGACAGTGTTGTGTAAACAGCAAAATGTTTATGTTAAGAAAATAACAAGTTAGAAAAAAACAATGAACTATATAAAGAAGAACAAACAGAACACTAACTTATTCACCAAACAACAACAGAACTATTTAGAATACAATCTTGATGGCACAGTAAGTGCTCAAGACCAGCACACACTCAATGGTGGCCAGATGCTGGCCTGTGCTGCGGCCTCCCTCTGTGGCACATTTTTTCAGAAACCACAAAATGCTTTGTTGGTTGGACTCCATTCTGGTGAGTCTAGCCAGCATCACAGCCTGCACTGCCTGCAGGGATTCCACCTTTTTTTTATTTTCTGATGTCCATGTGGATGGCATAGATATTGCACTGCTGGGTGGCTGGTGTTGGGGTATCAGCTTCTTGGGCACCTGGTGCTGCAGCTGCAGGTGGCACTGGTCCTGCCACTATGTCCTTCTCTGGGGGCCGCTGGTGTGTTTGCCTTGTTGCCAGCTTCTCCATCTCCCTCCAGATCCTTTGCACCCAGTTCAGTAATCATGTGCTGCTCTGCTTCTTGCTGTCCTCCTGTGGCACTGGTGGGAGGGAGGTGGCAGTGTTATCTGTAAGATGTAAAGACATATGCAGTTTCAAGAGAATGAACTGGCAAGTGTCAAAATAATGAAATCTTCAGTACTGATTGTAGTACAGTACTCTTTCCATGTAACCTTACTGTACCCTGACCTTCTGCCGATAGTTCACAGCCTCTCCCATTACCTACTCTCCTTGGTCCATGTTGTGCGTGTACCTCCCCCACCACATCTCACAGAGGATGGGACCATTATTTGGGAAGTATAAAGACAATAAGTATGTAAAGTCTGAGGTTTAACCAATGTTTCAGCACCTAAAGTTTCTGCTAGGCACTCCCCTCATCAGCACCTCAACCACTGTCTCCCTAAGCCAGTGTAGCATCTATTGAAAGTCCCCCCCCCCAACACTTACATTCATATACTTTGTGTTTTGTCACCCCCTCCACATATGTAGTTCCCAACATTTTACCACCATGTTTTTCCCTTTCTGGAATGGGAATCTGTCTGTCAAGTGCATGTTGCCCAAACCTGCCTGGGATGACTGCATGTTTAATGGACCAACCCAAACCTCATACAATGTGCGTGGTTGACAGAGCCCACTACTCATTTAGGATACTAAACAGTGTAAGATGCAAAATATACAGCGTGTATATATCTCTCCTCTAAAGGACCCCATTACAGGACATTGCATACAGTATTGTACTCAGGATAACATGTGGTGGTGTTTGTCAGAGGTTGTGTCATGTGTTTAACATAGGAAATGAAACAGCAGTAGGCACTAGTCATAGGCATCTTCAAGGGGCAGCCAACAATGCACTATTGATATAGTACAACAAACATTACTGCTGCTGCTGAATTTATTAACAAGTGGTTATGTCAAACATTTTGTTACAATACCTGACTGACACTGAAGGACAAGAAAATGGTAAGGGGTTTACAAGTGGTTACAGCAATGATGACTATTCATCATACCACCAGTAGACTAGGGTTTGATTCTCACTCTCATGGCTTCAACTTGCAAACTGTGTGGCCTGCCTTGAGCAACATACTTAACATCCCTGTGTTCTCTGGTCACACTTGTATTTAGCTGTGCACAGTAATGAACAATGCCCCTCTTACTTACCTGGTTGCCTAACATAGAAATACATAATGGTACAAACATGATTTCTTATTAGTATTAAAGTCATGTCTGACCTCACCCATCAATGGGAATGCTACCCCTCTCACCCTGACAGCAGGTTCTGCTGACTTGTTCCATATATCCACCTGATGACCTGTGATGGCCCTTCTATTTCTTTGTCACATTTTGATCATTGTGCCTTAACTCTGCAGGACATGACCAGCCGAAACCCACCCTCAACCCACTATCCATTCACTGTTTCAAATTCTGCAGATGACACCACACTCCACTGGGGGGTAATGACAGATCACATTGCCAGAGAGTTCTGCAATACTGCAGTTTAGTCACATGGACACGGTAATCACAAGTAATGATTCACCAACATTCCACAAAACTGATTGGGGCAGTCAAGGCTATGCAACTTCTTAAAGTGGTACAACCTTTGCAATGAAATGAGTGGCTCCCTCTTGCAGCAGCCATGGAGTCACAGGTGAATAACCTGCACTGGACTGCAAAGGCATCAATTTCAACAGTTGTCATCTGGTATTTTACATGAGTTTTAACTTATAAGGATCATATTCAAGAGGTGACCGGCCAATGCCATCCCCTGCCTGGTCATGATGATATTGATCTCCACACACCCCTACCACCGGCATGATCCACCCCCTCCCCCCCCACAGCAAATACCCTGCTGCATAGATTGTAATGGAGGTCTGTTTTCCAATGACTTGTATCAGGTCCTTCAGGAATATCAGTGGTTATTCAGCACCAGGATGGAGGAAGGGGTCAGGCAGCCAGCTGTTCCTTAGGAGCACATTTACTTCAAAACAAATCAAAACTTTTTACAGTGGTGCCTCTTGACTATAGTGCAGGGCTGCAGGCCAGGTTGCAGGACCTATCTAGAGTTGAGGCAGCTTGTACGATTGGCACCAGTGAGGCGGTGACCACCTATAACAAGGTGGTGTCCAAAGCACATATCATCTCACTTGAGATCTCCCTGGTTTGATAAGGATCTCAAGGCGATGAAGATCAAGGGTCAGAAGTTGGAGTGTTACTGGCAGAAGACCCAGCTGGAGGCCAACAAACTGGTCCTGTGTGCCCACTACAGTGAGTACCAGGAGGCAATCTCCCATAAGAAGGCAGAATTCCTGTCCAGTGAGATTACAGCAAGGAAGAACAGACCTCAGCTTTTTCAGACTATGGATAGGCTTCTCCATTCTGCCTGTCTACAGCCAAAGAAGACCTTTTCATCCACCTTGTGTGAAGAGTTTGCTCTGTTCTTCTCCTCTGAGAGTGTCATCTATCTGGTCGGGGATTCCGTCAGGGAGGCTAACGCTTCGCATTGGCAGGACTAGAAGGAGCAGAGGAACTCTGCCTGTCTGGGAGGAGTTTAGGCCAGTGGAGGTGTCTGAAGTGACTGGGGTGATCTTAAAGCTGAAGCACACATTTTGCAAACTGGACCCAGCCCCGATGCATTTCTTAATGTGATATGCCGGGGTAGTTGTCCCAGTGTTCACTGGGATTGCCAGCTGCTCGATGGTTGAAGGGGTGTTCATAGTAGCTTTGAAAGAAGCACTGATGAGACCCCTCCTTAAGAAACCTTCCCTCGAACCAGATGTCCTGGCAAATTACCATACAATCTCCAACCTGCCATTTTTGAGCAAGGTTGTTGAGAAATTGGTGGCACAACAGCTCGAGGATAACCTCGTGTCTTTTGACATCCATGAGCCATTCAGTCAGATATTTGGGCTAGACACAGCACAGAAACAGCTTTACTTAGGGTGCATAATGACCTATTCAGGGCTAGAGACAGAGGAGATGGGTCAGTTCTTGTGCTCCTCGATCTCTCATCAGCATTTAACACCATGGACCACGTTGTGCTTCTTGATCAGCTTTGTGAGATTTGTGGACTCACTGGCGCTGTCATCAGATGGTTTGAGTCCTATCTCTCTGATAGGGTGCAGCTGGCAGTGATGGCAAATTTCTCCTCCTCCATGATACTTCTGTCTTGTGGAGTTCCACAGGGCTCAATCTGGTTGCCGATGCTGTTCACAGTGTACATGCTGCCCCTGGGTGAGATCATTCGGCAAACAGCTTGAAGTTTCACTGCTATGCAGATGACTATGTATTTATTTGTTATGTCTGTTGACATCCTTGTCTTTTTTGTCTTGTATTCATTGTACAATATCTTGTAATGTTTTAATGTTTCTTGTACACTTGTCGCATATGAAAATGGACAGACTTGCTCATTGTGCTTACAAGTATAAAAAATAAAATGAAATGAAATGACACCTAGCTGTATTTGTCATTTGCTCCCGAACATCCGGTGCTGTCAACGTGCTTAACATCTGTCTGGCTAAAATCAATGACTGGATGGCTTCCAGCTGGTTGAGACTAAACCCAGATAAGACAAAGGTGCTAGTGATCAAGCCAGGTCACAGGCATGATGGGTTGCAACCTGGAGCGGACACAGGTCTTTTCCATGGGTCTGCTCTATTGGTGGCTTCCTCGAGGGTGCATAATCTAGATGTGATCTTGGACAGCAGGCTGACCTTTGAAGATCAGGTATTGTCTGTAGTTAAGAGTGGTTTTTACCACTTACAGAAAATCATCAGAATCAAGCCCCTCATTCTGCCCGATGATCTGCCAACCCTGGTACATGTCTTTGTTACCTCTAGGCTCAACTACTGTAATGCTCTGTACTTTGGGGTCACAGGAGGGGCCCTCTGCAGGCTGGAGCTGGTGCAGAATGCCATGGCCCAGTTGCTGATGGGCCTGCCAGGTCCTGTCATGTGACCCCGGTCCTGCATGCTCTGCACTGGTTGCTGGTCAGGTGGAGGGTCTTTTACAAGGTGGGCTTGCTCACCTATAAGGCCCTATATGGACTGTGTTCAGGCTACTTGTCAGAGCTCCTGACACCTACAATCTCTGCTCACTCCTTCCGCTCCTCTTCGAGGGGCCTCTTGGACATTCCCAGGGTTCTGCTCAAGACATCTTGTGATCAAGCTTTCAGTGTCTCTGGGCCGACCCTGTAGAATGCACTTCCACCTGCAGTCTAGGAGGATCCCTCGATTGACGTTTTCAAGCAAAGGCTAAAAGCCCACCTTTTCAGCTTGGCATTTACAGAGTAATTTTGCGCTCCATCCATTTCATTATTATAGTAAATATTAACAACTGGAACTCTGATTTTTACTTATTCTTGCAATCTTTGGATTTTAACTATCATTTTACTCTGTTATGTTTTGTAAGGTACCCAGAGCTACAGGGAAAGGGTATCCTAAAAATAAAACTTGCCTTGCCTTCCAGTGGTTTGCTGTGGTGCAACACCAAAAACTGTAGTCATTTCATTCAACTCTTCATCACTACATTCAGCCTGTTAACAATATAAATGGCTTACCAGACAGGGACTCCCACTACTTCTGCTCTGTCCACCTAGCCCTACCATGCTTGTGGTGGCATCACTGCCAATGACAGCAGCAGTTGAGGTTCCTGCAGCACCTGCTCCTAATGGAGAAGAATAGTTCAAATCAGTGTTGGAAGCTGGAACACATAAGATTAAGTCAGCAGTAATCAAACACATTCCATCCTGTGGGGAAGGCCAAGTGCCATAATACTTCACCAGAGAACACCACAGATAATCCAATGAAGAATCCTACGAAGGGAGGTCAGGAGAATACACACTAAGGGGTCCACTTCCACCAAAGAAAAGTGAACGACCATTGGTGCAGCAGTTGGATTTCCGCTTGCAATGCCAGCAACCCAGGTTCGGGAATGGACTTGGGTGTTGGAGGGCCGGCCGGGGAGAGGCTTGTGCTTAGGCTGATGGCTCGCCTTCTCTTGGGGGGAGAGTGGGGATGCGACCAGGCAATTGCTGACCACTAGTGGAGGCTGGGGGAACAGCAATGCATGGGGTCCCATTCACCAAGGGGGCATGGTGAACATCAGCATCAGTCTTACGTTAGTGGCACACCACGCCCCCCAGGGAGCAAATGGGAAAAAAGAGCCCTGTAGCTGACCAGATGATGGTTACCAGCTCCCATTGCAGTGAGTCCAAGGACAGTGCACACACCATCCCAGCAGCACCCGGGGCAAGTATTGTGCTGGCCGCCCCACTGGTGCCTTCACCTTCGGAGGAGAGGGACCCACCCGGTGAAGGGTTACATCTGGGGGTTACCTGGGGGACTGCAATATGGGGTGAAGAAGTGGCTTATCCAAGGCAGTGCGGCATGGAGGGCATAGGTGGCCTGAAGCAGAGGCCGGTCTGGAGCTTGTATTGAGCAAAATAAAAGAAAAGTGCACGTCTACTTTTCAGATATAGAATGCTGTTTGAAATGACCATAGAATGACATGACTGTCCAGGGTGAGGACTGGGAATCAGGATACACACAGTACAGCACACATATGCAGTGCATGACAGCATTGCCTCCTCCCTTCTACATGGGTTGCCATGACAAGGGATGTATGGAGCAGTGGATAGTCCTGTGCACTGACCACTTCCACTGGACAATCTGGATGAGAACATGGATGGTAGGCAGGACACACGTGGCAAGTCAGATAGTCACAATGAAGACATTTGCCATGCACATGACTGCAGTGTGAGGCATGCAACAAATGTTAACAATGTTGTGGTTGGACAACAACAACCAGTTGGAAAGCAATCCAAACCAGATGCCATATCCTCTCAGTTCATGCAACTGTCAATGTGGATCCATATATGGAATATGTCGGTGTTGCAGCATACCCATGGAATTGGATGACATTGTTACAGGCACAGTACACCCATGATGTCACACACACAATCACCTTCACAGAGGGGTTGTAGTCAGGTCAGGTGCCATCTATCATGCATGCCATCACAGCAGGTAAGAAATCACAGAGCTACTTACTGTTATTAACATTTTGTTGACAGTATGTAAATGGAATTCCTAAAAACAGGCTGACAACATCAAATGCAGTGTCTCAGGGTTAATGTAAATTTTTTTTAAATTATTTATGACAATCAGTGCTGGAATTATGGGGGGGGGGGGGGGGGGGTTGTCAGGCCTTAGCCCCACATAACCCTACAGTAACCTCTGGTAGCTCAAAGTCGTGCATCACTGCCATTCAGTCTTCAGTTATAATGGGAAGAGGAGCTATATTTAACAGTTATGCCTTTATGGGACACCCTAGCCCATATTTACAAAGATCATAAAGTGTAACTCCAACACTAATGATGAATTATCAAGTTAGTATAATTACTGGTGATGCTGTCCTACACCAGCATCCTTTTGACAGCAGAAGATCCACTTGACTCCTCCTTCTGTTGTCTCTTCTTTGGGAGTGGGACCCAATAACCAATGGTGACCACTCCAGCCAGCAAAACTTTAGGGTCCCTTCTCTGCATGTTGTCCCACTTGTGCTTTATTTGCTTAATACTCCTGGAGACAACTCACCCTCCCTCTGCATCCTGGGTGGCCTTTATAGTGGCCCACAATTTCTCACACTATTCTAAAGGCAGCCTCTGTGGCTCAAAAAGTTTGGATGCATGGCTGTTTGCTTCTTTAACTAACAATACCACCTCCCTATGGGAGAAGGGGGTGCCAGCTTTTTCCCTGTCCTGCTGGAGGAGGTCATGGCCTGCTGCTCTGTGTCTTCTGCTGCACCAGAGGCACCACCCTATGCCCCTCCCAGCTGCTGACTCACCACCTGTGGTAGGCCCTGCTCTTGCTGCCCCTGCTGGTCCCCAGCATGCAGCTGGTCTGCCTCATCCTCCTGGCTCCTGCCCAATCCTGCTGTTGATGCCATTGCAGACAGTAAATATACAGGAAAAAAAAGAAACTAAGCACACAGTATATCTCCCCCAGTAGTCTCAGTCTCTACACTCCCCAGTCCTAACTAGACTGATTGGTGGTCTCTCCAAAAACTTCAAAAAGTACTATTTGGCTGCACCAAAGCAATCCGCCTAGCTAAAGCTGAACACTTTAAATCAAACTTCCTTTCTAATACAAATAATCTGGCTAATTTCTGGAAAGTCGTTCACTCCGTCTTCTCTCTGGCCTCTACCCCACCGCCCCCTTCCCTCAAGCTCAACCAATCTATCCTTTCTGATCCTATAGCTATTGCAGAATGCTTTAACTCTCACTTCTCTACTTGTGCCTCTTCTCTGCTAGGCTCCCTTCCAGGCACCTCTAATGGTCTGGTGTCCCCTAATTCCCCCCACCTCTCCCCACTCTACTGCCCAGCATGCCTCCTCACAGCCCTCCATCCCTCCCCGCTCTGCAGCTGTTCTGCATCCTCCCCCTCCCTTCCTCCTACAGCCTCCCTCAGTTCTTCTTTTCTCCTCTATCCCCTGCCACCACCCTCCATGCACTCCTTGCCTTCAACTCCACTAAAGGTTCCTCTCCTGATGGCCTGGATTCTAGACTCCTCTCCCTCTCTGCTCCAGCTATTGCCCACCCTCTCTCATTCTAAACCTCTATTTCTTGTCAGCTACTCTTCCCACAGTATGGAAACATGCAGTTGTCCTCCTGCTCCCTAAGGGGGGGTGACCCCTCCTCACCTGGCAACTATCGACCTATCTTTCTCTAACCTACCCTTGCTATACTACAAGAGCACATAGTCTTCAGTCAGCTCTCCTCCTTCCTATCTGACTCTGGGTTCTTTACCCCATTCCAATCTGGATTTCAGAAGTCACATTCTACTACCACTTCTCTGTTAAGATTAACTGAGGTTGTCTTCTCTGGCTTTGACATAGGTCATATTACTTCAGCCATCTTTGTTGATTTGGCAAAAGCCTTCAACACTGTCTCTCACCCCCTCCTCCTGAATTCCCTCTCAGCAGCTGGTCTATCTCCTTCTGCCACAAGCTGGTTCAATGCTTACCTGTCTGGTAGGTCCCAATCAGTTAAAATTGCCAATGTCACCTCTTCCCCTTTGCCCATAACCACTGGTGTTCTCCAAGGTTCAGTTCTCGGCCCCATTCAGTTTTCCATTTTCTTACACATTCTCCCCCTGACCTGCACTACTTCCAGTATCCACATGTATGCTGACGACATGGTTCTATATGCATCTGGAATATCGGTTGCAGACGTCACCACCAGGCTCCAGTCTGACTTCTCTAGAGTCCAACACTGGTTTAACTCACATCAACTCTTTTTAAATGCCAAGAAAACCATTTCTATGACTTTTGGAACTAGGCAGAGACTTCCTAGGCTAACCACCTTACCCATATTTCATACCCTGGATGGGAAGGTACTGGAGGACTCATCTTCATTCAGGTATCTTGGTGTCTGGCTTGATAGACACCTAAACTTCTCAAAACACATTGAGGCAATCCAAAAAAAACTCAAGCCTAAGCTCGGTGCCCTCTACATAAATAGCAGCTGTATACCTCTTGTTGCCAGGCATGAGCTAGTACAGAAGATGATCTTGCCAATATTCAACTACTGTGATATACTCTATGGTGCTGCCCGGCAATTCTCCTTAGTCAAACTCGATTCTCTCTATAATTTCTTCTGCCGCTTTGCTCTTGATGCCCCCTACCTCACCCACCACTGTGACCTCTACCGGTCCCTAAATTTCCTCACGCTTCAAAATTGTTGTATGCTTCATGGGGCCAAATTCATCTAGAAATTCTGGCTTGGTTCTCTCTCCTCCTACCTCTCCTCTTCACTTAGTACCCCCCCTCATAACCACTACTCACTGAGATCTGACAACCTACACACCTTCGCTATCCCCAGCAGATCTACATCCTCTGGCCAAAAAGCTTTTTCACACCATCTTCCAAAACTGTGGAATGCATCTCTGTTCTCACTCACTACAGCTCTACTCAAATATCTGATCCCTAACTGCTCTTGCTCCTGACCCAGTCCTGTATTTTACTTCCTCCCACCCTCCCCTTTCCCTCCACCTAATTTCATTTTAAACTATCTAGCACTTATTACTGTGTCTTGTACTCATGCCATCCCCTTGTTGTATTGAATCATCATGTATCCCCCATATGTTTGTGCTGTATTCCTGTATGTATTGACTGACATATATTATATGCTCCTGTCTCTGTACTGTACTGTACTATGCTTTGATTTTTTTGTATCATTTAAACATGTTGTAATTTCCCACTCCCCTCTCCCCCATGACATACCGTGAGATAAGCATTGAGTTGCTCAGTGTACCCTTCCTGGTGAAACATTTCAATAAATAAATAAATAAATTTCACTTTTAGAAGCTTAAGCTCTCCCACACTAGTCTCAACTATTTCTTGCTCCACAGCCATGCAGGAAAGATATGTGTGATTTCTGCCTGCCGATGCACAGATTGTTTCTAAAACAGTTTACAAAATGTTCTGCAGTTCACATTGGGATGCATTTTAAAAGCGCAGAATTATTTTACCACAGAAATCCATACTACATAAATACATAAAGTGCAAAAACTTCAACATGACTACAGATTTTTGTGAATCATTTTGCTATGTACCATGAAGTGTGGAATAATCACTGACATGCAGAATCCGAATTCTGTTATAGTGAGTGTGGCAGCAGATAAGTTTCACATTTATCCACAAATTATTCCACGTTTCAGATGAACTGGGCAATCTCATCTGTGGAACTTTCTTTATGTAATTTAATAAAACAATTGCAGTACATACAAAAATCTCACAGTTGTAAGTCAGAATTCTGTGAAAGTTGCAAAAATGATTTCTGCGCTTTTGTGGAAGCAAAATTCCAACTTTCATGGAAATTCCTCTATTTTTTTGTTCGCACTCCTCTACTTCACAATAGTGGCTGCAGCTTGTCACATTTCCCCACAGTGCTTACCTGCATAGCACTTCTAAAGTGCAGGTAGGCACTGCAGGGAAATATGACACACTGCAGTCATTCCAGGTCAAAAGGCTACCTTAAGGGAAATATAAAAACAATAAATTATTATTTCTTTAGCTTTAAATATTGCCTCACAAGTCACTGTACATTCTAAAAGGGAAAATATTTTTTTAAGAGCAATATTACAGCTGAAAACCTTTTTGTTAATGGACTTAGGATGCCAGATGGACATGAATTTCAGCAACTCACTTGTGTGTGGCTGTACATTCTAGGACGTTATTGTGACTATGTTACTGTAGGTAACCTACCAGGTTGTCATGATGATTATGAGCATCATTAATGTGCTATACATGCCGTTTTCTGGGGGTAGAATGGGTAACTAGGGGAAAGGTTATGGGGTTAAACAGGGACATGATTTGATGGAGTATGCTTTTAATATGTGGATGGCTGCTTGCCTGGTGTGGATATATGTAATTTTGTATTTAGCATGCAGAGGTGTCTATGATTTATGGGCTTCCAAATATGATACAATGCACTGGACTAGTCCTTGGTTTGATGGAGTGGGAGCATCCATTCTGGTATGATGGACAGTATGTGGATCTGACTGGGTGGGATGATCCTGTGTGGCAGTGGGTGGGTTTGAGTTTTTGTGATTCCAGAGCAGTGGTGTATATCAGGAAGGGGTGAGATGTTTGTTTACAACCTGGTGCTCTGAATATACTGTAGTACCATGACATTGCTGTTTACCCTCTATTTTCCAGCAGAGTTCCTCCATATGATTAATTTTATCTTAAAAATATATTATTTTCTTTGGATGCTAGTTGTACTGTGGGCATACTGCACAGTGCATGATATCTACAACAGTATATCAGCAGACATATGAGTTCAGAGAAGTAGAGCACCGTTACAATCTATTTTTGCCTTCCTGAATCTCAGATAAATACTTATTTGCTTGATTCTTCATTACTCTTCTTTGGATACAGTGGTTGAGTAGCCTTGTATTAAAGTGTACTGTATGTGGTAATAGATTTTGGGAGTGGTTGTATTTCTTTGCTTGGTGGGATCCAAGCCTATTGTCATTGTTGTACATGGTTCAGCAGAGCTCTGTAGTGCAGTGGGGTGCCCCAGACAGCTAGTGGAGAAGCCCATGTGGGAGGGAGCAATATTAGACCAGGTTTTTACCAGTGGTGACAGAATAACAGATCTATCAGTGGGCGGCCATCTATGGTTCAGCGATCACCATACAATGTGGTTTAAGGTGAAGACGGTAGTAGAGTCAAGCCATGCAACAGTAAGGGTCATGGATTTCAAGAGGGCCAACTTTGCAAAAATGGGGGAACACTCCAAGAAAATCCTGGCAAAGGTGGAGGGGTGGGTAGAGCAACATTGGGAGAAACTTAAATGAGCCATAGCACAGGCAATGAGCTTCTGTGTAAAGACGGTAAACAAAGCAAAAAGAAAGAAAATACCATTATGGTTTTCAAAAGAAGTGGCAGGGAAGGTTAGGGAAAAAGAACAGGCATTCAGAAAGTACAAGGAAATGCAGAGGGAAGGAGGGAGACAGGGAACTGTATCAGACAAAACAGAAGGAGATGCCGAAAGTGGTCAGGAGAATAAAAATGTAAACTGAAGAAAGAATAGCCCAATCCATAAAGGAAGGTGACAAAGCCTTCTTCAGATATAATAGGAAAGGAAAAAGACCAAAGGAGGGATTATGAGGCTAAATAAGTGTGTGGGGGGAGTGAGCGGAGGGGGACCTAGAAAAAGCAGAAATTCTAAATGAATACTTCTGCTCAGTATTTACAAATGAAGGGAAAGGGGAGGGACCACAATTAGGTGGTAGAAACATACATGGAGGAGAGGTAGACAACAATCCATTCATAGAGGAGAGAGCCCTAAAAGAACTCATGAAACTAAAAGTGGACAAGGCAATGGGGCCAGATTGGTTGCATCCCAGAATACTGAAAGAACATAGAGGTGTACTAGGGGCAACACTGACAGCACTGTTCAACAAATCATTGCAGGGGGGAGTGGAACCAAAGGACTGGAGGAGGATGAATGTGGTATTGCTACACAAATGTGGGAGCAAGATAGAGGCAGGAAATTACAGGCCGGTAAGTTTGACCTCAGTGGTGGGGGAAATAATGGAATCTATGCTAAAGGAAAAGACTGTAGCATATCTTGAGGTCAGCAGGGCTTAAGACACGAGGCAGCATGAATTCACAGCAGGTAGCTCTTGACAAACAAATCTGATAGATTTTATTGACTGGATAACCAGGGTATTTGGTCAGAGAGGGGTGTTAGACATGGCCAACCTAGGTTTTAGCAAGGCATTTGACACCGTCCCACACGGAAGGCTAGTAAACAAGTTGGGCAGTCTGGGAGTGCGTCCCAATGTGGTAAATTGGGTCAGAAACTGACTGAGCAACAGGGCACAGAGGGTGGTGGTTAGCAGAGTTCTATCCCAGGAGAGAGGGGTTATCAGTGGTGTACCTTAAGGCTCAGTGCTGGGGCCTGTCCTCTTCAATGTCTTCATTAGTGATATTGTAGAGATTCTGGAAGGGAAGGGAAGCCTCTTTGCTGATGATACCAAGATCTTCAATAGGGTGGACACTCCAGACAGGGCAGAAAGAATGAGAAGAGACCTAGGCAAGTTGGAGGAGTGGTCAAAAGAGTGGCAACTTAAATTCAATACAAAGAAGTGCAACATCATGCACTTTGGGGCAAGAAAATCTGGAGAGGTATAGACAATGGGTGGGAGAGATACTAATGACAACAAAACTGGAAAGGGACCTGAGGGTAATCATAATGGATGACCTGTAAGTAGCCAAGCAATTTGAGAAGGTAGTGGGGTATGCCAGATGGATGCTGGGGTGCATAGGGAGAGGCATCACCAGTAGAAAACATGAGGTGGTGATGCCACTGTACATACAATTGGTCAGGCCACATCTGGAATACCATGTTCAGTTCTGGAGACCACATCTCTGGAAGGACATAGAATGGAGGTGGTCCAGAGCAGGTCAACTAAAATGGTAAAAGGAATGCACCAGAAACTATATGAGGAAAGACTGAAAGACCTCAATATGTATACCCTGGAGGAAAGGATGAGATGGGGGATATGATAGAGACATTCACATACCTCAAGGGGATTAAGAAGATTCAGTAGTGCAGCATCTTTCAGAAAAATAGGTGTGCAAGAACAAGGGGTCACAATAGGAGGCTACATGGGTGGGGGACTCAAGGGTAATGAGAAGAAGCACATTTTCATAGAAAAGGTGGTGGGTGCATGGAACAGCCTCCCTGCAGAGATCGTAGGTGCAAAAATGATTGGTGAATTCAAGAATGCATGGGATAGACAGAAGGCAACCCTAGTGGTGGGAAAGAGATGGTAAGCTGCAGATGAATTAAGATCTAGAGCTTATGTTGGTAGGGAAATGGGCAGACTAGGTGGGCCAGGCGATCCTTATCTGCTGTCAAATTCTATGTTTCTATGTAGGCAGACAATGATTTTTGTATTTTTTTTTCATTCAATATACTTTATTCATAACACCATAAGCATATTCGAATTGACAGGTAAGGCTCCTATTACAAAACAGAATGCTAACATATATTATGAGGCCTTATCATCCACAGTGTCAAGCCTTATGAGACATTTTTACAACTTTTCAAAACCCCTAACCAGGAACCCCCACCCATAAGAACCAGGTATACAGATACAGACAAGTAAGAAAATGAAAAAGGGAAAAGGGGGAAAAGCAATTACCCTGACTCAGAGTATAAAATGCTTATGGTATCCATCTTGCTAGAAAGACATCAAGGGTGCCCCATTTAGTTAAATAAGATTGCAATCTATCATTCATCCTGGCTATGTGCCTCTCAAGTTGTAAGGCCAACAGTATTTCTCTATGCCACTCACAGAGAGAAAGGGGATAGAGTCATCGATCCAATGTCTCATAATTACCAGTTTGGCCACAGCTGATATTACGGCTATATGAGTTTTTCATTGTCTAATTGTCTCTAAAGGGAAATAATTAAGTAAACAAATTTCAGGTATAAAAAGGGGATCCAATCCCAAATGGGAATCTAATGAACTTTGTATAGCTTTCCAGAATACCTGAACCTTTGAACAAGCTCATATCATGGGATATAGATTCCCATATTCCACCTTACACTGAGGACATTGTGAGGAGGAAAGTTTCCCAATCCTATGTAACTTAACTGGAGTAAAATAAAGATTGTGCATAATGTTGTACTGCAGTAACTGGAGTCTATCCTGTTTTATAAACTTATATGTGTTGCACCAAATTTATCACCAGAAAACCAGATCATCTTTAAGAGACAATTTATAAGCTCAGTGGGAACAAGTTCCCTGAGGCAACAGGGGATCAAGAACTTGTAGTTCGTAATATACCATAGAGACCGAATGGGGCTGCTCGGCTATCTGCAAGATAGAGGACAACTCTATCCTAGAAGATCCTATACCCACTGATTTTTGCATAAAAGTGGTTGAGCTTGCCTAACTTGCCAGTACATGAAGGCATTCCCACTTGTAGAGGGAATATTATGACAAAATAGTGAATAAGGTAATACTTTACCTTGGGGAGCTATGTCTTCTAATCAAAGCCCCACCAAAGGAGTCCAAAATGTAGAAGGGATAGGAGCATTTTGGATTTGGAGATGGGGATTGTACAACAGGGGCTGTTTCAAAGATTTATGCCAGTCAATAGTCAGAGAAGTTTGAACCTGTTGCAAAGCCTTGAGAGATCATCCTATTAGATTGTTTCTCAATTCTTTGGAGATTAATTTTGGAGAAGAGTAAACCAGTGCTGGGAGGGTGCAGAAAAATTTAGCCACTAGGGCTTCCTCAATTGCTATCCAGAGAGGCAAGTATGAATTAGAGTCTGCTGCGCTAGATGGATGAGCCCAATATGCTAATTTACTAATATGAGCTGCTGCATAGTACTTAAAAAAAAGAGGGAAGGGAAAGATCACCATGTAGTTTGGATGCTGTGAGTTTAAAGTAAGCTCTTCTAATTCCCTTCCCTTTCCAATTATAATGATTTAATAATTTCTGCAAATAAGAGAACCATGATTTGGGGAGGTTAAACTCAAGCATATTTAGAGGGTAGAGAATCCGAGGCAGTACAATCATTTTCACAGTGTTGATTCTACCCCAGAGAGATATGGGTAGCTTCCCCCATATCTCCAGGTCAGCCTTTATAATACTTAATAATTTAGTTAAATTCTCTTTTACCATTGTTGTCATATCTCCTGAGACTTTAATGCACAAGTATGTCAGGGAATTTGATTCCCACTGTATACCATAATCCCCGGCATCACTCGGTAAACACTTCCCATTTAAAGGGAAGAGTTTAGTTGTTGAGAGATTGTGTTTGTAGTATGATACCATTGAGAAATAATCAATTTCTTGTAGTAATACTTGTATACTAGTCACAGGATTCTCAATATGCAACAACAAATCATCAGCAAAATCTGAAATAAGATGTTGTTTCTTATCAATTGAGATGCCCTGAATAGTATGGGAGGATAGTAATCTTCAAATTAGTGGCTCTAAATGGAGATTAAATAGAAGAGGGGGGAGAGAGGACAGCCCTGTCTGGTACCACAAGAGAGAGAACTCCATTACACCAGACTAGGGCTGTCGGAGAGGTATATAACAGTTGAACCCATTTTATGAACCCTGGTGGAAAGCCAAATCATGACAGGATAGCAAAAAGAAAATCCCAAGAAACCCGGTCAAATGCTTTCTCAGCGTCCAGTGTGAAAAGAGCAGCTGGAGTATCCAAGTTCTTGGTGTGGGCTATTAAATGGAGCAGTCTACGCCATATGATCACTGGAGGATCTGCCTGCCATAAAATCCACTTGCTCGTCACTAATAAGTTTACCCATCAAGGGCCCTAACTGATTAGCTAGAATTTGGGCTAATATTTTAATATCAACATTTAAGAGTGAGATGGGATAGTAATTTTCTGGAAGCAGAGGATCACGGCCTGACTTGGGGATGAGGGTGATTAGTACCTCAAGAAAACTGTTGTCAGAAAAAACAGATTCATATTAGGAATTAAAAACCTTTGTCAAAAAGGGTATGAGTTCTATAGAAAAAGTTTTGCATAAATTAGCTGGAAGGCCATCTGGTCCCAGAGACTTATCGGGAGAGAGCTGAGAGATTGCTTGTTTAACTTCCCACTCCTGAATAAAATCACCTAAATGGGAGGAGTTGCTTGATAATAATTTGAGAAGAATAACCAGATCTAGATACCTATCAATATCATCCTGCACCGGTGTTTCAGACATCAGAATTTTGTAGAGGACTTGAAAGTACTGCTGAAAAGCAAAGGAAATTTCCCTCGGATTATTGGTTATAGGACTCTGCTGTGTTGGTCGTATTGCTGGTATGAATCTTGTGGTTTCCACTTGTTTGATCTGGATGGCAAGTAATTTACCTGCTCTTTCTTCAGATTCCAGATATTTAAGTTTGGTTCTCTTAAGAGAGAGCTCGGCCTTTCGGGACATGAGAGCCGAGAATTGTGCCTGCAGTTTATATAACTGAACCCAGTCCCACTCCATTGAGCGAGAGCTAATATTATGTTCGATGACCCTGATGGAGTCTAAGAGATCCTGAACTTGAGCTTTAAACTTTTTAAATCTGGTGGTTGCTAAGCGAATGCATTCACCCCTTAAAGTACATTTTAAAGCTGGCCACACAATATCTATTTTGGTAACCGAGCCAATATTGGTACTTAGAAAGTGAGAAATGAATTTTTTAAGGTGATCGCAAATATTGGGAGCCTGACGAAGTTGATTATTAAAGCACCAGAGGGAGCCTCTGCTTATCCCAGGTCCCAATAGACAGGTAAGGGATACCGGAGAGTGATCTGATATTACTCTAGTATGAATGTGTGCATCAATAATACCTGGAAGGAGATGTGGACTGATTAAAAAATAATCAATCCTTGAACATGTTCAGTGTGGGGGAGAGAAAAAGGTAAATTGTTGGGAATCTGCGTTTAAAACCCTCCACACATCTATCAGACCGGCTCCCTCTATAAGATCCTTGAGCGCCCTCTGTGCCGGTGATAGACCAGTTCTCCTGTTGTCAGATCTATCTAATTGCAATTGGGGTGTAATATTCCAATCCCCTCCTAAAAATATTGTTCTGGGTGAATTGGTAGTTATGAAGATAAGGAGATGTATAAAAAATTGGAAGGAATCCAGATGTGGGCCGTATATAGATCCTAACAATACTTGAGTAGTATGTAACATCCATTAACATCCCAGATTTCCTGTTCTAGTTTAAATGGAGTAGTTTTATTGATTAAAATAGTCCTCCTCCCTTATTAGTGGATATACCTGCCCAACCCAATGTTTACATAGTAAGGAAACGTCTTCCCTCCTCATGTGAGTCTCTTGCAGACACACTGTCGGCTTTCAGTGAAAATAAATGATTCCAAAGTACCTGTCTTTTGCATCTGTCCTGGGCTCCCTTGACATTCCAATTAAATATATTAATCATAGCAGACATTTACTAAGAGAGTTGGTTACTTGAAACAAACCAGTAAAAGTCAGGAATACAGATCTTTTCATAACTCTGATACTTGGTTCCCCCCAAAATAGTGCTATAGAAAAAAATACTTTCCCTTCCCTGTCCCAGTTCATCCCCTGCTCCCAATTTAAACACTGAAACATAATAATCGAATCCTTACTTTCTATCCCCAGTTCTTTAAACTGTACTGACATATTACTTCTGTCAGGTGATGTCTTAACACAGCCAAGCAATCAGCCCTCCCACCCCAATCCCGGTATTGAAACATTTTGTTGAGAATAATGCTATTTTAATAAGCCATAAATTACCTTATCAAAAATCCAAATATGTAGTTCAAGCTTCACTACCCATTCATGCGCCTAAATTGAACTAAGTACAATAACTTTATATACATTTGTCCACTATAAATATACTTATTTAAGTAGTTCTAGTTCTTAATCAAAATGTGTCCATTGTAGGCATGTCAGTGGTACAGAGAGCTGAATCCTGATGCAATGCTGTCCTCTAGCAGTAAAAATGAGAAAACATTCAACAGTAATACTAATTTGAAAACTCTGACCTGTAAATTAATATAAAACTATGTAAACTGGAGGAACTGCCAGTAAATTATATGTGCAAAACAAACACCTAAATCCCACTGCCTAGTATCCGAGAATATTCTGAGCCATTACCGCTACTTTTTGTCGTCTATCCCTTGACAAAGGTTATACTGAAAATGGTAAATTGTAGCAAGCAAAAAGCAGGGTCCAGCATACTACATCCTGTTTTGTATTGAAGCAAAAGGAAAAATAAAGGGAAAAAAGTTAGGCAGAGATGCAGAGCAAGTATTCGGCCTCCAATGGAGAGGAAGGTAGACAGGATCCCAGTAAAAAAAGGTGGGGGGAGCTCAACATCTCATGCCAGCAGGACAAGTTTGCCATATAACTGATCTCCACTTTGCCATGTTATAAGAGGGATCCTAAAGGGCTGGAATACAAAACCAGCATTATTCAGACCCCCATCGAAATGGCAATGAATGACTGAAATCAGTCCCAAAGAAGCTTTGTCTACTAACACCAAATGACTCCGAACAATTGCAGATCGAGAAGTCAACCAAGCTTACTTGTAGAGATCTGGAAGCAGCTTTTTCAGCTCACTCTGGGTTTGTTCTTGATTGTCGAACTCTAACCATTGTTCATTTATTTTAACTTGCAAGAGTGCTGGATATTTAACTTTAAATTGCTTCCCAGCTGCAATAAGTTTGGAAACAAGAGGGTGCAACTCCTGGCGCTTCACCAGAACGGATTGAGGCAGATCCTGCATTATCCTAATCTTCCTACCCTCCCACAGGACTTCTTGTAGGGATTTCACTTGGGCAAGAACATGCTGCTTGTCCAAGTAACTAAGCAGCTTGTAGATAATTGGTCTGGGAGGTGAGCCAGGGGGAGGTAAGGGGCGAAGCGCCCGGTGGGCTCTCTCGACAACATAAGCTGTGCCGTTCGGGGAGGGACCGGCGATTTCCTTACAGACCTTTTGCATAAACAATATGAGGGAAGTTCCCTCTTCTTTCTCTGGAATTCGAATGAAGATTATATTGTTCCGTCTGCTTCGTCCCTCCAGATCCTCCAGTTTTTCCTCAAGTTTTTTAAGACGCCTGCTAGTGTTATTGTGGTCTAGCTCGGCCTTATCAGCTTTTTTCTTGAGGGAGACAATACGGGCTTCTGAATCCCCGACCCAGAGATTTAGTGAGTCGATAGAGGTTTTAATACCATGCAGCTCTGATGAAATATCTGCAATCGTGCTCTGTAGTGGCATGATTATTTCTAAAAATCTTTCTTCGGTCAGTGGCGTGGAGCCCGAGGTAGATTTAGTGGCAGCCTGTTTAGACTACTTCAGGGCCTGGTCCTTCTCAGGTGATGGTGGAGGGTTGTGTTTGGGTGGCGCTTTACGCATATATACCTCCATAGCCAGACGTCTGGAGTTTCCTGATAGTCAATAAGTATTACTGAAATTGTTATCAGGTGAATTCAGATGGGTGGTAGTAAAAATAGCAGTAGTTTAGTCCGGAAGAGGGGCAGAGCAACGTGAACTTGTAGCTTCTTGCTAGGCTGCCATCACGTGAACCATTGATTTTTGTATTTGTAATTGATTGGTCAATGCATTATTTCATAATACGGTACATTAGAAAATAATAAAAAAATAACAGCTCCCATTAGCACTTTTCATTGTTAGGTCAGTTTTCATACAATTTACCTATGCTGTATTAAACCAGTTCCACCGTTCCTCTCAGGTTCATATTTTTAGGAAACTACTGATATAGGATGTACAATCATCCTAATTATCATACTGGGTTGTGATTTGTTCATTTTGATGGACTTGTAATAAATGTTTTATTTTGAGCTATGTTTTCGTATACTTCCTATACAAGTGATAAAAAAATCATAAAACAAGTATTGGGAATCAGAATCTTCAAAAAAGAGCTGTAATAAGTAATACTCTAGGTAGAGAGACAAAACACAAAAACAAATGCTAGCACAAAATAAAGCAAGTTTTACACACCCATTACAATGAACCAATCACAGCCTCACATCATAATTTATTTATTTATTTCTTACTAGACAATTCTGCCTATTTTCAGCCTTGTCTGGGGGAGGGGGATACATATGGATGCCAACTGACTTTAAAACACATTAAGCTATTAGTGGTATTTGTAGTGAATAATTGCTTTGATTCTTTTGATAATGAAACAGGCCAAGGGGTGAGTGCCATATTATAGTCTTTTGTGCCTAACCAAACAGGCTAAAATTGTTTGTACTGTAACTGAATATACTGTATAAGGAACCACATCACAAATTTTCCAAGCTGAGTGATTTTTCAATACTGAAATAAAAAAAATAGCTGGGGCTATAAGTTGTACGACAGCATACTGTACAATACAGCAAAACACAGTGGGTATGCAGAATGAAAAAAAGAAGCATACTCATATAAATAGTGCATCTTTTATTTTATTTTATCTATTTACTGAAATGTTGAAATTACAACCTTTGAGCCAGAGGATCTTCTACAAAGGCTCCATGTCATAACAAGAGGGAGACAGGGACAATAACAGGATTCAGTAAAACATTGTAAATTTGTTTCAGAGCACAATGTGGGAACAGAGAAAATGCAAAATTAAGTGCCCCAAGGTACAAACAAATTATATGGCAAAGATTACAATATACAGGTTTCAAAAGATTCAGAAGTTACATTGGTACCAAATTTTACATACAGTGAATGAGCGGCCAAGGGATGACCTACACTCAATAAATAGGTAGAGACCAGGGGTTCCACTATGCTGCAGTGACAAGGAATTTGTCGACCGTCTGCAAAGCGACAGCATAACACTACCAATTGGTGGTGTGCCATCGGTGGAGGAACAAGTGTTTTCTGGGGGGGCTTCACCCTCCACACACCCCCATGCGGGGGGCTCTTCCCCCACACACCCACACTAAGATTACTAACTCCAGTTGGAGTTAGTTTGGGAGGAGCCACCCCAGCTGACATGATGTCAATACCTGGAGACCATCACAGCGAACTGCAAAATGTTGATGTGATGGTCTTTGTGGTATTTGTGTCAATGTGCCACGAGTATACCAAGAGGAGGAGTAGGGTAAGGGAGGAAGAAGGGACCAGTAACGGGGGGTGAAGAAGAAATTAGAGCAGCCTGAGAGAGGCATTGTCCTGTAGAGGTCTTATGATCAAGTTACCAAAGGGTAGAGGGGACAGGAGGAGGGTTTGCGTAATGAGAACAGCATAGAAATGGAGGGGGAGAGTTACCAAGAAGCAGGAGACAAAGAAAAGGAAGAAAATACGTGTGGTGGAGACAAGGGGGTAGGAAGCTTGAGAAGAAAACCGGGGAGGGGAAAAGGTGGGGCAGGAGAGGATTGACCAAGAGCAGAAACAGGGGGTCAAAGGTGGGGACACAGTACAGTAAGGAATAGTCAGGATGTGGTAGTCCGACCATAGGGGAGTTTGGGAGTGAGTGGGTAGGGGCAAAAACTAGGAAAAGGTGAGGGGTGACAGGTAGAGGAAGGAGTTGGAGGGAAAGAAGGGGGTAATGAAGTAGAGGCAGAGATGGTGGGGTAGGTGTTGGAATAGGTAGAAGGGAGTCAGGAAACTTGGGGGGGCAATCATAACAGCTCTGTTTCAGGAAGCGCTGTTTAAGTTTGGTTTTGAAGGGATCTTGGATAGAAATTGTTTGTTAGGCTCTGTGGTTAAGGAGAGACTTACCTGTAAGGGCTGAGTGGGATTCACCATATCTCCCAATTGCCAATTTCTCAGTTATGGTAGGTTGGCTTTTAAACGTCTCCCCCCCCCCACCCCACTCTCACTATGGCCCAAAACAGCTCTCCCAGCTCTGCTCCTTCAAAAACACAAAGCCCTGAACATAATTTGAAAAAATCTCAGCAAACTGGGACCCTGCCCCATATCCCACTTTGCTCCCATACAGCTAAATGAAACAGTAGAAGATATTTTTCTTGTTTGTGCTCTGCTCCTATGCTGATACCAAATTAATACTTCTCACAACTGCAGTTGGTTTCAGTTGGCAAAATCCGTGGCTACAGAGGAGTGTGAGGAGCTGGGAGAGGAATCTGTTGAATTCCTCAAATTAACTCACATTTTCTGTCAACAGTTCTTTATTCCCTTCTTCGCCCCACTTCAACCAATCATGATGTTAGTAGGGGGCACCACTGTGGCTTGGGCTATTGCAGCTCTTAGCTGGATCATTCTCATAGGTCTTTTTTTTTTAATTCTGTTTATACTCCCAGACCCCTGGGCATCCTTCCGGAGTGCCCACTTGGACACAACCCTAACTCCCAGCCTGAACCCCCTCTTCTCCCAGGATCTACCCCCCGAATGACACCAGGCAGGCCCTATCCCTGGTAACACCTCCGGGGCTTGTTCCACACTCCCCTAATGGTCAACTCCTAAGCGTGAGGTGCCTTACCTGCGGTCGACGGGTTAGCCATGGAGAGATCCGGGCACGTCTAGGCCAGCGATTGGAATGTGGGTGTTCCCCTGGGACCACCATCATCTCACTGGTGGTCTAGAAGGCCTTTTCTTGTGTAGCTGTTTCTCCCTGAGTGCAGTCGTGCAATGGCTTCAGCACACAGGTATTGCCCGTAGACCCCCGCTGCGCTCATCCCTGATTCTTGTTCTCACGCAAGTAGTACCCCTGGTCTCCACCTGGGGTCACTACTGTGCTGAGAAGACCCCTGGATCCCTCCCCAGGGAGAGGAGAGCTATCCTATGGATGCTCGATCCATCTGCCTCCCCTGCCGACCCCCAGCACCTGGGCTCGCTCCCAAACCCGAGTTGCTGGTGTAGCGTGAGGTGTGGCGCCCAGCGCCTCAACCCTCAGTGCCACCAGGCCAGCCCCATTGTCATAGGTCTTGACAAGCAAAGGAGCAATGTGCTCATAACTGCACTAAAGCTGAACTGTTAATCTTGCATAAATAATTTGACTTACTGTACAAGCGGTGTTGGAATACTACTTTTATGAGCTGTGTAGGCCCTACTGTATCTTAAAATAAAAACCCATGACTGGCATTTGCAATACACAGTGTGCACTAAGTAAAGGTTGCATTTTGTTGCTAAGTTCAGTATTTAAGGTGCTGTGTAGATTTTCTAATGCACTGGATGAGGATCAATGGGATCCAGACCATTTTTGAATAAAACAGTGATTTGTTTCTTTCCCTGATTTCCTACCACTCTAATTTAAAGGTGATGAATAGCAAAGCAACAAAGCATTATTTGTTTTGGTTTTCTTTTTGCGATTAACTACTGTATACTTTATTAAGTTATAAAGACAATGTAACAACAGGCAACAGATGAAAAAAACATTATAAACACAGCAGAAGTGGTGGGTGTGAAAATAATGTGAGGTTCAAGAGTGCATGGGATAGACATAAGGATACCCTGGAGGTGTGCAGAGCAGGAGAGCTGCAGATCAAATAGCATCTGGGGCTGCAGCAGTAAGTAGGGAAACAGGCAGACTAGGTGGGCCATATGGTCCTTATCTACCGACAGATTCTATGTTTCTATGTATAACAAACACAGAATGAAACAAACTATTAATAACAATAACTAAGGTATATGCAATACATACAAAATAAATACACACTGCAACTAAAATGGGACAAACATAAACCCTGCCCTCCCCTTCCCTTAAATAGTCCCCCCACCCCACCCCTTCCCTGTAAATCCATGCTGGAAACAAGGAGATTATTAATTAGATGACAAAGACAGCAGGGTATACAAAGTTTCCCATCTGGATCGATAGGTATGAAGGGAATTAAAAAAAATATGAGCTGTGGCTTTCTCAATGTCTAATGATAAAAGTATTGCAGAAAGCCATTCAGTCCAGGTGGGAAGGGCAGAGTCAATCCAATGCCTTAAAATCAGTAATTTGGTAACAGCAGAGATTAGGGCCACATGATCCTTATGGGGAATTCCTATGAGTGAACTATAGTACCCTAAAATGCAAACCTCTGTGGTGAATAAAATAAAGTCCATGAAGAATATTAACTTGCTGCAACCTGAATCTACCTTGCTTAATATACTGTATTTGTATACATCGGTCCAGATGTGAAACCAGTAGTCATGTTTATGATCAACTTGGAGCATATTGGCCCAATAGAAGGCGGGGTTCCATGTCATGTGAGCGAAAATTAATAGCGACTGCAATATGGGCAACGCTACAGTTGAGTGAAACACATTTCAGCTAAATATTTACATGTACACTTCTCCATGTTTTGCAGGGGGGCTGTGCCCCTCTGCAACACCACAGGGAGCTGCGCCCCTAGATCCCCCTATCTTTGGGATTCTAAATCCACAATGCACATTTTCTCGGGTTCACTGTATTGTGGAGTCACTGTAATGTGCTGGCTGCTGTCAAGTGACTGTGCTCATTTTACTTTCACTCACATTCTTTTGTTCAAGTGCATTTGCTCAAATTGAATTGCTCAATTGACGTGCTACCAAAGGAGTTTGGGGAAGTAGTGTCCCATAACACCTGGTTTATGGCATTATATAGCCGAGAAACTGGGTGGTTTTGTTGAGCTAACTTTGACCATATTGAATATAACAGCCCCCGACAGTAGTCCTTGGAGGCTGACCCAGAAAATCGAGAATACAATAGCAGAGTTGACAGAACTGAAACAACTGAGATGCACAGGCTGGAAATTTCACACAAAATAGTTTAAAGGTAATAAAGGCCCCATCCATTAAAAAAAAAATCACTAAGAGTTGAGGTGGCCAGCTGCGATCATTGTTTCCCTCACAAGGGCTTCTTAGCAATGGTAATATTTAAGTTATGAAAAAAGGGTTGGGCAGGATCTTTAAAGCAGGAAAGCTTTAGGAGTACTAACATAATTGTGTGTGTGCCTGGAGAGACCAAAACAGTGTGGTTGATTTAAGTTTTAAAAGTAGTTTGTGCTGGGTAAGTATAATAGAGATTTAAGGCCCAATTGATGTTGGGAGCAGAGGTCTCTGTTAATGGTGAGCCAAAAAGGAAGACAGCTTAATGAAGCTAAGGAGTCCAATAGTCCCCAATATAAATATTTAGATCTGTGCAGGGCAATATAATAGCATAAGAAATGAGGGAGTAGGAGCCCCCTGTACTTTCTTGGATGCAACAATTTATTATATGCACATCAAGGTGGTTTACTTTCTGGCAAGGTGGCGCTGAGGGTTGAGGCACTGGACGCCACACCTCGTGCCATGCTGGCAACCTGGGTTCGGGAATGAGTCAGAGTCATTGGAGGCTGGCAAGGTGGGGGGGGAAGGGACAGGATGTGAGATGCTGCCATCTTACAGTGCTCTGCCTTGGGAGCCAACATAGATGATGCCCCTGGACCGACTCTGGGGATCTGCCAGGGCTTGCATGGTGCTAGAAGCCCTCAAAATGCCTCGAGCTTGGTAGGCTCAGTGGAAGCAGATGTCGACCTGCCACAGGAGGATAAAAATAGTTAACAAAAAGGAAAAAAGTGGTTTACTTACCCAAAGGAAGTTAGGGATCATTCTATGTAAGTTCTTAAACCAACTAATTGGTAGCACATGTTTAGCACACCTAAGTGATATAAAAGTCTGGGTAGAATGTTCATTTTTATAACATTATTCCTACCCTGTAAAGTGAGAGAGGGAGATTTTTATCTAAGTCTAAAGTATCCACCTCTATATCAAACAGGCAGCTGCAAGCAAAAAATGGAGCCAAAAAAAAAAATGCAAAAGTGTACTCACTCTGAGCAGGTGCTTAGTGGCTAGGCATATCAGTTCACTGCACCACTGACATTTAAGGGCTCCCATGCCAAATCTAGAGCCTCAGTGGAATTCCAATTAACATGTATAGAAGCTTGAATATATTTCCTCAAGTGCTCAACTATTGGAGGGTAAAATAATAATTGAGTGTTTAAGGACCAGGTATGATCTCTATCTGATTGTACAAAAATATCTAATATCAATTTTACCAGGGCATGATCCAAAAGGACCATAGATTCAATCTGACACTCGTAAACCATGGTGAGCAAGGGAGCAGAAACTAAAGAGTAATCTAACCTAGAACAGGAATAATGGGGGTGAGAATAAAAAGTGTACTCCTGCATGGAGAGACACATGACTCACTGGGGCTAAGCAAGGCCGGAGTTGTCAAAAAAATGTTTACGACTCTTTTGAGATGGTGACAGTCTGGCTCGTAATTGATAAGTTATATCTATGTCATTGCTCATGACAAGATTCCAGTTTCCCTCCCCCCAAATCCAAGGGAGAAGGGAAACAGGGGCTGGAGCTATGGACAATTCTACAAAAAAGGAAGGCGTGTCAATGGTGGGTTCATAAATAGAACCCAATAATATTTCTGAAGATCCTAAATGCCCATATATGAAAACATACCTGCTGTCTTTGTCTTTAACCTCTGTCAAAAGAGAGAAGGGAACAGATCTGTGCAATAAAATAATCAACCATCTCTTTCAAGAACTGTTACTGGCACCAAATGCTTGACCTACCCAAGTCCTCCTGAACAAGGAAACTTGAAAGGACACAATATGGGTTTCCTGCAAAAAAATGATACGAGTTTGTTGAACTTTCAAATGCTTCACAATAGTCTGGCACTTTGTAGGTGACTGACCACCTTTAATATTCCCAGTAGTGACATGCCATGAAGTTGCCATTATGAAATAAATACTAAATGATCAGAAATTATAATATCTCCAAGAAAAATCCAAAACAGTCCAGCATGGAATACAGGGAACCACTCCTCCAAAAACATAAAATCCAATATAAATCCCAACAATCCACAACATACAATTATCAAGAAACAAACAAGAGCAAAAAGCCCTGAAACCCATCCCATTAAATGCCTAGCTACACAAGGGCACAAACCGTTGCCCAAAAAATCCAGCCCATGAATGCTGATGTGCAGTAGTGCACCCAGGTCCTCTGAAAAAACCAAAAAATCAAACACCCAGTTTTCAGAGGATCCCAATTGCAAATCAGAAAAAAATAATGGCTCCCTCTCCCCTACTCTCCTAATTGGGGGGGGGGGGCAGTAAGAAGTAAAACTAACAAGATAGGCTTTTGTGTCATTTGAACCAAGTATTATAATCTATTGTCCCCCTTAAACTCGGCTATATTGAGTATTTTGAGATACTGTGCTAATAAAAAGAAAAATATCAATTAGTTAGAAAATGTATGAAAAGTCTTACAATCATCGGTGTCATAACAGAAAAATAACGTCAACCTGCCTTCTCCTAAAGCAAATAGTAAGCCTCAAGGAAGTTCAAATTAGAAGCAGCACAAGCAATTTGGGAGCCATCCCAATCCTTCAGTTCAAGAATCATTTTAGAAAAGAAAGAAAGCTCTCCTTAGCATAATCTGGAGGAAAAACAATAGACCGATATAGAATGTCACTCAGGCAAACTATGAAAAGAAAAGAAAGCTAATAAAGACGGTTGTGGTCCAGAGTGCCGTTCAATACTTACTGCACCTGTGGGAAGGAGTGGGCATTTATTTTTTAAGACTTCGTGGCAATTTGAAATGAAAACAAGAATGCTCCCATGGAAGGAATAGAATGTTCTAAACTCGGCACATATGATCGCAAAGGATCCAGGACAGTCAGTTGACAAATTTGTTGTTGACCAGTGTTACAGCAACACCTTTATGTCAACCACATTTGCAGTCAGCATGAATCCTGTCATTTCGGACCGTGATCTCTTTCTTTCCCTCCAACTACCCATACAGGAGGCTCTGCCCCCCCGTAACTAAATTAATCAACTCTGAACCAGAGTTGATTCTGGGAGGGGATGCAAGACACCCAGAAAGCAGTGCTGGGGTCCCATGCTGACACTACTGTAAACTGTTGCTGTTGTCACTGTTGTGTCGGTTGCAGTAAAATTGTCACCGTAGAGACAGCATATGGACCACAAACAATTGTGGCTCCATATTAATTGCACAGATATAAATTCTCTATTGGGGGGGGGGCAAAAAGAAAGCACTGCATAAGAACTAGCTAATACAATACAAATCTACCAAAAAAAATTAAAGGACTCTCATGGAGAAAAAAAAGGGTAGGAATCAGGGAACAGTAAAATGAGCGTTAAAAAAACAAAGAGCAAATACTGACATTCTTGTGAGAAAAGAAAGAAAGAAGGGAGGAGTGGTTACATAAAAAAACAAAAAAATAGGTATGATACCTTCCCAGATCAAAACATTGACCATAAACCCTGATCTATATACCAATGGAAATTACCCAAGTGACCCAATTTTGTAGCAGCACTTTGGCCTGTATTAACACTTATTATACCATGGACCTTGGACACTGACCAATCAGATAAGCAGGCTGGCACCTTACCTGGGTTGATTATCTACTGATAATCACTGCAAAAGGTGCCAGCCAGCTGCATCTCGTAAAAATCACCTGACCCGGGAAATTCAAACTGGAGATCTGCCATATTGAAATGCTCGTTAACTAGTGGTCTCCGACTCCCATCATGTCCTATTCAGCAAAGCACACACCATAACACAAACCCCCAAAGAAAGTGGATCCACAGTTCGAAAAAAAAACACAACATGCTTCAGCATGTATTTTCCGTAATTGCTGAAAGTCTCTGTGTCCGAAGCACTGCTTTAGCTCTCGCTGTGTCTCGCGCTCTCTCTCTGACTATTATTGTTCGCTTCTAGTGGCATGAAGGGGAATGAAGTACATTTTGTGCTGCTGCCTAACAATAAACACAAAATAAGTAATACAAAGTAGAAAAACGATTTCCCCCTATTTCTTTCTTACCCAAAAGACAGTACTTACCTGGTAAACTTGCAATAAGCCACTCAGGAGATTTGGGTTATCGGGGGATTTACCATGGCAGGGCGGATTTACCCACTCCATAACCCTCACCCCCTCATGGCTTATTGCTTAATTATTATCAATGCAGTCCCTATTTCAAATAAGGAACCATTGTAATCATCCGAGGATATGGACTAATGCCTAACTACAGCTGCATAATTTATACAAATAGCAGAAACCGCACTATAGAAAAACGTTTTAACAATCTAGTAGAACAAAAAAAAAAGGAGAGTAATTAGCAGTCCCTTCTATAAATTTCAGCCTGATTCCTTAGTACCAAATAAAGCAGGGAATAATTTTAGCAGTTCTTGGACCACCTGAGCTGCAGAGTCAGAATGTTTGGCACCATTTTTGGTGAGCACCTCTAAAATAGCTGGATACAACATTTTACTTTTGATGTGGGCTACCATAGCTTCAACTTGATAGCCTTGTATTCAGCCCTCTTCTGTCAGATCTGGAGGGTAAAATCTTGCATTACACAATGGGCAAGTTAAATCCTGGCTTCTGATTGACTAGCTATCAGGATTTACAACTTGTAAATCCTGATAGTACCCCACGGGAACTAGTGCCAATTGCCAGCCAGCTGCATCATGAACCCCTATAGATCACTCCGATCCCACACTATTCAAACAATCTACTCGCTAACTGAACTAGCAACTCCCATCTCCACAATACTATAAAAATCCTGTCTTGAAACTACCTACAAAATAACTTCTCTGTTTTATTTGAAAAATAAATGTGGCCCTCCTTGTCCCCTATATTACATAAAAGGTTCACACTGAAATCCATGTCTGTTGCTGCTCTGCACTGTGTGACCCTGTTTACTTCTCCTACATGCCAACGCAGAATATAAACAGAAAACATCAAACCTTTGTCCTATGACTCAAAACAGCAGAACAACGACTTTTTACTACCTGTAAACAGCAATGCTACACTTCCAGTTTCAAATACAGCAAAAGAGCGTTTTTTACTTCCGTATTCTCCAAAAAACCCATGACTTCCACGCTGCCTCAGCAAAAAAAAAAAAAAAATCGCACAATGCAGCACTTGGAGCTCAGAACCAGCTACCAATTGAGGATTATTTTTTCTCACGATGAATAAATTCACTAAAAATAACTTAAAATAAAAAAATATTTATTATTTCCCCTCACAAAAAAAGGGCCATTGCATAATCACAATATACCCCTGAAGGATGTGGGTGATGCCAGAATTTACCCACTTTGGGTGTGTTGCTAGTCACTCAGCTGTGCCTCATCACCGAACAACACACCAGGGGCAGGTAAATCCTGGCATCACCCACACCCTTTCGTGGTATATTGCTTAACTAACCACAATTGGTGACCATTGCAGCGACTGTAGAGCTCTAACTTGCTGCAAAATGTGCATCCGATCCAAGTAATTCAGTAATCCAAAAATCAGTGGCCTGGGGCACTCACCTGAAGCAGGCTTAGGGTGAAGCGCCCAATGAGTACGCTCTGTAATATATTCCAGCCCCTTAGGAGAAGCGCCAGCCACTTTGTTGCAGAAGTCCTGTACAAATGCAATAGGGTTAGGTCCTTCTTCATTCTCTGGGACCCCCAGGATGACTAGCTTGTTACAGAAAGATCGGCCCTCTAAATCTTCTACTTTGTCTTCCAAGCAGGCCACCGATCTCTGAAGCTGCACGATTTCAGGATCCAGTTTACTCTGATGGTCCTCTACTGAGCTTCTACAAGCCTCCACACCTGACACCCAAACAGCAAGGTTTTGTAGAGCTGGTTTAAAGGATTTAATATCAGCAATCAGTTTAAAGACTGCCTCCTTAATTGCAGAGTGCTTAGAAAAAAAATTGCTTCATGGTAATTTCTTGCGCGGTATCATTCGGAGACATTAGAGGTGAAGTATGGCATCTCAGGTGTTTAGGCTCCGAAACTATCAGGAGTTCAGGCCACTCACTCTCCACGTCAAAATCTACAGATTCTGCTACTAACATTGCCATTTCCTTGGAGTTTTCAGAACCAGCCATTTCTCCAACACGGTAGGATTTTCTGACTCTGACTATAGAAATAAAAGGGGATCAGAACCTCAACAAATAATAAGTTTAATCACAGGACCCGATGGAGATCACTCAAGAGCGTCTACTCCCTAGATAGCATCACATGACCTAATAATAAAGCATTATTTAATGTAATGATAACTGTCCATGTATTGTATTTTCTCTTTCTCAGTGTTGGCTCAGTCATTTATATTCTTTTTTTCTGATTTTGTGTTCATACAGTAATTAATGTTTATTGTTTGCATTACAGTACTTTGTCTCTGTCCGTGACTGACACTGTGGCAAGTCTGGAGTGTAACTTTAATACCACCTGCATGATCCGCTGCCTTTAAGAAAGCCATGGCAGTTACATCTTTCTTGTGCTTGTTTATGAAGTGTAATAGTATGATTAGTATCTTATTTTCTTTTTTTACTTCTCATCCTGAAGAACAGAGTAAATTATAAGCAAGTTATGTGCTGATACTCTCCTTGACTTACAGTCTCAGAAAATTAATCCCTGTAGTTTAGGTCTTCCCCCTTAAAAGGAAACTTTAGCTCATGCTCAGTTAGACCATAGCCAAGGTCAGTGCTCACTGAACATGGTAACCCACTGTCAATTCACAAGTCTGACAGAAAGATGATAAAGTGGAGTCACATGATGATCCAGTGCTGACAGCCTGCTCCTGAGCATATCTCTGCTCCTCCGACTATACGTTCCTAAGAAAAATACATATTTTTGGATATAGTGGCTTGAGATCTTTATACGATTTGCTTCTGTACCTCTTCAGCTTTCTGTGGATATCCGATACTTCAGAAAAAATAAATGTTCTGCAAGACTCTACTGTGGTGTGTCACATGCAGCCAGTTACTCCTGAAAAGGACAAAACTGCAAAATGCAAGAAAGATAATACTGACATGGGGATATCTAGTCTAATAGTGGCTTTATTTCTGCAGGAGATAGCACCAATAAGGGATTCTATTGCATGACTTACTTAGGAGATGCAAGCTATGGGACCCACAATTTTAGAGCTTACCCGCCTTGTTGGGGACATGAGGTCTGGATATGCTCTCTTGAAGTTTGGCAGGCCAAAACTGATGCAGCTCTTTTAGCACAGTGCCAAAAACTGACTAACCTTGAAGCCCAAGTTAAGGATCAAGATGGACATTCCTGGCATAATAATTTAGTTATCATTGAACTGCCAGAGAGAGTAGTGGGCAAGGAAGTGCTGATCTACATTCAGCGGCTGTGTAAAGCGGTAGCCAGTCCTTCTCAGAATGGCCCACAATATGTGATTGAACAGGCCTATAGGGTATTGAGACCCATGCCCAAGGATGGTATTCCACCTTGTCCTGTCATCTTTTGGGTCCTCAATTACCTGGACAAATTACACATATTGGCCCCTATGCACTATGCCAACGCACAGCCTAAACTGGGTGTATTGGCATAACTAAGAATGTCGTGGAGTGGTGGTCATGCAGCATTCATGACTGGGGCATGCAGCTGGTATGTTCCCAGTCACCTGGCTGTATGTACAGCAACGTAACGGAGGTGGGTGGGGGACATGCCAGCACTACACACTATTCACTAATGTGCGTAGTGCTGCCCGCATGGGTGCGGAGATGGGCACAGGTTACTGAAGTGGGGACCCTGCCATAACCCACTGCACGCCCCCACTGTCAGCACTCACAGGATGCTGGGGACCAGGACAGGGCTCGCTGTCCTGCACCTGCCCACTAGGCAGCTGGAGAGGGAAGGGGCAGTGGGACGGGCAAGTGCCTGGCACTGCAGCGGAGCAGCTACACCTGGAAGGGATGTTGCCAGGTGGCGGAGGAATGGACAGACTGTGGCACAGCCCACCTACGAGGGTTCAGGAGTATAGCCACAATGTGGTCGGGGTACAGCTGCCATTGCAGCAGTGCATGCCGGAAGCGGGATCCATCACCAGGGTCCTGCAGTGCGCTGGGAGGGTTCTGTGAGCCAAGGGCTGGGCCGGTGGACAGACTGGCCAGAGGGGCCATACTGCACTGGTCTGGGCACCTGCAGTAGGCATGCACTACCCTGGACCTATGCCTTGCTGCACGAGGGATACACTGTAGGAACTGGGACAGGAATCCAAATGGATACCTGCCAGGCTCCACAATTCTGTCCCTGGCCACCCTGCAGAGTCCTGCATGCCAGGGGGAAGAGCCGCGGACAGGTGGGCACCAGTTGTGAAGACCAGCATGTGCACACCTGTCTGAGGGTGCGCATCTATGCAGGTGGTGTATGCATTGTTTCCGCATACCTCCACCCCAATAGTGCATAGTGACCACTGAATGCAATCCAGAGCAAAAAGCCACTTGTGTAGGAAGGTACCAGAATCTCTGTTTTCCAAGATTTACCCTATGATACATGTTGGAAGCGAGCGGCCTATCATCCTTTTATTAAAGAAACAGAAACATTGAACTTAATGACAGATAAGAACTGCCTGGCCCACCAAGTCTGCCCATTTCACTACCTACTGAATAAACTGCAGATCCTACTTGATCTACAGCCTACCTCCTCCTTCCTACCACATGTTTTATCTTCTGCCTGTCCCATGCATTCTTGAATTCACCAACTGTTTTTGCCCCCACCACCTCCTCTGGGAGGCTATTCCATGCATTCACCACCCTTTCTGTGAAAAAAATACTTCCTCATGTTGCCCCTGAGTCTTCACCCCTCCAGCCTCATATTGTGATGATTTGCTCTTGTACATCTCCTTTTCAGAAAGATACTGCCCTCTTGAACTCTGTTGATCCCCTTGAGGTATTTGAATATCTCTGTCATATCCCAACTCTCCCTCCTGTCCTCCAGAGTATACATAGTGAGTTCTCTAAATCTTTCTTTAAATGGTTTCTGGTGCAACCGCATACCATCTTTGGTGCCTTTCTCTGGATTGCCTCCACCATGTCAATGTCCTTTCGGAGCTGAGGTGTGCAGAACTGCATGCAGTACTCCAGATGAGGCCTTGCTAACTACCTGTACAGCAACAACACTACCTCCTGTTTTTTACTGGTGATACCTCTCCCTATGCACTCCAGTGGTATACCGACTGCGCAGTGATGCATATACCACAAGACCATCACAGTGACATTTTCGGCAGTTCGCTGTGATGGTCTCCAGGTATTTGGACACTGCTGCCACCAGGGTGTTTGCTCCCCTTCCCGAACTAACTCATACTGAACTTAGTAATCTTTAGTGCGGGGGGCAGAACCTCCCACATGGGTGGTGTGGGGGGCAAAGCCTCCCCCACAGAAAACACTTGTTCCCCAGCGACGGCACAACACCAGTTGGCAGTGTTGTGCTGTCGCTGGGCTGATGGTTGACACATTTCTTGTCACTGAAGTATAGTGGAACCCACCCCAGCAACCCACCAGCTTTTCTCACTGCCTTCTCACATTGTTTTGCTACTTTTAGATCATCTGTTATGACTATTCCCAGGCTTCTTTCCATTTTGGTTGTTGTTAGTTCCTCCCCCCCACATCATTTATTCCTCCCTGCTTTTTTGTTCCCCAAGTGCATGATTTTGCACTTTTTGGCATTGAATCTGAGCTGCCACACTGTTGACCACTCCTCCAACTTGCCTAAGTCTCTTCTCATTTGCTCCACCTCCCCGGAGTGTCACTGAATTGCAGATGTTGGTGTTTTCTGCAAAGAGGCATACTTTTCCCTTGAGACCATCCACAATGTCACTTATAAAGACATTAAAGAGGACTGGCCCCAGCACTGAACCCTGTGGCACCCCACTGGTTACATGCCTTTCTCCAGATTGTACTCTGTTTACCACAACCTTCTGAGTCCTGTTGCTATAAGCCAATTTCTGACCCAGTTCACCATCTTGGGATCTATTCCCAGACTGGCCAATTTGTTTACTAACCTCTTGTGCAGGACTGTGTCAAGTGCCTTGCTAAAATCTAGATAGGCTATTTCCACCGCCCCTCCTTGATCTACTACCCTTGTCACCCAGTCTAAGAAATCTGCCAGGTTCATTTGACAAAAACCTTCCTGCTGTGAATCCATGTTGCCTTGTGGCCTGTGCTCCGCTGGCTTCAAGATATTCCACAATCCTTTCCTTTAACAGTGATTCCATCATCTTTCCCACCACTTGGGCCAAACTGACCGGTCTAATGTTTCCTGCTTCTGCCTTGCTCTCTCTTGTGAAGGGGGTATCATGTTTAGCCTCCTCCAGTCCTCTGATACTACTCCCTCCTCCCACAATTTGTTAAATAGGGCTGCCAGTGATGTCAGCAACACCTCCCTGAGCTCGTTTAGTACTCTGGAATGTATGCTGTCCGGCCCCATTGTCTTATCTATCTTCAGTTTCAAGAGTTCCTTTAGTACTCTTTCCTCTGTTAATGGACTGGTGTCCACCCCTTTTCTCTGTGCATGTTTACTAGCTAATTTTGGTCCCTCCCATTTCCCTTCTTTTGTGAATACTGAGCAAAAGTATTCATTCAGTATCTTAGCTTTTTCCAGGTCCCCCTACGCCCACTCCCTCTTCTTTAAACTGATCGCTGTTGGGATCCTATTTCGGCTAATGTTTCCTGCCTGACTACAGAATCTGAACGGGCCAGCTCCTCAACATCGGACCGCTCACAGTTTGAATCTTCTCCAGGCATCTGCTGCCCACCTGCTTCCCACAGCCTAAGGGGAATCTTATGCCATGAATGGGCCAGCTCCTCCACATCGAACCGCTCATGGTTCGAATCTCCTCCAGGCATCAGCTGTCCATCTGCTCCCCACAGCCTAAGGGGAACCTTGGGTCCTTAACAGGCCAGCTCCTCGACCTCGAACCACTCACGGTTCGATTCTCCTCCAGGCATCATCCACTCACCTGCTCCCCACAGCCTAAGGAGAACCTTGTGCCGTGAACAGGCCAGCTCCTCCACATTGAACTGCTCATGGTTCGAATGTCCTCCAGGCATCAGCCACCTGCCTGCTCCCCATAGCTTAAGGTACAGTGCAGTTTGAATAAAGGTGCCCTCCTTCTAATTGGTACTGAAACTGAAATTGCTTTACTGGTCCTGGAGCCAGCTTAACAGACTACCTCTCCAACTGAACAATGCCCTCGGACTGTTCCTATTATTATTTCATTATACTGGGAAAAGTCCTTCAGCAGGGTTAACAGCTGGATTACAGCAGCTCTTTTTTAGGGTGATTTTTGTGCCCACCCTATCCTCTATTAAATACACTTTCTTTCTCCCAGTGACCCAACCCTTCTTCTTCAGGTTTCTCTCTCTCTGTCTCTCTCTTTCTCTCTCTCTCTCTCTCTCAAATGGGTAGAACCTCATTCGTGAGGCATTTCTTTTTTTACTGTGAGATCATCGCCTGAGAAACCTTCAAGTGCTGTCTATCCCATCTGCTGATCTATGGTACTGAATTCTGATTATTCTTTAGAACTATTCATCATCCCCATAATTAACCGCATCCTCACTAAATTTGGTTTATTGCAAGCATAACTTAGCTGCATTTTATAAGCTACACCAATAATGCCATATAGAGTACAATTTAAACTGATCCTATGCCCCTGTCTGCTAGTTGTTCTCCTACCCCATTCCCCTAAACTAATGTATCCACCACATGCTACACTACACTACACCCCCTCAACCGTTACCTCCCTCTTCTTCATGACCCCCAATTTCCCTTAGCTGTGATCCCAGCCCCCTGTAATCAGCATTGGTTGCATTCAACCATCCGTCCATCTGCCTCGGTTACCCAAATACTCAATGCCCTCTTCCTCCTATTGCATCTAACTGTCTGGTAGCCTCCTACACCTGGCACCTCCTCCTCCTCCTCCTTCAACCCGGGCTCCAAATCCTGGTTCAAAACACCAAACTCCACTTCATCATCATTGCTCTGCTACTGTTGTCAGCTGGTAATGTTAGCCCGAATCGAGGCCCCTCCCAAGGTACAGCCCATGGCACCAGCTCCCAGGCCTACAACCTAAGCCCTGACCCCCTCTGCATCAGCCATCTCTCTCCCATGCGGGTTAAAGATAATACAGAAGGAACTAGAAGGGGGACAGGATCAGACCTACAGTACAGTAGCTTCTTGTTGTTTTTTACATTGTTTTTTGCATTGGTGCTGGAACGGTTTGAAAAGTGGTAGGGCCAAGGAAGTAAGGGGTACGTTCTCCCCTATTAAATACATTAACATAATTGCAAAAACTGATAGGGCCACCTATGAAAGTGGTAGGGCCATGGCCCTAGTGGCCCCCCCTGTTCCAGCACCTATGGTTTTTTGTGGATTCTACTTGGTAGAAGGTTATTTCTTACTACTAAGGGGCTAGCAGGGTATTGTTTGGGGCTGTTGGAATTTTGAAACCTGTTTTGGTAGCTATAAGTGGGCTCATTTGTTTGATTCACTGAGTGGCAGGCTGCATTTGTAGAGGCCTATTTCTTCTGTTTTAAAACATAATTGTGATTTAACTGGGTCTGTTTCTTTGAATTGGAGACCTATATCTTCTAATTCCAAGCCTATTTTGATGTGTTGTTGGTGAAGCTTTTGAATTGGAATCCTGTTTCTTTGGAGTAAACCTATTTTGGGGCTTTGAGTAGCATGGTGATTCATTGTTGCTGGCTTCACTAGCTGCAAAGTTTTAGTGCAGAGTGGGGGAAGGGTGCTAATGGTCTGACCAGAGGTCTCAGCTACCTGATTGTTTCTGGAAGACTTGGGCTGGTCCCACCCACCCAAACCCCTCACCCCACCCACCCCTGGTCCATTATTTCCTTTATACCAGGGGTTCTGACATCACTTCCTCAAACAGGCAAAGGATATGCACCTGTCATAGCAGAAGCAGACATCCAGGAAAGGAACAGCAGCAAGTGAAGAGGTGACTGCTATCTCAGTGGAAGGGAAGTAAATGCAAATCTAGGAGCTTTCATTATTACTTATTCGCATTGATATTGCAGTGGAGAAAGGAGGAGTAGGAGTTTGAAGAAGGTTGTGCAATGGCTACTTAAAGTCTCTTTTTGAGTGTGGATAGGAAGGATAGGAATATAAAAAGCAGTTGCTCAATATATCTAAACGTGTGCAACAAAGGAGGTAAGGGAAATAAAGAAAATGTTTTGCACTGATAGAGGGGGGAGAGGGGAGACTTGGGGGAGTGTTTGGCATCCTGCATCTGGAAGGGTGGGGACTGCCAGGGCAATGCAGCAATGGGTAGGGTGGTAGGCTGCAACAACTGCGGTGCACCAATCTTTCTAAAATTGCCTGGAGTGTGGGAGGATGTTTAGTGTGCAACCACATAGAAAAACTTAGAAAGGAGATTGAGGGTCTGCAGGAGGAACTAAGACAGGCAAGGCAGATTGGGGGTGGGTTTAGCCTAATACTAGAAGGAGGAAGAAGGGGAGATGAGGGAGGGCGATTTAAGCCAACAGTGGTGAGGAGAGGGTCAGAAGAAGGGAAGCAGAGACAAAGGGGCCCAGGCCAGGAAGAAAGATTGCTGGGGAAACCAGGTCAGGAGACAAATGACAAATGGAAGGAGGAGATAGGGACTTGTGAGGGGAGGCAAAGAAGTGGCAAAAGTCATGGAGTGGAAAGGAGAGAACAGGTTACTATGAAGAGAGAGGGAGCGGGCATTTGTGAAGGGTCTTCAGAAAATAGTTTTGCACTACTAGAGAGGAAGAAGGTGGAGGAGGGAAATGATGAAATTAGAGGAGTAATTGATAAATGCCTGGACCAAACTGGAGTGGGGGAAGTTCTGCTGGGAGAATTGCAACAGGGGTAAAAGGGGGAAATAATGTGCAGGAGGAAGAAGAGGAGCTGGAAATGAGAGAGGGAGATGAATGGAAGCAAGCAGGGAGTAAGAGGGGTGGAATCTTAGTTCTGGGGGACTCAATACTAAGAGGAGTCAGGTAGGATAGCAAGGGGGAGAGGCATAGTCGCATTTGGGTGGAGACCATGCCAAGAATGACAGTGGAAAGGGTGGGACAATCTGTTCTGAAATATGCTAGAAGGGGTAGGGACAAGCCTCATTTAATTATACATCTTGGGACAAACGACCTGGCTGACAAGACAGTAGATATAGTCCAGAGGAGGTTTGAGGAACTAGCACAATTATGTGAGGGGCAGGAAGATCAGTAACTTTTCAGAGATACTTCCAGTGCCAAAGGCAAGCACAACAAGAAAGCTGAGAATAGAGGAATTTAACGGATGGCTAATAACCTGGTGTTGGCTAAAGGGTATGGGGCTGTTGGGGGTGGGGAGGGACCTGGGAGGACAGTAGTCTCTATGCCAAGGATAGACTACACCTGAGTGAGGAGGAAAGAAAGTGTTGAAACAAAGGATGGAGGAGTACATAGAGGAAGTTGGGAATTTAAACTAAGAGTGGGGGGTAGCAGTTGGGGAAGAGATATGCAGAGACCACAGGTTGGGAAACCATATGAGCTTAACCCCCATAACAGTGACAAAGGACAAATGGCAAGTACTATTGGTGATGCTAGGAAAGGAGGGCAGGATGGGAGGAGGGGAAAGGGTGGAAGGTGGTTACCCTTAATGCTAGGAGCCTTGGGAGGAAAACTGCAGAGTTACAGGTTCTCATGGCAGAGGGAGAGGTGGACATTGCAGCCATCACAGAAACATGGGCCACCCAATACAATGTCTGGGACCTGTCTGTACCAGGGTACAGGTTATTTCGTAAGGACAGGGTGATTGGGAAAGGAGGGGGGTTGGCACTATATGTGAAGGAAGGACTGAAGTGTGTAAGGGAGGAAGGGGAGGAGGGTAGTACAGAGCCACTTTGGGTGCAAATCCAGCATTCCAAGAATAGGATTCTTAGAATGGGAGTGGTGTACAGGCCACCATCTCAGATGGAGGAGGTAGACAGGGAACTAGTGGGACAGATCAGGAGGACCTGCGAGAAGGGTAATGTGGTGATTGTGGGGGACTTCAACATGCCAGGAGTGGACTGGAGCACAACAACAACCAGGAACAGAAGGGAGCAGGTACTGCTGGATGCCTTCCAGGACAGCATCCTGCTGCAAATGGTCAGTGAACCAACTAGGTTAGGGAATACCCTTGACTTTGTGCTGGCAAATGGGGACTTTGTGAGAGAACTTACAGTGGAGGAACTGCTGTCAGGGAGTGACCACCACTCAGTATGGCTCACATTGGATATGGGCAAGGAAGGAGTGGAATCTGGCACAAGAGTGCTGGACTTCAGAAGGGCCGACTTTGGGAGGATGGGGAAGTGGTAAAGGGTACCTGGCCAGAATTCAATCTAGTATGGACACTAACCAGAGGTGGGAGCTCATAAAGCTGGGGATAGTGGAGGCAACTAAAACTGTTGCAAAGCCCAGAGCGAGAAGGCTAGGGGCTAGAAACCGAGCTGGTTGAGCAAGGAGGTCATGGAAAAGGTAAGGAGGAAAAGAGCTGCCTTTAGGAAGTACAAGAAAACAGGGAGGGGGGAGGACAGGAGGAGTACTTGACAGAATCGAAGGAGGTGACAAAGGCAGTAAGGGGAGCCAAAGCATCTACGGAACTCAGGCTGGCACAAGGCATTAAGAAGGGGGAGAAGGACTTCTTTAAGTACATCAGGGAGAAAAGGAGCTGTAAGGACCACATAGTAAGGATAAGGAAGGAGGAGGGTTGGGTGGAAGCAGGGTGCGATAAGGCAGAAGCACTAAATGAGTACTTCTGCTCAGTATTTACTAAAGAGAAGAGGGGGGTGATACCCAAGGTGGGAGAAATGGCAGAAGCAGGGGGGGGTGACAGATGGGAAATCATGGAGGGCAGAGTCTCGAGAGGGTTTGAAGGCACTAAGGGTGGACAAGATGCCAGGCCCAGATGGCATCCACCCCAGGGTACTGAAGGAGTTGGCAGAGGTCCTTGAGGACCTTTGGCACCTCATTTAATGCCTCACTACATTCGGGTGTGTACCTCAGGACTGGAGGATGGCTCATGTGGTGCCCCTCCACAAGAGTGGTCCAAAGGATGAACCGGGAAACTACAGACCAGTGAGCCTCACATCCATCGTGGGTAAGCTAATGGAGACTATCCTGAAGAAGAGGCTGGTGGCCCTCCTAGAGGCCAAAGGACTACAGGGCAGCAGACAGCATGGCTTCATACGTGGCAGATCCTGCCAAACCAACCTGGTCAAGTTCTATGACTGGGTAACTAGGAAACTGGACAGGGGCCATGCAGTGGATGTCCTGTATCTGGACTTCAGTAAGGCATTCGACTCGGTGCCACTTGGAAGGCTGGGAAGGAAGTTAGTAGGCACAGGGGCAGGTGCAAAGCTGGTGAGCTGGGTAGGGAACTGGCTTCAGGGAAGGCTACAGAGGGTGGTGGTGGGTGGGAGCTCTCACACCCAAGGGCAGTGACGCGGTTCCACAGGGCTCGGTGTTGGGACCAGTGTTTTGGGATATTCATTGCAGACATATCATGGGACATCAAGAGCAAGATCAGTCTGTTTGCTGATGATACCAAGGTTGGTGCAGTGGTGGATGACCTAGGGAATGCCAGGGTTGCAAGATGATCTGGCAAAGCTTGAAACCTGGTCAGACACCTGGCAACTGGGGTTTAATGCTAAAAAGTGCAAGGTGCTGCATTTTGGGATGAAGAACCCAAGGAGGAGTTACCAGCTGGGGGGAGTGCAGCTAGCCCAGACAGAGGAGGAGAAGGATCTGGGTGTGCTCATTACAGGGTCAATGAACAACTCAGCACAATGTAGGAAGGCAGCTGCAAAGGCCAACAAAATGCTGGGTTGTGTTGCAAGGGGTATATCCTCGAGGAGGGAGGAGGTGATTCTGCCACTGTATAGGTCATTAGTTAGACCACACCTGGAGTACTGCGTGCAGTACTGGAGCCCGTGATCTGAAGAGGGACATTGTTACCGGAGGGGTACAGCGTAGGGCGACAAAGATGATCAAGGGGCTGGGGGACTTATCATACGAGAGGAGGTTGAAGGAGTTGAACATGTACTCACTGGAGGACAGGAGGGACATGGGTGACATGATTGAAACCTTTAAATACATGAAAGGAATAAACAAGATGGGTACAGAGGGGCTGTTCAAAGTAAGGGAGGGGAGGGCCACCAGGGGCCATGATATGAGACTGGAAGGAGGAAGGTTCAGGAGGGAGATGAGGAGACACTTTTTACAGAGAGGGTGGTGGCTGGGTGGAATGCGTACCTGCAGAAGTGGTATGCAGTAGAACAGTGGACTGCTTCAAAAGGGGATGGGACAGGACAAGGGGGAGGGTTAATGAAGGGGGAGGTTGGAAGGGAGGGGCAGCTGTAGAATAAGGGGTGCTAGCTGCACATTTGAGCAGACTTGATAGACCTCTAGGCCTTTATCTGCTGGCAAATTTTGTATGTTCGTACATCTAAACATATGCAGTCTTCTTCCAAAATTTGGCCTACTCCAACCGCTAATAGTCTCTCTTGCTCCTGACATTTTCATTTTGATGGAACCATGGCTAACCAAGCATACTCCCGACTCTGCCATCTCAATCCAGGGCTACTCACTCACCCACCAAGACTGGGGTACACGTGGAGGAGGGATGTTAATATACACCACCTCTACTCTCCAAGTCGTTACTTCCCTTTTCTCAGCCATACCATCTACCTATGAGGCACTAGTCCTAAGGCTCTCATTGCCCTTCTCCATCCCTATTTATGTAGGTGGGATCTCCTGTCACCCAGAACTGAATGCCAAACCACTGTTGAGCTTGTTACCTCCATTACAATACTTACCACAAATGGAGAACTATTTCTAATGGGTGATGTAAATCACAACTAGTTGTCCACATCCCTTGGTAAAACCCGAAATGACATAACTTCCCTGAACCTCACCCAAATAATAAATGAGCCAACACACACAAACCACAAATCCCAAAATCACACTCTCTTAGATTGGGCTCTCACCATCCACCCTCACCATATAGTACTGTAAGGAACACTCTCAAATGCCCTAAGTGATCACCATGCATCTAGCTTGTGTGCAAAATGCATCAACCTAAAACACCCTACAAAATACAGATGACGCAGTCTTTCAGATCCCTTGATCTAGCCTCGTTCCACCGTGAACTTGTCCAAGTCGACTGGTCGCCAATATCCTTTGCCGATTCTATTGACCAAGCTCTACTGTACTTTAAGGACAACTTCCTTATGGTCTAGGATAAGCATGCTCCTTTAAAAAGAACTCAAGTTAGTGGTAACCACCTACCATGGGTCACCCCTGAACTCGTGGCATGCCAGCAAGCACAAGACCACGATTGGAAAATACATAAAACTTCCAGACTTCCTCAAGATCTCATCAAATACCCAGGCCCTATGAAATTCCTGCACCAGAGCTATTAGACTTGCCAAAGCAGAGTATTTCAACTCTTCATTCCATTCAAAAATAGCTAACCCCACTAGATTCTGGAAGGTACTTCACTCCCTTTTCTCCCCACCATCTAAACTTCCAACCCGACTCCTAAAGATAAAAAACTCCCTAATTTCTGACCACCCTACCATCGCTGATAAATTCAATAAATACTTCACCTCCTGTGCTTCCTCCCTTCTCTCATCCCTCCCTCCCAATCCCCCCAACTCTGTCCCTACCTCCCCTACTCAAACCACTTGCCCAACTGCAGGGAGTTTCTCCTTCCTCCCAGTATCTCCTGTAGAAGTTCAGGAAGCCCTCCTTGCCCTCAACTCAGCCAAAGGAGGGTCTCTTGACCACCTGGACACAAAATTACTCCACCTCTCTGCACCTACAATCTCCTCCCCATAGCTGCCCTTCTTAACCTCTCTTTCACCCCAGCAGCAATTCCCTCAGAATGGAAACAGGTAACTGTCATCCCCCTACCTAAGGTTGGTGACTCCTCCTCACCAAACAGTTACAGGCCTATCTTGCTACTAGCCATTCTAGCCAAACTCCAGGAGCACCTTGTCCTTGCCCAACTTTCTACCTTTCTTTCTGAATTCTCCTTCTTCACAACTTTCCAGTCTGGCTTCAGGAAAAAACACTCCATTACTACGTCCCTCCTTAGACTCACTGACTCTATCCTCACAGTCATGGACAGTGGGAGAATCACCTCAGACATTTTTGTTGACCTTGCCAAGACTTTCAACATGGTCTCTCATCCACTACTTCTCCTGAATCTGACTTCAGCTGGCCTGTCCATCTCTGCCACTGACTGGTTCAGAGCCTACCTCACAGGTAGAACACAATCAGTCAGGATAGCTGAAGTTCTGTCCCCCCTCTTCATATCCATACTGGTGTGCCACAAGACTCTGTTCAAGGCTCACTACTTTTCTCCATTTTTCTCAATGACCTTCCAGCAGTCTGTTCATCCATGTCCAGTCATATGTATGCAGATAACACCGTCCTGTATACCTCTGGCCATAGCTCCTCTGACATAGACGTCAGGCTCCAGCAGGACTTTGACAAAGTTCAGCTCTGGCTTCACTTACACCAACTCTTCCTTAATGCCAAGAAGACCATCTCCATGACCTTTGGCACAAGGCAGAGACTCTCTAGGCTTACCTTCTTTCCTTCCTATCACACTGTTGAGGGGACTTTTCTCGAAGACACATACTCCTTTAGGTATCTTGGGGTCTGGCTTGACCAGCACCTCAATTTTTCTGGTCACATTGATGCCATCCTGTCAAAACTGCGTCCGAAGCTAGGAGCACTATACAGGAAATGTAATTGTCTTCCACCTATGGCTAGGCGTGAAATGATCCAGAAGATGATCCTACCTATTTCTGACTACTGTGATGTAGTCTATAGTGCTGCCCCCAAGTCCTCCCTAGTCAAACTGGATACCCTCTTCAACTCTTTCTGTCACTTTGCTCTGGATGCCCACCCTCTCACTCATCAATGTGACCTCTATCGCTCGCTTGTCCTCCCTTCTCTGGGCAACCAACGTCTCTCTCACTGCACTAAATTCATGTCTAAATTCTGGTTCCACTCTCTCCCTTCTTACCATTCTTCCTCCTTAACAGTACCACCAGCATCCCACCACTCGCTCAGATCCACTGATACTTGCACCCTATCAATTCCTCACCAATCAACAACCATAGGTCAATCTGGGTTCTCGCACCACCTACCTAAAATATGGAATGCACTTCCTCCCCCAAATTCACCGTTTCTCATCCCCTATATCCATTTCATCTGCCCTACTTAACTTCTACTCCAGTAACTGTACCGGTACGTAACTCCCTCCATCCCTACTCTCTATCCCACTACCACCCAATCAATAACTCCAAAGCATTTAACAGCTCCTTATGTATTAGCGCTTATGACAGACCAATTGTACAGTCCCTTGCTTTCTTTGACTGTAACTGTGACAAATCTGTTGTATCGCCTTACTGTACCCTAATTTTAAGTGTATTATGTATGTGTGATTAACTGTTGTATTGGCTCTGTAACCTATTTTGTCAATATTATGTATCCAGCATTCGTATGTATTTTGTACCTGTTATGGCAATTGTGTATGTATCCTTTCCCCACATGTACCCCCCTCCCCCAGGATGTACCGTGAGATGAGCAATTTCGATTGCTCAGTGTACTTTTCTAGTGAAACTTTTCAAAAAATAAATATATAAAAGATTCCCAGGGATGGCTGCCGGCATACCTTTGAATCAGCTGAACAAGCTAAAAGTGAACTGTCCCATTTGTTCCCAGATTTATTTAAATCTGCTACTTGAATTTTGGAAGTCTACTATTGGCTCAGCTTTGTTATCATGGACAGTGGAATGTTTGCCTTCAAGTCTGATGGTTACTAAAGAAAAGGCTTACAGTACCATGGCTGTTTATTTTACATTTTGCAGTTGGACTTTGTTGGGGACTAATGTTCTGGCATATGGACTGTTATTTACTAATCTTCTTGTTTTTTCTTTCTTGGGATGCTGTTCTTATTATTTCCTATCGTGAGATCTGCCTTTTATATGTTACGGATGTTCTATGCAATTGAGCATTAGTATTGTTGTTGTGTGCTTTAAATCCAAATACCGGTTACAATTTTCTATTACAAAGCCCAGGTTGGTATACTATAATCTTTCTCTACCTCTGACTCTCCACCTATTGATATATCTTCCTCCTGCACTCAGGGATCCTTTAAACTCAAGATTTGACAGCACTTTGTAGCCACTTCTAGCTGTGATTGCTTCCATTAGGTATCAATCAATCAATCAATCACTTTATTTAACCAGGCATAAACACCATTGAGCAAGCTCATTTTCAAGGTGGTCCTGGGAATTAATACAATACAGTACACTTCATAAGATTATAATTACGGTGGACAACGGTGCAAAAAAAAAAAAAGAAAAAACATTGTTGAAGGTGCCGGTCAATATGGGCCTATACATACCGGTCAACATAATTAACATGCAAAGGTATACCTACTACGAGTACCACAATTTTTAGCATTTACTTTGCCCAAATCTACTACCCTTTGTTTCTTATTTATTTATTTATTTATTTTGCTTTTGGTGACCGGGTAAGTGCACTAGGCAAAACAATGCCTATTTTCAGGCATGACCCGGGAGAAAACATTTTACAGACAAAACAATAAACATGTGACGCAGCACATGGAGGCAGTACAAAACAGGATAAAAGCAGCATGTAATAAGTACATTGACATTCTGAATACTGAAGGTTAGGATACTGTGAATACAGGGAAGAAAGCAGGATAAGTGGCAAAAGAAAGTACAACATGGAAGGTAGTAAGTTACAGTACAATAAGTGCCATGAAAAATAGAGAGGGGGAGAGAGAAAGGAAAAAGAGGATGAAAGAGTTAGACAGGTGTAGGTCATGAGAGGAGGGAGACTAAAAAGGAGGTAGATAGGATGGAGATGGGGAGAGGGCAAGAAAGAGTGTGGGTTCAAGGAGGGTTAAAACAGGTGCAGGGATGTAAGGTGTGAAGGTGTTCCCGATGTAGTTTCTTAAAAACAGCATGGCTGTTTGTTTGACGGATAGAGAGGGGTACAGAGTTTCAATATTTTGGAGCAGTATAGGAAAACGCACGAGTGCCCATATTAGTTCTACATCTTGGAACACGCAGAAGGGCTTTATCATTAGAACGTAATTCGTGAGTGGGAGGTTGTAGTTCAAGTGCGGAAGAAAGGGATAGGGGGAGACCTGCTCTGGTGACTGAGTCAATTAGTGATCCAAAGGTCAGAAAATGATAGGCAGAGGGGCTAAGCCATTTTAAGTCTCAATGTAGGTGGCAGTGGTGCTTGAAACGTGGTGAGGCAGCGGCATAGCGACAGATGCTATTATAAGTGGTGTCCCATTTATGAAGGGAGGTTTTAGATGCGAAAAGGAAGATTGACGAGCCATATGCTAGTGTCAGTAGAAGGAAACCTTGAGCCACAGCTAGTCTGGCTTGAGGGGTAAGTGCATAACTGGTACGATAGGCACTTCCTAGCTTAGCATTTACCGACTTACAGATAGTAGAGATATGAAGGTCAAGGTGCACTCACCCTCCTCTCCCTCCATTCCTCACTCCTTCCCCACTCCTTCCCCACTCATTTTAGCCCTCACCCTCCTGGCCTCCTCCCTTCATTTTCATGCTCCCCCCACTCTTTTCTGCCCTCACCCTCCCCACCTTATACAAATGCACTCCTCCTCCCTACCTAACCTTCCTCACCTCCTTTTTCCCACCATTCCTACCTCCCATTTCTTGCTCCCCTTCTCTCTTCAAGACGGGGCCTCCTGGGTTGACACTCATTGCAACTTATATTGTAATTGTTTTGTAGACAGCACGGTCTTCCTATTTTTCAAATCTAAGCTGCACCAGCTTTTGTTACCCACTCACAATTGTCACATTTGTTTTCCTCACCACTTCTTTATTTAAATTGTGTCTTTTGCCTTTTATTGTAATGTATGTTGTTTGCAAACTTTCTTTTTTTTAGTTGTTTAACCAGGAGTAGCACACTAAGCTGGAAACTTTTTTACAGGTGCGACCTGGGAGCACAGGGAAGTTAAGTGACTTGCTCAAGGTCACACAGTATGCAAGAGGAAGCTGTGGGATTCAAGCCCAGGTCTGGTCTGCTGGAAGTCACCAGATTTGCAGCGTAGAGCCTTAAACCACTGCGCTGTACTGCCTACCTAACCTTGACCTCCCTACCCTGATGTGGAACCTATGTAAATAGCTCTTAGCTTAAAGGTTTAATCTGAAATATTTAATAAATAAATAAATAATTACTAGCTATGTTTTGCTGGTATATGGCTTTTTTTCTGCCATCTTGTGGGGTTCTTTTGGGAGTTCACTTTTAGGGGCATGGGAGTGAAAAATTTGCTTAGCAAGTTTTGTTATTCCTCGAGGACAGGGTATGGAGGGAAGATTTATCTTTTATAATACTTTTTGGGAAGTCTAGGGGGGTCCTTTCTATAGATGGAACCATGGTTTACCTTTAGGAAGGGAAGGGATTTAAATTTTCCCTTTTGTGTTTTTTTTGTAATAATCTCTGTGATTTTTGCACTATTTCAGGAAAACCCCTTTATTACTGGTTATTGTTTTTACTTTTAGCTCCCTCATGGTTATATTCTTGGGCATGTGGCTATTATTGATGTGACCCAGCTCTTCGTTCATGGTTTGGATTTTAAGGTAGTTACTTTGATCTCTCATTGAGTCTCTTTGGGGGTATCTTTTGTTTTTCATGTTTTTATTTCCTTGGATAGCATTGGGTCATAGTTGGGAGTGATTTACTCCTCCACTTACTTTTTTCCTCCCCTTAAATTGATAATTTAATGTAGGATGGCTTTTTTTCTGTTTTTCCTATTGGTCATGATTTGGGGGCGGGGGAGGTGCAAGCATGTTCATTGTAGGGGATGAGGCTGGGATGGATCACAGACTAGGTAGGGTAGGAGTTCAGGTCTTACAGACTTGGCAGAGGATTGTTCACCTTGGGGTGAGAGTAGTTAATTTTATAATGAAGTTGTTGGTTCTTAATCTTATTTCTTTTCTTGGAATTTTGTTCATTCTTCTGGTTGTAGGTTGTTTTGCTCTTGTTTGTTTGATGTGAGTTTGGTTTTGTCTTTTGGGAGAGTTAAGGGGGCTGCTCGCTATTTTATTTTGCAGTATCTCTCTTAGCTGCCTTTTCATTTAGTTAATCTTTGTGTTATCATGTGTACTTTATATGTTTATGTAAGCTGGAATATCAAGGGCGCTTAGCATGTTAGGAAAAGGTGTTGGGTCTTGAAGCATTTGAAATACCCAAATGCTGATGTAGCTTTTATACAAGAGTTCCATCTGCAAAAGCAAAATATTTTTCTCTTCCGCTAAGAATGGGTGGGGCATTTTTATGGGACTAGTGGTAGTACTAAGCAGATTGGGGTTTGTATTTTAATAACTTGGCACCTGCCATTCCATTTTCTTTCTGAATTTGGGAATGAAGACAGCAGATACATTTTTCTTCATTGTAGATTAGGGTTTCAGGAAATGTCATTGGGATCTGTATATGGCCCCTTAATGACTGTCCTCATTTTTTCACACATTTAGCAACCCTACTGGCTTTGTTAGCCCATGTCATGATGGTGATTGTGGGTGATTGGAACTTGATTTGCCAGTCTGAATTAGATAAGGCAACATGAGTACGGAAAGGGCTCTCACCTGCACAGTGTGGGATTATAAATTTATCTTGATTTTATTGGCTTATTGGATTCCTGGAAGGTGTTACACCCCTTTGATAGATCCTATACATTTTATTCCCCTTCACATCATTCTTTCTACCGTGTTGATTTTTTTTCTCTTTTGTTGGGAACAGGTGCCTGGGGTGGTTAGCTGTGACATCAGGGAACGGGTTCTCTTTGACCACTCTCCAGTTTGTTTAGTTTATAGTGTTGCAGGCTGTACTCAGAAAGATTTCTTGTGGTGTCTTAATGTTCAGTTGCTTCATGATGATACAGTGGTTGACATTTTGCATCAGTTTATTAAAAGTTTTTCAAAGGCAAATAATTCAGGGGTACTATTGTATATGATGTGGGGTGCAGCCAAAGCAGCTGTTCATGGTGAATGCATTTGACTGGCAACCATAAAAACAAAAGAACGCCACCAACAGCTTAGTGACCTCATACATTATACCTGAGTTTTAGAGTCCACCTTATCCTCTACTACCCTGGAATACACCTGGTTACAACTTAATACTCTGTGTACTAAATATTCTTCCTAATCAAATGATAAGGTAGAATTTGTGATTTTGTGTACTTAATGTCGTTAGTTGGAACAGGGCAAAAGGATGAGCAAGTTGCTGGCATTACATCTTCGCAGACAGGAAGCCTTCCATATAGTTCCTGGGCTTTATAAACCTGGTACAACCTCACTAGTTACACACCCTCATGAGATTATTGACATCTTATGAGACTATTTTGCTGATATTTACTCTGCTACTCCAGAGGGGTCAACTGATTCAGAGGAAATTCAGCAATGTTTGCAGGAAGTTTATCTTCTTAAGTTGTTGGAGACCCAGAGCACCTCTTTAAGTGGTCCTATTACAGCTGAAGAGGTGTGGTCTGCTGTCTCTTTCCTTTCCACAGATCATGCCCCTGGCCCTGATTGTTTTCCTGCAAACTTTAACAAGTTTTGTTTCTTTAGGACTTACTCCAATATTAGTTACAATGTTTAATTATTTATTTATTTGATCATGGGCTCTCTGATCACTCTTTAATTCGTGATTGTATCATTCTCTTACTTAAACCAGGAATGAAGTGTTTTTTTCCAGTGAGCTGTAGACCAATTTTGCTTATTAATACTGACATCAAGATATTGGCAACAATGTTAGCCTCACTCTTAGAGAAAGTGTGGGAGAGACTTATTAGTCCTGAACAGGTTGGCTACATGAAAGGCTGACATTCTAGTGACCATACTTGTAAGCTTTTTGATCTTATCTCAGCATCAGAGGAGACCAGAGATGCTGCTGCTCTGGTGTTCCTCACCACCAAGAAGCAATTTGATTGAGTATTGTGGCCCTACTTATTTAAAGTGCTTCAAGTCTATAACATGCCTTTGGCTTTTGTTAAATGGATTCAATTACTTTATAGTTTGCCGTCCACTACAGTTTGATGTAATTGCATCCTTTCACATCCTTTTTTTTTTTTTTGAAATTTCTTTTTATCCCCCACCTCGAGCCCTGGCATTGTCACTTGACCTGTCGTGAACCCGAAGGAACCCCTCCATGGAACCATTGGCTTATCCCCCCAGGTGAGGTCAGAATGAGAGTTAGTACTCAGGTCCCTTGAGCCACCCTTTTAGCCCCATACCTTCCAAGTCTCATTGGGGTCCTCACTCCAGGATGCTCCTGCAGATGACGATGGCCTACTTAGCCCTCTTGTTAGTGTTGCACTGGGCTGAGACATTTTCAAATGTATTTCCCCAGAGATGTGATGTGCACTGACACCACAGCTTATGCAGGTGTCCATCATGCTCCTCACCACTGTAATGGCTTGGGCAAGCAGAACCTCCAGGCATCATTAGAGGTTGATCTTGCACCAAGCCAAGGCTCCTGCTACCCCCGGGAGGAGACGAGCAGTCCATAGGATGCTCAAGCTTCCTCTCCCCGGCTGGCCCTCTGGCAACCAAGTTCATTCCTGAGCCTGGGTCGCCGGCATTGCGAGCAGTAGCACTACCACTGCACCGGTGAGCCGGCTTTTATCATCCTATTTTGATTACTGCCGGCACCTGTCTAGGTTGCTGTCTTTACCCATTTTTATTTAATTTATATTTAGAGCCCTTGTTATTGAAGCTGAAAGAGAACCCTTGGGTTTGGGGTATATCAGTGGGAACTGTTGAATATAAATTTTCTGTATAAGCAGATGATATTTTGTTGCATCTCTCAGAGCAGTCAACATCTATCTTTGCTGTGCTGGATGAAAATAAAGTATTTGGTTATATTGCTGCTTATAAACTAAATCTTGATCAAACTAAAGTCCTGCCCCAAATACATCCGTAGACAAGGTCCATATTTTATCTATGGGATTGCAGTGGGAGTCCAAAACACTGACATACTTAGGAACTCAGGTTCAACGTCATCTTATGACTCTCTTGAAAGTTAATTTAGACCTAGTATTAAATAATATTAAAAGTGATTTAAAATGGTCGGATGCTTCACCGCTCTCTTCATGGAGTCAGGCAAATGTCATAAAAATGAACCTTCTTTCCCAAATTTTATTTCCTCTGGGAATGCTCAATATTATTTTACCACATAAATGGTTCTTTCAGCTCCACTCATTGCTTTCCACTTTCCTATGGAAGGCTGGAGCTGTTGGAGGGCACATTCTAAAGTGACATTTCCTGTTACCCATGGAGGTATCTGGTTGCCTACTTTTTTTACTTATTACCTTGCTTTACATGGGTCTAAGTATTTTTCTTGGGAGGGTCTTTAGATGGGGAACAGCAGACCTATGTGCAGTCCAACCCCGTTTATCCAAACAGCATGGGGGACATAAAATATGTTCGGATAAATGGGGGATCGGTTAAGAGAGAGAGCAGAAGATACGGAGGTGCATCAACAACTTTATTATATTTACTCAAGTGCATAAACAAGTTAAAATCATTAATTTACAAAGTTGGACTGCATCACAATAAGTAAAGTAAGCTCAAATCAAGTGCACACTACATTATTCAAGTGCAATAGCACAATTCATGCAACAAAATTCATAATAGATTTTTGCTTCCTGTTGTCACACTGTTTATGTGTGGTTCACTGCTTCATAGAATGAAGCAGCATTACTCAGACAGGATCATAGTCCAACTGTGATTCAAGTTACAAAATACATTTTCCAAGCCTGTCTACTGCCTCACCATGGGAGGGTGCAACTAGGGGAGCTGCAGTTTTGTCCTCTTCCTCCTCCTCCTTGGACTCGACTGGTGTTTCCTCGGGCTGTGTAACCATTTCCACAATTGCATCCTCAGATAGCAACTCATGTCCCTGATCATCTGCATCATAGGAGACTCACTCCTGTATCTCTTGCTCAGTCAGATGGTCAGGGAGAGAGGAGGCAAGTGATGTCAGCTCTGAGAAATCACCTGGCGCATGGAGAGCACCATTGTCAGGAGAGGGAGGGGTTTGCTCCTGATCATGGCTAGTTTAAATGCCTGATTTAGTCCATAGAAACATAGATACATAGAATTTGATGGCAGATAAGGACTGCATTCTTGAATTCCCCCAATGTTTTTGACTCTATGACCACTTTAGAAAGGCTGTTCCATGCATCTACAACCCTCTCTGTGAAGAAATACTTCCTCACATTACCTCTGAGCCGTCCCCCCTCTATCTTCAAATTGCGCCCCCTTGTTCTTGCACATCTCTTTTTTTGAAAGATGCTACCCTCTTGGACTTTGTTGATTCTCTTGAGGTATTTTAAAGTTTCTTTCATGTCCCCCCTCTCCCTCCTTTCCTCGAGGCTCTATATCTTAAGCTCCTTTAGCCTTTCTTCCTATGTCTTCTGGTGCAGACTCTGCACCATTTTGGTTGCCCTCCTCTGGACAGCCTCCACCCTGTCTATGTCTTTGCGGAGATGGGGTCTCCAGAACTGTACACAGTACTCCGGATGTGGTCTTACCAACTGTCTGTACAGAGGGCCAACAACTTCCTGTTTTCTACTGGCGTTGCCTCTCCCTATGCATCCCAGTATCCACCCAGACCTCCTTACTGCCTTCTCACATTGCTGGCCCACTTTTAGGTCACCTGATATGACTACCCCCAGGGCTCTTTCCATTTTTTTTGTTATCAGTATCTCACCCCCTATTGTGTACTCTTGCCCTGGGTTTGGTTTCCCAGGTATATTACCTTTCACTTCTTTGTGTTGAATTTAGGCTGCCATACATTTGACCATTCCTCCAACCTTGCCAAGTCCCTTTTCATCCTTTCCACCGCACCTTGCGTATCAACCCTGTTGGAAATCTTTGTGTCATCTGTAAAGAGACATACCTTCCCCTTCAGTCCCTCTACAGTGTCACTTGTAAAAACATTAAAAAGGACAGGCCCCAGTACTGAACCCTGCGGTACCCCACTAATAATCCTCCTTTCTTCACTGTGGACTCCATTTACTATTACCCGCCATGTCCTGTTGTCCAGTCAGTGTTTTACCCAGGCTACCTCCCTGGGACCCACTCCCAGGCTGGCTAATTTGTTTATTAATCTTTTGTGCGGGACTGTGTCAAATGCCTTGCTAAAGTCTAGGTAGGTCATGTCCACAGCCCCTCCCTGGTGTACTACTTTGGTCACCGAGTTAAAGAAATCAATTAGATTTGTTTGACATGACCTTCCTGCTGTGAATACATGCTGCCTTGGGTCCTGTGCCCCACTGGCCTCTAGGTACTCAACAATTCTTTCCTTCTGAAGTGATTCCATCATTTTCCCTACCACTGAGGTCAAAATGACAGGTCTGTAGTTTCCTGCCTCTGTCCTGCTCCCACTTTTGTGAAGAGGGATCACATCTACCCTTCTCTAGTCCTCAGGTACCAAACCATCCTCCCATGATTTATTAAAAAGGGTAGTCAGTGGTGTTACTAGTTCTTCCCTTAGTTCTTTTAGAATTCTGGGGTGAATCCCATCTGGCCCCATTGCTTTATCCACCTTCAGTTTTAAGAGTACTTTCAGAACCCTTTCTTCTGTGAAAGGACTATTATATCAACCCCCCTATCCAGAGTGATTCTATTGACTGGATAAGGTCTCTCCCCCTGCTTTTTCATTGTGAATACTGAGCAGAAATATTTGTTCAGTATCCCTGCTTTTTCACTGTCGCTCTCTGCCCAACAACCTTCCTCATTATTCAGCCTCAGTATCCCTGCCTTCATCTTTCTTTGCTCCCTAATGTACCTATAAAAGGTTTTATCCCCCATTTTTAAATGAGTTGGCTATCTTTTCCTCACTTTGGGCCTTTGCTATTCTGACTGTCTTCCCCTTTTCCTTCTGCTTTAACTGGTACAGTTCTCTGTCCTGCTCCTTCTGTGTTTCCTTATACTTCCTGAATGCTATCTTTTTCTCCTTTACCTTCCCCACCTCTTCTTTTGAGAACCATAGTGTTTTTTTCTTTCATTTTGATTTGATTATTTGCTTCACACAAAGGCTTGTTGCCTCTGTGATGGCAATTTTGATGTTTCCCCATTGTTGCTCCACCCCACCTTCTTGCCTGTTTGCTAGTGCTTTCTGAGGCACTCTCTCATTTTGTCAAAATCAGCCCGCCTGAAGTCCAGTACCTTCACTTTTGTGCGGCTTGACTCTACAGCTAAGTTTATCATGAACCACACTGTGTGGTGGTCACTTGTTCCCAGATGGCTACCCACTTCAAGATCAGAGATCCTGTCTCCATCCCCAATTTGAGAGTACCAGGTCTAAGACTGCAGCCTCCTGAGTGGGTTCCAAAACTAGCTGTCTGAGGCATGCCCCCTGTAGGGCATCGAGAATGGCCCTGCTCTTAGATGTGGCTGCAGCAAAGGTGCTCCAGTTAACATCTAGCATATTCAGATCCCCCATCGTAATGTCTCACCTTTCTCTGCCATCCCAAGGATGCCTTCTACTATATCATGTCCTTGTCCATTTCCTCCCCAGAGATGGGGGTCTGTATACAACCCCTGTGCAGATTGTGGAGTTATTTCCAGTCTCCAGGGTGACCCACAGTGCCTCCTCTCCTCCCTCTTTACCCTTTAGTTCTGTTGCTTTAATCCCTTCCCTAACATAGAGAGCTACTCCTCCTCCTCCTCTTCTTCCCTCCTTGGCCTTCCTGTAGATTGTGTACCCTGGTATGTTGACATCCCAGTCATGGTTCTCTGTCTACCATGTTTCTGTGACTGCCATGATATCCAGGCATCCCTCTTCCATCAAGGCCACCATTTCGGGGAGATTTTTACCTAGACTACGGACATCGGTACTCATTACCCTCCATTTTTTTCTGGCTTTATTTCTTGCCCCATCCCTGTCTTTACTGCCCTTGTTTTTTTCTCCATTTACCCATGCCCTTATCCCTATCGACTGCTCTGTCTTGGTGTTTACCTCACTAACTACACTGATTTCTTTGGGGGGGGCTAGGATTTTGTATGTCATCTGATCTCACCAGATCCCAAGCTTCGGCTGCCATATAAATGACATCTTTTAAGTTGATTGCTTTAAGAATGCTTTTAAGGGGTGAGTTTTCATTGTCCTTGGTGAGGACAGTCAGAAGCAATTTATTTGGTATCCCCACTTGAAAATTTCCAGTAACCCTTAATCACAGGGTTGGAGTTTGGAGGTTGTGTTAGAGAGCAAGAACATTACCCTGATTGTACCATCCTGTGACCAGACTTCAGGAATGTCTGAATGGGCTGGTGAGTTGTCAAGCAGTAAGATTGCTTTCAGAGAAAGACCTGTGGTGCACAGGTAGACTTTAACCTGCAGTACGTACTGATCAGCAAACCACTGCCTTAAGATGTGCCTTAGGGTGTTCCATTGTTACTCATACTGTACGGGCAACGTGGCTTTGTTAAGGTGTTTAAAACACCTCAGTTCCCTGGACTTTCCAAAAAGCAGCAGCTTAAGTTTATGTCCCACTGCATTTACACTCCCCAAGATGGTTACACATTCTTTTTACTTTTTAAAACCCAGGGCATCATGTTTAGAGCCATGGGCTAGTGTGCAGTCTGCGAGGAATCTCCAAAACAGACCAATCTTGTCAGCATTGAAGATCTGTTCTGGAACAAGACCCTCACACTCAATTCTATCCAGCAGCATTTCAATCAAGGTGGTGATGTCTTGGTTGGCTGAACTGCTTATGATCACTACATGAAAGCACCTTGCAAATGTTTTCCTCAACACTAGCCCACTAATTCCGCAACTCCTCCTTTCCAACCTGACGTACGCCATGTTTCTACCCCTGGCTCTCACTCTTTCCCTATTAACTCTTCCTGCTGCACCCTCCCTTCCCTGTCCACTCCAGCCTGGCTAAAGCCCCACCCCATTCATAGTAGTGTCCCAATTATCTACCCCTCCTCTGTCATTATCATAATAGACTGGTACATGACAGACATTGTCACTTTCTGTGGTTTTAGCCCAATTTTTCCCCCAGGCATCAGTAATATATCCCTCCTCTTCTTTGCCTCTCTAATCTGCCACCCCATACGCGGCCTCCTTCCCCTATATGTGTAGTTGCCGGCTGCCTCACTCAAAAGATCTCTGCTTATAATCCCTATATGCCTGTGGTTGATTGTACATCTGCTGACTTCCTCAATTGTAAAATAATGCTGTTTTTTTTATTTATCTCAACCTTGTACTGTACTGTATACACTGTATATACTTTTTCTTCCTTGTATATTATTGCTTTTTGTATACCTGCTTCTGTACTGTAATTTGATGTATTCATGACCACGTCCACCTTGCAAATGAACCTTGCTCAATGGTGCACGCCTGGATAAATAAAGATTCTGATTGACTGATTGGTTGAACTGAGCCACTCCCCACACAATTAAAACTGCCTGATGCTGTGCCTTCTTTTAAAATGATTAAGCCATCCTTCGCTAGTCACAAAAGATTCAGGATTACCAAGTCTATTATGGAATTGTAATGCTTTCTCCTTTACTAAAGGGCCAGATATTGGTGTGCCCTTCTCTCTTTCCTGGCAAAACCTAAAATAAATTGCCTCATTTCTCTGGTTGTCTTTGCAAGTTTGCATGTTTTTTCTATCTGAAGCTCTGGCTGCTGTTTCCATCTTCATAGCAAAATCTCTCAACTTCTCCTTGGCAGTTTTCAGGTCGCTGATGGTAGACTTGCGTACACCATATTCGTTTGCCAGCACAAAAGCTCTTTTACCATTTTCCAAGTGATTGAGAATTCATAACTTTTCTGACAGGGTGAGCACAACTTTTTTTTAGTTTTTTTGCCATGATAGCACTGCCACAACTTCCCAGACTGCACTTTTAATCAGCAGTAGAAATTGTTTCACATCTTGGTAAATGGGTGTTAACTGGCGCTAAGCTATAATTAATTAATTGTCATTCAGTAAGTGATTGGACCACAAAACACCAGGTGAAAATCAATGTGATTTAGAGTAGGGGACATCAGAAGGGTTCATTAGATAGGAAGGATTGGATGAGAGGATGATGGTTAAATGGGGTTGGATTGTACCATTTTGGCTCTCCCTGGAACAAACCCTTTGCCTTGGAGAAAATTTGCAACAGACAGCATTGTTATTTACATCCCCATCCATACTGCAGAGTAGAATAAAAACTACCCCGATGTATTCGTCTCTATGTGCTCATACCCAACTGTGCTGCTATTATGGGTTTACCATTAGAACTTGCACAGCACAACCACTTTTATACAGTCATAATTTTAGAATTGCACATTGACCAATTCTGCCTTCTTTTTTTTACCAGTGCATCCTTTTATTTCAATATCTGATCGTCTTTTGAACAATCACTTATTGGATTTGCTGTCTATTCAAGTTAAATTTAATTAGACTCCCCAAAACCTTTTGTAAATATTTACAGTTACTAGTGGCATTAGCCACTTGTTTTGGGCCATCTCCATATACTGATTCACTAACATCACTTTTTGACAATTTTACTTCTACTGCTTACATGTGACATGCGGTAGCTCGATTATATCGATTATATCAATCACTAGATCCAGCTGTGACCACTGGGTTTGCCTACTATTGGCAGAATTCTCTTAGTCTGACTTGGGCAACATCAGCTCGGGTAAAAATCTGGAAAAATCTTTATAGACTGATAAAGCAAGATCATTATAGGCAAGTGCAATTTAAAATGTTACATAACTCATATTTACCTCCTGCATGCTTATATGAAATGGGACAAGTGGAGTCTGCTACCTGTAACAGGTGTAGCAAAGCAGACAGTTGTCTTTTGCATATGTTATGGCAATGTGAGAAAGTGGGGAACTGTTTAAAACAGCTATCAAAACCCAGTTAGATCCTACATTTGATTTTGTCAATTTATTTACCCCTGAAATTTGTTTATTGGAACCATACCAGGACATCTCTTTTTCTTACCAATGATATTATATTGGTCTTATTGATGCTGCAGCTAAAATGGTTATTCTTCAACATTGGTTGAATGATCAGTTACCGTCCTGGTCAGAATGACATGGAGGAATCCTCTGTGCCCTTACCCTAGAACTACATATTGCCAATACTCAACATAAAAGATCTTCTTATATTGCAAAATGGGGGTCCCTGTATGCTTGGTTGTCTACATTATAGTATGGGGATATTATAGTCTACAATCGGGCCTCCTTGTTTAGTTCCATTATATAACACTTGCTTTGTTTGGTTGAGCAGCTGGGGAGGTGGGGATAGTGTTTTTATTTTATTCTATTTTGTTTGGCTATATATAGTTTAGTTAATTTTGTTCTGTTGTGATAAACTGTTATGTTCTTCTGTGTTATGGTTATTCAAAAATAAAGTATACTATAACAAAGAAAGATAATATCCTTATCTTACCTTTCTTTCTCTGCACTTCCTCAAATTTATTTATAGTAGGTTGCTGTTCCCTCTAGACTCACCTGTTTGTCACTCTTACACGACTGCTGCTTAAATGTTGTGTATACTTTACCTGAATCCTCTAAAATTGCTGTATTATACATAATGTTACTGCTTATTGCCCTGATATCAATTGTATTGTGTTATATGCTTATTTTTACTTGTTCCCCTTCCCCCCAGGATGCCTTGGAGATGAGCAGTTTATTGCTCGTGTGCCTTTCCTGGTGAAACATTTCAATAAAGATAATATATATACATGCTACCAGCCATGTTAGTGTGTTGTTAATGACAACTGAGTACAACGTGAGATTTCTGTTTCAATGTAGCGATCAAGACCAAGTAAAGGAAAAGGCATTGGGGTAAGGATTCATAATTGATATTAGTAGTTGTATATGATGGGCAAAGTGTAAAGAACAAGGGTTAAATTGAGCATCAGCCTCAAAACAACATTCTTACAAACCATGCCAGTGAAAAAATAAAAACAGATCCCCCTCCTCCCTCTGCATCTCACCCCAGTAGAGATGCAGTGAATTTAAATTCCGCCGGCGAAGTGCACTTCGCATTGTTACTCCGCTATGCAGAGTGGCCAATGCAAAAGGCTCACTTCACCTAATAATTATTACTTTGAGTTGTCATTCCGCCTTAATGCGAAGTAAGGAGAAATGACAACAATATTTGGCAGCCCTTCACACACAGTCACTAAAATTAATGTGTATCCCCAAAATGGTCATGTCTTGTATCCAGAAAACTCCCCAGTGCTGACAAAGTGTAATGACAGCACAAGAAATGCAAAGTCTCCCAAAATTAATAGCGCACTCAGACGTCTTGCATGCAGTAGTCACACACAGTCACCAGAATTAATGTGCATCCCCAAAATGCTACTGTCTTGTGTCCAGAAAATTCCCCAGTGCTGATGAAATTAAATGAGAGTGTAACAAGAAATGCAAAGTCTCCCAGAATTAATAGTGTACTACAAATGCACAGACAGATTAAGATTGCGCTGCACACTCAACAGATGCAGACACAAAGGCACAGCAACACCTAACCAGTGCTCATAAGTCACAAATCCAAATCTGGAAAAGAATAACTTTTGCCGGTTGGGGGGGGGGGTAGTGCGCAACAGTACCAGTCCACTACCAATAAAGATACCACAAAGCAGTATAAAAAATTCATGCAGGTGTGGTGTATAGCAGGTTCACACTGCTACAGTTACTCTGTGGCACAATAAAAGGTGTCTGATTTAATGGCACACATCGCACACACACTCACACACACTGCAAGTGATGCATAGCAAATTGAAAACCTTTACTAATATAACCAAATGTTTTAAACAAACTGAAATTATACACTGCTGCACCACGACAATCAGAAAAAAAATGTCAAGAATTACTGAAAATATTACTGTGCGTACATTAACACAGTTATACAAGAAAAATATAACCAAAACAGAAAGACTGCCTTTTTCTCCCAGTTAATCTACCTACACCACAGATATGCCTCTCCCCCAAAGCACACTTCACAGTACACAGACTGACTGTTTCTAAATTAACATTCAAAATCCACACACAAACAATAAACACTCAATAATATGAGCACAGAAGGATTTCCTATACCCAATGTAGTAATTTGTGAGCAAAAAAAAAATAGCTCAAAAATACTTTTTTAACAGCTTTTAGAGGATATGAATCGCTGAGCTCCGAGAGGAAACTGTCTCCATCTTCCACTACACACACTACACAGAACTGAGGCTGTGCAGAACAAATCTAGAGCCCATGTTATCTGCAATCCCATAACGCACTGCAAAATTCACCTTTGGAGCTGAAGAACAAGGCGAAGGGAGGAGAAGTGCATTGATTTCAATGTACTTCCTCTTAAAATTGGTGGAGAAGCGGTTTGGGGAAGACGTAATAACGCAAAGTCATTGTTTCCAACGTACTTTGCCTTCCCCATTATAACGCAAAGTATTCCGCTTCACATTGCGGAGCACTTCGTGGATTCCATGAATCACTTTGTGTAGCGAATTTCAGCCACTTCATCCATCACTACTCACCAGCCATGGATAAAAGTGAGATGCTGTGGTGTGTTTGGCTCCCTTTGCTGTGTTAAACTGCTGACTCAGTGCCGTTGTTGCTGTACCCTGCAGGGTACTGTTGGGTCAGCAGTTTTGTAACAACATTGTGAGGGATCTGCAAATTAAAACAAAATGTAAACAAAGTCACAGCAGGCATTGGAGCTTTTTTAAATGACTATAAAAATCAAAAGTTTTATGTTTAAATAGGAAAACATTAAAATGTGTAATGTCTTTTGATATAAACTAGTTCCTTCACCTTAAACTAATTGTATTTTTTTTTGGCCCTTTAGATTTTTGACCCACTGTGGCCCCTGTAGTTGAAGATGATACCTGGTGCTCCGTGAACACACAGTCTTGAGTTCCTCGCCCACACGCAAGTCTTGAACCCCCAAAACAGAACAGTACATTCTGTATTTTTTCTTATTTATGTATTTTTTTTTCCTTTTCCCCCTTTTGTACCATCAGCTCCTGAGGAGCCGGTAAGAAGTGATAGCACATGCATGCATAGACCAATGACTCAGGTAACGTGAGCACAGTGCAGAAGGGACTACAGGTATGTCATTTCAAAGGAAGTATGCAGAAATTAATAAAAAACCTTTAAAACAGGCTCCATTTAGTGCAGCAAGTGGGCTGCAGTGTCACTCCTTTCTCCAGTGAGTGTAATGACTGGGTGAGGGGGAGTGAGCGGACGACAGCCTGAGGTGGGGAATAACAGCAGGTAAGCTATCAGTCTGTTCAGAAAAAGAAAAAAAAGCAGGAGTGACTGCCTGAAATTATTAGAGATGGCTGTATTATTTTCCAGAAATGTTTTCTTTTTTACAAGTAAGATGTTCTCTTTCTGTGTTTGTGTGTGATGTGGTTTTTCTCAGTAAAGACAAGAAAAAAATGGTGGCTATTTCATTTTTGAAAATTCTATGGCTCAAGGATTTTGTACAGGGACTGCAACTTGCTTGGCTGGACTAGTTTTCAGCCTTGCATTAGACACTTCTAATGCATGGCTACCAGCCAATAAAATTGCTTAAAAACCTTTGTCCATTTTATAATCAGTAATAACAAATCCTCCCTCCTACCTCTGCAGCTCCCTTCCACAGCAGAACCACAGACGAGACTGCTTCCTACTCAGTACTAAAAAAAAATAACAATCCCACAAACTGGGCCACAGATTTAGTCAAAGCAAAAGGCCAGATTTTCAAAGGGCTTAGATCGCCACAAGCCCCAGCTGCACCAATGATGCAGCATATGGGACTTTTGACAATCTAACAGGATTTTTGTATCCCTTGTTTCAATTGCCACAAGTTAGACCAAATTTTTCAGGTCTAACTTGCAGCAATCCTTGGGGACATTTTTATGGTGCTGAGCCAGATATTTGGTGCTAGCTGCCGTTAATCGTGAAACCGTTTGCAACTGCACCCGAATTGTAAAATCAAACACAGTTTCGGAGATGGGGTGTGGTGCACTGCCAGAACCTAAGCATTGTGGTGCAAGCCCTGTGCCATGCTTTGAAAATTCAGCCCAAAGACTCCCTCCTTCCTCTGCAGCTCCCTTCTCCAACAGAACCACAGATTGGACTGCTCTCAAGTGATTATTGAAAAATAAAACAATTCCATAAATTGGACCACAGATTTAAAAAAAAAATCCTCCCTTCTACTTGGAGCTCCCTCCCCCAAAAGAACCACAAACTGATGGAATTTATCAGCTGTTGTAAAATGCTGGCAAGCCATGACTGTGAATCCTGCCAGCAGAATAGGCTCCTACCCCTATTTTCTTACTATAAAAAGAGATGATAAGCACTGCAGATTTCAGAACAGTAAAATCAGTTAAGTAATAAAGCATGACAGGGTGTGTGTTGCACTGGGATAACGTCACACTCTGTGTGGTTGGGCATGAGGTTGAAGACTGAGTGTGTCCAATAGCAAGGCAAGACATTATCCCAGCATAACACTCACCCTAGAGTGCATTATTGCTATTATACAATGGCTATTTTGTGGACATAAAAAAAAATGTTATTTAAGTTTTTATTTAATTATTTTGCATGTGGAGGTATACTTCTGTAAAAAAAATAAAAAAGTCCACAGTTTCTATTATGTGCAGCAGGTGGCGCTACTGCTACGTAACTGCTTTTCTGTTGCTCTGGGCTTGCCCTGCCTAGCTGTTCCTCACAAAGACTTTTCTTTTGTGTTGAACCCACCCCCCCCCCAATTTAACTGCTTTTCTGCTGCTGTGGGCTTGCTCTGCCTGGTTGTTCCTCACTAAGACTTCTTTTGTGTTGTAGCCTCCCACCTCCCCCAACTGGCACCCACGCACCCCAGGTTTAATTAATTTGGGCCCATTGGTCCTGCTGCCTGCTGTGTGAGCAGGTGAATATGTGCATGACTTTTTGTTTTTTCTAATAAACTGTGTGGTAAGGAAGCTGGAGTGAATAGCATCTTTTATTTCAGTAGCTGAGCAGTCCTGGTACCCCCCCCCCATCCCGTCGTCTGACATTTCCTCTGAGTCTCGCTTATGGATGGTGCTGATTTTCGACTGTTTCTCTTAGGTACCGCAATGTCTTTACCAAGAGAAGAATGGTTTTGAAGGGTTCAAATACTGAAGGGCCATGTTTTGAAGCTGCCATTTTCTACAGAGCACTATTGAGTGCATGGGATGATGGGATAACAATGATAGTTTTTGACCTGGAGAGACGCAATCAAAAGATGCTTTCACAGATCGGAAGGTGTGTTTCATTCATTGTGTGCTATGAAAATAAGGTTTGCTTATTAATTTGTGATAGTGATGGGGAAAAGGGACAGCCATGCAATGTCATTTTCATGAAGGATTGCAGTAGAAGCAGGGCTGCTGAAGGAATCAGTGAAGTGGGGTCTGTGGAGTGATTCACATTACAGTTGCTGTGGTCTTCTGTGTGCTGGGACTAGACCTGTGATGTAGTGGGATAACATCACGGGTCCAGTCCCAGACTGACCAATTAAAGGGAAACAATTTTCTTGCCATTGTATAATGTGCTATATCAATAACATCTCAGATGACTGAAAGATCAGAACATCGTTAATATCCATTTATTGAAGAGTCTTACATCCTCGAGCATCTAAATGCTAGGTTACTCATTTTTGTCATAGTTTGCTTAGTCAAAAGGGAGCTCTTAGAAAAATACAAGCTGCAGATTGACATCGGGGAAACATTGCAGCATGTAATTCAACAACTATAGTAATAAAATGAAAGTAGACACATATTCATAAATAAAGGTCTAATTTTAAATAAACAGATGCAAATACAGGGAGAAAATTAAAATTTAATAATTACTGGTGACCCCCTTTATCAACCTGAATTCAGATATGCTTCAAACACCGTAATAACCTGAAATCGGGTTATTACGGCGTTTGAGTAGCTCTGAGTCACTGCTCACTTACACTGTCCTTTACATTTCTTCAACACAGCGTTTCCGATTGGTGTTCGCTGATCAATTACATGCCCCAAATCCAAAGAGAAGTGCTTGTATAAAAATTAGACTTGCAGGTAGCTAATTTTTCCTGTTTGAACAGGCTGAGTAGACTGGAGGAGAGCGAGTGACTGGTGGCTTGGTGCTGAGATCTGCGTGAAATGAGCGCATATAGCAAACACCTGCTCACGCCTGAATCTCACCTTCTGAAGCCACCGAGCCATCGCTCTCCTCAGTCTACACTCGTCGGCTTCTGTTTTTCAAAACTGAGATAAAAATTAGCTGAGCACCCACAGGTAACAATTTTTTTATACAAGGCACTTCTTTCTTTCTGGATTTGGAGGCATGTCATTTACCAAAACGAACACCACTGGGCCGTTCTCTCTCTCTCCCGCCTAAGTTCTTCTACACACAAAGTCCATGCACCAGTAATTATATAAAATAAAAGATATGGAAATGTGTATGAATATTTTTCACTCTTGGTGTGTGATGACACATAAACCTCCGAGCTCGCTCTCGAGGTTTATGGGTCATCACACACCTCAGGTGTGAAAAAAATATTCATAACACACACATCCATATCCATTATTCTCTATGTTAATACATTTACCATTGATCTTTAACAAGATCAGTGGCAAATAAGGTTTTTAACCTATATATATTATTTCAGCCAAAAGTGACAAGTGGCTCTGTCAGTATTCAGGCAGGTTGGACCACTGTCAGAGCAGCTGCGAAACAACAATCATATCACATTTATTTCATTAGATACACTGATCCAGAGCAGATTCCCAAACTACTGATTGAAGAGGCAGTTCATATACTTTTATCTTCATATATTTGGTCACATATGAACGTATGAAAATGCAGGCAGAAATATGCCTCACAGTCTGTCGAGTCTGCTCAATTGTGCAGCTAGCCCCTCATCTTGTAGCTGCCCCCCCACTCCTCCCCTGCTTAGATTTGCCATCCCCCTCACCATGTCCCATCCCCTCTTGAAGCTGACCACCATCTTACAGGCCACCACCTCCTGTGGTAGTGTTCCACTTGCTCACCACCCTTTCTGTGAAGAACTGTCTCTTTTCCTTCCTCCTGAATCTTCTTACCTCCAGTCTGAGACTGTGCCCTTTTGTGTCCCTTCCTCTTCTAAACTGCAAGATCTCCTTTGTTTGAGTCTTGTTTATCCCTTTCAAGTATTTAAAGGTCTCAATCATGTCCCCCCATCCCTCCTCTCCTTCAAGGAATACATACCTAGCTTGCTCAGCCTTTTCTCGAAGGGCTTGCCCTCCATTCCCTAGATCATCTTTGTCGCACTACACTGCACCCTTGCCAACTATCTGACATTCTTCTTCAGGTACAGATGCCAGAACTGCATGCAGTACTCCAGGTGCAGCTTACCAGTGACCTGTAAAGGGGGAGGATTGCCTCACTACTTCTGGAGTAGATCCCCCTTACTATGCATCCCGGCATCTTGTTGGCCTTCGCTGCTGCCTTCCTACACTGAGCAGAGTTGTTCATACTCCCCACTATAAGTACCCCTAGATCCTTTTTCTCCATGGTGCTACCCAACTGTAAGTAAGTAAGTAAGCAAAATTTATTTTAAACACGTTCCCAAAAGATCAAAGTGCTTTACAAATAGCAATGAATAAAACAAATACAATATTAATAATATTAACAATATAAAATCATACACCATGAGCTTTGTACCCCTCCCAACTGATAATCCCTCCTGGTTCTTTGCTCCAAAGTGCATCACCTTGCACTTTTGGCATTGAGTCCCAGCTGACATGTTTCTGACAATTCCTGCAGTTTAGTTAGGTCTTCCTGTAGCCCCTCCCATCCCTCAATGTCATCAACCACCTCCCCATTTTGGTGTCATCTTCAAACAGACTGATCTTACTTCAGATCCCATGTGAGATATTAGTTATGAATAACCCGAAAAACATCGGCCCCAGCACCGATCTGAGTGGCAGCCTGCTCATCACTGCCCTCAGTGCTGAGAGTTCCCTTCCCACTACCATCCTCTGCTGCCTACCTCTTAGAAAAATTTGTTATCCATTTCACTATCTTCACTCCCACCACCACAGTTTCCAGCTTTCCCCCCAGCCCTCTCTTGCGGCACAGAGTCAAAGGCCTTGCTGAAATCCAAATACAGGACATCCACTGGATGGCCCTTGTCTAATTCCTTTGTCACCCAATTGTAGTACTCAATGATCTTGGTCTGGCAGGATCTGCCTGAGACAAACCCATGCTGATGCCCCTCCTGGAGTCCATTGTCCTCCAAAAAGGTCAACAGCCTCTCTTTCAGGATTGTCTCCATGAGCTTCCCCACGATTGATGTGAGGCTCACTGGCCTGTAGTTTCCTGGTTTATCCTTTGGGCCACCTTTGTGGATAGGCACAACATGGGCCATCCTCCAGTCCTGTGGTACACATCCCATGTACAGGGAGGTAATGAGCAGGTCAGCCAGTGTCCCTGCCAAATCCTCGGCCAGCTCCTTGAGTACCCTAGGGTGAATGCCATCTGGCCCAGGTGCCTTGTCCACCCTCAGTCCTTCCAGTACCCTATCCTCAGTAATCGTTGCATCTTCACCCCTCCCACCCTGCCTACCCAACCCACCCCCCCAGTGGTACCTGCCCTGCTTTCTCTTGCATGAATACAGAACAGAAGTATTCATTCAATGCCTCTGCCTGATCCTCCCCTCTCTCCATCCACCCCTGTCCTTTTTTATCCTGACTGTTTAGTCCTTGTTGTTCCTTCTTTCCCTTATGTATCTGAAGAAATCCTTTTTTCTGTTTTTAATACGTTGTGCCAGACTCAGCTCCCTGGAAGCCTTGGCTGCTCTGACTAGTTTGGTGGCCTGCATACTCTCTAGTGGGTTTTTACGTTACTACAGAATGAGGAAATTGATATTTAGGTATTTTCCTCATTCTGTAGTAATGTAAATACCCAAAACAGAGTCTGCAGGCTCCATTTTCCTCTTTTTGCTTTACTTCTACTACTTATTTTATAACCTCACTATTGTTTTTTGAACTTCTGGTAATACATTTTTCTAGCAATCCTGTTGTTTACTGAGAGAACATATGTGACAGAACTTGTTCCTATTTGTTCATACTGCATTCCTCTAATAAGCCTTTTTTAGTTGTTTTAAATGATGCAAATGAGGAAATAATTAAGGCATACCCAAAAAGGCATGCAAATAGAAGACATGGATATTCACTGACAGTACAAGCACATTTACATAAAGCAGGGTGACGAACTGAACAAAAAAATAATCTCTGCCAATGCTAGCTTACTGAGGAATGGAGAAATGGCTTACCATATACAGTTACATTACCATGGGAATTCATTTTCCTTAACATTACTCAGTATATGAACCACGCAGCTACAGTAGCATCAGTAAAACATGCATAATAACATAATTCAATGCAGCATATTACTGATGCACAAGCTTCAGAGGAATAAGACTGCTATGGTAGTGACATTGCAAAATGCTGCACATTGTGTTCATATATATATATATATATATATATATATATATATATATAAATTCTTTAGTAATTGGTATTCTCATGCACATAGCTATTTCAAACCAAGAAGCAATGCATTTAAAGGCAGTCTAAACAATTTTTGTGGAAGTTGCTGCATACTGAATGGGACATTTAAATTGTTGAGAAGTCCATAATGCATTCACGATTACTTATTTCTGAATGTCACACTGCAGGGGAAATACCATGGAGGGATAACACTTTGCAGCTTCTTTGAACTCAGCCAATGTAATCCAGTCATCTCTGCTCTTGTCTATCTTACTGAAAATCTTATCGAGCAGCATGGCTTGCACACAGCTAAAATGACAGCCTAAATCAATTTCTCTCACACCCTCATCCCTAATCTCTAGGCATCAGATCCTCTCTCAATGCTGAAATGCATTTCTGGGACCTACTTTGAGAAGTTGATGCCCTGTGCTACTGACTGACACCTTAATTTTGACATTTAGAGTTACCTTTAATTCCTACAAATATGCATATATATGAACCTGCCAGCAGAAAAAGGCCATTTAGTCTATCAAGTCTGTTTGATTTTGTAGCTAGCACCCCTACTCTGCAGCTGCCTCTCCCACCCTATCCCTTCCTTCCATGCCCTTCCCTTTTGCCCTATCCCAGCCCTTCTTGAAGCATTCCACTGTTTTATAGGCCACCACCTCTGCCGGTAGTGCATTCCACTCTGCTACCACCCTTTCCGTAAAAAAATGCCTCCTCATCTCCCTCCTAAACCTTCCACCCTCCAATATCATGTCATGACCCCAAGTGTCTCTCCCCACCCTTCCCTTGAACAGTCCCTCTGTGTCTGTCCTGTTTATTCCTCTCATGTACTTAAAGGTCTCAGTCATATCCCCCTGTCCCTCCTCTCCTCCAGAGAGTACATGTTCAACTCCCTCAGTTTAACCTCATATGGTAACACTCCTCAGACCCATGATCATCTTTGTTGCTCTGTGTTGCACCCCTTCCAGCAATCTAATGTCACTCTTTAGGTAAGGGTGCCAAAACTGAATGCAGTACTCCAGGTGGGGTCTGACCAGTGCTCTGTATAACAGCAGAATCACCTCCCTCCTCCTAGAGGTTATACCCCTTGCAATACAATCCAGCATCTTGTTGGCCACTGCTGCTGCTTTCCTACACTGTGCTGAGTTGTTCATTGCTCCCATAATGAGTACCCCCAGATCTTTCTCCTCCTCAGTCACAGCTAGCTGCACCCCTCAGATGGTAGCTCCTCTTTGGATTCTTTGCCCTGAAATGCAGCACCTTGCATTTTTTGGCATTGAAACCAAGTTGCCAGGTGTCAGACCATGTCTCCAGCCTTGTTAGATATTTCTGCAATCCCTACCACCCCCTCCTTGGTCATCCACCACTGCTCCCATCTTGGTGTCATCTGCAAATAGACTGATCTTGGTATTTATGCCTACTGAGATCTCTGCAATAAATACCCCCAAATAACAGTGGCCCCAGCACTGACCCCTGTGGGACCCCTCTCATCACTGCCCTTGGGGGTGATAATTCACCTCCCACGACCACCCTCTGCTGCCATCCCTGCGGTCAGGTCTCCACCCAACCCACCAATTTTGCCCCTGCCCCTGTGCCCTTTAGCATACATGCTAGTCTCCCATGTGGCACTGAGTCGAATGCCTTACTGAAGTCCAGGTACAGGACATCCACTGCATTCCCTTTGTCCATTTCCCTAGTCACCCAGTTATAGCAGTCAACTAGGTTGTCTGGCAGGATCTGCCCTTGACAAAGCCATGCTGCCAATTGTCCTGCACTCCACTGACCTCCAGCAGGGTCACCATCCTCTCCTTCAGGATTGTTTCCATCTGTTTCCCCACTATGGACATGAGACTCACTGGTCTTTAGTTCTCTGGTTCATCTTTGGGACTACTCTTATGGAATGGAACCACGTGAACCATCCTCCAATCCTGAGGTACATGCCCTGAATCCAGAGAAGCATTAAATAGGTCTGCCAATGGGCCTGCCAGGACCTCTGCCAACTCCTTCAGTACCCTAGGGTGTATGCCATCTGGTCCCAGTGCTGTGTCCACCCTCAGTGCCCTTAACCTGTCTAGTACTCTATCTTCTGTGATTTCCCTGTTCATCACCCCCTCCCCCTCTGATCCTTTCCTCCCCCCAACCTTAGGTATTTCCCCCTTTCTCTCTAGTAAAAATTACAGAAGGTAGTTGTTATGCTTCTGCCTTTTCTTCCCTTTTTTCTACCCATTCCCCCTCCTTCTTAATCCTTACAATTTGGTCCTTGTAACCCCTTTTCTCCCTGATGTACCTGAAGAAGTCTTTTTCCCCCTCTTCCATTCCCTTCGCCAGCCTGAGCTCCCTTGTTGCCTTTGCTGCCCTTACTTACTGGTCACATCCTTTGCTTCCTTCAGGTATTCCTCCCTGTCCTCACCCCTCTCCATTCTCCTGTATCTCCTATAGGCAACACTTTTCCTCCTAACCCTGTCTATGACACGCTTGCTCATCCAGCTAGGTTTCTTCACCCTAGCCTTTTTACTTTGGGCCTTGCTGTAGGAATTTGTTGCCTCCACTATCCCTAGCTTAATGAGTTCCCACCTCTGATTTGTGTCCATATTAGGCTGAATTCGATCCAGGAACCCTTGCACAACTTCACCCATCTATTTGAAGTAAGTCTTTCTAAAGTCTAGCACCTTTGTGCCAGTTGCCCCCTTCTCCCTGCCCAGCTGCAACTGGAACCATACTGTCTGGTGGTCATTCTCCGCCAGTGGTTCTTCCACCCTCAGATCCCTCACCCACTCCCCATTAGACAGTATGAGGTCAAGGGTATTCCTTTCCCTAGTTGGTTCGCTGACCAGCTGCATCAGGAAGTTATCCTGGAAGGCATCTAGAATTATCTGTTCCCTTCTACACTTGGTGGCAGGTGTCCCCCACTCCACTCCTGGCAGGTTGAAGTCACCTACTATCACCACCCCACCCTTCTCACAGTTCCTCTGGATCTGTTTCACCAATACCCTGTCTTTTCTAATTGGGAGGGCAGCCTGTACACCATCCCCAACCATAGTGTCCTGTTTTTCTGATCTTGGATCTGCATCCATAGAGCCTCTTCATCTCCCTCCTCCCCCCCCTCTTCCCTAACACACTTTAGCCCCTCCCTCAAGTAGAGTGCTACACCCTCCTTTCCCCTTAACTATATCCTTGCAGAATAGTCTGTAACCTGGAACTGCCAGGTCCCAGTCATGCTTTTGTGTGGCCCATGTCTCGGTGATGGCTGCCATGTCCACCCCTCCCTCTGCCATGAGATCCTGTAGTTCTGTGTTTTTGTTCCCCAGGCTTCTAGCATTTAAAGATTCCACCCTCTGTCCCCTTTCTTTCTTTCTCCCCTCCTCCTCCCTCCACTTCCTTTAAGGCCCTCCTTGTATTGTTTGCTCTTGCCTTTATCTCACTGTTATGGGGTGTTTCACATGGTTTCCCATCTTGGGGCCTCTGATCACCTCGATACCTTCTGCCCCCCTCTCTCCTAGTTTAAATATACTCCCCAAACTTTTGCTTCAGTACTTTCTTCCTTTCTTCATTTATGTGCAGTGTATCTTTAGCGTATAGACTGCTGTTGTCTCAGGTCACCCTCCTACCAGCCCATACCCTTTTTCCTGACACCAGGTTACCAGCCATTCATTAAACTCCTGAATCCTCAGTTTTCTTGCCATACTCGCCCTTGGGACTGGAAGTACTTCTGAGAAGGTAACTGATCTTCCTGCCTACTCGCAAACAGAACCTAAATCCACAAACCTCTTCTTCACCTCATCTACCATTACATCAGCCAGGTCATTCATCTCCAGGTGCAGAATTAGATGTGGTTTTTCCCTGCACTTTCTGGCATATTTTAGTACTGATTGCCCCACCCTTTCCGCCTTCATTTCTGGCATGGCTTCCACCCAGGCCTGACTATGCCTTTCTCCCTTGCTGCCCCACCTGACCCCTCTCAGTATTGAGTACCCTAACACTAAGATCCCACCCCTTTCTCCCCTGTCACCCCTCCAATCCTCCCTTCCTCTCCTTGTCCTAACTTCTTCTTCCTCCTACACACTGTTCCCCCCTTTGCCTCTGTTATACTACCCTTGTCAGTACTCCCGCCTGAGCTCATTCTATTTTGAAACACATTAGGTTATTTTCCCTTCTCACCCCCCCATCCCATTTCTCTCTATAACCCTGGACTGTTCTTCCACAGCACCTTCTCCCCCATCCATCATTCCCATCACTAGTCAGTGCCTGTTTGAGCCTATTGTATGCCTATGTGCAGTAACTCTGGCCCCCGTTCCTTTTGGTCCCCTATCTCCTGTACTTGTATCTCCCCCTTTTTGTCACCAGTGTGAATTGTTTTCTCCATCTCCAGTCCCAACTCCTGTCCCTTCTCCTATTTACTCGGTTACAGTCTGTACTTCCCATTTCCTCTTCTCTTTCTGTCCAAGACATTTCCCTCTTTAACCTTAAAATCTCATCCTCTAGCCTCCCCAGCTTTTGACAAACTGGGAACTCACCCAACCTCCATGGAGTGCCCATGAATATGGCTGCTCCACAGTTACTACACTCCATGATCCTCCCTCTTCCATATCCACTACTTCCCTCCTGCCACCGGTCCCCTCTCCCCTTATGCAGCCACTGTACCTCCCCCCGGTGTATCACCCTTTCTTGTCCTTTCCACTGACTTCTGCAATCATTTTCCCATATCCATTCTTTTCTCTCTCCTCTGTGCCCCCCTGCTCCCTGCCCACAGCTGTTCTACCCCTGCTGGCCCTCCAGGTGTCCTGCAGCCCCCTGGCCCACCTACCTTTCAGCTTTCCCCAACCACCACACAAGTTGCCATACCCCCCTTTAGTATATCCTTCCATGTCCTGCTCCATTTTCCTTCTGCGATGCTGCCTAGCCTTCTTTATTATTACAATGGTATGAGTCACAGTTATTACCCAATCAGCTTCAAATTACCATATTTCCCTTCACACAGTACTAGATTCCCTGTATCTTGATTCTACCTGCTCAGCCCCAAATCCTCAGAGTCATAGTTCCTTGATCCCACAGTAATCTGCCTCAGATTTCCAGAGTTATGGACCTCGTTCCCCAGTAAGAGTTCTAGAATCACATTTCCTTGATTTCATTTGACCAGCCCCAAAATCACAGAGCCACAGTACCTTGATTTCACTCCAAAGATCCAGCTCAGCTGAAGACCCCTCTACTTGATGGCCTGGGTCCACCATCAAAACCTCAGTCTTGCCAGGATTTAGTTTAACCAGTTGGCACTCATCCATTCCTGGATCTTGGATAGGCAGTTATTAAACACAGAGACTGCATCATCCCGATTGGGTGCAAAGGACATGATTAACTGAGTATCATCTGCATAGCAGTAAAAATTCAGTCCATACCGCCTTACAATGTCTCCCAATGGCAGCATATACACCGTGAATAACATAGGTGACAATACAGAGCCCTGGGGGACCCCACGTGGCAGGGAGAAGGCATCAGAGGAATAAATTCCTGATGCTAGTCTCTGACATCTACCAGTGAGGAATGAAAGGAACCATCTGAGGACCATCTCTGACAGTCCACAGATCACCTGCAAGCACTCAAGCAGTACACCATTATCCACAGTGTCCAATTTTGCAGAGAGATCAAGGAGGACTAAGATGGAATGAGACCTCTGATCTCTCGCTATCAGGAGATCACTGAACACCCAGACCAGGATGGTCTCAGTGCTATGCCTCTTCCTAAATCCTGACTGGAGAGGATCGTAGATGCCATGGATGGTAAGGTGATCCTCTAGTTGCAGCGCGATCAGCTTCTCAATAACCTTAACCACAAAGGGCAGGTTAGAGATTGATCTGTAATTAGCGAGACAGTCCGGGACAAGAGAATATTTTTTTAAGTAAGGGAATCACCACCACCTCCTTCAAGGAGTCAGGGAACTCACCAGTCTCTAATGAGCACCGGACTATCTCTACAAGGACCGGTCTGATGACTTCAATGCACCCCACAAGGAGGTGGGTTGGGCCCAGGTCAAACTACAGCAGGTCGGCCACATACTCTAGATGATCTTCATGACATCCATGATTGCCAGTGGTTCAAAAGCTGACCAGCCAAACCGAGGCTCAGCGACCTCCCATTGATCACTGCACAGCCCATTGGAATCGCCTGAGCTGATCTCTGATATAATATCAGCAACCTTATCTGCAAAGAAGCGAGCAAACTCATCACATTTATCTTGTGACAAAGCTCTTCAGACCTGAAAACAGGTTGGATTGCACAGTCTGTCCACAGTTTGAAAGAGCTGAGTTGGTCGGTTCCATGCAACAGTAATCTCCCCAGACAGAAACTCTGCCTTCTTGTGGGAGATAACTGATTGATAGTCTAAATAGTTGGCCATTAATCTAACTCTGTCGGCATCAAGACCAGATTCCCCACCAGTGACTTTCCAGCCTTTGCCCCTCTTTCATCATCTTCCTCAAGGTCCCATCAAACCAAGGGGACCAAGGGTGAAGGGTGAGGGGGCAAAAACTGACAGGAGCAATACAGTCCAGAGCCACCATCACAGCCTTATTATAGGCTTGTAATAGGGCATATGGACCCCTCTTTGCAGTCAGAAGCCCCGATAGATCTAGTACCATCATCAGTCTTTCTGTGTTTGCAGATGACACCAAGATCTGCAACAGAGTAGATGATCCAGATGGGGTGGGTAGAATGAGAAGAGATCTGGATAAACTAGCAAAATGGTTCAGAAGAGTGGCAACTGAGGTTTAATGCAAAGAAGTGCAAGATCATGCACATAGGGAAGAGAAACCATGAAGCCACCTATAGGCTGGAAGGGGAGTTGTTGGCAGTCACAAGGAAAGAAAGAAACTTGGGCATAATCATCACCGATGACATGAAATCATCCAAGCAGAACACTAAAGCAGTATATAAGTCTAGGGGGATGTTGGGTTGTATTAGTAGGGGTATCACAAGTCGGAAGAGGGAGGTAATAATCCCTCCTTATAAGACACTGGTTAGGCCCCATCTGGAGTACTGCATGCAGTACTGGAGGCCATACCTTCACAAGGACATTAATCAGATTGAGACAGTCCAGAGAAGGGCAACCAAAATGGTGCAGGGACTGCATCAGTAAACATATGAGGACAGATTAATGGAGCTCAATATTTATACCCTAGAGCAAAGGGGGGAGAGAGGTGATATGATCGAAACATTCAAATACGTTAAGGGCATTAACAAGGTGAAAGCATCTAACATGTTTCAATATAAGAAAAATTGCAGGACAAGAGGATACAGCATGAGATTAGAGGGAGGCCGATTAAGGGGTAATGTGAGGATGTTATTTTTCACAGAAAGGGTGGTGGATGCATGGAACAGCCTTCCTCAGGAAGTGGTGGATATGAATACAGTGCAGGGCTTCAAACAGGCATTGGATAGGCATAAGGGAGCAATACAGATGAATATGAATAGATAGGCCATTGACAGAGCAAAGGTCAACAGCACATTCATAAGGTAGAAAAAGAAATGGGCAGACTGGATGGGCCTTGCGGTCCTTATTTGCCATCAGCTTCTATGTTTCTGTGTTTCTGTGAGGTCACTTCCCTCAAAGGGTTGTACCAGACCAACTCCAAAGGGGTAGACCTAAAGGGGGAGCCTGGAAATTGAAAATGATAGTGTAATGGTCAGACCAAACTATAGGTTCCACCACCACATCGGAGGTCTCCATTCCCAGAAGGAAGACCAAATCAAAGGAATGACCTGATTTATGGGTCACAGAGGTAACCACCTGTTTAAAGCCCAATGATATCATAAATTGGAGAAAGTCCTGACCAAATTGTGAGAGTTCATCGTTGACCCAGGCATTGAAGTCACCCAGCACCATCACTCTGGAGGACCCCAACACCATATCAACAATGAAGTCCGCGAGTTCTTGCAAAAATTGTTTCCTATCCCTGGGTGGATGGTAGATGAGAAGAATTTTGCAACCCACACCTGCGTCCCAAGATACATTCAAAGGATCTAGTCTCCCCCACTGGCACATCTATCAGGCCCAACTCCATTCTAAAACAGATGGCTATGCCCCCGCCCCTACGATTCAACCTTGGGCAGTGTGTCACTGAGAACCCAGCTGGAATAGCTGACTCAAGATTAGGGGCAGCATTATCATCCAGCCAAGTCTCGGAGATGCCTGCCAACAAGATTGGTGATTAGAGACATCTTGTTTTTAATGGATCTGGCATTACATAACACCGTCCGGGTTGGATGAGACTCCGAGGCTGACTGGGTTACTTTCCCACTCAAAGTAGAACCCTTGTGTATAGAGACCAAACATGGAGGATCCCTCTCTGTCTTGTCTAATCGAAGAGTCACAAAGGAATAATCACACTTGGCATTCACACATCAGCACAATTTATTGCAAGCAAAGATGATACACTTCATTTAGCAGCAATGTCACTATCAGCATTAATGATTACACTTTAGCATTCATTCATTAGCAATATTACTATCAGCATTAATATATGCTTCAATTAAGCAAAACATGATACATCACCGATTCCATGCTACATCCAAGCCTTTTCCCAGTAGCTGGGGAGCCCCCTTGTCAGCCTGGCTAGGAGTCTTGAACCGGGAGAAAGTTCCACAGCGATGCATCCACCCTGCAGATGAGGCTTCCAACCAGGCATTGAGAAAGCTACATTTATATCTTATTCTATGCTAAAAATAACTGTGCAGCCTTCATAGTGTTGTTTCGCCACATTCTAGAAGCTGGCCGGGCTCCCAGGATGCTGCAGATTCCACACCATAAGGACTGCTCAGAATTCCCTACACCTGCTAGGTCACTGTGCTCCAAACACTGGCCGGGTGCCTAGAACACTATGAGCTAAGCAGAAGTTTAAACAAAACTACAAAAACAGGTTGCCTGATAATATGCAACCTTCAAGTTAGCAAAATACACTGTCTGAAGCAAAACATAATAATGAGGCTATCTAAAGAGCAAAACACCAATTAAATAAAGCAGCATGTAAAATGGAGTCACACAATACAAAATGGAGTATAAAATGACATACATTACATGAAATAGCATACAAAATGGAGTGAAAATAATCAACATATTATACTATCACTACACTCTCCAGTCTCCATTTTGTTCCAGGGTGTCTCCTCAGCCCCACTACCCCAATCTAGCCACTCAGCTCCCTGGTATGGGGAATGCCTTAGGCAGCTAGTGTTGGAACCCACTTGGGAGGGAGCAGTCTTAGACCTGGTACTCTCAAACGGGGATGGTGAGAAGATCTCAGATTTAGAAGTGGGTAGCCATCCGGGAACAAGTGAACACCAGACAGTGTGGTTCACAATAAACACAGCCATAGAGTCAAGCCATACAAAGGCAAGGGTACTGGACTTTCGGAGGGCTGATTTTAGCAGAATGGGAGAGTGCCTAAGGAATGCACTTGCAAAAGGGCAGGAAGGAGGGGTGGAGGAACAATGGGAAAAAATCAAAACTGTTATCAAAGAGGCAACAAGCCTTTGTGTGAAGCAAATAAACAAAACAAAACAATGGAAAGAACCATTATGGTTCTCTAAAGAGGTGGCGGGAAAGGTTAGGGAGAAAAAGATAGCATTCAGAAAGTAAAAGGAATCACAGAAGGAGCAGGACAGAGAACTGTACCTGTTAAAGCCGAAGGAAGTGGAGAAGGCAGTCAGAATAGCAAAGCCCCAAACTGAGGAAAAGATAGCCAACTCAGTTAAGAAGGGGGATAAAACCTTTTATAGGTACATTAGTGAGCAAAGAAAAAACCAAGGGAGGGAGGTATAGTGAGGCTTACTAAAGGGGAAGGGGTGGTGGGCAGAGGGTGACAGTGAAAAGGCAGAGATACTGAACAAATATTTTTCTTCGGTATTCACTAAAGAAGAAGTGGGGGACTACCAAAACCAAACAATAGAAGCACTCTGGATGGGGGGGGGTCAATACTAGACCATTCACAGAAGAAAGGGTCCTGAAAGAACTCCTAAAACTCAAGGTGGACAAAGCGATGGGGCCTGATGGGATTCACCGCAGAATTCTAAAAGAACTAAGGGGAGACCTAGTGACACCACTGACTACCCTTTTTAACAAATCATGGGAGGATGGTGTAGCACCTGAGGACTGGAGGGAGGTGGATGTGGTTCCCCTTCACAAAAGTTGGAGCAAGACAGAGGCAGGAAACTACAGACCTGTTAGTTTGACCTCATTGTAGGATAAATGATGGAATCATTTCTGAAAGAAAGAATAGCTGAGTACCTAGAGGCCAGTGGGGCACAGGACCCATGGCAGGATGGATTCACAGGGGGAGGTCATGTCAGGTGAATCTAATAGATTTATTTGACTGGATGACCAAAGTAGTAGACCAGGGAGGGGCTGTGGACATGGCCTACCTAGACTTTAGCAAGGCATTCGACACAGTCCCACAAAAAAGATTAATAAACAAGTTTGGCAGCCTGGGAGTGGATACCAGGGTGGTAGCCTCGGTAAAATCTTAGTTGGACAACAAGACACAGAGGGTAATAGTAAATGGAGTCCACTCTGAAGCAAGGGGGTTACTAGTGGGGTACCACAGGGTTCAGTACTGGGGCCGGTCCTCTTTAATGTCTTTATAAGTGACATTGCAGAGGGACTGGAAGGAAAAGTATGCCTCTTTGCAGATGACATAAAGATCTGCAACAGGGTTGATACACTGGGGGGGGTGGAAAGGATGAGAAGGGACTTGGCAAGGTTGGTGGAATGGTCAAATGTATAGCAGCTTAGTTTCAATGCAAAGAAGTGCAAAGTAATGCACGTGGGAAACAAAAACCCAGGGGAAGAGTACACAGTGGTGGAGAGGTACTAACAACAACAAAAATGGAAAGGGACCTGTGGGTAGTCATATCAGATGACTTAAAGGTAGGCAGGCAATGTGAGAAGGCAGTAAGGGAGGCTGTGGAGATACTGGGATGCATAGGGAGAGGCATCACCAGTAGAAAACAGAAAGTTGTCATTCCTTTGTACAGACAGTTTGTGAGACCCCATCTGGAGTACTGCATGCAGTTCTGGAGATCCCATCTCCACAAGGACATAGACAGGATGGAGGCAGTCCAGAGGAGGGCAACTAAAATGGTGCAGGGTCTGCACAAGAAACCATACGAAGAGAGACTAAAGAAGCTTAATATGTATACCCTCAAGGAAAGGAGGGAGAAGGGGTACATAATAGAAACTTTCAAGTACCTCAAGGGAATCAACAAAGTCCAAGAGGATAGCATATTTCAGAAAAAGAGATATGCAAGAACAAAGGGGCACAATTTGAAGACAGAGGGCGGATGGCTCAGGGCAAGGTGAGGAAGTATTTTTTTACATAGAGGATGGTGGATGCATAGAATGGCCTCCCTGAGGAGGTGGTGGGGTCAAAAACAGTGGGGGAATTCAAGAGTGCATAGGACAGACATAAGGCAATTATAGTGGGGGGTAGGAGGAAGTAAGTTGTTGGTTAACTAGGATCTGCAGCTTATCCAATAGGCAGGGAAATGGGCAGACTGGGTGGGCCAAGCAGTCCTTATCTGCCATCAAAGTCTATGTTTCTAAGGCACTGTAGAATGGCAGGGACACACAGTTATGGTGTTTCAGGACAATTCTAAAGAGTTAACTCTGCAATAGAAAGCCTTTACACGAGCCCTCCAAGCTTTGCATAATGCAGGAATCCCCTTCATGCTGAGATATTCTGCCATGCTGCACCTTACCAACAGTGGGGTTCCTGTCACATTTAAATGCTAGAGACAGCACTTGGCTACATCAGCAGGCACTGGCCAAAAGCCTTACAGATCAGGAATCCCAGGGCAAATGCCGGCCCACTAGCGCAGCGGCCAGTCATCCATCTGCAGTACCGACATCCTGTTTGGGGATGGACCTGGGAGTCAGAGGGCCAGCTGGGGGGGAGAGGGATTGAGCGCCCCATGGACTGCTCTCCCTCTCCAGGGGGGAAGAGTGTCCAGTGCAATGAGGACCTCTGGTGGAGGCTGGGGGTCCCATGTGGCTGACGCCACACATATCAGTGGCAGGGCAGAAGCTGGTGTCATTGCATGTCCCCGCCCCCAGGGGGAAAAAAGCATTGCAAAAGCTGCCAGCAAATGAAGGCCCCCGCTCTGCCACTGCTCCTAATTCTGACCAAAGTCCACCGGGAGGGGGAGAGTCCCGCTTTCGTGACCCCACCCTGTGGGGCAAGCCAGGGCTTTGTGACCCACGTTCACATGGAGGGTCACCGCCCGTCAGCCCGGTCCAGAGGGGAAGCCTGGAGATTAGGGGAGTGTTGGGTGGGCCGGGAACCTGAGATCAGGCCACCAAAAAAAAAAAAAAAAAAAGGAATCCCAGGGCACAATCCCAAGAGAATGACAAGTCTTCCCATAGCCACATGGAAGTCACTGCCATGCCCTCCAATGCCAGGTCTACAGTACCAACAGACCATGATGACGCTGAACATACCTGATGCTGCCACTGAAAAATAAGTGGAGGAACAGAAACAGGAGGTGCCACAGCTTGAACTCCTCTTATTCCGAAACCAGTTAAGAAGTTACAGCCACAGCAAGGCCTGAAACAAAAAAGGTGACGGGTCCTCTGACCTGCTCACCTCCAAGTGCTGTGCTCCATTGTTTTCAATCCCCTCTGCATCACACACACAGAATGTGAACTATAACCTCCATTGTGACCACCTGATGTCCAGCAGTGTAACCTACTTGCAGACCAACCCATTGCCTCCCTTCCTGAATCCTAAGTAGCAATAGTAACCTCATCACTGCCTAAATCCCCAACTCAGGAGCCAGCAAACAACAACCAACCCATAACAAACTCTCAGTCTGAGTTTCATCAATCTGACTAATCTCTGTCTACCTAAGTTCCACTGTCTCACTATGCTACCAGAAACTAACCAGGTGAATCTTCTCTCCTCCCAAGGGAAGGTTTTGTATCCCCTATCTCCAACCCTGTTCTATTCACAGAAGACCTCACACTTGCATACTGACATCACTACTGTGCACCATCCTTGAAGTATTGATCCCTATGCATCTTGTGGTGGCTTGCAGATAACTCTTGCCGAGGTCTCATTTCCTACACCAGCTGAGCCTATGACATGTACCAAAACTACCTGGACCCAATCCAGTCTTAATCTGAGGCAACGGAATGAACCATTCCTGATTAAATCCCTGAATATCTTTTCTCATGTAAAACATCCATTCCTATAATGTGTATTTGTAATGTTGCCTCTTAGAGTCTGACAGGGAGGGTTATTCTATATGGTAGGGTTCAAATGTGGTTTTGCTTTCTTTATCAGTTTGAATGCTGGGTAATTTTAAACCTCAAGAAGGCACATTATTGTTTCAGCTCTCCCTCCCACAAGTACCCAGCAGGATCCTCCTGGCTAGACTGTCCCACTTTCTATAAGCTGGCAGTGACATTGTCTCCCGAACTTGGCTTATTTGGACTTCACCTCCCTTGCTACCCAGACCAACATCCCTCTCCATATTATCACACTGTGGCTGGTTTTACTCTTACTACACTCTGTTCCCTTATCCTTAATGAGTTGGTGTGACTGTCCAACTATGAGTATGCACACATGGCAGTTTTTGAAACGTAGCAATACTGCCACCCGCCACTGTCTAACTTCCCTTGCCACGATGAATACCCTGCTCCAGTACACGCTTCAACCCTGCTTCCCTGTGATGTTACCATTTTATCATAAGTTTGTGTAGGGGATGTTGTGCTGGGGAACACAACCCACTCTGTCTGTACATTGCCTCTGAAGCTATCACATGCTTTAGCCTGAGTCTCATCACCCACTCCCTCCTCCCTGTAGCACCTGCCATACATACAGCCTCATTCCTATACCTATCAATTGCCGTGGCTCCAGTATTAACCCCTGAAAACATTTAATTACTTATTCTTGCTCTGCTCCCTCCTTCTTACCACCGATAGTTTCCACTCCTTTCCTTCCCTTATCAGATTCTGCTTTATTCTTTCATACTCCCCCCATTGGGCTATGTACTATACTTTCAGCAAACTGGACAGGCATAGTTAATATTTCACTGGTACACTAGCGCCACAACAGTCTTCAGAGTGTGAGATGGTCCTTAAGAACAAATATAGGCACTGGCTCACTACTGGTCCCCTTGCCCAAACCTCGTCTGATTGATAGATGGGTGTTAGGAAGCAGCCCAGCATCTTAAAGGATAATCCCAGTGCTAAGCACTCCCCTTCATTATCTTACCTTAATCAATGGTGCAACTCCCTCCTCACTCTCCTTAAAAGGGTGGTAGAGCCCTCCTAAAGCTGCCACCATCAGATGCTACAGTAAACACTGGAATGTGTCTAAGCAACAGTCTGTTCCACCCTCCCATCAAGTCCTGTATTGCTTCAGGTACAGTTATCTTAAGGGAAAGGAACAAAAGAAGCAGTGGAAATGACTGGCAGGCCTGAGACAGAGCTGTTTCTATTATATTATGCCACTCTCGTAACCCCTTCCTTTATTCTTACCTTCCCCTTCACCTCTGTTTTCTTGTTTCAAGTAACCAGGGTACTCAGGGCTATTACACACCCTCATGTAATTCAGATTCTATAGGATCAGGTGCCACATTCCTAAGTCACTGGTATTACTCCACCTCAAGATTTGTGGTCCCAAAACAGGACTTGGAAAAGAGGTTCCCACATTTTCTCTCTTCCTGAGGAGAGGATACTATCCCTACCCCTCAATTTGTAGCCAGCTTAAGGAATGGGTAGGATGAGGGAAATGGACACCATATCCACTGGTCCAATAAATGACCTTATTCCTTTCTTTCTTTCCCACTCTATACTAATACTAAATACCAGTCCTCTTTGGCCACTCTCCGTAGAAGTGCACAGAACATGGGGTGTTAGTTTCACCTGTTTCAGACCTTTGCTTCTACTCAGTGCCTCAAATACTGTGCATTCTTGCTGTTCATTTATTGCTTCAAAACTGTTGTTTTCTTTTATTAAGTTTTACTGTTAAAAGTGGTTATTTGCTACAGTGCTGCCACCATATTTTGAGCATAAATCATTGTCGTAGCAAAGAAGTGGGGAGAGGCAGGGAATGTGAAGGCGGAACAACTCCAGGAGTACTTACTCCACCTGTGCCCTCCTTCATCACCTGATTAGCAAGATATACAGTATGTTTCATCAATATACCATTTCCTGACTTACTCTCAAAAACTTCCATAATCGATCTTCACTGCCACAGCTGGAATATTAAAGAACTGAACTCCCCAATCAAACATAAACAAGTGCTAACCTACCTTTGCAGGCTCAAACCACAGGTTGCTCTACTACATGAAACAAAGCCACCCGGTACCCTAGAAGAACAAAAACTTAAAAAGGGATGGGTCAGCCTGGAAATCTATAGTCCTGCTTTGGCTAAGAAAAGGGGTGTCTCAGTACTAGTATACAAAAGCCTACATTGGTCACTTTTCCAATCAATCTCAGACAAAGAAGGTCGATGGGTGCTAGCATTGTTTATACCCCTCATGGCTCTATTGTGGATGGCAACTTCTATGCCCTGAATGTAGACTCTCCACAATTATTTCATACTCTGGCAACACAACACTTGGAGTTTATTGATCCGCACACCCCTATGCTCATAGGGGGAGATTTTATTCTCACTTTAGGCTGCTCTATAGATAGGAGCTATGGGAGACCCAAATCACACATCCATGCAGCCCAGGGGGTCAAGATATGGCTTTCAGATCAGGCTCCAACTGACATATGACATATGCATAACCCAAGAGTCTGGGACTCTACATACCATTCTACAGTACATGGCACTTTTAACCACCTGGCTATTTGGCTTACATCCCATCATCTTACACCTCAGGTCACAGCAGTGTCTATAAACCCACTGGTCATCTCAGATCATGCCCTCTGCAAACTGACCTACTGAAGGGCCAAACTACTCACCATTCCCCCGGCTGGAGGATGGACCCCCGCCTTCTACAGAACCCACTTGTTAAAATATGGCTTACAGAAGCCACTGAAGAATTCTTTTGGGAAGCTGACAATGGTGACATGTCAATCTTTACTTTGTGGGAGGCCTTTAAAGCCAGACTCAGAGGTTGTATCATAGGTTATGCCTCACACCGTCAACATTCCAGCGAGCAGGAAATAGTCTCTCTGAAACACCAATTGGCCTGCAAGGAAGCTACCTTCCCAAACTCTCGCCTTCTTCTCAACTCCACAACTAAATACTAGAACTGTGCTGTGACATCAATTCATTAACAGCACACAAGGCCAAGCTAACCATCCACCACCTCAAAAACTGATACTGGGAGGGGAGAGAAAAAGTGGCAAATTACTGGCTTGTCATTTAAAGAAACAGCAGGCAGAGGTATATAGCCTTCCTACACAACTCCACCAGTAAAATATGCTCCAATCCAAGCAAGATCAATGAGGCTATGACAGATTTGTATGTTCATCTGTACACATCAGTAACTTTACCAGATGCAAACAACTCCTTTTTATCCAACCTTCACCTCCCTAAGCTAGTCCCATCCCAAACTGCTTCCCTAGATCTTCTCTTCATCCAAACCAAAATTGTTGGTGCCTTAAAAGCCCTCAACCCCCACAAGGCACTGGGAGGAGATGGGATCCCTGTCTAGTTTTATCAGTCTTTTGCTCCTTAGATCCACCTCATCCTACACTGCCTATATGCTGAAATAGGAAGGACAGGGGAATTTCCATCCAGAGTGTCCACAGCTACAATCACCATCATCCCTAAACCATATAAAGACCCCACCTCCTATTTCCCTCATAACTGCTGACAGCAAAATCTATGCAAAGATCCTTTCCTCCCAACTTCAGACTAGGGATGGGAGGGTTGGCTGTGACCTGGTTCTGATTCTGACTGATTTCTTTCAAAACAGTTCTGATTTACTGTGATGAACTGTAGTCCTATTTTCAGTCTGTTTGATATGAGACTTGCATCAGTATTATTCTTCCAGATCCCTTTGTGAAAAAATAAAATAAAATGTCAACATTTTTTATAAAAATGTTTGTATTTTTGTGCCATTTCAAGGTCATCAGGCAGCCAACAGCAATAAAAAATAAATATATAACACTCACCAGTTCTTCAGTAGTGAGTCATTGAACAGAAGGTCAGGGCAGGATACCAAAAATAAAGTATAAAAAAAGCATTTTTTTTCTAATTTCTTATCGAATACTCCCTGGACCCTCATGACCAACAAAATGTATGAAAGGCAACACTTGTAATACTGGGGCACTGAAGGGAGCCAACAAATTAGGGTCTTTTTTGTTTGATTGATGGTTGTTCTTGCCAATCCGGTGTGTCGTCCACCACATGATATTCATAGGAAACAGTGAGCTGAATTCACAAAACTTTTGAAACTCCCACAGCTGTGGGAAAAATTCGGCACAAGTGGGTTGCCACTTGCAGAACCTATGTTTCTCCCACAGCTACAGTATTCTCAAAAGCACAGCCAGTTTATGACCGGCTCCATGATTTATGGCAGCCTGCAGGTGGTGTTGCCATGAAAATCCCTGCAGCTGCAGAAACACGTTACAGCTGGTGGGATCAGCTAGAACATCTTTTGCAGCTGCTGTGGATATGAATAGCAATCTCCATAGCTGCAGAGATTTTGGTCTGTAACTGGAGTTGCGGTGTGGGACTTAGTCTGTGCCTGAAGTACTACTAGGTCATAGTGTCATACAGATTTTCAAAGGGGAAGGTGTCACCCACATCGCAGACTCTGTTGCCCATCTCTGTGCCTGAACAACTGCTAAGCCATAGTGCTGTACAAATTTTGAAGGGAGGGTGTCACCCACACCTCAGACTCTGTGTTGCCCATCTCTGAGCCTGAACTACTACTTGGTCTTATTGCCATAGACTCTGTGTTGCCCATCTCTGTGCCTGAACTACTACTAGGAAAACCATAATGCTGTACAGATTTTCAGGGGGTGTTTGTCACATCTCAGCCTCTGTGTTGTCCAACTCTGTGCCTTAACTACTACTAGGTCATACTGCTGTAGTCTCTGTACTGCCCTTCTCTGTGCCTGAAATACTACTAGGTCATAGTGCCATGCAGAGTTTGAGGGGGGGTAGTATGTCTTAGACTCTGTGTTGCCCATCTCTGTGCCTGAACTACTACTAGGTCATACTGCTGTAGACTCTGTGTTGTCCATCTCTGTGCCTAAACTACTACTAGGTCATACTGCTGTACGGATTTTGAAGGCGATTGTCACCCAAGTCTCAGACTGTGTGTTGTCCATCTCTGTGGCTGAAATACTGCTAGGTCATATCCATTGTTCTCTGAGATGGAGTCAAAATAAATGATTATTTTCACTCCAGCTCCCCTACCAATGAAAATAAAGGAATTTATTTGCAATATTTTTATATGCATTGGTATTATGTTTATTTATATGGCAGCAAGTTGCCTTAGTGGAGAGGCCGAGAGATGGGAAGGTGTGGAGCAGGAGGGAGTGGTTAACAGTGTCAAAGGCCTTAGGACAATGTAGACTGACATATGTAGATTTTTACATATTTAGCAAGGCCTGCTCTAGGGTGGCCATATTTTTTTATCACTGGATGATGAAATATCATATTTTGTATATTCTGGTATCAAGGGGGTAGAAAAATTTGAACACCAGGTTTCTTATAAACATAAGGTGCCAGATATTCAAAAGTTTGCGCTGAGCGCAAACAGAGTGTGCGAAAATTGCAACACAATTCCTCTGGGCTGCCATATTCAAAAGGCCAAAGAGCACAGGTGCAACTTGATGGCACCAGTGCTGAAGGATAATGTACTGTATGCACAAGGCAAAGTGAGGGGCGGGGACATGACTATGGGCACAATGGTATATTCAGTGCCATAGCACCACACAATGTGTGTTAGGACGACACGTAGCATGGCACAATTTACTGCCTATTAAAAGGTAGTCTTACCCCAGGGCAAAGCAAATAGGGGGGCATGGACACAGCAGGAACAGGCAACATGGTGGCTAGAAACAATAATGTACAGGTGTACCTGATGGCAGCTGTCATTGAGGAGGAAGAGAGGGAAGAAGGCCATCCTGGGACACTCTGTAGGCCAAGGTGGAGATACGCTGCAAACAGAATGTAGCGGCCCTGAGTGTCCTTTGAGACATTCACAGATGACCACCTTATTGGCTGGTACAGACTAAGTAGGACTCTGCTGAGGCCGCTCTGTGAGCAATGAGAAGCTGCAGTCTACCACCCAGCGGAACCATGCCATGACAGTTGAGCAAAAGGTGACAGCTGCAATGTGCTTTTTATCCACCGGGTCCTTACAGACATCAGTTGGGGGTACCATCAGCATGTCACAGTCTGCCACTTTATACCTTCTGGCCCAGGTCCTAGATGCCCTGGTGCCACATTCTGGGGAATTCACTGTATTCCCCAGCATTGCAGTGGAGCACAGCTTAACAATGCAGTGATTCTATCAGGTTGCACACCTACCAGCAGCAGTGTCATTGACTGCACCCTCAATGACATCTGGGCACCCCCAATGAAGTGAGAGACACCTTCTTCAACAGAAAGAGGTACCAACCCATAAATTGCCAGGTGGTGTGTTATGCAACTGGGCACATCATCAATGTCCTGGTACCTTGGCAGTGCTCACAATGACTTCAGTAGGCTCAATTCCCAGTTGTGACAGGCATTTGAGAGCAGTCAAATACACAGTGGACATCTTGTCAGTGAGTACCTGTGTAACCCCTAGGTGATGCTATCCCAAGGGCTACTACCCCTGCCTGCGTGGCTAGTTGCAGGTTAAGGGACCTGGGTACTGAAATGGGTGCCTCCACCTGTAGGTTAGGGATGTTAGTGGTCAAGCTAACCTGGGCACAGCCCTCTGGGACACTGTAACCCCACTCTTTCCCTTCTAGTGGCCTGAAAAATATACAATAATCAGTTTCACAATGACCTTTATTCACCATGCAATTACCCACACTGTTTGCACTTACCACCAGGGCTGGTTCCTCTAGCTCGACCCTGGAGACCACCCATAAAACAAGGTTATGCACAGCAAATAGCAACAGTACACTATTTTTGGCACAAACTGGAACCTCAGTCAGGTTAAATGCAGAAAGAGTTAGATCTGATTTATTCAGGGGACTTAAACAAGGGAGGGGTGTAATCAGATTGATTTGCTTAAAGACTATATCAACCAGGCAGTTATGCATGCACTTCAGTGTCCCTACACAGTCATACACTCTTGGTACCCAGGTAGGAAAATGGTGGACTAGCCAAGAACGCTGCCTGGGGTAGGCCTACGTCGCAGCTGGTTGGGGTCCACTGATGGAAGAAAGTAACATGCACAACCCACACTAATTGTAATCCAGAGCCGGAGGGCACAGTTCGTGATAGAAAAGACAACAAAGCAATCAGATGACAACACTTTAGATTTAGCTGTTGTTGCAGGGAGCTACCCTGATGTTAACTAACAATACCCAATACAGGACACAGGCAGGACAAAATTGAGACAGCAGGTTGTTGAACTGGAGTGCCAGGAGAAGCAGGGCCCACATGAATCACTGAGGTGTCGTTCCTGTTCAAAGCATGAGCAGGGGGCTGATCCCCAGGCAGATCTCTCGTCAGTGGCTTTCTCTGTGCAGTGGGTAGTCCAGGCCCAATGGAGATGAATAGGGGTTCAGTTTCTGGGAGCTGGATGCAGCGTCCAGCAAGCAGAACACAATTCAGCACACAGTGTGGAACCAAATCACGACCCACTAACAGCACACAACACATTTACATGTAAGAAATTCTACTGTACCAGGCAAATTGCTATCTGGTTGCAATTACAGAGTCTCTGCACAAACCATGAGTTCAGAGGTGGCTGAAAATCCTGACAGGCCGATCGCATTCAGCAAATCTTCGGTCTTCTTCTGGTTAAAGCCTGATCTCAGTCCAGTGGCTTAAATCATTCTCACAACTCAGATTCAGTCCAAATCAACTCTATTTTCCCTCTCAGGGACAGCAGGCAGACAGACAAGTCAAAACTCAGCCCTTTCACAGTTCTCCCACTCGAATCCACCCAGGATTGCTGCTCGACTATCTCGAGCTGTTACTCCTTCACTTCCCAACTCAGATCTAAACTGAAACTGCAAGCAGTCTTGGACTTTCCCCAGGATCCAAAAGGTTCAGTTGGCTGATTCCTCTGTCATTCACAACAAGGGCTCCCCCTCCAGGTTCATTTAGGCGCCAAAAACCCAAAACTACAATTCCTACAGAATTTTGCTCCCACAAGGCTCCTGGGGAAAGGCTCCAATTTAAAGTCCCCAGAGGTACTGATTGGCCCATTTCGGCAGTCCATGACCAAGATGGTGGTGATAAACAGAAACTGTCCATACTGCAAAGAAGGCAGGTTAGGCAAACTACAATATCGTTACCATTCTAATAGATAATCAGCAAACAGTTACATCTGCTATCAGAGCTCCCTCTGTGCAAATAGTGCTGGAAGAACTGAGTGATTATCTGACAGCCTAAGTGGGACTCGAACATAGAAACACTCCCCCCTCCCAGATTAACTATAACTGCGATATAGGTAGCTCTTAAAGAGACAATGCACAGATGCTATACAGGCACTCTCTGGCAATAACGTTTAAACTGCTAAAACGCAGGACACCAGCCTGGCAGTGAGCATTTAGGCCAGGTCAAGGCAGACTTTTCAGGAACATCCATTTGTAGGGGGGTTACACTCTTCACTGCCTGGAGAAAACTTGGCATCCGCGTCAAGTCTGTACCATCACAATATTGAAAATGTAATATAAACGAGACATCTATAATATTAGCATGTTATGCAAATAACATCTGATGCATCACTCAACTTAAACTTATCACTTTACTATACATATTCACTACACTTCACAATACTATATCCATAATGATAATACTTATGCATGTTTCATACAGGTGATACTGACTGCACTATGATTAACATACTTGTAACATCACAATACTGATTCATGTTATAACTTCTTGCACATTAAACAATGTAGGAGGTGCCCTTCCCTATCAGCTAACTTGGGGCTGGATGAGGCAGGGGTACCATACTGAGAAGGAAGAACAGTCAACCTGGAATTGGCCATTAACCTCAGTTTGGGTAGTGAGCTCTGAGAAATATAAACACCATTGTGAACCACATTGAATGGCAAATCCACTGGCCTCCCAGGAGAATCATAGCTGAAGTGCAATACTGGCTTGACAGCTCGGCCAGTCTTTCTGGGGGAACAGCCACAGTCTCTGTACTTTCAGCACTAACTTTGGAGCTTTCGTCATTTGTCAGGGGTGCCTCTGCATGGATGGGAATGTCCAAACTAAGAGAGCTGTCAGTTCCTTGCTCTGTAGGCTGTTTCCACAACACTTGGCTCATTTAGAGAAGGTTCTGGCACAATTAGGTTTTGTGGTACTGAAGAGGGGCTGTCAGCACTCTCATATTGTTGTTCAAGTTCTGGTGTGTCACCAGAGAGACTCAGACCATCAGCCCCTTCTTCGAGCAAGTCACACAGTTCCACTAAACACAGGGAGTCTGCTGCCTCAGACATAATACTTTGCACTCCACTTTCAGGAAGCATTGGCTCCAAGGATGAAGGTGGGTGGGTTAGGCAGTCCAGAAAGCCCAGCTTCATCCCCACGATTCTGCATAGGATTTCCACAAAACAACTGACTCAGTTTATAGGAGGGATAATAGGCATTACCATAGTTACTTTCATCAGAGGTGGACTGACGATCACTGTCATTCTGGGCCTGCTGCGTGGGAAATCTTAAATCTGTAACTACTGGGGTAGGATGACTCTGTCTCTTTTTTGCAGCATCATGAGTCACCTGCCCAGGAGAGGCAATATCTGCTGGCTCAGCTTCAATAATAACTTGGTTGATAGGTAGCAAGTGGTTACGGTGCATGTTGACAGCTTTGGAGTTATTCTCTGGGTGTACCTTGTACACTGGTAGATCATCCAACTTTCCAACTACTACACGAGGAAGATGGTGCCACCTATCAACAATTTTGTGCTTGCCATGTAGTCCCAAATTGTGTAACAACATACGGTCTCCAGGCCGTAGCTCTTGAGCCTTTACTTCTTTATCGTGCCTCTCTTTGTTGGCTAGATTTATCTTGGTGGCCATTGTCTGGGCCAGTTGATATGCATCATTCAATTGAGCGTTCAGTTTCTGTACATACTGCAGGTAGTTTTTGGCTCGGACCCTATCTGGAGAGACCCCAAAACAGAAATCAACTGGCAGTCCTGCCTCCCTCCCGAACATGAGGTGGTAGGGGGAGAACCCAGTAGCATAATTTTTGGTGCAATTGTATGCATGTACCAAGGTGCTAATCTGCTGGCTCCACTTATGATTGTCTTTTGGATGGAGGGTTCCCAGCATGTCTAGAAAGGTGTGGTTAAAACATTCTGGATGAGGGTCCCCCTGTGGGTGATAAGGGGTGGTTCTTGACTTCCACACCCCCCACAGAGAGAGCATTTCTTTGATTAGCCTACTTTCAAAGTCTCTACCTTGGTCAGAGTGGATCCGCTGTGGGGCACCACAGTGGCCGAAGAATTTTTCCACTAGTACTTTGACCACGGTAGAGGCTTTTTGATCTTTAGTTGGAAAAGCTTGTGCATACCATGTGAAATGATCTATAACCACTAACATATTGCCAATATTCCGTTGATCAGGTTCTAAACACAAAAAAATCTATGCAGACCAGTTCTATGGGGGCATTGGTAGTGATATTGACAAGGGGGGCAGCCCTCTGAGGCAGGGCTTTTCTTTGGAGGCAATGACTACAGGTCTTTACATGGTTCTCAACATCAGCCCCCATCTTGGGCCAAGAGAATCAAGATCATACCAGATTGAGAGTCCTAGCAATACCAAGGTGCCCCATGTGATTGTGGAGGGACCTCAGTACCAAGAGTTTAAAGGCCCAATTGTTGCTTGTCTACTTGACCACTATGATCCACTGTCTCTCTGTATAACAACTGATTGAGTAACTTCAACCTGGGACCTTCTTTAAACAATAGAGCAGTTCGCAAGTCAGGGGAATGCAACTTAGACACATCTTTCCCCACACGCAGGGCATCAAGTGTGATTTGAATAATAGGATCTTGGGATTGAGCCCATTGAATACTGTCATTGTCAAGTTGAGGTAGTACACTAATATCTAGAGCAGAGAAATGGCAATAGGCAGCCAGTATGCAGGTATCAGGTGGGTCCAAGCAATCTACTAGACAGTCCACTGTGCCTGCAGACATCTGTTCATCTCTGTCAAACTTTTGGCACAATGCTCGGATGTCAGGTTCAGACAGCCGATTCAATCACTCTTGGAAGTAAGCCTTCATGACAGGGTGTCAGCATTAATATGGTTCAGTCCCAGTCTGTATTCGACAGTATAATCATAGGTTGATAAGGCAGAGAGCCACCAGTGCCCAGTGGCATCTAACTTAGCTGAAGTCTGTACATAGGTCAGCGGGTTATTGTTGGTCTTCACCAATATCTTTGCCCAATAGAGGTACTCATGAAACTGATCAATGATGGCCCATTTTAGGGCAAGGAACTCCATCTTGTGCACAGGATAGTTTCGCTCCAATGGGGTCAGACTCCTGCTGGTGAAATCTACCGGTCTCAAACCATCCTCATAGTCTTGATACAGCACAGCCCCTAAGCCCTGCAGACTAGCATCCGTATGCAGCACATAGGGCTTGATAGGGTCAGCACAGGCGAGGATTGGGGAGGGGGTGAGCTGGTATATGACTTTTTGGAAGGCTGCTTCACATTTGGGTGTCCAGTGGGGTCCAAAAGGTTCACCTGTGCAGAAGTATGCTTTATCTGGTTCTTTGACATCCCCTTTCTTGTATTTATGGTTGGTAGGGTGGTAACCCTGGGTAAGATTCAGCAGCGGGTGAATCACCTTTGAATAGTCTTTTATGAACCTGTAGTAGTAGCCACAGAACCCCAGAAAATGTTGTAGTTCTTTCAAGTTATGGGGCTGGGGCCAAGTAGTCAGTGACTGAACCTTACTGGGATCGGTCTCTATCCCTTCTGCAGATACTATGTGCCCGACGTACTTCACAGAGGTTTGAAAAAACTGGCACTTGTCGATGGACAGCTTGAGGCTGAAGTCTTCCAACTGGTCCAGCACTTTAAACAGTCGGGTTTCATGCTCTTCTTATGTGCATCCAAACACAATGACATTATTTAGGTAAACTAGACATTCCAGCAAGTTCATATCTCCCACCGCACATTCCATCAGTCACTGAAAGATGGCCGGGGTGCCCAAAATTCCCTGTGGCATTCTCAGGAATTTGTAGAACCCCAAAGGACAGATAAAGGCTGTTTTCTCATGGTCCTCCGGGACCATCGGAATCTTGAAATATCTACTGCGAAGATCCAATACCGAGAACCATTTGCTCCCATTCAAGCAATCCAGGGCATATTGTACACAGGGCATGGTGTATTGCTCTGGAATGGTCCACCGGTTCAGGTTCGATAATCAACACACATCCTCATGGACCCATTCTTCTTATGCATGGCCACAATGGTAGAGGCATATGGGGTCCTTGATTCTTGTATCATGCCAGTAGCGAGCATTTCCTGCAAGTGTCTCCTAACATCATCTATGTCCGCTGGGGCGAGGTGTCGGGATCTCTCTCGAAATGGCCTGTCATCATGCAGGCATATGTGATGCTCTGCACCCTGGACACACCTCACTTCCCATTCTTTTAACAAAAACACTTGGCCTCTCTGGGCAAGTTTCTTGCTAATTCTAGCCTTCCATTCAGCTGGCAACAGGGAATCACCAAAGTCAAATAAGTCCGGGGTCACTCTCTCCTTCTCATCAGAGCACTTATTACTGGGTAATACTGCAGTGTCTATGCAGTGTACGGTACTTAGAGTGCACCCTCTGTTCACTCGGACCTCCTGATCTGACACATTCTGAATCTGGACTGTCACTCGTCATTTATAGGTGTGGGCATGGGCAGGCAAGATGCTGGGCTTAACACATAATCCTTCTGGCAACTTTCCATCACCTGGTGAATCCAACATTAATATTTTGTTCTTTACATCTTTCCGGAGGTGGACCTCCTCGTGAATGGTACACTGGGCATTGGGTGCCAGTACCAGAGAGTCAGGATCCTTCTTCCACATGATCTCCACAGGTTCATCCTGGTCTACTTCCTTGGGTTTCCCTTGCAAGTCATAGGTCCTTTTGATTACAGCCAGAATTCTTAGGGCCTGCCCAGTCCATTGCACTTGTTTCTTGTGGCAGAGTCACTCCAGTCTCCCAAACATATGGGCATTTGTCCCAATTAACAGGGGAACCACATCATACAGTCCGGTGGAGGGACACACTAAGGCAAGTGTCTCAACTTGTTCATCTACTCCAGCCACTGAGGTAGAGAAAGACAGCCAGATCCGAATATACCCTGAGTACGGATAAGACTTCTCTCTCAACCCTCACACATGTAAGCCTTCTAAGGGTTGTAGGGGCACATAAGGCAGGTGCTTTTGATACCAGTCTTGGATCACTATAGTTACTTGAGATCCACTGTCAAGCATGGCCCGGGTGGACACACCGTTCACTATCACTGTAGTTTCCATTAAAGGGCCCACCACTGCAGACCATTCTGGGGGGACAAATAGCAGGGGCTGGTACAGATGACTTAGTCACAAAGAAGTTGGAGTTGGGATTTCCTGAGCCTTCACTGTGGTCGGTTCCAGCACCCTTAGCCATGGTTTCACTTTCCGGAGCTCCCTTTGAAGTCTGTATACAACCTTATCTAAGCCTTTTGGGGACCGGCATTCTTTCATCATATGCCCCTCCTTCCCACAATTATGACAGAGTATGCTTTCTAGAGTCTGGCATGGACGAGGCATTACATTGGGGGCTGAGATGGGGGTACCACAAACAGAAAATCATGATTCAACCTCTGTCTGATGTGTGGTGAGCATGGGGAGATGTCTCAGTAATCCCCTCACTTCCATAGTCAATTCATCAATCTTTGAGCTGCTGCCAACAGGAGGTGCCTGGGAGTGCACCCCCAACCCCATAGCAGACAAAATGTTGCAGATCACAATAGCAGGGCTTTGCCTGCAGAACACCTAACTGTTCCTGTGGAACTTGCCATCTGTTACATGTTGAAGAATACTGTGTGCAGCAAGAAAGTCAGCCTACTACCTGCAGTTCCAGTCAGCTGTAGAGGTGGTGCTGTGACACCACTGAAATAGCCCAGGCAATCCAAGCATGGTAATGCATGTAAATAAGTCCATAATGACATGCTACTGTGGTGGTTTGTATTCTGACTGCCTAAGTAGGCTCATTTGCATACCACCTTTGAATATTGCAATTAATCAAATCAAATCAGTTTTATTTATAAAAGGCGCCTTTCCGAAACCAAGGTGCCGATACAATAAAATACATAAAATAAATTATTATAAAAACAGCATATAATTTCTACAAAAATCAATATAATAGCAGCATAATAAATAAAATAACCCCATCAATCAGCAAAAGCCAGGTTAAATAAATAGGTTTTTAAAGCAGTTTTAAAACTCTGGACGGTTAGGCAATTTCATACCCAATGAGGGAGAGATTTCCACAGGGACAGAGCAACAAGCTAAATGCCCTTGCTCCCGATGTCTGCATGCATACCCTGGGAACCTCTAGCAATCCCTCATCAGTGGATCAGAGAGGACGGAGGGGACAGTAGGGACAAAGGAGATCTTTCAGGTAACTCAGTCCCTGGTCATGTAGGGCCTTATAGGTTAACAAAGCATCCTTAAGGGTGATCCGCCACCGTATCGGCAGCCATTGCAGACCACAGAGCACAGGTGTTATATGACTGGCTCTCGAAACTCTAGTCAACAACCTGGCTGCCACGTTCTGCACCAGCTGCAGGTGGCGGATATCAACCCCCGACAGCCCTAGGTAAAGGGCATTGCAGTAGTCTAGGTGGGAGGTATCGAAGGTGTGAACCAACATTGGAAGATCATCAGGAGGAACCAGATGTTTCACCCAGGCGATATTTCTCAGATGGTGAAAAATAAATGTTAACAACTGCTGATACTTGTGAGTTTAAGGTCAGTCATCAAATATAACACCCATGTTCCGCACCTAATCTGAGGTAGCTAGCTGGACACCTCGAAGCCACAAACCAAGTGAACCTGCCAACATACCACCTCCGCACGATTCCCGGTTCATGACCAACACCTCAGTTTTTTCAGGGTTCAACCTTAGCCAGCTCATGTTCATCCAGGCCTGAATTTCAGTTAGACAGCTGTTGAGCACTGAGACAGCATCATCTTGTTCAGGGACAAAAGACATGTGTAGCTGAGTATCATCTGCATAGCAGTGAAAACTCAAGCCATACTGTCTAATAATCACTCCCAATGGCAGCATATACACTGCAAACAACATGGGCACTAAAATGGATCCCTGCGGAACCCCACAGGGCAGGGAGAATGGAGCTGAGGTACAAACCCCAGACACCACCCTCTGAATCCTGCCCATAAGGTAAGATCGAAACCATCTGAGGACAGTCCCTGAAAGTCCACAGATATGCCACAGGTGATCCAACAGCACCCCATGGTCCACAGTATCAACTGCTGCAGAGAGATCAAGAAGGACCAAGATGGAATGAGTCTTTCGATCTCTCGCTATCAGGAGGTCACTTAGTACCCGAACAAGAGCCGTCTCAGTACTTTGTCTCTTCCTGAAACAGGACTGGAGAGAATCATAGATATTGTGGCTGGTCAAATGGTTCTCCAGCTGTAAATCCACCACCTTCTCAATAACCTTACCCAAAAAGGGAAGGTTAGAGACAGGCCTGTAGTTTATAAGACAGTCGGGATCCAAGGAGGGCTTCTTAAGAAGAGGTCGAACTACGGCATTCCTTAAGGGAAGCTGGAAAAATTCCCCTCTCCAAGGATAACAGACTATCTCAGCAAGGACCTGGCCAATGACCTCAACGCAGCCAACAAGCAAGTGCGCAGGACCCGGATCCAAACTACAGTTGGTAGGTCGTAAAGACTGGATAACCATCACAATATCACTGATTGTAGGCTGGCTAAAGTTGCACCACTCCAACCAGGGGTCCGACATCTCCTGCCAACCACTGCTACTCCCTAGAGAAAGGGTCAGGTGGATATCAGACCTGATCATGGCAACCTTATCCACGAAGAAATGAACAATCTCCTCACACTGCTCTTGCGAAAAAGCATTTCTGGGCTGAAGACAGAGTGGATTGCACAGTCTGTCCACAGTCCAGAAAAGCTGAGCTGGTTGATTCAGCACTGCAGCAATCTCCCTTGACAGGAATTTTGCCTTCTTATGGGAGATTGTTGATTGATAGATCAAATAATGGTCCATCAAAGTAAGCCTGTCACCCACCAGGCCAGACCTCTGCCATCACCTTTCTAGCCTTCATCCAACTCTCCTCAACTCCCTCAAGTCCTCATCAAACCATGGAGACCTAGGGCGAAGGGAGAGTGGACGAAGTCGAACAAGAGTAATGGAATCCAGGGCCTCTGTCATCGCCTAATTATAGGTGAGTACAAGATCCCCTGGATCCATGAATTCTCTCGGGATGCTCGATAGGTCCAGCACTGCCATCAGGTCATCTGGGGAAACACCCCTCAAAGTGTGGTACTGGACCATCTCCATAGGGGCAGACCTCTTAGGGGAGGCCTCAAAACTGAAGCTGATGGTATGATGATCAGACCACCTGAATGGATCCACCACCAGATCGGATATCTCCATCCCCAGGAGAAACACCAGGTCCAATGAATGACCCTCAATGTGGGTTGAGGAGGAAACAACCTATGTGAGGCCAAGTGAACTCATAAACTGGAGGAAGTCTTGTTCAAACTGCGAGAGTTCATCATCTACCCAAACATTGAAATCTCCAAGGAGCAACCATCTATGGGGTCCCAATATTAGGTCGGTGATAAAGTCTGCAACTTCCCCGCCTCCTGGTGGAGGGTAGACGAGAAGAATCCTGCACCCCACACCCTCACCCACGAAACAGTCAAAGGAGTTATGGTTTCCACTGGAATTTACCTCAGGTTCAGTTCTGATTTAAAACAAAGGGCCACACCCCCGCCCCTACGATCGATCCTTGGGCGGTGTATAACCGAGTACCCTGGTGGAACCGCTGAAGATAAAACAGGGCCAGCATTTCCATCCAACCAGGTCTCGGTGATGCAAGCCAGGTTAGTTGAATTAACAAGTTCCCCAATTATGGCGGTCTTGTTTTTAATCGACCTGGCATTGCATAACACTGCCCGAGTTCGATGAGCAGCCAGAGAAGACCGAGTTTCCGGTCTGCAATAAGCAGAACCCTTGGGTATAGGAACAAGACAGGGAAAACCCCCTCTCCTGGATCCATTTTTCCCCAGGGTGCCGGGCAAACGTGATTGTACCAGATAAACTGTTTGCGCCGTGGCGCAGCTCTAACAGATTTGTGCTGGGCAAACTGAATCAGCGCCACTCACTGGATGTATGCATGATGTCATCATGGTGAAGGTCATGCATGGGTCACACATGTTTAGTGGGTCACATCTACGTTACCATGGTGCTGTACTATATTGCACAGCACTGTCCACAATTAGTGCAGCACTACCATATGAGCACTTCATTTTGTGGCCTGCACAGCAAACAAGCAGCAGTAGTTTGAGGGTGTTGCCCCAAGAGCAACAAAAACAGTATGCCAGCCAGGAGAAGGGCAGTGGTCCAGGGGAACCAGAGATGGGGGGAGGCTGAGATGTCCAACATGATCCAGCTTGTGATGGTCAGGGAGCACCAACTGTTTGGTGAGATGTGCAAAAATTACAGGCCACACCAACAGATGTGGGTAACCATTGTGCACTACCTCACACAGAGCACTGATATAGCCCACACAGGGGAACAGTGCAGGCATAGATTTGTGGACCTGCAGTGCAGAAAGCGGCAGCAGTTGGAACGTATCCAGTGCATGGTTCTTGATGGCACAGTGCCTGCACCAAGTAAGTGGACACTTTTCTCATAGACAAACTTTTTGCATGCCAGTCTTTGTGGGCTGACATATACACACTACACATGTGGGTACATATGTGTAGGACAGGTCACTGCACACATGCCTGTTATGCTGTTGAATCATTTCCATGCATTGCTGTGTGTACACCAATATGAGTACAATGGTGCCCGTGTGTGGGTCAACAGTGCCTGTGTCTGTTCGTACATGTGACTTGCACAGTGGCATCATGTGACAGGTATCAGTTTTGTCCATCAATGGTAGTGTAACACATGTCCACTGTACCTACATTGCACATGTGTCCCTTTGCACCATATGCTTGTATGGAAGGGTCACAGTACACTGTTTGACAGTTGCAAACTGTGTACTTGGCACAGTTTTTTTTGGGGGGGGATTATTGATGTCCATAATGGTACTGACACTGTTCTATTCCCTTCACTCTGAAGACCACACTTCCAGGGGACAGCAGCATGGGGAAGGGGGTGGCCGGAGGACTGAGGCACATGGACAGCAGGCCAGGGACAGCAGTTATGGGCAGCAGGATGCCACACGTGAACATGCTCCTTTGTGGTTTACATATGTTACATACCTTGCTCAGTGGGGCATGTTTGGTAACCCTTTACAGGACATTGTTGCCAACATATGTGTATTTGCCTTGTGTCATGTCACTGGTCCCAGGGGCACATAGCCATGGAGTTCCCTTGGTGCTGTGCTCTGGGGAGGGCATCACACATACCTACTGCAGCCTGTGGTACAGTGCACCAGGACACAGCCTAGCCTGGCCATACAGACTGTGGGCCTGTGTTGTGGCAGCATATGGCTGCTCACTGTCCTGCACTGCTGCATCTTGGTGTGTCCTGCATGCCTACACCATGCAGTGGTTGTACTGTGCATGTAGCACTCACCTACATTGGCACATGCCCTCCTTGGTGCTGCTGTCCCACATCTGCACCCTGGGTGTTGCATGTCAGTCATTCAGTGGCACTGTCTCACATATGTGTTTGTAAGATGGTGGCATGGGCATGACTGTCTACTGGCACCTTGCCCATCAGACTGCATTTGGTGGCCTTCGGTCAACCATGGGCATGTCAGTCAAAACCAATGGGCTGTGTAGGGGCATTGTAATCCCACTGTGTTCTCAATGTGTGCTGTCCATGGACCATCCACTACCATTCCATAGTTATATTGTACCATTGCCTGTAGCCATCTCCTGCTGTGTCTTGTGGTGCACTACACCTGTACATGTGCCGTGAGCATGTTTGCACTGTATACATTGTACGGCAGCTGTGTGGTGTGTGGTACGTATGACCGTGTCATGATGGGTGGGTGTATTGTCTGGTTTCTGTGGTTGCTTGTCTGCCCACAGCATGCATACAATGCACGGCATGCCTATGGACTGGACATGGTCCCTGTGGACATTGTGTGCTCAAAGTGCTGATGGCATGTGTGCACCATCTGCATCACACATTCATACCGGTCACATTGCACTGTGCTCTTCTGGTGTGCCACCATGTCAGGGATGTGTTGCTCACTGTGGCCACCAACCCATTTCCTGGGGAAGGTGTTGCTACTGATGTATGGCTCCGTGGTGTGTCATAACCTGGGATTCTGTGTCTGTCACATGTCCACATGACACACTTGTGTCATGGACGGTGTCTGTGGCTGTGCAGGGGGGTCTGTGGACACATGCACAATGCCTGCTATACAACCATATGGTTTGCCACTATGGGCTGCAGTCTGTTGCCATGTGGCCAGTGGTTATGAAGTTTCTGATTGTGATGTCGCAGTGGCCCCTGGCTTTATGTTCTGTTCCATTGGCAGCATGTCCCAGTCATTCTGTTGCTATGGTTTGTTTGTTATTGCTATGGCGCTGACTGTGGTCTACCTCAGGTGGGCTGTGTAGCAGTAGTGTCACGGGGCTACAAGGGGTGTGTATGGGGTATCATCCCATTAGTGGTAGTGGCAGCAACAGCCTTATGGGCCTTCACATCTGCATGGGATGGGCTTGTGTGTAGAATGGCGTTTTGTACTGCCACATACTGGCACATGTCGGTGGCATGTGTACTGTTTCCATTTGTTGGATACATGGGCAAAGTGATTGGGACATGCTGTCCTCTTGGGCCACATCCTGAGTTCTTCATTGCTCCACAGTGTTAACACACCATTCTAACATGGGCATCATTCCCCTCATAGGTCTTTTTTACAGTTCCAGTTGGGCCAGACATCCAGAGGAGGTAGAGAGCTAGGATGATCTTCTGCAGTGCATTGTGTGCCAGCAATGAATGATGTTGGAGCAGCAGGCCATGCTTATTGAGACTAGAAAAAGGAATGTGAGATCCTGGATCAGCAATTTCAAGGCAGCACCAGGCTGCCAACCCTTAAAACCCCCCTTTCCCTTGTTTTTCACCCTTCCCTGTCCCTCCCCCATTTTCATTGTTGTGTTTTTTGGCATATCTGTAAATAGTTTATATTGTTTTTTGCACAATATATATTTCTTATTGTAATCCTGTGTCTTGTCTCTTTTTTGGGTACCTGTCATCAGTTTCACTGCTTTGCCATGTTGCACCTACTGACCATCTTGTTCACCATGGTAGATGCCATCCTAGCAACTCTTGTGCTGCTGGTTTCACCACAGCTCTCCCTGCAGTGTCTGTCACTGTGCATCTGGCAGTTGGTTGTTGTTGGCGTTGTAGGTTTGTCCTCCAATTGGCTGACAAAGCCTGTTCTTCATGTTTACCCTGCATGGTCTGTGTGTGCCAGATGACATCTGGCTTGTGTCTGCCCATGGACTTGATCTGTCCCCTATTCCCTGGTTGGACCCCAAAGGTGTTGCTTAGTTGGGGGCCTTGGTCTGTGGGCCTGTGTATGCCTTTCTCCATGTGGCAATGGCTGATGTCCATCCCCCTGTGTCCTGCCACTGTGTATCCTGTGGTGTGCTGTACCCTGCTCTGTGCCAGGGATCCTTGTCCCCATCCCTCTTTGCACAGTGGGCACTGGTTGGGATCATACTGCTACACAGGCATGGTTGGTCCTTTCTGTGGGTCACATCCCCACTCTCCCATCTCTACACTTTTCACATAGTTCACATCCATACAATGTTGCTACATTTTAGGGTTCCTCTCTTGGCTTTGCCTTTGGTGTTTTTGTTGCTATTGTCTGTGTTGTACACTGCTCTTTGCTCAGTTTTTCACATTTTATGCACCACTTCATTACTTGCACCCCCAGTGGATACTTGGTTCACCTGTGACTGACTCGACCCCTGTGTTCACAATGCTGCTGTTGCTGTGTGCACTGCCCGGTTGCTATATTTGGAGATATCTTCTTTGCTATTTTCAGTGCTGTCTTCTTTGCTGGGCTATCCTTGCACTGCACTCTCTGCCATGTTTGCCCACCTTCATTTGCCCTCTATATTCAACTGTTTTTGCCCCGGGCTGTTCCTTTGAAAAATGAGTTCAATTTGATGTGTGCTAATTTTGCCCTCCAGGCAGTGCAAATTGTGCCCCTGGGTAATGTTTTAAATATTGAACCCCAGATAACATATTTAACCAGAAAATGTTTTCTTTTGTCATCTGCCAGTTTATGTATTATGCCCTCAATATATCAAGATAAAATTGTTAAAATCTGTGAAATATCAGTGGTATTTCTGGATATATTTGCCAGATCAATTTTTGTCAATTTTCATAAACCGATTGTAAAATTGAGAATTGGTTGCAATTTAAAGGAAAGAGGATACTGTTATCCTGGTTAACCCTTGGTTCATTGAGTTTATCTATCATATTTTCATAATTTCTATGCTATTTTTTTTTTTGGGGGGGGGGCTCTGTCTTTATCTGGGAATCTATTGTCTTTTAATCCACTATCGATATCCCCAATCCATCCAATATGGAAGGTGCACCTAATAATGTTTCTGCTATCTTAGAGTTATTAAAAGTAACATCAGTTTCAGGTGTGTCTGAAATACCAGCATGTACTTATATCCAATCAATTGAACTACGTGTTTTATTAATTTTTAAAAAGCATGAGAAAAAAGGAAGCTAATTCCTTCTTATTTGTACCAACCTTCTCATCCCCACATATTTTCCATCCAAAGATGGAAATAGTCCTACATGCCCATGCTTGATATTGCTTATTTTCATTTTCTGAAATCACTTCCAAAATGTTCTTCACTCTATTCATATCTTCTTCACTATTTCCATCACTTAAGACCACATATTGTTTCCCTGGAAGTACTTTGTCTGGAGCAGGGACATTCTGCAGAGGATATATAGTTACCATTTAATTTTAGAATTAATTCTTGATCCCATATTGTAGCTGCCATTCAATCTGATTTTCAGTAAAGTAGACACAGTCTTGGATATAAATGTTAGGTGGACACATGACTTAAAGATCATCACATGGTGCATCAATATGCAGCTAATGATATATCCATTTTGTCAATTTCTCTGGTATCTCATTATCCAATTTTTTTTATGCTGTGCATCTCAATGAGAAATTCTGTTTCAATGCCTATCTTCTTACTAAATGTATCAAAAGATGTAAGTACATAACTCTATATATCCCTGGAAGTATGCTTCTGAATATTTTCTGAGTCTCCCACATATTTATCAGGAACTTTAACCAATGAATTCTTCCCCTCAGTCTCCCCCATGTACAAAACCATTTCCTTGTCCAATAGCCTTTTGATTTCTGTTACAGGATTAGAAGTGCGTGGAGTAGATTGCTCACTATCTGAGTGAACAGATAATATATAATTTTCACTTGCCAATTCTTGTCTTTTTACTTTCTTAAAAATAACCTCAGCTGAATAATTCAAAATAGGTACTTCCTTGGATTTCCTAAATGTTCTGTTCTTCCCTTTTTTATTTTTTTTTCCTTTCTATGCTTTCTAGCCTTAACTTCTTGGCCTGTTGAGATAATTGAATAATCTCTAACAAAAGGGAGCAGGTAATCTCACCTGCATGGCCCTGTGTCTTTTAAATGTTATAACAGCACCCTGTGGAATTATTGAAGAATGGTTTAAACTGGATTCTCTCATTTTTCAATGTCTGTCTGATTATAAAAAAGCATCCACTCATAAATCTACAATCTCTTCTTTTAAAGCTGCCACATTTTCCAAAAGTTCTACATGTGCATAATAGGGATTTTTAATTATTTCTAACATCTGTTTAGAAATTGAGGAGCAAGAGATAAAATCCCCCATCTCTATAAAACAATCCCTATTGTACTCTAGTATAGGTAATTCAGGATTCTTGTCAGAATCAGATGGTATTAAATTTATTGGGAGCAGCCTGCTATCCATATGCTTTTCCTCATTTTCTTCACCATTCTTAGGAGTTCCTTTCTTTAGGCCCTACATTTTGATATTGTGGTCCTGTATCTCAGAAGCTAATTTGTCAGCATGTTCTAGTTCTGGATGGGTGGTGGTTCAATTAATTCTAGAAGGACAGCAGGAGGGGAGGTTAAGAGGAATATATAGTTAAATTTGAAGTTGAGTCCCCTCATGAAGAATCCTTTGTTGAAAAGGTTGTGAGTTTAACTCCAAGTTAGAATCATCCAGTTCTGAAATAGTGGAATCAAATGTATCCCAGTCATATGGACTTAAAGAAGTAACTTCTTCTATTTGTTCATTTATGTTTGCACAGGTTATTGTAGCATCTGCATAGCCAGTGTTTGCCTCTACTGAATTTTCCTGATGATCCTGCATAATGGGGATAGGTGTTAAAAGAAGCAGTGGAGTCTCAAAAAATTCTGAAATCTTAGATTTTTTATTATCCTTAATATGGATCTCATTTCCCTTATTATTTATTTTTGTTTGTGAGGTCTGGGTGTCTTTCTCTTATCCTCAGGGACTTCAGGTTGCTTAACTAAAGTCATGGAACTGTTTTACCACTCATAGTGCTCACAATAGTGATTGTTATATCTGATGTATAGTAATTAAGCAGAACAGCAAAAACAGTGCACTGAAGGTTAATTACACCTAATGTACCAATTATCTTACCCTACTACCTATATACCTATATTAAATACCTATGTTAAATAAATAGATTATAATTAAAACCAATGTACCAGATATGTCTGTAATATAAATGATCTGTAATAAGAGTTAGAAAACAGAGAAAAATAGGCAGTCAGAAACAGTTAAATGATAAAACAAACAGGTTGATACTTATTCTTCTTCACTATTTCAAAAGGAAATCAACAGGCAGGAGAAAGAAAAAAATGTAAATGTAGTTTTGATGCAGCAAACCAGTAATGCAGTCCCAATAAAAAAATCTCAGTCCTTTTCTGAGGTTCTGAGTTGCTTTCTTCTCTGTTTTCCTTTTCTCCTGGGGTGATCGCTATGCAGCATTCTTAAATTAGTTCAATAGTTCATAAGGTCAGATTGTGTTTTATTCAGTCTCCCAAACTCTCAGCTGCTGGATTTTTCTTGTTCAGGTTCACATCTCAGTTAATTGCAGATGGTCTCTAGCATCCAGCATGTAGAGCAGGCTCCATTCCTTAGGGCTGTTTTAATCACTCAATAAGGGAAGGGAGATAGAGCAGATACATAGTATATAATATGGATATATGATGTTTAATGTTTGACAGAGCCCTGTATTAAATTGCTCCTCAGCCCCCATATCCTAATCATCCTGTCTGACAAATAAACAGTATCAGTCCATTGGTATAGCTAGCTATTAGGTTAAGTGCTATAAATATAATAACAATCCATAGGCAAGGAAAGAAAAAAAGCTAAAAATACAGAATTAAAATATATTACTAATATCAGCTTACTTCTTACTTTTGATTTAGCCAATATTAAATGTGATGTTGGTTCTCAAACACCATCTGCGGGTAGAAAAGAACCAAAATTCTCATGGACACTCTCCCTCAGAGAGTACCTGCTCTGTTATCATGCTCAGACAAAGTAATAATCTGAGGCAGAATGCCACTCAGGTGCCTAACTAGCTCTTGCACAGTTGGTCAGCTGATCGAGTGGCACACGATTTGAAAAGCAAAAACTAATTAATTAATAAATAAATACTTTAGGTAAAGTTAAAGATAAAGCAAATAACTAATTCCAATTGTTGACCACTATAATTCTGTCAGCTCCTTTTACACCAATATATGTGCCTCAAAGACATCCTGCAGAGATCTTCTGGACGTTCATACCCTTCCAAGTAAACCTCCAAAATCAGAAAGGATGCAAAAAAATAAATAGAAAAAGGTAATTAAATAATAATTATGTTAAAAGCAGGTACAAGCAGGCACAAGCAAGTAAAGAAAGCTCCATTCAGACAAATTTGTGGCAGTCCAAGATACAGATCTAAACATCCGCGAATATGTTGTAACAGATATCAAAATAAGACATCAGAGTAAGAAAGACTAAAAAAGACAAAAAATAAAACAAACAAACAAAAAAAGAAACAGTAAAGTCAACTCAATTTCTGGAGCTCCTGCAACATTCTCCCTCCACAGGAGTGACAGAAGCTCCGACAACTGATAGTGGGCCCTCCCACTGAACAGACTCCTAGCTGCTCTGTCGAGGATTCAGGAATACAGACGTTCTTTCAGAAACAAATGCTGAGTGGCACAAGTCAGTCCAGCAAGAGTCTGGACAACTTTTCAGCCAGGTTATGGTGGCATATCTGTTTTAAAGTTAAAAAAACACTTATCATCAAACCCCTTCTGTTACCAGATCTGCCAGCAACAGTGTTAAACCACTCTTTCTCTCCACTCCATCAAAATTTACTGTGGACCTAGGAACTCGCTTAGTCACATTGCCGCAGGCAACAAAATATATTAGTGGGTTTAGGCATCCAGACCCAAATCCTAAAGTGACTTGTTTAAACTTATGAAGAGCATTAGGTCTGTTCTAAGATGAGTTAGCTTAAAATGTTTGGACATATCGCCCATTTTTGTATGACTGTCTCTATATAAATATAATATATGTGAATAGCCAGTATTTATCAGATTCCTGTTTATTATTGCAAGAAAAACAATCCTAAGGGGATATACTGGGAGAATTGCTGAACATCTCCAGAATCTTTGCACTGTGAAAATCTTTTGTATTAATATGCTACTCAAATATGAATCTGTTTATGTAGATACTGTATATAGGGACACAGTCTGCTGATATTAACTTAATGATGAATGTCTGCAATGAATAATGATGTTGCACTTCTTAATTTAATATGTAATGACCAAATGGTCAATCAGAAAGCTTCTTGATATTCATTATCTCATGCACAACCTGCTGCTGCACAGGTAATTGTGTTTTTAATCACAACCGTGTATTGTGCACGTATTTGGATTCCAAACAAAGAGATGAGAAGAGAAAATAGTTAAGTAACTTGGCTGAATTGTGAACTCAGATCACTCAGAATACCATTGTGTGTACTACCAGCTGACCCACCAAGGCAACTGTAAACCTTGGACTCCCAGAATCATCTTGCTGTACTTTTTCTCTAACAAAGTACCTGGTGCTGTATAGATAATCACGTTTTAATTCACAAGGGTGTGGTCTGCACAAACATGGAATCCAGATAAACAGAAGCAAGAAAGAAATAATTGCCTTAACTGGGATTTTAACCCAAGCCATCCAGAGAACTGTTCCATTTCATGACCAGCGGTACCACCAAAGCAACTGGAAACAAAAGAAAAAGTTCACTCTGGGCTGTGTAGCAACATTTTATAGTTTAAAACAAATTTTGTTCCCTTTCTGCATGCTATGAAAATCAAGAATCACTATAAATAACAATGCTTAAATTATAACCCACATAAGGTCCATATAGACCCTGCACCACTTTACTCTCTAGCTACCCTGCTGTCTTCCTCCTATCTGTCCTTTCCTTTCTCTTCTCCTCCTAGCTGAAGTAATTGAAAACAACCCTGGTCCCATTAGATAATCCCCTGGGGCTGGATTGCCCACAGAGCTACTGCCACCCACCCTGCCATCTCTGTCCAGGTACGCCGGAGTCCGCACTCTAATTCCTTTCTCTGCCTGTTTGAAAGTTGGTGCCTTTTTTATTGAACCACTAACTCTCGCTTGGGGGCATTGTGGCTGGGAATTAGGCTGAAACCACTGCGTGTATCTCCCTGGACACTTTACCATCAGTCTGCAACTGTTCTTTAATTTGGCTCAGTTATTGAATTTTTGGTAAACAGTTGAGCTTGTATACAGTTTGGCTCTTACTTAGCTGCTACAGCAGTCCTGTTACTGTTGCCCGATGAACCTGCCTAGCCTTTCTAACTAATTTGTGTTCAACGGAGCTGCTCAAAATTAATACTGGGATTTTGTTTAACAAAGGTTGCCACTACGCTACAAGTTCATCTGAGCTGGCTGAAATTTTCTTTTTAAAAGGCTTCAGCTACGCAACAAGTTCGACTGCAATGTTACTTTGCTCTGGCTGGCTCTCAGCGTTGTTGTTTGTTGGGTGATCTATGGAATATTTTACTTAGGTCAAATTGCAGTACAGAATGTATTATTTCACCATTTTGTGTTATGTGATATAACCTGCCTAGGTGTAAGGGTTATAGCCTTATCTTGTACTGTTGCTAGTATAAGTTAATTTCTACTGTTTGCTCTATTAAGCTGACCTGTCTGTTTCCCCTATGCTGGATGTAATTCTATCTTTCTTCCTCCTCTGCTAATTCTTTCCACATCTGCCATTACTGCATTTTCTCTGTCCTGTCTCACCCTGACTATCTCTCCTACTTGCTCCTCCCTTATCATTTTGACTTGTTTTTTTCTGCCTGCCCTCCCCTGTAATGGATATATATTTTACCTACACTTTCTTTCTATCTTACAGATAATCCCCTGGGGCTGGATTGTCCACAGATCTGCTACTGCCCGCCCTGCTGTCTCTGTCCAGGTATGCCGGAGTCCAAGCTTAAATTCCTTTGTCTGCATGTTTTGAAGGTTGGCTCTTTATTGTGACCACTAATCAAGACTTAGCATCGGTTGGGAATTCATAAACCACTGTAAAATCTCCTCCCAGACACTTCACCATCACTCTGCAACTGTTCTTAAATTAATTTGGTCCAGTTAATGAGTTTTTGGTAAACAGTTGAGCTTGTATGCAGTTTAGCTCTTAATTGGCTGCTGCAGCAGTCCTGTTACTGTTTCCCGATGAACTTGCATAGCCTTTTAGACTAATTTGTGTTCAATGGAGCTGCTTAAAATTAATATTGGGATTATGTTTAACAAAGGCTCCTGCTACACTACAAGTTCACCTGAGCTGGCTGAAATTTTCTTTTTAAAAGGCTGCAGCTATGCTACAAGTTCAACTCAGCTGGCGGCGTTTCTTTGATCCGGCTGGCTCTCGGCATTGATTTCCCCACAGTCGGCTGTGGGCTGCTCCACTCCCACCCACCCACAATACCCTCCCACCTTTAGCTGGTGTTAATATATAGGCACAGAAACTCTCGTGTGATTAGTAAATTTCTCTATCTCCCGAGTTCCTCATTTGTTCCTTACACAGTTTCCCCTCTAGAGGTTGTCTGATCTATGTCTGATCTCTTCAATATAGCTCCTTGCTTTCATTGCCTTAGTGCTCCCTAGGCAAATCTCCCCAAGTTGTCCTTTCTTGGCTGACTATCTAGCACTTCATCTTCCCACCCTTGCTGTGGAACCTCACTCTGTGCTAGGCTACTATTTCCCTGCACTCTGTTTATTAATTTATAACTGTTTTACCTCTCATTCTGGTTCCACAGACTGCTGATTCTTCTACCTGTTATTTAGCTCTCTCCCACCCGTGCCGTGCACCCCACTTTTCTGTTCTGCTGCTGTTTCTCTATAACTCTGCTGTAAGTTATACCAATCTTACGTTTCTCTCTCTCTGTCCCACTGGCTGTTGTTCCTGTTTCTTATTGCTACTGCTTATTTTACATTTCAACACTTCTCCCCTTGCTCATACCACTTGCCTCTCCTCTCCTCTTTTCTGACCATTCTCTTCTCCCTAACCATCCTTGACTTATTCACCTCGTGAACCATGTATCTGAGGGCCTTACTCCCTCTCATGCTAGTACTCTACTTGCTACGTCTCCTCGAACTCTTGGTTCTTCCTTCTGTGCCGCCCTCAAATTCCATGCCTACTCATTCGGGAATTTCACATCAACTTACTGACAGGGTCTAACCCCAATCTTTCACCCATGTCTGGACTTAGCAATAGATATCTTGGGGTACTACTTAGATATACCTTGCTTAGGTTCTCTATCTCCCCTGGATGTGCCCCTCAGGCTATGCTGACTGCTATGCTATGGATAATAACCCTGTCCCTCTCCCTGGCTGGCAACACTGAAACCAACCCTGACCATACTACTTTAGCTAATACTACCCTGTCTCAACCCACTCATTGTCTGCCAAAATCTTCCTATCTCACCTTTGCTCACCTTAATATTAGAAGCTTCACTGCCAACCTCCCAGAACTTGAGGCTTGGGCTTGCGCCAACAACCCCGACATCCTAGCCCTTTACGAAACATGGTTGAAGCCCTCTATGGCTGACTTCCTCTGTTTTAACCCGGGCTACAATATGATTCAGGCTGATTGCCCTAGCTCCAAAAGAGGTGGATTATTGGCTCTGTATTACAAATCTCATCTCAACATCTCTATCTTGCAGGGTCTCTCCCTGTCATATTATGAGGTCCTTTATTCCCACCTTTTGCTTGGGGTGTTAAGATACTACACATCTTCTGTGTTTATATACCTCCCAAACACTCCAAACTCAGTCTTGAGGAATTTACTGAGCTGGTGCTTTCTGAGTCAGGGAAAAATTAGTTCATCTGCTTGGGAGATTTTAACCAGGACTGGACAGGGCCTCTCTCCCCTCTCCTATCATCCATTACCAGCAAGGCCAACCTTGTTCAATTAATCCAGGCTCCCACTATAATCTCAAACCGGGGCTCCTGCAACACCCTCCTAGATTGGATTCTGACCAATAGGAAGGAGAATTTCCCTAATGCTGGTGTTCTTCCTGACTCTATCAGAGATTACTGCCCGGTTTTCTGTGATTTGGATGCCACATCTCCCTCCTCCCCCCCAAACTAATATCTTTATCTAACTTCTCCAATCTCAACCCTGCTGCTTTCCTGCATGATCTGAACCAGGTTGATTGGTCCCCTCTCTATACTACCAGGGATATCAACTGTGCGACTTAGTATTTAAATGCTACCCTTCTCTCTCTTCAGAACCTACATATCCTGGTTACTACACGTAGAGTAAAAGAGAAGGTCACTAAATGGCTTAAGCATCCCCTACTCTAGCTGCTTAAACACAGGGACAAACTCTAGTCAGTCTGGAAGTCCTCTTCTCTTTAGGCTGACTTTGATGCCTATAGGTCATTGCGTAACACTTGCAAAAAGGAGATTCACCTTGCCGAGAGTAAGTACTACTGGAATCTGCTCAGTGCCTCTGCCTCAAGACCAAAATGCTACTGGTCTCATATTAAAGAAATTCTAGGGATTGAAAAGAGTCTGACTCCAAAGGAAATGCTTGTCAATGATACCACTGTAGTAAACCTCTCACTATAACAAGTGCCTGCAATGCCCTTTTTTCCAATCTTCCCACCCCCACTCCTATCCTCTCTCCCCCTGTTTCCTCCCCCAATCCCCCCCCCACCGTGCCAGCGAAGGATCCCACCACTCTAGTGCTGACCCCAGTTAAATGCCTGGAAGTTCTTAAGCTACTTAGGACTCTCGCAGCAGTGCTGGCCCTCATGGTATAGATCCTAGGATCCTTAGACAGTTTGCCGCTAATCTTGCTGAACCGGTTACCAGGCTTTTCAATCTCTTGATCAGCTCAGCCTCTGTCCCCTTGGCCTGGAAAACTGCCAGGACTATCCTGGTGTTTAAGAAAGGTGATCCCAAAATCATGACTAATTATTGTCCCATTATACTCCTACCTATGCTCAGTAAGCTTCTGGAGAAAGTTGTGCATCGGCAGGTCTCTCAGTACCTACTCCTCTCTAACCTCCAATCCCCTTTTCAACATGGTTTTAGGGCTGGGCACAGCACAACTACTGCTCTTACCCACTTCACCAACGATGTAAAATGCAACATGGACAAAGGCTTACTCACTGGAGCAGTGTTTATTGATCTTTCCAAAGCATTTGACATGGTGCATCACCCCCTACTACTGGACAAACTGCAATCACTTGGAGCCTCTTTCTCCACTTTCTCATGATTTGCTAGCTATCTTGAAAATTGATCTCAGACTGTATCCTTCTGTAGGGTTCTCTCTGCCCCTGCCCCTATCATCTCTGGCATCCCTCAGGGATCAATTTTTGGGCCCCTACTCTTTTCCTTTTTATTAATGATATCCACAGCCCCATCCCTCTCTGCAATACTATCTTGTATGTGGATGACTTAGTACTTTACTCTGCTGTTAAGTCTATGACTGACCTAAACCAACAATTAGCGCCTGCCTTTCAGAGCCTCCAATCTTGGTTCTTCTCTAACTACCAAATCTTAAACCTATCCAAGACCAGACCACACTATATTGCTCCTCTAGATGGGCACCGACTGTGGCCCCTAATTTTCTGGTCCATGGCTGTGATGGGTACCCAGTCTCTAATACAGAATCTTTCAAATACCTTGGGGTAATACTTGACCCGGTGCTGGATTTTGTGGTGCATGTCAATGAGATCTGTCGCTCAGTGAACTCAAAGATTGGTGCAGCCTATAGAGTGTGCCACTCTCTAACTCCGACTGCCAGGATTGCTGTTGCAAAAGGTGTGTTACTACTGCAACTGCTATATGCTCTCCCTGTCCTTTCACATGCCAGTGCTGTAGAACTCCGTAAATGGGACATTGCATACAACAACATCTGCAGATTCACCTTATCAGCTCCATGTCTGACCCACCACTGCTGACTTTACTCTACTTTAAATTGACTGCCTCCTAATACCCTTAGATCATGTGCACTAGGCTCCTTCATTGACTCTTTAACCAGAATGCTTCACCCTGTGGCTCTAGGTGCCATGCTAACTCCTGTCTCCCACTCTCATGCCCTCAGGTCCTCCACCTTCCCCCTGCTCACTGTTCAGCCATGCTTTACTAAAATGGGTGAGCAGGCATTCTCTTTTTTTGCCCCGCACTTCTGGAACTTGCTACCTCCTCACGTGAAGAACTCCTCATCTCACCTAGCTTTTAAGCACGCTCTATTTTCACACCTCAATGCCTGTGGCTGATGTGACTGTACTTAAGGTTGGATTCCTGCCATTTCTGATTTCTGTTTCCTACTGTACTTGTGCGCTCCTTGTCTCCTGTTAATTCATATTTAAGACTATTGACTTGGTAATCTGAATAATTCTGCAACAATTGTATGACCACCCTAGCCTGTAGTATTCTTGTTGTTATTCTTAGACTGTTTTGTTAATGCTATTTATGTAGATTGTCCTGACAGTTATCTTTGCCTTTGCACCTCACTGTTGTCATTCGATATCTCTGCTGTATTTACTGTAACTGTACTCTCCCAGGTCTTGCCTGAAAATAGGCAGGCTTCTTGCTTATTTCACTACCCGGTCATTAAAAGCTAATACATGAATAAATAAACACCCATATTGATCACACAAATGCCACCTGGGTAAGATCATCTGGCCTCAGAATTGCCCATCTAAATATCTGTAGCCTCCCAACCAAGTTCCCTAAGCTGGAGGCTTGGGTATCCCATTATAAACCACCTGTACTGGGGCTCTCCAAAACCTAGCTGAAACCCTGCCACTCTGACTCGTCATTTCAGCTACCCAGTTACTCCCTTCTATGGCTAGATAGACCAAGAAAGAAAAAAGGTGGAGAAGTAGCACTTTATGTGCAAGAGCACATCATTGCCACCACCATCTGCTGCTCAAACTCCCCCTCCCCATGAGTGAATGGCTCCTTGCCAAAATAACACTGGGGGCCTCCAAAAAGCTCTTCTTGGGTTGCTGCTACAACCCCTCTCTGCAATTTTGCTTATCCAGCTTCCTGATGGCCTTGGGCTAATCTCCCCCTCCAGAGACACCATTGTGCTTGGGGACTTCAACCTGAATTGGTTAGGAACCCTCGATCTTGACTATGTAGACCTATTGAAAGCACACCAGCTTGAATAAGTTATCTCCTCCCCTACCCGACACAATGCCCATATGCTAAACCACTCCCTGCTTGATTGAGTTGCCACAAATTGAGCAGACTTGGTCTCCCAGGTGGGTACAATGTCTGATTCAATTAGTGACCAATCCCCAACTTACATGATACTGGCTACCAAATCCAACCATCCTCCCCATAAATACCTGCCTTTCAGAAATTTAAACTGCCTTGATCCCTCAAATGTCCTCAATGATGTCAAGGCAACAAACTGGTCTGCCCTCTGCCTCCTCAACAATATAACAACCACAGTCAGATACTTTACAACTGCCCTTCTTCAACTACAGGACTGCCATTTCCCTCTCAAAACCAGAAGAGTAACAGGGGGCTTTACCCACTGGTTATCCAGGGAACTACTGTCCCTGTTGAAAGACAGAGACAGCAAGTGGAAAGCATACAAGGCATCCCCCACCCTCGAACTCTAGAATGCCTATTGACACCTGTGCAATACTTAAAAACACACTGCCAGATCCCTTGAGAGTAAATACTACATTAACCAGCAGAAAAAAAAAACGTGGAAATTTTTATAGTTTCTGGGCCTCCATTGGGTCACTTCTTAACCCCTCACAGTCAAATAACTCAACACACATCCGGCTCTGGCTACCTCTACAAGCATACTGAGATTGCAAATATCTTTAACAAGAAATTCACAAATCTCTCCTCCTATCTCAACAAACTCCCCCTTAGCCTTTCCCAGGCTCTGATAGCCAAACAAACTGCTCCTCCACCTCCCCTAACACAGCCCTGCCCCCTTTCTACTTTACAGCTATTGGTCAGGGTGTCACCAGTAAACTCCTGAAATTCCTCCCTGCAAAAGATAGCCCTCACAGTAATGGGCTCTTCCTCACATTCCTAAAACTCATCTCACCAGTAATTGTTAAGCCCTCACCTTCATTTTCAACCTCGCCCTCCCAACATCCACTTCCCTGATTGCTGGAGACATGTAAATGGGGATCCCTTTTCACCTGATAATTACAGACCAATCTCCCTCCTCCCTCACCTAGGCACACTGCTGAAAAAAATTGTACATTTCCAGGTCTCTGAGCACCTGGACAAGTATAACCTCCTATGCCCCTTCCAACATGGCTTCTGCAACACCATAGTACTACCTTGGCCTTGGCCCTCTTCTCCAACAATGCCCTAAGGAACATGGGCATGAGCAAGACTACAGGTGTTGTATTCATGGACCTGTCAATGGCTTTAGACCTTGTTGTCAACACCCTCCTCCTCCATAACCTATTTCACTTTAGCTATTCCCCTGAAACTACTACCTGGCTCATGAGCTATCTCTCTGGCAGGTCACAGTCTGTCATAATAGGTAATGCCTCCTCTACTGCCCTAACGGTATCTACTGGAGTCCCCATCATTCTATACATGACCCTCTGCTCTTTTCTATATTTATGAATGTATTCCCTGCTGTGAAAGCATTACCTGTGAGGCACTCCTCAATGTGGACAAGCTAGTCCTTTATCATAGTGATAAATCACTTGAAGCCATCTCATCCACCCTCACACTAACCTATGATGCTACCCATCAATGGTTTCTCTCCAGGAAACTCCTGGTAAATGAAAAGAAGACTAAGTGTATGCTCTTTGGATCCAAACCATGCCTTGTCAAGGTCGCCAAATCAAACTCCTTCCTTCTTGTACTCACCCCAGCTGGCTCTTCCCCACGAGAATGTCCCCTTTTTCAAATACCTAAGCATTACCCTTGACCCCTCTCTTACTTTCTCTGCTCACATGGACAACACAGTGCTGCTAGTCAACCAGAAGGTAGGTGCTGCCTACTGACTCCAACAGTTTCTGTCTAATGAAGCACACCTCACAATTGTGGAAGAAAACCTGCTACCACTTCTGGAATACTAATCCCCTATCTACTCCCACATATCCTCTGCACTGCACCAGTGACTAAACACAACGTACCACATATCATCTGTTGCTTTGTTCTTAAAGCTGCCCACTCCATGAATCACAGCAAACTCTACCAATCCCTAGGGTGGCTTCCTCTTAAAGCTCATTTTGATTATGTCTGGGCTGCCTAGTGGACAATACACTAAGGGATGTCCACCTGTCTTCATACTCATCCCTACTAACAGGTAGAGTGGCTCCCAGGGGCCTCCGAGTGTCCTTCATCCCTCTGCTGGTTGTCCCATGCATCTTCACTTCCATGGGTAGAAAAGCACTCTCCATCTCTGCAGCCTCCCTATGGAACAGACACCCTTTACCCATCCGCTCATCCTCCTTCCACCTTTCCTTCAATAAAAATGTAAAATATTGGCTCTTAACTGATGCTGCTTGTCACTGCTATGCTGACTAACGCCGGGGTCTCTTAACTCTCCCACACTGAGACTCCTCTCTGATTTTATGTCCTGTGCTTTCTTATATGCAACGTAATTCACTGCTGCACTTTACGTACCATGTGCTACAGTCCTGCTTGATCTGCTTGCTATTTGTGATCTCCTGCTATTTGTCTCTGATTTAAGTGTCCATTACACTAGACTGTTTAACTCTTGCACTGTTCTTACCAGAAGTTAATCCAATTAAGGCACCCTGAATTGTTATGTATTTTCTGTCTCTATTGTTATTTTGTTGTACTATATAATCAAATTTTGTACCAGCTGTTACTTCATCTCATGTTGAGGTGTAATTATCTCCATGGTACACAGAGAACCATTACTGGGATGTCAACATACTCGGGTACACAGTCTGCAGGAGGGACAGGCAGGGAAGAAGAGAAGGAGGAGTAGCTCTCTATGTAAGGGAAGGGATCAAAGCAACAGAACTAAATGGTAAACAGGGAGGAGAGGAGGCACTGTGTGTCACCCTGGAGACTGGAAATGGCTCCACAATCTGCACAGGGGTTGTATGCAGACCCCATCTCAGGGGGAGGAAATGGACAAGAAAATGATAGAAGGCATCCTTGGGATGGCAGAGATAGGGGAGATACTGCTGATGGGGGACCTAAATATGCCAGGTGTTAACTGGAGCACCTTTGCTGCAGCCACATCCAAGAGCAGGGCCATTCTCGATGCCCTACAGGGGGCATGCCTCAGACAGCTAGTTTTGGAACTCACTTGGGAGGGAGCAATCTTAGACCTGGTACTCTCAAATGGGGATGGAGAGAGGATCTCTGATCTAGAAGTGGGTAGCCATCTGGTAACAAGCTACCACCAAACAGTGTGGTTCATGATAAACTTAGCTGTAGAGTCAAGCCAGCACAAAAGTGAAGGTACTGGACTTCAGGAGGGCTGATTTTGTCATAATGGGAGAGTGACTCAGAAAAGCACAAGCAAACAGGCAAGAAGGTTGGGTGGAGCAACAATGGGGAAACATCAAAACCACCATCACAGAGGCAACAAGCCTTTGTGTGACGCAAGTAAACAAAACAAAACAAAAGAAAAAAACACTATGGTTCTCATAAGAAGTGGCGGGGAAGGTAAGGGAGAGAAATATAGCATTCAGGAGGTATAAGGAAACAGAGAAGAAGCAGGACAGAGAACTGTACCAGTTAAAGCAAAATGAAGTGGGAAGGCAGTCAGAATAGCAAAGGCCCAAACTCAGAAAAAATAGCCAACTCAGTTTAGAAGGGGGATAAAACCTTTTATAAGTACATTAGGGAGCAAAGAAAGATGAAGGCAGGGATACTGAGGCTGAATAAAGAGGAAGGTGGTTAGGCAGAGAGTGACAGTGAAAAATTAGGGATACTGAATGGATACTTCTGCTCAGTATTCACAATGGAAAAGCAGAGGGAGATACCTAATTCAGTCAATAGAAGCACTCTGGATAGGGTGGTTGATATTAGTCCTTTCACAGAAGAAAGGGTTCTGAAGGAACTCTTAAAACTGAAGGTGGATAAAGAAATGGGGCCTGATGGGATTCACCCCAGAATTCTAAAAGAACTAAGGGAAGAACTAGTAACACCACTGACTATCCTTTTTAATAAATCATGGGAGGATGGTGTGGTACCTGAGGACTGGAGGAGGGTGGATGTGATTCCCCTTCACATAAATGGGAGCAAGACAGAGGCAGGAAACTACAGACCTGTCAGTTTGAACTCAGTTGTAGGGAAAATGATGTAATCACTTCTGAAGGAAAGAATTGTTGAGTACCGAGAGACCAGTGGGGCACAGGACCCAAGGCAGCATGGATTCACAGCAGGAAGGTCATGTCAGACAAATCTAATTGATTTCTTTGACTGAGTGACCAAAGTAGTAGACCAAGGAGGGGCTGTGGACATGGCCTACCTAGATTTTAGCAAGGCATTTGACACAGTCCGGCACAAAAGATTAATATACAAATTAGCCAGCCTGGAAGTGGGTCCCAGGGTGATAGCCTGGGTAAAACACTGGCTGGACAACAGGACACAGAGGGTAATAGTAAATGGAGTCCACAGTGAAGAAAGGGGGTTACTAGTGGGGTACCGCAAGGTTCAGTACTGGGGCTGGACCTTTTTAATGTCTTTATAAGTGACATTGCAGAGGGACTGGAAGGGAAAGTATGTCTCTTTGCAGATGACAAAGATCTGCAACATGGTTGATATGCAAGGTGGGGTGGAAAGGATGAAAAGGGACTTGGCAAGGTTGGAGGAATGGTCAAATGTATGGTAGCTTAGATTCAATGCAAAGAAGTGCAAAGTAATGCACCTGGAAAACAAAAGCCCAGAGGAAGAGTACACAATGGGGGGGTTAGATACTGACAACAGCAAAAATGGAAAGGGACCTGGGGGTAGTCATATCAGATGACCTAAAGGTGGGTCAGCAATGTGAGAAGGCAGTAAGTAGGGCTGGAGGGATACTGGGATGCATAGGGAGAGGCATCACCAGTAGAAAACAGGAAGTTGTTGGCCCTTTGTACAGACAGTTGGTAAGACCATATCTGGAGTACTGTGTACAGTTCTGGAGACCCCATCTCTGCAAAGATGTAGACAGGGTGAAGGCTGTCTAGAGGAGGGCAACCAAAATGGTGCAGGGTATGCACCAGAAGACATATGAAGAAAGACTAAAGGAGCTTAAGTTGTATAGCCTTGGGGAAAGGAGGGAGAGGGGGGGACATGATAGAAACTTTGAAATACCTCAAGGGAATCAACAAAGTCCAAGAGGGTAGCATCTTTCAGAAAAAGAGATGTGCAAGAACAAGGGGACACAATTTGAAGATATAGAGAGGATGGCTCAGATGTAATGTGAGGAAGTATTTCTTCACAGAGAGGGTTGTAGATGCATGGAACAGCCTTCCTGTGGAGGTCATAGAGTCAAAAACAGTGGTGGAATTCAATAATGCATGGGACAGACATAAGTCTATTCTAGTGGGAGGTAGGAGGAAGTAGGCTGTTGGTTAACTAGAATCTGCAACTTATCCATTAGGTAGGGAAATGGGCGGACTAGGTGGGCAAGCGGTCCTTATCTGCCATCAAATTCTATGTTTTTATGTTTCTATGTTTCCATGTATCTGTATGCACTATATTGCTTTCTAGTGCCACTATGTTGCCCGGGTTGTGACTGAAAATAGTCCTTCAGATCGGCTCACTTACCTGGTTACCAAAGACATACATAAATAAATAAATAAATAAATAAATAAATAAATAAATAACTTGGTTTACTTTGCTAAACTGTTGCTGGGGAGGGCAGAGAGGTGGGGGTAAGAATGCTATTTACCGATTCTGAATATGTTGACCCTATATAAGGTATCATACCATTGATGCATGCCCCTGTACCTGCCTGTAGACTGTACTTGGATTATGAGGGATGTGATAGGGTGGATGAGAGATTGGCATAAAACTCTAATAGCATATTTCCAAACTGTGGGCATTGGGTTTATAACCCAAATACTTTATTTCCAACCTTTGTGGGGTTTGCGTTTTTTTGCAGTAGCAACCCCTTAATGATCACTAATGCAGATTTTTGCAAAATATAGATGCAACGCCAGTGAGGATAAATTCTGGCAAATATGTTCAATAGCTTGAGCCTCTTTAAACCTAGAGTGAGATATCACATTTATCCTCACTCTGTGTCCCCCATACCTGAATTTATCCATAAAGTATGTCATGATTGGTTGGAGCCAGCAGCATGAGCAACACACTTTTTCTTTACAAACCCTCACTGCACCACTGATTTGCAAGCTGGCTCCAGCTCAACGCTTACTCAGATAACAGTTACAGTTGCAGATAAAGACATGGTCATATCTTTCCTGAAATTTCTGTGATATCTTTAGAGAAATTCCCTGCCTGCCTGCCTGCAGTACCTCTGTGGGCCATCAGAGAGAATCTCTTTAGATATATCACAAAGTATCTGCAAATATCTGAATGTATCTGTGGCTGCAATTGTATCTTTAGTTCCTTTTCTCTCCAAAACTTCTCAATTTATAGTACTTAACTTTTAAAATGTAGAACTCCCCTCCAAACAGTTCTGGGGGCATGGTTTAGCTTCTAAAGGTGACAAATGCTCCTTTTTGCAGTTCCTGAGACAGTCATCTTAATTTATAAATATTAAGTACTTTTTGCACAAATTCTACATCACTGCACATCTCTAACAGCATTGGAAACATTTGCTCACAAGATGAGAAAGCCACATAGCACTGCTCCACCGGTGGACTTTTTTAATGTTAGGAGAAGCAGAAGGAAAGGAGACCTGTACATCACAAGGTGAAATCAGACTTGAGTGACACATCCAGAAGAGCTGTGACCCTCTTTACCATCATCACCTCCCTAGGGCAACTCATCAGAGCTGTGCAGGATATGGATCGCAAACTTAACAACTTGAATGCCTGAGTCACCAAACTGGAAGTACATGTAGGTGCTGTCAAACAGATGGTGAAAAGAGCCAAAATGACATCCTTGGAATATCTGGATGCAACGGCGACCCTTGTTAAGAACACACATCAGAGTCAATGATTGGAGGCTCTGGAGAATCAGGCCAAGAAGCACATCCTTCAGGTCACGGGACTTGCAGTATCATCAGAGGAAGAAGATGCCATAGGGTTTGCCAACATGTTGCCCCCCAACATTGTGGGACTTATGGATGATGACCCAGCTTTTTAATTTGAAAAAGCCGATTGACTTACTCCTAGGCATGCACCAGCTGACTCAGCGACCACCTCAACATTCATCATAGTGTGCATGGGGATGGGGACAAAGACAGCAGTAATGCTGGCACAAATGAAATGGAGCTTTAACTACAGCAAAGCTAATGTCTCCCTATTCCCTGGCCTCTTTTGCAGCATGCAGCTCTGGCATAAAACATTTCCTCTAATCCACAGCTCTATGTACACCTTTAAGATGCAACACCAACTTCATTTGACTACCTGCCTGTGAAGTGTGTGGAATGGACATGTCTTTCTCTATAATGGTCCACGAGGGGCAGGCAAGTTAATGCAGACAGTAGGAGCTACTGTAAATTGAAGTCTGAAGATAAAGCAATTACTGATGGGTTGGAGGAGTTCTGAGCATGCAGCAGAGACAATCAGCAGGTGAACTCTAACACTATTGCAGAAACCATTATAGTTTCTAAATATTTCTACTCAAGCATCATACAGGTTCAAAAGGCTTTATCAAATTGGTAATGTTTCATGTTAGCAAGGCTGAGCATGGCAGATTAAAGAAGAGAAGTTAAGGGGTATCTCATATACACCAGTGGATTAAGTAATAGCTTAAGGCCAGCAGCTGAAGTAGTTTTCCATGGACAATCTGTATTGTTTATTATGTTAAATGTTCAACCTGCTATTTTCTTAAGTTTAATGATGCTTGAGTACTCTGTTTATGCCAGTTTAATCAGATTTGCTCATTACAATAGTTGTGTCTCCTATTGTATGAGAAATCTCTCTTGGGTAAGACCTGATTTTCACAGGAATCAGTCCTTTAAACATGAGAGAAAAAACTGGCAGTTGCTCTATATGGTAAAAGGGAATTCAATTGAACTATAGACTTTCTTGTTTCTATGTAAAGTTCCTTGAAGTATGCCAAATGGAAAAATTTGAGATATCTGTTTTATTATATCTATTAAATGTTTACTTCCAAAGTGTACTGCCACGGAACCTGTCATACTACTGTACTTCATGATGAGTCATTAGTTGTACAAATGTATTAAAGTATGCTTCTGTGCATAATCAGTTGTAAGTTTACTTGCAAAATGATAAATTAAAGTTTATAGGAAAAACCCTCCTATCATTCTTACTGGTCAAATCAAACTGTCCTTGACTGGAGCTATCCTTCTGTGCCCGAGTGGCACTGTCCTTGTGTGACTGTCTGACCGACACTCTCCCGATTCCCTAGCTGACAACATTAATGTCTTTCTGACTGATTCCTTTTACAACTCCCTGGCATCTCAAGACCTTGACCACTGCTCCTGGTCAGACTGGCTAATACCTGAACTTGCTCCCAACCCACTCATGTAATGATGTAATGACACATGCAAAGCAACATGCTCATCTTTCACAACAAACAACTCAGTCATCCTGAGACTCCACTAAGTCAGCCAAAAAAAAACATTTATAGGAGAAATTATAAAACAAGATTAAACAAAATGAAAAAGGAAAAGGCCTTACATAAATCAAATATGCCACGACCCTAAGAAAAATATCTGTGCTATATATCCCTCGTGTACTTTGACCTTTGGCATTACTCATGGCTCCTCCACTCAGATCTCATAATATCATACTACACTTGAGAGAAGTGTCACAGATATTTCTTTTTGGGACACGCATATTTAAGCAATAAGGTACTACAGGGTGTGTGTTATTGTCTAATAACGTCACTCCTGGGGTGGGTTGAAGCATGAGGCACGAGGTATAGCCAAGTTATTAGACATTATACAATGGCAATAACATTTCTTGTTCCCTGATTGATCAGTGTGTGCTTTGGACAGTGATGTTATTGAACAATAACATCACTGATTGAAGTCCAGGCACACAAGTGACCATAGAACAGTGACAGAAATCCCCCCCCCCACGCAAGCCACCGGGAAAGTGACAGTACCTTGAAGCATCACAGCTCACTCATAATTGCGGCCATTGTAGTGCATGTACACTACAGCCGACGCTCGTTCCTTGACTGTGACGGTGCACATCTGTGTTTTACACAGCATTAGAAATAAAAAAAAATGACAATAAAACAAATACAAAGCCGTACCTGCAATCGGCTTTTTTCACACACAGCAGAGCCCCGAGTAGCTGCATTCCCGAATGTGTTGGAGGTCTGCTGCATTCACCAATTGGCTCGGTGTCCAGGCTTTCTACTCAACAAAATAAATGACCCCACTGTAAAATGCTTCATTTCCAACAGATTTTAAAAATGTTAAAAGTGGCAAGGTGACAAGCTGGAGCAATGATTTGCCACTGTGACAACACAAAGGTGTGTGTGACGACAGAAAGAAACCTGTAGACAGGCAAACTGAAGGCAGCATATGCTCACAGCACCATCTTGTGGGCAAAAACAGAAACTGTGGATTTTTTTTTTAAAACAGGTACTTCCACACATGAAAAATTATCAAAAAAGCCTCAAAAATATATATTTTTCTTTTTTTCTTCTATCATAAAAAAATGAGCCATTGTATAATAGCAATAGGGCATTTCAGGGATGTGTGTTATTGTGTAATAACATCACTCCTTGGGTGGTGGAAGCACTCAGCTTCGCCTCGTGCTTCAACCCACCCCAGGAGTGACATTATTACACAATAACACACACTCTGTCATGCCTTATTGCTTAAATTACACAAATCCTGGAGTGCCTTATTGCTATTATACAATGGCTCATTTAAAAAAAATAATAGAAAGCTTAAAAAAAATGTTATAACATTTTAATTTTTATTCTTTTTGTAGTCCAGTAGGTGGTGCTGCTGCTTATACTATGGGGTTCTTTACATGGTCAACCCTCCCACCCCCAACACATTTGTTATTTTGTGGTGACCTTTGCTATACCATTTCATTTAAATCAGTGTGGTCCAGCTGTTAGTCCTGTGATCTGGTGAAGATTTTTTTAGTAAAGTCTCCCCTGTGAAAACTATAGCCAGTAAAAATGATTGCAGAGCCCAGCAGACACTTCCGGTTTCCCATGTTCAGTCAGACGGTAACTGGGCATCATCAGAATGCATAAGGTACAAAGCTGTTGTGTTTTTTTTATTGTGGTAAACTGATATGTTTGAATTGCCAGTGTGTGCATGTGTGTGTGTGTGTGTGTGTGTGTGTGTGTATGTGTGTGTGTATTTGCTGACTAATCGCTGTGGTTTGGGGATTCTTGTGTGGAAACAGATGAGCAGATGAGCGTGCTTGTTTTACCAAGACTGAGGTAGCCATGTGTGTGAAAGTCAGACGGCTGCTGTTTTTTTTTAAAGACGGCAAATGTGGCAGCTTTTATGTGGACTAAGCAGGTTTTCTGTGAAGTAGCTATAGGAGGAGACACACAGGCAGTGAACTTTGTGCCGGGGGGGGGGCTGTGCTAACTTCAGGGCATCGTCGGCTGCACTGTGACTTGTGTCATGAGGAAGGGATTTATTTAAGTGTTCTGTGGTCAGTTGTGTGCCTGGACTTAATACAGTGACGTTGTAGTTCAATAACATCACTGTCCAAAGGCACACACTGACCAATCAGGATACAAGAAATTATTTTGCCATTGTATAATATATCATAGAGGCATGGTAGCACACCTATATTTAGGGTTGAGTAAGTTGTTTAATGTTAAACACCAACTTCTGCACCTTAATACCATTAGTGTTATTTGATAAAATAGCCCAAAATTTGGCATGCATGGTTAGGATGTCAAAGTCTTAAAATGTGAAAAGTTTTGTGACAAAATCTTGATGGTTTTTAAGATACAAAGCACTACAAAATGGGGAAAAACATGTTTGTTTTCCCTATACTTAATATGGTCTGTATTTTTCTCTCACCTACTGCCTAGGTGGTGTGGAATTTTTAAATGCAATTTTCAGGGTTGAAGGGGCCCATGCCAAGTGAATGCATTGAGAAAGTTTTGTGAAAAAAATTCGATTCCCGAGTTATAAGGATTTTTAATTAACTGATACATCCGAATGGTAATTACCAATAATAAACAAAAAAGATTGAGTGCTTATTTTCATGATTTACCTGTTGTGCTGGAAAAAAAAAACACCCATTACATGATAAAAGTACTGATTGTGCTGGCCACCATCTTGTTTTTTCTTTTAAACTCACAAACATTGAAAACACATGAAAGTAATACATTTTCAACAAAAAAAACACATGAGCCTAGCTAAACTGGACCCATTTTGCTAGATTCATGTGTTTGTCTTTTAAAAAAAACAAAATGCCAGAAAAACCTTTTCTTGGCACCCCAAAATCCAGGGCGCCCAGCTGTTCACCCACATTCTGTTGTCATGCTGTTGTTACAGCAATGCTGTAATAGTGACTCCACTACAGCGATACAAATTCAGCGACAGCAGTTGAAGTGAGATGGTGTTTTCGGCAAAAGGTTGCTTAGTGTGATAGTGTTGCTGCTGACAGGGCTTAGTGGGACAACTCTCTTGTGGGCAGGTGTGGTTCCACAGCCAGGGGAAGAGTCTGCCCTGTACTCCATCATCTGTGTGCCATGGAGTTTGTAACATTAAAATGGGGTGCAGAGGGCAGAGCCCCCTGCATTTACATTTCAATTCTCCTGTACTTGTGTTTTCTGTGTTGGTTCTGCTAATTTTTGCTGTGTTGTACTGTGGTTACTCTGGTGTCAGTGTAGAGGTTATTGCTGCTGTGGTGTTGCTGTAACAGCCATCAATGATTTTGTTGTCGAACCGGCATGGTGAAACCCATTCTGTGTATGAGAATAGAAGGACTTTCCTGACATCTGCAGCTGCAGATGGAAGCGTGCTGCCAGCTGTAATGCCAGCAGTGAGCCTGTGATCCCTTGATCATGCTGTCTCATCTCATTTATCAATCAGTCTCTCTCTATCTATCTATCTACCTATTTATCTATCTATCTATCTATCTATATTATTTTTTAAGAGGACCAAGGTGACAACTCCTGTTACCACTTCTTCCTCCCCGCCCCAATCCTGGTCACACCTGGAAACAAGATTGGGCTCAGTGTACCTTTCCCAGCCACCAGAATTTTAAATAAATAAAAAAATAAATAAATCCAGATTACCTGCCCACTCTTCCCAATGTTTATATCTATATCTACAGTATGTCATCTATATTTATATCTATCTCTATATAGTATAATAAATTTAAGCTGACAGCAGTGCCCACCGACAGTATCACTTCTCTTGACTCCCACCCCTCCAAGCCACCTGCCCCTGTTCCCAATATATACATGACAGACCGGGGTGTCCACCATTCATTCTGCAGAACTCTACTCCGACACTGGGGTGCACAATCCCCAGTGTTGGAATGCTCACTGAAATACATAAAACCATCTCTCGGAATCACATGATGTGCTCAGCCTGAGATGACACTCTCTCTAGAGTACCATGGCTGCTAGAATTTAACAAGCATTTGGCAATGCTGAACGTTCGCTTGCAGGTATTTGCAGTGGTGTTTGGCATGTATGGTGCTTTACCCTAATGCCCTGTGCGATTGCTGGTATTTGCACAATAAATTGTCAGCATGACCTTTTTGTTACTGCCATTGTGCGCTACATAGGCAGAAACACGTTTTGGGCAGGATGTGAAAAATGACAGCTGTACTGCTCATAAGGAAGTGTGGTAAAATGGCAATGTTGAAAATCTGGAGTGGAAATATTGAAAATTCGCAAACCTAGGAGCATGCGTCGGAACTGTGCAATGCACGCTTGTAAAACAGTCATTGTTAGGGATTTTTTCACCAAATTGTCAACATTGGCATTTTAAAACCTCTGCTAATGAACAGTGTCACTGTGATTGTCTTACTGTGTGCCATACATTGATTTTGCACACCGACTGTGCCATTGTGCACTACATGGGCGGAAACACGTTTTGGGCAGGATGTGAAAAATGACAGCTGTACTGCTCATAAGGAGGTGTGGTAAAATGGCAATGTTGAAAATCTGGAGTGAAAATATTGAAAATTTGCAAACTTACGAGCGTGCGTAGGAACTGCACAATGCACGCTAGTAAAACAGTTATTTTTAGGAATTTTTCACCAAATTTTCAACATAGCCATTTTAAGATCTCTGCTCATGAACAGTGACACTGTGATTTTCTTAATGTGTCCCATACACTGAGTTCACACAGCGACTGTGCCATTGTGCGCTACATGGACGGAAACACGTTTTGGGCAAGATGTGAAAAATGACAGCTGCACTGCTCATAAGGAGGTATGATGAAATGACAATGTTTAAAATGTGGAGTGAAAATATTGAGAAAATTCGCAAACTTACGAGCGTGCATAGGAACTGCACAATGAACACTTGCAAAACAGTCATTTCTAGGAATTTTGTCATCAAATTTTCAACACAGCCATTTTAAGACCTCTGCTCATAAACAGTGTCACTGTGATTTTCTTAATGTGTCCCATACATTGATTTTGCACACCGACTGCGCCATTGTGCGCTACATGGGCGGAAACACGTTTTGGGCAGGATGTGAAAAATGACAGCTGTACTGCTTATGAGGAGGTGTGGTAAAATGCCAATGTTGAAAATCTGGAGTGGAAATATTGAAAATTCGCAAAGCTACAAGTGTGCATGGGAACTGCGCAATGCACGCTTGTAAAACAGTCATTTTTAGGAATTTTTTAACCAAATTTTCAACATTGCCATTTTAAAACCTCTGCTAATGAACAGTGTCTCTGTAATTTTCTTATTGTGTCCCATACATTGTTTTCGCACACCGACTGTGCCATTGTGCACTACATGGGCGGAAACACGTTTTGGGCAGGATGTGAAAAATGACAGCTCTACTGCTCATAAGGAGGTGTGGTAAAATGGCAATGTTGAAAATCTGGAGTGAAAATATTGAAAATTCGCAAACTTACGAGCGTGCGTAGGAACTGCACAACTCACGCTCGTAAAACAGTTATTTGTAGGAATTTTTTCACCAAATTTTCAACATAGCCATTTTAAGATCTCTGCTCATGAACAGTGACACTGTGATTTTCTTAATGTGTCCCATACACTGAGTTCACACACCGACTGTGCCATTGTGCGCTACATGTGCGGAAACACGTTTTGGGTGAGATGTAACAAATGACAGCTGTACTGCTCATGAGGAGGTGTGGTAAAATGGCAATTGAAAATCTGGAGTGGAAATATTGAAAATTCGCAAACTTACGAGAGTGCGTAGGAACTGCGCAATGCTCGCTCGTAAAACAGTCATTTTTTGGAATTTTTGCTCCAAATTTTCAACATGGGGTTTTTGGGATCCCTTCTCATGAATGATGTCACTGTCATGGTGCTATTCAGGCCCAAAGGGTGATTTTGCAGTGACTGCGCAGTGACTGTGAAATCACCCTGGGCCCGAATAACACCATGACAGTGACATCATTCATGAGAAGGGGTCCCAAAAACCCCATGTTGAAAATTTGGTGCAAAAATTCAAAAAAAATGGCTGAGATATGCAATAAAGTTGAAACCCCCTATCTAGCCCATTATACAGCTTACCGGCATTTCCTCAGTTCACGGTCGCCTTTGAAGAGTGCAGACGTGTTCCCGGTCTACCGAAGATCGTCGTGCAGGAGTCAGAAAGTAAGTATGGGGTGGGGGTGTGTGGGGAGGTTGGAGTGCTTGCAGTGGGTGGAGTGCGGGTTGTGGGAGGGCTGGGAGACACGCCGTGGGACTGTTTTTATTTACAGGTTTAAAAAACAAAAGCGATGATGTGGGACGTTTGCCATGCTGGGGTGGGCTCCCAGCATGGCAGAAAAATGGCAGGGGCGAGGGCAGGCGGGGATTGGGCACCTGTGAAAAAAAAACGAGCGTTTGCCACACTGGGTGGGCTCCCAGCGTGGCAGCAGGATGGCTTTGGGGGGCCGTGGAGCCGGCGGTGGATTAGGCACCCCTGTTGGCAAACAACATTTTCCATGCTGGGGTGGGCTCCCCAGCGTAGCACCAAAGCTTTGGGGGCAGTGTGGCGCAGCATGGGGAGGCGCGTGGACCAGAGGGTGATGGCGTTACGTGGCACTGGTGGTTTGCTTTGAAGTAGAAGACCACTGCTGTCATACAGAGCTCCTGCACCCATTGGTGCAGGACTGCCACACCTGCTCAATGGAGCACTGGATTGGATGGGAGAGGCACACCTCCAAAGTGTGCTACTCTCCCAAAACGTTCCTTGCACATGTGAGCAAGCGAACGTAAAAAGGGAAATAAATAGTCAAAATTAAAATCAACAAAAAACCTTGACAGTTTTCATTAGACAAAAGAGCCCTCTAATTAAATGTTGAAAAACTAACAAACTCAGAAGAAACAGCAATGGAAAAAATGGATATTTCTGCACAAACATCCACATCAGCTAGTGGATAACCTTCTAAGTGTCTGAAACAGGGAACCCCTGTGGACTCACCACCTGACAATATGCTTACAGAAACTCTTTCTGACAAGCTAGACTGCTTTCTCTCTCCAAACTGGCAATGGTCAAACTTAGTATCTGTGAAATGGTCAATAACTCTAAATCAGTTAGGCCTACTCTGGATGCTCTGCACACTAGAGTATTGGACACTGAATTCCACATTACCGTCAGTGAAGATAGCCAAGATAAGGACTCCAGGGAAACCATAGAACTCCACAAGAAGCTACAAAAATTGGAAGACTGAGTTGAGGAACAAGAGGGTAGAGTCCAACGCAATAATCTGGTTCTAGTAGGCATACCAGAACACTTGGAGGGCAACAATATCACCACCTTCCTCTAAAAGCTGCTATGGGACGTGGCTGGACCACAAACCTGGGAAAGGAATACATGCTAGAAGGGGTGCATAGATCCTTTCACCCACCACCTCAAAATGGTCTGAAACCCAGGCTGATTATTGTCCATTGCCTCCACATCTGGAACAAACTACACATCCAGCCATTAGCATGATAAAATGGTACTTTACACTTCAATGGTAAATGCTTCCACATAAACAGTGATGTGACCCCAGCAGTATGGTACAAACAAAGGGCTTACCAAGACATCAAAAATGCGCTCCACCAATCCCATGTCCCATTTCACATACTCCACCCAACTTGCCTGGTAATCACCACCTCCAATGGCACCCAAGAATACCCAAATGCAGATATGGCATGAAAAGACCTTTCAAGATTGCTGCCACAGATCTTCCCATCCTCCCCATATCAGGTGGCAGGCACAGTGCAAAAGCAGTAGATCACCAGGGAACATCTAAGTGAGTACAACTCCTTTAAATGCTTGAACACAATTGCCTGGCAATCACCTACAACTGTACAGTGGACAGGTTACCCCTCATTCAACAGCAATCCAACAAGAGAGTACGATGCTGCATGGGACACATTATGATATCTGTACACAATTCTACTGCCTCTTTAGAAACCACCCTAAACAGAGTGAATCACCATGCTTCTTTAACAAAAGAACTGCTACACAATGGATGGGATTCACAACATGGCGACCAGTATCTGATTATGGACTGTCTTGCTCTGACCAGTCTGACATCCCTTCACCGGGGTTTTTGTTCTCCCCTAACATTCCTTCTCTCCAACTGAGCATTCCTTCACATCCACACCTTGATAAGGCTCTACACACTGGAGCAAGATCTTTATGAATGGGAACTAAAAACAATGCAGAACTCGCACAACAACCCTTTTGAACCTCCGCTCCCAGCCACATAGACTACTGCCCCCTGGACTACAGAAACCCAGAAAAACCCACACTAGCGAAACCCCATGACTATATACCAAGGATCCCCAAATGGACAGAAAGCTTACTGTCAAGATATAAACTATTCCCTGCAAATTAAAACATAAGCTTCACACTCACAACCTGATCTGACTTGTCAAGACACTGAACATTGTGGGGGATCCAAGATTGGAAGAACTGGCATCTAACTGAGGATAGATCGGTCTAACAACTGCAAGCTAAACCATTGGAGAATGAACACCCAAAAGATCTGCTTATCACTCCAGCAAGGACCCAACTCTAACTGTTGACATAATGTTAGGGGTCGTCTGCACAGAGTGAAAGCACCCTAAAAACTGGACTCGCAATATTTGTTTTGGATTTTGCACAGCTAGACATTCCAGCAGTGGTTTTAACATAGTACATTTTCTCGTCAGTCTGCAGTCAATGTAAATCACAGGGAAATTAGCAAAGAGATGAATGAATCAATGCAGGCAATAGGCAGCAGGGCCATCTAGCATAGCATACAGTCCTGTTTCATTTCAATAGCTCTATCTGTGCAGGCTTCCAGACCCAGATAATCCCTGACTTTACCAACTAAGCCTTCGATCTGGGACTCCATATACTATACCTCATGTGGGTCCCATTACCTAACAAAGGACCAAGCGCAACCTGGGTAGCAGCGAGAGCCTGTAGACGGACCTCACTGAGTGCATACACTTTTACTCAATAGCAGACTAAAATTTCAGTGGCCCTACAAGTATGTGTGAGCAGGGACAATACACATTAAGGGGTTTTGCCATACAGTTGCCATCTTAATGAAACCCAAACAGGACACTTCTAATTGAAACTTAATTTTTGTGCAGGGTGGTAAGGAAACCTGACAAATGCAGTAGACTTGTTTACTCTAGATACTCAGAGCAGGGGCTAAGTACTGTAGTGTTTTAATTGCTCATTCCATTATTTATCATTCCTAGGTATTTTAGTCAAAGTATCCTAATTTTCTGCAGTATATAGAAGAAATTATGAAGCTATTCTTTTTATGTTATGACCAGGAGGTGCAGTAGTTTGATTTATTTTTTTTTTTTTACGCAGGGCACAGTGGACCAAATCAGGACAATCCTGCAGAAATGTATTAAGGCTAGAAGGCAACTCTATTAACCCCTTAGGGAGGTCCCCAACTGTCACTGGGAGGGTGCATGGCTAACATGCTACAGCAGGATTGCATAGAACAAACCATGGTGAGACAGAGCCAATACATAAAACGCAAGGATAACATATGGGGGGGATGGGGGAGTACAGGGACACAAGAAATGGAGCACACACAATAATTTTCACTTAGAATATGAAAACTGGGAAATAAGAGCCCCTAATGGAGAAATGTTGGGTGTACCACTCTGTGTGGCCGGGGGTTGGGGAGGAGTCCACACCCACAGATGCTCCATCAATGGATTATAAGGAATTCAAAGAAAAACATCCCAGCACAGAACTATAATGGAAATCTGACACTGGATAGGTAAAGCATATTAGTGCAAGGAGGGCCACAGATACCCAGAACATGGACAGAGTGGGACTTTTGCCATATAGGTAGGGGACCTCCCCCCCCGGTCTGGGTAATGCAAAGGCAAAACACTGTGAGTAGTTTGCCATCACTTACCACTTGTACAAGGTTCATTTATCTGAGCCAACACACTAGACTTTCACGACTCTTCACTTTAAATGTCTTTCTTACAGTAGCATCTCTGTGAAGGAAACATCCCCTTTATGAGGATCAAAAGAGGGACAAATCACTCTACAGGTATAATAGGTGGAATTCCCTTCATAGTCAGGGACAATTCAGAGGTAGGAGGCTTGGGGGGGCTTTGACCCAGTGAAATACTCTCATCGTGTGGGGGAGACATCTGAAACAGGAAAGACTACCTCACCATAGCAGTATGAAATGTTCTGTAATATGGAACTTCCCAGTGTTCTTTCAAGTTGACAATACCTCCTGCTGTATTCAAGTGAGGGAGGGCAGAATGGAACAAAAGGGTCACATAAAGGGAGTACTTAATTTGGGAAGTAATGATGTGATGTGATATTTTATCAGTCTTTACTGGCCTCATCCTAATGCAACAGGCCATTCTTATGATTTTATTTCATAACAATGACTGTTTATTTAATTGCCTATATTATCTACAGGTCATGAGCAGGGGATGGCTCTCCTAAGAGCCATCCATGGACCTATTGTTATGCATGCTTGCCCTTGCCTGACAGTAACTCGTTAGACATCCTGCTGGAGTAAAGACTACAGCAAGCAACCCCACTGCCCAAAACTTGATTCTATACTAGGTACAACACCAGGCTTGTTAGTATATTGTATGCGTGCAAGAATTCTTTTTTTAATTGTTCTTTGTGTAGAAATTGTAACATCAAAATTATATGAACAATGGCTACATGGAGGGATGGAACAACCAACCACTGGTCACCAAGTACTTATCCACAGAGGGTCTCACAGTATCACTACATACCACAATCTCACCCTCTTACCCACTCTAGACACCCACCAAGATACATCACAAAAACACCTTAAATAACCATCCTCTAGCATGACACTACCCACACAAGAATGCACCATGATGGCTAAACTCAGCTACAATTTAATCATCTGGAACATCAAGGGGGTCTAAACCGGAGAAAAAAATCACCATGTTTTCAGCCATCTGTGGAGACTTGGCATGAACAAAGCTTTCCTCCAGGAAACACACCCTATCCTCTCACGTGCACCTCTGGCAGAGAGAATGGGTAGGGCAACCATATATGATAGGCTCAAATAACAAGAGGGCTGGCACAGCCATCTTGATTCCCTGAAACAACCCTTTCCAGCTAACAGAGCAAATAGCCAACCTCGCTGGCTGCTTTATCATCCTCAGAGGCACACTAGACAGGACAGAAGTCATATTAGCATCACTGTACGGCTCAAATAAAGAGGAAACACAGCTATGCTCAACTCTTCTCTCCTCAGTCGCTAACCTCCACACCTCCCTCAAAATCCTTGCAAGGGACCAGAATGTAGTGCTGGATCCTGTTTTAGACAGAACCAGCACATGCAAAATGGGTCTGTCATCAAACTAAGGGGCACTAATAGAGTTCCAAGATACACTAGGACTTCTTGAGCCCTGGAGAACACTACACCTGGAGGACAAAGACTACACATTCCTGTCCCCAGCCCACGGAACAGCCTCCAGGCTAGATTTCTTTCTTATTTCTCCCGCAGTTCTATAGGACACTGCACACTGTGACATCTGACAGAAAGTAATATCAGACCATGCCCCGTCCTCCTCTCCTTCTCCCCCTTCCATAACTGAAAGAGACAGAGTCTGGAGGATGAATAATAACCTTCTCAAAGACCCCATAGTACTAGACAAGCTTAAAGTGGGCACAGAACACTTCTTTAATGATAACACTAACTCAGTGGATGACCACACTAACATATGGGGGAATACAAGTGTACAATTAGGGGAGAAATAATTTGATTGACTGCCGTAAAAAATAGGAAAAGGGAACAGGGGTCCACACAACTACTGCCAGAGATCAGATTATTTGAAAAATGTATCTCCCACACCTTCTGTAATGATGACTTGTTATACCTCAACTAGACACTAGCAAAATATTGGGTATTACTCAGGGAGCAAGCAGAATTAGCCATTGTTAGAGCCAAAACAAAATATATAGAGCAAGGTGAGAAAGCTGAGAAGTTGCTGGCCTTCCAGTTAAAGCAACAAGAATCCTTACAATTCATAAAAGGCATCCGAACTGCCAGTGGCTCCCCCTTAATCACCAAATCTAAAGACATCGCCTCTGCTTTTGCCAACTTTTTCTAATCCCTCTACATAGCAGCTCCACCAGTCCCAACCCACCATATTCAACAGTTATTAGAAGCAGCACATCTCCCTCAACTCCTCACTACACAATTGGCTCACTTGGGAGACCAAATCACTGCATCAGAAATACGTAGAGCAGGCCATAAGAGGCCTTCCATTTTATGAGCTCCGGGCCCCAATGGGTTCTCTACCATTTACAAGTCACAAGCCAATCTCTTGGTGGCACCACTGGCCACCCTTTTTAACACAGCTCACTCACAAAAAACTCTAGACCCGACCCTGCAATTAGCCACCATCACACTGTTCCTCAAACCTGGCAAAAATCACAAGCAATTATCCAGCTACCGTTCAATATCCCTGCTTAACTCAGACATCAAAATACTTTCAAAAATCTCAGCAAAATGACTAAGCAAGGTTTTTTAACCCCCCCCAATCAGTGCAGAACAAGTAGGGTTCATGCCGGTAAGCCTCTCATTTGATCACCTGTGAAAACTAGCCCACCTAGTTGCCGCATCCAGAGACTCCAAACAACCAGAGATTCTCATGTCTCTTGATGCAGAAAAAGCATTTGATAGAATCTGCTGGACCTTTCTACTATGCACACTAAAACAATTCAACTTTCCAACATCCTTCACCGATTGGGTGAACTTGCTACTTTGGTACCCCTCTGTCCTCATCTGCTGCAACAGAGTTAACTTAGCTCCCTTTAGGTTATACAGGGGAACACGGCAATGATGCCCTCTCTCTCTCTCTGCTCCTCTTTAAGCTCTACCTGGACACCCTAATAAGAAGAATACTATTAGACAAATATAACAAAGTGATTCAGGCAGGACAATATTCATACAATATCCTACACCTAGAGGAGCCCACCACCTCAATCTCTGTTATACTTACCATCCTGAAGCAATTCGGCCAAATTTCTGGCTATAAAATTAACAAAGAAAAAACCTACATCATGCCCTTAAACCACTGCATCATAAAATCACAAGTTCTCCAATTGGGAGGCACCTAGCCCACCACTACTTTAAAATACCTAGGTAAGTGCATGGCCACATCCAGAAAAAAAATCTGTAGCCCTTAATCGAGACGTGCTCATAACCACTATCAAACAAGACCTTCATAGATGGTCAGCTCTGCTGACAACACTATGGGCCAAGATCAACATAATTAAAATGAACATTATACCCAGACTATTATACCCTCTGGGGATGACCATCCTGTTCATCTAGACACTTTAGTTGACAAAGCTGAAAACACTACTCTCCTCTTTCCTCTGGTGCAACAAAACCCCATGTCAGGCATGTTACAGACTCACCCCACTCAAGGCAAATAAAGGATTGCAGCTACCCAACTTTTACCTCTTCTATCTAACCTTACATGCCAAATATTTCCTGTGGTGAAAAACGCAACCCGGAAAAATACCCCTGACCCATATATCCCACATTGGCAACAAATAGAGATGGTCTTATGCCAACCATCTTGAATCATATGAACACCCTTCCTCACATCCCTATATCACAGCTACCCCCTACTATGAAACAAACACCTATCGATACAACTCTCCAAGCCAATAATCCACTGAACAGGCTTATTAAAAATAACCGTCTCCATGCCTTAGAGCAACCCGTCTTTGGTAACCCAAACCTCAAAATGCAGAATAAGCCAATATCTCTCTCCTTCTTTGACATCACTAATGTAACTCCCCTAGAGCATCTCATTCAAGGTGGTAATCTCATTATTTGTGACAACTTCTCTCTCTTATTCTCCAACACAAAAGTCTCGCTTTTTAAATTCATGCAACTATGTCATGTCATAGCCAGTTTTCTAGAACTCAGTCTGTGGTCTATCCTTGACTCAATGATATAGGGAGACCTGATCCCACTATCTTCTCAATGCCACTCTACCACACTCCTGTACAAAAAATTACTATCAGTCTCTTCACTACTAAACCAGGACACCTGCCCATTCTGGAGTGCTATTTACCCCAACTTAAATGACCCCCTCTGTAAAAACAATTCTATGGAAAAACATAAACAAATACATAAAGTTTGATGGCCTTAGGATGATGCAACACAACATAGCCCACAACTTAGAGTATATTACACCCCTGAAAAGCTACACAAAATAGGCCACCTGCAGTCCCCAACATGTACTTGATGCAAACAAAAATCAGGAAATTGAAAGCATAGTCTATGGGACTGCTGAAAAGCAAAGTTACTTTGGGAGTTTATTCAACTACACATAGATCCTTTCTTGGATCTAGACATTGCCTTCACCCCCACACACACAAATCTGCCTTCTAGGTCTCAACCTTGACCAGGTCTTTGGGATATGAAAATTCCATATATCCCTATTGCAGTCATTGCAAAGAAACTGCTACTAAGGCACTGGCTTGATGACACTGTCACCTCCTACAGTGAATGGCATAAGGCCACACTCAAAGCCCTCAAAACAGAGAAAATGATCAGCTCATTAAATAACCGGCCACAGCTGTATCAAACCAGATGGCATGCTCTAGAAAGCATCCTGCTTATGGGTTAACAGTTCTGGCTTACCCAGACCTTAAGCATTCCCTCCATATAGCTCTCAGTTCTCAGCATTAGATAATTACTTTTTTTTTTAACATTGATATGTGCTCAAGATTGTATGAACAATGATGCTGCACTTTCTATGCCATCCCTCAATACCCCCAGAAACTGGGGAGGTTGTAACGCACCTTATATATAGTATTTCATGCTCTGTAGATGTAGTTGTTTCTATATCTGTTCCTTATCTCAAAATATTCCTTATCTCAAAATATTAATATAGTATTCTACAATCACTGGAGGAGAGAAAGAGGCAACATGATAGAAACGTTTAAGTACCTGAAGGGCAAGGTGCTGGTGGGAGATCTTTTCCAACATAGAAAAGATACCAGAACAAGGGGGCACAATATGAAACTGGAAGGGGGTAGATTAAGAGGTAATGTGAGGAAGTATTTCTACACAGACAGGGTGGTGAATGCTTGGAATAGTCTGCCACAAGAGGTGATAGGGGCAAACACAGTGGAGAGGTTTAAACATACCTGGGACAAGCACAACGGAACCTTGGGCAGAAAGGGAGTGATGAAAGGCCATTGACCACTTAGGGTGAGTGGACGCATCCATGTATAGGGCCTATGGGCAGACTGGATGGGTCTAGCAGTCCTAATCTGCTGGCAATTTCTAAGTTTCTATGTTTCTAAAAGAAAAAAAAATTCACAGTTTTCTTTTTTTAAACCTGTAAAAAAGGTCCCTCATGGTTCTCCCCTGACACACACCTCCCACCCACACCTTGACCTTCTGCTAGACACCCACCACCTGACATCCCCACACCCTCCACATACCCTCAGTCATCTGAACATATCTGATGTTGTGATTCACTCTCCAAATAAGGCATGGCTTGCTTCTGGAACCAGTGACCGCGATACGAGAAAATCAGTTAAGTGTGGTTTAATGTATTTATTTATTTATTTGATAATCGGGTGAGTGCACTGATCCAACAGACTGTTTTCAGTCATGACCTGGACTACAACAATGGTGCAGAGCATGAAAGCACAACTACAATTACTTGCAAGTAGAAATGCAGTTTGCAAGCTGTATTACACAAGTTACAGTATATACAAACAGCAAACACAGTACATAGTACGATGATAACAAGGCAATACCTAAGTGGAGATGATTGTGGTGGACATGGAGAAGTTTAGTGACACACACCGTTGTAGTTAGAACACATAGGTAATAGAAGAAAATGCAGAAGGAGGGGCAAAGGGGTAGGACACTAAGATGTAGGCTTGAGGAGGAAGGCTAGATACATTTTAATGGGGTTCTCAACTTTGATTCATAATTGCCATTTTTAAATATTTTAACCCCAAATTTTCAACACAGCCTTTTTGAGACCCCACCTTATGACCAATGATAGTGGCGTTATGCAAATTTGGCCCAAAAGGTGATTTCATGGTTACTGTGAGGAATAATTGTTTGGGCACGATTTGAAACATTTCACTATCCTTGTTCACAGGGTGTGGTCATAAGAAGACTATGTTGACATTTGTAGTCAGCATTTGTAAAAATGATGACGTTATGAGTGAACCTTGAAATTTTTCTATGCTCTCACATAACTTCGATAATTTTAAATATTTTGACCCCAAATTTTCAAAATAGACATTTTTCACACCACCTGTGACAGCTGTCATTTTTCAACTCCTGGCCAAAATGTGTTTTTGTACCTGTGGTGTGGAATGAGGTTTCGGGGTTGCAGATTGACATTTAGGTGGGGGTTTAAAAATGTTCACCTACTGAGTTCATGAGGTGAAATAATAAGAATGCTATGCTGAAAAAGTGGTGTGCAAATATGGTAAAATGCCCAGGTTATCAGTGAACATTGCATTAAAGAGAATAAAGGAAGGAACACTTATTTACAGGGTAATACTAGCTGGGTACACTCTGGCAGGAGGAAAGAAATCAAATATGTGTAGGGTAGCAAGTAGGATAAACAGAGTAATAAGTATGCTGGGAGTGGAACAGTGAATTGGCTGTGGGGTGACAGTTTTCTGGTAGACTTTCAGGAGGCTGCAGTGCTACTCCATCTGCTTGCATCTCTCTGGGCTGAGGGGGAGGTTGCTTATCAACTGGGGTGTTTTACATATATAGTACAGATCAATAGGGTGACTGATAGGGTTAAGAACAACAAGGAAGACCCCACCCCCTGATTCCCCAAGACAGCGTTATAGTTGTCGACACCAAGGCACACCCCACACCTGATTTGTGAAGATGCAGGAGAGGTCAAACCATAATGGTTTCTTCTGTTGCTGCCAGCAAGCGGGGGGGGGGGGAGTGTTAGGTCGGAAACCCTAATGCCACATTACCCTGCTTTTGTCGGTTTAACCCTAACTAGTGCATTAACATAGTTTTTTGCAAAGAACATCTATCTATCTATCTATCTATCTATCTACTATCTATCTATCTATCTATCTATCTATCTATCTAGACATATGTTCTCAACATATTAAAACAGAGCAATTTATACCTTGCAAGTCAGAGCAAGTTATTTATCTCATTAAATGCCCTTGTGATCTGTAGGTAAAATAGCATGGTCTTTCAAAACCTGATTAAATGAAAAAAGGAGTGACATTAGAATGAGAGGTGAAACATCGGCAGTGGCAAGACATTTTATGAGTAGCAGACATAACTTGTCAGCTCTGTTTTGTAGACTTGCAGAGGGTTGATACCTCCATTAGAGGGGGAGATATCAACAAAAAGCTTCTGTTCAGAGAAGCATATTGGATCGACAAATTCGGGACATTGTACCCAAGATACGGATTTAATGAGGAAATAGCATGGAATGAATTCATGCAATAGAATAGGGTCCATGGTAGCAACATATGGGCATTTCAAGGGATTTCAGGTGTCACTACAGTAATATGGTTAGAAAAAGTAATGGATATCATGGACACCAGATTAGGGAGTGAGTTTCAAGTGGAACACATGGCATGACTGACCACCACCATTTTACACTAGCAGATGGCTAGTGGTATGGTGGTGGCCACCTGAAAGCTTCACTATGGGCATGGAGTTTGGTGGGTCGGGACTAAGGTCTTTTACCTTCGGGTGAGGCTCAAGGTCTCAATTCCATTGTCTAGTCCAAGGTTTTGTTATTTTGACATCAATACATGTAATGAAAACATAAAAGGCATTAAAACATGCTATATGTGAAAGCAATAATAACAGCGCGAGCTATGTTGTGTGACAATTATGATTTGCTAGATGGGTTTTAGATTAATGAAGGGAATGATATGTTAGGTATGACAATCATGATAACTAATATACAAAAGCAAGGTAGATAAAAAAGTGTAAAATAAAAAATAACTATTTAGGTATCTCAGCAAGTGAAAATGATAACACATTCCTTAATGTTATCATAGCTACTAGCACATTATATGAGGGTGAGACTAAGGATAGCCAGTGTCTACACCTGAAAGGCATTACAGAGAGAGAGAGAGAGAGAGAGAAGTAAGAAGCGTTGCCATAGCTTCTAGTACGCTATTTAAGTGTGAAGCTAGGGAGAGCCGACATCCATACTTGAAAGGAATTACAGAGAGAGAGAGGTAAGAAGCAACAGCAGGTCTAAACCAATGTTTTAAATAGAGAAGAATTATAAGTCTGAATGGGGATCTTTCTGTATTACAAAATACTAGCTGTTACAGTTTAGAAGCTAGAATCATGTGGAACTAAAATTAAAAGGAAATGCATTACAATAGCAAGGTGTTTAAACTTTAAATCCCACTGATAAAAAAGATATGGTTAAAAATGAATATAAGAAAGCACCCCCTTACAAAAGAGTAAACTTGATGAACTTGATGAATGCAGTCAACATTTGCAAGCTTGGTATTGTCAAAAGAAATATATTAGAAGAAAAATAGTATGTGTATGGGTGTGTGTGTCGGGGGGGAGCGGGTACTCTTTCCAACAAAGTTAAACATGAAATAACATAGAAACATAGAGGCTGATGGCAGATAAGGACTGCAAGGCCCATTCAATCTGCCCATTTCTTTTTCTACCTTATGAATGTGCTATTGACCTTTGCTCTGTCAATGGCTTATCTATTCATACTCATCTGTATTGCTCCCTTATGTCTATCTCATGCCTGTTTGAAGCCCTGCACTGTATTCATGTCCACCACTTTCTGAGGTAGGTTGTTTCATGCATCCACCACCCTTTCTGTGAAAAAGAACTTCCTCACATTATCCCTTAATCGGCCTCCCTCTAATCTCATGCTGTGCCCTCTTGTCCTGCTAATTTTCTTATATTGAAACATGTTAGACTCTTTCATCTTGTTAATGCCCTTAAGGTGTTTAAAAGTTTCAATCATATCATCTCTCTCCCTCCTTTGCTCCAGGGTATACACATTGAACTCAGTTAATCTGTCCTCATATGTTTTCTGATCCAGTCCCTGTACCATTTTGGTTGCCCTTCTCTGGACTGCCTCAATTTGGTTAATGTCCTTGTGAAGGTGTGGCCTCCAGTACTGCATGCAGTACTCCAGATGGGGCCTAACCAGTGTCTTGTAAAGAGGGATTATTACCTCACTCATCCAACTTGTGATACCCCTACTAATACACCCCAACATCCCTCAAGCCTTACTTACTGCTTTAGTGGTCTGCTTGGATGATTTCAGCTCATTGGTGATGTTGACACCCAAGTCTCTTTCTTCCCTTGTGACTGCCAGTAACTCCCCTCCCAGCCTATAGGTGGCTTCAGGGTTTCTCTTCCCTTTGTGCATGATCTTGCACTTCTTTGCGTTAAACTCCAGTGGCCACTCTTCCGACCATTTTGCTAGTTTATCCAGATCTCTTCTCATTCTGCCCACTCCATCTGGATCATCTACTCTGTTGTAGATCTTGGTGTCATCTGCAAACAGACAAACCTTACCCTCCAGTCCATCTGCAATGTCACTGATGAAGATATTGAAGAGGACTGGCCCCAGAAATGACCCTGAGGTACCCCACTTGTGACTTGCATCTCTTCTGACTGTATACCATTTACCACCACTCTCTGTTTTCTGCCTGTCAACCAGTTTGCCACCCAGTTGACCAATGTCTGACCCACCCGAGCCTATCCAGCTTATTAATCAATCTTCTATGTGTAACAGTATCAAAAGCTTTGCTGAAGTCAAGGTAGGCGACATCAACTGCTCCCCCTTGGTCCACCACTCTGGTTACCCAGTCAAAGAAATCTATGAGATTAGTTTGACAGGACCTTCCTTTTGTAAACCCATCCTGTCTTGGATCCTGTGCTCCTATGGATTCCAGGTGTTGCACTGTCCTTTCCTTAAGGAGTGTCTCCATAAGCTTGCCCACTACTGAGGTAAGACTGACTGGTCTGTAGTTCCCTGCCTCCTCCCTGCTACCACGCTTGTGGAGCGGGATCACATAAGCCCTTCTCCAGTCTTCTGGGACCACTTCGGTGCTCAGAGATTCACAAAACAGTTCTGATAATGGCTCTGCTAGTTCCACCCTTGGCTCCTTTAGTACCGTGGGATGTATGCCATCAGGTCCAATTGCCTTGTCCACCCTGAGCTTATTCAGCTCTTGTGGGACCCTTTCTTTTGTGAAGGGACTATTGCACACCTCCCTCCCCCCTGTGTCCATGGTGCTGAGCTGTGGGCCCTGCCCTACCTTCTCTTCAGTAAATACTGAGCAGAAGTACCTATTTAGGAAAGATGCTTTTACATAGTCCTCCTCCTCACACACCCCCTTATCCCCTTTGATCTTAGCAATACCCCCTCTGGACTTTCTCCTTTCACTAATGTATCTATAGAAAGTCTTGTCTCCCTCGTTTACTGTTCGTGCTAGTGTTTCCTCAGTTTGGGCATTTGCCTGCTTTACTGCCTTCCCTGTTTCTTTTAGGGAAGTTTGGTATGCCTCCCTATCTTCATCCTGCTGCGTTCTGTTATATTTCCTGAATGCCAGCCTTTTGGCTCTGACCTTTTGTGCTACTGTGTTTGAGAACCAAAGTGGTTTCCTTCTTCTTTTGCACTTCCTTTTCTCACTAACACAATGAGATGTTGCTTCACGTATTGCATCTTTAATGCTTGCCCACTTTGCCTGTACCCCCTCATCTGTATTTCTTTTTGCCAGGGCTAGCTTAACTCTGTTAGCCATCTCATCAAAGTCAGCTCCGCTGAAGTCCCATATTTTTGCCTTGGAATGGGATGATTTTGTTCTAGTGGACAAATTGAACCATACCATGGGATGGTCACTGGCACCCAGGTGACCTTCTACCTGGAGATCTGTAATCCTTGCCCTGTTAGTCAGTACTAGATCTAGGATAGCCCTGTCTCTTGTGGGTTGTTGTACCAGTTGTTTGAGGCCCTCCCTCTACAGGGAATCCACCATGTGTCTAGTTCTGGCAGATGTCCCTGCTGGTATTGACCAATCTGTATCTGGCATGTTGAAGTCTCCCATTATCAGAACCTCCCCTTTAGCTGTCATGTTTTGTATATCTTCTAACAGTAACATGTCTGTGTCCTCCCCCTGGTCTGGAGGCCTGTACACAACCCCAGTTCGTATGGCTGTCCCATTTCCTGTTTCCAGGGTGACCCACAGTTCTTCTGGCTCCTTGTGTGTATATTGAATACAAATATACACATTTGTGTAAATAGAATTGATTTAAGAAGTTAATTGAAAAGCCAGATGGTTTAAACATTAGTGTTTGTTCTTGTGCAGAGGAGGTACACATCTATATAAGTAAATGGAACATTTATATGAAAAAGTTAACCAGGATATGGTTACGGTTTACTGCTGGGTTTGCATACCAAAAACTAAAACATTATATTGTCTATATTTTTTTACATACAACTGTGAACCAAGAAGAAGTGCACAATTTCTCTTGGAAAGTGTATTTTTATAATTTAAATAGCAGATTGTTTGGCGAGAACAGAGTTGGTTATGATGTTGCCTGTATTTTTAAGTAGTAAAACAACTATTAAATAAAAGGATATAAAGATTGCAGTGACAGAGAAGTCCATTTGAATGTGAGCTTTTCTAAATTAATTAATAAATGAGGTATTAGAGTACTGGTAAATGTTGTAGGCATCATAGAACTAAAGGCTGATTAAGTGTATATTTATGATTTAGGATACGTTGACCAAGATGTGTATGTTTGAACAAACAGAAAATTTCATATCAGGCACTCTACCAAAAAAAGTGGGAATGAAACAAATTATTTTCTGTAAAATTTTTAAAATTCAGATAATGCATTGGTTGTATAATGTATTTAATGTAAGTATAAAACAAGCATAGCACATCACATTTCAGATTGTGGCCACAATGAGCTCAGTAATTAGAGTGATTTTATACTGTAACATTTGATGAAGTGGATACAGCATTGTAGTAATAGAAAACAGTTTGTTGAGGCTGTGAAAAGAATAATCCTGTTATAATGTTTAATTGAATCTGTTTAATTATGCATATTTTTTAGGTCCTGATGGAGTAGTGAGTACACTACAACATGTAGAAATAATTTTGTTGAAATGCTTGTTTGTAAATAAAAAACTTAAACTTGAACCGGTGAGTGGGTCATGTTCTCCATCTGTGTTGGCAACTAGTAAAATAGTCCACTCGTGAGGGAGCAATACTGGACTTGTACTCACCAATGGGGACAGTGTTATAGATGCCACAGTGGGTGGCCACCTGGGGACCAGTGATCACCATGCAGTGTAGTTTGATATATGCACTGTGGCATAATCGAGCAACATAAAAGCAAGAGTGCTGGATTTCAGGAGGGCTGATTTTAAAAAGATGGGTGAATGCCTCAGGAAAGTGCTGACATGGGGGAGAACTTTGGTGGAGTGAAGGAGCAGTGGGTGAAACCAGAAGAGGGGATCATGAAGGCAACAAACCTCTGTGGCAGGCACGTAAGTAAAAACAAGAGGGAAAAGAGATTACTATGGTTCTCAAAAGAGGTGGTCAGGAAGGTAAAGGCAAACAAGTTAGATTTCCCAAAGTATAAGGAGACACAGATGGAGGAGAATTGGGATGTGTATCAAGAAAAGCAGAAGGAGGCAGGAGAAGAAATTAGGAGTGCAAAGCCACAGAGGATAAAACAGCCCAGGCAGTAAAAAAAAATGGACAAGACATTTTTTCAGATATGTGAGTGAAAAGAGAAAGACTAGGGGAGGGATAGTAAGGCATAGAAGGGAGGGTGAGGAGTGTGTGGAGAGTGACCAAGAAAAAGCAGACCGCCTGAACAAATACTTTTGTTCAGTATTCACAGAGGAAGGGGAAGATGAGGGACCAAAGATAAATGCCAAGAGCATCAAAGGAAGAGTGATAGACACTAGTCCATTTACCAAGGAGAGAGTCCTGAATGATCTTGCAAATGTGAAAGTGAACAAGGCAATGGGGCCAGACAGGTGCATCCAAGGATATTGAGGGAGCTCAGAGAGGGGCTGGCTGCACCTCTGACAGCAATGTTCAACTACTCACTGGAAACGGAAGTGGTTCCAGAGGACTGGAATAGAGCAGATGTAGTCCCACTTCTCAAAAGAGAGAGCAGGGAGCAGGCTGGCAATTACAGGCTAGTCAGCCTGACTTCAGTATTGGGGAAATTAATGGAATCACTCCTGAAAGATTGTGGAATATCTTGTATCCAGTAGCTTGCAAAATCCAAGGCAGCATGGATTCACTGGTGGGAGGTCATGTCAAACAAATTTGATATATTGTATTTCTTTGATGGGGTGAACAGGGAATTAGATCAAGGCGGTGCAGTGGACATGGCCTACCTAGATTTCAGTAAATCCTTCGACACTGTTCAACATAGGAAACTCATACACAAACTGGGCAGCCTAGAACTGGAACCAAAGGTGGTGGACTGGATAAGGAATTGGTTAGGGCACAGAAGACAGAGGATGGTGGTAAACAGAGTTCACTCCAAGGAAGGGAGGGTGACCAGCAGGGTGCCACATGGATCAGTGCTGGGACCAGTCATCTTTAATGTCTTTATTAGAGACATTGCAGAGGTGCTAGTGGTGAAGGCATGACTTTTTGCAGATGATGCTAATATCCACAATGGGGTAGACACTGGGGTGGGAGGTGGTGGTGAAAAAAAGAATTGACATCTAAGAAAGCGAGAGGAGAGGTTAGGGGTGGAGCAGCTGAATTTAAATGTGAAGAAGTGCAAAATCATGCACTTGGGGTGCAGAAACCCAGAGGAAAAGTACAGATTGGGGGTATATTATTAATGATGACCAAACAGGAAAGAGACCTGCGGATAATCATATCTGATTACCTAAAGGTGGCCAGACAGTGTGACAAAGCAATAGGGAGATATAGTGAGATGCTAGGGTGCATAGGGAGGATATCCCCAGCAGAAAAAAGAGGTGGTGTTACCACTGTATAGATCACTGGTGAGACCTCACCTAGAGTACAAAGTCCAGCTCTGGAGATCACATCTCTTTAAGGACATAGACAGAGTAGAGGTGGTCCAGAGGAGGGGAACCAAAATGGTGCAGGGGTGCATCAAAAGACCTACGAACGGAGACTAAAGGACCTCAATATGTGCACAGTGGAGAGAAGAAAGTGGGGGGTATGATAGAAACTTTCATATACCTCATGGGTATAAATAAGGTTCAAGACAGAATCATTTTTCAGAAAAAGAAACGCTCAATAAGTAAGGAATATGCAATGAATCTGGAGGGGGTAGACTCAGGGGAGATGTGAGGAAGTACTTCTTCAAAGGATGAGTGGTGGATGTCTGGAACAGCCTCCCAGCAGAGGTGGTGGGGCTGAAATGGTCACAGGATTAAAGAAGGCATGGAATATGCATAAGGGAACCTTAATGGTAAGGAAATGGTGGTGGGGGGGGTAAATACTGGAGATCAAGTAGGGTCTGTGGTGTTACAGTACGTAGGGTAAATGGGCAGACTACGTGGGCCCAGTTATCCTTATCTGCAATCAAATTCTATGTTTCTGTGTTTCTATTTCAATGTTCACTTGTAACTTTACAAATTTTTAATATTTTGACTCCAAACTTTCAGCGTAGCCATTTTTCTACACCGACTCATAGACATGACAGGTGCCACTTTTATAATCCTGGATGACACATGTTTTCAGATATCTGGTGCAAAATAACATTTTGGTGAATATGCTATAAATGCTATATGTCATGTTTATCAGGAGAGTCATGTAATGACTATCTTTAACATTTGAAGTCAAAATAATAAAATAAATAAATATATATATATATATATATATATATATATATCACGAACATAAGAACATACGAATGTGCTAGCAGAAACAGACCAGCCGGTCTATCTAAGTCTGCTCGAGTGTGCAGCCAACACCCCTAGTTTGCAGCTGCCCCATCTCCCCTCCCCTTTGTCATCCCACTGCCAACCCCCATTTCTCCCACCCTCACTCTCCCCTGTTCCCTGTTCCATGCCCTTTTGAAGCTGTTAACAGATTTACATGATACCGCCCATTCTGCTAGGGCATTCCATTTTTCTACCACCCTCTCTGTGAAATAGTGTCTCCTCATTTCCTTCCTAAATCTCCCCCCATCTACTCTTAGCCCATGACCCCGGGTGACCCTCCTTAACTTAAAAACCCCATCTGCCCCATCCTTATTGATTCCCCTCAGATACTTGAATGCCTCTATCATGACCCCCCCCATCCCTTTTATCCATCAGGGTGTACATATTCAGGTCTCTCAGCCTGCTGTCATAGTCTCTCCCCTCCATTCCACATATCATCTTTGTTGCCCTCCACTGCACCCCCTCCAGTAGCCTGATATCACACTTTAGATATGGCATCCAAAACTGCACACAATACTCTAAGTGCGGCCTTACCAGCTCCCTGTAGAGGGGCAAGATCACCTCTCTTCACCTGGATGAAAACCCCCTCGCTATACACCCCAGCATTTTATTCACTGTTGTAGCTACTCTCCTGCACTGGGCAGTGTTGTTCATGGTCCCTGTTATCATTACCCCTAGGTCCTTCTCCTCCTCAGTGATCCCCAGCTTAACCCCCCCCAGCCATTATTCTCTCCTTGGGTTCTTCACACCAAAGTGCATAACCTTTCATGTATTTGCATTGAACCCCAGCTGCCACCTCTCTGACCACTCCTCTAGCTTGCGTAGGTCCCCCTGCAGCTGCTTCCTTCCTTCCTCTCCATCCACCACTACTCCGATTTTGGTGTCGTCAGTGAACAGACTTACCTTGCTCACCACCCTGTGTGCAATGTCTGATATGAAGAGCCCAAACAATACTAGCCCCAACACAGCCCTGTGGCACCCCACTCATCACCGGCCTTGGAGTTGAGAGATCCCCTCTCACCACCACCCATTGCAGCCTGCCACTTAGCCAGCTTGTAATCCAGTTCATCATTTTTGCCCCTACCCCACACCAATTAGCTTCTCTCCAAGCATCCCATGAGGCACAGAATCAAAGGCCCTGCTGAAGTCCAAGTAAAGAACATCCACCGCATGACCCTTATCCAGCTCACCTGTCACTCAGTCATAATATTGTATGAGGTTGATCTGACAAGACTTTCCTGAAACAAACCCATGCTGCCTCACATCCTGGAGGCCATTGTCCTCCAGGTATGATACCAGTCTTTCCTTTAGTATCCTTTCCATGAGTTTGCACACTATGGAGGTGAGACTTACTGGACAATAATTACCCGGTTCATCCCTGGGCCTGCTCTTGTGTAATAGTACTACATGTGCCATCCTCTAGTCCAGTGGCACACATCCCGACTCCAGTGAGGTGCTGTACAGATCCGCCAGCAGCTCCACCAACACCTCCGCTATCTCCCTCAGTACCCTTAGGTATATATGTTGATATATACACATCTATAGGTATATATATGATGCATCAGCTAGGGTTCAGAATAATCTGACAAAATAGGAAAATGTGGTGTTAGGGTTTGCAGCCCTGTCTTCCCACTGCACCTTCTAGCAGGAAAAGAAAAACAAATACAGTTTTCATTGTCCTTACTTTCGGAGGATTGGGGTGGACTCTTCCTTTGGGTTTTCAACCCTATCACTCACCCCATTGTGATATAGCCTTCAAACGTACAGAACTATGGCTCCCCACATGTTGACAACAACCTGGAGGCCCTGTCTGAAGAAAAGATGTCACATGTCACCTTATTTGGTCATGGAATGGGGTAAGCATAAGGTTAAGAACCCTGAGGAAGACCCCATCTCTGATTCACCAATGTTTTTTCCTTTTCCTGTTTGGGGGTGGGGGTTGGAAGTTAGAGTTGGAAATTCTTACACTACATTTCCCTCCTTTTGTTGGTTTACTCTGAACCCTAATTGATGCATTAAAGCTGTTTTTTTGTGAACAATTTCCTTACTCTTTTGAGAGAGTAGAATTCAATCCTCATTCAAGTAGGTCCCATCAGGACCAGCATGAAGACATCCATTGGGCCATGCACTTTCATGCCTCCAGAAAAGCAATATAAGTGCTTGGTTGTAATTGCTTTTTGTGGGGCTCAATTCAATGGAAACAAATATATTAAGTATCCCTCTTAGCTGCAAGAGGTTCATTGTGATGGGCAAAAGTGTGGCTTTCGCTTTGTTACCCAAAACTCAGTAAATTTTTGTTGGTTTGGTGAGAAATTTGCTATGATTGTAGTGGAAAACAAGATACACCTTTGGCATATTTTTTGATGAAGATCACACTTCCTCTGTGAATTTACTATCATAGTAGTGAAGAATGGAGGTAATTTTGAAGTGGTGTGCACATCCCATGAATGTTTAGGGGGGATTATGTGTTAGTGTCATAGTAGTCATTGACACCCTTTTTTTGTGTGTGTGTTAGGGTTGAGGAGCCATTGTAAGGTTAAAGGGTCAAATTTTGCACCTTAATAACATTGCCACCATTCAACAAATTTGCATAAAATTTGGCATGCATGATTGGGCATGGTAGATCTTGGGATCAGCCAAGTTATGTACTGGTCAGATGTATGGCTGTGGAGTTATTAAGCACCAATGAAATGTGCATTTATGCTTTTTTTGCAAATTCTTTGCTCTCACCTACAGGTCACATGGTTTGCACAACCAGTCCAACATCATCAGGGAACATGCGGCTGGGGTCCCCGATGTGCCTTTTGAAGATTTCGTGAAAACATATTAAACGGTTCAAAAGTTATTAAAAAAACAAGTTCCCATTATAAGTCAATGGGAAAAGTTAACAAAAAGTGCGAAAGTGCCGTACATGTATTTTTTAGTGTCGCAAATGACCCCAGTAGTGTCATGAGTCAGCCTTTTTTTTTTCAGCTAGTGATCACAGAAATGCTTGGCATTTAAATTTGGGACCCTTTAGGGACACAATTCTTTTTGTGTTCGCCTAGTCGGACCCTGAGGATGCTAGCCATGTGTTTATTTTGGGGTTAAACAGCCCAGAAATATGTTTTACAAATTTCTGGAAAAGTAGTGTCGCAAAGTAATGTCGCACTCACGAGACTTTCGCAAAATTTGTGAAAGGTGTCACAAATTGCTACACTACTTTTCCAGGCCATGGCCAAAATGACAACACTTCTTTGCCACCCTGCTGCAAAAGAACAGTTTGGTCTTTTGAACTGAAATTTGGAGGGAAGGCAGCCAGCATCTCAGAGATGTGCCTTTCTGTAGCTTGGTGAAAAAATATTGCATGACTAGCAAGTTACGGTTCTCTGAAGTTGATGTTTTTTCCCATAGACTAATATGGTAGTGTACGCCTCGCCTTTCGGGGCTTGTATCTCGAAAACGGTGCGAGATACAGATTTTTCGTCATGACTAACATGGGCTATGTAATGCAGAATGGTAGCCAGGAAAATAATGATTTCTGTGAAATTTAAACTTTTTTCTGCATCGTACGGTTACTGAGATATTTGCAATTAAGTACTTACAATGCTCGTTTTAAGCTTCCATTCCCATTACAAAGCATACACTGTTTATGCACACTGTGTTTCTCTATGCAGTTGTCCAGAAAAAACAGGGTATGCACTTCCGTTACTGTTAAATTTACTTTTTCAACTTGCGTTTATGTCACCGTTTGCGTTACCGTTCCCATGAACACCACCGTGTGCGTTACCCTTTGTGTTGTCATTTGCGCTTGTGTTTTCCTTACTGTTACCATTTCTGTTTTCACCTTGTGTTTTCATTGCTGTTCCTGTTACTATGTCACAAGACATCACATGGTGGGAGCGCGGGGCCTCCCGGTGCTGCTTTACATTCCCTATTTGTCGTCATCCTTCTCAAAAAGAAGGGAAATTAGAGGCAAAAAACTCTGTTTAATGCATTAGTTAGGGTTGTTCCACAGTAACAGAAGCAAGAAAATTCAGTGTTAGGGTTGAAAACCCCCCTTGGACCCCCCCAGTCCACCGCCCAACTGGCATAGGGGTGTGCGTTGGGGTCATTAGTCCTAACTCTCACCCCATTCTCCTATACCTCTGCTTCTTCACACATGTGATGGGGTGAGAGTTAGGGCCGACGATCTAATGCGCACCCCGATGCCAGTTGGGGTGGACTGGGGGTAAGGGGCTTTCAACCCAAACAGTAAATTCTCACTTTTATCTCTGTGGAACAACCCTAACTAATGCATTACACAGAGTTTTTTTGCTCAAATATATATATATATATATATATATATATATATATATATATATATATACACACACACACACATATATATACATACAGTGGCATCCCCATAATGAAACCCGCAGCTTTCTAACGGTATGCTGCAGCGAGGGGCCAATGAATAATGTAATTTCAATGGCAATTGGTCCCTTTAGTCATGCTGAGAAACTGTGGCATTCACTTCATCCTGGTAGTGTCATTTTCCTGACTGACAAAAAGGACTAATTGCCATTGAAATTACATTACTTTATTTAGTAGGTCTACTGCTGCATTCTGTAGAGTGCTGCAAAATGCTCGCAGAATTGGGCTTCATTCTGGTGATGCCACTGTATGTGTGTGTATATATGTATATGTATATGTATATATATATATATATATATATATATATATATAGATAGATATATATATATATATATATATATATATATATATATATATATATATATATATATACACATATACACACACACACACACACACGCACTCACGCTACGTACCCTACAGATGAAGCATCGGGGGCAGCATTGGGTCATCAACACTAATGCTCACCCCATTCTCCTAAGCTGCAGCTTATTTTCTAATGGAAATGCTTATGATTTAGGGCAGACAACCCAATGCCAACCCGCCAAAGCCTCTTCATCTGTGCAGGGTGGGGGTAGGTGTTAGGGTTGGAAACCCTAACACCACATTTTCCTACTTTTGTTGCTTTAACACTAATTGTGACAGGATGAAGCACAGTGTCACAGGTTTACTGCATTACAAAAGGGATTAACTCTCACTGAAATTGCATTCCACACTGCAGTAACTCTACTGCAGAATTTTGCAGCTCTGCACATCATCCTGGTGGGCTTCACTGTATATATACATTTAGGCAATAAGGTATTTCTGATGGTTATGTTAATGGCCTGTTAATCACACCCTAGGGGTGTAATGTGGCATGAGGTGAAGCTGTGTGCCATGTGCCCCCATGGTAAAAAGAATGCCAGAAATTGATTTTCTGGACAGCCCAAAATCCAGACTGACCATCTTAGCAAGTGTAGCCATTCACATGCATTCTCTGTATGAGAACAGTGGGACTTTCTTGACATCTGCAGCTGTAGATGGAGGCATGCTGTGGACTTGTGTGTCAGTATCGAGTTGGCACATCTGTGACCTCAGTTTTAAAAAAAATATTTTAAATATACATAGAGTTGTGGGTCAGGGTGTGTGGGCTTCACACACTTTTTTTAAATTTAAAGCTTACAGCCTGAAGGGGTTTAGGGTGATTTAAAAATAAATAGTGACATAAAATGTTTTGTATCCACAGCTTTAAAGGAGATAGGAAATAGATAAAACAAGACTGATAAAGCATCCATATAAGAGGTTGTAGGTAATCCTGTTTTTAGAAGACATATAGCTAATTGTATGTGGAATGGAATGAAAAAGAAATACAGTAATAAGTGATGTTTTGATTTTTTTCATCTTTATTTCAGGTTCCCCCAATAGGTCTGCTACTGTGGAGATGGCTCGGTACCCCCCTTTTAAGATGTATGACACCAGATGATCTAATGGCAGTAATTGACCGATCGGGATTCCTGAGTGCAAGCTTGGGTCCTGAGAATCTGGTGCAAGCCTATAATAAGGCTGTAACAGAGGCTCTGGATGCACTTGCTCCTGTCCTCATTCGTCCCCTCACCCTTCACCCTGGTCCCTGTGGTTTGACAAGGCCTTGATGGAGAGGAGCAAGAGGGCCAAAGGATAGAGTGTGGCTGGCAGAAATTGGGCCTTGAAGCCAGCAGGCTTAGACTGATGGACCATTACAGGGTTATCAATTGGCTATCTTGTATATAAGAAGGCATTGTTCCTGTCTAGTGAGATTGCCACAGCACTGAATTGACCGGCTCAACTCTTTAGAGCTGTGGACAGACTGTGCAATCCAGCCTGTCTCCAGGTTTTGAGAATGTTTTCACAAGTTAAGTGTGATGAGTTTGCTGGATTCTTTGCTGATAAGATTGCTGACATCAGATCTGAGATCCTTGCAACTCACTCTAATTGGTGTGCCAGTGGTTGGTGGGAGGTTACTACACCACAGTCTGGTTGGTGCAACTTTGATTGGCTGGAGCTCATAGAGATCATTCAGATCATCCAGAATATGCAACTGACCTGCTGTAGTTTGGATCTGGTTCCAACTCACCTCTTAGTGGGGTGTGTTAATGTCATCTGCCCTGTCTTTGCAGAGATAGTCTGGTGTTCATTGCAGTCAAGTGAGTTCCCAGACTCCTGAAGGAGGAAGTGGTTACACCCCTTCTTAAAAAAGCTTTGCTTGACCTAGATTGTCCTGCCAACTACAGACCAGTCTCTAACCTTCACTTTGTGGGGAAGGTTATTGAGAAAGTGGTTGCTCATCAGCTGGAGAATCATTTAACAATCCATGATTTCTATGACCCTCTCCAGTCGGGATTTCGGAAGAGACATAGCATGGAGATGACCCTTGTTCAGGTGCTCAATGATCTCCTTATAGCAAGGGATCAGAAGAGTCATTCCATCTTGGTTCTTCTTGATCTCTGTCTGCAGCATTTGACACTGTTGACCATGGGGTGCTGCTCGAGCGACTGTGGTTCATCTGTGGCCAGTTTGGTATGGTCCTCAGATGGTTCCATTCTTTTCACACTGGCAGATCTCAAAGGGTGGTGTCTGGGTTTTATTCCTCAGGATCATTCTCTCTGCCATTTGGGGTGCCACAGGGCTCGGTGCTGTCCCTTAATTTGTTCACGGTGTAATATGCTGTGGTTGGGGGACATTCTAAGATGGTATATGCTGGGCTTTCACTGCTATGCAGAAGATACCCAGCTCTACTTGTCCTTTGTGCCCAAACAGGATAGTGCGGTTTCTGTGTTTAACAACTGCCTAGCTGAGATCCGAGACTGGATGACTACCAGCCGGTTGAAGTTGAATTCTGACAAGACTGAGGTGTTGGATGTGGATCCAGTTCACCAGGTAAAGGGGTTAACAGCTGGTCAGGCCTCCAAGCTTTGGCCTGGGGGCCAACAGCTGCTGACCATCGAGCAGGCATGGAATCTGGGCATTATTTTTGATGATAGGCTAATGCTACTTTCCCAGGTGTTGGCCATCATCAAATCCTCTTTTTACCATCTGAGGAATATCCCCCAGATTAAGCATCTTGTTCTGCCAGGTAACCTTCCAACTTTGGTTCATGCCTTTGTGACCTCCCCCTTGATTACTGTAACTCCCTGTACCTAGGGCTACCTGGGGTTGATATCTGCCACTTGCAACTGGTGCAGAATGCTGTGGCAAGGTTGCTGACTGGGTTGTCCCAATCCAGTCATGTTACTCCTGTGCTGTGTGAACTGCACTGGCTGCCAGTTCAGTGATGGATCACCTTTAAGGTCAATTTGCTGAGCTATAAAGCCCTACATGAACACAGTCTGTGCTACCTGCAAGAGCTCCTTCATCCATACTGCCCACTATGACCACTCCGCTACACCACCAAGGGATTGCTAGAGGTTCCCAGGGTTTGGCTGAAGACATCTGGGGCTCATGCATTTGAATTTGCGGCCCCAGCCTTGTGGAATTCTTTACCTTTGACTTGCCTTGCCTTACCTCATCGGATACGAGAATGCTAGACTGTGGAGGGCTTTAGGACTGCTTTAAAAACCTATTTGTTTGAGCTTGCCTTTCCAGACTGTATTGATTGATTGACTGAGTTTATGTTCTGTAGATTTTATGGCTGATTACTTATTTATTTATTGATTGATTGATTTTAGTGTACAGGCACTATGATCATTCGGAATAGCGCCTCTTTAAAAATAAAGTGAATTGAATTGTATTATTTGTAGCACTGTTTTTGCTGGTTGTTAGGTTTCACTATCACACACACTTGCTTGCATGCGCACACACATACACGCACGCACACACACACACACATACATACACACACTATTGTGACTTCCCATCTACTATCCCCCAACATGCAGCAGTCAACAAATATTCCAATCAGGACAGGAACAATGACACTGGGATGAGGAGCTGGCTCAAAACTAACAGAAACAATACTCAAAGAAGAGCAGCTCACTCACCATTAATAAATATAAACTTTCCCCAATTTCTTTATTCTTGCCACCTCTGATATCTTACATTTCACAGACTGTGTTAGGTTTCTGATGTTTTTGTGCTTCAAGGGATACAGCTCACCTAACTACCCCCCACCATCTTTCACTTGCTGTCTTGATCACTCTCACAGATACACACACACACACACACCCCCCGAAGGAAAAAAGAACACCTCATCCTTATGAAAAATATGTGAAAAAGAGGTGACAAAGTGAGAGTGTGCACAGAAGGTTGTGGGGCCAGGAATGCAAGCTGCAGACACCATGGAGCTGTCAGGTGATTGCTGGGGAGGATAAGCAAACAATGATGTATACAAATGCTATGGAGTAAGAGATGCCTAGCCAGACAATGGAGAAAGAATCTACAGGGTAGCTGATTTTAGGAACTGCTGAGCTGTCACAGACTGCTGTGTCACTGGAGAAGGTAGTGATACAGACACAAGGTGTCACTATTACTCCACTGCAACAGCTGTCAAAGAAAGGGAAACATACGGCACAGAAATCTACACATAAAAAGTGTGCTTATGATAAAATAGCTACAGAAGCAGTATGGTCTGTGAACTCAGCTTTTCAGTGAGCTGGCTGGGTGCAGGATGAAGCAGATGCACCATGGCGATTTCCTGGTCTGGTAGCTGCAATAGATATTAGTGAAAATATGGAACATGCTAGAGATGCTCTTCCAACTGTGCAGCAGCACACAGAAACAGAAGATCAATCTATGAGGTGAACTGCAATTCCAGTTATGGAACTTGAATTGCCTGCTGTTTTGAGTTTACCAAAGGTGTGGAACCTGAATTATTCAACACAAACAGGAATGTGGTAGAATCTGTTTATGGGGTTCCCCAAATGCAAATACCAATACTACTGCTCAGAAAGGGGTTAACGCTATTACTGTAAACCTATTTAATATAGCTTAAACTTTCTATCGCACTTCGACTTTCACATTTCTGAACACGCCAATTTACCATCGTGCTTTGCTGCTGGTTGCTTCATACCATCTTTCTGACAGTGTAACTTACAAAATCCTTAGATGTTCCATAGCAAAGAACAACTGTGTAAATTGCCTGAGGTTCTGTTGCAGTTGCTTGTTGTTCTATTGCCAGCATTTGCTATGTCCGTCATTAAGTGGCTTAAAATCCCATAAAAGAAAGCTGCAAAATGGGACTAAATCCAATCTTTGTTCCGGGGTCATGCACAGACATGTTACAGCCACTGGACATTTCCATTAACAAAATTTTTAAGGATCAGCTAAGAATACAATTTATGGAATGGTATGCTGAGCAGATTTCAGAGTAGCTAAAGATGGGGGACAGCAGCTCAATTAAATGGACCTAAGATCTGCAACCCTTAAAGCATACCATGCCCAATGGCTTGCAGCAAGCATAGTGAAGCTGTCTACCCATACAGAGGAGTGTGAAGAGGGCTTCCATCAGGCAGGCATACTGAGAGCTCACAGCCTCTGCCTAGATGGTAATGTATTCTTTTATTTTTATTTTGTCAGGCTGGTTACTGTGTGGTTAACCCCCCCCCCCCACTTACCCCTGTCCCATATCCCCACAGATCATGAACCACAAGCCAAAGACAAAGTGAGCGAGTGCAGTGAAAGCCAGAGGGATAGTGCAGTACATAATTTTAGACTAATACTGTATTCTGGTGTCCTCTTGCCTTTCACAAACTTAGTCCACATTTTCTCTTTTGTTTTTTTATACCCAAGAGAACTCACTACAGGTGAAACCTTGATGTGCAGAGCCAGAGAGCCTGAAAGCTATAAAATGCACTGCTGCATCTCCGATGAATACAAAAAAAATCCTGCTTTCACTTTACTTCACTTGTTTGTTTTTTGGAGAATAAATCCTTCACTATGGCATTAAAAAACACAAATTAAATAAAACATGAACCGTAATGTGAACACTTGCATTATTGGTGCACTGAATCGATTAAAACTTTGTGGGGTTTGTGTGCCTGATGGTGAGCAGAGAATGCCCAATTGCCAAGAAACAATACCACATGGCCTGCTGGAAAAAATTATGAATGACCGCTGTAAAACTATAGTGTGACAACAGCGATGATAGTTTTACAGCGATCATTAACAACTGTACAGTATGTCATAACTGGAGGGACAGCAAAGTGAAAGGGGAAATACAATAAATAAAGTGGTTACTGTTGACTTTTTGGAAATTTGTTAACAACAGCCATCAAATGCTATAACTGGTAGTAGCTCTTTAACTATAGATATGACTGAGCCTGAAGGGTGAGAGTATAGAAAAGAAGCACTCACAAATAGAAGATGCTACCCCTATGAAATGCAATGCTTATTGTTTTTCTCAAGCAGGCGAACCTGCTAAGCACCAAAATGCAGTTAGACTGAGATATAAAGGTGAACTTTAGGAACTTCCTGATTGGAAGTATGTTACCAGAATTATTTTGAAAGAGAGTTTAAAACTCATAGCTACCAATATACACGCTCTTATTCCATCTCTACAAGATCCTATTTTTGATGTCAGGTTCAAGACAGACAGTACTCTTGAGCATTTTTGGATCAAATATGCACATATTTAAAATTCACCATTATGGCCCCCTTCCACAGTTATACCATTGTATAAACATGAAATAAATACTGTAACACTACTCTTTAAGAATGAAGGAGTGAGTGCAATTGACTTCTTACAATGGTTGAAACAAAAATGTACTGTTCTGGGTTTACCTGAATAAGTTACTGGTTCTGAAAATATTTGGACTGGGTGTGGAGGATATGGGTCAAACTGCATTATAATGAAAATAGTATTAAACTCCTGCCTGATTGCTTTTATTTTTACAGGGACAGAGGGGTTCTATTTTATATATGATAGCCAAAAGCATGTAATAAATGTGAGTCCCAGAAACACCTCAGTAGTGTATGTGACACTGTAAAATGTAGTTTGTGTACAGAGGTAGACCACAGTAGGAAACAATTTATAAAAAAAATGAAATACAATCTATGTGATGAATTAATTCACTCCTATCAGTTTTGTGCATGGGCATCACACAACAGTCATCCATTAATGTGCCAACATAATATTGCTGCTGGAATGTTGCTGGCAGAAAAATGTCACACACATCTTGTGCTACTTGTTTTTTTTTTTTTGCCATCTAACAGTCTTGCCGATCTTTGGGTTGCCCTTCTTGCCACCATGGTGTGACCTGGAGTTTGTTGTATAAATAAATGGTGGGTGCTGGGGGTTGGGGTGGCATAGCCCCCAGGGATTCCTGTTGCTCTGACTGCCAGATGGCAAGTTGTTGGACCCCTGTGCTAGATGTCGGCCAAGTGCCTGTGCCAATATTTACACAACAACTTGGTTGTTGCTGCAGCATAAATGAACCCACACAATAGAGAGGACATAATGAATCAGTTGGAGATTCATTTTTTTGTGTGAATGTGGCTCAAAAACCAGGCAACGGTCAGGGATTTCATTGGAAATCTAGTGGGAACGATACAGGCTCAGACCTCTATTTGATCATCTAATTATAAATAGGGAGTGCCCATCTACTTCTCCATCTGCCACAGTAATGCCACAGTAATGGTGGTCACAGATGAAACATTGTAAGATAATGGGTCCAGATTTGAACTGAATAGAACAGGTCACGGTTCAAGATAATGGCACAGCTCAAGTAGTTGCTATGGAGACATCTGACACAACCTTGGGGGAAAATACAATTTCTGACCCCAAGGTGTCCAAAGCTATGCCCACCCACAACACCTGAAATAACAGTGTTTAAAGAGAACACAAGATAGGAGAGGAAAAGAAGGGACCCCACTCAAGAAAGTACCCAGAAAAGTGTCAATAAACATGACAAATCCTATTGAGGCATAGCCTGTACAGGATGAACAGGGTGAATCAGATGGTGCCTTTGAGAGATCTTTTGCTACTTTCTCTGATCCAGAACCTTCTTTGGATCCAGGTCCAGACTTACAGTAAGTAATACAAACATGCATTTCTCAATGCCAAATGTTGATTGCATTGGTCCATTGAGCTCTCTTGTTCTATTTCTCCTGGTGCTGCAGGCTGCTCTTTTGTACTGGGCTCCTGTCTGCATTGGCACCTTGTTCTGCCCACAAAGAAACATGCAGTTGTCCCGACAGAGCTGCATTGAGGTGGCTCACTCCCCCTCTCTCATTCGTTCATTCTGTTTCTCCTGGCACTGCAGACTGCCCTCTGTCCTTTTGTACTAGGCTCCTACCTCTGTTGGTGACTTTTTCTGCCCACAAAGAAATCTGCAGCAGTCCTGACACAGGTCCGTTGAGCTTGCTCACTCCCTCTCTCTCACTTGCTCGTTCCATTTCTGCCGGCATTGCAGGCTGGCCTTTTGTACTGGGCTTCTGCCTGTGTTTGTGCCTTTTTCTGCCCACAAAGAAATCCGCAGCAGTCATGATATTGCTCCATTGAGCTTGCTCATTCCCCCTCTCTTACTCGCTCGTTCTGTTTCTGCTGGCGCTGCAGGCTGCCCTTTTGTACTGAGCTCCTGCCTGCACTGCTGCCTTCTTCTGCCCACAAAGAAATCTATAGCAGTCATGATAGAGCTCTGTTGAGTTCGCTCATTCCCCCTCTCTCAATCGCTCGTTCTGTTTCTCCCGCCGCTGCAGGCTGCCCTTTTGTACTGGGACCCTGTGTGCATAGCTGCCTTTTTCTGCCCACGAAGAAATCTGCAGCAGTCCCAACAGAGCTCCATTGAGCTCACTCACTCCCCCTTCCTCACTCGCTTGTTCTGTGTCTCCCAATGCTGCAGGCTGCCCTTTTGTACTGGGCTTCTGCCTGTGTTGGCACCTTTTCCTACCCACAAAGAAATCCACACCAGTCCCGACACAGCTCAGTTGAGCTCAGTCACTCCCCCCCCACTCGCTCGATCCTAATCTGTCCCAAACACTGATTTCTGACAGTGACTGCAGTATTCTGCGCCAGAAGCATGAAAACACATTTCGGCCAGCATGTGAAAAATGGCAGCTATACTGTTCATAAGGAGGTGTGAAAAAATGCCAGTGTCAAAATCTGGCATGAAAATATTACTAATTTAGGAACTTATAAGGGTGCATGGAAACTGTGCAATGCACGCTCATAACACAGTCATTTTATGGAATTTCATCACAAAATTTTTAACATAGGCATTTTAGGACCTCTGCTCCTCTGCTCATAAACAGTGTCAGTGTGATTTTCTTAATGTGTCCGGAACACTGATTTCCCACAGCGACCGCACTCTTGTGCGCCGGAAGAATGAAAACACATTTCAGCCAGGATGTGAAAAATGACAGCTGCACTGTTCATACTGTAAGGAGGTGTGGATAAATGGCAATGTTGGAAATCTGGAGTGAAAATATTGCAAAGTTGAGAAGGTACGAGCATGCGTATGAACTGCACAATGCATGCACGCCAGAATACACTCATTTTATGGACTTTCACCAATTTTCACATATGCATTTAGGACTTTCTGCTAATGAACAGTGTCACTGTCATTTTCATAATGTGTCCCGAACATGGATTTCCCACAGCGACCAAGCTATTCTGCGTCAGAACTGTGAAAACACATTTCATCCAGGATGTGAAAAATGACAACTATACTGTTCATAAGGGGTGCAGAACAATGGTAATGTTGAAAATCTGGAGTGAAAATATTATAAATTCATGAAGTTACCAGCGTGCATGCAAACTGCGCAATGCACGCTTGTAACAGTCATTTTATGGAGTATTGTCACCAAATTTCCACAAAGGCATTTTAGGGCCTCTGCTCATGAACAGTGTCACTGTGAGTTTCTTAATTTGTCCTGAACACTGATTTCCCACAGTGACCTTGCCATTCTGTGCCAGAAGTGCGAAAACACATTTCAGTCAGGATGTGAAAAATGACAGCTATGCTGTTCACAAGGGGGTGTGAAAAAATGCCAATTTTGAAAATCTGGGGTGAAAATATTGCAAATTCATGAAGTTACGAGTGTGCATAGCAACTGCACAACGCACGTTCGTAAAACAGTCATTTTTTGGATTTTTTCAACCAAATTTGCAACATAGGCTTTTTGAGAGCCCACCTCATGAGCACTGGCACTGTCATTTTGTAATCCATCCCAAAAGGTGATTCCATGTAGTGACCACAAAATCATCTTTCGGGGCCAAATAACAGCATGACAGTGGCAGAATTCATGAGGAGGGGTCCCAAAAAACCCATGTTGAAAATTTGGTGCCAAAATTCCAAAAAATGCCTGAGATATGCATAAAAGTTGAAAAAAACCCTATTTATTCCGTTATACAGCTTACTGGCATTTCCTCAGTTCGCGGTCAGCTTTGAAGAGTGCAGACGTGTTCCCGGTCCACGCAGATCGTTGCACCAGACTCGGAGGTAAGTATGGGTGAGAGGGGTGTGGGGAGGCAGTGTGCACAGTGGTGGGCGGGTTGTGGAGGGGGAGGGAGACCGAGGGACCATTTTATTTTTTTCACAGGTTAAAAAAAACAAAAAAAATCACAGGACATTTTTTTTTTAAAGAGGCAGCATGTGGCACACTAGGGTGGGCTCCCAGCATGTCAATGGACTGTTTCTTGGGCAGGGCAGCTGTACCCAATGGGGGATTGGGCACCCCTGTCAGCACAAAGGGGGGGAGGCAATGTCGAGGGGGATGGGGCACCCGCACTAATGTACTGATGTTTTGGGGGATGGGGCATTATGCCGATGGGGAGGCTCCCCCATTGGCAAATCAAAGTGGGATGGGGGACATAATGCCAAAGGGGATTGGGCTCCACCGTTGGCAACTGTAACAAAGGAGGGGACTGAAGCCGATGGGGATTGGGGCCCCTGTCGGCAAACAAAAACTGTTCTGGGGGGGTGCATGCTGCCGAGGGAGACTGAGCACCCACACAGCAGTGGAGATGCTTTAATATTGTTTGTGAACACGGTGGCAACCTGCCGCCATGTTCACAAACAATATCAGTGTAAGGAGGTTCCACCCAGCAATGATGGGTCACTCGCTCATTGCAGCGAATGGCTTACGCTGCAATGACTAGGCGGCCCCTGATTGCAGTGGCTGAAACCTTAGAAGGTCGTGGCATGGTGGCTGAACTAGTATTAGCTGCAGCATGCCACCCCTTTGGGACAAGCGGGCCAAGCCTCCAAAGGCTGTGGGGACATTGGCCACAACAGTGCCGTGCCTCCACAACCTGCTTCTGGAGCAAGCTGCAACAATATGTTTCTTGCGCATGCGTGCAATCAACATAAAAAGAGAAAAATAATAGGCAAACAAAGAGTATGAAAAGGGAGTGAAATAACATTAATGTTAGTGATAGCTTATGTTTTATTTTTTCTGTGCAATATCATATTTTTATATAGTATCTGTTAACATAAATACTGTATACCATTTATGGAAATGGACAACTACCTTTTCTATACTAAAGGACATGAATGTGGATATAGCATTTCTTCAGGATACTAGAATACATTCATTATAGGAAGTATCTAAAGCACACAAACTGTGGTTTGGTGAGGCCTTTTTTTGATCCATAGGTGAGGAAAAAAGCTTTAGTGTATGTGTACTTTTTCCAAATTAAGAGGTTCAGTTGATACATTAATAGATATTGTACCTGGTAGAGGTTTGCTTTTGGGTTCTATAGGTGCTGACTCAAATCTGTCATCAGGATTCAACCTGCTTGTACAGCAACATCCTGGAGAACATTTAGGGACTGATGTTCCTGGAGTACTGTGACTGTTGGCCCTGTGTGAAGAAAGGAGATCATGTGTGATGTTAGTTGTTCATGGAATGGGGTGAGCATTAGAAACATAGAAACATAGCTTTGACAGCAGATAAGGACCGCTTGGCCCACCTAGCCTGCCCATTTCCCTACCTACAGGATAAGCTGCAGATCCTATTTAACCAACAACCTATTGCTTCCTACCCCCCACAAGAATGGCCTTATGTCTGTCCCATGCATTCTTGAATTCTCCCACAGTTTTAGACCCCACAACCTCCTCAAGAAGGCTTTTCCATGCATCCACCACACTCTCTGTGAAAAAATACTTCCTCACATTGCCCCTGAGCCATCCCCCCTCTATCTTCAAATTGTGACTCCTTGTTCTTGCACTAGGGCTGACAACCCACTAGAAAGACCCCACCACAGATTTGCCAAGACTCCCAAGACCCAAAAGCCTAATGTTTTTTCCTTTTGCTGTTTGGCGATTGGGGAGATTATTAGGGTTGGAAACCATAACGCCAAATTTCCCTATTTGTGATGTTAAGTTACCCTAACTGGTGCATTAGCACAGTTTTTTACAAAGCATATATCTATATATCTATATTTATCTGTCTATTTATCTATACTTTATATATATATATATATATATATATATATATATATATATATATATATATATATATTCTATAAAAACTTTGTTAATGCATCATTTAGGATAAAACACAAAAATTCAGGAAATGAGACCTTTAGGATTGCTGCATCCTCCCCTTGTGGACCCACCCATCATCCCAAGATTGATAGCTGATGGGTGTGTCATTGATTTAGAGGCCTAAATGTCACCCATTCCATCTGTAATCATATTCACAAGCCACAGTAAAGAAGAATGGGGTGACATTTAGGCCTCACAACTCCAATGACACAGCCCATCAGCTGTCAACTTTGGGATGGTGGGTGGGTCCATGAGAGGGGGATGGGGCAACCCTAAAGGTCTAATTTCCTGAATTTTTGTGTTTTTACCCTAAATGATGCAGTAACAAAGTTTTTTGCATAGAATTTCCTTACTTTTTCAGAAAGAATAGAAAAGTAGAAAGTTACACAATTTAGTGGGAGCACAGCCCTTTGGGCCCCGTGCTCCCATCAACTTGCAAATTCCTGCCTAAAATAAGAGTTCAAGTACTGAATATCATATGTATTGCTGGCAGCGCATATGGTTGGGACTGTGGGGCCCAACACCTTGAAAGAAGGCAAAGTGTCAGTCATCAGAGTGGCATAATTCAACACCTGTTTACATTTCAGACACCTAACCACTACAAATTACCTCCATGGCAGTTGCACTTGGCACCCTATAAATGTGAAGCCAGTACCACAATGCAAAATGCCATATGCAAAACATAAAGTGTGTCACGCAATATGGGTGTGGCAAATGAATTTTTCAACACCTAAATACCATAATTCAAAGGGACAGCACATCCCCTCAACATGCTCCAAATTTCCATGTAAAAGACCAAACTGTTTCTGAGATATAAAATGTGAAAGTTTCAGGTTTTCATTCATCACACTGGTAGAATTCTACACCTAATAACATTTTACACACCTAGCAACTGAAAAGTACATCTATGGCAGTAAGGCTAGCTACCCTAGTAATTTAAAGCCACTACCACCATGGAAAACACTGTCCACAAAATGTAAACTGCTTCACACAATATTTCTGCAAAAAATGTATTGTCTGACACTTAAGTACTATAATTCACATCTACAGGACATGCCATCAACACCCTCCAAATTTCAAGTTAAAAGACCAAACCATTTCCAAGATATTTAATTTGAATAATTGTTAAAATTGTTCTATCTGATCCCTCCCAATCTGGCCGTCTAGTCCCTCCCTCGCGATCAAAGATCGCGATCAAAGAATCTTACAATCAAAGAATTTGCAGGCTCATGATCAAAGAATAAAAAATGTTAAAATACTTTTTAGAGAAAATTACATGAAACCACAGCCACGACTCTACAGAACAAAGGCAACAGAGCAGATCCCACCCTAGTTTGCCTGTAAAAGTGAGCCCAGTGCTGAGAAAATTAAATTTTTCATGCGGCCATCAAGTTGCGCCCTCGTGATAAAAGATCGCGGTCAAAGAATCTAGAAATCAAAGATTTTGCAGGCTTGCAATCAAAGAATTTGTAGGCTGCGATCAAACAATAAAATATTTTAAAAGTCAATTTTTAGGCAGAAATACATGAAACCACAGCCATGCCTCTGTAGCACGAAGCCTCCTGAGCAAAACCCACCCTTTGGCTTAATAAGCCACCCCTGTCCTGAAAAATAGATTTTTTCAAGTGGCCATCTAGTCATGCACCCGCGTCAAAGAATCTCGAGATCAAAGAATTTGCAAGCTCGCGATTAAAGATCATTAGCGAGCCATGATCAAAGAATAAAAAAGTTAAAAACTCAATTTTTTGACCATTTTGAAAGAAACCACAGGCATGGCTCAATAGAGGCAAGACCCCTGAGCTAAACCCACCATTGTTTCACCTCAGAAGTCCTCCCGGGCATTGATATTTGAATTTTTCTGGCCGCAAACTAAAAACAAGTTGGCGGCCATCATGATCAAAGAATTCCTCATGATCCAAGATTCTTTGATCATGAGCCTGCAAATTCTTTGATTATGAGGTGGGACTAGATGGCCAAAACACCACTCTTCTTTCACAAAATAAGCATATAAATTTCCCCATTGACTTATAATGGGAAATTAAAACTTTAATAATGTTTGAATGGAGTAATATTTTTTTTAATAAATGAAAAGTGGCATGTTCCTTGACCCAAGCTCTTTCAGCTGAACAAAGTTTCAGAGCAGCATGCCACATGACGGCCGCACAGTACCTTGGACAAATTCAAAAAAGCTGCCCACATAACTGGCAAAAAGTGCATTTTCAGCATTTTGTTGTGCAAAAACTGTAAGTCCAACTGAAATGAACTTTGGAATATCAAGAGATCTACCATGCCATACCACGCATACCAAATTTCATGCAAATCTGTTGAAAGGGTCCAAAGTTATTAACAAGCAAAATTTTGAGTTTAACATAGAAGAGGCTTCATAACTGTAAATATATGGGCGTGACCATGTCACTATAATATATTCCATGACTGAGCATGCTGACATGCTACAGTAAAGGAGGATGGGAGAGATTTAGGCCTCATGACCCCAATGACACACCAAGGCATCTGTCAGACTGTGGAGGATTGAGGTGATGTGTGTGTGAGGGGGGTTAGGGGTTCAACCCTAATGTCTCATTTCCTAACTTTTTGCTTTAACCCTAAATGAAGCAATAACACAGTTTTTTGCATAGAATTTCCTTACTTTCTGAAAAAAATGTAATATAAGTAGTAAAAAACACGTATTGGTGGGAGTGCGCAGCCCAACTCCCACCAAGCTGCCAATTTTTGCATAACAATATGCATCTGGGCCCATGCTCCCACTTATGCAAAGTTACAGAGCCATATAGCAGCACTATAGGGCACCAAACCTTTGTAAAAGTAATTTGTGCATATCTTGGGAACCATACGAGCTAGAAAAACAATTCCAGTGTCATTTTAACCATGATAGTGAGCAGATCATGCCACAATCATTGACTATACCTATATCTCACATCATTTCTAAGCTATGGGCACCAAAATGCACTGGACAGGCACTCTTTCAACCCTTGTGACAGTACTTTCACAATATCTCATTAACCATGCAACGTACAAACAACATTCTATTGCAGGCTTACTCTGCAATCTCAAATCTTTTTTGTAGTGGCTAGCTCACCTTTATGTGATCTAGCCACCTGTACCAAAAAGTCTGTATCTCACTTCATTTCCGAGATAACTGCACCAAAAGTCATGACACAGACTGCAATGTAATCCTATGGGAAAAATGTGAATTTCATCATTCAATATCTCTGCAACAAATTATTTCTCCAACACCTAAACAGCATAATTCACATCTCTATGACATCCCCTCAATGCCCTGCTAATTTCAAGTAAAAATACCAAACTATTATTGAGATATGGTTATCTCAATTTGGGCCATCTGGTCTTTCTCATTAACATTCCAAAAATATATATACATTTTACCATAGGATATAATGGGAATTTAAAATTGTAATAACCTTTGAACAGATTAATATTTTTTCACCAAACAAAAAGCGACATGTTCCTAGGCCCAAGCTCTTTCTACATCCCAGGTTTCGGACCAATAGCCCACACAGTGTCCATGCAGCGCCACAGACATAAAATGTGCAACAGTGGTGAAAACTGCATTTTTGGCACTTCGTTGAGCAAAAACCATATGTCAGACTGAAATGAAATTTAGTAAATCAGGAAATCTACCACACCAGACTGTGCATTCCTTATTTTGTGCAAATCCGTTGAATGGTTGCAACGTTATTAATGTGCAAAATGTGAGGTTTAACATTAAAAGTGCCTACCAAAATGCAAAACGCTATATGCAAAATGTAAACTGCATCACGCAATATCTCTGCAGCAACCTCATTTTCCAACACCTAAATACCATAATTCGCATGTACAGGACATCCCATCAACACCCTGCAAATTTCAATGTAAAAGACCAAACCGTGTCCGAGATAAAACATTTTAAAGTTTGAGATTTTCATTGGTCAGAGTGGCAGAATTCTGCACCTTTTTACATTTTACACACCTAACAACTGAAAAGTATGTCCATGGCAGTAAGGCTAGCTACCCTATAAATTTCAAGCTACTACCACAATGCGAAACGCTGTCCGCAAGCCTTAAACTGAGAAATATGCCATATCTCCACAACAGATGTATTTTCTGACACCTATCCACCATAATACACATCTACAGGAAATCCCTTCAACACCCTCCAAATTTCAAGTTAAAAGACCAAACACCCTCCAAATTTCAAGTTAAAAGACCAAACTGTTTCTGAGATACCTAATTTTAAAAGTTGTTAAAATCGGGCTATCTGGTCCCTCCAAATCAGGCTATCTAGTCCCTCCCTTGGGGTCAAAGAATCTTTGATTGTGATCCTGCAAATTCTTTGATTGTGAGGAGGGACCAGATGGCCAAAATCCCATTCTTTGTTCGCAAAATAACCATATCAATTTTCCCATTGACTTATAATGGGAATTTAAAAGTGCTATAACTTTTGAATGCCTCAATATTTTTTCACCAAACAAAAAATGGCATGTTCGGCCTGTGAAGCTCTTTCAAGCAAGCCATGTCTCAGAGTGGCATGGCACACAACAGCTGCACAGCACCATAGACAATATCCCAAAAACTACCTCCAAAACTGGATAATTTTGTATTTTTCAGCGTTTTCGTGTGCAAAGACTGTAAGTCCGACTGAAACAAAATTTGGCAAATCAAGAGACTACCATGCCCCACCATGCATACCAAATGTCAGGCAAATCCATTTAATGGGTCCAAAGTTATAATATTGACTTTAACATAGAAGTGACATCTCAACCCTAAATATAATGGCGCGACCGTGCCACTATAATATATATATATATATACATTGCAAAAACCTTTATTAATGCATCAGTTGGGATTGAAGCAACAAAGGTAGGGAAATGAGGAGTTAGGCTTTCAAACCCTAACACCCCCACCCCCCACACACCAATAGGTGTCAGGTTGTGCCTTGAGGTTGTCAGCCCTAACTCATACCCCATTCCATGTGTAAGGAACTGAGATGGTACAGTATAGGCCCTCTGGACCCTGTGCTCCCACCTACCCATAAATATAGAGACACAGAGCAGACCTAGAGATATTCCAAGTAACCCTTGTGATGCAACTGGTGGAATATCTCAGTAACCATAGCAACATTGGAAGAAATTCTACCACAGTTTTAATCGTGGTCTGGCAACCTGCATGCATGCTTAGTTGTGTTTAGTGAAAAATCCATATCTCAAACTGTTTTCAAGATATAGGAACCGAAAGGTACTGTGTCTGCCACAGTGTTATCCTATGGGAAATTTCCAAACTTCAAAATGTTATAAGTATGGAAGCAATGTAAATGTTACCACCAAACCAGAAAGAGTCAGATCTACAAAGCAAACAGTTTCTACTTTGAAAATTTCAGCATGAAATTCAAACAGTTTATTTGCAGTGAAGTGGCAAAGAAACAGTAAGCTTTAGAAATCCCTTGTTGTGAGTCATCAAAATCACTTTTCTTGGGCTGAATCCCTTTTTGCGCAGTGAGTCAAAATCCCTTTTTGCATTGGGGAAAGGGATTACTGGCAGGGCCATCTGATGTGACAACTCAAATCTCTTTTCATGGGCTGTCAAAATCCCTTTTTGTGTGCCGAATCCCCTTTTTGTGAGGTGTCAAAATCCCTTTTCATGGAAAGGGATTACTAGCATGGCCATCTGGTCTGACAACTCAAATCTCTTTTCGTGAGCTGTAAAAATTCCTTTTCGTGAGCCCAATTCCTTTTCATGAGGTGTCAAAATTCTTTTTTGCATCTTGGAAAGGGATTACCTGCAGGGCCAACTGGTCTGACAACTCAAATCCCTTTTTGTAAGCTTTCAAAATTCCTTTTTATGAGGTGTCAAAATCCCTTTTTGCATCGTGAAATGGGATTTCTGGCAGGGCCATCTGGTCCCACAAATCCAGACTTTGACACCTCTTGAAATGGGAATTGGCTCACAAAAATGCATTTTGACAGCTCACAAAAAGAGATTTGAGTTGTCAGACCAGATAGCCCTGTGGGTAATACCTTTTTGTGATGCAAAAAGGGATTTTGACAGCTTGTGAAAAGGGATTTGTCTCACAAAAAAGGATTTTGATGGCTCACAAAAAATGATTTGAAAAATTAATCCCTTTTCGTGAGGTGTCAAAATCCCTTTTCACAAGGTGTCAAAATCTCTTTTCACATCTCAAAAAGGGATTACTTGCAGGGCCATCTGGTATGACAACCCAACCCTTTTCATGAGTTGTCAAAATCCCTTTCCGTATCGCGAAAAGGGATCAGAAGTGAGTCACAAAAAGGGATTTTAAAAATCAAAAATAAACATTCTGGGGCCACAGTAAAGTAAACCAAAGGCAGAGAACTGGAAAGGATGTCCACATGAGCAAAATACATACTTTGATGTCTCCAGAAGACATCCCTGGATAATGTTATAATGTTTTGTTTGGGCTGGAAAAATGAATACAAGATGGTGGCTTATGAAAAGGGCTTTTTTCTCACAAAGTGGGATTTGGTCAAATGTATGGCAGCTCAGATTCAATGCAAAGAAGTGCAAGGTAATGCACCTAAGAAACAAAAACCCAGGGGAAGAGTACACAATGGGGGGTGAGATACTGACAACAGTAAAAATGGAAAGGGACCTGGGGGTAATTATATCAGATGACCTAAAGATGGGAAAGCAATGTGAGAAGGCAGTAAGGAAGGCTGGGGGGATACTGGGATGCAAAGGGAGAGGCATCAATAGTAGAAAACAGGAAGTTGTTATCCCTCTGTGCAGACAGTTGGTGAGACTCCATCTAGAGTACTGTGTGCAGTTCTGGAGACCCTATCTACACAAAGACATAGACAGAGTGGAGGCTGTCCAGAGGAGGGCAACCAAAATGGTGCAGGATCTGCACCAGAAGACATACAAAGAAAGGCTAAAGACGCTTAATATGTATACCCTTGAGGAAAGAAGGGAGAGAGGGGACATGATAGAAACTTTCAAGTACCTCAAGGGAATCAACAAAGTCCAAGAGGGTAGCATCTTTCAGAAAAAGAGATGTGCAAGAACGAGGGGGCACAATTTGAAAATAGAGGGGGATGGCTCAGAGGTAATGTGAGGAAGTATTTTTTCACAGAGAGGGTTGTGGATGCATGGAACAGCCTCCCTGAGGAGGTCATGGAGTCAAGAACAGTGGTTGACATCAAGAATGCTTGGGACAGACATAAGGCAGTCCTAGTGGGGGGTAGGAGGAAGTAAGCTGTTGGTTAACTAGGATCTGCAGCTTGTCTGTTAGGTAGGAAAACGGGCAGACTAGGTGGGCCAAGCGGTCCTTATCTGCTGTCAAATTCTATGTTTCTATGTTTCTATTTAAAGAATCCCATTTCACGATCTGCTAAAATACCTTTTCATGAGCCCTAAATCCCTTTTTCTACTGTGCAGCTATCCAAAAGACTGAACTGATCATGCTCAGAACCTGAAATTTCAAAATTGAATGACTTTAAAACGGATTGATATTTTCTCACCAAACCAATGCTGGCGTGTTCTTTCGGGCAGGTTCTTTCTATCCAGAAAATTTCTGACCACAAGTCCAAATGATGTGGTTGTGGCATGATAAGGAAAAAATAGCCAAAACAGGCCAAAAAAGGTGACTTTTAGAGTTATTTCACTTTGTGCTGCACTAAATCTGCAAATCTGATCAAAACGAAATTTGGTACATGAAGCAACCTACCCAACAGGACAGCGCATACAACATTTTGAAAATCCATTGAATGGTTGCAAAGCTATTAAAGTGCAAAATTTAGGGTTTAACATTAAACTGCCTACTCAACTCTAACTATAGTGGTGCTATTGCACCGCTACAATATATATATATATATATAATATTGCAAAAAACTTTGTTAATGCATCAATTAGGCTTAAAGTGACAAAAGCAGGGAAATGTGGTGTCACGGTTTCCAATCCTAACACCCCACCCCTCACTCTGCACAGACAAAGAGGGATCGGGGGTAGCATTGGGTCATCAGCCCTAATGCTCACCCCATTCCATTAAAAAATAAACTAGGTGGGTACAGCATAGGAGAATGGTGTGAGTGTTTGGGCTGATGACCCCAATGCCATGTACTACAAGAAAAAGTGGGCTCAACAGCACAAGAGAAAAACACAGTTGCACTCAGCTTCAAATAGCAACATATTTTAATATTAAAAGGTAAAGCACCCCCCCGAGCACCAACATCAATGTTTCACACCACCCTGGTGCTTTTTCAAGATGTCAGCAGCAGGAATGAATGCAGGTATTTATAGTGTCAACCCCACTTATCACTTAAAGGCATATACATAACTTAAAACACATTGATCAAATTACACATGGATAAAACAACTAAAAACACGGACACAAACAATAAATTGGACATGACTACTGTAGACACTACTAACTAAAGTGCAATACAGTACATAAATACAGCAAAGCATCACAAATATAACTTACCCAGATATTATAGCTAAAGGGCATACTACTTAGGTGCTAAGCTGTACCATAAGAAATAAAAAATTGAACTAATATAACTATAGTATCCTATTAACTAAGGTGCACTAAACATCAGTTACAGTGACTTACATAAAAAGCTAAAAAACACCATCATATAATAGCCCTAATAAATAATCATAAATACTGGACTTAATAATACTTCTCAGCACAGAGGACAATTTAGAAATTCATTAACTATTGACTCACTATGATTTAATATGAGCCAGGTGTTTATAATAAATGGCAATGTTAAGAAAATATATAATAACTAAATATTTATTTAGTCAAAAAGGGGGACAGTTGGAAAACTTCATTTAGTCCTGGGTGTTGCCCAGCTTTCAACTTAAACTGCCAGTATGTCTGTCTACGTTGTAACCTATTAACAAGATCACCACCTCTAAGTTCTAATCTAACAGTTTCCAAACCTCAGAAGTTAAAAGAATGTTCTTCTCATGAATTTATGATTTGATACGCCAGTGCATTTTCCATTTTTTTCAATCTAATGCAGGGTAGATGCTCCAAAATATGATCTTTCAATCTATGTCCTGTTATGCCAATGTAAAAACAATTGCAGGTGCGACTTGTGAGATAAATAATGCCTTCTGTTGTACATGAAATAAAATCTCTCATCATATGTGTCCCCTTCTTGTTTGGCAATTGAAAACACTGGCCCACTTCTATGAATCTACATGCGATGCAGTTAGCACAACGATGATTGCCGGCAGGGAGATTCAGTCTATTTTCTCTCAGTATACTCTTATCCATTGTCCCATGTACTAACAGATCCAACAAGTTGCTGTTTCTTTTGTATACCATCTTGGGACCTTGTTCCACCACATGCTTAATTTTTTTTTGCCATTAACTTTTTATTGACAATTTAAGATGAACAGAGGCGATACTCTACGTATACAAAGTATCACAAGGTGCATAATACAGCATAGTTTACGTAGATGTGAACATAAAAGAGTAAATGAGCACCTCATAAATTAATGCCTCCCCTCCCTCCGTCCTCCCCCCTGCCCTCTGGACACCCACCCCCCCCGGACACAAAAAATCATGGACATTAGCAGACAAAGCTTATACAAACAGAAAGGTTTGATACATAATAATCATGAATAGGCACAAACTAATGGAGACCAAATTTTCTCAAACTTAGGGAGCTGATCATGCAATATTGCTATTCGTCTCTCTATCCTAAGTAGGGCTAAAAGCTCAGATAACCATTCAGAGTAATGGATTCTATTAGTTTCCTTCCAATGTCTAAGCACAAGCCTCTTAACTGAAATAGATATCAAAAAGATATGAAATTTTCTCTGTGTGACAAAGACCTCAGGCATATATTCTAATATGCAGATCTCTGGCTTAAACAATTTGTCTAGACCCAGAAGGGGGCTCACATTCTCTTTAATGTCTGACCATAACTGAGCGATCTTGGTACAATGCCAAAATATATGTAGTAGATCTCCTCCTCTGACCCACACCTAAAACAGCAAGAGTCCGATAACATTTTTAAATTAAGCAATTTCTGGGAGAATAATAGATGTTGTGTAAAATCTTGAACTGGGTTAATTTAAGAGGGTCCTGCTTCAAAAACCTATGACAATTAGACCATATCTGAGCCCAATCTAGCTCCAAATTAGGAAAAACACTGCCCAAACTGAAGGAGGAGAAAACCATCTGGGAAAGCCCAGTTCAGAAGTAATGCATATATTTTGGATATTGCATGAGTGCCCACCAAAGGTCTAATAGTATCCCAAAATCTATCTTAGGAGGCTTAAAACCATTTAGTCCCAGCTTCTGAACTATAAGGTGACGACTGAAATACCTTAAAACACTCACCCACCGTAGGTTCAACTCTGCTGAGTATCTGGGGGTCATATAGAGCTTGCCATCCTCATCAAAAAATCTCCCAACCTAATATCTTCTAAGCTGGGTAAACATCTATACCCAATCGGCTTCCCTCCAATCAACCAGTATGGGCTGCCAGTGAGAGGCTGAGACGCATCTAACCTATATTCGTATTTCAAAAAACTGCAGACTTGACCATGAATCCTGAGGGAAACACCAATGGGGGAGACTTGTGAGAGAGGAACTAATCTGGGGAGGGAAACAGCAAGGCCTCATGGTTAAGACCCAATCCCTTAATAATAGAGAGTTCAAGATCATACCAGAGAGGGACATATTCATTATGCCCAACAGAAGTAGAGGAGCCCAGCCACCTGCCGTACTTGTTAATCTGTGCGGCCCAATAATATAGTGCAAAGTGGGGAAGCCGTAGGCCCCCATGGGTTTTGGGCGCCGCCAGCTTATTATATGACATCCTTGCCTTCTTAAAATTCCAGATGAAATTGGCTATTAACTTATGAATTCTACTGAACCAAGCCATCGGGAGTTGAATATTTAACATAGATAATGGATAGAAAAGCCTGGGAAAAATGTTAATTTTACTATGCTAATCCTGCCCCAAAGTGATAGAAAATTGAGCCCACCTTTTCATATCCAAATCGATATTCCGAACTAAAGTATCCAGATTGAGGTGCCAAGCGATCAGGATTTACAGTTAAGGAGAGCCCCAAATAATTGAGAGATTTAGAATTCCAACCCAGACCCATCCCAATGATATCTTTTTTAAAAAACCCATTAGAAAGAGGGAACACTACTGTCTTGTCCTGGTTTAGCTTATAATTGGATACTAGGCTAAATTCCTTAATGATGTTTAATAGGACAGGAACAGAAGAGACCGGATCTGATAAGTAAATCAGGAGGTCGTCCGCAAAAGCGGTAACCTTGATAGCCTGGTCTCTCACCTTGATCCCAAAAATCGTGTCTTTAAAGACAATATACCTAATAAGGGGCTCTAAATAAAGATTAAAAAGTAAGGGAGACAAGGGACAGCCCTGCCTTGTCCCAGCCTTTAACACAAAGGGTTCAGATATAACACCATTACAGGTCACTCTTGCCGTCGGATTTGAATACAAGGCCTTAATCCAACCGACAAACTGCTCCTGAAAACCTACCCTTAACATCACTTGGTAAAGATAGGACCAATGAACTCTATCAAATGCCTTCTCGGCATCCAAGGAGACCAAGGCCTGAGGGGCCTTGGCCTCCTCGGAGGCCGAGAAGACGTGAGACAACGTCCTGAAATGGTCCGCTGAGGATCTGCCCTTCATAAAACCCACTTCTTCCTGTCCTATCAAATGAGACAGGAATTTGCTAATACGCTCAGCCAGAATTTTTGCCCACCACATGCTTAAGTTTGGGCTCGGCACTTAAAATATTCCAATTTGATTTTAATATGTTCTCCACTTCACGAGACTGTGCACTAAAAGTGGAAACAACCACAGTGCTTGAATTATTAAGCATGTCAGATTTCTGACCACTTTTTCTTCTTTGTGTTAATAAATCCCTTCTGTCAATATTATCTACTCTAGTTATAGCCTGTTGTAGAATACCAGCATTACATCCCCTTTCAAAAAATCTAAATGTCATTTCTCTCTTTCCCTGTTCATATTCAGCTTCTGTACTTCAGTTCCGTTTTATGCACATGTATTGACCCACAGGGATATTTTTGACTACGTGGGTTGGATGACATCTATTATAAAATAAAATACTATTCTGATCAGTATTTTTTTTGTATAACTTGGTTCCAGTTCCCCCTTGGCCATCCTTATACACCCATAAATCCAAAAATGAAAGTTCTTTTTTGCTTGCTGTCATAGTAAATCTCAGATTTAAATTTGTATGTTCCAAGTATTTAATAAACGAATTGAGCTCCTCTAACCCACTAGTCCAAATTAAAAAAAATGTCATCAATAAAACGACGATAGAAATTAATATGTGCTAAAAAGGGATTAATATATCCATCATACACAAATGTTTTCTCCCATTCAGACAGATATACAATCACGTAATTGGGGGTCATTGCCACCCCCATAACTATTCCTTTAACCTGATGATATAACTGAGTTTCATATAGAAAAATATTTTTGGTCAGAACATGTTTAAGAATCTCCCCTACAAACAAAATAAAAACATTCCAAAATTTTGTATTTTCTGTCAGTGATGTATAAACAGCTTCTAACCCCTCCTCATGGGGAATATTTGTATATAGTGATTGTATATCAAGTGTTACAAGCCACCATTCATTATCTGCCATCATCTCCTCAAATAGGTTCAGCACTTGGTTAGTTTCTATCAAATATGCTCTACTGCTCATGATGACCTGTTTGATCTGGCATCGACAAATTGTGCCATTGGCTCTGTCAAAGAGCCAACGCCCGATACAATTGGTCTCATAGGTGGATCTTCAGTATTTTTATGTATTTTAGGTAACCTATATATTCGTGGTTGCACAGGAAACTCTGGAATTAAAAAATCTCCATTTTTTTGTGAGATTAAGCCATCTACTACTGCCTGGTATACAGTTATAGCCATTTCCTTTCTGTTTTTAGAGGTTGGATCACAGCACAATTTTTATAGAATGTCAAATCATCTAAATGTTGCAGCATTACCATATTATACTTAACTTTGTCCATCACCACCACGCCCCTCCTTTATCAGCTGGCAGGATGGTGATGGTCTGATTTGCTGCAGCTTTTTAATAGCCAACTTCTCTCCAATAGTACAATTATAGAACTTTGGAGGGTGAGGCACTTCATGTTGTTCATGGGGTGGGGTTCCCAAAAGGCTATGTTGAAAATTTGAGGTCAAAATCTCAAACAATGGCTGAGTTATGCATCAAAGTAGCTTGTAAAATAGTTTTTCATGTGCCCACGATAAAGGAATCAGTTCACAAAAAAAGGAATAGACTCACAAAAAAGGATCTAAGCTAGTCACAAAAAAGGACTTTAAATTATAAAAAGATTGCTGTCACACCAAATAACTTTACAGCCACTTAATGGAGTCCCGACGAACAACATACATGTGTTGGTGTCTCTAGATACCTTCATTTCAAACAAGATGGCAGCTCGCAAAAAATTTATTTTTTCTCACGAAAAAGGATATTTGTTGTTGCAAAACAGGGGCAAGCTATTGCGAGACTAAATCCTTGTTCACAAGACCAAATCCTTTATTGAAAAAATGACAGTGATCCTAAAGATTGGAATGTTCAGAAAAGTCCCACAGGATATGATGGGAACTAAAAAACTCAACAACTTTGCAACAGATTAATATCATTGCACCAAATTTTCACTGTGTGTTCTGCTACCAAAGTTCTTCCAACCCTACAAAAATCATGCAGAAATTCCACGCCACTTGACCACAAGGTGATGAGGAAAAAACTACAAAAAGGGATTTTTTTCACTTTTCTTCATTATCCAGCTATCAGAATCAGCACATCTGACCAGAACAAAACATTCACCTGGCCGTAACTCAGCAACCACACATCAGACTGGAATGAGACTTGCCAAATCAAGAGATCTACCCTACAGGACAGGGCATACCAAATTGTGTGCAAATCCATTGATCCATTGCAAGGTTATTAAAGTGCAAAATTTGAGGTTTAACATAGAAACTGCAACTCAACCCAAACTATAGAGGCACGACAGCATCTCTATAATATAAGTTCATTACAAAAAACTTACTTAATGCATCAGTTAGGGTTTAAGCAACAAAAGTAGGGGAATGAGTTGTTAGGGTTTCAAACCCAAACACACCCCACTCCTACCACCCCACCCCCACCCTCTACACTCCAACAGGTGTCGGGGTGTGTGTTGGGGTCATTGGCCCTTACTCTCACCCATTCCATGTCTAAGTAAGCTGAGATTGTACAGTATAGGAGAATGGGGTGAGATTAAGGCCTAATGACCCCAACACATACCCCATGCCTGTTGGTGTGTGGATTGTGGGAGCGGAGTGGGGTGGTAGGGGTGTGGGTGTGTTAGGGTTCAAAACATGAATGCCTCATTTCCCTGCTTTTGTTGCTTCAACCATACTGATGCATTAACAACATTTTTTGCAATTAATTTTCTTATTTTTTCAGAAAGTGTAATCTTACTCTTATATATTTGTGGAAGTGCAGGGCTCTCTGGGACCTGCACTCCCATCAGTCTATAGTGTTTTGTGGCTGCATAGGGGCCCCAAGTGCAGGGACCTCTGGGCCCTGCACTCCTATGTATCCATAAGTGTACAGATATTGCAATTAACCCTCATCACCCTGTGGGAGTGCAATTCCCTCTGGGGTCTGAGTTCCCACCCCTCTCCCATCACTCCATAATGTTATAAATTTTTGGGAGTGCAGGGCCCTACACTCCAATCTATCCATAAGTGTAGAGGCATTGTAATGAACTGTCATCTCCCTGTCTCAATATTGCATAATGGAGGGCCCAATCATCCCATTACTGTATAATTGTATTCATATGTGGGAGTGCAAGGCCATCTGGGCCCTGGGCTCTGGTCTTCCTATAATTATGAAGATGCAGTGCAGGCCTAGAGACATTCCAAGTAACCCTTGTGCTGCAAATGGCACAATATCTCTGTAACCACAGGAACATTTGAAAACATTCCACTGCAGTTGTAATCATGGACTGGCAAACTGCCTTGTTGTTTAGTACAACTGAAGCTGTACTAAATTATGTTTAGCAAACAATCAGTATATCTAACCATTTTTGAGATATAGGTGCCAAAAGGTACTGCAACCAACACAATGTTATCCTATGGGAAATGTCCAAACTTCATAATGTTATTAGTAAGGAAGCAATGTACATTTTATCACTAAACCAGCAAAAGTCACATCTCTGGGGCAAGGCCTTTGTACTCTGAAAATTTCCTCCTGAAAGTCCTAATCATTTCTTTGCAGTGAAGTGACAAACAGTAAACTTTAAAAATTATTTTTCGTGAAGTGTCACAATCCCTTTTTGTGAGCTGTTTCCCTTTTTGTGAGGTGTCAGAATCTCTTTTCATGAGTCCTAAATCCTTTTTTGTACCATGCAGCTATCCAAAAGACTGAACTGAGCATGCTCAGAATCCGAACATTGACAATTTAATAACTTTGGAATGGATTAATTTATTTTCATTAAACTAATGCTGACATGTTCTTTGGGGCATGCTCTGTCTACCCTGAAAATATCAGACCTAAATTTCAAACTTTGTGGCTTCAGCATGATGAGGAAAAACCAGACAAAAAAGGTGAAAAAAGTGACTCACAGTTTTTTCTCTACATGCAGCATGAAATTCACAAATCCAATCAAAACAAAACTTGGTATGTCAAGAGATCTACGCCATGGAACAGTGCATACCACAGTTAATGCAAATCTGTACAACAGTTGTGAAGTTAATAAAGTGCAAAATTTGAGGTTTAACATTAAACAGCCTTCTCAATCCTAACTATTGTGGTACTACCGTGCCACTATATGTGTGTGTGTGTGTATACATATATATATATATATATATATATATATATATATATATATATATATATATATATATATAGAAAGAGAGAGAGAGAGAAAGAGTGAGCAAGAGAAAGAGAGAGAGATTGATTCACTGCAAAATCTCTGTTAATGCATCATTTAGTTTCTATTACAGCAACAAAAGTTTGGAAAATTGGCGTTAGGGTTACCATCGTTACCCCCACCCCACCCCAACCCTCCACACATCAACAGGCATCGGGGTGTGCCCTGGGTTCATTGAACCTAAGTATCACCGCATTCCATGTGCAATGAAGCTGAGATGGTACAGTATAGCAGAATGGTGTGAGAGTTTGGTTCGACGAACCCAAGGCACAGCCCAATGCCTGTTGGTGAGTTGAGGGTGGGGGGTGGAGTGGGGTGATAGGGATGGTAACCCTAACACTAAATTTCCAAACATTTGTCACTGTATTAGAAACCCTAACTGATGCAGTAATGGAGTTTGTGCAATGAATTTCCCTTCTTTTTGTGAAAGTGTAATCTTACCCATATGTAGTTGTGGTAGCACACCATCAGTCTGTAGGGTGTTGTGGAATGCATATTGTAATTGTCTTTGATTTTCATGTGGTAGCGCAGGGCCATCCAGGCTCTGTGCTCCTATGTAACCATAACTGTAGAAACATTGTAATTAACCCTCATCTCCCTGTAGGAGCGCAGGCCCCTCAGGGCCCTGCACTCCCATCACTCCATAATGGTATCAATTTGTGGGAGTGCAGGGCCCGCCATCTACCTATAAGTATAGAGACACAGCACAGGCCTGCAGACATTTCAAGTAACCCTTCAGCTGCAAATGTTTCAATATCTCAGTAACCATAGGGGCACTGGAAGACATTCCACCACAGTTGTAATCATGGCCTGGCAACCTGCATGCGTGCTTAGTGTACTAAACTACGTTTAGCAGAACATTCATATCGCAAATCATTTTCGATATATAGACATCAAAAGGTACAGTGGTCACCACAATTTTATCCTATTGAACATTTCTAAACTTTGGAAGGTTATAACTACAGAACCGATGTAAATTTTATCACCAAACCATCAAAAGGCATATCTAGTATTAGTGGTAGTAGTAGTAGTAGTAGTAATGATTTTATTCATCATAAAATGAACATGGCGAAAATTCTCATTGAGTAAAAAATTCATTTACAAGGGACACCATAAGCAAAATTGTCCTGGTTACAATCAAAGTGAGAAAAGGCAAAAAAAAAGTATACTGAAGACATATTAATATACATATAATTACAAACTGAGTACACAATGTAAATATTAACCACTTTTATCCAGCATTAAGATGATCCCAGTGTATTAGGGCTGGGCAAAAGTGCAGTTTTTCACCCCCGTGGAACTTTCACAGAAATCGAGGAACTTTTGCAGAGGTTTCCGAAATTCTGTCTGTGGTGGAGCAGAAAACTTCTGCAAAAGTTATTGGCTAAATTTCACCCAGTGTCAAAAAATAAGCCCTTTTGGCTAGTGGCCCCTCAACCCTCCTGCCCCACAGTTACACATTAAGTATCCCTGGTGGCTAGCGGCCCCTCCCCCCTGATCACCCATCTGACTTAAAAAACAAAATATCCTTTTAAATAGTGATCCCTCCCCCCATACCATGCCCAACAGTGCCCACAGACAAATGCCCTGATGCCCTTGTGGCTAGTGGTCCTTCCCCTTAACCAGTTCACCCTCTGAAGTGTATAGTAACCCCCCATCTCTGTCTGTACTTTAAAAAAAGTGCCTATTGGTCTAGTGGTTTCTCTACCCCCTCCCCATCCTGATCCCCAGTCCCACATTATTTCCCTGGTGGTCTAGTGCCCCCCACACCAGCAGATATCCCACCACTCTGCTCCCACCCCCAGCGGGCAGGCTGGCACAGCCTTCCTCTCTCCACCACGGATGGCCTGCCCACTAAGCTGTCAATGAATGAGTGCATTCCTGTACAGGACTACCTGGTCCAATTGCTGTGTGACTGCATATGCAGTGAGACAGCCTTGGCAGGGGTTGGAGCGCTACTCATGTAAATGATTTTGTACATGCAATGCGTATAACATATACTGGTAGCTGATTGTTGGAGGGGAGGTGTACTGTGCCAGAAAGAAATCTGGGATTTGTAGTTTCACAGCATGACCATGAAACTATACTCCCATCTGACAGCTACAAAACTGCAATAGGACTTTTTTAGAGGGGTTTGCCTGATCACTCAAACATGGTCCCAGATTGATTATAATAGTCCTTTGAGGGTGTCAGTCAGTTTATTAAATATAAAGTATTTTATTGTGGCTGTTTCACTAAGGAGGGGGCATCACATGATAGCACAGAGGTTCTTTGTCTTTTAAATAGTTTTTTTATTTTAATGGGTTCACCACAATATATCCCAGGCACACTGCCTTAGGGGTAGCTGGTCCATTCCACTGGGGTGTCAAACAGACGAGGCATACTGATGAATCCTGGTAGGACGAAACACGTGTCTATGTCTTCTGTTAGCACCCTTTGCAAACTGTGTGAGAGGCCTTTCGGGGCACCATGCAATTCTGCTTAAAGTTGGACCAACATAACATTCTGTGGTAATTTGCATATGCAGCCCATGATGCTTTGCATTGTGGAGGCATGTGTGATTTTGTATCACATGATCCTGATACTTCTGGTTATACGACTATTTTAACAGCTGCCACGAGTAAGCGAATTCACGACCCAGTTCAATTACTGTGCAACTGCATATGCAGTAGGACAGCCTTGGCAGTGTTTGGAGTACTACTCATAGTAAATGATTTTGTACATGCAATTTGTCTAATGTATACTGGTAGCCAATTGTTGGAGAGAGGTGTAGTGTGCCAGAAAGGAGTCTGGGATTTGTAGTTTCACTGCGTTTGCCTGATCACTCAAATGTGGTCCCAGATTGATTATAATAGCCTTTTGAGGGTGTAAATCAGTTTATTTTAAATATAAAGTATTTTATTGTGGCTATTTCACTAAGGATGGTGTGTCACATGACCCTGATACTTCCAGGTATACAACTATTCTAACAATTGTCTCGAGTGGGCTGGGCGAGCACATGGTCATCGACCGTGGAGACACGAGCTGAGACTCGCCATGTGTCAATCATGTCAGGTGGGTCAGGAAGGCCTGGAAAATAGGGAGGACTTTGTTTGTAGGTAGCTGAATAAAAGGAGCTCATTCACAAACGGAGTGTGCCTAAAATTATAGGATACAAAATTTGAAACAAAGTAAACAGTTATTTATAATGGTGGAGGTAAAAGAAGTATTAGAAACCATGTGTCAGCAAGGTAAATTGGTGCGTTGCTATAAATGTTTGATGTACATAGAGATATCTGTACCCATGTTTGAATCATTTGAGTACAAATGCACTGAATATGATAATGCCAAATATAAATACAACATTATACTAAAACTTAAAAACCTCAAAGAGGTAATGGGCATAGAACAGCATTATGGGAAAAGCACATATATAGATACACAAGTTGTACTAAGCACATCTATACAAGATACTGCTAGCACAAAGAAAAATGGTACTAGTAATAGAAAAAGTCCTCAAGATGATCTACAAGGTGAAACTGACACCATAGTGACCGCCACAAATAGCAAAAAAAAAAGCAGAGATATTAATACATGTGCTGATGGGGAATGGTACACAATCAGGTGGGGTAATTCTCTAAATAAAAAGGGTAAGACAGCAATCTCGTTAATGACATCCCATCCTACAACAGATATACTCCTTTGTCTGAGGCTGGCTCTACCAAAATAGATGCATAAAAATCACATTCTGGTGCAGTGGAAATGATAGTTCTAGGAGATTCAATTATTAGGAAGTGTGACTCTGTAGTGTGTGCTTCATACAAAGAAAACAGAATGATATTATGCTACCCGTGGGCTAAAACTGATGATATGCATGCAGTTTTACCACAAGTTGTTATAGACTCACCAAATAAACAAATTGTTACAATATATGCTGGAACTAATGATGTTGGGTATCAGCATGAGAAGGACATCTGCTACAATCTGATCAACATGGGGAGGATAATAAACAAAGAGGGGCAGAAGTAGTCATTTCTGCAATTCTACACATTCCAAAAGCAACACATTTGAAAAACCAAATAATTGAAAGAATTAATGCATGGTTAAATAATTGGAGTAAAGAGAAGGTTTCCACTTTAATAATTCTTGGGACCACTTCTATGGCAACAGTTATTTGTACAGTGCAGATAGATTACATCTGAATAATGAAGGAGCAAAGATTCTGGGGAACCAAAAACCAAAATCAAAAATGGAAACCTTACATTTAAACTAAATAGGATAGGGGAAGAGCCACATAAGAGAAAATAAGAAAAAAACATAAGCTCTTAAAGACTACAGTTTCCAAAAATAACAAAAAAATAAACTATTTATTAAGCAACGCAAGGAGTTTAAATAATAACTTTGAGAAACTAGTGGGTAGATTGATTGCAGAAAATATTGACATTGCCTTGATCACTGAGATTTGGTGCGGGGAAAATGATTTCTGGAATGAAAATATTGATGGGTACCAGCTAATCAGATTGGATAGAGAAAATAAAAGTGGGGGGGCATTGCAATTTACATCTCACAAGCTTTAAAAATCACTGCTATATCAAGTACAGTTAAGAAACAACTTTCCATGACAGAGACAATTTGGTTGAAAATATCAAATTCATACTACGATGGTTTTATTCTAGGACTATGTTATAGATCACCAGACACTACTGAAAATATAAATAATGATATATTAGAGGAACTCATGATTGCATTAGATTTAGGGAATATGTTGTTCACAGGGGAATTTAATTATCCTGATATAGACTGGACAAAAAAGTAAGCAAAAGCATAGTAAAGTAAGGCATTTCTATACACTTGTTTAGAAAACAATTTAATACAACATGTCAATATTGTTACTAGAATGGATAACATTTTAGATCTGGTCATAAGCTCTGAAAATATATTAGTAAATAATTGTAAAACTTCAGCCCCACTTGGAAATAGTGACCATGACTGTGTTACCTTCTCTACCAATAAGTCGCCAGAAAAGCTGCATGCAAATTTATCTATATAATACTGCTAACATCAATGGTATTAATGACGATTTAATATATTGTTTATCAGATAAAACGGTAGATGAAGGCTGGATATATATTAAAGAAACTATACATGCAGTCATGAAAAAATATTTCCAATGTGTAAACAAATACAATAATAAAGGCAAAAAGCCTAAATGGCTAAATAAAGGAATATTACAATAAAAAAAAAGAAAAATAGGGCATACAAACAACATGGTACAGAAGAAAGTTGGCTTATATACAAAAATATACAGAAGAAATGTACAAATAAGATAAACAAGTCCAAAAAAAAAAGTTTGAGGAAACTTTAGCTACAAATGCAAGCAAAATAAATAGCAAACAGTTTTATGGATATATAAATTCACCCAAGAAGAACAACCAAGAATTAATGACAATAAGAGATAACAATCTGTTAATGATAGATCCATGTGAAATGGCTGACATTTTCAATAAATACTTTTGCACTATTTACAAGCCACCATCGTAAAATCTAAACAGGAAATTCCGTCCATTAAGAAGGGTAACCTTGATGAACAAATGGATGACCTTATGGGATATATAGATAAACTAAAACCACATAGTGCACCTGGGGTTGATAATATCACACCTTCAATGCTGAAGCTAATGAAAGGGAGTATTTTTATCCCATTCAAAATACTGTTTGAAAATTCCTTCAATACTGAGACAAATCCAAATGAGTGGAGAATGGCAAAGGTAACACCCATCTATAAGAAGGGTTGCAAATTAAATATTACTAAATACAGGCCTATAATCCTGACTTCAGTGACATGTAAAATTTTGGAACAGATAATAAAAAATAAAATCCTATCTCCTAGAGGAAAAATTCCATTATTTGATATTAACCAACATGGTTTCAAGCAGGGAAAGTCACGCACCAGCAACTTATTCTGTTTTTATGAATGTGTAAGTAAACACCTGCATAGTCAGATCCTATGGATGTATTGTTACTGAATTTTAGGAGAGCCTTTGATTATGTGCCACACTGGGCAGTTAGTATTAAATTAAATTGGTGTGGAATACACCAGCACATTGTTGCTTGGGTAAACGAGTGGCTTCGCTTTAGAACACAGAGGGTAACAATAAGAGGACATCTCTCATTTGCTGGAGATGTGTCTAGTGGGGTCCTGCAGGAATCAGTGTTGGGGCCTATTATTTTCCAACTATTTATATCGGACCTTGATGACCGGGTCAAGAGTCATATCACAAAATATGCAGATGATGCAAAATTGGATGGCCCTTGCAAAACACCTGACCAAATCAAAACTATACAAGCAGACTTGGATGCTATTGCAAATTGGGCATGTAACTGGGGAATGACATTAAATATTGATAAGTGCTGTGTACTACATATAGGTCTCCATAATCCACAAACACAAAAGTCCATAAATGGCATGATACTAGAGTCAAAAATAATGGAGATAGACTTGGGTATATTGATAGACAATAATCTATGCTTTAAAGATCAATGCACAACTGTGGTAGCTAGAGCTAACAGAGCAGCAGGAGCCATTAAGAGAAATATAAAAAGCAGAAGTAGGGAGATAATGATGCCTCTGTATCTGTCATATGTAAGACCTTTACTTGATTATGGATCTCAGCTATGGAGCCCTTATTATAAAGGAGATATTGGTAGGATAGAGAGAGAGTGCAGCGTAGATTTACTAAATCAATTAAGAATCTCAAACATCTTCCTTATACATCAAGATTGGAAAAATTGCAGCTACACAGTTTAGAGTTAAGAAAAAGAAGGGGAGATGTGCTGTTTTACTATAGTATTATGAATGAGCCAATCCTGATAGCTGAACTGAATATTGAATATAAGAATATCGATTCAGTGATGCATGGTCACCCACTTCAAGTCAAAACCAATAAATTCAGAACCAAAAAAAGACAATTTATTTTATACCCAAAGAGCTGCTACTCTCTGCAGTGCACTCTGCAGTGTCAGTGGCTCAGTAGGTAGCACACTCACCTCTGAGGCCAGGAGATAAGAGGGCTGTGGGTTCAGTTCCTACATCTGGCACTTGGGTTGATATCCCAGTACTGACACTGTAGTGCAGCAAGAGAGGAGTGCTGCACTTCTGAGGTGCCATCTTTTGGATGAGACATTAAACCGAGGTCCCATCTGCCTGGATTGGTGGTAGTTCAGGTGGATGTTAAAGATCCCAAGGCACTTATCGAAAAAGAGTAGGGGAATTTCCCCGGTGTCCTGGCAAAATTTCCCTCATTCACTAAAAAAATATCACCAACAGTTTAATCTGGTTCAAGGTCAGTTGGCATTCATCTGTATTTCCCCTTCCCCGGGTCGTGCCTGAAAATAGGCAGGATTTGTCTAGTGCCCTTACCCGGTCAACAAAAACTAAATAAAATAAAAAAAATAAAACTCTGTGGAATAGATTACCAGAGTAAATTATAATCAGTGAAAACAAAAATATATTCAAAAGAAAATTAGATTATTATATAGCATGTAATGGAGATATGGGCCCAGATATACAAATTGTGCCCAAAAAGTGTGCAACAGCAGGAGCAAGTGCAAGTCCATTGATCCCATGTGCAAGAGGCGCGGAATTCAAAAACTGAGCTGGCCAAGATGCACCTACAGCCGACAACTGAATATCGCACCACCTGCGCCATAGCCAACTGGGGGAAGCTGAGCATATCTGATATGCCATAGTGCAACAAGGGATGTTCAGCTGAGCAGTCCAGAGGCACCATAGCGCAACCAGGGATGCCCCCCAGCAGCAGGGCAGCAATGCAACAGCACAACCAGGGATGCAGGGGCCCACCACCCATGCCACAGATGGGCAGAGGAACACACAGCAGAACAGACATCGTCCCCCCACACCCCATGCACTGCACAACTGGGGGAAGGCTGGAATAACCACTGGCCCATGGAGACAAGCAACCAACCCACAGCTGGGCCATGGTGCCCCATAACACCCCCTGGCAAGCTGTGACCAGCACACAAGGAGGGCTGACCACCCCATGCCACACCATCCCCCCAATGCAGAACACACCCAGCACCGTGGCCCCCAAACACCCTGCCCAGGAGCAGCATCCACCAGTGCAGGATACCCCATGCATGCCACCACCCCCACTGTGACAATGCAACCCTGTGCACCACAGAACCATGCAAGGCAGCCCCACCATGAGCACCCATCAGTGGGTGGCAGCACACTTCGATGTAACAATGTCATACATAGTGCCACCACACACAGACCCCTCTGAGGTACAGCTGAGAAACTGACCATGCATTGGCACAGGAGGTACCCCACCCATGACAGGGCATGCCCCAGACCCCACCACCAGTGGTACAGCACCCTGCACACCCTCCCAAGGACACACCCCAACCCAGCACTGGCTACAACAGCCAGCGCAGACACCCACAGTGGTGCATGGAAGCATGCACCACACTGGATGCAATACAGTGCATGGACAAACACCCACCTATACCCAAGGGCACACTAACACAGGGATGCAGTAGCAGTGCAAGCAAGCCCCCAGCGTGGGCCCATGGAAACCATGTACACATGGCCAGCAGTCCTCCATGACACAGGAGTGCCAGCCACCCTGCGCAGGCACTGTGGACCTGTATGCCACCAGCATTTGCCCAGAGCACAAGTCACAGACAGTGGTGCACATCCCCTGCAACACACACAAGCTACAGCATGGAGGTGGGACAACAACAGCGGAGGCCACAGTGGCACCCGAGGCAGACATGCACCACACCAGTGACAGGAGGCAACCCAGCATTGTGACAGGTATAATGGCTGCCCTGCATGGACAGCCACCACTGACATGCCAGCAGACCATGCAGGTCACAGACATGCAAGGGTGTCAGCTGCACAGGCCATGGATGGGCTGACAGGTGCACCATGGATACAGAGTATGCACCATGGACCACTGCACACAGTCATCCCGTGCACAGGGAACAACACACACACCACAGACACTGACTGATAGCTACTCCCACACCATAGTCACTTCCCCACGGACACACACACATACCCATGACTGCACCAACCCTGACACCATGCACACCACTGCAGATGAGCACTATAGCCCACTGCAAATCAGAGACCACCACAGTATTCATATCAAAAAATTGTATTCAAAAACATCCAACAAAACTATATACAATTATGTACAAATGTGTGGGGGGAAGGCCACAAACAAGGTGGGGTGGGTAAGGGGCAGGGGTGAACAAATGGTACAGGAAAGGAGAGGTGTGAGGGTGGGTCCAGGGGGGTAGGGGAAATCAGGGGCATTTTTATGATCAGTGGGAGACCCGCTCTCCGCTCCCCGCTCCAGCTGCTCCTCCTTCCATGCCTCCGCCTGACTCCCAGACGCTCAGTCCTCTACAGGATGTCCAGCGATGCCCTGGCCATGGTAAGAATTTCCTGCAGCACCTCCCTGATCATGCACAGCTGCCAGACACCTAGGACAAGGGGGCAGAGTGAATAGGTGTGAATGCACAGCCCCATACAGCCCACCCACTGTGCATGGCATACGGCCATGGGGCATGCCTCTGTGATGGTGTGTGACCACCCACAGTGATTGTGTCCACAAGACCTGCCCACCCAGGTGCACACAGCCATGCAGACCACTGCACACACCCACCGGCCAAGTCCTGCACAGCACCACCATGGCTGTTTAGTGACATGGCTATGTGGTGTGAAGGCAATGGCACAGCCATGTACCTGGTGCACGCATGGACCACCATTGACGCACTCCCAGACATGCAGTGCCACTGGATAGTGCTGACTATAACAAGTTGCGTGCATGGTAGTGGAGTCAATGGATGGTGGCTATGCCCTGCTGCCCACTCTGTTACACAGCATGCAATAGTAATCAAGGAGGTAAGGCACTCACCATCATCAGGCTGGTTCCTCTGCTGCTGTGGACCTTCGCCCCTCCTACTGTTCTGGTCCTGCAGCTGGTGCCTCCGCTACCTCACCAGCCGTCTCTCTTCTGGCCCTAAGGTGCAAACATGGAGAGAGGAACATCAGTACAATCCTGTAACAAAGTTCCCCTGCCCCTATGTGTGTGCAATCCCACACAGCCAGACCCACCCATCCCACACCCTGATAACACCACCACAGCCAACACCAGATGGTTCCCCCTCATGTTCTGGACACATGCAACCGTGATACCCATATGGAAGATAAAAAGTGTATGGACATTACATCTACCTGGCTGTGGCACCGTGCCCCTCCTGGCACGTGTCTGCAGGTGGGCAAGCAGGTCCGGGTCCCTCCGCCTCAGGTCCCCATACCTGTGGTGGCACTGCTCCACTGTCCGCCCCATTCCTGTGGCCTCCTCCAGGGCATTGGCCACCTCCTGCCACACCTGGCTCCTGGACCTGTCCAGGGGTGCCTTCCCAAACAGTTCGCCAAAAAGTGGCTCAACAATGGCAACCAGGTTTGCCATTTCAATCTGGCTCCACTAGGTAGCTCTCCTCCATGCCATCTCTCTTGCTCAGTAGGTTCAAAATGGCGCTCTGCAGTGCAGTTCCACCACATGCAGATGCTGTGCGGTACAGCGCTGCCATTCCCTATCGTGCTGTCACCGAACAGCGTGATAGTGGTGCACCCATGCCTGACACATGGCGCCTAGGAGGCAAAGGTTGGGCACAGGGTCAAGGGTCTCTGGCACACAGACAGGCACAGCGCAGTTGGAACCCAATGTGTGTAGCATGATTGGGTGCCTGTGTGCTATGTCCACTAGCAGCCTATCGCACTGTTGCCCCACTGCGCTTATGATGCTCCAGTGCCACAGCGCCATATAAGTGAACATCGCTGTAGTGCCACTGTCACAATGGTGGCCGTGCCCTGCATTGCCTCCCGTGTACAGCACATCAGCAGCGCGGCAGGTGCCTGCGTCATCAACCCGGGCATGCGAAGTTAGGTGTGTACTGCGCATGTCACAGAACTGTGCCCTTGGCTCAGCACGTTCAACACAATTGCGCAAAGCGCAACAGCGCGATATTCAGCCGTCATATGCAAATCAGCTGATCAGCCATTCAATGGCGCAGCACTGCAATTTGCATCCACTTAAAGTTGCGCCTCACCTCATTTGCATGGGTTGCACTATAAAAGTGCGACATTGGGATGCATTGGCCATAGTCGGTACTGCAGTCTATTGGTGAGTTGCATGCTGTTTGGGAGTGTGGACTGTGGATTTTGGGACATGCATTGGACTGTACAGTCACAGGTAACAACTTTCATTCTCACAGGCTGAATCATGACCAAGCGAGTTGTGGGAGAAGAGGAACAGAGTTGTGGGAGGAGGAGGCTGCCAAATTTCACCAAGGCCGAGACGGATGCCCTGTTTGAGGCCTACCTGGACCAGAAGCCGCTTCTCAGCAGACGCCAGGGAACACCACAGGCCCGTGCTGCTGCATGGAAGGAGGTGGCATATGCTGTGAACCTGCATGGCAGCCACCAGCACTCTGTGCAGGAGTGCAAAAAGAAGATGGGCACAGACAGGAGGAGGATTAAGGAGAAGGTGGCTGCCATCAGGGCAGCACGATCTGCGACAGGTGGAGGATAGCCGAAGGTGCTACACCTGACCTCACAGAAGGAGAAGATTTCTGGCAGCATGCAGCATTGTGCCATTGAGGGTGTTCTGGGTGGTGGCTTTCAGACGGGTGGTAGCCCGTCACTGCATGGTAGGTCATGATCTGTCTATTGGGGGGGCAGGGTAGGTCACATGCAGTAATGCGACTTTGTTTTCCCTTACAGATCCTGAGCATCTGCATGGGTCAGTGGTGGTGGGCCTCTCCACTGAGGCCAGTCAGATGGAGATGGAGGAGGGCCCATCCACCTCAATTATACGTGGCTCAGTGTGACAGTGGACCCACCTGGCTGTCCAGACTGATGTTGTTGGAACAGGTGTGGAGGAGGCCCTGCCCATGTCCCAGCGTGCCAGTATCCACGATGCCAGCATGCTGTGACTCGGGCTGGTGCCAGGTCCGTCACCGATGATGATGTCGCTAATGTCATGGGCAGTGACATGTGTGTGCCACAGGATGGCCACAGAGCAGGTAACATCGTGGCCATGGCTGTGGGTGGTGCCGCTGTGGAGGCCTGCATGTCATCACAGTCCCAGCCTGTGCCTGTCAGCACCAGTGGGGCAGCACTGGTGTGTGTACAGGACAGTGGGACTGTTGCGGCCACTGCAGCAGCACCATTGAGCCCTGAGGAGTGGCAGCTGGAGGGGCAGCATCAGCAGTTGGCCATTAGGCTTGGGAGTACAGTGTCAGGGGGCGGCATCAGTGCACCACCTGTGGACATGCCCAGACCTGGTCCTGGTGTGCAACACCCACCCTCAAGGGGTGCTGAGCATCAGGACCGTGCACACCCTGAGGGAAAAGGATGGCAGGCAGATGACCTCTTGGATGAGCACACCCACATACTGCAAGCATCAGTCAACCAGCAGATGTGGCTTGCAACGTTGGTGGATGCACTGCGTGTGGCTCTGGAGTGGGCAGAGGAGCATCGCAGCAGAGATACCGCTCTGATCCTGGCAGGGATGGACCGGTTCTGGGAGGATGTGACCGCTGCCATTGACAGGCAGACACAGACATTCACTGCTGTCATGGCCACATTGGGCACACAGTTATTTGCCCATGCATCGCAGACACCATGCAGTGCACTGTCCACCCCCCGTTCTCGGCGTCGTGCGACACCATCCTTGTCGACACCGGGTTCGGCTGTGGGCATCCCGACCACACCTGGCGCAGGCATGTTCGGTATGCTGCAGACCCCTGCACGAGCATGGTCACGTTCACACAGTGGAACTCCTGGGGGACCATTGGTGCCACCCCATGAGGCTAGTGGTCAGCCTGTCAGTGCTGGTGGGTCTCGGCAGGGCTGCCCACACATACATGGTGGCCGGGGCACTGTGGCACGTGACTGACCTGTCTCGCAGTGTGGCTACTGTCTGATGCTGCCCTGTGTGCATTGTGTCATTCAGCGGGCAATGCATGGGTGGGTACCCGGCCCTGCACGCAGACACACAGTCCATCTGCACACCCTCCTGGCTGCTGTCCTCAGTTGCATGTGCATGATGATGCCTGCATTGTGCTGTACACCAATGTGCAATGGTGCTCAGCATCTGACACATGCACAATGACAGGCAGTGGTCATGGTAGTCTGTGAACATGTGTGTGGCTAGGGGTGGCATTCTGGGTTGGTGTGCCTCCTACCCTTTGTGCATGTCTGGTGCATTTTGTGTGTGTGTGTGTGTGTGTGTGTGAGTGTGTGTGTGTCCACGTGCCATGTTAGGCCTCACCCATCCCTGGTGGTGTGTGTGGTTCCATGCCCGACCACTTCCCTTGATGGCATTCCCCCTTGGTTTGTGTCCATGTGTGTTTGTGGGTTGTGCCTTTGCCACTGGTGGTTGCACATGGCTCCATGACTTACCTGTGTTGGCTGAAGTGCTCCTCCGTGATGGTGTCCCAGTGCAGCTGTGCCAGCTGGAGCAGTCGGGGGTCCCGTTGCCCAAGGTGGGGCTGCCCATCACCATTGTCACCGGCGTCCTCATCGTCCCCATCGCTGTCCCCCTCTTCAACTTGTATGGCTTTCCCACATTCGTTGGCCATGTTGTGCATGATGCAACAGGCCAGGAATAGCCTGCAGGCCTTTGAGGGGCTGTACTGTAGGGCACTGCCGGAGGTTTCCAGGCAACAGAAACATGCCTTCAGCATCCTGAACACCTGCTCGATGACATTATGTGTGGTGGCATGTGCCTCATTGTAGCGTTGCTGCAATGGGGTTGCGGGCCACCGGTAGGGTGTGAGCAGCCAGGGACAGAGTGGGTATCCACTGTCACCTGTGTGTAGAGGGTGGAGGTTAGTTTGGTGATCAGCATCACCCTGCCCCAGGCCATGTAGGCCACTACCCATGTCACCTCTGACAATGCTCCCCCAGGCCCTATGATTGTCCGTGTGGTTTGCATACTCACCCACTAGGTGGCCAGTGGGGATATCCCCACTCTTGAATCTGTGGCACAGTGCCAACGGGTGCCAGATGAAGGCATCGTGTGCTCCCCCAGGGTGTGTGGCACAGACATTGTTTATGCACCCCCTGGCATTGCACACCACCTGGCAGTTGATGCTAGCATAGCCCTTGCGATTTATATATGCTGCCCCCTCAGGGCCTGGTGGTGTGCGGATGGCCACATGGGTGCAGTCTATTGCCCCTAGCATGCCAGGCATACGTGCTACCCTGTGGAACTCCTGTATGTTTGCTGAGCACTCCGCCGGTGTTTTGGGAAAATGGATGTACTCCACAGCATTTGGCAGCAGTGCACTGAGGAATTGGGTGAGGTGGAGTGACGCGGCCAACTGGGTTATGCCTGTGGTGTCCCCAGTTGGTCTCTGGAAGGTACCCGTGGCGAGCAAGCACATGCAAGCTGTCACTTTCATCTCCACTGACAGAGCATGGCTCCGTCGTGTGGGTGCCTGCATCACATCACTGCACAGCTCACAGAGCCACCTCAGAATTGCCCGATTCAGCCGGTACCAGCCCGCGATCTCTGAATTACTGTACAGCTCGAAGCTGGTGCGGGCTCGGTACTGCCTGTTGGGGGCATACTGCCGATGGGCCCTTCCACGGCCGCACCCCCCTGCTGCCTGCCTTGTCACCCCCCTCATTACTGCCTCCATCTGGATGGTGGCACTGGCCATGTCCTTGGCTTGTGTTCACCTCCCCTGGCAGCTGTTTCTGTTTCCCCCCGCTGTCCTGGCTGCTACTTTCCCTGCACTGGGAACACCTGACTGTGCTGGCCTCACTGCTGTGTGGCAAGTACTTCCCCCTTCTGCACTGTGGCTCCCCACACCTTCCCCTGAGCCTGTGGGTTCCACATGCCCTTTCCCTGGCCTGCCCTGTGTGTCCCTGCTGCCCAGTTTCTCTGGTTAGAGTTCAGCCTCATGTGCCATCCCTGTAGCGTTCTTGTGCCTCTCCCTTGCTCCTTTTTATTTTGGCTCATTTCTGCTATGGCGCAACTTCCGCTTGCTCCCCTATTGCGCATGGCACATGTTGTTGAATATCGCACTGCGCCATTTCTGCATGGTTCCTCCCCCTTCTGTTGTGCATACATTCATTATCATTGCGCTGTTGCACAGCGTGATTTGGGGGGAGCAAACTGCCTCCCACTGAATATCGTAGAATGGAGCATTTTCGGACTTGCGCTGGTGCAACCCTATTTTGCATGGCACAACTCTTTTGAATATCTGGGCCGTGGTATATTACAAACTTTCCTAGATAGGAGATGATCATGGGCTTAAGACTTTTGTTCTCCTTGCATCATAAGTGTCATATGATTGGGGGATTACTATACACTTCGGTGGTGAATGGGTTTACAGGAGTGACCACTAGCCACCAGGGTATCAGGGCATCAGGCTGTAGGTACTTTTAAGTATGAGATGGGGGAGGGAACACTATTTAGAGAGAGATTTTTTTTTAAGTTGGGCGGGTGATCAAGTATGGGGAGGGACTCCTAGCCACCAGGAAATAGGGATATGTTGATTGTTTTCTTGTGGGGTGGGTGGGGGAAGGGACCACTAGCCACCAGGAATTACCAGGGATTCATTTGGGAAGCTTTTTTTTTATATAGGGGAGGTGGAATTTCTGCAAAAGTTCAGAAATGGGGAAGCAAAAGTCTGACTTTCACTTCAGTTCCGCTGGCGAAACATTTTTTTCACACACCCATAAAGGGTATGGTTCAACCAACATCTATAGGAGGGCAGCATTCTTTTAATTTTTCATCATGAGTCAAATACTGTTTTTTAATTTTATATAGGCTTACTTTACTCCCGTATGGTCTTAATTGATTAGATAAATTGTTCCATACTTTTGGACCTAAATATGAAATAGTAGAACATCCAATTCTTGTTCTCTTTTTTTGGTATTTTAAACTCTACAGGATGTGATGACCTTAATCCCTGATTTGGTTGTTTAATTGTTAAAGATATAGTAATGTAATCTGGTAATTTGTTACTAAGAGCATTGTACATAAATTTAGATATATGCAAATTTCTTCTAAGATCTAAATGTAGCCAGTTCAGCTCTCTATATAGTTTACACTGATGAGTGTGTTTATGTGCATCCAACACATATCTAGCCATCCTGTTACACATTATTTTAACCTTTTTCATCTCTTTATTTGATGCCCCTCCATACACCATGTCTGCATAATCTATTTTCGGTACTAGCATAGTATTAACAACGTGTAACCTAGTTTGTTTATTTATTTATTTATTTGTACATTGGTTTACAACCTTTGAGCCAGAGGCTCATTTCCAAATGTACCTCGTCACATTGAGGACAGACAGAAATAAAATTTAGGTTACAGCATAAAAATTCAACTGAGTTCAAAGTTACACAGGAATGGTTGCATACATTTAAACAATTTACACAGAGAAGGTTTCTTACATTTAAACAATTTAGTAGTAGTTTGTCTAGCATGTTAATTTTTAGGGCTGTAGGTGGAACCTACAGCCATTTCAGGAACAATGGTTGCTCTAAATACAGCTGATCATGGAACCTTCCGTTGGACTTTTGGAAGTATCCTTCTGAAAGTCCAATGGAGCTTGAAACCCTCTGCCATGATCGGCCTCTACGGAATAGCAGCCACACTATTTTGGCTGTTACTTCTACATCCCGGGGCATGATTTATGCATGCATGACTAGTGCACATGGGCAGTTCTGCTAGTGCCGTCATGTTGTGAATGGCAAAATGCTATTCACCGCAACTGCGCATGCATGAGTGCCGCACATGCACAGTTGCATTGCCGTCACCAGCACCAGCAACAAAGAAAACCATCTTACACCCTCCCACTGCTGCTGTCCTCCCTGCTCCCTCCATTCCTATCAATGTGCCAACATCGGGGGCCCCAATCCCTGTGTCGGCATTATGTAGCCCCCTCCAATCATGTTGCACACTGGGAGCCCACCCCAGTGTGCTCAAATGTATTTTTCCCCCACCCTCTGCTGACATTGGGGTGCCCAATCCCAGTGTCGGCATCATGTACCCATTCCCCCACTCATGTAGTACACTGGGAGCCCACCCAGTGTGCCCAAATGTCTGTTTATTTTTTGTTTCCTGTAAATAAAGAAAACCATCCAACAATGTGTTTTTTAATCTGTAATAAAGAAAACAGTCCATGGTCATTGCTCCAGTCCCCCTTCCCCATCCCCACCCTCCCTCTGAGCACCCACCTCCCTGCATCCTCCCGTTACCCCATACTTACCTCTGGAGGTTGGCACTGTCATCTTCTCTGGACCGGGACACATTTGCACACTTCAAAGCCGAACCACAAACTAAACAATCAAAGGTAAGCGTGTTATAATGCCATTCTATGGGTTATTAACCTATGTTGATAAATCAGCCATTTTTTTGAATTTTGGCCCAAAATTTTCAACATGGGGTTCTTGGGACCCAGCTTCATGAAAACGTTTACTGTAATTTCGTTACTCAGTCCCAAAAGATGATTTTGTAGTCACTGCGTGGAATCACCTTTAGGGACCAAGTCATGAAATGACAGTGGCACTGTTCATGAGGTGGGGTCCCAAAAAATCCATGTTGCAAATTTGGTGAAACATTTTAAAAAATGACTGTTACAAGTGTGCGTTGCGCAGTTTCTATGCACGCTCCTAACTTTGCCAAATTTTAATATTTTCACTCTACATTTCAACATTGACATTTTTGCACACCTCCTTTTTAACAGTACAGCTGTCATTTGTCACATCCTGCCTGAAACATGTTTTCAAACCTGTGGCACAGAATGGAGTCATTGCTCTGAGAAATCACTTTTTGAAACAAGTGAACAAAATGACACTGGCACTCTTCATGAGGAGGGATCTCTGAAAGGCCATGTTGAAAATTCGGTGCAACACCTCCAAAAAATGACCAAGTTACACCCAGGCATTCAATAATTTCTACACACACATGTAACTTTTGCTCACTTGGCAGCTTATCACAGCCCTATCGGCTCTGGCCAGAGTTTATCTTGTAAAGCATATCAAATTGTTGACCCAATCTTTTAACTGTTTTATATGTATAGTCCACATACAGTAAATGTCCATCCATAATCCTGCATTTTTATATTCTTCCACCTGCTGCAATTTGGTTCCATCCTTTACTACTATGTTCAATATTTTATTAATTTGTACATCTTTACTTCTTTGACAGAATGGCATGATCTTAGTTTTACCACTATCCAAAATGAATCTGTTTTTAACAAAATAGTTCTGTACATCATTGAAAGCTTTTTGCAAGTAGTGTTGGATGCAATGTGTCTCAGCCCCTGATGAATATAATTTTATTTATTTATTTATTTATTTATTTAGGTCTAGGATTACAATACCTTTGAGCCGAAGCTCTTTTACAAAGGTTTCACATCAGAGTGTGCAGCAGTCATCATTTTTACTTACAGACATACATTTTTGACTTACAGACATGTAATTACCAGTACAAAGACTTGCGCTATGGGCAAGACAAGGGAAGGAGGGAGGAGTAGGGGGTGGGAAGGAACGGTAGGAGATCAAGGGAGAAGGAGGTGCAGGGGGTAAGGGAGAGTACGAGAGGTGGTGGGGTGGGGGCAGGAGGGAAGATATGGGGGGAGGTGAATGAGGGCAGGTGGCAGTGCAGCCAGGGGGCCTTGTCAAGGGAATTTGACAGGAAAGGTGCTAGGGTGGCAAAGACTGATTGTAAGTGCTGTGTGCTGAGGCATGTGCAGTTGGAATGGTGGTAATGTTAAGATGGAAAATCGCAGGATACAAGCAGTGAGAGGTGCAGCTTGGACTTGAAGAGGCCGAGTGTAGGAGCAGTTGCTATATTGCTGCCAAGAGAGTTGATCCAGCTAGTTGCCTGATAGGTGAATGATCTTTGTCCTTGGATTTTGCAACATTGTGGGATATGCAGTAGATGGGAACTGGATCTCCTTGTAGTACCATTCCTATGTCTAGGCTTAAGGAGGACACAGACACTAGGTGGAGCAAGCCCCATTATAATTTTCTTGGCTGTGATGCAGGTTTGGTATTTTATGTGTTTGTCCAGTTGTAGCCATCCAGATTGGGAATAAAAGTCACATGTGTGGGTATGGTGATGGGAGCCAGTGATGAGTCGACAGGCCTTATTCAGGGAGGTCACGATACATTTGAGAGCAGTGGTAGTTGAGGACCCATATATGATAAGTCCATAGTCAATGATGCTGATGATGGAGCTTTGGATGGCCACTGATAGTGCTTCTGGGGTTAGGTGTTTCCTGTGTCAGAATAATATGTCTAACCTCACATTACTTTGCAACATTGCTGATATGGACAGCATATGAGAGGTGAGGATCAAGGGTGGTGTCAAGGTACTTGAAAGATTGTGTTTGCTCTAGGATGGCTCCTTTTTCAGTTGCAATGGAGAGGTGGAGTTGTTTGTTAAAATAGTATAATCTGCATACTGATGGTGTATCAAGCCCTTGTGTTTGAATTCCAAATTATTTGTATATAAATGAAAAAGAAATGTCCCCAGTATTCACACCTGGGGTACTCTCCATGTTATTTCCCTAAATTCTGAATCTGTGTTTAAACATACTTTTTGTTTTCTTTCCTTTAAGTAACTGTTAAACCAGTGTGCAGTATCATCTGAAAATTCAATATTTGTTATTTTTTGTATTTGTATATTGTGATTTAAAGTGTTGAAAGCCTTTGACTAATCAATTAATATAGCTCCTGTCTGCAACCCACTATCCATAGTTCTTCGAATATCCCCCGTTACTTCTAATAATGCTGTCTGGGTACTGTATTTTCCCTAAACCTGATTGGGTACTATGTAAAATATTATGAGTACTCAAATATTGCTTTATCTGTTTCACAATCAATCACAGATTTTAGCGACCACTGGGATTAAGGATATTGGTCTATAGTTGGTAATCTCTTTCTTTGACCCTGATTTAAAACTAGGAAATACTTTCACAGTTTTCCACTCCTCTGGTAATTCTGTTGTGCTCAAAGATAAATTAAAAATCTGTGTTAATGGATACATAATCACAGGTGTTGCATACCTCAGTAATTTATTAAATATTCCATCAAGGCCAGTTGCTTTCCTATCATTGATTTTTAACAATTCTCATATCATATCCTTTGTTTCAATTGCACTAAAACTAAACACCTGACTCTTAATCCTATTTTGCACATAGTCATTTTCCTGTACAGTTTGCACATTAATATTTGTGTTCTCAGGTATTGCACCCATGGTCACAAATAGTTTGTTGAAACAATTAGCAACTTCGGGTCCCTACTCCATATCTTTACCAATAATACCTACAGTTTTAGAATAACTGTTAGTGCTTGGTTTCTGAAGTTTGTGGATCAGATTCAATAACTTTCCAGGATGAGAAAAATGGGTGTCCTCAAGTATATACCTGTAATAATCCATTTTTGCCTGTCTCACATCCGTAATTATTTGTTCCTAAATGCCCAGTACTTGTCCCAATCTACCTGGGCCATAGTTTCCTTTGGCTTCTGCCATTGTTTGTGTCTTTGTGTAACTCTCCTTGTGCCATAAAGCATTTTTAACACTTCAATAAACTTTTCTCATGGGCGCATGTAAATTACGTATTTTTACAAATTCCTCTTTGAAATAGAGCCAGGCTTCATTTACCACAGGAATCAGATCAATCCTTTTCCTGTCCACATTGTCTAAATCTTGCATGAAATTTATATAATCAAAATATTTAAACATCCTTTTATACTCCCAATTTCCAAGCTGGACACTTTTTCTTTAGATCTCATGCCTAGGTGGTCACTGAAAGTGTCCAACAATACCTCACTAATCTTATAATTATCTCTTTTGGAAGTGAAAATGAAATCCAAAATAGAGGATGCTGTACTGTTATTGATATTAATTCTAGTGGTCCACTCAACTAATTGGCTTAATCCTAAACTTGTAGCCTTACCAAACAACTCATGTTCTGTGGTAATGATTTCCCAATTTACATTAAAATCTCTGATTAACAAAATATCATGTGTGAATTTATAGCTTTTTATGTAATCATGCAATATTTCAAATTTAGATACATTAGCCTTTGGTGGTTTGTAGATTCCCATAAGGAATACAGGCTTGGAAAAGGGAAAAGTCTCAATTCCACCAGTAAGGCTTTTATTCCTTAAATCAACACCAGGTGCCAGATATTCAGAACCTTGCCCGGGAAAAATTAGTAACCAAGAGCAGTGCAAACTGCAAGTTCAAGTTCAGTTTTATTATAGAAAAATCTATAAAATAATAAACAATTTGTTACATTACATGCATTCATGGATACCACAGGGAATCAAAATACACATACACTCAGCATCAGTGTACATAAATAGTGCAACTGGATACAAAGACTTTAATACTTTACAATCACTAACAAATTTTGCAACCCCAACCCATACATAACATTGACCTTCTTAAACTGGAGTATATAGGATTTAACATTGATACCCTGTTCCAGATAGTAAGTTGGAAAGAGTGGATCAAGCCATTTCTTTCTTAAGTTTGCTCTACTTTTAAATTCAAAAAGAACATGCAGAGGATCCATTGTTGTTTTGTACGGACAACAGTTCTCCAAAATTTTGGAATTAATGAATCTGTTCAGATTGTGAAAAGGAAGCCCTAGACTAGCCAATATTAAAATACAAAGAATATTTCTACTGTATGCTTATTGTTTTCAGAATGAGCCAAATAGTTCTCTAGGCCCCAGTGGAGTTTTACAAGGGAGTATAAACCAGATACATCCAAGTCACGAATTCTGGCACTATCTTCTTGCATTGCAATATCCTGTAGTCTAGTTACTACTTCTCTGACCATAATGTCTATGTTGTTCAATCCTCTATCAGACCAAAGGTCTATACATCCCATTTTTTTAACACTGTACTACATTTGGCCTACTAAACCAGTTGGTACTTTGATTATCTGTTATCATTAGTTTTAGATATTCTAGCCAACACAGTTTTGGTAGTCGTCCCTTATCCATGTCATTATTCTGCCCCATAGGTTGACCGCTATTGTTAGAATTCTAGTTTTTATAGGTAACATGCCAGTATCTACCCTTAAAAAACTGGTTGAACAGTCCTTTGGTAAATTTAGTGTAGTCCTAATAAATGAGTTTTAGATTGTATCAATATTAAGACTGTCAGTATTATAAACCCCAAATGTCACTCCCATAAAGGGACTGACTCGTTGTTTTTGCTTCAAAAGCTTTCTTCATTGCTACAAATGAATTGCTTGCAAATTTGTTGGCAAAGGATCTTATACCTCCTGCAGATTTATATGAATTATTTTTTAGTTCAGTTAAATGTGCTTTCCATGTCATGTTCTTATCAATAATTATGCCTAGATACTTGTATTCTTTTACAACCTTAAACTTGTTTCCCTCTATAATCCAAGATTTAGAAGTTTTTTTACTTTTTCCTATAGTAAGTATTTTAGATTTTTCAACGTTTAGCTTTAAATCCAACATATCTAAATATCTCATTATGCTAGTCATACCCCCTTTGTAGTCCTAGTGATGTTTGTGATATAATGATTGTGTCATCCACATATAATAACAACTGAATCTTTTCATTGTTTATAAAGGAAGCAAAAGTATCAATAGTTGAGATGTTTTTAACTATGAGTTCAATATAATGGTTGAACAGTAAAGGAGCTAGTAAGCACCCTTGTTTCAATCCTCTATTTATAAAAATGTCCTTTGTTAGAGCTCCATGTCTTGTGAATCTAATTTCTGCAGAGGTATTATGTTGTAGCATTTTTAAAACTGCTAAAAGTTGGAGGTATATACCAAGATTGTCTAGTATCATCCATAAGGTTAATCCATTTATCGAGTCAAATGTGGCCTTTATGTAGCCAAAACTGATATACAGGGTACAATTTTTCCCTTTTACATACTTACTGACCAAGAAATTCAAAGTAAAGATTAAGTCTAAGGTGCTATGTTCCTTTTTAAACCCACACTGGAATTTTGAAATTAAATTATTTTCTTCAGTCCAGGTTAGAAGTCTGTCTAGTATTAATCTGGTGCGAATCTTTTGTATTACAAGAAGCAAAGTGATAGGTCTATAACATTTGAGGTCCTGATTGTTCCCTTTTTTTGAATAGAGGCACAATAATTCCTTTGTTCCAATTTTGAGGGAGAATGAGATATTGACTTATAGCTATAAATATTAGAATAAGAAAATTTGACTAAAAGTCAGGGTTATGTAAAAAGACTTCTTGTGGGAGCCTATCCACTCCCACTACCTTATTTCTTTTTTGGTACATATAGCTGCCTTTACCTCTTGGATGGAAAATAGAAACAAACCTGCAAGGCCTGCTCTGGCAGCACCACTGGGTCTGAGGCACTAACCACTATATTATTGTTCCAACAGATTTTGGTGAAGTGGTCAATCCACATGTCTGCTATGATCATACTGAATGTGTTATAGCAGATGTTATTTTCATCGTAGCCAAAGGTTACAAGTGTCAAGAACATTTTTGTATCTTTTTTTAGAACGGATTCCTGCAAATCATCCCACATTTTATTTCTGTAGCTTCTTTTTTTTTTGAGTAAGGAGCTTTCTATATTCTGCTGTAATGTTTTCTACTGCACCTAGTACAGGGCAGATAGGACTTTTTGCTCATAATCTCCCAACTTTATTTATTTCTTCTTTTAAGGACAAACACACCCTGTCATACTGAGGGTTAAGTGCACCAATGTTTACAGTTCTCTTTGATCTTTTTTTTGTGTCTAGCTGGACCTCAAAAGATCTAATGAAGTTATTAAAATTCCTCAATGTATTCAGAGCCTTTTTGTATGCCATGTTATCAAGGACTACAATCTCTGTTTGCATATTGCTAATAATTTTATCAATAACTTCTTTAGAGTATGTGTTCCAAAACTACCTTTTTCCCATATTTAATGCACACATGCTTCTTTCTCTGCTAATTTATTTTTTGCTTCTTTTTTAAAGTTATTTGTACAGCAACATTCAGTTGGATAGTGGTCACTATCCCAGACGTATTTATTTTAAAATATTTAATCAGTGCATAATTTATAGCTTCAGTGGCACCCAGCTCTAACACCTCACCTCCCTTTACAGTGGAGAAGGTGTATTCTCCTTCTCAATCTCCTTAATGTGTCCATTTAGCACCCTAAGGCCAAATCTTTCAAAAAAATGTTAGTACTGTTTTGACCTTTTTTGATAATATTGTATCCTTGGATTGTCTTACTGGGGTATTAACTAAGTTGTCCACACACCAATCCATTAAATATTCTTCAATCAAATTTCCAATGTGAGCATTAAGATCACCTACCACTATAGTCTTATTGTAACTCCTGGCAATCTAGACTTAATAGACTCTAAATTGGTGCCAATTAACTTTATTACTCCTTTAAATTCTCTCTGTTTTAGACCAGGAGGGATGTAAATATAGAGTAGCACCCATGTCACATTATAACCCATAATTATTATGTACATATGAAAGTCATTGTCACAACTTAATTCTATAAACTTAAAATCTATTGCCACATCAATAAACATTGCCATACCACCCTTTAATCTTCCAAACTTATTAATCCTATGGGCTGGGAAGATCCAGGCTTGGTAGCCTTTTATTAATTGCTCATCTGTCACTCCCATCCAAGTTTCTTGCAGGAATAAAAGAAGAAGTTCCTTAGCTACTTTAAGCAATTCTTATCCATGAGCTTTATTTTTAATCCTGCTTTATTCCAGCTTGAACGTTTCAGAGTATTTTCTTCCCTATGATTATTTCTTTGTCAATTAGATTCTTCAGAGAGAAATATTGTGCTCTTAGAACTAATGCTACTCAATAGAGTTGCCTCTTCCAATGAAGATGTATCATCCATTGATGGGTTATCAGATTCTAATATAGTACTAGAGTTTATTCTTGTCCCCACCTGTTTTCCCCCTCTCCTTATTACCTGCTTTATATTGTCTCCTTGTAAACTATACTCAGTTTCAACTGGTTTCATGAATTCTGTGATACGTGGTTGTTTAGAGGTAATTGCACCTTCTTTTTTTTTAGAGATGTGATTAGCAGCTATAGTCATCGTAATAGTTGTTTCTTTAATATTATCTGATCTTATGGTTGTATCCAGAGTTATTCCAATATCTGCAAAGTCAGCTTTGCTTGATAAAACTTTTAATCTTTTCTCCTTATTTTTTAACACAATGCATACCCACCCTTTGTATGGTTGATTTATGTAACAATAAGTTGTTTTGAAGTCAGCACACGGCTTTATCTCCCATCACTGCATTAACCTTGAGTAACACTGGAATGCTGGTTTTGGGGTCTTAGTCATCCAATCCCTTTTTCCTAAGTAGGAGGTGTGTGCCTTGCCCCCTCCTTCTAGAGCACTGCTAAGAGTCTGCCAACATGTGGATAGTGCACCATATCCATATCCTTAGAAATGAGGATTACTCACCTGTAACCATAGATCTTCCAGGAATGTACCTTCACCATTTACTCACACTAATGGGTCCATGCCGGAGGCACTAGGACCCTGCAGGAGCCAAAACATTCAGGATGGGACTGGTGCTGAGACAGGCCATGTGCACTTGTGGCACTATGAGAAAAGTGCATGACTTCTTGCTTGTAGCTGTAATAGGGGCCCAGTGAGGTGGAGTGAGTTAAGGCTAAACAATGTGGGCAAAGTGTGTGCTAGCAAAGCAGTGGAGCACAACAACAGCAAAATTACAGTGCAGGCCAAATACTGCAGAACCAGGTAATGGAACATTACAGTATTGAGTGGCACTAACACGTTTGCATGACACCGAAACATTTTCCCAGCACAGTCCCATTTGCTCTATTTAAAACTGCTATGCAAATTAGCCTAGTCAGGCAATTTGAGGGCAAACAGCCACATTAGCACCACATTCCAGCCTGCTTTGCATGTGGATTTCCCAACGATATAACATGGTACACACAGCTCCACCTATAGGTCCAACTGGAATTACAGGATGGTAGCCACTTTCCTTTCTGTGCTCACAGCTCCACTTGTAGGTCTGACTGGGATTACAGGTTGGTAACCAAATTCTATGTGTACTCACAGCTCACAGACCATTAGCTGCAGACTACACATAATGGCTCCTATGCACTATTGTGCGAAGTGGCTATGCACCACATATCTGTGGCACATAGTCACTCCACACCCATTGCACCCCCATGCCACTTTCATCACTTGGGGAGTGCAGTCTCTTGGCACCTGATCCCTTGGCCACATGGACAGCAATGCACCGGGGGTGGCAGAGGGTATGTCAAGGGCATGCCTGCACTCTGCACCATTCATAGAGGTGTGGAGTGCTGGACTTGGGGGTGCACCTTACACTGGGCAACAACCAGCCATAAGGGCAATGCCCACCAGGATGCCACCGCTGGCAGCAGCACTGACATGGGAGTAGTACAGACCCTCCCATATGCTGCCCCAGCCCATGGATCTTCATGGAGGGCTGGAGGTGGCTGACTAGGCACCCTCCTGCCCTAAGCTTATGGTGTACATCATGTCCTCCAGTGCTTTCTGTACCCTGTGGTCACAAGTGATCCATTTCCAGATCGGATCCAGGCATCCCCTTGGATGCATGTCCAGTCCACAGAAATGTCCTCCACATGTCTGTGAGCCAGGGGGGCAGGGCTGCAGACAGGTGGTGGCTGGTAATTACTATTGCTCAGTGAGCACCTGTCCACAGGTGCAGAACTATGTGGGTGGGTAATGCATCTCCGGTGCATATTACCCATCCATATGTGAATAGGGCCCAATAAAATGTACTATAGTAACTTCCTTTCCCTTTAAGATAGCTATACTTAAAACTTCCATCTGAAAAGGTCTAGGGTTTGATTGAATATCCCTACACATCAGTAACAAAGAGGTAATAAGAATGAATTTAAAATTAGACCCATCTGTAAAGCTGATATGTACTAGGATGTTTCTCAATAATCTATCATTTTTACTGGATATGTCATAGTTTGAGCTTTTGTAAAGATCCCCATGTGTATAGTGGTTATCATAATTAATTCCTCCTGTAAACCATTTGGTATGACCTTGATGATATAGGTCAATTTACTCTAGTCTTGTTGTAACATGGGTCAACTCTTATACTCCACTCCACCTGCTTGTGCTGAAAAGCTGTTAAATTATACAGACACATTAACAGGGTACAAAACCCAATTAAGCAGGCTCCTTTGAAAATGTGCATGTTTGTCTGTGGAGCTTTGAGCACCATTAGGACAATGGGAAATAAGTAAATATCATTCTAGCTTCCTTAAAAAAACAGTTATATGCCCTTAGTTACTTTTAAGCTTGTTCTATTTCTACACAAAACTATCTTAATCTGATAAATAAAACCCAAAACACTATGCAATAAATATAGTTAACTTACTGAATTACTGTTGATCCTTGATAGTACCAGCTTGTAATTTATAACCCTTTTAAAACATTGGATTCAACCCAAATTAAAACTATAAAATTTGTGACTGAGTGGTGTTCATGCTCACTGCACTCATGCAGTGGAGCAGTATGAGTTTTAAAGGCACTTTTGCACCCTCCTTTCTTGATGACTCACTCACCAGCTCGCCACCGAGCCCCCCACATCAGAGTCGCACAAGGACCCATGCTGAAAGTTCACAGCACACACCACTGAAATTAACCACAGAGTCACAGGCTGCAAAATGCAGCAACAGTCTCAGGCATGATGTTACTAAGCTGACAATACAGACTGCAGTAACGCCATCAGATGTTAATATCAGCACAGTCTCAAACTGCAGTTACCAGCTGCCTTTCGTGGATAGGTCTTCCCACTGCTTGCGGCTGCTGTAGCATTTATGTAGGTGAAGGTGTTTTCACATCTGTGAAGCAAGCCCTTTCTACCCTGCAAATTTCAGATGAAAAGTCCTACCATTTATTTGCAGTGAAGTGGCAAAGAAACAGCAATTTTTTAAAAATGCTTTCACAAATTTGAAAAAGTTTCGCAAGCATACTTTCTCAAATTTGAAACACTTCCAATGGAGAAATTGAAAAAAATATATTTACAAGCATTATTTTTAAAAACTAATGTCAGGATTGTGTTCATCGGGCCCATATTAGGTAAACACAACTGTTGGTGTTTACCAAGGGGCAATATTTTTTGAATTACAGTGTTTTTTCCACATAGCTAACTGAAAACAAGATGGCAGATTTGCGACACTGCAGAATCCATTTGCATAAGTCAAAAGTGCTTTTGCGAAAGACAGAAATACTTTTGAGGTGAACATGTATTTTTTTCCCATAGGCTATGATGGGAAACGTTAAGCTTTAATAACTTTTGAACAGATAAATATTTTTTCACCAAACCTTCAAAAGTCACATCAATGACCCAGATCCCTATACCCTAACAATTTCAGACCAGATGCCCAAAATATTTTGGACATAAAGACGAGCAAAGAATTTGCACCTAAATGGTAAATTTCACATTTGTTGGCACTCTGTAGCTCTACAACTGAACATCCTTCCAGAATTAAATGTGTCAGATCCAGAGATCTATGATACCAGATGAAGCATACAGTTTCAGGCAAATCAGATGAATGGTTGCAATGTTATTAAAGTGCAAAATTTTGAGTTTAAATATATATCTTTGTGTATGTGTGTATATCTATATCTATATATAGGATATACAATGGTAAGCTGTTAGATAAATGATTTATCTACACAAGTGCTGTTTGATCTCGGTAACCTCATGAGTGGTGTAAGCCATGAGTGAAGTGTCTGAGGTCAAACAGCACAGTGTAGATAAACCATTTATGTGGCAGCTTACCATTGAATATCCATTGTATCACCATTGCAGGGTGGGGGTAGGGTATTAGGATTGGACGCTGAGGGAGGGGGTGGGGTGTAGAGGTTGGGAACCTTAAGTTCCTCTCATGCCTGTTCCTGCATGCACAGTGGGATCGGGGTCTTAGACTTGGAAATCCTAAGGTCATGTTTCCCTACTTTTGACACTTCAACCCTAATGGTTCATTAACAAAGTTTTTTGCAATGAATTTCCTTATTCTTTCAGATAGTTAATTTGTATCCTTATCCCTCACTCCATAACTGTGCTTATGTCACAGTAGTAGCACTGGGCCATTCAGGCTCTGTGCTCCCATGCTCTGTCATGTTCCTTACTTTAGTGTGTCCTGTGCTCCCATCACTCCAGAGATGCATGACTAAATTATCAGCATAGCCATCATATTACCCCAGCACATATAGAAGGTAGACAAAGTTTTCAAATCCACACCAAAAACATAATTCTGCACAACTAGAATGCCATTCCGTGCCACTGATGCAACACACATTTTGGACAGGATTTGAAAACTGACAGCTGTGATATACATAAGTGTGGGTAATAAGACAGCAGTGTTGAAAATCTGTGGTCAAAATATTTAAGATATCCACAGTTATGAGTGTGAGTACCAAAACTGCAATGAATGGGCAAAACGTTGTCATTTTTTTCATATTTTGACCCTGAATTTTCAACATAGTGTTCTTATCAACCCACCTCATAAACCCCATAGGTGAAAATGTTCAGATCCATGGGAAAATGCCATTCCACCCCACAGGTGCAAAAACACATTTCAGGCAGGATATGAAAAATGAAGGGCTATACTGTTCATGACGTGGTGTGATAAAATGGCTTTATTGAAAATTTGAAGTGAAAATATTGAAAATTACCAACATTATGTGCATGTGTATAAAATGTTCAATGACTGCACGTAACTCAGCTATTTTTAAAAGTTTTTCACCAGATCGTTTTGGATCCCACCTCATGAACACTGCCACTGTTTTCTTGTTCATTGGTCCTGAAAGGTGATTTTGCACAGAGACCATGCCATTCTGTACCATAGGTGCAAAAACATGTTTCAGGCAGGATGTGAAGTATGACGGCTCTGTTGTTCATAAGTTGGTGTGAAAAAATGGCAACACTGAAAATTTGGAGTGAAAATATTAAAAACTGCCAATGTTCCAAGCGTGCATAGAAAAATGTCAACAACTGCATGGAACTCAGGCACCTTTGGGTATTTTTGAAGAAAAAATTCAACATGGGCTTTTTGGGACCCCACCTCATGGACACTGGCACTATCATTTTGATAATTAGTTCTGAAAGGTGAACTTGCACAGTGACTGCAAAATCACCTTACAGGTCTGAATAACAAAACAACAGTGTTCATGAGGAGAGGTCCCAAAAAAACGATGTTGAAAATTTGATGAAAAAATATTGAACAATAGCTGAGATATCAACATAAATTAAAAATGCCATTGACAACTATTAAATGGTACTTACCTTGATTCTTCAGTTTGCAGTTCATCTTTGAAGAGTGCAGATGCATCCCAGTCCACAGAAGATGACAGCACTTGACCTCTGGTGGTAAGTATAGGGTAAGGGGGGTGGGGTGTTGGTTGCTCAGTGGGAGGGTTGGGGTGGGGAGGGGCAATGGTGGGGACGTCGAGGGACTGTTTTCTTTTTTTCAGGACAAAAAAGACGTTGGAGGACTGTTTTGTTTTTGCAGATTTAAGAAAAGAGATTTTGGGACACTGGGAGTGGGCTCCCCAAGGTCCCAGAATACTGGGGGTGCACATACAGTGACACTGGGAATGAGCTCCACAGTGTCTCACAGTGGAAGGTGGCAGGGTGCTTATTCATCTTCTGGGACACTGGGAGTGGGCTCCCCAGTGTCCCACACTGCTGGGTAGAGGGAAGATGACTGTGCACATTGGGAGTGGGCTACCCAGTGTCCCACACTGCTGGGAGGAGGTTAAATATGTCTGGAGACCCTGAGAGTGGGCTCCTCAGTGTCTCACACTGCAGGGGGAGATAAATGTCCACGGACACTGGGAGATAGTTTCTCAGTGTCCAACACCTTCCAAGGGGGGTTACAAATGTGTGAGGACATTGGGAGTGGGCTCCCCAGTGTCCCACTTGGGGGGATATACTAGTGGTGTCTGTTGCTAAGAAGAAAAGAAGGTGGTGGACACAACCCTTCTATGTGAAAATACAGCAGGCTCCCTGTGACTGTATCTGATCCTTTCTGCGAAAACAAGCTTGTTTTCATGTGGGACACTTAACTTTTCCCATACGAAATAATGAGAAAATAAAAAATGTTATAACTTTTGAATTAATTAATATTTTTTTCACCAAACCTTCAAAAGGTGCATCTGTGATGCAAAGGCTTCTACCCTGAAAATTTCAAACCACTACATAAATCCATTTCTGAGATATGTGTGATGAAAAACAGCAGCAACAAACTGGTAAATTTAGGATTTTCTGATGCTCCATATCTCAAAAACAAAATGGATTCGCAAAATAGTTGGCATGTCAAGAGACTTATGCCTAGAGATTATGCATGTCAAATGTCATGCAAATCTGTTGAACTGTTCCAAAGTGATTAAGGTTCAAAAATTCAGGTTTAACACAAAAGTTTGCACTCAACCCTAATATACTGATGTTAACATGCCAGTATAATATATATATATATATATATATATATATATATATATATATATATATATTATAGCGGCACAGTAGTGCCACTATAGTTAGGGTTAAGTAGGCAGTTTAATGTTAAACCTGAAATTTTGTACTTTATTAACTTTGCAACCATTCGATGGATTTGCAGAGAATTTGTTATGTGCTGTCCCATGGGGTAGATCTCTTGCTGTACCAAGTTTTGTTTTGACTAGATTTGCGGATTTCATGCTGTGAATAGTAAAAAACAGTAAAAGTCACCTTTTTTCACCTTGTTTGGCTGTTTCTTCCTCATCGCACTGTGGCCACACTGAATTTTGGTCTGAAATTTGCAGGGTAGAAAGAGCTTGCCCCAAAGAACAAGCCAGTGTTGGCTTGGTGAAAAAATATTAATCTTTTCGAAAGTTATTAAATTTTGAAATTTCAGGTTCTGAGAATGCTCAGTTAAGTTTTTTGGATAGCTGCATGGTACAGAAGGGGATTTAAGGCCCACAGAAATGGATTTTGACAGCTTGCAAAAAGGGAATTGGATTGCGAGAGGTGATTTTTAAAGTTTACTCTTTCTTTGTCACTTCACTGCAAAGAAACAGTTAAGACCTTCGGGCTGAAATTTTCTGGGTAGAAAGGGCTTGCCCCAGAGATGTGACTTTTGCTGGTTTGGTGATAAAATTTACATTGCTTCCTGATTTATAACATTCTGAAGTTTAGAAATTTCCCATAGGATAATACAGCGGCGGAAGCAGTACCTTTTGGCTCCTATATCTCGAAAACAGTTTGAGATAGAGATGTTTTGCCTAATGCAGCTTAGTACACCTTTAGGAGTACTAAGCTTTAATTCAGGTTACCAGTCCATGATTACAACTGCAGTGGAATATTTTCCAGTGTTCCTACAGTTAATGAGATATTGCGCCATTTGCAGCACAATGGTTTCTTGGAATGTCTTTAGGCCTGCGCTGCATCAATTATAGGTAGCTAGGCACACAGGGCACACATATGGACATCATTATGCAGTAATGGGACTGCAGGGCCTTTCATTATGCTGTAGTAGTAAGAGACAACTGTTCATTACAATACCTCTACACTTATGGATAGATGGGAGCACAGGGCCTGTAAAGGATACCATTATGGACTGATGGAAGCGTGATGGGAATGCATGGCCCAGAGTGCCCTGCACTCCCACATGGAGATGAGGGTTAATTATAGTATCTATACACTTATGGTTACATAGGAGCACAGTGCAACCACAACACACTATAGTCTGATGGGAATTCAGGGCCCAGAAGTCACTGTACTCCCATAATCATAGAAGGGTAACACTTTCTCAAAAAGTAAGGAAAATCATTGCAAAAAGTTAATGCATTAGTTAGCATTTAAGCAACAAAAGTAGGGAAATGAGGTGTTAGGGCTTCCAACCCTCACACCCTCCACACACCAACAGGCATCGGGGTGTGCCACAGAAACATAGAAACATAGACTTTAATGGCAGATAATGACTGCTTGGCCTACCCTGTCTGCTTATTTTCCTACCTACTGGATAAGGTGCAGATTCTAGTTAACCAACAGCCTACTTCCTCTTACCCCCCACTAGAATTGCTTTATGTCTGTCCCATGCATTCTTGAATTAAACCACAGTTTTTGACCCCATGGCCTCCTCAGGATGGCTGTTCCATGCATCCACCACCACCTCCATGAAAAAATATACTTTCTCACATTGCCCCTGAGCTGTCTCCCCATCTTCAAATTGTGCCCCATTGTTCTTGCATATCTCTTTTTCTGAAAGATGCTACCCTCTTGGACTTTGTTGATTCCCTTGAAGTACTTAGATGTTTCAATCATGTTCCCCCTCTCCCTCCTTTCCTCAAGGGTGTACATATTTAGCTCATTTAGTCTCTCTTCATATGGCCTTTGGTGCAGACCCTGCACTATCTTAGTTGCCCTCCACTGGTCTGCCTCAATTCTGTCAATGTCCTTGCAGAGATGGAGTCTCCAGAACTGAAAGCAGTATTCCAGATGGGGTCTCACCAACTGTCCATACAGAGGGATAACAACTTCATGTTTTCTACTGGTGATACTGCTCCCTATGCATCACAGTATCCCCTCAGCCCTCCTTACTGCCTTCTCACATAGCTTGCCTACCCTTAGGTCATCTGATATGACTACCCCCAGGTTCCTTTCCATTTTTGTTGTTGTTAGTACCTCCTCCCACATGTGTACACTTCCTCTGGGTTTTTGTTTCCCAGGTGCATTACTTTGCACTTCTTTGCAAAGGCGTCATCAGGCCTAATCTCACCCCCTTTTCCTATACTTTATCATCTCAGCTGCCTTACACATGGAATGGGGTGAGAGTTAGAGCTGATGACCCCAAGGCACACCCTGATGCCTGTTGGTGTGTGGAGGGTGTGGGTGGGGTGATAAGGGTGGAATGAGTGGTGGTGGTAAGGCAAGGCAATTTTATTTGTAGGGTGCCCAATCCCTGAGACTCTGGGTGCCTAACAGGAGTTATAACAAATGAAAAACAGCATAAACAAGTAAAACAATAATGATGCCTTAATACATATATCAAGCCGAACCCTGGGAACATCCAGGAGGCCCCTCGAAGAGGAGTGGAGGGAGCAAGCAGAAGTCAATGTTGTTAGGAGTTCTGAAAGGTAAGCAGGACCCAGTCTATACTGGGCCTTAACGGTGAGAAGACCCACCTTGAAAAGGACCCTTCTCCTGACCAGCAGCCACTGCAGAGCCCAAAGGACTGGAGTCACATGACAGGACCATGAAAGGCCCATCAGTTATCGGGCTGCTGCATTCTGCACTAGCTGAAATCTGCAGAGGGTCCCTCCTATGACCTCGAATTATAGAGAGTTGCAGTAGTCAAGTCTGGAAGTCACAAAGGAAACCCTAACATCTCATTTCCCTACTTTTGTTGCTTCAACCCTAAGTGATGCATTACAGAAGCTTTTTGCAATTAAAATATATATATATATATATATATATATATATATATATATATATATGGTTAACCCTTGCCTCTGTATATATATAATTAGAGGCAAAAACTTTGTTATCGCATCAGTTAGGGTTCAGGACAATATAGTGAATTGGAAGTTAGGGTTGAAAACCCCTTGGACCCCCCAACCGCAGCTTGGGGTGCATTGAGGTCATCAGCCCTAACTCTCACCCCATCACATGTGTAAAGCAGCAGAAGTACAGGAGAATGGGGTGAGAGTTAGGACCGACGACTCAATGCGCACCCTAATGCCAGTTGGGGGTGGGCTGGGGTCCAAGGGGGTTTCAACCCTAACACCGAATTTCCTCACTTTTGTCGCTGTGGAACAACCCTAACTGATGCATTAAACAGAGTTTTTGCTTCTAATTTCCCTTCTTTTGAGAATGATAATGAGAAATAGTGAATGTAATGCAGGCGGGGGCGGCCCACTGGGCCCCCTCCTGCCACATGATGTCTTGTGACATAGTAACAGGAACAGCAATGCAAACAGAAGTGCTAACAGTGGTGCACATGGTAACGCAAGTGTGAATGAGAACAGAAAGGGGTAACACACACCATGGCGTAGACGGTAACGGTCCGCCATGTGATGTCTTGTCACATAGTGACGTGGTGCCCGCAAACAGAAATGTCAATGGGCATGGTGATGCAAAGCAAAACAGAAAGACAAACAGTACTGTAGACAGAAATGGCAAAAAATAACAGAAACGCAAGCAGAAATGAAAACGCAAAGGATAACGCACATGGTGGCGTAGACGTGAACGGTAAGTGGAACAGGTACGGAACCGCAAGCGGAAAGGGCAACGGTAACAGTAATGTAAGTGCACAGGCTGGTTTTCCCCAAAAGCTACATAGAGAAAGACAGTGAGTGTAAAGAATGTATGCATAATAATGGGTCTTGGAGCAGAAAATGAGGAGTTGGAATACTAAATAGCATATATCTCAGGAACCGTACGACGTAGAAAAAAAATTTAAAAGTCATATGATTTATGACTTTCCTGGCTAGTTTTATACTTAGCCCCTATTAGGGAGCTAAGCATTTTTCCAACGAAAAGTCTGTATCTCGCACTGTTTCCAAGATACGGGCCCTGAAAGGCGCGGCGAACGCTGTAATGTTATCCTATGGGAAAAAAAGAGAAGTTCGGAGTGCCATAACTTTGCCTCCCTGTAATATTTTTTCACCAAACCACTGAAAGGCACATCTGTGGGATGTTGGCTGTGTTCCCTGCAAATTTCAGTCCAAAAGACCAAACCGTTATTTTGCAACAGGGTACCAAAGGATTCCTGTAATGCGTCATGTGCCATAATGTTATCCTATGGGAAAAACTGTCAAATTTGGAGTACCGTAGGTTTGCTGCCATGTAATATTTTTGCAACACAACACTGAAAGGCACATCTGTGAGATGACGGCTGCATTCCCTCCAAATTTCAGCCCAAAACTCCCAACCGTTCTTTTGCAGCGCGGTGCCAAAGAATTGCTGTCATTTTCCCACAGACTAGAAAACTACTGTCGCAATTTGCGAAAGCTTTCGCAAAAATTTGCGACACTTTCGTGAGCACGAAAGTACTTTGTGAAAGTACTTTTTCCAGAAATTTGAAAAACATATTTCTGGGGTGTTTTACCCCAAAATAAAGACATGGCTAGCATCCTCAGGGTCCGACTAGCTGAATACAAAAATAATTAGGTTGCCAGAGGGTCCCAAATTTAAATGCCAAGCATTTTTCTGATCACTAACTGAAAACAAAATAGCAGATTTGCAAAAGTAACAGGGCCATTTGTGAAAGTAAAAATGCATTTGCGACACTGTCGAACTTTTTGTTAACTTTTCCCATTGACTTATAATGGGAAATTGTTTTTTGAATAACTTTTGAACCGTTTAATATTTTTTCACCAAATCTTTGAAAGGCACATCGGGGGATGCTAGCTGCATGTTCCCTGAAGATGTTGGGCCGGTCACGCAAACCGTGCGACCTGTACGCACGACCGTAGAATTCCAGAAAAAAGCGTAAACGCACTGCAGATCACGCTTAATAACTCCGTAGCTGTGTATCCGACTGGTACGAAACTTGGCAAATCCCAAGGCCTATGGCTCTTGATCGTATATTCCAAATTTCAGTGAAATCCATCAAACGGTTGCAAAGTTATTAAGGTGCAAAAGTTTGGGTTTAACATAGACATGGCTCCTCATCCCTAACTATGGTAGCACTACCGTGCTATAATATATATATATATATATATATATATATATATATATATATATATTCATGGCAAAAAAACTCTGTTAATGCATCATTTAGAGTTCATAGCACAGTAACAAAAACATGGAAATGTGGTGTTAGGGTTACCACCCCTAGCACCCCCCCACTCCCAACATCCACACACCAACAGGTCACAAAGGAAACCCTAACACCTCATGTCCTTACTTTTGTTGCTTCAACCCTAACTGATGCAGTAATGAAGATTTTTGCAATTAATATAAATATATACCCTTTTCTCAGTGCTTATGCATTAAGGTTCTTTGTCTAGATATATTTATAAAATGATGGAGCAGTCCAAATCCAAAGTTCTGATTGTATAAAACACATCACATGACCATTTATACATCAGAGTGTGACTGCACACCTGCACTTTTAACCCCCTCCAAAACAATTTTGACATTTTATAAGATAGATAAACTACTCTGAGGTGTGCGGTCATGCTTTGATATACGCACGCCCTGGGTGGTTGATGCACTCAGCCTGCAATCTCGTGCGTACTATGCACACCAAGGCATGTGTATATCAGAGCATGACCGCACACCTCAGAGTGTTTTTTCTATTACATATATATATATATATGTATGGCAAAAAACTCCATTAATGCAACAGTTAAGGTTCATAGCACAGTGACAAAAGCATGGCAATGCGGTGTTAGGGTTACCACCCCTACCACCCAACCCCCAACCCCCCACCTTCCACACACTAACAGGCATCGGGGTTTGTGTTGGGATCATTGGCCTACTGCAACTCTCACCCCATTCCATGTATAAACAACCTGAGGTGGTGCAGTATAGGAGAATGGGGTGAGAGTTAAGCATGATGACCCCAATGCACACCCCGATGCAAGTTAGTATGTGGAGGGTGGGGGGGTGATAGGGTGGTAACTCTAGCACCACATTTCCATGCTTTTGTCACCGTGCTGTGAACCCTAACAGATGCATTAATGGAGTTTTTTGCCATGAATTTCACTTCTTTTTGAGAAAGAGTAATGTGACTGGTAAGTGGCAAGTGTTAGTGGGAGCACTTGCGCTCCGGGCCATGTGCTCCCTTCATATTGTCCAATTTTTGTATAATGGTATGCATATGTGAGATTGCAAGCCCTCTGGCCCTGCTGCCACTTATATATAACTACAGAGCCATACAGCAGTCCTACAGGGCAAGGAACCCTCATAACACTAATTTGCTAATATCTAAACAATTGTAGCAGCTAGGTAAGAAATTCCAGTGCTGTTGCAATCATGACAGTGAGTACTCCACGTGAGATCTATCAACCAAATCTGTATCTTGCATCGTTTACAAGATATGGGCACTGAAATACTCTGAGAAGGCATCCTTGGAACCCTTGTGATACTAAGTTGCCAGTATCTCCATAACCGTAGCAAGTAAGAAACAATTCCTCTGCTGGTGTAATCTATGATTTCCAAAGTTGTTTCTGCAGGTTAAGCTGAAGGTAGCAAAAACTCCATACCTCACTTCGTTTTCGAAATACGGGCACCAAAAGGCATCACAGGCTCCGCAGTTTTATCCTATGGGAAATTTCTCAATTTCAGAACACTGTAGATTTGGGCCAGTTGAATGTTTTGGCACCAAACCGTTAGAAGGCACATCTGTGGGACAAGGGCTTGTCACCCTGCATATTTCAGCCCAAAAGCCTCAACCGTTTTGTTGTGGGGGGGTGGGAAAGATTTGCAGTTTTTGGGCAAAGTTCTTTTGCAAATTGCAAAAGTTTCGAAAAAAACAGTATGAAACTTTAGCATTTGTGAAAGTGTCACAGCAGTTTTTCTCATGATTTGCAAAAGTACTGGGGCTCTGAGTTTTAAAACAGCATTTCTGGGGGCTTTTACCCCCAAATAAATATAGGGCTGGCATCCTTAGGACCTGACTAGGTAAACCCAACAGTCGGTGTTTACCTAGGGGTCCCAAATTTAAATGCTAGACATTTTTCTTTCTCACTAACTGAAAACAAGATGGCAGCAGCATGAAAGTAAAAGGGCCACTTGTGAAAGGAAAATTGCTCTTGTGACACTTTTGTGAGAAGCATATATTTTTTCCCCCATTGACTATAATGGGAAATTTGTTTTTTGAATAACTTTTGAATGGTTTAGTATTTTTACACCAAATCTTCAAAATGCACATTGGTGACCCAGCCTGCATCTTCTCTGAAGATTTCAGAACAAATGGATAAATTGTGCAGACAGTGGGCGCGAGCAAAGAAACGTGCAAAAAGTCCTTTTTTTGTGTGTTTTTTGGCATTCTGCAGCTCCGCAATGGTACATCCACCCATAACGCAACTTGCAAGATCTAGAGATCTATGGTACCAGACCACACATGCAAACTTTCATGGAAATCCGTTATATGGTGACAAAGTTATTAAGGTGCAATATTTGAGGTTTAACATTAAAGTGCTTACTCAACCCTAGCTACAGTGCCACTACCGTGGCACTACAAATATATATATATATATATATATATATATATATATATATTTTATAGAGGCACAGTTGCACTCCTATTCTTAGCATTGAGCAGTTACTTCATGTTAAACTCAAAATTTTGAACTTTGTATGTCTTTACAAGAGGTAGGCAAAACTTGTCAGACTGGATGGGCCATATGGTCCTTATCTGCTGTCAACTTCTATGTTTCCAAAAACTGGGCAACCATTTAAGCGATTCACATGAAATTTTGCATGTGCCATTAGGGACCAACAATCTCTCGATATGGCAGGATTCTTTTCAGTTGGATGCATGGGTACAGAGATATAGCATGTGAAAAATGTGAAAATGACTGTGTTTTTCATTTCTTTGTCACACTGCAGAGCAAGAATTCCTTGATATGCCTATCTGAAATTTTCAGGGTAGATAGGTCTTGCACCACAGATGTGCATTTTCTAGGTTTGGTGAAAAAATATTAATCTGTTCTAGGATTATTCAATTTTAAAAGTTCCCATTATTTTCAAAGGGAATTTCACTTTCCAGTTAGATGTGAGCCTCGAAAAAGGATCCTTTGTCACAAATGGGAACTCCTTTTATGCAAATGGATCATCCTGTGTCACAAATGGATAATCTTTTTTTATGTGGCCACCATTTTGTTTTACAGTTAGCAAGAGGAACAAAATCAAATAACTCAAAATAATTATGTGTTTAAAAGAAACTAATGCATGTAGCTTGCTTATCAGGATCCCCTCAACTGGATCCTGTACTTAACTGTTGCAGAAATGCCCTTGATTTTTTTTTCACATTCTAAATCTTTTTTCATGACTAGTAATATGAAAAAAGATTATTTTTCATATTACGAGTCATGAAAAAGGATCCGTTTTCATGATGGGAAAATCCTTTTCCTTGTGTCTAGTGTCACCCCCACCCTCCAATCATCATCCCCTTTGTTCCTTATATTTCCCTTGTTATCTAGTGGCATCCCCATCCTCTGATTGCTGTTTCTGTACTTTCCCTGGGGTCTAGTGGCAACCCCCCCATCCTCTGATCACTGTTCCCTACTTTTTCTGGCGTCTAGTGGCACCCCCACCCTCCAATCACCATTCCCACTTAATTTCCTTAGTGCCTAGTGGCACCTGCCACCCTCTGATCACTGTTTCTGTAGTTTCCCTGGTGTATAGTGGCACCCCCTTCCTTCAATCCCATATGCCGATTGAATAGCGACACCAGTACAGTGAACAACAGTACAGCGACACAGCAATGTGTCATTGTAATGTCACAGCGGGACCCTCCATTCCTTTCCTGGGGTCATGCACCCCCATCCTGAATCAACTCTGACTCAGAGCTAATTATATTAAGTATCTGGAGCAGAGAAGAAATCAAAGTGTTATTGGGTGGATTTATGCCGACTGCAATTGCAGTCAACATAAATCCATTGCTGTAATGTCGGTTGACAAAATATTTGTTGAACTGGCATTGTGGAGCCCTCCAATCCTGATATCAATCTGAATTAAAGAAATTGATCCAGTAGATATGTTTTTTTTTAACTCTAAAAAAGGAAATGATCCCTCGCTGATCTGACCCCTACCAGTCCGTGCCCATCACCCTGTTCCCCTCACTCATCTCAACAGGTGCCAAGATGAAGATCCATTCTTCTATGAATGACACATGTTACTGCTGGAACCAGTGACTGCAATATGAAAAACTAAGGTAAATGTGTTTCATTGTATTTCAATGGGGTTTTCAATGTAGGTGTATAGCTTTCTCATTTTTGAAGATTTTGACACCTATTTTTCAAAATACCCTTTTTGAGACCCCTCCTCATGAACAATGTTGGTGTCATTTCACAAATCCTGCCTGAAAGGTGATTTTGTGGTTAGTTGGTGAAATAATCTTTCAAGCAGGATTTCAACATTCTCACCATACTTGTTCATAAGGTGGGTCATGATAAGGTTATGCTGAAAATTTCAGGTCAAAATATGTTAAAATTGCAATGTTGTGCACATCCATTGACATTTTGCCATGCTCACTGATAACTTTCATAATTTTCAATATATTCACCCCAAATTTTCAACATAGCCATTTCTTTGCATCATCCCATGAACGCGACAGCTGTCAGTTTTCAAATCCTGGCCAAAATTAGTTTTCTTACCTGTGGTGTGAAATGACATTGCTGTGGTGCGGAATGATGTTTTGGCAGGGATTTGAAAATTTTCATGCCAACCTTCATGAGGTGGGGTAACAATAAGGCTATGCTGACAATTTGGTTGCTGCTTTGGTTGAAATGCTTCCATTGCAACATACATGTACACATCTATGGGGGGTTGGGCGTGCAGGGCCTGGAGGGCACTGTGCTCCCACAGCCAAATGAGAATATGATTATACTATCTTAAAAAGTAAGGAAATTCTTTGCAACAAAGCTTTGTTAATACACTAGTTAAGGCTGGTTACAGTGAGAAAAGTAGGTTAGGGTTGGTTACAGTGACAAAAGTAGGGAAATCCCACCCTGCAAGCAGCAACAGGGTGGGGTGTGCCTTTGGGTTCTCAACCTTAATGCTCACTGCATTCTCATATACTGTACCCATCTCAGCTTTTTTACTCTTGGAATGGGGTGAGCATTAAGGTTAAGAACCCCAAGGCACACACCAACACTGTTGCTGTAACCAACCCTAACTAGTGCATTAGCAATGTTTTTTTGCAAATATTTTATATATATATATATATATATATATATATGTATATATATATATATATATATATATATATATATATATATATATTATAGGGGCACGGTTGCACCCCTATATTTACCTTTATGAAGCCACTTCTATGTTAAACTCAAAATTTTGCACGTTAATAACTTTGGACCTGACCCGTTCAATTGATTTATATATAATTTGGTATTCATGATGAAGCATGGTAGAGCTCTTGATCTGCCAAATTTTGCTTCAGTCAGATGTACAGTTTTTGTGCACCAAAACACTGAAAAATGCACTTTTCACCAGTTATGTGTGCAGTTTTTCAAATTTTGCCCATGGCACTGCATGGCCGTTGAGTGGTATGCCTCTCTGCAACTTTGCAGCACGTTGGAAAGAGCTTTTATCAAGAAACATGCTGCTTTTTGTTTGGTGAAGAAATATTAATCCATTCAAAAGTTATTAAAGTTTTAAATTCCCATTATAAGTCTATGGGGAAATTTATATGGTTATTTTTCAAACAAAGAATCTGGTACCTCCTCATGATCAAAGAATTTGCAGGCTCACAATCAAAGATTCTTTGATACCGAGGGACGGACTAGATGACCAGATTTGGAGGGACCAGATAGCTCAATTTTAACAACTTTTAAAATTAAATATCTCAGACAGAGTTTGTTCTTTTAACTTGAAATTTGTAGGGTGTTGACGGGATGTCCTGTAGATGTGAATTATGGTGTTTAGGTGCTAGAAAATACATTTATTGCAGAGATATGGTGTGGCATAGTTTACATTTTGAAAACAGTGTTTCGCATTGTGGTGGTGGCTTGAAATTTATAGGGTAGCTAGCCTTACTGCCATGGATGTAAGTTTCAGTTGTTAGGTGTGTAAAATGTAAACAGGTGCGGAATTCTGCCACTCTGACCAATGAACATCTCAAACTTTAAAATGTTATATCTCAGACACAGTTTGGTCTTTTAAATTGAAATTTGCAGGGTGTTGAGGGGATGTCATAGAGTTGTGAAGTATGCTGTTTAGATGATGGGGAAGTAATCTGTTGCAGAGATATTCAATGATGTATTTGACATTTTTTCCATAGGATTACATTGCAGTCTGTGTCATGACGTTTGGTGCCGTTATCTCGGAAATGAAGTGAGATGTAGACTTTTTGCTACAAGTGGCTTAGATCACCTTCAAGTGATCTAGCCACTGGAAAAAGATTTGAAATTGTAGAGTAAGCCTGCAGTGGAATTTTGTTTGTACATTGCACGGTTCATGAGATATTGTGAAATTACTGTCACAAAGAAAGAGTGCCTGTCCAGTGCTTTTCAGTATCCATATCTCGGAAATGATGTGAGATATGGGTGCACAATTTGTTGCATGCAGTACTCACTGTCACTGTTACAATGATGCTAGAATTTTTTTCCTAGCACTTACGGTTCCCAAGATATGTGCAAACTACTGTTACAAGGATTTGGTGCCCTTTAGTGCTGCTGCATGGCTCCGTAGCTTTGTGTAAGTGGGAGCTTGGGCCCAGATGCATATTTTTATGCAAAAATTGGCAACTTGGTGTGAGCTGGACTGTGCACTCCCACCAATACATGTTTTTTACTGTTTATATTACACTTTTTCAAAAAGTAAGGAAATTCTATGCAAAAAAATGCATTAATGCTTCATTTAAGGTTAAAGCAAAAGAAGTCAGGAAATGAGACATTAGGGTTGAACCCCTAACTTCCCCTCACACATGCCACCTCGATCCTCCACAGTCTGACAGACACCAGGGTGTGTCATTGGGGTTGTGAGACCTAAATCTCACCCCATTCTCCTTTACTGTAGCATGTCCACATGCTCAGACATGGAATATATTATAAGGGCGCTGTCGCACCCCTATATTTAGGGTTATGAAGTCACTTCTATGTTAAACTCAAAAGTTTGTGCATTAATAAGTTTGGACCCTTTCAATGGATTTATATGAAATTTGGTATGCACAGTGGGTCACAGTAGGTCTCTTGATGTGCCAAATTTCGTTTCATTCAGACTTATGGTTTTTGCATACCAAAATGCTGAAAAATTCACTTTTTGCCAGTTATGTGGGCAGTTTTTTGGATTTTGTCCATGGTGCTGTTTGACCTTTGTGTGGCATGCTGCTCTGCAACTTGGCTCATCTGAAAGAGCTTGGGTCAAGGAACATGCCACTTTTTGTTTGGTGAGAAAATATTAATCCATTCAAACGTTGTTAAACTTTTAAGTTCCCATTATAAGTCAAAGGGAAAATTTATATGGCTATTTTGCAAAAGAAGAATGGGGTTTTGGCCCATCTAGTCCAGCCTCATGATCAAAGAATTTGCAGGCTCACAATCAAAGAATCTTTGATCGCAAGGAATTTTTTGATCGTGAAGGCCGCAATCTTGTTTTCAGTTTGCAGTCAGAAAAATTCAAATATCTCAGCCCAGGGGGGACTTCTGAGGTGAAACTGTGGTGGGTTTTGCTCAGGGGTCTTCACTTTATCAAGCCATGCCTGTGATTTCTTTCAAAATAGTCAAAAAATAGTTTTTAATGTCTTTTTTCCTTTGATCATGGCTCATTAATGATCTTTGATTGTGAGCCTGCAAATTCTTTGATCATGAGATTCTTTGACCACGATCTTTGATTGCAAGGGTGTGACTAGATGGCCACTTGAAAAAAAAATTGTTTCAGCTCAGGGGTGGTTTATTAAGCCAAATGAGGGTTGGTTTTGCTCAGGGGGCTTCATTCTATCGAGGCATGGCTGTGGGTTCATGCATTTCTGCCTAAACATTGTCTTTTAACATGTTTTATTGTTTGATCATGACCCTGCAAATTCTTTGATCACAAGCCAGTAAATTCTTTGATAGCGAGATTCTTTGACCATGATCTTTGATCCCGAAGGTGCGCCTAGATGGCCACATGAAAAATTCAATTTTCTCAGCACAGGGTCACTTCTAAAAGTAAACTAGGGTGGGATCTGCTCAGGGGCCTTCATTCTGTCGAGTCATGGCTGTGGTTTCATGTATTTTTCTCTCAAAATTGAGTTTTAACATTTTTTAGTATTTGATTGCAAGCCTGCAAATTCTTTCATCACAAGCCTGCAAATTCTTTGATCGTGAGATTCTTTGATCGTGATCTTTGATTGCAAGGGAGGGACTAGATGTCCAGATTTGTAGGGACCAGATAGCACAATTTTAACAATTTTTCAAATTAAATATCTTGGAAATGGTTTGGTCTTTTAACTTGAAATTTGGAGGATGTTGATGGCATGTCCTGTAGATGTGAATTATGGTGTTTAGGTGTTGTACAATACATTTTTTGCAGACATATTGCATGGCACTGTTTACGTTTTGTGGACAGTATTTTTTCCATGGTGGTAATGGCTTGAAATTACTAGGGTAGCTAGACTTACTGCCATGGATGTACTTTTCAGTTGTTAGTTGTGTAAAGTGTTAATAGTTGTGGAATTCTGCCAGTGCGACAAATGAAAATCTGAAACTTTCACATTTTATATCTCGGAAACAGTTTGGTCTTTTACATTGAAATTTAGAGCATGTTGAGGGGATGTGCTGTCCATGTGAATTATGGTGTTTAGGTGTTGGAAAATTAATTTGCTGCACCCATATTGCGTGACACACTTTATGTTTTGCATATGACATTTTACATTGTGGTACTGGCTTCACATTTATAGGGTGCCTAGTGTTACCGCCATGGAGGTAATTTGTAGTGGTTAGGTGTCTGACATGAAAACAGGTGTTGAATTATGCCACTGATGACTGACACTTTGCTTTCATTCAAGGTGGTGGGCCCCACACTCCCACTCATATGTGCTGCCAGCAATACTTATGATATTCAGTACTTGTTCTCTTATCTCAGACAGGAATTTGCAAGTTGGTGGGAGCAGGGGGCTCAAAGGGCCCCGCACTTCCACCAACTGGTGCAACTTTCTCCTTTTCTATTCTTTTTCAAAAATTAAGGAAATTCTATGCAAAAAACTTCATTAATGCAAACCTTAATGAGACTTTCAGGCTTATCCCATCCCCCCTCATAGACCCGCCCATCATCCCGAGATTGACAGCAGATGGGGTTTGTCATTGGAGTTGTGAAGCCTAAATGTCACCCCATTCCATCTGTAATCATATTCACAAGCCACAGTAAAGAAGAATGGGGTGACATTTAGGCCTCACAACCCCAATGACACACCCCATGAGCTGTCAATCTCGGGATGATGGGTGGGTCTATGAGGGGGGATGGAGCAATCCTAAATGTCTCATTTCCTGACTTTTTGAGTTTCAACCCTAAATGATGCATTAATGAAGTATTTTTTGCATAGAATATATATATATATATATATATATATACACATATATATATTTTAGAGACACACAACTCCATTTAAAGCATCAGTTAGGGTTGTTCCACAGTGACAAAAGTGAGGAAATTCGGTGTTAGGGTTGAAATCCTGCCTTGAACCCCCCAAGCCCCACCCCCAACCAGCATCGGGGTGCATGTTGGGGTCATCAGCTAACTCTCACCCTATCACATGTGTAAAGAAGCAGAGGTATAGGAGAATGGGGTGAGAGTTAGGACCGAAAAACCCAATGTGCATCTGATGCCAGTTGTGGGGGTGGGCTGGGGGTACAAGGAGGGCTTTCAACCCTAACACCATTTCCTTGCTGTCACTGTGGAACAGCCCTAACTGATACATTAAAATGGATTTTTTTGCCTCTAATTTCCATTCTTTTTGAGAATGAGGACGATAAATAGTGAATGGAATGCGGTGGTGGGAGTGAGGGGCCTGACCCATCATGTGAGGTCTTATTACATAGTAACAGGAACTGCAAAGCAAATGCATGTGGCAATGGTTATGCACATGGTAAAGCAAAAGTAAATGGTAAAGCAAACATTAATAGAAACACAAGCGTAAAGTGACGCCGAAGCAAACAGTGATGCAAACGGACACATAAGCGCGTACAAAAATGCAACTGGTAATGTGCACAGTGATGATACCAGTATTGTAAATGCAAATGTTAAATGTTACAGCAACAAGAACACCAAAGGTAAGACAAACGAAAACGCAAATGGAAGCACACACGTAAATACAAACCATTACGTGCACAGGCATGGTGCCGCAGTTGTAAATGCAAATGGTAAAGTAATAATAACGGTCACTCTTTGGATTTAGTTTTTCTCCTGGGGATTGAGGCCTCTGATTTGGTGGTGGAACCTGTCAGTTGGTCTGATCACTACACCATGGGCTTCAATTTATGTGCTCCCCTTCGTAGGTCTGCCCCTGTGGAGATGGTTCAATACCGCCCTTTACGGGATGTGCGCCCTGAAGACCTGATGGCGATGTTGAATCTCTCAGAGTTTCTGATTGCCAGCTTGGGTCCAGAGGCCATGGTCTTGGCTTATAATCAGGCCATTTCCTTGGCCCTGGACTCAATTGCTCCTGTCCGTGTTCGTCCCCTCTCTCTCCGCCCTTGGGCCCCATGGTTTGATGGGTCCTTGAGGGAGTTGTGATGTGTGGGATGATGGTTAGAGTGCCATTGGAGGAAATCTGATCTAGATGTCGAACGCCTTAGTTTGGAGGAGCATTATCGGCTCTACCAATCAGAGATCTCCCATAAGAAGGCAGAATTCCTGTCCAGGGAGATCTCTGTTGCTCAGAATCGACCGGCTCAGCTCTTCAGAACTGTGGACAGGCTGTGCAACCCAGCCTGTCTCCAGCTCCATCAAGCTTTTTCACAAAAGGAGTGTGATGAGATCGCTCAATTCTTTGCGAATTAGGTTGCCGACATCAGATCCGAGATCTGTCTGACACACTCTAAGGGGGAAGCTATTGGTCAGCATTTGGCCATGGAATCCTCTGCTTCCTGGTGTTCCTTTGACCTGCCGATGTTCGGTGATATTATACGGATCATCCAGGGGATGCGCCCTATGTGCTGTAGTTTAGATCCGGGTCCTACCTCCCTGATTCTGGGTTGTGTTGAGATCGTTGGCCTGTTTCTGGCTCAAATAATCTGGTGCTCCCTAGAATTGGGTGAGTTTCCTAGTTCCCTAAAGGAAGCTGTGGTGACTCCCCTTTTGAAGAAGGCTCCTTTGGACCCAGATATTTTTTCCAACTACAGACCTATCTCTAACCTTCCCTTTATTGGGAAGGTTATTGAGAAGGTAGTGGCAAACCAGCTGGAGGACCATTTGACCATCCATAGTATCTACAAACCTCTCCAGTCTGGTTTTCATAAGAGGCATAGCACCGAGACTGCTCTGGTTCAGGTGCTCAATGATCTCTTGATGGCAAGAGATCAGAGGAACCACTCTATCTTGGTCCTCCATGATCTCTCTTCAGCCTTTGACGCTGTAGACCATGGGGTTTTGCTCGAGTGTCTGGAGTCCATCTGTGGACTGTCTAGTACAGTGCTCAGATGGTTTTCATCTTTTCTATCTGGGAGAATGCAGAGAGTTGTCTAGGGGAATTTTTCCTCAGACCCTTTTCCTCTGCAGTGTGGTGTCCCCCAAGGCTTAGTGCTTTCCCCCATGTTGTTTGCAGTGTACATGCTGCCCCTCAGAGACATTGTAAGAAGGTATGGGCTGAGGTTTCACTGCTATGCTGATGATACCCAGCTCTACCTGTCTTTTGCGCCCGACCAGGTTAGTGCTCTCTCGGTATTTAATAGCTGCCTCGCTGAAATCCATGGCTGGATGAATGTGAGCTGGTTAAAGTTGAACGCCGATAAGACTGAGGTCATGGTTGTAGACCCGGGTCATGGACGGGGTTGGGGTCTGGTCAGTCCTCTGGCTTACTGCTGGGGGGGATCAGATCCTTACCTCTGAATGGGTGCGTAACCTGGGAGTGGTACTTGACGACGGGCTGAATCTTCGTCATCAGGTGTCAGCAGTCGTTAAGTCTGCATTCTACCATCTTAGGAACATTACCAGGGTGAAACACCTTGTTCCGTACAGCGATTTACCCATGTTGGTCCATGCTTTCATGACCTCACGACTTGACTATTGCAACTCCCTGTACTTGGGGCTTCCTGGGGTTGATATCCGCCACTTGCAGCTAGTGCAGAACGCTGCTGCAAGGTTGTTGACAGGGGTAAATAGAAGGACACATATTACCCCTGTGCTGTGCGATCTGCACTGGCTGCCTATACAGTGGTGGATCACCTTTAAAGTAGGTCTTTTGACCTTCAAAGCCCTGCACGGACTCGGCCCTGACTACCTGAAAGAGCTTCTGATTCCTTACCGCCCTGTACGACAGCTCCGTTCAGCCGACGAGGGGTTGCTAGAGGTTCCGAGGGTTATATTGAAGTCTTCTGGGGCCAGGGCTTTCGTGTTTGTGGCCCCAACCCTCTGGAACTCTCTGCCTCACCGGCTCAGGGAATGCATGACCGTGGAATCTTTTAAGCGGGATTTTAAGACTTTTTTGTGGAGCAAGGCTTTTATAAATTGATACTGTTGTGAATGCTGATTTTATATGTATATTTTGATTCTAATATTCATTTGTACAGCGCCTTGGTGCTTGAAAGGCACTTAATAAATAAAGTTTGATTATTATTATTATTATTATTATTTATTTATTATTATTAAAGTTAACATGAACAATAATGCCAAAAGAAAACAGAAACGTAATCGCAAATGCAAACACGCACATAAACGCCAACCGTAATGTGCACGGTAACGTAACTGCAGTTGTAAACACAAATGGTAATGGTAACAGCAACAGTAATGCAAAAGGAAACAGAAATGCAAAACCAAATGCAAGCGTGTACAGAAATGCAAACCGTAATATGCACAGGCACAGTTAATGCAATTGGAAACGCAAATGGTAACAGTAACAGCAATGAAGACGCAAAGCGAAAGAGAAACACAAATGCAAATGAAAGGGGTACTGGAAACGCAAACTGAAATGCAAACCAAAACAGTAGTGGAAATGCAAGTGGTAACAGTAATGCAACCACAAGCGCAAATGAGAATGCAGAGGGTAACACACACGGAGGCGTGCATGGGAACAGTAACGCAAACAGGTATGGAAACACAAGTGGCAACGCTAACTGTTACAGTAACAGAAGCACACACCCTGTTTTTGCCCAACAGCTGCATAGAGAAACACAGTGTGTACAAAGAATGTATGCATAATGATGGGTCTGGGAGCAGAAAACGAGCATTTGGAATACTATGTTGCTTATATCTCAGGAACCGTACGACATAGAAAACAAATTTAAATTTCACATGATTCATGAGTTTCTGGGCTAGGTTTTTGCTCCGCACCATTTTCGAGATACGAGCCCCAAAAGGCATGGCATACGCCTTCATGTTAGTCTATGGGGAAAAATGCCAACTTTGGAGTACAGTAACTTGGCAGCCATGCAATATTTTTTCACCAAACCACAAAAAGGCACATCCGTGAGATGTTGACTTCCTTCCCTTCAAATTTCAGCCCAAAAGACCAAACGGTTCTTTTGCAGCAGGGTGGCAAAGAACTCCTCTCATTTTGGCCATAGTCTGGAAAAGTAGTGTTGCAATTTGCGACACTTTTAGCAAAAATTTGCTCAAGTGTCGCAGGTGCGACACTACTTTGTGACACTACTGTTTCCGTAAATTTGAAAAACATATTTATGGTGTATTTAACCCCAAATTAAAGACATGGCTAGCATCCCTCAGGGTCTGACTAGGTGAACACAGAAAGGATTGTGTCCCTAGAGGATCCCAATTTTAAATGCCGAGCATTGTTTTAATCACTAACTGAAAACAAAATGGTGGATTTGCAACACTACTAGGGCCATTTGCAACACTAAAAAAGTGCATTTGTGACAATTTCAAGCTTTTTGTTAACTTTTTGCATTGACTTATAATGGGAAATTAATTTTTGAATAACATTTGAACCGTTTATTATTTTTTCATGAAATCTTCAAAAGGCACATTGGGAACCCTGGTCGCACGTTCCCTGAAGTTTTCGGACCGGTCGCACAAACCATGTGACATGTAGGCGAGAGCAAATAATTCACAAAAAAAGTAATTGTGCATTTGGTTGTCGCTTAATAACTCCACAGTCTTATATCCAACCAGTACGAAAGTTGGCATATCCCAAGATCTACCAAGCCCAATCATGCATGCCAACTGTCAGGCAAATCCATTGAATGGTGGCAAAGTTATTAAGGTGCAAATTTCACCCTTTAACCTTAAAAGTGCTCCTCAACCCTAACTATGGTAGCACTACCATGCTACCATAATTATAGGGGCATGGTCACACCCCTATAGTTAGGGTTTGAAGCCACTTCTATGTTAAATTAAAAAATTTTGTGCGTTAATAACTTTGGACCCGGTCAATGGATTTGAATGAAATTTGATACATATGGTGAGGCCTGGTACAACTCTTGATTTCCAAATTTTGTTTGGGTTGGACTTACAGTTTTTGCACAGCAAAATGCTGAAAAATGCACTTTTTGACAGTTATGTGTGCAGTTTTTCAGATTTTGTCCATGGCACTGCATGGCCATCGTATGGGGTGCCACTCTGTGACTTGACTCACCTGAAAGAGCTTGGGTGAAGAAAGATGCTGCATTTCATTTGGTGAAAACATATTAATGCATTCAAAAGTTATTAAAGTTTTTAAGTTCCCATTATAAGTCAATGGGAAACTTTATATGGTTATTTTGCGAAAGAATGGGGTTTTGGCCATCTGGTCCCTCCTCGCGATCAAAGACTTTGCAGGCTTGCGAAAAAAGAATCTTTGATCGTGAGGAATTCTTTGATCGTGACGTCCACCATCTTGTTTTCAGTTTGCAGTCGGAAAAATAGAAATTTCTCGACTCAAGGGGGGGGACTTCTGAAGTAAAACTATGTTGGGTTTTGCTCAGGGATCTTCCCTATATCGAGCCATACTTGTGGTTTCTTGTAAATTAGTCAAAAAGTAGAGTTTTCAAGTTTCTAGCTCTTTGATCACGGCTTGCGCTAGCGGACTTTGATTGCAAGCTCGCAAATTCTTTGATGATGAGATTCTTTGACCACAATCTTTGATCGCAAGGGTGCGACTAGATGGGTGGATGAAAAAATCTATTTTCTCAGATCAGGGGTGACTTATAAAGCCAGTCTAGAATGGATTTTGCTCAGAGGGCTTGGTTCTGGTTTCATGTATTTTTGTTTAAAACTTTAGGTTTAACATTTTTTATTCTTTGATTATGAGCCTGCAAATCCTTTGATCATGAGATTCTTTGATCACGATCTTTGATCATGAGGGATGGACTAGATGGCCAGATCTGGAGTGACCAGATAGCCCAATTTTAGCAATATTTAAAATGTAATATCTGGGAAACAGTTTGGTCTTTTAAGTTGAAATTTGGAGGGTGTTGACGGGATGTCCTGTAGATGTGAATTATGGTGATTAGGTGTTGGAGAATCCATGTTTTGTGGAGATATTGCGTGGCACAGTTTAGGTTTTTGCAGACAGTGTTTTGCATTGTGGTAGTGGCTTGAAATTTATAGAGTAGCTAGCCTTACTGCCATGGATGTACTTTTCAGTTATTAGGTGTGTAAAATGTTAAAAGATGCAGAATTATGTGACTCCAATGAATGAATCTTTGTTTTGTTTCAAGGTGGTGGGAACATGGGTCCTTTGGTCCCACGCTCCGACCCATATGCGCTCCAAGGTGGTGGGAGGGTGGGGCCTGAAGAGCCCCACCCTCTTACCTATATGCACTCCCACTAATGGATATTAATTCAGTAGTTGTACTGTTATGTTAGGTATAAATTGACATGTTGGTGGGAGCACGGGACCCGAAGGGACCCACACTCCCACCAAGTTGATGTCTAACATGTAAACAGGTGTGGAATTATGCCACTCTGATGAATGAAACTTTGTTTTATTTCAAGGTTCCGACCCATATGCACTCCCTCCAATAAATGTTATAGTCAGTAGATGTACTGAAATGAATGCCCCCCCACACCAAGTACTAGATCCTGAGTGCAGAACCACAGGCCAACTAAAGCCATGTACATAAACAGAATACCTCCCTCATACCACCTGCACACAAGTTAGAACACTGAAGAGTTGCACGGCCTAAGCCTGGCAATGCTCCCCATCCCCCCCGACCAGGTAGTGGATCCTAAGTGCAGAGCCACAGGCCAGCTGAGACCATGGGCATCAATTGTATAGCTCCATGACACCAACTGAACACTAGTTATGACACTCATGAGTTGCACGGCCTCGGCCAGGTGATACACCCACTCCTCCAGACCAGGTACTAGATCCTGAGTGCAGAGCCACAGCCCAAATAAAGCCATGGACATAAATGTTATACCTCACTCATACCAGCTGCATACAAGTTAGAACACTGAGGAGTTGCACGGCCTCAGCAAGGCAATGCCCCCCCGAACAGGTACTGGATCCTAAGTGCAGAGCCACAGCCCGACTAAGGCCATGAACATCAATGGTATATCTCTGTGATACCATCTGCAGACTAGTTATGACACCCATGAGTTGTATGGCCTCAGTCAGACAATGACTCTCCCCCAAACAGGTACTGGATCATGACTACAGAGTTATAGCCCAACATCATCAGTTTACCTCTGTGATACCAACTGCAGACTAGTTATGACTCTCATGAGTTACACAGACTCAGCCAGGCAATGCCCCCAACCCCTAGACCAGCAATTGGATGCTGAGTGCAGACCCACAGCCCAAATAAAGCCATGGACATAAACAGTATACCTCCCTCATACCAGCTGCACACAAGTTAGAACACTGAGGAGTTGCATGGAGTCAGCCAGGCAATGCCCTCCCCTGAAGAGGTACTGGATGCTGAGTCCAGAGCCACAGCCCAACTAAGGCCATGAACATCAATGGTATATCTCTGTGATACCATCTGCAGACTAGTTATGACACCCATGAGTTGTATGGCCTCAGCCAGACAATGACTCTCCCCCGAACAGGTACTGGATCATGACTACAGAGTTACAGCCCAACTAAGGCCATGAACATAAGTGGTATAGCTCTGTGATACCAGCTGCACACCTGTTAGGACACCGAGGAGTTACATGGCCTGAGCCAGGCAATGTCCCACTCCCCCGAAACCAGGTACTGAATTTTGAGTGCAGAGTCACAGCTGAAGTAAAAGTGTGGACATCAATGGTATAACTCTCTGATAGCAGTTGCAGACATGTTAGGACAGTGAGAAGTTGTGTGGCGTCAGCTAGGCAATGCCCCCACCCACTCAGACTAGGTACTGGATCCTGAGTTGCGAGCCACAGCATGACTAAAACCATGGACATCAGTGGTATACCTCCCTGATACCAGCTGCACAGATGTATGACACTGAGGAGTTGCACGGACTGAGCCAGGAAAAGCCCCCACCCTGCCCCTCTCTGAGACCAGGTACTGGATGCTGAGTGCAGAGCCACAGCCTGAGTAAAACCATGTATATAAATGGTATAGCTCCATGATGCCAGCTGCACACCTGTAAGGGCACCCCCAGATCAGGTACTGAATCATAGATGCAGAGACAGAGCCCAACTAAAGTCATAAACATCAATGGTATACCTCCCTGATAGCAGTTGCACTCATGTATTTTAAAGAAGGAGCCAAATAAGTCATTACCAAACAATAATGTTTTAATTATAGAAATATACATTTTTTTATAAAAATATGTTTTTTTATAATTCTTTTTGAAAAATAGTAAAATAAATGTGTGTTTCTTCACATGGAGGGGAAGGGATAATAAATAAAACATTAATAAAATAAAATAAAAGCTGTAAAATAAATAAAAGTGTTGCTTCATACAGGGGAAGGGGTATGTAACTCATACTAAAAAAATAAATGATTTTGGGGAAAAGTATTAAAAGAATGGCCAGGAGTGATAGGGAAGTTCTGTTCATTTAGACTGTTGTGCCTTGGGGAGAGGAGGAGGAAGAGGAAGACTGTGCAGGAGCTGGTGGGACTTGGTGCCCCTCATCTTTAGGTGGTGGTGGTGTTGTGGGAGGGGCACCTTCGAGGGGCTCTTGCTGCTGAGGAGCTGTGAAGGGTGGGTCATCCTGAAGGTGCTGCAGGTCCTGGCGGAGGAGATGGTAGATGGCCTCCGTGGCCTCCAGCTGGTTCTCAACCAGCTGCACCATGAGACTGTGGGTGGTCTCAAGAGATGCAACAGAGACCTCGTCCATTTCCCTTAGCAATCTTATGGATTGGGCGAGGCCTCTGTTGCTCTGCTTAAGACCACGGGTGGCAATTAAGGCCACATGCGCTACACGCCCATGTCACTGCAGCAAATCTATTATTTCAGAATTTTGATCAATAATATAGTCAAGTTTTGCTACAGCAACATGGGCGTGTTGGGCTGCAGCCCTGTTGCCACCCTCCACGGCCTCGAACAGCTGGTTGAGAGTGTTGCTGATGGTACCAGAACAGCCAAAGGCTCTGTGGGGAGAAAAATGACAACAAGAGACATGTCAGTAAACTGAGCTGTTCTGTACTCTTATGTTAATATACTGTAGTGAAGTATATAGGGTTGCAAATTTATCTCAGCACTTCCCACAAGTGCTCCTGCTTCAAACCTCCATAGCTCTTTTCCTCCCCAGCCTCCTCTCTCCAAGACACTTACTGATCTACCTTCAAATACACTATGCACTTCTCCTTACTTATCTGTCCCTCCTCCCACCTTACTTGCACTCTCATCCCTCCTCTCTTGACTCTCACTTCCATCACCTACTACTAACATATCCAATTCCCTGTTGCACTTAAATGCTCAACATGTTCACCTTTCTTATAGCAAATTGTGGTGTAGTTTTGTTCCTTGTACTGCTCCAGTGTTATTTTGTTTACTTTCTGCACTGCACTAGCATTGCAGCCTCCTTGTTTCTATGGAAATATTTGTAAATTGGTCTATATACTATTGTCAACCATTTTCTGTACTTGTATCGAAATGTTTTCCAGTATTATTGTATTGTTGTATTGCTGTACTGTACCCTCCCAGGTCATGCCTGAAAATAGTCATTGCTATGGCTAGTGCACCTACCCGGTAAACAAAAACTAAATAAATAAATAAATATTTTTTAATTAATGATAGAGGCACTGTATTTACATCTATGGTAGATTAGTATAGCTGTTTTGATTTCATAATACTGTAATTAAACTGTGTTACTGATAGCTTTCACCCCTCCCTTCCTCCAGCCCTCATAACCTGCCACTCCTTGTGGTGCTATCTGGCTGTATGACCCTTCCCCCAGCTCTCAGTAAATGCCGCTCCTTGCGGTGGTATCCGTGGTGCCTGCAAAAAAAACTCCCCGCTTGAAGCCCCCATGAATGCCAACCTCTGCAGCACTCGGACAATGATGAAAGACCCACCCCCCACCCAGGCACCCACAGTCCACCCCCTCTCCTCCACCCCACCACGGTCCCACAAACTCAGGAGATCAATAATGTGTAACACAAGTCAAGTGGAAAAGTCCAGCTACATAAATTACATATGCATGGTGTACTTGTGGGATAAAAATGTTATTTGTCCAGTAGTCTGTGATGTCTTTGCTACTCATGAGGTTTCTCAAGGTGAGAGGCTACTGTTTAAATATTATAAGTTGGTTGTGACACTGGTGCAGTACACATATCCTTTGTATCTATGCACAAAGACTGCTTCAACATTGAATTTTTCATTGAACAACATGAACAGTAGTATTGTACAATGGTGTCATCTGCAGAATTATTATGTGTTATACCTGTGAAAAAAACTTCAGCAAAATAAAACAAATTCAATAGCTGTTATTAGATTTGTATTATACAATGGTGCATGCAAAATCTTGTAACCTCACTGGTCAAAACACATGACATGATCTTGATAAATCCTCCAGTATACCCACTGTAAAAGTTTAATATGACTATTAAAACAAAGAACAACTTGAACATTGTATAATAGCAAGATACTGTGACCGAAACTGGGTATATGGATAGATTTACCACTTCTGGTGTTGTTAAGTCACTCAGCTGCGCCTCGTGAATGAACCATACCAGGCGTGGTAAATACACCAATATACACACTCTCTATCATAGTATGTTGCTTAAACAAACCACACTCAAGCAGTATTTGCTGGTGAGAAATGCTGCAATGGTGTTTTAAGATTGCATAATATACTCAAGTGTCTTTTATATTATAAGATATGGTGTGATTTACCATGGCTGCAGTGGTTTGCGTACAAGGTGCAGCTGAGTGGGTAAATCTTTGCCAGGCATAGTAATTCTCCTGAGAACTCCTATTCAGCCCAGGATGTGCGGCACATATGCTGGTGCAATCCTGCATTGCACTGCATGGGGGGGCTCAAAGTTGAGCCCTTGCAGAGTAGGAACAACACCTGGCCACCAAAAGGCAGGCTGCAGTATTGCAGGGTGCAACATAGCAGCCTCACTGTGGGTGGCCACCTGCCCACCCAGAACACCATCTATAGGCACACACACTGAACATGGAACCCCTCCCACCTGTAGCCATGACAACGCGGTATATGATTTTATAATTAGCAAAAAAGAGCAGAAAATGCAATTTTTGTTAACTTTTTTGCCAAACGTATGCAAAAAAGGATAAACAATCAAAAACAAATGTCCCTGCATTGACAGAAAGCATCCCTTTGCATAAATGAAATATACAATGGTGAGCTGTTAGAGAAATTATTTTTCTACACTCGTGCTGTTTGACCTCGGACATCTCAAGTCATGGCTTACGCCACTCGTGAGGTTATCCGAGGTCAAACAGCACTTGTGTAGGTAAATCATTTCTCTGTCAGCTCACCATTGTCTATCCCTATTTACTGTATTAATTTCTATGCTGTAGATGCAATAGGTGCCATTGTCATGTATAGTGATTCGTTATCAGAGGATTTAGAATAGAGGAAACTGGCAGTTTCATTTTTGGATTGACTATTCAATCATGTTCATGGTATAACTGAAGTTACTTACGTTCCTCAGCTGGAGGCCCAGGCAGACTTGCAGCACATGGTGGATGACCTGCTGCTGGAGCTGTTGGTGTTTCCACCACAGAGGGGTTGATGGTGACAATTTTGACCTCCTCTGTGGACTCTTCTGCTCCAGCAGCAGCCTCCATTGATGTTTCATCCTCTGTAAAAAATATAGAAAAAGGGAAAACATTATTTGTCTGAAGATGTTGTTATGTGTATGTCTACCTCTGTAGTACCAGTTGTACTGAATTGTAAATACTGAGGAGTTTAATGGGATCAGGCAAGGAATTCCCCCCCCCCGTATCAGAACAGGTACCGGATCCTGAGTGGACAGCCACAGGCTAACTAAAGATGTGGACATCAATGGTATACCTGCCTGATACTAGCTGAACACAAGGTAGGATGGTGAGGAGTTTGAAAGCCTCACCCAGACAATGTCTTGCCCCTTCCCCCTATTGGATCACGTAGTTTCAAGGGGCCAGCTACAGAATACTCCCACCTCCCCCACCTCCACCCTCCTCAGATTAGGTAGTGGATCCTCAGTGCAGAGGAACAGGAAAAGTAAAGCCATGGACATCAATGGTATCCTTTCCTGATTGCATCTACACAGAAGTTACGACACTGAGGAGTTGCATGGCCTCAGCCAACCAGTGATCCCAACTATGGACACCAGGTAGTGCCAGCTGAGTGCAGAGTGACACACTAAGTAAATGTGTGGATATGGATGCTATACCTCCCTGATATGAGCTGCACACATACTAGTACAGTGAGGGGTTGCAGTGCCTCAGGCAGGAAATGCACCCACCTCCACTAGAACAAGTACTGGATCTTGAGTGGACAGCCACAGGCTAACTAAGATGTGGACATCAATGGTATACCTATGTGATACCAGATGCAGACAAAGTGGGACACTCAGGAGTTTTAAGGACTGATCCAGACAATGCCCCGGCCCTCAGATCAGAGAGTTGATCATTAGTGCACAGTTACAGGCCAAATAAAGCTGTGGACATCAATGGTAAAGGTTACTGATAGGTCCACACAGGTTAAGACACTGAAGAGTTGGATAGCCTCAATGAAGCAATGCCCCCACCTACAAACAACAGACACTGGATCCTGAGTGCAGATCCACAGAGTAAGTAAAGCCATGGATATGAACGGTATATCTCCTTGATAGTAGCTGCACACATATTAGGACAGTGAGGAGTTGCAGTGGTTGAAGCAAGCAATGCTCCCACCCCTCAGAGAAGAGGTACTGGGTCATGAGTGGACAGCCACACGGTACTAAAGATGTGGACATCAATGGTATCTGTACGTGATACCAGCTGCACACAAGGTGGGACACTGAGGAGTTTCAGGGCCTTACGCAGACAATGCCCCCTTCCCCTTGCCTCGCATCAGGGAGTGGATTGTCAGTGCAGAGCTACAGGCCAAGTACAGCCATGGACAGCAACAGTATACCTTACTGACACAAGCTCCAGACAAGTTAGGACACTGAGAAGTTGCATTATTTTAGCCAGGCAATGGTCCCACCTTCCAACACCAGGTACTGGATAATGAGTGCAGTCAGACACTAAGTAAAACTTTGGATATGGACGGTATGCCTCCCTGATATGACGTGCACAAATGTTAGGACAGTGAGGACTTGCACTGACTCAGGCAGGCAATGCTGCCCCCCTCCCACCCCAGAACAGGTACTAGATCCTGAGTGCACAGCCACAGGTTAACTAAAGATCAGTACATCAATGGTATATGTCACTGATAACAGCTGCACACAAGGTAGGACAGTCAGTAGTTTGAAAGGGTCAGGTAGACTATACTGCCCCCCTTCCCCTCCCACTCTCTGGATAAGGTAGTAGATTCTTAGTGCAAAGGTACATGCCAAGTAAAGCCATGAACATAAATTGTATAGGTTACTGACAGCAGCTCAACACAAGTGAGGACACTGTGCAGTCGCATGTTCTGACTCAGAAAATGTTTCTACCTCCCCACACGAGGTACTGGATGCTGAGTGCAGAGTCACACACTAAGTAGAGCTGTGGATATGGACAGTATGCCTCCCAGATATGAGGTGCAGACATGTTAGGACAGTGAGGAGTTGCACTGACTCTGGCAGGCAATGCTGGCTCTCCCCCCCAGAACAGGTAGTAGATGCTGACTGCACAACTACGGGCTAACTAAAGATTTCTACATGAATGGCATGTCTCACTCTTAACAGGTGTAGAAAAGGTAGGAGACTCAGTAGTTTGGAGGGCTCAGGTAGATAATACCCCTCCCACTCTCCTTCAGATCAGGTAGTGGATCTTCAGTGCAGAGGTGGAGGCCAACTAAAGCTGTAAACATGAACGGTATAGTTTCCTGATAGCAGCTACAAACAAATTAGGACACTGAGCAGTTGCCAGGCAATCATCCCATCTCCTCACAGTAGGTACTGGATCCTAAGTGCAGAGTCACAGACTAAATAAAGCTGTGAATATTGACAGTGCACCTCTGTGATATCAGCTGCACACATGTTAGGACTGTAAGTAGCTGAACTGCGTCAGGCAGGCAATGCTCAAAACCACATACCTTCCCTCTCCCCAGAACAGGTACTAGATGCTGAGTGCACAGCCATAGGCTAACTGAACATGTGGACATCAATAGTATACGTCAGTGATAGGAGCTACACATAAGGTAGGACACTGAGGAGTTTCAAGGCCTGACCGAGACAATGCCCCCCACCTTGGATGAGGTAGTAGATTGTTAGTGCAGAGCTACAGGCCAACTAAAGCCATGGACATTAATGGTGTAGCTTCCTGATATTTATTTATTTATGTTTTTGGTGACCGGGTAGGCAAGTTGATCCAAAGGACCATTTTCAGTTGTGACCTGGGCCATACAGTGGCAGACAATACAAGGCTGAAGTAATAGGCACAGGTTACATTACAGAGAGAGCAATATACACTGAGTAGCATGAAATCAACAACAATGAAACATTACCCATCAAATCCAACACACAAGTTTCATAGCAAATACAAGAGTGCATGCCTGGGTCTCGGACACATGGTTGATCATTCTTGGAGCGGTCAAATCATAGATCCGCACATCACTTGATCAGTCAGGATGCGACAGTGCAAGGTGGAAATGCCTTATGGCTTCACACAAGTTAGGACATTGAGAAGTTGCATGTGTCAGACCAGGTAATGCTCCAATCTCTGCACACCAGGTACTGGATGTTGAGTGCAGAGTCAGACAGTAAGTAGAGCTGTGGATATTGACGGTATAGCTCCATGATATGAGCTGCACACATGTGAGGAAAGTGAAAAGTTGCACTGCTTCAGGGAGGCAATGCCCACCCTCACAACAGGTACTGGATCCTGAATGCACAGCCACAGGCTAACTAAAGATGTGTAGATCAATGGTATGTCTCTCTGATACCAGGTGTGCACAAGGTAAGACACTGACTAGTTTCTAGTGGTCAGCTAGACAATAGCTCCCCCTGATCTGGTAGTCAATGCTCAGTGCAGGGCTACAGGCTAGTGAAAGCTGTGGACATCAATGGTATACCTTCCTCATAGCAGCTCCACACAAGTTACGACACTGAGGAGTTGCATGCCCTCAGCCAGGCAATGGTGTCTGGTCCCCACAACAGGTACTAGATCCTGAATACAGAGCCACAGACTAAGTAAAACTGTGGATATTGATGGTATACCTCTGTGGTATCAGCTGCAGACATATTAGGACAGTCAGGAGTTGTACTGCCTCAGGCACCACTCCCCCCCTCCCCAGAACAGGTATTCGATGCTGAGTGCACACCTACAGGCTAAGTAAAGATGTGGACATCAACAGTATACCTGCCTGATACCAGCTTCACATGAGGTGGCACACTCAGGAATTCCAAGGGCTCAGCCAGAGAATACCCCCCCCCAATTAGGTCAGGTAGTGCATCGTCAGCCCAGAGCTGCAAGCCAACTAAAGCCAGGGACATCCTGATAATACCTCTACACAACTTAGGACACTGAGAAGTTTGATGACCTGAGCCAGATGATGGTCCCACCTGTGCACACCAGGTACTAGATGGTGAGTGCAGAGTGACAGAGTAAGTAAAGCCTGCACACATGTCAGGACAGTGAAGAGTTGCATAGTCTGAGCCAGGCAATGCCTCCCCCCTCCAAACCAGGTACTGGATCATGAATGCACAGCTACACCCCAACTAAAACTGTGGACGGGCTCACTGCACAGTGGCCCCTAGACCTTCAAGATCAGGCATGACATCCTGAGTACAGAGCCACATCTGAAATAAATCTGTAAACATTAATGTAATATTTCTCTGATACAAGGTGCCAGATGCTATGACATTGACTAGCTGCACAGTCTATGCCAGGCAATGATGGCAGCACAGAAGAGCACATATTGGACCTTCAGTGGAAAGACAGATGCCAGTATATCATTGTGGCTCACCAGCAGAGTCGAGCACTAGTAGCTGCTCAACTGGAGTCCATCGGTCCTCACCTTCCAGGAGTGGTACAAGATGGACTCATTGGGAGGAAGCAGGGATGGTCATTGTAGTGGCTGAGGGAGAAAGAAACAAATATTTAATGTTTTTTATAAGTGTGTATACTATACAATTTCAGTTTAGTAGTACTTGAAAGTGTGCTGCAGTATATTACCATGTGGTACATGTCGATGTTACACTCTGACAACTAAGACACAGGTTTACATATTGTACAATATATTATTGTTTGGCTTTAGTCTGTTAGTAATAGTCTAGGAAGACAATGTTTTATGTGACCTGTTATGTTACTTGACTGGGACAATTAGAAGTAACATAAATAGGAAAAGAAAGGTACATTGGGTAAAGATTTGATATATCATGACTGACATAATGCAGTTCAGATGATGAGTCATGGTGGGATGACACTGTTTGTCACGTATTGTGGATTCATGTACAACATATGTAAGATATTTGGTTATTTCACCATGAGACATGTACTATTATGTCTTATTCATTCCATAGGATAATATAGAGGATAATGCCTGATGTGCAGGTGATAATCATGGTATAATCACCTCGAGTGGTTGCTAGGGCATCAGTAAACCTCGAGAGCGCAACTCAAGAGGTTTACAATTAGCTAGCAACCACGAGAGATGATTACCTGGTATCACCTGTACATCAGACATATCATTATAATGTATGGGACTCGACATGAGAAGTCACTCCCGAACACAAGTAATTTTAGCCTTACCTTATTAATGTTTCTGCACTACAGCCACATGATCTGTAGGGGAACAATTTATTAGGATACACACACTGAATGACAGTGGGCCAAAATAGCACCAGAGTTAAAATCTCTATTAGATATAGAGATTGCTAGACTCAGTAACAGTAAACTGAGACAACTGGAATATTATTTGAATACTATACTGAGGCTAACAATCACATTCTGGGTGTGTAGAATACTGGGTAACACTGACATTCTGTTTTGTAAGCCCACTGCTATGACATAGACGAGATAGGTTTATAAGGTTCTGATATCACAACAGTGGGATTACAAGGTTGTAATCTGTTTGATTTCAGTGGGTAATAAGGGCTACCCATACATTATATATGTAATAATAACTAGGTTAGGCTTTTTCCCATAGGGAAACCATGGCATAATTTGCCATTATTAAGGAGCATTTATAACGGCAAACATGCGCATGGTTTCCCTCGCTATGTGCATGCCCAACCTACAGCTCTTCCAGGTTTTCACCGCTCGCCACCAGATTTCTTCGTCGGTTGAAACCGCACCGCCGCCACTATCTCTAGGTGGTAAGTAACTATTTTAAAAAAAAACTTCCTAACAAAAATCACACCGTAAAGGGGACAACAAAACAAGAAAAAGTAAACTGCTGCTAAGCGACTAAGGACTCAGCTAAACATCATCCAGACCACAGTTGCACCAGACATTTATTTTATATAATTGGCTGTGGCGAAAAAGCCTAACCCAGCAATTATATAAAATAAAAATTGGTGGTGTGTAAACTTAGATTTTACACACACACCCCTTGGGATGGATACACCTGGATAAACCCCTCGAGCTTACTTTTCGGGGTTTATATGCCATCCAACCCCTCGGGTGTGTGTAAAATCTCGTTACACACACCACCCCATACTTTATTCTGCATATAATACAATAGGTAACACAAAAGCTAGCTCCTTATTTGTTACTGAACAGGATAAAGAAACTGCAACTCTTTCTAGTAACCAATGGGAAAATGTCCCATGTGCAGTCCCTTGCCTTATTTCCTATCAAAATCTCTCTGACATGGAACATCAAACATATCTGCTACCACCTTGCATATTGTTGGTAGTGACTGCAGTAAGTGTAAAAAAAAACCAAAAAAAACATGAAATTTTCTTTTCACTGATCCATCACACTGAGGTTGATGAATGTTTTTTAACATTCTGAAAATCTTCCTAGGAAAAACTATGTCCCACAACTGTGATTAGTATTACCTGACAGCACAGTTTCAGCATTCAATGAGCCAGTCTCTGCAAGTGTTTCAGAGGTTGCACCAATACCTACAGTTCTATGATACACTATTTTTTTACCTTCCCAGCAACAAATCAGTATATAAATATGTTTATGCTAACAATTAATAAGATGTCTAATATGCCAGTAGAGGGTGTGGGTGATGTCAGGATTTACCCATGCCTGGCATGTTGGTGGTGCCTTGGGTGCACCTCGGGACCGAACAACACATCAGCTGTGGGTAAATATTGAGATCAGCCAGACTCTCTTGAGGTAAACTGCTTGTACTGCAGTTTTGGCAGTTTATATTATTGACTAAGCAATTCAATAGGATTAAGAAGTTGTTTGACAATTTAACAAATTTGAGAAAAATGTGTATGTATGGTATTTAGAGACTGGGAGAATAAGTAAGAGTGGTGTAATGCTGAAATGTGCTAATATCAGTATCTTGTTAGGTGGCAATCACACTTGTTTTTTTATGGAATACTGTATTGCATTACAATTACAGTCTACCAATGCTGTTATGTGTGATATATGACATTAGTTAATAAGATTCTCAGACAAACTTAACAAGAAACTGAGGGTGTCATTGGATTCATTTAACTGCTCTGACAGATTTGTTGAAGATATAACATTTTAAACACTGAAGACTGTTAAAAAAGATGTACTTACTACCATGATGCCATTCTCCAAATTCTGGCTTCCCTACTTCCTCCCACATAGCAAATGCTATGTCATACCAGCTCGGGACGCTCCTGCGCATCTCACCCACCAATGCCTTTGCTTTGCGAAAGGTCTGGCAGGTGAGTTTACACTTCCTCCGGTAGTCGTCTGCAGTCTTATTGATTTCTTCTCTCCCCAAGGCACGGCTAAACTGTATAAAAAACATACAAAAGAAAGAAGCTGTTAATAAGTTAGTAATGATTTTGAATGTGGTTCATTTATTCATTAGTATATGACAAGTTCAACTTTATGTGTACTACTTTTGTATTTTACACATTTTACAGTTAGCAAATGAGGTATTGGAGTTCTGTGGTACTGATCATCTCATGTAATGCAGCATCTTTGTAAAGTAATCATTTCTTTCATTGAAAAAGGTTTAAATATTCCATCCTAAGTATGAATACTAAGACATTAGGTACTGTAGTAAGTGTTCCTCTGACAGGTTAAACTTTTCTTTCACTTAACTTGTACTATTACATTCTATGTTAATGTATATAGTGAGAGTACCTGTCTGATGGATTAACTATTTCACAAAAAGAGCGATTTATTATGAAATACAATACAGTGACTTCAACAATTTGACATATGAAGAGGATAGTGTATGCTCAGCCACATACAGCAAGGGAATTCTTCACCTGAGTGTTTTCTATGATGTCTGATGACCTCGAGAATGAAGCTCGAGAGGTCCTTTTGCTATCATAGAAAACACGGGGGTGAAAAGTTGCCGAGTTGTTTTGGAGGCCATACACTGTTCTAAATACTGTATCGTGTCCCAAAATAGAGGATGACTTCCATTTTTTGACCATTGTTTCTCACTGGAGGCCCACACTGGTGGTCTCTTCAGCCACCTGGCCAGCTCATGTGCAAGAGTCACCAACTGCCCCCTCCTATGAATGGCGCTAGTGGGGGTGATTGCATTGTGATGTCATCACTAACGCTGAATGAAAATTCATTCTACGTTACGACGATCTCACCACTGAAGCAGAATGACTTTTTGCTGTGTATGGATTTCGATACAGAGCCACATTCCACCATACACAATATCAATATACAAGTTTTGTGTGCAGATAAAGCTATAGACTTGTATCAGGTCTGCTCGAATGTGCAGCTAGCAGCCTTATTGTGCTGGTACCTGTGACTTACACACTCATATTCCATTGACCCTGCCTGTTCCCCTGTGTCATCCCATTTTGAAGCACTCAAGAGTCCCAGTGGATACCACTTCTGCAGGTAACATAATCCACTCAGCTAGCACCATCTTTGTAAAAAAAGTGTATGCTTGTGTCTATGCTCAACCTTACTATAGGCAGTCTTATATCATGGCCCCTGCTGTCCCTTTCCTTCGTCAGTATGAAAAGCCCTCTGTAGATGTGTTGTTTATTGCCTTCAACACAAAACACTGCTACCCAGCTACCCTTGTAAAATAAAATTTACAGCGCACATTAGTGGCCAGAAATTTCCATGTTCAATAGCTACTAAGTGGGTGCAAATCTGTGGCATTGTAATTACATAGTTGTTGCAGTCTTAGCACTCTTTACAATAGAAGCCTTCTATGGGCAAAGTGAAACATGTGGCTGTGGCTTCTTAGAACCCTTGAGAACACCATTCATTTTGTACCATTTATGAAATGAAACGTTGCACTGGTGTATAACTGCTTCTGGTTGTAGGTCTTGAAATTATTACATCTATAACCAGTGTGCTATTTCTTAGTAATCTGTCCTGCTATGCTATTGCTCCACAGATATTACTATTCTACTATACATAATATGTAAGAAAACAAATATTTTTATACTGTTAATTTATACCCGTGACTTATGTTACCCCAGGTATGTGACAGACTCAGGTTTGTAGCTCGCATCACAAACCTGGGGTCGGTGTTTTGCCTTACAGCCCGAAAGAGGGCTAGCACCTCCCTATCACTCCAGCTTTTTGGCATCTTGAAATTCTGTAAAAAAACATTTATTTTTCTTTAGAACAATGGAACATAAGATTTATTGTACTGTTAGTATTTGTGCAGGACTGACAAAGGACATGTGTGCACAGTGCATGTGAGATACAGTGGCACATTTGTGGGATGTGTATAAACTAGCTTAGGTAGTTGTGTCATGTGGCATTGCAAACTTGATGTGCCAGTGCATTGTAGATGTATCACTCAATGCCACTAATGATATGTGGTGGATTTGTAGTGGCAGTGAAGAGGGTGTGTATATGCATATCTGGTGCAGTGCCATTTATAGTACAAGTCAAAGGTCTATAACCAGAGTAGTCTTGGTATGTGCCTGCAAAAGATAAGTGTAGTGCCACTACAGTTATTTAGGTGTTCACCCACAGGCAGGCTGCTATAGTGTAGACAGCAGGATGACAGCTTGCGTAGTATTCAAGTACATGCAGCTCCCCCAGGCAGGCAATGGCACTATACTGTCTGACACTCACTCTGGCTCCAGGTGGTTTTGTGGTTCTGCTTTGCTGATATCTACCTTGGCCAAAAGAGACTGTAAAAGAAAGTTGTGGTGCAATAGTAGTCCTCTCTGTCACATGTTGTATCTAGAGCTCCAAAATATGTAACACATTAGTGTTTGAGTTGACTTGTTTCACCCCCCACCCTGTCTGGCTGTGGCAGCATCACCGGAAAAAATATGGTACTAAATAGACAATTGTAATAGTCCTGAAATTATAATTGTATGTTGCATCATTACATACTGAGCTGCAGACTATTAAAACAAGAATTAACATTTGATAACTTACTTTTAGCTTGTTTGGAAAACAAGTAATTTCTTTTTCTTGTTTGATGATGTGTTGAAATAACTAGACATTGACTATGAGAAAAAGCTGAGGTGTTGTACTATTCTGTAACAAAGACTGATATTTGCCAGATTTTGTGTCCTATTTACGTGTATATCAGTTTTATGATCAAAAGTACCACTAATACAGAACTACAGCCATGGACACGTATGGTATAGCTCCCTGATACATGGAGCACACGTTAGGACACTGAGGAGTTGCATGGCCTCAGCCAGGCAATGCCCCCACTCCTTCTGATCAGGTACTCAATCCTGAGTGCAGAGCTACAGCCCAACTAAACCCATGGTCATTAATGGTATAACTCCCTGATACCATGTGCACACAAACTAGGACACTGATGAATTGCGTGGCACCAGCCAGGCAATGCCAAAATCCTCCCCCAGTCAGGTACTGGTTCCTGAAAGGATAGCCACAGGTTAGCTAAAGACATGGAGATCAACGATATACCTCCATGATAGCAGGTGCACACAAGTTAGGAGTTGCATGGTGTCAGCCAGGCAATGCTTCCAATCCCCCAGACTAGGTACTAGATCTTGAGTGTAGAGCCACACTCCAACTAAACCCACGGACATCAATGGTATACCTTTCTGATACAAGCTGCACACAAGTCAGAACATTGAGGAGTTGAATGATGTCAGCCAGGCTATGCTCCCACCCCCCTTTACTAGACCAGGTAGTGGATCCTGAGTACAGAGCCACAGCCCAAGTAAAGCTGTACACATCAACAGTATACCTCCCTCATACCAGCTGCAAACATGTTAGGAGACTGAGGAGTTAAATGGGCTCAGCCAGGCAATACCCCCTGTCCCCTGACCAGGTAGTGCATCCTGAGTGTGGAGCCACATCCAACTAAACCCATGAACATCAATGGCATAGCTCCATGATACCAGCTGCACACTAGTTATGACACTGATGAGTTGCATGGCCTCAGCCAGGCAATACCCCCACCCCCCCAGACCAGGTACTAGATCTTGAGTGCAGAGTCACACCCCAACTAAAGGCATGGACATCAACAGTATACCACTCTGATACCAGCTGCACACAAGTTAGAACATTGAGGAGTTGCATGACCTTAGCCAGGCAATGCCCACACCCCTCCAGACCAGGTAGTGGATCCTGAGTATGGAGCCACAGCCCAAGTAAATCTGTGGACATCAGTGACATACCTCCTTCATACCAGTTGCACACATATTAGGAGACTGAGGAGTTGCACAGTCTCAGCCAGGCAATAACCCCCCCGACCAGGTAATAGATGCTGAGTGAAGAGCCACAGCCCAACTAAACCCATGGACATCAACGGCATACCTCCGTGATACCATCTGTACACTAGTTATGACACTGATGAGTTGCACATCCTCAGTTAGGTTATACCCCCACCCCCCAGACAAGGTACTAGATCCTGAGTGTGGAGCCACACTCCAACTAAACCCATGGACATCAATGGTATACCTGTCTGATACAAGCTGCACACAAGTCAGAACATTGAGGAGTTGCATTATGTCAGCCAGGCCATGCTCCCACCCCCCCTTACCAGACCAGGTAATGGATCCTGAGTACAGAGTCACAGCCCCAGTAAAGCTGTAGACATCAACGGTATACCTCCTTCATACCAGCTGCACACATGTTAGGAGACTGAGGAGCTGAATGGGCTCAGCCAGGCAATACTCCTCGTCCCCAGACAAGGTACTGCATCCTGAGTGTGGAGCCACATCCAAATAAACCCATGAACATCAATGGCATAGCTCCATGATACCAATTGCATGCTAGTTAAGACACTGAAGAGTTGCATGGCCTCAGCCAGGCAATACCCCCTCAGACAAGGTACTAGATCCTGAGTGCAAAGCCACACCCCAACTAAAGCCATGGACATCAATGGTGTACCTTTCTGATACCAGCTGCACACAAGCCAAAACACTGAGGAGCTGCATGACCTCAGCCAGACAATGCCCCCACCCCTCCAGACCAGGTAGTGGATCCTGAGTACATAGCCACAGCCCAAGTAAAGCTGTGAACATCAATGGTATACCTCCCTCATATCAGCTACACAGATACTAGAAGACTGAGGAGTTGCATGGTCTCAGCCAGGCAATACCCCCCCGACCAGTATTTTTTCACAGAGAGGGTTGTGGATGTATGGAACAGCCTTCCTGAGGAGGTTGTGGAGTCAAAAACAGTGGTGGAATTCAAGCATGCATGGGACAGTCATAAGGCAATTCTAGGGGGTGGGGATAGAAAGAAGTAGGCTGCTGGTTAACTAGGATCTGCAACTTATCCATCAGGTAGAGAAATGGGCAGACTGGGTGGGCCAAGCGGTCCTTATCTGCCATCAAATTCTATGTTTCTATGTTTCTATGACCAGGTTCTGGATACTGAGTACAGAGCCACAGCCCAACTAAACAAATGAACTTCAACAGAATATCTCCGTAATACCAACTGCACACTAGCTTGAGTGGTGAGGGCAAGTACAGCTATCTATCTTACTGAAACAGTTTTTAATACTTAAAGAGTTCAGAATTTTTTTGTGTAACACTAGGACAGTTGCAGTTGTAATTATTTAGTGCTCAGTATGTGTATTCTTACAATGACAGATTTATAATGTTTATAAGACTAACTTTATAAAAGTATGTGATTACAGCTGCAGAGTTAATATTTCAGGATTCATTCTCAAGTTTTTAGTTAGCAAAGTTTACATAGTAAGTAGAAAATCTAAGTGGTTGTTCATATAGTATATAGAATGAAGTAAACAGGTTAAATTAAACTAAGTTCTGATACTTTTAGATTACTATTAACTTAACAGAACAATGGATAGCAGACGCATTACACACTAAATCTGGTGTCTGTGCAACAAGTCAAAAATCTTGCCAGATATGTTGTACTTATGGAAAATATTTGACAAAAAATAAATTTGTGGGATATTATGTGTCTGGTGTGATGATGATTATTTGTGGTGAACAGACTATATATATATATATATATATATATATATATATATATGGATATATAAACTACCACACAGATTGGTTATGACAGTTAAAATACAATTTCTTCTTCTAAGACATAGGAACATATTGTCAATATACTGCATAGATCATTTAAAAGTGCATACAATTCAATTTTGAGGCATATAAATTGTTTTCAGCTTGCTTATTAGCTAATTAGCACATTTGTAGAGAATAGATTGATTTCTACTTACAGTTATGCCCTGGAGTCACTGCTGTTTGTAACAGTTTTAAAATGGCTGCTTAAGTGTTATTATTTGATTCTATTGGTTCACAGAAGTCACACGGTAAAGTTTGCCGTTTCTTCTTTCACGAGCATGCAAAATTTTTGGTCGCGACTCGCATTGATTGCAAGGATCATTCGCGAGCTTGCAAATTCTTCGATTGCGAGAATAACATGAGATTTGGATTGTGGAAGACTTGTAATTTAAAAAAAAGAGACTATGTTGCCATATGTGTTTTTATTCCTTATGAGGTGTGCATTTTGCAGTGATGATGATTTTTGAATGTTTTCTTATATTGTATTGTATTTTTAAATCTTTGATCGCGAGCATGCAAATCTATTGCTCGCGACTCACTTTGATCGTGAGAATTGTTCACGAGCTTGCAAATTCTTTGATCATGAGAATAACGTGAGATTTTGATTGTGGAATACATGTAGTTTAAAAAAATTTTTTTTTTTTTTATAATGTTTAACAGAGTATGTAGCCAGATGTATTTTTATTGGTTATAAGACGTGAATTTCAGTGTGGTAATGATTTTTGGACATTTTCTTGTTTTTTGTTGTATTTTGAAATCTTTGATCGCGAGCATGCAAATTTATTGATCACGACTCACTTTGATCATGAACATCATTTGCAAGCTAACAAAATCTTTGATTGCAAGAATAACGTGAGAGTTAGCATATAGATGTTGCACAGCTTCGAAAAAAAATATTTTTGTACTTTCAGATGTAGTGTGGGGGTGAATGTGATTCTATTGGGTATGAGATGTGTATTGGTGAAAAATATTGTGGCATGCATATCTTATTCAGGGTTTTCTAGCTTTTTTCGTTCTTTAATCTTGAGACTGCATTTTCTTTGATCGCGAGCCGCATTGTTTGCTAGGATCGTTCTCGAGGTTGCAAGTTCTTTGATCACAAGAATAACTTGAGATTTTGAATGCAGAACTTGTTAGTCTTGCAAAAAACAGCTATTTGAGAGATTTGTCATGTCTTTTTCTGTCAACATGTACTTTTATTTGGTATGACAAGTGGATAGTGGAGAAATGTATGTCTTTGTACATGCTGTTTTTGCATTTTCTTTATTTTTTGTCATTTGTTCATGGACATTAATTTTTTTTTTATTGTCTGTAACATTTATTCTGAAAGTCAGTAGCAATGCTGAAATTTATTTTAATAGGGACAATATGATGAGCATTTCAATGTACAAGTTGTTTAGCTTCTGGGAAAGAACGTTATGGCCGATAGTCTTGTATATGGTTCATAGTTGACATGTGATGAGCTCATTTATTGCAGTTATCTTTATTTTTTGGCTTGGTTGGTGTGCAACTGTGTTAGTGAGAGTATGGCTGAGTCGTTCGGGCTGTGGCTCTGCACTTAGGATCTAGTACCTGGTCTGTATGGGTGGGAGTATTGTCTGACTGAGGCCGTGCAACTCATAAATGTCATAACCAGCATGCAGTTGGTATCACAGAAGTATATCATTGATGTTTATGGCCTGAGTTGGGTTGTGGCTGTGCACTCAGGATCCAGTACCTGGTCAGGGGGGGCATTGCCTGCCTGAGGCCGTGCAACTCCTTTGTTTTCTAACTTGTGTGCAGCTGGTATGATGGAGGTATGCCATTTATTGGGCTGTGGCTGTGCACTCAGGATCTAGTATCTGGTCTGCGGGGGGGTGGAGACATTGCCTGGCTGAGGCATTGTTGCAAATATGTCTTTTGTAAAGGTTTCATTATCTTGCTTACATGTACTGTGGTAAGAGAACCTACTCATTTCTATTTCTTTCTCAAAAAGTAAGGAAATTCTTTGCAAAAAACTGTTAATGCAACAGTTAGGGTTTTTACAGTGACAAACGTGAAGAAATTTGATGTTCAGGTTTTCGACCCTAACTCCGACTTCCCCCCCACTGCCACACACACACACACACACACTCACACACAGACACACAAAGACACATACATAGACACAGACACAGACATACACACACACACACACACAGAACACACAACTATGGGGGGCGCTACAAGGCAAGACAACCAGTCACAGACACACACCATAACACAACAGAAATAACATACAACTTCTTAAACATACCACAACAGGCATCCATCATCATGTTTCACCAACTGTATCACTTCTGCTGCCATCCCAATCACTAGACTAGACCACAGGATTATTTACACAACTGTGACAGTCAATCAAGGCTAGGAGGCACTAGACCACCATGGAATTTTCAATGAATGTTATGGGCGGTCCAGTCTTGGGGGGGTCTGCTACCCCACCAGGGCACTTTAAAGTACCATTATGGGTGATTGGGGTAGTTGTGGAAGGAGGGGCTGCATGTACTATGGGGGTCAGCTGACAGCACATTGGTGCAACCCCCAGAGGATGCCTAAGTACACTTAGACCAGCCCCTGGGTGGTCTAAATGTACATAGACTGTTGTCCTCTGCAGGTGGTTGTAGAATACCAATTTAGGGGATGCATCTGTCACACACCTCATAGCACCATACTGTAGCCCATTTTATGGGGCAAGGTTGGTGCAAGCCCCCTTTGCCACAAGCAGCCTGAGTTTGCTGCAGGCTGCTTTTGAGAATGACTTGGAGCACATATGTTGGGCAAGGTGCCACTTGCATCATTCATGTTTAACTTGAGCTTTGCTTAAGTCATTCTAGAGCTTTAAAGAATTATTTAAGATCTTCAAATGGGCAGTGGCAGATTATTAAATTATATTGAATTCTTTAACACACACACACACTTATGCATACACACACACACACACACACACTCTCACATCAGCCATAGTACTCAGATTTAAAAAAAAAACACACACACAAAGAAAAAAAGCAAGAATTTATATGTCACAAATATGTTATGAATGGACAATTAAGGGAGATAAGTGGTAGTACTTTCTTATCAAAATCCTATTCATTTGTTTAGCCACTATAATAATACAACAGTGACTGTCATCCTGGAAAAGAATGCATTTACCTACAATTGGTGTCATGGCATTTAAATAGTTCAGTGCTGCGCTAATGCAAACCCACTTCTGACATCTGCACACAGTAGAGAGTGCTCCTCTGAAATACATATAAATACATTTTTATTTCTCACTGCAGATCTACAAATGGGCAGTGGTAGATTATTCAGCCATATCGAACTCTTTATCCCCCCCCCCACACACACAGATACATCAGCCACAGTACTCAAATAACAAAAAAAAAAAAGAAAAATAGCATGAATTTATATGCAACAAATAAATTATGAATTGGCAATTAGGGGAGCTAATTGGCAGTTCATTACAGTTAGATCAAAATGCTATTCACTTGTTTAGCCTACTACCACATAATAATTAATGACAGCATTCAGAGCTGAAGCCCCAATTTTAAGAATGACCATTTTTTACTGGAACTATCAATTCTGTTGCAAGTTCTGTAGCTTGCATTGTTACAGTAACATGCCTCACAAATGGAGACTTATATTTAGACCATAATGTGCCATTACAAATAAGGAAAAGGAAGGCAAATTTTATTTATATAGCGCTCAATCCTAACTAGGGCTTTAAGTGCTTACAATAAAATAAAAAGAATAAAAGAGAATAAGATCTGTGTAGAAAAAAATAAGTTATAAAAAAATATGAGATAATGTATCAATAAGATAAATCAGGTCACATCAAAAGCTCTTTCAAATAAAAAGGTCTTAAAAGAGTCTTTGAAGGCCTCCACTGAGGTGGCAGCATGGATATGGTAAGGAATTGAGTTCAAAATGATGGGGGCTGCCACCCCAAAGGCTCAATCACCCAATGACTTAAGCCTTGAGGTGGGGACCACCAAAAATATAGCTGCAGTGGAGTGGAGCAGGTGGAGTGGTTGATAGGAGGTAAGGAGATCTTTCTAGTAGTCGTATCCCTGTCCAAGTAGGGCCTTGTATGTCTACAAGCCAATCTTGAATGTGGTGCATGAATGCAAAGGCAGCCAGTGCAGTGCAAGCAGAACTGGAGTGATGTGATCTCTCATAAAAGAACCCACCAACATTCGGCTGCAGCATTCTGCAGTTGATGCATCAAACCTCCGGATAGCCCTTGGTAAACAGCATTACAGTAGTCAAGCCTAGTGGTGAGAAAAGCACAGATAACTGTCACCAGGTCATCAATGGCTAAGAATGGACAGATCCTATCAATGTTTTAAAGATGAAAAAAGGCAGACCAGACAACAGATGACACCTGGTGTTCATAGGTCAATCTGTTGTCCAGTATATCCCCCAGGTGCCTGACCATACTCACTGTTGAAAGGGGCTGGCCACCCAGAACAGGTAGGCCAACTTCCCCATCAGCAGAAAAGCCCCCATGACTATGCTAAATAACCATAACCATTGTCTTACCCAGATTTAGACACAACCAGTTGGCAGCCATCCAGTCATTAACCTTGGCCAAACAGTGACTCAGTACTGAAGACTCAGAAGTGTCATCAGGGGCACATGACAGGTACAACTGGGTATCATCTGTGTAGCAGTGAAACCCCATGTTGTACCACCTTATGATCTCCCCTAGCAGCAGAATGTATATGGAGAACAAAATGAGAGTCAAAATTGAACCATGAGTGGCACCAAAGGGACAACACAGATGATCTTGAGGTAAATATCCTCAGAACCATTTGCTGTGTTCTCCCCATGAAATATGAGTGAAACCAGTGTAAAACAGAGCCAGAAACCCACACATAGTTCCTCAGGTGATCAATCATCACCTCCTTATCCACAGTATCAAATGCTGAGGAAAGGTCCAAGATCACCAAAATAGTTTGTTGCACTCGATCTCTTGCCATGAGAGATCATGTGTCACCCTGACTCAAGCAGTCTCAGTGCTGTGGTGAGGCCAAAATCCAGACTGGAGAGGTTCAAAGATGGAAAAACACTCGAAGCATTCTAGTAGCAGCTCAATCACCACATTCTCAATAACCTTCTCTAAGAAGATAGGGTTAGAGATAGAGATCAGCCTGTAATTTGCAAGAACATCAGGGTCCAAGGATGCTTTCTTAGGAAGCGACCTCACCATTGCCTGTTTCAAATCTGAATGAAAGACAGCCTCTCTCAGGGACCTATTTATGATCTTCAGAAAAACCTGACCCAGGAACTCAGCACCGCCTATAATTAGCCACATTGGGCCTGGATTCAGTTCACAGCTGGTGGGATGCAAGCTACTGATCACTTGGAGGTCCTCATCTTCTGTAGCCTGTTGGAACTCACCCCAGCTAGATAATTCAATGCCATCACATAACTGGCCACCCCCAGCCACAGCTAGGCCATGAAAAGAGATACTGGATCTGATGGCGGACACTTTGTCAGTGAAGAAACACCCAAACTCCTCGCATCTGGCTGTGGAAATGTCTCCCACAGACTGCAGACAGAGTGGATTTAATCATGTATCTACAGTGCAAACGAGCATAGGCAGGTGATTCTTCACTGCAGCAATTGACTGAGACAGAAATTATGTCTTTTTCTGGTCAAATACCTGTTGATACTCTGCGTAATATTCCCTCAATGCCAACCTGTTACCCCATTGAACCAGACATTCTCCAGGAATGCTCTAACCTGCACCTGCTAGTCTTCAACTGGTGCAGCTCAGCACAATACCAAGGTGAGTGGTGGCAAGAGGTCAAGGGTCAAAGTGGAAAAGTGCATTAGTGTCCAAGGTGGCCACTAATGCCATATTATAGCAATCAGCAGCGACCACTGTACCTTGCGCACAAGTATGCAGCAAGCCTGAGACATGCAGTGTATCCCAGAGTTGGTGAGACTGCAGCTTGTGTTTTGGATGATATAGAATAGTCTTCACAGAGGGGGTAATGGTACAGGGGACCCCACACTGTAACTCCACCACACAATCCAACCATGCAACCGGATCAACCTTAACCACAGATATGCCAAGTCTGAGTGAGAATATAGGATCCAGTGTGTGACAATGTACATGTGTCACAGAGGAAACCACCTGTGTCAATCCCAGAGATGGCATCAACTGGAGGAGCTCCTGTCCAAACCGATAAGACTCATCATCAATCCAGGCATCCAGGTAGAAATATACATGGAGGGAGTTGCTGGTAACTCAAGGCTAAAGTGACTGTCATTAGTCGGTAAGAAATCTGTACCCTTCTTCATTCAGTGAGATCAAACTCTTGCCCCCCATCAACATCAGTCATATTTCTCAAATGTAAAAAAATGGGAAAAAGCACATATTTATATGCAACAAATAAATTATGAATGGGCAATTTGAGGAGTTTAGTGGTAGTACTTTTCCCATTGGACACAATTGAGATTGTGCATGTACAGAAATGGATGTAGTGGGACTCAAACATAGTTAAGTTGCTTAGTTAAGAAAAAGGCAAGAATTTATATGTCATATATTTATATGGATGGAGTTGCTGCTATGCAATAGCTATGGGGGGGCACTAGACACCAGGGAAATGGCGGCTCACTGCCGCCCACAGCATGAGTTCAAGCTGCAGCTGCAGAAGTCAAGAAAGTCCTGCTGTTTTCATACAGAGAACACAGGTGAAAGGCTCCTCTCACTAAGCCGGGCACCCTGGATTTTGGGTGCCCATAAAATGTATTTCTATCAAGTTTAAAAGCAAACAAAGACATGAATCTAGCTAAATGAGTACCATTTAGCTAGGTTCACATGTTGTTTTTTTTAAGACAGTATTTCTATGTACTTTTATATGTTTGGAAGTTTTAACAGTAAAAACAAGATGGAGGCAAATGAAAAAGGATTTTTCCCCTCACCAAAAAGGATTGACCCCCATATGAAAAAGGGTTTTTTTTTTTCATTTTATACAGCTATTTTAAAGTGCTTGCTGAGCATGTTCAGTACTTGAAATTTTTAAATTTAATAACTTGGAATGGAGTAATATTTTTTCACAAAACCAGAGAAAGACACATCTGTGAGCTAGTCCCTTTCACCACTGAAAAATTTAGACCACAATTCCAAACTGTCTGGGTGTTATGAGTGTCAGAAAACACAGCACCTTCCCCCCAAATTCACTTTTGCATGATCTGGATCTGGGAATCAGCACATCTGAACAGAACGAAACTTGGCACATTCAGGAATCTACCCAAGGAAACCGTGCATGCAAAATTTGATGCAAATCCTTGGGACAGTTCAAAATTATTAAAGTGCAAATATTGGGGTTTAACATTAAAGTGCCTACTCAACCTTAAAAACATTGGCACTACAGCTCCACTTTAAGATAGATAGATAGCTAGATAGAGATAGATAGATAGAGAGATAGAGAGACAGATAGATAGACAGATAGCTAGTAAGATATTATTGCAAAACAAACTTCATCAATGCATCAGTTAGGGTTCCAGTGACAAAAGTTTGGAAATGTGCTGTTAAGGTTTCCAACTGTAACACCCCACCCACACCATGCAGGCAGTAACAGGCATGGGGATGTGCCTTGGGGTTGTCAACCCTAAAGCTCCCCCCATTCAGAAGTACCAAGTTTGAGTCGAGCCACTTAACAATGCCGACCTCCTCACAGTATGACACGTACCAGCCATGATATTGTGCCACCTGTTCTCAAGGTGTTTTCTGTGGGGGCTGCACCCCACACCCCACAGGGGTTTTGCCCCCTGCACCCCCTGGACTTTAGGATTCCAACTCCAGGTCAGAGTTGGTCTGGGGAGGGGGTGGGACACTGGGGGAAGGTGAAGCACAGAAAAATGACCATTACCACGAATGTCACTGTTATGGTCTTTTTTCCTGTTTCGCCATTGGGGTGTCGATGAAAAGGGGTGCACCACCCCCATTCCATGTGTAAGTATGCTGAGATGGTTACAGTATAGGAGAATTAGCATTAACACAGTTCTTTTCAATTTATTTCCTTAATTTTTGAGACAGTATAACTATATCCTTATTTGTCTGTGGGAGCACATGGCCCTCCAGGCCCTGTGCTTTCATCCCTCTGTAGATGTATATTTATGTAGCTGTGGCAACACAGGATTCTCCCAGCCCTGTGATTCCATTTATAGGATAACAATGACTACATTGTCAGCATAGCCATCGAATTACCCCACCTCATGTACGCAGTACAGAAAACTTTTGAATTCCCACCAAAACTTAATCCTATGCAACTGCAATGCCATTTCGTACCACATGTACAAAAACACATTTTGGGCAGGATTTGAAAAATGACAGCAGTGATATACATGAGGTACGGTAATAAGAAGGCTATGTTGAAAATCTGGGGTGAAAATATTTCAAATTTCCAAAGTTATAAGAAGGCATAGCAAAATTGCAATGAATGGTCATAACTGTGGCATTTTTTCATATTTTGACCCAAAAGTTTTCAAAATAGTCACCTGTAGGAGAAAATATTCAAATCTGTGCCAAAACACAATTCTGTCCCACAGGTGTGAAAACATGTTTCAGACAAGATGTGAAAAATGACAGCTGTACTGTTCATGAGGTGGTGTGAAAAAATGGCTATGTTGAAAATTTGGAGTTAAAATATTGAAATTTACCAGTTATGCATGTGGATAGTAAATTTCAATGAACAAGCAAAACTCAGCTATTTTTAGGAATGTTTTCACCAAATTTTCAACATGGCATTTTTTTGATCCCACCTAATGAACACTGGTTGTGAAACTTTGTTATTCAGTCCCAAAAGGTGATTTATTGCAGCAACTGTTTCATATGAAAGAAGAATGTGAAAACACTAGATCCAAATCATTTTTTTTCATATGAAGGAATCTTTTTGTGAGATTGTGTCATTCTGAAGAAAAAAGATTCCTTCATATGAAAAAAGAATATGAAAAACTAAGTCCAAATGTTTTTTTTCATTGGAATGAATCTCATTTTTTCATGAGACTGTATCATTCTAATGAAAAAAGATTCCTTCGCATAAAAAAAGAATGAGAAAAAAAATCAAGTCCAAATTCTATTTTCATGTGAAAGCAATCTTGTTTAATATGGCCCTATTTTTGTTTCATGTGGCCTCTCGATTTTTAAAATGTGTTGAAAACACATTTCTGGGTCATTTGTTTTGAAAAACTAACTTCAGAATCCAGATAATGGGGTCCTGATTATCAAAATACATATGTTAGTGTTTCTACTGGGAAGATTTCTATGGGTTTTCAAAAGGATATTTTTGAAAAAAAAAATAGAAACAAGATGGCATCCACACAACTATTTTTTTCTCATGAAACAAAATACCCCCCAACACACACACACACACACACAAAACAGAATCCCATTTCATATGGCTATTTTTCCCCCTATGAAACAGCTATCAAAAATAGCATATTGAGTATGTTCAGAACCAAAATTTCAACTCCTTATAACTCTGGAACATATTAATATGTTTTCTCCAAACCAATGATAGGTACTACTCTGGGCCATTCCCTTCATAGTCTGAAAATTTCAGACCAAAATTCCAGACTTGCTGGGTGCTATATGATGACAAAAACAGCAAAACAAAAAAATATTTTTTTTACTTTTTTTCTGTTATCCAGATCTTAGAATCCATGTATCTGACTGGAAAGAAACTTTGCAAGTCAAGAGACCTTGCCCCAAGACTGCACATGCAAATGAGGTGACAGTCAGGACTGACGACCCCAACGCGCACCCCGATGCTGGTTGGGGGGTGGGCTGGTGGGGTCCAAAGGGGGCTTTCAACCCTAACACCGATTTTCCTCACTTTTGTTGCTGTGGAACAACCCTAACTGATGCATTAAATGGAGTTTTTTGCCTCTAATATATATATACAGTATATATATATATATAAATATATAAATATATATATATATATATATATATATATATATACACATATTGAGATATATATATATATATATATATCATACTGGTGCAATAGTTAGGGTTGAATAAGCAGTTTAATGTTAACCCCCAAATTTCGCACCTTAATAACTCTGCAACCATTCAAGATATTTGCATGAAATTTGAATGTATGGTCTCATATGGTAGATCTCTTGATGTCCCAAGTTGGGTTTTGGTTGGACTTGTGGTTTCTGCGCAGTGAAGTGCTGAAAAACAAATTTTTTGCTTTTTATTTGTCACTTTTTTGCTGATTTATGCCCATTGTGCTGCAGCTACCTTGTTTGGTATTTTGGTCTGAAATAGTCAGGGTAGAAAGAGGGTTGGTCAAAGAACAATCCAGCATTGGTTTGGTGAAAAAATATTAATCCATTCCAAAGTTATTTAATTTTGAAGTTTCGGATTCTGAGCAGGCTCAGTTCGCTCCAAGATTTATATGTATATTTTGTGAAAGGGGATTGGGCTCATGATCAAGGATTTGGTCAGCTCACAAACAGGGATTTATAAAATCCCCATTCATGAGAAAAAATGCTTTGTTTGCGAGCCACCATTTTGTTTTGATTTTTTCTCCCAAACAAAATGTTGTAACTTGACCCATGGTTAACTTCTTGCACAAATAAGGCATGGATTTTGTTCAGGGTGACATCCTCTACAAACCCATGCCTTTGGTTTCCTTTGTTTTGGCCCAAAAATGTCAATTTCAGATTTTAAAATTCTTGGTTCGTGACTAGCTTCCGACCCTCATTCGTGAGAAGACAAAATCACCATTCGTGAGCCAATCCCCTTTCGCGAAGTAGCAAAATCCTTGATTGTGACTTAGAGACTAGCTGACCCTATCTTATGAATAAGGATCAGCTCACCAAAGGGTATTTTGTCAGCTCATGGGAAATGGGATGAGGCTTCGAATCTCTTTTCATGGCATTAAATCCCCTTTCGCGAGCCAATCCCCTTTCGTGAACTGACAAAATCCTTGATCGTCATTTCATGACCAGATGGCCATTCTTATGAACAAGGATTGGCTCACGAACAAGGATTTTGACACCTCACAAAAGGGGATCAACTCGTGAAAGGGGATTTTGTCACCTCGAGAAAGGGGATTGTTTTTTTAATTCCTCATTCACTAGCTAACAAAATCCACATTCGCAAGCTGTCAAAATCCCTTTTCGCGAGCCAATCTCTTTTGTGAGCAGACAAAATCCTTGCTCTCGACTTCCAGATCATATGGCAAAAATCTGACTATCAAGGATTCCTCGCGAAAAGGGATTTTGACAGCTCGTGAATGGGGATTGATCCCGTGAAATGGGATTTTTGCCACCTCATGAACTAGGAATTTAAAAACTTTGCCAGTGCACTGTACATAAACAGTTTGGTCTTTTGGCTTGAAATTTGCAGGGTATAAAGGGGTTGTCCTAAAGATGTGAATTATGCTGCTTAGGTGTAAAACAGGTACATGGCTCTATAGATATGCCATCACGAAGTTGAGATTTTCCCCATAGAATAACATTGTGATGCCCCCAGTGACTTTCCGTGCCCGTATATCGGAAACGATGCAAGATACAGATTGTTTGCTACCCACAGCTTAAGCACTTGAGGAAGTTTCAAAAGTCATAGAATACACCTGCAGTGACATTTTTTTCATAGTTAGAATGGTCGTTACAAGGTTCCTTTTCAGGCCCATAGGGATATTGTATGGCTCCGTTGTTATGTGTAAGTGGGAGCACAGGATCCTGAAGCCCCATGCTCCCACAGATGCATATCATTATGCACAAATGGGCAGTTTGGTGTGAGTGCAGAGCCTGAAGAGTCCACACTTCCACCAACACATTCCAGTTGTCAGGTATATTACACTGTAAATAAGCGGTTTGGTCTTTTGGCTCAAAATTTGGAGGGTATGAAGGGGGTGTCCCAGAGATGTGAATTATGCTGTTTAAGTGTGAAAAATGCCATCAGTTCCATAAATATGCCATAACGAATTTGATATTTTTCCCATAGGATAACATTGCAGCACCCACAGCGCTTTTCGGTGCCCGTATCTTGGAAATGGTGCAAGATACGGATTTAGTTGACTTGATCTTGCATGGAGGTTTTACTACCATGATTATAATAGCACTGGAATTTTTTTCATAGCTGCTACAGTTGCTGAGATATTGGAAAATTAGTGTTGCAAGTGTTCCTTGCCCTAGAGGGCTGCTCTATGGCTCCATAGGTATGTATAAGTGGAAAAGCAGGGCCCAGATGGCTTGTATTACCACAGACACACATTGTAATGTAAAAATGGGTAGCTTGAAGGAAGTGCTTGACCCAGAGGTCCTGCGCTCCCACCAACATATACAAGTTACCAGTTACATTACACTTTCTCAAAAAGTAAGGAAATTCATTGCAAAAAACTTCATTAATGCATCAGTAAGGGTTGAAGCAACAAAAGTGAGGAAATGAGGTGTTAAGGTTGACACCCTAACAGCCCCCCACACCTTACCACTCCACCCCATCCCCACCTACCACAGACCAACAGGTGATGGGGTGTGCCTTGGGGTCATCAGGCCTAACTCTCACCCCATTCTCCTATACTATATCATATAAACTTTGTTGCACATGGAATGGGGTGAAAGTTAGGAGTGATGGCCACAAGGCACACCCCGTCACATGTTATTCTGTGGTGTGTGGGGGTGGGGTGGTATGGCATGTCAACCCTAATGCCTCATTTCCCTACTTTTGTCACATCAACTCTAACTGATGCATTAACAAAGTTTTTGTAAAATGCATATATATATATATATATATATATATATATATATATATGTAAAAAAACTCTGTTTATTGCATCAGTTAGGAATATCACAACAACAAAATGAGGAAATTCAGTGTTAGGGTTGCCACCCTTGCCCCATGCCCACCCTACCTCCACCAACAGGCATCCGGGTGTGTGTTGGGGTTTTAGCCCTAACTTGCACCCCATTCCTTGTGTAAATAAGCTGAGGTGGTGCAGTATAAGAGAATGGGGTGAGAGTTAGGACCATTGACCCCAACACACATCCTGATGCCTGTTGGTGGGAGCAGGGTTGGAATGGGGTACAAGGGATGGCAACCCTAACACCGAATTTCCATGCTTTTGTCGCTGTGGAACAACCCTAACTGATGCATTAAACAGAGTTTTTTGCTATGAATTTCCCTTCCTTTTGAGAATGTGCACTATAATTAGTGAATGGAATGTGGTGGTGGAAGCACAGGCCCTTTGGGCCCCATGCTCCCACCATGTGAATTTTTGTCACTTTGCTGTGCAAAACCTGTATGATCGAATGAAATGAAAATTGGTAAATGAAGACATGTACCATACCACAACATGTATAACAAATGTTATCTGAATCTGTTCAACAGTTGTGCAGTGTTAAGCTGGGAAAACTGTGCAGGAGTGCCGAAAATAACATTTTTCCCACTTTGCTACACAAGAACCATATATCTGACAGAACCACAAATTGTTAAAAGAAGACATGTACCATAGCACACTGTGTGTCCAGAATTGTGTGTACATCCATTCAACTGTCACACAGCGCCACAAGCAAACAATGTAACATGCACAATTCAGCAACCGTAAGTGCCAGTGGCCTGAAAATTGTCATAGTCAAAGATGTATTATAAATCTTTGTACATTCCAAATGCCAGGCAAATCAGACACAGTTCAGAAGTTTTTGAAGTCTAATGAACCAAATTTTCATTCATCAGAGTGGTATAATTCCACACCTGTTAATGTTTTACACACCAAACCACTGCAAGGCACCTCCATTCCACTAAGGCTACCTACGCTATAAATGTCAAGCCAGTAGCACCATGCAGAACGCTATGCGCAAAATGTTAACTGCGTCACACAGTATCTCCACAGTGAATAATGTTTCCAACATGTAAACAGCACTATTCACATCCATAGGATATCCTCTCAACACCCTCCAAATTTCATGTGAAAAGACCAAATCATTCCAGAGATATTCAATTTTTACATTTCTGCACCTTTAAGAAATGTCACACCACAAAAAGGCAGAAAATGTGGCCAAAAATGCACTAAAATGGCAGACCTGGCGAATGAAAAATCTGTAACTGTGAAGGGGGCCAACTTCAAATGACAATAACTCCGGAATGGAACAAAATTTTTTCACCAAACGAAAACGGGCATGTTCCTTCAATACAGGTCTTTCTATGAAGCAAGTTTCAGATCAATCAACCACACACTGGCTGCACTGTGCGTTGTGGAAGACAGTGCAGAAAAATAGCAAAAACAATGCACTACGCAAATGCAAAAACAGAAATGGTAACGTTAACGTGAACGATGATGGAAACAGTGAGGTAAAAGAAAATAGTAAGGCTAACGGTTACGCAAATGCAAGCGCAAACAGTAATGCACACGGTGATGCAAACAGAAACGATAATGCAAACGGTAACAGAAACGTAACTGGTAATGAAAACGGTAATGAAAATGCAAACACTAACACAAACGCAAACAGAAACGAAATGGTAACGGCAATGGTGACGCAGAAGGAAACAGTAATGCACCTGACAATGGAAACGCTACCAAAAATGCAAACACTAAGGCCAATAGAAACGCACACACAAATGGTAATGAACACACAAATGGTAACAGTAACGCAAATGGAAATGCAAACAGTTATGGTAACACCAGCGATGACGCCAATGGAAACAGTAACGCAAATGGAAATGCAAGCACATATGCAAATGCAAAAGATAATGCACACAGTCATGGTAATGCAATTGGAAATGCAAACACTTATGGTAAAACCAGCACTGACACCAAAGAAAACACAAACGCAAATGGAAATGCAAACGCATGTGCATATGCAAACGCAAATGGTAACGCACACACAGATGCAACAGTAAATGCAAACAAAAACAGCAATGGAAATGCAAAGGGTAACAGTAACGCAAATGCAAGCACAAATACAAAAGCAAAGAGTAATGCACATGCTGATGTAAATGGAAACGCTAACGCAAACAGGAAACACAAGCGGAACTGCTAATGGTAACAGTAACGCAAATGCACACCCTTTTGTTTCCCAAAAAGGTGCATTCAGAAACACAGTGAATACAAAGAATGTATGCATAATAATAGCCCTCGGAGCAGAAAATGAACACTTAGAATACTAAATTGCTTATATCTCAGTAACTGTATGACATAGAAAAAACATTAAAATCTCATTATTATTTATGACTTTCTAGGCTAGTTTTGTACTTAGTCCCCTAGTGGGGCACTAAGTATTCTTCTGACGAAAAGTCCGTATCTTGAAGCATTTTCGAGATACGGGCCCCGAAAGGCACGGCGGACACCATAATGTTAGCCTATGGGAAAAATCATCAACTTTGGAGTGCCGTAACTTTGCAGCCCTCTAATATTTTGTTACCAAACCACCGAAAGGCACATCTGTGGGATCTTGGTTTTCTTCTTTCTTCCCTCCCTCCAAATGTCAGCCCAAAAGACAGAACTGTTCTTTTGCAGCAGGGTGGCAAAGATTACCTATTGTTTTGGCCATAGTGTTGCAAAGTACTTTCACAAATCACGACACTTTCACAAATGAAATCATGCAAGTGTTGCATATGTGAAAGTACTTTACGAAACTACTTTTTACAAAAATTTTAAAAACATATTTCTGGGGTGTTTTACCCCTCCAAAAAGACATCGCTAGCATCCTCAGGGCTTGACTAGGTGAACACAACAAGAATTGTGTCCCTAAAGGGTCCAAAATTTAAATGCCAAACATTTCTGTGACCAACAACTGAAAACAAGATAGCTGATTGGCTACACTACAAAGTTCATTTGCAAAAGTAAACAGTGCATTTGTGACACTTTCGCATATTTTAACTTTTCCCATTGAATATAATGGAAAACTTGTTTTTTGAATAACTTTTGAACTGTTTAATATTTTTTCACAAAATCTTTGAAAGGCACATTGGCGACCCTGGATGCATGTTCCATGAAGGTTTCAGACTGGTCGTGCAAACTGTGTGACCTGTAGGTGCGAGCAAAGAATGTGCAAAAAAGCATAATTTGTGTGTTTTTCGGTGCTCTGTAGCTCTGCAACTGTACATCTGACCATGATGAAACTTGGTAGGTCCAGAGATCTATCACCAGACCAGGCATACCAAATTTCTGGCAAATCCATTGTAGAGTAGCAAAGTTATTAAGCTGCCAAATTTCAGATTTAACCTTAAATGGGGTGCTCAACCCTATCTTTAATATATAGCAAAACAAAATGGTTATATTAAATGCATGTTGAAAATAGAAAATAGAGTTAAAAAGCAACGTTTTGACCTTAGGCCTTCCTCAGGAAATATCTAAAAGAGAAAAAAACAAAGTTAGTGTAGAGGGGAGGTAAAATGAGGGGTATATATATATGTGGGGAAAGAAAAAAGGGGAGGCTCAGGGAGAAGAATTGATAAATGGCAAGATTAAGAGACAATCTGTGAAACAAAAAGGTGATGATGGGAAAGATAAAGCAAAATAGGAGTGAAATAGCTAGATAAGTCCCCGGGGAGACTAATTAACAGGGCCTAGTAAAATGATCATCTGCCTTGGCACTCAGCAGTCCTCTGGTTTAAATGATATACTTATTTTTCACTGACATCTTTCAGCCACCCCTTTATTTCCCGAAAGTCTGTTTGTATCTGTACACATTTAATTTCTTTTTCATTTTCACCATATGTCTCCATCTCTATCTCCTTTCCCCACATTTGTCACCTTTCAGCCTTCTTACTAGGCCCTGTTAATTAGTCCCCACCTGCCACTCTCTGCTACCCCTTGCTTCTCCTCTCTACCCTGTACCCCCCAATGTTAACCCTCCTGTGGAGAGAAAAAGAGACACATCATTAGCACCTGTCACTTCTCAAATATTTCTTGTAGCAGCTTGATGTCCACTGGCACAAAGCCTTTAGCCCTTCCTTGACTACCCCTCTTGCTGCTGCCCCTGATGCTGCCCGATCCTAAATGAATGGAAGGAATATCCCTTGGGGTCCTCACCCATGGTTACTATGGTTTCTTCAGCACCCCGATATCTGATTGCAATTCACTTCTTTTCTGTCCTTGTGAACGAAGAATGTCCCCCTTCCACTGTGCCCGGTGGCTTGGTAATGTTGCACCTCTTGGATTGGTCAGATGGCTCCCCTCGGGTGCTGGCTTATCAGCACCCTGGCACCTTTTCCTATCTGGTCTGTCTTTGACTTACTCAGATAGACCCAAATATCTCTCCCTTCCCACTGTATATTCGTCTCCTGTAAACCCTGCCCTTTCATTTACTTATTTTGTCCTACCAATTCACTAACTCTAAAAGCCCCCCCCCCCAACAGCAATGTGAAAATTACTTTGAATAAACTGGATTCACAACCTGAGTGACACACTCTTGGCAGGGTCCCTACTAGCCCAGTCAACATCTGCTCTGTGATGGGCCATCTTTTATCTGGTATGCTGCCCCTTACCCTTTGCCAACCCATCATCATTCTTCTAACCAAAACCTCTTTCATGGGGTCTCCCCAGCCTTTCATAGTACACACCCATCCAATGGCCACCAGGTGCACTCCCATAGAGGCACGAGCTCCCTGTGTCCACCATCACTGTACCACAAGACTGGCCACCTGCTGCTCCGTGACCATTCCACTTACCTCCATGCTGTGTAATGCTCTGAAGGCTTGGAACACCTTCCAAGAACTCTCATAAGCCTTTATTGTGCTGTTTGCCCAAGAGCTCCATAAGAGATATTCTGCTCCTTCCAACCAATCTCCCACAATATCTCTGGAGTCTTGGTCCCCGTCGGGTCTGCCCCCACTGCTACTGCTCAAAATCTGTGCATCTGCAGATGGGAGAGACTGTCAGCCACTGTATTCTGAAACCTTGCTATGTGCCTGGCTCTAAAGCTCATGTTGAGCTTCAAACTCTGCAATACTGGTTGCTGCAGCACCATCAAAACTGTATCAGACCTGGCCCCCTTGCTGTTCAAGACAGACCACTGCCCTATTATCACACCTGAAAGTTACCTTCTGGTTCCTCAATGCCTCCCCCCACAGTACTGTTGCCACCCACATTGGGAATATCTCCAACATGGTGATGTCGTGCATGAGTCCCCTCCTCACCCACTCTGTTGGCCAGCGTTCCGTGGACCATTTGCCTTTAAAATAAGCTCCTATCCCTATACCTCCTGTGGCATCAGTATACAGATCCAAGTCAGTATTGAACAACCAAAGGGGTTTTCCATTTTTCTTTATCTTTCTATGTATTTTGATTGATTGGCTTAGTAGTTATTATTTGGATGTTCTTATTCTTGTATGTGAAACTTAATAAAATAAAGTGATTTGCAAAAAAAGTATTGAACAGTCCTCCTGCCAGAACAAAATTCCATTATGCATTGCAAGGAACTGTTCCAACACCTTCATGTCCTTCCTAACTTCGGCTCTTAAATCCACCCAATGCAGTGGCCTACATGCCCCTGCTGTGGCTCTGGCCGGGCGATGTGTAAACGTGCATCCTGGTCCAATGGCCCTGCAGGCAAAATTCAAATGACCCAGCACCTGTTGCACCTTCTTTAAAGTTACCCTCCTCATCTGAGTCATTTCCCCCAGCAGCTTCCTTATCTTTAATATCTTCTGTTCCAGCAGGCTGAACAAACCTTGTTTGGCGTCTACCTCTATCACCAAAAAACTCGAGGCACCTACTCGGTCCCTCCATTTTTTCCTCAGCTAGCAGTACTCCTAACTCATGGCACATCAATTCAAAATCCACTAGCATGCGTTGTATCCCTGCCTTTCCTTTTCCAATGAATAGGAAATCATCCAAGTAATGGACTACCGCCCTGTGCCCATATCGCTCCTGAAAGACCCACTGCAACCAAGTACTGAACAATTCAAACGTGGCACATGCCACTGAACAGCCCATTGGCATGGCTTTGTCGAAATAGTACTTCCATTCTATCTGGAAACTCAATAAGTCCCAGTCTTCCCTCCTGACTGGCAAAAGCCGGAAAGCTGATTCAGTATCCGTTTTTGCCAACCGGGCTTCCTTTTTTGTCCTGATCAAACTGACTGCATCCTCAAGGGTCCCATAGGACACCTTGCTGTCTTCCTCCCCAGTAAAATTATTGATCAACTCCCTGTCCGGGTAGGACAGGTGGTGAATTACCCTGAATTCTCCTTCCTGTTTTTTAGGCACCAAGCCCAACGGTGACACCCTAAGGTGCCTAAAGGGTGGTGCCAGGAAGAGACCTTCCACTCATCTTGCTAGTCTATCTTTCCGTATCTTCCTCATCAGTAAGTGCTCCTTCCCTTTTATAGACTTGAGATTCTCCACCCACATCTCTTCCTTGGCCCCTAGTATTGCAAATTAAAACCATTTTTGAACCCTTGGACTAATGCGTCCCTGACTCACGCATCCAGGTACCCCTTGGTCCATCTCTCAACTATCTCTGATCTTATGGGGATCCAGGCCACCAGGAAGGTTCAAACTCCCTCCTTATGGTCTCCCCCACTGCTGGAACCCCCAACCTCCCCCCCATATCCCCTACCCCTCCAAGTATTATCCCAGTGCCTGCCTCTGTGTCCTCCTGGGGTCCCCCAAAAGGAACGGCCTGATTGCAAGCCCACTCTGCCACCCTCATATGATCTGCACTTTGAAGCTGGATGGGTTGCCCCACATTTTGAGCAGGCATGGCTAAACTTGCAGTGGGGGAATGAACAATACACCCTATTGTACCCCCTACAACACTTCTAGTAGCTCTCGGTCCCCTTTGACCACTCTCCTTCTCCCCTCCCGGCTACCGTCATGGTGTCCCACCACAGGTCATTATGTCGAGATTCCCACCGACAGTCCATTCCATAATTTGTCATCCTGGTCCTAAACTTCTCATCATATTGTAGCCAATTCATGCATTCCATCATCTTATATGCATTCCTGATGATCAAGATGTATGTCAACAGTGGAATTCCCATTTCAGTTTTTTTCTCCTGTACGACTGCACTGTAAAATGTAAAACCAAATGACCAGGCGTCCCATGTTTTCCCTTTATAAGTAGGCCCTTTTGGTTCTTCCCCCTTTTTGACCAAGACTACCACTGTGGTGAGCTCTTTTTTCCCCAAGCCCTCCTTTTCTTCATACTGCTCTGCTGTTTTCTTGTCAATCAAAGCAAAAATGTCCACAGACTCACCCTTCCAGATCTTCTCCTTTGTGGCAAGTGGTACATGGTCACCTATTTTCACTCCACCCACCCCTTCCCCTTCCATTCCCCTTTATCCAAGCCACTCTCCCCCATGCCTTCTCTGCTGCCTTCCCTTTTTCCAGTTCCCTCAAAACTTTTTGTAACCTATTAATCCTGTCTCTCCCCATGCCCAATAACAATTGCTCCACATATTCCTTCATAGTGCTTTCAACTGTTGTACTATTATTATTGCCTGAAGCTCTTGCCGGCCCAGGTAAGGGATCTGGGACCAGAGCTTACGGGGTTGGCATCGGCCATGGGTTCAGCATCGGAACTGGCTGCGGGACCATTGGCGTCAGCACTGGAGATGACCCTGGCTGGGGTTCTAGGTCGGGAGCGGGTGCTGGCCCCGAAGCTAGGCTCGGTACTGGAAGTGGTATGCCATCTGAAATGGGGGCTGGTGTCGGGACTGGTTCTGGCCCAGAGGGTTCAGGCCTGGGCACTTTCAAGGTGGGAGCCCTTGGGGCCCCCCTTTTTGTTACTCTTCCCCTTCCCACAGGACCCTGCCCTGTCCTTCCTCTTCAAACAAGACTCTGCATCCACCCCCAAGTCATCCACTGCATCCAGCACCTTGTGCGCCCTGTCCACCAAATCCATGATCAGTTTCATCACATCCGACTTCATAGATCTTGTGCCCCTAGTATTCATTTCTGTAATGATAAAATCAAGTCAGCCTTTTGTCCTACTCAAGCATACCCCTGAGTTCATTCGGTGCCTCTGTTGTCACCAGGGCATATAAAGCAGGAGTCTGTGTCCCCTCACCCCCCCTTTTCTTTTCATGTGGGCCCTTCGTTCTGGCTGGTGTCTAAAAAATAATTTTTTGGGGGGGAGATTAAACATCCCTCTGAAAATCCCTAATTTTGACCTTTCTCTGATTATGCCCACTACATGGGTGTCCTTTCATCCTCCTTTTATTATTTACAGTGTCCAGTTTAAACATTGGCTGACCGCAGCCCCTGCTGGCGCTACGGTATCAGTGTGAGGCTCACCTCCACTATGCCCCTGGTTCTAGCTCCACTCAGCCTCTGTGACCCACTTATTCACTGCTCATGGCCCCAGTGGAGCCAGCCATGCGGTTGCTCCCAAAATGACAGCCGACATGCGGACTGTTACAAAAAGGTGGTCGCATCCAGCCTATTACAAAATGGCAGCTGCACATAGTCGCACTACAAATGGCGTGCCACGCAGTCACTCACAATCCTGGCAGCCTTCCATGGCCCACTCAGCTAGGTCCCTGTTCATAGGGTTCCCATTTCTTGCCCCCAAATGGCTCCCAGCTACGGGTGGAGCCCCCTTTTTAGCTGCATTGCCAAGAAATACTCCTTCCATGCCTCAGTAGCCTCACGAGTAATTCCGCTTGCACACTGGCCCCCAACCAGCATTTTCATGACCTGCTGGGATTTCTTGCTGACTGGTGATGCTCTTCTCTGGCTCCCCACCTGCAGGGGTGGAAGGGGCCAGTTCTGCCTCAGTTCACCTCGCAAATGCAACCCATTCTTTGCTCTCCTCCCCCCCAGTGAGCCGTAACCATGCCACTCACGCTACTCGCCTGTCCCCAAGCTGGCCCAAAAACACCTCCACCCACTCAGGCTCCCCAGCACTCGCTTTGAATCCCCAAAATTCCCCCCTACCCACAGTGCACCAAAGGCTCCCCAGCACAATGCTCGCACTGCTGCTTCAAGGCAGCCTCTGCTCACAGGCCGACCAACACCCTGCCTCTCAGATGCCTCTCGGCCTGCTTGTCCAAGCTCAAAAGCCACGAGCTCACTAAACGAATGCTTGCACTTCTCCTATCACAGGCGACCCAATCATCCTACTTCTCGGACCATTCTGGGCCTGCTTGCCCACACCATGGCTCCCGCAGCTCCCCTGACAACGCTCATGCTGCTGGCCTTCTTGAGCCCAAAATCTGCCCAACTTCTCTGCTACATGAATAGCTTCCCAGGCATCGGAAAACCACAACGTAGGGTCCCTGTTCAACCCGCAGTTCTACGGCTCATCCCCAGAAAACCATCAACACATACCAACCAGGGGTTCTGCTGCCCCCCTCTCCATTAACCATGTGCCTGGCTTCCAACCAACTTTGCTACCACAAATAAATGCCCCAAACTAACAATCACACAAGATGTATTACATTTTCTTATGCTTCCTGCCTTTGCTTTATACATTATATATATATACATATTTTTTTTTTAAATTAGTTTCCTTCTATCATGCTACATTCTCTAACACAAACACACCAGGCGCCTATGCTTTTATCACTAAACCAAAAATTCTCTTCACATAAGTCACAGTAAAAAAACCTTACAACAAAAACGTGCTGTACTTTACCAATTCCTAGGAACTCTCCGACTCATGTGCTAAGACCGGAAATAAAAATCCTGTCCTAGCAAATGAAGTGAGGGAGAGCTCACCTGGACTGCCCCTTAAAAAACCCTTATTTTCCCCACCCCTTCTGTCTCTTGTCCTATCTTTCTCTTTCCCTCTGACCTATCCCATGCCTCCTTGGCCCAAGCTCATCCTGCCCCTTTTATGATGTCATTCTTTCTTGTCCTGTCCATCATTTCATGACTCCTCACCCTTTTCTTCCTCCCCTCTTCCTCCCCTTTGCCTCTTGCTGGGTTCTCAGGCCTAGAACAATGGGACCTGTCCCTCAGAGACAAACCTACTTATTTTATAACACTCAGTACTCTGCTTTGCTTTTTTAGCATCCCTTGATGTAACAAATGAGTTGCTAAAATGAACGACTGCTATGGCTCCAAAATCATTCATTATAGTGAGAGACTCCTATACATACAGTATGTATTAATATCATAAATAAATAACATAGCACAAGGAATGCAGTTACACCCTGTGTTGAACACTGTACTTACACATTGTAAGACACAAGGCCATAAGATATAAGCCTAGATGGATGCAAAACATGGATGGATAGCAACCAAAATGTACTCATTCTGGTAATTTTTAGGCATGTTTCTTAATTGTGTTAAATAGAGCATAATGAATGGACAGCCATATGTAATGAGTAATATCACACACATCAGGTTTGTGATACCAAACAAACCACATGAGAGAAGGTCTTGTTTTTTTTTTTCACATATCATACACTGAGGGTGTGTAAAAAAAGGAATATTAACTATTGACCACAATTTATTTTATATAATTACTGGTTGAAAGAACTGTGGTTGGCCAGCAGGAGAGAAGTGGACCAAATATAATGTAAGTTTTACCTGATGCTGTTATATTGTGCTTGGTGCTGTGTGTAACAGTGAGACAGCTGTCTGTTACACACTTTAAACATGCAAAAACCCACTCCAGATCATACATTTTGTTGGGAATTGATGCACTTCCCAGGTAGAAGAAGGCACCCAGCCTTTGGTCTTGTGCCTCACAATGCACCCCTTAATGTCCAAAGAATGTGAAAGTATTATTATTCATTCTCAAACAAATGACTCATATTCATCTTCTAAAAAGTCTTCAAAGCCCAGCCCAGTGATGCCAGCAATTTTCCATTAGGTGTCTCAAGTTTGTGACATGACTCTGACTCCCATCCTTGGGCTAAAGGAGACTCAGATGCAGCATAGAGGCAAGATGTCCACACTCCAGGGGGATGGTGTAGCTGCCTCTTGTGGCATGTTGCATGAGAGGCAGTTATGTTGTTGGTGGCCAGAAAATGCTTCCTACCTCCTTCCTCAGCATAAGCATAGCTATAATGGTACTAGAGAGTTGTAAAGTGTTTTTTACAGGGGTAAGTAAGACAAGAGCATCAGTACAATGCCTCAGCCTCCCCACATGGTAATGAATGCCTGTGCCTCTCCAGACCACCATCCCTGTGTTGGATCCATGTGAAGAGTGACAAATCTGTCTGTGAGAGTTAGAAGCTGCAAGCATACTGGGGTTGCAGTATTGTATCTGAATCAGTCACTCAAATCAGGCATGGCGGTTGATTTGGGGAGGAAGAGGGAGCTCTTGGCAGAGGTAAATAGTCATCTGAAGTGAAAAACCACACACAAAAAGCTTGCACATAAAAATTGGTATACATTATTTATTACCCACCATGACAAATTAATTATATATAATATGATGCTTAGTGGCATATGGAGCACATGGAATGTTTCTCTTTTTTCTATTTCTTACTGTTTCAGAAATCTACTGTATGTGATTCCTATGAGCGTGTCAATAAACTATTTCTGTAGTTTTGAATCAGTAGCCATATCTGAAAAAAGAGAGTAAGAAAATATTTATAACTTACCATGACCTATTGTAAATGTTGGATTTTTTTATGCATCAAAATTATTAATATTAATGGTTATGTAATTAACCATCAAGACACATAATTACTATATATGATTGTTATGGAATGAGGCCAAAGGATTATTGGTTTTTATTTCACTTACTAGCAACATAATGGTCAGTCACGTAATTTACAGAAATATCTATATAACAAAGAGAGATCTGTACAACAAAGGCTTTATCTAGAGAGAGAGAGAGAGAGAGCTCTGGTTTCAGTTCGTTACTAAGGATGGTTAATTTTAACATCATTATTTCATTCAACAAAGGTTAATAAGTAGTTCACTGCTTATTATTTTGCAATAATGTAGCCTTAATGCAATTTCTATTCTTTTGCTTAAATGAAGTTTATAATAATTAATTACTACCCATATAAGATAAAAAGTGCTTCTGTTACAAAGGTCATTAAGAACTGTGATGCCAAAACAATAGAAGCAATGTATTTTATTCTTTGCTTCAGCAACCATTGAAAGAATGCTTCAGCAAGTAAAAGTGACTCTATATAAATCACACTAATTGTTTCCGTATTCAGCTAAACCACTGCTATCTGAAGTCTGCAATTAACATGACATCTGGCAAAGCACTGGGTTTGAACATTGATTATTCAAATCCCACTCATTAGTAACCATTAATAACAGATGAATAATTTAACAAACCATCAGATACCTTCTGACTTAGCAACTGTCTGATTTTTTTTTAGTTTATCCAGATTCATGAATGGATCACACCGAGTGGTCATTAAGTATTTAGGTTAAGATATGTTACCCTTAAGATGTAAGATATGGAATAAAGTTTTGGTGTATTACTAAATCATTTTACTGTTTATTGATGCAGATAAATCTAAGATTGTTTTGTAAAGATGGAATTGCATTGTTCCGTGACATTAACCATTGCTCTTGTAACACTGCTACCAGTGAGTGTTGCTGTTTAACAGCAATGTTCATGCTTGATAATTGTCTCTCGATGGCTCTGACCGGACAGCTTGGAGAGAGGAGCTTAGAGTAAAAAAAGCAAGGTGTCCTCATAGTGCCATGGAGTGAAAAAGTAGCAGTTAGTCAGTTAGGAGTTTAGGAGTAGACATTGGAGTGGGCATGGGTTAGCAGTGCCTTAGAGGCAACTTTATCAGTCAGCTTGAGGAACTTGAGGGAGCTTTCCATAGGTGTCCCTAATCAAACATATCCAGCAGGTATGGTCCTCATTGTCTGGGACAGATGCTGGAAAATGGAGATCTGGAAACATTTCTTGATAGCTTATCAGTAATGGGAAGTATGTTTTGAGACTTCTGATAGGGTAAGTGATACCAAAGAGGTTTTCAACTTAATGAAAACAAACTGATGGTCTCCAGGCCTGCAGTGGATTCCTCCAAAGATGTACAGGAAAACTCTGGTGGGGGATAAACTTGTAGAAGTGTCTATGGAAGCATTTTGGTACCAAAAGATGCAGGTGAGACTCTAGCAGAAAGGAAAGCTGCAAGATCAGGTAAGAAATTTGTCTTCAGAATGGACAATGAAAGTGACGCAGCAGGATTCTCAATTCAGCTGCAGTTGTTCAGCTCTGCAGGAATGATGATCCATGTAGGTGTGACAGTTGATGAGGTCCAGATTCATGCACAGCTGTATGTGGCTACTAGCTGAGCAGTGACAAGCTTGCACTAGAAAAGTGGAGTACTGACAGGTAGTCATATAAGCAGGCACCAGGCCCCCAATTACTTCATGTTGAAATGTGAAATTTAAATGCGGACAAAGCAGGAGCATGAGAATCTGTGGCTCATGCCTTCATGGTGAGGCAGCACAAACAGAGCATGAGGACAAGGGACATGGATCAGGAAGTTTTAAGTGTGTATTCAATACAGGCCCCTTTTCTACTCATATTCAAAGTGAGACTGGCTTGACACTCAACAGTTTGTTTCTAACAGATCAACTACTGAAATGAGCAAGGAAGAAAAAAGAAAAAGAACTTAAGTTGTTCTGTATACTTTGTACTCTTGGGCCAGGATATTCAAAGGGGTTGTACCTGGTGGGATATTGAGAATGCTGCCTGGTGCAGCGCAAGTCCTGATGCACCGAGGCACAGTGTAATTGCATGCAGCACAGATGGAGGGGGCATGCCCATGCATACGTGGCACAACCTGATGTTCAGCTCGGGATGTGTGGTGCATATGCTGGCACACATCTCCACACTGCACCACAGAGGGGGGCTCAAAGTTGAGCCCAGGCAGAGTAGAAGCAAAGCCTGGCCACCCACAGATGGGCTGCTGTATTGCAGGGTGCAACACAGAAGCCCAGCTGTGGGTAGCCACATGCCCACACAGAACACTGTCTGCAACCACGCACAACCCTGGTGGTCCAGTGGAACCCCCCGCCCATAGTCGCAATCGCACGGTGTAAGTTACTAAAGATAGCCCTGGTAGTCTAGTGGGCCCCCAGTCCCCAATGCCCCAATGTGTATGTAACACACCCATCCCTGGTGGTCTAGTGGTCCCCCCACCTGAGTTCCCAATTCCCCGAAATATGACATGAAGATGTCCCTGGTGGTCTAGTGTAAACTCCCCCGCCCGTATTTGCAATCATGGTGAACACCTGTATTCCAATGCCCTGGTGATCTAGTGGCACCCTCCACCCCCCCACCCACTCAGAACCCTTTCCCCCTGCTCCCCCCATTATCACGGTGGCTGTATCCTGCCACATGGCCCGGCCGCCCACCGGATGACAGGTACAGTATGGGCTGTAAGCCCATTGGTCCCAGTGTGGACCAGTGGGTTTGCAGGGCATATTGTACTAGACAGTCCCAGATCTGTGAATGACTCCATTCACAAATTCGGGACTGTCTCATACAGTATGGCCTGCAAGTCCATTGGTCCAAACTGGGGACCAATGGGCTTACAGCTCATACTGTACCTGTCATTCAGCAGGTGGCCAGGCAGTGTGTGGGTAGGATGCAGCCACCTGCTAATGACTGGGGGGGGGCAGCGTGGGAAAGGGGTTCTGTGTGGGTGGGTGGGAGGTGCCACTAGATCACCAGGGCATTCCAACATGGGTGTTTACCGTGACTGTGGCAATGGGTGGGTGGGTTTACACTAGACCACCAGAGATGTCTTCATTTCATATTTCAGGGAATCGGGGACTCAGGTGGGAGCGGGGACCACTAGACCACCAGGGATGGGCATGTTACATACACATAGGGACATCGGGGACTGGGGGCCACTAGACTACCAGGGCTATCTTTAGTAACTTATATCACACAATCACGGCAATGGGCAGGGGGGTTACACTAGACCACCAGGGACGTCTTCATGTCATATTTCAGGGAATCGGGGACTCGGGTGGGAGGGGGTCCCATTAATCCCCCCAGGTATGGGTGTGTTACATATACATCGGTGCATTGGGGATTGGGAGGGCCACTAGACTACCAGGGCTATCTTAAGTGACTTATACCATGCGATTATGGCTACAGGGTGGGGATGCCCTGGGATCCCCACAGCACATGTCATGCTGTGCAGGGTGCCAGGTGCAAGTCATGCAAATGGGGCCATACAAACATGCAAATGGCCCCATCTGCTCCTTGCATATTTTATGGCCTCATTTGCATACCCTCTGCTGAATATTGCAGGTGATGTGCCTAGCGCATCTGCACTTGCACTGGTGCATCCCCGTGCTCCCTATCTGTGGCTTGTGCTGGTGCAGTGCCACTGTGCCATGTGCAGTATGTGCACCAACCTTGACATATTCAATGATGCTGTGCCATGGTGCATCACCATTGAATATTGCCTGGTCCTGGCCCCAGCACAGCCTAGTTACACTGCGCCCAGGCTTGCGCCACTGCCTGGCTCAGTCTGAATATCTGGGCCTTAGTGAATAAGTTTTATGACATTTTTTAAAAAGTATACCTGTGTTACATTTTTTTTTTATTAGTTGTAAAAGTTAACTTTTTTTATGTTATATAGTAATATGTCCCCCATCGCCTCTCATTGCTGTATAAGAGTAGTTTCACAACAGTTCTGCTGGAGTGAGAACAGCAAACTGAAGATGAGCTGTTTTGGCTAAAGCTGAAGGCAAGTGAAACCACTCTTATACAGCAATGAGTGGCAATGGGGGACATATTAATATATTATTGATAGAGCGCGATCAATAATATATTTTTAAAAAAACTTTTCCAGAACTTGCCAGTTTCCAGGGCATCTGTGCGTGAGATCCTCTTCCCAGAATAAGAGTGTCTGATGTGCAGGGGAAAGGAGTACTCTGACTTGTTGGGAGCACTCCGTTGATTTATAATAAATTTTGTGTACATGTGTTTTTGGTATATTGTATCCCACTTCAACTTACCTTTAGGTAAATTGCAATGGTGTGATTAAATAAACTATCTAAATAAACTAAGCATAATGCTAAGCTAAATTAAAGTGATTGAGCCACCACTTTTCTTTATAAATTCTGTATAAAACCAGTGAAACTGTATACCAAGAAATGTCAGGTGGCAGTTGAATTTGTATGATGTTTAAAACTGAGGGTGTTATCTTTTTATTCTCTTGGTATTTTACAGAAGCCATTAACGTGAATATTTTTATTTGAGGTATGAATATGCATTTACTATCTGACATACTGGGCTTGGTTTCTGAAGGTTGACACAGGGCTTGAGTTAAGTTCTGTGTCAACCTTGTTTGGTGCAGCTGTGCCAAACTCCTTTGACACAACTGCGCCCAATTCTAGCACATTGGGTGCAGTTATGACAGTTTCTTCACTTTACAGCAGCTGGCACCAAACATTTGGAGCTAGCCCTGTAAAAAGGATCCCCAAATGCTGCATGTTAGACTAGGGGGAGCTGGTCTAACTTGCTGCATTTGGCACACAGGGATGAAAATCCTGATAAGCACTGAGAGAATGTCACAGGCCCACTGTGCTGTATGATTGGCTCACCAGGGACTTGAAGCACTTACAGAGCTTTAGAAAATCAGGTCCGCTGTCTCTATGTATGCTGCATAGTCCATTAACATTGTAATAACTTATTAATGCAATTTAACATTTGAAAATTGTGAATTCCAGAAGGGATTCTAGAAACTGCATGTCTTCTATTGACATGATTTTGGTGATGGTCACTTTTGAGTACTGGATGAAAATGTTAACATTAATCTCTTTTTGAGAAACATATTTACAAAATATGTTAATGCTTAGTAGATCTATGTGACATTATAAGCCATATAGGTGTCTTAAGAATCACAGAGACGCTTGCACTAGCATGAAAGGTGCTTTCTCTAAGTAACAGAGCACTGTGAGTATGCTAATAGCAATTATACGCTCATAGGAATAATTTAACATAAGCTAAACTATGGGACATTGGGTCACAGTGGATGGAATGAATTGTCCTACCAAATGCTGTTAACCTATTGCTTTTTATGTAAGAATATAATATTTTTACTCATTACATTTGTAGGTACTCAGATACCGTGGGGTCCTGGTGAAGCCTCTGAATGTAAGAAGTGAGCATATATTTATGAAGTATGCACTGTGATTATATTTTTATGATGCAAGGTTTATTACATTTATGCATTTGCATTTCTGAATGTACAGATATATTTGTCTACTATTGAAAAGCAGCCTGAATGCTGGTAACCTGGCTTTCAGCCTCTGGTGTACTCTTAGCTTACATGTACAATGCACTGTTTTAATAATTCTGACCAGGTACACTGTGTTCAAAGTGTTGAAGTCCCTTAGAGGGTGAAACGTTGGGTTCCTCTGTGGAATGTGGTTTTCTGCATGCAAGTACCTAAAGAATAAAATACTTCTCAAGGAGACTTTTGGAGTTGGCTTATTTTTGTATGTCTTTGGTGCAAATGCTAAGATAAGACAGATTGACCGCGTGTCTCAGCAGGAGGCTGATATGGTCATTTGGATTAAAATGAGACAGACTTTGAGTATGAGGTTGAGACATGGATATTTTACTATTGGTAAACATATCTGATTCTCGAAAAGAGTAATGACTAATATGTATGATAATCAGAAAGAGGAGCTTTTGCCTGTTTAAACATAATTAATGAACTGTGATCTCCAGATCAAAAACTATGGACTTGTACAGTTTACCTACTGAAAGAAACTTTGTGCTCAATGACTACCATGTTGGTGAACTCACTGCGTGAACACTGGGTGGGTTTCAAAGAGTTTTAGTGAAGTTTTGGCAGGTGCAAGCTTAAAAATTCATTGGTTGTAAGGGGCCATCTAGTGAACATGACATACCCATAAAAACAAAAATTGCCATGGGCTATGCCCATCCTTTTCCAAAGGCCTAAGGAAAGGGAGAAGTGTCACAGTTTTATAGTTTGGCAAATGTGGTGAATGACTTCATTGTGAAATGATATGAATGAAATATACTTTTCTTACATGCATGCAATTTGCATTTATTTGAAAAGCAATTTAGAAACAAGTAACATATGTACTGCACTAGCCAGAATTTGAACTCCAGCCTGCTCATAATATAATTCCAAAGCCTGAGAATTCCATAGATGGGAAAACTGGACAAGGATACTTATTTTTCTTCTTCATTTCTAAATTGTAATTCAAATGTATGCACATTGCACCACTATAAATAGCACATACAATAAATTTGTGGGGCTCCAAGGAGAGCACTGAGAAAGATGAGTGTCTACAAGAGTTTTAGATTTTCAGTTGTCTTGGTAACTCAACTCATAGAAGAGCAGGATGGTATTCTGAGCAGACTGGGTTCAGATCTCAACTAGGACATTTAATTTCTCATTTCCAAACTGTATTTCACATGTGTGCTTATCCAAATCTTTTCAATAAAATGTAATTCCTTTTTTTAACATTTTTCTGTTGGCAGTTTTCAGGAATATTTTTACAGAAATTAAACTCTCACATTAAATTCAAAAAGAAATAGAAACAAACATATTTCATTGTAGTAAGCTCAGTGGGCTGGATTTACAAAGATCCCCTAGATCACCAAAAATACACAGTGATTTAGGGCTGCAGTGCACCATGGCTCTGTCAGGGGCCCTGGGCTGTATTCAGAAAGATCAGCATCTCTGCACCACATATTGTGGTGCTGCCATATTGGTGGACATGCACCAAAGCAGTGGGCACACCTATGGGACCTACTGCAGTGATCCTGCCACCCCCCCATTAAGTACAACAGAAAAGGAGCTGGGATGGGTGTGGAATGGGGGCACACACCTGGCTGGCATGTGAGGTAGGGGGCAGCACACTCACGTGGGACCTTGGCACTGTGTGTCACCCTACCCCCTCCCTGTTCTGTGCCAACATCTGTCTGGAACTAATAATGGCACCCCCAACAGTTGCAACCACCCTATTCCACATGCTCATCCCCTCCCCACTTCCACTATGGCTCCCGCTCCACCAAAGGAACTGGAGGACAAGGACACAAAAAAGAACACTATATATAAAGAGAAATAAGAAGGACGTAAAATATTAGAATGGAGAGAGAACAAGATGAGTAAAATGAGAAATACCAATAAAGGAACAAGGCAACTAAACAGGCACGGATTCTAGCTTATTTTAGCTGTAAAGATAATAATGCTTGTGATGGTAATCTCACTGGAACCTCGACCCTAAAATGTGAGGGGATAAGTCAACAAGAAAATAATTGCTCACTAACTATTAAAAAAGATAATATTAAGACAAGTGAGTAGAAGGTGTCAAACTTTTTATTGATAGCTCTGTAATAGAGATAACAATTAAAAAGTATGTAGACAAACCTCTTGAAGTGCAAGAATTACAGGCACATTTACATAGTAATGATTTAAGGGTTAATAAGGTAAATGATCTTGCTGAAAAAGACGTGGAGAATAATAAACAGAAGTTTATAGGAGACGAATTAAGTGAAGCTCTATCAAAGCTATAGCATACTATTTTGGGGTTAAAAGAACTGGATAGCTCAAATAAAAAAAGTGAAGGGCAAAGAGAAGAATGAGGGGTAACCAATACAAAGAATGAGCAATTGGAGAATCATACTTTTCAGAGATTCAAGCGATCAGGAAGGGGGGATGACAGGGAGGAGTATACAAAGAATTCCAGGGAGGTTACTAGAATAGTCAGAACCACCAATACATCCAGACAGCTGAGGTTGGCACATGCCATTAAGGGTGGAGAGAAGGACTTCTTCAGATACATTAGTGAGAGAAGGAAGAACAGGGACAAGATAGTGAGAATTAAGAAGGACTGGGGTGGATAGAGAAGGGGGAGGAGCAGGCAGAGGCACTTGAGTACTTCTGCTTAGTATTCACAGAAGAGGGGGGCAGATACCTCATGGGAGTGGTGGGGTGGACAGGGGGAGGGAGTGACAGATGGAGAAATTACAGAGGACTGAGGGCACTGCAACCTGATGGCATTTACCCTAGGGTACTCAAGGAACTGGCAGGTGCCTGGCAGGACTACTGGCTGACCTGTTCAATACCTCTCTGGACACAGAATGCGTACCACAGGATTGGAGGTTAGCCCATGTGGTGCCCATTCACAAAGGTGGCCCAAAGGATGAGCCAGGTAACTACAGACCAGTGAGCCTCACATCACTTGTGGGAAAGCTCACAGAGACAATCCTGAAAGAGATACTGGTGACATTTCTGGAGGACAATGGTCTCCAGGATGGGTAACAACACAGGTTTGTCTCAGACAGATCCTGCCAGACAAACATAGAAACATAGAAGTTGATGGCAGAAAAGGACCGCAAGGCCCATCCAGTCTGCCCATTTCTTTTTCTACCTTATGAATGTGCCATTGACCTTTGCTCTGTCTGTTCATACTCATCTGTATTGCTCCCTTATGCCTATCCCATGCCTGTTTGAAGCCGTGCACTGTATTCATATCCACCACTTCCTGAGGTAGGCCATTCCATGCATCCACCACCCCTTCTGTGAAAAAGAACTTCCTCAAATCACCCCTTAATTGGCCTCCCTCTAATCTCATGCTGTGTCCTCTTGTCCTGCTATTTTTCTTATATTGAAACATGTTAGACTCTTGACTGATTGAGTACTATGATTGGGTGACCAAGGAACTGGACAAGGGATAAGCAGTGGATCTCCTGTACTTAGAATTCAGCAAGGTCTTTGATTCCATGCCACGTGGGAGGCTAGGGCGAAGCTGGAATATATTAGGGTGGGTACTAGGATGGTCAAATGGATCACTAACTGGCTGAAGGGCAGGCAGCAAAGGTTGGTGGTAGTGGAGGGGAAACTCTCATCACCAAGAGCAGTAACAAGCAGGGTACCACAGGGATCGGTACTGGGACCAGTGCTGTTTGGGATATTCATAGCAGATATCTCACACTGGACCCAGAGTAAGATCAGTCTGTTCATAGATGATACCAAGATGGGAGCTGTGGTGGATGATATCGAGGGGTTGAGGGGAATGCAGGAAGATCTGACTAAACTACAGGAGTGGTCGGAAACATGGCAGTTGGGGTTCAATGTCAATAAGTGCAAAGTGCTTCACTAGGAGCTAAGAACCAGAGAAGGAGCTATGAACTGGGAGGGGTACAGTTGGGGAGCACAGAGGAGGAAAAGAACCTGGGTATGATTATAATGGGGAATATAAACAACTCGACTTAGTGCAGGAAGGCAGCAGAGAAAGCCAGCAAGATGCTGGGCTGTACAGCGAGGGGAATCTCCTCTAGAATTAATGAGGTAATCCTTCCTCTGTACAGGTCACTGGTCAGGCAACACCTGAATTACTGTGTGCAGTACTGGTGCCCATTCCTGAAGAAGGACATCAGATTGTTTGAGGGGGTGCAGCGCAGAGCGACTAAGATGATCCAGGGTTTGGAGGGGAAATCCTACGAGGAAAGGTTGAACATACTTAACATGTATTCCCTGGAGGAAAGAAGGGATGGGAAGATATAATTGAGACTTTTAAGTACCTGAAGGAGATAAACAAGACTAATACAGGAGAAATATTCCAGATCAGAAGAGGGAGGGATACAAAAGGGCATCAACAGGTTGGAGAGGGGAAAATTCAGGAGGGAAATCAAGAGGCATTTTTCACTGAACAGGTGGTAGACAAGTGGATCATTCTACCTGATGAGGTGGTTTCCTGTAGGATGGTGGGTTGGTTGAAGAGAGGATGGGACAGAGTGAGGGCGGGATGACTGTGAGGAGGGGAGGAAAGGGTGGGGCAACTGCAAGTTGAGGAGCTAGCTACACAATCGAGCAGACTAGATAGACCATGAGGCCTGTTTCTGCTGGCATTTTCATATGTTCGATACTATAGTAAACATGGAAGAGTCAGTGCTGAGGGTAGAGCCCTAGGGTTCTCTGGGGGGCCTATCATTTGGTGGGTGCTACCGGGGATCTCCATAGTTGCTGCTGTGGCCAGCGTCCACCAGGTCAGTCTATTTGGGCTATTCTGGTCCCAGAGTGGTGTCTGCTTATCAGAGGAACTTTTAATCTGTGGAACTTTGGACTCCTGTTCTCCTGTTCTGTGTCCTGATTTATGGTCAGAGTGTTTGATTTTATTTGTTTATTGACAGTGAGAGTGTCAAACAATAACTTTCCAGACTCTAGTAGTGAGAGTACATGAGGGCTGGAAGTGGGGTTTTTCTGTTTATGTTGGAAGAATTCGTAATTCATTTACGTCTACCTGTCTTGGGAGGTAAGAGCTCCGAGAGGACTGTCCTTTCCTGATTGTGGTGAGAGGACCTCTGGACTTGGACATGGGCAATTTCTTTCTAAATGGTTTTATGTTTTATTCGTTTTTTGGTTTTTATATTAATTGTGTTTATTGATTTTATTTTTCTTAGTTTTATGGTAATTATTGGGGGGTATTTAAAATAATTATTAGTTAGTAGGATTTGGTAGGATTGTGTATTGATTTATTTTATTTTATTGATTGTGTTTAGGTTTGATTTTTGTTTGAACAGTTGGATAGTTTGAGGAGGGTTCCTTGTTTTTAAAATGTGTTGGGGCTCTACCTCCATGGCTGTGTGCTATTTATCCTCTGCTCTTTGCCTCCACCCTTTCTTCTCCCCCACTTCCGTTTACAACAGCTCTGCGGCTGTGGGGTGTTGGTGTTGTGCAGAGAAATCGAAGGGGGTGTGGGGCATGAACAGCGGGGGACACATCGGGGTAATGAGATCCAGGACACACCCTGGGGCAAAATGGAACCAGGAGTATGGTTTGCCATGTCTGGTTTCCATACCCAAGGGCACTATAGATAATGGTAGGCAGGTGGTCCAGGTGGCCCAAGAAGTTCACCCAACTCGGGCAGTGTTATGCAATGCTAGGTCCATTAAAAATAAGACTGCGGTTATTGCAGATCTTGTTAAATCGGTGGACCTGGCTTGCATCACCAAGACCTGGCTGGATGAGAATTCTGGCCCCGTTTTGGAGGCTGCAGTTCCTCCTATAGTAGGTACTCGGTGATACACCACCCAAGATTGGGTTTCAAGGGGGGGGGGGTGTAACGGTCTGTTTCAAGTCTGAACTTAACTTCACAAATGTACTAGTGGGGGACACTGAGTCATTTTAGTGTACCATGGTGGCAGGTGTATGCTGTAGGATTGTTCTCATTTATTGTCCACCAGAGGATGAGAAATGATTCCTCCAGGAAGTTGCAGATTTCGTCGTCGACATGGCATTTGAGTCGCTTAGGCTGATGGTCCTGGGCGACTTTAACGCCTGAGTCAATGACGAACTCTCGCATTTTGGTCAGCACTTCCTCCACTTGATGACATCTCTGGGCCTTACACAGGTTGTTTCACCTGACACTCACAATCAGGGTCACTCTCTTGACTTAGTCTTCCTCCCAGGTATTGAGGCCTCCAACATGGGGGTGGAACCAGTTGGATGGTATGATCATTACACTGTGGGGTTTACTTTTAGCGCCCCCCCCCTTTGTAGGCCAACCCCTGTAGTGATGATTCGGGACCGCCCTTTGTGAGATAAAAATTCTCAAGGCCTAATTGCGGTCCTTGATCTCTCATCCTTCTAAGAGGCAAATAATGACCCAGAAGCCCTCGTGGTGGCTTATAATTTGGCCATTACTGCAGCTCTGAATGTCATTGCTCCTGTCTGTGTTCATCCACTCTCCCTTTGCCCTCGATCTCCATGGTTTGATGGGACTCTGAGGGAGATGAGGCAACTTGGACGAAGATTGGAGCATTGCTGGTGGAAGTCCGCTCTTAATGCCGACCGCCTTAGATTGATGGACCATTATCAAGTCTATCAATCCAAAATCTCCAGTAAGAAGGCAGAGTTCCTGTCCGGGGAGATTACGGCTGCTCAAAATCGACCAGCTCAGCTGTTCCGAACTGTGGACAGACTGTGCAACCCAGCCTGTCTACAAGTTCGGAAAGCCTTTTCGCAAGAAGAGTGCAATGAACTTGCTCGATATTTGCAAATAAGGTGTCCGACATTAGATCGGCTTTCCATCTGACACATTTTGTGGGTGCTGCCGTAGACCAGTGCAGGTTCATATATCCTGGTCTTTTTTGGAGTACCTTTGACCGGCCGGCTTTCATGGATGTCATGCAGATTGTCCAGAGTGTGCGCCCTACATGCTGTAGTTTGGAACTGGGACCTACTTCTCTAATTTTGGGTTGTAGTGATGTCATTGGCCCAGTCCTAGCTCAGATAGTCTGGTGCTCCTTGGAGACAGGTGAGTTTCCAAGCTCCCTAAAGGAGGAGGTGGTAACACCACTCGAAGAAAGCTTCTTTGGACCCAGACTGTCTTGCTAACTACAGACCAATCTCTAATCTTCCCTTTGTAAGAAAAGTGACTGAGAAAGTAGTGGCCACACAGTTGGAGGACCATTTGACCATCCATGCCATCTATGAACCCCTTCAGTCCGGATTTCGAAAGAAGCATAATACCAAGACAGCACTGGTTCGTGTGCTCAATGATCTCCTGATGGCTAGAGACAGGAGGAGCCCTTCCATCTTGGTCCTCCTAGACCTCTCATCAGTGTACGACACTGTGGACCATGGGTTACTGCTTGACTGCCTGAGGTTCATTTGCGGACTGTCAGATACAGTCCTCAAGTGGTTTACATCGTTCCTCATGGGAAGATCTCAGAGGGTGGTGTCCGGGATTTTTTCCTCAAACCCGGTCCCTTTATCATGTGGAGTCCCTCAGGGCTCAGTGCTGTCCACCATGTTGTTCACAGTGTACATACTACCCCTTGGAGACATTGTATGAAGGTATGGGCTGAGGTTTCACTGCTATGCAGATGATACCCAGCTATACCTCTCTTTTGCCCTCGATCAGAATGGAGCTCTCTCTGTCTTTAATAACTGCCTTGCTGAAATCCAGGAGTGGATGAATACCAGTTGGTTAAAGATGAACTCTGATAAGACTGAGGTATTGGTTGTGGATCCAGGTCGCTGGACAGAGAGGCTTGGTGGGGGTTCACCCTCCGGCTTATACTTTGGGGGTGAGCCTCTCCTAATCTCTGAACAGGTGTGAAACCTGGGGGTAGGTTTTTGACGATGGTCTGACCCTGTATTCTCAGGTGTTGGCTGTCATCAAATCCTCATTCTACCATCTGAGGAATATCGCCAGGATAAAGCACCTTGTTCCATCCGGCGACCTTCCCACTCTGATACATGCCTTTGTGACATCATGCTTTGACTATCGCAACTCCCTGTATCTAGGGTTACCTGGGATGGAAATCTGCCACCTGCAGCAAGTGCAAAATGCTGTGGCATGGCTATTGATGGGATCCTCATGGTCCTGTCACATTTTGCCAGTGCTACACGGACTGCACTGGCTGCCAGTTCAGTGGCGGACCACCTATAAAGTCAGTCTTCTGACTTTCAAAGCTTTACATGGACTTGGCCCGGAATTCCTGAAAGTGCTCCTGGTCCCTCATTGCCCTGGGTGATTGCTTTGCTCAGTCAATGAGGGGTTGCTAGAGATTCCAAGGGTGTGTTTGAAATCCTCTGGGGTGAGAACATTTATGTATGCTGCCCCTACCCTCTGGAATTCTCTACCCCATTGGCTACATGAGCACACAACCGTGGAGGGCTTTAAACAAGCACTGAAAACCTGGTTATGGAGCCAAGCTTATGGTAGTTAACTGATGGAAAGATTTTATGTTCATATTATGTTGTTTATAAGCTCTGTTGATTCTGTTGTTGTGAAATTCTGTGTTTTTATGATTTTAACTTGTTAGGCACCTTGGTTTTGAAAGGCGCCATACAAATACATTTTATTATTATTATTATTATTAATTATTATTATTTAGATTTGACACCTAGAATGAGTATTTCAAATTATACTAATAATTCAAATTATGAAATACATCAGATATATAATACAGAGCTGATTATTAAAGATCTGGCAACTTCATTTAAAGATCAATATTTAGCAACTATATTGATCTTTGAACAATTAACCTTGATTAAAAAAAAAATCTGAACTTCCTTAAAGGAATTTGAATAAAAAATAAAACTGTATTAGATACACTAAAATAGTAACACTGTGTTGAGTCCAAATATGTAACTACCAAGACACAACAACATGGAGAATTGGCTGAAAACACTACTTTAAATATGAAAAGTAGCATGGAATTGATTATGTTACCTCCCCTGGGAGGAGAAATGATAGTATTAGTGCGGCATTAAAAAGAGCGAATCCAGCATTATGGCTGAAAGGAGAAAATCAAGAGGTTACAAATGGAACTAGGGTAAATAACCACAAGGAGACTGTGTGTGTGTGTGTGTGTGTACAGTAGATAGTCCATGCACCCTAAATCCACAGGAAGAGGTGGAGGCTTCATTAACATATGAACATACAAAGAAGCTAGCAGAAGAAGGCCATTTGGTCTATCAAGTGTGCTCATATTACAGGGTCCACAGCTTGAGCTAATGTCCCTGCCATTCCTCCCCACTCCTCCCATCCTCTCTACCCATGATCCTTACCTTCTTCCTATGCCTATCCCAGCCTCTCTTAAAGCTGCCCACTGTCTTCAATGAAATGACCTCTTCCGGCAGTGCATTCCAAGTGTCCACCACCCTCTCTGTGAAGAAGTGTTTCCTGACCTCCCTCCTAAACCTCCCACCCTCCAGCTTAAGACTGTACCCTCTCATGTTATGGTTACAACTCAGCTTAAAGAGACTCTCCTTATCAACCTTATTTATTCCTTTCAAGTACGTGAAGGTCTTATTTATGTCCCCTTTCTCTATCTCCTGTCTTCTAGGGAGTACATGTTCAGTTCCCTCAGTCTCTCCTTGTATGCCTTACCCTGCTGACCTGCTATCATCTTTGTAGCCCTCCTCTAGATGTTCTCCAGCAGGTTAATGTCCTTTTTGAGGTGTGGACAGCAGTACTGAACTCCATACTCTAGATCAGGGTTTCTCAAATGGTGAGGCTAGCCTCCCTGGGGAGGCCCCAACCTGTTCCAGGGGAGGCCCAAGCAAGTCTGAAAAAGTACTGTACTTAAATTATGAGTTTTATATATTTTGTGTGAAGGGATGAAACAAACTGAAAGATGACAATAGTAGGCAAAATTAATGTATTTATTTAAAAATTGGTGACAAGAGAAGGTGAATGAATCAAGGCTCATTTCAAGTATACCCATGGAAGGGTACAGAGTGGATACATTTCAAAAGGTAACTGCAAAGCAGTCAAGCAATACAAAATGAACAACAGTGCAAACAAATAGGAACGCTGAACAATCAATGAGTGGTGGTAATTGATCAGTTTATAGACTGATGGCAGAACAGCCCAAATACAATGACTGAGCATAGAATTGCTAAGAGCAACAGTAGGAAGGGAGCAACGTACTCCCTGAGAAGTTGCTTAAGAGCAGGGAAAGAGGGGAGAGGCGAGGTATGTAGGAAGATTATTCCAGATAGACAGGAAGCAGAGAAAGTAGTCTGACCCCCATGAAGGTACTGCAGCAAGTGGCAACAATGGTTCAAGATTCAAAATAGTGGAGCAAGTACAGGTACACCCTGGGAGGGGAGGCACTGGAGGCCTCAATAGGGGAAAAAGACCTAGGGGTCATGGTGGATACATGTATGAATAACTCTGAGCAGTGCAGGAGAGCAGCTAGCAAGGCAAACAGGATGTTGGGATGCATCGTAAGGGGGATCACCTCTAGGAGCAGGGAAGTGATTCTGCCGCTGTACAATGGACTGGTTAGACCACACCTTGAGTACTGTGTACAGTACTGGAGACCACACTTGGCCGGGACATACAGCTCCTGGAGAGGGTACAGAGGAGGGCAACAAAGATGATACGAGGGCTAGGGGATTTGACTTATGAGGACAGACTTGAGGAGCTCTGCCTGTTTTCATTGGAGGAGAGAGGAGAGGCGGGGGGACATGATTGAGGTCTTCAAGTACCTCAAGGGAATAAATAGGGTAAACATGGAGGGGATCTTTAGACTAAAGCAGGGAGGTATCGCCAGAGGGCATGGTTTGAAGTTGGAAGGTGGAAGGGCGAGGGGAAAAGAGGAGGAGGTTTTCACCGAGAGGGTGGTGGACCCTTGGAATGCACTGCCTGGTGAGCTGGTTCAGAGATCCACAGTGGAGGGCTTCAAGAGAGGGTGGGACAGACACAGAAAGTGGATGTATCAGATGATGGCCTGTCCCGGGGGGGTGGGGATGGATGATAGGGGTTTCTAGAGAACAAGGGATGGGAGGATCTCGGCACCCAACTAAGGATCTAGGTTCGAGCAGACTCGATAGACCGTAAGGCCTAATCTGCTGGCAAATAGTATGTAAGTAGACTGGCCTGTGGGGGGAGGAGTTATTTTATTCAAATAACACCTTTGTGCACAGGTGCTCTTTTTTTTTTAAAGGTTCCACGTCACCATAAGACAAATAACTGAATGACAGCCAAGTACTCAAAGGGGTTTCAATTTATTCATGGTATACTGTGCAAAGTACAGTTTGTTATTTTTCTTTGGGGAGACCCAAGATTAAATCATTTTTTTGGGGAGGCTCAAAATCTTTTCTGTGGATTTGGGGAGGCTCACTGTGACAAAGTCTGAGAACTATTGCTCTAGATGATGCCTTACCAGTGACCTGTACAAGGGCATTATAACCTCCTCTCTCCTACTACTGATCCCCCTAGATATGCATCCCAGAATCTTGTTTGTCTTTGCTGCTGCTTTCTTGCACTACATGGAGTGCTTCAGGTCACTAGTGATCATCACTCCCAGGTCCTTCTCCTCTTCCTCTGATGCAGATACTCGGACTCCACCCAGGTAGTACTCTGCCCTGAGATTCTTGGCTCCAATATGCATAACTTTGCATTTCTTGGCATTAAAGCCAAGCTGCCATATCCTGGACCACTTCCCCAGCTTTTCCAGATCTTTCTGTAGGTCCTGTATCCCTTCAGCTGTGTCTACTCTTCCACAGAGCTTGGTGTCATCCGTGAATAGACATATTTTCCCTTAATGCCATCTCCAATGTCACTGATGAAGACATTGAACAACACCGGCCCCAGCACTGAGCCCCATGGGACCCCACTGGTTACCTCTTTAGTGCCAGATAACTCTTCCCCCACAACCACCCTCTGGGTTCTGTCCCTCAGCCAGTTTTCCACCCATCTGGCCATCTTTTCCCCAACCTCGAGATCCACCAACTTCCTGATCAACCTTTTGTGGGGTACAGAGTCAAAGACCTTGCTGAAATCAAGATAGAGGATGTCTACCATTTAGCCCCTGTCTACTGTCTGAGTGACACAGTCAAAGAAGTCAATCAGATTTGTTTGACACGATCTCCCCCCATGAACCCATGCTGCCTCACATCCTGAAGACCATGATCCTCTAGATATTCCACCAACCTTTCCTTTAGTATGGTCTCCATAAGCTTGCCCACAAAGGAGGTCAGACTGACTGGTCTGTAATTCCCTGGGTCATCCTTGGGACCGCTTTTGTGGACAGGCACTACATGTGCTATTCTCCAGTCCTGCGGTAACACTCCTGACTCTAGTGAACTATTAAATAGGTCTGCCAGTGGCCCTGCCAGCTCTTCGGCCAGTTCCTTTAGTACCCTTGGATGTACTTTGTCCAGGCCTGGTGATTTGTCCACCTTCAATGCCAGTAGCCCCTCCCTCACTCCATCCTCCTCTATCACTACATCTGTGTTCCCCTTCCCCCTGCTCCCCTATTCCGTCCTGAAGGCACTGGTCTGTCCTTCTCTCTGGTGAAGATGGAACAGAAGTATTAATTTAGTATATCTGCTTTCCCCCATTATCCTGCACCAACTGTACCCCTTTTTTAAGCCTAACAATCCCTTCCTTCTTATCCCTTTTCTCCCTTATATATCGAAAGGGAGCCTTCTCCCCCTTTTTAATTCTTTCAGCTATCTGCAGCTCCTACTGTGCATTTGCTGTCTGGACTTCCTTACTTGACACACTAGCCAACCTTAGGAAATTTTCCCTATCCACCTCTCTCTTGGTCTTCCTGAATTTTCTATAGGCCAACTTCTTTTTCCTTATTGCCTAGGCAACCCCAGAACTAAACCAGCTGGGAGTTTTGGCCCTTGTGTTCTTTCCTCTGAGCCTAACACACTCATCTGTGGCAACCAGTATTCCTTCCTTAATGATGGCCCACCTTTGGTCCATCCCCATATATGCTCTGATGCCCGCCAGATGGTTCCTTAGCACTTCGCCCATTTTCCTGAGGTTCACCCTCCTGAAATCCAAGAGTTTAGTCCTAGTCACGATGCTTTCCCTGCCCATATCCAACTGGAACTACACTGTGCAATGGTCACTTCCACCCAGTGGCTCACTGACCATTATTTTCTGTACATGCTCCCTATTTGTGAGTACCAGATCAAGAATTGCCTCAGTTTTTATCGGTTCAGTGATGCCCTGAATCTGGAACCTACTCTGCAGTCCTTCCAGGATCACCTGACTCCTAGCACATGCTGTGGACAGTATGCTCCAGTCCACTTTCGGCAGGTTGAAGTCCCCTATAATTACCTCCTCTCCTTTCCCTGCAGGTTTCAATATATGTGAGTTTAGTTCCCTGTCCCTCTCCTCATCCTGACTGGGTGGCCCATAAACCTCCCCCAACCTCACCTTTCTTCCTCTATTGGAACTTGGACCTTAAATGAACCCATAATGCCTCCACCTCCCCTTCCTCTGACTCCTTCCTTATGTAAGTTATTCCATCCCTGATATAAACTGCCACCCCTACCCCCTTCATGACTATCCTGTCCCTCCTGTATAGTTTATATCCCGGGACTGCAAGGTCCCAGTCATGGTATGATGTTGCCCAAGTCTCAGTTACTGCAGCTATGTCCACCCTCCTATCTACTAATAGTGCCTGCAGGTCATACATTTTGTTTCCAAGACTCCACACATTCAGAGACACCAACCTCCACCAAGAATCTGACCTTCCTTCTCTTCCCTCTTTTCTTCTATTCACATTTATCCCCTCTGTGTGCACTCATCCACGTACCCTTGTTATGTGTTCCTCACCCCCTCCACCCTTTGCTAACTGTGTTCTTGCCCCTTCTACCTCCTCCCTCCAGACCAGTTCCATCACTGTGGGGGGGAGGTTCACTGACCTCCTCCTCTCAGAATCTGTGGGGCTGCATGCCCGCTGCCCCCCCTCCGTAGTTTAAATTAAGTGTAGTGGTTATCTATTCCCCCAGTTTGCCCCCAAGTACCCTCAAACCCTTCCTACTGAGGTGTAGCCTGTCTGGTGAAAAGCTTTGTTTGACCAGGTATCCTTCCAGTCCCCAATACAGATGAACATCTCCTCTCTGCACAATTTCCTCAGCCAGTCATTAAAATCCTCTATTCTTCTTTTCCTGGCTGTGCTGGCCCTTGGTACTAGTATCACCTCTGAGAAGGCTAGCAAACTTCCTTCCTCCCTGCAGATCTTCCCCAACTCCCTGAACCTACTGTGTAGTACCTCAACCTCCTCCCCAGCTAGGTCATTTGTTCCAAAATGTATAATTAAATTAGGTTTTCCTCCAACCTCCCTTACTATTTCCCTTATTCTTGGGCCCACCTTCCCCGCTGCCATCCCTGGCATACAAACCACCCTCCTGATTGCATTTGGGTCCCCTTTCCTTCCTCAGTGAATACCTCTAATTATGGAGTCCTCTATGATTGCAACCCTTCCATCCCCTGCATCCATGCTCCCTGTCCTTCCTTTCTCACCTTTGGTACTAGCTGCTTCCCCAGTTAACTGCTCCCTCTGCACTCTGGTGAACTTATCTCCACAGCCACAATTTATCCCCTTAACTGTTTTTCCATCTCCCATTCTGCCCTCCCTTTCTATCTGTATCTGCTTTCAGTTTTTCTTCCCCTCTTCCTTTCCTTTTCTCTCCTTCCCTATCCTCCACTCTGCTTTGCCTGCCTCCTCTTCCCTGCTCACCTTAATTAGTTCCTAATTGATTAGTTGATTGAATAATAAGAAACAGTGAAGTACCCAGGGAAACTGAAAAAGATATAATTGAAAAAAGTGCACAAAGGTAGGACAAAATAAATGAAAGAGTTTTAAAAAAGAAAACAAAAAATTGAAGGTAAATAAAGCTAAAGAAAGGGAAATAATAACAAAAGGAGCAAAAATAAGTGTGGAGATACTAAAGGAAACAATGACCTGCTATTAACAGATGAGAATGAAAAGCAGAAGAGGGAAGGTGACATGAAGACAGATGAGAGAATGGGAAATCACCAGATTGTAGAAAGTAGAAAAATTATGACAATAATGAAGGCCTACCACCTAACATAGAGGGTAGCATGCAAAAGGCACATGTGGGTCTGGGTGATAACAAATTTAGCACAGAATTTAGAAGATTCATGGAAAAAACAAAGAGAACTGACTATACATTTCATGGCTTGAGGTTGATTTAATCCCCAATTAATCCAAAACCACCTTGAATAAAAATATTAAGACTTTACTGAATGCTATCTTATGGCTGGCCCAGTGGCACTGAGGGTTGAGGTACTGAACACCACACCTTGCACTACACTGGTGACCTGGGTTTGGGAAAAGACTCTGGCCTCTGGGGGTTGACAGGGGAGATGGTGGATTGAGCACCCCAGGGCTGCTCCCTCCTTCTGGAGTGGATCTACGTGGTTGCACTGTGCTTGAGTGGCCCCTGGAGATGACCCGGGGCAGCACAAGTCATGACTCCAGCAAGGGGTGGAGCACAACAAGACACCTCACACATGCGGTGGGTGTCATTGCACTGCCAGCTCCAGGGGCAATAATTGGAGGAAAAAATTGCTGGGTGCAACTGTGCAGGTTAATGGCCATGCCCCCACTGGACTAGAAGGCTGGTTCATGGAATCGCATTGTGGAGGTCTGGGCCAGCCTGTGATGGAGAGTTAAGGGGAGACCCTCCAGTGGGTTGGAATGGTCGTACTGGACCCCCTCACATCAAATGAGCCTGCGGTCCTCTGGGGCTTGGGGGGAAATGGCTGGATGCCCCCACCAGTGTGCTGCAGAAGGGCACAAATATATAAAGAATAAAAAACAAAATACTATCCTAGAGGGAAGAGCAAAACCTATGTTTTTTTTCTAAGTATCACAAGACAAATAACCAATGAGAAATGGGTTCTGGTAGTAATGGAACATTACCACATTCTTAAAGCTATAGAATATAATAAAGAGAATCTATATAGAATGGGAATAAAGTGCAGACAGATAAACACTTTGGAAAAAGTATTCCCAGAATTTTTAGAACAGGAGTTGAGGGAAATATTAGAAGTAATTTGAGACAACTGTCTATATTTGGATTAAACACATTTCATAATGACACTACTAGAAATCTGAAGTACAACTGGGAGATGTAATTGAATCTATATTAAAAATCCCATATATCAGAAGGCAAATAAAAAGAGCCACCAGATGGGAAGCAAATGAACAAATTTCATTTTGGATAGAAGGTGATATACGGTTTGAAAAATTAATCCAAAAACAGGGAGAATTGGATTCATTGGATATTCACATATGTGATGATTCAGATGTGGTCAGGGAAAAGATATACTCAGAAGAAAAAATAGAATTGGTGAAAATGCTAGAATTAGCAAATAAATGTACAGTCTTAAAAGATCAACCAACTAATTGACTACTGTCTTGGGATACTGTAGATAATAGGTACTTGGATTTGAATCCCAACATTTTGTCTTGAAATATTTTGGGTATTAAAACTAAATGGACTGATAAGAACTTTCTGAAATATATTACTCACCTCAATTTTATGAATTTCCAAGAAATGTGGGTGGGAGATGTAATCTATTTAGATGGGTATAAAACCTATAATAAATATGCTAAAAGAATGAGAAAATATAGTAGACATACTGGAGGGCTCTGTACCCTTTGTTAAGTGCATACAAATTGCAGAACCTCAGAATTTACAATAGATAATGACAATATACTGGGAATTGAAATCTGTGCACCTAATCTGGAGCTAGTGATGTTAAATGTGTATTTACCACCAAGTGACAAAACTAGAATTAGATCTAAAACTGTGGAAGCTCTTGAACATTTTTTAGAAGAGGATTTGAATACATACCCTACTAGAGGGTACATTATTGTAGGGAATTTCAATGCCAGGGTGGGTCATTGTGTAAAGCTTTGTGAATATGTTATAGATGTGCTAATATCTAATGCCTGTGAACATCTAACATATAAGAGAAATGCACATGATAAAAAAGTAATTTAAAGGGAAAGCGACTAAATAATATATTGTGCAATAAAAATGTTACATGAATTAATGGAAGGACTAGACATGATGCAGAAGGAGATTTTACATATTTATGTAAGAATGGTAATTCTATTATTGATTTAATTTGGATAAGTTCAAATATTATTGATAATTATAGTGACCTAAGAATTAGCAACAGAGGGGAAAGCGAGCATCTGTCACTGGAACAGGAACTAGCCTTACTTCAGAACAAAAGGGCCCCCCATGTGCAAAAATGACACAAGTAAACCAAAATTATATCAGATATAAAAGAGGCATAGGGTGGGACCTAACTGATAGTACAGAATTTGTTGAATTATTAAACTATAGAGGGATTATACAAAAGATGGATGCATATATTCAATCAAGTAATGAATCAGAAAACATAACTGTATTTAACAATGTAATAAGGGAGATAGCTGAAACAGTAAAGAAGGAAACCAGAATTTACACTAGAAAATTAGGTGCCCCTTAACACAATAGAGAGTGCCAGATAGCAAGGAAAAGATTATATAGACAAGCGAGGTTGACAAAAAAAAAAAAACACTCTACCAAAGAAAATAAATTTAGGTTACAAGAATTAAGAGTAGTATATAATAAAATCCTAACAAAACAGAAAGGACGTTATAGAGAAAAAGCCGGGCAGGAATTAGAGGAGGCAATATTATCAAAGAACAATAAGAGATTTTAGCTAATATTAAATAAAGGGGTATCAAATCAAACAATCAGTCTAGACAATTATATTGCTCTATCTACTTGGCTGTAACTTTCTAAAAACACATTTTTTGATGAAAATATTGATGCACCCTCTAATCTGAATATAGGAGAGTGGATTCCATTACAAAAGAAAATAGACAATGATGAAATAGATACAGCCATTTTAGTATTTACAAAACACGAGGCACCAGGCCCAGATGGTGTCCCAGTCGATGCAATAAGTAATACTTGGGATAGATGGAGACTAATTTTAAAGAACTTATTTCATTTTATAATAATAAAACTGGGCTTATTCAAACTCCTGGAGAATGGCTATAATAATTCTGTTATTCAAAAAGAGGGTAGATCTGATCCTGCATGTTATAGACCAATAATTTTATTTGATGCTTCACAACAAATCTATTCAAGAATATTAAATAATAGAATTCTCCAGTGGGTACAGGAATATAAATTAATAGATGAAGCACACGCAGGATTTGTATCCCAGTCTTCAACTATAGATCAATGCTTCATTTTAGTACATCTGGTATATAAATATACAAAAGTTAAAAGGCAGAAATGTTATTGTGTATATATTGATCTTAAATCAGCCTTTGATACTGTTAACAGACATTTATTTTGCCAAACCTTAGATAATTCAGGAATGGATAACGCCATGATAGGACACTTAATTATGTTATATAGGAATAATACATCCCAGATTCAATTTAATAAGGAAGAAGATTTGACTGAAAAAATCCAAAACAATAGAGGAGTCAGGCATGGGTGTGTTATGGCCCCAGTTTTATTTAATCTTCTCCTAAACCCAGTATTAACCCAATTGTATAAAGATGATTTTCATATGACAAGAACTGAGAATAGAGGATGCCCCTATTTAGCTTTTGCTGGTGATGTGGTATTAATGTCCACCAGCATGCTGAAGCATCAAAAGACTTTTCACTGAATTCCAAAATAAATGTAAAAAGGGTGACCTAAAGATTAATTATAAAAAAAACTAAGCTGATGACTTTTATTTATAGAAACAAAAAGAAACAACCTATAAGAATACAAAATGAATTAATACAGCATGTCTCAGAGTTTAAATACTTAGGCATTACAATGACAAGTAATTTAACATGGAAAGAACATACATTAAAGACACAGAATTAAAATCCAAAATTTCCATTCCAGCAATTAACAGCTTTGCTTACAAGCATGGTGGAAATTTGATGAAAGGCTGTATCTGGATTATTAATGCAAAATTTAGGGCCCAGACTTTTATGGATGCAACATTTGTGGAGCAGATATTACAAGTAACATAGAAAAACTAATCAATATCTTTTATAAAAAAAAAAAAATATGGGATTACCCCAGGGGGCACCCTCAGCTTTATTACATGCCAAATTGGGACAACCCTAATTAAAAAGTCTGATTCAACAAAGAATATTCACATATTGGATAAAAGCTTTTAATATGGAGGTGAAAGGTTACCCCGAATGTGCCTTGAAGAAGCAATAAATTACCTAAGCAGAAATATTATTTTTCCCCCCAATAAAAAAAGTGGAAATTTAATAAAACCATATGGTCTGTTACACTGTATAACAGATACATTTATTAAACCATTTGAAGAGATTCAGCTTTGTATTCAAAATAGAATAAGTGATATAGCACAACAGAATGACCTAGAAGTATGTGCAAACTATAAAATAAGGAAATGGTTGGCTCAAAATAAAAAGGTGTTTAGGTTTGAAAAATATTTGTTGCAAATTAAACATCCGAAAAGAAGGCAGCTATTTATAAAATACCGTGTTGAATATCATAAAAGTGAATGGATGGAAACAATAATTAAAAGGGGCAAAGACAGCTCCAGTGGCAGGTGCCGAAGTAATTTAGGTCAACATGATATTAAACATATATTACTTATGTGCCCCTTATATGAAGAAATAAGGAAAAAGACTTTGGGAGAAATAATAGGGCATTTATATTTTTCTTCGGATGAAATAGTGAATCACTTGTTAAATTCACACTCTGTACGAGTCCTGGAAAAGGTAGCAACATTCTTGAAATATGTGGATAAACTGAAACTACATTTAAGAACATAAAATAGAGTGGGTAATAAAAACAGACAAGTTGGAACTATTAACGATGACCCTAAAAAACTTTCTTTTGGTAAAAGTAAAGTGGTACCTTGTAGGACAAATAAATATTTCTGTTTTTTAAATAACTGATATAGTGGTTATTGTATGTCATGAAATTGCATTTAATATGACTGTATGGATGTTGGTATTTTACTTTTGTAATGACATAACTTGTCAACAATAAACTTTTACACTTTTTCTGTGGTGATTTGCATATGCAGCCCATGATGCTTTGCATTGTGGGGGCATGTGTGATTTTGTATTTTCTTGAAACTTGGCTTCCCAGCCAAATGCCCTTTGGGGTAACCCTTGCCTCAGTGTTTGCTCACAGAGGTTCTTTGTCTAATAAACTTTTAACTACCTACCTACTATGACCCCCCCATCACTCCTCCAAGCATTTTTGTTGCATCCCTGGTGGTCTATTGTGACCCCCATCCACAGTCACACCTCGTAAGCATTTATCATTTTCTAAGCATCCCTGATGGTCTAATGTGAACCCACTTTGCCTGATTGTTCCTCCAAGCATTTTCTAAACATCCCTGGTAGTCTAGTGTGATCCTTTCCCCTTGATTGCTACTCCAAGTTCAACTGTATGGTGCAGGGTCTGCACCGGAAGACATATGAAGAGAGATTTAGGGAGCTTAATATGTATAGCCTCGAGGAAAGGAGGGAGAGGGGGGACATGATAGAAACTTTCAAGTACCTCAAGGGAATCAACAAAATCCAAGAGGGTAGCATCTTTCAAAAAAAGAGGTGTGCAAGAACAAGAGGGCACAATTTGAAGATGGGGGTGGCTCAGAGGTAATTTAAGAGTATTTTTCACAGAGAGGGTGGTGGATGCATGGAGCGGCCTTCTGGAGGAGGTTGTGGAGTCAAAATCAGTGGTGGAATTCAAGCATACATGGGATAGTCATAAGGTAATTCTGGGGGGTTGGGGTAGGAAGAAGTAGACTGCTGGTTAACTAGGATCTGCAGCTTATCCAGTAGGTAGGAAAATGGTCAGACTGGGTGGGCCAAGCGGTCCTTATCTGCCATCAAATTCTATGTTTCTATGTTTCTGTATGTTGGTATGTTCCTAGGAAAGATTCACAAAGTTAATGTCAGTTCTGTTTCAAGCATGTTTTAGCCAATGCAGTATGCAAGTATAGGACATATTACACTTTGTTTATTCAGATATGTTCATGATCTATCATTGTTATATAAAGTGGAATTGATAATAAGTATCCAGTGCATATACTGTAAATGTGTCATTTATTAAAATATATTCCATATGTAATCATCAGTCCAAAATTGCGAATGGGTTCCATACACTTCATCAATGTGGATCTAAAATGAAATCAGGGGAACTGTTGTTTCATAGCTGGTGGAAGAGAATTCAATGTGGTGGGGCCCAGGTATGTGAGGGAGGCTTTTTTTTGCAAAGCACTGGGTATTCAAATATTACCCTTTTCTGATGTGATCAGCCCAATGATTTCCTCAATTTTGGCTCTTTTATATTCAACTATTCAGTTCACAACTGAAGCACAGACTTTGACCAGACCAAGTTTTGTGGCACAGACTTAACTGTTTGACCCCAACAAAGTTAAACATTTGATTGGATAATCATGTTTTAAATCTGGATAGAAGCTATTCTGTCTAATTGGGTTGCACAAGGATATGGACTGAGATGATCTGGGTAGGGTAGAGTGGGCATGCCAGTGGATATCAGTTTGTGATCTGAATGTTTATAATATAGGGGGAGGAAATACTTGCTTTGTTATTTTAGTTTTCTAACTGCTGTGAGATAATGTATATGTGCCACCTGTACTGTCTCTGCCAGCAAGGAAAAATCTGGACAAGATGTGGCCTCAAAAGGGGTTTCCAATTAAATGACATCCAATAAAGGTTTTGCCTAAAAACTAAGAATCCCCACCACCATCTCTCGTAATGCCACTATAGAGTTTACAAACTTGCAGGGGAGCTCTGTAGTTGTAAATAGGTGTTTGGAACTGAACAGTGATTCCTTCTTGCAGTGTTTATAGAAATCTGGATGAAAAACAGTTATGAAAACATAAACTGTCTTTAAGGAGGATTGCAGCACAATGCAGTCAATAAAAAAGAAGACAGCACAAGTGAGAAGAGTACAATACAGAGCGCCATTGATGTTTTTCATTGAAATGTACAGTAGATGGAAAAGCATGGTAATCATGATGGCTCATAGCCATTATTAAATTACCCTGGTGATCCAGAGGTTTTCACACACACCTGATCATTCTCCAGAGTTTCTATTACATCACCCTGGTGGTCCAGTGTGCATCCCCACCTGACTCACCTGCTGACTTCACAGCTTCCTGCACCCTCCACTACATGGTGGCCATCACTCCTCCAAGTTTGATACAATGACCAGCAGAGCCCTCCATTCACCTCTGTTGCCATCCCCATATGAGCTCTCACTGAGCGCACATATAGTAGAAACAGCTTTCTACTGTATGTGTGCTCTCTGTCAGCTCATACAGTCATTGGCTGCAAAGGTGAGAGGAGGACTGTGCTGATCACTGTATTAAGCTTGTAGGAGTGCTGGACACCTGGGTAAGGGGGGTTGTAGTGAGGTGGGATGTGAGAGGGCAGGTCACATGGGGGGAACTGGATCAACAGTGATTAGTTGTAATATGGAAAAGGGGGTGATCAGGAGGTGGGGGACCACTAGACACCCAGAGAATGGCCATGTTAGTGTAAATGGGAACTCGGTGGTGGGGTGACACTAGACCACCAATGCATACTCATAAAATGTGAAATGACTTACTGGATGCTTGCAGAGAAACACTGGAACCAAGGGGATACATATATTATGTCTAACAGATAATTGGGGGTAGGGTAACCACTGGACACCAGGGTATACATATACAATATGTAAATGGCAATCGTGGGGTAGGAAGAACCACTGGACACCAGAGAAGCTCTGAAGTCATCAAAACATGGGTGGGACTCAGTACAGCCACCCTGATTTTGGTCATCATGGGCTTAGTGCCCAGTTAAGAGGTAGTTTGCAGCGGCAGTAAAAAGTGCCACCTGGATGTTTACTGCCTCTGTAAACCTTTGAATATACAATTGCACAGGTATGCATGAGGGGATCACCTAATTTGCATAGGACCAGTCATATTTTAGTGCTTTGGTGCTGCCGCATTTGCAGGGTGCCCCTGGGGATTCTGAATAATAGCCATCCAGAAGTACTCGTGGAAAGTTGGGTTAGCATATGTGCTAACCCTGTTGATGCAAGCACTAACCTTTTCATATCAGGCCCCTTGAATTAGTTTTATGTGATAACAGTGAGTCTTTTATCTCACCGAACAAAATGGGCAAATACATATGTGCCCAAATCAAAAAAGGCGACCAACATTTCACCGACCATCGCAAAAAGCAATGGTCACTTACTCCACGACACACAGCAAGAAACATAACATTTTTTATGTGGGGGCTGCCACTGCACCCACCTTTGCAGGGGGCAAGCCTGCCACACCCACCAATCTAATTATTCTCAACTCCAGGGGGAGCAGACTTCGAGGCATGATGGAAAAAAATCTAAAAAAATCTGTCCTGTAGGCAGACCTGCACCCAGGTCCACCAGCTCAAGAGGCAGTGGCTCTTACCACTACACCAAACAGCTAACTCGGAGAAGCTTGGCCAAAAAAATCCCTATATCCTGTTACAGAGAGTGTAGCTCACTGCTACACGCACTGTAACCTTCTCGACAGTGTTTTTTTAGTCACTCTCAATATGAACAGTATTATTGGGTCACTCAAATTGAGCAGCTCAATAAGACTCATTCACATCACTGTACACCCTTGAATTCCAGGCACCCGTTGGTTTCAAAACAGAGTGAATGCAAACACAATGAACTTACCAATATGTTTATAAATTGCTCACAATGGTAATGAAAAGTTCAAATAAAAAAATTACAGAGAACAACATTACCTATAACAGCACAGCATTATTTTGTACTGCTTTCAGGTGATGTAATGAACTTCATAATGCTGCTTTGCAGCAAAAATGAAGGTTCCAGCTAGAGTGCCTGTTAGATTGTCTGCATGAAAAGATAACAAAGAATCTGGTCTTGCAGCCTCAGCCAATCTCATGGTGTGGAGCCTGAGCCCACATAAAGTCTTAAAGGGAATCCATATGTTTCCTTATGAAATTATTGTGAAGGTTACTATGAGGATACAGTATGTAAATTGCTAGGTTATATTTAGAAAATGTTTTCATTAAGACAGAAAATTACATTTAAAATTGTGATGTGGAGGCATCCATTTTGTGTACAGGAAGGGTGCTGTGATGATGTCACTGCCTCACCAGCTTTAACACTATGCAATTAAGCAGGATAAATCAAGCTGTTCCTACAGACAGAGACCATGCTCTATCATGAAGAGAAGCACTGGATTCTTTATTTACATCCCGTCAAACTTAAAATCCTCGGTGTTCCTCAGAATATAATAGAATCCCTGACAGCACAGTCAAACTGTTCTCACCTGCTGCACTGTTAACACTGGGGAGGCAGTAACATCATCACAGCACCCTTCCTGTCCACAAAATGGATGCCTATTGGATGCCTGCATATCCCTATTTAAAAAGCAGTTCTCTGTCTTAGTGAAAACATTTTCTAAATATAACCCAGCAATTTACATACAGGATCCTCATAGTAACCTTTACAATAATTTCATAAGGAAATGTATAGATTCCCTTTAAACAATATACTCCTCTATAAATGAATTTGTGTTCCCAACAAGCACAGTTCTGAACATCGTAGGGTTCATAAACACTGCCTAGGCACCTACAGTATTTCCAAAAAAAGCAGATTTTAAATTCAGTAGTGTCAATGTACAGTATTGGGTTTCTCTAGCATAATTTGGGTAACACTGAATTTTGTAATTTTCCAAATGATAGACCAGAGGGCATTCAGAAGGAAATGACTAGGATTGTCCACAGGTTGGAGGATATGGAGTATAAAAAGAAGCTGTAGCAGTTTGGGTTGTGCAGTAAAGTCTGGAGAGCAGAAGAAAGAGGGAGGATCTGATTCTGATTTATAGAGTGTCTTGGGATGTACAGATGAGGAAGTGTTTAAACCTCATGAAGAAATTACCATCTACAGTAGATTCATTTGCACAAGCCAAGTAAAATTTATTGCTAGGCATCCTTTCCCTGTGTCTCGGGGTACAGTACAAAGAAAAATAAAACACATAGTCCACAGATAAATGTGAAATGCATTACAGATAATTAAGAAAATAAATAAAATCATGATCAAACAAATCAATTAATAGCTCCTTGGAGCAAAAGCATTCCAGCTAACACAGTTCTACAAATTTGATACATTTAGATGCAATTAAGTTAGGCAGTATGCTAATTCAAATAATGAACTTTAAAGGCCTCCACCTTGCTGGCAGAGCAGATGTGGGGAGACAAAGAGTTTGAAAATATGGGTGTAGCCACCATGAATGTTCTGTAACCAAACACCTTTAGCCTTGACTGGGGTTGAGTCAGCAGACCAGCAATGATAGAGCAGACAGGCAGATAGAGTTACTGTATGTGGGGTCAAGAGGTATTTCAAATACCCAGGAGAAATATCATGTAGTGCCTTGTATACTAACAAGCATAACCCGAAGTTATTGCACCATCACATGGGCAGTCAGTGCAGTTCATGCCACACCAGTATGATATGTCCTCTACAAAATATCCAGGAGATCAAACAGGTCACTCTGTTCTGGACCAGATGCAAGTAGTGCATTAAACTCTCATGTAACCCTAGGTAGACAGTATTACAGTAATCCAGCCTCTATATGATGAGGAGTGGACTATTATCACCACATCACCAGGCGCTATAAACAGTTTAACCTGACCAATGTTACAAAGATGGAAAAAGCCCTTACAGATGACTGCTGACACCCAATACTCCAGGGTCAACCTGCAGCCAAAGTGCCTTGAAATCTTTGACCATATCCACAACTGCAAGGGTAGCACCATTTAGAAATTGCAACCAGGTGTGTCTTCTTGTCATTTTTGGCCCACAGGAACCCAGTTTATTAATCAAGAGCTGAGGCTTTGTCAGTTGAGGATATCCAGTCATTGGTTTCTTGCAAGCATCAACAAAGTATAGGGCCTGTATCTACCCCATTTGGTATGCATGTCATGCATAGGTTGCTATTATCTGTGTAGCAGTGAAACTCCACACCATACCATCCAGACCACCTTATGAGTTCACCCAGTGGCAACATGTACATGGCAAACAACATAGGGGAAAGGATTGAGCCTTGAGGCACACCAGTCCAGCACAGACATTTGAGAGATGGAATTTCTGAAGACAACCTGCTATATTCTTCTGCTCAGACACAAAACAGCCAAAAACAGTGCTAGTGAGAACCACATAGTGCATCAACCATTCTAGGAGCACCCCATGGTTGACTGTGTCAAATGTTGATAAGAGGTCAAGAAGGACAAGAATGCAGGGGGGTGCTGTGCAGCAGCAAGATGGCGGCAGTAATTTGTTAGAGCTCCTCATCCAGTATGCTAATAGCTCTAAATTTCACATACCAGCACACCAAGATAGAGTAAAACCTAACTGGAGATCTGTTGGAATCGGAGTAGAACATCATGGGACCAAAAAAAGAAGCAAAAAAGGTGACCCATAATCTCGACATCTACCTTTCTCTCGCGGGCTCCAATACAGCTGTGAAGCTTATGGTGGGGAATACACCAGCCTCTTCAGAGCTTCCAACCACACAAATAATGGCAATGTTGACTAAAATTCAAGCCAATGGAGAAGAAACTAATAAAAGGCTCACAGTGGTTGAGGCAAAACTCACTGAAAATGATTGTAGAATTCAGGAGAACGTGGGTGCCATTAACGAACTTAAAGAGACACAGGGAAGACAAACTGACTACAATGCTGCTGTCATCCAGGGCATCTCCTTTCTGAAAGCTAAAGTAGAGAGCCTGGAGAATGTACAGTGGCAGGGGGGCAATAGAACAGTGGGCTTCCCGCCCCAATTTGCTGGTCCAGTTGAGATCCTCTCTGCAGTCTCAAGGTTAATTTTTGAAGACCTGCAGTTATTACCTCACGATGCTAATATAAAGATAGTGAAAGTCTTTGCCATACTGCAATGCACCAAAGCTAAGAGTGGAACACAGAAAAAACCATTCACAGCGATCGCTACCTTATCCCCTCCTGAAGCCTGAATTCCACTGCTACAAGCTGCAAGAGAAAGGGGAGAGACGATCTGGGAGGATAGCGGGTTAGGATTTTTTCCGGATCTCTTAGCACAGACCCAAGGGAAGAAAAAAGAGCTGCAATTAATCAAAAAGGATTTATTGTGCCATGGGATAGAGGCCTGTCTGAACTTTCCGGCCCGTCTACAAATTCGCCACGAGGCGAGGATGCACATATTTGTTGATCCCATGGCTGCAGCTCAGTTTGCAGAGAAGTTAATGGGGAAACTCAATCCATCGGATTCCCACTCTGATGATGAAGGGTGAAGTACATAAACTGGAATTGAACATTTCAAGATGCTCACTTAGGGGTCGGTATTCACCCTTGTTTAGATCAGGACTCTTTGAAATGACAATGTTTTAGGCCAATTCCTGTCTCTCTTTTATGTCGTCATCCAGTTGCCCAACTCGTAATTCTGATTGTAATAACTCTAAAGTACAGTAGGGGTAAGACTATAGTGAATTTAATTCACCACTCAATTTGTGAACTATTTAAGAAATCCTGTTGCTTCACTTCTGAATATCCACAGGGCTGGTTGCGCTGCTCTGCCCAAGTATGTGGGTACACTATGCAACTTAATTGAGACCAGACAATTGGGGTGTATTATGACTACTGATGCTTTGACTTTCTGCCCTCTCTACGGTCTATTTCTACAAGAGAGTTGCTGCTTTGGTTTAACATAGATCTTATTTGTAGAACTTTCTGTGGTGAGAGTAATATAATTCTACAGAGTAACTAGCTCAAATTTACTCCTGATAATATTTGATTAGCAGTCCTCAATTGTACATGGATCACCGCTATTGGTTAATCTTTATACCATGTTTGTATTATACCTGTACATCTACTGTTGAGGTCTGCGTACTTCATTCTCTTTTTCTTTATGTATAATGTAATATTATGCTGTAAGATTACAAACCGCATAAATAAAAAGTTAAACAAGAAGGACAAGAATGCAGTGATGACCTCTAACTCTCAACAGATCACCGAACACCTTGATGAGCACAGTCTCTGTGCATTGTCAAAGACAAAATCCCAAGTAGAGAAGCTTATAAATGCTGTACCTTCCCAGATAAGCCTCCAACTGCATTGCCACCACCTTCTCCATTATCTTCCCCAAACACAGAAGGTTCGAGATGGGCCTGTAGTTCAGAACAACATCAAGGCTCAAATATACTTTCTTTAGGAGGAACTTCACCACTGCCTTTTTTAGAACAGCAGGGAAAACCCATTCCCCAAGAGATAACCTAACAGTTTGTGAAATGATTAACCCCAGGCCCCTCACCCACTGACAGACAATAAACAGCCAGTTTGGCCCTGAATCCAATAAACAGTAGTTGGGACTCAGTCTCGAGATTGCTTGAAAAACTCCTCATCTGAAACTGGGAAAAACTCCCAAGATGGCTAATCACTCAGATAAAGGTATTTTATTTAAAGAACTATAGCTAGAAGCTTATCCCAATGGTTGTTTGGATTGCAAGACATTTTTGAAACACTTTCTGAGAGAGGTCTGAGGTTGATTAATGAAGCCATAAGTGAGCATCAAACTGATGACTATTTATTTTTTTACCCAAAGATGCAACAAACTGAAACTTATTTTGAGACAAAAGGATTTGTTCAAGTTCAAGTTTATTGTGAATGGGTATATCCGTTGAGCAAGCTAATTTGCAAGGAGGTCCCTTGGGACAAACATACATCAAGTACAATACATAGTGCAATACATAATAAAGGATAACAAATACATAGTGCAAAAACAGCAAAAGAGATATCAGATTCTAATGGCTATTATTTACAGCATATATACAATAAGTTTCCTGAGAAGCATACAGTTAGGAACAATTTACAAGCATAAATGTAATAAGTATATAACTGAATGTAGACAGAGGAAGGATGGCTATCAATGAGTATAGAAGATAGGTACAAGCAAATGAGTTCATAGGGGAATTCAGAGGAACTGACAGTAAAGAACAGGGCAATAAGGTGGCGGAAGCGAGAGGAATGGTAATTATAAGGAAAGGGTTTAGTAACAATAGTATGTGTTGGTGGTAAATTTGGTCACAAGGGAATTGAATGCATTTAATGGGATTAGGGTGTGAAGCTTAAGCGCATCTTGTTACAGGCTTTGGAAAGTACATGGCTAACAGCTAATTTGCCAAACTGAGTGTGGAATTTGGGTACAGTACCTCCAGAGAGATGTATGAATTTTTTCTTAGAGCTAATGAACTTTGGGAGCAATGAAGGAGATATAGCAATGTAAGGGGGAAGTTCATTCAAGAGTGCTTTGTATACCATAAATAGGTATGTAGTAGTCTCCTGGAGACCAGGGAGGTCCATTTCATATCTTTATACTTATCTTTGGAGGCAGTATAGTGCAGTGGGTTAAGGCTCTGAGCTGCAAATCTGGAGACCTGGGTTTGAATTCCACAGCCACCTAGGTGCATACTGTGTGATCCTGAGCAAGTCACTTAACTTCCTTGTGCTCCCAGATCACATCTGGAAACAAGCTTTGGCTTAGTGTGCTACTCCTGGTTAAACAATGTTCCGTTTCCTTTATACAGAGTGCAATGATGGGTTCTGAGGGGAGCATTGATAACAAAGTAGATAGCTTGATGGTACAAGACATCCAACTTGTGTAGGTAGGTGGCTGCACAGTGATTATACTGTAGATGATATCTGCATAGTCCAAGGGAGGCAAGAAGGTGGCCTGGACTGATCTGAGTATGGAATCCTGGGAGACTAAGGATTTGTTTATAAAGAATAACCCAACTATAGCTTCAGCATTTTAGTGCTTCAAGATGAGAGGAAAACGAAAGGAGAGTCTAGCAGGAAATCTAAATACTAAAGTCTCTCTACTCCTTCGAGCCTGTCACCAGTAAAGGTGTGATAGGCAGAGGATGATAGTGATTTGGAAGGGAATTTGCAGAGTTAGCTTGATGGAAATACATTACTTTGGTTTTATTAATGTTCAGTAAGAGTTTAGAATAGAGTAAATTTAGTTGTAGTTGGTTAAAATCTACCTGGAGCTCAGAACAAACGTGTGCAAATGATGGTGTGGAAGTATAGAGCGCTGTATCATCTGCAAAGAGATGTATTTTAGAGCATGTAATTTGCTGCTCAAGTCACTGACATATAACAACAACAGGAGAGGGCCCAGGATAGAGCCCTGAGTAACCCTTCTTACCAGATTTGTCTAAATGAGACATTATTTCAGACACTGGATTATCTGAACAGTCTTTCCTGGTGAACTGTTGTATACACAAATATTGATTTATAACTAGGAGCTCACTTCTGGCTTCCTTAATCAACCTCGAGCCTCTCTTATAGTTTCAAAAATGTGCTGTGATCAAAATCACCATTAGGACAAACCTCTAATTATTGCCATCTAATTAAAATATTTGTATCTAGGTGAGTGAGTATATCCAATAAACTGTCCATCATCTTTGTGTGCCTGTCTCTCCAGATCAGATTCCTCCCCACTGTATTTCTAATTTTGTTTCAAAACCAGAAGATATTTTCTACTGCTTGATGTACTTGAATTAAAATTCAAGAAAAACATCCTGAGGATGAGAAGCCACTACCTACAGTGATTTGGGGAAATTTCTAAGGGGGTTAAAGGAGAATTTTTTCACCTGGTGAGTGTTCTCTGGCTGAATTACATTCCCTCCAGCTGGGATTGATAGCACTTCAATAAATTAACTCAAAGTACATTTGAGTACAGTTATGGGGATAGGAGGATAGATGGCTGCAATACACTAAACATTGACAGATGAACTAGATGTGCAACTATGCTTGTATCCCTTTATAATAACCGGTGACCCTATTTAACAACTGGATTATGAGTACTGTCAAATGTCATAATAACCTGAAATCGGGTTATTACGGCATTCTGATCACTTAATGCACCCGTGCTAAGCTGCGATAAGTCACGCTAAGCCACGCAAACTGTGCAAACTGAGGAAAAAAAAACAGCAATTATAAAAAATAAAAGATAGGCAAGTGCGTTTTTATGGATTTTTTTTACAAACCCTCAGTGTGTGATGACTGTATAAACCTCTAGAGCTTCGCTCTCGAGGTTTATGGGTCATCACACACCTCGAGTGTGTAAAAAAAATCCATAACACACACTTGCCTATCCATTATTCTCTATATATTGATGATTGTGTACTGGGATTCCCAAACCTTTTTTACTTCATTTAAACAAAGTTGTTTTTGGAAAACAAGCCCAAATATAAAGTACTATATTATTAGGGCCCACATCGGCCAGAACCATACTCTGCTGTCTCCCAACATCACTTGATTATTTATTAGAATTTCTGCATGCAAAAATATGTCTATCAAGTTTGTTTCTTGTGTATTTCTCCAAACTGAACTCATACTCAAAAGGCTTACTCCCAGAGAAAGGCATCATGGGTATGTAAATCTTTACAGAATGCAGGCTGTCAGGGCTTTGCCAGGAAGCACATCATCATTATTTTTTGAGAATAACTGCAATTTAGGTTAAAAAAAAAACATAGGGCCCAATTCTCAGTCAGGTGTGACTGACACAAGGGTGTTGCAGCAAAATTGTTTGACGCAAGTTGCGATTTGTGGCACAACTTGTGTGAAATGGGATTCCACAACAGGGCCTGTGTCCAGTCCAGGGAGGGCTGCAGCACAGTCCCCTTGCACCAGGGTTCCATCTAACAACCCAGGGTGCCATGTCGCAAGGGGGCTTTTGCCATGGTGGGGCTGCCATATCCCCTTTTTTTTTATTTTGGAAGCCCCACCATGGTTGCAGGAGCGGTTGTCAGTTAGACCTGAGAAGAGCTGGTCTAACTGGCTTGCGCTGCTGGAGTGAGCTGGGACAGGGGCCTGTAGAGGTGTACCAGAGGCTGCTGATGTCATGGTGGGGGCATGGATGTGGGTTGGTGACCCACCCGCTCAGCAGGAGGCATGATGGCGCCATCCCGAACCTGCATGCAGGACAATGGGCACACCTGTGCCCAGAACAAAGGCCACAGTATCCACCAGTCCCCCCCAAATCCCCCCCTGGTGTCCCAGATCATCAGTGGTCCAGTGGCCCTCCATCCCTGATCTCTCACGAGATGCTTGGCACATGCCCCAAGCCCTGCCCTGGCCCCAATCCCCAGGCAAGCAAATTCTCCCCATTATACTCCCTGGTAGCCCAGTGGTCCATCCTCACACTCCCCACCCTAACAGGCAGTGGTCACCCACCCCACTCCCCCAGGTCCCCAACATGCATCCACGGCTGCCACAGCCCTCCTTACACCACCATGGCCAGCTGCACATTGCCATCTCACAGACCGCATAGGTGTACTGTTCACTTATGTGATCTGTGAGATCACATTGTGGTTGTGTGAGGAGGGCCGTGCCAATCGTGGATACGTGTTGGGGATGGGGGGATTGAGGAGGGTGACCACTGCCTGTTGGGGTGGGGAGGGTGGTGCCACTAGACCATCAGCGAGTAGTATGATCAGTGTCCTTATTATTGTTGTCAGTGATGGGGGTGGGACCAGGACTGGGATGTCAATCCTTCAACTGACAGAAGGATCATAGCTAATTGTTTGTTGAGGGGGCAGTATACTGCACTGGTTGTCAGGGCCTGGCACAGCAGCCACTCATCAGTGGCGGCACACGGATGCCCTGGTATTTGTGGGACAGTGTCCTCTTGGGGTAACATGACCCGTGCCACAGATGTGTGGTGACTGCCCCTTCCCTGCCCATGTTCTGGGCTTCATGCCCCTTCTGGTACCTGAGTTGTCTTCCTGCGCACCTATCTGCAAATGCATCCGTGGACTTGTGACAGGACCCCCAAGTGTACCCCATATCAGCTACAGGCAGGATTTTAGGGCTATCCCAGAAGGTGTGGCGCAAGTTGACAACCTTCTGGAATAGCAACTTTTGCGTGTGCCACAATTGCGTCAGGTGCAGCAACCTTTCATGCTGCAAGTTGTGCCCGACGCAGGCGACTTCTGGAATTTGGCCCATAGTTTTCAAAGTAGGACCTAGGGTAAACAAACAGTAACAGAGTTTGTATAAAATGGAGTTAAGTAAATGGGCCAAATAAGCAACGGTGTGAATCCCAGCAATAGAATTCTCCACCTGCAGAGGTAGACGCCATTGGCAAAACCTCCCCAAAAAAACAGACCTTGGCTGCTCATGCCTTTTTCCTCCATTTACATAGGCACTAGTGCAGAGGAGCAATGTGGAATGGCACGTGCACCAAATAGAAGTATGACAGACATCCAATAGAATATCATGATATTGGATCCCTGGTGCCATTGTGCCATGTGGAGTGTGATTTTGTGGGATATTGCATCCTCCAAAGACTGTCATAACCACTGTATTAAATTCCCAAACAAAAAAATATAGTTCCAGTCTCCAACTCTATAATGCTTGCTTGAAAGGCTAGGATCAGCTAAAAGAGTGGTAGAATGAGACTTAGTTTTGACACAACAGTATCATGGATGAACTACACACCAGAACAACCAGCTTTACAGCAGCTTCTCGGGTACATAATACCTCGGGAAATCATGTCATGGATACCGTAGATGTGCTTCTTCATCTCTAGTCCTGCTCCTGACCCAGCCAAGTGTAAAGACATTCATAAGTTAACTTTATCAGGTATGGAGGGGTGCATCCTATGCATCCTGCTTCACTGGTAGCCCAAAGTGCTCTGCAAATGCATGTCCTGCATAAATGGGGCACTCTATGGCTTTTGTCAGCCATCCCCAGGGGCAGAAAGGCTGAAATGTTTATGGATCAGGTCCACAGTCAAACAAAGCTAAAGTTTATATAACGCAGAATACCATGGGCTACATATTCAAAGGAGCTGCGCCTAGCGCAACTGGGTTGTGCTGGTGCAACTACAGAAATGTGCCCCGGGGCTATTTTCATAAGGGGAAAATGTGCTGCACAATTCCCGATGCGCTGTGGTGCAAAGATAATGTATACAGCGCATCTCCGGGGGGGGGGTGCCCATGCATATGTGGCACAACCTGATATATCATCCGGGATGTGGGGCACATCTGCCAGCACATTCCCGAGATGTGCTACATACCTCGGCACTAACTTTAGCCTATGAGAAACAGACTCAACTGGTAGCCACCTGCAGGTGGGCTGCTGTATTGCACAGTGCAATACAGCAGTCACCAGACGTGGGTGGCTACCCCCCCCAGAAAACCGTACACAAGCACCCACATTAATCCCTGGCATTCTAGTGGCACCCCCTCCCCATTCCAACCTTGATCCCCGTAATAATAAAATATTTATTTCCCTGGTAGTCCAATGGTACTCCCCTCCCCATCCCGTACCTCTATCCCCATAATGAAGATATATTTAATTCTTTGGTAGTCCAGTGGTACCCCTCTCCCTGCCTGTAACCCCAATTGCCCGAAAACCACATCCTTGCATCCTTGGTAGTCTATTGGTTGCCCCAGCCCCCCTCCCACACCACACAGGACCCCATTCCTGCCCACTTCCCCCCATGTCATCGGTGGGCGGCAGACCCACCTGCACACCTCCATGGCTGCCTGCTGAATGAAAGCTTACAGTACATGCTGCAGGCTCATTGGTCCACACTGATGACCAATGGGCTTGCAGTATGCACTGTACTAGTCCTTCATGAATTAGTGAATTAATTACTTCACTCACTAAGTCGTGAATGACTAGTACAGTACACACTGCAAGCCCATTTGTTGTCAGTGTAGACCAATGAGCTTGCAGCATGTACTGTAAGTTGTCATTCGGTGGACAGTCATTGAGATGTGTGGATGGGTCTGCTATCCACTGATGACATGGGGGGGCAGGGTGGATGGTCCTGTGTGGGTGGTGGGGGGGACCACTAGACTACCAAGGATGTGAGGATGTGGTTTTAAGGCAATCGTGGATATGGGTAAGGAGGGGGGTACCACTGGACTACCATGGAAATAAATATATCTGCATTATGGGGATTGAGGTATGGGGAGGAGGGGTACCACTGGACTACCAGAGAAATAAATATTTCATTACTAAGGGGATCGAGGTACAGGATGAGGAGGTGGTACCATTGGACTACCAGGGAAATACATATATCTTTATTACGGGAATTGAGGTATGGATCAGGGAGGGGTTACTACTTCGATACCTGGGACAGGGACCACCTGCTGTGCAGGGCTCAAGGTGTATTTTGCTGGCCAGCCCTGCACAACTCATGCAAATGGGGCCATAATAATAATAATAATAATTTTATTTATATATTGCTTTTCATTTTTCAAAGCACTGTACAACTTAAAACACTATAAAATCAAATATTAAATTCAGATATCAAACATGGATAAAACCATCATATTCAAATACATTCAGTTTTCTGTATAGGCCATTGCCAAAGATGGGTTTTCATACCCCTCTTGAATTCCCCGGTGGAGGTGCACTCCCGTAACCGGCATGGTAGGGAATTCCAAAGAGTGGGCGCAGCATAAGAGAATGCCCTACAGCCAGATGATTTAAGATTCACTTTTGGAATCTCCAGCAACCCCTTGTCAGCCGAGTGGCACGATCAATCAGGGCAGTAGGGAACCAGAAGTTCTCTCAGATATGCTGGACCCTGACCGTGAAGGGCTTTGAAAGTCAGTAAACCGACTTTAAAGGTGATCCGCCACTGTATAGGTAGCCAGTGCAGCTCACGCAGCACCGGGGTAATATGACAGAACCTACTAGAGCCTGTCAAAACCTGGGCCACTACTTTCTGCACTAGCTGCAGGTGACGAATTTCAAACCCTTAAAGCCCAAAGTAAAGGGAGTTGCAATAGTCCAAACACGAGGACGTAAAGGAGTAGACCAATGTTGGAAGGTCATCAGACGGAACCAGATGCCTAACTCTGGCGATATGCCTAAGATGGTAAAAGCAAGTCTTGACAATAGCCGACACCTGTGACTGCAGTGTCAGTCTGTCATCCAAGACAACCCCCAGGTTACGCACCTGTTCAGAGGTCAGAAGTGAGACGCCACCAAGAAAAATTCCTGAGGGAGTACCGACGATCGACCCTTCTATCTGATGACCCAGGTCCACAACCAAAACCTCTGTCTCTTCTGAGTTCAACTTAAGCCAACTAGAATCCATCCACTCCTGGATTTCTTTCAGACAGTTGTTAAACACTGAGAGACATGTAAATGGCCCCTTTTGTGCCTTGCATGCATTATGGTCCCAATTTGCATATTTGGGTCTGAATATCAGGAATTTATATCTGGCATATCTCTGATGCATAGGCACATTTCCCATTCATGGTATTCAGACTTTTCTGGGGGATGCGCTGGCACATTGTATTTGCACAGCAGGCATTTTTTTATATATTCAGACGAGATGCTCTATAGCACATCTCTTTTGAATATATCCCTTTGTTCCTCTGACGCAATTCAGTTGCGTGGAGCAACCACTTGCACCATTGCCAGACACACTTTTAAATATCTTGCCCCATATGTATAAGATATTTTCCAAAGCTACATGCTATAACAAAATTAGTAATAGAGACATGACTATACCGGTACACTCATATTATCAGAGACCATGGAGATTTGTTCAGAACAAAAAAAATCTTCTATTGGTGGGTTAATTGTAGGGACCAAGCAAAAGGGGAAGGGAAAGACACATATGATTACTGAATGAGGAAAAAAGCACTGGAAGATTAAGTGAATTGAGCTAGGGGCAATAGCATTGTTTCCAGAGATCGGGGAGCATAGCCAATTTAATGGTCTTAGGAGAGATTCACAAAACTTTGCCCCAACGCAAACCCAGTTTTCATGGCACAAACCTGGTTTTGCATTGATATGGTATTCACAAAAGCCTGGTTGGTACTCTCAAACCGGGTTTGCACAGGGGCAAAGTGTGGAAGGGGCCACAATGCAAATGAGAGGGAGGGGACCTTCATATTGGCGCTGTCCCAGTCACAAAGTATTTGCTCTATTTAAGGGCATTTTCTGGGTTCCTTTGCAAATACCGCAAATTGAGACCATGCTTTAATCCCCTGCAACTCTAGTGATTGGCAGAGGTACTGCGGCAGCCCCCCAGAAACTGCCAGCCTGAGAATAAGTGAATATTTTTCCCTGGTGTCTAGTGATTCCCCCCTTGCCCATTATGGTATCCCATGACATAGGCGACCGTGATAGGGTGCCTACAAAAATGGTGACTCAAGCTGGCCCAGTGGTGTTGAGGGTTGAGGCACTGGACACCACACCTCTCGCTACACCTGCAACCCGGGTTCGGGAGCGGACTCAGGGCACCAAGGGTTGGCAGGGGAGGGAGAGGATTGAGCATCTGGGGGACTTCTCTCCTCTCCTCTCCTGGGGGGGGGCTTTGGGCTGTCAGGTGTCCTGGCGGCCTCGGATGGAGATCAGGGGCATTGCAGGACGCAGACCAAAAGAACAGGGGTCAAGCATGGCAGACACCAGCAGAGTTGCCGTGCGAGATGGTGTCAGTGCATGCCACACTCAGGGAAGTGGGGAACTCAGGGGACAAATTCAGAAACACCCCTGCTACCCAATAGGCAATGGCCCTCACAGTGCCGAACCACCACATGCCCAACACTGGATCCCCGCTTCTGCCCCTTCGGTCTCCCCGGGCTCTTTCTCTCCAGTGCTTGGGGGGAAATAATGCCCTTGAGGAGGCAGGATCACAGTAGGTGGTAGAGCAGCATAGGCGAGTTGAGTGACCAGAGAGAGTTCCAGTATAAGAGGAGATAAAGAAAGTTGATTAAAAAAAATTGAAAAACGGTGACTCAATCGTGGAGCATGTCATCGAGGCTATCCACCAGGGAAGGCAACTGGATTGGGGGGTATACATGCACATGGGGGGGAACATGCACTGTCAGCAAGGGGTGGGAAGGGAGGGACGGATTGTGAGGAATGGTGCCACAGTGAGCTGCCGAGCTGGCCCTGTAGCATGGTGGGTGGGTTCAGGGCTGGGGTTCTGGAGGTGGTGGGTTTGGGTTTGAGCGCATGCATGTTTTGTTGCGCCCGGCTTGAATTTCTTTTTTTTCTGGTTTTGCACCCATCACAACATGCACACCCTTGGAGCTGTGAATCTTTTAGTAGTGGGGTGTGGGTGGTGCAGTACCCAGCATAAACCAGTACATTTAAAGTCTCCAGCGCCCTTTTGCTGTGCGCTGGGGAGTACATCACCAAAATTTATTTTTGGCAATGTACAGTTGACCTAACAGCGATCATCATTAGGTGGCTGCCGTTATCACATGAATCTGCTGATCACCATCCTGATCCAAGAGATTGAATATATTTAAATCTTCCCTGGTGGTTCAAGCTTCCCCCACACTGATCACAGACCTGTTGAGAAAAAAAATCTCCTTGATGACCAGTGGTCCCCCCGACACCATTTGCCAGTTGCTGGCCCGATATACAGTACAATATAGATTATAAACAAAGGGTCTCTGCACTCAAGAAACAAAAGCACTGATTCCAGTGACTTTGCAAGTTGCATATTTATCGTGGCTGTAAATAGAGGGATGTTTGTAGGCAATCCTGCCACAATAAATCTGCAACTTACAAAATTACTGGAATCCGTGCTTTTGTTTCTTGAATGCACAGATCCTTTGTTTGTTATGTACTTTCAGGCTATCAGCCTTGCTCTGCACCAACAAGCTGTCTCTGTGCTCACCATTTAACATTTTGGTACAATATAGATATTCCCTGGTGGTCTGGTGACCCCCCCTTGCCGATTCCCTGCCCAATATAAATTAAGACATTCTCTGGTGACCGGCACTGCCCTCCTCTTACCACCAAGGCCAGCCACAGACTGAGCTCTTCTGATGAGCATATTGTAAAATCAGCTAATGGTGTGGTATGTGCATCAGGAGAACTCAGTCAGTGGTCGGTGGTGGTGAGTGGAGGGCTGTGCATGTTGCCATCTCTCGGTGTTGTGACGGGGGAGTGTGGTAGTGGGGCACTACCTGCCAGGGAGGGATGTGCCACTAGACCACCATGGACAGGGTTTTGTATGTTACAGGCAAGTTGGGGATAAGGATTGGGTACTGCTAAACCACCAGGGATTCTATTGTGTTATACAGATGGGGATCAGGGCTGGGGAAGGACCGCTAGACCACCAGGATTTCTGTTGTGTTATACAGATGGGGATTGGGTCTGAGAAAGGACTGCTAGACCACCAGGGTTTACTGTTTCTCATACAGACAGGGATTATGGCATGGAAAGGACTGCTAGACCACCAGGTTTACTCATATGGATGGGGATCAGGGCATAGGAGGGACCGCTAGAGCACAAGGAATTTCAGTACTGCTATACAGACAGAAATCAGGACATAGGAGTGAGGACTTGTCCCGGTGCACTTGGCTGCTGTGGTGGCATGCAGATGAGCCCATAATGGGCATGCAAATGGTCCACTAGCACTATGCATCCTCAATGGGCTCATCTGCATGTTTGTGCTGAATATCGCCCATAGGGGCCACAGCACTAACCGGTGTGTGCCACGCTTTACCAATATGGGTGGTGTTAGGCCTGGCGCTCTGGTAGTGAGGCACATGGCACGGTGACTGCTGAGTGTGTGCCATGCTGCTGCAGCACAATATTCAGATGGATAGCACAGGCAGTTTAGATTGCACTATCTGTCTGAATATGGTGTCAGAGCCGGCCAGCCCTTTTTTTCACATGGCATCCCCGTGTGCATGCGCAGCTGGTCTGCTCTGAATATGGGGTCCTAACTTTCTTTCTTGCTTCAGAAAGGGGCTAAAGACATTTCTACTTGAAAGCTGTTTATGTACCTGTTATCGGTGATTGTCCCTATTTAATTGATCTATGTATTATTGCACATGACAATGTATTCCATGTCCTTTATCACTGTGTGGCTCAACCCTCTACTGTAATCTACTCTCACTGCCTTATTCAATACCATTTAAATACTCTGTATTTAATTTGTACTTCTTCTCCTTGTATAATACTCTGTATCCTGTATTTCTTTATGTACTTTGTCACATTCATCTGTAATTAATCCCGGGTCACCCCTGAAAAAGGGACCTCTGGTCTCAGTGGGCCTACTTGGTTACCAAAATGCAATAAATGAATAAATAAAATAAATAAATAAAAAGGTAACTGATGTTGTCAGGTTATGAGTCACTGACACATTTGTATAATTACAAGACCCACTTGAATTCACTGCACACCCTTACCGTAGTTTAATACAAAATTAAGTGATATATGTTTTCAGAATATATTCTGAAAACAGATTTTTGATTACTTTTGTCATTTTTTTTGTATTCATAACTCTTCAGAATGACAATAGCTGAATACCAAAAACAATAGGCCGTGTTTTTTTTAAATGGAGAAAGCGCAGTGCAAATGTTTGTGCTACATTTTCCCCTGCACTCTCCCTGGCTGCTGCAATATTCAGATGGACAGTGAGTGGTGCTATCTGTCTATTGGGCTGTGTTGGCACAGTGCTAAGTGAATCAGTGCTTCTCCAATATGAACCAGAGCTTTATATAGCACACGGAAATAGAGCTACCCAAAATAGGACAGTGTTTAGACTCCTGTTGGGCTACATTCAGCCCGAGCATGCAAATGAGCCCACTAGGCATGCAAGGCACTACTGGACCATTTGCATGTACATTATGGGCTTACTTGTATATGGTGTGCAGCAGTCCGTTAGCAACCCTTTTAACAAAGAAATGTGAACCCTGGTGGTCTAGTGGTCCCCCCCCAAGCCCTGATCGCCTGTTTACAAAATCTGTATAATTCCCTGGTGGTCCAGTGGTTCCCTCTGCCCCCCAGATCACCCGTTCACACAGTCTGTTGCTTCCACCAGGAGTTCAGTTGATCTCTTCACTCATCAATCATCCATTGACATGATTTATATTATTCTTGGTGGTCCAATTGTTCCCCTGATCACCTGTTTACACAATCTGTATCATTCCCTGGTAGTCCAGTGCTCCCCCACTTCCTGAATTCCTGTCCAATTCATGTAAACTATTCTCTGTGGTCCAGTGGGTCATCAACCCCTAGTAATACATTAATATATCTCTTCCTGGTGGTCCAGTGGCCATTCCAATAGCCTTCCACCTAACTCATCTGCTGACATCCAGTCTTCCCCTTCCTGACTTAACCTGGTTCCCAGCACTCCTACCAGCCACATATGATGACCAGCACAGCCCTCCTCTCACCTCTGCAGCTGACTGCCATATGAGCTGTCAGTGAGTGTGCATACTGTAGAAACAGCTGGATCCATTATTGGATGCCAATCATATCTAATGGCATCTGACATCTGGTAAAAACAGTGGTATCTTCTGGTACCCAACCCCAGCAGATACTATCTGAACACTGCAACTTTGTATTGAGCGTTTGACAGTTTCATAAGCTGCAGAGTATAGTAGGAATGGAAATCTACACAAAACCTGTGTCAAATATTTGAAACAAGACTGAAAAGGGCTGGTTAAAGCCCCAGTATTTGTTAATTGGAAAAAAAATGTATTATACTGTTTCGGTTTCTTTATTCTCTAAATTCAGTTTGTCCCTCTTCTGTCTGCTCACCTCCCATTCCCATCATTATCTTCTTTGTTATGGGTACTCAGATTCCATTAGTACTTAGCATGAATTTCAGAAAATCTGAGTCTGATTCCATTCCTCCCCCAATTGGAGCAGAAATGGAGGCACAACAGACTTCGCTTTTGTTTATTTATTTATTTAAAATGTTGAGAACCAGGATAGGCGCACTGAGCTGAGGCTCATTTCCAAGTGTGACCTGGGGGAAGAGGTACATACTGTATTTGGATCAATTCATAGTAGTACAGATACAAATGGGTTACACTTTGACAGCAGTGTAAGAAGTAGAGTAAAATATTTGTTATAGTGTACTGATCCCATACGGGAGCTAGGTACATTGTCCCATGTCTTGCTGTGGGTTACAGCTGCATGCCATCTGGGTTGTGCTCCTTAGCAGGGGTTTGAAGGAAAGGATGTAGTGGGAGAGTTGAAGGGAGGGAAGAAGCTGTTCCAGAGAGCAGAGAAGCAGTACAAAAATGCAGCTCGACCAGAACAGGAGTGGGGAAAAGGGATGGAGATGGTATGGGAGTCTCTAGAGCGTAAGGTGTAGGCAGAATCACCTAAAGGTAGAGGACAGAAGACAGCTAGGTGGGCAGAGAACCAAACCAGAATTTGGCAATAAAGGTGGAGCAGTGAATCTGGTGATGTAGGGGTAGGGGAAGCAGAGATAGGGAGGAGTAAAGGAAGCAATGGTGTGCACAGGGGACATGTTTGAAGCAAGTTGGTAAAAAGAGTTGCAGAGGGTAAACCAGTCTGGCAAGTGGGAGGGGGAAGGGCAGAGCTGTAGACCACATCTGCTTAATCAGATATGGGGAGGATTAATTTGGAGATCAGCTCAAGCCAACTGGGAAGGGAGAAGTTGTCTTTGTTTCAGTAGAGAACTCCAAGTCTGGGGCAAAGCTTGGAGTATCAGCATTAATACAAGTTACAAAATCCAATTTACTGTCCAACCAGACTTCCAGGTATTTGAGTGCTGCGACTGCATCTAGCTGGGTGCCATCAAAGGTAGTGAAGGTGGGTGTAGATGACAGTCTCTTGAGCTTCTGACCAATGCCATAGGTCATGGACATTGTTTTTTTTTTTGGTATTGATTGTGAGTTGATTTTTCTGGAGCCACAGCAGCACATTTTGGAAGTCAAGCTGCAGCAGGACTTTGACTGCTTCAGTTAAGTGGCCAAAAGTATAGATAACCATATCATATGCATACTTGGGTATGTCGGATGAGATGCAGGCTGAGGTCATTAAGAAAAATAGTACTGGGCCCAGTATGGAACATTGGGGCACTCCAGCCAGGATAGGAAGTGGGGAGGACAGATTGCCACCTACCTTCATAGACTGTTGATGGTCTGTCAGGCAGGACTGGATCAACTCATGGAGGCAGTGGAGAGGCCTGCTGAGGACAGTTTGTTTAGGAGGATGGGGTGGGATACCAAATCAAAAACCTTGGTCAGGTCAATGAAAATGCCTGCAGTGATGTGACTTTTGTCCATCACTGTGAGGATGGACTCCGTCACTCTAAGTAGGGAAAAGATGGAGTGGTCCTTCCTAAAATTAGACTGGAAGGGAGAGTGGAAGGAAGAGAAGTCAAAAAAAGAGGGGAGCCTAGAAAACACAAGGGATTCTTGGAGCTTTGGGAGGGGAGTAAGGGAGCTTGTTCTATAGTTATCTGGGGAGGAGGGGTCTCTCCCTTGTGGAGGGGCAGTACCTTTGCCAATTTCCAGGATTGGGGTACAGAACAGAGGGAGAAGAATAAGTCCAAAAGGTAAGTAGGGTGGGGGTTTATGGCAGGGGCAGATATTTGAAGGAGGATTTGACTGAGCCCATCAGAGTTGCATTTTGAAATGTTGAATGACAAGAGGGCTCAAAGAACTTCCTGGTGAGTAAATAGATGGAAGTCAAATACTTCAGGAGGAGAGGGAGAGGGAGCCAATGGTATGTCACAGGAGGATTGACTGGGTAAGGTGTCTTTGGTGAAGAAGTGGTTAAAGAGAGAGAGGTGACTGATTGGTAATCTGAGATCAGCAAGCCATCCACCATTAGGGATGGGGGAGGACTAGACAGGATGGTCAAAGAGGGACTGCAACACCTTCCAGAGGTTTTCTGGAGAGCTCAGATTGGTCTGGAGTCTGTTCCTGTAGAAGTGTGCCTTGGCTGTTTGAACAGCTTAGGAACAGAAGTTTCTGAAGGTCCTGTAATGCTGGAGATCTGCAGGGGTGCAGGGGTGTTTGTATTTTGTTCACAACAGATCATAATGTTTTAACATCTCAATAAGGTTCAAGGTGATCGAAGGGTGGTGATGGCAATTGACTCTCATTTGCTTGAGAGAAGTATGTGTGTGTCCCAAACCAGAGTAAAGATGTCAATAAAATTGGAGGACCTTGTCTATGTCTAGCGCAGAGAACATGGGACCAATCAGCATGAACGAGATCCACTATAAGGGCCTCAGAGTTGAGGGACCTGAGTGGCCTGTGCTAGATGTACTTGGGCGACAAATGTAGTGGATGAACTTGCCTGACACAGTATGTTAGACAGTGGTCACTAAATGTGTCAGGGAGTGTTCCTGCAGCAGTGATCCTGTGTGGGAGAAATTATAATACCCAGTCCAGGAGGGAATGATTTAAGGACAGAGGTTTAAGCCTGGTGGGTTTCATGATGAGCTGAGTGAGATTTAGAGCTTCAGTGGATTGGACTGTGGGAAGTGAGGTGGGGGACAGTCAATTCTGATTGTAGTCACCAAGGAGGATGAGGTCTTCAGAAGCAGCCAGTGAGACAAAGTAGGAAAGGTTGTTTGTGAGGGAGGGAGGAGGTAGAGGATTTCAGATCTAGGTTGAGAACTCCAACGAAAATGGGGATGGCAGTGGGGAGGGAGAGTTTTAGGAGGAGTAATTTATGAGAGGAGGGGAAACCTCCTCATGGGCTATAGAGGAGGAAATGGATTGATGAGTGTAAATAGCTATTCCACTACCACACTGGCCTCTATCCTGATGAGTCAGTAAATAGTCAGGCAGAGCCAGCTGGGACTCCAGGATATGGGAGGAGAGCCACATTCCTGTGATGTAGAAGATGTCCAGGGAATTTACGAAGGACTAAATTTTGAGTGTGTCAAGTTTGGGAAGACTTCTTACGTCCAGGTGGAGAATTTGGAGTAGTTTAGGTAAGGAGGAGGTGGGGGAGGGGAGTGGGGAGAAGGGGGTAGGAGGAAGAGGGGTAGTGGGACCTGGGCTGAGTTCATCACCAGACAGAAGGAGAAGAATGAGTAGAGGGAAAAATATGGTCAGCCACTCCCATCTTTTGTGGTGATTGGGAAAGTAAAGGGGGAGGAAGGGTGACAACAATGATGAAGAAATTCCAAGTTTAGAAAGGGGGCATGCAGAACGCTAGGGTGAATTGAGCGGTCATGGAAGAGGGATGGGGACACACAGCTTGCCAAGAGGTGGGCTGGTAGTGGGGAGAGGAGGTGGAGCAAGGAGGGGGGTAAAAAGGTCAGGTTGGGTCAGAGGGGAAGACAGTATCGGGGGGGAGGAGACAGTAGGAGTAGTATTAGAAGAGAGAAGAGGAGCATATTGCATTTAAAACACGACCAAGTTGCAATTATGAGAGTTAAAAAAAACAGAGTAGCTAGGTGATTGTATAGTAATGAATATACATCTAATAAAACAGCAGTATGGATATTCAGTGATTTTGAATAAATAAGTGAGAAGATGGGGAGTGAGACTACGAGGATTAGGATAGAGCAGGATGCTTGTGAGTGAAGTGAGTAGGGAAACAGGAAGGTGGGGGTGTGGAGGATCGAGGGTAAGCAGGCAAGGGCAAGTGCAGGCTGTGAAGCAGATTGGCAAAGGTACAGGGGTAATCACTAGGGAAAGTCCCAGACAGCTTCAGTGGGAGAGCAGGAAGTGGCCTGTATGTATTATGTGCTGGTTACAGTGTAAGAGGTACAGTAATGTACTGTGTGCTGGGTATGAGGTAATAGGTAAAGTAAGAAGGTAAAGAAGGATGTAGGTATAAAGAGGGGTATGGGCTGACTAATAGATAGTGCAGAGAATGGGTTGAGTGTGCTGTAGACTTTACTGAGGACTGTAAGTAGTGACGATCTCACTTGAGTGAGGGGAGCAACCAGAGCTTAGGTAAACTGTAGGTTGGGAGCAGCAAGCATCAGTCAGTGGATATGTTGATTGCACAGTGAATGTGAGACAGGTGTAGGTCCTTGTTTGGAAGCCTAGGTGGAAGTGCTTTAGAGGTTAAAATGTGGATACTGACAATGGGTGGGAGGGCGAGAGGCAGGTGGATGGGATATTTCTTTGTACAGCCCTCCGCTCACCACCACGGCTGACCGCAAACTGAGCTCTCAATGAGTGCATGCTATATACAGCACACACTCATTGAATGACAGCTCAGTCACTGTCAATGACAGCGTACTGTTCACAGTAAGCTCCCATTGAGACCTCAGTCGGCGGCCAGCTGTGATGGTGGTCGCTGGCTCAGGGATGGAATAGGGGGAGCAGGGTGGTGGGAACTGACTGCCTGGGTGGGTGGGTGGTCAGGTGGACTACTAGATGCCATGGTATGGTTGTCTGTGAGTTTACAGGGGAGAGGGTCAGTTCTGCTAAACCACCAGGGAATTAAGGGCATTTCTTACTCAAGGAAGTGGGATGTGGGTGTACACTGGGCACTGGGGATTACATTTTCTACATATTGGGTGGGTTATCAGGTATGGGGAGGTATCACTGGACACCAGGGAATGTTTATTAATGTTTTGGGCTGGTGATCGGGTGTGAGGTGGAACTGCTAGCCACTAGGGAAACTATGTAGTGGATACTGGCCAGCAATCATAGATCATGGTGGGGGGGCACTACCACCAAGGCATTTTTATATCTTTGTATTTTCACTTCCTGAGCCAGCAAATGGCAAATGGGGGGCACCACTAGCACCAGGGGATATATGCACTTTTGCTTTGCTCAGGCCAGCGATCAGCAAAGTGGGGGAGACCACTAGCCACCAGAGAATGTATTTATTTTATATGGGGCACACAGTCTTTGACAGAGGGGACCACTAGACCATCAGGGTATTTATTTCTGTAGCATGGGGAGGCGATTGGCAGGGAGAGGGACCACTGGACTACCAGGGAGACTGATTATTCAGACTGGTGATCAGCAATCAGGGCATGGGTGGAGCCATTAGATCACCAGGGAAATTTTTTTTAGTATGACGGGGATGGCAATCAATGATCGGGAAAGGGAAGGGACCACTGGACCACCAGGGTGATGTTCCTTTCTTTCTTATGGGTCTGGCAATCAGTGATGGGGGGTGCACTACACTCACTGCAGCCCATACAAATGGGTCCATAATGGGCAAGCAAGTAGCCACCTAGTGCGTTGCATGCTCAATGGACTAATTTGCATGACTCCTTTCATGAATAGGAAATAGTGCACCTGCACTATTCATTGTGGGACCATTCTCCTGGCTGAATGTCAGAGCAGTGCTATTGAGCTTAGGGTGTTTTTCTTGGGTTAGCGCTGCCCTGTCCTGGACCTATTCACAGTCGGATACCACGGAACACTGTCCGACTGTGTATAGCAATATTCCACATCGGCACAAATGTAAAGTGCAGCAAAAATGTTTGCACTGTCCCTTGCGACTTTTTGTGAATTCTGCCCCAGAACTCATTAATCCCAAGTGATATTTTGTTCAGAACCTAAGTTGAAACAAAGGTGAACAATTTTTGACCAATGAATGTTTTGAAAAGAGGATAAAATGCTATTGGGGCAATTGATGAACGCTGTCTGTTATCACTATTTTGAAATTTTATTATCTCAAAAATTGGACAGTCTCCCTCTATTTTAAACAAATTACAGACAGTACTACCCACAGACAGCTTATCTCTATCTTCAAGTAGTAGTCACTTTAATTTTTTTTTTATGCTCCCCCTGCACACCTGTTAGTCACTCTTTCAGGCCCCTTCAAGGACCGATTCTCAACCCGGGCACTTCCCTTACACCCACTGCCTCATATCACAGCCACCCAGGATACCCACATGTATCCCTTCATTGGGAGAGTCCCCTTCCTACAAAGGGAATGTGCCTTCCTGACAATTTCTTCTGATCCTGGGTGCTACTGAGGTGGTATTCCGTGGATCAGGAATGCTGGCTTTGAGGGTCCAGGTGGCCATCACCTGACTGGCAGGTGCACCATTTTCCACCTGTTTTCCTCCTGTGGGAGCATGACATGCAGGACACAAGATGAACGCCAGCATCTGTCATGCCCCCCTGGCTAGTGGGACCAGATGCAGTGCTATTACCCTGGCCTCTGCCCCAAGGGAAGACAAGCAGTTGTCGGATGCTCAAGTCTTCTATCCCATCCAGCCCTCCAACGCCCGAGTACATTCCCAAACCAGGATTGCTGGCACCGCAGAGGTGAATCTTTCCACTGCACCGGTGGGCTGACCCTCACTTTAAATTTTTAAACATGCCAAAGTGATGCTCTTGTTTGTTTTGCTCTAAGGGCAAACCTTGAAGTAATGTTATACAATCTTATTTGCTTAGATAGTATTATATTTGCCATCCCTCCATGGCACTTTAATATTCCACAAAGGGGAATAGGCAGTTTTGTACAATTACCCTTCTTGTGACATCTGTATGTAAATATTTGGCTGTGACTTTTTTTGTTCTATAGAATAGTAACATATTGTATGTGGTAATCATATGACAGGTGAGAGTCAAGGTAAACTCCAAGATACCTGAACTCACTACCCAGCTGTAACTTATTATCTCCATCTGTCCAAACCTGAAATTCTATTTTATCACCTCATTTCTCTTGAGACAAACTAAAAAGCATAGCCTTCATCTTCTCTTTGTTAACTGTTAATCTGCTGTTTGTAAACCAAGTCATCATCCTACAGTACAATATTCTAGTTCTGTTTTATTTAATTCCAAAATGTCCTTTCTTTTTTGCCAAATAGACAACTGCATTAGCTGTGGAAAGAATGAGTTTTGAATCATCACAGACAGCTGGCAAATTATTTATGAAAACTGAGAATACCAGGGCTCACAGTATGGACCCATGAGGAACCCCAAAGGATGCTGGGTGTGCAGTTGATGAGACCCTATTTTACCAGTTGCTTTCGATTTGGTAAATAACTTGAAACCCAATTCACTACAAGTCAGCCAAAACCTAATTGGGTAAATCTTGGCTTCATGAGGGAGTGATTAACCAAAGCAAATGTAATCTAATAAAGACAGAACAATAATCTAATAAAGACAGAAGAATAACCAATAACACTGTTCAGATATATCCATAGCTTCTGGCCCCACCACTGTGGCAAATCTAAATGATGCTTAGAGTAGTCGTATGCCAGTCAGCAATCTTCCACTCAATAGCCATATTTAATGCATTCACAGAGCCAGAGGCCAAGGCCGTATGGTGCTTCTGAAAAGAGAAAAAGAAGCCAAAAAGGAATGCTTAAATATGCTAAACAAAAATACAAATTCCATCCGTGAAGGTACTGTGAAAGTCAGAATTTCAATTCTGCAAAACGACAGAATGTACTTTGCAACTTTCATGAAATTTTGACTTGGAAAGGTGGATTGCAGAATAATGTACTAAACTGAGAAATTCCACAGAAATTATCAATGAACTACATAATGACTGCTTGAATTGGCGATTGATGTATTAAACTACAGAATATAATTCCACAGTTCATGTGTATTATTCTGCAGTTCAGCCAGAAAATTTTATGGAATGGGACAGAAATTTACCAAAGACATTCAGAGGATTCAGATTTGTCCAAAGTCAGAATTTTGGAAAATTTTGCAATATTTATTAAAAGGTTTTTAACTTTTCACAAATTCAGAATTCAAAGTTTCCACCCAGCACTAATGGTTCATACGCAATTAATTCAGGAGCAAATACAGAACTGTAACAATAATTTTCTCAAGAATGCAAGCAATTCAGTCTGGTAATTTAGTCCTGGGTGATTCAAATCCCTTAACTCGAAAATTTAAAAACATTTCCTTTTTAATATAAGGAAATCCATTTCCCAACCTCTCAGACATAACTGTACTTTTTCGAAACCAAAAAACACAAACTGATGGATTCCATTTGGTCTGTTGTATATAATGTGTTTGGCAAGGGCATTATTTAGATCCTCTTTGCAAAGTGCTTTCAGATGTTCCTGCACTTTAACTGTAAAGGCCTTATTGGTCTTCCCACATAACATGCTGCACAGGTGCAAGTGACAAGATAGATAACCCCTTTATGGGAATAGTTGATGAATTTTCTGATTTGATATTGCTTTATGGTATTAGCAGTGCAAAAGGAACTTTTTTCAATAATTTTGCATACTTTATATCTGCCACATTGGTAGCATCCCGTAGGAGGTGTAGGTTGCTGTAAGTTGCCGTGTCTGGGATAAATGTTTGTTCTCCAGCTGGAGACTGTGTACAAGTCTGTCTGACAGATTTTGTGCATGGTTGCACACCATACTAGGTGGTTGCCATAGATAATTCCTGAGTGCTGGTTCTGTTCCTAAAATGTGTCAATATATATGGATGATTCACCTCACTGCATTAGCCTATCTAGTAGAGGATACAATGAAATTCAAACACTCCTGTTGCTGACTCTGTCGTTCCCTATACCTAAGCAGGTCTGCATGATTAGTTTGTTCTACATCCCTTGAGACCCTTCCAGTTAAACCAGCACAATACCCTCATTGAGAAATCTTTCTTCTATTTCATAAGCTCTGTTTTCAAAATCTGAACTGTTACCAGAATTTCTCTTTACCCATAGGAACTGAGACTATGAATGTTCCTGATGAAGTGGCATGATTGGCAACTGAAGTCATACAGTACAGTATTCTTTTCAGTGTTTTTCTGGAAGAGAACAGTTTTCATTGTTCCATCTGCTTGCTGCACAATCTCCTTCCAATAATTGATCACTGATAGCACCAGATGTAGCAGGAAATTTTAAGATTTGTGTTTGATTTCTGTAAGAACAGAAAAAATTCTTGCAGCTCTGTTGCATCTCTTGCCACACCACTAGTATATCATTGATATAGATACATAGAAACATAGAAGATGATGGCAGATAAGAACTGCAAGGCCCATCTAGTCTGCTCATTTGTTCTACCTTATGAATGTGCCATAGGCATTTACTCTGTCAATGGCCTATTTATTGATACTCACCTGTATTGCTCCCTTATGCCTATCCCATGCCTGTTTGAAGCCCTGTACTTTATACATATCTACCACTTCTTGAAGTAGGCCTTTCCATGCAACCACCACCCTTTCTGTGAAAAAAAAACTTCCTCACATTACCCCATAATCAGCCTCCCTCTACTCTCATGCTGTGTCCTCTTGTCCTGCTATTTTTCTTATATTGAAACATGTTAGACTCTTTCATCTTATTAATGTCCTTAATATATTTGAATGTTTCAATCATATCAAGATAAAAAGACCAGTAAGGTGGAGGGGACGGATGATGCCATCCCCACCAAAAGGGTGTGGTTTGCCCTCAAGGCCCTAAAGAAAGACAAATCTCCTGGGCCGGATGGCATTCATCCGAGAGTACTATGGGAATTGGCGGACATACTGGCTGCACCCCTGGTGGAGCTTTTCAACAGGTCACTTGAGACAGGGAGGGTACCTAGGGATTGGCGAGAGGCACATGTGGTACCAATCCATAAAGGGGGGGTCGAAGGAAGTACCAGGAAACTATAGACCCATCAGTTTAACCTCGGTGGTGGGAAAATTAATGGAGAGTATACTAAAGGAACGATTGGGGGTTTACTTGGAGGTGGGAGGTCTGGATAGTCGGCAGCATGGGTTTGTGCCAGGTAGATCATGTCAAACCAACCTTGTGGAGTTCTATGAATGGGTAACATCAGAACTGGACAGGGGCAAGCCTGTGGATGTATTATTCTTGGACTTCAGCAAGGCGTTTGACTCTGTCCCCCACAATGGTCTGGTGGAGAAACTGATGGGGTTAGGAGTAGGCCCTTTGATGGTCAGATGGATTGAAAACTGGATAGCTGGATGCACTCAGAGAGTAGTGGTCTGTGGGGAGCTCTCGAACCCTACAGAGGTTGGTAGTGGGGTACCACAGGGCTCAGTCCTGGGTCCAATCCTGTTTAATGCATACATATCGGACATCAGGGATGGTATAGGGTGTGAAATGAGTCTCTTCGCGGATGACTCCAAGATGGGAGCAGTAGTTGAGGGAGAAGAGGGGAGGTTGGCCCTGCAAGGGGACCTGGACACCCTGGAAAGCTGGGCTCACACATGGAAATTAAATTTCAATATCACCAAGTGCAAGGTGTTGCATCTTGGTGGAGGAAACCTAAACACAGGTACACCCTGGGAGGAGGTGCTGGAAGCCTCAACAGGGAAAAAGACCTAGGGGTCATGGTGGATACATGTATGAATAACTCTGAGCAGTGCAGGAGGCAGCTAGCAAGGCAAACAGGATGTTGGGATGCATCGCAAAGGGATCACCTCTAGGAGCAAGGAAGTGATTCTGCCGCTGTACAATGGACTGGTTAGACCACCTTGAGTACTGTGTACAGTACTGGAGACCACACTTAAAGAGGACATACAGCTCCTGGAGAGGGTACAGAGGAGGGCAACTAAGATGATACGAGGGCTGGGGATTTGACTTACGAGGACAGACTTGAGGAGCTCTGCCTGTTTTCATTGGAGGAGAGGAGAGACAGGGGACATGATTGAGGTCTTCAAGTACCTCAAGGGAATAAATAGGGTAAACATGGAGGATCTTTAGACTAAAGCAGGAGGCATCACCAGAGGGCATGGTTTGAAGTTGGAAGGTGGAAGGGTGAGGGAAAAGAGAGGAGGTTTTCACTGAGAGGGTGGTGGACCCTTGGAATGCTCTGCCTGGTGAGCTGGTTCAGAGATCCACAGTGGAGGGCTTTAAGAGAGGGTGGGACAGACACAGAAAGTGGATGTATCAGATGATGGCCTGTCCGGGGGTGGGGATGGATGATAGGGGTTTCTGGAGCACAAGGGATGGGAGGGTCTCGGCACCCAACTAAGGATCTAGGTTCGAGCAGACTTGATAGACCATAAGGCCTAATCTGCTGGCAAATAGTATGTTAGTATGTTAGTATATCACCCTCTCCCTCCTTTGTTCTAGGGTATACATACTGAGCTCCGTTAATCTGTCCTCATATGTTTTCTGATGCAGTCCCTGCACCATTCTGGTTGCCCTTCTCTGGACTGCCTCCATTTTGTTAATGTACTTGTGCAGGTGTAGCCTCCAGTACTACACGCAGTACTCCAGATGGGGTCTAGCCAGTGTCTTGTAAAATGGAATTATCACCTTACTCTTATGATTTGTGATACCCCTTCTAATACACATCAATATCCCTCTAGCCTAACCTACTGCTTTAGTGGTCTGCTTGGATGATTTCAGGTCATCTGTGATGATGATGCCCAAGTCTCTTTCTTCCCTTGTGATTGCCAGCAACTCCCCATCCAAGCTATAGGTAGCTTCAGGGTTTCTCTTCCCTGTGTGCATGATCTTGCACTTCTTTGATTTAAACCCCAGTTGCCACTCTTCAGACCATTTTGCCATTTTTTCCAGATCTCTTCTCATTCTGCCCACCCCATCTGGATCATCTACTCTGTTGCAGATCTTGGTGTCATCTGCAAACAGGCAAACCTTACCCTGCAGTCCATCTGTAATGTCACTGATGAAGATATTGAAGAGGACCGGCCCCAGGACTGATCCCTCATGTACCCACTTATGACTTACATCTCTTCTGACTGTATACCGTTTACAACCACTCTCTGTTTTCTGCCTACCAACCAGATTGTCACACAGTTGACCAACTTCTGACAACCCCCCCCGAGCCTATCCAGTATATTAATCAATCTTCTATGTGAAACAGTATTGAAAGCTTTGCTGAAATCAAGGTAGGTGACATCAACTGCACCCCCCTTGGTCCACCACTCTGGTTACCTAGTCAAAGAAATCTATGAGATTAGTTTGACAGTACCTTCCTGCTGTAAACCCAAGCTGTCTTGGATCTTGTGCTCCTATGGATTCCAGGTGTTGCACTATCCTTTCCTTAATGAGTGCCTCCATAATCTTGCTCACTACTGAGGTAAGACTGACTGGTTAGTAGTTCTCTTCCTCCTGCTGCCACACTTGTGGAGAGGGATCACATGAGCCATTCTCCAGTCTTCTGGGACCTCCCCTGTTCTCAGAGACTCACTAAACAGTTATGCTAATGGCTCTGCTAGTTCCATCCTTATCTCCTTTAGTACCCTGGGATATATGCCATCAGGTCCCATTGCCTTGTCCAACCTGAGCTTAGCGAGCTCATGTAGGAACCTTTCTTTTGTGAAGGCACTTGTGCACACCTCCATCCCCCCCCTGTGTTCATGGTGCTGAGCTGTGGGCTCTGCCCTACCTGATCCTCAGTAAATGCTGAGCAGAAGTACCTATTTAAGACAGATGCTTTTCCTTGGTCCTCCTCCACACACTTCCCCTTATCCCCTTTGATCTAAGCAATACCCCTTCTGGGTTTTCTCCTTTCACTAATGTATCTATAGAAAGTCTTGTCCCCCTTCTTTTACTGTTTGTGCCAGTGATTCCTCAGTTTGGGCCTTTGCCTGCCTTACCGACATCTGTGCTTCCTTTAGGGAAGTTTGGTGTGCCTTCCTATCTTCGTCCCACTGCATTCCCTTATATTTCCTGAAGGCCAACCTTTTGACTCTGACCTTTTCGGCTACTGCTTTTGAGAACCAAAGTGGTTTCCTCCTTCCTTTGCTCTTTGCTTTTCTCCCTAACACAATGGGATGATGCTTCAAGTATTGCATCCTTAATGCTTGCCCACTTTGCCTGTACCACCTCACCTGTATTTCTACTTGCCAGGGCTAGCTTAACACTGTTGGCCATCTTATCAAAGTCAGCTCCTCTAAAGTCTCATAATTTTTCTTTGGAATGGGATGATTTAGTTCTAGTGGCCAAATAGAACCATACTATGCGATGGTCACAGGCCCCCAGGTGACCTACTACCTGGAGATCTGTGATCTTTTCCCCATTAGACAGTACTAGATCTAGGATAGCCCTGTCTCTTGTGGGTTGTTGTACCAATTTGTTTGAGGCCATCCCCCTTCAGGGAATCAACTATGTGTCTAGTTCTGGCAGATGATTCAGCTGGTATTGACCAATCTGTATCTTCTCTTCCCATCCAAAGTATTGGGTGCTACACCCCTCTCCCCATTTGCTAGTTTAAATATTTTGCAAGGACATTAAACTTCTACCCCAATGCACTGATTTCCTCCTTAGTCAGATGCAGTCCATCGAATTTAAAGAACTTACACTCCCAAAACTGTTGCCAGTTACCAAAAAATGTGTGTCTTTTTTCCTGGCAACAGCCATTGAGCCACAGGTTTAGCTCCCCTATCTCCCCTTCTCTGGCCTTCTACCTATCTGCCCCTCTCTACCAGACTGGCAGGACCTCACAGAAGGAGATGTCAGATGAAATGTATGACAGTTTGTCTCCCAGCCTGGTCAGGTGTTCCTTGGTCTCCACAACTGAATGGCTGGCTAGATCATTACTTCATATGTGTACCAGGACATCATTGTTTTTCTCCTGCTTCCTGCATGATTTTAGCAATGAGGTCAGTGTCTCTTCATGCTGATATACATGGGAGACATCTGACCATTGCTCCTGGCTGGAGGTAGGTATCAGTTCCCTCAATCATGGAGTCTCCTATGATCAGAAGTGTTTTGGATTTTTTTTTGCATTTTTTGTTTTGGTCCTTATTATGAGTGAGTATTGTAGTGCTAGCTCCTATGCTGCAGTGCCCTGTTCTGCAGTGTCCTCTGCCCCTTGGTTTGATTTTGGAGATAGAGGCAGATACCTGTTTGTAGTTTTCATATGGTTTGTGGAGGAGATACGCTGATGAACAATGAGCGATGGAGCACATGATTTGCCCCTCCTAACCAGCTGCCAACCTCCCAGACCAACTACCCTCTGCTGTTGAGGTGCTTCAGTTGGATGTTGGGGAAATGGTGGGTGGTTCTTGTAATACATTTCCTCCTGAAAATGTGATTTGAGGTGTGCAATCTATGCCCATGCTGCACGGAGCTGAGCCCTTAGATCTCCGGTGGTCCAGCATATAGGGCAGTGTCCTAAATCTTGTACAACTTTCCTTTTGAAAAGTGTCCCACAATACCTGCAGTTATTAATATCCATTTTAGCAGAGTAGCTGAGTTTATAACCTGGTCTGAGTAATTAGGAGGAAAATGAAAGCAAACGTTTAATAACTTTTTTTGTTTGTTTTTCTATAACTTTTTATAACAAGTTACATTAGTAGTGCCCCTTTAAGTGAAGTCACTGTGTGGATACCCCTCTGATCCCCTCTTTCCTGCTTTGCTACAGGAAATGTCACAACTGTGCTTCTCTATTAAAAGAGTGTAGAATGGGGTGGTTGGGGAGAGGGGTGGATGGTTTGGCCCTTCCCCTACCAAAAAAGAAGAATCGTGGATGAAAGAAACAAGGAGGTAAGAACAGAAACAATCAACTAACAACAAATGCAGTCACTATCCCTCAGTCTGTATCTCGTATGTGCTCCTGTAATTAGTCCTGAAAGCTTAGCTTAGTGATAGATAAAACTGTAAAACCTGTCAGCACAAAAAAGTAACAAAACCTGTAATCACCACCTGTAATAGTTTAACAGAAGATATACCCTGCAAAAAACACTTTGTTACAGAGAAAATAAACCCTACCTTATTACCGAAATTAAAAAAAAAATTAAAGAAATAAATAATAAGACAGTAATCTGTAAGCAAAAAAAGTAACATAACCTGGAAGCACAACCTGCAGAAGAATTTAAGAGAAGCTATACCTTGCAAAAAACACTTTGAATCAGAGAAAAATAAAGCAGTACTCTGTAAGCACAGCACAATATCAACCTGCAAGCACACCCTGTAACAATTTTGCAGAAAATATACTTTAAAAAAAAAAACAGTTTCAATCAGAGAAAAAATAAAGCAGTAAACTATAACACCTGTAGGCACAACACAATAACAAAAACCTGTAGTCCCAACCTTGAACAATTCCACAGAAAATATACCCTGCAAAGAAACAATATGGATCAGAGAATGTAAAGAAGTTATCTGTAATCACAAAACAGTAACAAACCTGTAGGCACATCCTGTAACAATGTAGCAAAAAGTATACCTTGCAAATAAATTTGAATCTAAGAACAATAAAGCAGTAATCACAAAAGAAAATAAAACACAGTAAATCTACCTAGCCAAAAGAAGCCTTAATTGTTCTCCTTGCTCTGATAATGTTGTTCCTTGCTCTGTCCTTAAATGCAAACCTAGAAGAAAAGAGCTCAGGTGAAGAGAGGTGCCTTTGCCAGCAAACCTAGTCTTCCACCTCTATAGTGTCTACATAAATTGACCTTGTTCCAGAAATGTTTAATCTCCTGATTATAGACGGTCTTCCTTTCCCTGTGGCCCAAGTACAAGTTGACATATTTAGGGACAAATGTTATCCTCATTGCCCTGTCTTTTTCTTGGTGGAAAAACTGCCCCTGAAACAGGTAAGCATTAAAAGTTACAACATAATTAGACACTTATGCAAGAAAATGTTCTGGCTCTGTGGTATAATCAGTTCAGCAGTCCGGCCAGTATTTCATGGCATTAAGCCTCCCAGCATGCAGAATATTCATATAAAGGGACTTGATGTCCATGCTAAAGCATAACCAATAAGGTACAGCATGGTGTTCCCCACGAACATTCAGAATTTCTGTAATACCCCAAATGTAGGAGGACAAGGTCCTCACCTGGTCTTTTATACAGATGTTTAAATACTGGACTAGCAGTTTGGTAAGGGACCCTATCTCTGCTACAATTGGGCATCCTGGTGTGTAATTAAGTCCCTTATGAACCTTTAGTATGGCATATATTTTTGCCCTGATGGGGTTGGGCACATGTAGAAAGTCATGAGTCTGTTGTGAAATCAGATCTTTTCTTCTAGATAAATTCAGAAATGTATCAATCCCCTTTCTGTAGTCTCCTGTTGGATCCTTATTGAACTTTGTATAAATATCCTGTTGAGCCAACTGCCTCCTGATTTTATTGCAATAGTTACTTGTATCCAAGACTACGACTGATCCACCATTATCTGCAGGTTTGATGGTGATAAGTGGATTAGTTTCCAGTTCTTTCAGTGTATCCCTCTCCTCAGTCATGAAGTTCACAAAATCTGGTCTAGCTGACTGCTGTATTAAATTTTCTAATTCCAGCTTACAGGCCCCTCCAAATACTGTCACTGCTTGACGTTTTAGGAGTATAAACATGTAGTAAGTAAGTAAAACTTTATTTTTAAATGCTTTTCAAAACCAAAGTGCTGTACAAAGTTAAAACTAATAATTTAAAAACAACAACAATTAAACAAGCAGTAATAAAATCATTGTATGTTTGGTATGTATGTAGGTTTGTCTTAGTTCCCTATCATCCATAGACACAACACCAGCATTGATTTCATTATCAGTCCTAATGAAGGCTATTTCTATGTGACATACTCATTTTATTCTTTTCAAAGAAAACATTGAGGATAAACTTCCTTTTTTACTGTAAGTCAATAAATATCTGCTATAGGTGAGCAACTCAGTCCTCTAGTCCAAATGCTTTGCTGCACATCACTCAGTGTTACTGATGATAAACTTGTAACATTTACTTCTTCCTGTTCCCTCACTTCTGGCATTTCTGATTGCCCTCCTGATGTTGGTCCTTTTTTTTATAATAGCCCAAACTGTTTTTAAGAGTGGTCTTCAGTCTGTATCTGCTCCTATATTGTCCATTGTTGTTCCTCTGCTTGCAGGTGACGTCTTCCTTCAAATGATAATCCTTGAGATCTCTTTGAAATTTCTTAAGCTTTCGGGATTTTATTTACTGTATGTGCCTTGATTCTGCATCAAACATTTTAGGTCCGCATCAAAGTCTGGATGGGTTCTGAACTCTGATATTGTAGTTTCCCCAATAACCAGTTCTGCTTCTGTCCCATTTTGTTGCTCCATAATATAAATGGGCTAAGATGTCTAAATTAACTCTACAAATTAATCCTTGAGGATAGTGCAGTTTGCAGAGTGTGGATTGATCCACAAAGTGCAAAATGTCACCATGAACTGCTGAAATTTCCCTGCGAATGGTGTAATTTTGATCGCAAACAGCAGAATTTCACCTGTGAACTGTGAAATTCTGCCAGTCAGGGTCAAAACTCCTCCATTTGCGATGAAATTCATCAATTCACATTGAAAGCTTTACAATTTCATATGAAGTCAAAGTTGCTGAGGGCAGGGAAAACTTTGCAAAACTCTGTGAATAAGAATTTTGGCTACTTTGCGGCAACTTCACCGGCGGAGTACAATTTTGCTGCAACTCTACTCTTTATATTTATTTATAATAAATTTCATAAACATCAAGGATGATTCATATATTATCACTCTCCATGTTTCCATAATCATTTGTCATGCTGTCCCATAGCAAGGCTACTTAGTCTCTGTTGGGACCTGCTTATATTAAGGAAAATAACTGTTAAAGGAATTAATAAAAATGCCACCCCAATCTTCCACCTCCAGCAAAAAATGTGAAAATTCCACCTTTTCCAGTTCCTTCTACCCATGGTCCCAATAATTTTGTAACTAAGATTCCCTCCCCATTCCCCTACCCTTGTAACAATAGACCGGCCCCTTCCAGTACCAAATATGAACACATTTGATACCCCCATTCCTCAAACACCTGCCATCTTCCCCCATGTTCCAATAATAAAATGATAACTAAGACATACTGTCTTCTCTCAAGCCATGGAGTACCCATTCTCCCACTCTCTTCTCCACAATTTCCTGATAATAAGTAAAAACAAAAATCTTTCCCCAAGCCACTTAACACCTCACCTCCTACCCTCCTCATTCCCTTAATTATGCTGACTCAGGGAAACAAGGATCAGTAGCCTCTTATAGAGATGGTGGCAGAATCAACTCTCCCCTTACTCCCTCAGCCAAGAAAATTTGAATGAATGAGAGAGCAAACATATTTAATCCAAATAATAATTGCATGTTTGTATTCTTTTTATTTCAGCTGGCGGCCACCCAAGGTAATGAGATAAGGGCTGTGCCTGTAATCGTCTCCACCAACTTTGGATCTTTATTCTGTCACAAAACACCCAGTGGATGGAGGAGAAGGAGGACGTGAGTGGCAGTTGAGGTACTAAGAGGCTTTTGCATTATTACCAGGAGGAGGAAATAGTGGGAGATAGGTACTAAGTGAACCTGGGGTAAGGGGGGCATTCATTCACTGTGCCCCTTTCTATAGTAACCAATAGTTCATATTTAGCATGATCAGCTTTCTTCTGTTCTGCTACAACAAGAACATTTCTGCTGAAGTCCCTCTTTCTGAATCTGTTATTTAACATTTTTGACTTCTTTATAAAGTCTTTCTGGCATGAGCAATTCATTTTCATCCTTAGAAACTGCTAAACAAATGTTGTTTAACATCAAAGAAAACAGAGGAGGTGGCTAGACAACAGAGGACAAAGCTGAGCAAAAGAAGTTACTTACAAAAATGCAGGCAGCTCGGCTTCCCAGTCACCACATACAGAAAAAGCAATCCATTGTTGCAAAGTTAAAACTTTCTTTAATTCACAAGCATGATAAAAGTCCAAACTGATTAAGGCATACAAAGGTGCAGCAGGTAAAGATCCACCCCCTCCCTCACTCACATGCAACCAAATGTTTTCATGCTTCTCACACTTTTTCAAGGTTGAATGGGTGCAAGACAGGGTATCCCATTTGAACCCCTGTATTGGAGTGATAGTGTGAAAGTACAAGGCAAAGTGTAAATACTTGTGTATAAATGAATAAATAACAATATACCATTCTTAATTATATAAAGAAAAGGCGTTCATACACATGCATGTGCATCACTATATCTCAAACCCCATGAACACCTATACAGGCTTAAAAACTATTCTTGAAATGTGGACGGACAAAACTTAAACATTTATACTGTGTCTGCATTACTAGGAAGTATATCTATTAACATAGCTGGAATACATCTGCCCATTTTGAAAACATCCCAATAAGGGAAAAAAGGTTTGTTATATTCAATAATTTCTATTAATTAGGCTAAATATACTCAGGTTGATTTTATAGTGTATATACAGCAGCTAAATAATATTAAAGAAAGGGCTTTTTCCTTTTTCTATTTTTTCTTTTTCTGACAAAAAAAAATTAAAACTGTTTTAAATTTTTAAACTCTTTTTAAGGGACAGGAGAAATTAGAGCAGATTACAATAAATACAAAAGGAGATAAAGAACTGTTGTTATGAAAAGAAAAGGGTAAGACAGAAAGGGACAAGGAATGGAACAGCCAGCCTGGTGGCATTGAAGGTTAAGGCACTGGATGCCACACCTCGCACTACACCAGTGACCTGGGTTCAGGAATAGGCCCAGGCCACTGTGAATCAGCAGGGGAGAGGGACAATGGAGCATTCTGTGACTGCTTTCCTCTCTCTGGGGTGGGTGCAGGGGTTTGCATCACTCTGCGGTGGCATCTGACAGAAGTCAGGCACACTACAGCAGCAGTGTGTAGCAGAGGGCTGGAGCTAGGCGGATGTCTGCACGTCAGTGCACTGATGTCATTGCACATCCAGCTCCATGGGTTAAAAATCAGTTGAAAAGTGGTGGGACAGCTGATGGCCATTAGCTGCACCCCTGGACTTAGAGAGGTGTGCCCCCCAGGCTTTGGCCAGCCTGTTTGGTGGAGAGCATATCACAGACCAGACCTGGGTACAGGGGTGCGGGTGCCAGTGGCCTGATGATCGACTTGCCCACTCCACAAAGGAGGAGAAAAGAATATTGTGATAAAAAGGAATGGAAGAAAGAAAAAAGAGGGAGAGGAAAGAAAGAGAAAATGGGGAAAGGTATGGTATAATGTGAAAAAAAATGTATATATAGGGAGAAGGAAACAAGAGGCAGTAAACATACAATAAATCTGGAGGGACCAGAATATGACATTTTAAATTCATTTAGAAATATTTTTTATGACATCCTACTGGAAATGTATAACCCACGTTATGCAATAGTCACAACTTGTATTGTGAAACATTTAATATGACATTTTATAAATACTGTGCAAGCTGGAAGGCCTCATTCAGTTCAGGGTAATGACAGGAGAGTAATCTGTGCTGACAAAAGGTTTCTCTCTGAAGCAGCTTTTTGGCATGGTCCCTTCCCCTATAGGTAGAGAGACCTTCTCCATCATTTGGAAAAGAAGCATATATTCCATTCCTTTTCTTGTCACATGTTGTGATAGGGTGCTAATCTCATCCCCTTTCTGAATACTCCTCATGTGTTGGCCAATCCGTTCTTTTAGTTTTTGGGTCATTTTGTCAACATAAAAACAGTTACACTTCTTGCAAGAGGCCATGCATACAACATTTGTGGTGCTGCAATTTCCAAATTATGATATGTCATATTTAAACTTGGCAACAGGATCCACAAAGTGATTTCCAGTCCATATAAATTGGAAAAATTGACAGTTTCCACATCTGAAAGTGCCTTTTGGTAAACGTGCAATTGTTCTCTGTTATTGCTAGTTTGTGGGGTTCTCCCAGTATGTGCTATGCACCAATCTGTCTTGTAGATTGGTTCCCCTTCTATATATAGTTTTTGGCATATTGGTTGTCACATGCTGTAGATTCTTGTGAGTTGTTAAAATGTGCCAGTGTCGGGCAATGATATTTTTTACCATGTATGCCTGAGGACTGAAAGTTGTGATAAAACTAGATGTGTTATTGTTCACTTTATTTGAATTATTTGATCTGTTATGAGATACAAACAGCTGATTTCTATCCATCTGATCCACTGTCATTCTAGCTTCATGAAGAGTGTCATATGCATATCCCCTTTGCAAGAACTTTTTCTGTCAGATTGTTGGCATTTTCCATATAGTTCTGTTCAATCGAGCAATTCCGTTTCGTCCGTATATATTGTCCTGTTGGAATATTGTACATTATATGGTGTGGGTGAGAGCTCTCAAAATGTAGAATTGACAATTCTACATTTCATTGAAAATGTTGTTGACCAATCTCTTTGGGTAAGCACTATTGGTTCTAAGGAGGGTGATTTTTTGCTGGAGGAGGGGGTTAGAGGGGGGGTCCCACTGAAACTAATGATAGTGTGCACAGCAAGGGAATGTGAGACCATTTGGACAACAACAGGACTCACTGGCTAGTGAGAAAGTTAACACTGCTAGAAAAATGTACACAGTGGACAAAAATGATCACTAATATGTTGATTTATTGTAACAGTCTGCAAGCAAATAGAAAAACACTAGCAGTACATGTGATGGTGTGCCCATTAGCAACATATGTGGTGAGCAGCAAAACACATATACACTGTAAGCAATGAAAAGCAGTTTTTTAAGGCGTCTAAGGAAGTCGCAAACAAAACTTACTGAAACTGGACTAAAGTCCTGCACAATCAAAGTCTGGCAAAGTTAACCCAGAAAAGGTAGTCGGAACCAGCTGGGGCAGCGGTATTCCTATTTTTCTTACATTACAAGGCCTTCATAGCCAAAAACGTAAAACAACAAGAGCAAGTAATTTCAGTATGCCAGAACACCAACAACTAAACCTGCTGCCATGCAGTGTGTTGTGGGTGGAGTCTCACTCTTGGGTTATTTCTTATCTCTAAGTTTTCTGTAAAACCTACTTTCAAAATGGCCACATACCACCTTATTTATCTCTCGGTCTAAACAGGTATTTCTGAAATTGTTGCACTCCTAAGTTTTTATGACTTGAATGATTACACCAATGTACTAACATGCTCAAATGTGTATGGAAAGAGTTTTTTTTTTTTGGTGTTTTGTGATGCCAATGGTAAAGGGCTTATCCAATTGTGGTTGCAGAAACTTGTAAGCATAAAACAAATTGCTGTATTTTCTGAATCATAAGACCAGTATCCCTTGATAAAGCTGGAGGGTGCTTTGTCGAAATGTTGGTGTGTCATGAATTGGTGGCCAGAGAGAAGACTTTAATGAAATAAAAAAGCCTAAATAGTTCAGTTTAAACAAAAAAACAAAAGAAAACCTTCAAATTTCTGGTGATGTACTTTATCATTTCTGGTTTTTGCTTGAACACACAAAAACACAACTCTTACTTGCAAATATAAATATATTAGCTATACTAGAGGAGCAGTGGTAGTACTACCACTTGTGGTGCCAACATATCAAGTTTGAGAGTGACCTTGAGATGTCAGACGGTTGTCTAAGGTGGAGGAGGATCAAGCATACGATGCATACAATAGACTGGTCCACTCCTGTGGGGAGAAAGTGATATGCCACAAGCCTGGCTAGCAGTGGCCAGGGGCAAGGAAGTTAGGGCCTGCATTGATGGAAAGAGTATGAGCTGTGACCATTGATGTTTTCCATGTGGGAGGCCATACAGAGCCATTTTGGATGGCATTACACATCTGCTCCTCCTGCGGAGTAACCAGGAGGGGGAAAGCATTCTGGTTGGGCATGGTGAAATTCTGATCCCCTACAGGCCCCTCATCTGGTGATGTGACATGCCTTCTGACTGAGGAACCATTCCATAGCCATTAGAACCATCCCCACCATAGGTAAAGAAACTGTGAATTATGAAGACGCTGGATGATAAGTCTGTGGGATTCTGGGGTAATGAGACTCGGGGGGTGGGGGTGAACCCATTAGGTGCCCAGCCAGACTGGAGAAAAATAGATTAATAAAAAAGATTAAGTTATTAGATAATAAGAATAAATAGAAATAAGCACTAACTTCTCATATTAATGATTTTATTGTGCTTCCCTGGCTTTTTAACATGATTATTTTTTTCCATGTTCATCAGCCCAGAATCAGGGTTGGCTGTTTAAAAAATGACTCCCCTATGCACCCCTGACACTGACACTCTTATTGGAGGCTATGCATGACAAATGTATTTACTTATGTGCCATTGCTATGTGGAACACAGACAGCAATATGATTGCAAGCTGCACACTGAGATCCTGTGGACCCTGGTGGAATTCATGGAAGGGGTGCATTGTTGGGAGGGCATAGCTTTTACAAAAGGTTGACCAGGGAAGTGCATATATCAATGACCCAGAGACATCCAATGAAGTTGGGTGGTGAGATAAGAGGAACTTAGACTTTTGGGAAAGGGATTTGCTAGAGAAAGGTGATACTACGGAGCTACACAGAACAATATGGGTCTGTAGCATGGTAACTTGTGACAGTGTCATGGGGCATGAGACACTTGGGGTGCTCTGCATATGACCACAGTAGGTGGTGGAGGAGGCTAGCATACTTGTAGGATCCTACTAGGCAGTGGTATTCAAAATGAATACAAAATGTATTCAAGAAATTGATGTGAATACAAAGTTCTAGTGGTTCTGGGTTTGTATTCAAATATGAATTGAATACTATTAGAGGTAAACTGATTGTATCCGTTTGTATTAAAATACAAAGCTTATTTAAATATTCTGACCTACACAAAGACTAACAAGTGATTGAATATTCTTGGAATACCACATGAAGGCCTATAAAGTATTACATCAACTTGTATTTAGCTTTTTTTTTCCAAATACAAAAATTACAACAAAAAAAGATGCCTTCAGAATGCAATATTTACCACAAATTGAATACAAATGGAAGTCTTCATGTTTGGTAAGGGTACTTCTGGGGGAAGTAGTTTAAAGCTGGAATGTAGACAACAGTGGTGAGTGTACAGTATCTTGCCTAACCAAGAGGAATTCTACACATACTGGTAAATGCCACAGTGATTTTATGTTGTAATATGCATATATTGTGCATGATGTGCTATATATATATTGTACATATTATTAAAAATGTCTCTCTACTGTTGCTTGCTACTGATGAGGAGCCATTGTAAATGAGCTACTCTCTAGCTCAAATGCGTTGTACGAGTGTACAAATAAATAAATAAATAAATAAATATGCAACTGAAAGTCCTGTATGCAGTAATTTTCTCTCATGCTCCACGGCTGACAGAAGAAGTTGCTTGAGCAGAAGTTTTCTCTTTTTGTGTTTGAGCTTTACCAGAACGGTAACAGGTATGTACAAACAAGGTCCCAAAAAGAAACACAAACAAAAAAGATATGATTGTCAAAGAGGGTGAGGGAAGCAGTGAGGGAAAAGAGAATGCCTTCCCTGAGTACAAAAGGGAAGAATCAAATATGCCAGAATGGAGGTTAGAGAAGTGAAGGCAGATACTGAATTTAGGATTAGAGAGATGAAAAAGTTGGGAAAAAATAATGTTTTAGATACATCAGTGATAAAAAGAAAACAAGGGGAAATAGTTAAGCTAGCTGACTGAGGAGGGTAGTAAAGGATGATAAGAAGGTGTGTGTTCTTAAGAATGACTTCTGCTCAGTATTTAGAATGGATAATAATGGTCTTCTGCAGGAGTGCAGCATAAAGGCTAATATAAGGGGGAAGGCGAATGACAAAATATGAGTGCAGTGCATATTTCAGTAGGCACGGTAAAAAACGGCAAGAGGCTTTCAAAGTAGACAAGGTACTGAGCTTCCATGGTCTGTATCCTAGAGTTCTCTGGGAACTGATTGTAGTATTTGCAGTGCTCATAATCAGTACATTTAATAAATCATTGCAGTTAGGAGTGGTGCCAGCAGATTGGAAGTCTACTGATACAATGAAACTTTATGAAGGGGAGGACATGGAGGAACAGGACAGGGAGAAACAGACAAATGTAGACCTGTCATTCTTATCTCCATGTATGTAAACTGATGGAGACCATATTGAAGGAAAGTGTGGTGACCTGTTTGGAGGAACATGGACTTCAGTATGAAAATCAGTGTGACTTTGTGTCAAGCAATTCATGTCAGACTTACCTGATAATGGTCTTCAATAGTGTCATTAAAGCAATGGATAAGGGGCAGGGAATAGTTCTGTTTAACTTAAACTTTAGTAAAACTGTTGGTACAGTACCCCACATAAGGCTGTTGAAGAGGACTGGGGAATTTGGGAGTTGATCAGGTTTTAGTTAAGAGGATTAGAAACTGATTAAAAGAAACTGGGTAAAAGAAACAAAACAGGAAGTAGTTGTAAAAGGGCCAAAATCAGGAGATAATGATTTCAGAAGCAGAGTAGCACAATTATCAGTACTGCAACCTCTCTTGTTTAATATGGATGTTAGTGACATTGGAGTGGGTGTACGAGGAAAATTGTGTTTATTTGTGGATGACACAAAATTTTGTAGAAGGGTAGATCCTGTAGAGGAGGTGAAGTCAGGAGTGGTGCCAGCAGATTGTAGGTATACTGAGGCAGTGAAACTTCATGAAGGGGCAGGACATGGAGGAACAGGACAGGGAGAAACAGGTAAATGTAGACCTGTCAGCCTTGTCTCCATGTAGGTAAGCTGATGGAGACCATATTGAAGTAAAGCGTGGTGACCTGTTTGGAGGAACATGGACTTCAGAATGAAAATCAGTATGGCTTTGTGTCAAGCAATTCATGTCAGACATGCCTGATAATGGCCTTCAATAGGGTCATTAAAGCAATGGATAAGGGGCAGGGAATAGATCTGTTTAACTTAAACTTTAGTAAAACTGTTGGTACAATACCCCACATGAGGCTGTTGAAGAGGACTGGGGAATTTGGGAGTTGATCAGGTTTTAGTTAAGAGGATTAGAAAGTGATTAAAAGAAACTGGTTAAAAGGAACAACACAGGAAGTAGTTGTAAAAGGGCCAAAATCAGGAGGTATTCATGTCAGAAGCAGAGTACCACAATTATCACTACTGGGGCCTCTCTTGTTTAATATGGATGTTAGTGACATTGGAGTGGGTGTACAAGGAAAATTGTGTCTATTTGTGGATGACACAAAATCGTGTAGAAGGGTAGATCCTGAAGAGGGGGTGAAGTCACTTCTGAAAAATCTAAAAATACTAGTGAAGTGGACTAAGGAATGGACCTGTGGTTTAATGCCAAAAATGTAAAGTTATTCACTTACAGTGGCATCCCCCAGGATGAAACCCACTTTTAAAGCACTCTGCAGTATGCCGCAGCAGACCTACTGAATAAAGCAATGTAATTTCAATGGCAATTAGTTCCCTCTGTTATGCAAGAAACTGTGGCATTCACTTCATCCTGGCAGTGCCTCATTTTCCTGAATGACAATAGGGACTAATTGCCATTGAAATTAGAAACATAGAAACATAGAATCTGACGGCAGATAAGGACCGCTTGGCCCACCCAGTCTGCCCATTTCCCTACCTAATGGATAAGCTGCAGATCCTAGTTAACCAGCAACCTACTTCTTCCTACCCCCAACCCCTAGAATTGCCTTATGACTGTCCCATGCGTGCTTGAATCCCACCACTGTTTTTGACTCCACAACCTCCTCCGGAAGGCCGTTCCTTGCATCCAAAACCCTCTCTGTGAAAAAATACTTCCTTAAATTACCTCTGAGCCACCCCTCCATCTTCAAATTGTGCCCCCTTGTTCTTGCACACCTCTTTTTATGAAAGATGCTACCCTCTTGGACTTTGTTGATTCCCTTGAGGTACTTGAAAGTTTCTATCATGTCCCCCTCTCCCTCCTTTCTTTGAGGCTATACATATTAAGCTCCTTAAGTCTCTCTTCATATGTCTTTCAGTGCAGACCCTGCACCATTTTAGTTGCCCTCCTCTGGACAGCTTCATTGCTTTATTCAGTAGGTCTGCTTCAGCATTCTGCAGAGTGCTGTAAAATGCTGCAGAATTGGGTTTCATCCTGGGGGATGCCACTGTATGTTAACATCATCCTCATATTGAATACTGCATAGAAGGAGTTCAATGGCTAGTGAACAAGAAAGAGATTTAGGGGTCAGAATTAGTGGTTCTTAAACAAGGCAGCATATCAAAGCATACAGCAAGGTTTCAAGGATGCTGTGTTGGATAGGGAAGAGTTTTGATAGCAGGTGAGGTACAGGAGTTCTGCCAGTTTACAGATTTATTGTGAGACCACATCTGGAGTACTATTGCATCCAGTTCTGTAGCTCTCAACTGAGGAGGAGTATTGATAGACTCAACTCTGTGCAGCATAAAGTCACTGAGGTGACACAGAGACAACCAGTTAAATCATATGAGAAGAGGTAAAAAGTCCTGTATATGTATTCAGTGAAGACCAGATGGGGGGATTGATTGAAACATATAAGTTTCTTAGGGGCATAAATAAGATAAACATCAGAGATATATGTTTCATAAGTTTCATAAGTTTTTCAAGCCAGAGGACAGTGTCCATAATGCTTGCCTCATATTTAATTATATTTATAATCATCTGTCATTGCTAAATCCAAATTTGTTTTGAAAGCATCCATACTTGTACTATCCACAACGTTTGTAGGGAGACTATTCCATATTGCAATTGATCTTATGCTAAACCAGTATTTTCTCCTTAATGAATACCATTTACCAATCAGTAACTGTTTATAGTGTCTACGGTTGCTTTGTCTAAGTTCAGATTTAAATAATCCTGTTCCATTTAAGAGTATAGAATCTTGTAGTAAACCATACATAAGGCATAAGTCTCCCCTAAGCCTTCTATATTTCAGGGAATACAATTTCAGATCCTTAAGCCTATGTCCTTAATCTTTTCCCTTCATTCCTGTTATTGTCCTACTAAATTGTCTCTGCACTCTTTCGAGGTTATTAATTTCTTCCTTGGTATATGGGGACCACACTTGGACACAATACTCAAGGTGGGGTCACACCAGAGCATTGTACAATGGCAGCATAACCTCTCTAGTCCTACTTGTCACATGTCTAAATATACAATTTAAGTTCTGGTTTGCCTTTTTAATTTGTTTGGAACAATGGAGTTTAAATTTCATATCTGGGGTGATGATAAGCCCAAGATCCCTTTCTTCCAAGGTCTGTTGTAGTACCTGGTTTACCAGTTTATATATAAACTTAAGATTATGTTTACCCATATGCATCACCTTGCACTTATCATTGTTTAATACCAATTTATTTTCTTTGGCCTATATAGTAACTTCATCCAAGAAGTTTTGCAGGGTACTGTATTCATTACTATTGTTGACAATAGAACCTATGTGGCAATCATCGGCTAATTTTAGTAACCAAATCTCATTTAAATTTGATTCTAGGGAGGAAATGTAAATATTAAATAGGCATGGCCTCAAGACCGATCCCTGTGGAACACCACTTGTCACACTAGCCCAATCTGACAATTCTCCATTTATAGCCACTCTCTGCCTCCTATCACTAAGCCACATCCCTATCCAATTAATTATATTTTGGTTCAATTTAACTTCTTTCAAAGCATTTATAAGTTCAAGGTGGGTTATTTTGTCAAATGCTTTAGCAAAATCTATAAACACTAGATCAACTGAGTTAACCTTATCCATTTCTTCCGTTACTTTATTGTAGAAGGTCAGGAGATTAGTCAAACATGATCTTGATTTTGTAAATCCGTGTTGATTTTTATCTATAAGTTTATTATTATTCAGGTGTTCCAATATAATTTCCTTAACAAACTGTTCGAATATTTTGCCAATCAGAGATGTCAAACTTATGGGTCTAAAGTTTTCTGGTTTGTTGGTAGGACCTTTTTTGTGTATAGGTACAACTGTTGCAATTCTCCAATCATTTGGGACCTCGCCACTGTCTAATGAGTGTTGAAATATATTAGTCAAGGGCATATACATTTCATAAGCAAGTTCTTTTATTACCTTTGGATGAATATCATCTGGGCCCGGGGACTTATTAATATTTATCGTATTAAGTTTATCTAAAACTTCTTTGGGCTTAATTGTAAGTGTACCAGGCATCGAGCTTCCTATTTCAGTTAGTTTGTCCTGTGACTTATTGTTAAATACAGATGAAAAGTACTGATTCTGCATATGGGCTATTTCATATTTGATAGATACGCATCCAGACTGTGTGGTGAATGGACCTATAGTCGTAGAATTACCTCTAGTTTGGTTTATATAAGGAAAAAAAGGATTTCTTATTATCTTTTACCCTTGATGCTAATTTAAATTCAAATTGGGTTTTTTTCTAATCTTATTTTATTTTTTATTGTTTTTAATAATTCCTTATATTTTAAATTAAGATGTGTAAGACCTTTTTGGATTTTCTTATATAATTTGTTTTTTTTTATTGATTAGGGTTTTAGTTTTAGAGGACATCCACCTAGGTGTAGGCTTATTTTTTAATTCATATTTACTTTTAGTTGGAATATTGTTTTTAATAAGGTCTTTCAATTTATTAACTAGTAGTAGCCATTTAGCCTCTACTGATAAGTTTGTGAACAGTGCTTGCCAATCCCAGCAACTCATAATATACTTCATATTTTGAAAGTTAGCTTTAGAGAAGTTTAGGATTTTAGTTGTACCTGTAGCTAATATAGGTCCAATACTTTATTACCCCTGTTATTTGTTTTGACAAATTGTTCCAAACCTATTTCATTGAATATTTTCTTATAACTTCTATCTATCTTGTCTAATGCAGTCACTTGTTCCCAATTAACACTATTCAAATTAAAGTCTCCCATAATTATATAATATTTTGATGTATCGAGATGACTAAGAGTATGTAATAAGTTGTTGTCATTCTCAGGACTCATGGAGGGAGGTCTGTATACTAGGGTCAAAATAAATGGTGGACCTTTCAGCGGTTTTATTCTAATCCACAATATTTCGAGATCAGTATCATCTACAATTTCTTCACTATCAATTGATTGGTGTATGTATATGGCTACCCCTTCCCCTTTCCTATATTTTCTATTTTTGTGATATAATTTATATCCCTGTATATTTTTGTCCCAATGATCATTATCACCCCACCAAGTCTCAGTGATGAGTGCAATACATACTGTATATCATTCATCTCAAGATACAATTTAAACTCATCAAATTTATTATTCAAACTCCGTGCATTTAAAAGGACCCCATTCCATCCATGATCTTCAGTTAAATCATGATTACATGAATAATCTGCTATTATAGGGGTGAAGTTTTGGGCTTCACCCCTTTTACCCAGTTTAAATGAAACTCTACTACCCTGTTAATTTTTTTAGCCAATAACCTACTACCAATCTGGCTGAGGTGAATTCCATCATTTTTATAACATTTTATATTTTTGAAGGTCTGGGTGTTGTCCATAAATCCTATTTTCTCCACCTTACAGAAATATCTTAACCAGGAATTTAGTTGCTTCGCTTGTTCATTCTTATAGTTTTGACTTCCTGTAAGTGGAAGTATACCAGACAGTATAATATCTCCCCCTTTTTCCTTAATCCTTGCAACTATTTTTCTATAATCTTCCTGAATATCTTTCAGAGCCCTTTTAATTAGGTCATTGACTCCCATATGAAGGATAACTAATGGTTTGTTTGTATTTTCAAGTAGCCCTTCTAGAAGATTAATTATGTCATTAGTTCTAACCCCTGATAAGGCACTCACAGTTGTATGTTCCTTTCTCCCTTCACAGACAATGGTGTCAATTCCTTTCAATATTGAGTCACCTATTACTACAACATCTCTATCAGAAATCTTATTTTTCCCTATTCCACCTATGTTAGTCACACTATTAAGCATAGCACAGTCTCCAAGATTTGGATTTTTTGGTTTTTGTGATTCTTTGTATTCATCCGCTAGTAGTTCAAATCTATTATACAAACTAATAGGTTGTACAACACCTTTAAAGTCTTCACATGGGGTGGATGTAATGGCTGTTTGAGTTTTATAAGCATAGGATAGATTTGTTGTTGTAGATTTAACAAGGATATCATCACCTTTTTTATATATGTCATTCTCATTAAACTGATATGATGTTTGAACATGGGGGATATGTTTCTGGGTGTGATTTTAATCTGTGTTTCAAAATGCTTAATACTTGCTTCTTTAACTGCATCATCAATAAATTGTTCCAGAAGCGTTATTTCCTTGTGTGTTTCCAGTTTTTCTTTTAATTTACAGATTTCTTCTTGTAATGTTAAGATCATTTTACATTTATCACAAACAAATTCTAGGTCTGGAGTATCCTCTACATACATTAAGCATTGAATACACACCCTTTTTTTTATACTTCTACCTTTTTTAACCCTAGTTTGTGCCATTTTTGATTATATTCAGACAATTTCTGTTTTGGATTACTTGCTAACTTACCCTGTCAAGGTCACAGCATCTCAGTGGACACAGCAGGCACGCGCAGATGCGCGTGTCTCTGCGTGCATCTCCGCACGCTCTGACGCACACCCCACTTGCAGCAGGGGTCTCTTAAATAGCCAGATACCCGGAAGTAGAAGAAACAGGTTTAGTCTGTATGAAAAGTTTTAGTTGGTAAAAAAGCCCCAAACATATCTAAATGCAGGGTATTAGTGCTATCCTCCAGTAGGGCTGTAATTTGCCTATGAGCAAGCGTTTGATAAAATGCAATGCGGTAAAATTAGACCTGAGCAAGGTCTCTCTACCTGGATACCTGTCATGGTAGCAACCAGGGCTCCTAGTTTTTACAATTTAAATTATATAAAAAGCATCAGTTTCACTCATAATTTTGCACAGAAATAAGGTGTATTTCCCCCTTTGAGTTGTAGAGCAGCTCTCTGTGCTATTACATACAGCTAGTGCACAGAATTTCAGTCACCCATCAGGATGCAGTCATTAGAGGTCTTGACTGTAGGCTGGTGGGTGCAAATTAAAGAAAAATGTGAGGGAATTCTATTTTACAGAGTGACTGGTGGATACTTGGAACAGTCTTCCAGCAGAAGTGGTAGGGGATACAACCATTAATGTGTTTAAGCATGGCTAGGACAGTGCAAAGGGACAAATATTTGTGAGATTTTGGCAAAAAGGAAGCACCACCCCACACATACTAGTGAAATAGGTCAGTGAGGTGAGGTCATTTTAGTAAGGGAAGTCTAAATAGATCTGCTGTCAGATTCCATATTTATAGGTATCTATGCAAGTCCTCTATGGCAAACAGGAGGGCTGGGGTGAGTCTATGTCATAATAGCGAACATGTTACTGTGATTGCTATTATGTTGAGTGTATATCACCAAAAAGCAATTCAGTGATATACACTTGCAGGTGAGCAGTCACACACAATAGAGTAAGTGTGTTTGCAGGGGGGCTGTGCCCCCCATGCCCCCCATGGGGTCCTTTTCCCCATGCATGCCCCTGATTATGGATTGTCAACTCTATGGGATGCATGTCGGGGAGGAAGCACAGCCCAGTTTTAAAAAATATGTAAGTCCCTCAGCCACAGGAACAAAATAAAAACTCTCTCTGACCCCCAGCCCTGAACCCAGGACCTACTTCATCTTAGCCAGACTATCTACCAACCACACCACACAGTTGGCTTGGCAGACCAGGCACACTAGAGTGTAACAACCCTCTTCCCTGTCCCTCTCCTTCCCATTGCTATTTTCCTTTTCTGCTCACTCTTCTCTCTCCTCGCAGTCACAGTCCTTGCTACCCTGGCAGGTCACCCATGATAACAGCACCATAATACAGGTCATCGTTTTGATGGTTGCTCATGTATAATCACTATTATCACTGGATACCAGCTGGGTCCATGGCTGCAGGGTTCCATTGGGTCCCCCATAAGCCTGTGGGAGAGCACATCTGTTATGGCAAATGTCTGGCTAGAGTAACAACTCCCCCCTGACACAAGGCTGGCAAATTTCAAACAGCAACATATTTGCCATGCTCTAACCATCAATCACTGGCAGGGCCACACCATGCTTCTACTCCAACTGACAGCACAGCTGTATGAGTTCATGTGCAGTAGGGATATTAATGGCTGACATGGCTGGAAGTTTGATGACGCATCAGCGTATAGCCAATGGATGTGGTAGATGTGCAAAACTAAGTTCTACATGCTACACATTGCAGGGCTTTGAGCAAAAAACAGTAGTGCAAATAACCCAATGTGAGGTAATCTTATTCAATATTGCACCACCCTCCTCCATCAAGAAAATATAATTTAAATGAATTTGACTCCAGGTTGTACTTTTAGATAGATATGTTTCTATGGGAGTCACAGGCTTCTGACTGTCTTGGTAGTTCAACTGGTAGGTCAGTGGAATGATAGGGGTATCTCCAGCAGGAAGAGGGAGGTGTTTTTGTCAATGTCTTTCTCAATAGTGAGACCCCCACCTGGAGTAATCTGCCCGGTTTTGGAGGCCACACATATGAAAGAAGATAGACAGGGTGGAGAGAGTCCAGAGAAGGGTAACTAAAATTGGGTAAGGGCTGTAAGAGAAGTCCTACTTGGATAGACAGATCTCAACCTGTATATCCTGGAAGGGAGGAATATGAGAAGGGACATGATAGAGACCAAGAAGTACCTCATACGGGTGAACAGGGTGCATGAGGGGAGCCTCTATTAAATGGGAAAGAACACCAGGACCAGTGGACATACAATGAAGTTGAGTGGCGGTTAAGAGGAATGTGAGGAAGTAATACTTCACTGAATGGGTAGTAGACATTGAAAACAGGCTGTCAGCTAATGTGGTGGAGGCACAAAAACTGGGGGACATCAAGCATGGTTTGGAATATACAGACTGGAATCCTAATCAACAGGCAGGGAGATGTGAGGGCCACCGGAAGCCAGATAAGGTCTGCAGAAACAGACTAGACAGGAAACATCTGGGCAGACTGGGTGGATCAAGTGGTCCTTTCCTACCAACAAATGTTATATTTCAGAACAAGTATGAAATATACTGGGGGGCAAGAACATTGCAGAGGTGAAGTTTTCAGCTCTGGGGGTTCCCATGGTTAATGAAACTGCTGCTACATGAAAAGCTGGGTAAGTGGAAAAATTGCTGCTAGTACAAAATTGAAATTTGTGTATTCAGGTGTGCAATTATACAGTATGAAAATAATCCAGCTTGGTGTGCTATCTCATGATCAATCAGTCGATGGGATTTGTATAGCCTGATTTATAATCTGTAACATTATAATTCTCTTGGTTGTTAACTTAGTATAATTAGTTCCTGACCATTAAACAGTAGTGCAGCACAGCTATTAAATTCTTTTCTGAAATTATAGTGTTCTCTGATCCAGCATTATACTTTCCTTCTGTCGTTAGACTAACCATTTGTTCCAGAAGTTTTTACTTTCAGTGTACTCACATCCCTGCCAGTCACATCTTGCATTTTAAATACTGTACAAGGACAATATACCAGGATGAATTATATCATCATATTTTCCTAATGGCTAATCATGTTTGCTGTGGTACATAGTGTCTTTGCTCTCACTCAGTTACTAATGCTGCACAGTTCAGTATGACATACATCTCTAGGACAAGCTCTGACTGTAATGCATATTTTTAAATCCCTGTTCTGTAACTAATAAGATCTTTAACTCCGTGGACTTGAAATTCACTTTCTGACCCTAGCTCTGACTTCACTTGGTGGAGTAAAACCTTGTTTTCAGTCACTGTATCTTTGGATGTATGCAAGTAAGCTCTAGGAATATCTGCTATTAAAATACTACTTTTCTTTTCTTCATCTGTACATAGCCCTGACTTGATATATAGTACATTTGCAGTCCTGAAAGTGAAATCTGTAATTTGTGGAGATGACTTTACATAATAGTTTTCAGTGGTGTATGTACAGAATTACTCTTCACTTCTTGAAGCAATATTGATCAATGTCCAGAGCATTCCCTGTCAGTTAATGACTGGGTGAAGCAGTTGACAGCTTGAGGTGAAGCCAAGGGTTCTGCCTCTCCAAGTGGATATTTATCTGCCAGAAATGGCCCAGCCAGTGGTTACTTGTGGTATTGCTAACCCTTTGTTTACTCTAGCAATCATTTCCTGGTAGTTAATGATCCCCAGAGCAACAAATCAAAACCTGCTAATCATGTTGACTCTATCTATCATTCAGTTGTGTTTACAATTTTCTATACAGTAGTTGCAATAATGAAATCTGCCACATTTAAATATTATTGCCATAGTTTCTTTTCCTATCTGTGCACAGTTGTTTGTATTTGGGTATGGGACCAAGATATAGATTGTACTGGTTTACCTTACTATATCAGTAAGAGTGGTGTGCAAAGTGAAGGAAATTCACTTCACAAAGTTGATCATGAAGTGGCCATACTGTACATTGAAAATGCTTCACCATGCAAAATAGAGCTTTGCAAAAATTAAAATGGTCATGAAATGATGAAGTGAGAACTTTACTTGCTATGTTCTCACTTTATGAAGCTAGCAAAGTTTAGCAGCATGAGGTATGTACCACGTGATCTGCAAAAAGGAAAAAAATAGCAGATCACATGGTGTCATTGCAGCTGAACATAAACCATGTGTTCTGTGCAGTCCTTGTCAGATCATTGAGGATTTGAGGAGAAAGAAACTCTCTTCTGAGGTGTTCCATGTTTCCTTGGTTTCGTAAGTAAAATGGGACCGAAATCTCAAAGAACTGCGAATGCCACAATATATGGTGCACAGGGTTTATGGTATTCTACGGCCAGAGATCAGGATTCTCAATCCCATGCACCAATAGCCACACACAAGTTACATCAATTTTTTCTGGTCTAGCCTGCAGCAATCCCATGTCCCCTTTTTAGGAGCTTACACCAAATATTTGGTGCAACTTGTTGTAAATTGGGGAAAGTTTTGTAATTACTCCCACTCTACTAGAATTGGGCACAGTGTGCAGCAAAGTTGTTGGTGCAGCTATGCCAACAAATGGGTTAGCCACAGGGCTTGATGCAAGCCCCATTTTGCCCTTTGAGAATCCAGACTATTGTCTGACAAAGCTATTGCTTAGAATGCATTTCCTAAAGTGAAGTGCATTTAGTTTTCAAGTTTGTTGACTGTTTTTAATTGTTTTCTCTGTCAGGGCAATTAACTGTCTTTGACAGGGGAACATATCCTCTCTGCACTGTCTGTGCTGCAGTCTGAAAATCACAAGCAATTAAGAATGTTTCTGTCAGGACAATGGCAAAAAGTGCTGCTAGCTGGCTAACTATTGGCAAACTAACATTTTCTGTTTAGCTTACTGCTTTTTTACACTTTCCTTTATTTTTGCATCTTACTATTTGAATTCATTTATTTTGATTGAAATTGTATTATCTTTTGGGTAGTGTTGTTGATTTGATATTTGCTTCTTTGCTTGTTTAGTAGGTTTAGTTGTGCTTTAGTGTGTGATTATGAGTAGTTGCACAGGTAATCACAGATGCAGTTGAACAGAAGTAAAGGGTCAGCAACAACAGCAGAAGCAGCATGATATTGGGTTGTGGCTTGCAAGCAAGGGCTTAGTGTAGCAGGTATAAAGCCATGTGAAAGTGAAGGTAATTTACTGTAGGTCCAATAAATGAAGAAACAGCCAGTAGTGCTGCCACCAGTGGTGGCACAGTGAAATGAATGATAGCTTCTGATTTGGCTGGTGTGACAGAGGAGGCAGGCACTGGCACTAAGAGCAAAAAGGAAAAAAAAGTGTGCATCCACCTCCTGTTGTACCATTCTTACACCATCAACCAAAAACATTTGAAACATCCTAACATCTACAGCAACTGCTCTTATACCAACTATAAGACACATTTTGTTGCTGCTATACTGGAAGAAGGGTGGCCGATGAAAGACAGTAGAGATGGATGGAATTGTTAAAAGGAGGACCTGCCTGGAAAAGAATAAAAGGATGGTGTTGAGGAAGTATATGAGCAAGAGGCAGAGGAGGAGGAGAAGGAGCAAATGAAGGGTATCAGTGACAGTATTACTATTGATCCCCCAAGGAACCAGAAAGTGAAAAAAATCATTTTTCAGTGTTGAATGCTCTCTTGCATGCTGTTGTATGGGGTCCTGCTTGCACACATTGGTTCAGTAATGCATCAGCTAGTGTTCAGGCACAAAGTGGCAAAAGTAAGCAAATATCATGTTAGGGTACAAACTCCACTGAACTGTGGTGAATCTGTGGAGTTGTGCTTCTTTGGGTTTGAAAGCTCATATCACACGGTGTTGGTGTTGCCCTTATTTCATCGCTGTCTGTGAAGACCAGGCACAGAAAAATAACATCCATACACCAATGCTTGGAGAGGTGCCAAAGTTAGGGCAATGCCAATGCTGCATCACATGATTGTTCAAACCCTGAAAAACACAACTCAATGGACTCACTATGGCTCATGAGACTTTGTACCCAAACATTACAATTCCTTACTTTTTATACATTGTGCATAAACCCTAAGTGATGCATTATTATAGGCTGTTTGTGATTAATTCCCTGACTTTTTAGAAAGGATATATAAAAGCACTGGACCCTTCAGTGTCTTGTAAGTCCTGTATCACTAGATGTGTGAATGTGTTATCAATGCACTGAGACCTGTGGGGCAGTCAACGTCCAGACATGGGGTAAATGGAGGATTGCTCTGTCCACTGACCTGGTACAGGTGGGTAAATGGATGGCTGTGGGATATGGGGAGGGAGCATGGTGGGTGAGGGTGCCACTTAACACTGTTGCCAACTGTGGCTCATCAGGTTCAAACACCCCCCCCCTTTTCCATTTTTGTATCTCATTCTCTGACTTTTTAAATTTTACTTTAACTTTGGCCGTCAGTCTTGTGGAGTGTAAGCTTGCCCGGCAAGCCTTCCTTGAGACAACCCCCCTACTGGAAGAAACTGTACTGTCCCTAACAAACTTACTTGACATTCTGTGACAATATACAGTGTTGTATAATAGTGTACTCCCTTTAGCCAGGTTCCGTTCTCTTGGTAGTTTCCCATCTCATCTTTCATTATGAGTGATTCTGGCCCCATTCTATGAGAACATGCTTGTTGTTGCTTGACACATTTTTTTTAATGTTCATGCTGCCGTGGAAGGTTAAACACCCATTATTTCAGAGTCAGACAGAATATTTGAAAAGATGGGCTACTGGCTTTAATTTCACTAGACAGCCTGGGGGTGTAGTTTTGTTGTAAATGTTGTCAGCAGTGGTGTTGAAAGCCTTTCTCTATCCAAGGTAGAGGAGTGTGTGCACCACTCTCAGCGCCATTGATTCAAACCTTTTCTTCTTCTTGTAGGGGAGGGTTCTGAAGACTCTGAAAGGTGGGGGTTGTACCAATCAGCTCGCCTGTTTCTGTTACCACAGACACCTATACTGCATCCTACCCTGAAGGCCATGCACTCCCATGGGGCACTGCAGTTGGTTCATGCTGTACATGAACAGCCATTAGAACCACATAGGGGGTAGCATTCTGTGCACTGGCCTGGCCACTTCACACATGGTGGTGACCAGTGTAAATAGCAGTTGTTACTTTTCCAGTTAAATTTCAAGATACAAGCATATATACAGAAGTATATATAAACACATCATGAAATTGCCATGGAGGTGTTTGACGGTTCCGCATAATGTCATCAAGGTGGCAATGCTTTTGTGGCAATCTGTCTCAGTTCCCTTGTAATTATGGTGCATTCCACAGTCATGAAAACAGCAGGGAATCTGGGCCTGTAGGCGCTGGGCAACCACAGAAGAGCTGCAGAGTCTGGGAGGCTGCTGTGCAGTTCAGTGATGGGGTGGGGGGTCCCAGCATTTCAGTCTCTTGACATGTGGTGGTGGGCTGTCACTGCAATTCATTTAGTTATCCCCAGTGTCTCATTGCACCACTGTCCCTCCTGGTGAGGTGAATCATGCTGGTGCTGGACTCCCATGGTGCCTCTTCCCCTGTAGGCAGTGACTGCAGGCATGATGCAAGTAACTGTAGGGAACTCTGCTGTAGCTGCTGCCATCTGGTAGTTCTGGGGACAGAGATGTGAAGGGCCTGTTGGGTGGATGCAGAGGAGGTGGAAAAAGGGATCAGAATCCAGTACTGGGGTGCATCGTGGAGGTAAGGACTTGAGTTCAGTAACATCTGATAAGCCCTTCCAAGTTCTGCTATTTATCATGCAAGGATCCCAGTTGCAGTGGCAGACTGAAGGGAACTCATTGTTTACTACAGATTTGGAGGCAATCTGGGTAAGACAGGATAGTGAGCGGGAGGGCATGTTAAATGCTTTATAACATGTAAATGAAAGGAGCCAACCAACCTCTGAATGGAGCAGTTGACTCCTTTCAGCTACGTAAAGTTTACGCCCCAAAATAGAAACACACACCAGGATCAGCCTTGCTGATCATTGGGCTGCCACTGCCCGAACCCATTGCAGCATGAGCTGCATTGGACCTGACAGATACACACCTCCAAAATGCTGTTCATTTTAACAAAGTGTTCCTTGAACAAGCACACAAGCGATCATAAATATGACACAGGAGACAATTAGATGAATACGCATGTGTAGATGAGATCAACATCCTCTAGTCATAAGTACCAGACTACACTCCACATACAAAGACTGCATACAGTACCTTTCAAAACACACAGCACATACTGTAAATCAGAAAACCTAAAAACAATGTGACCTACAAGCACATCTAGTCAATAGCTGTCTACAGGTCATTCAGAATTGCAATTTGTCTCCCACTGTGCACAAGAACTGAAAGGAAAAGGGTTGAAAGCAAACACAACATTAAAAACATAATTCTAAAATAACTACAGGAGAGGAGAAACTTGAGTGAATTGAAGTCCCCTCTATCTCGACACCTGCTAAAGTAACATAGTCAACTTTAGTCTCCCCAACTGAATGCTGTCCTCCAGCATTGACAGCTGCTCATCATAACATACCAAGTGCATGTACTGCCACCTAATGCATGCTACAAAACAACTCTTTCAGACACTTTCAGCTGCACAGCCTCTTCTCCTCTTTGGGAAGATGATTCTCTCAGACCTGAGTATCATGCACAGTGATTAGCAATAATGAAACAGCATGCATTGGAATAATAAGAAGGGTGAGATTGTGTAGGATAGAGACCCTGCATTCAACCCCCTCTTTGGGTCAATCCTGTGCTGGGATAGATACTGAGGATGGATGCAGAGTTTGACCTCAGCTGCCACCCTGCTCCACTGTACCTCATCGACTGTCCAAATTCCAGGGGGATGTGGTGGAACTCCCTCTTCAGTTCTCCCACTTTAGCCCTTCTGTTGTTTGGATCATCATGCCTGATTACCCAGGGTAAAGTATGGCAGCTCCATGTTCTCCAGGTCATCTAGTATGGCGATGTGTCATGGCAGGTTATTTCTCACTAAAAGAATCAGCCATGACTCTGCCTGTTCTGCCACTGCCCCACCATCAAGCAACACCATCACCATTTCTGCCACAGCCAAAGCTGAACTCATTCTCCCTGAGCACCTCTAAACCAAATCTGGATAAAGAAACAGTACCTGTACAGGTATTCGGGAGTTGGGGGGAAATGTCTGTGTTGGGGTTGTAGACCTCAACTGATGGAAGGGATGGGGATCATATATATTCTCTGAGGAGTGGCATCTCTTTTGGAAAGAGAATTTTTAGGGACAAACTCACTGGCCAGACTCTTTTTTTCAAAGTCTATTTAGTATCAGATACTTCAGCAGGAAGCGTCTACAACCTAAATAATAATCAGCACATTTACATGCATGACTAAACCTGATTACAATCAAGAATAAGCTATACTGGAATATAGGACTGGATTGAGTTATTGCATGTAAACATCAAGGGCTCAATATTCAAAACATTGCCTGGGTGCAAAACCAAGTTTACCTGTGCAAACTGGGATTAGCGTGGATGGGCAATATTGAAAAGCACGGTTAGCGTGGGAGAACTCAGTTTGTGCCTGGGCTATAGTCAGAGGGGGGCACAATGGAAATGAAGGGGAAGGAATCTGAATATTAGCCCAGTCCAATATTTAGAGTATGCGCACTGTCCAAGGCCATTTTTCACATTCCCCTTGCGTGGCGCACATACCACTGATTGAACCCTGACTTACTCCCATGCAACCCTAGTGGTAAGCAGAGGAAGTGTGACAGCCCCCCCAACCCCCCAAACAGGAGTCCCTGGCATCTAGTGGTTCCTTCCCACCAGTCACTGCCTTGATAAACAACATAGATTTTCCCTAGTGGTGCCCCCTGCCTTTCACCGATCTTTTCCTGCAATAACTGGAATTCTTCCCTGATGGTCTAGCGAACCCCCCTCCCTATCCTCAGTCTTTCCTTGTAAAACATTGAAGGCATCCCTGGTGTGGTCTAGTGGGCCCCCATCCCTATCCCCAAACTGCCCATATAATATGAGATATATAGTTCCCTGGTGCCTAGTGGACACCCCCACCCCAGCAGGTAGTGCTCCACCACACCATTCCCCCACCCCATCCCCAAGCCAGTGAGCAGAACAGCCTTCTGCTCTCTACCATGGCTGACTGCTGACCGAGTTGTCAATGAACATGTACTGTACAGTATGCGCTCCTTGGTAGCTCAGTCAGTGGCCTGCAGTAGCAGAGAGTGGAGAGTGGAGGGCTATGCCAGTCACTAGCTCAGGGAGGGTATAAGGGAATGGGGTGGTGGGGCACTATCTGCTGAGGTAGGGGGCCACTAAACACCAGGGAACTATATATCTCATATTATATGGGCAGATTGGGGATAGGGAGGTGGATGCACTAGACCATCAGGGATGCCTTCAATGTACTGCAAGGAAGGATTGGGGATAGCGAGGGTCATCTGCTAGACCACCAAGGAAGCATTCCAGTTACTGCAGAGAGAGATCAGGGGTAGGGAGGGGGTACCATTAGCCCCCCCAGGGAAAATCTATAGTTTATATTGGACTGGCGATCAGTGAGGGGGGAACACTAGACCACCAAGGAAAATGTATAGTTTTTATCAGGCCAGTGATTGTTGAGAGAGGGGACCACTAGACACCAGGAAAAATCTATATTGTTTCACGGCCAGCAATTGGCTGGGGGGGGGCTGCTAGACACCAGGGGAAATCTGTAGTTTATGTCGGGTCAGTGACCGGCAAAGGGCGGACCATTAGACCACCAGGGAAAATCTGTAGTTTTTACTGGGCCAGTGATTGATGAGGGGGTGGACCACTGGACACCAGGGAAAATCTATTTTGTTTCTCAGGCTGGCGATTGGCAAGGGAGGGCCACTAGACACCAGGGAAAATTTATGGTTTTCTCGGGCCGGCAATCAGGGAGGGGGGAACTATTAGACACCAGGTAAAATCTATAGTTTATATCGGGCTTGCAATCCGAGAACGGGGGACAACTAGACCACCAAGAAAAATACATGTATATAGTTTTCTTTGGGCCAGCAATAGGTGAGTAGAGGGACCACTAGACACCAGGGAAAATCTATATTGTTTTATAAGACCAGCAATCAGCGAGGGGGGACCACGAGACACCAGGGAAAATCTAAGGGTTTCTCATATCAGTGATCAGTGGTGGTGGGGGGATCAACTAGACAACAAGAAAAATCTATAGTCTATATCAGACCGGTGATTGACAAGGGAGGACCACTAGACCACCAGGGAAAATCTATAGTTTTTATCCGGCTGGCAATCGGCAAGGGGGTGGACCACTAGACACTTAGAGTAAATCTATATTGTTTATCAGGCTGGTGATCAGTGAGGGGGGACCACTAAACACCAGGGAATATCTATGGTTTTCTTGGCCGGCAATCAGTGAAAGGGGGACAACTAGACACCAGGGAAAATCTATAGGTTTCATCAGGCTGGTGATCAGTGACTGGGAGGAGCACTAGACATCAGGGAGAATATATTGTTTACTGGGCTGGAGATCAGTGAGGGAGGACCACTGGACACAAGGGAAACATTACTAGTAAACTTCAGGGATGGTGATCAGTGGTGGTGGGGTGGCATTAGCAAAAGTAATAGCTCACTGGAACCATGCTGGTGGGGGTGATGCCACCCAAAATTGCATGATCTACCAATGCAAATGAGCCCATAATGGACAAGCAAATTACACTTTAGCACCTTGCATGCCCAATGAGCTCATTTGCATGGGTCTGTTTGAATATAGGAAAATTAGCTTGGGTGCAAGCCATTATGATGCCCTATTTCGGACGCCATGTCTGTCCAGTGCTAAGTATCTTATCACTGGGCTGCAATGGCCCTATATTCAGTTGAATAGCATTGGTGTGCTATGGCACAGGGTCATAAGGTCACTGACAAAAAAAGATTGGCAAGAAATGGTGCAAGTAAAAGGTCACGATCTGACATAATGTTGGTCATTTCAGTGACTATATATATAAAGCACACAGCCATTGAATTCAATGGCACTTTTTGTTGAAGCCCCTTGCACCCAAACATCCCTGTACTATAAATAACTGACTCCAATGGGGAGAAACTCAGGAGGGGGGAATTTTTTTTTTCACAAAAAAAATTGCAACACCATGAGACCTGGGGGGAACCAAACCACGGTCCCTGGTCTCCATCACTGCTGTGTGCTGGTGCCTTAGCCACTCCACCATGAGAGCGGCTCAACCAGGCACAGCAGCACAGGCTTCTTCAGCCCTTCCTTCACTTCACGGTCAGCAACAGGGGCAGTGGTAATTCCCTACCGCTGTTATACCCCTGTCACTCTAAATGTTTCCACACTTTACACAGCATGGTCATAGCTGTACTGTTTTTGTAGTGCTGTAATGACTCGGTATCTGTACTATTCCACTGAACATAGCATTTTTGGGCACCCAGGCAAAGCAAGCTGCACTGCAAATATTTGCACTCCACTTTGCCCAATTTTGAATATTGGGCCCAGAAATTAGTTTTGTTTTACACCTCTAAACCAAATCTGCCTAAAGAAACAGTACCTGTACTGGCATTCGGAAGCTGGGGGAGAGATGCCAGAGTTGGGGGTGGGGTGGGTGTGGAGATGTCAAGTGATGGTAGGGACAGGGAATAATGCTTCTGTTCAGGTTGGGGATGTGTCAACTGATGTTCTGGGGGGGACAGAGATGCTGGTTGGGTGGGGACGATTACTGATTTTCAGGGGAAGCACTAAACTGGACATGGTGACTGGGTGATGCATGCAACACTGTCACAATTTAGTCTGGAATTTATTAGGGTGGCTGGCCATCCAACAGTGGTGAGTGCTTGCCAGAGAGTCTTTGGGAAACCTTGAGTGCTAATAGTACATATTTTAGAAGGCATCTTTTTTTTTTCATCATTTGTACACTCTTTACTACAGATTTGGAGGGAGTCTAGGATTGGTGAGTGCATGCCAGAGAGTCTTTGGAAAACCTCAAGTGCAAACAGTGCAGACTTCAGAATGCAACATTTTTCTTCAAATTTATTTGTACAGTGTTTACTACAAATTTGGAGACAGTCTGGGGAAGGCAGGGCAGCCAGCTGGATGGCTCTCTGGATACTTCATAGTATGGAAATGAAGGCGCTAGCTGCTCTCTGAATGGAGCTGGTGACTCCTTCCACCTGTACAAAGTTTACACCCCAAAACAGAAACACACATCAGGATCAGCCTTGCTGATCACTGGGCTGTCGGTGCCGTGCCCACTGCAGCATGAGCTGTATTGGTCTTGACAGAGACGTACACTACCGGTCAAAAGTTTTAGAACACCCCCAATTTTCCAGTTTTTATTGAAATTTAAGCAATTCAAGTCCAGTGAATAACCTGAAATGGTACAAAGGTAAGCGGTAAACTGCTAGAGGTTAAAAAAAAAAGTTTAGGTTAGCAAAAACTGCTGTAGAGAAATTGCAAAGAAAGCCAAGGTGTCAGTGAGTACAGTTTCCTACACCATCAAAGGCACTTGGAAACTGGAGGAAACTCTGACAGGAAGAGGTCTGGCAGACCCAAGCCACAACAGAATCAGAAGACAAGTTTCTGAGAGTCAACAGCTTGCGTGATAGGCGGCTCACAGGACAACAGCACAGAGTGACTGGCACCCAGAACCAAAAGGGCTACCACAGCATTTTGCAGTGCCATACAATACCCTCTGGTCTATGCCTAGTTGGTCAGGGGTTCATCCTACAGCAAGATAATGACCCAAAACATACCTCCAGGCTATGTCAGAACTACCTTCAAGGAAAAGAACAAGACGGTAGGCTTCAAATCATGGAATGGCCAGCACAGTCTCCAGACTTAAACCCCATCGAGCTGGTTTGGGATGAACTGGACAGAAGTGTGAAAGCAAAGCAACCTACAAGTGCAACACATTTGTGGGAACTTCTGCAACAGTGTTGGGAAGAACTTCCAGAACAATATTTGATGTCCACTGTAGGAAGAATGCCACAAGTGTGTTCAGCGGTTACAGTATATCTGCAAAAGGTGGCTACTTTGATGAGTCAAAAATTTAGATTAAATTTTGTTAAACAAAATGATTCTATGATTTCTTTTTTATCTCCAATTGTTTATTTGTTCTATGCTTTAATTTCAGAGTACATTGAGATATTAACCTGCGTAAATTTCAATAAAAACTGGAAAAATGGGGGTGTTCTAAAACTTTTGACCGGAAGTGTACCTCTGAAGTGCCATTCACTGTTACAAAATGTTCCTTGCACACGTGCACAAGCAAACATAAATAAATAAATGTTTTGCCTGACAAGCATTTGTGAGTTAAGGGAAAGGGAACACAGCTAGTTGGTGCTAAGACTGAGACCATCTTTCAACTGCTTAACCACCACCAGTGTCTACCTTACCACCACCATCATCACAAATAGCTATGTGCCAAACTGCTACCCAGTAATGGCTAAGGCCCTCAAAGTCCCTAGTGTGCAATTTCTGTGTCTACCAGACTCTGTGGAATAAAAAGTGCTGCAATCTGACAGTTATGCCAGATAAAAGTCAACTGTGGAAAAAAGGCACTCATGGTGGTACAGTTAGGTAGCATACCCATCCTAAAAGTAAACAAAGGGCAAGATGGGAGCAGCATCAGAGGAGGTGAACAATAAGTATGACAGCATTGTGAGTATCAACAGGAGGGGGAGAGGGATATTTCTAAGGAGAAAGATCTTAGTGAGGAGTTAGTAGTGGGTAGTCATGGTACTATTACTAATATGCCAATGACAGTGAGTTGATAATACACATGCTAAACTGTTTAAAACAATTTCCTCTGCCACAGAGCATAAGCAACCCACCATCCAAAGGATTCTGTCTCACCGCACTAAGTATCACCATAATCATAGTGTGGCACAGGAACAGAAAACTACTGAATTTTAAAAGACTGCATTAAATCTGCTTCCATTTTCTGGTGGTTTAAATTGAAGGCATGTCCCAAGTGGAAAGTACCTTCATGTACATACAAATCTATGAAAGCATTTCATAAGCATCATCAGGTGGCAACTGGAACACTGCCACATGCGTTGCAGCACTCATTATGTGATTATGTACATTTCATTAAGTAAGCATTACTACCCAATGAAGGAGGCTTCTACTGGGGAATTAATGCATGGTTGGGGGGGTTGTGGCACAAGGCCGTAGGCTAAGTGCCTACAACCACCCAACCATGCACTAATTCCCCAGTAGAAGCCAACTCTAGAGGGCATTAATGTGCTTGTAATATGACGATACTTGTGTTATTGTTGTTCCCATTCCATTTTTTCACTTTTGTTCACTGGAACTGTTCGGTTTTGTATCGGCGCAGTCAGATCCTGAATCTTTGCTGCAATGTGTTTTCTGTGGTCTGCTGCATTGTGGGATATACAATGTTTTTGGCTGTGATAGCTACTGATGCTACAGCTTGACCTGGTGACCCCATGATTAATAGTTGGAGCGGGCATTACCAGTCATTAATTCCCGCTACAACTTTGATCATGTGGTGCGTTTTGTCCAATGACATTCCCTTATTTGACACTTCTCTTTTTTGCCTTGTTACAAGGATGAGTGGTGCAGCATGCCAACAGATGGCAGCTTGTATGTTTGTGTGACTGAATAGTTGGTGCAACTGCATGGGAGCAGGAATTATGTGACCAGCAAATGCACATAACTAAATTGCACAGGTGACAGAAGCACACTGAGAATGACAAGCATGGGGCACAGGAGATGAAGAGCATGAATGTTTCAGACATAAACTGGCACAAATATTTGTACATCAGTACTTTATGAGATAGATAGATATCAAAGCTACATGCATTGTCACTAGAGATGTTGTGTAGTTAAACTTCGCCTGCAAAGTCTGCACGGAGATTCGCACTTTGTGGAATTCATGAAGTTTCGAAAAAACTCAAAAACTTCAATTCATGTGATTAGTGTGAAAAGTCTGTCAAAATTTGCATTTTTTTAAATCGCTTCACAAAATCTGCCAATTAACTCACGGAGTGAATTTCACAGACTTCACACATCTCTATTTGTCACTTAAACCTGGCTTCATAGCCAGTGAGAATGGAATTAATGTTATCAAGTTTATTGTGGTGGTATTTTTTTTTCAAAATATCATGCTTTGCACACTATTTTAACCTGCTAGTTCAAGAACTCCTGTCTCAAGGTGATGTCAACACTTTCCTTACAGTCTGTCAGCAAGTATGGTATGTGGACATTTTTCACTGTCTAAAAGGCCTGTGATCAGCTGCAGGACTTGCAGATTCAGAATGATATGCCTCAGCACCAGTTGAAGTGTTAGGTAGTGACTAGGTACTCTTCACTGTTTATGCTGGAGGGCTGTATGAGTAGCATAAGACTCTATCAGAAATCAAACTGCACGAGGATGAGGGTCATGGACTTCAGAAGGGCCAATTTTAAGAAAATGGGCGAATGCCTCAGAGATGCCCTGGCAGGGTTAGGGAAACTAGGAAGAGTCAAGAACCAGTTGGGAAAAATAAAAGAGGGCATTGAAAAAGCTACAAATCTTTGTATCAGGCAGGATAGCAAGGGCAGGAGAAAAAAGGAGCCACTATAGTTCTCTGGTGAGGTAGCAGAAAAAGTAGGAGAAAAAAACGGCTTTTAGAAAGTACAAAAAAACACAGAAAGAGAAGGATGGGGGACTTATCAGGAGAAACAAAGGGAGACAATGATGGCAGTTAGGAGTGGAAAAGCACAAACAGAGGAGTATATTGCCAAATCAGTAAATAAAGGAGGCAAGATATTTTTTAAATACATAAGCGAAAAGAGCAAGACCAAGGGAGGGAGGGAGAGATAGAAAGGCTGAAAGAGGAGGACCACGAAAAAGCAGACATATTGAACAAATACTTCTGTTTAGTATTTATGGAGTAGAGGATAGGTAGTGAGCCAACAATAAAGGAGAAGGGCATTAAGGGAAAGGAGGTGGACACTAGCCCTATTGCAGTGGAGAGAGTCCTAAGGGAATTGGCACAGTTAAAAGTAGACAAGGGACCAGACAGGGTAAATCCCAGTTTACAGGGGGAACTGAAGGAGAAGTTGGCTGCACCTCTGACAGCCCTGTTCAACCTTTCACTAAAAATGGAAGAGGTCCCAGGAGACTGAAAGAGGGCTGATATAATCCCACTCCACAAAAATGGAAACAGACAGGAGGCTGGAAATTACAGACCTGCCAGTCTGACTTTGGTAATGGGCAAAGTAATGGAACCACTACTGAAGGAAAGAATTGGGGGATATCTTGCTTCCAAAGGTCTTCAGGATCCAAGGCAATATGGGTTCACAGGGTGGAGGTCTTGCCAAACAAACCTAATAGAGTTCTTTGACTGGGTAACTAAGGAAGTGGATTGGGGTGAACAGTTGATGTAGCCTACCTTGTCTTCAGTAAGGCATTCAACACCATTCCACATAGAAGACTAGTGAGCAAGTTGAGAATCCTGGAAGTCGGTCATAAAGTAGTAAGACAGGTAGAGAGCTGGCTGGACAATAGGAGTCAGAGGGTGGTAGTAAACGGCATCCACTCTGGAGAGTGCAAAGTGACCAGTAGGGTGCCACAAGGGTCAGTACTAGTCCCAGTCCTCTTCAATGTACTTAATAAGTGACATTGCAGAAGGACTAGAAGGGAAGGTATGCCTATTTGTGGATGACACAAAAATCTGCAACAGAGTAGACACACTGGGGGGAGGTGGGTGGACAGAATTAGAGAAGATCTGAAAAAGCTGGAAGTATGGTCATGGATTTGGCAGCTTGTCTTCAATGCAAAAAGTGCAAAATCATGCATTTGGGGAACAGAAACACAAGGCCAACATATCAACTGGGAGGAGAAGTACTAGCAGTCACAAAACAAGAAAGGAACCTGGGGTTAATCATATATGATGACCTGAAGGTAGCTAAACAATGTGACAAGGCAGTGGGAAAAGCAAGCGGGATGCTCAGACCCATAGTCAGGAGTGAGTAGAAAGAGGGAGGTGATAATACCCCTGTAAAGATCACCAGTGAGACCACAACTAGAATACTGTGTCCAGTTCTGGAGGCTCCACCTCCAAAAGGACATGGACAGGGTGGAGGCAGTACAGAGGAGGGCAACCAAAATAGTGCAGGGATTGTATAACAAGCCCTAGTCATTTGGATATAACTCCATGCCCCAAAGGGGGCTAGGGTCCGATTGGGGTCTGTTTATAGGCTCCCAACCCAGAAAGAGGACATGGATAAGGAACTAGGGGAGCGGCTAAGGAGACTCTGTGGCAAAGGGAGCACTGTGGTGGTGGGAGACTTCAATTTACCAGGGGTGGATTGCAGCATCCCAGACACCACATGCACCAGGGAGCAGATCCTCCTGGAAGCAATCCAGGATGACTTCCTGGCCCAAAGGGTGACAGTGCCAATAAGGGAAGAAAATATTCTAGACCTGGTGCTGGAGGATGGAGAACAGGTCACAGAAGTAAGGGTGGAGGAACCACTGGCTGCACGTGATCACCACACAGTGTAGCTCTCTATCAGTTTGGGTAGAGAGATCCACAATACAAAAACAAATGTCCTAGACTTCAAAAAGGCAGACTTTGGCAGAATGTGGCAATTAATGAGAATACACCTAGATGGCATCCACCCTGACATGGATACAGAGCAGAAATGGGCTATCATAAAACTAGAGCTGATTAAATCCACTAAAGCTTGTGTCAAGAGCCAGCAAAAGAAATCAAGGACCAAGCTTCTAAGCTGGATGACCAGAGAGGTAATGGAGAAGGTGAGGGATAAGAGAAGTGCCTTCTGAACCTACAAAAGAACCAAGGTGAGCAGAGTAGTCAGGACTGCAAAGGCAGCCAGGGAAAGGAAATTAGCACAGGGGATTAAGGAAGGAGAAAAGGATTTCTTCAGGTATATCAGGGAAAAGAGGAAGTGCAAGGATCAAATAGCTAGGATCAGGAAAGGCAGTGAGTGGGTAGACAAGGGGGCCGAAAAGGCAGAAGTACTTAATGAGTACTTCTGTTCAGTGTTCACAAGGGAGAGGGATGGGCCCATTCCTGCAGGGAAAGGGGGCGCAGGCATGGGAGATGAGATAACCACAGACGGGGTCATCATGGTGGAAAGGGTGCTGGAGGGCCTTAGGTCCCTGAGAGTAAGCAAGGCACCTGGGCCAGATGGTGTACATCCCAAGGTGTTGAGGGAGCTGGCAGAAGTCCTGGCAGAGCCACTGGTGGATCTGTTCAACACCTCACTAAATATGGGATGCGTGCCCAAAGATTGGAGGGAGGCACACGTGGTACCTTTCCACAAAAGTGGGCCCAAGGATGAACCAGGGAACTACAGACTGGTGAGCCTCACTGCAATTGTGGGGAAACTGATGGAATTTATCCTCAAAGAAAGTCTGGTGCAGTTTCTGGTGGATAATGATCTGCAAGACGACAGACAGCATGGGTTTGTCACTAGCAGACCCTGTCAGACAAACTTGGTTGATTTTTTTGACTGGGTTACGAGGGCACTGGACGAGGGCCATGTGGTAGATGTAGTTTACCTGGATTTCAGCAAGGCCTTCGATTCAGTGCCACATGGAAGGTTGACCTACAAGTTGAGGAGTCTTGGTATAGGGTGGAAGCTAGTCCGATGGGTAGAAAACTGGCTGAGGGACAGGCAACAGAGGGTGGTTGTGGGGGGAGAAGCATCGGAGCCCAAGGCAGTGACAAGTGATGTCCCACAGGGATCAGTACTGGGACCAGTCCTGTTTAACATTTAACACTGTGGGTGCAGACAGCCCTCTACCACCCCCCATTCCCCTTATTATCTGTCTGGTGTTTGTAATACTTTGTATTAATGAGATGATATTTGTGGAGGACAGTTCACAGTCTTCGATTACTGATCATGGTTGTCAGATGCTGCCCCCTTCCATTACCACCAGGTTTCCTTTTTGGTGCTGCCCACTTCCTTTAGAGCATGCTCTACTTACAGTATTATCTCTCCCTTCCCATATGACAGGGTGCTATCTGTGCTGTGGTCAGATTGGGATTCCTCCCAGCTTCAATCAACAATTTTCACAATACCAGTGCCTGGTTTGCGGGAAGGTGGCTTATACCCTCCTGGAACCAATATGTACACTTCCTCTCCTTCCTGATCTCTCCTAAACTCTGAAAGCCCAATGTCTGAGTGATAACAGATTTGCCCTCTCAGACATTCCCTGCCTATTTCTATATTTATTGAGTTTTCATGCCCACTGATAGGCTCACACCTTTCAATTGGCTTTATGTCCCTGCAGGCTTGGGATGGTTCTCAAAACTAGTTACTTGTATCACTCCCCCACGCAGTACCATTGTGGCGAGGCTTGGAGACCATTACCTCTCTCTCCCTCTCACATAAACCTTGAGTACTTTAAGCATAACAGCTATTTCGCCAAATGTCTTCTTCCTGACACTGTGTTACCTGTTGAGACATCTGTTATCATTGTTACCTGTTTTATTGTTTGTGCTTGTTACTTCATGTGCTAAGCCCTATTGAAGGGCATCCCCACTGTTACTCCATGCTAGACTGATTCCTGTTTTTATCAGAGCCTTCTACTATTGCATTTAGTTTGTAAAACACATCCCACCTCTCTGCCCCCTGTCCGGCCCCTTACAGGCACACAGGGCCTTCCCACTTTTGTCTTGCTAAGAAATGAGTGTCTGGACTCTACTCCCCCCCCATTCCTCCATTTCTCCATTTCCTTCTCCCCCTTACAGTCCTATTTGATATTTGAGGAGGAGAGTACCTCTGTCAGGCCGGAATACCTCAGAGGTTTTGTACCACTGGAATACAGTAGTCTTTAACACAAAATGCTAGCTGGTGAGAAGGGTGCAATTCAGTGTACTTCTTGGAATGTCAAGGGGCTCAATCACCTGGTTAAATGCACCAAGGTTTTGCAACATTAAAAATCCCTAAAGGCAGTCATTGCCTTGATCCAGGAAATGCACCTCACAGATACAAATGTGCACTTGCTCAAGAAAGCCTGTGTGGGTCAGGCATTCCGCAGTTCAGCCTCTTCGAAGTCAAGAGAGACAGCTATACTGCTTCATCCATGACTACTTTGGAAGTTGGGGGCAGCTCAAACTGACTCCCATGGTAGGTAGTTTGTAGCCTGTTTCTCATTACTGAGTGGGCAAGTCATTCATGCAAATAAATATGCCCCAAACTGTGACAATGCAGGATTTTGCCCCCAGATTAGTCAGGCCATTGCTGATATCAGGGGTGATAAATTCTCCACCCCACCCTTCTTATGGGTGGGGATTTCAGACTAGTTCCTGACCTGTTCTTGGACAGATCTCAGGTCACTAATGACACCAACCCCAGGGCAAGGGCTGCTCTAGAGTCCCTTATGGCAGAATTGGGTATATCTGATGTGTGGTGGTGGGACCACCCATATGGGAGAGACTACTATTTTTATTTGCCCATGCATGGCATATATAGTCACACAGATTTTTGGTTAGTAGATAATGAGCCCTCACTGGTTGTTCATGACCCTTTGATTGAATCCATACTGATTTCAGACCATACCCGAATAGGGATTTCCTTTTCTCCTTTGGGTGAGCAGAGTAAATCACCCTGCTGGAGATGCAACTCCTTCTTCTTTGGGGTTCCCTGATTCTGCACCTGGATTACCTCTGAGGAAGATGCATTTTTTAAAACCAACAGGACCAGAAAGATAGCTCCAGGGATAGTCTGGTAAACATTCAAGGTCTTCCTCTGGGTTGGCTTATATCTTATTTGGCTGCACAAAATAGACAGAGAGCCAGAGAGCTCAATCAATTACAGCAGGACCTAAAAAGTAAAGAATCACAGTTTAAGTCGGCCAGGCAACCCTGCCCAGAACTCCTTTCCTCTATACTGAGGCTTGAATATTAGATTAATGTAATTCTGCACCGTAAAACTGAGTGGCAAATGTTGCATGGCAAACACAACTTCTGGGAGTCAGGTAAAAAAAAGTGGCAGGCTATTAGCCTATAAACTACCTAAACAAGAAGCTCAGATTCCCAAATTCAAGCCCTCTGGAATGCCAAAGGGGAGATCATGACAGTCCCAGAAAGCATTACTGAAGTTATACGGCAATACTATACACAGCTTTAATTCTTGCAGTTTTCAGGACCCCCAAGACCCCTCCCCCATACAATTCTACCTAGAACACACCCCGTTGCCACAGCTACCTTCTGAACCCCAACAGGACTTGGAGTTACCTCTTACAGTTGAGGAGCTCACAACAGCCGTGAAGCAACTTTCTAAAGTGAAAGCCCCTGGAGCTGATGGCATGATAGTGGACCTTTACCAGATCATGCTTTTATAGTAATCCCCCCCCCCCCGCTTGAAGCTCTGCAAGAGACTACATTGTGCGGTACTCTCCCCCCCATCACTCTGAAAGAGGCCATGATCACCCTCTTACTGAAAAAAATCATCAGACCCCTTAGACTGTGCCAACTTCAGGCAGATCTCCCAAATTTCTGCTTATAGTAAAATTGTTGCTAAGGCCTTGGCCAATAGGGAGAAAAAGATACTACCTTCAGACATACACCCCTCCCTCCCAAGCCAAGTTCTGGAAAGGTAAAACCAGAGCTAATAATATCCATACTGTATTCCACCTCAAATGGCATGAGGGCCAGTCCACCTCCCCCATGGCAGCAATGGCAGTGGATTTCTGCAAGGCTTTTGATTTGGTGGAGTGGTGTTACATGCACTTGGTCCTAGAGGCATATGGTTTCGGCCCATATTTTCACAGCTGGATCATTACTCTGTATACTAAACTCATGGCCACTATTCTCACCAACTGTATCATCACCGAGTCATTTAATCTTTATAGGGGCACACATCAAGGATGTCCCCTATCACCTTTGCTGTTAATGATCACTTTGGATCCTCTCACAATAAAACTTCTGGACTCAGCTGATATACAGGGCATTAGGATTAACTGCAAGTGTTACTTAGTTAACACACATGCGGATGACCTACTCCTCACCATCACTAATGCCACTCAATCTCTGGACCACGTCATGGTCCTTTTAAATAGGTCTGTGTGGTATCCCATCAAAATGGTGACTGAAATTGAGTGACTTGAATATGAGCAACTTAATTTCAGCCCATGTTACGAGTGCTACCCTGAAAGGGTAGCGACGGGCAAACAAGAAGGCAAGCAGAAGAGGAAAGCTAAACTTAAATCACATTGGTCACAAGGGGGTGGGCTAGGGATTCTGTGGTTTTAGAGCTATCTCTGGACCTATTGAATGGTTCAGGCCATTAAGTGGTTCCTCCTTTTTGGTAACAACACCATCCAGTGGGTCACCCTTGAATGGAACATAACTGACATGAGTTGGACAGACTTGTTACTGAGACCAACAATTTCAAAGGAGTCCAGTAGAAATCCCATTATCCTAGAGACACAGAAAGCTTGGCACTGATTTCTGAAGATTACCCACTGCATAACTGCCCCAATACAATTCAACTACCTATGGGATAACCCTAACATTCAAGTAGGAGGGTCCACACTTTTATGGAGGTCCTGGGAAGAAACAGGAATTCATGCCATAGCAAACCTCTCAGGGCCAGACTGAGATAATCTGCTCTCCTTACAACAGATCCAGGCCAAATTTGGGATCCCTAGAGTTGACTTTTGAAAGTTCTTGCAAATTAGGAGTGCCATCCAATTCTTTAAAAGACAACACCAACACTAAAAAATGTGATTGTCTTCCAACACTTGCACAAACCTCCCAAGTTCAAAGGGGTAGCTGGGAGAGTTTACTGTATAATTAGGAATGACCAGCCAGGAGTCACTGGTAGGTATAAGACATGTTGGGAACAAGAGCTACAAATAGATCTCCTGCCTGACAGATGCAAATGCTGCCTTAAGGCTACCCATTTAGCCTATCTTGATGCTAGAGGACAACTACTACAGACCAAACTCCTTCACAGGTGGTATCACACGCATGACTTCTTGTTTAAGAGTGGTGTGCTTCCCCAATCTAAATGCTGGAGATGGTCTGCCCTGGTTGCCAATCTGTTACATGTCCTCTGGCAATGCCCACATCTACTCCACTTTTGGAAATGGACCTTGGAGGACTGCTCTAAGATTCTGAATGTTCGGATCCAGCACCATCCAGCTCTGATTCTCTTACATGATGCCTCACTGCTACCAAGTGGCTCCACCCAAGAAGCCAGTTGGCTGCTTACTGTACTTATGGAAGTGATATGGGCTGTCCTCATGAAATGGAGGCAATCAGCTCCTTTGTCTTTTCTAACTTGGCATGCTGCTATGGCTGCCAGGCCATCTTTGAAAGATCATCCTACTACACAGTCAACAGGCTACCAGTATGTTTCAAGAAATGGAATAAGTATGTCAACCATCACCTACGTTCAGTACTCTCCCCCCACCAGAGAACCCGCCACTTTAGTTTTGATTTAATCTCATCACTATCGCTATAGTTTCTATACAGTGATTGTGAACTGCTTTATCCTGTGGTACAATCATGAGCAGGAAAGGCTTGCACTCAAAACCACAGCAAACAATATTACAGCACATCAAAGAACTCCATTAAAAAAATACTTTTATTTACTTACAAATGGGATAAAAAGTTTGACATCATGCTAACGTACTCCCACAGCCTGTGTAAACCACCCAACAGCATTTTGTGCCCCAAAGGCACCTGTGAAGGAGATTTGGTTTGTATTAGTTGTCCTCTAGCATCACAATTCTTTGATGTAGTGTAATATTATTTGCTGTGGTTTTGAGTGCGAGCCTTTCCTGTTCATCATGTGATTGTATTTTTTGGCTCATGCATCTCAGTCCTAAAGTCAGCCTCTCCTGGTTTGTCCCTATAGTATAATCTTAACATTTGCTTGTAAACTGCTTCTTACTGTTCATACAGGATGTGATGTATTAGAATGCTCTGAATGTAGATGCTTGTTCTTTTACATGACTACCTATTTTTTCTGGTATTGTAAAGTCTGAAAACAAAATAAAATCTTTCATGTTAAGAAAAAGAAGTGGCAGTTCAGGGCAGTGTGCACTGTGTGGTTGGGAATATGCTCTTGAGTGGTGGTCTTGAGAAGCATGGTGACTGCAATCAGGAGTGTTGTGGGAGTGTGTCAGCAGTAAAAAGTAAGCAGTGTGCTGGCCCACCGGTACAGCAGTAGCGGTACCATTTGTGACGCCAGTGACCCCGGTTCCGGAACGAGCCCGGGCAGCTAGAGGGCTAGCCAGGGGGAGAGGGCTCGAGCATCCTAGGGCCTGCTCACCTTCTCTGGGAGGGAGGGGGGACCATGGACTGGTGCTTGACTGACCCCAGGTAGAGACCAGAGGTACAGCGAACCCAGCCAGACAGAAGGTGGGCCATGTGGTGGACATCGGTGCTATGCACCATGATGTCAGGGCGCACACCACAGGGCACAGAAAAACAGGAAAAATAGCCACAGCATCTCAGGTAGATGGAGCACTAGCCCCTATCCCTAATGCCTCCAACCTGCCGCCGAACCGGCATCCTGATGAGACAGGAATAAGATGGGATATAAGGGCCCCACCACGACCCCACCTGGGGGGTAAACCAAGACTTCATGGGGGATGAGACCACTTGGAAAGGTCAGGTAGGAGAGCGGGGACATACAGGCATAAGCAACTCCCAAAGAGTGGAGTGCTGATGGCCGGGGGGAAGTATAAAGAGAAAAAAAAAAGTAAGCAGTGGCTATGGAGGCTGTGATAGCAGCATGGAGGACTTATCTGTGGAGGAGAGAGAGAGAGAGAGAGAGAGGAGAGAGAGAGAGAGAGAGAGAGAGAGGGACAGGAGATAGCTGGAGTATTGAGGGACATAACAGGTGTGTAAATATTGTAGTGTTGTGTGAGTGATGGAATTTTTGGTTGGAGCAGTTTATGTAGGTGCAGTTGTTCTGCACTGTGCTGGTTACTAAGAGTTGTAGTTGTGAGAGTTTGTGAGGATTTTAGGGTGTCACATGCATTAAAAAGTGTCCGTTACACTGTATGTGTTATTAAGGTGGTTATTACATGTGTTATTAAGGCTGGTGTCACATGCATTATTTAAATTATTTATAAGGTGGTTTGTACTGTTATTGTTACATGTAATTGTGATATTATGGTGTTAGCAACACATTACTACACTAGTAACCATTAATTGGTTGCATATCTGTAACATAAGATATGAGGGACTATCTGATGTCACTTTCTAAGGGGATGAGGTCCAGCCATATAACACATACAGTACATATACAGGCATCTATCTATCTATCTATCTATCTATCTATCTATCTATCTATCTATCTATCTATCTATCTATCGTTCTAGCTATCCATCTATCTACTGCACACACACACACACACACACGCACAATAATTAAACAATATACATTAGCATTTTTCTAGGACAAATAAAAACACTATTTCTTAAACAGAACACCAAAAAGCTAGACATTTTTGTAACTTCAGAGTACAGTATGTCATTACATTTACCTAGTTGCTTGTGTACATCACAACAAACTTTTGATTCTGCCACCTCTACACCATGGTCTGTACAGCTGCACGCTCCTGCCACCACAAGCATAATATAATTTTACTTTGTATTAAAAAAATCACTAAGCAACAGTAATGTATAAGGTATTAACCACACAAGATGTGCATTCATTAGATGTGGTATTTACTGTTAGCCATAGTCAGTGACCTGTTTAAACCTCACTCGTGGCTTTGTCACTCATGAAGGACAGGAGGTCACTGATCACGCATGAAGATAAATGCCATATCTCATAAACATATATATATATATATACATACAATATTTCAATGTTAGAGCCCCAAAACTTTCTTTTGATGATGCATACAGTACATTCTTTTCTTTCTACACCCAGTCTACTTAGTTTCCATGTGGCCACTGACATATCAAAAACCTGTCCATAATTCAGCATCCTCAGCCCATACAGTAATTCAGCATCCTCAGCTCTTTCCTTGGAGGCAGAGTGGAAATAGCATATAGTTTAGCTAGCATTATTCATGAGAGGCTAAGGAAAAAGAAGTTCATTTAGTTTGGAGAGCAGAGCTAAAATACACCATCTTGCAGTTTTTATTGAGTGCCATGTACATTCTAAAAACACTGAGTCACTTTGACATGATATATTACTAGAAAAGTGCTTTACTAGCTGAACGAGAACTTATCCTCCAGTACTAGGTTAATTGAATAGTCAGAGAAGTGAATAAAACAGCATTGTACACAAGAGAGCGTAGCTCCTTACAGTGATCAATTGCTAGTAATTACATGAGTAATTTCTAAGAATTTTGATCTATGATTTGTGACAGTCAATTATTCTGGCTTTGCTATGCCACTTTTTGTTCTGTCTTTTTTAACAAAATAGCAGCATGAGCATTTTATACTCAGATTTTATTTTAATTTGAACATTATCTTTTTTTTAAAGGATACCTAAACCCATAAAATTGCCTTATCAGTTTTCCAAGATCTGGTCGCATAGCCCCCTTAAATAAAAGGCTGTTGTTTACATGAATGCTGAAATGGCATTTACTTAATTAGGAAAAATGCAGTTTCAAAGCATTAATTACTGTGTATGAATGTGTACCATATACAGTAAGCATTCATTTACAGCTCAGTCAGTGGCCAGCCATGTTGGTGAGAGAAGGCTTGTGCTGGTCATCGACTTAGTTTCAGGATTTGGGGAGTGGGGTGGTAGGACACTACCTGCCAGGATGGGTGGGCAGGAGGTCCACTACACATGGAAAATCTATACATTTAGGGGCAGATCAGGGATGGGTGGGGGGAGGGACCATTAGACTACCAGGGTCATTTTGTTTTGATGAAGGGATGGTGATTGGAGGATGTGGAAGGGGGAGGGACCACTGGACTACCAGGAACACTATTATTTGATAATGGGATAATGATCAGAGAGCAGGGGATGGGGGCACCACCAGACTACCAGGGAAATTATTGTTTAATAATGGAACAGTGATCAGAGAATTGTGGGCCACTAGACTTGCATGATATACAAATACAGGGAGGATGATTGGAGATCAGGGAGGAGGCTGGACAACTAGACTACCAGGGACAATATATTTATACTAATAGGGCAGTGATTAGTGATGTGGGGGCCTCTGCAGTACCTCCACCAACCACTAGGGTTGTGCAGACTTACCGCCAGGTCTGGCTTGGCGGTATTTTCTCCATGCAAGTGACCTTCACAAATGGCCCTCGCATGGAGAAAATGGTTTGTGAATGGGACTGCACCCATATGCAGGTCCCTCACTCTCATTTGCATTGTGGCCCCCTCAAAACTTTGCCCCAGAGCAAACTCAATTTGCGGGTGCAAACTGGGCTTTGGTGAATACCAACTCCGCACAAACTCCAGTTTGCACTGCCGAAACTGGATTTGCACCAGGGAAAATGTTTATGAATCTGGCCCTGGACTCTATCCAAACTTCATGACAAATCAGCTCCTCTCTCTGTATGGAGCTTTTGGCAAGAATGACAGGACAACTATGGTCACTGAATGCTGTTGCCAGCCCTGTTCATGGAGCAACATGGGTTCGAAGAGTAGCAAGGGCTGACCACTTGTGAATTTTATGTATATAAGCTCACTTGTTGAATAGAATGAAATATCTTACCCAAATAATGTTGTAACCCCATTGAAGTGTAGGGATCTTTATTGATGTGCTTGTTTTGTCAAATGCTACACAAGCTCTGCTGTTAATAACCTTGAAGCCAATAATTATTTTTAAATGCAGTGAATCGGGGGTCTGAAATATGAGATTCCACTCCCCCCAAAAATGTATGCTAGAGTCCTAAAAATCATGGGGTATAAATATTTTCTAATACTTGTGTGAAGTGTAACTTTTGCCAATCACCATTTTTGTCTCACAATCATTTTCATTCTATTTTCATTTTCACTGTATTTATTAACCCAGGGACAGGACAATGCCTGTGTTTACAAAACAAGATCACAACATAAATAGCGTGCCATTTAGTGCAGAGCATTCAGTCTGTACAGATTATATACAATTTATATTTTGCAGACAAATGTACAGAGGTATGCAATAATCAAACCTACCACCCTCTTAAAGGTGCCTCAGAGCTAAGTTGTACTAGCGAAGGACCCCCTGGCCTCTTCCCTTCCCTGAATGTGTATTTCATTCATGGAAAGGCAGTTCACTAGAAGAGGGAAATGATGGCACCAATGACCAGCTGTCTGATGATGCACTAATGCTGCAAAATGACAGCTGATTTGTGGAGTGAGTGTGGTGAACAAATTGTTGGAGAAACATGGCAACATCATTATCTGAGCATGTCTGGGGAGCAACAACTGCATTCAAGTGTAAGCCCTACAGAAGAGAGAAGAAGGAAGAGTGAATTCTGTGTGGATGGTGTACATTTTTGATACTGTCCGCAGAGGTGGTTTTCCCACTGGCATCTGAGTCTCAGGTTTTTGAACATTCACTTTATTTTTTTTAATTAACTCTCTTTTCATTCTGTGTGTGATTCTTTGGAGATGACAGATAAGTATGAATGGAATCTATGCTGAAAAGCACATTTAAATGTATGATTTGTTTCAAGGGGGAAAAGTGTTTCTATACAAAATAGCCACAGTGTTGGTTTGGGAAGCAGCATTTGCGGGCTGGGCTTCAGTGCAAAGTAAGGGCTATTAGCCAAAAAAAGAAAATGTGTGTGGGAGGGTAGGGGTAGAGTGATGATATGTCTTGTTCATGTGTAGATGCCAGATGGCATGTCTACTATGTGTATAAATCTAAAAGAGTACATTTATACACATAAGTTGCTCTGATAAAGAAATTTATCACACGGCTCCAGTCTCCACACCTATATATGAACATACACAGTATATGTACATTTTTTACACATATATACATGTTGTAAATATGTACATATATGTATGTAAGTATATTATGTATATGCTTTGCAAACAACTGTGTTAATGCACCATTTAGGGTTCAACTTAACACCACAACAGTAGGGAAAGGTAGTGTTAGGGTTTCCACTAGAGATGTATGAAAAAAAAACTTCCGCTGCCGGAATTTCTGTGAAATTCAGACTTTTGCTTCTGTGAAAGTTCAGAAATCCAATTAGCAACATTCACAGAACTTCCACTGGCACCCTACAGTAGTCCAGATCCATCCATAAATAAGGCCATTTAATCCCTGTTGTCTAGGGGCACAACCCTCCCCCATGTCGGTCACCAATCACAGTCCATTTAAAATATTGCTCAGTGCCCTTTCTGCCTGAATTAGAAATAACATTCCTTGATGGTTAGTGGTCCATCCCCCATCTGATCACCCACCCCATAAATAAATAATAATTCCCTGGTGGCTAGCAGTCCCTTCCCCCACCCAATCAGCCTCCCCGTATATAACAAATAATTCCCTGGCGGCTAGCACTCCATCCTCCCACCCGATCACCCAGCCGACCTGGACATTATACCCTGGCGTTCAGTGTAACCCCCCTACCCGATCTTTTATAGAGTCAAAATAAACATTTCTCCCCAGTGGGTGAGTGCCCTCCATCCTCAATCCACAGTCTGTGAACTTGAATTCAGATATTCCCTGGTGGTCTAGTGCAACCCCTGCCCCCCAACCTGGCAGGTAGTGTCCCACCCCCCAATCCCCCCCATCACGAACTCAAGTGGGCAACTGGAACAGCCCTCCTCTCTCTATCGCAGTTGACCACCAACTGAGCTGTCAATGAACGAGCACTTCCTTGTACAAGCACGTGCTCATTCATTGACAGTTCAAAGGGAGGCCGGCTATGGTGGAGAGAGGATGGTTGAGCTGGTTGCCTCCTTGAGTTTGAGATGGGGGAGTGGGGTGGTGGGACATTACCTGGCAGGGTGAGGGGTGAGCTATACCACTAGGGAATATCTGAATTCAATTCATGGATTGTTGATCAGGGATAGGAAGGGGGTTCACTAGACCACCAGGGGGAAATATTTATTTTGACTATACAGGGGATCGGGATGGGATGTTACACTGGACACCAGGGCATAATGTCAAGGTCAGGTGGGAGATGGGGAGGGGGAAGGAATGCTAGCCACCAGGGAAGTATTGATTATATATGGGGTGATTGACTGGGTGGGTGAGGGACCATAAGCCACGAGAATGATTTATTATATGGGTGGGGTGATTGGGTGGGGGGCTGCACACCAGTGGAATTTTATTGGTATTTTGGGAAGAGCTTCAGGTGGGGGGGGACTGGACACCAGGGATTCAGGGAAAGTTTGTTTTTTGGTTTTTAGTACTGTACAGTATAGGAGTGGAACAGGGTGAAAATTTGCCCAACACATTCAGAAGATTTCCTATCCGCCAAAGATGGATGTTTGGAAACTGCCGCGGTAGTTGTGAAATTTTGTGGAAGTTCCATTAAGGTGGAAATCACAACTTTCACCCAATTCTAGTTCCCAATCACTACCCCTTAGATTGTCAAATCAGAACTGTTTTAACCTAATCTGAGCTTTAAAAGGCAACATTTTACATTTTGGTGGAAGTGCCACCCCCTAGGCAAATTTCTACCCCCTTGAAAAGTTTCTTGAACTTCTGCAGAAACCACGATACCAACACTGCAACAGTACTTCTATCTGCAGAAGCACAGGCCCCACAGGGGTCTGTGTTTCTGCAGCTAGAGGTACTCATGGATGCTGTATGACATATACACATAGCTGTGGCTGCTGGAAGACTGGAGCAAGAGAAGGGACATGATTGGGACCTTCAAGTACTTGAAAAGGATAAATAAGGTTGATAAGGAGAATTTCTTTAAGCTGAGTGGCAACCATACCATGAGGGGGCACAGTCTTAAGCTGGAAGGTGGAAGGTTTAGCAGGGAGATCAGGAAGCACTTCTTCCCGGAGAGAGTGGTGAACACTTGGAATGTGTTGCCAGAAGAGGTAATCTCATTGAAGACAGTGGGCAGCTTTAAGAGAGGCTGGGACAGGTATAGGAGGAGGGTAAGGTTCATGGTTGGGAGGATGGGAGGAGTAGGGAGAGGTGGCATGGACAGTTGCTCAAGCTGTGGACCCTGCAACATAAGCAGGCTTGATATACCAAATGGCCTTCTACTGCTGGCTTCTTTGTATGTTGACATGTATGTTTGTGGTTGCTTGTGAGGTCTAGTCTGTTTGCTGCTTGGAGGGTTAGGGTCGGAATCCCTAACACCGCATTTTCCTACTTTTCTGGCATTACATTGAACCCTGGTATATTAACACAGGTTTTGCTAAGAATTTCCTTTCTTTTTGAGATAGTAGACTTGTACCTCATTCATGCAGACTCCTTTGGAAGTCATGTGAACAGATGCAGATGCACAGGGCTCTTGGGGCCCAGTGGGCCTGAACTTCTGTGCGGCAATGCATGTCAAGAATTGTGGTGTCTGTCTGTTGTGCTATGGAAGCGCAGGGCCTTCCATGTGGTGACAGATACAGATGCCCACGGCAAAAATTCCATCTGTCAGGCAAAGTGCAGAGCTCTGCGGCACCCATAGGTACAGAGGTAGGTCCTTTGCCAAGAGATGAGTTCTCCTATCTATAACAAACTTTGGCCTGTGTGGGCAACCTGCACCTTCCCTTCCCAGTCTGGGAAGTGGTGCCTCATTACAGTGTCTTTCCCCCAGCCATGACCCATCCAGCTGGCTCACTGAGCTTGCCATTAAACTCTAATCACTGTGATAAGGTCACAAAGCACTTGAGATGTGTGAAGTTGAGAAAACTTCACTTTAGCAGAACTTTATGAAATTGGTTAACTTCGTGAAGGTCAAAGTGCTGTCATCACAATAGGAAAGTGGCACTTTTCCCTATGAAGTGTCCAAATTCCACCCACAAAGTTACAGCTTCACAGGAAAAAAAAGTGCAGCTTCACCTGAAAAATGTTGCAAGGTCAGAGAAGTTGAAATTAGTGCTGACAATGGGAACTTCCCAAAGCTTCACAAAACTGAATTTTCACAACTTTGTGGCAATTTCACCAATGAAGTTTAGCTTCACTGCACCCCTACAAAGCACTACCCACTGAAGTAAAAGGCTGGCAATACACACAACACTTTTCATAACTATTTAATAACTACTTGTTCAATTTTGGTTGCTTTTTTATCATAAATCATTTTTATTAAAGATGATTTTTTTAAACATATAACAGCATGTAGTGAGCAGTTTGAAAGCACAGTTACTGACTGATAACAAGAAGAGATCATGCTAACAGCAAAGAGTAACATTTAGAGAACAGTATGAGATAAGCAGTCAATTACTGTAATAAACAACATTTGGAGACATATGGAGCCTGATTTTCAAAAGCTGACAAAGGGCTTGCATTAAGCCCTGCATCAGCCCCATTGTTTGGTGCAACTGCGCCAAACACCTCTGATGCAACTGTTCCCAATCTTAGTAAATTGAAAGCAGTTGCAACAGTTTCCACACTTTACAGCAGTTTGTGCCAAATATTTGGCACAAACCTCATGCAGTATAAAGGATCCACCAAATGACACAAATTAGAGGGGGGGGGGCTGGTCTAACTTGCCTCATTTGGTGCACAGGACTATGAATCCCAGTCAATGCCAAGCGAATGCTGAAAGCTCTTTGAGCTGTATGTTCGGCACATCAGAGGCTTATAGCATTTGCAGGGCTTTTGAAAATTGGGCCCATGGTATTCAACAATTACCTCTCCTGGTCTGTACTGGTGACTTTATCTGTTGATGCAGATAACAGAGTTGGGGTCAATTCCACTAATTCTATTCAATTCACTTACCTCTTCAAATCCATCAATTCCAATTCCAATACAATTTTGTGTTCCCAATTCAAATTACATTCAAATTCTTTCCTCTCTAATTCCAATTCCAATTATATTAAATCAATGTGGTCAATTCCAAATAGTGGGCTGTATTCACCAAGAGATTTTGGGACAGGACTGGTTTAGGACAGTTTTTGAAACTATTCACAAAAGTCACAGAAGCTTTAAAATGACAAAATAGATAGCCATGCAAAGGAAGATGTTTTGCATTTTAAAGCTTCAATGAGTGTTGTGTGTAGTTTAAAAAACTGTCCTTACTCAAACACCAGCACTATAGTGAATATATTACCCTAATCCATTAACTTTCCTAATTTTGTGTCAACAACAACCAACACAAGTTATGCATTTTGTCATATTTATTGCCACTTATTACATCAGGAAGGAAGGACGAGGATAGCCATCACTTATCAAATCCGTTGCATCTGATCATCATTAGCTCTTCAAATTTTGTGTCACTTAAATTGCATGGTTCGGGCCTGAAAATTTTGCCAGCAACACTAAAAAGTCTCTGTGCAGGTGCAGATGAGGCAGGTATGGCGAGATGCTTGCAGGCTAGCTAGGATAAACAAGGGAAATCTGTTAGTTTTTCTTTCCAATATGCCAGAGGATCAGACTCTTCTGGCAGACAGGGTTGACTCAGTTAGTTCGAGATTTCAACACGTGCAAATGTGTTGATGTTACTGCTGCCCATTTCAGCAGAACGGGAGGCCATGTATGAGAAGAGTTTGGTGCGTTCTCTTAATGGAGGTGATGTAGCCATGTCAGCAGCTCTTGGCAGCAGGGAGGTCACCTCTTCAATCAGCAGCTCCTTTATGCTGTGTACTTCCTCGTTCTTGCACCAGTCCAGCTTGAAGTGAGGATCCAGGCTTGCAGCCATCTTGAAATTCTCCATCTCCTCAAACTTTGCAAGTCGTATCTCCCAAGGATGACTGCATGATTGATACCATCTTGTTACTGTACTTCTCACTAATATGTGCCATTGCATGACGTAAACCTCTGACACATGCAATGACATAGCTGGCAGTGATTATCCAGTCCCCCTGAATCTTCTCAGTGACCTCCTTAAAGGGCGCAAGAATTTCACACAGAGTTCACCAATGATTTTCAGTTCATATAGTGTCAGCTTGCATGGGGTATTAAGCTCAGATAGGACCTCTGTAGGGATTTTCAGAATGGACCTCAGCATTTTAAGCTGGCTATTCCACCTTGTGACATTTGACATCTGTAGTTTGCAGTGTCCCTCTAGTATCTCTGTGGCCTTGTTGGATTTATGGCAGTGAGCAATTATTCTCTACACTTTTGCCATCACTGGTCTTAAAGGACCAGCCTGGTCAAGGGTATCATGAACAACCAGCTGAAGAGTGTGAGCAAAACAAGGGCTATGCACAGGTGGCAACACTGGCAAATAATCCAGCTTGTCGCTCACATTCACCACTTCAATGGCAACATCCTCATCCTGGTCTTCATCACTGTCTTGGACATCTACTGGTGGGAATATAGTGAATGCCTTCACAGTGTTGGCAGCACTGTCAGTCACTATGCCTGACACTTTAGCTGCAATGTTATAAAATGTCACAGTTTCCTCATACTGTCTGTAAATGTTCTCTGCAGTATGTGCACCCCTAAATTGTTGACAAGCCAACATGGTGGTCTCTAGTGAGTGGTCAACAATGAAGTGGCTTGTGAATCCAATACATGACCTCATATCTCTGCTAGACCACAGATCTATGGTGAGGTAAATGTTTTGTGCTTGCTGCATTTGATTCCTCAGTTTATCTTGGACACTGGAAGCGTGTTCAGGAAGTAGCTCCTGGCTGACATGTTTCCTGCTGGGCATGGTGAAACGTGGTTCAGCTGTGCTGAGGATGGCGCTAAATGCTGTGTTGTCTACCACAGACAAAGGCATGAGGTCTTCAGCAATGAAGCTAACGATTTTGCTGGTAAGCTTCTCCTGGTGAGGGTCTGTGACTTCCCACTTCTTGGGGCCTGAGGTCTGGCCAGATTGATGAGATGACTCCCCAAAGACTTCAGGATGTTTCATCTAAAACATTAACATACAACTTACATTACTTTATCCATATTATAACCATACAGACAACATTTGCACACAATATACTCTACTAGCATTAGAGGATTCTCTAGTTAAACAACATACTCATTGAATTGATTGATAAAATTATCGATCCATGTAGACATGCAAGACAAAGAATTTCAATTTTACCTATACTTACTTTAAGGTGCCTTATGAAGCAAGAAGTAGCTTTTATTGAGCCAGAGACAGAAGTTCCACAGTATTTGCATATAGCATGATAGTTCCAATTTGCATTATATTCACTTGGCTCCCCAAAATGTTCAAAGACTGAATATTTTTTTGGCATAATGGCACTTGAGATCAACAGCAATGTCTAATTTGTCAGGCTAAGTTTGTGGTCAAACAGCAAGCAAAATAGGGTTTATTCCGTTTCTCAGTTCCTCTTCCAGTCCAGGGTCATTCAGTCATTAGGGTTTTCCATTCCAGTCCAAATCCAAATCCAAATCCAAATCCAAGTAATCATTCAAAACTCTCCAACACACCAAACTGTTCTCCAAATCCCAACACTCCTAGTCACTCTCCTTGTCTTTCCAAAAATGTACTCAACAAACAATGAGTGTAAGGCTGGCTCTTACACAGAGCTACAAGACAGGTGAGATTGTTCTAATTAATTAAAGAACAGGTGTGAGCATTCACATCACAAATGGATACTAATAGACTCACCTACATAGTTCCTCTGGATGAGGCAGTAGGTGTGCTAAGCTGCAATCAGCTCATCATTCATGACACCCGTTACTGTGATTGTGTGATTTACATACAGGTGTGTTGACCATTGAGCCAGGCTCAATTAATCATTAGGTTTAGCTACCATGTGCTACCAATTATTCACAGAACCAGTGAGTTGAACTAGTCAAAGTGATTTGCTCTCCACCGTAAAGCACTTTGACTGGTTCAAATCAGTCAGTTATTGGCAACATGGTAGCTCAATTTTTGGTTCATGATGCCTCACTTGCCAAACACTAAGCCAGACTACACTACGAATGCTATTCCACAATTTAAAGCAAATGTTTTGTGCAAAAGAAATTTTATTTAAGGATTGGATTTCAAATTGAATTGATAATTAACATGTCAAATTCAATTAAATTCCAATTCTATAGCTTTCGTTTTGTTTCAAATCCAATTCAATTCCAATTACCCACCTGATCACAGTTTTATTTGACTTGATTTATGAATTTCAATTAAATTCTGAATTGACCCCAACTCTGGCAGATAAGGTAGAAGGACTCTGGTCAGTTTATTTGCTGTAACCTAATTGATCCCTAACTAATTCTGACCTACCTAGGTGGGAGGGAAGAGAAGGTGATGCCGTGCATAGGCTCTGTTAATTAGGATGGGAGTTTCAGTAGGGTCACAGGGCTGTAGTAGGGGTGCACAGCAGAAGTGTAATGATAATAAAGGGTCCCATTTCTTATGCTATAGCCCCATTTTTCCTGTTGCTTTAAAGGACAGCTCCTCAAAGATTGCCAGTCTTGAAAGAGTGGAGTGCCAGGCAAGCAGAGAAGTGATTCCCTCCTGCCTCCAATTCATAAATACAAAAGCGTTTAGCCTCCATAATAGCTGTGAGGAGCCAGAACTGGTGAGGTCTGGGAAAGGCTGCTACCTGAGATTAATCCCAAGGATTGTCAGAGCAGGTGATAGTGGGAGAGGACAGTGTAGGATGTTTGAGCTGTCAGCCAAGATTCCCTGACACAGCTGAGAGAGACAGGGGCATTCCCATAAAATATGCCAAAGATCTGCCTCTGGTTGTGAGCATCGCCAGCAGCAGGAATGAGGTAGGATGTCCATTGCATTTAGTGCTTTTGGGGTTCAATACTATCTGTGTAGGATTTTCAACTGCATTAATATGCTTTTAGTGTCCCTGTTGGCCTGATGTGCAGAGATTACATACAACTTCAATTGGATCACTATTATGGAGTGCCCCAGCTATTGTTCCCCCTTCTAATGACTAGAGTCAAGGATGTGTTTTTGTGCATCCTTGATTGTGGCATAAGTTTGCTGTGCCATACCTTTGGAAATGAGGGAAACATCTGGCCTCTATAACCATTACCAGGATGTGTGGCATTTCAGATTTTTGTCTAGAGCCTTCATGACCCCCCTTGTCTACAATACCTCCAGATGTTGTTGTGCAGGATCCCAGTTTTATCCTGGATTTGTTGGAAAGAGAGCAGGTTAGCAGTGCCCAGAAGAGAGATGTCTACCAGAAGTCTAATAGCCTTCTCCTCCCAGTCTTTTCATTTGATAGGTTGGCCTGTAACCAGGGTAGCTGGGTTCTGCCAGATGTAAATATGTTGACTGAGAGAAGGTCTAGAGTTTTTGGGAACAGAGGTGATGGACACGCACTTATCCCAGGCATGTATTGAGGTTAATATAATGGAGTGAGTGAGGGAAGATCCTGAAGGGTTGCAACCAAGCAGGATGCTGACACAAGGCAGTGCAGTGGCAGCTGCCATAATGTGCACTTATTGTGGTAAGTAAATTGAGGGAGAGAGCCACTTGTATATAATCTACTCCAGTAAGCTCTGAACATGGCCTTACTCAGCATTGGATGTTTGCCTTCCCACAATAGGTGGCAGATGAGTCATTCTACCCTACAGAACACCTTATTCAGGATACTAAGGGGCATATTCCTGAATGCATATGCAAACTTGGGCAGGGTGAACATACGTATGGTCTTGATCATCCCCATGAAGGATATATTGAGCTTGAGCCAGTGCCTGGTCCCTTGCTTGAGGTCTTCAAGTAGAGGAGATGTTTGCATGCACTAGGTCCATCCACTTAGTGGTGACACGGATCCCCAAGTATTTTAAACAGTTGTCCACCAATTTCACTTGTGATGCATGGCAAAATCTGCTATCACACTTCTGATTCAGAGGGAATAGTGTAGTTTTACTAAGAGTCACACTGAGCCCCAACAGAGCTACAAACCTGAATAGGACCTCAAGCTTGGGTGTGGCTGATCAGGCTACATCAATGAAAGGAAATTCATCCACATAGGTGTTTGCCAGGTATTCATACCCATGTACTGTGATCCCTTGATCCCTTGGATGTTAGGTTATGTAATCAATTTCCTGTTCAGGGGGTCTAACACCAATAGGAATAGAATAGGAAATGGGGCAACCCTGCCTCGTGGCCCTATGCAGTGTGATTGTGGGGCATATTGTCTGGTTGGTGAGGACCACAGCTGAATGGTTGTGATATAAGGTGCAAATCTAGTCCTTGAAGGATGGCCCAAAGCCATAGACTGACAATATGTTGTGAAGATAATCACACTTTATGGAGTTGAAGGCCTTGTGAAAGTCTACAGCTACCGCTGCCATGGGAAGGTCAGAAGTTGTCGCATGGAGCTATAAGTTGAGGAGCATCCTTAAATTGTCAGAGTTGGATTTTCCTTTCCTTATGCTAGCCTGAGTGTGATAGATTAAAAGGGGAGGACGCTCTCTAGCTTAGATGCCAATGTGTTGGCCAAAATTTTTCATGTCAGTAGAGGGAGATAGTGTGGAACTTTGCACACTCCAGGGCATTGTCAGATTTTTGGGGAAGAAAGGCTATAATGGCTTCCCCCTTGGAACTAGGGAGGGCACCTTTGGCCTGAGCATCACAGCATGGAGAGTAATAGAGGAATAATTGCATCTGGCATGAGCTGGTACATGTTGATGGTGAAGCCATCCTTGCCCGGAGCCTTCCTTTTGGTTAGGGATAAGAGGGCTTTGTGTATCTCCTGCTTCATAAGGGGCTTGTCCAGTTCCTCTCTCAAGTGTATAGCGAACCTGTGGATGGGGGTAGACTCCAAAAATTCAAGGACATTAGACATCGAGTACACAGATGTCTGTGTGAAGTAATATCACTCATAGAATTGATGTATGATGAGGATTATCTCTGTGGGGACCAGTTGCCATAGAGCCATCTGGTCTTCAGAGCACAGGTATCCTAGATGCTGTATGCTGCTTGTGGGGATCTATAGGCCAAAAGCCAATATTCTTTGTTCCCAGACTCCCATAAGTTATGTTTGGAGCACAGGAGGTGCCACTCTGCTTGTTAGCATAACAGAGTGCTTAAACAGTAGTTCAGGTCCATGATTGAGGCAATTAGGGGTGCTTTGGGAGTGAGGTCATTCTTGTACCAGAGAGTCCCTGAGCAAGTTGATCTCTGCTTTTCTTTTTTATCATAGAATCAATTTTATTGTTTAAATAAACATCATATCCAGAAACAAGAAAACTCCTGCCATCATAAGGCTTTACATAATAGTGTACACATACCAATATTTGTCACACATATTACTGTAACTTGAATCTCTGAACTTCCTTATAAAACAGCTTACAACCCCTAACAATCATAATACAGCATAACTTGTCCATACCTCACACTTCTATTTAGGTCACATGGGTGCCGCCACCCCAACACTAAGTTTCCCGGAACCTACTCAGGTCAAGTATATGACTCATATCTGGCCCCAGAAGAAGTATATAAGGGGAAATAGGCCACACCAAACCTCAGCATAGCAGCAACCAAGACCATCCCCAAGAGCGCACAGAGGGGTCAGCTCCCTATACTAGTTTAACACATGACCTGGGCAGGGCCTATACCACTGACAGAGGCCCAGGGGGGGTGATTACCATACCAGAGGGGAGGGGGGAGCCTGACACAAAGCCAAGTTAAGATCGGCCTCCCATTTAGAAAAGTAAACAGGAAGCTGCCCTCTCTCAGCATAGGTTAACCTTTCAAAGGTAGCTAGCCTGGAAATAGCTGCATGCCATACTGAGATAGGCACAGGAAGGGGTTGCCGCCATTGTCTTAATATGAGCCATTTAGCCTCCAGCAGAACCACTAGGACCCAGTTCTGATAAATCTCTGCTTTTCTTTATTTCATTTGGGTGGAGGAAATCACAATAATGAGGCCCCGTACGTAGACCCAGATCACACCCTTCACCCCCCCATCTGTGTTGTTAGTTTCAAAATAGAAAGTGTCCTTCTTCTAGCGTCTCCATGAACGTATGGTTGACTATCAGCATTGGGCTGCATCTTCAGTGTGGTGGTGGTGCAGTCCCTGGTGGTTGGAGCCAGAGGGTTACTGGTGCATGGTCAAAGTTGCTTATATGGCCTATGACTCAAGCAGAAATGCATGGGACTGCAGCTGTATCTGCCAGCCAAAAATAAGTGTATCTGTGTGTATCATGAACTGGGGAGTAAAAAGAATACTCCTGGCCAGTGGGATTCTCACTCCTCCAAACTTTCACTAGACCCCACTCAGTCATGAGCTTCTGAAATGCTGCATGAGATTTGGGGTGGCTGCCAGGGGATACTTTGGTTTTGTATAGGATGATGTCAAAAGTGAGACTGAAATCCCCCCAGAGAGGGTAAAGTTGTTCCCCTTGCAGATCAAAAATGACTTCACTAAGGTAAGGAAAGAAATCAGTGTCATTCCCATTGGGGGCATAGACCTTGGCCATGATGACTTTCCCACCCGTGAAGGCCACCTGAGCCACCACCCACTTCTCAATAGTGTCTGATAAAGACTTTTCTGTGGTCCAGTTGAGTGCCCTGCTAACCAAGATCATTCATGACCCCTTTTGATTTGCTTGCTAGGAGCTGTGCACCATTTGTCTAGCTCACCCCTTGCGAAGCTAGTGTGCGGTCTTCCCAGTGAGGTGTGTCTCCTGAAGAAGTGTGACATCCGTCCAGGGAAATATAAGGTATTGAAAGACCTTGGTTCTTTTAATGGGATGATTCAGGCCTTTGACATTAGAAGAGATCAGACTCACTGGGGATCCTGCCCCTTGCAATGCCATATTAGACAGGGCTAAGTCAAGCAGAAGAGGTGCACTATGGGACAGTGACTACCTAGAGGGGCACAGTATACCAGGAAGGGGGGAACTCTAGGGAGGTCAAGTCACTGAGTGCCACCTACTGGAAAGGGTGGAGGGGTGTTTAACAGAACACTTCACCTGAGTATAAGAGCAAATGGCAATGTACCACTCATATATGCTCTAAATGTTTTGTAACAGTCATGGTAAAGCAACCAATAAATAACAATGAACACTTGAAACCAACTATCTAGTACACTAGAAAATGATAAGGAAACAGACAATCAATACAAACTATAAATTTGTGGGTGAGCCACCTGGGCAATGGCCCTAGCAGCCCACAGGGTAGTAAATTGTACACAATGACCTGGTTATCCTGGAAATTACTGACCTACTGCCTTACCAGGAAAGAGGAAAAAAATGTACTGTACACCCTTGAAACAGAGGCGCTAGATAGGGTGGTGACAGAAAACCACTGAGTTATGTGCCCCAGCTCTAGAGTTAACTACATGTTTTGATAGTTAGAAATATATACTGTGACCATGTCTGATCCAGGCTAGCCTGCTGTGGATGCTATGGTAATACCAAGGCAGGGGCCAGCAATGTGGTAAGTGACTGCAGTGGCCTGCTTACATAGGCAGGTAGTGGCCAGGAGGGGGGAAGACCACAGATCCTGTTGAGGAAATACAGAGAAAGGTGGCAAAATGTGGTGGTAAAATGAGGGAGGTGGCAAAATGAGGGAGCCTACCCCTTCAAGAAAGAACTAACCCAGGGATGTGCAGAGTATGTAAACTGCAGCCTCCCCTTCCCCCCTCCTCATCCTGTGTAAAGAGGGATTTCGGACATGCTGAAAACAAAAAGGATGGGTATCCTGGCTGTTGCTGTGATGAAGGGTCATGAATAGACCAAAGTGCTGTGGTTCAGTGCCATGGACTCTTGCTTATTTTGTGAAACCTGAAGCTGTTGTTTTTTATGTTTATTTACTTATTTTGATAATAATTTTTTGAGATTTTTACTGCCTTGAGTGCTACCAGCTCTGAGATTTCTCGTTGTAGATGTGCCTGGATTTGACATGTGGGGCCCAGCCACCAGAGTTGGAGGATACATCTCAAAGGGGAGAACACCACCCAAAGCATTTGGAGGATGAGAGTGAAAGAGAATGCCTGTGGCACCCAGTGTAAAGGGCACATTGAAAAGATATACTATTTTAAATCACAAGTTTATCCTTCTTCCTCCACCCCAGATAAAGTTGGACCAAGCCAGCTAGGGGCCGTCTGAAGGCAAGCATCACCATATGCTGCTGGTACCCATAGAACCTGTATTACTATGTTAAGGCTTGTGTGGGTGGATTGAACCAATCTAAGTGTGGCAACAAGTGATATTTCCCACTCCCTCCACATTAAACAAAAGCATACCAGTAGCACAGTTTAGAATGTCCAGAAGTCAACAGTGTATTGAAAGTGACAAAGGTGGAGCAGTTCCACCCAGCCACAGCCAGAAGTGTAAAAGGGTATGCAGAGTCAATTTTAACAAGCAGGAGCAGCACACTGTAACGACACCATGGGGTCACAATCCAGAGAAGCCAGCTCAGTTAGAGAAGGTAGGGCTCCAGCTCCCACGTTCAGAGCAGTGTCCAGCTCATATGTGTTTCCCATGATTGAGGACCAGGAAAGGGTTGGAGCATCAACAGTGACTGCACCATCAGTTACACTGGAGAAGCCCATCAGTTCATGAGAGGAGGCAGGTGCTGGTAAGTCCTCAGGGAACTCATCAGAGAACTCCCAGTCAGACTTTGAAGGTGGAGATGAGGGGGTGGAGTGGGAGGACTGGTTTCTCCCCTCATGCCTCTGGGTCTGGAGCCTGCTACTGTCCCCACAATTTACTTGCCTTCCCTATCAGCCACTGTGCTTTGTGCCTGACTTTCCTCTATGGCATGATTGAAACTCACAGCCATCCTGATCACTGGGTGTTGCCATGATGTCCTGTGGGGAAAGACATCCATGTTGCTCCCACTTCCCCAGAGCAAGCACTGGTGCTTCCCGTGTCTTACTTGTTCCAGCCCCCTGACAGTGTTCTGGTTCTCCCATAGCCTCATGAGGAATGCAGTATCTAAATTCAGGGAAGGCCACTGGCAGTCAGTGCAAGCCCTGGCTTCCTGCTGCACTCATGTGCCTGTTTGTAAAAAAAATAGTAGAGAGGCCCTTGAACTGATACATGATGCATTCTGCTTGCAGTGCTGCCCTTATTGTCAGCATGGCTCAGTTGGCAACACATCTGCCTCTGGACCAGAAGGTTGTGGGTTCTCATCCCACATTGGGATTGGACATGTACCTAATAATGCTGGCACCCAAGTGCAGTATTAGGGAGGTGCTGTACTGTTGGGGTGTGCTGTCCTTTGGATGAGTTGTTAAAGTGAGGTCCCTTCTACCCATCCTGATGCTGTCCTGGTGGGTGTTCAGGTGGATGTAAAGGACCCAAGGCATTTTTTGCAAAGAATAGGGGACATTCCTGGCATCTTGACCAATAGTCACCTTCCCATAAAACTGGTTCATGCAATTGTCCAGGCTGTGTGTGGGTGTTGATGTGCGATATGGTCGCCACTACACATCCAGTCACTTCACTACCAGTCTAGTGTTGCTTGTAAAGTGCTTTGGGATATATTTTATATGAAAAGAGCTATATAAATGCTGATTCCTCTTCTTCTTGTTATGGGCATGTATTCTTTTCTTTTATGCTCCACCTCAGCAGACTAGTCCTGGTACAGAGATGCTGCTCTCCAGCTGAGATGACCCATTTCACATGCCAGCAGTAGGAGCATTTTGTTTGCCAAGAACTGGAGGAAATATGCTATGATGTCTTGGTTAGGAGCCAGGAGGTTGTGGTGGCTTGGTAGTGTGGTGTGCTTGCTTGATTTCTAATGGGCCTGCCATGCTGTGGATACAAGCTGTGGAACAATTTCAGCCAAGAAGCATTCCATGTAGGCTCCTTCTGCTCCTTCGGGGACACCAAGGATTCAGATGTTATTACAGCACCCCCCCCTTTTGTTTTGGTCATCCATACACTCCTAGAGATGTCTGAGCAACCGCTCATAGGCATCTAGTCATTGGAGGATCTGTTTCTGTAGTTCTCCATTTCTGCCACCTGTTGCTTAGCCACATTTACTCAGTCAGTCAGGACCCTGATGTCTTCCGAGATAGTGCACACTGATGTCTTGGATATGACCATGTCAGTCACCAGGGTCTCAAACAGGGTGATGATGAATCCGAAAGATTAAGCTCTTCTACCTTGGAGGCCAAAGCCAGCATGGTGTCTACCATAGAGACTCAGGAGTATAGCTGTGCAAACCTCTCGAAGTTTGATTTGGCAAACTTTGACCATTGAACCATGTAAAGTTCATCAAAGTTCTCTTAAGGGTGAACTAGTTTTCACTAGTTCAACCATTAAAAACCATAAGATAGAATGCATAAAATGAATATCATAAATGACTTGGCTGATGAAGCACCAAAAACAGCAGGATGATGCAGTGGGCCACGTTGAAGGGTACTAGTTCCAAAACTTGTGTCCATTCAGTCAGTGCCAAACATGGACAATGCTAGTAGTAATAAACAAGAGTATGTGGCTAAGTAACAATGCTTAAATAAAAAATAAAATGTGTTTAATTGTAAGGCCTATATGTACGCCCACAAAATATTAGTACAGAATCCCACAGTGTGAGCAACTGGTTCCAAAAATTGTGTGCCCATTGGGGCAGTACCACACACGGACAATGCATCCTGTTCTGCCATGGATCAGTGTTGCACACACTGGTTTCATGGGCAAAGATCCCCCTCCAAAAAAAAAAATATGTATTCAGCCTGTGTAGGTCTGTCAAAAATTCACCAAACATTAAAGACTGACTAAAGACAGCAGTGCAGTATCCCGCAGTGTGAGCAACTGGTTCCAAAAATTGTGCATCCATTGGGACAGTGGCACACATGGAAAAGACCTCCAGTTCTGTTATTGTTTCGCATGGGCAACTTTGGTCAAACAATTATTTATTTGGCTGTATTGTAGCAGTACAATGTTTTAAACATGCAATATTATGAATTTATTGTATACACAGTTACCATTAGATAAATGTTTTATTGTGCAATAACTTAATGACTGTCTAAATTATGTGAGTACAGTTACTGATTCTTTTTCTTATTCATTGCAGAGTCAAGCTGGGAAAGTGAAGAGCATTTTCTTGGGACAGGAGGTGGTCCTTATCTTTCTGCATGGTTGGCAACACAGAGTGGGTTCAGCACCAGTCCCATGCCTTGCCCTTAGTGATACAGACTTCTGTGAAGACCGGGTGACTGGCTCTCTGGGTGACAACCCACATTAATTAAGTATTGTCTTATTATTACAGAATGGCTTATTATAGTCAGTGCTTGATTTGAGTAACTGTACTTGGCATGCATGGTTAGTCGGGGTTAGTCAGGGTTGGCCCAAGACTCCTGAGACTTGCAGCATAAGAACTTTTGTTGTTTATAACTGTTGCAAATTGATTTTGTGCAAAGTCTGGTATTTTCAAATTTACTGAATAAAATTCCAAAAACATCATATGGCCACACTATGTACCGTACTACACTGAGCTGTATGTGGAACAATATGACTGACCAGTTTTTTAGGGCTACAGTGGGAGTAGCCCTGTAGACCTTTTATGATCACTGAGAAAAAGGACTCCACATTCCTAGTGAACTAACAATTTGTTGAGGTGACAAAAAAAGTCGCCTCCACATTGGAACAGTCAGCGTGCTCGCAATTTCTTTTTTTTTGGCACTATAGCTCCCCCCCCATTAGCACCCTGGATAAGTTTTAGTGAAGCCAGCTGCTGAATGCTAAGGCAGCAAAGTGAAAGCCATGAGCAGCACAGTGAAAGTGAAAGCCACCCATGAGGTGGTAAGATCAGCAGACAGCGAGCAGTTCCACGTTCTTAAATCATGTTCTTAAATCAAAATATGACAGTCTGCTGATATTTATATGGGACATTTTGATTATATGAATCAGGAATAACAGGGAAAATTAAAATGGCATAATTTTGTCATCAGAACAGAATGAGTTAAGTGCCACGGGCAAGGGTCAGGGAGCAAAGTGCACATCACATCTGACCTCAGCGATTTGTATACCTTAGCTTATACAGATACCCGCATTCAGAAACTTCCTTTATTCTTATTTTTATTTTTGCTGTCATTTATAGTGTCATTGTTATTTTATTTTTTGGGCTAGCAATATGTACTATTAATTCATTTACTGATCTACTGGACCTGTAACTATTACCTATAAAAGGAAAAGAAAAAAAAAGCACAAAGTAGTGAGCCACAGGAGAGAAAGAGGGACAGTGAGAGCTCAGACATAATGTTATATGTCATTCTGACTTTGCCTATGTGTGTGTCTCTCAGTTTTCAGGCATGCAGTCTGTGAAAGAAGATGGTTCTTTCTGTATGGGGAGGCAGCTCTCTCCATGTGTGTCAATGACAGTGGTCACTGTACCTTGGGTTTGGTGCTGGCAGCAGTGCTGGGAAACATGTATCATCCTTTCTCAGAGCACACCCCAGAGGGACAGAGAGATCAGAGTTTGTAATGTGTTCAAGTACAGCAACCCCCCCCCCCGTTCCCTGCAGTGGGAGACAGTGCTGAAGAAGTGGTGTGTCAGGGAAGCCACAAGCACAGAGACTGGGTTCAGTGCAGCTAGACACATAGAGTAAGACACAGAGGTAGCATGCTGTGGGGACAGTGAACCACACAGACGGTGACACACAGATCTGTGTCAGTGTACCAGGAGATACTACTTTGGCGTAACTGTTTTCTCCCCCAAACTTGCTCACTGCCATTCTGTGTGTGTCTCTCCTCAGTGCGGTATCATCCCTGTGTGCTGTATGACATCCTTGATGTGGTACACATGTACTGAGTGACAATACCCAACTGTGGTGCCAGCCAGTTTTTCTCAGTACTGCTCGCCCATACTGCAGAGTGCCCCACTGTTCCAGTGTGCCCTCATTACCGGCAGTGCTTTCTAGTCCCATGCACAACAGTGTAACAGTACAGCTTTTTCCATCCTGCTCTGTCACACTCCCAGTCCCCTTGTCTGACACTGAGAGAGTGAGAAAGAGAGAAAATTGTCGTAGACCACACACAGCAAGTGAAACTTAGTCCTGCATCACCATACTCTCTCTCTCTCTCTCACTGGTCTGTCTCTCTCTCTCTGTCACTCTTACCCCACCGTGTCAAAAACAGAACAACACAATGAATCACCATGGCATTTTCCCCACTTCATGCACTGCTTGCTATGCACTTCGAAACAAACTAAACACTAGGGCTGTGTGAATACCTTTTTTTGAATATTTGGCCGAATATTCGGTACTCTGTTCCCAGACATTCGTTATTCATTATTCGGCTAGCGAAAATGCCTTCTTAGAGAATTGGCATACAAGTCCTTTAAATGGCTTTAGAGAGAGTAGGATGAGCTGTCACGGCACTTTGGCTTGTACACTGGTACCACAGGCTGCTGTTTGGCATTGCTGCTTCGATAGGAGGATGCAGAGGTCACAGCACTTTGGATTGTACCCTGGTGCTACAGGGTACAGGCTGCCTTGGCCCGCTGCTGCTTCAGGAGGAGGATGCAGAGGTCATGGCACTTTGGCTTGTACACTGGTGCCACTGCCACACAGGCTGTCTTGTGCTGCTGATGCTTCAGGAGGAGGAGGATGCAGATGTCATGGCACTTTGGCTTGAACATTAGTGTCACAGGCTGCCTTGCCCCACCTCTGTTTCAGGAGGAGGATGCAGATGTCATGGCACTTTGGCTTGTACACTGGTGCCACTGCCACACAGGCTGTCTTGTGCTACTGATGCTTCAGGAGGAGAATGCAGATGTCACAGCACTTTGGCTTGTGGACTGGTGCCACAGGCTGCCTTGTCCCATTGCTGTTTCCAGAGGAGTATGCAGATGTCATGTCACTTTGGCTTGTACACTGATGCCACTGTCACACAGGCTGTCTTGTGCTGCTGAGGCTTCAGGAGGAGGATGCAGAATCCATGGCACCTTGGCTTGTACACTGGTGCCACAGGCTGTCTTGTTGGGTATGGTTCTGTTGTGGAGGAGGATGCAGATATTGTAGCACCTTGGCTTGTACACTGGTGCCACAGGCTGTGTTGTGCTGCTGATGTTTCAGGAGGAAGATGCAGATGTCACAACACTTTGTCTTGTACGCTGGTGCCACTGCCACTGGCTCTCTTGTGCTGCTGATACTTCAGGAGGAAGATGCAGATGTCATGTCACTTTGGCTTGTACAGTGATGCAGGAAGGCAGGCTACCATGTCCCACTGCTGTTTCTGGAGGAGGATGCACAGGATCTGGAGGAGGATGCACAGAAAAATAGTTCATCATGGACTTTCCGTTCAGTTTCCCATAGGATTCAACTGGAAGTATAAGAAGACTTAACTGTCACTTATTATACTTGGGTGAAAAAAACAATGTGTACCTCCAGAATAAAATATGCCACACCCTTAAATAATTGTGCCCTTTAAGAAAACCAAATAATAAAACATAATTATGCCCATAGGACACAGTATAACTTCAATAGGCTTAACTCATTCAGTACTGGTATTTAATTGACAATCAGCAGACGGGCACACACCTCTTAATGGGATTGGGTATTACAGGAAACACACATGACAGATCCTTAACTAATTCTGTCCTTAAAAAAAACTAATAAAACATAAGTATGCCCATAGAACACTATAACTTTACTTCATCAGGCTAACATACAAATTCAAGTCTTAGCTTTGTAGCTGAGATGGACATCTGTGAGGACGGCACTCATGCATGACACCCATTCTACCCATGATGTGTGACCACAATGATGCCTTTTAATGAATGCTACCTGTTAGGGACACATAATGAAATTAAGTGCTTCCAAGTGGCCTGTACACATCCATGAAGTCTCCCTTCTCATGTGGCCATCAGATGATTCAAAATCAGTGGTCACTAGTCAGACAGCTCTATTTCTTCTTTTTTTTATGTATTGCTTTTTTTTCTCCCATCCCATGCCCTACCCACACACCCCTGATGTGACATGCACATGTGGAGACATGTGCATGCACACCTAGTGGGACACCCCCACCCTGCCTGTCACAAAGGTTCCACCTACGCTCATTGTTGGGCCTTCACACAGCTATGGCAGGACTACAGATGAGCACCCCCCCACCTGGGAGAGGAGAGCATGTGCTCATTCCTACTCTCACTCCTCACCCCTGCTGGCCCAGCACCCTGTGGCGACTAGAGGTCATTCCCAAACCCATGTCGCCTGCACAGTATGAGGTAAGGTGTCCAGCGCCTCAGCCCTCGATGACACTGGGCCAGCCTACACTGTTTTATTTCAGTAATTCTCACAGAAATACCACCAAACAGAAAGAAAACAATGCAATGACTGAATACTTACCTTCGCAAGTCATACACAGTGTTTTTCAAAGAGTCCAACAGACTCATGATAAAATTCCTGCAGGGTAAAAAAAAAAAAAAATAAACATGATTAATTTCCATCTAAGATACAGAATTACAGAAATACAGATGCACTGTTCCAATCATAATTCCCAAACCCCTTCACCCAAACAAACATAAAACAATTAAAAGATTTCATACTATTTACTTACTTTTGCTGGTAGCACACAATGTGGTACTTGAAGATGAGCAACATCACTCTGGCTTGGGCGGTCATCATCATCCAGAATTCTTCTTCATAATTATTGGTGATTTGATATGGTAAATGAATACTGGAGTGGACACTGGTGAGGCTACACTGGTATCTGGCATATTTCAGTCATGGGGAATACTGGAGAGCAAATCTCAAGCATGGGCAATACTGGAGACTGGTGATGCCACATTGGTATCTGACAAATTTCAAGCATGGTCAATACTGGAGACAGATGATGCCACACTGGTATTCAGCAAATTTCAGGCATGGACAATACTGGAGACTGGTGATGACACATTGGTATCTGTCAAATTTCAGGCATGGTCAATACTGGAGACTGGTGATGCCACACTGGTATTCAGCAAATTCCAGGCATGGGCAATACTGGAGACTGGTGATGCCACACTGGTATTCAACAAATTTCAGGCATGGGCAATACTGGAGACTGGTGATGCCACATTGGTATCTGGCATATTTCAGGCATGGGGAATACTGGAGAATGGAGACTGATGATGGCAAACCAAATATTACACTTGGCTGGTGCTGCTTTAACCAACTACTTAGAATATTTGTACAAAATTATGCTGAGCACCCACCACCTCACATTTCATGGACACCATGAATGGTTTACAAATTCATGTGATTATTAAAAAAGCACACCTGATGCATTTCAGATTCCAAAAGATCATTTTTCAAAGGCAATTACAGCAAGACTGAACACTATTATATACACATAAGTGTTGTGACATCACAGTGACATCATAATACAAACAACCTTCACATTCATAGGATGTAATACACCATGACCACATGGTGTACCCTTGTGAAACATCCATTACCCATCCTTAGGTGCTATGTATTGCTAAACAGACAATTCCAAAGATAATACAACATAGTGTTATTAAACTGCAATGCATAAACATTGAAAGTGCAGATGGTGAAAACATATAATATTGTATATATACAACAGCATAGCCAAATAATCGCCTATATCATAATGTACAGAAAAGCAGTGGAAGGGAAAGGAGGGGAATAAAAGAAGTAAGAAGGAAAAAAAGACCAAAACAAAAAATTAAAAATGGAGAAAATAAAGGGGGAAGAGGAGGGAGAATTTAAGATTTTCACTGTCAGAATCCAAAAGTAATGTAGTGGCAGCAAGCACGTCATCAATGTGTAACACTTAATTTCCGTTTTATTTTCCTCAAATATGGTCCGAGATTAAGACCATTATTTAAGCCAGAAACATATTATCTGCCAAAGTTACAATCCAAAACTTTTCTTTATTCAGCAGCACTACGTATATTGACACAGAATAGCCACCAAGAATGTCCTGCAGAAGAGCTAAAACACTGAAGGACATTCATTACACTACACATCAATTACACTGAACCCAAGTTTAAAAAACTTGATTAATTCAGCAAATGAATTGCTGCGTACAGTGTAAAAGATGTGTCCATCACTAAAATGTTGCAGTTAGTAAAAAAGTCACCAGCTGTAATGTTCATAGGGAATATTCAATAAGACAGTTGCTTACCTCTTGACACCTCAGGGGTTATTTACATGGCAACATGTTCAGTCCCCGCCTTCTATGGGGGTAAAACAACCTGGTGCCTAACAACTAGAATTTTAGGGCATCCTTCAATGTGCCTCTACTTCTCTAGTGCCTATTCCATGCTCCCTCCTCTTTCTTGCAGGAGGGAGGGTGGGTGGGAAATTTACAGCAAGAAAGAGGGCTTACTGAGGCTTACAGGCCCTTAAATAGCCCTTAAGGACCCCTGATCAGGACCCCTTCTGGCCACTCCCCTTGGCCAATCACCAGCGAGCGCCGAACCTAGTCAGATGACACCATTTGTGAGGTCATAGCTCCTCCCCCTTTCCTTGCTGTCCCACTTCCCTGTCCCCGCCCCTCCGTATTCATTCCTGGCTGGGTCCCAGGACAACCTGGCCTGCCTTTTAGTGACAAGCTTAATTGTCCCTAGATCCCCACCCAGAAATAACTCAGGCCACTGCTTTGTCACTTTTGGATGCTCACTGGCAATATGTATTTAAAGGCACAATTATATATTCATCATTTACATCCCAATTCATTTCTAAAAATCAGTATTTACAATTCAGACATAATCCCATATCAATTCTAGGACATAACAGTCCTGTCTTCCCTCTCATGGTTCTTCTTCTTGTTCCCCTTCCTCTTTTGCCATTGCTTCTCAGGGCCTGGACACCATGATCTGCCCCCCCCTTTCAATCACCATAACTGGGTACCACACTTACCCAGACCACTCCCCCCCACTAGGTGTGGACATAGTGATCCACCCCCTAGCTCTATATCCCTCCCCCCATTTCTCCCATGCCTGGGTTCCTTTGTCCCCAGCCCATGGTATTTACCCCTCCCCGCTCTACCTACCCCCTTTTTCCCCTTGCTCCCAAACCCTTTCCACTGACCCATCTCCAGATTGCTATGGAAGACGGGGCTTCCCCCCCTTGTGGGTTAAAACCTCAGGCCTTTCTTATTGGTTTCCCAGACCAGTTCCCCAAAGGGCCAGAGGAACAGGCACATGGCAAACTCCATCATGTGTACTCCATCTGCCCGGTACTACTCCACATGCTTGTATGAAATATCCCTATGCTGGATGTGAACCCCCCCACACACATTTCGATCACTGATCTGGCCACTTTTCTGTTCAGGCATTTCCATGCCACCTCTATCACCTTAGGCCCTTTCACTCCCCCTCCATACCCTCCTGGATGTGATCTCAGACCAGCTGATCACCACCCCTGGCCACCAGCTCTTCACCTTCTCCAGATTTGCAATAATGTCCCTCATCAGGGACCCCTAAGGCAATGCCCCGAGGTCATTACCCCTGAGATGAACAATGACACAGTCTGGTCTGGCTCAGCGCACATGCAGCTCTTCCAGCCGGGGAAGCAGGTGTGACCACCTCATGCCTCTTAGACCTCTCCACCGCACCTTGGTGTGCTCTGCCTCTGGGCACAACTGCATCCCTATCCTTGTGGTGGCTGCAAGCATCTCTTCCCAGTAGATGAATGAGTGCCCCATAATCCACACCCGCCTCTTGGAGCCTGCTGTGGGAAGAGAAAAAGGAACACCAATTAGCCATGTCAACACTCCTCACATATCTCTTGTAACAGTTATATGTCCATCTCCCTACCTGCTTGACCTCATTCTTCCCTACTCCTACAGCAGCCATCTCTGATGCTGCACCAATCCTGATGGAGTGTGGAGCAAAACTGCTGGGGTCCTCCCCCACGAAAGCCAACACCTACTTCAGTACCATACCCACTTGAGAACCCATCACCAACCAGGCCCCTTTCATGTGGCTTCAATCCTTACCATAGTGCCTCATGGCCTGAACTATAAATACTCCTACCCCTGCCTGCCTGTGCAACTCCACAGTGATGCCCTTACCACTCTGGTCCATTTTGGACCTCTGCTGCCAGATGACCACCTTATCCTCCTCCACTCTTACATTACCCTCCTGTAAGCCTGCGGTGGCTGCCCCCTTCCTGGGCGCCACCATTTCTCCTACCCTGAAAGCCCCCCTTTGCCATGATCACAAATATGGCCCTGAATAAACAGTCTTCATTCACCAAACTGCAAACATGGTCAAGAGCCTTACTACCTTCATGAGTAGGTGCCCCATTATGGGCCTTCTCCCTTCCTGCCTCATGCCCTGACCCCTCTGCCAACCCGTGACCATCCATTTGATGGCTCAACTGCCCACAGCATCCATCCACCCCCAATCCCTGCACATCCAGCTGATACCAGCCAGCTTGACCACAATGGTGGCATAGGCCACCCCTTCCTCCCATTTCTCCACTACATACTGCATGACTTGCTCTTCCCAGACTGGATCTTCTGTCTCCCAGCACATCCTAGACTGAAATGCCTGGAAACTTGCCCAAGCCCTTTCATAGGCTTTTATGGTGTTGGCTGACCACAACCCTCTGTGCAGGGTCCTATTTTTTTCTCTCCAATCTTCCAAAGCCAGACTGGGACTTTGGTCTGGGCAGGTGTGGCATGTGGTGCCAACTCCCAGAACTGCTCCATCTGAAAACAAGAAAGACAGTCAGCCACCTCATTCTGTGTCCCCTCAATGTGCTGTGCCCTAAAAGACAGGTTCAAACACAAACCCAATAACACCATGCCCCTTAGGACCTGCCCCACAAACTCCGTACGGAAACTCTGCCTGTTGATCACCTCCATCATGCCCTTGTTGTCACACCAAAATAAGATGCACTGCTTTGCCTTCTGGTCACCCCATACCTCCAGAGCCAGCCATATTGGGAAGATCTCAAGGAACATGATGTCCTTGGTCCATCCCCATTCATGCCAATGTGCTGGCCATGCCTCCGAAATCCACTCCCTTTGAAAGTAGGCCCCCATCCCAAAATCCCCGGCCGCATCCTTGTACAGCTCCAAGTCTGTATTGTAGGCCCACTCCTCCTTCCAGAATGTCACCCCATTGTATGACTCCAGGAAAGCTTCCCATACCTGAAGATCCTTCTCACGCCTTTATTGATGTCCACCCAGTGATGCAGTTGTTTTGCTCTTCCCATGACCCTCCATAATCTCCTTGTAAATGCTCTGCCCAGGCTTATGGCCTTGCAGGCAAAATTAAGGTGCCCCAGCAGCTGTTGTACTTGTACTAGCAGCACCCTCCTCCTCCCACCCACCAGTGCTAGCAGCTCTCTCTGTCATGCCACCTTGTTCCCTGGCAGCCGAAAACACTCTTCCTTAGTGTCCACCTCAATTCCCAGGAACTCTAGCTTGCGGGCTGGTCACTCTGTTTTTCCTGCTGCCAAGAGGATTCCCATAGCACTGCACATGCCCTGGAAGTCCATCAACATCCCTTGAGTCTCTGCCTGGTTGGCCCCTATAAACAGGAAATCATCCAGGTAATGGAATGCCCTCCTGTGCTCATACCAGTGTCTGAATACCCATTGCACCCATGAACTGAACACTTTGAATGCTGAGCATGCCACCGAGCAGCCCATGGGCATCGCCTTGTTGAAGTACACACCTCCCTCAAACTGGAAACTGAGCAGGTCCTAGTCTGCTGGGTGGACTGGCAACAAATGGAATGCAGACTCGATGTCCATCTTTGCTAGCCAGGCCCCTTCCACCACCTGGTCTAGTGAAGTTTAAGAGACCATGGTGAAAGCCTCCAGAATCCCACCATTTACAGACCCACCATCAGGCTAGGACAGGTGATGTATGAGCCGGAACTCCCCCGCTTGCTTCTTGGGAACCACCCCTAGGGATGACACCTGGAAATGCCTGCAAGGGGGCTTCCATAGAGGCCCCTCCACCCTACGTGCCCTGATTGCCTTCTGAATCTTAACCAGGGCTATGTCTTCCTTCCCTCTTATGGAACTCAAGTTCATGGCCCACATCCCTACCAGGACACCCTTGAAACCCAGCAGAAAACCTCCCTTAAACCCTGATCTCAGTGGTTCAGCTCCTCTCTTATCGGTGTAGCCTTTTGTCCAGGCCTCAGCCTCCCCAAGCTTGATGGGGGTGTGGGCCAGGCCATAGCCCCACCTCCCACACACTGGTCTCATCCTGATTCCAACCATAGTTGGAATTATATCCCCCTCTCCCAGGCCCCCTCTGGCCCCTCCAAAAGCCCCCCTTTTGCCTCAAAAGGGCTGTTCCTGTAGCTGCCCTCCAGCTTTTCTGGCCTTTCCCCCCCTTCCCTGCAGGTCATCACCTGGTGTGACCCCCTGCACCATGAGCAGACATACCTAAACTTGCAGCTAGGCCACATGCATGATGCCCTGTTAAAGGCCCAGTAGGCCTTGGCATCCTGGGCCAGTGCTACTCTTTTCACCTGATCCACTACCTGCCCCACTGCTGGTCCTGAGAGGGTCCTTACCCACAACTCCACATGGGTGCAGTCCCATCTCAGGTCACCCTTCGCTGACATTCTCCTCCAAAATGCCTCATCATATTTAAGCCATACAAAACCCAGCTTCACCATATATGCATCCCTAATGATCGCCATATAAGTCAGCAGTGGGACTGCCAGATCTGGTTGTTTCTCCAGCATCAATGCACTATGAATCAGGAAACCAGCTTGCCATGTATCGATACTCTTCCCAATGAAACTTGCTGCCTCCGCTTTGTGCCCCACCACCGTCAATGCCACTTCCGTTTCCGACTTGCCCACTGATTCCTTCTGCTCATACTTTTTGCCTGTTTCCTCACCCACCAAACCGAACACATCAACATACTCCCCCTTCCATATCTTGTCCTTTATCGAGGCTGGCACATGGTCACCCTGCGTGAAACCTGGTGGTCCATCATACAGCTTCCGTACTCCCCCTGTGGTGCCTGCCCCCGCCTTGCCCATCCTGCCCCCATCCTTAATGGCCTGTAAGGTCCGCTGCATTTTCATCACTCCTTCCTCCCACATGTCCCCCAACAAACCCTTGATATACTCCTTTAAATCCACTTCATTGTTCATATCCACATCGTCCTGACCGTTATCCGGCTGTGGTCCCAACGGGGCCGGGATTGGCTTGACTCCTGCCCCAGGTGCCGCTGGTGGGCTGGGTCCCACCCTCTTCAGTCTCTTGTTTACCTTCCCTGTGCCTTCCCTCTCATTGCGCATTTTCCATTTCCTCTGGGCCTCCTCCTCCACCTCCCTTTTCTTCACAGCCTCCACCAACTCCATTATCTGGGGCATCAGCCTCGCTGCCTCTGCCAAAATTGTAGCACTTGACACTAGAGCTCACTTGGGTGCCGGCTCTTCTGCCGCGTGACTAAATTGCACAAGAAGCACAATATGAGCATACAGCAAATGTGCAGCCAGTCGTTTCCTTTCCACAAGTGGCCCCAGTCCCCCCCAGCCTGTCTGAGTTCCCCCCATGCCTTGGGCTGCGTGGGAGAGCCTCTGGCACCCCCAAACCTGAAAATGGTGGCTGCACCATGTAGCCAGGCCTCAGCCAGCCTCCAACTAGAGAAATCCCTCATCTGTTCCTGGCCCTCTCCATGCCTGAAACCTCGACCCAGAGGCATTGCTGCTGCCACCTCACCATGTGTCAAACCTGTGAAGATGGCCCTACAACCTGTCCCCTCCACCAGCAAACCCTCTCCAGCTGGCCCTCCCACCCCACAATGGCAGCTGTGCCATGCAGCTAGGCCTCTGCAGCCTCCCAGTCACCCATCAGGCCCACTGGCCCCTTGCTCCTCCTTGTCCACCACCACGTGCAGCAGGTCCCCATGCTGCTGCCATATAGGCCTCGGTGGCCACACCACAGTCACCAGTATCCCCTTAAACCACCCATTACAGGCATCAACCCGGGTCTGCTGGCCAAAATGGCCCCAACCTTCACAACAACCACCAGCCATGGTCCCGCAGCCCCAAAATAGGTGGTCTTCCTATGCGGTAGTGCCTTCTATGGCTCGTGGCCTTGCCATGCACCATGTTGCTGCTGCTCCTTTATGCAGGCAGCCAGTGTGTGTCCACCTCATGCCTTGGAGGCCCACACTATGCTTGCGATCTTACTCGGGGCTTCGGTCACCCTTCAGATGACATCCAGCCCTACACATGGCCCCCAGGCCAAAAAACTCTGCCCAAAGTGCCACTGCGCCATTGCAAACCACACCACCGGGTGGTCCCGTGGACTCAAAATGGCAGCCGCAACAGGTGGCCACACTACACGGCTGTGCCTTCCACAGCCCTTGGCCTTGCTACAGGTCTCGTGTGTCCCCATGCTCCCCCCTGGCTGGAATGGCCCCAAAATTCACAAAAACCCCACCTGCTACAGCCTTAGGGTGGTCCCCATCACATCTGCCACCCACTGGAACCACACGGCACCATGACCCATGGTGCTGCCACCTGCACCTGCTGTTTTAACAGTGCCACTTGGAAAAATCATGCAGCACCGTGACCTGCGGCGCCTCCACCTGCCCCTGCAGTTTGACGATGCCGATTGGAAAAACCATGCGGCATCATAACCTGTGGCACTGCCACCCAACCCTGCAGTTTTAACAGTGCTGTTCAGTGCCAACCAAGCATTGGCCTGCTGAGCTGTCAGCCCTCAGGACAGCCAAGCTGCCACAAAAATTCCCAAAATGGTGGCCGCACCATGTGGCTGGGCCTCCATGGCCCCCAGACTTTCTTTGGGCCTCCAGGCCCAGGCGTCCTTGCTGTTTCCACCTCAGGTGGTGAGTAGCCATGTGTGCATGCAGCAGAAATGTTAGTGGCCCCCAGGCCAGTCAAGCTGCCACAAAAGATGCCCAAAATGGTGGCTGCACCATGCGTCTGGGCCTCTGCAGCCCCTGACCTTTCTTTGGGACTCCAGGCCCAGGTGTCCTTGCTGTTGCCACCTCGGGTGGCGAGTAGCCATGTGTGCGTGTAGCAAAACCACTTCAGGTCCCCCATGAAAATTTCACTCAATTTTCTTCACCCCAAAGCCATCAAACGCCATCTGGCCCTGCTTGCCAGCCCCAGGCCAGCCAAGCTGCCATAAAAACACTGCAAATATGCTGTTCTGCCCACCAGCATCAACAGTCCAGGGCACGCTCTCCGCGTCAAAAGCATGCTTTTCATTCCCATAAATAAACCTTCCTCCTCACATGCTATGGCCTGCCCTTGGGCCTCAATCCCAAACATCAAAATCAACAAATCCCTCAAGTTCTGCTCCCAGAAGCCAGCCCTGCCATAGCACATATTCCTATATATTAATGTTGCTCCAGTTGTAAAAACTGCCACTAACATTTCCACTCAGACTTTTAGCAATGACAATTAAACCACAAAAAAACACTACCAGCCTGTTGTCTGACAAAAAGGCCCCAGGCCCTCAGTGCCTTATCTCAGATTGCCAACAATGTGTTGTAAATCAAGCTCTGAAACTGACATCAAGAAAGAGGGCTTACTGAGGGTTACAGGCCCTTAAATAGCCCTTAAGGACTCCTGATTAGGACCCCTCCTGGCCCCTTCCCTTGGCCAATATCCAGTGAGCTCTGAGCCTGGTAAGATGACATCATTTGTGAGGTCATAGCTCCTCCCCCTTTCCTTGCAGTCCCCTTCCCTTCCCTGTCCCCTTCCTCTCCCCCCCTATTCATTCCTGGCTGGGTCCCAGGACAACCTGGCCTGCCTTTTAGTGGCAAGTTTAATTATGGGCTTGATCTTGGACCATCAAAGAAAAGAAAAGGGAAATGAAATGTTACACATTGATGGGTTGCTGGCTGCTGCTACAATACTTTTGGATTCTGACAGTGAAAATCTTAAATTTCCCCCTCCCCTTCCCCCTTTATTTTCTCCATTTTTATGTTGTCTTGTGCCTGTGCAAGAAACATATTGCCATAAGTTTGGAATAGTAGGTTTTGGAGGAGCAGTCGTGCTGTGACCATTGGCACCATTGCTTTTTCAGACTGGGCTCCATGGCACTAATTAGATTGCATGCTGTCTATTACAGCAGTGCAAAAGCATACTGTCACCTTCAAATGTTTTAGCTGCTGCAATGAAGGAGCTCCACCTCATTGCAGGGCATGCCTTGCACGGTTTAACATTTCAATAAACATGGCGGGCAGCAGCTCACCACCCGGCCTCACAGTCCCTATGTAGCCAACTTCAGGGGTGCCCAATCCCCCTGTCAGCATATGTGCCCCCTTTCCTGCTGTGGTGTGCCAAAGTGGTGCCCAATCCCCCTTGACATCATGCCTCCAAATGCAGACATCCTTGCCAACGGGGGTGCCCAATCCCCCTGTTGGCATGTTAACCCCCCATCATTTTCCTGGTGCTGCCGCCATTATATGTCACATCCACACTGGAAGCTCCACCCCAGTGTGGGTGACATGACCCCCAACCAATGTGCTACACTGGGAGCCCACCCAAGTGTGGCCACAACCTGTAAAAACAGAAAACGGTCCAGGTGATTTTATTTATTTATTTTATCTGAAACAAAGGAAACAGACCCACTGGCTGTTGTTAGGTCTCTCACTCCCAAACCCAAGAATTACCTCTGAGAATTCTACCCTCCCCACACACCCAACCCATATTTTCATCTTCCTGAGCCTGGCGCAACAATCTTCAGTGGACTGGGAACATGTCTGCACTCTTCAAAGCCAACTGCGAACTGAAGAAATGCTGGTAAGCTGTATAATGGCATGAATAGGTTTTATTCAACTTTGGTGGATATCTCAGGCATTTTGAGAATTTTGGCACCAAATTTTCAACATGAGTTTTTTGGGACCCCTCCTCATGAATTCAGGCACTGTCATGGCATTTTTTTGGTTCCAAAAGGTGATTTTGAGATCACTGCGCAAAATCACCTTTTGGAACGATTAATGAAATGACAGTGTCACCATTCATGAGGTGGGCTCCCAAAAAGCATATGTTGCAAATTTGGTGAAAAAATTCCAAAAATGACCATGTTATGAGTGCACATTGCACAGTTCCTACGTATGCTTGTAACTTCAAGAATTTTTAATATTTTTGCTCCAGATTTTCAACATTGCCATTTTTTCACACCTTCTTATGAACAGTGTAGCTGTTATTTCCCACATCATGCCTGAAATGTGTTTTTGCACAAATGGCACACATTGGCACAGTCACTGTAGAAAAACAATGTTCAAGACAGAGTAAGAAAATCACAGTAACACTGTTCATGAGCAGAGGTCCAAAAATGCCTATGTTGAAAATTTGGTGAAAAAATTCCATAAAATTACCACTCACGCTTTTAACTTCAAGATTTTTTAATATTTTTTCTCCAGATTTTCAACATTGCCATTTTTTCACACTTCCTTTTGAACAGTACAGCTTTATTTTTCACATTCTGCCCAAAATATGTTTTCGCACATCCAGCGCACAGTAGCGCAGTTGCTGTAGGAAAACAATGTTCAGGACACAGTAAGAAAATCATAGTAACACTGTTTATAAGCAGACGTCCCAAAATGCCCATGTTGAAAATTTGGTGAAAAAAATTCCACAAAATTTCCATGTCACAAGTGTGCGTTGTGCAGTTTCCATGCATGCTTGTAACTTCGAGAATTTTTAATATTTTTACTTCAGATTTTCAACATTGCCAATTTCACACCTTCTTATGAACAGTACAGCTTAATTTTCCACACCCTGCCCGAAATGCATTTTAGCACATCCGGTGCACAGTGACACAGTCACTGTAGGAAAACAATGTTCAGGACACAGTAAGAAAATCACAGTAACACTGTTCATGAGCAGAGGTCCCAAAATGCCTATGTTAAAAATTTGGTGAAAGAATTCCAAAAAACAGACTGTTACGAGTGTATGTTGTCTAGTTTTCATGCACACTGGTAACGTCAAGCATTTTTAATATTTTCACTCCAGATTGTCAACATTGCCAGCTTTCACACCTCCTTATGAATGGTGCAGCTGACATTTTTATGTGGTGCAGAATGGTGCAGTCCCTGTGGGAAATCAACATTTGGAACACATTAACAAAATCATAGGGACATTGTTCATAAGCAGAGGTCCCACATGCTTTCATGAAGTGAGGTCACAAAATAGCCATGTTGAAAATTTGGAGTGTGAATACCAACAAATGACCAGGATGTTAGGGTTTCTAATCATAACATCCCACCCTGTACAAACTAACAGGTGTCAGGGTGTGCCTTTGGATTGTCAGCTGTAATGCTCACGTCATTGCACCCCCAGCCTGCAGCCACTGACAGGCATCCAGGTGTGCCTTGGACTCTTCAACTCCAAAGTACACACCATTCTCCTATGCTGCACCCATCTCAACATACTTCCTTATGAAATGGGGTGAACGTAAGGCCTGACAACCCCAAGGCACAATGCGACACTTGTCAGAGTTTGTAGGGTAGGGTGAAGTGAAATAGCATTAGCGTTATGGCCAACGACCCAAAGGCACACCCCAATACATGTCACTCTCTGCAGGGTGGGCTGGGGTTCACGTTGGTTCTATACTTCACTGCCATTCCTATTATGCATCTCTCTAACTCTTGTACTACCAATGCCAACGCCAGCAAGACAACATTTGGCATTGACAAATGCTTGTAAATTTTTGTTTTGGTCTTTTTTGTCCTTCTTACTTCTTTTGTTCCCCTCCTTTCCCTTCCAGTGCTTTTCTGTACTTTATGATATAGGTGATTATTTGGCTATGCTGTTGCATATATATGATATTATATGTTTTCAACATCTGCACTTTCAATGGTTATGTACTGCAGTTTAATAACACTGTGTTGTATTACCTTTGGAATTGTCTGTTTAACAATATGTAGCACCTAAGGGTGGGTAATGGATGTTTCACATGGGTACATCATGTAGTCAGGGTGTATTACATCCAATGAATTTGAAGGTTCTTTGTATTATGATGTCACTGTGATGCCACAACACTTACGTATATATAATAGTGCTCAGTCTTGCTGTAATTGCCTTTGAAAAAGGATCTTTTGGGATCTGAAATGCATCAGGCATTGTGCTTTTTAATAATCACATGAATTTGTAAATCACTTATGGTGGTGTCCGTGAGATATGAGATGGTGGGTGCTCAGCATAATTTTGCAACAAAGGACAGCATCACCAGTCATGGTTTTTTTGGAAGAAGAGCAATATATTGAGTGTTGTGAACATAATACCAGATGGGGTGTTGGTGCACATAGTCCACAAGATGGCCCAGGCCAGCAGCACAAGTACAGGGGGCGTGTGTCACATAAAAATAGCATTGTTATTAAAGTGCTGTGAAATTCAATTATTCAAGACGTGTACTTGTAATCGAGATGTGGCAAATTGAGCTTGATGAACACAAGTTGCTCAACATGTTCAGGGTCTAATGAGGATCTGTGAGGCTCCACCACATCCCCTGCTGTGCTAAACAACCTCTCTGATGGCACACTGGTTGGGGCAGCTCAGGTATTTCATGGCCAGCTGTGCTAAGTGAGGGGATGATTTCAACTTTTTGGTCCAGTACTCCAGTGGGTCAGCTGAGATGGGTTCAAGAGCTTCTGTCAAGAAGCAATTCAAAACATTGCTGGCCAAGAGTGGGTGCTGCTCATTTCTCTTTCTTTGCTCTGCCTGTAGAGATGAACTGAGTTGTGCACAGCAGTCTTCTTCCTCCATTTTTGGGGCATTCTCCACCTGCTGTTCTTGTTCTTCCAGGGCTACTTCAGTAGGCATCACATCCTTGGCACACATTGTAAAGGTGAGCTCTGAGCACAGCTGCTGATGAAACTCATTGACACAATGGGCAGGCATTTCAAGGTATAGTGTCTCACACATAAACCTCAGGCCCAGCACGGTTGAAAAAACATATGGCTTAGTGGCACAAATATCTGTGAACCTATTTCCTAATTCAGTTGTTAGATTGTGCACAAGGGCAATCACTGCAGGTGCAAGATCAGCATGGGTGGAAAATCTCTGCAGCAACTTCTTCAGTATCTGGACTGCAGGGATGACCTGACTCAGTAGTGCAGATTTTGCACTCATGTCTCATGTGCTTCTTTCAAAAGGACCAAGCACCTTTACTGTTTCTTCAATAACAGACCAGTCCTGGTGGCTGAAAATTCCTCCAATATCTGTCTCCATACTCATTTCATGGAGAACTTGCTTCTGCTCCAGTAGCCTTTGCAACAGGTAGAATGTAGAAATTCCACCGTGTTGACACATCCTGTATCAGCCTGTGCTGTGCTATCTGAATGCGCTCTTGCACCTGCCGCAGTTGGTTTGTGGCTTTAACCGAGTGATGGAAATGGGCACACATTTTTCTTGCTGTCTTAAGTGTTTAATCAACCTCTGGTGTCTTGCAGATTGACTTTGTCACCACCAGATTCAAAGTGTGTGCATAAAAACAGATGTCTTTAAAGTGCCCATCAGTCAAGGCCTTTATCATATTTGCTGCATTGACAGTCACAATGAAACCAACACGCAGCGACGTGTCTTCAGTCCACACATGCAGCATGCCTTGCAAGAAGGCCAAAATGCTGGCGGATCAGTGATCCACATGCATAATGGACACATTCAGAAGTGCAGACCTGCTATGAGACATTTTGGAGTCTACACCAGGGGAATGACAGGAAATATGTAGACCTGCACCTTCACTGCCTGTACCAGTTGGGTCTGCTGCACACCAATGTGCATTCAGAGACATGTATGCATGGTTGGAGTGTGTGCTACTCCATATGTGTTGTGCAATGGTACACATCCCCGACTGCATTTGATAGTCGCTGCAAGACTGCCTTGTGCCCATCCTCATAAATGTTGGGCATAACAGTACTGGAGAATGTTGTGCATGATGGTATCTGATACTGTGGATGCAAATGTTGTATCAGCCACCTAAAACCAATGTTTCTACCATTGAAAATGGCTGAAGATCAAGTGCAATTATTTCCCCAATTAACTGGGTGATCTGTTGTGCACATGGGTGTGATGGGTGATATTTAGTCCTTGCATGAAAGGACCGCATAATCGGTGCCAAAGAAGTCTGGGACTGTAATGGGGTCTGATGCTTTTCAATGGGCGATGTTGTGGACCGTGCAGCAGATGAATCATCAGGAGGCAAAGAGGCAGCCGCAGTTTGCCCTGACACAGTTTTGTGGTGAACTGTTACTGGTGTGGATGGGCACGAAGAAACTGTGTCCGACTCGTTGACATGATGACAATCCCCACCGCTTTGTGACTGGGAATCAACGTGATCTGGACCCCCACCAGTACCACAAGAGGGTGTTGTCGGTGTACTGTGGGACAACATACTGGATCCTTGCAGTGCACTGGCATGCTTCAGCTTCAAATGATTATTCATTGCCATAGTAGTTAGGTTAGAGCCATTTTTATCCCCTGCTAATTATGGTGTGGCACAGCCCACACACTGCCTTAGTTGGATCATGTTTGGATAAGATAAAATGAAGCTACACTGCGCTTCTAACAGCCTTACTTGAGCCACCACTTTTCACACCAATAGGGTGGCCATGGCTACTCCTTTTTTTACCACTTTTACCACCAGCTGAGCTGTGTGCTGCAACAGCACCTTGATCTTCCTCCACAACAGCGGTCTGACTTTCTTGATTAGAACTTTCCCTATCTTGTGTGGATGGAGGTGACACAACACTGCTGAAGCTTAGTGTGGACTGCTTCATTTTTATGACAGATGGAGGTTTAATGGCTTGCTTGCTCTGCTGACCATGCCTTTGCTCACTTTGCTTATTACTCCTTGCATCTTTCCTCAATTTGTCTGCAGACTCTGCAGCTCTTAGTTTTTTACTAGTCAGATATGAGGTATATTCTGACTCATCCCCAAAGTCACTCATGTGGGTGTCTATGTCATTGCCAGATGCTGATGCTGATGATAGCTCATTAGGGTCTGGAATATATTCGAAGCCAGAAGACTGGTCTGCAAACTCTGCATCCTCCTCATGTAATACATCATCAACCTCCTGAGCAGCATGACTGCTGCATTTGGATTGCATCCTAGGGGTAGGGGTACTTGTTGTCACAGACATTGTGGAAAAATCTGTTGGTGCAGTATCCAGGGTCATGGCAGTAGCCACATTTACAGTGACTGCACTGGTAGTGGTTACAGTACTAGCAGCCATGGGTTTGACATTGTCACTAGAGGCACTTGTTGAAGCAGTGGTGGTGGTGGTGGTGGCTATAGTGGAGGACAGGGTTACAGTGATAGGGACAGCAAAAGTGGTACTGATGGTACTGGTGGCACTGGCTGATGTGCTTGTACTACAGGTGGTCATAGGGACTGGCAATACGCTAGTGGTGGAAAGGGGTGAAACATCAGCAAGAGTGGCAGAAGCTACAGGGTAGCTCAAGACAGTGGCTGTGGCTGCTACTTCCTCACTTGGAGCTCTGCTAAGCTGTAATGCCCTCCTACTACTTCCATAGAAGGCTGGGGGAGAAAATTTGTGACTGCTACTGGTGGTGGTAACAGGGCTATCAATTAGGTTACTACTGCTAGAGCTTCTTTCACCACCCAACGTACTATGTAAGCTTACCAACTTGCTAGGTGAAAAAAATATTTTGGGATGCTAAATGCATCCAGATGAATGCACAGTACCTTCTGATTCGGCGTCACTGCTGCTTGCCGTGCTTGGTACAGTCAGGGCTGTGGACTTGCTGGGGCTAGACCAAGTCCTTTTATGAGTTTGCTTTTCACCAGAATGATTAATGATACTGCTGCTGGTTAATGTTACAATCAGTAGAAGTGCTATGATTAATTAACAGCACAGGCAAATATTTTATTTATGTTATGGTATACAACTATGTGTAACTGTGGGTGTAATTAATGGCTTCCTCTTTTTCCCATAGGAAACCATGGCATAATTTGCCATTACAAAGGAGTGTTTATAACGGAAAACATGCACACGGTTTCCCTCACTCTGCGCATGTGCCTGCTTGAGCCCCTTGATTCGCAATCACTGTCTCCTTCCCAAACCACAAACCCGACATGGAGAGAAACTGGCATGGACACTCAACAGTAAGTAACATAAAATAAACTGAAGTGCACCACATGGCTACTGGATTGACCATCCTCACAATATTGGGAAAAAAACGTTTTAAATAAAAGTGAAAGCTGACCACGCGCCATGACGTAATCGGACTGCAGTGGCACAGCAGCCTTTTTCTGTTTTATACAATTGCTGAGGTGAAAAAGAGAAACCCAACAATTATATAAAATAAAATCCGGGTCTGGCTGTGTGTAAACTCAGATTTACACACACCCTCAGGGTTAGATGCTATGCATAAACACCTCGAGCTTTGCTCTCGGGGTTAATGTAGCATAAAACCCCTCGGGTGTGTGTAAATTCTTACTACACACCCAGACCCATACTTTATTCTTTATGTAATACATGCAACTTGCAAATAAGCCCACAACAGAACCGTACCAAACAGGTCCAACACACACACACAATTCACTGTGCCACACCTAACACACTGAAAGATCCCAGAAGAAACTAATGGACAGATGTGTGACTCACTCTGCGCTTACACTCAGATGCAGTGGGGAAGGGAGACTAGGACCCGGATATTCAGAAGGGTTGTGCATGGCGCAACACTGTTGCACCATGTGCAACCCAATGATGTGCCTGGCATGATATTCAAATGGGGATTGTGCCTGGCACAAATCCCAATGCGTCAGAGCACATCAGTAATATATGCGGCGCAGGTGGGGGGGCGTGCCCATGCATACTCCGCACATCCCGATGTTCAGCCTGGGATGTGCTGAACCCATGCATGTGCAACTCCTACTTGTGCTGCACACAGGTGAGCCAAAAAAAAAGGAACAGTGGCTGGCCACCCACAGGTGAGCTGCCATATTGCAGGGCACAACATGGCAGCTGCCACCTGTGGGTGGCCACCCGCGCTCCGGCTGCACCTTTGTGGCAGTGCTCCCCATGCCTGATCGTGAGCAGATGTAGATGTAAATATTCGTCCTATATCCCTGGTGGGCCAGTGGACCGCTTGCAACCTGATCACGGGCTTAAGTATAAAAATAATCGTCCCATATCCCTGGTGGGCCAGTGGACCACTTACAGCCCAATCACGGGCTTAAGTATAAAAATAATCATCCCATATCCCTGGTGGTCCACGGAACCGCTTGCAGCCCGATCATGAGCTTAAGTATAAAAATAATCATCCCATATCCCTGGTGGTCCAGTGGACCGCTTGCAGGCCGATCATGGGCTTAAGTATAAATATAATCGTTTCATATCCCTGGTGATCCAGTGGACTTGCTCGCAGCCTGATCATAGGCATCAGTAAAACATTAATGCCACAGCAGCCCAATCCTGGTGGTCTGGCGTATCCTCCTCCCACCCGCCCTGAGCCCCGCCCCACCCCCCGGTCAGTGGTGGGCGGCAGCTCCACCCGCTTCCTGCCTCACCACCCGCCAGATCCTTTCACATATCTGGACTGTGTAGTATGGTATGGTATGGGCTGCATGCCCATTGGCTCACACTGTGGGCCAATGGTACAGCTACCCGTGCGGTGTCAGTTGGCAGATGGTGGGGCAAGTGGGTGAGGGCTGCACCGCGCTGCTGACTGGGGGAGGCGGGCGAGTGGGGCTCAGTGGGTGGGTGGGAGGGGGTACCGCTAGGACACCAGGGTTGGGTTGCTGTGGCATTAATGTTTTACTGATGCCCGCGATCAGGCTGTGAGCAGTCCACTGGACCACCAGGGATATAGGACGTGTTTTCTTTTAACAGATGCCTGAAATCGGGCTGTGAGTGGTCCAGTGGACCACCAGGGATATAGGACGTGTTTTATTTTAACAGATGCCCGCGATCAGGTGGTGGAGCACTTTTCTGCACTGTGCAGGGAGCATCGGTCCCTGACGGCTGCAGCCTGGCAGGGCGCCAGGCGCAAGTCGCCGAGGATCGGTGCACCTACATGCAAATTGGGCCATAATGACATGCAAATGGCCCCATTTGCATGTGCACCTTTGAATATTTCAGTTGTTGCGCCTAGCACAACAGAACTTGTGCTAGCGCATCATCCTGCTTTACTCTGGCCACTTGCACTGGCGCAGTGCCACTGCACCATGCGCACTGCGGGGTGGCCAGGGTGCGATATTCAGCGATGCTGTGCCATGGAGCAGCTCTGTTGAATATCACCCTGTCAACGCCCCTTCGCCACCGATTTGCGCTGCACCCAGGCTTGCACCACAGCCTGGCGCAGTCTGAATATCCGGGCCTTGGTGTCAAAATACTTTCTTTTTCTAAACAAAATCAGATTGTCATTAATTTTCAGTTACATCACAGGCAGCAGCCTGTCACATTCATACTACTATATTTCGCGTGGATTGGAATGTTAACCACTAGGGTTGGGGGAGACACTAAGCGGCGATGCTTACCAAACAAAACAACCCTCTGTGAATGACTGTTACTGAGCCCAGAAACAGTTCCCCAAATTATATATATCTTTTCTAAATAATATAATTCAGTCACACTAGACAGAAAACTTAAGTTCTACTTTACTGAGGAAAAAAAGGGCTCTTTTCTGACACAAAATAAATCTCTTTAAATAAAGAAAATTCACACACTGTAAGAGCAGACAGATGTGTGACTTGCTCTGCGCTTGCAGCACTCAGACGCAGTAGGGTGGGGGAGACTAAGTGTCAGACTACTTTCTTTTTCTAAACAAAATCAGATTGTCATTAGTTTTCAGATGCATCACAGGCAGCAGCCTGTCACACTCACACTACTATATTTTTTTGTGTGGTTTGAACTTTAACACAGGGGGTGTGGATTGGGGGCCACTAAGCGCTGAAGCGGCAACGCTGCTTAACAAACAGCCCTCTGTGAACAACTGTTACAGAGCCCAGAAACACTTCCCCCAAATTATATATATTTTATTATACTATATTAATTTTACTGAGATTTCACCTAGATTTGGTGTGGACTGGAACTTTAAAGTTAAACCTGGGGGAGACTATGCACAATATGCACTGGCAGTTGCATCAATTACTGTAGTAAAACCCTCCCTGAATTACTGTTTACTGAGCCCAGAAACAGTCAATTACCCTAAATTATTATATTATGCTATATAATTCTGTCACACTAGACAGAAAACTAAAGCCTGACCTTTACTGAGAGCAACAATAAAAGCCTCTGCTGCCACAGAATAAATAATATCTAAACCAAACCAAACTACACACTAGAGCAGTGTGGAATGGATGGATGCAGTCTGGGAGGGGGATGCAGACACAAACAACAGTCTTCCCTCTCTCCTAGGCTAGGCTGCTACTCCCCGTGTAACTTATCAAAAACACAAAAAAATCAGTCACAAAAAAGTATCTCTAAAACTTAAGGATCACACTCCAGCAAAAAAAAAACTAGTTCGACAACAAGATTCTGCAGTTTGAGATGCTCTGAGACTGAAGCATAGTCCCTCATCTGAAAATGCTGTCTCACAGTAAGGAGAACACATGACCTGCAGAGCAGAGAAGTCTCCGATTGGCCAAGGAAGATCTGCAAGACTAGGAAATCTCATTCCCTGAATACCTTTCCTGAACACCGAATAGTCAGGTATTTGGAACGGCCATCCGAATATTCACAACGGCCACTGTTTGTGGTATTCAGGAAATAATATTCGGGTGTGTACAGCCCTACTAAACACTTCCACAGAGAGAGAGACACACACACAGGCAGGCACACAACTGCCTTTAAATTACATGAAACCGTCTGTCTCACGCTCTCCGTGTGGGTGCTCAGGAATGATGTATGGGCTGATGGGGATTTACATGCTCTCTGTCTCTATCACTCTGGGTGGCTGATCCTCTCTCTTTCTCTGTCTGACTGTGTCGCTCATGGCACCCTGCCCGATACCACAGGTCTACCATTGCATCGTACCTTGACTTCACAAAAAAGCTAAGATTCCACCCCTGGTTACATTTACCTGCTGTGTTCTGCCAGTGTCTCCCACTCTATGGAACTCTCCAGTTCTCATCAGTGTTGTTGGGGGTGGGGGGGCACAAAGTGTGAAGAATGTGTAGCAGCATATTGTGCAGAACAAATGTCACAGATCCTCTCTATATTGTATTTGTGACATTTGCTTGTGCATACCAGCAGTGAGATATGCAATCTTAGTTGGGGACTATTTTGAGAGGTAGCAGGATACAGTGCCTTTTTCCTATATAAACAAGGGAAAATCTGTTTCTTTGTTTTTTCCCCTTGTTTAAATTCAACTCATGTTATAAGTGCAATAACCCACTCCAGCATGTGGGTTTCTTGGCATTTAATGCATGCCTGGGGTGCTGTGAGACACTTGGCTTGCGGCCTTGTGCCTCACAAAGCACCCCAGATGTGCATTAAATACCTATAAACCCGCACCCTGCTGTGGGTTGTTGCTTACTTATCCTTTTTACATATAGCAATGTTTGTCTTCATTATATTTAAGCAATATACCATGATAGGGAGTGGGTATATTGGTGGATTTACCACACCTGGTGTGGTTCGGTCACGAGGCACAGTCGAGCGATTTAACCACACCAGAAGTGGTAAATCCACCCATATGCCCACTCCTTGTCATGGTATATTGCTATTATACAATGTTCAACTTGTTTCTTTGTTTTTACAGTGATCTAAAACTTTTACAGTGGGTATACTGGAGGATTTACCACAGACATGTGATCTGTTTTGACCAATGAGGTTACAGGATTTTCATACCCCCATTGTATAATTTAAAATACGCACCAGACAGATCACAGGAGTGGTTAAAACAAAAGGCACAGATGCTCACATTTAATTCCTTTGGTTTTGGTCAAACCAGTCCTGATTAACAATGCTGTCCAGGTCATTTTTCTGAAATTGTGGAGTTTTTCAAATCATTGGATAGCCTCCAAATCTTACTGAGTCCTCATTGGTAGAAGCATTTCTGGCATTTTGTTTAGCAGTGTCCTGCTTCAGTCTTTTTTTTACAGCCAGGAGGACACAAGGACAGGGAACTGAACTGACTAGTTCAATGTGACATAGCATGCCAGTGAATATGGCAGGATTTACACGTCATCCTCTTTTTCATATTTTAACACTCTAGTACATTAATACAATGCCTCCAAATACTTTTACTATAATTACACTGAAGTGGTTAACCAACCAGTAGCTCACTAGCAGCTACTTGGTTGCACAGTCAGCATGTGACATGGCCAGACATACTATTGGCACACAAACACACAGTAACAGAAAAAGAGACATACACAGACAAACCAAAACATGTGCAAATGCACAGACAAACTCACAGGGGCCAGATGTTCTAAATGATCTGTCCAACACCCACCCACAAAATTAACCATTTGTTGCAAAACATTATGGAAATTTTATTGTTGTCCTTTTTTAGCATAAATCACAACTTTTTTGGCAAATGTACACATCTTCCGAAAATAGCAGCAGGGTTGCCTGGATGCAGTTGGGAGGATGCAGGAGCAGCATACATTTGCATCTGTGTTCAGCCCTTTTGAAAATTCAGAATACACTGCTTAAACTGTGTCTTGTGGAGCAGACATAATCCCCAAGGAGTTAGGACTATTTTTTTAAATGCAGTATTTGGGGCTTTAGTGTTAACATTCTGAGAAAGTTGACTTTAAGAATAGAAGTTATATGTTATACTGAATTCTCAACAATATTAAAGTCTGTAATTATTGAAGTTGAAATGTTTGCAATGGAGCCAGTTCCAATAGTGAAGAATTAAAGTACAGTATAATGGCATGATAGCACCACTATTATTAGGACTGAGTGTATATTCTATACTAAATCATTATTTTGTGCCATTTATAACTCAGTCATGTTTTGAGTTAGAAACCTTGAAACTGGCATGCAGACACTACATGATAGATTTCCAGCCCTATTAACTTTGTTAAAATCTCATCAGGTTTTTTTTAAGTTTCAATAGGGCAAACTTTTTTGAAAAACAGAATAATGATAAAAATTGCAAACCTACGCCGTCATGTTCAGAGCCAGCTGCAAGAGCAGTGCAGCCTGTTGCACTGCACCAAAAATAAGTCATGGCTGGTTCTAAGCAATATTCAGCCAGTTAGTGTGGTGTACTGATGGAGTGCACCAACTGACTAAATACTGGGCCATGTCGATGCAGCACTAAGCAGATATGTACTGCACTGACATGGTCCAAGGCTGCATATGGACCACAGGAGAAAGCATTGCCAAAAAGGGAGAGAACTAGGACTCCTGCGGGTCATATTCAGCCCCAGCATACAAATGAGCCCAGTGCATTTGCAAGGCACTCAAGGACATTTCCATGCCCAATATGGGCTTATTTGCACATGTTGTGCAGCAACCTCTTAGCACCCATGTTGTAAATTGAGAATGACAAGCCTGGTGTCTAGTGGACCTCCCCCTCACCCAATCACCCTCTATATCATATACATTTATAGACCCTTGGTGTCGAGTGGGTCTCCCTCCCCCTGATTGCCCCAGTATCATATACATTGATAGATCCTTGGCATGTAGTGAACCCCCTTCCCGTGGTCACTCCCATATCATATATATTAATAGATCTCGGGTGTCTAGTCGCCCCCCCTCCCCTTAATCATCCCTGGCCTACTGAACAATTGTAATCCCTGGTGGGCTAGGGCCTGCCACACTGAGTGCCAATGCCTTCACCCATGTGTGTGCCTCTCCACACCCACCCATCCACTGAGGACTCTCGGTCCTAAACCCCTCACCCTGATCACTACTTACCAGTAATGCCATAGTAGACTAGCAGCCAGCAAAGTTCCCTGCTCACCTCCATACTGACCACCATCTGACAGTCGCAGAGTGCGACCGCAAGTAAGTACAGTACTGGAAATTGCGTGCTGTGACTGGGAGACAGCAACTGGAAAGGAGGTGAGTGGAAAGTTTTGCTAACTGCCAGAATGCTATGGTATTACCAGTGATTGGTGACAGGCATGGGAGGAGTGGGGTGGTGAGTCCTCAAAGTGGACAGGTGAGGGGGCAGACACATGGGAAGGGGCTTTGGTGCTCGGTGTGTGTGTGGAGGACCTAGCTCACCAGGGATTTAAATTATACAGGGGACCAAGGACAATCAGGGGAGAAGGGTCCACTAGAAGCAATGGATCTATTAATGTATATGACACCGATGTGATCGGGGAGAAGAGGTCCACTACATACCAAGGATCTATCAATGTATATGATACAGGGATGACTGGTAGAAGGGGGTCCACAAGATGCCAGGGATCTAGTAATGCATGATAAGGGGGTGATTAGGGGAGGGGTGCCCACTGGACACAGGGATGGGTTGCTGCAGTACAGCCATTCTGCATTTGGTGGGGCTTATGTCCATAGTGCTGTGGTGAGATAGAGCTGTCACGCTGGTAAATAGCACCACCCTGGGGGCTGTTAAGCACCACTGAAACCATTTCAGAATACTGATGCACTGCCATGCATGAGGGTACCCTCATTTGCTTAGGCACATAGGATTTGTTAGCACAGTTGTGATGCCCGGCTTGGGCAGTGGTTTGGGGGCTTCTGAATATGGCCCCACCTGGAGCATTGGCACAAACCCAGGTTAACGTGCATGCTAACTCATTAGTGCCCACACTAACCTAATATGGGGCCTCTTGTGTTTAGAACGAGTAAATAGACCTACTCACTGGCAAAAAATAAAACAATACTTTTTAAAAATATATATTTACAGGAACAGGTAGTTATGCTGAGCATGCAGGAGTGTCTATAGCACAAAAAGTCAAATTACAACTTCCTTCAAGAGTATAAAGCACTGGAAAAACAGTGGTGTTCTGTCCTCAGTAAGAAATACACAAAAATGATTAAGGCTACTGTGGCCAGGAACCTTAACAAAATAAACACTAAATTGATTAATATGGACTTAACATCCTAATTTGGCATCCGATAAATAAGAAATATAGGTGTAGGGATTTCCTCTTCTGGAGAAAAAAAAACAGAACAATATCCTGTCCAATTCTATATATATATTTACAGAAAAAGGCTACCCCTTATGAAGTGGTCAATCTAGACTACAAAACTTTGGTTAGTAATGAGCCACAGTTTTAAATATTTTAGAAATAAAGTATACTTATTTTTTTTACCAGTCAGTGGGTCTATTAACTTCATGTAAATATTAGGTTTTGCCTGTGGCTGGGGAACAGATTCCTCCCAGTTTCTGTAGTTGCAGGCAGTGTGGGGCTCACTGACACTTCTGCTTCTCAGATGGTTTGAAAATCTGACATTTTCAGGTTCATTGTATTTTTACTCAAAGGCAATGATTTTGTTATTTTGGAACAATGCCTTTAAAATATAAAAAAGTGTTTTGAACATTTTAAATGCTTACTGGTCATACATGCATTTTAGCACCTTTTTTTCCCCAGAAGGGTTTTTCTTCTGACAGCCAGTCTGCCCCAGTCCATGCCTGCTGACAATCACCTCCCTCAGGACTCACCTACAATAATTCCCCCTTGGATTACCCCTGGTAGAAGCAGGCCAGGAGGGGGGGCCATATCCCCCCCAAGCACATATCCAGGTCCGCAAGGTGTCCCAGGGTGGAGGTGCGGGCATGAGATGATCCCTGGAATCATCCACTGGCTTTTTTCTGCCCCAACCTGAAGGCATGCTGTTAGTGCCAGTGAGCATGCGTGTGGAGGCACACAGTCACCACGCACTCTGCTGCCAGCCATCCCACAACTTGTCACACCCATTGCCCTGAAACCGCACCGCCACATGGTGACAGTTTAGGAGCAGTGTGGTGAACCCCCCCCTTCCCCAGGAGAGGAGAGGAGAGCAGTCCTCTGGATGTTCAGTCCTCTTCCTCCCCTGCTGACCCCCAGGACCCAAATTCATGCCTCAGTCAGGTCACTGGTGTGTCACAAGCTGTGACATTCAGTATTTCAACTCTCAGTGCCACCGGGCCGGCTGCATGTTAGCAGGTTTAATGAATTTTTAATAAGATGTTTTGACAAGACCACAGGGCATGGGATAAGTGGGTCATGCAGTCATGGCCTCAGCAGCTAACTGGTAATATAAACTATGTAAAAAACAAAAAACAAAACTTGTATGCCATTGCTCCTTCCCCATCACAAAGCCCCAGAAACAACCTTTGAACACTCCCTACCTCTCTCTCTCTGCATTCATGACTAGCTCCACCTACACACACACACACACACACACACATATATACACACACACACACACTCTTGGGCAGTCTTCCTTGACTTGACTCCCGGTATCATCATTTAAACCCTAACCTAATTTCACTGTGCCCCCCGCTCCAATCTAGTGTTGCTGCTCATACTCAGATCTTAAGTGTGGCACTGAAAGCCCATCCCTGTGCTTCCAAATCCTCTCCCAATCAGGAAATATGGCCTCTTTCACCCATCCCTGGTGACACAGAACACCCTCACTCCCCCAACTAGTGAATCAGGGACAGAAGCCATCCCTAGTGTGACCAAATACACATACTACTAACCAGTGAATGCAGCACTAAAAGCCAAATTCTGTGTCACCACCATAAGCACCCAATCCTCCTGACCAATGAATGGGGCACTGGGACATAATCTCCAGTGCTCCTGAACAACTCACCCAACTCCAGACAGTGAGTGCAGCACCAGAAGCACACCCAAAGTGCTGTAAAAAAAACCTCCCACCAATATGTTAAGGAAAGCCCATACTTGGGAGTCACTTAACACCCCCTAAACCCATGAATGCAGCACCAGGAGACTATTCTGATACTGACACCAATTACTCTGCCATGATTAGTGAATGCAGCACTAGGAGCCCATCCCCCAATCCATCCTGAGAACAATGAATGTGGCACTGTAAGCCCATACACATTGCTGATGAACAGGACATCCCCCAAACAAGTGAATGCAGCACTGGGAGCTCATTCCTGTTACCGTGGAACACCCTCCACCCAACCAGTGGATCCATCACCAGTACTGCCTCTGACAACTCCTCCCCAACCAATGAAAGCAACACCAGGATCCTATCTCTGATTTTGCAGAACACTCCCTTAACCAGAGATTGCAGCATTAGGATCACATCCTGGGTGCAGCTTATAACCCTCATCCCAACCCCTCTCCAGGTGATGATTGGCACATCCAAATCTAGTTCCTTGGCCAGACATCATTTACTTCTGATTATCACAAACTACATACAACAGATTTATGAGCCTACATTACATTTCCCCTAATGCAGGCTCATAACTTTGCTAATTTTCAATATTTTTACCCCAAATTCCCCCCATGCAGCCCTATTGGCTCTGGCCAGAGTTTGTTTTTTATTGTATCTGGCAGGAGGAGATCAGAATCATGGCCTGCCAATTGCAGAGGGGAAGGAGGGGGGATGCCTTGTGGTGAGTCACCACCAACAGGGCCCTGGATGACCCAGCATCTAAGGACCTCAAGGACAAGCAAGGTAGGTTCTGAGATGAGCTGGAAAGGTTGGTCTATCACTGGAAACCATTCTAGTTGCAGAGTAAAACTCTAACAGGGCCTTCTGCTGTCTCAAGAACAAATAATAATTAAAAGTGAAAGTACGATTAAAAATTGAAGTACAAAACAAAAAAATTGTAAAGTGCAATCATGCTCTGTACCTCAAGAAATAAATACTAAATACTGTACCTTACATAGTGTAAAAAGAAAATATAAAATAAATAAATAAAAGAAATATTAAACTGTACTGCTCTTGTGTGACTATTTTTTTTTTCATATTTTTTCCACCCTGATGTGGTGTGATTGTTTGGGGCATTCAACTGCCAGCTCGACCCTCCCGGAGGGCAGCAGGCTCACTCACATGATGAGGGGTCAGTACGGCCATTCCCTGACTTGCTGGGAGGCCACCCTATGCCTTCCCATGCCAGGCAAAGACCGAACCCCTCCAGTGCGATTCTGAAACAGACCTCCAGGTGGGCAGAGTGTGGCCATCAAGCTGCTAGCTCGTGCCCAGCCTTTTCCTCCATTATTTGACTCCTCTGGAGTGTGGATGTGCAATGATGTCTGGGCACTGGATGCTGACGTCTGCCTTACTCCACCCACATACACCAGCATTAGTAGTGCCCTCGGTCATCATCAGGGGCTGTTACGGCATGGTGGAGTCCCTCAGCCCTCCGCAGGGATAGGAGAACAGTCTCCAGATGCTTGATCCTAACCCTCCCCTGCCGACTACCGATGACCCGGGTTCGGGAACTGCGGTGGAGTCCCTCAGCCCTTCCCAGGGATAGGAGAGCAGTCTCTGGATGTTTGATCCTAATCCTGCCCTGCCAACCACCGATGACCCGAGCTCATTCCTGAACCTGGGTCACTGGCATGGCGTGAGGTGTGGTGTCTGATGCCTCAACCCTCAGCGCCACCGGGCTGGCACTTGTGTGACTATTAAACATGGGCATTTGGGGGACTTTAGGGGATATATAGGGGGACAGGTATCCAGAATTTCTTGTTAATACCTAAACAAAATCTCATGTTATGACTGGACTGCTTCTGTGTAATATTTGTGAAATAAAGACAGGCCATGAGAAGAGAGACAGAGTTGTGTTGCACTGCACTTTCACAAACATCATGCAGATGCACCCCATGAAAGTCACTTTACCCTTTTTATATAACCCTGGGCATTTAGAGGTCTTTTGGGGACACCTTGGGGAACATCTATCTAGAATTTCCTGTTAATACTGCAAGAAATTCCAAAGTTAGGAGTGCCTGTGTGTGATAGTTTTGATGCAAAGACAGGCCCTGAGAAGAGAGATAGAGCTGTGATGCACTTTCCCAAACATCACACAGATGTACACCTCGAAAACTACTTTACACTTAAAGTTAGAACGCTGTTAGTAAACACCAGCACAGTAGAAGGAATGAATGAAGTCCAGTGGATTGCAACAGTAAGCATGAAGGCCAAATGACTAATCTTCCATCACTGGTGCTATACAGAGGTGCCTAGTATAGTAGAGTGGAAACAAGCATTTCATAAACTAGCTGCTCATGAGAGGCTCTTCCATCCCACTTTGCCAACCATGATCTTGTAATCTATAAAAAAAATATGGAGTCCATACCTCTAATATGCTCTATGCCAGCTCCTGTCTCTACCTCAGATCACGTTTGGAACTCTCAGTCACTTTCTTGCCCACCAGGCATACTGTCACTCAACTAGATATATTACTTTAGGCAAACCCAACAGATGAATACCTTTATTAACCTTAGGGCACTATCAAAAAGCAAGTTATTAATCTAGCAGGATAATGTCTCAGGGCACAGGAGCCTTCATCCCCTACCACCATCCGTAGAGCGACCTGCACAGTGGTGGACAGTTAGATGAACACCCCTCTATAGAGCTGGGGGCCTGTTTGTTTGTTGCACTAATTTACCATAGTGAGAAGTGGCCTAAATACAATATTTTACTGTTGTCTAGTTTAGGTCCTACAAATACTTTGTAACAAGATATGCATATTACTTAGAAACATAACATTGAACATGTAGGCACAAAAAGACCATTTCCCATCCAATTTGTCATTTTTTACCCTATCATACCCCAGAACTTAATGTCTAGTCAGGGTATTGCCCTCACCTCAAACCAAAGGAAACCTGTACAGTAGGGTTGGTTGTAGAAATACACAGATACAAACCATATGAAGCTGTATGAAAAAACTCAGTTTATTTGAGACAAATCTCAGTCAACCCTCACGGTTAAGGGTGTTGCCATTATACACTGCCCCAGTGCTTCACTCAGTAGAGCTTCCTCAGGGGGCCACCTCATCTCCCTTGTCACCTGACCTGCTACTTTCATCCTGTGTACCTATTAAGATTTTTACTTTGTCCCAACTGTGTTTGAACCCATTTGTGGGTCTTGCACCCACCACCTCTGCTGGTTGGCTATTCTATGGCTCAATCACTCTCTCTATAAAATAAAACTTTCTCATATCCCTCTTGAATATCCCCCCTGCTAGCTTTCACTCATATCCATATGTTATTCATTTGCAGGTCTTGTAGAATGTTTCCTCACTGTCTGCCTTGTTCATTCCATTCAGGAACTTGAAGGTCTCTGTCATATTACTCTCTCCCTACTGGTATCCAGTGAGTATATTGTAAGGGTCTTAAATCGATCCTCATAGCATTTGCCCTGCTGGCCCTGTATCATTTTGGTTACCCTACACTGCACTATTTGTAGGCTATATTTATCTTTTCTTAGGTGGGGGCTCAGGAGCTGGAAACAATATTCCAGAAGTGGTCTCCTCAGTGCACTGCAGAAAGGTAACGTCAACTGCTTCCTCCTACTGTCTACCCCCTCCTGATACACCACACCATCCTGGTTGCCTTGCTGTAGACCTTGTTACAATGGCTAGAATATTTTAGTGAGTAACTTCTAATGATTCCTACTGTAGGTCCCTTTCCTAAGTCTTAGTGGCCAACTTAACCACTGCCATCTAATATTATATCCTGGGGTTACTATTCTATATGTGCATCACTTTGCACTTCTTGGCATTGAATTTCAGCTGCCAAACAATATACCACCTCTCTTCTTTGCAGGTCACTATGTAGCTCCCTAACCTCTTCCTCACTGTCTACCATGCCACAGAACTTAGTGTCATCTGTAGAAACATATATTGCCTTGTATTCCTTCTCCTATGCCATTGATTAACTTTTTATAAAGGACCATCCCTAGGACAGAATACCTGAGGTACCCCACTTGTGACTTCTCTCTCATCTGACTTGACCCTATTTACCACCACCCTCTGTTGTCTTCCCCACCAACCAGGTTCTTAACTATCTAACTAGATTATTTGCTGTTCCCAGATCATCTTACTTCTTTAACAACCTTCTGTGTGGCAAGATCGATAGCCTTGCTGAAGTCAATGCAGAAAAAATCCACTGCTTGTTCTTTATTCATTGTCAAATAACATTATCAGGTTGCTCTGACAAGATATCCTGGCCACAAAAGTGTGCTGCTTAGAGTCCTGGAGCCCATTTCTCTCCAGAATAGGTTCTTCTTGACTAGTGTCTGTTAGTTTGCCAGCTATGACAGTAAGTCTAATTGATGAGTAGTTTCCAGGTTGCTCTTTGTCTCTTTCCTCATGTAGTAGAACTAAGTCCGCTACCCTCCAATTTTTCAGTACCACCCCTGACTGTAGGGAGCCATTGAATAGCCCTGCCATGGGTTTAGCTGGTTAAAATGACAATTCTATTAGCACAATTGGGTGCATTCCATTCTGGCCCTGGAACCGTATTTATTTTCAGGGCTGCTGCCCCAATTCTGACCATTTCTGCCATAATTACCACCTTCCCCATTTGTGGGATTCCTCTTGCAGCAGCTTTTATAGTGCTTTCAGGCATGGACCAGCTATCCTCCACTGTAAACACAGAGCAAAAGTGGTCATGAAGAATGACTGCTTTCTGCTTGTCCTCCTCTATTACCCTGCCCCATTAGTAAGCCTTATAATGCTCCCTCTTGTTATTTTTTTCCTTAATGTATCTGTAGAACTATTTACCCCTTGTTCTCCTCCACAATACACAGTTTTATGTCTGCTTTTGCATCCATGACTGCCTTCTTGACCTTCCTAATCCTTACAATCACTACATTCCTCATCTCCCTGTTTCTCTTGGTATCTAATTAGGGGCCTTTATTCAATGGCAAGAAAGAATGCTGGGCTCTCATTGGTCAATCTGGGACTGGACCCATGATGTTATCCCAGTATGACATCATGGGTCTAGTCCCAGCACACAGATAACCGCATCAACATTAACGGAATCAATGCATGCACTTCAATGATCCCCACTCAACAGCCGCTTCACTATTTCCTACTCGCAAGCAACTTTCAGTGTCAATGGCTCCTAAACCCCAAAACAGCCAGCAGTGTAGATGGACAACTGGCTATGCAGCATTTTCCCAATAAAATTATTTCTCCCTGCTCCCCATGCAAAACAAGCCACCTTCAGTGTCCCTGGCTCCTAAACTCCAAAATGGGCTGTAGTGTAGATGGAGAACTGAATGGGCAGCAAAGTATTTCTCCCTGCTCCCCATTCCAAAGAAGCTGCCTTCAGTGTCCCCAGCTCCTAAACTCTAAAATAGCCAGTTTTGTAGATGGACAACTAAATAGGCAGCATTTTCCAAAGAAAATAATTTCTCCCTGCCCCACATGCCTAACAGTAAACAAGCTGCTGTGAACAGCTTTCACAACGTCTCTCTCATTACTCTTGTCAGGCACGTGCTTGACTGCCCATTTGTGTCAAAAGCTACATGCACAGCTGGTATCTGTTAGCATGTCTTTCAAACTACTTCTGTATTAAAAAAAATCAACAGCAGGGCTGAGTGACTTACGATCACAGCTGAAGCAGAAGTCTCTCGGTCCCTGGAAGTCAGTTGGCTGATCAGCTCCATTTTGCGAGCCAGTCTCAGTAAAGGCAGAGAGACTGGCTGATGAAACTCAGGGAGAGAACCCAAGACAAACAAACAAAAAAAAAAAGAGGGAGAGAGAAACGGACACTTAAAACACAGATGGGGGGATACAAACACTGATAGATAGATGGGCTAAAGAAGGAACTTAGAGCTACACAACAGCAGAACCTAGTGGACCAAAAAAAAAAAAAAAGCAGGACTTTTTTTGTATCCTTCCACAGCCCAAAAATACAGTAAAACTGCCTTAAATTTTCTTTTTTTAATCTTTTCAATATTTGTTACCATAATGAGCCATTGTTTAATAGCAATAATGTACTCCAGGGTGTGTGTTGTGCTGGGATAATGTCACTTCTAGGGTGTTGGATGCACTCGGCCTGCATCCTTGTGCCCAACCACCCCAGGCATGATGTTATCCCAGCACAACACACACCCAGTCATGCATTATTGCTTAATTTTTATAGCTCTCACTACCTCCCTAACCTTCTTCATGAACCAGATTAGTCTCTTGTGCCTGCCACTCTTAGTAACCATTCTCAGGCATGACTTAGTTACCTCTAGAATGGCACCTCTAATTACTCCTCACATTCCCTCCACCCCTTACTTTTTCCACTGCCCTCATCTTATCCTTGACTAGTTCTTATCTGGTCAGAGTCTACTCTTCAGAAATCCAGAATCATAGCCTTTGATGAGAATATACAGGTACTCAGGGCCAGTTCAAACCATATGTTTTTATGGTCACTGGACCCCAGTGGCTCTGCAAGCCTCACCCCACCTACAATTTCTGAGCTGGTGAGCACTGTGGATTCTCTGACCAGCTGCACCAGCATGCAGTCCTGTAATATATTTTAGGTTAAGATCCTCAACTACCACTGCCTCTCCCTTTGCTATGCCATCTTAATCTCTTTCCCTAGTTCTGCATCTCCCTTGTTGCCTTGTTACAGCAACCTGTAGACTGCCCCCATGAGTAGCTTCTTACCTGATGTGGTCATAACCTGCATCTACAGAAATTCTGTCTCCCGTTCCCTTCCCTGATGGACCCCTCCTCTCTGTGTCTTCCTTGACATAAAGACTACAACATCCCCTTATCCCATGCCCCTATCCCATCTACACATTGTGTGTCCTAGTACTGCTAAGTCCCAGTAATTTTTCCTGGAGGCCTATGTTTCTGTCATGGCCATGAGGTCCAATGCCGCATATGCTACCACATTCCGGAGCTTACTAATTTTTTTCTGTAGGCTCTTGTTATTTATACAGACCATCTTCAACATGTGTCTTTACCCCTCCCCTTCTTGTGCATCTTTCCCGTTGTCCACACATTCCTCCTTAATTTCCAGTCTGTTACCTGTTATCTGTTCACTTGCAATCTGGCTCCTTTTCTTACATTATTGTAGACCCCTCTTAAGATACCTACATCCCTAGTGCTTCTAAGTCCTAGCTATGTTCCACTTTAGTTCCCTTTCCTCTGTGGTGCCTCCAGCCTCAGTACACCCCACTTATTTTAGATGTCCACCAACATAGACATCAAAGTTGTTACCCAACCCAGTAACCCCCTCTCTACTTGAAACCCATGCACTTGACATTATTTGTTATCTTGCTTGAATTGCTTTTGTCTGGACTGTCTGTATAGTTATACTGTATGTGTTTTTTGGAAAACTGTTTTCAATAAAATGAATGAATGCTAAAGATTGTACTTTCAGTTAGTGGCACTTTTACTTTAGCTTTGTGAACAAGGTATTTAGGTCATAATGAAAGTGACATGAAAGCCATGCAGTAACAGAGGATAAATTTGAGAAATCCAGTTTGGGGCACCAAAGTTCCTTGGGAAGTAGATTTTTCCTCTTTCTGTCAAAGTGACTTTTTATTGAAAAGATACCCAGAAGATTGCTTTACAGCAATGCCCTGCATGGTGTTGTTGAACAGTAGATGAACTTGACAGTACTCTTAAGGCCCTGTATATCACCACAACATCCAGCTATTTACTTTTCTGGGCCCTGTGTAAGTCTTGTTTGGGCCCCTTATCTTTCAGATGTTTAAATGATGAATCCCTCATCCCTTATATTTTAAGATGTGTAGTTCCTAGTAAATATTTTTTTAACAATGCATTACATGAGGAAAAAATAGGTTTGACTTGCTGGATGGGCTTTGTATCCATTGCAGTGAAAGTTGCTGTTTTTCAAAATTTATTTTATTTGTGGTTTTAGATTAATTATTTAATTATTTAATTGTTTAATTAGTATTTTGGAAAGACCTTTGAACGTCAGCTCTTTTATAAAGGTTCCACATCAGGGTGGACAATAAGACAATACACATATTCAGTGGTTACAGAGGTCTGATCATTAGGCATTAAAGAGCGATTACATGACAATTAGACAAATAGGAGAAAAAACTGAGCAGTTGTAATTGAATACTAAGCTATTTCTAATTGGTTGCCCTAGGTAGCACACCCCTGGAAACCTCCAAATCCGTTGATAGACTATGGCAGAGTAACTGCATAGGGTTTAACGCTATCCCAGATAGCGAGAGGCTGGGTGACAGTGAAACAAGGGGATTGGGTTTGAAACCAACCACAGAGAGCGAGAGGTGGGGGATAGTGAAGCAGGGGGCTGTGATGGGGGAGCAGCTCCAGAGGGCTTTGTCGAGTATATGGTGTGTGTGGGGGTTGGGAGGGCAGTACCAAGTGCGTTTAAAGAGGACTGATAGCTTACTTAAGCCCTTGGCTAGGCTGGAATGGAGGCAGGGTTCTCAAGGTAGCCCTGCTGGGTGTTACCGTGGGGGTAGGCCTGTCTATCAAGTGTGGCCTGAGAAGCAGGTGCATTTTGAGTTAGACATTAGGTGCTGTTTGAGGCCTAATTTGAATTGAGACAGGCTGTTGTTTGTTTGTAATTTCATTGGGAGTTCATTTATCCAGAGGGGGTCCCAATAGGAGAAAGCACGCTGCCCTAATGAGGTTCGGCTGAATGGTATGGACAGTGCTCCATTCTTCCTCCGTCTGGTGATGTGTGTTGAGAGAGAAGCCTCGAGCAGGTTTCCTATACAGGGTGGGGTTTTTCCGAGGAGTGCCTTCTTTCCTAGGAGGCAAGTTTGGTATTTTATCCTGTCTTTTAGGTTAAGCCAGTCTGTACGCTCATGCAGGGTGCAACTATGAGTGTAGTGCTCTGCACACAGGGTGAGGCGGCATGCCTTATTGAGTGCAATTTAGACCCTTTTGAGCACTGTATCAGTTAGCAGCTCCATAGACCACCAGTCCGTAGTCTTTCATGGAGAGTATGGAGCTGGAGACTGAGATTCAGAGTGCTTACAGGGTGAGGGATTTCTTATGCCTATAGAGGACACCGATCTTTGTGTTTACCACTTTGACAAGGGAGTCTACGTGGTGCATATAAGTGACAGAGTCATCAATGGTGACTCCAAGGTACTCTCCAGGTTAGATCCCCTGTCCTCTGTGTGATTTCATTCATATTTAAAGTCACTCCCACTGGATGTTGATCAATTAGATAGCATTTTCAGAATGTATTACATATGTGGGTTGGTCCTGGTATTTGTCAATGTCAGGACCCCGTATTTCACACATGTGACTCACAATTCTCATTCTCAGCCATGTTCTGATCCGCTTTGGGCCCCCTTTTTCTCAGACTATATATGTTGACCTCCTACACTGCTAACTGTTTTAATTATTATCAGTTGCTGTATATGCTAGAGAAGGGATTATGGCCAGGATGGATGATATTGTGAGAGAGTACAAAGATAAACTAGGCACAGAGAGGGTGAAGGATTAGACAGTGGTGGTATATAGACCTCAGAATTGTAGTAAAGGCACAGAACAGGTATTTGGAAAGAGATCAGGAAGATTTCATTGCAAGGAGAGAAGGTAATGGTGCATAATTTCAATCTACTGCATGTAGATAGGAGCATTCGTAAGGCCAGCAGTGGCAAATGCAGATGCTTCAGTGGAATTAGTACTCTTACATTTGCAATTTGCCTTGGTTGGCCTCCAGAACTCTAAACAATCCTTTTTGAAATGAAATGAGAATAAAACAAGTGTCATGTCATTTGGACACCACATAAGATAAACAATTTAGTTAAAAGTTAGTTAACCATTCTTTCTAAGGATGGATTTATTTATTTTTATTTATTTATTTCATTTTTGTTGACTGGGTAAGTGCACTAGACAAATCCTGCCTATTTTCAGGCACGACCCGGGAGAGGGGAATACAGATGAATGCCAACTGACCTTGAACTAGATTAAGCTGTTGGTGGTATTTTTTTTAGCGAATGAGGAAAATTTGGCCATGACACCGGGGAAATTCCCCTACTCTGTAGGGTGGAGTTTCCGTTTCTACCTGACCAGCGTTATGGCAGGATCATGTAGAGAAGTGCCTACCTGCGAGGATGAGTCGCTCATATCTTTTGCAGTGGAAACAACGAGTGCGGCAGGTTTGGAGGTACAGCAAAATTTTCTAGATATATCTGCAGAGAACACATTTCTGGCTCATGGAACTCCTGGAACTGAATTTTCTGCTTTTGAAAGTTCGAATATGTTGCAAGAGGAAGACGCTGTGAAAGAGATTGTATCGACTCGCATACTGGAACGAAACTCCCAGGCTGCAGTGGGAGTAACGTCGTCTTTTCCCCCAGTTACTTCCGGATCTCCCTCGCATAATTGTGAAGAGCAGCAAAACTCAGTGAGCCTTGAAAAAGAGACGGCCACAGCAACTTTGAACACTGGCACACAAAAGAACATTACCGTAACTGTTGCAAGTGATATGCCTGTTTATCTTACAGAGCCACAGGTTTCGTCTGCTCAGAAGAATCAGGAAGCGTTGCAACAAAGCGGTTCCTGGTCGGTAGCAACAGCGCTTAAGACGGCAGGATGGATGCGTTCTGAGGCTGGGAAGTGGATTCTGGATCCGAATTGGGGAAGAGATAAACTTAATTTTCCAGACTTTGTGAACAGGCCTGCAACTGACACGAGCTCCACGAGTACCACATCTTCAGAAGGACACTGTTAATATTTCTAATGTTAATGCTGTGAATATGATGTCTTGGGGAGATTTAATGGATACAGTTGAGTCAGGAGATAGGCAGGTTTCCAAAGATTGTGTAAATGTACCACTTATTTCCTTAGAGGAACCCCCATGTTGCTCTAACCTCCAAAGATAACCTAAAACAGAAACCTGTCGTAAGTACACCACAGAATAATGCCACCTTGCAAGACATTTCTGAGATGAGTACTTCTAATGATTTGGACTCGTCTCATATTAAAACCCTAACATCACAGATTTCAGGCCATCCCCCTGTATTGTCAGATCTGTTTAAAAACAAGCTAGAGCCAGCCCCTCGCAGAAATGCAGTTCGCCTTCGGTATAGAGGAGGGCTTGCGGAGTTCCCTGACAGATACTATGTAGCTAGAACTCTGTTAAAAGATAAACTACATTTTGCAGCATCTGATATTTATGCCTTAATACATATATCAGGTGAAGAAACTTTGATATAAGTTTTAAAACATCTACTAGTTTGGACCGTTTCTGGCACCTATATACTCTCCAGAAAAATGACCCCGTCTGGACTCCTTTCTCAGTTATACCCTTGTCTAAACCTACATTTAGAACAGTGACAATCATGTTTAGAAATGAGGGGGTGAGCGTAAGTGATATTTATCACTGGCTGCAGAATCATTGTAATGTTTTATCACCTCCTGAAGCCATTTTAGACGATGAGGGATTATGGACTGGGGGTTGGAGATTTAAAGTGAAACTTTTTCAAAACAACTCAGAAGTTGTGCATTTACCAAACAGCTTCTTTCTAGGGAAGGATAGAGGGGTTTGTTTTTATGGAGGCCAACCCAGAGCATGTTACAAGTGTGGTGCCACCACGCACTTAAGTAGCACATGTGACTTGCTCAAATGCAGTTTATGTGGAGGTTATGGACATCCTAGCATGTCATGCACGAACGTTTTTAAGTGTAATTTATGTAATGAAATTGGACATGCCTATCACCAGTGCCCCTGGGCAAGTAAAAATAGGTCACATAGTTGGGATTCAGATACCTTAGTACAGAAAGCGCAGGATAAGGTCAAAGAACATGGACCTTCTATGACTAATCCTTTAGATCACCCCTTACAAACCTCTTCAGCAAACTCAAAATGAGGTTACTCATACAAAGAATGCTTCTGACCCCTCTCCGGAATCTCTTGCTCGACTTCTGCACTGTACGTAGACAATGAAGGTTTTCAAATTGCTAAACGAATCACCAGAGCTAATGCTCGAAAATCCTCTAAACTGCCTGATACTCCTATATCAAATATTTTCGACTGTTTGAAAGGAGATAAGGAGGTCTCAGACGGTGAATCAGATGCATCCCCACTACCTTCAGATATCGATACCCTGTCTCTAAACCTCCTGATGTTACTAGGAAAAATTAATGAATACAAAAAAGGAGGAAAAAAGAAAAAACATATCAATAACTGATGGTAGTGGATAAGGGTCAAACTTAATTATGGATTCGTATTGCATCCTTAAATGTCTGTAGTCTCAGAAGTTATAAAAAGATTAAGTTTTCTGCAGTACGCCAATTCTCTGGGTTTGGACATTTTATTGGTGCAAGAAACTCATCTCTCTAGCCTACCGACATTAAACAAATAAAGTGAATGGTACAAAGGCCCTCTTATTGGACTTTTGGAACGGACTCAGCAGATGGTGTGGCTATTTTGTTTTATTCCACAATTTTCGTAACACGAATACTTGATATACTTCCGGACGAGCTTTCATGCTAGATGTCATTAGATATTCCTTTCCACTTAGACTGATAGTTATATATGGACCACAAGTTAAAACAGCTAGGATAGCTTTATTGGATTTAATTAAACCTTTTTTATGCACCAGCAAGCACATCTGTTGGGGTGGGGATTTCAATATTTCCATTGATACCAAGCAAAAGTCTTCATTAGGAAAAAAGATATATTGTGACTCTATAGCATTAACTAATTTGATAAAGGATGCAAATTTAGTTGATGCATATCGCAGATTGCACTCGGACACAGGTTATACGTATTTTAGATCAATCTATTGTACTAGAATAGATTATTTTTTTGTCTCTCGTGGTTTGGTTCCTGTTTCGGTCACTGTACGCCCCACTGAAATATCAGATCACTGTCTTTTGTCCTGTCGCTTCACTATAGATTCTTTTAATGTTCCTATTGCACATACAACTTTTTGGAAGCTGAATAATTCTTTATTTCTCTCTATATTAGTGCAGTCTCAATTACGAAATATCTTTCAAGCCTGAGTGTCGGTAATGATTTGTTATGACTCCTTATGGGAATGGTGGAAAGATACAAAACAAGATTTGACCAATTATTTTATAGCTTTGGGAAAGAGGTTCTCTAGAGATAATTATTCCAACTATTTAATGTGCCGAAACCAATTATATAAATTAGTGTTGCTTCAATCTACATCATCAGTAGATTACTCAACTCAGATTTCTAAAATAAAACATGATATGTTGATGTATCAATACGACAGAGCCAAATCCTTAAGTTACCTTATGAAAACTGGAACTTTGATTTCTCCAACTGAGGATCCTTTTTTCGCTTTTAAAAGTAGGCTCCAATCTACGATTATGATTGGTTTGCAAAATGATCAAGGTAAAGTAGTTAGCTCTATTCCAGAAATGACAGCAGTCATGTCGGACTATTTACAAAAACAATTTTGTTCTGCCTCCAAATTCCCATTATTACATCTTTATATCCTACGTTCAGTTTCCCAGATGCCACAACATTATACTCCCATTTTGATTAATAGAATCTCACAAGAAAGTTGCTACTGCTATCTCAGAACTGAAATTAAAGGTATCCCCTGGGCCTGATGGTTTGACGCAACAATTTTATAAAATGTTTAAAGACCATTTATTAGAAATATTAACTCAGGTATATAATTATCTGTTAGATTCAATGGACGTCTCAGTAAATTTTGGTATATCTGCTTTAAAATTCATATATAAAAAAGGGGAAAAAACTCTGCTGACAAATTGGAGGCCGTTACATTTATTAAATACAAAATACAAAATACAAAATTCTTTCAAAAATCCTATGTTCTAGATTACGATTGATAGCGCCAGACTTAATTGACACGGCTCAAACATGTGCTATTCCAGGCAGATCCATTTATTCAAACCTATATTTATTACGAGAAATTTTTGAATTAAGAAAACATAAGGAGATACCTAGTTATATCTTTGCTTTAGATCAATCAAAAGCTTTTGATTCAGTACAACATGAATTTTTATTGCATGCATTATCGCTATATGGTATCCCTGAGAAATTTATATCATGGATCTCATATCTGTTGTCATTAGTACGTTTCTTCTCAATAATAAATGGATTCTGTGGGCCGACTCTATTACAAAGGATTGGACTAAGAAGGCTGTCCTGAGTCCTTTATTATAATGCTTTGCTTTGGAGCCTGTTATTCGCCATATCCAAGCAGATGCTAACATCATAGGGATATCTCCACACCCAAATTTGGAGCCTATTAAGATATCGGCATATGCAGATGATGTGGTTATATTAGTCTCTGATCTCCTTTCAAGTAAAACAGCTATCCAAATATTTCAGTCTTTTATACCAATATCGGGAAGTACCTTGAACCTAGAAAAATGTGTTTGCATTCTGTTACATCAAAGGGATGAGAATGTGAAAATGATACATGACATAAAAATATGCACTGCCCCTCAGAAAATATTAGGGATTTGGTTTAATACAACATGTGATCCCAATTATAATTGGGATAAGCAACTAACTTTAGGGGAAAACAAGGTACATACATGGAAAACATGGAAATTAAGCAAAAAAAAACGAGTGATGATAATAAAAAAATATTTACTTCCGATTTTTTTATTCCTCAGTCATGTATATTGTCCACCTAAAACTATGGAAACCAGACTTTGAGTCTTTTTTCAAATGTTGTGGGGAATCGTTTAAATCCAATCAAAGACAAATTATATATTTTCCTATAACTCGAGGGGTTAGGGATGATAAATCCTTTGCTTTTTTCCTTTCATTTTTACATAATATACTTAAAAGTTATAATACTGCAACAACAATATATGATATCTGGGTATCAAAAGCAATAGAGCGTCATGATAGCATGGACAGATCAACGCCCTATTATTCCCATTATATTTTCTGCTCCATCTTATATAAATGATTGCATTAAATTTCTTAGATCCTGGAAAGTTAATAAACACTCTATTGTAGGTTTATCCAGGAAACAGTTATATACGTATCTATTGCATATCGATGAACCGATACTGGGATTCCCCTTATGTAGTCCATCGCAAACAGTACATACACCTAATATTCTTAAAGATAAAAGAATACCTGCATATATGTGGGATATCTCATGGTTATGTTGTCATGGGAAATTGCAAGTTTGAGGAAACTTGAAGCATAAATCTACGCAAGAGTTTTGTCCTAAACCATCTTGCATAAACATAGAAGAAACCATGGAACATTTCCTGCTTACCTGTAAGGATGCTCAATTATTATGGAAGACTTTAGCAAACAAATGGAAATGGCCTTTTTTAAATAGAATCACTTATTCAGTTCTTGTTCTAGGGATTTTTTCCAATTATTGGAGTATATGCCATCCTAGTACACTAAGAGTTTTTTTTGCAACTTGTAAATATTACATGTGGCAAGCTAGAAGCAAATTTGTGTTTCAACAAATAAGAGTGTGTCCCTGGGATACAATACAGTGTATAGAGACGGCGCTTAAAACTATCAAAAGTAAAGAACTGCAGTATTTATCAAACACTCAGTATGTACAATATTGGGAGGGTATTCCTGTTTGATAAATGTTACATACATCTGTGTTTATTTGAAATGGTATCTTTTACCCTCCTTTTTCTTTATTTATGTATAATGGATTTCGGTTCATTTTGAATTTCTTTCTCTTGTATGTATTTTATTTCTGATGATATTATTCATTTTCACATGAAGTACATGCCTGATGTTTTGTATGTATACAATAAAAAATTCCCCTACTCTTTTTGATAAGTGCCATGGGATCTTTAACATCCACCTGAACTACCACCAACCCAGGAAGATGGGACCTCGGCTTAATGTCTCATCTGAAAGATGGCACCTCAGAAGTGCAACACCCCTCTCATGCTGCACTACAGTGTCAGTACTGGGATATTAACCCAAGTGCCAGGTGTGGGAACTGAACCCATGGCTCTCTAATCTCCTGGCCTCAGAGGTGAGTGTGCTACCTACTGAGCCACTGACACTGAACAGTTCACATAGAAGAGGTGGAGGGGTAAACATTTCTGGGCTTCTGGATGGACCAAATGGGTCAGGAAACTATAATGTTACCAAACGTATAGCCAAAATTAGTAAAGGTCTGGGAGGAGTGTGTAAACATAGGGGGCTTGATATTCATTTGACCCTTAGATCACTGTAATTTGCACTGATCTACAGTTGCAGCACACTCCAGGTGCATCAGGGACCCTGGCCCTATTTTATAAAATGGGGATCACTGCACCAAAGACCCCAGAATTGACGCAGTTGCAAGGTTGTGCCAAACATTTGGCACACCTGTGGGGTTTGATGGAGAGATCTGTTACCCCCCACCTGGCACAACCCTAGAGGGGTGCTGAAGGTGGGGGTATGCCATAAAGGAAGGGGCTTGGGGCAGAGGGAGCACAGGGGTGCCTCAGGGAGTGACAGGGGCTTGGCAGGAATGTCAGGATGCTGAGGTGGCACCCAGTGGGGTGCCATGCACACTTGCAGAGAGCTGATCATCCCAGGTAGAGGGGGGTTGGCAGGGATGGACCATGGCCAGGCCCCAAGTGGACACAGCTCTGGCACCTGCCCCATAGGTGCCACAGTACCCAATGATGTAGACTCCTAGAACTTTGCCAATTAATAGACAGGGATAAGGGGAACACACACAAGACACACCTCTGGTACATTATGAAGGTAGTAAGTGCAGTGAGGTAAAAAAGGGCATCCTTCAAAAGTTACAGGATAACTCAATAACAGGAGGCCAAAATGGACTACCTGGACAAACCCAAGTCAGCTAGTAATGAAATAAGAAAGGCCAAGGCGGTTGCCGAATTGAAAGTTTTGGAGGTGGTCAAGAAAGCTGACTAGACATTTTTTAAGTACTGTACATCAAAGGAAAAAAAGAGCTGGGTACAGTAATGGCATCCCCACTGACCAATTTGTCTACTAGTTCCCTAGATGCAGGCATGGCACCACAAGAGTGGAAAACCATGGATGTAGTGCCCTAACAATAGAGTGGGGCCAGGGACAAGCCTGGGAACTATAGACCATTCAGCTTGGCATTTATCATTGGCAAGCTAATGGAAACCATGCTTAAGGAAAGGCTGGTGAACTTTATTAAGGCAAACAGGCTCCAAGGTGATAGATATAGTACATGGGTTCATGGCAGGGAGGTCATATCAAATACACTTGATAAATGTTTTCAACTGTGTCACAAAGACAGGGGAAATGGGCAAGGAAGTCAACATATTGCCTCTGGAGTTCAGCTAAGCCCTATCCCAATTGAATAATGTGTAGCATGGGATTGTTAGGCCCCAGTTTCTGATGGGTGATGCCAACGTTTTAATGACTGCCATCATGTCTGGTGTGATATATGTTACCATTGCCCAGAATTCACTCATTTTATTTCTAAGGCTTCAGGCATTTATCCAGACCACCCTTCAAGTGCCTGATCTGTTATCCTTCCTCTGTCCCTTGCCCAATCCTTATTTCTCTGTTTCCTCTGATATATCCCTTTCTGCACCATTCCTCCATTTTGACAGTGTACCTGCACCTTAATGTGAGACCATGCCCTGCATTATGTGTTTAATTCTCCAAGTTTGCAGTTTACCCCATTTAGACAGGGGAGTGCTAACTGGGTCACTATTAAACCTGCTTTCCTCGTAGATGACCTAAACCATTCACAACTTCAAAATATTCATAAAACATGGTGACCATCTGTTTTGCAATTGAAGCAAGCAATAATACCTGACAAGGCGGGCAGTATTGGGCAATACCAGATTGCCCAAGGGTGTAATGAGGCCCACCACCACAGGCGGAGGACCTTACAGTTGCTGGAAGGTCTGGTATTGCCCATACTGCCCACTCTGGAGGGTATTATTGTGCTTAGAAAATGGGCATCTGTGTAAAACAAAATAAGTTTAGTAAAAAAAAGTTTGAAAAAAATTTGTTTAAGTTATGTTTTTAAATAAAAAAGTTCCTCCATGTATACCATCCTTCTAGAGTCTGTAGTTTAAGATTTTGGTCCTGATTGTCATGGTTACTTCACCTCCCCCTTCCCGCACAATAGGAACAAGCACCGTATTACTGGTAGAGCTGCTGTCATTGTAATGAAGAGCTATGTGAGATAAGGTGAAGGGGAAAAGTGTCTTCCATTCCTTGTGTGAGTGTGTTTTTTTTTTTTTTTTTACCTGCCCTTCCTAAAGTTGTGGAGGTGGGATAACTGTGGGTGCACTGAGAGGGAGCTGAACATTGGGAGCTTGTTGGTGATGTAGAACATTGGGAGCTCACCGGTGATCATCTGAAAGACTGCTTGCTTGTTTTTTTGTTTGTTTCTGCCTGCACCTGCTAGAGTTCTGGTGGTGGGACTACCTAGAGTGATGGACTGAGAGTGAAGCAGGAGTGGCACATCAGGAGCTCAAGGCTGCTTGCTTCACTGAGATGTGAGTTGTGAACATGTGGGGTTTTATTTACAACCATACAGACTAACAGGCCAACAGTGTGGGATAAGGGTAAGAGGGTGGGTGGTTGTAGGATATTTCTTGTTTACCTTGACCACTCTTCTTGAATGCACATTATGTTGTTAGCTGTTGCCAGATAACTTGGTGGGGGTGCAGAGTCAATCTCGCAGACTCTGTCAGTCGCTCCATAAAGGAGTGGTGAATAGGAAAATAAGTATTTAAGATATGTGCTCTTTGTTGTTGGGGAAAAAAATGGCAAATAAATGTCTTGGGGGAGAAAATTGCAAATGTGTTGAGGTGTTTTGCCTGTGGCTGACATAACTGGTCTCAAGCAATAGAAAAAATGGCAGCAGTTAGAAATTGTGTGATCAGTGCTTCAGTCAATGATGAAGGAGGCTGGGCACAAGGATACTTGCATGGGCATAAGGCAGCTTTGGGCTGGGACTTTTTATTTGGTGGGCATCTATTGAAAGTTAATATACCCTTGTGTAATGGGTACCAGCAAATCAGATGCCTCCAAATAAAAAGCCCATTTTATAAACTGCCACAATATACCCTATAGAAATACTGCATGCAGGCAGTAGGTGTCTAAATAAGGTGTAACTAGAAGCCATTGAACTGGAGTGGGATAGAGATTGGCATGGGACATGAATAATGAAAACAGTGCTTAGGAAATAGGAATAGAGAGAAGGTTCCACTCAACAACAAGACTAGGAATGGGGCTTCATTAAATTCCAGGGGTAGTATTTGTATAGGGGTATGGGAAGAAAGTCACCGAAACAGTTGGATGGTAAGGTGAAGTCTATAGCAAAGAAGTAGGCCTAAAAAGGTATAATTGAGCATGTGAGGGAATGACAAAGGCAGTTACACCTATGCCCATAGCCTCTTTCCATGTCATAGTGCCATGCAAGTGGCACTGAGCCATACACAGAAATTTGGGCACATCACTCTTTAGCTATAAGTGTTCAACAACTGTGTTAAGAAACAATAACATTGGTGTGACCCTCATTTGCTTTATCCCTTATTATCATGCCGCATTGCTCCCCCAGTGATTAAGGCAGAACTCAGTGTACAGTGGCAAACATGCAGAGGCTGTTTGTACCCTTTTTTCACCTCTTTACTTTGCAACTGAGAATCAGGCCATCTGTGTTCACAGCATCTATTAGAGCTGTGCGGAATGCAGAATTCTTCAAATTCCTCCTGTGAAATTCTGGCAAAATGGCAATTCTACTTCGGAAAAGCTTTTCAGAAGTACAGTAATTGGATAAATTCCACAACAATTTCTAGTGAGAATGAAGTAATGTGAGCTACTGGGGATTGTACCCAGGTCATTGAAATACTGTCCTGGTGTTCTATCAATGATCTACAGGCTCATATGGTTGGACTTGGGGTTCCTGGACATACTTAATTTCTCTCATATAGCATATTGTGCAACTAGGAACAATCAAGATGACAGATGTTTGGTTTAGTATTAGCCACTAACACTTTCTTTTCATTTAAACCATGAATTTGTTTTCCATATGCAATTTTATGGTGGAATAATTTCCAGCCATTTACACTGGGGTAAATGTAAACTTCAGAATTCGGGGACAGTTACAAACAGGCAAATGACTATCAAAACATGAAATGGAACCCCAAGGCAGGAATTTAAGGTCATCATGAAGCAAATGTGTGTATTTCTGACTAAATTCACCATCTTGCTTCAACAGAATTCACACATAATGGGTGCAAAAATATTTTCTGGGGAAAACAACATGGCACTGTTGAACTTTGGGTGAGAACTGCGGAATTTCAGTATATATTCTGCTGTAAAATGTTGCCATTCTGCTTCTGTTAGAATTTGGTAAAACTGATCAGCACTTTCTGAAATTCTGCAAAATTCAGTTTCAAAGGCATTTGAAATCTGCAAAGCATTACCATCTAGAAGTGTGAGAATGTGGAAAACTACATTATGCAAAGAACTTTGTGAAGTTTCAAGTATCACTTCTTAGAGTTCTTTGTCTGGCAAAGACTGAGCATACTGACACTTCTCTGGTGAAAGGGCCACCTCACATGCTTCTTTGAACAGTGAAGTAGGCACTTTGTCAGGCAAAGACTACATGTAGTGGCACTTTTGCCAGTGAAGTACAACTAAGCAAGGTTCTTTAAAAAAGTTTCAAAAGTAAAAACCGACATCCAGCTGCTTAGCAATGACCCTGCACTCCTCCCCCGCTCTAATCAATCAGAATAACCCCCCCATCCCAAATCCTCATAGCACCTTTACTGCCCTCCTCCCCTAGTCCAGGTGAAGTTTAAGAATACCCATCCCCTACTCAGTGTCTGTATTTTGCTTGTCATCCTTTAAAAGAAACACACTACTCCCCCTGACTCAGTGAGTCAACCACAGCAAAACAGATGACCCCACAGTAGGTAACCAGCATAATGATCCCTCCATCTCCAACGGTCACCCTCTTATAAATAAAATTGGCCAGTCCCCCCAAAGTAATTACTGATTGGCTGAACTCAGTCAATTGATGATTACTGTAGGAATCCAATGATCCCTTCAGGAGCATAATGGAGAATAAACGTTTGTACTCACTCTGACAGGGTCCTGCTGTTTAAGGCTACAGACCGAATTAAAATACAGGAAAAACAGTGCACACTATATAGGGGTCTGCTGAAGAGGCACAGTTTCTTGAAGCACCAGGGTTGTTGGCGTTCTGCATGATTTAATAAAATGTGTACTTTTTAACTATATGATGTGTGCTGTTTTACCTGTGTTCTAATCACATCCTTCTGGAAGCCTGCTTGATTTCATTCATAAGACGGTAACCACTAGAGATGGATGGAACATTCAGCCATTCACCTATGGTGGGACTGGGGATGGAAAGAGGATCACAGATTTAGAAGTGGGTAGCCATCTGGGAACAAGCAACCACCAAACAGGGTGGTTCACGATAAAAGCCGTAGAGTCAAGCCATACAAAAGCGAGAATGCTGGACTTTAGGAGGGCTGACTTTGGCAAAATGGGTGAGTGCCTAAGGAATACACTAGCAAATGGGCAGGAAGGAAGGGTGGAAAAACAATGGGAAAAAATCAAAACAGCTCTGAGGAAGGCGTAAGCCAAAACGTCAGCTGATTCCTGTGCGTCATCACGCATGAGGGCTGTCTGCTCGGCCTGCCTGTTCAATGTACTGCTACGGCAAAACACCATGCTGGTGTCTCAGGGTTTTTTATTTTAACCATATAATGTTGCCGCTTTGCATTTTATTTGCTATATGAGAAAAGTTTTACGAAGCACTGTAATAAACTTGGACACAGTAAGCTGTGTTTTCTTTTGATTAATTAAGGGCACAACTGGCGTCAAGTGCAGCAGGCATGGCTTCGGGTTATCCTGAAGCATTGTTTTTGTTCTATAATGGTCTCTGATTCTGCTTTGCACCAGATTTAGATTGCTCACCATAAGTGAGTGGAGCCCCTCTTCCTTGTTTGCTTGTTTTCAAAAAATCAAAACTACCATCACAGAGGCAGCAAACCTTTGTGTGAAGCAAATAAACAAAACAAAATGAAGTAAAAAAAACACTATGGTTCTCAAAAGAGGTGGTGGTGAAGGTAAGGGAGAAAAAGGTAGCATTCAGGAAGTATAAGGAATCACAGAAGGAGCAGGACAGAGAACTGTATCAGTTAAAGAAGAAGGAAGCGGGGAAGGCAATTAGAATAGTGAAGGCCCAAACTGAGGAAAAGACTGACAACTCAGTTAAGAAGGGGGATAAAACCTTTTATAGGTACAAAGTGAAGAAAGACCAAGGGGGGGATTGTAAGGCTGAATTAAGGGGAAGGGAAGTGGGCAGAGGGTGACACTAAAAAGGCAAAGATATTGAATGAATACTTTTGCTCAGTATTCACAAAAGAAGAAGAGGTGTAGATACCTAAACCAAACAATAGAAACACTCTGGACAGGAGGGTCAATACCAGTCCATTTACAGAAGAAAGGGTCCTAAAAGTACTATTAAAACTGAAGGTATACAAAGCAATGGGACCTGATGGGATTCACCCCAGAATTCTAAAAGAACTAAGGGGAGGACTAGTGACAGCACTGACTACCCTTTTTAACAAAAATTGTGGGGATGGAGTGGTACCTGATGACTGGAGGAGGGCAGATGTGATTCCCAGTCACAAACGTGGGAGCAAGGCAGAGGCAGGAAACTACAGATCTGTTAGTTTGACCTCAGTGGTAGGGAAAATGATGGAATCACTTCTGAAAGAAAGAATTGTTGAGTACCTAAAGGACAGCGAGGCACAGGACCAAAGGCAGCATGGATTCGAGGCAGGAAGGTCATGTCAGACAAATCTAAAAGATTTCTTTGACAGGTGACCAAAGTAGTAGATGAGGGAGGGGCTGTGGATATGGCCTACCTAGATTTTAACAAAGCATTTGACACATTCCCACACAAAAGATTAATAAACAAATTAGCCAGTCTGGGAGTGGGTCCCAGGGTGGTAGCCTGAGTAACAAATTGCCTGGACAACTGGATGCAGAGGGTAATAGTAAACAAAGTACACTCTGAAGAAAGGGGGGTTACTAGTGGGGAGGTTCTATGTGATAATGGCGAGCGCCGAACGGCGAGTCGCATTATCACGACGTCAGGGCAGCAAAAACAATTTCACCACCCTGACATCTTCGGCGCATGGAAGAATGGCACTGGGGATTTCTATACTTTGGTTTCTGTGGGCCAGCCCCCCATACCCTAATTAAGGATTCTCAACTCCAGGGAGTGCATGTTGGGGGTGAGAAAGCAAAATAAAGATAACTTCTGGGCAGGATGCAAAAACACAGTAGCGCCCGGACCCAGACCTGAACCCAGAACCCCAGCACTGCAAGCGGAGGCCAACCCCTGATGCCATGGCGCAGCTCGGCAGCCGACCGCAGCGCCACCCCCTACATCCCCTCTGCCCCATCCCAGGCCATGGTCACTGTGCTCGCTCCTCCCTCCCCCCCGTGCGCATGTGTACGTATAGTGACATCCTGTCGCTAGGGTCGCCCACAACCCCACATATTGTCACCCTCCCTGCCCCCTCACCTTTCAGGCTTTCGCCCACATCGCATTGCCATTTCGGATGGTGCCATCTTTCAGACACCAACCTCATGTGCTACCCTAGTGGGGTACTGCAGGATTCAGCACTAGGACCGGTCCTATTTAATGTCTTTATAGATGACATTGCAGAGGGTCTGGAAGGAAAAGTATGCCTTTTTGTAGATGACACAAAGATCTGCAACAGGGTTGATGCACGGGGGGGGGTGAAAAGGATGAGAATGGACTTGGCAAGTTTGGGGGAATGTTCAAAAATATGGCAGCTTAGATTCAGTGCAAAGAAGTGCAAGGTAATGCACCTGAGAAACAAAAACCAAGGGGAAGAGTACATAATGGGAGGGGGTGGATTAACAACAACAAAAATGGAAATGAACCTGAGGTAGTCATGTCAGATAACCTTAAAGCAGGCAAGCAATGTGAGAAGGCAGTAAAGAGGGCTGGGGGATACTGAGATTCATAGGGAGAAGCATCACTAGTAGAAAACAGGAAGTTGTCATCCCTCTGTACAGACAGTTGGTGAGACCCCATCTGGAATAATACGTAGAGGTCTGGAGACCCCATATACACAAAGACATAAACAGAATGGAGGCAGTCGAGAGGAGGGCAACTAAAATGGTGCAGGGTCTGCACCAGAAGTCATAAAAAGAGAGACTAAAAGAGCTTAATATGTATACTCTTGAGGAAAGGAGGGAGAGGAGGAACATGATAGAAACTTTCAAGTACCTCAAGGGAATGAACAAAGTCCAAGAGGGTAGCATCTTTCACAAAAAGAGATGTGCAAGAACAAGTGAGCACAATTTGAAGATAGACGGGGAATGGCTCAGGGGCAACGTGAGGAAGTATTGTTTTATGGAGAGGGTTGTGGGCACATGGAACAGCCTTCCTGTGAAGGTCATGGGATCAAAAACAGTAGGGGGATTCAAAAATGCATAGGACAGACATAAGGCAATTATAGTGGGTGTAGGAGGAAGTAGACTATTGGTTAGCTAGGATCTGCAGCTTTTCCAATAGGTAGAGAAATGGGCAGACTAGGTGGGCCAAGCAGTCCTTATCTGCCCTCAAAGTCTATGTTTCAATGTTTCTGGGTATTTTGTTTTATCCTTTTCTGGGGTGAGTAGGGGCCAGGGTGCTGTTTGTGCCGGAGGATAGTGGGATGGAGGTTGTGATTAATGTATTTGGTTGGGCAGTGGAGAGGATGGCATTTTTTTTGGAAGGATTGAAAACACACAAAAATTGGGTTGGGGAATGATGATATGCTTGAGCATGGCCTAGAGTGGGGGAAAATGGTATGGGTTCTGAGAGGGTGGTGATAAAGAATTGTATTATGAATGGTTGGGGTGGAGCAGGAGTGAGAGGGACATTGCTGCATGGGTAAGGGTAGATTGTTACTTTTGAAACCTATTTAAAAAAACATCTTTGCTGCACAATGTTTGGTGAAATCAGAAAAACTTCTCCCCCTTCATGGAGGACACATGTTCTAACTTTTCACCACCTTCTCTGGTGAAGTTTAATTTTTTTATTGATTTTTTTAAATTTTTTGTAAAAAGTCTCAAACAGCGGGATGGTTCAGTAAGAGTAAAGTCTTGCGACCTACAGCCACAGCCATGCCTTGGACCTAGTGTTCTCACTGGGGCTTGAGGTCACCGATCTCAAGATTGATCTGGTCGTTTGGTCATATCACTGCACCGTAGACTTCTCATTTGGGGCCCCCCCTGTTAGTCCTTCCTCTGTAGATAAGATTTGCAACCACCCTTTGAAGGGGTTGTCTCTTGATCCTGACATCTTGGCAAATTATAGCTCAGTCTCTAACCTCCCATTTTTGGGTAACATTATCGAGAAAGTAGTGGCTCTGCAGCTTGAGGCACACCTCACAGACTATGACCTTTACGAGCCCCTCCTACCGGAGTTTAGACCTCAGCACAGCACCAAAACAGCATTAGGCAGAGTTCAAAATTATCTCTTCTGGTCGAGACATAGAGAGGAGCAGTCAATACTCGTTCTCCTCAATGTCTTCTCAGCATTTGACACTGTGGAACACATAGTATTGCTAGATCACCTAAAGGAGAGATGTGGACTGACTGGTACTGTCATCAACTGGTTTGTGTCCTTTCTCACAGTCAGGTTGCAGAAGGTAGTGATGTGGAGTTTCTCCTCCTGCCCAAATCCCCTGCCATGTAGAGTTCCCCAGGGTTCGATCCTATCACCTGTGCTGTTTGCAGCATACATGCTTCACCTGGGTGAGATCTTTAGATGGTACAGCTTGGGTTTTCACTGTAATACAGATGATAACCAGCTGTATATGTCATTTGCACATGAGATGAGTGACACTGTGGAGGTGCTAAATAAATGTTTGTCCGAGATTCATGAATGGATGTCCTCTAACTGGCTGAAACTCAATCCAGACAAAGACAGAGGTGCTAGTGACTGAGCCTGGTCGTGGGTGGGATGTGGGTGCTGTGGGGATGGGAACAGGGTTATTCCTTGGCTCAACTCCTTTGGCTGCAGCTACCAGGATGAAAAATCTGGGGATCATCCTTGATGATGGATTGACACTTGAGGCTCAGGTGTCATCCATCATCTGTGTGGTTTCTACCACCTGAAGAATGTTGCCTGGATCAAAGCCTTGATCCTGCCTGATGACCTGCCTTCACTGGTACTTGCTTTTGTGACATCTCAACTCAACTACTGCAGAGCTGTGTACCTCAGGGTCAATGGAGGGGTTCTCCAACACCTGCAGCTGGTGCAGAATGCAGTGGCCAAGTTGCTGATGGGGCTTTCTAGGTCTTGTTACTTGACCCCAGTTCTGCATGATCTGCAATGGCTGCCAGTTAGGTGAAGAATCACCTTCAAGGTGTGCTTGCTCACCCATAAGGCCCTATATGGATCAGGCCCAGGCTACCTGAGTGACATCTTGACTCCTGTCCACCCTATGCACTCACTCTCCTTCTCTACCGAGGCCTTCTAGCAGTTCCCAGGGCCTGCCTTAAGATCTCTGGAGATCGTTCTTTCAAGGTGGCAGGCCCAGTTTTGTGGAACTTGCTCCCAAGATCTTTAAGAGAGGCCCCATTGGTGGAGATTTTTAAGCAGGGTCTGAAGGCACATCTTTTTAAGGAGACATTTGCCAACTGGCTATGAGCCTTATAATAGCTGACATCTCAACTATATTTTTAATAAGGATTTATTTAGGTATAATTGATGTTTATCATTGTTATGTATTGATTTGTTTTATATTGGTTGTTTGTTATTTAAACAATAAGCCATGAGGGGGTGTGGGTTATCGGGGGATTTACCATGGCTGGGGTGGTATGCCTATGAGGTGCAGCTGAGTGGGTAAATCCACACCAGCCGTGGTAAATCCTCCGATTAACCCACATCCCCCAAGTGGCTTATTGCAATTATACCTTGCACTTTTTTTGTTATATAGAATAGAATAAAAGTGTTTTGTTTTTTTTGCTTTTTCATTTTATTTTTATTGAGCATCTCTCTAATAAACTAACCACTAGTGTACAGCAGCTTCATGGCACTCGAGTGGGCTCTTCAATGTGAGCTCTGTAGGGGGATTCTGTAGTCTGGAATCTCCATTGCAACCCCATCAAACCCGAAACAGAGGTGTCACAATTACTTTTCAAGTATACATTGGGACGGTTACAGTATTCAGAAACACCTATATAAAATAGGTTAGCTGCATGGACTCACATTCTGATTTGGCAGACTGATGTGACAGTATTTTTTTTTTTTGCTCCTGCACCCAGGGGGACAAGGACTCAGCCCTGTATCACCCGTCTGCACCCCCCTATCTGCCGCCAACCATCCCAATGACCCCCCATGGCTTGCCCCCCAATGGCAGGGCCAGGAAGGGAGCTTCCCCCATCCCCAGAGCACAATCCAAATCTGGGGAGGCAGCACCAGTGAAGCAATGAGATGGGGAAGGGCTTCATGAAGTCCCTCAGACATTTTCCCCTTTCTGGACCCCCTCCCTCCTGGCACATGGCCGCACGCATGTGGGGGCATGTGCACACCGCGATCACTGTCTGCTGTGCCCTCTCTACCTGCGCTACCCCCCAGCCTGCACCAGAGGGCAGCAAGGAGGCATGATGACAATCCTTCCCTCCCCAAGAGAGGAGAGGAGAGCAGTCCTCCAGATGCTAGATCCTCTCTCCCCCCCACCGACCCTCGATGGCCTGGGCTTGTTCCCAAACCCGGATTGCCGGCATAGCACAAGGTGTGGCGGCCTCTGCCTAAACCTCCAGCACCTCTGGGCCAGGCTCTATGTGACAGTATTTTAACATGCTCCCTCTATCCTAAAAATAACTGAAGCTGACATTGTTTAAACGATGACTAAAGAATGACAGAAATACTATCTTTTAAATCTCAGGGATGATGACAATATGATCTAAAATAAGCTAAAATTCTTACAAATACGATGGAATTTTACTGGCATCTCACATCTTTAAGGGTCACACATAGGAATCAACAGTTGCACATTTATTAGCACCCCAACCACAATGTAACACATCACTAGTAATGCAGCAGATAATGCAGTTGACTCCAAACTATTACAGCATCAATCCTGCACACAACAGATCCCTACCTCAAACAATTGAGGGACTTATTTTCTTGCAAGATACTCCTTCACTTTGTTGGTATTCATCTCTCTTGCCCGCTGTTAGTACTGTTCCTTCTAGTGTGCTTTACCTCTAGCTATCTCTTTCAATTAAATACAACTTCCCACCATGCTTATGCTGTTAGCAGCACAAGGTTTGGGGGGAGGCTACATCTCTCAGTGGGTGCACATCAGTTATTGCTGGTGCAGCTTGTCACCCAGAACATCAGCTGGTGCTGGTTGCCCAGGACTGCAAATCAAATGATGCCAATTGCCCCTTCCCCAGGTTGAGATCACCTGGTGCTGATACTGCTGGTCACCACAAGGTGAGTTGCAGATCAGCTGGTGCTGGGGTCACTGGGTGGTACTGTATAGTTCAGCTGCTGGAGCTGTTGGTCACTCAGTTGTGCAGATCAGCTACTGGTGCTGGTGCTGCCCTAGGTGGTGCCCCAGGGTTCTAATTTAACTGATACTAAGAGATGAGCATCAGCTCCTTACTCAGGCAATGCTCTGTCTGGCCCTGAAGATTTGACCCCGGACTCTTTAGCTGGTTCCTGAGCCCCTTTTCTCTCTCTGAAGGCCACTCATTGTCAGGTGTTTAAACCCCCACCACTGCTCTTCAATGGGGCCAGGAATTAGCGTGATGGGCTGACAGAACAGCAGCTGGGATTGGCACTTAATGTAATTATATGCTGCTGGAAATAATTATTTTCTTTATTCAGACCTGCAAAAAAGAAAACAGTCCCCCAGCATCTTTTTTTTTAATCCTAAAAAAAAGAAAATGGTCCTTCATCGTGTCCCTCGTCCACCTTTCAGTCCCTACCTTCCCACTGTGCACTCACCACCCAACACCCCGTATATCCCATACTTACCACTGAAGGTTGTAGGTTGTCATCTTTTGTGGACCAGGACATATCTGCACTCTTCAAAGCTGAACTATGAACTGAGGAAAAAAGGTAAGTGCCATATGATGTATGTCAATGGCGTTTTGAATTTATTTTCATAACTGCCATTTTTTTTAAATCTTTCACAAATTTTCAACATGGCCTTTTTGGGACCCATCTTATAAACACTGCCACTGTCATTTCATTAACCGGGCCCAAAAGGTGATTTCACGGTCACTTCGTGAAATCACCTTTTGCGACTGAATAATGAAATTTCCCCACCAGTGTACATGAGGTGGGGTCACAGAAAGGCCATGTTGAAAATGTGGTGAAAAATTCAGAAAAAATGGCTGAGTTACAGGGTTCATTGAAATGTTTCTATGCACGTGCATAACTTTGGTAATTTTCAATATTGTAACTCCAGATTTTCAGCATAGCCATTTTATCACAGCACCTCATTAACAGTACAGTTGTCATTTTTCACATCCTGTCCGAAACATGTTTTTGCACCTGTGGCACAGAATAGTGTTTTGGCACAGATTTGAAGTTTTACCTATGGGGTTTATGAGCTGGGGTCATAAGAAGACTATGTTGCAAAGTTGGGGTCAAAATATACAAAAAGTGACAAAGTTATGACCATTCTTTGCAATTTCGCTATGTCCGCTTGTAACTTCAAAATGTTAAATACTTTTATACAAGATTTTCAACACAGCCTTCTTATTGTCCCCCAGTTCCCCACCAATGAAGACACAGATAAGTACAGTATGTGTGGGTGCTCAGATTTGGCAATTAATTTGCTTAATTCTTTGAATTCAAGTATCCATTTTCATCCATAATTCGATAGATACACATATATATTAGCCTTATTTCCATATACATCATACATTCCAAATCCACTTTATCATGCAGTAATTCATTTCTTAATTTATATCTTAATTCTCTTATCTTCTTCTTCTCCTCCTCCCAGATGTACATCATGGGGGGCTGACTTTCTTCCTCTTCCTCTTCCTCTGTCCAAAGGGGTACCAGCGTACACACTGTACCCCTGCTTCCTGTTGTGTTGTCTTATGTCCTATTTATTATTTATCCCCTATTCCCCCCATCCTATCCTCCCCCTTTCCTATTTTCCACTAGTCCACCTCCCACTTGCGACAGACAGTGGTTCCCTCCCCTGCTTTTAGCCCAATCCCTCCCACATTCAGGGCTCAATTGCATCAGCAATTTCAGAATTAAACATTGCCAGGCCAAGTCCCCTTATTCCCCCCATCCTATCCTCTTCCCTTCCTTATTTTTCTTGCTTGCCTCTGGTGTAACTGCTGTCTACCTTTGGCAGTGCCAAGTCCACTGTGCTCCACCTCCCGCAGTGTCCAAACTACATCACTACTTCCTTAAAGGTGGGTGGATGGGAAATTCTCTTAACAGCAAAATTGTGCACTCCTTGAGCTTGTGCTCATCCTTAAGTACCCCTGTTGCTCACCCCTCTCACTCTCCTGTCTCAGCCAGTCTCTGACTCCCACCTCACTCCTGCCCTGATCTCAAAGCCACTCCCCCTTTGTGACCTTACTTACCCCTCTCTCTACTCCCTCCTCCCTCCCTCCCCTCCCCTTTCCCTCTGCCATTCAGGAATTTAGAGTGCTCCCACATAAACTTGGTCTGGGCTTGTGGACAGTGGAGTCTGTCCCTTTAATTGGGCAACCCTCTTTGTCCCTCATATCCCCACCAGTGAAGACACAGATAAGTATGTGTGGGTGCTCAGATCTGGCAATTAATTTACTTAATTATTTGAATTCAAGTATCCATTTTCATCCATAATTCGATAGATATACATATATGTCAACCATATTTTCATATACATCATACAATCCAAATCCACTTTATCTTGCCGTAATTCATTTCTTAATTTATTCTCTTATCTTTTTCTTCTCCCCCGAGATGTGCATCATGGGTGGCTGACTTTCTTCCCCCTCCTCTGTCCATAGGAGAATGAGGGTACACACTGTACCTCTGCTTCCTGTTGTGTTTTTTATGTCCTATTTATTATTTATCCCTTCCTTATTCCCCCCATCCTATCCTCCCCTTCCCTATTTTCTGCTAGTCCACCTCCTGCTTGCGGCAGATGGTGGTTTCCCCTTCCTGCTTTTAGCCCAATCCCTCACGCATTCAGGGCTCAATTGCATCAGCAATTTCAGAATTAAGCATTGCCAGGCCGGGTTCTGAGAGGTGTACCCTGTCACCCCTACAGTACTCATCCTGCTGCTCTACCACCACCCTGTGTATAACCTTGCCCCCTAGCTCATCAAACAGCCTGCCCATCCTGGCATTCATACACTTTCTGGCCCTGTCCATGGCTTTATGACATTTTGCATGCCTCCACACCCTCTGTGGTATAATATCTGAGCAGACCAGAGTAACCTCTGACCACCATTCCATTATTTTACAAATGTCCTCCTTTATTTGGTAAAATATGTCCAACCATGGTCTGGCCCCCAAATCATTCCCTCCGCCATGGATGATTAAAAGATCTGGGTGTCTGTGATCCTTTCTAATAGAAACATAGAAACATAGAATTTGACGGCAGATAAGGACCACTTGGCCCACCTAGTCTGCCCATTTTCCTACCTAATAGATAAGCTGCAGATCCTAATTAACCAACAGCTTACTTCCTCCTACCCCCCACTAGGACTGCCTTATGTCTGTCCCATGCATTCTTGAATTCCCCCACTGTTCTTGACTCCACGACCTCCTCAGGGAGGCTGTTCCATGCATCCACAACCCTCTCTGTGAAAAAATACTTCCTCACGTTACCTCTGAGCCGTCCCCCCTCTATCTTCAAATTGTGCCCCCTTGTTCTTGCACATCTCTTTTTCTGAAAGATGCCACCCTCTTGGACTTTGTTGATTCCCTTGAGGTACTTGAAAGTTTCTATCATGTCCCTCTCTCCCTCCTTTCCTCAAGGGTATACATATTAAGCTCCTTTAGTCTTTCTTTGTATGTCTTCTGGTGCAGACCCTGCACCATTTTGGTGCCCTCCTCTAGACAGCCTCCACTCTGTCTATGTCTTTGTGGAGATGGGGTCTCCAGAACTGACACAGTACTCAGATGGGGTCTCACCAACTGTCTGTACAGAGGATAACAACTTCCTGTTTTCTACTATTGATGCCTCCCTATGCATCCCAGTATCCCCAGCCTTCCTTACTGCCTTCACATTGCTTGCCCACCTTTAGGTCATCTGATATAATTACCCCAGATCCCTTTCCATTTTACTGTTGTCAGTATCTCACCCCCCATTGTGTACTCTTGCCCTGGGTTTTTGTTTCCCAGGTGCATTACCTTGCACTTCTTTGCATTGAATCTGAGCTGCCATACAATTGACCATTCCTCCAACCTTGCCAAGTCCCTCCTAATCCTTTCCACTCCATCTGGTGTATCAACCCTGTTGCAGATCTTTGTGTCATCTGCAAAGAGACATACTTTTCCTTCCAGTTCCTCTGCAATGTCACTTATAAAGACATTAAAAAGGACCGGTCCCAGTACTGAACCCTGCGGTAGCCCGCTAGTAATCCTAGTTTCTTCACTGTGGACTCCATTTACTACTACCCTTTGCGTCCTGTTGTCTAGCCAATTTTTTATCCAGGCTACCACCTTGGGACCCACTCCAAGACTGGCTAACTTGTGTATTAATCTTTTGTGTGGGACTGTATCAAATACCTTGCTAAAATCTAGGTAAGCCATGTCCACAACCCCTGCCTGGTCTACTACTTTGGTCACCCAGTCAAAGAAATCTATTAGATTCGTCTGACACGACCTTCCCATTGTGAATCCATGCTGCCTTGGGTCCTGTGCCTCACTGGCCTCAAGGCCTCAATGTCCCTCAGTACCAGCAGCAGCCGTGCCCACTCCGTCCCATGGGAACCTTTCCACGTTAGCTTGATTGTATTGATGTCCAAATACAGCTGCCACCCCCCTGAAACTTCTGGATGCCTATTTTTCTGCCCAGTGGATAAAGAAGTGACCACATATCCAACCTTCTTGTCCCTCCTGATTACCCACAAAACCAAAGTTAATTCCCGTACAGCAAGCCAAAACCCGCTTGTTATTCCTGTAGAATAGTTGACTTTTGGGCAAAATCCCTTCCCTCCATTACTTTGATATCACTGATCGGACCTGCTTATGAGGGAAGAAAATAAATATATCATTAGTAAGGTTGCATAATATTGTAAACATATCGTTTATAACAGTAAGATGACCACCTCCCCTTCATTTTTATGTCCCCTGGCATGCCTCCTTGTTCTGCCACTTTAGAGGCCACCCCAATGTGGAATGAGAGGGATGAATACTCCTTTGGGTCTTCCTGAGGTAGGCCAATCCCTCATTTAGCACAGTCACCACTTGCATCCCTGTCACTGGGGCTCCATCTCCATGCAAACATATCAGAGTGTTGTTGTCCTGTGGGTGCCCTGCAGTATATGCATGCAATGCTCCCACTGGACATATGGCACCATTCACATGCCACTTGAGCAGAACCCTGCTGCCTTTTCTGGTGTGGTCTGTCTTAGACTGCCGTACAAGTACTGAAACCCCTTCTACTGTCCACTCTACGTCCGCCCATCATAGCTCTGCTGACATGTTCCTCTTCCTGTGAGCTACCACTTTGCTGACTCTAAAGGCCCCGCTGTACATGGTGAATTAAACTGCTCTAAATAACAATGCCTAGCTACTGGATGTGCACACATGGTACAAACTCTCCATTAACCTCCCTACCCATGCCTCTGTCAATGGCTTTCTACTGTCTTGCACTTTGTTGGCTGCCCGCAGCCAACCCTGCATCATGCATCTAATCAAGTTTGTTTTTGTCAGGTCTTCCCACCCCTTCAGGGTACACATCTGACCTATCGCCACTAAGTGAACTCCCATGGTTGAATGTGCCATATTATTCCTCAAGCATGTCACTATAAATTGTGCCACCAGGTCTCCCGTTACCACCTCACTTACCTGGCAGCCATTTTGAGCAAAAAGCCTGAAAAACCCTCTAAGAAGCTTCACATTCTTTTAGGGTCCTGGGGGACCAAGAGTTGCGAAACTGCTGTTTGACTCCCCCAATCCAGTCCTGCAGACATAGTTCAGAATTGCCATTTGGCTGGGGTCTGCTCCTGGGGTAATGGCACGAAACTTGTCCATCTGCAGTTGGCAGAGGTAGTCAGCTATCATGTAGTTCACACCATCTATGTGCCTATCCCTAAATAACATGTTCAGTGTCAGTCCCCTAAATACCAACTGTCTCAACACCCTCATAACCCTCTTAGATATCACCCCCCTCTTGTTTGGCACATCTACCACAGCTCTGTTGTCACACCAAAATGTGACCTTCTGGTTCCTGAGGGCCTCCGCCCATATTTCCATTGCCCTCCAGATGGGGAAAATTTCCAGAAATATGATATCCCTCGCCACCTCTGTCTGAAACCAAGCATTGGGCCTGGCCACTGCAAACCATTTTCCTCCAAAGTATGCTCCCATACTGTACCTGTTCCCCCAGCCATGTCAGTATATAGGTGCAAGTCTATGTTGAAGACCCACTCATCCTGCCAATAAGTCCTACCATTGTACCTTTTCAAAAATGTCTCCCACACCTCTAGGTTCTCTCTGGTACCTTGGCTATAGCCACCCAATGGTGAGGTCTGGAAATCCCCTGCATTGCCCTAGCCAGGTGCCGTGTAAACATATGACCTGGAGCTATGACCTGATAGGTGAAATTCAAGTGTCCCATTAATTGCTGTTCCTGTTGTAGCTGCATCCTGCGCCTAGCCTTGACCGCCCCTAATGTTTCCAATTTTCACACTTTGGACTCGGGCATAGAGATGGGCAAAGTGGTCCCAATTCACTTTGTGAAGTAGAATGCGGAGTGAAAGCGAATTCATGGACTGCTCCGCAACGCGAAGCGGAGTACTTCTCATTAGTAATGGGTAACGTGAAGTCCATTGAAAACAATGACTTCACATTACTCTGCCTTCCCAAACCACTACTCCACTAATTCTTAAGGTGAAGTACAATGAAAACAGTGTACTTCGCCTTACTTCGCCTTGTTTTTAAGCTCCAAAGGCAAACTTTGCAGTGATTCATGGGATTTCAGGTCACATGGGCTCTAGATTGTTCTGCACAGCCTCAGTTTGGGGTATTGTGTGTAGGAAGCTGTAGGAGACAATCTGCTTTGAGAGCTCTCTGTGATTCAAACCTTGAAAAGCTGTTAAAAAATTCTTTTTGAGTCATTTTTTTTGCTGAAACTTTAGTTCATCGATTATAGGAAACCCTCCTGTGCTCATATTATCGAGCATTTATTGTTTGTGTGTGTATTTTGAATGTTAATGTGCAACATTCAGTCTGTGTACTGAGAGACAGTGGAAGTGTGCTTTGGGGGAGGGGCATATCTGTGGTGTAGGTATATTCACTTGGAGAAAAAGAGAGTGCTTTCTGTTTTGGTGATATTTTTCTTGTATAACTCTGTTAATGTACACACAGTAATATTTTCAATAATTCTTGACTTTTTTTGCTGATTGTTGTGGTGCAGCAGTGTATATTTTTAGTTTGCTTAAAATATGTAGTTATATTAATGAAGTTTTCAATTTGCTATGCATTACTTAGTGTGTGTGTGAGTATATGTGTGATGCGTGCCATCAAATCAGACACCTTTTATTGTGCCACATAATTTCAGCAATGTGAACCTGCTACCCACTGCAGCTGTATAATTTTTTGTACTTCTTTGTGGTATCTTTACTGGTACTCGTACTAGTGACTCTTAACTGCAGCAGTGCAGTACACTGCCCCCCCCACCGTGGCCTGCCCCAACCGGCAAATATATTCTTTTCCAGATTTGAATTTCTGATGGTGAGCACTGGATAGGTGTCATGCTTTTGCATCTGCATCTCTTCAGTGCGCAGCACAATCTTAATCTGTCTGTGCATTTGCATCTCTTTAGGGCCCAGTCTCCATCTCTAACTTAAGTCACAGTTGTTTCTTTGGCTTCCCTTCAGAGTATTGGACAGGTGTAGTGCATAATTCACTGTACTCATTAATATGTGTTTTTAAGTCAGGACCATCATCAGGAGTCACTCGTGATACAAATCATGTTCTTCATCATCACGGTCACAAATGCAGTCACAAATTACGATTTACGATCACGTCGTGAATCACAACAGTAATTTTTTTTTTACTAGTTACTTGGATGTATTGTAAGCCTGTTTTGTAGTATCTCTCCATGCTTCACCACCTCACCATTGTACTCATTAATGAGTGTTTTTAAGTCAGGGAGTTTTGTGCCACACCTCATTGGGGCCTGGGGAAGTACAGCCATAGACATTTGCATTCCTTTATCATCATGGTCACAAATGCAGTCACAAATCACGATTTACGATTACATCAAGAATCACAACATTAATATTTTTACTAGTTACTTGGCTGTATTGTAAGCCTGTTTTGTAGCATCTCTCCAGGCTTCACCACCCCACCATTGTACTCATTAATACGTGTTTTTAAGTCAGGGAGTTGGACAGTGTCTGCAGTACATACACAGACTGGAAAGAAAACTGCACCCATGCAGTTGCTACATATACTTCCACTGCTCAGAATACATATGGAAGACAACAAAAAAAGGGCATAATTACATACAAGGGTCGGGGATGGTGGAGGAATACATTTTATAACACAGCAAGGAAGGTGTAGGGGGGCACATGGTGTGAGGAAAAAAAACACTAATGTGGGATCCCATGGTGATCCTGCAGCAATTCCAGCATGGACATAATTTGCAACTGATGTCCCTCTATGTAAGAAAATAAAATTTACAGAAAAAACAAATTAAGTAAAAAAGAGTACAGACAGAAAAGACAAAAAAATATAGCTCTTAAAAAAGCTGTTGGGTCTAAATCAAAGTTTAAATCTCCTCCTCGTTCTGATCTCAAAGTATCAGCAGCCACAAAGCACACTCCTCTCTCTCTCTCTCCGTCTGCACAGGAGAAAGTAAAAGTGTCTGCTTGTATGATTCACTTTCTTCCTGCCTAGCTAAAGAGCATGTGACTTACAGTACTGTAAGCCATGTGAAGTGTGTGGGGCTGCCAAATCTGAAACACCAAGTGGATCACATAGAATCATAATGAGGAACGCGAAGTCCATTAAAAACAATGACTTCGCCTTACTTCACATTACCATTCCGCCTTAACACAAAGTGGTAATGACAAGGCGGAGTGAACACTTTGCATTGCCCACTCTGCATAGCAGAGTGGCAACGCAAAGTGCCCACTTTGCTTTCACTTCGCCGGCGGAATTTAAATCCGCTGCATCTCTACTCAGGCATTCTGAATAACTCCCTCACTTTGTCTATCTCAATCCCTAAACATTCAATTTGTTGATGAGGACCTTCATTCTTATCTGGGGACAAGGGCACCCCCAAATCCCTGCACATGGCCTCAAAGTCTTGCAACATAGTTTCTGTCTGCTGCTGCCATTCCCCAATTAGCAAAAAATCATCCAAATAATGAACCACTGGCCCATACCCACATCTCATTTGGAATGACCATTGCAACCAAGTGCTGAACATCTCAAATGTCGCACAGGCCATGGAGCAGGGCAATAGGCATGGCTTTATAAAAATAATAATTGCTCCCCAGCTGGAGAGCTAGCAGGTCCCAATCCTCCAGCTGAATCGGCAGCAAGCGAAAAGCCACTTCAGTGTCTGTTTTTGTCAGCCATGCCCTCTGTGTGGCCCTGAAAATGTAGACCGAAACCCTTCTGAAAACCCACTAACAGCATGTCAGCTGCCTCCCTTACTGAGTGAAACCTCAACCATTCTTCCAAAACATCAACCTTTATGGAGGTATCTGCCAAATGAAATTCCTTGCCTTCAACACATAATTTAACTGTTCTGAAGCCGGTTGTAAAATTCTCTTAAGAGCAAAATTGTAAGCTCCCTGAGCTTGTGCTCCTCCTTAAATACCCCTTGTGCACACACCTCTCTCCTTCCTGTCTTAGTCAGTCCCTGACTCCCACTTCAGTTCTGCCCTGATTTCATAGCCCCTCCCCCTTTGTGACCTCACTTACCCCTCCATCTACTGACTCCCTCCCCTTTCCCCCTTTCCCTCTGCCAATCAGGAGTTTTGGTACCCCCCACACAAACTTGGTCTGGGTCTATGGATAATGGGGTCTTCCCCTTTAATTGGGCAACCCCTTTACCCAACATCGTGTATGTCACAGCTATCATTTTTCAAATCTTGCGAAACTGTGTTTTCCCACCTGTGGAGCAGAATAGCATTGCAGCTGATCAGAATTATGTTTTGGCAGGGATTCGAAAATTTTCTGTACCGGGTACATGAGATGGGGTAATAGAATGGCTAAGCTGACAATTTGGTCACTGTTGTCCTATAAATGGTGGCTCCTGTGCTTCCACAGCTACATACATATACACATCTATGGAGGGATAATAATAATAATAATTTTGTTAAGCGCCTTTCAAATTTGTCAAGGTGCTTTACATAAGATAAATAAAACTGAATAAAATAGAACAGCAGTTTAAAACAGATAGTCATTAAAATTCACAACACAATATGGTCAGGTGGGATAAGCTTGGTGCCAGAGGTATGTTTTTAATGCCTGTTTAACCCCCCCGGCCCGGTCATGCACTCCCATAGTTGACAGGTTAGAGAATTCCAAAGGGCTGGGGCCACATACATAAATGCACAGGCTCCTGAACATTTTAAGGATACCCTTGGAATCTCTATCAATCCCTCTTCAGCCGAGGGAGTTATCACTTGGGGCAGTAGGGAGACAGAAGCTCTTTCAGGTAGTCTGGGCCAAGTCTGTGTAGAGCTTTATAAGTCAGTAATCCAACTTTGAAAGTGATCTGCCACTGAATCAGCAGCCAGTGTAGTTTGAACAGCACCGGTGTGATATGGCAGGTCCAGGGAGTCCCCGACAACAATCGGGCTGTCTTGTTCTGCACCAGCTGTAGGTGGCAGATATCAACCTCTGGTAGCCCTAAGTAAAGGGAGTTGCAATAATCCAGGTCTCAAAGTCGTGGATCAGCGTGGGAAAGTCACTGGACAGAATTAAGTACTTCATTCTACTGATGTTCCTCAGATGGTAGAAGGATGACTTGATGACTGCCAACACCTGAGATCACAGTGTCAGCCCATCATCAAGCATCACTCTTAGGTCCTGCACTCATTCAGAGGCAAGGAGCTGAGAGCCCCCCAGGAAAAGTCCTGTAGGCTGGCCAGCCCTGGACCTCCCTATCTGGTGACCAGGATCCACAACCATCACCTCAGTCTTTCCCAAGTTTACCTTCAGCCAGCTGGAATTCATCCAATCCTGGATTTCAGCAAGGCAGTTATTGAATACCAAGAGTGCACTATCCTGGTCAGGTTCAAAAGACAGGTAGATCTGGGTATCATCAGTGTATCAGTGAAACCTCAGCCCATACCATCTTGCAATGTCTCAGAGAGGTAGTATGTACACTGCAAACAACATGGGGGGCAGCACTGAGCCCTGAGGGACCCCACATGAAAGAGAGAGAGAGAGAGAGAGAGAGAGACAGGGTCAGAGGGATAAAACCCCAACACCACCCTCTGAGTTCTGCTAGTGAGGAAGGACTTAAACCACCTGAGGTCTGTGCCAGTCAGGTCACAGATGAACCTCAGGTGCTCAAGCAGCACCCCATGGTCCATGGTGTCAAAAGCTGAGGAGAGATCACGAAGCACCAAGATGGAATGGCTTTTCCAATCTCCCTCCATCAGGAGATCATTGAGCACCCAAACCAGTGCAGTCTTGGTACTGTGCCTCTTTCAAAAACTGGATTGGAGGGGTTTGTAGATGTCATTGATGTCAAATGGTTCTCCAGCTTTACAGCCTCTATTTTCTCAATCATCTTCCCCACGAAGGGGAGGTTAGAGATAGGTCTGCAGTTAGCAAGGCAATATGGGTCCAGAGAAGCTTTCTTCAGGAGGGGAGTAACCACCATCTCCTTCAGGGAGCTAGTAAACTCACCTGACTCAAGGGAGCACCAGGCTATCCATGCCAGGACTGGGCCAGTGATGCCACAACAACCCATAATCAGGGAAATTGGGCCTGGATTCAAACTACAGCACATAGGGTGTATACTCTGGACAATCAGCATGACATCCTCAAACTCCGGCTGGTCAAAGGTACATCAGAAAAAATGAGGGATAGTGACCGAGCACTGATCAATAGCATCCCCCATAGAGTGTGCTAATTGGATCTCCACCCTGATGTCGGCCACCTTATCTGCAAAGAATCGAGCGAGCTCATCACACTCCAACTGAGAAAAGGCTCTTCGAGGCTGCAGACAGGCTGGGAGCCTGGATATGAAGGTCCCACAGTAAAATAAGGATACTATTATACTATCTCAAAAAAGTAAGGAAATATGTTGCAAAAAAACTTTGTTAATGCCCCAGTTAGGGTCAAAGTGACAAAACTTGGGAAATGAGGCATTAGGGTTTCCCCACCAAACCAGGCAGGAGACCAGATGTAGGATGTGTCTTGGGTTTTTCAAACCTAAAGCTCACTCCATTCCATCTGTAAATAAGGTCAGATGTGTAGACTTTATGAGAATGAGGTTAGCATTAGGCTTGAGAAGTCCAAGGCACACCCCACACCTGCTCTCCTGCCTGGTGTGGGAGGAGTGAGAGTGTGGAAACCCTATATATATATATATATATATATATATATATATATATATATACACATATATAAAGAGAATCACTGTCTAGGGAACAGATGCCAACATATTAAATTCATTTTTTCAGAAAAGGTACTGGATTAAACATTTCATTCAAACCTTTCTCCCCACTCGGCCTCAATTTATATCACCACATGCTTTCCCATTGTAATAAGTTATTATCAAAATCCCATCCCCACGTACCTATTGTCACCTTATCAAGCCACTGACAAACAAAAGGGGAAGGGAAAGGTAACATTGTTCAACCAGGAGTAGCATACTAAGCTGAAGCTTGTTTCCAGATGCAACCTGGGAACACAAGGAAGTTAAGTGACTTGCTCAGAATCACACAGTATGCATCTAGGTGGCTGTGGGATTCAAATTCAGATCTCCAGATCTGCAGCTCAGAATCTTAACCCACTGCGCTATACTGCCTCCTCCAAAAGAATGTCCAGGTCCCTTTTGAACAGCATGTGTCACCAAGGCATTGGTCTTATCTTGTTTAGCAATACTTCTCAGGTGTTCAAATAGTCTGACCTTAAAGAAGAAGAAGGAATCAGCATTTATATAGCGCTTTTCATACATTCCAAAGTGCTTCATAAGCAGTGCTAGACTGAATGTGTGGTGGCAGCCATATTGCACATCATCACCCACACACAGCCTGGATAATTGCATGAACCCATTTATGGGAAGGGGAATGTTGGCCAGGACACCAGGAATGTTCCCTACTCTTTTCAAAGAGTGCCCTGGGTTCTTTTACTTCCACCTGGACGACACCAGGATGGGCAGAAGGGACCTCAGTTTAACGTCTCATCCGAAGGACGGCACACCCCAGCAGTACAGCACCCCCCAATACTGCACTCAGATGCCAGCGATTTTTAGGTACAAGTCCAATCCCTGTGTGGGACAAGAACCCATGACCTTCTGGTCCAGAGGCAGATGTGCTACCAACTGAGCCATGCTGACACCTGACAAAAGGCCTTAGTCTTGCCCACATAAAACATGTTGTCACATACGTATTTGTAGTATTAAAGTTAATTAAATGTCTGTTTTTAAAAATCTCTCCAGTAACTGGATGTATAAAATTCACCCCTGTTTACAACTTAGTGCAAAACGTAGTTACCACACATGTAGGTCCCTTCTGATAGTGGGTTTTGAACCTAGGAATCTACTGGTTTATAAAGGCTTCTAGTTACGTAGCTGGTTATGTTTCTCCCACACCAGTACACCATTCAGGGAGGGTTTTTTCTCAACAGGTAATAGTTTTGGTTCTGTGGTTAAAATGTGCCAGATATTCAATAAGATCTGTTTGATCATATAACTTTATGGTGTAAAATCTGAAGTTATATTTAATTAATTATGAACATATGAAAATGCCAGCAGATACAGGCCATATGGTCTATCTAGTCTGCTCGAATGTGCAGCTCCCAGTCTAAACTACTGCAGCTACCCCCCCCACCCCTTTCCCGTCCATCTGATTTGGTGGCACAGACCACAGACTCCCCTCTCCCCAGCTTCCCCTCAGTTTTGGCCTTTCCTTTGACCCTGTGCCACCCCCTCTTAAAACTGCCCACAGTTGTCGACGATATCACCTCCTCTAGCAGCTCGTTCCACTGGACTACCACTTTTTCCATGAAATAGTGCCTCCTCATTTCCCTCATAAATCTTCCCCCTCCAATTTTATACTGTGCCTCTCGAGTTCCTCGCCCTCTTTAGTCTGAAAATGTACTCAGTACTAACCCTACAGTATTTATGCCCTTTAAGTACTTGAACATCTGAATCATATCCCCTCTCACTCTTCTATCCTCCAGGGAATACACGCTGAGCTCCATCAATCTTTCCATATATGGTTTGTCCCCAGTCCAAGCATAATGTTTGTCACCCTATGTTGTACTCCCTCCAGTAGTCTGATGTCCTTCTTTAAATAGAGGCACCAGAACTGCACACAGTACTCCAAGTGTGGCCTCACCAGTGACCTGTACAGTGGCAGGATGACTTCTTCTCTTGTAGAGGTGATTTCCCTTGCAATGCACCCCAGCATCTTATTAGCTTTGGCTGCTGTCTTCCTGTACTGAGCAGAACTATTCATGTGCCCTGTGACTAGTACCCAAGATCCTTCTTCTCCTCTGAAGTGGATAACTGCACACACCCCAGCCAGTAGCTATTCCCATGGTTTCGGGCTCCCAAATGAATGACCTTGCACTTCTTAGCGTTGAACCCCAGCGGCCATGTTTCTGACCAGCGCTCAAGCTTTGCCAGATTTTCTTGGAGTTCATGCCTCCCTTCCACACTATCCACCTATACACAGATCATTGTATCATCTGCGAAAAGGTTGATTTTACTCTTAATCTCATCCAATATGTCACCAGTGAAGATGTTAAATAACACTGGTCAATTATTATTACTAGCAAATATAATTTTTCTTTCTGTTTCCCTTAGATAACACATCTACCGTCCCCATATTATCTTCAGTCTGCTTTGCCTTTTCCACACATTCAGTACTATGACCCCTTCTATAAAAATGGTTACTCAACATGACAACACCTTCCTTATATTCTGTAGGCTCAGTGGTGTTGCACTTTAAGCACAGAAATTGACCTCTCCGGATGTGTTCAATAAGGTTTCTGGGGTAATAGCTAACAGGCTAGTAATGCATTTGTATTTATACTTTTTATAAACAAGCATACCCCCCCCACCATCTCTCTCAATCATCAAATCTAGAAAACATGATCTTGTCTTTATTAATGGAGGCTGTATATCTCAAATGCTCATTAGTCATTTCCAAGTATTTAATAAATTCAGATAGATCTATAGGGGCCCCTCCTTTTTCCGTTTGCTTGTTTATTTATTCATTCATTTATATATTTGTTTCAAACTTTTTACCTGGAAAGACATACTGATCCGGAAGCAGCTTATTTCCAGAATAATCTAGGACAGGGAGCAATGAAAAGTACCGCAGTGCAATAACAAACGTACAGTTATCAGAAAATACAATAATATGTACAGTAGGTAAATTCACAGGCAATGTTTCTCAGTAGAAAACATATACTACAAAAAAGAGTAGAGGAAGAACAATAAGCAGTATACATCAATACAATATTAAGATCAGGGTAGGGGAATGGCTGACAACTAGGGGAGGGGTAGGGCTTCACTATTGACAGTGCATGCTGGAGGGGTCAGAGGGCAGTGGAAAAAATACCTAGCCCGGTGTCAGAGACAGCTGGAGGAATGACTCATTAAATTGTGGAGTACAGAGTTCCGAGCATTAAGGGATAGAGCAGAGTGGATGGAAGGGGAGAAATAACTAAGTAAATACACTCTGAGCCAGATATTCAAAAGAGTTGAGCCATGCGCAATAGGGTTGCGCCTGCGCAAGTCTGAAATTGTGCCATCCTGCTATATTCAGCAGGAGGCAGTTGTGCCCCCGAAAACATGCTGAGCAACAGCGCAATGATAATGAAGGCATGTGCAACTGAAGGGGGAGGAACCATGCATAAATGGCACAGTGTGATATTCAAAGACTTGCACAATGAGCAACAGTGGAACAAGCGGAAGTTGTGCCATAGCGGAAATGAGCCAAAATAAAAAGGAGCAAGGAAGAGGTGCAAGAACGCTACAGGGAAGCCACATGAGACAGAGGCAGAGGCACAGACAGGGCAAGTGGCAGGAACAGAGCAGGCCAGGGAAATGCCAAAGCAAAAGACAGGCACAGGGAAGGTGTGGGGAGCCACACAACTCAGAGGCCAGCACAGACAGGTGTATCCGGTGCAGGGGAGGTAGCAGCCAGGACAGCGCGGGGAATAAAGCAACAGCTGCCGGGGACGCAAGCCAGGGACATGGCCAGTGCCACCTTCCACATGGAGGCTGTAATGAGGGGGGTGAGAAGGTGGGCGGCAGGGGGACGTAGCCATGGAAGGGCCCATCAGTGGTATGCCCCCAACAGGCAGGACCGAGCCCACACCAGCTTTGAGATGTACACAGATACTGAGATTGTGGGCCGGTACCGCCTGAACAGGGCAATACTGAGGCGGCTCTGTGAGCTGTACAGTGATGTGATTCAGGCACCCACACGACAGAGTCATGCCCTGTCAGTGGAGACCAAGGTAACAGCCTGCATGTGCTTGCTTACCATGGGTACCTTCCAGAGACCAACTGGGGACACCACAGGCATAACCCAGTCGGCCACGTCATGCCGCCTCACCCAATTCCTCAGTGCACTGCTGCCACATGCTGAGGAGTACATCCATTTCCCCAGCACAGCAGCAGAGCATACAGCAAACATACAGGAGTTCTACAGGATAGCACATACGCCTGGCGTGCTAGGGGCAATAGACTGCACCCATGTGGTCATACGCACACCACCTGGCCACGAGGGGGCCGCATGAACCGCAGGGGCTGTTCCAACATCAACTGCCGGCGGTATGCGCGCCAGGCGCATCATCAATGTCTGTGCCACGCACCCTTGGGGAACACATGATTCATACATCTGGCACCAGTCGGCACTGTGCCACAGATTTGAGAGTGGGAACATCCCCACAGGACACCTAGTAGGTGAGTATGCAAACCAAATGGACATATCAAGGGCCTGGGGGGCATGGCCAGAGGTGCCATGGGTAGTGGCCTGCATGGCTTGGGGCAGGCCGAAGCTGATCACTAAACCAACCTCCACCCTCTGCACACAGGTGACAGTGGATACCCACTCCGTCCCTGGCTGTTCACACCCTACCGGCCGCCCATGACCCCATCACAGCAATGCTACAATGAGGCACATGCCACCACACGCAATGTCATTGAGTGGGTGTTTGGGATGCTGAAGGCATGTTTACATTGCCTGGACACCTCTGGCAGTGCCCTACAGTACAGCCCCTGAAAGGCCTGTGGGATATTCCTGGCCTGTTGCATCCTGCCCAACATGGCCAATGAATGTAGGATAGTTGTACAGGTCGAAGAGGGGGACAGCGATGGGGACAATGGGGACGCTGGTGATGATGGTGATGGGCAGCCCCCCCTTGGCCAACGGGACCCCCGACTGATCTGACTGGCACAGATGCACCAGGACACCATCACAGAGGAGCACTTCAGCCAACCCAGGTAAGTCATGGGGCCATGTGCAACCACCAGTGCCTAAGGCACAACCCACAAACACGCATGGACACACACCAAGGGTGCATGCCATCAAGGGAAGTGGCAGGGGACAGAAGCACACACACAACTAGGGATGGGTGAGGATCAACACGCCACGTGGACGACACACACACACACACACACACACACACAATGCACCAAACATGCACAGAGGGCAGGAGGCACACCCACCCACAACGCCAACCCTAGCAACACACATGTCCACAGGCCACCACGTCCACTGCCTGTCCATGTGCGTGTATCAGATGCTGGGCACAATTGCACTTTGGTGTACAGTGCAATGCAGGCATCATCATGCACACTTAACAGTGGACAGCAGCTGGGAGGGTGTGCAGGTGAACAGTGTGTCCACGTGCAGGGCCGGGTACCCACCTGTGCACTGCCCACCGAAACACACAATGCACACAGGGCAGCACCAGACAGTAGCCGCACTGGGAGACAGGTCAGTCTTGTGACACAGTGCCATGGCCACCACAGATGCATGGGCGGCTCCGCCCAGACCCTCCAGCACTGGTAGGCTGACCACTGGCATCATGGGGTAGCACCGATGATCCACCAGGGGTTCCACTGTGTGAATGTGACCGTGCCCATGCAGGGGTCTGCAGCACACCGAACATGCCTGCACCAGGAGTGCTCGGGATGCCCACAGCTGAACCCGGCATTGACAGGGTGGGAGTCGCACGACACCGGGAATGGGGAGTAGAGAGTGCACTGCATGGTGTCTACGATGCATGGGCACCTGACTGTGTGCCCATTGTGGCCATGACGGCAATGAATGCCTGTGCATGCCTGTCAATGGCAGTGGTTACATTCTCCCGCAAATGGTCCATCTGTGCCAGGATCCGTTCAGTGTCCCTGCTGCGACGCTCCTCCACCCACTCCAGAGCCACACACAGTGCTTCCACGGATGTTGCAAGCTGCATCTGCTGCTGGACCGATGCTCGCAGTAGGCAGGTGTGCTCATCCAAGAGGTCATCAGCCTCCTCAGCATCCTGTTCCTCAGGGTGTGCAAGGGCCTGATGTTCAGCACCCCTTGAGGGTGGGTGCTGCGCACCAGGACCAGGTATGGGCATGTCCACAGGTGGTGCACAGATGCCGCCGCTGAACCCTGTGCCCCCTGGCCCGGTGGGTGACTGCTGCTGCTGCCCGTCTGGCTGCCGCACCCCAGGGCTTAGTGGTGCTGCCACAGTGACCGCAACAGTCCCACTGTCCTGATCAGACACCAGTGTTGCCCCACTGGTGCTAACTGGCACAGCCTGGGACTGTGCTGACTCACTGGCCTCCACAGCAGCACCAGCTACAGCCATGGGCGTGAGTTGCCTTGCTGTGTGTCCATCCTGTGGCACACACGTGTCACTGCCCATGACGGTCATGTCATCATCACTGGTGCCGGACTCTGCCCCAGCCCCAGCCACAGCCACAGCCACAGCATGCTGGCATCCATGGATGCCAGCACGCTGAGACACAGGCAGGGCTTCCCCCACACCTGTCTCAATGACATCAGCGTGGACAGCCAGGTGGCCCCACTGTCATACTGATCCACACATACCTTTGGAGGTGGATGATCCCAACTCTGACTCCGTCCAACTGTCCGCAGTGGACAGACCCACTACCACTGACCCATGCAGATGCTCAGGATCTGTAAGGGAAAGCAAAGTCACATTACTGCGTGTTACCTACCTGACCCCCCAAGGCAGACCATGGCTTACCATGCAGAGATGGCCCACCACCCGTCTGGAAGCCACCACCCGGAACTCCCTCTATGGCACTGCGGTGCATGCTTGCAGCAAGCCTGTCCTCTGCTGGGGTGGGCTGTACCACCTCCGGCTGTCCCCCACCTGATGGCAGCCACCTTTGCCTTTACCCTCCTCCTGTCTGTACTCATCTTCTTCTTACACTCCTGCACGGAGCGCTGGTAGCTGCCATGCAGGTTCATGGCATGTGTCACCTCCTCCCATGCAGCAGCACGGGCCTGAGGGGTGCCCCGCCATCCACTGAGCAGTGGCTCCTGATCCAGGTAGGCCACGAAAAGGGCCTCGGTCTCAGCCTTAGTGAAATTCGGCCTCCTCCTCCTCCACCACTGTTGTCCTCCTCTCCCAGAATGTGCTCGGTCATTATGTAGCCTGTAAGGATGGCAGTTGTTACCTGTGACTGTGCAGTCCCATGCATGTCCCTGAATCCACAGTCCACACTCCCACACAGCATGCAACTCACCAATAAACTGCAGTAACCGACTATGGCCACTGCAGCACTTTGTCACACCTTTATAGCACAATCCATGCAAATTAGGTGAGGAGCAACTTTAATTAGATGCAAATCATGGTGCTGCACCATTGAATGGCTGATCGGATGATTAGCACATACGGCTGAATATCGCACTGTTGCGCTTTGCGCAATTGTGTGGAACGTGCTGAGCCAATGGCGCAGTTCTGTGGCATGTGTAGTACACCTCACTGCACATGCCCAGTCTGCTGATGCAGGCGTCTGCTGTGCTGATAACGTGCTTGTGTGCGGTAGGCAATGCAGGGCATGGCCACCATTGTGCCAGTGGCGCTATAACAAAGGTCACTACATGGCGCTGTGACAATGGGCCTTCATAGGCGCAATGGCACAACTGCCCGATAGTCCACTATGGCACTGCCACACAGGCAGCCAATCGCGCTACAAGCATTGTCGTCCGATGGTGCTGTGCGTGGCCTTGCGCCAGGAACCCTTGACCCTGTGCCCGACCTTTGCCCCCTTGGCGCCATGCGTCAGGCATAGGTACACTTCTATCGTGCTGTTCAGTAACAGCGCGATAGGGAATGGCAGTGCTGTACCACGCAGCATCTGCATGTGGGGTACCGCACTGCATAGTGCCATATTGCCTACTATAGAATTCGCAATGGCACAGAGAAGGGCTGCTCCCTGGTCTGCTGTTGAACTAGCAAACCTGGTGGCCACAGTGGAGCCACACCATGGGCCTCTGTTTGGGGAGGCCCCCCTGGATAGGGCTAGGTCCCAGGTGTGGCAGGAGGTGGCCACAGCCCTTGAGGCAGTTACCAGCAGGGGCAGGATGGCGGAGCAGTGCAGGCACCGTTATGGTGACCTGCAAAGGAGGGAGCCGGATTTACTGGCCAGACTGAGGTCACGTGCCAGGAGGTGCACGGTACCACGACCAGGTAGGGGTTCCGTCAACACACTGTTATCACCCATATAAGTCATATTGTTGTTTTGTCCAGCACATAGTGGAGGGACTGTTTGGATTTGGCCATGGCAGTGTTCACAGGGTGTGTGGTGGATGGGTCTGGCTGGTTGGGGGGCACACTCCTTGGGGCAGGAGTGCTTTGCTTCCGGAGTGCACTGATGTTCTTCTCTCCTTTTTGTCCCCACAGTCCCCACAGGCCCGGAAGAGGTACGCTGCTTGCGGGCAGAACGGAGGGCAGTGGAGGCCACAACCGGGAGGGCCGAGGGTCCACAACGGCCACTCGACCATCCCGATGAGGGTGAGTGACAGACATCCATGATTAATTTTGCATGCTGTGTGACAGGGTGGGCAGCGGGGCATGGCCACCATTCATTGACATCACTGCCATTCACGCCACTGGTTACGGTCAACACTGTCCAGTGGCAATGCATGTCTGGGTGTGTGTCACTCGTGGTGCATGCATGCACCAGGTGCATGGCTGTGCCACTGCCTTTGCACCACATAGCCATGTCACTGGACAGACACGGTGGTGCTGTGCGTGACTTAGCTGGTGGGTGTGTGTAGCATTCTGCATGGCTGTATGCACCTGGGTGGGCACGTCCTGTGGACATGATCACTGCGGCTGGTCACACACCATCACAGTGGTATGTCCCATGGCTGTATGCCATGCACAGTGGGTGGGCTGTATGGGACTGTACATTCACATATGTTGACTGTGCTCCCTTGTCCTAGGTGTGAGACATCTGAGGGAGATACAAGACACCCTGAGGGAGCTACTCACCCTAGCCTGGGAGATGGTGGCCATCCTCTGGAGAATTGATGAGGCGAGGGTCCTGAGGAGGCTACGTGTGAGGTGAAGCCAGAGCCTGAACCAGCGCGGGCAACAGTAGTCCCTTGTCCCTAACCTCCCATCCCCCTGGACCCACCCTCCCACCCCTCCTATCCCATTCAGTTGTCACCCTTTCCCCTGCCCACCCCCACCCTTTTGCGTCCCCTACCACCTGTATATAGTTGTCATTGATCTTGTAAATAGTTTATATATATTTATAATACATTTGACTTTTCTATGAATACCGTGGTGGTCTCTGATTTGCAGCGGGATATAGGTGCTCAGCTGCAGTGGTGTGCATGACATCGGGGTGGTGCAGTCATGGGTATGTGTGTGTGTGTCCATGTGGAGGTGTCTGTGGTGTGGGGGTGGATATCAGTCAGTGTCTGTGTTGTGCCCCGTGCACTGGATGACTGTGAGCAGGGGTCCATGGTGCATGCTCTGTGTCCATGGTGCACCCATCGGCCCATCCATGGCCTGTGCAGCTGACACCCATGCCTGTCTGTGACCTGCATGATCTGCTGGCATGTCAGTGGTGGCATTCCCTACATGGCAGACACTGTGCCCTTTGCTGTGCTGGGTTGCCCATGTCACTGGTGTGGTGCATGCCTGGCTCAGGTGGCACTGTGGGCAACACGGTCATTGTCCCACCTCCATGCTGTGTCTTGTGTGTGTTGCAGGGGATGTGCCCCACTGTCTGTGGCTTGTGCTCTGGGTGACTCATCGTGGGGTATTGGTCCATGGTGCTGGTGCAGGGTGGTTGGCACTCCAGTGCCATGGTGGACTGCAGGTTGTGTGTACACAGCTTACATGGGCCCACGATGGGGGCTCGGTTGCCCCACCATTGCATCCCTGTGTTGTTGTGCCCTTGGGTATGGGTGGGTGTCTGTCCAGACCCTGTGTGGCATCTGACGTGGTGCATGCTTCCACGTACTACTGTGGGTGTCTGTGCTGGCTGTTGTGGCCATTGGTGGGCCTGGGTGTGTTACTGGAATACTGTGCAGAGCGCTGTACCACTGGGGGAGGTGTCACTTACACGACCATCCAACATGGGGTCACTCTTGTGCCAACACATGGTCAGTGTCTCAGCAGTACCTCGGGGGACTGCACGTGGTGGCACTTTGTCTGCCATTGTTGCATTGCCGTGTGCTGCACCCTGCTGATGGGTGCTCATGGTGGGGCTGGCTTGCATGGTTCTGTGGTGCACAGGGTTGCATTGCCACTGTGGGGGTGGTGGCATGCATGGGGATACCTGTAGTGGTGGTCACTGCTCATGGGGGGTTGTCTGGGGGTCACGGTGCAGGGTGCACTGTGCACTGGGGGGGATGGTGTGGCACAGGGTGGTCCACCCTCCTTGTGTGCCAGTAACTGTTTGCCAGTAGGTGTGATGGGGCACCATGGCCAGGCTGTGGGTTGGTTGCTTGACTCCATGGACCAGTGGTTATTCCAGCCCTTCCCTGGTTGTGCAGTGCTTGGGGGGGCGATGTCTGTTCCACTGTGTGTTCCTGTACCCATCTGTGGCATGGTTGGTGGGCCCCTACCTCCCTGATTGTGTTGTTACATTACTCTTCAGGTGGGGGGCTCCCTGCTTGCCGTATGGCACCTCTGGACTGCTCAGCTGAACATCCCTTGTTGCGCCATAGCGCATCATATCTGCTCAGCTTCCCCTTCCTAGTTGTGCTATGGTGCAGGTTGTGCGATATTCAGACATTGGTTGTAGGCGCAATTTGGCCTGCTCCTTTTTTGAATCTCGCGTCTGTTGCGCATGGGCACAATGGACTTACTCCTGCTATTGAGCACTTTTTGGGCGCAGTTTGAATATCTGGGCCACTGTGTCTATTTTCACTAAACAATTTTCTGCAAACCAAAGTTACACCATGTCAAACATTTGTAGTAGAAAGGTAAAAGACTGCACAGATGAAGAGAGCAAACTCACAACAGTATCATCTACACTGAGTTTAATTTACACACATTATTTTGCTGCATGTCTACTAGTATCTATGTAGATTCTTATTTTGTGGTACACATTACTTTTGAAAATTGATCAAAATGTTGTGTATTCTATTTAAACGAAAGAAAAATAACTTTCAGAAATATAAAATGTTTGTTATTGAGTTTGTGTACTTTGTTTCCAATCTCCTCTGATAAGATCTGAGATTTAATTTAAATGTAAAATTATTTAATAATATAAAATGTTCATAGTAAGAATTAATATATGTAGTTAAAATGTGTTTAAATATTGTTACTTTTATTATAGGTGACATATTGTGGAAGACTGGATTGAGAGGAGACTACTTGTTATTTATTTATTTGTTGTTTTGTTTTGTTATTAATGGAGGATCACCGCCCTTGTCTAGGTTTTTAAATATTATATTTTTTATTTAAAGCTCTGCAGCTGATTTTTTTCCATTGTTGTTTTGACTTTAAGTAATGATCTCATGTTTTTTTAGAACCCTTTTATATTGGCTATTTCTGTGCTGCTGTAAAAGTTATACAGAAATAAGGTATAAGGGCAGAGAACTGAGTCAGATTAAAGGATTTGCATGAGAGTGGAGACCCACGAATTATCATTTCATGCTGACTCATACCTGCTCAATAGGTTGACTTCCTGGAGACTGATCCACCACTACAGAAATATGTGAAATGCAGCTTAATGGCACAGGATTAAAGGCTGAGCTTCTGCATCCTTTAAAAATAACAGCATCTATTAATAGTAAAGTGCATTCTGGAGTAATGACAACATGGGAATAAGGGTTTTCATTTATAATAAGGAGAACCAGGTTGTTGTTTTATCTTGAAACTGGTATGCTGAGAGACGTCACTTTCTTGCTCATATTTTTTATTTTTTTTATTTCTATGATAACAGGTGATCATAAAACATATGTGGAAGCGATCTCTGTAAAAAAAGGTATTTAGGTGGAAATAATGTGAAGTGAGAATGCTGATTCGAGTAGCTCAAGAAGTTAAATTTTAGCTCTGTTTTGATTTACAATTTTATTTATTGAATTTTGTTGACTGGGTAGGCACACTGAGACTAGGTCCCTTTTTCAGGGGTGACCCGGGGGGGGGGGTACAGATGGTAACCAATTGAAATTGAACCAGATTAAGCTGTTGGTGGTATTTTTACTGAATGTGGGAAATTTGGCCAGGACAATGGGAGTGAGTGGTCAGTACTAGTATACTGTATCAAAAATATAGGTGGTTACATCATAGGAAATTCCCATTCATTTAAAAAGAATTTTCTGGGATATAACTAGATATATCCAGATATTTACTAGGTAATGGTGTGTGAAATGTGAAATTCATTTGGAAGACTTGGAACATAAGAAAAAATTGCTCACCTTAGCAATTATGGGTCTTCTATTAGAGTCTTGCTGTATTCTCACTAATGCAGTTAGCCCCAGCCTTTAAACTGCCCCAGAGAACAAAGGGTTAAACTTTCTATGCAGAGCATAGAATGCTGAGCTCGAGCTCGGTTGATGTCTCTGTCTGTTTCCCTTTGAAATCTAACTGTCAGATTCTTACGAGCAAAAACTCACTAGCTATGCTATGTGGAAATTGTAAAATGTTTACTAGCCAACTGGTAACAAACAGTTTTGGATTCCCAAAGGAAGACTCAGGTCAGGAAACACAAAATCAATTCAAATAAGAATAACAACAAAATAAACACCCAAACAAAAAAGCAGAGGGTGTAAAGGAGCACCCCTGAGGTGCAACTCTGCGCTTGCCCACCCACTTCCCAAAAAACAGTTTCTGAGAGGGGAGGTGGGGGGAGGTCAGAATACAGCAAGACTCCAATAGAAGAAACATAATTACTAAGATGAGTAATTTTTTCTTCAAAGAACATGAAGTCTTGTTGTATTCTGACTGATGCAGACTATCAAGCAGTACCTTCATGGAGGAGGGACAGAACCTACTTTGGGAAAAGGCTCTGAAGTACTGCTGTGCCAAACCGAGCATCACTCCTAGCCTGGATATCCAGAGAATAATGCTTGGTAAAGGTATGGACTGTTTTTCCAGGTGGCTGCATGACAAATTTCTAAGAGAGGAATATCCCTGGCAGCAGCCAGGGAAGCAGCTGTGCCTCTTGTACAGTGAGCCCTCATGCCTGAGGGTGGAATCTTTCCCAGTTTATCATAGCAGAATTGTATACAATACACAATCCATCTGGCAATAGTTCTCTTGGTGGCAGGTTTGCCCTTTCCCACTTTCCCATAAGTGAGTGAAAACTGGTGGGACTCAAATGTGTGACACTTGGTACACTCTATGTAGTAGCTAAGGGCTCTTTTAACATCTAAACTGTGTAGCCTCCTCTCTCCTGAGGAAGAATGATCAGTAAAGAAAACAGGAAGAGACATAGACTGATTCAAGTGGAAATCTGAAACCACTTTTGGCAAGAACCTTCTATTGGTTCTAAGGACCACTTTATCCCTGTGAAAGGAGATAAAATCAGGTTCAACTGACAGGGCCTACAATTCACTGATACATCTGACAGAGGTAATGGCTACCAAAAACACAGTTTTCCAAGTCAAGTACTTAAGCTCTGCTGAGGACATAGGCTCAAAAGGAGGTTGCATAAGTTGAGCAATGCAAACATTTAAATCCCAGGCAGGGGCAGGGTCTCTAAAGGGAGGATTGGTATGAAGCAATCCTTTAAAAAAATTACAGAATAGAGGATGAGATGATAGTTAGGAAGACTTCCCCACTGACAGAAAAGCAGAAGCAGCTGACAAGTGTACCTTGAGAGTAGCTAGTCTGAGGCCCAGGCCATTAAGATGGACAATATAATCCAGAACTGTAGGCAATTCAGCAGTATCTGGAGAAATATGCTTCTTGGAACACCAAATGCTGAATCTCTTCAATTTGGAGTTATAAGTCTTTCTGGTGGAGGGTTTTTGAGAAACTTTGAGAATATCCAGAACCCCCTGAGACAGATACAAATCTGCAAATTCTTACTCTTCAAGAGCCATGCCTTGAGATTGAGAGGCTGAAGATTGGGGTACCAAATCCTCCCCTTAGAGGAGGTTAACAGGTTGTAGTTCATGGGAAGAGACAGGGGAAGATGGACTGCTAGGGACAGCAACAGAGGGTACCAGGGCTGTCAGGCCCAGTCTGGAGCAATCAGAATCACTTTGCAAGGTTGTGATCTTATCTTGACTAAAACTTCGAACAGAAGAGGAAAGGGAGGGAAGGCATACAGAAATTTCCCTTCCCAGTTCAGAATCAGAGCATCCAGGGGGACTGAGCCCAAGACTGGGGGTCTGCAACAAAAGACAGGAAGTTGGTGATTGTCTGGGGCTGCAAAAAGATCTATCTCTGGAGTGCCCCACCTTGAAAAAATCACCTTCAATACCAGAGGGTCCAGGGACCATTCATGATGGCCCTGTGAGATCCTACTCAGTGCATCTGCTAGCACATTGTCCTTCCCTGGAAGGTGAACTGCTATCAGAGAGGTTTGCAGAGAATAAGCCAGGGACCACAACTTCATAGCTTCTGTGCACAAGGCTGTAGACCGAGTGCCTCCCTGCTTGTTGATGTACCACATGGTGGTGGTGTTGTCTGTTCTGACCTGAACCACCTTATTTTGTACTGACTGAGAGAAAGCTTGCAGGGCCAGAAAAACTGCACTGAGTTCTAGGAGATTGATATGGAGAAGGGATTCCCTAGGGGACCACAGTCCCTGGGCAGTGAGGGCCCCCAGATTGGCTCCCCAGCTCAGAAGGGAAGCATCTGTGGTAAGGACCACTGAATGAGACTGAGTGGCAAATGGGACCCCTTGCTTTAAATTGTCCTGATCCTGCCACCATTGAAGGGCTTGGATCAAGGTCAGAGTCACTGGGATCAGTTTGGTAAGGGAATCCTTCCTCTGAGACCAAAAAGCCCTCAGATTGAACTGAATGTCCCTCATCTGCAACCTTGCCCCTTGGACCACTGCCATAGAAGCTGCCATGTGGCCCAAGAGCTGGAGGAAATGTCTTGCTGGTCGAGATACCTGAAGGCTGAAGGAAGAGGCTAGTTGTATAAGAACCCTTGCCCTTTCCAGGGGAAGAAAGGCTCTTGCTTTGACCATATCCAGATCTTCCCCTATAAAGGTAAGAAGCTGGACTGGCTCAAGAACTGACTTGGGAAGGTTAAGAAGAAATCCTAGAGAAGTGAGCACTTGCTGGGTCACTTGCAGGTCTGACTTGACTTGGTCTGGAGGCTGGCCCACTATTAGCCAGTCATCCAGATATGGAAAAATGGAAATCTTTTGCCTCCTTAGAAAGGCAACTACTACTGCCAGGCACTTTTTGAAGACCCTTGGGGCTGAATTTAGGCCAAAGGGCATTGCTCTGAACTGATAGTGGCCTGAGGGCAGCTTGAACCTGAGGTACTTTCTGTGGGAGCACCTAATGGGAATGTGAAAATAGGCATTTTTGAGGTCCAGAGAGGCTAGCCAGTCCCCTGGCCTTAGAGAGGGAAGGATTATTCCCAGAGTTACCATCTTGAACTTTGGTTTTAAAAGATGTTTGTTTAAGTATCTTAGGTCTAGGATGGGTCGCCACTCCCCTGTCTTTTTGGGGTGAAAGGCTAGGTACAGAACTTTGCCCCAGTGTAGGTGGAGTATCTCTCTATGGCTCTTAAAGCCAGCAGAGATGAAACCTCTGCCTCTAGGGCAAGGGTTTCTGAGAGACCTTCAGGTGGAAAAGATCTGGCTCTCATCTTCGGAAATTTTTTGAAGCTGAGAACCAGTCCCTGGCTTACTATTTCCAGGACCCACTTGTCTGATGTAATAGACATCCAGTCCTGGATGAAGTAAGTCAGTCTGCCCCCTACTGGAATAGGAGAGTTGACCCGGGCAGGCCCATCAGGGTGTCTGCTTGGCAGGGTCCTTAGGCTGAGGAGTGGATGCAGCCCTGCTCATCCCCCTTCTGCCTCTCCCTCTGAAGAACCCCCTCTGTGAAAAGGGAAAAGAGGCCTGTGCTTGGTAAAAAGGCCTATGAAAAGACCTGCCCCTGCCCCTAGACTGCTGCCTTTGAGGAGTTGCCTGCCTCTCTTTAGCCTGATCACTCCTATAAGTGGTCCTGTACTCATCCATTTTCTTCATGTAATTCTCTGTCTGCTCCCCAAACAGAGAATTACCCACTATAGGAAAATCCATGGCCTTAGCCTGGGTATCCTGAGAGAGGCTAGTACATCTGAGCCAAGCCATTCTCCAAAGAGCCACAGATGTAGCCATGACTCTTGATGACACATCATTGGAGTCCACAGCAACATGAAACTGAACTTTTGATGCCTCAATCCCATCCACAGCCACCTCCTCCAGCTCCTTGGCTAGCTGAGGGGAGGTCTGTTTTGCCAGTGCCAGTACAGTGTCCCACCTGGACTTCTGGTACCTGGCTGTATAGGCCATATAATTCACCTGCCTGAGTCCCAAGAAAGATGCCATGTACTGTTTTTTTGCCATGGCATCAATCTTCCCGGGGTCTTTGTCTGGGGGTTGTGAAGCCAAGGGAATGTTTGCCTTATCACAGGCAGCAGCTTGCTCAATCCCAACATGGCTGCATTGTTGATATAAAAACCCCTTATCTAAGCCTGAAAGTGTATACCTTTTGTCCATTCTTCTATCAACAAGAGGTATAGAATTGGGAGACCTCAGGATTTTTTGTATCTGCTTCCCAAAAGATTTGTGGAAGGGAATAGACAGTCTCCTGGACTTTGGGATGTCCATCATTTCCAAAAAATCAGGCTCCTCTTGATCCTCTATTGCCTCCTCCATAGGAAACTGGAGGGTCTCAGCTACCTTTCTGTAGAACATAAAGTGGGCAGGGGAATCAGAAAGCCTAGGAGGGGATACACCTGAAGGTCTGCCTGAGGAGATGTCCGGTTCCACAGGTACATCCAGACTTTCACCATCACCATCATCATCTTCAAACTCCCCCTCCTCCTCAAACTCAGGCTCATAAAATTCTTCAGGGGTATAATCGTGAACTGGGGGAACAGACAGAACTGAGCCCCTGCCAAAAGGTGCCGAATCGGTCGGAACTGGGCAAAGCAATTCTACAATCCGAATCGCTCTGGCTATTTCCTCAGCGGTAGGAACATGGGCTTCTGGATCCGAACCGGACAATTTCTCTTTGCGTTTTCTTTTTTTTGGAACTGAATCCTCGGGATCGGCCCTCCTTTTGCCCGAAAAAGTATCGTCCTGGTCAGAGGGCACTCCTTCTGTTTTGGTCAGAACAGAACTGGGCTGGCCATCCGGGTCAGCGGACTTCTCGGCCTCCTTTTCCCTCAGTCTACCTAATCTCTTTTCAAGGGTAGATTGGGAAAGTTTTTACAGACTTGGCAGTCTGAATCGAGGTGTTCAAACCCCAGACAATAAATACAGGTGGTGTGGGGATCGGCCTTAGCAAAGACCTCCCCACGCTCACTGCAGTGTTGAAACCCAGTGGGCCTGGTTTTTTTCTTGGGTTTCTCAGACATGACCAACCTAACCAACTTACCCTTTTTTGGCAACCGTCAGGCAAGACTCCCTTATCGGTTCCTAACCATGTCACGGGTCTTGGAAAAAAACATACCAAACACGTTTTTTTTAAGAACCAATAAGGACCGGTAACCACACACTAAAGAAAGATAGAAGATCAACAATATGATCGGTTCAGCTGAACCGATCCACACTTTCACAAGTTCCACACATAAAAACAGTACAAAACCTATCTAGTACTCACGGTACCACAGACAGAGACTGAACCGACTATGCGGAAATACATTTTGGTTAAAAACTGACAGTAAACCAACACTTCAACTGATTTTCAAACCCGAGCTGCAGGAGAAATCTCCAGAGCGACTGTTCAGTGAGGCGGAGTAAAGAATCTGATGGTTAGATTTCAAAGGGAAACAGGCAGAGACATCAACCAAGCTTGAGCTCAGCATTCTATGCTCTGCATAGAAAGTTTAACCCTTTGTTCTGTGGGGCAGTTTAAAGGCTGGGGCTAACTGCATTAGTCAGAATATGGCAAGACTTCATGTTGTTTGAATTGCAGCTCTCTGGAATTTGGGCACAATTGCACAAAAGTCTGCCCCAAAGTAAAGCACTGATTTTTTTCCAGTAAATTGTGTGGCCATTTCAGACTGGTTAACTTTATGGAATACAGCATATATGATCAGAGTCCTAAAACAAATGTACACAGGACCCTGCATGTATGGAATGAACTCCTAATTCCCATTGTTTATAGTACTTATTTGTAAATGTGCCTCTTGCACTGCTTGTTCTGTAAAGCAGCCCAATAAGTTCAGAATTTGTATATTTTATTAAAATGCAATTTTATCAATTAGATGAATTCCCTGACAGCAATTTTTGTGAATTGCACCTTCTTGTAACTGTATTAGCATCATTGTGTGATGTTAGTAATACATTAGTGTGATAAAGTTAATATTGTGCTGCATCCCTCCTTGTTTTAAAACAAAAAGTTTGAGTTTATAATTAAATATTAGTGAAATTAAAGAGTGAATTTCATTGTTTTCAATTGTTTTTTGTTTTTGTTTGAAGGGATCCTTTTCTGTATTCCTTTTTCATTCATACAAAAACAGATCCCTTAATGTAGAAAAACATTTTAGACTAAGTTTTTTTCCCCCAATTCTTTTTTCATTTAAAGGGATCCTTTTCCATATGGGTTTTTCATATCATATGAAAACATAGATTCCTACAAATGAAAATGGATTTTAGACTTGTATTTTTTTTTACAGATTTTAACTTCAAGAAGCTATAACCCCCTTAATGTTTGAACTTAAAGGACAATCTATGTATTAAATGAATGGTCTTATTAAGTACTGTAACAATGATACATAATCTCCCCAAAATTACGTAGGGGCCACATTGAAAATCATAACAATAAAAAAACTGTAAATTCCCATAGGTAATATTGGATCTTTAACAAGTCATAAGTCACTCAATATTTGTACTTAAGGGACAATCTATATATCAAAACAAAAGTCTGAATGAGTAATGCAAGGATAACACCCCCCCAAAAAAAAACTTAATTTAGTACAATATAAAAAAATACATAAATCATAAAAAATGCAATTTCCCATAGGAAAACAGGGAATGTTTAACAAGCCTTAAAATGAAGGAAACACCTTGCTGTTCCAGCATAAATGCAAGTGCAGGGCCTGGAGGGAGTTGTACTTCCTCTGCAACATATATGTACACATCTAAAGAGGGATGGAATTGCAGGGCCCAGAAGGCACTCCACTTCCATAAGCATACAGTATGTATATCTGCATGCAGGTCCAAATGAGGATACGACTATACTATATCAAAAGAATGGAAATTATTTGCAAAAAAACTTTGTTAAAGGAGTGGTCCACCCAGAATGTGCAAAAAACATATGTTATGTAGAGTGTTTTGATATGTATGTTAAATCCTAGTGTATCCTTCCCTCTGTCTGCTATTTGGAGTTTTTCCTAAATTGCCTACTAGCTGTATAATAGTTTTAAGACCCCTGGGGTTCTCCATAAGAAATAGTTTTTTTGGCTTTCTTTCTCCCAGGATGCCCCCTGTCTCAAGTGACAGTGATGTAGCCATACCCTTAGATTTAGCATGTGTATTGCATTAAAATTAGTTTAGCAATAGCAGAGCCTTGCAACTTCTTATCCAGGGAGCACAAATGGTAACAGCTAGTTTAGTAGATACCTGAGAACAAGCTAACTGGGGTTTCTGTAAGACCACAGCTACTAAATAGCTCTAATTCACTATTTTTGTTTTCTCTGTGCATCAGGTCTCGCTAGTAGGAGTGTTCTAACATCAAAAACACAAATAATGAATTAGAGCTATTTAGTAGCTGTTGTCTTACAGAACCCCCAATTAGCTTGCTCTTACATGTCTTAATGCACCAGTTAGGGTAATTTAATGCCACAGAAATTGATAAATTGGTATTAGGGTTTAACACTAACTCCCCACCCCATCCCCCAACCAGCAAAAGGAAAAAAAGCATTACAGTTTTGGCTGTCTTGAGTCTTGACGAATCAGGGGTGGGGTCTTCCTTGGAGTTTTCAACCCTAACGCTCACCCAAATCTGATATAGTGTTTAAAAGTACAGAACTGTGTCTTCCTACATGTTGCCAACAATGTGTGGGACATCCCTGAAGAAAACAAATCACATCTGACCTTATTTGCTCACAATATTAGGTGAGAGTTAGGGTTGAAAACCTCAAGGAAGACCCCATTCCTGATTTGCCAAGACTCAGTACAGGCAAAACTGTAATGATTTGTTTTCCTTTTCCTGCTTGAAGAGTGGGTGTGGGGAATTAGGGTTAAACCCTAATGGCACATTTCCCTAATTTTGTGGTGTTATGTTACCATAACTAGTGCATTAATGAAGTTTTTTTTTCAAAGAATGTCCTTTCTTTTTGAGACAGTGGAATCATATCCTCATTCCTGGAGGTCCTGTTGGGACCAACGTGAACAGGTGCAGATGTGCAGGGCCCTTTTGTGCCTGAGCCATGGGAAGAATCTTTCCACCTACAGAAGTGCAGAGCTTGGCACAGTCACTCTTTGCACATTCACTCTACGTATTCACTCTTCACACATTCACTTTTTTTTTAAAATTTTGACACCAAATGTTCAAGATAGTCATTTCATGATTGCCCTTATAAACATCATGTGTAGCATTTATATTATATTGCCAAAATGTCATTTCACACCAGCAGTGAGGAAAGACTTTTCATCCAGGATTTAAAAAAATAACACCAATCACATTTATGAGGTGGTGTGGAAATGGCTATTTTGAAATTTTTGAGTCCAAATATTGAAACATTAACAAAGCTATGAGTGAACATTGAAACAGAATCACAGAAAAGAGCAAGTCAGAAGCTGGAGGTCATGTGGACTCAACCAGTTTCTACCTTAAGAAGGCATATTTTTTGTTGTCAATGAGTCATCCAGGGACTTCTTAAAGCTGTCTAGTGTGGTGCTAGTCACCACATTACTGGGTAATCTATTCCATGAACTAATTAGTCTCTGACTTAGTGACTGATTTCTTATATTTGTTTTATAAAATTCTCCATTAAGCTGATATTGATGGAATCTGCTACATCTTTCTGTGCTATGAGCTAAGCGTATCGTGTCCCATAGGTCTTTATTTGTTAGAGCTCTATAAACTAGACACAAGTCTCCCCTTAGTGTCATGTATTCCATGCTGTTCAGACCAAGGTGCCTCATCCTATCTCCATAGTTGACATCTCTCAGGTTCTTTATTTTTTTGGTCACCTTTCTCTGCAACCCCTCTATCAACTTTATGTCGTTGATCTTAGGTGGTGCCCACAGCTGCATACAGTACTCCAAATGTGGTTTTACAAGGGATGAATACAAGGGGACATCAACACTACTATATCTGCTGTTTACATTTCTGTAGATACATCCCATTATTCTATTTGCCTTGTTCACTGCAGCTCTACATTGTTCTGATGAAGAAAAGATTGGCTGTGGTTAGTACTCTTAAATATTTTTCCATACTAGATACCAGAATAGATTTACCATAGAGATAATACTTGGCCTTTTTAATCTTATGACCCATATACATGATCTTACACTTCTCTAGATTAAGAGTTAATTGATGTTTTGTTAATCAATCCCCTACTTGGTTTATTTCCTTTTGGAACTGCTGAATAGCCTAATTGTCATTCACTACACTGCCAATTTTAATGTCATCAGCAAATTTTGTATTCTGAAAACTAGATACAGGCACCACCTGTATGGGTGTCACATAAATACTGAACAAGGCTGGGCCTTTGACGGGGCTGAATAAGGCCCTGCCCCATTTGTTATGCAGAAAGAGTTTAAATGCAAGGGTCTGTTCTATTCTCTCCTTTTCTTGCTCTTCTCTGTCTGGTTACACAACCAAATTTTCTTTTGAGACCTATCAACTGATCACTCCAACAGTTTTGCAATTCTCTGCCTCTTTCTATCTCTCTGTCTTCCCTTGCTATTTCTGCCTTTTCTTCCCCCTTGTATATCTGCATGTAAAAACATTTATGTGAATCTTTATGTGGAAATGTCACTGATACTGGGATCCCTTTGTTTAAAACTGTATATAGTTATACTGTTGAAACAATTGTAAAAAGAAATTTGGAACTCAAGGGGTTTACCTGAGATGAGTTTTTAAGCCTTTTGTAGAGCTGTAGAGGTCAGTTCTGTGTCACCATGTACTGTTTTGCTGCATCTGTAAGGAATGAAACTTACAAGAGTATTATGTAAACTTACAAAAACATTCTGTGAGAAACAGGCTCTCTTAACAAGTTCCCGCACAAAAACGTATAAAAAGAGTAGCTATGCTTTTGCTAGAGAGACAAGGAGAGTGAGAGACTGAGATACTGAAACTTGGAATTAAGAGATACCCTCAAAAGAAGGACTTAGTTTTCTCTGATTGTACTACTTTTGTAAATAGTTACACTGAATATTTTTTGTTTTTTTATTTTGCTGTTACTGAGAAAAATAAAATGCTTTTTGTGAAGTTTGAAACTTCTCCTGGTTTTCCTGTGCCTCCTGACTTCTGAGTTGGTGGCAGGACTCACTACTGACCCCTGAGAGACACCATTGTGATTTCTGCCCACAGAGACAGGTGACCGCAATATTCTGTCATAACTGGGGCATTTTACCATGTTTGTACACCAACATTTCAGCATAACCTTTTTGTTACCCCACCTCATGAATCCAGTTGGTGAACATTTTCAAATCTCTACTGAAATGTGATTCCGTGCCACTGAAATGTAGTTCTGTGCCTCAGGTGTTGAAACACATTTTTTCCCAGGATTTAAAAAATGACAGCTGTCACATTCATGAGGTGGAGTGAAAAAAGGGCTATGTTGAAAATCTGGGCTCAAAATATTTAAAATTACCGAAGTCATGAAAAAGCATAGACAAATTTTAAAACAAGTGCTCATAACTTTGCTAATTTTACATACAGTATTTTACCCCAAATTTTCAGCATAGCCTTCTTGCGACCCCACCTCATGAAAAATGGCAGTAACATTTTCAAATCCCACCTGAAAAGTGATTTTGCCAAAGGACTGCAAAATCACATTTTGGTCCTAATTGGCATAATTCCACTGTTTTTGGTCATGAAGTGGGCTCCAAAAAATGCCATGCTGAAAATCCGTGGTAAAAATGTACAAAAATTACAAAGTTATGAATCAAAGTTCAAAATTCCATTGAAATACATTGACCTACACTTACCTTAGTTTCTCATATTGCAGTCGACAGTTCCAGCAACAAAATGAGTCTTCAGTCAGAGACTTGATATACTCTGTAGGACCTATTCAAGTGAGTGAGGGTGTGAGGGGTGTAGTGGGGGTGTCAGGTGCTGAGTGTTGAGTAGGCAGTCAGGGTAACAGGGTCAGATTAGAGATGGGCCATTTTCTTTTTCACAGGTTAAAAAAAAATACATTGAAGGATGGTTTTCTTAATTACAGCTGACATTTCCAGAACAGTGATCAGAGGGTGTGGGTGCCACTGGACACTAGGGACACAACCTACAATATAGGACAGTGCTCAGAGGGTTGGAGTGCCACTAGACACCAGGGAAACATTATAATACTAAGTGGATGGTGATCAGAGGGTGGAGGGGTGCCACTAGACATCAGGGAAAAAATATCACATAAGGGGATGATGATCAGAGGGTGGAGGTACCACTATACACCAGGGAAGAATCATAATACATAAGGGGATGGTGATCAGACAGTGGGAGTGCCTCTAGACATCAAAGAAACATTATATTACATAAAGGGATAGCGGTCAGAGGTTGGGGGCACCACTAGATACTAAGGAAACATTATAATACTAAGGGGACAGTGATCAGTGGGTGGGGGCACCACTAGACACCAGAGAAACATTATAATACTAAGAGGATGGTGATCAGAGGGTGGGGGTGCCACTAGACACCAGGGAAAAAATATCACATAAGGGGATGATGATCAGAGATGGGGGTACCACTATACACCAGGAAAGCATTATATTACATAAGGAGATGGTGATCAGAGGGTGGAGGTGCTCCTAGACACCAAAGGAACATTATATTACATAAGGAGATAGAGATCAGAGGTTGGGGACACCACTAGACACCAGGGACACATTATATTAAATAAGGGGACTGCAATCATATGGTGGGGGTGCCACAAGACTTCAGGGAAACATTACATACAAAAGGGGACCAAGATGAAAGGGTGGGAGGTGCCACTAGACACCAGGGAAATGGCAGCTCCCTGCTCATAGAGCTCAACCCACAGCATTAGTTGCAGCTGCAGCTGCAGAACTCAATAAAGTTCCTCTGTTCTCATACAGAGAACATGGGTCAATGGCTCATCTCACTAAGCTGGGCCACCAGGATTTTGGGGTGCCCAGAAAAGGTATTTTAGGCCACTAATTTAAAAAACAAACATCAAAATGTAGTTAAACATGTCCTGGTGTTTGTTTTTAAAATGATGGCATTTTTAATTATTTTCCATACTTAATAGTTCGAGGAGAAAAGAAACAAGTTGGCAACCCTCATGACGTAAAAAAGATGTTTTGTGCAATCAAAATCAAGTGATGAGGAACCAAAAACAGTCCTGTGACACAGAAGCTTTGGTGCCATATCAGAACGTTATCCCAAGAACCCTACTAAGCATGCTCAGAACAGAAAAGCACAAAATATATTACGAGCTGGATTCTCAAAACACTTTGAAGGTACAAAAAATGCTCACATCCCCAAAAATTGCAAAGCTGCAGAAAACAACCTCTGGCCAGAGCCACTAGGGCTGCTGCTGAGGAATTTGGAGTAAGAATATTGTAAATTACCAATGTTACAAGCGTGCATTTGCAAAATGTAACATAGGTTCATAAATGTGTTTGTGATATTTTTACACCAAAGTTTCAAAATAACCTTGTTAAGACCTTGCCTCATGAAGAGGGGTAGACAAAATGTTCAATTCCTGGCTTAAAGGTGTTTTTGTGCAGGGACTTCAAAATCAATTTTTGGGATGCAAAAACACATTTTGGGCAGGAGTTGAAAATGACAACTATCACATTCATGAGGTGCTGGAAATAAAAGGCAATGAGGAAAATTTGAGGTAAAAATATTGAATATTACTGAACTTACAAGCCTGCGTTCACAAAAATCAGCATAGGCTTATAACTTTATTGTTTTGTAATGTTTTTATACCCAATTTCCAACATAGCCTTCTTATGACCCCTTCCTCAGGATCACTAGAACAGCTGCAAGGGATTCTGAGCTGGACATAATTGTCCACCTAGGGACAAATGACTTGGCTCATCATGAGATTAGAGCAGTGAAGGAGGACATTGCAGAGTTGGGAAGGGACCTAAGACAAGTAGCACACACAGTATACTTTTCAGAGGTGCTGCCTGTCAAAGGCATGGGGGAGGTGAGGGTAATTGGCACCATGCAGTTTAATGAATGGTTGAAAAAATGGTACGGAGCACAGGGGTTTGGCTTCATTGGGGACTGGAGTTCCACCTGGAGGGACACCAGCCTATACTGGCAGGATGGTCTGCATCTGTCCAGGAAGGGAACAAGTCTTTTGAGCAATCAGTTTAAATGCTTAATTTGCAAGCTTTTAAACTAGTCAAAGGGGGAGGCACTGACAAGCAGCAGGAAAATCCCAGCCTCTCCCTACAAAACAGGGTACTAAATGAGAAAAATACCGAGGTAGAACGGTCAGTGGGGGATGCTGCAACAGAAGGGAAAGCCATCAAAAAATGGAGAGCAATGAGTACCAATGCCCGTAGTCTGGGTAACAAGCTTCCTGAATTAGTGGTGATGGACGAGGAACATCTGGATATCGTGGCAGTCACAGAAACATGGTACACACAAAACCATGACTGGGACATAAACATACCAGGATACACTGTCTACAGGAGGGACAGGGAGGGTAAAAGAGGAGGAGGAGTAGTTCTTTACATAAGGGAAGGAATAAAAGCAACAGAACAAAAGGGTAAACAGGGAGGAGAAGAAAGCACTGTGGGTAAATTTGGAGACAGGCAATGGCACCTAATACGCACTAAGGGTTGTATACAGTCCCCTTCTCAGGGGAGGAAATGGACAGAAATGATAGAAAGTATACTTAGAATGGCAGAAAAGGGGAGATATTGCTGATGGGTGATCTGAATATGCCAGATATTAACTGGAGTGCAGTTGCAGCTGCCACTGAGAGTGCAGTTATTCTAGATGCCATACAGGGGCATGCCTTAGACAACTAGTACTGGAGCCCACTCGAGAGGGAGCAATATTAGACTTGATTCTCTCAAATGGAGATGGAGAGGATCACAGATGTAGAAGTGGGTAGCCATCTGGGAACTAGCGACCATCGAACAGTATGGTTCACAATAAACACAGCAATAGAGTCAAGCCATACAAAGACAAAAGTACTGGACTTTAGGAGGGCTGACTTTGCCAAAATAGGTGAGTGCTAAGGAATGCACTAGCAAATGGGCAGGAAGGAGGTGGAAGAACAATGGGAATAATAAAAACTGTCATCACAGAGGTAATGAGCCTTTGTGAAACAAATAAACAAAACAAGGCGATGTAAGAAACCACTATGGTTCTCAAAGGAAGTGGCAGTGAAGGTTCAAGAGAAAAGAAAGCATTCAGGAAGTACAAGGAATAGCAGAAGGAGCAGGACAGAGAACTGTATCAGTTAAAGCAAAAGGAGGCTGGAAGGCAGTCAGAACAGCAAAGGCCCAAACTGAGGAAAAGATAGCCAACTCGTTAAGAAGGGGGATAAAACCTTTTATAGGTACATCAGGGAGAAAAGGAAGACCAAGGGAGGATAGTGAGGCTTAATAAAGGGAGGGAGGGAGGGTGGGCAGAGGGAGACTGTGAAAAGGCAGAGATACTAAACAAGTATTTTGGTCAGTATTTACAAATGAAGAGGGGAGGTACATAAAACAAACAGTAGTAACACTCTGGATACAGAAGTTGATACCAGCCCATTTACAGAAGAAAGGGTTCTGAAAGAACTCTTAAAACTGAAGGTGGACAAAGCAATGGGGCCTGATGGGATTCATCCCAGATTTCTAAAAGAGCTAAGGGTAGAACTAGTGACACCACTGACTACCCTTTTTAACAAATCATGGGAGGATGGGGTGGTACCAAGGACTGGAGGAGGGCAGATGTGATTCCCCTTCACAAAAGTGGAAGCAAGGCAGAAGCAGGAATCTACAGACCTGTTAGTTTAACCTCAGTGATAGGAAAAATGATGGAATCACTTCTGGAGGAAAGAATTGTCCCAGTATCTAGAGGCCAGAGGGCACAGGACCCTAAGCAGCATGGATTCACCCGGGAAGGTCATGCCAGACAAATCTGATAGATTTCTTTGACTGGGTGACCAAAGTAGTAGATCAGGGAGGGGCTGTGAACATGGCCTACCTAGACTTTAGCAAGGCATTTGACACAGTCCCACACAAAAGATTAATATACAAGTTAGCCAGCCTGGGAGTGGGTCCCAAGATGACAGCCTGGGTAAAGAATTGGCTGGAGAATAGGACACAGAGAGTAATAGTAAATGGAGTCCACTCAGAAGAAAGGAGGGTTACTAGTGGGGTACCGCAGGGTTCAGTATTAGGACCGGTCCTCTTTAATGACTTTATAAGCGACATTGCGGAAGGACTGGAAGGAAAAGTATGTCTCTTTGCAGATGACACTAAGATCTGCAACAGAGTTGATGCACAGGGTGGGGTGGAAAGGATGAAAAGGGACTTGGCAAGGTTAGAGGAATGGTTAAATGTATGGCAGCTTAGATTCAATGCTAAGAAGTGCAAGGTAATGCACCTGGGAAACAAAAACCCAGGGGAAGAGTACACAATGGGGGGTGAGATACTAACAACAACAAAAATGGAAAGGGACCTAGGGGTAGTCATATCAGATGACCTAAAGGTGGGCAAGCAATGTGAGAGGGCAGCAAGGAGGGCTGGGGGGATACTGGGATGCATAGGGAGAGGCACCACCAGTAGAAAACAGGAAGTTATTATCCCTCTGTACAGACAGCTGGTGAGACCCCATCTGGAGTACTGTGTGCAGTTCTGGAGACCCAGTCTCCCCAAAGACATAGACAGGATGGAAGCTGTCCAGAGGAGGGCAACTAAAATGGTGCAGGGTCTGCACTGGAAGACATATGAAGAGAGACTTAAGGAGCTTAATATGTATAGCCTCGAGGAAAGGAGGGAGAGGGGGGACATGATAGAAACTTTCAAGTACCTCAAGGGAATCAACAAAGTCCAAGAGGGTAGCATCTTTCAAAAAAACAGGTGAGCAAGAACAAGAGGGCACAATTTGAAGATAGAGGGGGGGTGGCTCAGAGGTAATTTAAGGAAGTATTTTTTCATAGAGAGGGTTGTGGATGCATGGAACGGCCTTCCGGAGGAGGTTGTGGAGTCAAAATCAGTGGTGGAATTCAAGCATGCATGGGACAGTCATAAGGCAATTCTGGGAGGTGGGGGTAAGAAGAAGTAGGTTGCTGGTTAACTAGGATCTGCAGCTTATCCAGTAGGTAGGGAAATGAGCAGACTGGGTGGGCCAAACGGTCCTTATCTACCGTCAAATTCTATGTTTCTATGTTTTTATGTTTACCTCATTAACAAGGGCAGAGAAAATGTTCAGCTCCTGTCTGAAAGGTGATTTCATGCAGGGACTGCAAAATCATCTTTCTGGATGTGAAAAAACATATTGGCCAGGATGTGAAAAATGATAACTGTCACATTCATGAGGTGCTGTAAAAATATGCCAATGCCATAAATTTGGGGTAAAAATATGGAATATTATCAAAGTTATGAGCCTGTGTTTACAAAACTCTATGTGGGCTCGCACTTGGTTGTTTTAATATTTTTGCACCAAATTTTCAACATAGCCTTCTTATGACTTCACCTCATGAACAAGGGCAGAGAACATTTTTACCTGGTGTCTGAAAGGTGATTTTGTGCAGGGACAACAAAATTATTTTTAGGGATAAAAAAATAAATAAATAAACATTTTGAGCAGGCCTGGTGGCACTGAGGGCTGAGGCATTGGATGCCTTACCTCACAATACATTGGCAACCTTGGTTCAGGAACAACCTTGGGTCACTGAGGTGCCAGCATGGGGGAATGGTGGGAGCAGGATTTAGCATTGGCTCTCCTCTCCCTGGAGGGGGGCTCGCCCATCCGTAGTCTCACCATCACTGGATGGAGGTCCAGTGGCAGGTGTGGGCAGTATGGAGTGACTGGTAGGATGGGGAGTCCCATGGGGCTTGATGTACGTGTGCTTCCACATGCATGTGCCAGATCATGGATGTGTGGGATGGGACAGGGGAGAAAAAAATGTAAATACAGCAAAACGTACCTAGGGTAAAAAAATAAACATTTTCGACAGGATTTGAAACATTACAGCTCTCATAGTCATAAGGTGCTGTAAAGATATGGCTATGTTGTAAATGTGGGGTAAAAATATTGAAAAGTACCAAAGTTATGAGCCTGCGTTTTCAAAATTCAATGTAGGTTCATAACTTTGTTTTTTTTAAATATTTTTACACCACATTTTCTACATAGCCTTCTTATGACCCCACCTCATGAACAAGGGCAGAGAACATTTTCAACTCCTGCCCAAAAGTTGAAGTCTCGCAGGGACCACAAAATCACCTTTCTGCATAGATCTGCCTAATGACAGTGGCATTGTGCATGACGAGGGGGTGCAAAGAAGGCATGTTGAAAATTTGGGCCAAAAATATGTAAAAATGCCCAAGTTATGGCACTATGTTCAAAACCCCATTGAAATACATTCCTGTGTTTTCACTTCACTGTCCAGCTTTGAAGAGTGAAGACGTGTCTGCGGTGCAGACAGAATTACAGTGTTGGACCCCTGATACGTAAGTAAGGACTTGTGGCGGTCCGGGGTGGTGGATGCTCAGTGGGAGCGTCGGGTGGGGGTAAGGAATGACTGAGAAAGACATCAATGGACCATTTTTTTTTAACAGGCGGGGAAAAGAAAAAGATTGATGATCCCTGATAGTGACACTGGGGGACTGGGTACCCTGAATGTTACAGTTACATGGGGGAAGACATCTATGGATTATTTTTTTTTTACAGGTGAAAAAAAAAAGACTGAGGATCATTGATGATGACATTGGGGGACTGGGCTCCCCCAGTGTCAGAAAAAAAGGCAGACGATCCCTGATCATGACACTTGAGAATTGGGCAACTTCAGTGCCATTTCTATGTTTCGGGGGTTATTCTGGGGCTGATCATGATACTGGGGATTGAACACCACATAGTCATTTCTATGTTTCTGGGTGGGGTGTGGGGTGGTAGGTGCTGAGAGGCAGGGTCAGATGGGGGGACTTTCTATAATATAACAAAAAATATATAAATTAACAAGTGCTGGCAGTCATGGTGGAACACGGCCCACAGTACCATGACCAAGATGGCCGCCACATGCTACTGCATATATGCGACTGCATGCACTTGTGAAGTACAGCACAGTGGCCATCTTGGACATGAAAGAGTGTGCTGTGTTCCACCTTGACCGCCGACATTGTGAAATAGTGCAGTGCTGTGGTTGGTAGGGCAACATGTGCAGACTGTTTCATTGACATGGAGGTGACTGTGATGGAATTCAATATGTTGTTCATTTGGAAGGAGCACAGAGTCCTTTTTCTCAGTGATTATAAAAGGACTGCAGGGTTCTGCCCACTGCAGACCTAAAAAGGGTAATTGCACTGCATTATATTCACAAAACAATCGCAACTGTGAAAAAATGCACTGTGGAAGTTCTAGCACAAAAAAAGCCACTGAAAAGTATGACATGTCCCCTGAAAGCTATTCTCAGCCACTGTTTTTCCGAAGTTGCAGAAAAAATGTTGTGCACATGCTGCACCACAGAGAGTGAGGCATAATTCATCCTGATCCAAAGTCAGTGTACTATCAAGTGGGAAATAATTATAGTCAGGCACACCTGTCGGGGCAAACCAGGACTGTTGTCTTTGGCCCAGAATCTAGGGGTGGGGGTGCTACCAGCCTGGAAAGGTCCCTACAGGTAGTGTTATTGTTGTGTGACACATCCTGATATATGAAACAGTACAAAATCAATACATTATCTAGCACATTGCCTATTTCACAACAAATCATTTGCTGTAAAATAAAAAAATGTGCTAGATATTGTACTGATCTTATACTGTTTCATATATTAGGATATATAAGGTGATCTGCGAACTGCGAGGTGTGTGTTGCCATGTGCAGGCACTGAATGTTCATGTATAGAAATAAGTGATGCATCTTCAGTTATATGTTGTATCTCTGTTGACTACATATATGTGTGAAGTAAAACAGGTGTCAAGTGGTACCCCCATCCTTGATCCCTTGTAGTGTAATATTTATCCTCCCCTGGTGGTCTAGTAGACATACATACATACATACATATATACTTACATAGTTGCCAGAGGATTAGGTCAAATTGTCTATCATGTCTACCCAAACTCAGCTCACTGATAAAGTATAGTAGCTTCTCCACCTCCCTTCTTTAACCCACCATCCCCACTCAACCCCCTCCTTATCTCCAATCCCCTTGTATTGTGTGAAAGAACATCTTCTCTGGTGGTCTAGTGGAACCCCCTCCCTATCCTTGATCCCCTTGCAGTGCATAATAGAATGTCTTCCCTGGTGGTCTAGCAGGCCCCCCATTCTATCCCCAATCACCTTAGAGTTTGAAATAGAATGGCTTCCCTGGTGGCTAGTGGTCCCCCCCCCCACCCTGGCAGATAGCACCCCACCACCCCACTCCCCCCCTTCCAATCCCCGAGCCAGCAACTGGCATAGCCCTCCACTCAGTACCATGGCTAGCTGCTGAATAAGCTGTCAGTGAGCACATACAGTATGCGCTCATTGACAGGTCAGTTGGTGGCTGGCTGCGGTGGTGATTGGAAGGCTGTGCCAGTCACCAACTTGGGGATAGGAAGGCTGAAGATGTCTGGTGGGGTGTTACCTGCCAGGGTGGGGGAGGTAGGCTAGCCATGAGGGAAACTGTTCTGTTTCACAATCCAAGGTGATCGGGGATAGGCATGGAGGTCCACTAGACCACCAGGGAAGATGTTCTCCTAAACACTCCAAGAGGATCAGGGATAGAGAGGGGGTCTACTAGACTATCAGTGAAGGATAGCAATTACACTACAGAGGATTAGTGATGGGTGGGGACCACTTGACCCTTGCTATTTTGTTTCACACATATATTTTGTAAACAGAGATATGGCACAAAACTGAAGATGCATCTTTCTTTCTATACATGAACATGCAGTGGCCAGCATACTGCAGCACACACATCTTGTACTGTAGATCAGAGTTCATCACACATTTACAAGAGTAAACTGGGGGACTTCATGGCAAGGAAGTTCAATTTAAATTAAATAAGAGGGGGGCTACAGACAAGACCATCCTTACATGAGGGAGAGCAGAGAAGCTATCAGCCCCGCCAAGTCATGACACTCATCAAGTGAACACTAGGAGCAGCGAAGGATGGGATGGGGCTGGATGTTGGAGGGCTTTGGTTGCAAATGCCAGCAGCCTGGGGAACAAAATGGGAAACTGGAGGCCACCATGATGGAGGAGAATCTAGTCATTGTAGCAGTGAATGAGACTTGGTGGAATGAACACCACGCCTTGGAGACAGGGACCCCAGGATATCATTTGTTTAGGAAGGATCAGGAGGGGAAGGGGGGGCAGAGGTGGCATTATATGTCAGGGAAGAGATTGGGGCCATGGAAGGGCAGGAAGAGGAGGGGGAAACTGAGATAATGTGGGCAACCCTAGACAGGGGACAGGGGAAAACCTGCATGTTAGGTTAGTCTATAGACCTCCTATGCAGGTGGAGGAGAGAGATAGGCACTTTGTAGAATCAGTAGCGAGGATGACACAGAAAGGGAAATTGTGCTAGGTGGGGACTTAAACCTTCCAGACATCAACTGGGAGTCCCAGGCAGCAGTCTCTGCAAGGAGTAGGGGCATCTTAGAGGCTCTGCAAGGCATATTCCTGCAGCAAAGGGTCAGAGAGCCCACTAGGGGTGGGAACCTGTTGGATATAGTCCTCACAAATGGGGACAGTGTGGAGGAGGTGGAAATGGGGGAAGAGCTTGGTACCAGTGACCACAGGGCTGCCAGGTTCAGAGTGAGAGTGGGCAGGAAGAGGATTAGGATGAGAACCAAGGTAATGGATTTCAGGAAGGCTGACTTTCATGGAATGAGGCAGGTAGTTAGGGAAGAAATGTCGAGGATGGGGGATGTGCAGGGGGTGGAGGAATTATGGGCAGCCATCAAGAAAGGGGTATTTAAAGCCACGGATTCATGCATAAGAAGGGTAAGAAAGAAAGGAAGATGGAAAATACCTCTATGGTTCACTCGAGAGATGGCATTAGGGGTCAAGGAGAAGATTAGAGTATTCAAGAGGTACAGGAAGACACAAAAAGATGAGGACAAGGAGATCTATAGGAAAATGAAGGGAAGTGGGGCAAAACATAAGGAGGGCTAAGGAGGCCACTGAGGAGAGGACAGCGAAGCAGGCCGGGGGGGGGGGGAACAGAACCTTCTTTAGGTATGTTGGAGAAAGAAAGAAGGCACATCATGGGATTGGAAGGTTAAGGGGGTAAGTGGAACAATACTGAAATGGGTTTTCGAAGAAGCAGAGGCATTAAATAGCTATTTTGCTTCAATCTTCACGGAGGAGAGTGAGGGCAGGGGACCAGGATGGGGTGGGAAGGGAGACAGCCACAGGCAGGTGGATGTGGCAGAATTCACAGCTGACAGAGTAAGAGAAGAGCTGGGTAGACTTAGGGTGGACAAGGTAATGGGGCCAGATGGAATGCACCCAAGGGTTCTCAAGGAGGTGAGGGATGAACTGGTGCTGCATCTGGTGAGGCTGTTTAACTTGTCCTTGGTCACAGGTGTAGTGCCAATGGGCTGGAAGAGGGCAGAGGTGGTTGCACTACATAAGGGGGGAGGAAGGATGAGGTTAAAAACTACTGTCCCGTTAGTCTTACCTCGGTGGTGGGGAAGATAATGTAAACACTACTTAAGATCAGGTTGATAGAATTCTTGGAGATAAATGGCATGCAGGATGACATGCAGTATGGCTTCACCAAAGGAAGGTCCTGCCAGACTAACCTGATAGAGTTTTTTGATGGGGTGACACAGATAGTGGACCAGGAAGGAGTGGTGGACATGGCCTATCTGGATTTCAGTAAGGCCTTCGACACCATTCCGCATAGTAGGCTAGTGCATAAGCTGGACAGACTGGGGGTGGACCACAGGACCACCAGGTGGGTGGAGAACTGGCTGAAGGGAAGGAGTCAGATGGTGGTGGTAAATGGGACACATTCCAGGGAATGGGCTATGACCAGTGGTGTGCCACAGGGGTCAGTGCTAGGACCAATACTCTTTAACATCTATGTTAGTGACATAGCAGAGTGTTTGGAGGGATGGGTGTGCCAGTTCATAGAAAATACAAAGTTCTGCAATAAGGTAGATTCACCTAGTGGGGTGCAAGCCATGAGGTGGGACCTGGAAAGGCTGGAAAGGTGGTCTGACACCTGGAATTTGAAGTTTAATGCACAAAAGTGCTCAGTGATGCACCTGGGGAGGAGGAATAAGAGGGAAATATACTTCCTTGGGGGGGTGGTGATTAAGGAGAAGGAAACAGAAAGGGACCTGGGATTATAGTATTGCGTGACCTTAAGGTGGGCAGCCAGTGTAGCAGGGTGGTGGGCAAGGCAAATGGTATGTTGGCCTGCACTGCGAGGGATTTTACTAGCAGAAAGAGGGAGGTGCTAATGCCATTTTACAGAACCATGGTCAGGACGCATCTGGAGTGTGGGGTGCAATTCTGGAGGCCTGTCTTAAGCAGAGATATTGAGGTGATGGAGATGGTCCAGAGAAGGGCAACCAAAATGGTACGAGGGATGCGGGATGTACCCTAAGAGCAAAGATTGAGAGGGCTGAATTTGTACCCTCTGGAGACTGGGGGGAGGCATGATTGAAACTTTTAAGTATTTAAAGGGAATAAATAAGGTGCAGGGTGGTAGCATGTTCAAATTGAAGAAGAGAGCAAACATGAGGGGACATAGCCTCAAACTGGAAGGTGGGAAATACAGAGGTAATATCAGGGAACAGTTTTTCATGGAGAGGGTGATGGAGGCCTGGAACAAGATAGCAGAGGAGGTAGTGGCAGCTGAAACAGTGGAGGGGCTCAAGAAGGCTTGGGATAGATTTAAGGGGTTGGGAAAAAAGGTGGAAGCATAAGAGAAGGGGGGTAGGGTACTGGGCAGACTAGATAAGCCATGGGGCCTTTTTCTGCCATCACATTTCTGTGTAATCTGTGTGTAATGTCACAATATATGAAACAGTACAAGATCAATACAGTATCTAACACATTGCTTGTTTTACAAGTAACAGATTGTTGTAAAATAGGCAATGTGTTAGCTACTGTATTGATTTTATACTGTTTCATATATTGGGATGTGCAACATGGCAATAGCACTACATGTAGGGACCAAACTTCTGGCTCGGTTGCACCCCCCTTCCCCAGCTCAGGCCTGGGAAAACAGTCCCAGTACCCCCTCCCCCACAATATAAAAGGCCCAGGAGACAAAACAACAGGGGATCCATATTACATGCATCACCTGTGTTTCTGCCTGCTGGGCCTTTTATATTAGTTCCACAGCTGTGGATCTGCACATGCATGTATTCCGTAAGTGCAGAATTTTGGAACTCGCCTCTTTTGTGATTTTCCACACCTGCAGAAATTTTGACTGTGAATATGCCGCACTTGCTTTTCTGCAGTTTTTGAGCCTTTTTTCCACACGTGCAGAATTTTCTGCTCTTTTTGTGAATCTAGTCCTAAAGCCTTATAACTCTGGAATCATTTAATATTTTTCACTAAACATTTCAAATGCAGTACCTTAGGACATCACGCCTGCACCCTGAAAGTTAGGGAAAAAATTCCATTCCATGTAGGCTGCAAGTGAGAGCAAAAAAAAAATCCCATGCTAAGTAGAGGGAAAAAATAGCAACAGAAAAATGACATACTGGGATCTCAGAAATCACACAAGATGCCATCACAAAATGTTCCACAGATTTAGATCATGCCTCCTAAACAATATAAGCAAAATTTCAGTTGATTTCCCAAGCCAAAGCTATCAAGGTGCAAATTTAGGGGTTTAACATTTAGCACCCTACTCAACCCTAAGCCTAGGGCACTACCCCACCACTATAATATAGAGAGGGCAAAGTAACAAAAAGAAAATAAACTTAGAAGAGAAGCAGAGAAATGCCCACCCCCAAAAAAAAATATCACATCAAAAAATACACTAAAAAAAGATTCTCAGAACAGAAGTTATTGAAAACAAGAGATGGAAGAGGAAAACACAGTTAAAACATTTTAGAAATACATAGAGAGTAGAAATAAAATAATGCTTACACCCGTACTAATCAAATACAGTTGGCAAAAGTCCCCAGAAATGCAGATCAATAAATTTTTTAATAAATTAAACTAATGCACATCTGTCCACCAGCACTCTGTCTCTCAGACTGCAAACAGAAATGTAATCCACACACTGCACAGAGCTGTGTGGTACCACATGACCTAAAGCTAGACTAGTTTAAAAAAAGGCTCTTTCTGAGATTCTCCCACAAAACTTTGCTCAACTTGACCTTGAAGCAAAGTTTATCACGAACTGTGCCTGTGAAGTGCAGGGGTAAAGTAACTTCGAAGTTATCTAATTAGGACAACTTCATGAAGTGATCTGCAAAGATGAATTTGGCAGCTTTACAAGAAAATCACCAGCAAATTTAAACTTTGCAAAACCTTTCACCCCACTATACCGTAACTTGCAGATGCTATACTGTATTTACAGAATTCATTTAAGTTTTTTTTTTAATTGCTCTTTATCTCCCCTACAATCTGCCAACCCCAACCCCTCATGGCATCCAAGGAGTCATCTCCCTGCTGCTCGCTCACCAGGACCTACCTTCCGGTCTCCCATGTAGCTTCAGTTTGCCCCTTGAGCGGGCATGAGGTGTGGTCTCTACATCCTGTAATCCTTCATTTTGTTGGGATGGAGAGGTGGCCAGGTGAGCAGGGGAACATCGGAGGCATGCTCCAGGAAGTCTGTCATCCTGAAGCCGGCAGGTGTTTTATCCCATTTTATCCCTGATGCAGTGAAAGCCCCTGATGTCAAGGCATGACACGTTAACATCCACTGCACGTCTTTGGCCGCCCATCCCCTCCAAATGGGGTTTGTGGTCCCCCGAGCCTCTGCCCGAGGTCACACAAGTGTGTTGTGGGCAATGGCCACCCCACCCCCCTCGAGACTGTGAACTGTCATGGGATGCTGAAGCCGTTCTCCCCCGGCCGGCCCTCCAGCAACCCGAGTCTGCTTCCGAACCTGAGTCTCTGTCGTCAAAAGCGGAAATCCAATCGCTGCACTGATGGCCCAGCCTCATTTATTTTTTGGTAACCAGGTAAGTCCACTGAGACTTTGCAATCCCTTTTTCAGGGGCAACCCAGAAGTGCAGCATGTATACAGTACAGTGCATTAACACAGCAATGACAGTTACAATGGAAATGTATTTACAGCATTCAATGATTCCTAGGATTATGATACAGACAGATACACCCACAGATTTATGAAATAACAAACAGGCTTCACAGTAGTGAGACAAATACATGGCACACTCAGGAGAGTCCTCTACAATATATACTAATTAGCTAATGATATCAGATATAAAAGGGCAAACCATAGCAGTTATGATTAAAGGTGAGGCACAGAGGGCGCGGTAAGAAACCTGGGTAAGGGGTAGAGCAAGGAGGAGAATTAAACAGAGTTGTTGGGATTAGGATCCGATATCACTGGTAGCAGGAGCAAGGTGCAGAGGCAGAGAGAAAGGAAAGCAAATTGGATTGGAACTTAGGGAGCATGGAACATGACAGGATGGTGGGAGGAAAAGATTTCCAGTTAGACACAGATGCTTAGGTGAATGATTTACAGACCACGGCTAACCACAGTTTGGACATGATGAGAAGGGGGAGGGCAGTGGATCTCAGTGCTCATTGAGGTTGTCTTGATGAATAGACTCACTAAGGCAAGGAGAAGTATATCTGTGGACCAGCTTGTGTATAAAACTCAGGGTGGCATACCGTAATTTTGATCCATATGATGACCAACCCAGAGAAGAGAGGAGAGGACATCACAGAGGTAGTGATGGGTATTGATCCCCCCCCAGGCAAACCTACTCACTGTATGGTAAGCCTGTTTGAGGAGAGATAAGGTAGTAGTGTTAGTAGTGAGCATAAGTGGAACACCATAAGTTAGAAGGGGGAGAAGAGAGGAGGACGCTGAGGCCAAGGTGAGGAAGGGGTGGATACAATAGAGAAGGCCTAGCTTTTGGTTCAGGGATTTGATTAGGATAGTGACATGAGTATTAAGGGATAGCGAGGTATCCAAGGTGATGCCCAGGTATTTAAAGGTATGGACAGGTTCAAGGGCATCACCATTGAGAGAAGTAATCCTGAGGGGGGGAAGGTAAAGGATGTAGAGGTTGGAAGGGGGAGAATAGCATACTTTTTGGTTTCTTGGTGTTAAGAACAAGTTGATTTCATAGAAACCAACCTTCAAGAGCAGCAAAGTCAGATGCTAGCATGCTGTTGATCCACCCAACATCAGAAGAGGAACAATAAAGGATTGCATCATCCACATAGAGATGCACGGAAACCCTTCCACAGTTATTTGGCAGATCCTTAGCAAATAGGAAGAACTGCAGTGGACCCAGTATGGAACCCTGCAGAACTCCATATCTTGTTGGTCTAAGACCCGGAAGAGAACCAGCCACTTGACCCTTTGTGAACGGCAGGAGAGATAACTTTGGACCTGTGCTAAGGCGCTGGCATTAAAGCTGAGAACATGTAGCTGATGGAGCAGGAGACCATGATTGATCAGGTGAAATGCCTTTGTGAGGTCAATGAAGATGGTGCCAGTGGCAAAGCCTTGGTCCATAGCCTGGAGCAGATCAGAAGTGACTTTTTTTAAGGTAGTGAGGATACTATTTTTTTTCTGAACCCATGCTTGTAGGGGGATAGCAGGTTATAGTGTACCAGGTAGTTCTGGAGGTAATCGTATACGATATACTCCTGGATTTTTGCCAACGGACAGAGGATGGACATGGGTCTAAAGTTCTCAGCAAGTGTTAGGCCCACCCTTAGGAATGGGCACAACCTCGGCAACCTTCCATTTGACTGGGACAGTGCTTGATAAGAAGGACCAGTTGAACAGATCATGAACTGGGTGGGTGGGGGCAGGAGCTCCCAGTTTGAGAAACTTATGCTTTAAGGTGTCATGACCTGGTGAGCTATCAGGTTTCAGATTAGTAGGGAGCCATCGGACCTCTTTGAGGGGTGCTAACTTCAGGTGAAATGCAGGTTGAGCCCCAGTGTCACCAGAAGACAATGGGGCTGAGGGGGTGCAGATAAGTTGGGAAAGAGTGAAATGTATTTGTGGAGATCTGTAAACATTTCAGTGAAGCCAGCGGCGATGGATGGAGAGTCTGTAAGGACAGAGCCCTGGGCAGTGAGGGAGCTAGGGAGTTCAGTAGCATTCCCCTTGATCATAGAATTAACCTGCTTCCAGAACTCCTTGGGGTTACAGAAATGCTCAGTTTGGAGTGTCTTGTAGTGTAAGCATTTGGCTTTTTGAAGGGAGTTTTTACAGTTATTTCTAAGTTGCCTGTAGACTTGCCAGTAGGAGGGCATCCCACTACCTTTGTAAGTCTGCCAAGCTCAGTCACAAAAGGACATGAGCATCCTAAGGTTCTTAGTGAGTCATGGTGCCTTAATACCCTTAGACCAGCTCCTTTTCAGGGGAGTATGACTGTCCACTATTCAGGTGAAGGTAGATATAAAGAAATCCAGGGCTTTGCTGATGTAAGGGAGAGTGTTAATTGGGCCCCAGTCAGCATCATTGATCGAGGCAAGAAAGCTACTAGTGTTAATTCTGGATATATCCTGGACATGGGTGATCTTAGGAGGGGGTTGGGGAAGTTGTTCCTCCAGATGCAGAAAGTAGGAGAATGGTCACTGATGCTACCCAAAAGAAGTCCCATGGATTTAACCTTAACAGGGCAGTTTGTGGCCACCCAATCATGTACAGTGTGTTTTCCAAACTTAGTATTAATACATGCGGGGTCATGGATGAGATGAACCAGGTAAATCTGCAAGAGAAGCGTGCACCTTGTCAGCGGAGGAGTTTAGCCAATAAGTATTAAAGTCATCGTAAAGTACAAAGTCATGACAAGGGAGACTGGTAAGGGAGGTAATAAAGGGGGAGACACAGATGGAGGCTTTTTTGGGGGACAGGTAGACATGGAAGCACCAAGTTTTCCCATAAGCGAAAATGCCGACCTCCACTACAGTGATGGCACAATACCGATGCAGGTATTGTGCCGCCTCTGGACTCATTGTTTTCTGTTCGGGGGCTGTGCTTCCCACAGACCCCATGTGGGGGGCTCTGCCCCCAGCACCCTTTGAACTCTAAGAATACAACTCCAGGTCGGAGTTGGTCCGGGGAAGGGGTGGGACACTGGAGGAAGGCGAAACAAGGAAAATGGACTATTACCGCGAATGTCGCCATAATGGTCCTTTTTCCTTGTTTTGCCATAAGGGTGCCGACGAAAAGGGGTGCTACGGGTAGGCACATCCCACAATTAACTTTTTGACATTGACAAAAGTCAGGGAGAGGAATAGGGGTTCCTCGACAAGGGACCCAGTGTCAGGCACAGGGAGTTTGTGGCAACCAAGTCAGACCGAGTATGCATAGGAACACCACTACCCTTTTACCCAACCTATCCTTTCTGAAGCAGTTATAGTCAAGTAATACCACCTCATGCTGCTTGATAGCAGGCTGAAGCCAAGATTCTGAGATGCATAGAATATTAGGAGTCTTCTGAGTAACCCAGACTTCTAATTTGGCCATTTTGGGATGGAGACTACGTATATTCATATGTGCTATTTTCAGACCTTTGGGAGGAGTTTGAGCACCAATTGTAGGGACAAGTATTGAGGTGGAGCATGAGGGCCCTGGATTGAGCTCAATATCCCCCACATAAACTAAAAGGAGCCGAATAGATATGCAAATCGAGAAAGAAGTACAAAGAAGTTGCATACTGAGAACAGCTGGAGGGGTAGATACATACAGACATTTGTGAAACCAGATCCCAAGGAGTGCTGTGCCTGGCCTAAGTAGACAAGGGATAAGTAAGTACAGACTTAAAGGATCCAGAGTACTGTGACATGGTTGAAGATGAATACTGTGCCGAGGGGAGTACTTGAAAGATATAGCAGTAAAATGGTCTGCACAGCAGAGGAGTATGAGGCGCGGCAAGGTAACTAGCCAGCCTAAGTTACCCATGATTGAGCGTTATAGGTATGAATTAAAGAGAGATAAAGGAGTATGGTGTAGGGACTTGGAGGAAGACAAAGGGATAAACTAGATGTAGAATGGGGGTGGACAGAGGTCAAGATATATCACTGAGTAAGATTTAGAGTGGAGGAGGACAGAGATCACATTGGAGTTGAAGTAAGATGATCAAGATGGGATGGGGAAATAATCTTGATCATTTGCTGGCAGGACTAAAGAGCAGTCAGCCTTTACATATATTTAATAATACCATTAATATTCAGTAGGAGAATCATGTTCATTTATTTTACTATTAGCACAGGAGGATAGTTAGACAAGCAGGTTACTGTTGCAGATTATGGTGGCCCTCTAGAGGCAGAATGGTGTAACGAGCAAACAGCAAAACGGGGAGATAGTAATTTTCTGATTGGTCACCTAAGTCTATGAAAGGAAATGTTCAGATAGGGTGGGTGGGGAAACGTCCCACAGCGGCATCGGGAAGGCACAGATCAGTACAATTGAGCAGCCTGTCCAGACGAAGGTCTTACAGCAGCCTTTCCTGTAGCAAAATTCTGGCTCAAATTATTAAAATAAAAACACTGCCCTAGCTGCACTGGCCACTGAAATAAAAATGTAAGTAGTATGAGCAGCAAATTCCCCAAGCAGCCTTTCCCTTGAAATCAGTATACAGTTAAGATGCACCACACTCAGGATTGAATAAAAATGAAAGTAGCCCAAGCAGCAATTCCCCGAGCAGCCTTTCCCCTGAATCAGTATACAATTAAGCTGCACCGCTCTTGGGTTTGAGAGCTGCAACCAAGCTGTACTGTTCCCAGATTACATTAAACACTAGCTGAAAGGCATTAATATGATAGTGGAGCAAAGGAGACAGACAGTCCATTGGAAAGGGAGCACTGGGAGAGTCCAAGAGCACTGGATAAGTCTGAAAGTCTCAACAGAAAAAGGTGCCAAATCTGAAATATGCTAACAAAGACACCGCAGATCAAAAGTCTGTACCTTGTATATCTTGTGGTGGCCTGCTGGGGAGCAGGTCAGTATGGGCAGAAATCCCGAGGGAAGGGAGGTATCCTTCTGTAGCATGTGGAGGCTGGCACACTCACCTTCTGGTTAAATTTCAGATCTGCCTATTTGTCAGAAAACGTCCATACTCTGCTACCTGCACCACACCAGGTAGAACTGTTTTAGTTCAGCTCATATAGTTTAACCCATTTTTAAGACTAGGTGCTTAATTTTCAAAGAGCCCTTAGAGCAACACAAGTTGTGTCTCTCCAGGACTACAGCAAACTCCACATGTGCCAGGGACCCTGCACCTGATTTTAGAAAAAGCAGAGTACTGGCACAAAACTCCCTGGGTTTGCTGCAAGCCAACAGCTGCGCCAAACAGTTTGTGCACCTATGGCATTGCCACAGGGATCCGCCCCTACACTAGAGGGACCAAGATGAGTGGCAGTGTGGTGGTGACTGTGCTGTACAGGAGGGGGCCAGGAGCAGAAGGTTCACAGGAGGTGGCATGTAGGAGTTGGAGAGACAACTGGGCATTAAAGAGAGTGCTGTGGCACCCAGCAGGGTGCATTTGCAGTTATATGTAGTTTTGTATTGTCTATCAATTCTTATGAGAGTAACGCAAGGTACTGTACACTACCTATGAATTATACTGTATGGGAGGGTTTCCATGGACAGACTGTGACATGGCACCAGGTGGACACAGCCCTGGCAGCTGCACATTCTGTCCCAGAACATCCCTGTACACTATAATTCATAGGTACAGTACTTTGCGGTACTCTAATAGGTATTGCTAGACAAGATAAAAATACATACAAAAGCAAATGCACCCCGCCGGATGCCACAGCACTCCCATTAATGCCCACCTGTCTCTCTGACTCCTCCTCTGCCACCTTCTGTGCCCCTTCTGCCCTAGGCAGCCTAGTGTCATATCCCCTTCCACTGGAGTTCATCACTTAGACCACCTCCCCTCTGATCTAAAGTGGTGCCCCTTGCTGCATCCACAGAGGGGCTTACAAAATCACAAAAAAGTGGATGTTGCAGCCCCACCATAGTGTAAGCCATTGTGTGATGCAACCTTGATGCAAGTGGGCTTTGGAAAAGTTTTAACCCTTACCCATGCTGCAAAGTCATCTAGGTTTGAAGTCAAGCTACTAATACTGACATGCACAATTACAGGCACCCCATTTGTCTTATATAGAGGAGTCTCAACTTCCCCATCATGATGAGGACCTGGATTTGTTTGAACATCACCAGACAAAAGGTGCAGCAACACAAAATGCTGTCTTCTTGTACTGGCCATTTTCAGACAAGCCAAGTCTCCATTACAGATGCCAACCACCTGAATAGCCTGCATCTCCCAACACAAAAACCTATAAATTCCCTCCATCATACAGCCCACATGATGAATATTCAAACTGTCAAAACTGCATTTACCATAGTAGATATTAATCACACATAATCAGATCATATTACATTCTTCCCAAACAAAATATTAACCCCCTCTAACCTCCACACCAATTTATCATAATATCCCACACTACAGTAAAAAGATAAAAATTTAGTCCACAACATTTTCAAAAGAATATATACATCCCTGCTCTTAGTCTATACAGGTAGTACTTGAGTCAAAAGGGGTCTGCCACCTTTCTCTGATTTCAAGGCAAATCAACACACCAAGACCTCTGCAACAAACAGAGTTGCAGGGGTTAACATTTTAACTTCTAACCCCAGTATACTGGCTCTGCCACAGCCACCATTGGGGAAGAAAATGATAACCCAAACAGTTAAATAGGGCAATAGGGCTAAAAACAAAATTTTAAATCAATCCACCCAACAAACAAACTTAAATTATAATAGAAAGCATGTTGTTTAATTATGGCACTGTGGATGTTAAAATAACCAGCAGAAGTCTGCCACCCTCTGCCAGTTCAAAATTCACCAGGCCACATTCAACAGCATGCTATCTTACCCTACAATAAAGTGCAAGACAGTAGTATTAAAATCCATGTACCTGCACTGTCACTGCCAATCAGGTGGAAAGTAGTGACCAGTCCTAAATTACCTTAAAAAAATAATCAACACAATCGTAAAAAAAATTTATATCTCAATACAATTGGAAAGGACACTTTAACAACTATAAACCATGATACTATCAGTCCTACAATACAAACACATATTCTTTATCAAAATAAATTGCACCTGAAGTAAGCACACTGAGTGTTTCACCTAGAAGGAGCTCCTTTTTATGGCTGCAGTGGGAGCAGCCCTGCAGACGTCTTGCAACCACTGTAAAGAAGAAAAAGCATTCCAGATACCGAACAGACTTTTAAGGATATTATACTGCCCACCTGTCCCTGGAGACATCTTGCAATCATTGTAGAGGAAAGGCAGCATTCCAGATACTGAACAGACTTTTAAAATAGTGGAGCTGAATGGCAATCACTGTGCGTCCACCATACTATTTTGTCCATCGGTACCAGTGGAACAAGGCACTGTCCGCAGTGTCCAAAATGGCAATTGGAGCCAAGTGGGCATGTATGAGTTGTCATGCATGTGAAGAGAACTCCGGTGGCCATCTTGGATATGGCGGATATCCACCCCTGCCCTCTCTCCCTGCTCTCTTCCCCAATCCCTACTTCGTATTTTTTAATAACATATTTTGGTCACCACATGAGGAAAGTTTGCTCCCAGCAGTCAATACAGGATAGCACCTGCTCAGTGTTCCAAGGCTTATACTTATTTACTTTTATTTTTAATACTTTGAGTCACTGCCCACTGCCCCTGCTGTCTTCACCAATCCCTACTTTGTATCACCCCTATGAGTTTTTTTAATAATATATTTTGGTGGCCACATGAGGTAAGTTTGCTCCCCGGCAATCAGTACACGATAGCACTCGTTCAGTATTCCAAGCTTATACTTATGTACTTTTTTTTAATACTTTGAGTCACACCAATGTAATTACATGGTGAAATGAGGGGGATCTGCCCACTGTCTCGAGGCAAGTGTGCCCGTCACCCCTGCAAACAGACTGACTGGCACCCCATCATCACCAAAAATGAAGTGACCTTATGCCCAATGAGAGTAAGACTTGACAAGATAAATGTTCAATGCTTTTGCAAGTGAGATTTGTTTATTTAATAATATATTCTGGTCACCACATGAGGTGAGTTTGCTCCCAGCAGCCTACCCTCTCTCCGTGCTACCCTCTCTCCGTGCTCTCTCCCACCGATCCCTGCTTCATATCACCCCTAAGAGGTCCTTTTTTTAAATAATATTTTTTGGTCGCCACATGAGGTGAGTTTGCTCCCAGCAGTTAATTCAGGATAGAAACCACTCAGTGTTTCAAGGCTTATACTTATTTACCTTTTTTAACTACTTTGAGTCACTCCTATGTAATTACATGGTGAAGCGAGGGGAGATCTGCCCACCGTCTCATGGCAAGTGTGTCTGTCATCCCTGCAAACAGACCGACCAGCATCCCATCACCAAAAACAAAGTGACTTATGCCCAATGAGAGTGAGGCTTGACACGTTAAATGTTCAATGCTTTTGCAAGTAAACCTCGCATTTCCAGCTGCGCGACCCACCAGTACTGGTCCCAACAGCACAGCTGAGTTGTCAGTAAGTAACTTGTTTTCATAGTTGCTACCGATCACAAAATTTGTCAGCAGTTTCCAGAAAACACATGAAGAGTTCTGTGGAACCTTTGTAAAAGAGCCCTGGCTCAAAGGTATTGTAATCTTAGACTTAATAAATAAAAAAAAAATAAAAAAGACTGACGTTTTATAATACAAACAATGTTTGTGGTTGCTACCTTGAATCTGACTCAAGGCTCAAGGACTGAACTGTATATTGACCTGCTTCAGAACTTCCTGTTTACAGCCTGCATCCTTTCAAGTGTTGTACTCCACTTCCCACATCGCCATGGTCATTCATTATTATGATAACATCCTGTGTGGAAGTACATGGGTGGACTAAATTAAGTTTTGCCCTGAGAACAAGTAAAGTCATTCTGTCCTATAGAAACATAGAACATAGAATTTGATGGCAGATAAGAACCGCTTGGCATACCCAGTCTGCCCATTTCCCTACCTAATGGATAAGCTGCAGAACCAAGTTAACCAGCAGCCTACTTCTTTCTACCCCCAACCCCTAGAATTGTCTTATGGCTGTCCCATGCATGCTTGAATTCCACCACTGTTTTTGACTCCACAACCTCCTCCGGAAGGCTGTTTCCATGCATCCACAGCCCTCTCTGTGAAAAATGGCTCCCACATTGCCTCTGGGCCGCCCCCATCTTAAATTGTGCCCCTTGTTCTTGCACACCTCTTTTTTTGTAAGATGCTACCCTCTTGGACTTTGTTGATTCCCTTGAGGTACTTGAAAGTTTCTACCATGTCCCCCCTCTCCCTCCTTTCCTCGAGACTATACATATTAAGCTCCTTTAGTCTCTCTTCATATGTCTTCTGGTGCAGACCATGCACCATTTTAGTTGCCCTCCTCTGGACAGCTTCCATCTTGTCTATGTCCTTACAGAGATTGGGTCTCCAGAACTGCACAAAGTACTCCAGATTGGGTCTCACCAGCTCTCTGTACAGAGGGATAACAACTTCCTGTTTTCTACTGGTGATGCCTGTCCCTATGCATCCCAGTATCCCCAGCCCTCCTTACTGCCCTCTCATTGCTTGCCCACCATTAGTCATCTGATATGACTACCCCAGGCCCCTTTCCATTTTTGTTGTTGTTAGTATCTCACCTCCATTGTGTACTCTTCCCCTGGGTGTTTGTTTCCCAGGTGCATTACCTTGCACTTCTTAGCATTGAATCTAAGCTGCCATACATTTGACCATTCCTCTAACCTTGCTAAGTCTCTTCTCATCCTTTCCACCCCACCTACTGCATCAGCTCTGTTGCAGATCTGTGTCATCTGCAAAGAGACATACTTTCCTTCAGTCCCTCTGCAATGTCGCTTACAAAGACATTGAAGAGGACCGCCTAATACTGAATCCTGCGGGACCCCACTAGTAACCCCGCTTTCTTCAGAGTGGACTCCATTTACTATTACTCTCTGTGTCCTATTCTCTAGCCAATTCTTTACCCAGGCTATCATCTTGGGACCCACTCCCAGGCTGGCTAACTTGTATATTAATCTTTTGTGTGGGACTGAGTCAAATGCCTTGCTAAATTCTAGGTAGGCCATGTCCACAGCCCCTCACTGATCTACTACTTTGGTCACCCAGTCAAAGACATCTGTTAGATTCGTCTGGCATGACCTTCCCACTGTGAATCCATGCTGCCTTGGGTCCTGTGCCCCTCTGGCCTCTAAGTACTTGACAATTCTTTCCTTCAGAAGTGATTCCATCATTTTCCCTATCACTGAGGTTAAACTAACAGGTCTGTAGTTTCCTGCTTCTGCCCTGCTCCCACTTTTGTGAAGGGGAATCACATCTGCCATCCTCCAGTCCTCAGGTACCACTCCATCCTCTCATGATTTGTTAAAGAGGGTAGTCAGTGGTGTCACTAGTTCTACCCTTAGTTCTTTTAGAATTCTGGGATGAATCCCATCAGGCCCCATTGCTTTGTCCACCTTCAGTTTTAAGAGTTCTTTCAGAACCCTTTCTTCTGTAAATGTAGTAGCATCAGCTTCTGTATCCAGAGTGTTTCTATTGTTTGTTTTAGGTACCTCACCCTCTTCATTTGTAAATACTGAGCAAAAATATTTGTTTAGCATCTCTGCCTTTTCACAGTCACCCTCTGCCCAACCCCTCCTCTTTATTAAGCCTCACTATCCCTCCCTTAGTCTTCCTTCGCTCCCTGATGTACCTTAAAAAGGTTGTATCCCCCTTCTTAACTGAGTTGGCTATCTTTTCCTCAGTTCAGGCCTTTGCTGTTCTGACTGCCTTCCCAGTTTTCTTTTGCTTTAACTGATACAATTCTCTGTCTTGCTCCTTCTGTGATTCCTTGTACTTTCTGAATGCTTTCTTTTTCTCTTGAACCTTCACTGCTACCTCCTTTGAGAACCATAGTGGTTTCTTACATCGTTTTGTTTTGTTTATTTGCTTCACACAAAAGCTTGTTACCTCTGTGAATCTATCATCACCTTGACTTCTTTTTATGGAGTTTTCCCATATGCCATTCCCAGCTTCTCTGAAATGTGATTTTAATTGAAAGCAGCACTGGGAAAAGGGTTTACAATGACTGAAGTCTCAATCATGCTTATGACTGTTCTACATCTCAGTCACATAGCATTATTTTGTACCACATTATAAAAAGAGCTGTGTATTCTTGAGCATTTTGAAAGTACAATATCTACTGTAATATGGGTGTTCTGTTCTGTTTGTGCAAGCCACCACCCATAATTTACTATATCTCCAGGATGCCATTGTTGTTATGGTGGCCACCCCTACCTTATGGGCTCAGCCAAGGTTGAGGGGCCTGGATCCTTTAAACTCCTGTTTGGTGGTGGTGGTAGTGGGGGGGGGTTGTATCCAGAGCTAAAATAAAATAGCATGGTGCTTCCAACAAGATAATGCAGTACCTCCTCTCCTCCCCACAGAATCAGCCCACCAGTGAATCAATTCAGTGCAGTGACAGTCAACATAAGGAATGGAACTTGTTACTTTTTAATAATAATAGGCAAACAGTCAGTGATAAGAAACCAATTAACAATTACTTTGCTTAGGGTCAAATATCTAGCCCTAAATAACCTAATATTCTTCAGGTGAAGCTATCTGGCTGAAAGCTGCATCACTGGACTTAGGATTTGCAAGAAAGCGAGTTGTGCTCACAACAGAGGGAGATGAACCTTACAATTTACAATTGTCTTTGGTTTGAAGCAGATTCCTTAGGAAAGTTAATATTCTTCAGGTGGAGGATACTTCTAACTGAAAGGTGAAATAAAGAACTTAGAATTATCAGAAAAGGCAGTCTTTCAATCAACAGAGGGAGGTGGGCCTTGCTTTACTTTTGTTACAATTGTTAAGATTTTCAGTGCAGGAAGAGTTTAAACCCACAGGGACGGAATACTGTTTACTGTGTCTGTCCCTGTACACAGCTGACATGTTTTGGGGCTGAATACTTTCAGAGCACAAGTCACCAGGGTGTTTTAGGGCTCGGGAGGTTTACCTGTGTCTGGCTTGGATGTTTGGATTATTCTCTGTTTGATTAGCAGGGTATTTTCTCTGTCAAATTGTTGTGTAGGGCATCTTGCTGACAGGAAGGCACTCATTGCAGTGGTAGGGCAGAGCTTTTAGCTGATTGTTTTGTGAGGGCACAGTTTAGGCCCAAACTCTTCCCACCCCTCGCCACACCCACCCCTGGAAATAGTTCCTTTATACCTGGGGTTCTGACATCATTTCCTCAAGAGGGCAAGGTGCATATCACTGTCATATCTAGCACACTGCACTGACGATATGAGCATACACATTACATAATATGTATATTTCTATATAACAAACCAATCACACACACACACACACACAAAACAAAACAAACAAAAAAATAAATAAATAAACAAGGTAGACAGACATGTGGGGAGTAGTGCAATGTAATGGCTGTGGGGCAGCAGTCTTCTGGGAGTCTTTCTGGAGGCTGAGATGCTGCCCTGTTTGCAGACAACTCTCTGCCCTGAGGGAGGAAGTTGCCCATCTTCAGGCTGCACTGGACAGTAGTAAGGGAACCTTCTCCATCCAGAGAGCACCAGAGCTACCACCACTACCTCAGAGGTTGTGAAGAAAGCACAGCAGTTGGACCACAGTGGGCTCAGGGGGGTAAGAGTGGTGGAACAGAGGCACACCCAGTCAGTTTTTCTGCTCCACAATCCATACACCATTCTGGGGGAGCATAGTTCCCCTATGGATGCACCTGCAGAGGAGACTAAGGAGGTTGCAGACAACTGTCATAAGGGAGGCCCTCAGGAAGGAGGCAGAGGACACCACAGGGAAAGGAAGCAGCTCCTGGTGGGGGACTCAATTATTAGGGGGATAGAACTGGGGGGAGCAGGGAAAACTGAAGTAAGGTGTCTGCCTGGTGCCATGGCTTGGAGGGACAGGAAGTGCATCCTTAGGATCATGAGAACAGTTGCAAGGGAGTCTGAGCTGGACATCATTGTCCACCTAGGGACAAATTACTTGGCTCATCATGAGATTAGAGCAGTGCAGAAGGACTTTGTAGAGTTGGGGAGGGGCCTAAGACAAGTAGCACACAAAGTATCCTTCTCAGATGTGCTGCCTGTCAGTGGCATGAATGAGATGAGGGTACTTTGCACCATGCAGTTTAATGAATGGTTGAAAAAATGGTGTGGAGCACAGGGGTTTGGCTTCATTGGGGACTGGGGTTCCACCTAGAAGGACACCAGCCTATACTGGCAGGATGGTCTGCATCTGTCCAGGAAGGGAACAAGTCTTTTAGGCAATCGGTTTAAATGCTTCATTGGCAAGCTTTTAAACTAGTCAAGGGGGGAGGCACTGATAAGCAGCAGGAAAATCCCAGCTTCCCCCTATGAAACAGGGTACTAAATGAGAAAAAGACCAAGGCAGAAAGGTCAGTGGGAGATGCTGCTATAGAAGGTAAAGCCATCAAAAAATGGAGAGCAATGAGTACCAATGCCCATAGTCTGGGTAACAAGCTTCCTGAATTAGTGGCCTTGATGGAGGAGGAACATCTGGATATTGAGGCAGTCACAGAAACATGGTACACACAGAACCATGACTGGGATGTAAACATACCAGGATACACTATCTATAGGAGGGACAGGGAGGGTAAAATAGGAGGAGGAGTAGCTCTCTACATAAGGGAAGGAATCAAAGCAACAGAACAAAAAGGTAAACAGGGAGGAGAAGAAACACTGTGCATCAATTTGGAGACAGGCAATGGCACCACAATCCACACAGGGGTTGTATACAGACCCCCTTCTCAGGGGGAGGAAATGGACAAGGAAATGATAGAAAGTATACTTAGAATGTCAGAAAAAGGGGAGATACTGCTGATGGGTGATATGAATATGCCAGATGTTAACTGGAGTGCAGTTGCAGCAGCCACTTCTAAGAGTGGGGTTATTCTAGATGCCCTACAGGGAGCATGCTTTAGACAACTAGTATTGGAACCCACTCGAGAGGGAGTAATCTTAGACCTGGTTCTCTCAAATGGAGATGGAGAGAGGATCACAGATGTAGAAGTGTGTAGCCATCTGGGAACTTGCAACCATCGAACAGTATGGTTCACAATAAACACAGCAATAGAGTCAGCCATACAAAGGCAAAAGTACTGGACTTCAGGAGGGCTGACTTTGCCAAATGGGTGAGTGCCTAAGGAATGCACTAGCAAATGGGCAGGAAGGAGGGGTGGAAGAACAATGGGGAATAAAAAAAACTGCCATCACAGAGGTACAAGCCTTTGTGTGAAGCAAATAAACAAAACAAAACGATGTAAGAAACCACTATGTTTCTCAAAGGAGGTAGCAGTGAAGGTTCAAGAGAAAAAGAAAGCATTCAGAAAGTACAAAGAATCACAGAAGAAGCAGGACAGAGAATTGTATCAGTTAAAGCAAAAGGAAGCTGGGAAGGCAGTCAGAACAGCAAAGGCCTGACCGAGGAAAAGATAGCCAACTCAGTTAAGAAGGGCGATGAAACCTTTTTTAGGTACATCAGGGAGCGAAGGAAGACTAAGGGAGGGATAGTGAGGCTTAATAAAGAGGAAGGGGTGAGCAGAGGGTGACTGTGAAAAGGCAGAGACACTAAACAAATATTTTTGCTCAGTATTTACAAATGAAGAGGGGGAGGTAACTAAAACAAACAATAGAAACTCTCTGGATACAGAAGTTGATACCAGCCCATTTACAGAAGAAAGGGTTCTGAAAGAACTCTTAAAACTTAAGGTGGACAAAGCAATGGGGCCTGATGGGATTCATCCCAGAATTCTAAAAGAACTAAGGGTAGAACTAGTGACACCACTGACTACCCTCTTTGAAATATCATGGGAGGATGGCATGGTACCTGAGGACTGGAGGTGGGCAGATGTGATTCCCCTTCACAAAAGTGGGAGCAGGGCAGAAGCAGGAAACTACAGACCTGTTAGTTTAACCTCAGTGATAGGAAAAATGATGGAATCACTTCTGAAGGAAAGAATTGTCTAGTACCTACAGGCCAGAGGGGCACAGGACCCAAGGCAGCATGGATTCACAGTGGGAAGGTCATGCCAGACGAATCTAATAGATTTCTTTGACTGGGTGACCAAAGTAGTAGATCAGGCAGGGGCTGTGGACATGGCCAACCTAGACTTTAGCAAGGCATTTGACTCAGTCCCACACAAAAGATTAATATACAAGTTAGCCAGCCTGGGAGTGGGTCCCAAGATGATAGCCTGGGTAAAGAATTGGCTGGAGAACAGGACACAGAGGGTAATAGTAAATGGAGTCCACTGTGAAGAAAGGGGGTCTACTAGTGGGGTACCGCAAGGTTCAGTGTTAGGACCGGTCCTCTTCAATGTCTTTATAAGCGACATTGCAGAGGGCCTGGAAGGAAAAGTATGTCTCTTTGCAAATGACACAAAGATCTGCAACAGAGTTGATGCACAAGGTTGCGGGGAAAGGATGAGAGGGGACTTAGCAAGGTTAGAGGAATGGTCAAATGTATGGCAGCTTAAATTCAATGCTAAGAAGTGCAAGGTAATGCATCTGGGAAACAAAAACCCAGGGGAAGAGTACACAATGGGGGGTGAGATACTAACAACAACAACAAAAATGGAACGAGACCTGGGGGTAGTCATATCAGATGGCTTAAAGGTGGACAAGCAATGTGAGAGGGCAGTAAGGAGGGCTGGGGGGATACTGGGATGCATAGGGAGAGGCATCACCAGTAGAAAACAGGAAGTTGTTATCCCTCTGTACAGACAGCTGGTGAGACCCCATCTGGTGTACAGTGTGCAGTTCTGGAGACCCAATCTCCGCAAGGACATAGACAGGATGGAAGCTGTCCAGAGGAGGGCAACTAGAATGGTGCAGGGTCTTCACCGGAAGACATATGAAGAGAGACCAAAGGAGCTTAATATGTATAGCCTCGAGTAAAGGAGGGAGAGGGGGGACATGATAGAAACTTTCAAGCACCTCAAGGGAATCAACAAAGTCCAAGAGGGTAGCATCTTTCAAAAAAAGAGGTGTTCAAGAACAGGAAGCACAACGAAGATAGAGGGGTGACCCAGAGGTAATGTAAGGAAGTATTTTTTCACAGAGAGGGTTGTGGATGCATGGAACGGCCTTCCGGAGGAGGTTGTGGAGTCAAAAACAGTGGTTGAATTCAAGCATGCATGGGACAGTCATAAGGCAATTCTCGGGGGTGAGGGTAGAAAGAAGTAGGCTGCTGGTTAACTAGGATCTGCAGCTTATCCATTAGGTAGGGAAATGGGCAGACTGGGTGGGCCAAGCGGTCCTTATCTGCCATCAAATTCTATGTTTCTATGTTTAAATGGGACAAAAGTGAATTTGGCAGCAACAAGGTAGCACAGACAGTTTATTTCCAGCTGGTTCTTCTGTTACCTGTGACCTTCTAATCCCAGCCTAATAATGTACAGGACTGGTCGTCAGTGTCCAAGGCATAGCCAAATAACCTTCACTTGGGCTGAACTTCACAGGCTAAGCCCGCAACAGAGCCTACCCCCACATCATGCACACACAGTATGTTGTGCCACAGTTGTCCACCTGTAGTGGGGGTGCTACCCTCTGGTTACTGGTACTAGTTTTTAAAAAAAACCTTTATGCTATTAAGGAGCTCATGGTGCATCACTCGGTACCCAATCTTGGAGACAGTGCTTAACCAATAACATTGCATGTGGTTAGCTGGTGGTAGTATGCACAAACAAATAAAAAATTATGATTTGCATACTGAACCCCAAAGATGAATGAGAGGTAGTTGTAGATTTCAGCTGGATGGCCTACTCCACTAAACACATTCCCAAATTATGATACAAGATACAGGTGCAGGGTAAGCCTTGAGCTGCACCGTTTCCCAGAACAGGGAAACTCACACAATACATAGGGGCTGTGGGGCAGTTTGTGAAAGAGTCCTTTTCTGACTGGTTCACTCTACTCTCTCTCTACCATCTGTGATGGCATCTGGTGTTGACTGGTACATTTGTTTTCCTGACCCAAATCAGTCCCCTGATTTCAGCAGTCTACCTCCGTTACACATGGCAGCTCTGCTTGTGATTACCCGAATCTATCTACCCCACACTTCACATCCTGGCATAAAGTCCCTAGTATGTGGCGATAACCAGTATCTAGCTATGGTACTGGTGGCTTCATAGATGACATGTGGCTTTAGTCATGGTCTCCATCTGCAAAAGAGCAAGATACTCTGTCAAGTTGCTGCATGTCTTCAGCTTCAGTTCTCATGCAATGCTTAGAATGTGATTACACTCTTTTTCCTGTAGTAGCATGAGTTCTGCTTCTCATTCTTATTCTCCATCAGCACAGCAACAAGCTGTCTTTCTAAACAGAACACAAGCCCCAGTCAGTACTGAACTGGGTCTGGAACAGCACCTGCTGTTCGTTGAGGAATAGCAGCCCTCAATTAATTGTCTGAGCTGTCAATCAATGTTAAATGGACCAGGAGGTCTGTCACTCAACAGGTGATTGGTTGCTGCCAAGGCGAATGAATTATAGTGGTGCCTACCGGGATACAAGACAGTGTCTCAGGTTACTGCATTGCAAAAGGTATGAACTACCACTGAAATTGCTTCTTTTTCTGCAGTAATTCTGCTGCAGAATGCTGCAGTATTGATGACATCTATATGGACTCCACTGTAATTAGTTTCATCATGAGTCCACATGACCTTGAGGTGCTCTCTTCAGACAATACGACCCTGACTGGTTACCTAGTCATACTCTGACCCCATCACCATGCCAGCTAAGGTCAGAGGTGATAAAGCTGGCTGCCTTTGTAATTAAAAACCAGTCCTTTTGCAAATATCTTAATTTACCTATAATGTTTGAGCCCCGAACAAGTTTTTTGTGGGTGTGGCTTCATGTCCAAGTCATGGTAAAGTAATAAGTATTGAGTCAGAGGCTCCATTGATGATGGCACCATTGCTGAACAAGTGCAAATGAGCCTTTCAGATAATGCCCCTCTGGGGGGCTATAAGTAGAATAATTGCTTTTTATTCATATGCTTTGCTATTTTGAAGGTCACACTTTAAGGTGTGCTTTACAAAAAGTTTTTCTGGTAAAAAATATATTTTCTTTTTTACTTCCTCCCTGGGAGACAAAAATCAACACTGCATACCAGTTTGGTTTTAATTTCTGTAGGGATGGGCTACCATGTCGAGCCCTTTTCAGCTGTCATGCTTAAAAGCTTACCCAAGATACTCGCTCATTCACTAGGAGACTAGGAGACATGTTTACAGTTAGGGTCTCAACAGTCTGTAACTGTGAGTCAAAACTGTTGCTCTCAGCAAGTCCCTTTAACAGCATTGGCTTCTTCTACAACTACTAAAATAGGGTTCACTTCTAGCTGCACTGCCCCCTCTATCTCTCTTTTTGTAGCAAGGGGGTACTGTCATGGACAATATGTGGTCTGCTATCAAAACAATTTCCATAATCACATCCACATGGATGTCTACTTTAGTACTACTCCTCCAACCTCATGTACCCAGTGCCCACCTTCCCAGCTAAGAAGACCCTTGAGCTAACACCACATGGCCAGTCACTCCCCAAATTATAGAGAACTAACCTGACAGAACTTTTTCCCTATGGATTAAAGTATCTTTCACCATAGAAAAGGAAGACCTGTGCCTGTGTCTCTCAGCCCCTGTGCTATTTTATTGTTAATATGGACAGGGTACATAAGTTCAGGGGAATAAACAGGGAGCGCATTCTCACCACAGGCAATTTATTGGACCTCCACCGGGTTATTCTGTCATTCTGCTGTCTACCACTTATGTTGATTCTTTACAGAATCACATGATGTGTCCCTGTCCGTGACATTTATAGGATAATACCAGTGCTCCCATACCTCCTTAGGTATAAAAGTTTTATTTTTCAGTTTGTGTTTAAGCTAGATCAGTTTACCTTAGAATACCACCCCCACCCGGGATTCTACATAGAGTCCCAGCACATTGTGCTTGTTCTGAATGTGTGGCCTACTGGTAGAAAACTGATCAGCTTTCTCACTGGCTTCTTTAGTAGTATTGGGCATTTGGTCCAACAGCCACATTCACAGCTCCTCCAGCACTGTCTTTCTGCTCTTCAAAACTGCTTTTGCAGCCTTCAATCACCTTGCTAGCATATTGCACAGTTGTACATACATTTCTCTGTAAATATCACTTGGTACATTCTTAAAACATCTACATTATTGTCACAGGGTCAATTCAGAATGTATTAACAAAAGTTTTTCACTTTAATGCAGTCCATGCAACTTGCATCATCCATCCTGGTAAAGTCATCTAATGCCCTGCCTGCAAGTAATGGCATTGGGAGTGTCACCCAAGAAGCCCAACAGTCAACATTATCATTCAAAACATTTTATATGAAGTCCAAGATCATCCTCTGTAACAATATCCTGAAAAGCACCACTTCTAAAGAAACTTCCCAAATTGTTAACTGGGAAGGTCTGTCAGTTTCTTGACAAATCCAAATCTAGCAACAAATAAACTCTGTCTCAGTATGGCAATCATTATGCAGAGTTATGACCAACCCACTAAATGTTTCACTTTGGATACAGCTTAACCAAGAATGGTCCTATATAATATTGACAAACATTAGGTTATCTCACCAAAGTATTTTAGGTGTTTATTATAATATTATAGATCAAATTATGGGTGGAGTACTGCTTAACTTTGAGAGAGAAGTATATGCTTCTTTGGTGCTCCTTGGTTTGTAACTGAAAACTCAAATAAAAATGCTTTTAAAGAACCATCTTCAAGCGGAAATTACTTATGCTACTGATGAGTCACCTATCAAGCTCAATTGACAAATTTGTTTCCCCCAAAGCATTCAGGAGAGGAGCTCCAGCGTGAGTGCCTGAGGACTGTCTTGCCATGGCTGGAGCAGGAACTCCTCCCAATAGGCAGATGCACTCTGACCTGAGTTCCAAGCCTAAACCACAGGCTAAATCAACACTGGCATCAATCCAATCCTTCCTGGCTGAGTTCCAGGCAGAAGTCCACCAGTCTACTACCAGGATTGTAAACTCACTTGAAGAAATATCTTCTCGCTGTTCTGCCATTGAAACAAGGGTGGAGAACATGGAACAAGCCATTAAGCACATTGAAAATTAACTTAAAGCAGTATCAGGGAGGACTCTTATTTTAGAGGGTGTGGTGAATGCTGCACTCCATGAACAGCTGGCTCAGGCATAAAGATTGGAACATCTACAAAAAAATGCTCTCAGAAGAAACCTTAGACTAATTGTTTTTTCTGGAACCATTCCCATTGTGGAGGTGAAAGCAATAGTTGAAAAAGCTCTCATTTTGGTATTTTCTTTAGAATCCTTGCTCTCACTGGAGAATGTCCACAGACCTCTTGTTTGTTCAATGAAGGAACCTGCCATGGAATCCCAGAAGTCAAGATTCACTATAATTACTTTCAACAACTTGGCAGAGCATAATAAACTTTTCCAGATAGCTCAAAAGATGAAGAACTTTCTTTATGAGGGTCACCATTTTCACTTATACCCTGATTTTTGTCAGCAAACTAAGTGTAGACGTAAACGCTTTCTTCCAATTCTGTCAGAATTCAAAAAAGACAGGCTAGCAGCTAATTTGCTTGCACCAGCCCATTTGAGGGTACAGTTCCAGGGAAATGTATTTTTTCAATGATACTGAATGTCAAAAGATTTTATGAAACTAATGTTAAAATATCTGAGCACATTGGCTCTGATCTTAAAGAGGATAATGCAGAACTTATAGAATACCATCCAGTGTGAATATTTAAATTTGCCTCTGAGTCTCTAGTCCTTTAAGATGAATTACAAATGCATGAATGGACCTTTTTTTTCCATAGACTAGCTATGTCCTGGACTCAGTATGGGAGAGAAGGATTATTGGATTTAAAAGCTGTTATATTCATGATTTGAATTGATTTAAGGCTGGGAAGTAAAAGTTTGAAGCACATTCAAAGTTTACTATAAAATGGATTCTATAAATAAGCTGTAAGAATAGATATATGTTTTGAATTTTTCTTTTCCTTTTAACCCCCCTAAAAATTTAAAAATATGTTTGTACTTTATTAAGTTTAACTTTGTATGTATTAACCTTCTCTTAAAGTTTTCTAATCGATAGAAATATATTTATTCTTTGTTTTCTTTTTTCTTTTAAGGAATAAAAATAAAGTGTAACAAAATGATGGGGGGTTAGAGTTTCCCATTTCACAAATCATGTAATACCTATCTTAATTAATTGCCATACATACATCAGTTCACTTTCAAAGCTGTGAGAAAAAGATTAATGTCCATGTAATAATTATAACCTATGTTTTATGTACCAGAAAAGTGATATGGAATGCACTGAGTACATAATATTTCAATCTAATATAGTTCATAAATAAAAAAAATAATAAAATGCATATTTTGCTTAGTAGGCTGCATATGAGCACATATTACTTGTCTGTATCTCTCTGCTGAGCCTAGGCACACACTTGAATCACTTTACATATATCCCAATTAATTTAACCTTCATATGGCATAGTGGTTTATAGGAATCTCCATTATGAGCACTTATTATAGCACTCTTACACAGTATATAAAGTATTAGAAAATGAACTTAGTGCATTCTGTGCAAGGTGATATTACATATTTATTTGTGCATATCACTCTGTCTGCAGAGCCTAGGAACAGACTTACATTGCTTAGTATATGCCAACTAACAATTTTATATGGTTTAAAAGAATTGTCCCAAAGTTTTTCTTTTTTGTAATTTATATTACTCTGACTGTTATCTTTCTCCTTTACAATCATTGATACTGTATTTGTGCTGTTCTATTCCACAAGGAACATAACACCAGTTAGTCATGTTGTTCGACATTTGTCTTAAAAAAAATAGATAAGCAAGACTAACCTCAGGCCACCTCTGTAGGCCTCAAAAATCCTTTATTATGAGCAAATAATGTTAAAAATATCCATTAGTGCAGTTTAAATCAATCGATCAATCAAAATCTTTATTTATCCAGGCGAACATTGTTGAGCAAACTCAATTACAAGATGGACCTGATTTAATCTGGGACAGTAGTAAAGTACAAACAGATATATTTTATAATATGAATAAATAATATAATAGAAATGCAAGTAAATACACAAAGCAACATACATAATGGCTTATTGGGCTCTTCAGTAGGATACAGTGAAAAGCAACATATAGTAGAAGCTGGCGTGAACCACAAACATTCAGAAATGGATATTATCACAAGAATTTCCCAAATTTCACACTTAAGTACTAGGGATAGCTATCATAACAGTCAGACAAAATAGGTGATTACAGCTTTTTTGACACATTTCACAAAAAGGAATAAAAACAGGTATGGTTGTCTAGAAGGAACAGCAAATCAGACTACAGGCCCAATCAATGGCCAGCTCCAGGGAGCGCTCACATTCGGATTGGAAGGCGGCTTTGCCGTGCCTTACTAGTGGATGATCTGGGTTTAGGTACTGAGGCAACTGCTGGGGCAGCATCGACCACCCAGAGTCCATATTTTCTAAGTCTCTGGCACTAGGGCCCATAGGGGGCTTAAGCTTGGCAAGGAAAAAAAACAGAAGGGGTCGGTCTGTTTAGAAGTAGCTCTCCTACCTGATAAATAGTAAATGGAGTCCACTCTGAAGAAAGGGGGGTTACTAGTGGGGTACTGCAGGGTTCAGTATTAGGACTGGTCCTCTTCAATGTCTTTATAAGCGACATTGCAGAGGGACTGGAAGGAAAAGTATGTCTCTTTGCAGATGACACAGAGATCTGCAACAGAGTTGATGCTCAAGGTGGGGTGGAAAGGATGAGAAGGGACTTGGCAAGGTTATAGGAATTGTAAAATATATGGCAGCTTAGATTCAGTGCTAAGAAGTGCAAGGTAATGCACCTGGGAAACAAAAACCCAGGGGAAGAGTACACAATGGGGAGTGAGATACTAACAACAACAAAAATGGAAAGGGACCTGGGGGTAGTCATATCAGATTACTTAAAGGTGGGCAAACAATGTGAGAGGGCAGTAAGGAGGGCTGGGGGATAATGGGATGCATAGGGAGAGGCATCACCAGTAGAAAACAGGAAGTTGTTATCCCTCTGTACAGACAGCTGGTGAAACTCCATCTGGAGTACTGTGTGCATTTCTGAAGACCCAATCTCTGCAAGGACATAGACAAGATGGAAGCTTTCCAGAGGAGGGCAACTAAAATGGTGCAGGGTCTGCACCAGAAGACATATGAAGAGAGACTAAAGGAGCTTAATATGTATAGCCTCGAGTAAAGGAGAGAGAGGGGGGGACATGATAGAAACTTTCAAGTACCTCAAGGGAATTAACAAAGTCCAAGAGGTGTATCCTACTGAAGATCCCAATAAGCCATTATGTATGTTGCTTTGTGTATTTACTTACATTTCTATTATATTATTTATTCATATTATAAAATATATCTGTTTGTACTTTACTACTGTCCCAGATTAAACCAGGTCCATCTTGTAATTGAGCTTGCTCAACAATGTTTTCTCAAAAAAAGAGGTGTGCAAGAACAAGGGGGTACAATTTGAAGATGGGGGGGCGGCTCAGAGGTAATGTAAGGAAGTATTTTTTCACAGAGAGGGTTGTGGATGCATGGAACGGCCTTCCGGAGGAGGTTGTGGAGTCGAAAACAGTGGTTGAATTCAAGCATGCATGGGACAGTCATCAGGCAATTCTAGGGGGTTGGGGTAGAAAGAAGTAAGCTGCTGGTTAACTAGGATCTGCAGCTTATCCATTAGGTAGGGAAATGGGCAGACTGGGTGGGCCAAGCGGCCCTTATCTGTCATCAAATTCTATAACTCACTCTTTTCTCTGCTTACCGACAAGAAGCCGTCAGGATATTTGCTCACTCCTATTATGACAGAAACCTGTAGGGCTTGGCAACGGGCAATGGCCCTTACTAGTACTCCAAAAGAAGCATATCTCCCTCCGATCTCTTATGCCCCTCTGTGGAACAACCAACTCATAATGGTAGACTGCAAACCTGTTTATTGGAAACACTGGGCCATTAGAGGTATTCGGGTGGTGAGGGATCTTCTCCTTCCTGATGGTGCGACAGTTATGTCCTTTGAGCAGCTGCAAGAGATGTATGGAATAAAAACTCAGGACTTCTGGGGGTATCTCCAAATCTGGAGCTCAACTGCATCTGTTTTGATGGCTCCAACTGGTACAGGGAGGTGGAAATGCCTTGCCACCCTTCACGAGCCTGGCAATAGGGGCTTGATGGGAACTCTGTACAAGGTGATAAAGGACACCCAACCTGACACTACGTTGACCAGCCGAACAGCCTGGGAAGCTAAACTTTGATGCCCCCTTTCCCAGCAACAATGGAGTGACTGTTTGAAAGCTGCCCACTTGGCATATGAGGATGCCAAAAGTCAACTGATTCAGTTGAAAATCCTTTTCAGTGGTAAAAGACACCTGCAGTGCTTCATAAAATGAACATTATGAAACATGATAAGTGCTGGAGGTGCAATTCCTCCCCTGCCCATTTACTCCATATTCTATGGACATACCCAGCAGTTCGGGGGTTTTGCCAGCGGGTGTTGGAGGACTGCTCTAAAATTGTCGGCTGACCCCTATCAACTGCCCAACCCACCTTGGTGCTGGGGGATGTCTCTACCCTGGGACCATTGTCTGCATCCTCCAAGACCTGGGTGTTGGTGGCAATCATGGAAGCTAAGAGATCTATATTGATGAAATGGAGGCTGCCTACCCCTCCCACAATCACTTACTGGTGGGCAGCAATGGCACGGCTGGCTACTTTTGAAAGACTTTCCACGATTGGGAAAGGTTGTCTCTCCAGATTTCATGAGAAATGGGATGCATACTTGCACTCACATATTTGTGCGGTCCCACCCCCCCCAAACCCAACGATATTGTAAAATGTGACATCTCTTCTCTTTTTCTAATACTCTTGCCTTCTTATCTATCTTCTACTCAGGCAGTGGATGCCCAGTGTCAGTGTAGAATGTGCATTTGCCCCACACTGTCCATGCCACTGTCAACCTGTCCTTACTACCTATCTTGGCGTCATAAAACTCAGATGACCATTCTGAAAAGACTTGGGTGGTCTGACTAATAAGAAGAAATATGAAGACTCTGACCCATGCCACTTAAGATTACTATTTGAGCAGTTAGTTCTTGGAGACTTCCCTGGTTGAAGATGGTATTAACATTTTAAAAAAATTGCCTGGTACATATAAATATGGATCAAAGTAGCGTGAGTACAATGTAAGGTTTTATGATTTATAAAGGGAATAGAATGCAATACATAAACCTCTTAGCAGTTGCTGTTATGGGATATTTCAAACATGCTTATGGTATTCCTGGTCACAAACATGCTTATGGTATTCATGTTCACATGCATGATGTATGCCTGAGTGCTTCTACCTTGGTTGGATGTACTTGGAAAAACTAATAAAATTTTATATGAAAAAACACCCAAAAAAACAGAAGGGGTCCGGCAGAGAGGTTGTCCATGTCCAAGGGACCGTCGGACCACCAGGAAGGTCACAAAGCAGGATAAGTGATGAATATACTTTGGCACCTATGGCCAAGCTCAGATAAAGACTTCAGAAAGGAGCGTAATCACACAGACTCCCAACACTTGCACTCTGAGCATTTAAAATAAAGATCCTAGTGGTCAGGTAAATAAATAGTTATAGCTTTTCTGGCATGGTTCATCAAGAGCATCAGATTTTCACAAGAATTAGAAGGATCACAGAAGCAGACTGTAGAAGCCAATGGGAAGCAGGGGCTGAAGAGCGCTCACAATCTGATTGGTTAGTGGCTTTAGTGGTGTTTGCTAAAGGAGATTCTGGACATGTGGTCTCAGGCTGCGGCTTGAGAAGATGAGGACCACCCGGCAACTAGGAATTCTATGCCTAAGGTGCAGTTATCCCCTGTAGGACTTGTCTACATCTGGGAAGAGGGTACAGAGACCGGAGAGTAGTAAATACATTTAGGATCAATAATAACTTTGCAGCACAAGAATTTTCATGTAGTACAGTCATTCATGGTTATGGCTAGACTCGGGGGAGCAAGCTAACTGTGGTCAGCAATTAGGAACTGGGGAAACAGTTGCATGGCTCACACACACATCGAGCATATAAGGACTTGAAGGCATTAATGCTTCAGAGGCAGCTTAATTTCAGTAATTTTTGCACTTTGTTCCACAAGGATTGCAACATAAAGCTAATGTCAATTATGCCATAGTGGATGGAAGCCTTAGGGATGCATAGTAAGATATAGGAGGCACTTCTTAAGCCGTATGGTCCCAGCTCTCTTAGAGGAAGACATTCTATTATATATTGCTGAAGCCTTTTCATGATGACTCTGTAAGTCCAAAAGACTCTGTTTCTATCATGCCTGAACATAAGCGAGGACCATCCTACAGCTTTGTACAATAAACAGTGATGGGTGGAGATGGGGAGACCAGTAATAAACCTGGTGGCCCTGTGATAAATCATATCCAACTTGCCCAGCGGAGCTTTGGGACAATGACTATATGAGAAATCTGCATAACTGATTAGAGAAAGAAAAGTAGTTTGGACCAGTCGCAGTTTGGCATCACGAGTGAGGAACTGGCTAATTCTATAGAATAGTCCCAGCCTCTGCCTTAGCTTCTTTACAAGGTCTTCAACATGCTTGGAAAATGAGAGGTTCTGGTCTAACCACACTCCTAAGTATTTCAACTTAGGGATAAACTCCAATTTCTCTCCCAAAATTGTGGTCATCTGTGGTACTACTCCAGAGCTGACCGGGTTTATCACATGGCTATAGGGTGAGAACAGCATTGTCTTTGTCTTTTTTGCATTTAATAGTAGTTTTTTGTGACGGAGCTGGGTCTGAAGCAGGTCAAATTCTTCCTGTAAGTCCACACAGGCATCTTCAGCAGTCGGTCGACTTATATATACCACCGTGTGATCAGCGAACAGGTGTATTTTCACCTTGTAGATGCACTCATCAATATTGTTGGCATAGATAGCGAAAAGCAGAGGATCAAGTATGGATCCTTGTGGCACTCCCCTCAGAAGAGGTTTGAGTGGGGATAACTCCCCCTCAGCTTTGATTTGTTGCTGATGTCCTACCAGGTACTCCGTAAACCAGTGCAAGGATACTGAGTCAAGGCCTATACTCTTCAGAGAGGAGAGTAGCAGGCTATGACCCATGGTATCAAAAGCCTTGCTGAGGTCCAGAAATACAGCACAGACAAAGTTTATGCTGTCAAGATCATTGCACCAGTCATTTGCTACTTTGGCAAGTGCCGAAATAGTGCTATGTTTAGTGCTAAAGCCTGATTGCATAGAGTTTAGTAAATTATTGGCTTTGAGATATGCCCTAAGTTGTTTGTTGACAACCTTTTCCAGGAGTTTCAACAAAATTGGTAGGAAATCAGTCTATAGTTGTTGAGGTCACAGGTATCCCCTGATTTAAACAATGGGATGACATGGGCAGTTTTCCATATTGGAGGAAGGGACCCTTGAGACAGTGATAAATTAAATAGATGGGTGATAGGAACAGCAAGGAAGTGATAAGCAATTTTAATGAAGTAAGGATCCAATGAGTCTGCACCAGCACTTTTCTTAATATCCAACTGAAGTATGAGATCTTCAACCTCTTTCAATAATACTGGTTGGAATGAGAAGCTGGGTACCGGGCAGTACAGTCTGCGCAAGGGACACTTAATTGGGAGTGGACTAAGGCTGCAGGGGAATTGTCAAAGGCTAGACCAGCTGTGGCAAAATGATTGTTGAATGCATCTAAGATACCCTGTTTATCACATATAGTTTTTCCCTCGGATGTGATTTTTGCTGGCAAGGAATTATCTGGAGTATGACTGGACATATTCTTGATTGTCCTCCAGAATTTAGAGTAGCACTTTGCTGCAGAGTCCAGCTCACTAAGATAGAATGCTGCCTTAGCATCTCTGATCGTTTTTGTACATGCATTATGTGCCTTTCTAAACTGGCACCAGTCTGAGTCCAGCTTAGTCTGGAGTGCCTTTTTCCATAGCTTATCCCTACCAAGCAAGGCGGCTTTCAGCTCAGCAGTGAACCAGCTACAAGTTTTGTTTTTTTACTCAGATTTTTACAATCGGTGCATGCAAATCTAGGGCCCCAACAAATATAATATAAAATATATTATATGCTGAGTTGACTGTGGTGGCTAGGTAGAAGTCTTGCCAGCATGGCGAGTGTTCCAATTCATGCACATAGGCAGTCACATCGAAGTTGCGATGTGTTCTTTTTGTAATGAATTTAGCTGTAGGTTCTGTGTGATGTAACGACCTGACAGCAGCAATGAAACAATGGTCACTGACATCAGCAAAGAAGGTTCCAGCATGTGAAAAAAGATGTGGTTTATCAACTAATATAACATCTAACAATGTACTGTTACTCAGATTCTTTTTTATTAGGACATGTAGGTTCTTGAATTAGTTGCACTAACCCACCTAGCATCACAGAAGGTGTTTAGAGTTGAAGCAGTCTTGGACAGCCAGTCAAAATTAAGGTCCCCTAGGATAATTGTTTCAAGATTCTCTCTCTCTCAGTGACAGAACCAAGATGTAATAGGAGTAGTGTTCCAGCAGATGGGGTCTATATCAACCAATTACTCTGACAGCCAAGGAAGTCGATAATTCAGTCTTTAGTGTCAGACATTCAAACTTATTCTTAACAGAGGTTGAATCCTTGCAGGATGTTGTAAAACTTTCCTTGACATATATTGCCACTCCACCTCCCCTAATAGGCCTATCCATTCTGAATAACTGGTAGGAGGGGATGTTAATTTCTCTGTCCTGGGAGGCTGGCCTAAGCCAAGATTCAGAGATTACCAGGACATCTGGCTGAGTATGGCTGGTCCACGCCTGTATCATAGTAAACTTTTTTTAGGAGGCTACAAATATTGACATGCCAGAAACTCATACCTTTAAGGGAAGCAGTATCTGAAGGAGAAGAAAGGGGAGAGATAGGACCAGGGTTTAACTCGATGTTGCCTGAGCATATCAGTAGCAGAAGTAGCAGCTTTGTTATGATATCAATAGTTAGTTTGAGGATCTTGGCCCTGGTACACATATGAATCTTGGCAGGTTGGTTATGCCAAACACCACCCCTAAGGGTGTACCACCCTAGGGCTAGGTGAATCAATACCCTGACCAAAAAGTGCAGGTGGTGATTAACCCTATAAAAACCAGTAGAAATAACTTGAGAAGGTAGCTCAATACGGGTGCAACCATGATGGGTACCCTGGGAATAATCAGACAGCAGTACTACCTGAAAGGCACATAAATAACTATAGGGCAAGTCTATGTCCAGAAAACAAATCATTAAAGGTGTCAAGTTCTGCTTGTGTGGGCTTCTGAGGGTAGAATGCCACATGAGCACAGCAGAGGATACTCAGTAAGGATAGTAGCGAGGAGGCCTTCGTAAGGGTGCTATCCGGGCCACCCATACTCAAAATGTAGTAGGAGGAAATGTTAAGTACAGTTTAGAGACAAGGGAATATAATTACGGTGTTAGCTCCCCTAGGAAGTAGAGGTCCAGGAACAGAGTAGGGTGAACATACTCATCAAAAAATATTGGAGGCAAAAAGTGTAAAGGAAGCATTTGTGGTCACCGTAAGTGAAAGCGTCAAAGAGGCCATGCACATTAAGTGCTACCAAACTGCTTCTGCCATGATCAAAATAAAGAGCCCTTTCACAAGGAAAACGACTGTATTTTGATAACTGCATTAAATATTGTTCCAGTCAATGTACAGTACTAGCATATGTTTACTGCACCTCTGTTAAAGTTGCTAGCAAAGTCACCTTTTCTTTCTACACAGAGTTCTTGTAAAATGTATACATAGGTTTAGTTCTTTGCACAGCTTACCAATATGCTCCTCTGGTGTCTGATTTACTTCTGTCTGTTGGGACACCCAGCTCTCTGAAAGCATATATACGGCTTGTTTCATTTGGAGGAAATACCATTAAGATGAAGCTTAGATGTACCAGTGTTTTAGGAAGAATATACAAACCAATTATGAATAACTTTCAAGAGAGTTCTTTAGGCCATATCAAATTTAAACTAATTGGCATATACAAAGCAAGGCAAGTGCATACGTAGGTGATGTAGTGGTATAGCTCAGAAAGCATACGCAGACCAGGAGAAGTCATACAGTTCACAAGTAGAGTTTTATTCTTATCAATAACAATAAAATAGAAAAATAAAATTGCACAGGAAAGCTAGTCAAGAAGGCAGTACAGAAAAAGGCCTCCATCTGAATTTCACACCTGTAAAACATTGCTCTCATTATATAAGATGATTTTGTCAGGCAGTTCAGATTCTGTATCCTGTTGTAAGTTATATTTCTTGTTTTTCACAAAATATATCAAAACTCAGTTTCCTTAATGAGGAAAACTTGAAGAGCACATCTAGTCCTTACAGGTGTAACAGAATAACACATTTTGGCCCAGAGCTGGTTTCCTGTTGATAATTCCTTAAACAAGCTTGTGGAGGTCAAAATGCATCTCAGGGTCAACTGCCTGTGTTCCAGATTGTAATAAACCCAAATATGTTCTGCAGTCATTTCAACAATATAATTATATACATTTGCAAACCACGGGATCCCAGTTTCACATAAAGATTCATGTATATTTTTATAACTACTGTACAGGGAAGAAAGGGGAGAAAGAAAGAAGACTAGCAACAAGTAAAGGAAATAAGATAATGGGAGAAACTGTGGGCCCATCAGAGTGGACAGTTCCAAGTGCCAAGGTGCCACAAGAAATATTTGGTTGCACAATCAGGCAAGAGACAAGCATGTGGCAGAATAGAAGAGGTCATAATGATCCTTGCTTTTAGCTCTTTCTCTTCCTCTCTGCATAACAACTGGGACAAGGTCTTACTCAACCTTGTCACGCCCCCCTCACCCCTTTAGGGGGAGCTTGTTTTCTTTTAAACAGGTTTCTAAAACGTTCTTTTCTTTCACTTTTAATATTACTGTATAACATTTACAGTTCTTTGCATGTGCAGCATCCCTTTTTATGTTGGCTCGTGCTTGCGCACCAGCCAACATATTGCAGTAGTAGCAGATTTGGAGGTGCGGTCACTGTGGGCAAATGCAGGGCACGCATCAGTGGGTGAGTCCTTAATTCCCCAATAAGCCATCATGCAGGTGCTGACACCAGGTGTACGTAAAGTTGCCACCAGATCTAAGAAAAGTGTCACTGCGATGATAGGCAAGCTCGTCATGCAGCGGCACACTAACATGCCTCCCGACGTGCCCTTCCTGGTGAAGCACTTCAATAAACATGGCGGCACTGACTGCCGCTGTGTAGAGTGCTGACTTCAGGAGTGCCCAATCACCCTGTCGGCATGCCCCAACACACTTCATTTGCCGATGAGGAGCCAACTCCCCATCAGTAAAATGCCCCCTCTCTCTCCCATTTCACATGTGTGCTGAAAGGGTGCCCAATCCCCCTCAGCATCATACACCCCCAAACAGTCTTCTTTACAATGGGACCCAATCCCCATTGGCTTTAGTCCACCTTCCAGTTTAATTTTCTGACTGGGGGGGCAGCCCACTCCCGTCGGCATAATGTCCCCATTTGTTTGTGTGCCAAGGGGGTGCCCAATCCCCTCAGCGCTTTGTCCCCTTCGCCTGGTATGTGCTGATGGGGTGCCTAATCAGCCTGTCAGCTACAGCGCCCTCCCTAAACACTCAGGTGGCATGTTGGGTGCCCACCCCAGCGCAAGCCAATGCCCCCTGTAAAAACATCTGGCAATTTTTTTTTTAAACCTTATATCAGAAAATGGTCCCTTGCAGTCTACCCTGCTCCCTCCCTCAACCCACACCTACCCTCTGCATACCCCACCTATCCACACACCCCCAGCCCATACTTACCTCTGGAGCCCAGTGCAATGATCTTCATTAGACTGGGAACATGCCTGCACTCTTCAAAGCCAACCACAAACTGTAAAAATGCCGGTAAGCTGTATAATGGCATAAATAGCGTATTTTCAACCTTGGTGCATATCTTGACCATTTTCGGGAATTTTGGCACCAACTTTTCAACATGGGGTTATTGGGACCCCTCCTCGTGAATTCAGTCACTGTCATGGTGTTATTCAGTCCTGAAAGGTGATTTCATAGTCATTGTATGGAATCACCTTTTGGGACCTATTAATGAAATGACAGTGCCATTGTTCATGAGGGGGGCTCTCAAAAATCCTATGTTGCAAATTTGGTGGCATAAATCCTAAATATTGCAGTTTTACGAGCATGCATTGCTCAAATTCCATGGATGCATGTAACTTCATGAATTTGTAATATTTTCACTCTAGATTTTCAACATTGCCATTTTCTCACACCTCCTTATGAACAGTATAGCTGCCATTTTACATAGCCTAGCCGAAATGTGTTTTCGCACGTCTGGTGCAGAATAGCGCGGTCGCTGTGCAAAATCAGTTCTCAGGACAGTTTGACAAAATGACAGTGATACTGTTCATGAGCAGAGGTCCTAAAATGGCTATATTGAAAATTTGGTGACAAAAGTCCATAAAATGACTGTGTTACAAGCATGTGTTCCGCAGTTTCTACGCACCCTTATAACTTCGCAAATTTACAATATTTTCATGCCAGATTTTCAACGCTGGCATTTTTTTCACACCTCCTTATGAACAGTACAGCTGCCATTTTTCACATCCTGCCTAAAATGTGTTTTTGCACCTGTGGCGTACAATGGCATGGTCGCTGTGGGAAATCAACTTTTGGGACAGATTAACAAAATCACAGTGCCACTGTTCATGAGAAGAGGTCCCAAAATGCCTATGTTAAAAATGAGCTTAAAAAATTCCAAAAGTAATTGGCTTGCAGTTGCGCAGTTTCTATGCAAGCCCATGACTTCACCAATTTTTCATATTTTCACTCCAGATTTTCAACAGTGGCATTTTTTTTTACACCTCCTCATGAACAATACAGTTGTCATTTTTCACATCCTGCCCAAAATGTGTTTATGTACCTGTGGCACCAACTGGGCCACTCGCTGTGCAAAATCACCTTTCGACTAACAAACTGATAGTGCCGCTCTTCATGATGTGGGGTCACAAAAAGCCCATGTTGATAATTTGGAGTGAAAATACCAACACATGACTACAGCGTTAGGGTTTCCAACTGTAACCCCCCACCCTGTAGAGACTGACAGGCATCAGGGGTGTGACTTGGGATCATCAGCTGTAATGCTCCTGCCATTCCACCCCCACCGACACCCTGCAGCCAGTGACAGGCATCGAGGTGTGCCTTGGACTGTTCGGCCCCAAAGTTCACCCCGTTCTCCTATACTGCACCCACCTCAGCATATTTCCTTATGGAATGGGATAAGTATAAGGCCCAAAGACCCCAAAGCACACCACGACACTTGTCAGAGTCCACAGGGTAGGGTGAGGTAAAATGGCATGAATGTTATAGCTGATGACACAAAGGCACACCCCAATGCCTGTCAGTCTCTGCAGGGTGGGTCTGGGGTCAGCATCAATACTTCATTGCCACTCCTATTATGTGTCTCTAACTCCCGCACTACCAATGCCAATGCCAGCGAGACAACATTCGGCATTGACAAATACTTGTTTATAACACCTTTTATAGTAAACATTTCAGTTAAGCATACACATTTTTTCAACATTCTGAATTCTCTACTCCTGAACAATATCATGACAGAAAATTAGCATTGCCAGTCTCTTTTCTATATTTGTGCATTACTTTGAATTTAAATGGCTTTAGTGCCAAGTACCGCCTTGTGATTCTGGGATTTTTATCCCTCATTTCATTATGCCAAAAGAGAGTCTTGTGATATATGTACAAAGTCAGCTCCTAGCAGATAAAATTGAAGGGACTCCACTACTCATTTTGTAGCAAAGCATTCTTTTTCAATAGTGGAGTATTTTATTTTCTCTGCTGTTCAGATTCCTACTGATATAAAGAATGGAATGTTCCTTCCCATCTATATTCTGATTCAGGACTGCACCTAGGCCTACATCTGATACACCTCTCTGTAACAGAAATTGTTTCTCTATGTCTGGACTTCTTAAAACAGGGGCCGAACATAATACAGCCTCTATGGCCCAAAAAGGCTCATCACTCTCAGGGAACCATTTCACATTATTCGGGCAGCATTTTGTTATGAGTGCAGAGAGGGGAGTAGCTAACTGGGCAAAGTTGGGAACAAATCTCCAGTAGTAACCAGACAGATCTAAAAATGACCAGACATGTTTCTTTGTTTTTGGGACATAAATTTTAGCTACAGCTTGTATCTTCGAAATCTCTGGCTTTACTTCTCCATTTCCCAAAATAAAACCCAAATATCTAGTTTCCTGCATGCCTAATGCACACTTGGTAGGATTAATGGTCAGACCTACATTTTTGATAGATTGAATAACTGCTCACAGATGTTCCAGGTGTCTTTTCCAGTCTGGCCTGTACACCACACATCATTCAGGTAAGCAGCGTAATAACCAGTGTGAGGGGCTAGATTTACATCCATAAACCACTGGAATATAACAGGTGCACCATGTAAACCAATCAGCACGGTGGTGAACTGATGGAATCCAACTGGAGTGGAAATGCAGTTTTGTCACTGGATTGTTTAGCTGGGGGAATTTGCCACAAACACTTGGTAAGTCACATTAAACTATGAAATTGAGACCCCTCATAGGAAAAATCCTACCAATGTTCCAGGTGGCTTTTCCAGTCTGTCCTGTGAGGGCACTAATGTACTTGTCACTTCCTAGTCTGTCCCCCAAACCATCTATCCTGGGCATGGGATAATTGTCAAATATGGACACTTGATTAAGTTTCCTAAAATTCAAGGCAGATTCTTATACCCACTTCTTTTTTATTTACAGTCACTACTGATGATGACTAAGCACATCTTGATTTTTTCAATGATATCCAACTCTTTCATTTGTTGTATTTCCTTAACAACATCTGCTGCTAACCACTCTGGTAATCTGTATGTCTGTTCCCTGATAGGCTGAGCATGCTCTGCTACTATTACATGCTCGATCGTCTTGCTCAGCCTGGCACTGTGATAAAAGTACTTCTAAATGTCTTTACCAAGTTCTGCAGTTCTGCAGTTTGCTCAGTGGTTAAGGAAACATTCACCTTTACAGCATCAGATATTACAGTTTGTTCAGTCTGTCATAAGCTATGTCAATATCATCTTTAGCAGTTTCAGGTAATACTAACAAAACAACCTTTAGTGCTTTTTCAATCAATTTTTTCATGAGGTTAGCATAGTATATCTTGGTAGGATTTTTCCTATGAGGGGTCTCAATTTCATAGTTTAATGCAACAGTACATCCTAGCACACTATAAGGTCCTTGTCACTTCATTATCAGTTTGTTTTCTGCAGTGGATAACAGTAACAAGACCCTTTCACCTGGTTCAGAAACGTTTTCTTTTATAACATGGTCATAATATACCTTCTGCCATTTTTGGGCTTCTTTCAGGTTACTGTGTACAATTGCAACATATTTTGCCAGTTTTTCTCTCAGTTCACACTATACGATGTAATAGATTCTTTCTGATTAGGGTTATCTTCCCATGTTTTTTTATTACATCTAGTGGCCCTCTAGGTTGTCTACCTCACAACATTTCAAAGGGTAAAAAAACAGTTGATGCTTGTGGCACTTCTCTGTAAGCAGAAAGCAGATAAGGTAAGCAGTGGTCCCAGCCTTTCCCTTCATCTTTCACAAACCTTTTTTAACATGAATTTTAGGGTTTGATCAAACCACTCAACAAGACCATCTGTCTAAGGGTGATAATGGGATGTTCTTATGGCAGTGATACCTAATAATTGGTACAGCTCCTTCGGCAATCCAGCACCATAATTACTACCCTGATCAGTAATAATCTCTTTAGGTTTGCCCATTCGGTAACTAGTTAGAATAGTGCTACAAATATAGCGCAATAAAAAACAGCGAGGTCTGAATGCCGTATAACAGACAGTGACAGGGATTAAACAGTGTTGTGCAGTAAGCACTACCCAGGTCGCTGTCTGTGGTACTATGAATAAGACAAGAGTTTGGGAATTGAGAAGGCTAGATGAGCTGCTCCTGTGGAGGAGATAACTGAGACATAGAGCAGCTGAGCCAGAATGGCAGTGGAGATCAGGGTTCTAATCCTGCTCTCCCAAAAATTTTTTTCCTCATAATACAACTCCCACTTGGGTTTGATTATTTTAGTTACAGGGTGCGCAGGTGGCAGAGCCCCCTGCATCGGTGGGTACGGGGGAAGAGTCCCCTGCTAAAATAAGTGTTTGGACTGGTAGCGGTCATCAGTGTGCTTTGTGACCACTACCAGTGGTGCTGCCCTTACTTGCAACATTAGTTCCTGCCACTGTTCTGAACAGCAGACTGTCTGGCTAACTACAGGCCTGTCTCTTACCTGCCCATTGTGGGTAAGGTTATTGAGAAAGTGGTTGCATTGCAGCTGGATTATCCTTTGTCCATCCACAATGTTATGATCCTCTCCAGTTCAGTTTTAGGAAGAGGCATAGTACCAAGATGGCACTTGTTTGGGTGCTTTATGATCTCCTAATAGCGAGAGATCAAAGGATTCATTCCATCTTGGTTCTCCTTGATCTCTCTGCAGCATTTGACACTGTGGACCATGGTGTGCTGTTGGAGCTTCTGCAGTTCATCTGTGGACTGTCTGGTACAGTCCTCAGTTTGTTTCGATCATTTCTTGAGGGTATGACTCAGAGTGAAGTCTGGAATTTATGCCTCAGCCCCTCTTCTCCTACCCTGTGGGGTACCGCGGGGCTCCATTTTGTTACCCATGTTGTTTGCAGTGTATATGCTGTCATTGGGAGACATTATTAGATGGTATGGCTTGAGTTTTCTTTGCTATGCAGATGATACTCAGCTATATATGTCTTTTGTACCTGAACAGGACAGAGTCCTCTCAGTCTTTAATAACTGCCTCACCGAGATCCAGGATTGGATGAGTGCCAGCTGGCTGCTGGTGAACCCAGCTAAAACCAAGATGTTGGTTATGGACCCAGGTCATCGGGATGTGTGTTCATCAGCTAGACAACCCTCCAGGCTTTGGCTCAGGGAAGTTCAGCTGACGACCTCTGACCGGGTGCAGAACCTGGATGTTATTTTTGATGATGGCCAGATGCTTAAATCTCAGGTGTCAGCCATCATCAAGACCTCGTTTTACCATCTGAGGAATATCGTTTGGGTGAAGCACCTGGTACCGCCTGATGATCTTTCAACTTTGGTCCACACCTTTGTGACTTTCCACCTTGCCTGCTGTAATGCCCTTTACCTAAGGTTACTGGGGGTTGATATCTGCCACTTGCAGCTGGTGCAGAATGCGGCAGCCAGGCTGTTGACTGGCTCTTCTAGAGCTAGCCATATTATGCCTGTGCTCTGCGGACTGCACTGGCTGCCAGTACTGTGGTGGATCACCTTCAAGGTTAGTTTACTGACCTATAAAGACCTACATGAGCAAGGACCGTGCTACATGCAAGATCTTCTTTGTCCCTACCATCCCCTCCACTCACTCCACTCCACCAATGAGGGAGTGCTAGAGGTTCCCAGGGTTCAATTAAAAACATCCAGGGCTCTTTCTTTAGCCTTTTCAGCCCCTACCCTGTGGAACTCTCTATCTCATTGGGTGAAGGAGTGCCTGACCATTGAAGTTTTAAAACAGCATTAAAAACCTATTTATTCAGTCTGGCATTTTCAGACTGGTCTTAGGATTTATAAATATTGCTATAAATTATGAAGATTTTAAATGTTTGATTTGTGTTTTAAGTATATTATTTGTTGTTTGTATTTTTAAATCATTATACAGGTGCCTTGAACAGTTTTGGAAAGGTGCCTTATATAAGTAAAAAAATGACTGATTGATTGATTTATTGAACAGTGCTGTATGGATGGTGCTGTTATTGACAGAGCTGTTTATACATGTGCTTTTCAGACCTAGTGCCTGCCCACCCTGCTGAAAATGTTGGCAAGCTCTGTTGCCACTCTTGGGTTTGTGACAGTACACACTGAAATTGCCTCTAGGTATATTAAGTAGCATAGTCACATACTACCAAAATTACTCAATTACCCTCATTACATTTGTCTAAGAGCCAACCACATCCATTGCAATTCACTCAAAAGACACATCTATCAAGAGTAGGGGCATCCGGAGTACCTTGTCTTTTTTAGTCACTGGGGCTACTTTCTGACATTTAGCAAAAGAACTGCAATAGGCCAAAACAACCACATGAATCCAAACCAGTAAAATTGGTTCAACAATCTGGCAAGGGTGTAGTCCTTCCTCAAGTGACCAGCCATTGGACTATCGTGTGCTATCTGTAACAACTCAATTCTATACTTCTCTGGTATGACCAATTGTTTTATCTTTTCCTTTGACTGACGTTTAACACAAACTCTATACAGTAGCCCACTACCTTTTTTAAACATTTGTTCACACTGTTTTTGTTTCACCCCCAACTGCTTACAATAATCTTGTAGAGAAACATTATTAGTTTGATCTGAAATAAAATCACAATCAGTTATCAGTTTAGGTTTAGTATTTTCATATATCAACCCCTTGGTCCCAATTTTCAAACATGCTGCGGGTGGAAGACTAGGCTTTCTGGCAAAGGCAACTAGGTTTGCTTGTAAGGACAGTGAAAGCAACATTATCAGAGCAAGGAATAAGATTAAGGCTTCTTTTTGCTAGGCAGATTTACTGTGTGTTATTTTCTTTTGTGCTCATAATATTTAATACTGTTTTTTGCTTACATGTTACTGCTGTAATCTTCTCTAATTCAAATTGCTGATGCAGGGTATACCTTCTGCTGCATTATTACAAGGTGTGCCTACAGGGTTGTTATTGTTTTGTGCTTACAGATTACTGCTGTAATCTTCTTTGATTCAAATTGTTTTTTGAAAGGTATATCTTCTGTTACTGCTTTATTTTTTTCTCTGTAGCAAAGTGTTTTTTTCAGGGTATATCTTATGTGAAATTGTTACAGGTGGTGCTTACAGGGTTTACAGTTTTATCTATCATTAGGCTAAGCTTTCAGAGCTACTGCATTTGTCGTTGGTTGATTGTTTCTGCTCTTACAGCCTTGTTTTTTTTCATCTGTGGTTTTTCTTTTTTGGCAGGGGAAGGGCCCACCACCCACCCCCATCCCCAACCACCCCATGCTACACTTCTTTATGGAGTAGCACAGTTGTGACATTTCCTGTAGCAAAGCAGGAAGGGGGGTCAGAGGGTATCCACACAGTGACCTCACTTAAAGAGGCACAAGAAATTTAACTTGTTATAACAAGTTATACAAAACAAACAAAAAATAAAACAAAACAAAAAAATATCAAACTTTTGTTTTCATTTTCCTCCTTCCAATTATTCAGACCAGGTTATAAACTTGGCAGCTCAAGTGGAATGGATATTATTAACTGCGGCTACTGTGGGACACGTTTCAAAAGGGCAGTTATACAGGATTTAGGACACTGTCCAACATGCCGGACCATTGGAGATCTAAGGGTTCAGCTCCAGGCAGCATGGACAGAGATTGCATGCCTCAAATCACATATTTAGGCGGAAATATATTACAAGAACCATCTGCCATTTCCCCAACATCCAACTGAAGCACCTCGACGGCAGAGGGTAATTTGTCTGGGAGTCTGGCAGGTGGTTAGGAGGGGCAAATCAGGTGCCCAGTCACTCAGTGATCTCCAATGTATCAACTCCACAAACCATATAAAAACTATAAACAGGTATCTGCCACTATCTCCAAAATCAAACAAAGGGGCAGAGCACACTGCATCACAGGAGTTAGCACAACAAAACTCACCCAAAACAGGGACCAAAACAAAAAAAAGGCAACACAAAAAACACTTCTGATCATAGGAGACTCCATGATTCAGGGAGTTGATACCTACCTCCAGCTGAGGGTAATGATCAGATGTCTCCCAAGCACATCAACATGGAGAGACACAGACTGCATTGCTAAAATAATGCAAGAAGCAGGAGAAAATATCCATGTCCTGGTACACATAGGGACCAACGATCTCTCCAGCAAGTCAGTTATGGAGACCAAGGAACCCCTGACCAGGCTGGGAGACAAACTGCCATCCATTTTCTCTGGCATCTTCTTCTCTGAGATCCTGCCAGTCTGGGAGAGGGGGGCAGACAGATGGAAGGTCAGAGAAGGGAAGATAGGGGAGCTAAACATGTGGCTCAAGGGCTGGTGCCAGGAAAAAGGACACAGATTTGTAGGTAACTGGCAACAGTTTTGGGAGTGAAAGTTCTTTAAATTTGATTGACTGCATCTGATTAAGGAGGGAGTCAGTGCACTGGGGCAGAAGTTTGACATCTTGGCAGAATATTTAAACTAGCCAATGGGGAGAGGATTGAAGCACCTGATACACTGAATGGGAAGAACACCCCTCCCCCCCAGCTAGTGTTCAAACAGGAGTTCAGCATGTTTGTAGTTCATTTGCATCACCAGGTAAGGAAAAAGGTCTGGCTCCCCATATGACACACAAGGAAAATGCCAGACCTCACCCAACAACTAAGGCACTGAAATCTGGCCAATGGAAAATCATGTACTCAAATGCCCACAGTCTGGGAAACAAGGTCCCAGACCTGCAGTCAACAATGGCAGAGGCTAAACTGGACATAGTAGCCAATAGCGAGACAAGGTTCACCAGTAACCACACTTGGAAGACATCAGTACCCGGCTATGTACTGTTCAGAAGAGACCGAGGTGCAAAAAGAGGGGGGGGAGTAGCCTTTTATGTCAATGAAAATATCAAAGCTATAGAAATTCAGAATACACACAAGGAGCCAGAAGAACTGTGGGTCACAATGGAAACAGGAAAAGGGGACAGCCATATGAACTGCAGTTGTCTACAGGCCTCCAGACCACAGAAAGGACATAGACACATTACTGTTAGAAGAAAAACAAAACATGACAGCTAAAGGGGAGATTCTGATAATGGGAGACTTCAACATGCCAGATACAAATTGGTCAATACCAGCAGGAACATCTGCCAGAACTAGACACATGGTGGATTCCCTGCAGGCTGAGCATCACAAACAACTGGTACAACAACCACAAGAGACAGGGCTATCCTAGATCTAGTAATGACTAATGGGGAAAGGATCACTGAACTCCTCATAGAAGGTCACCTGGGTGCCAGTGACCATCACATGGTATGGTTCAATTTGTCCACTAGAACTAAATCATCCAATGCCAATGTAAAAATATGGGACTTCAGAGGTTCTGACTTTGCTAAGATGGTCAACCAAGTTAAGCTAGCCCTGGCAAGAAGAAATACAGATGAGGGGGTACAGGCAAAGTGGGTTAGCATTAAAGATGCAATACTTGAAGTAACATCCCAATGTGTTAGGGAGAAAAGCAAGAGCAAAAGAAGGAGGAAACCACTTGGGTTCTCAAAAACAGTAGCAGAAAAGGTCATAGCCAAAAGACTGGCATTTAGGAAATATAAAGGAATGCAGTGGGACAAAGATAGGGAGGCATACCAAACTTCCCCAAAGGAAGCAGGAAAGGCAGTAAGGCAGGAAAAGGCCCAAACTGAGGAATCACTAGCATGAACAGTAAAAGAAGGGGACAAGACTTTCTATAGATACATTACTGAAAGGAGAAATTCCAGAGGGGGTATTGCTAAGATCAACGGGGATAAGGGGGAGTGTGTGGAGGAGGACCAAAGAAAAGCACCTATCCTAAATAGATACTTCTGCTTAGTATTTACTGAGGAGAAGGTAGGTCAGGGCCCACAGCTCAGCACCAGGGACATGGGAAGATAGGTGTGCACAAGTCCCTTCAGTAAAGAAAGGGTTCTACAAGAGCTTGCTAAACTCAGGATGGACAAGGCAATGAGACCGGATGGCATACATCCCAGGGTACTGAAGGAGCTAAGGGTGGAAGTAACAGAGTCATTATCAGAACTGCTTAGTGAGTCTCTGAGCACAGGAAAGGTCTCTGAAAACTGGAGAAAGGCTCATGTGATCCCACTCCACAAGAGTGGAAGCTGGAAGGCAGCAGGGAACTACAGACCAGTCAGTATTACCACAGTAGTGGGCAAGATTATGGAGGCACTCCTTAAGGAAAGGATAGTGCATCACCTGGAATCCATAGGAGCATAGGATCCAAGACAGCATGGGTTTACAACAGGAAGATCCTGTCAAACTAATTTCATAGATTTCTTTGACTGGATAACCAGAGTGGTGGACCAAGGGGGCACAGTTGATGTTGCCTACCTTGACTTAAGCAAAGCTTTTGATACTGTTCCACATAGAAGATTGATTAATAAGATTGGTAGGCTTGGGGTGGGTCACAAGGTGGTCAACTTGGTAGTAAACTGGTTGGTGAGCAGAAAACTGAGAGTGGTGGTAAACGGTATACAGTCAGAAGAGATGCAAGTCACAAGTGGGGTACCTCAGGGATCATTCCTGGGGCCAGTCCTTTTCAATATCTTCATCAGTGACATTGCAGATGGACTGGAGGGTAAGGTTTGTCTCTTTGCAGAAGACACCAAGATCTGCAGCAGAGTAGATGATCCATATGACATGGTCAGAATGAGAAGAGATCTGGATAAACTGGCAAAATGGTCAGAAGACTGGCAACTGGGGTTTAATGCAAAGAAGTGCAAGCTCATGCACATAGGGAAGAGAAACCCTGAAGCCACCTATAGGCTGGGAGGGAAGTGGCTGGCAATCACAAGGGAAGAAAGAGACTTGGGCATCATCATCACAGATGACCTGAAATCATCCAAAGAGACCACTAAAGCAGTAGATAAGGCTAGGGGGATGTTGGTGTGTATTAGTAGGGGTATCACAAGTCGCAAGAGGGAGGTAATAATCCCTCTTTACAAGACACTAGTTAGGCCCCATCTGGAGTACTGCACGCAGTTCTGGAGGCCACACCTTCACAAGAACTTTAACAAAATTGAGGCAGTCCAGAGAAGGCCAACCAAATGGTGCAGGGAATGCATCAGACATTATTAGAAAACATTTGAGGACAGATTAACAGAGCTCAATATGTATACCCTAGAGCAAAGAAGGGAGCGAGGTGATTTGATCAAAACATTCAAACACCTTAAGAGTATTAACAAGGTGAAAGAGTCTAACATGTTTCAATACACTGTAAGAAAAATAGCAGGACAAGAGGACACAGCATGAGATTAGAGGGAGGCAGATTTAGGGGTAATGTGAGGACATTCTTTTTCACAGAAAGGGTGGTGGATGCATGGAATGGCCTACCTCTGGAAGTGGTGGATATGAATATAGTGCAGGGCTTCAAACAGGCATGGGATAGGCATAAGGGTGCAATACAGATGAGTATGAGTAGATAGGCCATTGACGGAATAAAGACCTATGTCACATTCATAAGGTGGAAAAAAATGGGTAGACTTGATAGGCCTTGCAGTCCTTATCTGCCATCAACTTCTATGTTTCTATGTTTCTATGTTGTGTCACTGCAATGGACTTGCAGCAGAGGGGTTTGCTGCAAGTGGTGACTTGCGTCAAACTTGTGCCACAATGGAATTTTCAAATTGAAGCTTGCTGCAAGTCCCTTGTGGTCATGCAGCAATGTTATGCTACCTACCCCCTGGCATAACTTTGCATCCATGGGGGTACCCATGTCACAGGGCTTGCATTAAATTTTTGTCACTAGCTGCTGTAAAGTGAGAAAATTGCCACAACTGTGCCAGCCCTTTTAAAATTGGATTGCATTGTGTCCAAGGGCCTTGGTGCATCTGCATCAAATTTTGCAGTGGACACAGGGCTTGATGCCAGCCCAGCGTCCACCTTTGAAAATCGAGTCCCTTATATTCGTTAGCCTTTTGTTGCCGCTGTTTTCTTTTTGGTTTTTAGGTGTCTTCTTTCTTTCCTGGAATTTGAGATCTTGGAGTTGAGCTCAAACAAGTCCAAATCAAAGTCCTCAAAAGGAAAAGAGACCTCAGTATCTGAGATTTTCTTCGTCTCTGCTCTTGTTATCACAACTGCTGAAACAGCAGGGTTTTCTCCCTCTGTAATTAATTTAGCAAATCCTGGAAAGTAATTTCTCATAATCATAGGTACAGATAACTGGTGCTACCCACACTTTTATTTGATGTGACACCCCATAAATGTTCAGAGTCACTTGGGTGGTGGGATAGTATCCAGTGTCCTGTGGATAGTAAGCAAAATAAGGTTCTGGCACACACAAATTCATAAGAGGAATGCATAAAGAGATAAAAATTATAATTTATTGCACCAAGATAAACAAAACATCTTGCCTGACATGTTTAAGGTCGACTGCCAATCCTTTTTCAAAGGCTAAAGAAACATATTACAGACACTCCTCTTACATATACACAACAACAGGTGATACAAATAACACTTAAAAATCAATTAATGTAACAATTATTGTAGCAATAAAAAATAAAAAAATCACTTAAACCATCTATACTATAGTAAATTAGCTACCATTCTAAAAAACAAAGCAGAGAAAGCCAGAATCAATAATGCAAGAAACAACTTAATAAGCTACTTTACAGTCATTCATAATATCACTTAATGAAATAGTGAACTACCACAGGACAAACAATTATTTACTGAAAGGACTCATAGAAGAATAGAATTTATAAATATGTGAAGAACAAAGATAAATATACTGTCATTTATTGAAAAGATGCTTGATGACATTTACAAAACTAAACGGGAACAACATAATCAAATAGTCCAAGCAATAAATTCGTTTGACATTATTACACTGTTAATAATTCAGAGAGTTTATAAAAATGGAGAAAAGTGCCTAATCATGTGAGAATATGATAGAACTGGGTCCTGAGAGACTATTACCATAGCCTATATGTAATTTTTTTCAAATACAGATAGATTTCTATTGGGGCATTCCATCCTGGGCTAGTATTAGCCCGCAGTCTTAAAATCCAATAGTTTTCCCTTCATGAAACAAGATTATGATAGTCTCCTTCCCTTGGGTTGCTGCATATCCTATCGATAGCCATAAATTTAAATTCATGTAGGGAATTATCATTAGCTGTTAAAATACGAGCTGCTGTAGTGTAAGAATCATCCTTCCTTTTGATGGCTCTAATATGCTCGACCAGCCTGATTTTGAAGCTTCTAGTGGTTTTAACCACATATAAGGCATTGCATTTACATGTATCTAAGTAAATAATGCCTTCAGTGCTACATTTAATGCACTGTTTGACTTCAAAGGACCTATGGCTATTAATGCTGGAAAAATATTTACCTTGAACTACGTATTCACAATACATACATTTTTTGCACTGAAAATTTCCCTTACTTTTAGACAACCAACATTCAGATTCTTTGGGTTTAAAATGGTTATGTGTAAGTAGATCTCTTAATGTAGGAGCCTTCTTATAATACATTCTAACAGGCTTTTCAGCCAGTTCTTTTAAACCAGGCTTAACTCTCAAAACATGCCAGTGTTTTTTCACAGTTTTCTCATACTCTCTGGCTTGTGCTGAATATTCGGTCACAAAATTAAATCTATCTTTTAAATTGTGTTTATGTACACTATCATTGGGCAATGTTTCTCTGTCAATATTTTCAGCTCTCTCATGAGCTCTTTGTATACACGTTCTACCATACCCTCTCTCTGTTAACCCCTCAGTGAGATTTTCTGCTCCCTTTTCCAAGTCTTCTGTATCAGAACAGTTCAGTTTTGTTTGTAAAAACTGACCATATGTAATATTACTGGCTATATGAGATGGATGACAACTATTTGCCAATAAAATTGTGTTGCCATCCACTTCCTTCCAATAAATATTTGTTTTCAAAGTGCCAGAGTCTGTTTTTTGAATAATCAAATCAAGAAAAGTAATAGAGTCCTTGGAAATACTAGACGTGAACTTAAGGTGGGAGTTAGTACTATGTAAGTATTCTACAAATTAATTAAAACTAGTAATGTCTCCCTGCCAAAGAATAATGATGTCATCAATATAGTGTTTCCATAACAACAAATTACTCATAAACATGTTTGTCTCACTACAAAAAATATAGCCTTTTTCCCACTTGCCAACATAAAGATTAGCTATGGAAGGAGCACAAGTTGCCCCCATAGCAGTCACCTTGATTTGGAGAAACATTTCTTGATTAAATAAAAAGGTATTACATTTTAGAACACACTCTAACAGTTTTATCACTAATTGAATTGGTGGAAGTGTATGAAATTCAGAAACATTCCCAGAAGACTTGTTTAAAAAAAATGCTATTGCAGCCAATGCTCCTACATTGGTATATAATGATTTAATATCTAGCGTAACTAATAGAGTCTCACTTTGTACTGTCACATTTTTAATAACATTCAAAACCTCTTTAGTGTCTTGAATATAAGAGGGTAAATTCTGAACTAAAGGTTTAACAAAGGAATCACAAAATCTGGATAATGGTTCAGTTAGGGAACCAATATCACTAACTATAGGTCGCCCTGGTGGGTTATCCAGAGTTTTGTGAACCTTAGGTAACATGTACAAAGTGGCTCAAGTGGAATTAGAAACCTTGAGGTACTCTCTAGTCTGTTTATCAATAACTCCTTCTGGAAGGCATCAGTTGTTATTTTGTCAATTCAAAACTTAAAATCAATAGTCGGATCGCCTCTCAATTTAATATAAAACTGTACTTCATTTAACTGTCTATAAATCTCTTTCATATACATATCTCTATCCATTAGTACCACTGCCCCATCCTTATCAGCCTGTTTAACAATTAAATCTAAATCTTGTTGCAAAGTTCGAATAACTTCTCTTTCTTGTTTTGTTAGATTGTTAAACACACAAGCTTGAGGGGTAGAGAAGAAAATCTCAAGTTCATTTTCAACCAATTCTTTGAAGATTGTGATGGCAGTGCATAGAGGGGGGCACCATACTGAGGGATTCTTAAATTTTACAGAGTGAGCTTCCATGTTGTTAATTTCAGGGCTCGCTTCTCGTTTGGCAAAAAAGGCTTTCAAATTGAGTTTACAACAGTTAAGATTCAAGTCAAAACCATCTGTACTCAGTTAAGTGTGTCAGTTGGTGCAAATCCAAGTCCCTTTTTAAACAAGTCAGTCTCTCCTGTTGTTAAATCATGTTTCAATAAATTAATGATTTGACTGATTTGATTATTAGAGGGGCTAGTCCTTACCTCCTCTGTTGGTTCCTCTCTCTCACTCCAAACAATTGCCTCCAATGATTTCTTCCCCTGTGGCATCCCCTGAACTGTCTGCCTCCATGCCACCATCCTGTTCCTTCTTCCCTGTCTTGTTCTTCTCCGCCTTGTAGATACTCTCGTGGGCTGTCTTGGAGTCTTGGACTTCTTCATGGAGAGGGTGGGGCATACGGCATAACGTGAGACTGGTATTCCATAGTTGGTTGTGGATCTAAATGTGGCTGTTACCTTGGAAAAAAAACTTTCTCCATTCATCACATCCACCTCAGCATCACTGTTGTCTGTACTAATGTCTGTACTGTATTCAAAAGAGACATTTTTGTTATTATGGTGATTTTTCAAAATACCTTTAAGCTGATTCTTTTTCTTCCATTTAAAGATTGTACCTTTTTCGAAATCACCGTTCTCTCTCTCTGGAATTTAGTCATTTTGATTTTCTGGATCTCTGCATCTAGTTTAAAAATCGATTCTTTAAGTCTTAAGTTGAATCTTTCAAAATCAATATGTGTTCGATATTTTAAAACTTCAGTTTCTTGTTTCTTAATTTTATCTCTCAATTCAAGTTCTTTTTCTTTGCTGTCCTTGACAATCAATAGGATAAGTTTAGCACTAGCTTCCACAAAATATTTTCCCACTCTTGCATACAAATTTAATTATCTGTTTCACAAGCTGGATCTTTTATCAGTCTCAGTCCCCTTGGGACACATTTAACCTCCAAATATGCTTCCAAATTAGTACTGTTCCAATATAATCTTCTAAGTTGGTGTGTCATCTTTTCTAAATTTCCGAAAGCTTCAAGTAATGACTGAGCTTCTTGTGGTGCTGCTTGTTGTCCATTTTTGGAATTAAGAAATGGATTATTGGTTGCTGCCGCTTGTGAGAGTAAGTCCACATAAGCTAATGGATTAGTTTGTGAATTACTGTCCATTGTAGGAAAGATTAAATTTGGAGAGCCTTCATACGACATTTTGAAGTCTCTCTCACCTTGGTGGATATTTATAAAAAGAAATAACTAATGCGTATATCCTCGAGTTTTAAGGGGTAAGGATACAGGAATGAAACTCCAGTTAAGTGCTTAGGTAATTTTCACCTTTACCTGTAAATATACTTCTTCACCCCGACCTGTGGATGCAGATGACCCCAGTATCTGGTCCTTTTACTCAGTCTTTTCCCAGAACTTCAGCATACGAGACGGTCTCTCTGCTTCCCAAATCTATAAGTCCCTTCATAGTCTTATCTCCCACCTTGATATCTGTTAAATACTTGACCCAACTTAAGGCCAACTTTGGCCCAGTGTCACCCTCCTTATTTTTATTGCAGCTTCTTGAAATATGGCAAATGCGTTACACCCCTTCAGAGTTCTTATCTGATCGGGAGTTAAATTGTGAAAAAGAAGGTCTTAACATGCATTGACTGTTATTTAGCTGGTGCAGTGTCTGTCTGGCCATCTGATAGTCCTCAGCCAAAGAAACAGCCTTTTTCCCACTTTGTGGTCAGTGTTCTTTTACCCAAAGCAGCAAATCTGTAGGAAGGATGCTGATTAATTGCTCCATTCCAATATCTCAATCTGTGGGACTGTTTTACCTCTGGTTGGAGTCATTTAATGAGGAGTTCTTTGAGTCAGCTGAAGGCTTCTTGAGGGTTGTCGACCGAGTGGTACTTCAGTGACCAGAATCTCTTTCTGTAGTTCTCTCCTGAGAAATCATATATTTTAAGGATTTCTCTTTGCACAAGGTCATAGTGTTTTGACTGTGTGGAGTCCATGTTGCTGTATGCAACTTGGGCTTCACCTCTCGGATAAGGTACCAGACTGACTGCCCATTGCTGTTTTGACCATTCGCAGGTTTTGGCGGTACTTTCAAAAGTTGTCAGGCATGCTTTGATATTATTCGAGGGACACAGTTTTGAAAGTTTAATGTCATTTAAGTTGTTTGTTTTTTGTTGATCTGCTGGACCTGCACCAGTTCTTCCTGCTTTGCTAACTTGCAAGGCATCCAGCCATTGCTGTTGTTGATCTGCATCTCTTCTCCATGCCTCTAGATGTTGAATCTCTTCTCTCAGTTTCTCAGTCTCTCTTTGTAGTATAGCTCACCATTTGAAGGAGACAGAAAAGATTTCAAGTTCTGTCCTTGCCTGTTCTTCTTTCATCACTTGTGTAGACTGTACATTCTCAGTTTGGATTTTTGTTTCTAATTTGGCTGTCATTCTTCTGGCAATCAGTGCTCGCTTCCTGTTGCAGGATCCATACCTTTCTGGTATGCATCTCTGGTACCAGGTCTAGTACCCATACACAAAACTACTGGTGTAGAGTATGCATGGCATAAATCTCACTTCACACACAAACTGTCATAGTGGTACAAGTCAGGACGCATATGCAGATCAGCAGAAATTATAAAATTCACAGGGTTTTTTTTACCAATAACAATAAAATAGAAAAAATAAAATTGTACAGGATAGCTCTTCTTAAAGGCAGTACAAAAAAGTCCTCCATCCGAGTCTCCTACCTGTTTTGATTATATAATATGTTTTTGACTGGCAGTTCAGACTCTGCAGCCTGTTGTAAGTTACCACTGTTGTTTTTCATAGAATGTATCAAAACTTTGACAGTTTCCTTACTGAGGCCAGCCTGAAGAGCACAGCTAGTCTTTACAGGTGCAACAAAATAATACATATTGTCCCAGAGCTGGTTTCCTATTGACAATTCTATAAATAAGCTTGTGGAGGTATAAATGCATCTCAAGGTCAACCCTCTGTGTTCCAGATTGTTATCAACCCTCTGTGTTCCAGATTGTTATCTATTCTAGTAAACTCAAATACTTTCTGCAGTCATTTCAACAATATAATTATACACATTTGCAAATCAAGGGATCCCAGTTTCACATAAAGATTCATATATATTTTTATAACCAAAGAGAAGCAAGGGTAGAAAGAAAGAATGGAAACAGCAAGTGAAGGAAGGGAGATAACAGGAGGAAATTGTAGGCTCATCAGTGGCCAGTTCCCAGATGCCACAAGAAAAATTTGATTGTGCAATCAGACAGGCAAGTGACAGACACGTGGCAAAATAGGAGAGGGCAAAAAAAGATCCTTGCTTGTAACTCCCTCTGCATAACAAATGGAACAGGGTCTTACCTTGCCCTGTCACATTAGACTGTGCAGACAGTAATTTACACAAGTAAATATGTCAAGCACAGACTGCAGTAAGTGCATTTTTATTACTTTCTATACTGAGTATGGATATTATATTAAGTACATAATGCATTCCATAACAAAGATTCCCTTAAGCTACTAGGCCATATAATGGTTACATTAATGAGTACAGAGGTAGGTGAAGCAATGCAAATGTGTGCCTAGGCTCCTGAAATAGATTGCAATACACAAGAACATATTTGATATAGCACAGCCTAGAAACCACAAATTGCCTTTTTATTGTTTTATACGTAAACTGTGTTAGAATGAAATAATATGTACTCAGTGTGTTCCATATCAGTTTTCTGGGGCATCAATGTAGTTTATAATAACTAAAAGGAAGCTAATCTTCTTTTCTGCATGACATGGAAATCAACTGTTACTGTATAAATACAGTAGAACTCGAAATCTTCACTGTAAAAAAATGATCACTATATTTGCTGAAGACTCTTTTTCAGCGAAATAATTTTTACAGCAAAGTTTAATTGCATTGTAATGGCATATATAACATCACCAGCCACCAGCTTATCAACAACACTCCTACCTGTCCTGTATGTATGTAACTAGGAAGGATGTTGCCGCCATTTGCTGTATTCTACTTTGAATGCACAGTAGTTGCCAATGGAGGGACGGAGGGAGAGATGCCCGTTTACTGGATTCGTTACCGAGAACCATATGTTCGGTCAGTTTCACTTCCGCGTTACCAGCGAAAATGTTTGCCGTGTCTGTCATGTTTGGTTTGAAATACAACAAAGAAAGCAAATGGTAAGGTGAAGAAAACTCTTCATTGGAAACTACTGTGTGCAGAAAGTAAAAATTCCGAAATGTGATTCTCGATCAGTCAGACACAGTCACACATATGAAGCTCTTGCTGCTTCTCTCACGCCTCGTCTCTCAGTTATTCATCATCTGTGACAGGATCTGAAAAAAAAAGAAAGTACATTTTAGGTAAAATTCAGTGTGATTCATGACTAAGTTTTGCTTTTGGTATAAAAGGCTGACCATTTAGACATTCAGAGTGTGCCTGTAGGATTCCGGCTTGCTCGAACCTCCTCTTGCAGTCCTCAGACTGAGCTGCGAGTTTCATATTGCTTGCCACCAACCATTGTGCATGCCTATTTTTTATACTCGTTGTACGGAGGTCAATGTTAAATTTTGTTTCTGGCTCACATTGTGTCATTTTTCGACGCCACCTCACCCGCATACCAGTCTGTAAAACTTTGTTTTAACTCGTCTTTCAGAATCTTGTTTACTGAAATGTCTAGTGGTTGAAGAAGGTCGGTGCAGGATGCAGGTACAAACACTGACACAATGTTGTGTTTGTCAAAAGCCTCGATGACATCAGGTGTAGTGTGACCACGGAATAAATCCAGTATTAGCAGTGTCCTCTGCACAGTTGGTAGCTGAAGTTTTGTTTTTATCGCTTGCTCATAAGGAACACTGACACCTTCAATGTATTGTACTGTAGTTTGTGAGTTGGCCCAGTGGTTTTCAGCATGATTAACCTGCCAATCAGAGGGGAATTTATATGAAGAGTGGCACTGGTCAGTTTTGCCAGGGTAGATGATCTGAGGGGGCAGGTAGTGGCCAGACAAAGTACAGCACAGGACTACAGTAATCTGATGTTTATCACCCAATCCTGCCAGTTCGATTTGCTTTTTCCCCACCTTCTCCATAGTCCACTCTGAGCATGGCATCAAGTTAACACCAGTTTCATCAAGATTTAAAACTAGCTCTGGTGGAATTAGCTCTTGCCGAGCTGCAGTGGCAATTCTGCCTAAGAAAGCCTTTTTCAGGACATCAAAATCAGTTGGTGTATTCCGGGCAGCCTTGGTGTCCTTCCTCTTACTGAAGCCCATTCTGGTCAGAAACAGCCATGACCACTGTCTTTAAAATGTCAAAGTACCACCATTCTCTACCAGCAATTCAGGGCTTTTGGCCTTTACAATGCCAGTAGCAATGGCAATCAAGAGCCTGCTATTAATCACAGCACCTTCGGCTCGAAAAGTCTTTACAAGACTTTTTAATTCACCTTCAATGTCTGCCATGAGTAGACAGGGACACCCTCTGGGTGTTATTGGGAGCTCCTTGCACAGTTTGTCAGGGTCTGGCGTATCTGTCAACTTTAGTTTGTAATCATGCTTAAATGTACGCACTGTGCTTTCATTGATTTTCTGATGATACTTGCCTTCATAGTACCTGACTGCATTCATGACACCTTGTTCTGCGGAATGTTTCCCAATTTCAAATCGGACTTCTGGAGGATAAACAACATAATGTGATCTATGTTTCTTGACAGGTGGAGACGCAGTAGCTAGCTCTTTGGTAACAGCCTCTGCCATTAGATTTGAGATGCCAGCAGTGACAGATAGAACATCGGCATCCAAATTGTCAGTCTGTAGGGCTGAGAAACCACGCTTACTAGCAGGTCTCTGAGGTGAGTTTAACCACTTCACTAGAAACATCCTTCAACATTGACAATCAATGGTATCAAAGACCTTGCCGCGTGATGTTATATTGGTGCGATCAGCTGATTGGTCTCATGAGCACGATATAAACTTTGCGTGAATATTTCTAGTTCTACAGTACAGCAATTAATTAACACAGGTATTGTCTTTGTAGGTCATATTTCCCCTCTTCCGCTGCTCATACAGTAGCAAGGCTTTGAATAGTTGAACTTTTGACCTTGGTCATCCTCTTACCCACAGGGGGTCCAGAAAAGGGTATCGTCTCCATAGGGAGTTCAACCTCCAGGGCATGAAGGAAGAAACCAGGGCCATGTGACATGCATCCTTCCCCTGTCAGATGGCACCACCCAAGTGGACCTTGTCTGAAGAGGCTATCCCCTCCAACTGCCCCCTGTAGGGGGAACACCAGCTGTCCAGGCACTCACCCCTTGCCACCTCATGGAGAACCATCTGTAGGGGAAGCGAGATCCCCATTCTCCCTCTGTACATCCGATGCAAGACTACCATGACATCTCATATACATGACTGTGACATACTTCCAATGACCTCTGCTAACAAACCTTTGCTGGAGAAGATAAAAAAAAACCCTGAAAACCTTGTGGGAAAAACTGGGAAAATTCCTTCTCAACCCATAGAGTGTTCCTCCATAGTGAGACAATGATTTCCTCATGCCCTGCTGTTCCCATGATGTGCATTTATGAGGGTGGGAGAGTGGAAATCCTGTCCAAAGTGAAAGAGCAAGATTGTTCTGCACTGCTGTGCACCCTGTTAAATACCATCTTGCTCCTTCCCTCTGGCCACAAACCCTCCACCTCTGGGGAACACTCTACCTACATGCCTACCCCCTCCCCCACTGGAAATCTACCTACCTACCTCCCTGACTTAGCTCAGGTTTCAGGAAGTGAAATTACCACAGTCAAATCTCCACCTGCAGCAATCAATTGTAGGCTCTCTACTGTCTTTGTAGGCCACATCCCCCTTCATGCCAACATACCAAGATGTACACAATGCTTTGGAGAAATATGCCCACAGCCATGTGTTTATTGAATCATAATTTTAACCCATGTTACATAGATAGCATGAAATACGCAGTAAGGTAGTTGTAGCCAGGTTTGGAATGGTCAGATTTTTAATCTTGGCCATCCCTTACCCAGGGGGTATGTGATAAAGGGTACAGCCTCCCAAGGGTTTTCAGAATATGGATGATGAGGGATGGCACCAGGGTCTTGTGATGTGCACCCCTCCCCAGTCAGATGGCACTACACTTATGGGCCATGACCGAAGAGGCTATTCCCCCAACTGCTTCCTGGGAGGAAACACCAGCTGTCCAAGCTCTCACTTCTTGTCTCCTTGAAGAGAACCATCTGGAAGATAGGAGAGTCCTCATTCCCCATTTGTACACTCCTTGTGAGACTACCATGCTGCCACAGGATAAGCCCTGCTAATGGTGCTCATCCCCCCCAAGCACTTCATGCTAGACATTTCTCCATAGCACTTTGTAGGTCAACTAAAACCTATTTCAACCTACATATGTCTGACAAGTGCACACCATCCTGTGCATAAATTTGAGGTACAGTAGCAACTATATCATTGTGCCTAAGGACAGTCCCACCAATAGAGTCCATCAAACTCTGGATGGCCATCTTCATCAACCAGCAGGCTTTCTCCAGTGCAGATAGGTCTCTCATATACTGTATGACCTATGCCTCACCTGATGATGTACAACCAGACAATGGGCACCCCCGGCCAGGCTTCCTGAAACAAAAGCAGGTCCTTCTTCATCTGGTGCAACAGTTCTAAGGACTTCATTAATCCTAAATCATTTCCTCCCAGATCTACCACTAAAATGCTAGGAGTGTGTAGGGGTTGTGGGATAACAGATGGACCAGAAACAGAACTTCAGGTTCAACACACAATCTCTATGTGATGTTTATTTAAAACACAGGGGATAACCTTAAGCAACAGTATCCCTTCTCCAATACATCATCTTTTTTTTTTTATTTAGTCATTTAACCAGGAGTAGCACACTAAGCTGAACGCTTTTTTACAGGTGCAATCTGGGAGCACAGGGAAGTTAAGTGACTTGCTCAGGGTCACACAGTATGCAAGTGGAAGCTGTGGGATTCAAACCCTGGTTTGGTCTGCTGGATGTCACCAGGTTTGCAACTCAGAGCCTTAAACCACTGCACTATACTGCCTCCCATCTTGCAGCAACAGACTATGCATGTCCTTCCTCTGCACTTAGTCAGCACCCACTGACTCACTGATCTACTGAGCTCTCTCTTCAGTGAAAATTATTTTATTCCCTATGTTGGTCTTGTTTGGGTGATGGGGAGCTCAAAAAAAAAAAAAAATAAGCTAAAGACAAAGAACCTCAGTGCAGAAGCACTGAAGCAAGGGTTATCCCAAAGGGCACTGACAATAAAGCCAAGTTTCAATGAAACACAACATCACACATACCCCCATAATGCAATGGGATCTACATGAAAATCTCCAAATTTTAGCCTTGTTCAGCTTAAAACAGGAATGCATGGTGTCAAATGGCCTCTCAAACAATTTGTAATTTACATGCATTTTAAATAACACAACTAATTTAATTTTTATAATACAGTTTCCTTGTAACTTTTTACCTTCATCAAAAGCACCTAGTGCCATGGTATTTTCAACATTTAAAGGTTTCATACACATAAGACACATACTTCAAGGTATTTTATGACATAGTGCTATTGCAAACAAACAGCAGAGTGAAGGAAAGGCAATCCAGATAAGAGTAGGGATTGCCAAACCGAGTAGGGAAATGGGCCGACAGGAGGGCTGTATAGTCCTTATCTGCTGACAGATTCTATGTTTCTATGTTTCAAATTCTATGTTGCATACTAGATTCAACAACACAGAACACAGCCTATTGTTTTACATCAGCTTGGAGGTCACCACAATAACCTCCCTATATGAGGACCTGAGAGGGAAAAGGAAAATTAAAGAGGACACTACAGCATAGTCAAGAAATGGGAGGGGGTACCCATAGGTGGCCAACCTTATGGACTAGAAATTGTAAAGGATAGATTAGGCTAAAAAACAGAAGAACTGTTGCAACAGATTTAAGAAAAGGTCAGTCCTCAAGAGTGGCAGGATCTCCCTGTAACAGGGAGGACCCTGCCACTAAGCTTCAGCCATAACCCACAAAAGCAAGTCACCCCAGTTCATCCCTCGATGTCCCAGCCAGCATACTCATAGTTGCTGAGGATGCAAAAAGAGGTTCTCACACATGAAGATGTGCCTCACCCAAAACAGCCACTCAATGTATAAAGGAGTTCCTGCACAACCAACATTGACTTATCCGGGAAACACCATCATCAGGGAAACAAAACAAGAAAGTAAAAGTACGTGTGGTTGCACATACACCTCCAAAGCCTGCAACTTTCATCTGCCAAGTGCCTGGATCTGTCAACTCCATGGCACTAGCATTTGTGGCAGCTCTCTTGCAGAAGGAATGAGTGATAAACTCCACTGAGTCCATTTCTAACCCCTGCATGGCTTTTTCTAGAATGTGGAGAAACTGTAACATCATCAGTAGGATTCTGTCTTCTTGGCAAAAGATTTTGTCCCCCCACCAAGGCCATACTGGCCATGTATTCCAGGACCTGGGTGCATACATTTTATTTATTTATTTGTGTCTAGAATTACAAAGTACCTTTGAGCCAAGGCTCTTTTACAAAGGTTCCACGTCATGCTGGTTACAGGGTAACAGACACTAAAACATAAAAAAGTTACAGGTACATGGTTTTAGACAGTAACTTTGCTTGACAAAATCAGACTGAGCGATGAATAACTCAAGAAACAATAGGAGGAAGAGGGCAAGAAGGGGAGAGGGCTGAGGGTAGGGGAAGACATAGGCGTAGAGGGTCAGGGTGAGGGAGCCGAGGGGCCTTGTCAGGACAGGCACAGGGCAAGTGCATTAGAAGTTGCATTGGACAGGTAAGTGCAAGAAGAGAGGGCAGAGACTGACACCTATAAGGTCAGAAACAGCGTAGGGAATGAAGATGTTATGGGGCGCAAGCACAGGTGGAGGTGCCAGTTATGGAGTGGCGGAGCTTTTTTTTGAATGCTCCAAGCATTGCTGTGGATGAGGTGTCACTAGAGAGCTCATTCAGCCAACTCAGAGCCCTGTATGCAAACGACCTTTGGCCTTGGGACATGCGGCAGCGGGGGATATGAAGGATGTGGGGCTTAAAACTCCTGGTGTTACGGTTGGTGATTTTGGGTTTGAGGAGGGTGCTGACTCCTGGTGGTGCCTTTCCCATCATGATTTTCTTAGCAGTGATGCATGTTTGGTATTTGATTCAGTTGTTCAGTTGCAGCCAGCCTGTTTTGGAGTAGAGGTCGCAGGTGTGGGTGAGACGGTGGGAACCAGTAATGAGTTGGCAGGATTGATTGAGGGAAGTCAAAACACGCCTGAGAGATGAGGTTGTGGCAGATCCATAGATAATAAGACCATAGTCAATGATGCTGATGATGGAGCTCTGGACAGCTATGGACACAGCTTCTGGGGTTAAATGTTTCCTATGTCGGAACAGTAGACCCATACTGGTGTTGGCTACTTTTGCCATGTTATTGATGTGCAGGACATAGGAGGGATGACAGTCAAGGGTGAGGCCGAGGTATTTGAAGGTATGAACTTGTTCGAGGGTGATTTCTTGCTTGGTTTTAATGGAGAACTGATATTGTTTGTATTTGTTTTGGGAGCTGCAGAAGATCATGGTCTTTGTTTTTTTCTGGTTAAGGATAAGTCTGTGTTTTGTGAACCAGTTTTCGACTGCAGAGAAGGCCTGTTGGAGGTTACTTTGTAGATGGACTGGATCATGGTGGGATGCCAGGATGACAGCATCATCCACGTAGAGTAGGATCTGCTCAGGGCAGGATTCTGTCAGTGAGTTCAGAAAAAGACTGAAAAGGAGGGGGCCCAAGATTGAGCCCTGTGGGACAGCGGACCAGACTGACCTTTGGTCTAAGAGTGTGCCAGTAATTCTCACTCTTTGGAAGCAGTTGTCTAAGTAGCTTTTGAACCAGTTCATTGAGTTAGGTGAGAGCCCTGCTAGTCAAAGCTGGGCAAGTAGGAGATTGTGGTTGACGGTATCAAAGGCTTTAGTTAAGTCGATGAAGGTTGATCCAGTAAGATGACTGTTATTGAGTGAGTGATGGATTGCACCAGTGAATTCAAGTAGCGCCGTGGAGGTGCTATGTCCTTTTCTAAAGCCATGTTGCTCCTTGCACAGGATGTTGTGATTGTCTAGGAAGTCGGTGAGCTGGTCTGACACAATCCGTTCTAGGGCCTTGGAGAGTGGAGGTAGGATGGAAATTGGATGGTATTTCTCAGTAGCTGTTTTGTCACCACTTTTATGAATTGGGGTTACCGTGGCAAATTTCCATAAGTCAGGGAACTGGATGAGGCTGAGGTAGAGGTTGAAAATCCTGGTCAGTGGTCGGAGTACTTCTTCAAAGTGTGAGTGAAAGCAGTTTGAGGTCGAGGGAGTCACTGCTGGCTCTGGAGTTGCAAATGGCTTTGATAACATAGCTGTGGAACTTGATGCATTTTTACTGCTTTAAAGTAGAGGGGAGGGTGGCTGGAGGTGGCTGGGGGGTAAGGGGAACCACCTCATTGAAAAAACCCTGTGGAAGAACAGCACTGATGTCCATGAAGGTGTCATTGAATGTATCAGCAATGAGTTTCTGGTCAAGTGTAGTTTCACAATTTATGCTGTGTACTGACAGGGGTGATTTAGACTGCTTCCCAGTGACTTCTTTAATGTTATTCCAGAAGTCCCTACCATTGCCCCATGAGTTAGTGAGAGCATTATGGAAATAGGTGGTCTTCGTATCCCGGATATATTTGATGCAGTCATTTTGTGCATGTTTATAGTTAGCAATATCAACTTGTCTCCCGGTGTTTCTGGCAATCTCCCAAAGGTGGTCTTGAGCTTTTAGTCATCTCAGTAGGTCTCCAGTGAGCCAGGAGTTACATAGGGCTTTGGCCTTGCGCTTCTTGAGGGGTGCAAATATGTTGCATGCTTGGTTGAAGATCCTGATGAAGTGTTCCAGTGCAGTGTTCACATTGGTTGCAGTGAGAATTGGGGACCAATCCTGTTGATGAAGGAAGGGTTTGAGATGAGGTAGCTTTCCTTTAGGTAGAACTCGGCTAGTAATGGTTTTGGGGGGGGCTTGATGAATTTATTGGACCAGTAGCAGATGACGGGGGAGTGGTCACTAAGTGTGTCAGGGAGGACAGTGGTGCTTGTGATCCTGGTGGGATGGCTTGTTATGATCCAATCCAGAAGGGTGCTGGTACCTGTTTTATAGTTTGTCCTGGTTGGGGAACTAACCATCTGAGAAAGGTTTGCTGCCACTATCAAGTCCCTGTATGCCCCTGCCTCTGCAGCAGGCCAGTTAATATTAAGGTCACCAAGGAGGATGGTTTCTGAGTCAGGTAAGAGAGATTTGGAAAACTCCAGGACTGTGTTAAGCCCATTACCTTGCTCTCTCGGTGGAATGTAGGCTGTGACAACTGTGATGGCTTTATTGTGTGCACAGAGAAGGATCTTGACAGGAAGAATCTGTGCACTGGTGGTTTGGGGAGTTAAGTTGATGAGGTACCCCCGGATCATGTCCTTAAGGTACAGGGTGCAGCCACCACCTCTTTTTGATGTTCAATCAAGCCGGTAGACATTATACCCAGGGAGGGTGATAGCATGGTCAGGAACTGAAGGTGACAGCCAGGTTTCTATGACTGCTAGTATGTCTGGGTTATGCTGGCAGGCACAAGTCTGAAGGGCGTCAATTTTGTGACGAAGACTGCATATGTTATGTGAGATTATTGAGAGGGATCCTGGTTGATTGGTCTGAGTTGTTCTTATTGTAGGGGCTGGTCCAGGATTGAGATGAATGTTTCCCAACAATAGCAGTAGAATAAGTATACATTTTAGAGTACTGATGTGAGATACCCATGAATGGCACCTATTTTTTGGGGCCAGAGAACTCTGAGATTCACCAGGGCAAGTAAACAGGTGGAGCCGTGGGTAAAGTGTGGCAGTGGTAGCGGTGGACAGGGGAGTACCCAACGGCCATCTGGAGGAGGAGGGCCATTTCATAGTGATTGGAGATGCCCAAGGCGGGTACATGAGATTGAGAGGGAGGGCACCATGGAGGGGTGAGAGAGCGTGAGTTGGTAGATGTTCGGGACAGTGAGGAAGCATGAGCAGGGGGGATGTAGAAGTGGGAAGAGAGCAAATAAGGTGAGGAGAAAGGGGTACAGAGTACCGGTGTCATGAATGATTCAATGTGAATGGGGGGAAGAGCAGGCACAGGGTGCTGGGTAGGTGGGAGGCAGCTAGTGAAAGTGACAGGAGGTTGGCAATGAGGTGGAGGCTTGGGGGGTCAGGGGGAACTAGATAAACAGCTGGCTGAGGGAGAACAGGCAGAGGGTGGGGCAGTGAGGAGACAAGGGCAGTAGCAAAAGAGGAGGATGTAGCAGAGAGGTAGTGGGGGGCATTAAAGAGTGTATGAAGACAGGGAGACAGGAGGTAGAAGCTCTAGAATAGAGTTCAGGAGTGAAAGAGTATGTGGGAGCTACAGAATGCCAAAGGGGGAGCTGGCCAGTCACAGAGTGATGGAGTGAATGCAAGTAGGAGATATAATGAGGGTGTCAGGCACAGAAAGGAGGCAGAGGCAGTGAGGGGACTGAGTTGATTAGTAGAGGAGGAGGAGGAGGAGCAGGGAGGTGGGAGAGTGAGCAGTAAAGAAAGGAGGTACAGGAGAGAGAGTATCTAATAGGAAATGAAAGGGCAGTTCCCTAGGCAGAAGTGGGCAGAGCTAAGGCCTATTTAATTAAGGTGGGTGGTGGGGGTGGGGCAAAAATTTTCTTCCGAAACCCACTGAAGTCTATGGGCGCAGAGCCCAGCAGAACAGTTTGAATCAATCCAACTCCATCCCTGGGGAGGCCTCAGACTGCAACAGCACCTCTGAGACACCCTATCTGTCTAACTCTTTCATGCTGAACAACACCCCTTCCTGTGTCACCACCACATCCTTGCCCTCTATGGCCTCTGGAAGCCCTGGTCCCTTATTTGGCTGGATGGACTCTGACACTCAAAAGGCTCTGCAGCAAGCCACCATGATTGCTGTGTGGAACAATGCCAGCTCCACTGGGACAATGCCTCCAACATTCTGTGGAGATAAAATACCTGCATTTTGTCTTCCAGCCAGACGGACTTGAATAGCCAAGAAATGCCTGCCAAATACTGGCCCAGTGCCCTTGGTGTCAAATCTACTTGTTTAATCTGCACAAAATAGAAGCATAGCTGGTCTACCAGGATGGGCCAATCATTCTGTCATATCTGGGCCTGCCACACATTCAAGAAGTTCTTAACACCCCTCCAGTATGCTGCCCTCATGCTGGGCACTAACGAATTCCTGAGTAATTCCAGACTTTTGGATCATCAGTTCCCTTGATTACCTGTTAACTGCATCAGTTTTGCACATTTTTAATCTATCTCCTCCGCCACAATTCCCTCATATTGGAAAACATCTTTCATACTGCCCTTATTTATGTCAGGTGACCCAAGTGATCTCAATAATTACAGACCCATCTCCACTCTACCAGTAATGTCCAAACATTTCGAAAAAATAATAAACATCAACTAAAGGAGTATTTGGAGAACTCTATAATCTAATTAATCCATTGCAGTCTGGTTTTAGACAGAACCATAGCACTGTCTCTGCTCTGGCCAAAGTCTCCAATGACTGGCTCACTGCCCTAGACACAGAGCAACCTACAGGTGCCATCTTTCTACATCTGAGTAAAGCGTTCGATATGGTGGACTACAACCTTCTCCTCCTCAGGCTTTGGACTCTGATTATGGATGGCCCCCCTGTAAACTGGTTCACCAGTTATCTCACAGGCAGGCTGCAATGGATCAAAGCCAATGGGCTCCTTTTAGATCCTCTGCCAATTACAAGAGGAGTGCCGCAAGGTTCTATATTAGGACCTTTATTTTTTTCCATCTATATTAACTCCTTGGGAAATAACATCCACAAATCTAAGCTGCATTTCTTTGCAGATGATACTGTGTTGTATACATCCAAAACCTCGCTGTTTGAAGCATGGGACAAGCTGCAGTCAGATTTCATAAACTGCAACTCAGCCTAATTAGTTCCAAACTGTTATAGAATGTAAAGAAAACTAAGGTGATGTATTTCACCTCCACCCATCCGTCAGCAACTATATGCAATCAGATTATACAAGAACAAATTACAACCATCTCTGGAGACTCTTTGGAGGTTGCGGACAAATTTAAGTACTTGGGATCCTCGTTTTGACAGCAAATTGATGTTTGGCGCTCACATTGACTGTCTTACAAAGAAACTAAAACTAAGGTTAGTTTTTTTTTTGATAGGAACAAATCCCTTTTCCCAGCGGACATGACGTAAACTGGTGCAAGCCACCCTCCTCCCACTGTTAGACTATGGGGATATTATATATAACTGCAGCTCACTGACTAATTTGCATAAACATGACATACTTTTCACCATACCTTGTGCTTTATTGCAAATGTACTGTACAGGATGCGTCATTGTGACCTCTACCAGGCAGTAGGCTGGATGCCCCTTACTACAAGATGAATGCTCCACATTGGCTCTTGGACATTGAAAATCTTGTGGAATGAACTGCCGCAGTATATCTGTTCACTCATTCATAGGACACAAAGTAATTATTCACTAAGTAAATCCACCTTCATCCTCTTGGATGTGCACAGAATATGCACTTCTCATGGCAGAGGTGCTATTATCTTTGTTATCCCATCAGTCTGGAATTAAATCCAGTCAGTGCTCAGACTTGCTGAACTGCTATCTATGAACTTCTTTACATTCCTGGCTATCAAAACTTTCAAAATAACTTGCCGTTGTCACAATGGCTAACACTCTCCTCATCACATTCAGATAAGTGCTTTCCACTCTGTTCTCCAGTTCCCCTAAACACCTCCTCCACTCCTCCACTAATTTATCCTATCAAATGGCTGATTAGATGTAACCAATTCAGTCTGCAATCTGGCTTCCTGAAATAGTCTCTTTATACTTCTCAAACCCCTGGCCTATACTGTCCTCAAAGAATCTTGCCATTGCCGAAATGGCCTGCTCTCAGTCCAGATAAACACTTAAGCACTTAGTTCTCCAATTTACCTCTAAACCCCCTCCCTCATCTGCACTCTATAATGTCTAATGGTTCTGTATCAATTGTAATGTCTACAAATTGTTTTGTGCCAATGACATGTTCCTGACTGCATTCACCACCTTACTGCGATGTATGTTCTTGCTCCATAATGGTTGCCCATGACATGTGTGACTGTGGGGGGGGCTACTGTGGCAGTCTCGCTGTTACTAAGTTTCCTTTTTTCTTCTATTGTGGCTAGGACAGTGAAGTACTTGACAAGTAGGAAAGCACCAATCCTTTTATACTATATAATTCGGTGTATTTGGGCCCTGCTTTTGGCTTGAATACCATATATGTTTTGTGGGGATTTTAACCTCCTACATATCAAATATCCTATTTATGTTGTTTTATTTTGGCAATTTTTAATGCATATTGTCAAGCCTCCCTTAAAAACTACTTATTCTGGATGCTTAATGCTTTATAGTTTAATGCAGCACATTGATGCATCTTAAAACAGTTCCGCATTTAGTATGTTCATTATTATTTCCAAATTTGCTTAAGTAAGCACATGCCCTTTAACAATTCCCCACATCTTTTCAAACAAAATGCTAGCAGGTTGAGATGGCAGTACATTTTTTAAGGCAAGCAAAGGCTTTTCTTTGTGATGATTTTTACATTGCAAATTGCCAAAGACTTATCATATCTAGTGCTGTTTCCAGATTAATAACTTATTTAATTGACAGTTCAAATGCACCTGTATCTGATCTGTGTCTAACATATTAAAGGACATAGGAAATTATTTTTACATAGTTTACTGCCCTTCCATCTTCCTTTCCATGCCAGTTATGTATTCTGATATGCTTTGATGATTTTTTGATAAATAAATAATCTAGTTTTGGGGTACTTCAGATCTACATTCAGTTCCACTTTCCTTACCTGCTATTGCTCTTGATTTTCATATTTCTAAGACATTCTATGACATCACAAACTCCCATTCCATGCTATTCATCTGAATGACATGGAATGGGTGTTACTGATGTACTAGAATGTTCAGGCAGTGTGAAAACAGAAAGAAACAACTGCTGAGCACAGAGGGATTCATGGTAGTTACAAAGGCAACAAAAATTAGATTATTAATTTAACAAAAAGGCCAAAAACTTATCAGAATGGTGGGTAGCCAATAAAAGAACAACCAGAGGGCATCTAGAGGTCTAAAAACTGTTTCCTATCACCTTTAACAGCTACATTATAAGACTAATAATAATTTTCTCAAGCATGAGATGATCTTAAAGGAAGCATGCACTTCGGGGTCCAAAAAGAAAATTTCTTTTTAAGTTACACAACAGAAGGGGAAGGCTAACTGACTCTTTTTTCAACTGCAAGGACCCCCAACCACTCTACCAATGTGGCCACCTCAATTGCATGCGCAGCCATGCTGCCAAAATAGTGATCACCATTTTGCGCATGTACAGCACTCCACTCATGCATGGTGATGCTTAGGATAGCTGCTCTACCTAAAATAGTGGTTGTATCTAATTGAGAATGCATGGTCTTCTGTGTATACACCGAGTTGCACATGGTAATCCAAGCAGCTACGCTGGGAGAAACAGGCCCAGTACTTCTCAATTGATACTCTGCTCAGACATATAGTCTTCCCAATTTGCTTTTTGCTACCCCTGTGCTCAGACCTTTTCCCATCTGCTCCGCACACAACAGTCAGACCCATGTGTAACCAAACTGGTTTATTCCTATTTACCTACAACTAGTCCACTTGCACTCCTTTGATTCTGCCTTCCATTTGAAGCCAGACCTATCTCATCAGAACTGAATCCCCCAGGAGAATTCCATGTTCTAAATGCAGTGCTCCAAACTATACTGCAATCCTATTTTTAATAATTTTTGTCATTAGCAATCACATCTGATGCAGCACTTACTAACTGCATTTCGATGGTAAGAAAACATGTATAGAAATGATCCCAAAATATTCTTTGCATCAGTTTAAGTCACAGATAAACTGATGTGTTTCAAACACCCTTCTGGCATTTTCCTTTCTTATTTACAGTATCTCTCTACAAACTGCCCACCCAGCCCTTCTGTCACATTGCACTGTGAGTGCAAAACTCATCCCCGCCCATAGCAGGATGCCGGCAGCTACAGTGAGGCACTGACTGTTTAAGGAACAACCCACCACAATTCTGGAGGTGCTGGAATATTTCATTTCATCGTGCAGAAGGCACTGGGTCCATAAACTGGTGAATTCCCAGAAATGATGCCCTGTTGAGCTATGCACCTGCATGACTGTTTTTCTGGCCACATGGTTGGTATGAGCTGCACCCATCCCTGAGTCTCATCAACCAGGTACTGGGATAGGAGAATTGTAAATATGAATTTGCTCATCATATTTCCCTGCTCCAGTCTCAATTCAGCAGTATAAGGGGATGAATGGATACAAAAACAAACACTAGAGCTATATGGTGGGTGGCACGTAATGGAGAGAAAACAAGCAAAATCCTTTTTAGCCAGTCATCGTTTCTTTGAATTCCAATTTGTAACACAAGTTATTTCTTGTTTAAATCAAGTTTCTTTTATATGCTGCTCCCTTGCAAACCACAAAGCTGGTAAATAAAAAGGCCATCTTTTAAAAAAAAATGTATACCCTGGCCTTGTAAATCAAGAATTTAGGCTGGCCGGAAAGTCACAGAACATCAGGGACAGGCCCTCTTAAGTTACAGGAATTTCTGGAGCTGACTGCTGTTGCTGGCAGATGTGATCCTAAACCCAGCCACAGTGGAAGAGTAAACAGGGGCTCTGCACAGCAGTACTCCTGGAAAAGTACCATCCTTCACCTCTCATCTGGCAACAAGATCTTCCTCCCTGGGAAACCCTTACCTGCCTCCAATGCCCCTCCCTTAGTGGCAGCCAAAGTGCCAACCCCCCTGACCTGCCAACTCATCTATGAAGAAGGGAAGTGGCCACAAACAAATCCCTGCCCACAGCAATCCTTTGCAGGTTCTCTATTACATCATTTGTGACACCTAAAACCTGTTCTTCCCCATACCTTGATCTATGATAGTATAATAATAACCTAAAAAACTTCTGTGATGTAACCTAATGTAAGTACTGTATACATTTTATAAGACTATTCATAATTAAGCTACATCCATAGCAAAATGAGGAGTGGGTTAGTTGTAACTCTGAATATAAGAATGCATACTGGGATAGAGTCTGTTTTTTTTTTCTTTTTCTTTTTTTTTTTTTTGTTGCATAAGCTTCCTTTTTCCAGTACAATGGAAATACCCTTAGAACTACATTTGGCTCCTTGTTTGGTACACTCTTTTCCAGTACTCATGGTTTTCTTTCTCTCTTGTGTGCACATCTTTCTTTTCCTCACTGTCACTTTCCCATCTGACTTGTGGTGTTCTTTCTCTTGCTACTCCAGCATTTGGCTTTTATGCTGACACTCACACTCCTTCTATAGCTTAAGCTCATGCTGGTGCTGATGATTTCCCTCCTGGTGCTCCTTCTCTCACTCCTCTTCCTTAAGCTTGGCATTCTACTCATCTGCTTTCAGTTTTGTTTTCTGCAGCTTAGTGCTCACTTTTGCCTTTACAAGCGTAAGCTCCAGTCTTATCATCTCAGTTCAATCTGGTTGCTCAGCCCCTGGTTCTGGACTCAGGCTCTGTCTCACTGACCTCATTCTCATGATTCTGGCCAGTGTTCTCATCTGACTTCTTTCTTACTATTGACTAGATCAGTTTCGTGAGGGTCTCATACATATGAACATACAAAAGAGCCAACAGAAGAAGGCCATTTGGTCATCGGGTCTGCTTGTATTGTAGGGTCCCTAGCTTATGCCACTGACCCAGCTCCCCTTCCTGGTCTCCCCTCCTTCCCTATCCCCGCCCCGATCCCAAGGTTTCCTCTTATACCTATCCCATGCCCTCTTAAAGCTGCCCACTCTCTTCTCTGAAACCACTTCCTCCGGCAGCACATTTCAGTTGGCCACCACCCTCTCCATAAAGAAATGCTTACTAACATCCTTCCTAAACCTCCCCCAAAAAACAGCCTTAAACTGTGCCCCTTCATGGTTTGGCTGCCTCTTAGCTTGAAGAGACCTTCCCTATCCACTCTATTTATACCCTTCAAGAATTGGAAGCTCTCTGTCATGTCCCTGCTCTCTCTACTATCCTCAAGGGAGTACATTCTCGGGGCTCCCAGCTTCTGCTTGTAAGACTTCCTTTGCTGACCTGTAATCATCTTTGTTGCCCTCCTCTGGACTTTCTCCAGGAGGCTGATGTCCTTCTTAAGGTATGGACACCAGTATCTCACTTCATACTCTGGATATGGTCTCACCAGTGACCTGTATAGGGGCAGTATAACTTCCTTCCGCCGACTGCTGTTTCCCATGGCTATATACAACAACATTCTGTTTGATTTGCTGCTGCCTTATTGCACTACAAGGAGTGCTTCAGGTAACTAGTTATCATCACTCCCAGATCCTTTTCTTGCTCCATTGCTGCTACCTGGTCTGCCCACCATATAGTACTCAGTCTTTGTGATCCTGGCTCCAACATGCATAACTTTACATTTCTTGGCATTCAAGCCAAGTTGCCCAATCCCTGACCATCTCTCAAGTTTTCTGAGGTCTTCGCACAGGTCCTGTACCCCATCCACTGTGTCCACCATCCCACAGAGTTTGATGTCATCCACAGACAGGCACATTTTGCCTTAAATGCCTTCCCCACTGTCATTGATTAAGACACAGAACAACATTGGCCCCAGCAATGAGTCCTGCAGGACCCTGATGGTGACTTCCCTGGTGCCGGATAACTCTCCCCCCAACCATCACCCTCTGGGTCCTGTCCCTCAGCCAGCTTTCTACCCACTTAGTAATTTTCTCCCCAATCCCAAAATCACCAGTTTTCTGATTAACCTCTAGTGGGGCACTGAGTTGAAGGCCTTGCTGAACTCCAGGTAAAGGATGCCAACTGCTTGGCTCCTGTCCACTGCCCTGGTGACCCAATCAAAGAAGTCAATGTGGTTCATTTGATATGCTATTCCTCCCACAAATCCAAGCTGCCTTTCATCCTGGAGACCATTCTCTTCCATGCACCTTACCATCTTCTCTTTAAGTATGGTCTCGATGGGTTTGTACATGATTGATGTCAGACTGACTGGTCTATAGTTCCCTGGGTCATCCCTGGGTCCATGTTGTGGAGAGGCACCACATGTGCCATTCTCCAGTCTTGTGACACATACCTAACTCCAGAGAACTATTGGAGAAGCTCACCAGCAACCCCACAAGCTTCTCTGCCAGCTGTCTTAGCACCCTCTGAGAAACACCTTTGTTTGCACCTCATAGGTGAGCCCTCTCAGCACAAATACAGTAGTTGTGCCACAGTGCTTTTCTTATATACTCCAGGCATAGTGCTTTCTAACTATACTATAATCATTAGGAAAAGACTAAAACAAGCAGTGTGTAAAGTATCGTCCTTTGTATACTGTATAATGCTCTGTGACTGAACAGGTTAGTTTTATTGGTAATATAGTTTTCTGTGTGCTAGGTAACCACTTACCTTTTCAGTGCAGACACACTATGCTTCCAAATGGCAACCACTTTACACTGATTCAGGAAGTAGCACACAATTTATTTATTTATTTTATTTATTTATGGAATCGGAATTACAATCCTTTGAGTCATAGACTCTTTTGCAAAGACTACACATCAGTCAAATAAAGAATACAATACAGAGGAGAACAGAGAGTACACATACATAAATAATATTAAGTAATACATAGTCATACATCACAGGATTTTACAAATAGGAGGGTTATAACAACAGGGAGCTGAAAGAAGTTCCCAGGTCAGAGTTAAGACAAGATACAGGTCCGGCTGGTCTAGAAGGGGAGTTTATTTACAGGCACAGGTTGCAGAGTCAAGGAGTAGGGTTTTGAGACCTGATTTAAATATGTTGAGGCTGTGGGCCTGGGAGATGGAGGATGGGAGGCTGTTTAGCCATAGTGGGGCACAATATCAGAAGGATCGTTGTCCAAGTGATGTTCTACAGAGGGGGACTAGGAGAGTGGAGTTAGCAGAGTGCCTGTGGGCCCTCCAATGAGGGGTTTTATGTATTAGTGGGTGGAGGCCGACTGAGGCCTGCTTAAATTGTATCTTTCTAGCAAGGATGCAGGTATGGTATTTAAGCCTGCCTTGGAAGTTAAGCCAGCCAGTACGTTTATAAAGCTCACAAGTGTGAGTTAGCCTGTCACATCCAGAGACCAAGCAGCAAGCTTTATTGAGGGTGAGGTTGATGCTGTGGAGGGCAGTATGATCAGCGGTCCCATAGATCACTATTCCGTAGTCCACCAAGGATAAAATAGATGATGACACAGCAAGGTGCATGGCCTGAGGGGGTAGGCAGTGCTTATGTCTGTACAGGATCCACAGTCTTGTGTTGATAGAGGGGGAGACTTGTTGTATGTGTGAGTGGCATGAGAGGGAAGTGTCCAAGGTGAGTCTGAGGTATTTGAATTATGAGACCTGTTCAAGCATAGAGCCTTGGGAGTTCATGACAATTAATGGTGCTCAACACAGAGGGTTTTGGTGGTGGGCAAAGATGATTGTTTTCGTTTTCTTGTAGTTAGTTATTAGGTGGTGTCTAGTGAACCAGGTTTCCAGCTCCCTAAAGAAACCTTGCAGGGCAGATTGTAGTGAATTGAGGTGGGGATGTTTCCAGAAAACTACCGCATCATCAGCATAAAGCAGCATCTTCCCACTGCAAGATTTAGGGAAGGAGTTCAGGAAGGGGGTAAAGAGTAATGGGCCAAGTATTGACCCTTCTGGTACTCCAGCCAGAACCAGTCCCACAGCCTCATCATCAGTTTATCACACACTCAGCACACTCACAAGAGCCCGGGTGGTGTGACAAACCTATCTTGTTGACTTACTTTATTACACTGCAAGCAACTTAGTAACAACTGTCTCAGTGCTGTTCCTTTTGAGTTCCATCTGTGGCACCTGCTCACTCAGCAGATGGCCAGGAACTTTCTCACACAATACAAAGCTGCTTGGATACAGGGACCCCCTTAGTCACTCGATGTAACCTCTACCTCTGCTCTGTATCTTTTGTAGGTTTACTTTTATGCATAACAGAGAGAAGTAAAAAAAAAAGACTTTTATGTGCCAGTACTAAGAAATCTAGAGTTGCATGGATTGGGGGCATCTAGGGGCCAGGTGGTGGATGTCCTGTATCTGGACTTCAGCAAAGTCTTCAGCTCAGAGCCACATGGAAGAATGTTTGGTAAACTGAGGAACCTGGGAGCCGGGGAAAAACCTGTGGGGTGGGTCAAGAGCTGGCTGCAGGACAGGAACCAGAGGTGATTGTAGGGGGAGGGTGACCATCGAAACCCAGATCTGTAACCAGTGGGGTCCCACTGAGCTCAGTACTTGAACCAGTGTTATTTAACATCTTTATAGAGGACATAACAGAAGGGATCTAAAGTAAAATCTACCTATTCACAGATGACACAAAGATCTGTGTGAGAGTGGACATTAAGGAGGGGAGGCAGGAGCTAAGGGAAGACCTTGCAAAACTCAAGCACTGGTCAGGCACCTGGAAGTTGAGGTTCAACACTAAGAAGTGCAATGTCATGCACCTGGGAAGGAACCCTGAGACTAGCTACTGGCTGGCCTGGGAGGAGTACAAGTGTCCATTTCAGAGGAGGAAAGGATCTGGTGGTAATTGTCATGGAGGACATGAGACACTTTGTGCAGTGCCATAAAGCTGCAGCCAAACAAAAGAAATGCTGGAGTGTATTGCCATAGGAATCATTTCAATGAAAGAAGAAGTCATCCTGCCATTGTACAGGTCATTGGTGAGGCCACACTTAGTGTACTGTGTGCAGTTCCAGTACCTGTACTTGAAAAAGGACATCAAACTACTGGAGGGGGTACAGTGAAGGGTGACCAAGATAATCCTAGGACTGGGGGACAAACCCTACAAGGAGAGACTGAGGAAGCTCAACATGTATTCCCTGGAGGATGGAAGGGAGAGAGGATATGTGATAAAAACCTTCAAGTACCTAAAGGGTATAAATAAGGTTAGAACACAGGACATTTTCAACTTAAAAAGGGAGGGCTCCACAAAGGGACATAGTCTGAAATTAGTGGAGGAAGATTTAAAAGGGAAATGAGGGGGTAGTATCTCACAGAAAGGGTGGTCTCAAGGTGGAATGAATTGCCAGAGGAGGAGATCTCACTGAAAACAGTGGGCAGTTTTAAGAGAGGGTGGGACAGGGTTAAAGAGAGGGTCACATCTGGTGAGGGAGGAAGGGGAGAAAGAGGTGGGGGATGATAACTCTGGGGTGGAAATGTGTGGGGGGGGCAGCTACAGTAAAATCAACTGTGTGCTGCACTCATGAGCAGACTTGATAGACCGTTATGGCCTGTTTCTGCTGCCATTTTTCTTAAGTTCATAAGAAAGGTATATTTGCTTTGCAGGATTTTTTTTAACAAGCATGACTTTTAGTGACACAAAATCTATGCACTGGTTAAAGTGTCCTTCCTCTTATCAGCACAGCATTAAATAAGTGGCTTGGTAAATAACAATGCCACCTCCCTTTTTATTCACTTGGCAATCTGATCAAGAAATATTTTATCCACCAACTGAAGCCATGGCATCAGAGACAAAAGACTTTGACCAAGACTTACTTAGGACCCCCAAATAATGGTGATCAAGAGAAAGCCATGTTCATAATTTAGGGACATGTGCCTGGACTTCTTACGATATACACTGTATGCAGGTGGCTAAATGTATGACCTGCTTTTTTATGTAGCAGGGCTGTACACTCCCCTGGACTACCCAGGGTTATGGGAAGCCATTCAATTCAAAATTACAGTTTTCTGAATATAATGCATAGTGCAATGTCTTGGGGAGATTGGATGTGCCTTGCAGTCCTTATCTGCTGTCAACCTCTATGTTTCTATGTTTCTATGTCTGTAACTAGCAACAAAATGTTTATAGTATAATATTAAGAGAATGACAAACATGTAAATGAGTACATCATACACCAAAACAGGTATGATAACATCTGAAATGGTATGATGTATACCAAAATGGGTGTAACACATACCAAACTGAATATGACATAAACCAAGATAGAAAGAACACTTACTAAAATAAGTCTGACATGTACCAAAATGGCTAGGACACATACTGAAATAGGTAAGACGCATACCAAAATAAATATGTCACATTATGAAATGAGTATTACACACCAAAATGGATGTGACACAAACTGAAATGGATATGCAATACCAAAATGTGTATGATGCATGAAGAACTAATTATGAGACATATTGAAATGGATATGACCTATACTGAAATGGTTATGACATACAGTAAAATGGGTATGACATACTGAAATTGGTATGAGAGCTGCCAAAATGTGTTTGACAAAAACTGAAATTAATATGACGATCACCGAAAATAGTATGACACATGCTGAGTTAATAATGACACATACAAAAATGGATATGACCTATATTGAAATAGATATGACACATAACAAAATGGGTATGACACATTGAAATGGGTATGACATAAACTGAAATGGCATATGACACACACTAAAACTGGTATGACACTTACTAAAATAATTATGATAAGGGGCATGGCCTGTGCAATGGCAAGATGACAGCATAATTCCCTAGCTCAGTCCTGTACCGGGTACAATCCATGGGAATGTAATGTGATCCGAGCGTGTTCCTTGGCTCCCGCAATGGGGCTTTACTAAACAGCTTCCCCCACGACTGCCTCCACCATTTCTTTTACCTCCTGACCAGGTTTTTTTAATGCAAGCCACCAGTCCATCTTGACTTGAGCACCATTAGCAGTAGGCCACACAGGCCCTGACCTCTGGTAGCTACATCCGCACCCGGGATTGGGGGTATTGGTTCATTCTCTGGGCAGGGTGACAGTCCTCTCAAGTACACTGCCTATCTCTTGACTGGCAATGGTCTTTTACCTTCGTAGCTTCCACCAGCAGACCAAGGTAGAACTGTCCCCTGCATAAGCCACCATCGCTCCCAGCTCTAGCCCAAACCACCCTCCTCAGGAGATAAAAGTTTGTGACTCCTTAACATACATCACCAAAATGTTAGAAGTGTTGCTGAACTGGGTGGACAGAATCAGTGCTGCTCTTACTGGAAATATTACCACCATTCAGGACCTAGAAGATAAAGTGAATGTGGTGGAGCAACGTACCAAGAATCTGGAGAACTGCCATGGCCAAGTATGGAGATGTCTGCAAGAGCACGAACAAAAAACTGGCATGTCTGTAGGAGAGGACCAAGGACCAGGAGAACCAGGGATGCCAGAATAACATCCAGCTCCTCAGTGTCCCTGACGGTGTGGAGGGTCCTAATATGGAGAAATTTCTCAATGATATTTTGCCCAAATTAATAGGAGAGCACTGGAGACGCCCTGTAGAAGCAGAGAAGGCCCACAGGCTTTTCTCCAAGTTGGACCCCCGCACCGCTCCCCATCGGCCCATCATAGCATACATCCTGTGATATTCCACTAAAGAGCAGATCCTGAAAGTGGCCAGGGACCTGGGAGCCTTTTTATGGAGGGGCTCTAAGATTTCCTTATTTCGGGACTATTCCCACAAGGTGGCCTCCAGGCACACGGCGTCTGTCCCCATAAAAAAAAGGCACTTCAAGAACATGGCTTTAAATATAACTTTAGGGGCCTTACCTCTCTCTAGGTGACCAAGGATGAAAGGGAGACCCTAGTACAGTATCCCCATGAGGTAGAAGGCTGATTAGCCAAATACTGGCCTAATGTTATGCAGAAAACTACATCTCCGAGGAGCCTTTGGGTCCCGGGAAGGCATGAGCAATCGAGAAGGAACCAGAATGAAGGGAGACAGCTGCAAGGGGAACCTAATATCAGCAGAAATGTCAAGCACACAACTATGATCCCGAAGCCTAGCCCGAAAAACCTGCTAGACTTCTCGACTCCCCCACTACTGGTGTTATATCCCCCCAGATCCTCCCCAAGGCATCTGATTCAGCTCCTGGATCCTCATAAGCATCCCAACTGAACAGACCCAGACAGAGATGAAGACTGATAGAAGGCAGGTCGAGAACCAGGCAGTCACTGTCCCCGGCTAAGCTCCTTAAGGGAGACACTGTCTCAGAAGAGGATGAGTTAAGGAACGGGGATGGGTACCCCGAAGATATGGACACTATTACCCCATTGGATTGGGTGGCTGAATCAGAGCTTGTGGCAGAAGAGGATGAGAGGATTACCGTCCCTGTAAAACTGGGGCTTATCTCCTTTGCAGCAGCGATGACAAAGGGTCTTCTGCAGCGACTACCTTAAGATTGTTCTCTTTCTGGTACTGTTTCCACGGGGCCGGAAGGCTGATTTGCCATGGACTAATTGCAGGGTTCAGTAAGTCCATATACTGTTGCTTATGTATGTTTTTGTTTTGGGTTATATGACTAGCTAGAGCAGGAGGGACCCTCCCTCAACTGCTGGTATCTAGTGGAGTTAGGGGGCATGCTCCCCACTGAAGCTGTGCTGTAGTACTGGTCCCTCCCCAGGGTGGCAGAAATGAGCTCTTGGGTTGGTGTATTTGCCACTGAAGAGAGTCTTGGGTTCACCCTCACTGCGACTGCCCCTGGTGGTCCACCAAGGACCTATACCCGCTCTCACCACCATGGGTAAGGAGGAGCCTTGCAATGCTCTCTCCTCTTTTTATCTGGTTAAGGTGTCATTTTGTACTTATGCCTGGCTCTCCAATAACCTCCCCAGTGCTAATCTATTTCAGGGTAGACCCTGGGGCAGTAGCGGCTATGTCTGGCCCCCTACTCTATAAGCTAGGCCCTGCTGATTTGATGAAACATCTGCTAATTTTTCTCCTCTTGTGCACACCTGGTCCTAACAGAAGGAACTTTCTTTTACAGGGTTTTGTTTTTTGCCCTATTTGAGGGCAGTAGAGTTCCTACCCTTCCCCCTTCCTACTCCCTTTCTTTTTCCCTTCCCTCCCCTCTTCCCCCTTTCCCTTAATTTTCTGTGGATCACCCTCTAGGGTATACAGACCTGTGTAGGGACGAGTCATTTGTTTTTCTGACCCTCTCGTTACCCCCATTGGGTGTTGTAAGCCAAAGTTGCTCAAGTTTGCCAGTATTCTTCTGGGCACCCCTAAATGTATTCATCTCCTCACCCTTAGTGGTTACACAAATTAGTGGTTATTATTGATCATTATTATATTGTTTACCAGTTACCTGTTTATTGCTAATTGCATTGTACCTTATACTATGGTTGTGCTTTTCTCTTGAAACAGTTTATTCCTCATTAAGTTCTCCTATATATTGCTGCATCGGTGACACTTGCTGCAGACCTTCTAGGTACCCCTTTCAAGTGGCGGAAAGGAATCTGTCTGACCTGCCCATAGCAAGACGAGGTTACTGCCCTTTCTGCTCTAGGGAGCCATCTTAGAGGTAGGTGTCTTCTGCTCTCCTCTACTGTATCAGTTATGCCCGCAGTTAGACCTAGTGCCATGAGGTGGGTCTCAAGGAATGTTAAAGGCTTGAACCACCTGGTAAAATGGACTAAGGTTTTACATCATCTACGTTCCCTCAGGGTAGATATAGTGCTTATCCAGGAGACCCACCTCACAGCTAAGACAGTGACATGGCTTCAAAAGATGTGGGTGGGCAGGGTTCTGGCCAGTTCGGCCAGTACCAAATCTAGGGGTGTATCCATATTAGTGCATAAGGCATGCCCCTGGGTTGTAGAGGAGGTCAAAGCTGATACCCAGGGCAGATGGGTGGCAGCTTGTTTCTCTCATATGGGTGGCAGCACTGTGATAACCAATGTCTATGGTCCAAACACTGATTCGGTGGATACCTTAATGGGGGTCAGGCAGGCCCTCACATCTCTCACCAAAGATCACTTCAGCATACCAGTCATACTTCATGGGGACTTTAATTTAGTTCTGGACATATTTTTGGACAAAACCAAGCCCACCCCCCCAAACATACCCTAAGGCCAGAGTGGCACTGCAAGAACTAATAGAGGAATGGGGCCTCATTGTCCCTGGCAAAGGGATAACCCAAGGGCAGAGATTATACTTTCTTCTTGCCAGTGCACACCTCTTACAGCCACATAGATTTTTGGCTAGCTAACTGTGCAGCTGCTGGAGGAATCAGTGATGCCAAGATAGACGATCTGGTGATAACTGACCATGCTCCTATCCTTTTAAACTACCTCCCTGCAGGGAAAAGTCCTGAAAGTACTAGGTGGCAGTGTAACCCCCTCCTGTTGCAGGACAAAGAGTTTCACATGGTGATAAAGGAAGAAGCTAAGGCGTACTTCCTGAATAATTCAGGGGCTGAGGTAAGTTCAGCATGACATGGGAGGCCTTCAAGCCGGTGCTACGAGGAAAGATCATCTGGTACACACCTGCAAAAAAATAAAGCTCGGAAGGAAGAACTTGATAGCCTCCAGGCCAAGCTTTCTGCCTTGGAAACTTAATTCAAGGCATTGCCCTTGGCCTACAAGATTAGCTCTCTAATGGCGTCCATTATGGGACTGGATCAACAGCTTTTTTTTTTTACTTGTTTAACCAGGAGTGGCACACTAAGTTGAAAGCTTGTTTACAGGTGTGACCTGGGAGCACAGGGAAGTTAAGCGACTTGCTCAGAGTCACACAGTATGCAAGTGGGGGCTGTGGGCTTCAAACCCAGGTCTCCAGATTTGCAGCTCAGATCCTTAAACCACTGTGCTACACTGCCTCCCTCCAGAGGCATACTGCATGGCAGCTCCTCAGAACTAAACACAGGTATTGGGAGGGGGGGCGACAAGGAAGGCAAGCTTTTAGCTTATCAGCTCAGAAAACAGCAGGCCGCCTCCAGAATCCATGCACTGAGAGACGCCACCGGTACAATTGTTTCAGACTCCAAAGGTATTAACAGGATTATGAGTCAATTCTACCAGTCACTTTATCAGTCTTGGGCCTCTTTGGATGCCACAAGCTTTTCAACAGCACTTCAAGAGTTCTGCGCCTCAGCCACAATACCCCAGCTCTCTTGAGAGTCATTGGAATTGTTGGAAAAACTCTTCACCAGTGAAGAGCTGAGCTCATACCTTAAGCAGATGGCCAGAGGGATGGCTCCTGGACCTGACGGGATGACCGTTGAGCTGCACCAGCTTCTCCTTGAAGAGATCTCTCTTCTCCTCTTAAAGGAATTACAGGAGTCCCACACTCACAATTCCCTTCCCTCGACTATGAGAGAGGCCCTGGTTACCTTGCTACCTAAAAAATCTATGAATCCCCTAGATTGTGCCAACTTCCACCCCATATTGCTCCTCCTGGTTGATACCAAAATAGCAGTGAACATTCTTGCCAATTGGTTGATTGCGGTCTTTCCATCTATCATCCACCCTTCTCAGGTGGGGTTTACCAAGGGGAAGTGTGGTGCAGATAACCTCAGGCAGGTTCTCAACCTCAAGTGGCTGGCTATGCATTCCTCTGAGCCAATGGTAGCCCTAGCAATTGACTTTTCCAATGCCTTTGACACCGTGGAATGGGATTATTTGCAAGAGGTGCTGAAGCTCTATGGCTTTGGCCCGTATTTTCAGGGATGGGTCTCCACCTTATACAACTCACACCTGGACAGGATACTAACAAATAAGGACAAATCCTCCCCCTTTTAACTGCATTGGGGCACTCATCAGGATTGCCCTCTCTCCCCATTACTTTTCCTGATTGCTTTAGATCCACTAACCAGGAAACATGCTCTCTAAAGATATCACAGGCACCGAAATTAGAGGCCAGTCCTATCTGGTGAATCCTTATGCGGATGACCTTCTGCTGACCCTTTCCCACCCAAAGCTCTCCTTGGCTAAGGCTCTTGCCATGCTTCAAGATTTCACGGACCTCTCTGGCCTTATGGTTAATCAAAAGAAAACTATACTGGCCCCTCTGAACAAAGCCTGCACCAGGGACTGCCTGGCTGGGACGAAGATCTCTTGGGCCTCCCAGAGCTTCTCGTTCCTAGGAGAAACAATCCCTACCAGATGACGTGATCTTGAAAGCACCAAATTCACTCCCCTTCTCATCTCACTCATGGCAGAATTTGACAGGTGGTGTAAACTTCAGCTATCACTCAGTAGTAAAATGGAGGCAGTTCGGATGTTTGCCCTTCCTAGACTTTCCTACCTTTTCAACAATCTCCCCATCTGGCTCTCCCCTTGAATTTTGCAGTCACTAGATAAACTTGTCTCATCTCTACTCTGGGAAGGAAAGCCACCTAGATGGGGCAGGACTAAGCTATGGGCACATTGGCTGTCTGGAGGTATGGGTCTCCCATGGTTTCAGAGCTACCAGGTGGCCTATCTGGCAGCTCATGCCACCAAATGGTTTGTCCCCTTCCCCTCACCTGAGTGGGTTAGGTTGGAACAGAGTCTAAACAGGGACACACCGCTCTGGTCTCTACTGGTTACCACCCTCTCACCAGCTAATGGTGTCACTCCAGTCATGCTGGAGACTGCAAGGGCTTGGAGAAGATGCATGGCTCTGTCATGCACCCAGACTAAGGCCAGTCGTCCCCCATTGGAATATACCCCTTTATGGTGCAACAAGTAGATATCCATCGGCAACTGGCCAGTGTACAGGTTTGACTGGGACGCTTGCTGTATCAGGGTTCTCCAAGAACTCTATATACCTGGGACCACTGATTTGATGTCCTTTGAGCAGCTATGGGTGCGTTACCTTCTCCCTAGTAGAGATTACTTGAAGTTCTTTCAAATTCGTAGTACTATTAAGTCATACCAAACCCAATTCTCAGTTGATTCAAGGTGGATCTGGCTACATTCTCTTCATAAAACAAGTTCTCAGCAGGGCCTTGACGGTGAGTTTTATAGGACCATGCGGGATGCTCAGCCTGATCCTACCTAGTCTTGCAAGGAAAAATGGGTGGCCGATCTTGGGATATCTCTCTCTCCTGACACCTGGAGCTGATGCCTCAAGATGGCTCACACTACCAACTGGGATGCCAAAAGTCAGAATATCCAGCTAAAGATATTACTAAGATACAGGACCCCTATGGTTTTGCAGTCCATGGGTTTGCTCACTCAGGCTAATTGCTAGAGGTGTCAGCAACCTTCTGCCCACCTTCTACACATCCTCAGGTTATGCCCCAAAGTTACCCCTTTTTGGAACACAATATTTGAAGACTGTTCCAAGGTAGTCAGCCACTGCGTCGGGCATCCAAATGTGATGTTGCTTTTGGGCTATCCTGCCTCTCTGGATGTGCTGCCATCCCCTCTCCAAACATGGTTCCTTGTGGCCCTGCTCGAAGCAAAACAATCTATTTTGATGAACTGGAGGAAGCCATTTCCCCCTGCTGTGAAAACATGGAGATCGGCCCTAGCACAGGCTGCCACCCTTGAGAGGCTTTCTTACTTTTTTCAGCTTGGACAAGCCACAGGGTTCCAGAGTAAATGGGGTGCTTATTTACAGTCACACCTATGCTCGATACCGCCTCCGCAGCCTGCCAACCCTCCTGTGTAAAAAGGTAGCTCACTGCTCTTTGTATGTCTGAGGTCCCCCCCACATCCTCCTGGAAGTGACTGCAGCAATCTAATCTAATGAATTGAACAACGCTAGTTACTACTGAAAGGATATTCAGTGTGCCATTAATTAATTCCTAATCTCTGATGGCAGTTTGCTTTTTAAGAAATGATGTGACAGCGCTTATCTCGTTGTTCAGGATTTCTAGTTTTTAACACTGTATGTGGTAGCTTGCTTCTTTTTTCCCTTGAGTGATATGTATCCACATTTGCTAACTCAGTCTGTATGTGTAGTTATTGCAATGCAGATTTGTGTAAAATGGAGTAACAAAATATTACATGTTAAAAATAAAATAATTATGACACGTAGCTAAATGGATATGACTCATATTGAAATGGATAGAACACATGGTGAACCAGTGTGACAAAAACTGAAATGACTGTGATACAAACTGAAATAATTACAACACAAGCCAAAATGGGTATGACACATACTGAAACGGATATGGCAAATACCAAAATGGGTATGGCGTGTTCCAAAATGGATGACACACATTGTAATTCACATAACACATGCCAAAATGGGTATGGGATGTACCAAAATGTTTATGACACACACTGAAATGGGTATGATGCACACCAAAATGGGTATGGCACATACCGAAATAATTATGACACATGCCAAAGCATGTATGACACATACCAAAACGAATATGACCCACACTAAATGGGTATGACACATACTGAAGTCATTATGACATATACTAAAATGCCTATGACACAGACTGAAATGATTATGACACATACTGAAATAATTATGACACATGCAGAAATTGAAATGACCTATACTGAAATTAATATGATGCATAACAAAATGGGTATGACGCATACTAATATGAATATGGAACATACTGAAATAGATTATAGGTAGAACACCCTCCAAAATAAGACTAACATACTGTAATGAGCATATAGCAAACTGAATTGTGCATGTATGTAGTAAAACATGCAAGGCATAGCCTAAATGGATTGTAATGTATGCCAAAATGACCACGTAGCAAACTGAAATTATTTTAAGACACAGGAAGATGAGTATAACACATACTGAACGAAAGTACAGTACATGTCTTGGGTAATCAATCACAGTGCAGCATCCACTTCCTGAAATACTGTAGGACACCAGCAGTTCCTGCTCAGATTCAGTGCAAGTAAGATCTCCTTCAATTCTGTGATTCAGGAATGTGTACTCTGTACATTATTAAACTGGTACTTTGCTACTGTCCCTGTTTTTTTTTTTAAAGAGGACCTTTGTCTTCAAAAGTTTTCTCTTGCTCCCACCAAAAATAGTGTGTTTTTTTATGTTGGCTCTTGCTTGCGCAACAGTCAACATATTGCAGTAGTAGCAGATTTGGAGATGTGGTCACTGTGGGCGAATGTAAGGGATGTATCAGTAGGTGCGTCCCTCATTCCCCAATTAGCCAGCATGCAGGTGCCACACCAGCAATTCGGAATGTGGCCACCAGATCTAAAAAAAGGTTCACTGCAATGAGAAGCAAGCTTCTCATTGCAGTGGCACAATAACACACCTCCTGACATAAACATGGAGGCACTGACTGCCGACGCCCAACATCAGAGGTGCCCAACCCCCGTCGCATGCCCCGACCCACTTCATTTGCTGACAGGGGAGCCCACTCCCCGTCGGCATAATGACCCCCCCATGTGTGTGCCGAGGGGGTGCCCAATCCTCCTCGGCATCATGTGCTCCCCCCAACAGACTTTCTTTGCCGATGGGGCCTAATCCCCTTGGCTACAGTCCCCTTCCCTGTTTATTTTTGGTGATGGGGAGAAACTCCTGTCAGCCTGTCTCCCCATCTGTTGTGTGCGAGGGGTGCCCAATCCCTCTTGCCCCCTCTTTCCGTAGTGCCAATGGGGTGCCCAATCCCCCGTTGGCTACAGCTCCCTCTCCAAAACAATCAGGTGGCATGCTGGGAGCCCACCCCAGTGTGCCAAATGTAATTGAAAAAAAAATCCCTTGATCCTTCTTTTTTTCACCTGTGAAGCAGAAAAGAGTACATGATCTCTCTGCTCCTCCCCAACCCGCTCCCACCCACTGTGCACCCTGCTTCCCCACCCCCACCCCATACTTACCTCTGGAGTCCAGCGCGATGATCTTCGGTGGATTGGGAACATGTCTGCACTCTTCAAAGCCGACCGCAAATTGAAGAAATGTCAGTAAGCTGTATAATGGCATAAATAGGGTTTTTTCAACTTTGGTGCATATCTCAAGCATTTTGGGGAATTTTTACACCATGTATTCAACATGGGGTTATTGGGACGCCACCTCTTGAATTCAATTACTGTCATGGCGTTATTCAGTCCCGAAAGGTGATTTCGTAGTCACTGCATGGAATCACTTTTCAGGACTGATTAACAAAATGACAGTGCCACTGTTCATGAGGGGGCTCTCAAAAAGCCTATGTTGCAAATTTGGTAGAAAAAATCTAAAAATGGCTGTTTCTGGCGTGCATTGTGCAGTTTCACGCACACCGTAACTTTATTGAATCTGTAATATTTTCACTCCAGATTTTCAAAATTGGCATTTTTCCACACCTCCTTATGAACGGTACAGCTGTCATTTTACATATCCTGGCCGAATTGTGTTTTCACACATGTGGCGCAGAATAGCACGGTTGCTGCACAAAATCAGTTTTTGGGACAGTTTGAGGAAATGATGGTGACGCTATACATGAGCAGAGGTCCAAAAATGCCTATGTTGAAAATTTGGTGATGAAAGTCTATAAAATGGCTGTGTTACAAGCGTGCGTTGCGCAGTTCCCATGCACCTTTGTAACTTCACAAATTAACAATATTTTCATGCCACAATTTCAACACTGGCATTTTTTCACACATCCTTATGAACAGTACAGCTGTCATTTTTCACATCCTGCCCAAAATGTGTTTTCGCACCTGTGGCCCACAATGGCGTGGTCACTGTGGGAAATCAACTTTTGGGACAAATTAACAAAATCACATTGCCACTGTTCATGAGGGGAGGTCCCAAAATGCCTGTATTGAAAATGTGGTTAAAAAAATCCCCAAAATAATTGGGTTATGGATGTGTGTTGCACGGTTTCTATGCATGCTCATGACTTCACCAATTTTTCATATTTTCACTCCAGGTTTCGACATTGCCATTTTTTTATATACCTCCTCATGATCAATACAGTTCTCAGTTTTTACATACTGCCTCAAATGTGTTTTCAGACCTGTGTCGCCAAATGGCATAGTCGCTGTGCAAAACCACCTTTCAGCTAACAAAATGATAATGCCACTCTTCATGAGGTGAGGTTACAAAAAGCCAATGTTGAAAATTTGGAGTGAAAATACCAAACCATGCCTATGGCGTTAGGGTTTCCAACTGTAACACCCACCCTGTGCAGACTGACAGGCTTCAGGGTGTGACTTGGATCATCGGCTGTAATGCTCCTATTCCCCCCACCCCCACCCTGCAGTCAGTGACACCCCCTGATCACATGTTTATGCATTTCTGATGAGGCAGTGGTGGTCAAGTGTCAACTCACCTACTCACATACTGCCTCAACACATGCCCCTTTACCCAGGTGGCTGGTGATCATCCAAGCTTGATACAGTGACTGGCACAGCCCTCCTCTCACCTCCTTTACCAGTCACTGCATAAGCGGTCAGTGAGCATGCACGTACCACCATGGCATAGTTGTAATACAGAAAAGTAGAATTTGATGGCAGATAAGGACTGCTTGGCCCACCTAGTCTGCCCATTTCCCTACCTAACGGATAAGTTGCAGATCCTAGTTAACCAACAGCCTATTTCCTCCTGCCCCCCCACTAGAATTGCCTTATGTCTGTTCCATGCATTCTTGAATTTCCCAACTTTTTTCGACTCTACGACCTCCTCAGGAAGGCTATTCCATGCATCTATAACCCTATCAGTGAAGAAATACATACTCACATTACCTCTGAGCAGTCCCCACTCTAACTTTAAATTGTGCCCCCTTGTTCTTGTACATTTCTTTTTCTGAAAGATGTTACACTTTTGGACTTTGTTGGTTCCCTTGAGGTATTTGAACGTTTCTAACATGTCCCCCCTTCCTTCCTTTCCTCTATGCTATACATCTTAAGCTCCTTTAATCTTCCTTCATATGCCTTCTGGTGCAGACTCTGCACTATTTTGGTTGTCATCCTCGGGACAGCCTCCACCCTGTCTATGTCTTTGCGTAGATGGGGTCTCCAGAACTGTTCACAGTACTCCAGATGTGGTTTTACCAACTGTCTGTACAGAGGGCCAACAACTTCTTGTTTTCTACTGGTGATGCCTCTCCCTATGCATCCCAGTATCCCCCCAGCCCTCCTTACTGCCTTCTTACATTGCTGGCCCACTTTTAGGTCATCTGATATGACTACCCCCAGGTCCCTTTCCATTTTTGTTGTTGTCAGTATCTCACCCCCCATTGTGTACTCTTCCCTTGGGTTTTTGCTTCCCAGGTGCATTACTTTGCTCTTCTTTGCGTTGATTCTAAGCTGCCATATATTTGACCATTCCTCCAACCTTGCCAAGTCCCTATTCATCCTTTCCACCACACCGTGCATATCAACCCTGTTACAGATCTTTGAGTCATCTGCAAAGAGACATACTTTTCCTTCCAGTCCCTTTGCAATGTCACTTATAAAGACATTAAAAAGGACAGGCCCCAGTACTGAACCCTGCATTACCCCATTAGTAACCCCACTTTCTTCACTGTGGACTCCATTTACTATTACCCTATGTGTCCTGTTGTCCAGCCAGTGTTTTACCCAGGCTAACACCCTGGGACCCACTCCTAGGCTGACTAATTTGTTTATTAATCTTTTGTGTGGGACTGTGTCAAATGCCTTGCTAAAGTGTATGTAGGCCATGTCCACAGCCTCTCCCTGGTCTACTACTTTGGTCACCCAGTCAAAGAAATCAATTAGATTTGTCTGACATTACCTTCCTGCTGTGAATCCATGCTGCCTTGGGTCCTGTGCCCCACTGGCCTCTAGGTACTCAAAAATTATTTCCTTCAGAAGTGATTTCATCATTTTCCCTACCACTGAGGTCAAACTGACAGGTCTGTAGCTTCCTGCCGCTGTCTTGCTCGCACCTTTGTAAAGGGGAATCACATCCACTCTCCTCCAGTCCTCAGATACCACAACATCCTCCCATGATTTATAAAAACAGTAGTCAGTGGTGTTACTAGTTCTTACCTTAGTTCTTTAAGAATCCTGGGGTGAATCCCATCAGGCCCCATTGCTTTATCCATCTTCAGTTTTAGGAGTTCTTTCAGAACCCTTTCTTCTGTGAGAGGACTAATATCAAACCCCCTATCCAGAGTCCTTCTATTGCCCGGATTAGGTATCTCCCCCTGCTTTTCCATTATTAATACTGAGCAGAAGTATTCATTCAGTATCCCTGCTTTTTCACTGTCACTCTCTGCCAAACCCCCTTCCTCTTTATTCAGCCTCAGTATCCCTGCCTTAGTCTTTCTTTGCTCCCTAATGTACCCATAAAGCATAACACGGGCAATCAGGAGGTACCATTAGACACTAGGGCAGGAATACTCTGTTGAGACAGGTGCTAAGGGGATAAGGGTGCCACTAGACACTGGGGTACTTTTAGTGTGTAGAAATACTGTAAGTGCTTGGGGATAAGTGGCTGCAATACAGCCACCCTGCCTTCAGTGGGGAATGGGCTTAGCACACAGTTAAAATGTGACTTTTCAGCAGCAGTAAACAGAACCACTTTGGGGGGGTGTTTACCTCTACCACAAAACATTGACAATACCACTATACCAGTATGCATGAAGAGACACGCTCATTTGCATAGGCCTAGTAGTATGTTAGTTCATTGGCACTCCCTTGCTGGGCTCTCCCATGGATTCTGAATATGAGCTAACTGGGTGTGCTCATTCAAACCCATGATAGCCCACCAACTAACCCTGTTGGTAGGAGTTCTAACCTTTGACAATTGGGCCCATGCCATCGGGGGACTGCAAGGAAATAAATAACTGCTGGATAACTGTCTTCACTAATTGCCATTTTTTGAGAAAAAGAAATAGAACATTGATAAAGGGTCTGTTTCTTCCATAACGGCATGTGCTAGAAACAAATAGTTTATATTGTTGACAAGTGGGGATACTCAGCCTTCTGACTGTGTACACTATGTGTTTCTAGCCCTTACAGTTACAGGGTAAATGGCAAAGAATTTGGTTTATTGTTCAAATTAACAGAAGCAGAATACTGGCAGTTTAAATAAGGCAGCAAAGAAACATTCTAACCTTCAGTAACCTGGTAACTTTCAATTAAAACACATAGGGATGAACTAAAGCTGGAGCAGCAGATTTTTTGGTCATGCTCCTCTTGTACAGGGCAAATAAAATGTAATGCAAAATAAAATACTGTACAACTTCACAAAGCATCAGAAGTACAGGATGCCTTTATCTGTTATGATGTATAAACTAATACAGGGAACAAAAAAAAAAAAAACAATATTTTTTGTTGGGAGCCAGAGAAAACTTTTGAAAACAAGAGTCCTCTGTAAAAAAAAAAAAAGAGACAGTAGCTAAATACCAGTTTAATAATATACCTAGTACATATTCCTGAATCACAGAATTTAAGGATATCTTACCTGCACTGTAGCAGAACAAGAACTGCTGGAGTCCTACAACATTTCAGGAAGTGATGCTGCATTATGATTGGTTACCCAAGTCATGTGCTTTCACTGTGTGCTACACTCAGTTCAGTATGTGTTACACTCAGTTCAGTATGTATTATACTCATCTTGGTGTGCCTTACAATCATTTCAGTTTGTTACAGTTCATGGTCATTTTGGCACATATTACAATTTATGCAATAGGGGTGAACATAAATCCTATGAGATAAATCTAAGCAACTATGGGATAAATTCAAAATGTTACATTTATACACATAGTAGATGCATCATCACAGATTTATTCACATAGTAGTTATGTCACAGTCACTCCAGAACTCATTTCGAATGTTCAGCCTCAGTACCAGTGCTAACTATATTCAAATGCAAATAACTTTAAGACGTAAAAAGATAGCACAGTGCTATAAGAATGAAAGTTGTGCAGCACAAAATTATCTACAAAATGAGTGGTATTTCATTTATAGATACCTTATAGATTTTTTGATAATTAGGAAAAACACAGCAGAAAATTCACATTTTTTTCATTTTGTCTGCAAACAAATGTAAATAACTTTAAAATGAAAAATGATAGCATGGTACTGTGAGCACAAAGTTTATTCGACACAGAAATATCTACAAAAAGAGTGCTGTTTCATTTATAGATACGTTTTAGTTTTTTTCAGAATTAGCAAAAAACAGCAAAAAATTCCAATTTTGTGCACTGTTTCATCAAACAAATGCAAATAACATAAAACCAAAAAAAGATAGTATGGTACTTTGAGCACAAAAGTTGTTCAGCATAAAAATATCTACAAAATGAGATGTGTTTTGTTTCTAGATTCCTATTAGATGTTCTATATTCAGCAAAAAATGGCAGAGAATTCAATTTTTATTCACTTTTTTAACTAACAAATGCCCCCTACAAAAGCAAAAACAAAAGAATTGCATAAATGGAATATGCAATGGAAGCTTGTGTAATAAATGATTTATCTGCACTCGAGCAGTTTGACCTCGGTCACCACACTCATGGCTTATGCCACTAATGAGGTTACCTGAGGTCAAACTGTTCTTGTGCAGATAAATTATTTATTACACTTGCTTCCATTGCATATCCCTTATCTATTTATGCTATGCCTTGCAAGTTATGCTACATATACAATTCAGTTTGCTATGTGCTCATTACAGTATTCTAGTCTTATTTCAGAGGGTGTTCTACCTATAATCTATCTATTTCAGTATATTCCATATTCATATTAGTATGTGTAATACCCATTTTGTAATTTGTTATATCCATTTCAATATAGGTCATGTCACTTTCAGTATGTGTCATAATTACTTCAGTATGTGCCATACTGATTTAGTGTGGGTCATATCCATGTTGGTAGGTGCCATACATACTTCGGCATGTGTCATAATTATTTTGGTGTGTGTCATACCCACTTTGGTGTGCCATACCCATTTTGGTATATGTGTGCCAATTTCAATGTGTATCACAAGCATTTTGGAACATGTCACACCCAATTTGGTATATGTCATACTCATTTTAATATTTGCCATATCCATTTCAGTATGTGCCATACCCATTTTGGTTTGTGTCATAATTATTTCAGTGTGTGTCATATTCATTTCAGTTTTTGTCACACCATGTCACCATGTTTCCTATCCATTTCAGTATGGGTCATATCCATTTAGCCATTTATCAAAATTATTTTAGTAGGTGTCATAACAATTTTAGTGTTGTCATAGTTATTTCAGTTTATGTCATACCCATTTTGGTATGTGTCATATCTATTTCTGTATAGGTCATATCCATTTTGGTATGTCTTATTTTTAATTCAGCATGTGTCATACCATTTTATGTGAGCGTCATATTCATTTCAGTTTGTGTCAAACCCATTTTAGTGTTGTCATACCCATTTCAGTACGTCATACTAATTTTGTTATGTGTACCCATTTCAGCATAGGCCATATCCATTTCAATATGTGTCATAATTGTTTCTTTATGTATTATACCAATTTTGGTACAGCATATCCATTTCAGTTTGTGTCATACCCATTTTAGTATGTGTCATACCCATTTCAGTATGTGTCATATCTATTTTGGTATGCATCTTACCTGTTTCAGTATGTGTCCTAGCCATTTTGCTATGGGTCATAGTTATTTTAACAAGTGTTAGTTCTTTCTTGGAGTATGTCATATCCTGTTTGGTATGTGTCATACCCATTTTGGTATATGTCAAACCCATTTCAGAAGGTATCATACCTATTTTGGTGTGATATACTCATTTTCATGTTTGTCATTCTCTTAATATTATACTTTAAACATTTTGTTGCTAGTTATAGACATTTCACTATGTATTATATTCTGAAAACTGTAAATCTAAATTGAATGGCTTCCCATAGAGGGCTGTGTTCTATGTCACTAACTGAGAGAGGTAGTAGATGAAAAATAACCAGATATACAGGTAGTTGTACTTACCTATGACATGGTGATAAAAAGAACTGAAGGTTTTACCTCAGAGTTTTTAAGAATGAATGTGAGATTTCTAACAAGTGAGAGCATAAACATAATAAACAATAATTTGGGTCATATGGGTAAGGTTTCAGGTGATACATTTCTTCTATAGTTTTAAAATGCTGCAGTTGCACACTAAACATGTCATAACACTTTTACACAGAGATAATGCCTAAACTTGCCAAGTGAATAGATAAGAGGAAACAGCACTGTGTTTCATTCATTTCCTTTCATTCGCTTGACTAGGAACTGAACTGACCAGATGATGCCCTTTTTCAGTCATACCAGATAGATAACAAATGCATAATTGCAGTAATAAGATACCAGCAAGTTAAATGCATACACAGTATAACACTTATAGTTCACATTTATTAAAATGTATTGGGCAATGCATCATGTTATTAAAATACAATGTGCAATATAAGATAGACATTCATGTGTTAATACCTGCCCCCACATATTACAGACAGCCATAATCTTGGTGTAATGAACTTTGTGACCTGCTGAAAATCAATTTCTAGTAATGAGACTAATTATCTAACTCATGCCTCAGTAATTTTCAGAAAAAACTGTGCTGTGAATACAGACTATGTTTTAATATACTGCCTAACCCAATGCTGCACTCTGTTCCATTTATTGAAATCAAGCCACAGCACAGCAGCAGATTACAGACCTTTTCCCTTTTATTCATAGGTTTTAGCTTAGACAAATTCACTACTAGATGAAATGTATTCTTGATGGCTGTATATTTAATAATTTGAGATTACACCCCATGAATTTGCAATATTAAGTACAAGGACTAATTGTATGTGGTTCCTGGGTTGGCCAGCAGTTGAGGTGGGTGAAGTCCATAAACTTCACTATGTGTAGTATTTTATGTATATCCTGAATTTCACGAAATACCATGCAAAGTGAAGCAAATAACTTTGCATCTAGAAGTAACGCAAAGTTCCCATTGTTCTCTATTGACTTGGCATTACCTTGCCTTTTGGGACTCTTTAAGGTGAATTTTGCAGTGATTCATGGGATGTAAGGTCACATAAGCTCTATATTGTCTTGCACAACCACAGTTCAGCATAGAGTGTGTAGTGAAAAGCAGGAGACAGTTTGCTCACAGAGTTCTGAGAATCAAACCATCGAAAGCATTTTTTGTGACACAATTTTGTGTCAAAATTTAGTACATCGACTGTAGTAAACCATTGTGTGTTTATATCATCGAGCATTTATTGATTTTGTGTGAATATTGAATGTTAATTTAGCATATTCAGTCTCTGTACTGACAGACACTGTAGAAGTGTGCTTTGGGAGAGGGGCGGATCTGAGGTCTAGAAGGGAGATTCACAGACCACAGTGAGAAAGGCACTCTTTCCAACTGTTGTTGGCTAGTGGTTTAGTATTTGTGTGTTCAGGTACACACAGTGCAACTTCAATTAATTTTTTATAAGTTTTTTCAGTCTGCTGGGCATTTTTTTAGTCTGTTGTAGTTTACTGAACACTTAAATATGAACTAACGAAATTGCCAGCAGATACAGGCCATTTGGTCTATCTAGTCTACTTGAGTGTGCAGCACTTCAGTCCATTAGACTGCAGCTGTCCCCCCTCCCTCATATGCCCTCCCCATCTCATGCCCCCTCCCGATTTGTATCTTCTCCTTGAATCCGTCCCACCCCCTCTTGAAGTTCCCAACACTCTGCAGTGATACAGCTTCATCTGGCAGAGCATTCCACCCTGCCACCACCCCTTCTGTGAAATAGTGCCTCCTCCTTTCCCTCTTGAACCTGCTCCCTTCCAACTTCATAGAGTGTCCCCTAGTTTCCCTTCCGCCGTTCAGATTGAACATAGACCTGGTGTCTACTCTGTTGAAACCCTTCAGGTACTTGAAGGTCTCAATCATATCCCCCCTCTCTCCCTTCTTTCCTGCAGGGTATACCTATTGAGCTCTCTCAGTCTCTTCATATGGTCTGACCCCCAACCACAGGATCATTTTTGTTGGCCTGCGATGTACCCTCTCAAGTAGTTTGATGTCCCTTTTCAAGTAGGGGTGCCAGAACTGCATACTATACTCTAGGTGCAATCTCACCAGGGACCTGTACAGAGGCAAGATGACTTCCCCACTCCTAGAAGTAATCCCCATTGCTATGTACCCTAGCACCCTGTTTGCCTTCACTGTTGCCTTCCTGCACTGAGCAGAGTGGTTCTTCTCCCCAGTTACCAGGATTCCCAGATCCTTCTCTTCCTTGGATATTGTTAACGGGACACCCTCCTGCCAGTAACTGTGTCCTGGGTTCTTGCCCCTAAATGCATCACTTTGCACTTCTTGGCATTGAAACCAAGCTGCCAAGTGTGAGATCATTCCTCCAGTTTTGCCAAATACTCCTGAAGTACTTTTGCGCCCTTCCCCCATCTACCTCGGCACAAATCTTTGTGTCATCTGTGAAGAGACTGATCTTGCTCTTAATCCAGACCATTCAGACCATTTTTAATGATATGTTATGGTGTTTTAATTGAGTTTTGTTTAATTATGTTTTAATTCTGATGTTTTATTGTACAGTGCCCAGAGCCTTTGGGCTTAGGCACCTGAAAAATAAAAGTTGCCTTGCTTTGCCTTGCCTTAATCCCTACTGCAGTGTCGGCTATGAAAATGTTAAACAGAACCGGTGCTAGCACCAAGCCCTGTGGTACACCACATGTAACTGCCCTGGGTTCAGATGCCCCCCCCACTACCATCTGATGTCTATCCTGCAGCCAGTTCTCGACCCATCTGACCAGTTTCTTCCCTGCTCCCAGACTCTTCAACTTGCAGGTCAGCCTACCATGTGTCACTGAGTTAAAGGCCTTGTTGATATCCAGGTAGAGGACATCCACCGCATGTCCCCTGTCCAGTCCCTTCGTAACCCAGTCATAAAAATCAACCAAGTTCATCTGGCAGGATCTGCCTGAGACAAACCCATGCTGCCTGCTGTCCTGGAGGTTGTTATCCTCAAGAAAGTGCACCAGCCTTTCCTTGAGGATTGTCTCCATCAGTTTTCCCACAATTGCAGCAAGGCTCACCAGTCTGCAGCTTCCTGGTTCATCCTTGGGCCCACTGTTATGGAGAGGTACCACATGTGCTTCCTTCCAGTTCCTGGACATGCATCCTGAATTCAGAAAGGTATTGAACAGGTCCACCAATGGCCCTTCCAGTGCCTCTGCCAACTCTTTCAGCACCCTGGGGTGGACTCCGTCTAGGCCAGGTGCCTTGTCTACCTTCAGGGACTTAAGGCTCTCACTAACCCTTTCCACCATGATTTTCCCATCTGTGGTTGCTTCTCCCCACCCTCTCCCACCTAGCCCTTCCTCTCAGGCATGGGCCTATCCCTCTCCTTGGTGAAGACTGAACGGAAGTGTTCATTAAGTACTTCTGCCTGCTCATCCTCCTTTTTTATGTCTGTGCCTTTGCTTCTGTGCCTGACCTTTAGTCTGTGTGCATGCTGTCAATTCATACACATTTTATTATGGCACCACAATGGCAGTACTCTGAATTACTCAGCCTGTCTGCAGTATTTTTCCCCTCTTCTTTGTGGCTACTACTGTATCCCTCCCCCCACAAAACAAGGTATTGTTTTTGGACTTTTGGAATTTTGAAGAGTGGTTAAGGTCTTGTGTTGTGCCTGCATCTCTTTAGTTTTGTGCTTCACATCCAACAAAAACTGCAGAAATATAAAGTTACTGTTAATTTTCTGTTATTTTAAGAAATGCCAGCGAAGAGACGGTCATGCAAAGCTGTTTCTGCCTGTGGCACTGCTGCCAAGAAGACTATTAGCAGTGGAAGTTGTTGTGATGATGAGGCAGGTTCACCATGGGCTAGCACGTCAAGCAGTATTAAGAGTGGTCATGGCCGTGGCTGTGGTAGTATGCAGCAGAAGGGAAAGGCAGTAGTTGCTGTAAGTAAAGGGATTTCTCTGACTCTGTTTTTCATAGTGAAATCAGTCACTTCAATGCTGGTTGGAGATGCTGTTGTCCCTGTTGGTAGTAAAGTTAGTGATGGCATGGTTGATAACAGCATGAGTATTGCTACAAGTTTAACCTGGGCAAAGTTATCAGGTGGGAAAAATGTTGCTGAGTCCTCAGTCTTGAATGTAGTTGATGTCCCACTTCCCACAGTAGTTGAACATGATTCTGATCATGATGATGACTCACGGGGCCAGATTCCAGGATGAATGCTGCAACTCGCCAGCACTTGCGAATTGCAACATCTGCCACTATGCCAGGGACCCTGCGCCAGATTCCAGAGCAGGCAGGGTCCCCAGTGACTACATTCTGTAACTTGTGGCACCTCCAGCATTGCACCACAGGAAGGGTGCACCTACACAGGGTGCCACAAGCTTCATTTCCGCCCTCTGACAGGGTGCAGGTCCAACATGGCATGGCCTCCCCCACTGCCCCACTCCCTGACACCATAGCAATGCCTTTCAGGGCTCTTGGGGGTGTGGGGGGCCACAGGACTACCATGGAGTGGTTGGCATGCATGCCAATAGTGGTATGTCAGTGAACCTGGGACATGAACTGCCCTGTGTGGCAATACCCAAGGATAGTAACGTGGGGATGCTAGCAGCCCACAGAGGGCTGCCCTATCACAAGGGGATGGGTGGGGGACTATGTGGGACTGTGGGGGGTGGCTGTTGGGGCGCCAAGCACAGAGGTGCACCCCGGTGGGCATAGGGTACAGTTAGACCAGCTAATATCAGGTGTAACTGTACTTAGACCACTGTCTTCTGAAGTCCATGTTGGAATAGCACATTTGCTATTCCATCTGCCACCCTCCTGGAATCAGGCATAACTGCTGCCATAAACCCCCTTGTGTCATGTCACAGGGGGTTTATGGTGTACCCAGTGGTGTAGTGCACCTTTGGTGCAGACGCCTGCGCCATGTCACAGGCTGCCTTCTGGAATATCAGTCAGCATAACGCATGGAAGAAAAGTGCTACTTGCACCATTGGGGTTTGCGTAAGTCACTTTGCAACATGTGTAACCCATTCTAGAATTTGGCTCCCAGTCTCATGTTTCCACTGATCTTGAGATTAGGCCATCCAAACATTCAGATATTGATGAAAAAAATGTGAATGATAGTATTGAGGCTGTGGTTAGAATTTCTCCACAGGAGGACAGCATCCAAAGTGAATTTGTGGATGATGATTATTATGATGATGATGCTAGCAACTCCATTTGGGAACCGGACAAAAAGAAAGTGAAGGTGGCTGTTTGTAAACAGTCTGTTAGTAACTCACCCCCTCCTCAAAGTTCTGATGTAGCTGTGTCTGTTGATGACTCTGAAGTAATAGTCGTAGATTGTGATGTTCAGTCGAAGTCCAAGTGTACACAACACCAGAAATCATGCAGTACACCCCCCCATTTCATCGTCACCAAAACTGCAGTTCCATATGCAGCACCAGCAGTGATGTGAAGAGTAAGACATCAAAATCCCTAGTTTGGGATTTTTTCGTACTAGATGGTAATGATGAAACAGAGGCAATCTCCCATTTTGCCAAGCCCATGTGAAGCATGGTAAAAAGGGTAGCCATCTGGGAACTGGGGGCCAGCATACTTATCTCAAGAGCAGGCACTGTGGACTTGGCACCAGAGCGGAGCTAATGCTGTAATGGTGTATTCACCCTCATTCACCTTAGTAAGCATGGTATCCCCTTCAGTCAGTGTAAGTAGCCATGTTGGTAAAAGTGGTGAAATAGCACTGGAGGATTACTACAGGCATGAGAAGGAGTATGATTTTGAATGTTCAAGTAGTGGTCAGAGTAGCAGTGGTGGTCCATGTAATAATTCTGCTACATCAATCCCTGTGCTTAAAACAGGGAAAATAACAGCATTTGTTGACTTGTCACCTGTGCACCCTCAATCACAAGTTAAAGGAATCCCATCTATGTCAGTTCGCAGGAAAGCAGTTTGTCACACCACATGCAAAACACCAAACAATGCAGCCCACATTGCACTGCCTTTTTACGTGGAACAATAAATACCCATCAAATCATGTGGTTGCATGTGACTTCAATGCTGCCGTAGCAGAAATGCTGCCACTTGACCTTTTGCTATTCTCTGTTGTGGAGAATACGGGATTCCAGTGCTTTGCGACACAACGCATGTCCTAAATGGAAGATTCCATCCAGGACATACTTTTCCACCTGTGCTGTCCCTGAGTTATATCAGACAGTGACAGAGTCTGTAAGACATGCCCTTCAACATTCCGCATCACATTACATTCACTTAAGCGTGGCTAGGTAGACAAGTGGCAAAATGGTGGGTAGTTCCTATCTATGTATTACTGCACACTGGGTGCAGTTACATGGGGTTGTCTGTGATGGTAGGATGGGAAAGCAGTGTAATACGTCAGACTATCATGATAGCAACCTTCATGGCATTAGACAGCATGCCGCACTTACAATGTATAGTGTAGTAGGGTCGTATACAGGTGGAAACATGCTAGACTTGCTACTGACAGAAAATGATGAGTGGCTTCACCCCCTGTCCCTAAAAACTGGCTTCATAGCTAGTGATAATGGATCAAGAGTTGTTAACTGTATCAGCAATGGTGGCTTTATGAAGGTTTCCTGCATGGCCCACTGTTTAAATCTTGTAGAACAGGAGTTTCTGCAATACCCTGAAATAAAGCAAATGCTGACTGTTGCACGCCACATCTGTGCCCATTTTGCATGCTCTGGAAAGGCCCATGACCAACTTAGGCTACTGCAGATTCAAAATAGTCTCCCTCAGCACTGCCTCAAGCTTAAAGTTGTCACGAGATGGAACTCAACACTTTACATGGCAAAGCAGTTGTATGAGCAGTACAAAGCAATCTCCGACTACCTAGTTATGCACACTAGCCATGACAGTTTAGGCGCCTCAGTGAACTGAACAATGGTGACTCATGGACTCAGTAATAATAATTTTGAAGCTGTTTGAACATGCTACACAGGCAGTGAGTAGTGACACTGCATCTGTTAGTCAAGCCATTCCACTTCTCCGGGTGCTAAGGAAGACTTTGTTGAATACGCAGCCTAGCCTTGATGCGGCTGGAGATGGGTCAAGCTGTGCATTACTGAAACACATGATTACAGTATTAGACAGCAATTGACACATTACCGCTGTTTAGCTTCTCCAGAATTTGGAATTGCCACAATGCTGGACTCATGCTATAAACATGGCATTACATTCATACTGGAGGGAAGGCATGATCGGGTTTAAAATCTGACTGGACAGCTGGTCCAATTGGTTCATGGAGCAGAAAAGTCACATGCAAAGTTCTGCAAACTACAGTATAACAAGGCTGAAGATCACTGTGGACTGAGTACATCCAGTAAGGTGGCTGAGGGGCAAGGGGTGGTGTCAGCTGCACAGTTGTCCATTAATCCACTTTGTGGTGCCTTGTCCCAAGTAGGAATTTGTGACCTAGATGAATCTTGTGAACAGGTGGATGAGTCTTTAAGAATGTGTGCATCACAGATCATGGTTGAGGCCTATTTGGCAGAAAACAGGCATCTGGCAATATTGGATGATCCTTTGGTGTACTGGAGTGGCAAGGTGAATGAATGACCAGTGCTGATGTCAGTAGCACTGCAGTACTTGACCTGCCCACCCTCCAGTGTAAGTGTGGAGAGAGTATTTAGTTCTGCAGGGACCATAGTGTGTGACAGTTGTACTAACCTATCACCTACAAATGTCAGCATGCTGACATTTACCAAGTAGGACAACCACATCTATGTTTGTACTCAGTCACGGTGATGGTCGTGCTGATGATGCAGGCAAAGCAGATCATCCTGGTGGCAGCATCAAATGGTGTACCATTGAGGTTGATTTTGCAGTCATGGAAAAATATTTTCCAAGTGGGTACAGCTCTGGCACTGATGATTTTGAGGGCTGCTTCCTCCTTGATGATGATGAGGAGGATGTTGGTGGGAGGGCATAATAACAAAATTTGCATTCACAAACATCTTCCTGTTACTAAGAACTATCATCAAGGCCACTGATTTATGGTAAATAAGATAATGAAATTCCTTTTGTCAAGACTTGACATGCTGGGAATTGTAGCAGTGATTGTTGGTCTAATTTCTCGATTTCACTGTCATTATGCTGCCCTTCATTTAATATGCAGATAATCAGAATCAACCTCATCCACCTTAGTGAGCATGGCATCTCTTCCTTTAGTGTAGGTAGCCATATCGATAAAAGTTGTGAAATAACACCTTAGAACTACTACAGGCATGAGGAGGAGGAGGAGGAGGAAGATTTTTTTTTCAATTCAAACTTTATTCAATTTTATACAATTTCAAAGAGAAGATCCAATAAACACACATGTGGCTGATACAGTACCAAGATACAGAGATTAGATCAACTCTTCCCTCCTTCCCCTCCCCTTCCCATTTCTTCACACAGGTACAACGTCCAGCAGGCCAGCCGGAATGGGGTGAACCTCTATGAGGCCTGTAAAGAGTACAATGTCAGTATAGGCCCATATCCTCTGAAATTTCTGGGACTGATCATGTAAGTTAGCTATCATATTCTCTAGGCATAGATTTGCCAACAGCTCTTGCAACCATTCACTATAAGCGATGTCAGTCGCGTCCTTTCAATTGCAGCACAAATTTTTCACCGACATGGCTATCAGAGCAATATAAATTTCCTAATGTTTATTGTAATAGGGGAGAAATCTCCCAAAATGCAGATTTCAGGAGTAAGAAATCATTTAATCCCAGTAATGGATCTACCCTCGATCGACTCGCTTACCACAGGGGGACTACTTTAGGACACTCCCAGAATATATGTAGGAGATTCCCTTCATCCTGATGACAATGATTGCACGTACTAGACGACAGGAGTCCCAGCCTAGCCAACTTATGAGGAGAATAATGGTAATTGTGCAAAATTTTAAACTGCATGAGCCGAAGCTTATCATGTCTGATGTACTTGTGGCAGTCCACCCACAGGGAGGGCCAGTTAAACGTTTGGTGGGGAAAAGTGAAGCCCAGAATTGGGTTGGACCAAAACAATCTGGCCATTTCCAATTTTGTAGTATCCCGCAAATCTTGGACACAGCATAGCCAGCATAGAAATCAACTCTGTTCAGTAGGGGTAGTTCGAGAAACCGAGGACAGAGCCAAGAGATTTCATCAATAGAGCCATAACTGGAATATTTTGAACACAACAAAACTCGGGATTTGGGCTTTATGGATAATCTTGAAGGAATTTAACCATGAGTGATCCTCTCGTGTGAAAAAACTAAGCGGACAGTCTCCCAGTTGGGGGATCCACTTCAACTGGAGTGGTTTGCCCTCCACAGTGAGGTTGGGGTTTCCCCACCATGGCTGAGCAGGATCCACAGTATGCTCGTATTTCAGAAAAGCGCATAACTGTGAATGCACTCTCACCGAGACTGCCACCGGGCTACTTTTGAGCAAAGGGGGCAAGGATTTCAACCTAGTATGTAAAAGCGCCCGAGGAGATAGCCCATTAACTTTTATCAAGGAGCCTTCAATATTCAGCCATATAGGGGTGAAGGGACATGATATATCCAGGGACTTTGGTGTAAGCCACCTCATGTAGTTGTTCGCGTGACTAGCCCAATAATATAATGCCATGTGCAGGAGACCAAGTCCTCCTTTTTCCTTGGGAGCTGATAACTTATTATAACTTATCTGGACTTTCCTTGCAGACCAGACAAAATCCAAAATCATTCTATGTAACCTCATGAACCAAGTCAAGGGAATCCAGGTGTTTGAGTGATGAATTAAATAAAATAATTGGGGAAAAATATTCATTTTAATTATATTTATTCTCCCCCAAAAAGACAGGGAAAGCAAGGCCCACCTTATAAGATCTTGCCTGATCGCCGCAACCAGGGGGTCTAAATTCAGTTTTATAATTCTGCCGGGATCCCTTGATAGTCCAACTCCCAAATATTTTAAGGACTTAGTCTGCCAGGAGAACCCCGCCTCCAATACATCTATCTTTGTCGCCTTGTAATTTAAGGGACAACAGTCTTGTCCTTGTTCAACTAGTAATTGGACAGGAACTGAACTCTTCGAGGACTGATGCAAGGGCGGAATGGACATTTGGGGTGGGCCAACTGTAAAAGCAGGTCGTCTGCATAGGCCAGGACTTTCACAGTTTGTTGTTGCACCGTAATACCCTGTATGTCCGGATCCATTGTGATCCTGTGAATGAGGGTCTCTAAGTAGATGTTAAACAGTAAGGGCAATAGCGGGCAGCCCTGCCTAGTTCCGGCAGAAAGTGTAAAAGGATCAGACGTTAACCCATTGTAGAGCACACGTGCAGTTAGATATTTGTATAACGCCTTGATCCAATCCAAAAACAGCGAAGGGAATCCGAAAGTCTGGAGGGAATACCGTAAAAAATTCCAGTTGACTCTGTCGAATGCCTTCTCGGCATCCAGGGAGACGAGCACCGCTGGGTAGTCGGCATCTCTGGTGGCAGAGAAGACATGCAACAGGGTCCTGAGATGGTCCACGGAGGATCTAGCCTTCATGGATCCCACCTGTTCTGGACCTATTATATCTGACAAGATTGGGCCTAAACGGTCTGCCAGAAGTTTAGTAAGGATCTTGAGGTCCTGGTTCAAGAGGGAGATCGGTCTGTAGCTGTGCACTCTATCAGGAGATTTACCCTCTTTTGGTATTAGAGTGATTAAAGCCTAAAATAAGGACTTATCAACTTCCTGCCCCGACAATATATGGCGGAACAGTGTCATCAATGGGGGGGCCAGTTGGGAAGCATACACTTTGTAAAAGTTGGCGGAGAAACCATCAGGCCCCAGTGTTTTATCCTAGGGCAGGTTCTTGATAACCTTAATTATCTCCTCCGGTGTAATGGGAGCAATGAGTGCTGCTTTATGCTTATTGGTGATAGTGGGCAGGGAAAGACAGGAGAAAAACCGAGACAGTTTTGCCAATGATGGGGGCTCCCCCATCGAACTATACAACTTAATATAATAAGTTCTGAATTCAGAGGCTATATCAGGTGAGGCTATTTTCAAGGTATTATCCGCCATGGAGCGAACTGAAGCAATGAACCTATCTGACTCAAGTTGTTTAAGTTTGAGAGCCAGGAGATGCCCTGCTTTTTCTCCCTGGTCCAAGTAGATTGCTTTGGTTTTGAGAATAGTGAATTCAGTCTTCTGTCTCAGCAAGTCTAGATAAGCATCGTTTAACCTCACCAGGTTCTGCCTTTCTGAGTCGGAGGACTGGGATGATAAAGTGCACTCCAACTCACGAATTTGGTGCAGTAGAGATTTAAGTTTCTCCTCGTGCATCCTTTTTCTATTAGATGCCAGGCCAATCAGTTGGCCCCTCAGGTAGGCTTTTAAAGCACACCATTCTATGTCTGGTCTCTTCATTGAGTTGGCATTGATTTCGGAGAAAATTGAGATGTGTTCTGCTATGTATTTAATATTTTCCAGGACTTTGAGCAATTGATTGTTGACCTTCCAATGGCCGCCTTTCATAGGAAAAGATACTAAGGAAATCCAGCACGATACAGGTGAGTGATCAGATAAAGGGCCTGGGTATATGTTCACATCTGATACCCCGGTGATCAAGCTTTGGGAAATCAATATGTAGTCGATACGCGAGGAAGTGTGGTGGACCTGTGAAGTAAATGTGAAATCTTTGACTGTAGGATGAAGGACCTGCCATATGTCAACCAGCCCTGCACTGTCTAACAGCTCCCGGAGTGCACACTGAGCTGGAGAAAGCCCTTTCTGAGATTTATTGGAGTGGTCTAATTGTGGGTCAACAACCAGATTAAGATCCCCTCCTAGCATTAGGGGAGTGTCTAGGTGGGGTGAGAGGATATTGAGTAGTTGCATAGAGAAATAGGGGGAATCGATGTTGGGACCATATACACTAGCCAATAAAATGTCTCTAGTATACAACTTCCCCTTCACAATGATGTAATGCCCCTCTGGGTCGGTAATAATTAAGTCAGGAGTAAATGGTATGGTTCTGCGAATTAGGATCATCACCCCACCTACTTTGAGTATTCCCCTCGGCTGAGAAACATTGACTTATTTGTTGCTTACGAAACATGTTCACCTCTGAGTTTAATAAGTGTGACTCCTGGACCATGATTATATCTGCTGCCAATACGCGAAAATGCTTGAGTAGTTGATGCTGCTTAAGTTTGCGTCTAGCTCCCCTGACATTCCATGTGAAAATACTCACCATTCCTGTCATGACAAAATGCACAAAATTAAACCTGTAAAGACATTATCCAGTAGATCCCCCTGGAGACCGAGCCTGTGTGAAGAAGTCCTCCCCCTGTATTTCCAAAACCAAACAAGTCCCCTATTATATCCCTTGCATGAAATGGGCAATGACCAATAAACCCACCCCACCCCCACCCCTTTGTTCATTCCATGCTTTACGTCTCATGCCGCTGCAATCATCCCTCTCCCTCCAGCCCCCTTATATCTCTAATACAAATAGTAAAACAGTCTCAAATAACCTAAATGTGATCACACACAAATGGTGCCTTATACAAGTATTATAACCAAGAAAACATGAGCCTAAATACAGTATTCAACCTTTAGGGCACGTCCTATCCATAGTAAGTAACTTAAAACTATGAACTTCAGTCCTGTGAAATCTGATTAACACTCTGGGACTACTAACTCCTTCCCTGGGCTAATACACAAAACAATTATTAATGGTAATTGTAACATCTACCCTTACAGTTACTTATGTACTAAACTGTCATTAGCTAAACATTGCTCCCCCTTGTGGGTAGCATTAAGAACCCTTTTCCATTATAACAAACCAGAAGGGGATAAGCACGGCCAGAGGGGCAGTAATAACCAACAGTTGAGGCCATCAGCATAATTAGGAACATCATAGCATTAATATTGGAGGTGCCCCTTATTCCAAATTAATCCCTCCTGGTCTCTTTTACCATAATAAAGGCTACCCAAGAAATCTCGAGCCCAAAAAGCTAACCCTACACCAATTGTCCATCGGTGGAAGAAAGAAACAAAATAAAAGTAATAAGGGGAAAAGTCCCGGCTCAGCATTCGAGTAGCCAAAAAGTCTGTACATTGTGCTAATGTCCATCCACTATACTGGAGCGCCCTCGTGTGGCAGCGTTGCAGTACTATAGGTGGGCACCAAAGGGCTATTGAAACACCTCTTGGAAACACCATAAATATAGCTCTCGACCTCCACAGGGCAATTCCCATTGGGGTAAAACAGCCTCACGTTCGATGGGCTCCATTGCCAGTAGAGATCTTCACAGTGACCCCTCAGGGGTTCCTGAAGAGGTTGGGGAAGGCAAGCCGGAGCTGCGAGGATGCAGTCTCAGGGTCATCAAAGGAGGACCAAGTTTCTGCAATTAAAACCTGTAATCTGGTTGGGTAGGTCATTCTGAACTTGATGCTTGCCGCAATCAGCTTCACCATCATTGAATGGAAAGCTGCTCTTTTCAGTCGGACAGATGCAGGCAAATCCTGAGTTATTCTCAGATTTTTACCCTCCCATTTGATCTCTTACAGTTCTTTGCATTTTTGAAGGAGATGTTGTTTTTCTAAAAAATTCAAAAATCGGAATATCAAAGGGCGTGGTGGGGCACCAGGTGCTGGCTTGGCGCGGAGGGCCCGATGCACCCTTTCTATAATATACTTATCGCCAAAAGGCCAAGGGCCAGCTAATTTATCCAACAGCTTCTGGACAAACAAAATAGTGTCGTGCCCTTCTTCCCCCTCCGGAAGCCCAATTATCACTACATTATTCCAGCGACTACGCCCTTCAAGGTCTTCCACCTTGCATTCCAATTTAACTAAACGCTGTCTGCAGGCACCCAGATCTGGGTCGATCCTATCTTGTCTCTTCTCCAGTGAGGTAATATGGGCAGAGTTGTCTGAGGCCTTTTGAGAGACCTCTTTGAGCTGTGCTGCTACAGTGGCAAGATCCGATGCAAGGCTATGGAGATCCTCCCTAAATGGCCTGAATTCATCCAGAAATCTCTGCAGAGTCAGAGGCTCATGATCTCCGGCTGTAGCAGAGGTGCCTGAGCTTTGATTGGTATTCGAGGCCCTAGGCTTCTTCAGGGCCTTTTCGGGTGTCACTGGCGGAGTGCGTTTCGGCTGCATTTTTTTGCACTCATCGTCCATATCTCTGCCTGGTTATATTCTGCCATACTTTCCGAGGTGGTCCGGAAGGCTTAGGTATCGGTAACAGGAGCAGGCGAGTGACTATAAGGGGATATAGAGACTTTTGATAGTCAGGGGGGCCGGAGCTGCGAGAGGAAGCTGCTATCCTGCACGACGCATCACTGGAAGTCCTGAGGAGGAAGATTTTGAATGTTCAAGTAGTGGTCAGAGTAGCAGTGGTGGTCCATGTACTACTACATCAACCCCTGTCTTTGTGCAGGTTCTCTGCATGGCCCACTGTTTAAATCTTGTGGTACATGAGTTTCTGCAGTACCAGGAAATTCTCCTTGATGATGATGAGGAGGAGGAGGATGTTGGTGGGAGGGCATAACATCAATATTTGCATTCACAAATCATGTACTTTTTCCTGTTACTTAGAACAATCATCAAGGCCACTGATTTCCAGTAAATAAAATAATGAAATTCCTTTGTCAAGAATTGAAATTCTGGGAATTATAGCGGTGTGATTGTTGGTATAATTTCTTGATTTTTCTGTCACTATACTGTCATTCATTTAATATGTAGATAAATAATCAGAATCAAAGAAGGCTAAATATGTACATTATTAAATGAAGCAAATGGAAAATAACATTGGAACCAATTATCAGAAACATAATTTCTGCAGATTAATTGATCTGGTGCAAAATTATGAATTTTGTGCAATTATTTGTTTTTGCCAGGGTGAAGGCTGTCACATTTCCATAATATTACCATTTTGTTGTGGTAAAAAATGAAAAACAGTAGCCTTGACTACCATATGGCAACTGACAAATAATGACATGTTATTAATTTTGACTTCCCTTTTCTTGATTTTACGAGTACAGTTCACAGAATGTGTGCAATCATTTTTTTATCCACAGGCCTCTAAATACAAATATCAGTTGTAGCCACTTAAATACTGCTGACTGAATCAAACATATCCTTCTGACACTGAAAAACAGTAATGCACCCCAGTCACCCTGCTTTTTGCAAGACAGAGACATTGTACCTATGTAAAATCATTGAACCCTCAGCCAGCTACAGCCACCTTGCTTCTTGAGAGAGTGAGACAGTGTACCTGTGCCCAATCTATGAACCCTCAGCTAGCCACAGCCATCCTGATTCTTGACAGTGAGAGAGAGAGACTTTGTACCTGTGCAAAATCTATGAATCCTCAGCCAGCCACACCCAACCTGCTTCTTGAGAGAGAGACATTGTACCTGGCCCAGTCTATAAACCCTCAGCCAGCCATAGCCACCCTGCTTCTTATCACTAATTTACAGTAGGTGTGTACTAATGTCATGTACTATGGTTTTCACTAGAACTGTGGTGTGAATCTTTCCTTTACCTTTTTATAGATGCCACTGTCAACAAATACAGGCAATTGATTTTCATTTTATTTTCTCAGGTTACAGACAGTGTAAACTTGCAGGACTAAAGTACTTACACCACCTAAAAGATAATATCTACAGGTAAGTATCACTCTTACTTCCTCTTTCCTTATTGCTTTAAAATTTTTTCTGTCGGTATAATGCAGTCAACAGTGGTGACATACTGGCTAGATAATATATTTTTTCATCACAGATGGGAGAGGCATACTTCAGTATGTCAGGGTTGTACAACATGTTATCCTGGTCATGAAGACACGTGATGTAATATAAGACTGTGGGCCAGTGCGTGTCACTCACTAAACTTGTTCATTTTTTTAAAGGAATTTACTAATAGCTTGATATTTAAAGCTGAAAATGACAGAAGACAGGAACAGCCACACTGGGAACTGAATGTGGTAGTGCAGTGAACTCCTAATAATTTCTTCTTCAACTGTTTTCAGGTAACATCGAGGTGCTATGGACTGCCGTCAGTGGTATCTTCCAATCAGAAGATGGACAACAGTTAGGATAAGCTGAAGACCTGGAAAGAAGACAAAAACATTAATGAAACTTGTTTTGAAATGATGTCCCACACCTCCCCCAAAAGAAATACTTACCTTTCATGGCTTGACAGTTTCTGTATAGCCAAAGTCATCAACAACCCAAAACACGTGGAAGTGTGCCTATGACCTGAGAAAAAAAATTATCAGAAATTATTATAATACAGTCAAGCACAGCAGTAACCCCCCAACCCATGAATACAAATTAAATGTTATAGCACTGCATTAGGTGTCACTCTGGTAATATTTGTCTCACATGTGGATGTGATCATCATGCCCACCACGGTGAAGGAGAAACATTCCATGTCTATTTATGATGATTCCCTGAAAAGGAACAACATGACAAACTGCTTTCAACACAGAACAAAATTCAATACAAAATAAATGGCTTTGCCTATGAAAAAGCATGACAGTGGGATGAACAATAACTCACCATTGTGCTATGAAGGCACATACAAAGGGCAGCATGTTTTAGTGATGCAGTTGGCCTCAGTGCAGGCAATCCTCTCACATGATACAGTGAAACATATTTCTGGCCTTAGTCTCTTCATCGGGACTTTTCATGCAATTAAAACAGTGGGACAACAGTAGCAGAGGCAGCAACAGGTGTCAACAGGTAATGCTCTCACTTGGGACACTGTGACACATTTCTGGCCTTCCTCTTTTTGGGACTTTTCATGAAATTAAAACAGTGGGACATTCACAAGATAGGACATTTGTGGGGGGGGGTCATGGTAGGTGATTTAATGGTATTGTGATTGTTGTTGTGTGTATGTATACTGCAAAAATGTAACACACTAAACAGTAACCAACAAGTAATGCAGCATGAAAATAAAGCAGCTGTGAAAGAAAACAGTTACAGTTTTGACCTATACTTTTTTATTGTATGGTACATTGGCCCTTATCTAATAAATTGTGTATATGAAGGAGTGATACCCTTATTTCCACTATTTAAGTATGCTGTACTCCTTGTTTTCAGATCTGAAGTAATAATTGCAGCTCTCATTTTACTCTGCCACCATGCCCATGAACCATGTTTTCATCAGTCTTCTCACATGCTTTTACACATCAGTTACTTAAAATAATGTATGAGGGGCAGGAAGATGGGAAGCGTGATGATGCAAAACGCTGGGGAATGAGCTAGGCAGCAGAAGACTGCTGCTCCCCTCTGCCCCGTGACAATTTAATTTGCTTACCGGGGCAATGTTGAAGAAATAAGAGCTCAGTGGGGCTGAAGTTTGCGGGCAGGTTTGGTTTTTATTCTCCTAAACTCAACAGGGAAATGAGAAAAGATATATGCCATTTTGAGGCGGTGATGTTAAGATCCAATTATGATTCTCAGTTCTTCGGCGGTTGAAATTCACAGCAGTAGCAGTCCGGTTTCCAGTTGTTATTGGAGTTCAGTCTTAATATCGTTGTTTTTTGCAAGCTGGGCTTTTGTTTAGAAAAGCACTACATTTGCCATGTGCTGAATCTACTGCCTACTAGAAGTTGTATAGGTAGGCCAATGCCGAAGCCTGTGCCAGTGAGCTGGAATCCCAAAGAGAAAATAAAAGGGGAAAAGCAGCTCTTTTGGATGAAAATAGATCAAATCGCATGGGACTGATGCCCAGATAAGTGAAATTGTTCCCAACTGAACCCTTTATTAATTTTTTCATGAATCTGTCACTACCATATACTGACATTTGAAGCAACAGCATTAAAGAATTTTATGATATGGCTAAACAACATAACTATAACTCTTAAAGCTATACGTTATAACTGCTGGTTTCAACATACATGGTGGACTAAACAGATTAACAGCCCTTGAACTTTATTGCTTTAATATTTTAGAGGAGATGTCTCCTTTAAACTCAGTTCATTTATCAATTCTTACTTTGGTGAAGATAAATGGATACCTTAATTACCGAACTCTAAACATCTTGGGGAGGGGCAAATTGACATCTTTTTTCCTTCTCTCCTGCATATGGGAGAAGCACAGCAAAACATTGAAGTACAGGGAAAAAGATTATCTGAGATCTTTAAGGTTTTTAAAAAGATTATTTCCCCAAGCAGAACTGCAAGTGCTGTTAAAACCACACAAGAAGCTAAAATTGATACAGAGACAAGAATTAAAAAAATATAAGTAACTATGACTACCATTTAAAAATTGCTGTGACTTAACTAGTTTACATCTAAATATGGCCCCTAAAACTGAGGCAAAAGAAAAAATAAAAGGGAAAAATATTAGTAGAAACAAATCTTTACATTCCCCCAGAGACTGTATAATAATAACAGCTACTTCAAGAGAAGCCCCTGAGGTCCTATCAGATTTTCTAGCAGAACAAGCATCTAGCTTGAATACAGATACAGGAGGGCTAGAATCTCCCATTTCTCCTGCACCATCTACCTCAAAAAAATTGAGTGAGGATTCAATAGATGCACCTCCAGTATGGGCATTGCAATTGATCCAAAATATAGCAGAAGTGCAAAATACGATAGAAAAACTACAAAGCATTCCATAATCTATTAAAGAACTTTCAGACAATATTTCATATCTTGACAGTAAGCTGGAGAACAGCCTAAAATGACTAACTTAATTGGAAAAAAAGGCAAAGTGATATAGAAGATACTGTGACCCCCATTAAAAAAGAGGTGGGATCCCTAAGAAAGCAGCAGCTGAGTATAGAAGAGAAGATGGATGAACAAGAAAACAGGGCCAGGAGGAAAAACATTCAGGTTTTTGGCATCATGATGGACTGGGAAAAAGAATTTCCATGGCAGAACATTATGAAAGATATATTGCTAAGTTACTAACAACAGATCAAGAGACACCTGTTATTGATAGGGTCCATTGGTTAGGGGTCCTTAAAGATCCAAAGAGATCTAGACCTGTCATTGTTAAAACTCTAACATCAGAAGGGGAAAATCAGATTATGCAAGCTTTTTATAAGCATAAGAACTTTCTATATAGGGATCAGTTAATTGTTTTAAGAATGATTGCTCTAAACTTCTGTGGCAGCAAAGGAAAAGATATGGGGATACAACGCAAGTTATGGACTGAAGATATAAAGGCATATGTTGTATTTCCAGCAAAGTTTAAAGTGTTATTAAATAATCAAACTATAATTTATAGCTCTGTGACTGAGGCTTTGTTAGATTTAAAATTGTGATTACCAAATTGGTTTGCTGGATATGAGAATGGTTAAAAACTCTTATGGTAATGGCAGACATAGATTGGTACGAGAAAGGGTTATATGTTGTGGGGGGGCTAGCTCTATCCAGTCAGTTGCACCAAGTGGTGATAGGGGATACCATCTTAGTCTTAGGCATCAGGAAGGGGGCTATAAGGTATTTAGAAATTTGGAATTATTTAAGGGACACAGGTAATGGACTGTCAAAATAATATGGGGTAAAATGTGACCAGTAAAATAGTTTGCTGTGTTGGGTTCACTAGTGGGTTGTACCGGGAATGTAAACAAGGACCTTCATGGGAGAATTATTGGATTCAATTATTGATAAACAAGGCGGAATAATCCTAATAAAAACAAAAATTGCTGAGGAAATTATTATTTTTGGATCAATATATGCCCCCTTTAAAGGTTATAATAATTTCCTGGCAAAATTAAATAAACTTATGTATACTTGGAATGAAGGCACTTTTATACTAGGGGCGATTTGAATTGTACTTTGAACCCAGAATTAGACAAAATCTCAAGGGTACTAGGATGGGATTAATATAAAGCCAAATCATATTACAGAATTTTTTGGATCTTAATAATTTAGTAGCCACTTGGAGGGAATTAAATGGAGATACTACGAATTATACTTATTTTTCTTCCAGATATAAAGCTCACTCTAGACTGGATTACATTTTTATGTCAAAGGAAATGATGGTTAATAACCAAAGATTATGGGCAAAAATTGAAACTAGATTGGTCTCTGAACATAGTCCCATAACTTATGGGTTTACATTCTGGAATGTAGGGAATAGAAACAATAAATTGTGGAGATTAAATAATTATTTGTTGCAGGACAAGTCCTTGTTGAGTACCTTTTCTCAAAATATAGGGTATTTTATTGCAGAAAATGAGGTCTCTCATATTAACATAATAGACTGCTGGGATGCATAAAAAGCTACCTTATGGGGGCTTCTAATTTTGGAACTCTCCAGGAAGAGTAAAAGGAAAATGAAACAACAAAAGGAGATAGAGGAGACATTATTTAATTTAGAAAGGGCAGTAAAATTGGGGGATTTATCAAAAAAATGAAGTGCTAAAAAATCTTAGGAAGTTAATAGAATCCACCGATTATTTTCAAGTGAAAAGTAGCTGGGCATGGCATAACAAAAACTGGAAGACAAGTAATGAAGTAATAGAGAAGACCCTTTCTGCTAGGATTCAAGCTATGGAGAAACAAAAATCAGAGTTAGTCTCACTAACAACTGAAGCTGGGAAGACGCTTTTGGATCATGCAGGAATTTTGGGTGAATTTTTTTAATTCTACTCTGGACTTTATACTTCAGAATGTTCTCCCTCTATTAAGGAGATAGAACATTATGCCCACTTTATTAGATCTAAATTAAATTCAGAAGACTTTGATAAATGAAGTCTCAGAGGTGGAAATAAGAGATACGATACATCAGATGGCAAGAGCAAGGACACGGGAGTCGATGGCCTTCCTTTGGAATTTTATCTAGCATTAGAAAACACAATGGTACCTATTCTATATTCATTATTATACAATGGAAAGAAAATGTCCTGGTCTCTGACTGGTCAATCTTGGGCTGGACCTGTGATGTTATCCCAGCACAACATCACGGGTCTAGTCTCAGCCTCACTGTGAACCAATGCAGATGAGCTACATGAGCTAGATGACCTCTCTTTTTGCATCTCCTCTTAAGAAACAAAAATATTTCTCCACACTAAAAGACATTCTTTAAAATTATTTTTTATTTCATATATAACAACGAGCTATTGTATAATAGCAATAATACCCTCCAGGGTGTGTGTCGTTTGGGATAATGTCACACCTCAGTTGTTGGATGCACTTGGCCTGCGGCCTCTAGCCCAACTACTTGAGGTGTGACATTATCCCAGCATGACACGCACCCTGTTGGGCATTATTGCTTAAATAAATCAGATCATTAAGACCACAAAATTACTCCAGTCATTTTCTCAAGCTTATATATCAGTAATATTGAAACAAGGTAAATCAAATAAAATTGAAAATTATAGACCCATTGCGATATTAAACACAGATTGTAAAAGTCTGGCAAAAGACTTAAATAATAGAATACTTCCTTTCCTTCCTAAATTAGTATATAATAAGCAGATTGGTTTTATTCCAAAGAGAAAAATTCAAACAGGTCTGACAAAGATTCAATTTTTGATTGAATACTTACAAAAAGCTGATTTTCCTGCTATTTTTTTGGCACTTGATGCAATCAAAGCATTTGATAAAATGGCGTGGAGTTATTTGTGTCAGATATTGAAGGCCTTCGGTCTCCCGGATGTCTTTGTTGCCTCTACTCAAACTTTATATTCTGCTTCCGAAGCTTATATTAAAGTAAATGGGAAACACTCTGAAAAGATATTACTCCACAAATAGGTCAGACAGGGCTGCCCATTACCCCCCACACTCTCTTTGTTCTGGGATTAGAACCCCTTTTAGAAGAGATTAGGGCAAACACAAGTATTCAGGGCATTAAAATAGGCCCAATGGAGATGAAAATAAATGCCTTCGCAGATGATGTTCTTTTAACACTTCAAGACCCTATTCATAGTATTGGGGAGTTAGATCAGGTAATAAAGAGATTTTCAAAAGTAGCAGGATATAACATTAATGACAGAAAGTCAGAAATGATAACTTTTCATATTCAAGACCTTAAACCAATTCAATGAACCATATCAGTAAGTGTAAAAAGTCAAGGTATGAGAAATTTGGGAATAAATATTCATAATCAGATAGGCCCTATGTTTAATTTAAATTTTAAAGAACTAGGGGACTCGGCCAGAAATAAATTACAATGTTGGTCCAAGATTCCCCTATCTCTCAGTGGAAAAATTCAGGTTATAAAATTGATGATAGTCCCTCTTTTATCTTACAGACTACAAACATTAATGGTCCCAGTATTGCTTTCCTAGTTTAAACAAATAAATAAATATTTCAAGAATTTTATTTGATATAATAAATGTCCCAGAATTTCACGGGAAAATCACTTCTTCCAGTAGATCAAGGAGTGTTGGCTTGTCCAGATATGGAAAATTATTTCTTATCCTACCAAATGAAAAGAGTTTTTATGTGGGCTTTACAAGAAGATCAGGATAAAACTACTCTGAGTTTTCTTAATGAAGTAATATATAACTCTTGCTTACAACGAATTGACTTATCCCAACTTGTCTTTACAGCTAGGGAATTTAAAAATTCCAAGTCCATTATAATAAAATATTTGGTGGCAGCAGTAATCAGATACATAAATAACGTGCATTGGGACTTACATCTGTCTCCAGAAAATCAGATTTGGAACAATCCTAATTTTAGGATAAGAGGAACACTTTTATAGAATAAGGTCTGGAAAAAGATAGGAATTAACAAATGGAGCCACCTTATAGAAAATGGGAAGATTATAACATGGAATAGGCTTAAGGACAAATATCAGTAAGATTTATTACATCCTATAGTATTTAATCAGTTGGTAAGAATTTATGGGAAAGATTATTCAAGATGGGAAAGGGCTCCTAATAATAAAATATTTGATTCCAAATTAAAAACTATAAAGTCCAATGACTTTGTCTCTATTTTTGCTTGGTTAAATGGAAATGTACAAAAACCTTATTCTCAAATATATAAATTAACCATTCAAAAATGGGAACAGTAATTGTATTTTTTTCTATACTGATATACAGTGGAGGTTAACCATTAATATATCATCTCATTATAAGCTTTCCAGAGATAAAGTAATACAGTACAAGATATTAAACAGAGCATATTATACACCTCATAGATTATTTAAGATGAAATTATCACAGGATGATCTTTGTTGGCATTGTAGAATCTTTTCAGCAGATATGCTACATGTGTTTTGGAATTGTTTAGCAATTAAGACATGGTGGATAAAATCATTTGAAATTTTGAATCAAATTGGTGTTGATGTTTCATATTGGGATGATATGAAGATCATAGTACTTGAAATGTACAATATAAAGACATTGGAGATGACTCCAAGATGGGAGCAGTAGTTGAGGGGGAAGAGGGGAGGTTGGCCCTGCAAGGGGACCTGGACACCCTGGAAAGCTGGACTCACACATAGAAATTAAATTTCAATATCACTATGTTTAAGGTGTTACATCTTGGGTGGGGAAACCCTAAACACAGGTACACCCTGGGAGGGGAGGTGCTGGAGACCTCAGCAGGGGAAAAAGACCTAGGGGTCATGGTGGATGTATGTATGAATAACTCTGAGCAGTGCAGGAGAGTGGCTAGCAAGGCAAACAAGATGTTGAGATGCATCATAAGGGAGATCACCTCTAGGAGCAGGGAAGTGATTCTGCCACTGTACAATGGACTGGTTAGACCACACCTTGAGTACTGGGTACAGTACTGGAGACCACACTTGAAGAGGGACATACAGCTCCTGGAGTGGGTACAGAGGAGGGCAACTAAGATGATATGAGGACTAGGGGATTTGACGTATGAGAACAGACTTGAGGAGCTCTGCCTGTTTTCATTGGAGGAGAGGAGAGACGGGGAGGACATGATTGAGGTCTTCAAGTACCTCAAGGAATAAATAGGGTAAACATGGAGGGGATCTTTAGACTAAAGCAGGGAGGTATCACCAGAGGGCATGGTTTGAAGTTGGAAGGTGGAAGGGTGAGGGGGGAAAAGAAGAGGAGGTTTTTCACTTAGACGGTGGTGGACCCTTGGAATGTACTGCCTGGTGAGCTGGTTCAGAGATCCTCAGTGGAGGTCTTCAAGAAAGGGTGGGACAGACACAGAAAGTGGATGTATCAGATGATGGCCTAGCCCAGGGAGGTGAGGATGGATGATTGGGGTTTCTGGAACACAAGGGGGGGAGGACCTCGGCACCCAACTAGGGATCTGAGGTTTGAGCAGACTCGATAGACCGTAAGGCCTAATCTGCTGGCAATTAGTATGTTAGTATGTTAGATAAGAACCAGAACATTATTTTTCAAACCAATATTATATCTGTTAAAAGACTTGTCTTAAAATATTGGAAACAGGCAACAGTGGGGGTATCTTTCCTACATATGAACGGAGACAGCAGATTTTGTCAGCACATTATAACTATGGTTATTTTAGTGATTTCATCCTAGTATGGCACCTATATAATAAGGAGTTGGAAAAATGGGAAGCAGAAGATTTTTTGGGGAGAGGTTGAAATGTTTAATGACTAAATTCATCCTTCCCTTATTGATTAAGAGTAGTAAGATGTTAATATTTAATTCAATATCTCATTCCTTTCTCTGAATTCAACTAATATATCCTGGATTAGAACATTTATTGTATTTATGGTACATTAATGCACTCCATGGTTCTTCCTTTTTACAACTGTAACTAACTGTCCTTTATAAACGTACATATACATGTATTATCATATACTCAAATAAAAATATTCTTTAAAAAAAATTACTTAAAATAATTTGTGCTGTGTCTAAAATGAAGTCATATCCAGCAAACAGTGCTTCATGACCATATGGAACAGTAGCTTTTAAATAGCAGCTGGGAATACTGTTGAAAACAAGATAACATTAAAATGAGCACTGCTTTCATTATTTCAGATATAAAAAAACAATGGAGAAATGCAAAATAAAATACATGGTGTAAAGAAAGGTATAATACAATAAGTAGATAAGGGCAAATTAAAACTGTAATACAAAAAGTATGGGTCTAAATTGTCAATGGATTATTGCACTGCTGCTTTAATCAAATATAAGGAAAAAAGTCATAATCCTAATTAAATCACATCACACCGCCATTATGCTTTCTGCAATAGAATGGCACTTTCTCAGAGTTCTTACTTATTTTTTTTTTAATTTTTAAATGTCATAGGGTCTGCATTACTTATTTTCTTATTTTTTAAATGTCATAGGATCTGCACAATGGCGGATGTTGTGCACTTTCATTACAGGTGAAACTGTGATGCCTCAATGCCCACTGCAATAAAAGTGTATTGAAAAGGGTGTTTAGGTGCCACAGTTTAAAATGAAATTAAATGAAAGCATGCAGTGTCTGCAATCATGACTCATTATAAAAATAAAGTAAGTAGTAAGAAAAAAAAATCTATTGCAGAAAGCCTAGTGGGGTTGGGGGGCATTTGAGGGAGGTGGGGATTTAGCATTATGAGTGTCAAGAAATACAGGACTAAAAAAAATCTACATCAGGAAGAAAACACTATTTAAACATAAATTACATATTTTGTATGGAAAAAATATTGATTAAGAAAAAAAGGAAAAGCGAAAGACAGTTATTTTGGGGGTAGATTTGTTTAAATAATATTTTTTTACTGGGCCTGTGGGGGCTGGAGCTGACCAACAGTAAGTGTTGTAATATGCTTATTATTTCAGCGTTCTGTTCCCTTATATGGTTCAGCTGCTGGCATGCACCCTCCACGACATTCCATAAGACTTCCACCTCACTCCATAACACAGGCAGGTCAGCCTGTGTGACAGGCATTTGGGATGGATCGCACTTGCAGGCAGCTGTGGGAGCCACCTCTGGTTCTGCTTCCCTGTCCATTCATCATCAATGCTGCAGACACACTCCCTTTTCAACATCTTCCACTGCAGGAGTGGCTGGTAGTTCCTGTAGCTTCACATCCCACTTGGCATGGTGAGGCAGTAAAAGGTGAGTTCTTTGCCCATCCATGCACAACTAGCTGCTCTTGTGACCACGACGCACAAGCACTTCACATAGCTTGCATTTAACCACCATTGAGTCACTGGGGAAGGAGATGAAAAATTCCCAAATGGGTGAGCTGAGGCGAGGACCATGTACAGGCAGTGGGGGGGGGAGGCACCAGATACTATTGCCTGCTGTGCTACACTTGGTGGAGGGGCAACAAGCTGCTGCTGTAGTTTCTGCTGCTGCTGTTGCTGATGATGATGGTGTTCTGGCTGCTGCTGTTCCTGCTGCTTAGGATCCTCATCACTGGTAGCCACCAGTGCTTTAGTGCTGGCAGTGGCTGCAACACTCATCACCAAAGAAGGGCACCACACGGCCACTTGCAACATTGGGCTGTGACTGTGAGGGAGTGCTCGAGGTAGAAACAGTACCTTGGTTGAGGTGAAATAGACACCCAAGGCCACCACGCATTCAGGGACCCCACTGCCCACCACTTTTGCCACCTCTCTCTACATTAACAAAAATTAAAGGTCAACCAAAACTAAAACAAACAAGCATTTGTCAATGCTGAATGTTTGCTTGCTGGCATTAGCAGTGGAAGTGAAGGAGTTAGACAGATGCAGTATAGGAATGGCAGTTAAGTATACAGACGATGGGGTGCAGGTGTGTGGGGAAGTGGGGTGTACAGAAGGTGGGCATGGTTTGGGGGCAAGAGAGTCAATGAGGAACAGTTTTCTTCTGTTACAGGGTTTTTTAAAAAAAAGACGACGCAGAACTTTTGCCACGCTGGGGTGGCTCCCAGCATGGTACCTGGAGGTTTGTTTGGGGGGCAGTGGAGACAACGGGGGATTGGACACACCCATTGGCCATACAGTGTGTGGGGGAGCACATGACAACACTAGACGTTTGCCACTCTGTGGTGGGCTCCCAGTGTGGCACCTTGAAGTTTGCTTTTTTGGGGGGTCACTGGAGCCGATGGGGATTGGGCACCCCATCGGACATACAGTGTGTTTGGGGGGGAGTATGCATGTGCCAAGGAGGATTGGGCACCCTCTCAGCACACAAAGAAATGGGGGGCTCATCATGCCAGGAGATGCAATGGTGTACAGCTGAAAGAGAATGATTGCTAAGGTAGTGGACGATTAGGCAATTTACATATTTACATACTACTGATGGCACAGCAGTATGCAAATTGCCCACATGTTACCAGTGCTGATTGTAGTGGTCTTTCTCTTTCAACTGTACGCTACTGCTTCTGAACTGCTGTCATAGACAGCTTGGACATTCATTGGTGCCCTGCTGCCTCTCCTGCAAAAGCGATCAGGGCATTGGAAGCAGGGGTGCCACACCTACAAAAACTTGTATGGTGGCACTATGTTTCTTGCGCATGCATGCAAGCAAACATAAAAACTACTAGTAAAAGTGCTAGCACTCAAACTACAGTAACTAAAACTAAGTATCTAAAAAAACTGCTTGTTTAAACTAAAATAAGGTTTCAAATGAACTCAAAGTGTCTGCAAAACTTAAAAGAATACAAAAACTTTAAAGCACAAAAATCCCTAAATAGATCGAGTTAGTTAGCGACTAGAGCAAAAAAAACACACAACAAACACACACATTGACTATCCAGCTCCTTCTCCAAGAGAAAGTGAAACTAGTTCACTGACTTCCTGCCTAATTAACTGTCTGCCTGCATGATGTGGCCTGCAGACAGTCAGACACGTGATCTGTGGGCTGTTTTTTACCAACTTCACCTTCTCAAACTGTAACTCAAAAATTGCATAGTGCTACATGAATTCGAAGTTGGGCACTCTGAGTTAACTTCATGGGCATACTAAAACTTCGCTGCATCTCTAGTCAGCAGTGCTACAGACTATAAGTTTAAAGAAAAGCCCATGCCACCAATTGAAGTTTGTAAAATATTGGCAAAGCAGAGGTGCTGAATGAGTTCTTCTGTTACATCTTCACCAGGGAGAAAGATGGACCAGTGCCACTGGGGAGAAGAGGAGGAGAAGGGGGTGGTGAACCCAGATAAAGTGACAGAGGTGGATAAGAAGAGGACAGGGCTTCTAGCATTGAAGGTGGACAAATCCTCTGACATGGATTGCATACACCTAAGGGTGCTAAGGGAGCTGGCAGAGGAGTTTCTGGATCTACTGGCTAGACTGTTCAATAGTTCTCTGCAGTCAGAAGTGGTATTACATGACTGGAGAATGGCACATATAGTGCCCATCCATAAGAGTGGTCCCAAGAATGACCCAGGAATTTACAGGCCAATCAGTGTGACCTCAGTATTTTTCAAACTCATGGAGACCATACTTAAGGAAAGGTTGGTAGAGTATGTAGACAAGCATGGTCCCCAGGATGTGAAGCAGCATGGGTTTATGGGAGAGAGGTCATGTCAAATTAATCTAATTGAGTTCTTTGACTGGGTCACTAAAACAGTGGACAGGGTTCAAGCAGTGGACATCATTTACCTAGACTTCAGCATGGCCTTTGACTCTGTATTCCATAAAAAGTTGATCGGGAAGTGTGTGGATCTTGAAGTGAGGAAGAAATTGACCAGATGGGTGGAAAACTGGCTGAGGGGCAGGTTGCAGAAAGTGATGGTAGAGGGTGAGCTATCTAGCACCAGCAAGGTCAACAGTGGGGTCCCGTAGGGGTCAGTGCTAGGGCCAGTGATGTTTAATATCTTCGTAAATGTTATTGGGGACAGCATTAAGGGCAAAATGTGCCTATTCATTGATGGCATCAACTCTCTGTGGGAGGACGGACACAGCAGAAGGGATACAGGACCTAAATGAGGATTTGGAAACACTTGAGAGGTAGTCTGTGATTTGGTAGCTTGGCTTCAATATAAAGAAATGTAAAGATATGCACATTGGGGCCAGAACCCCAGGATGGCATTCATTCTGGAAGGGGTGCAGGTATCTGCATCGAAGGTGGAGAAATATCTGGGAGTGATGATCATTAGTGACCTGAAGCATACCACACATTGTAGGAAGGCAGCAGCAAAGGCAAAAAAAATGTTAGGCTGCATTGTCAGAGGGATCAGAATCAGGTGAGAACAGGTAATACTGTCCTTGTACAGGTCATTAGTAAATCCATGTGGAGTACAGTGTACAGTACTGGTGCCCATACCTTAAAAAGGACAACCTGCTGGAGATGGTCCAAGGTAAGACAATGACGATTATAATGGGCCAGCAGGGTAGATCATATGAGGAGAATCTGGAGTCCCTGAACTTGTACTCCCTGGAGGAGAAGAGAGAAAGAGAGAGCGAGAGAGAGAGGGGACATGATTAAGTTCTTCAAGTATTTGAGGGGAATAAATACAGTATGGTGGATAAGGTGGGTTAGACAAAAGAGGGTGTGCACAAGGCTAAGTGGTGCTCTCAACACATATCTCGAATTACAAACATCCAAGTTAAGGCACACAGCACCACATATTATGCTGAACACCAAATCAAATATTTAAAAAAAGGGTTTATTCCATAAAAACATGCCTGATGCATTTCAGGTCTTAACTCGACCCTTTCTCAAAGGCTAACACCAGAAATGCGTCAGGCATGTTTTTATGGAATAAATCCTTTTGTTTAAATACTTGATTTGGTGTTAAGTGTAATATGTGGTGGTGTGTGCCTTAACTTTGATGTCTGTAATTTGGATAAGGTGGGTCTCTTTAGGGTAAATGGAAACCGGAACACAAGGGGATATAGTCTCAAATTGTAGGAGGAGAGGTTCAAGAGGGAGGCTATGAGGCACTTCTTCACTGTGAGGGTGGTGGCAAGTTGGAATGTGCTTCTGGAAGAAGTGGTTTCATCACAGATGGCAGGCAGCTTCAATGGAGGCTGGGAAAGAGTTAGAGGAAAGTAAGGGTTAAGAGAGGGGCAGACAAAGGGGAGTGGAGGGACGTATACTGGCAAGGGACAGGGTCAGTAGCTTAATCTGAGGCTCTTGCAACACAAGCAGATTAAATAGACCAAATGGCCTTTTTTTGCTGGCTTCTTCATATGTTTGTATGTAAGTTTAGAAAACAATACCAGCATTTAAACACATTTCAGCCTGCATTTCTCATTAGGTCATGTTTTTCCTCTGTTATTTATTATGGAGACCATCATTTACAGTATATGCAGACGTGATCTTTCCTCCTTCAGAGTTCATCTGGTCTTGTTTTCCTACCTGAAGTTACAGTACACTGTTTGGGGGGATCATAGTTAGTCCCCTGGCAACTGATTGAGATATCATAACAGAGGATAATGATAATAAGGTAAACAGTGCAGTTAGTTAAAAACAAAACAATACATATATAGTCTGTCTTTTTGTTCTAACGACAGCCAGTTTAATCTATTATATATTGTACAATGGCAAGAAAAATTCTATGAAACTGATTGGCTGGCTGCTGCCCCGTAGAGACAGTGATGTTATTAGACAATAACATCACTGTATCTAGGGCAGGCACAAAGAGGACCATAGTACAGTGAAACATATCCCTCCGTGATCCGGTATCCTGAAGCCCACACAGCATTACATTTCTCCGCTCACAAGCTTGCCAGGAAAATTCACAGCCATAAGCACAATTTCAAACTTACTCAACCAAAGCCATGAGGAACTGACCCTCCATAAGCAACCCATGGAAAGCTTTTTTTTTGTGACATTTAAAAAAAAAACAGCCACACCTATCAGCAGATTCCAGTAATTGTAAATGCCACGCCCAGACATCCTCCACTCCCCAACTGCCTTAACACACGGGCGCCAACTACTTTCATGGCACTCCTCTGCTGTTCTCCCAAAGATTAAAAAAAAAAACACTTTGCAGCCTTTTTCACAGTTAAACAAAGCTGGATACCAAGCATCTTCTTGGTGTAAAGAGTGCACCCACACATTCGCCGCTTTCTGACCTCTATAAGACCCCAATCACAACCTGTCTGAAGTCACTAATAATGGTGCCACACAGCATCTTCAATGGAGTTCTGAGGTGTTCTCCCAGTACAAAATCATGAATACTACAAACTGTACTGGGAGAACACAGAAAACCCAGAACAGACATGATCGACCCATCACAGGTTAGCAAGGCAACTTGAAGAGTAGCGCATGTGAAGTTCAAAAGTGCTGCGATCTCCTCTCAGCCATGGCGCTCAATTGAAAAGTAATGAGTACTAGGTAATGCTTATTTTCAAAACCCAAAATACACAACAATACAACTTACAGTAACAGAATGACCCAACAGCAAGAAGAGCAGTAAACCCAAACCAACAACAAGAAATGGGGGGGAAGGATGTGAAGATAGTTCAGACATGTAGACAGCATGCAATCTACAGTGCCACCTGCTGAGCAGCGACAGAAAGGAACTTCTTTTTTCTTTAAGTAGTCTTCCACACGAATAAATCACTAAAAAATAAAATAAAAAAAAGTATCTATTGTATTTTTTAAATTCTAAATATAAGGAGCCATTGTATAATAGTAATAAGGCACTCCAGGGTGTGCATTATTGTGTAATAGCATCACTTCTCAGGCGTTGAATGCACACCGCTCATGCTCCAACCACCCGAGGTGTGAGGTTATTATACAGTAACACACTCCCTGTCATGCGTTATTGCTTAAATATACAATGATGTTCTCTAGATTTGCTTCAAGAGCAAAATCTAGAGAACATCATTGTACATTATATAATAGATTGAACTGACCGTCACAAGACAGACTTCATATGTTTTATTTTTAACTTCCTGTACTGTTTACCCACTAATACTTTGTCAGCATTTTTTGACCAGAAACAGAGTATGATAGTCTTGAGATCACATGACACAGTAACTCTAACAATACTTCTTTGCAGAACTACAAAAAACAAAGACCAGAGCCAACACAGTGGTGCTGAGGCCTGAGACACTGGACACGTTACCTCACACCATGCTGGAGACCCTTGTTTGGGAACAAGCCAGATTCATCAGAAGGGGGGGGGGAGAAGGATTGCGCAGTCACAAGGCAAGCTCTCCTCTCTCAGGGAGGGATCCTGTTGTCCCCCTCCCATAGTTCCACTGCCCCCAGATGAAGCCCTCAGGGTATTGTAGGTGGGTGGGCAGCATGGAGATGGAGATGGAGGGTGCCACAGAACCGCAGTGTGTGCATGCCTTCACACATGCACATACGGCCGTGGCATGGGCCACGGGTAAACGGGCATGAAAAGCCTGGGAGAAAAATGTACATTGAATAAACAAAAAACAAAGAGGATGTAAGCAAAGTGCAGTCACAATATGGAATAGTTCACCAGATCATTTACAAAATTTTCAGAATAGTCAAAACTTTGAAACCTCATTAAAGGAGTTACTTATAACTGAGACACGGTGTAAATGTAGATGGTTTATGGTAATTTGAGATTCAGCTTCTATTTAATAGAGAGAAGTAATACATTTTAATATTAATTGTTATTATAATTCTGTTATTCGTATTAATTGTGATATGTTATATGTATGTTTATTGCAATGTATGTCCTGTCCTACAACTAGGTCAATCCTATAAAAGGGCCATGTGGCACAATGCTTTTTATCCTGAAAACATTTTAGATTAAAAATGACTACAAACAGAGAATAAGCAACAGGGGTAGGGAAACTCCAATGGATTAAAATCCTGTTTTCATGTACATTTCATCCTTAATATAACATGGGAAGAACACATCTACACATGATATATAATATACTAGCAGAATTGTTGATAACTATATTTTCAAACATTTTCTGTAGGGTATCAGCTGCTCTTTAAAAATCAATGGAAAATATAATATTTATGAATCACTTGTCTTCGATATATAAATGTGGTCAACAAGGACACATCATGCATTATGGGGCCCGCTCCCTAGAAAGAGATATGCTACACCTGTTCTTTATGGAACAACTGTAGAGGGGTGATGTCACCCAGAAGGACATTGTTTCTTTGGCTTTTTAGACATTCCAATAGTGGTACCACTATGTGGTGAGAGTGAAACCATGTATGTTAAGAGTTTTAGGTAACATGATGATGTATGCTACAAATAATGATCCTCTACATGTCTGTATAATATGCATAGTTTGTAAATGCTTCCTGTCTGGGAGTTGGAGGGAATGAAGCAGGCCTTGTGTATGTAATAATCTGGGAACTTAAAGCTGACCTTAAAAAAAATACTGATGTCTGAGATGTACAGTACTTATAGCAAAATATTCTTTATAACACAAGGGTTGTCGCATTTCCCCATAGACAAAGACTGACACATAATAAAAGTAATACCATTGTTTGCAAGATTATTTTTTCATAAATACTATAAATCTAACATCAGACTGATAATATTATGAAAAATAATCTCATATGCAAGTTCAGCTTAAACTGCAACCACATTTTGGGATAATCACATGGCAAAAAATGAACTGAATGGAGACAGGATGGTCCTTATTTGCCATCAACCTCAATGTTTCTATGAGATTGATGTCAGTAAGCAGTTTAAAATTGTTCCTTGTATTTCAGTAATTTCAACCCTGAGGACAGTTTGGGCTTGATTTTCAGAGTCCTTAGATCCACGTAAGTTGCAGTGATCGAGGGCTGCAGCAATCTCAGGATGCATCAGGGACCCAGCACCATATTTTTAAAAAAGAGAGTCCCTGCACCTAAGACCCAAGATTTGCTGCATCTGAGGGTTGCACCAAAAAAGTGGCACGACTACGGGCATTGGCAGAAGAATTGGTCAAGCCGCCCCTGCAAAACATGCAAGGGACCACAAATTTGGGTGTGTGAAAATGGCTGCAAGATGGGAACTGGGGGCATACAGAGCAATGTGGTGGCATAAGGAGTGATGGGGGCATGGTGAGACCAGTACCTTGCCAAAGGTGCATGTAGCCCTGGCACCTGCCTCAGAGGTGCCACTTACCACAACACCATAGGTGGGCAACAGTTTGCCTCCATGCAGTAGGCCAAGCACCAGGGCACTGGCTGTGGTGCCCAGTTACCATCCCATCCACCACCAGCACCACACACCTTGCAGCCACTGCTGCCTGACTCTGGCATTCTGGTGTGTAGCACCTCTGGCGCAGGTGCCCAGCCTGCATACACCTGTGGCTGGATCCTGGTTCCTTCTTGCCAACCCCATGTACCAGGTCCAATTGGTTGTCTTCATGTCTGCAGGGCATCCCTGCAAGGTGCCACCTCAGCACCCTCCCAGTGCTGCTATGCCCCATTGCTCCTTATGCCACCCGTGTGCTCCTTATGTCCTGGTCCCCATCTTGCCACCCCCCCCCAATTGTCACCCTGCCCAACAATCATGCAGGGACCTTAGCTCATCTCCAGACTGTTCCTACCCGAGTCCCCTGTTGTGCACACAGTGAGGCTTATAGAATCCCAAATAAGGGGGTGGCGTAGGCCCACCATGGTGCAGCCACCCAGCTGACCTGGCACATTGACATGTCTGTGGCAAGGGTGGTGCAGGGGGGCTTTGCTGCATGGCATCCCAATTTCACCCGGCCAGCATTTGAAAATCATGATTTCTGCAAACTTTGACCCAAGGTGCCATTTGCATCATACACCTTTGGCACAGGCACCTTGCATCATAGTTTACCTTCTATAAATTGAGCCCTTTGTCTTTTCCAAAGAAACATAGAAACGTAGACTTTGACAGCAGATAAAGACCACCTGGCCCACCTAGTCTGCCCATTTTCCTAGCTACTAGATAAACTGCAGATCCTAGTTAACCAACAGTCTATTTCTTCCTACCTCCTCCACAAGAATTGCCTTATGTCTGTCCTATGCATTCATGAATTCCTTCCACTGTTTTTGACCCCATGACCTCCCCAGGATGGCTGTTCCATGCGTCCACCACCCTCTGTATGAAAAAATACTTCCTCACATTGTCCCTAATCTGTCCCCCCTCTATCTACAAATTGTGTCCCCTTGTTCTTGCACATCTCTTTTTCTGAAAGATGCTACCCTCTTGGATTTTGCTGATTCCCTTGAGGTACTTAAAAGTTTCTATCATGTCCCCTTTCTCCCTTCTTTTATCAAGGGTATACATATTAAGCTCCTTTAGTCTCTCCTCTTATGGCTTCTGTTGCAGACCCTGCACCATTTTAGTTGCCCTCCTCTGGACTGCCTCCATCCTGTCTATGTTCTTGAGGAGATTGGGTCTCCAGAACTGGATGCAGTACTCCAGATGGGGTCTCACCAACTGTCTGTACAGAGGGATAACAACTTCCTGTTTTCTACTGGTGTTGCCTTTCCCTATATATCCCAGTATCCCCCCAGCCATCCCTACTGCCTTCTCACATTGATTGCTAATCTTTAGGTTATCTTATATGGTTACCCCCAGGTCCCTTTCCATTTTTGTTGTTGTTACTACCCCCCCCCATTGTGTACTCTTCCCCTGGGGTTTTGTTTCCCAGGTGCATTACTTTGGACTTCTTTGCACTGAATCAAAGCTGCCATACTTCTGACCATTCCTCCAACTTTGCCAAGTTCCTTCTCAGCCTTTCCACCCCCTCTTGTGTATCAACCCTGTTGCAGATCTTTGTGTCGTCTTCAAAGAGGCATACTTTTCCTTCCAGTCCCTCTACAGTGTCACTTATAAAGACATTAAAAAGGACCTGACCCAGTACTGAACCCTGTGGTACCCCACTAGTAAACCCCCTTTTTTCAGAGTGGACTCTGTTTACTATTACCTTCTGTGTCCTGTTGACCAGTAAATGTATCACCCAGGCTACCACCCAGGGACTCAGTCCCAGGCTGGCTAATTTGTTTATTAATCTTTTATGTGGGACTGTGTCAAATGCCTTGCTAAAGTCCAGGTAGCCCAAGTTCATAGCCTCTCCCTGGTCTACTACTTTGGTCACCCAGTCAAATAAATTGATTAGATTCATCTGACATGACCTTCCCACTGTGAATCCATGCTGCCTTGGATCCTGTGCCCCACTGGCCTCAAGGTACTTCACAATTCTTTCCTTCAGAAGTGATTCCATCATTTTCCCTATCACTGAGGTCAAGCTGACAGGTCGGTAGTTTCCTGCCTCTGCCTTGCTCCCACTTCTGTGAAAGAGAATCACATCCACCTTCCTCCAATCCTCAAGTACCACACCATCCTCCCATAATTTGTTAGAAAGGGTAGTCAGTGGTGTCACTAGTTCTCCCCTTAGTTCTTTAAGAATTCTGGGGTGAATCCCCTCAGGCCCCATTGCTTTATCCACCTTCAGTTTTAGGAGTTATTTCAGAACCCTTTCTTCTGTGAAAGGACTCAGATCGACCCCCCCTATCCAGAGTGCTTCTATTGATTGGATTAGGTACCTCCCCCTCCTCTTCTTTTGCGAATACTGAGCAGAATTATTTGTTCAGTATCCCGCCTTTTTCACTGTCCCTCTCTGCCCACCCACCTTCCCTTTTATTCAGCCTCACTATCCCTCCCTTTTCTTTCTTCACTCCCTAATGAACCTATAAAATGTGTTATCCCCCTTTGTAACCAAGTTGTCTATCTTTTCCTCAGTTCAGGCCTTTGCTATTCTAACTGCCTTCCCTGCTTCCTTCTGCTTTCCAGCATCTGCAACGTATGACCCTCAGGGTAAAAAAATCAAAACCCCATATAGTACAAAAAATGACTAATGCCCAACTAGTCAGTAACACGGCTGCAAATTTCCTTTTCAGGATTTTAGGGATGGCAGGGAACCTGTTAAGTTTCACTCTTGAGATTGGTTAGCTGTCACTGGAATCTCCTTATGGAATTAACGCCTTGTTACTGATGGTTACTAGAGTTAATACTAAAGGTAATTTAGGACAGGAAAAGGCAGAGTGCCCATTAGACCATTATTTAGCTGGGCTACAAATTTAATATTAAGTTCCCTTTGAATGTGTTTATCTAAACCTTTTGAAGGTATTAAACTTTTACTAGGGCATTTGGAAGTATGTTTCATTGTCTGATGATTCAGTTAGTATAAAATGCATATCTCCTTTTCATATTTAAATGGGGTTTTGATACAGTTTTGTTCATACCCCTTGTACCACTAACATTTTTTGCTAGATTAAAGCTTTTCTCTCCCTCAACTAACTGTTATTAGCTACTTTAGACATAAATAATGACACCTTTTACTGGCAATTTTGCCAAGTTTTTATTCACCAGTAAAGTTGGTGTAAATTCAGGAAATTTGCAATTCGTGAAGCTTTGCAAATTCCTGGCAGGTGCACCAACTTCATGATGAATTTTTACATTTTGTTTAAGAAAAACATTTAAATTCTATAAAATTCTACCTTACACCCTCTGTGGTATAACTGCATCCCCAGCCCCATCACCCTCCTAGCCCCAACAGAACCCATACAAAATCTGCTGTGACCCTATACTAATGAAAACAGTCTCCCAATGCAGAATGTCTGCTCAGTTCAGCATTCTCCTTGGTAATATCACTGGTGCATGAATAAATGGAGAAATCCTTGCTCTTCAGCCAATCAGGTTTCATTAGGAACAAAGATATCAACATTTACCATCCAGCATATGTCAAAATTATTAGTCACCAAGGAAGATGTTAAACAGAGCAGATGCTCTGCACTGGGGGAGTGTTTGTTTTATTAGAGTCACAGAGAAGCATATTTTTATGTGTGTTGGTTGGGCGAGGCTGGTGGTGGGAACCGGAGGGGTGTTGACTGGGGATCTTATTGTGTAACAGGGTGTGGTTGGGTGGGGAGTGTGTTTGGTGCAGGGGTGGAGGGAAGAGTATATAAATAATTTTTGGACAATCAAAGCAGGTCTTCACTTTTATGTACTGTATATTCACCATGGCTGGGGGGAGGAAGAGGGTGATACTGAGGGAATGGGGGAGCTATTTTAAGATTTAAAAGTGTTTGGGAGGGGGAAGGGTGGGATTACACCATAACGTGTGTGGTGGGGGGGTATTTTATGTAATATGATGACCACAATTTGTGAAGGGGGATTGCTAGCAGATTGCATAAACTTACACCACAGAACTATGCTAATTTGCTAATTTTCATAGTTCCACCACACAAATTGTATTTATTTATTTATTTAGGAAATTGGAATTACAACCCTGAATAAATACACAATGTGTAGTTATCAGTATAGCAATTTTGTAGAAATTTGCAAATTTTTTCACTGAGCAAATTTTTGCAGCTTTACACACCTCCACCCCATCTACATCTGTGTTCTAAACTATATAAGTCTAATGTAGCTAGTCTGTCCTCGTACCTTAGGTCACAAATAGGATAGATCATTCTGTTGCCTTTCTTTGCATACTTTCAATCATTCTTATATAGCTCTTTTGATGCGGATTCCAAAGGAAAGAACCAGTAGTCCAGGTTGGATCTTATATAACATGTGTATATCTTTAATATTCTATAATGTATAGGAGACCCTTATTACCAACTGAAATCAAGCGGATTACAACCTTCTTATGCCATCGTTATGGCTTCACTCTGTTGTTAACTCTTCTTGAGTATGTCATATCAATGGTATTATCGTCTGCTAGTTCTCTCGTTTGATGTTATTGCAACTTTTAAACCTCTTGTTCCCCTACCTTAAATGTTCCTAGCCCCATATTTTACTGGCCTGTTATTACTGTAATGTTCTGTATCCAGCTGTTAATTGTAATCTTTGCTTGTTCTCTGATGTGGAGCCTTTGTAAATGAGTCCATGACTTAAAGGTAATTTAATTCAGAGATTTAAGTGAATAAATAAAAATAAAACGGTATAACAAAATGGAATGATCATGTAATTCAATGTTATACTTTGAGAAAAATATTAAAGGTATTAAATTAATTGATTTGTGCTAGGCTGTGGCAAAGAATAGTGTAGCAAAGAACACACAATAAACATTGTTGAGGAATCTTCCTGCATGATTTATGACTGTTTATGGTAACAATTACTCAGAAAAGTAATTCAATATGTGATTATATAATCTTGGTAGCCCATACTCAGCTCTCCGATGCCAGTTCAATAAATATTTTGTCGACTGACATAACAGTGATGGATTTATGTTGACTGCAATTTGCGGTCTACATAAATTCATCTAAGAAACAATTGCTTCACTCCTGAGTCCCCCATGCAGGGGGTTCTGCCCCCCACACCCCCTGGACTTAAAGATAATCAACTCAAGTCAGAGTTGATTCGGGAGCAGATGCAGGACTGGGGAAAGAGTGCCAGGGTCCTGGGTGGACTTTACAATGAACTGTCAATGTTGACGGCATCAACGTGTTCACTGTAAAGGTTTTGCTGTCCAGAGGGCATGCACCCATACGCTATAAAATATAATGTATGGTCTGTGATTAATAAACCCACTGAAAACACTTCTCAAGGTTGCCATGACATCTGAAAACCTATCAAGCTATGCTCCCGAGATTTACAATGATGTCATGGCAACCTCTAAAATTGTTTACAGCATGGTTATTAACCAAAGACCATACATTATCCTCTATATCTTGCCTATGACTGAAATAGTTTCTTTTTACTGTGGTAAGTATATAGTTTTATTTAGTTATTTATTTATTAATTTATTTATTTTTGTTGCTGCATATTTACAGCGGTTTTGGCAGTTTAAATCATTAGTCACTACTACCGCTACATCCCTTTTGGGTCATTTGTGCTTAGTGTTATACAGTTTAGGGAATAGTTTAGTTTGGAATTATTTTTTACCAAGATGCATAACTTTACATTTGTTTGAATTAAATTAAATTCCATTATTCTGTGCTGCACTGATAATTTATTATGATCCTTCTGCAGTTGTTTCACTTTCTCCATTGTGGCCCCTATTCATAGAAACATAGAATTTGTTGGCATAAAATGACCTCTTGGTTTACCCTGTCTGCCCAAGTGTTCCCTGGGTATTTTACCTCCACAGACCCTATCTGGGTTCCTGGGATCCCCACTTTTCCTGTCACTTTTGGAACAAACCCATGTGTTTGTCCCATGCATGCTTGAAGACCTCAACCACTTCAGCTGGTGGTCTGTTCCATGTGTCCACCATCCTTTCAGAGGAGAAATATTCCCTCACTTCCCTTCTGAACCCCCCTCTAGTTTCATTGCATGCCCTCTCATCCTGAATCTCAGTTTCATCAGAAACATAGGGACAAAGGGGCAAAAAAAAGTAGGGGAATTCAAAAATGCATGGGACAGACATAAAAAACTCTAGTGATAGGAATGAGAGGGTAAGCCACAGATCATTTAGGATCTGTGGTACTTGAAACAGGTAGGGAAAGTGGGCAAATTAGGTGGGACAAGAGGTCCGTGTCTGCTGTCAAATTCTGTGTTTCTATGGAAACAGAATGTGTCAGCAGAACATAACTGCTTGGCCCATCTGGTCTGCTCAAGTGTTCCCTGCATATTTTGTGTCCACAGAGCCTATATGGTGCCTGGCAACCCACCAGCCTCCCTGTCTCTTTTCTAATATACACCTGTGATTATCCCATGCATACCTGAAGCCTCAACTGTGTTAGCCTCTATCACAACTGCTGGGAATCTGTGCCAGATGTTTTCCACTCTTTCAGTAAAGAAACATTTCCTCACATCTGCACCCTCTCCTGCTTCATCACATACCCCCTGGTCCTGGTGCAGTTTCACATTTGAAAGAGATGCCCCTCCTGCATCCTGCTCCTGTGAGGTACTTGTTGCTCTCAATCATGTCACCTCTCTATATCCTCTCTTCCAGGATGTCAATGGCGAAATAACTCAAGCCTCCTAGTACTTCTATTTTGCTATCATCAGCAAATTTAACTATTCAGTTTACTGTTTCTTCATCTAGATCACTGAGAAGAAGTCTGAAGAGGATTGGTCTGAGAGGACAAATCCGTGGCAGGACCCCATTATTAACATGACTGGTAAATGAACGCTACCCATTCAATGATGCATCCTACACTCTGCTAATGAGCCAATTTTTATCCAGTGCATTAGTTACCAGCTTAGTCCAGTAATTATTAATTTAGATATAGAGAATAAAGTATGGTCAACCATACACAACAAGGCTATGTTTCCATCAAGCAGTTGAGATGACTGCATATGGACCTTGGGAGTGAAGCTCAAGAGGTCCATGCTGTCATCTCAACCCCGAGTTGGAAACACATGCCAAGTTGTATGTGGTTGCTCATATTTTCTTTTATATAGTATATGGTTTTGTACACATAAATTACAGAAGTGTTACCTCCCTAAATAAACACAAAAGAAAAAAAACTTGCCATTTCTTTGTTCTGTTTTATGATCAAAATTAAATTTATAGACTTTTACAAGTTAAAAGATACAAATTTTGGCACTGGGTGGTTAGTAATGAGCTAGGTGCTGGGTGAATGAGGAATTAAAAACTTTATGACCTTTGAACTATGCTGAACAACTGTTCAGAATGCACACAACAGCACTTTGGACTGTACACAATGGTTTAGAATGTGCACAACAAGGTTTTTGAGCAGGGAAAGTTTTTATACAGAACAAAGGCCAACTATATACTGTACAATAAATAGAATAATATGAACATACAAATCTGCCAGCAGAAACAGGCCTTTTGGTCTATCAAGTCAGTGGCCTTTCAGTCTATCAAGTTAGTCTGCTCGAATGTGCAGCTAGCACCCTTATATTGCAGCTTCTTCTCCTCCCCTCCCCTCCTCTCCCCCCTCACCTTTACCCCCCCTGAACCCTGTCCCATGCCCTTTTAAAACTTCTCACTGTGCTACAGGATACCATCTCCTCGGGTAAAGTGTCCCATTACTCCACCACTCTCTCTGTGAAAAAATGCCTCTTCATCTCTCTCTCCGATATCTTCCACCCTCAAACCTGAGACCATGCCCTCTGGTGTCCCTTCCTCTCCTCAGCTTAAATATCCCTTCTGTGTCCATTTTGTTACTCCCCTTCAAACATTTGAAGGTCTCAATCAGATCCCCCAGATCCCTCCTCTGCTCCAGGGTGTACATATTCAACTCAGTCAGCCTGTCCTCATAGGTTTTGCCCTCCAGCCCGTGGATCATTTTAGTTGCCCTACACTGCACCCTCTCCAGTAATCTGATATCCTTCTTCAGAAAGGGATGCCAGAGCTGCATGTAATACTCCAAATCTGGCCTGAGTAGTAACCTGTGCAATGGCAGGATCACATCCCTATTTATGGATGAGATTCCTCTCACAATACACCCCAGGATGTTGTTGGCCTTAGCTGCCACCTTCCTACATTGAGCTGAGTTGTTCGTGTTACCTGTTATGATCACCTCTAGGTCCTTCTCCTCCTCTGTGACCTCTATCTGAACTCCTCCCAACTGGTCGCTCCTCCCTGGGTTCCTGTCGCCGAAGTGTATAACCTTACTCTTCTTCACACTGAAGCCCAATTGCCACTTTTCTGAACACTCCTCCAGTTTGACCAGGTCCTCCAGTCTCCCCTGCCTACCCTCTATGTTGTCCATCAAAGCCCCTATCTTGGTATCATCTGCAAACAGACTGATCTTGCTCCTAATGCCATGTGAGATATCCAATATGAATAACGGAAACAACACTGGACCCAGGACTGAGCCCTGTGGCACCCTGCTTGTCACTGCCCTTGGGGGAGAGAGTGCCCCCCCACTACAACCTGTTGCTGCCTCCCCTTCAGCCAGTTCACAATCCAGTTTACCATCTTTGTCCCTGCCCCCACATTTTGCATCTTGCTCCCCAGCCTCCCATGATGCACTGAATCATCTTTCTGAAAGGTCTTTCTGAAGTCTAATTACAACTCATCCACTGCATGGCCTTTATCCAGTTGTCTCATTACCCAGTCATAGTATTCAATTAGGTTGGTCTGGCAGGATCTTCCAAAGATGAATCCATGCTGCTGACTGTCCTGGAGTCCATTTTCCTCCAAAATGGTCACCAGCCTCTCTTTCAGGATTGCTTCCATAAGTTTTCCTACAATGGATGAGAGGCTTACATGTCTGTAATTGCCTGGCTTAATCTTTGGGCAACTCTTTTGGAGGGGAACCACGTGAGCCATCCTCCAATCCTGTGGTATGTAACCTATGTCCAGGGAGGCCTTGAATAGGTCTTCCAGTGGCCCCGCCTATACCCCTACCAGTTCTTTCAACACCCTGGGATGAATGCTATCTGGATCTGGTGCCTTGTCCACTCTTAGTGCCTTAAGACCCTCCAGCACCCTACCCTCCATAATTACCCCACCTGTCACCCCGTCACCCCTGCCCACCTACTCCATCCTCTGAGGTAGCTGTCCACCCTTCTCCTTCATGAACACAGATCAGAAGTACTCATTTAATGCTTTTGCCTACTCTTCCCTTCTCCACCCACCCACCCCCGTCCTTCCTGAACCCCATTATCTGGTCCCTGCAGCTCCTTCTCCCCTTTATGTATCTGAAAAAGTCTTTCACCCCTTCCCTGATGCCCTGTGCCAGCCTCAGCTCCCTGGAAGCCTTGGCTGCCCTGACCAATCTGGTTACCTGCTTGGACTTCATTGCATACAGTTCTCTTCCCACCCCCCTCCTGGACTTCTTGAACCCCCTGAAAAGCTGTTTTTTTTATTGCCCTTACCCCTTCCAAAACCTCCTTGTTTAGCCAGCTTGACTTCTTAGCCTTACTCTTCTTACTCAGTGTCTTGGTACATGACCCAGTAGCCTCAATCAGCCCAAGTTTGATAATATCCCACTTCTGATTTGCATCCATATCATGCCTAATTCCTACCAGGTACCTTTCCAGAATTTCCCCCGTCTTGATAAAGTCTGTCCACCTGAAGTCAACCACCCTGGTTCCTGTACCTAACAGTCTCCCTGCCCATACTGATTGTGAAACCACACTGATTGATGGACACTCCCAGTTAGCAGGTCCTCCACCCTCCACCCTCAGATCCCTCACAGCCTCCCCATTGGTTAGCACTAGGTTCAGAGTGTTTTCCAACTGAGTTGGCCCACTGACAATCTGCATCAGGAAGCTATCCTGTAATGCATCCAGTAGCACCTGCTCCCTTGTGCTTGAGGTGTCTGGGGTTCCCCAATCTACTCCTCATAGACTGAAGTCTCCCATGATCACTGTGTTCTCTTTCCTGCATACCCTTCTAATCTGCTCTGCTAACTCCTTGTTCAAGTCATCTTTCTGAGCTGGTGGTCTGTACACCACCCCCATCCACTGTATCTTACTTTTATAATCAAGGAACTGCATCCATAATGCCTCTGTTTTACTGTCCTCAGTTATAATAGATGAATCTTTAGTGACCCATGCTTTGGGGGAACACATAATAACAAGCCCAAATCATGGTGAATACATAACAGCGAGTATCAGAATGACTAAACCAATATTCCCTTTCCCCGAGGTGCTACGACCTCAGAGTTAGGTAATATATAAAGGTTGGTGCAGGGGCAAAAGGCCCCTCCAGTGAGCAGTGTGGGGAGTGAAGCTCCCCACAGAAAAAGCACAGCCACTGTTCCAGTCCTCGCTGTTTTACCTTCACTGACATGAGCTCGCTCTTTTGCCTTCGCCCATATCACATGGCACTGGATCTTTATTTGTTATGGAACTACAACTCCATCAATGGATTCTGATGACATCATAAACCTCAAGCATGAATCTCCAGAGGTTTATGATAGCATCAGAATTCTGAGATGGAGTTGTTGCTCCATAACAGATAAAGATTTATCTGTTGTTTTTTGTAATACATAAAAGATTTACATCTACTACCTGCTCACTACATGGTCATAACAACTCACCATGCTCATTTACTCTCCCTCACTTGGCTCAGTTGCATATACTCACAGCTCTCTCACTCTCCAATTAACCTGTTTGCCCACCCTCCAACCTGCATGTCACGCTGCTATGTCCACACAGCTTACATATTCATGGTGCTCTCTCACTCTCTGGCCTACATTTCACACTGCTCCAACACCCTCCTTGCACATTAACTCACTCTCCAACACCCTGCTCACCCATTTGTACAGCTTGCATACCCTCTATTGACTTAAAGAAATATATTTCAAAAGCTAAGGCAGTTGATAATTATTTAATTAAGTTTGGAGGGGGGAACAGACTCCTTCCATTATGATAAGCTCTGTGGTTCCTGTCACCATTTCAAATGCTGGTTTCAAACAATGACAAGAGCATGCGGTAACAGTCTCTACTGCTCTGTCTTTTTTTTTTCTTGGGAGGCCTCCACCGTGTCTCTGCCCTGGTCAAGTCCCCCGAGACTTCCACCAACTGCCAAGTGCCAGAACTCCTGGTTACCCCCGGCTTGCCCCCCCAGGAGGGCATGGCCACGGCACCGGTTCTCCTAATTCTGGCACCATGGAACCGGTATCTGGTTGGGAGTGCAGCGGCGGTTGCTAATGGAAGCCCTGTGGAGGGCTTCATGTAGACATAGGCTCTCTCCTCCATTTTCTTTAGTTTTCCTCTGAGGCAGGGATGTGCAATGACATCCAGCATCTGCCCTGCCTCCATTGAGTGCCAGCGCCAGTGTTGTGGGACCCCTGGCCTCTGCTAGGGGTCCATCACACACCAGACACTTCCCCACCCTCTCCCCAGAGAAGGAGAGATGTCCGTAGGATGCTCAATCCTTCTCCCCCTGGCCATCCCTCCAGCGACCTGGGTCAATTCCTGAACTCGGGTCACCGTTGTCAAAAGTGGAAATTCAACTGCTGCGCCAGTGGGCCAGCTTCTACTGCTCAGTCTTACTACCGCCTGTGCTGAAAAGATGAGATGAGCTGCCCACAAGCATATAAATGATTCCAATCTGTAATACCATTGTTTTGACAGCACATTGATAGTATATAGAGAATACTGGATGGGCAACTATGGAGAACCAGTGTGTTCTGCCACAAAGGGAGTCTGATTCCCTCTGACCTCGAGATTGAAACTCAAGAGGTCCATGGGAATCAGATCCCTTAGGTAGCAAAACACACTGGTTCTGCATAGAGTTGCTCATTCTTTATTTTTTATAGTGTATAGTACTGTGTGAAAAATGTGTTTTATGAGTTCTTTTGCTTTCAAATGAAACTGACTCATGCAGTCTCTAGAGGTTCTAGAATGCTGTTCTACCACATTAGGGCAGAACAGCATTCCATGACCTTGGAACTGTGGTAGAACAGCATTTTGAAAGGGATGGAATTCTATACAGAACAACATTCCACCATACACTATTATGGATTCTTGATATTAGAAGAATGGTATTATGATTTACAGCACCTGCTACTTGTCTATAAAAAAAAACAGAACAATATATTATTATATTGTGTGCATCCTTATTGAAGGCCTTAGCAAAGTTAAGATACATAATGACATCAAGCAAACTTCTGTCATGGATTTACTGACACTGGTGCAAAGGTGTAACAGATTTATAATACAGTAACTGGGTTAGGATTTTTCCCATAGGGAAACTGTGGAGTAATTTGCAGTTATAAAGGAGCATTTATAACAGCAAACGTGCACGGTTTCCCTCACTATGTGCATGCCCAACCTACAGCTCTTCCGAGTTTTCACCACTCACCACCAGATTTCTTTGTCAGCCAAAACCGCACCACCAACACTATCTCTAGGCAGTAAGAAACTATTTAAAAAAAAATTCCTAACAAAAATCACACCATAAAGGGGACAACAAAACAAGAAAAAGTAAACTGCTGCTAAGTGACTGAGGACTCAGCTAAACATCATCCAGACCGCAGCCGCACCAGACCATTTATTTTGTATAATTGGCTGTGGTAAAAATCCTAACCCAAAAATTACATAAAAAAATATATGGGGTGGTGTGTGTAAACTCAGATTTTAAACACAACCTCAGGGTTGAATGCCTGGATAAACCCCTCGAGCTTCGCTGTCGGGGTTTATATGCCATCCAACCCCTCAGGTGTATGTAAAATCTTGTAACACACACCACCCCATACTTTATTCTCTATGTTTCACAAGAATGCCCCTTGATGAAACCTACTGTGTTATGTCCATTTTTTCCCGTGTCTTGATCCTCTTCCTCTATTTTTTTCTTTATGTGGCTTTTTGGAAGTTTACACAGAACTGGCATTAAGCTTATTGACCTATAATTTTGTACTTTAGATTTCTCACCCTTTTTAAAAATTGGTATCACCACAGTACACCTCAAGTATTTTGCTATCTCTCTAGATGCAAGTGGTGAATTAAAAATGTGTGTATGTGTACTGGTCAATTCATTGACCAGGGCTTTTAACATAGGTCAGTATACATCATCTGACCCTTTTTATTTATACCTGTTAAGTTGTCTGATTTTGATCCTGACAAATTCTACCTCAGTTCTTAAATCATTGGGAGGATCAAAACTGGGGGATAATGGATAATCCATATACTGCCTGTGATATCAGTCATGGCAGAAACAAAGCAAAAATATTCATTAAACTGTTTACCAAATCTAGGTCTGAATTGCAATAAGAACCCTTACAGGTTAATGGTCCGACTTTTCTGTATGCCCCTCTTTATTGAATTAATAAATTAATAAAAAAAATGCCATTGTTGTTCTCCACTAGTCTGTTTTCAAAGTTGCTATGCTTCCATTAAAGTAAGCTGTTTTCATTGTTATTAATTATTCTGATAGTACCCACTTTCTTCATATGGTAGTATGGCCATTTATTCTAATTTGTTTTAGTACCCTGTGGATTAACCATTGAACAAGAGTCCCTTATTCTCCAAAGTTTATTTAAAAATATACTATAATTACTGGTGACTCCTTTTAATATCCTTTTTTCAGTCTCTGCTGAAACACCGTAATAGCTCAAAATCGAGTTGTTACGGCATTTTCAAAACATTCTTCATCCACAGTTCTCAAGCGTGTCTGAGCTCGAGACATTCTGAGCAGTGAAGCAATAGATTTAAGCCGCAAATCAGTTTAACTTATCACTGCTAAATTCAGAGCAGCATCCTCCCTGACTATATAGTCTCTAGTTCATCACATTTCCTGTAAAAAAAAAAGAAAATGGCACAAAGATTTCAGTTACCTTCAGGAAATAAGAGAGACATCTTCATTCTTGATCAAGAGAATCAAAACACAGCCCAAAAGACAGGTAGTGACTTAAAGTTGTTAAAAGATTTCAAGGTACAGAAAAATGAAATAAGAGAGCTAAAATACATAAGTGCCACAGAGTTGGATCTCCTGTTGGTAGAATTTATTTTTTGTGTAAAAAAAGCAGATGGTTCCGAATATGGACCCAGCACATTATGAGGGATATTAGCGAGCATTGACAGGCACCTCAGAAATGAGAAATACCCCACATCCATATTCCAAAGTACTGACTCTGAATTCACACAGACAAAAGAAACATTAAGAGCAAAATAAAAGTTCCTAAAAAAAAAGGAAAGGGAAACCGACCACTGAAAGTGCAAGCTCTGTCAGAGGAAGACATAAACCTCCTACATACATCTGGCACCATATCCATATGAACACCAAAAGCACTACTGAATTTAATTACCTGCAAGCCTTACAACATTGCTGCCTGGAACGATGAAACCACACTGTATTTCTTCCTACTGCCTGCAATGTAAATCCCTGCTGGTACTGTTGCTTGTATTGTCCCTGTGTGCTAATTCTCTTTAATGTAATCCTTCACTTATTTTTGCCTGATGTTCATGTATGTACCTTGTAATCTTCCAGGTCGCACCTGAAAATTGTTCATGTATGTACCTTGTAATCTCCTGGGTCGCACCTGAAAATAGGCACTTGGCTGTCTAGAGTGCTTACCCGGTTAACAAAAGCAAATAAATAAATAAATAAGTCATATTTTTCTACATTAGACTGCATTTTGCTCTGTGAACAAAAGAACAACATGATTTAACATGGGGAGACATACTGTAAGTGAAGGGAAAGTCTCAGATGGGCATTGCTGTTTAGAATATACCGAAAGGCAGACAAAAACAAGAATGGGGGAAAACCCCTGTGATGTCTGACCTGTGGCACCTTGACTATACAAGAACCCCCACAATCCAGACAGAGACCCACTTACTGCCTATGACATCTATAAATCTAACCATCCAAAATCAACACCTAAAGCAGAGTCACCCTTTTATCTGGCACCAAACATAAATGATGTCCCTGGTAAATCACTGTGGTTCCCTTCCATGAAAATAGGAATGAACAAATTACGTAAGATGATGCTTAACATGAAGCTGTTTGCAGGAATACCAGAAGAAAAATGAATAACTAATCACAGCACTCTCAAAACATCAATTCAGCATCTCATAGATGCCAATGTGCCACCCATAGATGTTCAGCAGGTCTCCAGACATAAAAGCTTACAAAGCATCAACAACTAGTTTGTGCTAAGTGAAAAAAAGCAAAGACACATATTGAACGAACATCCTAAATAGAGTTCCGCTTCCAGATGCCATCCCAAGTACCTCAAAACATTTCTTGTGTCCAGCTCCAGTGCCCCAGAGATCTCCATTGCAAACAAGACTAGCACCCATGAGGCTCTCCATGGATGACAACACTAAAAGCCTCCACAACTGTGTCTTCCATCAGGGAGAGACAATAAATATAACAAATCAAGGTCCAGTTGTGAAAAAACCCAGGCACCGGATCATCTATGACACTGATTCCGACTGAAGCAGCAGCATGTGAGTACCACAATTTCATCTAACAGCATTACATACCACACAGAAATAACCCAGAAAGCAATAAATTTCCAACCGTCAATCTAAAAAAAAAGTGACAAGTGTAAGAACTTGAACCCAGTCCCTAACAGTATTTTTTTCTCTGTCCCTAGGTTTACCAAAGCAACTGGAAGATCTTAATAGATACAGACCAACTTCCTGCACGTCACATTGAGAAAACAATGACCGCTGGATAGAACAGAGTATTTTAAAATGTTTTTAAAGAAAATGTTTTGTTCACTTTAACTGTATTTATTAATAGTTTAAAAAATGATACCACATTCAGCCTAGCTCCACGATGGATTCCCTGATGATGTTTCGAACTGGTAATCATAATATTTTAAAATGTTTGCACTTTTATGTAAAAGAGTTGTATAGCTTGAGAAACCTTAAGCATGAAAACAAATGGTTTCATAGATAGACTGTTCAATGAGTTGAAATAAAAAAAACAAAACAACACACAACAGTTCTCAGACTGTTTTTCCTTATCACTGTTCAGGATATTAAAGGGAGTCACCTGTTATTATAAAAAATTAAATATAGGCAAGTGTTAACTTACATGTATTTCTTTCACACCCTCATTCTTTGATGACCAAATAAACCTCTCGAGCTTCACTGTCAAGGTTTATTGTTCATCAAAGAACTCGGGTGTGAAAAAAATATGTATAACACACACTTGCCTATCCATTATTCTCTATGTTATTCCACAAATTTTTCCCTTTCGTTTTTCATTTTCGGTCCCACTGAATTAGATCTTCTTTCATTTTTAACTATTTTTTTCTCACTGAACCTGTAGGCTCATGGTCTTGTATCCTATTAAACTCCTATTTACATTCTTCCATTTTATGGTCACTACTGCTAAAAGGTTCATGGATCATACAAAGGTTATAGTCCATGGGTGTTATATGTCTATAAATAGCAGGCCCAGGACATTTTCCCCTCTGGTTGAGATAGTAACTAACTGCTTTCAGCCACATTCAACTATTGAATTCATAAACAGGTTATATCAATCAATCAATCAATCAAAATCTTTATTTATTCAGGCTAACATCATTGAGCAAAGCTCATTTACAAGATGGACCTGAGTGGTCATACAAATGAGGATACAAGTATTATTACATAGACAAGAATAGAATAAATAGCAATACAATGGCATGAAATGATTATATACAACAATTTACATATATACAAGTAACAATAGAACCATTTAGCCTGTAAAGGAAAAAGAGGACAAAGGGTATAGCAGTCCTAAAATATAAGTTATATGGTCTAAACTAGTTTTTAAGTGAATATAATAGGTGATTCGGAAGAAAGAAATTGAGTTAATATAATGGATAGAAAAAGGGAGGTTTAGTTGGGTCAGATTGGTGGGGGATTATGCTTTATAAAAGCAATTGCAGAGCTCTGGAAAAAGGGCGGAGAACAATCTTTTGAAGGATGCCAGAGGTAGTAGGCTATCTAGCTTCATGGATTTTTGTAGAGAGTTCCATGCAGCTGCATGCATATTATATGTTGTATAACTTGTTTCTCCTGCATCCCCTTTTGCTGTTAGGAGGGTAAAGTCACCAAGAACATGTGTCCTATTGTGGTTACTAGCTTTCTTCCATTATGGAAAGGTTGTTGTGATTACTTGAATCTGATGCTCGGTAGAATGTGCTAAAAAAATGTCTGTTTTTTTGGGGGGAGGGGTTGTACCTTTGCTATATACATTTGATTTCTGTATTATTATGTATTGTCATTTTGCAGTTCTTTCATTGTTTGGTTACCAACATGGTAACCCTACCACCATTTGTGTTTACGCTTCTCTTATATATGTATTCTAGATTTCAAACTCTTTGCACCATGTACTGTTTTCTTTCTACCATGATTCGGTTATGGCTATGACGTTGTGTTGTTCCACACTTAATAGTGCCTCTTAATCTAATTTTTTTTTTTAATAAAGGCTTCCAGTATAGGCAGGAGTATACGAAATTCCATTTTGTATAAATGTCTACCATCTTTTTCTACCACTGTACTTTTACAGTCATTCTACAGTATTAAGAGTTTTATCTGTAGTTACCGCACTATCTCCATTTATTAGTTTATATGCTGTTTAATTATCCCCTTACTCCTGGTACCTAGTATTTTTATTCCAAATCTATTTGGATTAAGGCTATCCTTTTTGTAGTAATCAAGTCTGAATATGAATGCATTCCAGTTCCAGACAAAGGAAAAGTTATTGCCCTTAGCCCATTTCACTCGCCATGGGTTCAGCATATGCATGGTTTGTTGTCTATAAAAAGATGGCAATGGAATAGGTAACATTTCAGAGACGATTTGTTTATGATCATGTCTTAGTAATTCCTTTCCTAGTTCATGAAGTTATGTTTAAGATCATCATCTATACATTGTCTAATGTCACTTATATGAGTGTGAAAAACAACTGCTGATTTAGGGATTGTTTTGATGATTTTAACAAGGTTTGTTATGTTTTGTATTTTAGCACCTGGTAAACAAGTCATGGTTCTGTTTTCTTTACCTTGTCTGTAGATTAATTTATCTGTATAACTACAACTGAGTCCCCAATTAGAAACACTTGTTTGTTGTTGTTAGATGTGGGTTATGATGCTGTTGGTGTGTTTCTAATGTTAACAACATCAGCCTCAGCCAGATTATTATCATCCAGTATAGAATACCTATTTGAGGTAATGACTTAATACATTTTTTTCGCTCCCTCAACTAAAGTTCAGCTATTATCATCCTCAGCTTTACTTTCATCTTGGTCATAATCTCTTGTCCTTTTTTGAGGATTTCTTGTTTCATGATTATCTCCCTGCTTATAGGTTTCATCCTGCTGCAGTTCAGAAGCTGCTGCAGAATTAAAACGAATTCTGTTGTGTCAAAAAGAAATCTATCTCCTTTAATTTTCGTAATTAAGTTGATAGTGTATAGTCAGGTGTTGTTCTCTATAGAACTCAGAGCCTTTCCAAATGTTGGTGTACCACAGTTCAAAAGGTCATGGAATGTGATTGTGGTACACTGTGGTACAACAACATTTGGAAAAACTCTAGAGGTTCCATCAGAATCGTAAACTGGCCAATTACTGTAGAATTAGAATTATTCACTGAAAATAAATATTCACTTTAACTGCTGTACCCCTTTAAGGCACGATACTATTTTTAAAGTGTTTTTTTTTTCTGTTTCATTCATACCTAATGCCACGTGGTATTGGTTGCATAATGACTGTCCAAGCAAACAACAACACAGAAGCATTTCTTTTTGTTGGTGAGACATGTATACTCTCACAAAACATTATATTTATGTGCAGAAATTAACATTAAGAACTTTTAAAAAATGGTCTGGTGTGGTGTGCCCCCTGAACAAATCAAGCCCTGGCATGGATCGCTGAACATCAGGGAGGCTCATAATTTGTTTAGCTTTACAGATGTATGGTGCAGTAACAGTGTTTGAAAACTGGATTTTGGTGCTGGAGTTAGCCCAATGGTTCTCTGTATGTGTTACACTCCAGTCTGCAAGGAATGTAAAGGAAGGATGACACTGACTGGTTTTTCCTTGATAAATGACCTGAGGGGGGAGGTAGTGAGCAGATAATGAGCTGCACAGAACTACTGTCACCTGTCCCTTGTCTCCGAGACTGGAGACATCAATCTGTTTATTGCCTACAGTGTAAATGGACCATTGGGAGCATGGTATCAGATTCGCTCTTGTCTCATCCATGTTTAACAATTCAGGAGGGACCAGTTCTTGCATTGCTGCAAATTGTATGCACTTCAAAAATTTCTCCTTTAAATTGAAGAAATCAGCTGGTGTTTTTCTGGCTGCTTTAGTCACCTTCCTTTTGCTCAACCACATTCTGTTAAGAAAAAGCCAAGACCACTGCCTGGAAAATACTACTGAGCCACCATTCTCTGCTAGCATGTGAGGGGGACTGGTTTTGACAATGTCTGTGGTAATTGCTGCCAGTACCCTACCATTTACAACTGCACCCTCTGCCCTTAGAGTATGGGTAATGTTGTTTAATTCTGCCTCCACATCAGCTGTCAGTAGTGGAGGTTGACCTTGAGGTTTGATAGGCAAGGACTTTTTAAGGTTTTTAGGGTCGGGAGTTTCTTTGAATTTCATAAGGTAGTCTCATTTGAAGGTATCGGCAGTACTTTTTTTTGGGGAGGGGGTTTGCACTTACCCTCATGGAAACAAACATAATTCATTACCCCGTGCTGGCAGGCATATTCACCAATTTCAAATCTCACCTCAGGGACATACACGTTATGGGTGATTCGGCATTTCTTTGGTGGTGGGGATACCGTTCTCAGCTGTTCTGAAACATTTTTAGCCATGAGCCAAGAAATGCCAGCCATAACAGAAAGCAATTCAACATCAATATCTGTAGTTTGCAGTGCTGAAAAGTCATGCTTCACAGGTTTTTTAGGAAGTGTGTTCAACCATCATACCAAGGACATCATGTACGCTGGTCTGAGGTAAAATTGAGGAGAAACTGACAAGTCATAGTAGTAGTAGCAGTAATAGAGGAGAACTTGACAAACTGAACTGCATTCCACCACTATATTTCAATATGACTGCTGACAGTGCTAAATCAGAGGTAGAGCACGGATGTTAATTGGCACAATTGTGAAAGTGAAAGTTAACCCGCAATTGAAAGTTTACCTGGTGTTATATAGTTCTACAGTACATAAGATAAATGTCACTGTTAATGCAGCATACACTGTCAGTATGTCTGTCTCTTGAATGGTTGCCCATTTATTATTCTATGAATTAAAAATCATTTTGAAATGTATTTACTTATTTGAAAAGTGGTAACTGGGAAAGGCACACTGAGACAAAGTTCAATTCCAAGTGTGACCCAGGGAAAATGCAACAAGGGGGTATAAAATAAAAGTGAACAATCAGTAAGGTACAATAATGGCAAGATAAATAAGACCATGAGAATTGCAGGTACAAAAAATCAGTGAGATAAATATGTAAGATACTGTGCTGAAAAATTGCCCTAGAGTATGTAATAAAAGTACAGAAATAGGATAGGTCAAAAATGAATAACTGTACATAAAGTGCTGGTCAGAATAAAATACCTGCCTAATTAACTAGCGGAAGGGTCTGTAAGCAAAAAAAGGAGACACGATGGAGACGGGCAGGCTGGTAGATACAACTAAGTGAGTGGAACAAGCTACAAACAGCAATGAGAGGAGACATAACTGGAGGTAAATCAGGGTCAGGGGACAGCAAGGTGAAGGGGGGAGCAAAAGGGAGCAAAATATAGTAGTAGTAAAAAAATGTGTTTTTAAATAGGAATCATGTCATTAGGATGCAAAGTCCTATTTACAAGATAGTCCTGTATGGATACCTCAAAAACATAATAAAAAATATAAAATTATACAGTTATACACAACAATATGAAATGCAGACATATACAAAGTGAGCACTGGAAAGCATAAACACAGTAATGACAGATACTGTAATCAAGTGAAACAGTTACATGAGTGTACAATTAATTTCTTAATGACTTGAGGAAAGTGAAAGTATTCTGAAATCTCACGTACTGCTGAATGAAGTGAGTTCCAAACTACAGCAGCCCTAGAAGAAAGGGTACTATCTCCAAATCTATTTAAACATTTACTCAGTACAGCTTTGTTCAAATGAAGTGATCTGTCACGTTGGAGCAGCAAGGTAAGAGAAGGCAAGATGGAAAGAGGATGAAAGAGAATTCCAGAGTCAGTGCACATAACTTATTAAAGATACTTGCGCATGCAACAAAAACAAATAGGAGACAGTCAAAGAACAAGAGTTGGAGGACAGAAGAGAGTAGGAGGGAACTGAAGGGGAGAGTAAGTCAAAGGGGCATGAGGGAAGGCATAATAATTAGAATTTTGAAATGGAGGAAGCACCATGGGAGAGGCACCAAGAGCTTAGAGAGGGGAGGAATATTAGCTAGTAAAGGGTTCAGTGATGAATGAGTGGATGAGAGCCTGTGGCAAAGTGGTAGAAGGTGTGAAATAGGGATTCCTGTCTGACAAGGGTGATTTAGGAGCACCTTCGTAGATCACATCTGTATAGCCAAACAGTGGTAAGATCATTTTGACACCAATCTCTCACCAGACAGGGAGTAGAAAAAAGGGTTTGTTCCTGTAAAGGTTTCCTAATTTTGGGCATAGCCTCTTGATGGTAGTGTCAGCATGAGCTGAGAAGTCAAAATGACAATCAAGTGATACACATAGGTATTTGAAGCAAGGAATTGTGTTTAGGGAAATACCATTAAGAATTGTAAAACTAGGGGACAAACTGAGCCTGCTTGGCTGTTGGCAAGAGCCAAATATCAGGGTGACAATTTTCTTGGCATTTAGTGAAAGCTGGTTTGCACAGACCCAGCACAGAAACATAGAAACACAGAAACATAGAATGATTTCCTGGGTGTGACCCCGGCTAAGTTATTATTTGACTAGTTGTTATTATAAGTGAGCAAATTGTTACTGCATGTAGCTGTTTATCTGATATTTAATAAACTTTGCATTACAAAAAAGAAAATAGAATGTGTTGGCAGAAAATGACTGGTAGGCCCATCTAGTTTGCCCTGTTTTTAATTACTGGATACTATTAAAATACAGCTTAAGGTATTGTACCATCAGCATACATATGGATATTTACTGAGACGCAGGCCAACTGAAAGTTTATTGAGAAAATGGAAAGGAGTATACATCCCAAGACAGAGCCATTAGGCACAGTAGAGTTAATGGGAAGGGATGCCATCACTGAAGTCTGAATACTAGTTATTTTGTCTTCATTGCTTGAATTGAAATAGTATTTGTTCTTGTCATTTTGAAATAGTATTCATTAGTACTAAATCAGTCTGCCCACAAGCAGAAACATTTAAAAGAGCTAAATATTTGAAGACTAACTTAGTAATGTCAGCATTCATTTTGTATTCAGCTTGTCTTTACGCAAACGAATGCAGTGCATTCTGAACATCAAATGATTACTTCTGAATTGTGCAGCTGAATACCAGTAATGCCCAATGAATACTAGTTTAATACTTTCTATAGTACTAAATTAGTATTAACTTAATATTCATATATACTCATACTCCGCCTACTTGGGCTGTGTGGCTGGGTGTTTGTGTTTGTCTCTGTCAGTAGTTTAGTTTTGTGGATTTTCATGAGTTTTGGCTTGGAGGAACTAGACAATTCTTGGATATGAGATCTATGAAAGTTTCTCGGACTAGTGAAACTGGAAAACATCACTAGCAGATATTGGGATTCTCATTATAAATCAACTTTTTTGGAAGCCATCACAAAGTACAGCTAAGAAATTCTACAAGTTCTGATTTGGGGAGTGCAAACTGAATCCACATTTCCATCTACCTTGTTGCTAAAGAGAACTGCATGTCTTTGAGATCCATTCACAACTATTTAAACAAAGGGGAGACACTGACAAAGGGTTTTAACTTCCTGCATATGCCCAGGGCAGTGTTCCAGGAGTTTAACGCATCCTTTGTCTTGTTACTGTAGATCAAACAGTTTACTGGTCCTTTTCCTGTGGATTTGATTATTTTACATCATTTGGCAATGGGGCAAATCCTCCTCCTGGAGGAACACTACCGAAATTGATCTGTCCCTGCTCATGTGTGAGCATTGGGCACATCTAGCCACACTGTATACAACTATTCCAATGTTGCATTTTTGACATTACCACCTGGCATACTACTGTTCAAAAAAGAAATGCAACCTCTCTCTGACTGAACTCCACCTATGCACCCTGAAACTTGTGCTCCTCCTCCTGCTGCTATCAAGGACTGTTCACCCAAACCCTGGACCAAACACCTCCAACCAAAACAAACCAACAGGCACTGTCTCAATCATGTGCCTGAACATCTGCAGTTTACTTCCTAAGCTTGATGCACTGCAAGCTTTTACCACCCAACACAACCCAGATATTCTGTCAGTAGTTGAAACTTGGCTCACCCCAAAGATTCCTGACCAGACAATCACCCTTCCTGGCTACAATGTCTTCCGGGTTGATTGTAAGTCCAAAAGAGGTGGAGGTTGTGTCTTATATGTGAAAGACACTTTCCAAGGACACCTCATTGATTCCAATCTTCCAGCAACACTTGCTCAGATTCTTCCCATCAGACTCCTATTAGGCACCCACACTAAGGCCCTCATGGTTGTCACTGTTTACATACCTCCTAAGGCACAGGGACCTGGACTAACCGCTGTCCCTGACTTTGTCAAATCCCACCCATCTGACTCTGAAATCATCCTTCTTGGTGACTTTAACATTAATTGGCTCTCAGCTGAAGGTGGGTAATTTAAGGACTCCATTATATCAGCTAACCTGACTCAAATGGTTGACTATGCAACCAGAAAGAACTACAGAACTGGGACCTGCACCCTACTCGACTGGATCCTAACCAACCACCCCTCTCGGATCACAAAAGCCTCAGTCCTCCCTGACTCACTCAGTGACCACTCTCTCATCAGCTGTACCTGGTCAAACAAATTCTATAAGCCCCCTCCAAAAATCACCACCAGAGTTCTATCCCGTGGTCAGCTACCCCACCTCAAATCGCACCTCCATCTGGTGGACTGGTCTCCCATCTTCCTGGAAACAGATACTAATACTGCACTGGAGCAATTTATTAACATTTTCAATGAATTATGTAATAAATTTGCCCCCCTCAGTAACCTTTGGCTGTCAGGAGACCTCCTAAAAAAACTTAAATCCAGGGACCACCTCTGGGAACTGGCTAGAAACTGCGGTAAGCAACTCAACATCCAGAATTATAAACGGACACGGAACGACTGCACCAAATCCATTCAGCAACACAAATCTGACTACTATAAAAATGCCCTCACTAACTCCTGGGGAAATGAGAGACATTTCTGGAAAAACATTGAAGATGTCACTGGGAAGCAGTCAAAATCTTCACTGAACATACTCAACATAAATGGGCACACTACACTTGACCCTAAAACTATTGTGAACACTTTTAACATCGCTTTCACTGACCTTAGCAGTGTTCTCCCCTCTGACTTCTTCCAAGATGCATCTACTCCCACCCCCAACTCCTCCACCCTCGTCTGTTACCCACCTTTCTACTTTAAAGCAGTAAAGAAACATCAAGTCCGAAACTACGTTGCCAAAGCCATCAGCAAATCTAGAACAAGCAATGACACACTTGATCTTAAGCTACTGACCGTAACGCTTGACAAGGTACGTGGGCCCCTCACTAAGATCTTTAATCTCTCTCCTTTGCTTAGCCAACTCCCAGACAAATGGAAAATGGCCACTGTTATCCCGATTCATAAAAGTGGTGATAAGACTGACCATGCGAACTTCCACCCTATCTCCATTCTGCCTCCCCTATCGAAAGCACTGGAATGTATAGTAGCGGACCAACTTACTGAGCATCTGGACAATTATAATATTCTCTGTAAACAGCAACATGGCTTTAGAAAAGGTCATAGTACATCCTCTGCCTTACTCAAATTCACTTGCTCCATTCACAGCTCCCTCGACAATGAACAACTAATTGGTGCTATTTTCATCGACCTGACCAAAGCCTTTGATACAGTCCACCACTCCCTCCTGCTGAGCCAAGTAAAAAATGCTGGTCTCTCCAATGATTTAATCTCTTGGTTCAAAAGCTATCTTGAAAACCACTCCCAGCATGTAGAAATCGGGGATGTGCACTCTGACTCTAAACCTGTCCTCTCTGGAGTAACTCAGGGTTCAATACTGGGCCCCCTACTCCTCAGTCTGTTCCTTAACACCCTACCGGACTCCTGCACTGAACATATCACCCTGTATGCCAATAATGCAGTAACCCTTGCCGCACACCAGGACCTGATGAAATTGCAAGAAAATCTCCAACTTGGCTTCTCCCCGGTTGAGAATTGGTTCACAAAGCACAAACTGATCCTTAATAAAAAAAAACAAAAAAACAAAGGCCATGATCTTCAGCAGCTCCCATAATAAACATAAGCACTTCCAACTCTCCGTTATCACCAGACAAGGTACCACACTGGAACAGGTCAAAAACTTTAAATACCTCGGGATCACCCTTGACCCTCACCTCTCCTACACTGCCCACATTGACCATGTCGCCAAAGCCACTAACTCCCGGATAGGCCTGCTATTCCATCATAGGAAACACCTGACACCCGAAGCCCTCGCTGTTGCTGTCCAGAGCTCCATCATATCCATCACTGATTATGGCATTATCATTTACAACTCTGCTACAACCACCACACTCAAACACATATCCACCACCCTCAACAAGGTCTGTCGACTTGTCACTGGCTCCCAATGCCTAACTCACACCTGTGACCTCTATCCTCAGACTGGATGGTTGAATCTTGCCAATCGAATAAAACACCAAACTTGTATTACTACTAAGAAAACCTTGCTGGGCCTTGCCCCCAACCTCTAGAGTCTGTGCCCTCATACAACTGAGAATCCACACCCGCCATACCAGGGGATCGAAACCTCAGCTTCTGCAAATCCCGCATTGCCGCATAACACAAGGCCAAAGATCCTTTGCTTACCGGGCCACTAGTTGGTACAATGGTCTTCCCAATGACATCTCATCCTCATTATCGCTCAGCACTTTTAAGACTTGGCTCCGCCTAATACTCACCGCCTCCAACCTCTGTGACTGTTGTGGCTAAACATGTCTTTTGGTTCCACAGCTGAAAATGCCCTTTTGGATCCACATCTACTCCTGCACTTTGCCAGCACCTCCCCCCCCCCCATCTTCACCTCCCTGCTGGTCGTTGACAAATGCCACCTGGCTGCACTACCTCTATTCTTACCTGCCCTCCTCCTCTCCTCTATCTCTGCCCCCCACCTACCTCACCTTTTCTCCCATCCACTTAGTCTCCCTGATCTCACCCTCCTCCTTTCCCTTTCCCCACCCCAAAGTTTCACCTTATTGTTCTTTTTTCCTCTACAAGACTATGTGTTTTTTTTTTATTTTATAAACTGTTATCTTTGCTTATGTTTGTCTCAATTGTACCAATGGTGTGGAACCTTTGTAAAAGAGCCTCAGCTCAAAGGTATTTGTAATCCTAGAACAAATAAATAAATAAATAAACAAATAAAATATGTATGTCCTAGGCACTATACCTATGCCCCACATGTACTGTACGTGGCATATAGGCAGCACTACATTGAAAAGCCACACCAGATCACCATCCATGGATAGCATAACAAGCCTGGATGTGATGGGGTGGAGTGCCCAGTGGGGTTGACTATGCATCATGCACCACAGTGCATAGTACCTGTGGTGGGGGGCACAGGCTATGCCTGCATGCTCCCTGTCATAGCCACTATGCACCCTCTCCAACCTGCTCTGTACGTGGTGGGAGGTGATTCTGGCAGTTTGCATGGTTCTACAGGTCTGGACTGATTTATGCACTGACCATTTCTAATGTTTTAAATTAGCTCCTTTGGCTGACATTCGGCATGTTATTATGTTTTATGCCCTAGTGTGTTTCTGTGGTCAGTGTTCTAATAGTGTGTAACTTGTTTTTCTTGAGGAAAATATAGGAGCAAGTCGTAAATCAGTCACCCCTTAGCCAGCCATCCTTTTGACAGGGATTTCACACACTCATCTTTCAAAGCAAGTACACTTGACTGTCCTTTTCTCCCTTACCTATCCTCTTAGATACAGTGCATGGTCTGAGCACCTGTCACATACCTCCTCTTTGCAGCATGACCCCTCACCACCAGCTCATTAACCCCACCATGGCACCTTTTACATTTTTTCTGCTACTTCTGCAGTTCCCCGTATCCTTACACCCCCCCTTCGGGGGCCATGACACCCCACCTTGCACTGTTATCCCTCCCCCTCTGAACTCCTTCCACCCAGCCCCTACACCATCTCACATCAAACCAAACTCACCCTTTGCACACCCCTTTCCCTTGTACTACTTCAGGAAGACCATACCCATTACCTCCTCCACCCCCTATTCCTCTCCTACCCCTGTCTCTCCACCAAGCACCTTTCTGTTACTTGGGTAAAACAATCCAGGTTTCGCAGACAAAATTCTCCACATCTCATCTCTACGTTGCCCAGGACCTTAATTCTCCTCCTACTTCTTACCAGGACCATTCACCGCAACCCCAGTCCTGGAAACCCCAGCCCCTCTCCCTGCCTCTCCTGCACCACCAAAGGGAAACACATTAGCCTAGTCCACCTTAATATACAGAGCCTTCCTACTAAAAAAGATGCTTTCCAGGCCTGGGTCACCGGGAACGACTTTGACATTATGGCACTCTCGGAATGTGGCTCTCTCACAAAATCTCCAATGGGGAGATTGAACTCAGTGGCTATGCTTCTGTCAGAAAAGACAGCCTGGGGAGAAAAGGGGGAGATGAATGTTCTTTGTTTCAAACAAGTTCTCTTTCACCGAACACAGTCTCAATACAGAGTTCATCATGCTCGATATCCTCTCCATCAACCTACTTCTCAAAAAAAGTAAAACCCTTACCCTCACAACAGCCTATCTCCCCCCTGAAACCCCCCCATTCTGACCTGGTGACACTGCTTGCCCTTAAAAACTCCCTCCCCCTCAACAGAGAGTGGGTACTCTTCAGGGATTTTAACATTCATTGGCACTCCAGCCAAGCTGACACAACCAAATTCTACATCGCCGGCCATGGCCAACACCATTTTTTTCTATCCCCACCCAGTGAAACTATAAGACTGATACCCATACACTAATTGACTGGATCATTGTCTCCAATCCATTCCGTATTACCAACTCAGAAGTACTGCTATACTGGGTCAGGGGACATGTTAACTAATGAGCCTCTCCTGACATCATTAAATTGATGAGGACCTGGGACAAGGCTGGGGTCTGTTACACTAATCACAAGGACCCTGCCCAGCTCTCCCTCTACAAAGCTCTCAGAAAAAAGTGCATATCTGCCATCAGAAAGGCCAAAATTGATTATCTCCAAAATAAATAACTTTGCGATTCAGCAAACCACCGTGAACTACGGGGGACACTCAACTCCCTACTTGGGAAGAACAAGAATGCAGAATCCATCACACTTATCCAAGGGGATAAGCAGACAAATGACCCTTTTGAAGTCGCTAACATCTTCATTTCCTTTTTTGGAGACCTTAATAAACATAATTCATCCCCTCCCTCTTCCTCCACCCCTCACCCACTCCTTCCCCCTCCGTCTCAAACTCTGTTGCCCTGCCCTGCCCCAAATTTTATTTTCGGGCCCCAAGCCTTTGGACATTATCAAGCTTAGCCAGTGTAACAACCCAAAATCCAGCAAAGGAGCAGACAGAATTTACTTTAAAATCCTTAAATGCAATATTATATCTCTAGCATCACCCATCACCAACATACTTAACCTCTCACTTTGCTCCAACCATTTTCTAAACATCTGCAAAACTGCCACCATGAAATTGCTCTTCAAATAAAGGTCCAGGAATGATGTCGGTAATTACCAACCTATCTCTCTCCTTTCTCCCCTCTCCAAAATCATAGAAAAAGTAGTTCATACCCATCTCACTACCTTTCTCGACTGCCATAATCTTCTCTCAGTAGCCCCGTATGGGTTTAGATCTGGTCATAGCCCAGAAACAGCTCTGGTGAAATTCACCAGCGATATTCACAAGGCCAATGACAACGGCCAATTCACAGGATCTGTGTTCATGGACCTGATCAAGGCTTTTGACCTGGTCGACCATAGCCTACTTCTTGATAACCTCCAGGGCCTGCAAGTCTCTGTGAATGTTGTTAAATGGGTCAGTAGCTACCTCTCCTAATGATCCCAGAAAACAACCATCAATGGTCACTTTTCCACCGACTGTCCAATTAAATATGGGGTTCCTCAGGGGGTCCATCCTGGGCCCACTCCTCTTCTCCCATTTCACAAACAACCTTCCAGATATCTGCTACTCCACTAAAATTGTGCTATATGCTGACAGTGCGGCACTTTATTGCAGTGGCAGCAACTTGAACACAATGTTTGGAAATCTGCAAGCAGATATCAACAAGCTACACTCTTGTTTTTTTTTTTTTGCTAAGGGCGTGGTTCTCAATTCCAAGAAGACCAAATTTATGATCTTTTCTTGCACAAGAAAAAACATAACTTCAGGTGTAACCCTCACAGGCAATCTTGGAAATTTTATAGAAAACGTGGACAAATTTAAATACTTGGGACAGTTCCTTGACCCACACCTCACTTTTAATATCCATGTCACTAATCTCATTAAGAAGATCCAAATGTGGCTGGGTCTCTTATACTGAATCAAAAATGTTCCTAATCCCCACCTCCAGACTACATCTGGCTAGCTCCTTGCATTTACCCTTCCTCAAGTACGGCTCCATTGTCTACCCCCCCCTTACCACATCCCACCTCTTCTCTAAACTCAGGACCACTTATAATAGCATTGCTCATTTTGCCACTGGCCTCCTGTGTAATACCCACCACTGTGCCCTTTACAATCCTCTAAACAGTCTCACCCTTGAGGGTAGGTTCAATTTTAAAATGCTCTCTTTCTTACACAGGGTGAACCATAACCTACTACTGGCAAGCATTACCTTCTTGTTTCCTATGTCGGTCCCCAAGCATAGTACGAGATGGGCCACCCGCCACATCTTCGACATCCCATTCTATCATACCACTCATCCACAGAATTTGATCACTTACAAGGGCCCCAAGTCTTACAACAATTTGCCCCTTGAAATTCTTGCCTGTAGCTCAGTCATTTCCTTCTGCAGCACCCTCAAGGACCACCTCCTCAAATATATCACCTGGTGTGCCCAGTACATCCTCCCCCCGAATATACTAAAATATGTTATTATTGTACGGCTTATCAAATATTTTGTTTTATTTTCCTTCCTTTTTTACTCCCCCCTTCCACTCCTCCCACTCCCCTCCCCATTTCTGCTCCCATGTTTTCCTCAGCCCCCAGCATCTGCCACAAATACATCTTTCACAGAATCACAGAATCACAGAAATCCGACAGCAGAAAAGAACCACCCTGGCCCATCGAGTCTGCCCCTTTCTCCCTCGCATGCTTATCTCCTATTTTATGGGGCCTCCCCATCCCACCCCTTTCCAACCCCATATGTCTGTCCCATGCTTTTTTGAATCCCTAGACTGTTTCAGCACCCACCATATCCTCTTATAGTTTATTCCAGGCCTCCACCACCCTCTCTATAAAGAATCTCACCCTCACATTGAGTCTGTATTGTCCTCCTTCCAATCTTGTGCAATGCCCTCTAGTTTTAGCTCCCTCTTTCCTTTTAAATAAGCTCCCATCCTTCACCTTATTGATCCCCTTCACATACTTAAAAGTTTCAATCATGTGTGTTTCCTAACTGTCTGTTTTCCTCAAGCTTTTTTCCTTTGACTACCTGCCACTGTATGAAATGTTTCCCGTTTATAAACCTGCTGTAATTAAGTGTTTTAACTAAGTGTATATAATGTATTATTCCTCACCTCACTGTTTGATGCTTTAATTATTCGTTCTGTACTTTTTTCCCCAAATTTTTTGTAAAAATATCTGTACAACTGGACATTTGTGAAGACAGGCAATTTTGCTCACATACTCTCCAGTATAAAATAAGATTGATTGATTTATTTATTTATTGACTTGATATAAGCCTCTGGGTTTTGAAGAACTCCTTATTTTGGTACTGAGGTCTGCCTTTCATGTACTGCTCAGGCTTTTTGTCATGCCTGTGATGGATCATTGTTGGTGGGTTCCTGGCCATTTAGGTAGTCTCTGTTGTTATAGAGGTTGTCGGAGGATAAGTTGCACATGTTGTGGGGGCACAGTGCTCAGGGAGGCACAATTCTAGATTTCAGCATCCATTCCTTCTCCAGAGGCCTTTGCCATTTGCTTCACACAACCCTTTTTTTCTAATCAGGGTATATTCCTGGCCGCCATTGGTAGTACAGTCAGTGGCCAGGGGTTTCTGGAAGGAGCCCCTTGGTCCTGTTGGTCATTGGGGACAGTATTTTCTGATTATATATGGCTTTGCACCCCTCACCTCCCTACAGAGACCCACGTACAGTAGGCAGGTCGGCTAGTGGGACTACATAGACCATGTCGCTTTATGTACTGTATGTCACTTTGCTGTCTCTGCCTATAGGTACTGGCAGTTGATACCATGTGGGAGTACATCCCTGACATGTTCACATTTATGGTCATTGGATTGGAGACATGCTGGGCATTCTTGGGAAGATTGGGAAGTGTGTTCACTACATTTTTCCTGTAGCTTGCCTCTCCACTGATGCCATCCCTCTGTCTTTTTTTGGAGGTCTTTGGTGGCCAGGATGCCAGCACTGGCTCCTAGCTACAGTAGTATCCACAGACATTGCCAGCTATTTCGCAAAATTTCTAAAGAGTTTCCCTCTGCTGCCTCTACTGTGGAAATGCAGAAAGCAGGATATTTCTCCAGAAATATCACAGAAATTTTGGGAACTAGCTGGCAATGTCTGTGGCTGCTACTGTACAAAGTATGATCCCTTTTTTCCCCTACAAGCTCCAAACCCCACTACTTCACAAGGTTCGCCATAGGTTCTGAGTCAATTTCCCAGAAAGCTTGGGTCCTCACCATGGCAGTCCAGGCCTCCAGTTCATGTTTCTTTGCTGAGGGATTACAGGGGTAGTGTTTCACCCTGCCTTTGAGTGATACCTACATGTAGAACCCCCGAAACATAGAAACATTGAATCTGATGGCAGATAAGGACCACTTAACCCATCCAATGAGCCCATTTATCCTTACCTACACTATTAGAGCAGACTGTGCCCGATCTACAGCTCTTTCTAACTCCCTCCTTCCTTTCCACTCTGATTCCTTTGAGTTTATCCCATGCATTTCTGAACTCCACCACTGTTTTTTCCCCCAACACCTTCACTAGAAGGCTGTTCCAGGATACACCACTCTGTCTGTGAAGAAGTACTTCTTCACATCTCTTCAGAATCTACCCCCCTTCCAGCTTCATAGCATGACTCCTTGTTCTCAAGCACCTTTTCTTCTGAAAAATACATCCCTTCTGTACCATATTTGCTTATCGTAAGGTATTTAAAGGTCTCTATCATATCCTCTCCCTCCCTCCTCTGTTCCAGGGTGTACATATTGAGGTCCTTTAGTCTCTATGCATAGGGCTTTTAATGCAGACCCTACTCCATTTTAATTACCCTCCTCTGGACCATCTCCTCTCTATGTCTTTCAGGAGATGTGGTCTCCAGAACTGGACACAGTAATCTTGGTGGGGTCTTACCAGCAATCTGTACAGAGGCAACACCTAATCCCTCTTTATGCTGATAACATCCCTCCCTATGCACCCCAGCATCCCACTAGCCCTCCCTACTGCCTGTTTTCGCTACTTGGCTACCCTTAGGTCATCCAATATGATTACCTCCAGGGCTCTTTCCTGCTTGGTGGTCTTCAGTACCACTCTACTCATTTTGTACTCTGCCCTGGATTTCTGTGCCCTAAGTGCATTATTTTGCACTTTTTCGCATTGAAACCCAGCTGCCATACCGTTTATCACTCCTCTAGTTTTCTCAGGTCTCTGCTCATCCTTTCTGCCTTCCCTGGAGTGTCCATCCTATTGTAGATTTAGATGTCATCCACACAGAGGCAGACCTTCCCTTCCAGCTCCTCTGCAATGTCACTTATACAGAAATTAAAGCAGACTGGTTGCTGCACTGATCCCTGAGGCGCCCCACTGATCACCCTCCCTTCCTTGAACTCCATTTACCATCACCCTCTGTCGCCAATCCCCTAATCAATTTCTTATCCAGTTTTCCACTTTTGGACCCACTCTTAAGCTACCCAGCTTGCTTGCTATTCTCCTATGTGGAACGGTGTCAGAAGCCTTAGTGAAATCTAGGTAGGCCACATCCACCACTTCACCCTGATCTAAACCCTTGGACACCCAGTCAAAGAAATTTATCAGGCTCATTTAACATGACCTCTCCTCTGTGAAGCCATGCTGCCTTATGTCTTGTAATCCTCTGGATTCAAGATATTCCACAATCCTTTCCTTCAGCAGTGATTCAACTAACTTTCCCACCATCAATGTCAGGCTGACTAGACTATAATTGCCAGCTTCTTCCCTTCTATGACTTTTATGCAGTGTAATTACATCCACTCTCCCCCAATCCTCCAAAATCACTCCTGTTTCCAGTGAGCTGTCAAATAAAACTGTCAGAGGTTCAGACAGTATTTTCCTGAGTGCCTGAATATCCTTTGATGCACCCCATCTGGCCCCATTGCTTTGTCTGCATTCAGATTAGCATGTCCCTTCAGGACTCTTGCCACCAAAAAAGGACTAGTGTACACCTTCCTCCAAATCTTCTATTACTTTGTACCATTCTCTTTCCTCTGTAAACACTGAACAAAAGTTCTTGTTCAGTATGTCTGCCTTTTCCTGGTCTCCTCTTTGTTGTTCATAATTTCTTTTTCAACCTTACAATCCCTCCTCTGATCTTACTCTTTTCACTTACATACCTAAAAGTGTATTTTCCCCTTTCATTTCCTCCTGGGCTATTCTCTCTTCAGTTTGCACATTTGCACTCCTTAATGGTTTCCTTGCTTCTGTCTGTTTTCCCAGTACACCTCCTTATCTTCCTCCATCTATGTCTCCTTATACCTTCTAAATGCTACCCTTTTTGCCTCTACTTTTTCAGCCACCTCTTTCCAGGACCATAGTGATCTCTTTTTCCTCTTGCTTTTGATCACTTTTGTTTGATGCAGAGGTTTGTTGAATTTACTATGCTCCCTTTTAACTTCGTTCACTGTTCCTCCAACCTACCCAGGCAACCCCCCTCAACCAGGTCATCCCTGAGGCATTCACTCATCTTTTTCTACTCTGTCCTCCAGAAGTCCAGGACCCTCACTCTTGTGTGGTTTGATTCCACAGCTGTCCTTATATTTAACCATACCACACAGTGATCTCTTTTCTCCAGATGGCCTCCTATCTGGACTTCTGCAACACTGTCCCTATTAATGAGTACCAGCTCCAGTACTTCCCTAACATGAGGGGATACACTGACTAGTTGCCTGAGGAATACCCCCTGCAAAGAGTTGAGGATGTCCCTGCTTCTAGCAGATACTGCTACTGAGAAGCTCCAATCTACATCTGGCAGGTTAAAGTCCGCCATTAGCTGAACATCCCCCTTTTCTGCTATCTTGCCAATGGCTTCCCCCAGTACCTTATCTAATTTCTCCCCCTATGCTGAAGGTCTGCAGATCACCCCAGTGTGAATAGTGGCTCAATTTCCCTTCTCCAGGGTGACCCACAGTATTTCTGCCTCACCTTCGATCTCCATCACTTTTTATGCTTTCCCTTGCATAAAACATCACATGTCCTCCTTTCCTTCCCAGCTGCTCCTTCCTGAACAGAGTATATTTTCAAAGTAATATGTTATGGAGGCCCTTTTAAGAATCATATACTTCACAACGCTTGAAAGTTTTTCAACCTTTTATTGATTTCCAGTACATTTTACTCTGTGCCAGAGCTTGTTCACCGGGTTCATTTTCTTCTTTTAATCTAGTTAAAAGTATACATAAATGCTATCTTTCCATTCTCAGTTTTTCTTTTTTACAAAGTTTAATTTATACATTTATTCTGTACCAACACATACCAATCCTAAGGTTGCCATCATCATGTTTTCTGTCCTGCTTTTTATTCTTAGTTTATACAACAGTCTGTATTAATCCTGTTTGAGGTATTTGCTTCTGTAATTTAAAAAAGAAGAATGCAAGACATTTACGGTTGCTGTGACTGAAATGTTTGCTGGCAAATGATTCTAATTCTATGCTGCCTAACAGGCTTGCCACTTTTTAACTGTGCAATGCCATACCTTTGTTTTGGTTTTTAATCTGCTTAAGGTGGAGACTTTCTGGCATTTGCACTTTACTGTTGAGACATAAAGTGATTCATACATTTTTTATTTTGCCAATTCATGGAGCTTGCTTAGTGTACAACTCAGGTTACTGTTTACATTCTTAAATGCTTCGTAAAGTTTTAAGGACTTACCTCCACCTTGCTTTTTATCTCCAAATTCTTTCAATTTGTTACTGTGCAGTGAAAGACACTTGCTGCTTCTCCTGTGGGCCTGTGCACTGTTGCCTCTTGCCTGTTTTTGTGCTAGCCTCGGTCACCCTAGTTATAACATCATAACCAGGTGCCGAGTGTTTTCACACATGTAAGCATGTGCGGTCCGTTGCTATACAACAGTACACTATCACATGGTTGGGTGATAGGTTAGGGCACAAAAACAGGCTTGTTCATTTGCCTCACTTCATTTCAGTTAGTACTGTCTGTTTTATGTGTGATGTTGCTTTGCAGGGTCCTGTGGTGTCTATCCGTTGGGGCTGGTGCAGTGAGAGAAGGATCAGGTTTTAGACCTCTATATGTCCTTTATGTGCTCATGGGTGGGAGGTAAATGGTGATTTGACCTTCCAGATGTCTTAGTGCTATGAATAGACTTCAGGTCATTTCAGTTTGTGAATCTAGCTTCTTTAATAGTGACTCAACACTAAGCAGCAATACACTCTCACATGAGTTGTGCAGTCGGTAGGGGCCAAAAACAAGTTTGTTCATTTGCCTGGCTTCATTTCAGTTGGTGTTATTCTGTTTAGTGTGTAATGTTGTTTTATGAGGTCCTGGGGTGACTGTTTATGGGGGTTCATGCTAGGGGAGTCAGGTTTTCGATTTCCATATGTACTTATGTATTTATGGATAGGAGGTCAATCGTGATTCGACCTTCCATGTGTACCTTTGGTTGTGTACTTTGTGTTATTATTTAGATTTCTTTTACCAGGGTGTGATTCCTTAGTAGTATGAATGGACTCTAGGTCATTTCAGTTACACTAATTAGTACCTTTTTGTACTGAGTTTGGTTTTGTTCTCTGGTTAGATTCTGATTTGACAGAGAAATTTGGAGACTTGGGACAATGAAGTTCTATTTCTTCCTCGTTGGCATACCGTGAAAGTGAATTCTTGTTTTTTGCCTATTTCTTTGTCATAAAATATTCATTTTAAATGCATTTTAACATCTCTAGACATTGCTGTATATAACATTATGTTATGATAAAATCAGTTTATACATGCTTAACATGCTTTCACTTTAATACATTTTTGTTGATACAGTTGAACATGGCAGTTTATTTCACTGTTAAATACATTTATGCACCATATGTGTGATTTTTTAAGCTATTTGTTTCTTGCCCCATATTTTTTACATGCAGTAAACATCTCTTTATTTCATACTTAAAAATGCACTTATTTTCAATTTTACATTTCATGAGGTTAAGTCCTTAGAGCATCTTTTGTCTGCATATTCTGTATTTCTAACTCATGATACTCTTTACTAATTTCCATATCCTCTTGTACATTGCATGTTATAGTGTGCTCAAAAAAGTCTGTGCTGTGCTGATACTATTGCTCTGTGTTGTGTTAATGCCGTTGCTTTTGATGCCTTGTCTGTATTTGGTTATCCTTGCTTAGTTGTATGCTCCCCAATTGATTTCTACAGTCATGCCGATATTTTGATCCAGTGTTTTCATATTGAATATCCAGTGCATTTCGACGCTTAGTAACATGGCCCTAAAATGTCCACCTCTTTCTGGGAGAAATACTTTTTCTAATCCCCAAATTCTCAAGAATGCTCCACTGTGGCCAGCTTGTGTAAAGCGTGTTGCAACTGGAGAGTTTTCATCCTTTCTTCTTATGTTCCCCTTATGCTCTTGTATCCTTGTTTTGAGCATTCTGCTTGTTTGTCCGACATATAGCAAATCACAGTGGCACTGTATGATGTATATTGCTCCTTCTGTTGTGCAGTCTATGTATTGCTTTATCTGGTGTCTTTGTCCTGTGTGTGGGTGTATGAATATCTGTTTTTTTAAGATGTGGTTGCACACTGAGCATTCCCCACATGGTACCATTCCTGGTGCCAGTGGTCCCAGTGTTAGTTGAATTTGTTGTGGTTCTGGTTGTTTACACTGTGACCTGACTAATTGATCTTTAAGTTTTTAACTTTTTTGGGTGCTATGATGGGTCTCATTTGTAATTCCGGGATGTGCTTGTTATCAGTCTGTACTAGATGCCAGTGTTTATTTACTATTTTTCTAATCTCTGGCATTTTGTGGTTGTATTTTGTGGCTAGTACCACTCTCTGATTACTTTCCTGTTGTTTCTTTGTTTTCAACAAATCCGACCTGTCCTTTTGCTCTATCCATCTCTCTGCTGTTTGTAGGGTGTGTTCTGGATATCCTCTGTTCCTAAATCTGTTTATCATGTTGTTGGTCTCTTTCTTAAAGTCCCTTTCCATGCTACAGTTTCTCTTGACTCTAGTCAGTTGGGAGTAAGGTATGCTATTTTTCAGTTTTCTCTCATGGAAGATACTTCCATGGAGTACCGTGTTCCTGCCCATTTCCTTTCTGTATAATGAGGTCTCTAGTCTATTGTTCTCTTTTTTGATTAATAGATCTAAATATGATATTTCATATCTTTGTACATTCATAGTGAATTTGAGGTTGGTATCCTTCCTATTTAGTTCCTCATGGAAATGTATAAGTTCTTCTGGGCTACCTTTCCAAATCAAAAAAATGTTGGCAATGTATCGTAGCCAGGTGTGTATCATGGTGTCTCCTGTATTTTGTATGTAGTGTCTCTCAAAGTAGTCCGTGTAGGCATTGGTGTAGGCTGGGGTGATAGTGGAGCCCATGAACATGCCTTTACACTGTTCATAGTATATTCCTTCAAATTCAAAATAGTGTTTTTGTGAGTATTATTTCTGCTATTTCTTGGAGAATTTGTGTTTTTGGTTTACTTCCTATTGGTCTGGTGTCCAGTAAATTGCCTATACATGGGATCCCTTCTTGGTGTGGTATAGATGTATATAAGTCTGCTACATCTAGTGTGACTAGCAGGCTGTTTTCTCTGAGTCCTATGTCTGAGATACTACATATTTTTAAAATCATGTCAGTCATGTATTTTACATATGAATTGTTTTTCTCAGCTACTGGCTACAAATGGAAGTTAATGTATCTAGAAATTGGTTCGAATATGGAGTCATTTCCGGAGACTATTGGTCTGCCAGCTGGACATATGGGATTTTTATGGATTTTGTGTATGGCATAAAATGTTGGCATTCTGGGAATAGTTCTTGGTTAATATTTCTGCTTCCCATGGTTCTACCCAACTCATAGCTGAGTGTTCTTCCAAGACTATGTCTATTCGTTGTTTTATTTTTTTTCTGTTGGAATTTCAGGTAGTATGACATAGTTTTCTCTATTTTCTAATAATGTTAGAAACATTTGTTTGTACTGGTTTCTATCTTGTAATACTATGCCTCCTCCTTTATCCGCACTCTTTATCACTATGTTTTTGTCTTTTATTAGGTGTTCCATTGCTACTTTGTCCTTTCGTGTAAGATTATTGTGTGTGGGGAATACACTGCCTTGTTCTGAAAATAAGTTCATGATTTCTTTTTCTGTAATCTTACAAAATGTCTCTAACCCCTGATTTTGCACTGTTGGTGGATTATATCTAGATTTGACTCCCATTTCCATTTTTAAATTCTGTTTGTACATGTCTAGGTGGCTTGTTTCTCCACCAAATTGTTTTTTCAATCTTAAAATCCTATAGAATTTTTGCAGGTCAACTTCTAGGTTAAACAGGTTGATGGGTTATGTTGGGACAAATGATAAACCCAGGCGAAGAATCCTAGTTTCTTCTGCCATTAAGTTTCTTTTGCTTGAATTGAATATCAGTATCAAGTCATTGTGTATGGGCCTCTGACTCATCCTCCCCTTGTTGGTCTTATTGGCCTTCCACCTGTTCTTCCTCCTCCTCCTCCTCCTCTGCCTCCCCTGCCCCCTCCATATCCTTCCGCCTGTCTATATGTGTTTCTTTGATTTCTAAGTTCATATCTTGCTTCTCTTGTTTCATATCTGGTTTCTCTTATGTTAGCCATTGATGTGATTGGGGTCTGATCATCTGATTGTTGTGTTTCTTCTGTGCTTCTCTATGGATCCCTGGAATAGCGGTTGTCACTGTCTGTACTTTCATATGCATTGTATGAGCTATATGTGTTTTGCCTTTTGACATTTTTATATGTGTACACTCTATTGTGTCTGTAGTCATTTGTGTCTCTAATAAATGTTTTGATTTTCTGTTGTATTAGGCGGTCTTCATAATCTTTTAGTTTTTGTTTGAAATCTTCTAGGTTTTTTGTAACTTCTTCTTCATGCATTTTGAGTTTTAAAGCTTCCTCTGCTAGTTTTATGTCATTTTCTAGTGTTTGTCTTTCATCAATTACATCCTTGATTAGGGCATACATGAAGTCACAGCTGGCTCTAATTCTTATTCCATCCCACGTTGTGTCTAGTAATCCCTAGACTGGGCTCTACATAGATCCTAAATCCTCTCAGGTTTCTGTCATACTGTAGGTACTGGGTTAGGGTTAGGCCATGCCATTCCAGGTGGTAGTTCTTTTATTTTTGATTTTCCATTGTTTGGCTTAGTTATTTGGGGCCTTCTCCCATCTGTGTTGACAGGTCCCTGTCTCCTCGCATTGCTATGAACAGCCTCTTTCTTTTTTCTTCAGTGACTGTGGCAAAATGCAGTGTGCTTTGTACACTGCCACCTATGTCTGAAAATACATCTCTATATGTGTTTTGCATATTGTGGTTTTGTGCGTCTAGGGCTACTGCCACTAAACTATGATAAAGACAACAACTGTGTTGTGCTGGTGCTTTATGTGGCTATGCCTACTCGGTTCTTGGTAATCTTCTATTTATTAAACTTATAGTTTTAAATTACTTGTCCAACTTCCACTCTATTGCCCATATAAGCTAATATGGAACAAAAATACAATTTATAAATTTACAGTGTGAGCAGGAAATGGACACTCTTTTGTAAGTTCTTCAGCCCCCCCAGATGAGGCTCAAAGACAATTTTCAAAGTAATGCATTCTAAGGGCCCTTTTAAGAATCATAGACTTCACAACGCTTAAAAGTGTTGCAATCTTTTATTGATTTCCCCTACGTTTCTCTCTGCCAGAGCTTGTTCACGGGGTTCATTTTCTTCATGTAATCTAGTTAAAAGTATGCATAAAAGTTATCTTTCCATTTTCAGTTTTTCTTTTTTACAAAGTTTAATTTATACATTTATTCTGTACCAACACTTACCAATCCTAAGGTTGTCATCATCATGTTTTCTGTCCTGCTTTTTATTCTTAGTTTATACAACAGTCTGTATTAATCCTGTTTGAGGTATTTGCTTCTGTAATTTAAAAAACAAGAATGCAAGACATTTACCGTTGCTGTGGCTGAAATGTTTGCTTGCAAATGATTCTAATTCTATGCTGCCTAACAGGCTTGCCACTTTTTTACTGTGCAATGCCATACCTTTGTTTTGGTTTTTAATCTGCTTAAGGTGGAGACTTTCTGGCATTTGCCCTGTACTGTTGAGACATAAAGTGATTCATATATTTTGTGCTTTGCCAATTCATGGAGCTTGCTTAGTATACAACTCAGGTTACTTTTTATGTTCTTAAATGCTTTGTAAAGTTTTAAGGACTTACCTCCACCTTGCTTTTTATCTCCAAATCCTTTAAATGTGTTACTGTGCAGTGAAAGACACTTGCTGCTTCTCCTGTGGGCCTGTGCACTGTTGCCTCTTGACTGTTTTTGTGCTAGCCTTGGTCGCCCTAGTTATGACATCATAACCAGGTACCGAGTGTTTTCACACATGTGAGCATGTGTGGTCCGTTGCTATTCAACATTACACTATCACGTGGTTGGGCAATAGGTTAGGGCACAAAAACAGGCTTGTTCCTTTGCCTGGCTTAATTTCAGTTAGTACTGTATGTTTTATGTGTGGTGTTGCTTTGCAGGGTCCTGTGGTGTCTATCCATTGGGGCTGGTGGAGTGAGAAAAGCAGCAGGTTTTTGATCTCTGTGTGTCTTTTATGTGCTCATGGGTGGGAAGTCAATGGGTCTGGAATTTTTCCTAGACTTCTAGCATTCACACACATGGCACCTTCTAGATTTTTTTTCTCAGTCAGCTTGTTGCCCCCTTTTTTCCTTTTTGCACTACATCCTTTCCCCCCCCTCTCTTTTTAATGCTACCATTCCTTTCACTCTTTATCTCTACCACATTGCTTTCTTTATTAATTTGCACCCTTTGGGATTCTTCTTCCATCAGGTTCTCCTTACTCTCTACTTCCACCTGAGGAGGGCAGTTTCTGACTCCCCTATTCCTTCCATCACCCCCTTGGCTAGTTTAAATGTTCATCAAAGTAACATTTCAACTACCCACTGAGGACTGCAGTTCCCCTCCCAGATGGAAGCAGGCCATTACACCTGACTAGGCTCTTATCCTCCCAAGTGTGTCCCCAGTGCCCGATGTAGCTGAACCCTTTCTCTCTGTGCCATTTCTTCAGCCATGATTTGAAGCTCCTGCTTTGGAGATCCCTTTTCTGTTCCCCATCATAGACAGGCTGCACCTCAGCGAAAGCCACTGTTCAAGCTATCTGTCTAAGACCCCTCCCCAGCTCCCTAAACTCTACTTGTACTTTCCCAGCCCATTCCATAGCCAGGTCATAAGTCCATAGGTGGACAATGCCATCCAGCTCACCTCCCATCCTACTGTCCTAGCAATCCTCGGGATCTGCTTCCCTCCCTCCATTCCATGGTGCCAGGTAGGCACCTTACTTGCCTCTCTCCCACTTCCTGCTCCCAAATCTATCCCCACATACTGTAATTGAATCCCCCACAAGAAGTTGCTTCCTCCTTCTCTGGTGGTCCTCTACCACCCTCCTCGGGGTTTCCAGTATGGAACTCTCCCAGCTCCTCCCTGGTCACAACTGTGTGTGCTTCCATCTGGCAGTCCCATCCCACCAGAGCAGTGAAGGAACTGCATAGTGGTACTGGTTGAGGAATTTGCATCTGTCCCACCATCCCAACCCTTGCAGAGTCCACCATTGTCCAGCTGTTCCTCCTCCCTGGCATCCTGTGAGGTGACAGTGGCAGATTTTGTGGCCCATGAGTAGGGGAAGAGGTCTCTGAATTTTAACCAACTTGTCCTGGAGTCTAGCGACCTCCTCCCTCCTCCCAAAGAGGTGTGTGCAGATGGGGCAGCACCGTGGTCCCCAAAAGGTCTATCTGAAAACTGCTGCCCCCCCAGCCACTGCACTGCACAACTCCCAGCATTTTCAACTTCTGTTCTCCCTGTATTACCTGGAAATACTTTTGTACCCTTACACCTGATCGGGTGTTTCTAGTTTTTCCCTATTTAGCTATTTCTATTTCTGTTTCTTTGTGCCTTTTTTAAATCATTTTATATTCCTACACAAGATTGGTGTTACTCTTATTCCCAGTTTTGTCTTACCTTTGATCTTCTGCCCTTTCCAGCAGAGACTATTACACAGTTGTGAGCAGGTGCCTGGCCTTAGCTGACCGGTAGAGTCACCCACTTCCTTCTGCTGGCACCTGCTGAAGCCTACAATGCCAGTCATCTGTTCCTCCACTTTGCTGTTCCACTCACTCACTGGATATGAATGCTGGGGACATATTGGCAGTGGTTGCTTTCTACAGAACCTGTTCCCTTCCTGGTGACATGCTATTGGCTGTGGGAGGTTATTTATCGACCAGCTAAGGCCCTAGGCCAGAAAATTAGCACCCCTTCCCCAAACTACAGAGATAGGCACAGTTCTTATAACATGGTCCCTAACTGTGGGCTACTCTTGCTGGTCTCAGATTTACCTTTCAATCAATAATAAATGCACTAATTCAAACAAGTTTCACCACAACTTACCCCACCTATGTTGTCTCCAAAAACACAATCCTTTGTTGTCCCTCCTGTGGCAAATGCAGGCAGATTCTGCTTAAGAAAGCACCTGAAGAAAAAGTGGTCTTATAGCTGGTTAGCTGGGGTGTGACCTTGGAGTTCTTTTGCTCCTGGCCCAGTTGGCCTCTGCCGATCCATTATTTTCTAGGTCACCTGCCCATATTCTAGTGGGTGGGCTCTATAAGTATGTTTATGTAATGTACTGTAGTTGCAGCTTGTTAGCTTGTGTATGCCACGTTTAGACTATACTCCTATGTTTCAGTGATGGTACTATGTTCTCCTTTATGTCAGACATTCTCTCATTCTATATACGAGAAGTCCCTTCTATATATTCACTTTTCTGGGTTTTAGCTTCTTCCACAGTATTTTATAGTTCTGCACACTGGCAGTATTGATAGCACTGGTTACATTTGTTAAATGGAATGTTAGGGGACTGAATTCCCTGGTGAAGCATAAGGGGGTACTATCCTGACTTAAATACTTAAAGAGAAAATTGCATTCCTCCCGGATACTAAATTATTGAGTGCTGAAGCAAAAAAACTCTATAGATAATGGGGGGGGGCTTATCTGTGACCCCTCATCTAAATGCAGGGTCTCTATCCTTATTCATAAAACCTTGAAATGGATAGTCAGCTGGCAGACTTCAGATTCTGAGGGACAGTGGGTGGTAACTAAACTTATCACCCAGGAAGGCTGTATACTCCTGATGAATGTTTATACCCATAATTCAGATACTCCAGAATTTGCCCATGCTCTGTCTCGTAGCATGGCACACATTTGGAAAACCTCCATTCCCTTCCTGATGGGATGAGATTTTAACCTCACCTTGGAGCATTGCTTAGATAGGCTAACCACTGCCACAGACCACATGTCTGGACTGTGGCTGCGGTGAAGGCCATATTGTCTGATTTTTTTTGCTGTCAGTCATGTGGCATTTCCTTCACACCTGGGAAAATGATGTTATCTGTTTTTCTGCTACCTAATCCACCTCAAATAGGTTGAATTTCTGACACCTCTCTTACAAATCTACTCAATCCATGGTCTCCTCCACTATCATCCCCCTGTATCTCTCTGACCATGCTCCTGTTTCTCTGATTTTGGTCTGGGGTCCAGACAAGCATCTGTCACCCAAGTGGAAATTAGATCTCTTATTACTGCAGCGCAGGTATTTTTGCAACTGGATCAGGACATAGGCAAAATCCTACTTTTAAGTGAATTATTTGCAAAAAAAGACTACATTAATGGACCCGTTAGGGTGCAACTTGATGTCAAAAAAGTCAGGAAATGTGGGGTTAGGGTTTCCAATCCTAACCCCCACCCAAGCAACAGAAGGAAAAAAACATAGGGTTTTGGGTCTCCGGAGTCTTGGCGAATCAGTGGTGGGGTCTTCCTTGTATGAAGAAAGGATTTATGTCTGACATTGTTTGTTCAGGGAATAGGTAGGTATTAGCACTGACAACCCCAAAGATGACCCCACCACTGATTTGCCAAGACTCCGAACACCCAACACCCTAATGTTTTTTCCCTTTTGCTGCTTGGGGGTGGGGGGAGTTACTGTTTGAAACCCTAACACCACATTTCCTGACTTTTTTGGCATTATGTTGACCCTAAGTGGTCTATTAAAGTAGTTTTTTGCAAATAATTTCCTTTCTTTTTGAGATAGCTGAATTGTATCCTCATTCATGGAGGTCCCAAAGGGACCTGTGTGAACACATGCAGAGGCACCGGAGTCTTTGAGCCCTGCTCCAAGGGAAGACTCCATCTGTCTATGGAAGTGCAAGGCTGTTGCTGGCCTTGCACTTCTGTGTAGTGATGGATGTGAAGAATTCATCCAGCTGTCATGTGGGCTGCAGAAGCACAAGGCCCTCTGGTTCCTATGCTTCTATATGGCTGGAGATACCGATGCACAGGGCAAACACTCCATCTGTCAGCCAATGTCTAGGCCCTCAGTAACCCATGTGTGCAGAGGTGCAGGGCCCTATGCCAAAAGAAGAGCTGGCTTCATGATATGGTACCAGGGCCCTTGCTGGCAACCCTGCAGCTTTCATTTGCTGGATGGGAGTGGGGATCTCGCATAACAGTGCCATCCTCCCAAACTTACTCCATGTAGCTCAGTCACTGTGCTTGCCCCCAAACTGAGCTCACTGCCACGGAATCACAAAGCATACCTGGTGGGTGTGAAGATTGGCACAGGTAGCACTACACACAAAGTTTCTTAATAATTATGCTTTTTTTTATTTTGACCACAGATTTTCAGGATAGTTGCTTTATGAGTCCATTTATAAACATGACATGTGCCATTTATAGTGTATTGTCAAAAACATCATTTCACACCACAATTGTGCAAGCATGTCTCATCCACGATTTATTAAATGACACCTATCACATTTATGAGGTGGTGTGGAAAAATTGCTATGTTGAAAGTTTGGAGCTAAAGTATTGAAAATTAGCAAAGTTATGAGTGAACGTTGTAATACTGCAACCTTCACTCATGGCTTGGTCATTTTATTTATTTATTTATTTGCACATCGGTTTACAACCTTTGAGCCAGGGGCTCATTTTCAAAGGTACCTCATCACAAAGAGGACAAATACAGTACAGACATTTATGTTACAGGATGTAGGTTACATGGAATTAACATACACGTTTGTGAAGAACATGATAGGTACGGCAGTAAATACAAAATATAAAAACTCACTTATGGTTAGAGGATATGGGTACATCAATCAATCAGTGATTGAACTGATATTACAGAGAGGGCAGATTGGTTATTGTGGCACCATAGGGACTGCAAATGGAGCAGTCAATAAAGCAGTGGTAATTTAGCAGGTTACAGCAGTATATAATGGTAAGAGCAGTCAGCAGAGCAGTGGCAAATTAACCAGATTACAGCAGCACATAGTAACACTGCCAGAGGCGAAGTCAACAGAGCAATTTAAGCCAGGTTACAGTAACATATAGCAAAACTGCAGTTTGAGCAGTCGGAAGAGCAGTAGTAATTTTGCCAGAGGAGATACGTACTCGCATGGGGAAAGGCCAAGCATCAGGGAATAATTACTGTACAGTCCATCGTGGTATAAGTATAGAGTGGTGTGGTTTGGATGCAGCCCAGTGGGCATTGTCAGGGCACAGTGGGTAGTGCCTCAGATTATACAGGTGCAATTTTGTGTGTTGAACAGTTCACTTCTGAGTGCAGTTTTGAATTTGGAGATCGTAGGGGCATCTATGATGTGGAGAGGGAGCGAGCTGAACCAGGAAGGGGCTCTATGGGGGAAGGACCTCTGACAATGGGAAGTCCTGGCTCTTGGTGTCTGGAAGGTGGTCTTGAGGGAAGTCCATGTACAGACCAGGGGTTTGGCTATGGGGAGGGAGGCTGTCAGCCCTGGGGGGAAGTCCAAGCAGAGTTTTTTTTGCTATTAGGCATGTTTGGTAATGCAGTCGTTCATCTAGGTTCAGCAATGTTGTCGGCCCGTAGAGCTGGCATGAATGTGAAAACCTAGGGGTCCCAGTGATTAGTCTGCATGCCTTGTTAAGTAACAGGTGGATTTTGTTGAGCGCAGTTGTGTCGGCAGCCCCGTAGACTGGGAGTCCATAGTCTACCAGGGATAATATAGAGGATGTTACCGCAAGCCGGAGGGCAGCGGGGAGAGAGCTTTTGTAGTGGTATAAGATACCTAGCCACATATTGGCTGCTGTGGCAAGGGTGTCAATGTGGGTATGGTAGTTGAGGGCTAAGTCAAAGGTGACCCCAAGGTACTTGAACAAGTGTACTTGTTCTAGCGGTTTTTTTGAGCCAGGGAGGATGTGGAGTGGAAAATTGCTGGCTTTGTTTTGGGGGTGGGCAAAGAGCATTGTTTTCGTTTTTTTGAGATTTATGATCAGTCTGTGCTTTGTGAACCAGGTTTCTGCATCAGTATACGAGAGCTGTAGGGATTCCTGAAGGGAGGTAGGGTTGCAGTGGGAGGCAAAGATGACAGCGTTGTCTGCATACAGCAGCATATTTCCAGTGCATTCACTTGGCAGAGTGTTAAGGTAGAGCGAGAAGAGTAGAGGTCCCAGGATGGAGCCCTGAGGAACCCCTGATCAGATGGGACATGATTTTGATAGTGTTCCATTAATTTTGACACATTGGGAGCTGGCCGATAGATAGCTGGTGCACCAGACGAGTGGCCCAGTAGTGAAGCCAGCCTGGTGGAGTGCACCCAGTAGGAGGGGGTGGGAAACAGTGTCGAACGCCTTGGAAAGGTCGATGAACACTGCCCCAGCTAGGGAGCCAGAGTCCAGGGATGTGTGTAAGAATGTTGAGAACTCCACTAGTGCTGTGCCAGTGCTGTGTCCTGCCCAGAAACCGTGCTGTTCAGGGCAAAGGATGTTGTATTTAGTCAGGTACTCAGTAATCTGTATAGTGACCAGTTTTTCAAGGGCTTTGGAGAGGGGAGGGAGTATAGAGATAGGCCGGTAGTTCCCAGCTGAGGACCTATCACCCCCTTTATGGACGGGAGTGACAATGGCCATTTTCCATGCTGTGGGGAACTGCCCCAGGCAGAGGGATTTATTGAGAAGGCTGGTAAGTGGGACAAGGACCAGGTCCAGTATGCGCTGGAGAATGGTGGGATCCACAGTGGTGTTGCCAGGACTATTGCTCTTTAGCGCAGAGATCAGGTGGAGTCTAGCTTAGAGGGTAGTTACTCTACATAGGTAGAAGCTAGGGTGCCAGAGATCTGGGGTCAGTAGGGAGGGTGGTGGGTCGAAGAAGTTACTGGGGAGGATAGGGCTGAGGTCCGTGAAGGAGGAGTTGAGGTGATTTGCGATACCTATTGGGTCAGTAATGTTGGTGCCATCAATATTGAGATGTGATGGGGGAAGGGAGCATGTGGTCCCATTCAATTGTTTGATATTGCCCCAAAAGGTTAGGGCACACCCCCAAGAGGAGGTGAGGGTGGCTTGATAGTAGTCGGCCTTGGCTTTTCGGACTACCCAGGTGCACTTATTCTGAGTGGCGTTGTAGGCCTGTCTATCAGCCATCCAGCCTGTTTCTGTTGCGAGGTGCCACAGGTTATCCCTATGTCTAAGTAACTGTAATAGGGCTGGGGTAATCCAGGGCACTTTATGTTTGTTGGTTTTGGTAGCTGTGAGGGGTGCGAATAGGTCGCAGGCTGTATTAAATGTATGGGAAAAGAAGGTGAGGGCAGTGTCTATATCTGGAGCATGGTGAATGGGCGACCAGTTTGTTTGGGCCAGAAGTTGCCTGAGGTTCTTCAGCCCACCAGGTTTGAGATGCCGGCAAGGCGTGTGCTGGGCAGTGGGTTTTGGCAGGGTGGTCACCCAATGGAATATGGTTGGGAAATGGTCGCTGAGTGAGTCAGAGAGGGTTTGGATGTCCAGGATTTTTGAGGGCAGTTGGAGATGATGACATCAAGGAGGGAGCTGGTACCTCTCTTAGGGTATACTCTTGTGGGTTTGGAGACTAGCTGTGTCAAATCAATGGCAGCAAAAGAGTCCCGGGTGATGGTGGAGGTGGGGCTGAGCCAGTTAACATTGAGGTCACCCACAAGGACTTGATCAGCCCTATGTGGGATGGTGGTAAGATAGTCAATTAAGGATGATGTAACTTGGTTTTGGTTCTTAGGTGGAAAGTAGGCAGAGGTGAGTTACAGGTGGCCCCTAGAGGGGTCTGGAGTGAGTTTAAGGGTGAGGGCCTGTGCCCCACCTGCCAGGGCCAGGGCAGGGAATGCTTGACCAGTAAGAGAATTCATTATATAGATCACACAGCCACACCCACATTTGCCTACCCGATCCTCCCGGTATAGGGTGTAGCCAGGGAGGGCGACGAAGGAGTCAGGAGTGGACTTTGATAGCTAGGTTTCCACCAGTGCAATGATGTCAGGTTTGTGCAGCATGACCCAGCATTGGAGGGTGTCAAGTTTTTTCAAGTTGCTGCATATATTCATGGAGGCAATCCTCAGATCAGGGGGCCCATCTGATGGGCAGATCAGGGAGGGGCCTGGGTTAGAATGTATGTTGCCTGTTAGGAGTAGAAGGAGGATCACAGCTCTGGGCAGGATGTGGTGATGTATGTGTTTCCTACGTGAATGGGGGGCTGAAGGGGGACCTTGGGGGAGCAGAGAATGGGTAGGGATTGGCAGGATGGTAGGGTGAGAGCGATAAGCTGCCAGGGGTGGCCTGGAAAGGCGGTGTGGTGGAGCATGGAAAATGGGTGTTTTTGGACTGTAGGCTTGGTAATTGTGGGTTTTGTGTGAGCCATATCTAGGGGAATTGCCAGTGCTGGAACCAGAGATCCAGGGTGGATGGCTGGCTGGAGGCACGAGGTTACTAGAAGGTAAATGAGGGGGAGGCATTTTAGGAGGAGGTGGTCTAACATGGCAAATTTGGTGTTAGCTGGGAATTAAGTAGAAGTTTCTAAATGGACTTCTAAGAAATATAGTTACCACTTTGGATTAGTGGTAGCGACACGGACTCTGGTGGGTGGGATGCAAGGTTCACGTCTCAGCAAGGGCAGCTGGTGAGGTGCCTGGGTGAGGGCAGTAAATCCACGTTCTGGGGCCTAGAAAAGGCTGGGTTTGAGTTGAAAATTGGGTGAGAAATAGTGACTCCTAGTGGTCACTGGGGGTCAGTTCAGCCAAGCAGTCCCGAGTCAGAGAAGGGGCTAGTTTGTGGGGCTGGGTGGGGGGTGGATTGCAGAAGGTGTGAGTTGGAGTGGATTGGAGTGGCTCAGGAGGTTTGGAGGGATCTAGGAAGTAGTAGGGATGGGGATAGATAGTGTGTGCAGGGTGGGTAGTAAGGGTCCCTCTAGTGGTTGGCAGGTATAACCTGCTAATGGCAAAGTGGGGACTTAGGTTAATGAGAAAAGGAAGTGATGTCATCAGGGAGTACCTATAAAGGAAATGATGAGCCAGGGTGGGTGGGGCAGCCGATGTGCATAGCGCATCAATGGGCTAACCCCCCTCACAATGGTGCTGTTCTTCTGAGGTAGTTTAATTACCTCGGCAGCCGCACCCGCGTCAAGTTCGGAGCTCTGGGAGGGAGCTCAGTGCCGGTGAGTCCTTCTGGCCGATGTGTGGGTTGGGAGGGCAAGCAGGCCTATTGAGGTGGAGACAAAGGCCTTCAATTAGTATGCAGTGGGAGACCAGGGCTATATCCCGATAGGATAGGAACAGAGAACACAGGAACAATGCAGCAGCCTATGGTAAGCTATCAAGCTAAATTATAACATCTGAAACAACTAGGCAGTCTTGTTTTCTACTGTATTACATCAGCCCCTGTGGATGTTGTTGCGCTTATCACCCCCTCCAGGGTATATCTGTACCCCAAATTTCTAGCATCGCCTTCTTATTATCCCACCTCACCTCACGAACCCGGTAGGTGAAAATGTTCAAATCACCACTGAAACATCATTCCATGCCACAGGTGCGAAAACACATTTTAGCTAGGATTTGAATAATGCCAGCTGTTACAATCATGAGGTGGTGTGAAAAAATGGCTATGCTGAAAATTTGGGGTCAAAATATTGAAAATTATTAAAGTTATATGAGCCAGCATAGAAAAATTTCAAGGTACTGTCTTAAGTTTGGCATTTTTACGTATTTTGACCCGAACATTTTAACATAGCCTTCTTATGACCCCACTTCATGAGCAGAGGTGATAAAAAATTACTGTCAGAAAGGTGATTTTGCAAAGTGACTGTGAAATTGTCTTTTGGTCCAGTGCATAATTACACTGCCATTGGTCATGAGGTGGTATCCCAAAAAGACCATGTTGAAAATTCAGGATAAAAATATACAAAAATGATGAAGCTATAAATCAAAGTTCAAAACTCCATTGAAATACATTGAACCACACTTACCTGATTTCTCATCTCAGTCACCATTTCTAGCAGCAAGACATGTCTTTGATCTGATAGTGGATTTACACTGTGGGACATGGTTAGGTGAGTGAGGGTGTGTGGGGTATGTGGAGAGGGTGTGGGGTGATGGTTGCTGAGTGGGAGGTCAGGGTGGTGTGGGTGGTGGACGTGAGTGGAGGTCAGATCGGCAAGGGACTGTTTTCTATGTTTAGAGATTTAAAAAAAACATGTGGGACAGTTTTCTTAGGTAAACCATAACAATTATTTATTCAGATCTGTCTTCTTCCCCCATCTACACACACACACACACACACACACACACACACACACACACACACACACACACACACACAAACACCTTTGTATGCCAAGAAAATGATTAAAGATCAGTGGCAGTTTTTTGATGTCTCTCCCTTTTCAATTTGTTATGTTCCAGTGTAATAAAATCTGTCTCTTACAACAAAGAAACATGTCTTGTATCCTTTTTGTTCTATTATTCATTTTACTGTGCCAAAAGTGAGTCCAATTGCAAGACAGAGTCCCCCCCCCAAAGTCATTTGCACTGACCTTTCTGGTTGTATTTTTGTCCACTCAATGTCTGCGTAGTAATAAAAACCCAGACTTAATAAATAAAACAGAAAAATCAATCCCATTATCAGAATCCCATTGCAGCTTGTAACCACAGTTCATGCTGTTTGCATCTTCCTTTGACATCAGTAGATATCTTGTAAGTCAGTATACTTTCAGTGACCATGCCAATTTTTCATTTCATATGACAGCTGTCTAGAAACTGTCTCCTATGTATTTTTCTGTTCTATTATCAGAGCCATGATGGAGGTGGTGGTGTTGAAGGGGGTTGGGGTGCTGTGTGTTTAATATTTTTTGTGCTTCTCATAATGATGTTGTGGATATGGTTGTTAGTTAAAAACAACTTGTTTACAGTCTGAATGCAGGAAACAAAATTAGAATAACCACATTTTAATCAGAGTAGTTCACATAGTCATCCCTTTCTCTGTACTATCTACTAGTAACTTTTGGCTTTCAGCATGATTATGTCCTTGTCAGCTGTGATTTCTAATCCCCCACCAATTCTGCCAGATCTGAATATCCTCTGATGGTACATTTAGAAGACAACAGAATTTTCTTATACTACATCCCTACAGCATGAGTAGTTCACTAGTATTACATCTGGCACTGTATTTGGAAGGTGCTAAATGCTACTCGGTCAGTATCTGTATATCCTACTGTAATTAAACAGTGCAGTTCATGGGGGTGGGGGTGGGAATATTTGCACTTTTTATGTTACTATTGCTTACTGTTTGGTGACTTTATTAAAAATTGGCATTCTCATAATTGTTTGTCCTCAGGATAATTAAAGCTGTGAGATGCAATATTAAAGCTTCACTTCGGCAATGGCAAGCATGCCCCCCACTCACGCACCATGACCACAACAGCTCATTCATAAATTACAGTACGTTCCACCATAGTTCATCTGTCCTGAAAATAAATTTTTCTATGTAGATCTAATGGAATTTTAATGCAGTGTTTGAACTCAAGCTTATCACTTTTTCAGTAATGTAAGCACCAGTTAAGATAACAAGTGCAACTCCCATGAACAGCACTGCTAAATTAAAATATACAGACATAGACTAAGTAGCATTTAACACCGTTCAAATACAGTGCTAGAAGTAATACTAGTAAACTACTGGTGCTGTATTGATATGGTAGTAGAGAATGCTGTGTCTTGTAAATTTAGTCAGATAACATGAAATTCAGATATGTCAAAAATTTGTGGATGGACCTCTAGTCCTTTTCTGCCATCATATTCTATGTTTTTATTATTCTGAAAAACAAAACAAAAAAAAGGGAATTAGAAATCACATCTAGCAACTTAATCATGCTGAAAGCCAACAGTTACTAGCAGACTGGAAAGGGAATGAGGATGACTGAATCACTGATCTGAAATGTGGTTATTTGTGCTATAATTGTATTGTCTGTATTCAGATTCTAAGTGTGTTGCATTCAAACTGCAACTAGATCTACAACATCATTATAAGAAGCAGAAAATCCACTAAATATCCTTCCCCCACCACCACCACCTTCACCATGGCGCTGCTACTAATAGCAGAAACAGAATGGACATAGACTGTTTCTAGACAACTCGACTAGACACTTCTCACAGACACCAGACATCAAATAAAAAAATGAAGTTGTGACATCTTATCAGTCTGTTTCTGATGGTGCTTGCCATGCTGACAGACATAAAACAAACACACACACACACACATACACAACTGCAGTAAAATAATGACAGTAGACATAAATTAGCCCTCAAATATTTTATTATGCAGCTGTGGGGTACCATAATCAAGTATCCTTGACATTTATAACAGTTTATTATGCATTTTTTCAGACTAATAAACTAACTGTGAAGCTTAGTTACAGACTAGGTCATCTGTTGACCCACTCTATTCCCCTGGACAAAGAACTGCTCACACTGACACCTAGCAGAAAAAGTGTGTACAGCATACAATGTCCGTGTTTATGTAGGTGTTTGTGGGAACGATGGTGGCGGTGACAGGGGTGTTGAAATAGCGTGCTGAGCTGGGATCTTTAGAACAGAGCTAGAATGCATGCATTTATGTCTGCCTTGAATTTATGATTGCCATGCATATCATTTTCTATGATTCAGCCCAGATGCCAGTGAAATGCAGCCTTATGATATGTTGACACTGTATTCTCCTTAGTAAGTCTGTACCCTGACTAATTCACACTGAGTCAGAATGGTCTCCATTGACACACTGCAGAAAGAGTGTGTATAGCTGTACACACATAACAATACAGTGACTTGACACAGAGCAGTATGCACTAACTGTGCACTTCATAGGGGGCAGAGTACAAGCATTACCTTGTTGTTCTGAATGACTTCATCCTGATTATGAGCAGCTGTGGTAGCAACTTGCCCCATCTCGATAACAGCTCCGATGGTGTTAGCAAAAGTGAGAAACAGAATGGCTGTTTACTGTAGATATAGAGTAGACTTAGTTTTAAATGAAACATTACAAGGTACGGGAGGAGGATAATATTTCTGTAATTCTGCAGTTACAGAATTTAGTGACATGCAGTGCCAGACAGCTTCTTATCAGGCACAACTTTTGCTGCAGGTTGTGTGCTCTCATCTTGTCTTTCTGCTCTGATCCATCTACTCTGTTAGTTTTTCTGTGTCCTAGAGATACATGCAATGTTTTCTGATTTTTGCCCAATTTCCTCTATCAATCCCTACATTATGCATTACTTCTCTGGGTTTCTCATATGCAGTTCCAACCCAGGTTCATCATGTTGATTTCACTATCAGTATGTCACCCAATAATACAGCAAATGTCATTACTTTTGTGGGTCACTAAGTCAGCTAAAATACTGCCTACATAACATTGCATTGTGATTTTGTAATTGTGTGTACATATATGCAAAGGACACATCAAAATTAACAGAGCAGACCAATCAGAGCAGAGTGGAGATATAAAAGTACAAAACCCCCTACAAAAGTCTTGCCTGATAAGAAGCAGTCTGGTATTGCACATTACTGTACTAAATTCTGTTACTACTAAATTATGGAAATCATCATCTGCCTTCCATATCTTACAAAGTTTTATTTAAAATGAAGTGTACTCTATACTCTATCTTTAGATGAACAGCCATTCTGTTTCTGAGTTCTCTAACAATGTTCACACTATCAGCATCTTTCATTTGACACCAGCTGGTACAGTATATGTCAGTGCACATTCAATAACAGTGCCAATTTCTAATTTTGTGTGGCTGTTTTATTGTCTGACCATTACTTTCACTGCTGTGTGTGTTTTTCCATTTACCCTAACACTTTACACCCACAACATGTCATACAGGCTAATCAGTAGTAGCTTTTCCGCGCTGCAGATAATCCATCACAGGGTACCACAAACTTAAAGATACCATGATAGGTTAACATAGGAGAAGGGTTTAATTGAGGGGCAATAACTCATCACCCATCCAACCACTCCCAAAACCACTACTCCCCTCCACCCCCACACAGAAAACAACATACAAATAATTCTACTTAGTTAGATACAATATCATGTGTATCAGCCGATACCAGATATGATTTCAGACATGGGGAACAGTTCTCAGAAACAGTTCTCTGTAATAAAGAGAGAACTGATTCTGAGAACTGTTCCCAATGTCTGAAATTGTATCTGATATCAGAGTAATCTGTCAGTGGCATATTTCACGCACACAGTGGGTCTGGAGAAATGACTATCCCAAATGTAATTGTAGACATGCTGCCTGCTGTGTTATCAGGGGTATGAAACATACTTTTTCAATGCCTGTCATTCAGACACACTGACTGACTTCTCATTTCAAGGTAATAACCTAATGTACTACTGGGCTTGATTACAGAGACAGACTGTAGGGGAATAATAATTAAAAAGGCAGCATTACTGCTAGTAAATATGAGCAAGTAAAGACAATAAGCAACTAGACATTTATTAAATGCACACATGATTTACTGTGTTTAAACTCACACACCCGATGTACCATTCAGTATCATTACAGAGACAGACATTAGTGTAAGTTATGAAAAAAAGACAACATTACTGCTATTAAATAGGTGCATACAAACAATAATGAAAAAAAGCAACCTGGCATTTATTTAATTTAAATTACAAGGTACACAATGGTCTGGGGTAGTTTCACTACACCTCCCCAACCACAAAGCCACAGACAAATGTATTATCAGGCAGATCAGTGATTTAATATCAGATCATCATTTGATAATATTATCTCCAACATTGGAGCTATTTCTTATACCACTCACAACAAATTCCTGTCCCCTAGTCTGTTTTCTGACATAAAACTCAGTCAGAAAGCAGGTTCAGTGTAAACTTGTGTGGAACTGCTGAACTGCCAGTCTTGGCTTTCACTTTGCCATCTCATAAGTCCTCTGTGCATGCGGCACTTAAACTAGAGCCTTACTCCTTTCACTTTCCTATCCCCATTCAACAGCACTGAAACTGTTCTGCGCATGTGGTACGTTAACGCCAAGTCTGATTGACTCCAAATGTGAAAAACACAATTTTTCAAATATAGATATCTTAAAAAATACAAAACTCCCAAGCATCTGTCCCATCTCCCCTGGAAATCCTCCCTACACACACACACACACACACACACACACACACACACACACACACCCTACACAACCATACAAAATTTCACACTTTAAAGATTTGTCATTTTGTTTATCTAGATGAGAGCAAAAATTCAGGAAAAAAACCACACCATTGAAATCAATGAGAAAATTATTTTTCCCCACACTTTAATAATAATAATAATATTTTTATTTATTTTGCACCTTTCAAATATCAAGGCACATTCCAATAAGATAAATAAGATAAAAATACAGAAATACAAAAATACAGAAATTCAGAAATCAATATTTTAAAAACAGACGAAAACAAATCAGTGAACAGTAAAACCATAAGCCTTTTCCCACAGGAAGGATTTCAAAGCTTGTTTAAAACTCCCCACAGTTGTGCACTCCCTGGTCCAACGGGGTAGAGAATTACAAAGGGAAGGGGCCACAAACATAAAAGCATGGGCACCAGCAGATTTTAACATCACCCTTGGAATCTCTAGCAACCCCTCATCGGCTGAGCGGAGCAATCTCACAGGTCAATAAGGAATCAGGAGTTCTTTCAGGTAATCAGAGCCCAGATCATGCAGGGCTTTAAAAGTCAGTAATCCAACTTTGAAGGTGATCCGCCACTGAACTGGTAGCCAGTGCAGTTCCTGCAGCACTGGTGTAATATGGGAAGATCTAGGAGTACCCATCAATACCTGAGCTGCAGAATTCTGCACTAGCTGCAAGTGGCAGATATCAACCCCCGGAAGCCCAAAGTAAAGCGAGTTGCAGTAGTCTAGGTGCAAAGTCACAAAGGCATGGATCAGAGTTGGCAGATCACTAGACGGAACAAGGTGCTTGATCCTAGCGATGTTTCTTAGATGGTAGAAGGATGACTTAACCACCACTGCCACCTGGAACTGAAGAGTCAGCCCCGCATCTAATATCACCCCCAGGTCTTGCACCCGTTCAGAGAACTGTAGTTTGACATCCCCACAAAACAATCCAGATGGGGTGCCGGCCCCAGGTCCCCCATTCGGTGATCCAGATCCAATACCAACACCTCCGTCTTTCCAGAGTTCAACTTCAGCCAGCTGGACCTCATCCAGTCCTGGATTTCATTTAGGCAGCTGTTAAATACTGAGATAGCTTCTTCCTGGTTGGGTGCAAGGGGCAGGTATAGCTGGGTATCATCCGTATAACAATGAAACCTCAGCCCTTACCATCTCACAATGTCTCTGAGGGGAAGCATGTACACTGCAAACAACATGGGGGACAGTATAGAGCCCTGAGGAGCCCCACAGAGTAGAGAGATGGGATCAGAGGAAAAAAACCCTGACCCCCACCCTCTGTGTTCTTCCGGTGAGGTATGAAGTGAACCATCTGAGAACAATCCCAGAGAGCCCACAAATACATCTCAGGTGCTCAAGTAGGACCCCATGGTCAATGTTGTCAAATGCTGATGACAGATCTAATAGTACCAAAATGGACCATTTTCTCTGGTCTTTCACCATCAGGATATCATTGAACACCTGAACCAGTGCAGTCTCGGTACTGTGCCTCTTTCAAAAACCTGATTGGAAAGTTTCGTAGATGCTATGGATGGTCAAATGGTTCTCCCACTGGGCCGCCACTACTTTCTCGATCACCTTCCCCACAAAGGGGAGGTTCGAGATAGGCCTGTAGTTGGCAAGACAGTCTGGGTCCAAAGATGCTTTCTTCAACAAGGGTGTCACCACTGCCTCTTTCAAGGAACAGGGATATTCACCTGAGTCAAGGGAACACCAGACTATCTGTGCTAGAAGCAGGAAAATAGACTCCCCACACCCCAAAATTAGGGAAGTAGGGCCTGGATCTAAACTACAGCAGGTAGGGCGCAACCCTTGGACAATCTGCATAACATCTACGATTTCCAGGTGGTCAAAGATACTCCAGGAAAATGAAGGGGTGGTGACCAGATCCTGACCAATAGCAACCCGCATAGAATTTGTCAAATGGATCTCTGACCTAACGTCAGCCACATTATCAGCAAAGAACCGAGCAAGTTCATCACACTGTAATTGTGAAAACGTTCTACAGAGCTGTAGACAGGTTGGGTTGCACAATTTGTCCACAGTTCTGAACAGCTGAACTGGTCGGTTCTGGGTGGCAGAAATTTCCCTGGATAGGAACTCTGCCTTCTTATGAGAGATTTCTGACTGATAGAATTGATAATGTTCTAACAGTCTAAGGTGGTTGGCATCCAGGACAGATTTCTGCCAACAATATTCTAACCTGCGTCCAAGTCACCACAACTCCCTCAAGGCCCCATCAAACCATGGAGCCCGAGGTCGAAGGGAGAGAGGACGCACATGAACTGGAGCAATAGAATCCAGGGCAGAGGTGATGGCTGTATTATAGGCCACAACCAGTGCCTCTGGATCACTGCAGTGCACAGGAAATTGTGATAGGTCAAGAACCGCAGCAAGGCCATTGGAAGAAATATTCTGTAAAGGGCGGTACTTGACCATCTCCACAGGGGTCGGCCTACAAGGTGGGGTGCCAAAACTGAATCTCACACTGTAGTGATCTGACCAACCGATTGGTTCCAATCCCACGTCAGAAGCCTCAATCCCCAGGAGGAAGACCAAATCAAGTGAATGGCCACCCTTTGTGTGTAGCAGTGGTAACCACCTGTGTTAGGCCCAGTGAATCCATTAACTGGAGGAAGTGTTGTCCAAATTGCAAGAGTTCATTGCCTATCCATGCATTAAAGTCACCCAGGACCATCAGCCTGGGAGACTTGAAAGACATGTCGACAACGAAGTCCGCTACTTCCTTAAGGAATTGCTTATCATCTCCAGGTGGATGGTAGATGAGAGCAATTCAATAGCGCACACCTGCTACAACAGCAAATTCAAAAGAGATGGTCTCCTCAACTGGAACACTAGTGAGTACCAATTCAGTCTTAAAACAGACCGCAACCACACCCCCCTTGTGGTCCAACCTCTGGCGATGTATCACCATATACCTGGCTGGAATTGCAGCTTCCAATATTGTTCCCACATTATCATCGAGCCAGGTCTCAGTGATGCAAGCCCGATCTGAAATCACAGCAGTCTTGTTCCAGACAGATCTGGCATTGCACAACATCACCTGGGTTAGTCAAAACTCCTGAGCTGCCCTGACTACATGCCCATCACTAATGATGGTGCCCTTGGGTATGGGGACCAAACAAGGTGGTCCTCGCTCCAAGCTCTGCTTCACCCCAGGGTGTCTTCTGGGCTTAATCACCATAATGAGGGTACCCCACTCCACTCGCCTCCACTGTTCACCCCCCACCCCTCCCCCCCTCCTATGGGCAATACCTAGAGCCCGACAACATTGGTAGATAGAAAAAAAACAGAGGGGGGTATGGAAAGGGCGGAGGGAGTGGTGAGCGGAGGCTGAGTAGTGCACGACTGGGGGTAACAGGCAAACACATCTCACACATCCACAACCTCCAAGTACTCAGAACTAAGCAGTTTAAAAACAAAATATCATATGCCTAAAATTCAACCCCTTATGAGGTTCAATCCAACTAGATAGCTAAAATTACCAAACTACTAATTTAACACAACCTAAATTATACCCCCAAAATAATAAAACCCAAAAAGATCACCCTCCGGAGAAATCTCTCACAAACCTCAGAGGAGGACAATCAATACAAATCAATAATAAAAGAAAAATAATAAAACAAACATAACTGTTAAAAATAACTACAATAAAAACAACTAAACAAAACCAATTTAACTTCCCCTCCTCAGGACTCTCTCACAGTATTGGGGATGGGAAAGAAGAAACAAAATAAAATTCAAGCAGGTTTTTTCCTAAAGGTCCTCTCACAACAAATAGGAGAAAAACATACAACAAAACACAGTATCAATAATCCATTTGAATTTATTGGCACTCTCACTGCCAACGGTGGTTAAATTTTGTCCAGGATCCGAGGCTTTAAGGCTAGTGAAGTCTTCTCACCACCCACACTTTCCTTCTCAGATAGTCCCAAAATTCAGTAACAAATCAAAGGACATTACTCAAAATGATGTATAAACTCGATGTAGGTCCATAAAATAGAAGCAGTCTGAAATAGGCCAAAGATATCCACAGGCCAAGCCACAGGGCATTGGGCCCCCCCTCCTCACAAACCTCCAACTTGCCTAATCAGACTCTATGTGCATAAAATGAAATGAGGTTCTCTCACTGCCTCTCAAATCAGCAGAAGTGTCGAAATACTTGCAGTTTCAAAAACTGATCAAAATACTTGCGGTTTTATGGAATCCACACTCCTCCCTAAATTTCAGTCATGATAATCCAAACAGAGTGGTGCTTGCTAGTTCTTAGTTCCTCAGTTTTCCCAGCACAAAGATGGAGCTAACAAACATACCAAGTCGGTGAGCTTGATTTGCAGCAAACTTATTCCTCGGGTGTGAAAACTCCAACCCAGCTCAGACCTGTAGAGGAAACTCATGCCCCGCTACCGTCCCCATTTTAGGCGACCAAGGGGCACCCAACCTAGCCAGGTGAACTACGGAGACCAGTGGGCTAGACCAAGAGAATGATCTATCCTCCAAACAATCTCTTCCAGTCCCCCCAGAGATAGCAGTCAGGGCCGTGACCCCTCACAGCCATGGCTTGTAGGATCACACCCCTTGTTACACCACAGGTAGAAACCTTCTAGATGTTAGAGGGCAAATGCTCCACCAACTTGAAGGATGGGAAACACCCACAACAGCCACAACTCCAGACCTCAGGATAATCCACTCCCCAAAGCACCTACAAGCTGAACAACTCTACTATCCAATCTGGACACACACTGTTCCTCCAAGTCCAGGTATGCCCTCATAGAGTGGATTCCTCAGTTTAAATCATGCAGTTTAACTTTAATATCTCTAAAAATACTGACCTGATTTACCTGAGACTTTCAGGAATTGTAGATTCTGCAATGGATAACACATTCTGAATGTTTCATGTAAATCTATAAAATCTTTTTTCTGAAAGCAGCAAACAAAAAATCGAGTTTAACATAGAACTCACTAGACACCCTAAGTGTAGGGGCACTACCACACCCCGTAATGATATGGGTGAGGTGAGTGTTGAGTATAGATGCAGCAAATTTAAATTTCACTGGTGAAGTGCCTGCAAAGTGGGCACTTTGCATTGTCATTCCTGGACATGGAGTGGCCAATGTGAAATACTCATTTTGCCTTGTAATTACTACTTTGTGTTATCATTCCACCTTAACATGAAGTAAGGTGAAGTGACAACAATATTGGCAGCCCCCCCACACACAGTCACCAGAATTAATGTGCATTCCCAAAATGCTACTGTCTGATGTCCAGAAAATCCCCCAGTGCTGATGAAGTGAAATGAGAGCACAACAAGAAATGCAAGGTCTCTCAGAATTAATGGCACACTCAGTCATGTATGCAGTGGTCACACACAGTCGCCAGAATTAATGTGTATCCCCAAAATGCTACTGTCTTGTGTCCAGAAAATTTTCCAGTGCTGATGAAGTGAAATAAGAGTGTAACAAGAAATGCCAAGTCTCCCAGAATTAATGGCACACTCAGTCATGCGTGCAGTGGCCACACACAGCCACCAGAATTAATGTGCATCCCTAAAATACTACTGTCTTTTGTCCAGAAAATTCCCCAGTGCTGATGAAGTGAAATGGCAATGTAACAAGAAATGCAAAGTCTCCCAGAATTAATGGTGCACTGCAAATGCACAGACAGATTAAAAGTGTGCTGCACACTAAAGAGTTGCAGATGCAAAGGCACAGCAACACCTAACCAATGCTCACAAGTCACAAATCCAAATCTGGAAATGAATAACTTTTACTGGTTGGTGGGGTAGTGCAAGGCAGTAACAGTCCACTACCAGTAAAAATACTACAAAGCAGTACAAAATAACTCATGCAGGTGCGGTGGATAGCAGGTTCACACTGCTGCAATTACTCTGTGGCACAATAAAAGGTGTCTGTTTGATGGCACACATCATACACACTACAAGTAATGCAAAGCAAATTGAAAACCTTTAGTAATATAACCAAATGTTTTAAACAAACTGAAATTATACACTGCTGCACCACAACAATCAGCAAAAAAAACGTCAAGAATTACTGGAAATATTACTGTGTGTACATTAACACAGTCATACAAGAAAAATATAACCAAAATAGAAAGACTGCCTTTTTCTCCCAGTTAATCTACCTACTCCACAGAAACGCCCCTCCCCCAAAGCACACTTCACAGTACACAGACTGAATGTTCTAAATTAACATTCAAAATCCACACACAAACAATAAACACTTGATGATATGAGCACTGGAGGGTTTCCTAAAATTGATGTACTAAATTTTGAGCAAAAAAAAACTCAAAAAGTCTTTTTTAACAGCTTTTAGAGGTTTTGAATCACAGAGCTCTGAGACCAAACTGTCCACAGCTACAACTACACACACACACACTACCCAGAACTGAGGCTGTGCAGAACAACCTAAAGCCCATGTGACCTGCAATCCCATGAATCACTGCAGAATTCACCTTGGAGCTCAATTACAAGGCAAAGTGATGCGAAGGACATTGCAACCAATGGTGGAGAAGTGGTTTGGGGAAGGCAGAATAACGTGAAGTCATTGTTTTCAATGGACTTAGCGTTCCTAATTATGATGCCAAGTACTCCTCTTCGCATTGCCGATTACTTTGCAGATTCCTCATTACTCCATGAATCACTTCACAGAGCAAGTTTTGGCCACTTCACCCACCACTAGTGTTGGGATGTTGTGGGAGGTATTTAATGCCTCTCTCAGGGGGTGAAATTATGGGGTATGCTGGGTATGCAGCCAGTCTGAGAATGCTGCGGGAGCAGAGCAAAAGGATCTGGAAGCCAAACTCACCGAAAAAGAAAATTCCTGCAAGTCAGGATGAGATCAGCATTACAATTCTCTCCTACTTGTGGAGATCAGGAGTCTGCATATGCAGCCTAACTCCTTTTTAACCAGTAGAAGTGAGCTGGTGGACTTACAGACTCAACATAGATATTAGGATGGAGGGAACAATAGAGAATGTGAAGCACTCCTCAGGGTATAAAACAGTTTTGAAAAGTTGTGACTTATTAAAATACAAAAAACATGCCTTTTTATCTTTTAACATGAGTTTGATACAACTTTGACAATGTATGCTATGGAAAAATAACAATAATATGTTAACATAATAGCAATCAAGTTTTTCATATTATTCAGTTTTTTAGCCAAAGTCTTCTATATTGGTAAATAGTGGATTTTGTTTTGTTGTATTAGTACTTGTACTTTCACATCACTGCATATTTTTTTATCTTTGATGATGTGGCTAGTACTATGGTTACTGTAGAAACCAGGTAGGTGGCACTTGAGATGGAGAAGAACACAAATTCAAATTGCTGAATTAGCAACAAATAACCAGTTATTGTGAGCCCCAGTCACAGACGCTGGAACACAATCATGATTGTGTTTTAGCATCTCTGTGACTTGGGCCCACAATAAATGGCAATTTGTTCAATTCATAGTTAGTGTTCATCTTAAAAACAAGCCATTACATAGACAAAACTTAAAAACAACATAAATACATACATGCCTTATAAATGTATAAAAACAGTCATACAATGAATATTTTCTCATATTACTATACATTGCATAAGTATCTGCCTATACATGTCTGTCTTTTAACCATATTAACAACAGTGTCCTATAACAGATAAGACAAGATGTCACAGAAGAAACAGAACAAAATACGATGTTGTAACAATGAGGTAGTTTTCTTAGTTAATAGCCATCAATATCTTTAATACTGTCAAACCCCTTTTTTCTACATGTAATTTCTTTTCCTCTATAATTCTGAGAAAGGACGCCACAGGGATTACAAGAGCTATGTTACTAGATGCTGTAGCTCATATTCTAGTGAACCCAGGATTTGACCTAGGAACTGTTCTCTGTATCTCTCATACAGAGGACACAAAATTACTAGGTGTGTCAAATTATCTGTTCCTAACCTACATCTGCAGAGAACATGCTTCCTTCTTTCTTGTTTATTATGCAAGTTTAATTTCCATTGACTGGATATGAACTCAAATCTATATCTGGTCACCAATTTCCGTATTCTGGTTTATCAATTTCTGTCAAATATTTTTCCTCACCATTATATCTTTTATTTTAAGAAATCAATTTACGTACTGTATACTGTTTGCACAGTGCTAGATCTTTTTGGATATATATGTCCCTTACTCTTTGTTTAATATTGTCCTTCACCTGATTCAGTGGCAGCCTATGAAAAGCCATTAAAGTTGTTAATAAACCAAAAGGTTTAACAATTTTCTCCACTGTTAACATGCATGGAAATAAAACATTCTGACCCATATATGAGGAGGCTTCCTCCAGACGTAATCTAGGTAATTTATTATCTGTCATCCCATATACTTTTAGCCAATATATGGCCTGTCTTTGTTTGATCTGGCATTCCACAGGGGGTTGCTCAATTTCAACTCTTTCTATGGCCAATGGCACTCTATTTGGGAGGCCCAGAATTTTTTTATTGCATTTATTCAAAGTTGTTTCCAGGTTTATATAATCTGTTAAGCCCCACACTTCTGCTCGATATAATAATTGGCTCCTTACTTTAGCTTTCAGTACTTTATTGTTTCCCTTAATAGATTTTTTCCCATATTTGTATGAAAATAAATTTTATATTGGGAGGAATCTTTTTGCTTTGTTTTCTGCTTCCCAAATGTGTCTCTTCCATGTTCCTTCTTGTGTTAATGTTATCCCTAGATAGCTAAATTCTTTAACCACCTTCAAATTTTGGTTATTAATTATGTGTTTGTATGCTTTCTTATTTCCACCAAAGAAGATTACTTCAGTTTTTTGGTAATTAAGTTTTAAATCTGCTAAATCACATTCTGCCACAAATTTATTTAATATTCTTTTTATTCCTAAGAAACTTGTGGAAAGAAGTGCCATATCATTGGTGTAAGCCAAATATGGACAGGCTTTTAGTACTACTTTTGGCTTATGATGTTCTGGTGCATACATAGTCTGTAATACTGTCTGGAAATACAGATTACATAATAAGGGAGAAAGTGTGCATCCTTGTTTGACCACCACATTTGATTTAAAACCATTCACTTATTTCACCTTTCTCATTATATCTGACTCTAGTGTAATTGCCTTGATAAAGTATCTCACTTACTTCTAATATAGTTTTTTCCACCCCTAGTTTCTCTAGTCTTTCCCATAGGATTTTTTTGTTTACCCTGTTGAAGGCTGTTTTCAAATCAATGAAAATGCAATACAGTTTTTGGTTTTTCACTTTATTATATTTATAAATAAGATGGGACATATTAAAGCACTGATCAATAGTAGATTGTCCTGCTTTAAAGCCCGCTTATGCTTCATCTATAACTCCATGATCATCTGCCCAGCTTGCTAACCAGTTATTTATAATCTATGAGAACAATTTTGCAGTACAGTCAATCAAGATGATTGGTCTGCAGCACTCAGATTTGTTCTTATCTCCCTTTTTAAATAGTGGCACTGTGATATTCAATTTACAGTTTTCTGGTATAACCCCATAATTCCAGATCGTGTTAAATAGTGTTTCTAGGAATGGTATCCACTGAGACCCTAATCGATAAATGACATCCAAAGGTACCCCATCAGGTCCAGGAGCTTTATGTTTTTTAAAGAACACCAGAACTTCAGTTATTTCTGTTTGACTTATATTATGATTCAGAGGGATCCATGTCCCTTGGGCCCTTGATTCCAGCATTTTTTCTTGATATCTGGAATTATCCAGGAAAAAATAGAATTTTATTGTGTTCTACCCATATATTTGATTCACTGTGAGATTCTGTTCCATTTCTATATTACTTTGTGCCTTTGTTTACTATGCTTCAAAATTTGTTCGTATCTTTTGCCTGTACTGCTTCTTCTAAATCAGTCCATAATGATTGAATGTACTTTTTCTTGGTGTTTTTCAGAGTTGTTCTATATTCTTTCCTTAATTTATTCATTTTCCTGTTTTTTCTTTACTCTAATCCTGTTTTATATTTCTTAACAGTCTATTTAACTGTTTTTTGCCACTTTAAATTCATTATTATATCATGCCTTACCTTCTCTTTTTTAATATTAATTTTGTTTATTATTGTATTGTGAATACTGCCCATGATTTCATTATATTTGGCTATCATGGTCTTAATCTCAGTGCAGTTTGAAAGGTACTCCATAGTCAGCAGAATCCCTTTTGGGTCTAAGGACTGTATCAAGTCAGTACTGTCTTTTATTTTCCACCCTATACAATTTTTTTTCTTTAATTCTAGGGGGGTCATTAACATGTTTTTATTATAATGACATCCTATGTCTATAATCTGCATTTCCATTGCAGAATGGTGGCTTTCTGGTTTAGTTATTACCTTCAGGTGGACATATTTAGGAAGCATGTTAATGTTGATCCAAACGTAGTCAATTATTGATGCACCATTTCCTCCCATATAGGCAAATTCACCTGATTGGTGTCCTTTTATTCTACCATTTAATAATAAAAATGTTTGCTCTTTCATGGCTTTGTGTATGCCTATACCTCTTATGTTTAATATTGGGTCCCTAGTATTCCTATCCACCAATATTATGTTACTAGATATTTGGGCCAGACTATTTTTAATGTTCTTTGGTATCCCTTGCAAGCTACTCATTCTTGCATTTAAGTACCCCAAGATTATAATATTTTCCATGGGATTATTCAACTGCAATTTGTCCAATATTATTTCTAAGTGTGTTAGCCACACTTTGTCCCCATATTTGCTGTTATCAGGTTGAACATAAATGTTTATAAGGAATATATCCTCATATCAAGGTCTGGAAATGTGTACTATCAAAATATTTCTGCTATTGAAAGCAATTTCTTTAGTAGTTATCTTACTATCTTGTCTGTAAAAGGTAATTAACCCCCCTATATTTCTGCCAAATTTCTTTGTTCTTGTTGCTTTTTTTGAATAAGACTTATAACCCTCTAGGAACACATCTCCATTCACCCAGGATTATTGTATACACATAAAATGAAATGTATGCAAATATCTCTCTAACTTGGGATCACCTAATTTGTCAGATATCCCTGATATGTTCCAGGACAATATAATGGTCTCATCAATTATTGAACATGTAGATTTTTTTATTAACCTTGTTGTATTCAGTTTGGTCAGTTTGCTGTCTGACTCCCTGTGGCCTCCTTCCCAGCCCCACATCAGTCAAATGTCATTGTTTCATATTAGACAAATCCTCATATCTATTTGAGGTTTCCATTATTTCCCTTACTCTGCCCTTCCCAGGATTGTGCAGTCATTTTCATTATTTGATATTTCATCCTCCATATAAATAAAAATGCCAAGCTCATCTAGTAATTTTTGTTTTGTCCATAACAATTCCATCATCAATTTAGACCAGAACCCCCGAGGAGCAGAGGTCGTGAGAGTGCTCCATAGCCCTCCCTCACATCACCGGAGGGAGTCCCCGAACCCCCAGCCAAGACCAGAACCCCCGAGGAGTGGAGGTCATGAGGGCGCTCCACAGCCCTCCCCCACATCGCCGGAGGGAGTCCCTGAATCCCCAGCCAAGGTAAAGCCCATTTCCAACGCGTGGAAGAAATGCCAGCATTCTGCCTGCACTGCTCAAACTGCATGTTGGCACCTTTTCTTCTTCTTAAAGAGTGGAAAAAAAATCTCCTCTCCAGTGGCGCAGCCTAATGGCAGGACTGAAATTTAAAGTGCTGTTTGCCATTTCTATCATTGTAGTAGTGAAGATAGACCAGAATTTTACAATAATTGTCTAATCCCTGCATTGTGTTTCCTGCATTTGCCCTGTTACCTTAAATCTCACTGTTTTACTCCCCTTTAAGTAAGTTTGAGTGTTTGGTTTTCCAGTAATTCTAGCATACCTATTGCAGCCTTGCAGCCTAACTGGTATTGGGATTTCCCTTTGTATTTTTTGCAAGGAGCCCACACCAGATTGTGCTCTGTGAAATACTTTTAATCCGCCCCCACTCCCTGTACAGCACAGTGCTCTGAGGCTCAGCCCACCACCCTATCCCTAGCTTACCTCTCCTCTTTGCTTTGTCCTGTCCCCTCTCCTCCCCCCACCCCTTACCTATTTTAACTGAAGCTCTTGTCCTTTGTCCTTTCAGACCAGAACCCCCGAGGACCGGAGGTCATGAGGGCGCTCCACAGCCCTCCCCCACATTGCCAGAGGGAGTCCCCGAACCCCCAGCCAAGATAAAGCCCATTTCCAACACATGGAAGAAATGCCAGCATTCCACCTGCACTGCTCAAACTGCGTGTTGGCGCCATTTCTTCTTTTTAAAGACTGGAAAAAAAATCTCCTCTCCAGTGGCACAGCCTAATGGCAGGAGTGAAATTTAAAGCACTTTTTGCCATTTCTATCGTTGTAGTAGTACTAGCCCTACTGAACGCTATGCGTTCCGCTCCCCACCACCCCCACCACCACCCTTGGTTGGCTCTCCAATTTATAGACAGGTTTAGTCAGGTGACCTGTCGAAATAACCTATCAGCCAACTTTTCCAGCTGCAGGTTATACTGACTGTGCACTAGTGGCCGCTGTAACATACCTCTCTCTTTCTACAGTTACAATGTTCACACTACTATTAGCTGCCCTCCTGATTTTCAGGATCCCACAGCTTGCTCTACAACCCCCCCAGAGGCACCCAACCCACACCATTATAACTTTTACACTATCCCTTCTGCTCTCAAAGGTAACCACAGATCCTGTAACACCAGCATCTCCTATACTAGCCAAACTGATCCCGTTGGCCTTTTCTCTCACATGCTCAAGCTAACTCACACTCTCACACTAGGTAAACTCTGCACCTCACCTCTCCCCACCTCCAGACTTCTAGCCCTCACCACCCATGCTAGCCTCCCCACAGTCCCCCTTTCTTCCCTAACCCTTCTTTTCTGCATTATTCCTAGTCTCCCTGTCCCCTTCACCAATGCAAAATGTCCTTCACCCTACCAATCCCAGCGTCTCTCATCCAAACTCTGTAGGTTGGCTCTCCTGTGGCACACCTTTTTACTTCTCTTATTATCTGGCAACATCCACCCCAACCCAGGACCACCCTGCGCTATTGCCTCCCCAAAAAACCCTCAGGGGCGTTTGCTGCTAGCTACCCTAAATATATGCAGCCTTCCTAAAAAACACACACCTCTCCAAGGCTGGATTGCCCAGTATGCTCTGGACATACTTGCACTCTCTGAGACATGGCTCTCTGAAAAAATTCCCTGTGATGCTGTCTCCCTCTGTAATTATGCCTTCTTCTTGGTGGATAGGACCAGCAAGAGAGGCAGTGGCTGTGCAATTTATGTTAAATCCTCACTCAATGCCACAGAAGTCCATACACCCACACCACAATACGGTGCCCAGATACTCACAGTAAAACTCAGCCTGGGTACCAAAACTCTCCACATCATCTCAGCCTATATCCCCCCGAGAAATCAAAAACTTGCATTTGACTTGATCCTCCAAATTATCTCCCAACTACCTAACACTAGTGAAGTCATCTTAATGGGTGACTTCAACGTTAACTGGTTATCCCCAGCCTCATCCAGCTACAAAGACGCTGCCCTGGCCTTTGATCTCACCCAACTAGTCACCTCCCCCACCAGAAGAGACAATAGATCTGGGACCTCCACCCTTCTTGACCTCATTTTCACCAACAGGCCACGTAACCTCTCCAATGCAACAGTGCTCCCTGACGCTATCAGTGACCACTCCCCAGTTACTTGCTGGTAGTCAGGCAAATTGCTCCCTGCCCCACCAAAAATCTCCTGGCAATGTAGACTTGAAAGAGGAGGCATAAAGAACCTCAAAGCCCATCTAACTAACACCAACTGGCTCCCCATTTACACTGCCCAGTCAGTTGACCTTGCTCTCGCCCACTTTATAACTGCCTTCAACAAAGCCTGCAATTTATTCACTCCCTTCTCTAAGCAAGTTGTGAAAACCAGAACCACTCCATGGATCACAGCCCCACTTCTAAACCTGCTACAGCAAAGGGACAACCTCTGGCACAAGGCCCTTGACTCCCAACGTACCCAGGATAGACAACTCTACCGGGAGGCACGCAATAAATGTACATGGGCATTGTGGCAGGCGAAAGCTAATTACTATCAACAAACCTGTACCTCCTCCTGGGGTAATGGGAAAAAAATTCTGGAACAACATAAAAGAACTCAGTGGTAAATCCTGCTCCCCCACCCCCAACCAACTTAATCTAAATGGTGATGTCACTCAGGATCATTCCACTATAGCAGAAGCCCTTAACTCAGTCTTCTCAGACCTCTCCCATATCCTTCCTCCAAATTTCTCCCACCCTCCCCCCAAACCTCATATAATGTCAACTCACCTCCCTTCCAGCTTCGAGTCAACCCCTGCAATGAGGCAAAATGCTATATTACCAAAGCTATCTCCAATACCCCTACAGTAATGACTCCTTAGATCTTAAACTCCTTCAGCTCACCTTGGATGTCACATTACCACACCTCACTAAAGTTCTTAACCTCTCGCTATGCCTCGGTCAGTTCCCCTCAACCTGGAAGAGAGCCATAATCACTCCCATTCTGAAGAGCGGTGACCCCACTGACACCAGCAACTATCTCAATACTTCCACCTCTCTCCAAAGCCCTTGAAAGAATAGTATCTGACCAGATAACCAAACACCTAACTAAACATAAACTTCTCAGCCAGGAACAGCATGGTTTGCAGATGGGCCATAGTACCATCACTGCACTCTCAGAGCTCACCGCGTTCATCCATGAAGCCCTCAACCAAGGCTCAATCGCAGGGGCAATCTATGTGGATCTAACCAAGGCTTTTGACACGGTCAGTCATGAGCTACTACTTTGTGTCCTCCCAAATCTAAATGTGGTCCTTGAGGCTATGGCCTGGTTCAAAGATTACCTCTCAGGCCGGTCACAGCAAGTCAGGATAAACACCACCTTCTCCACCCCCAAAACAGTTTGCTCTGGGGTCCCACAGGGGTCAGTTCTGGGCCCACTGCTGTTCACCCTCTTTTTAAACTCTCTCCCTAAGGCATGCAGCAGTCATTTGCTACTCTATGCTGATGATGCGGTACTGTTTTGGAAACACACCCAACTGAGCACCCTCCAACAGGCCCTTCAGAGTCATTTCTGGGAACTAGAGACCTGGTTCACTGAACACCACCTAATCATCAACTATAATAAAACTAAGTCCATGATTTTTGTGCACCACCAAAACCCTCATAGTCAGTCTGTTCTCCTAATCAAGAACATACTAGGCGCCCCACTGGAACATGTTATCAACTTCAAATACCTGGGTATCACATTAGACACCTCCCTCTCCTACCAGAGGCATATCCAAATTCTCACTTCCACTGTCAATACTAGAGTGGGCATCCTCTACAGGCTCAAGCACTGCTTACCCACACAAGCCATGCATCTTGCAGTCACCTCCTCCCTCCTCTCCCTAGTTGACTACAGGATTGTTATATACGGCTCTGCAGAACCCACCTCACTTAATAGTATAAACACTGCCTTGAATAAAGCCTGCCGCCTTGTCACAGGCAGTGATAGACTAACCCACACCTGTGATCTTTATGCTTTGACTGGTTGGCTAAATTTCCAACAAAGATTAAAGTACCACACCTGCATCCTCGCAGAAAAGATACATCTTCACCTAGCCCCCGTCAGCCTTCTCCCCATAATCAGTGCAGCACCCCACAGGCGCAATACAAGACTCACAGCAAGCTCATCATTTCTGGTCCCCCTTTGTAGAACTTCCCTTGGACAAAGATCCTTCCGCTACTGAGCCCCTCTCTGGCTCAATGTGTTACCACCCTCACTCTCCCAGACCCACAGCATCTCACTATTTAAAACAGGCCCCAAGGCTCAACTACTTGAGAGTGCAAAATGTGTCTGTGGCTAACATTGCCCACCCATTTTTTATTCCAATTCCTCCCCATTCTCGACTCAGGTTCTCCCTAGGTCCCATGTATTAGCGCCATACAAGTCCCTGGCCTGGGACACTAAGATTGCTGCCTAATACCCTCACCGGTATATAGGTTTTAGCCTGGACTGCTCCTCAGTACAGTTACTATAAATACTGCCTGTCTAAGTATGTCTTTTACTGTATTTGTTTACCCTCCACCCCCTGTAACCGATGTGGATCCTTTGCCAAAGAGTCTGTGACTCAAAGGTTTGTAATTCCAATTGTATTCCAATAAGTAAAAAAATAAAATCATCTTTCCTCTTTTGTCCCATACAGTTATTTGCCCATCCTTTTCTCATCATGCTGCCTTTTCTATATCATCATTGCAGACTCATGTATTCAGCAAAATATTTAATGTATCCATCAGCTTTTCCCTTATTATTTTTTATCTTCCCTGTGCAGTTGTTTTAGTCCAAAAAAGGAACTCCTTATGTCCAATTCCTTTTCCATAGTTGCCCTTTTCTCAAAATACTCTGGGAATAGGTCATTCAGTGTGACAATTTCCCCTGTTAGTATTCCCATTTTCTCGAACTGCTCCTTAATATGATGGACTGCTTTTAGAATGTAGAATTGATCTGTAACCGATAATACCAGCTTCACTTCCTTTAGGGGTCTAGCAATGCTCATGTTATCTAACACATGTCTACATCCATTCATTGCAGCTCCTAATAGGTTTTTAACCATCCCATAAAGGCTTTTGATTGTCTCATCAGGCATATTAGCCATTGTATATAATGGTAATGAAAAATCATAGAAACATAGAAACATAGACTTTGACGGCAGATAAGGACCACTTGGCCCACCCAGTCTGCCCATTTCCCTACCTATTGGATAAGTTGCAGATTCTAGTTAACCAACAGCTTACTTCCTGCAACCCCCCACTATAATTGCCTTATGTCTGTCCCATGCATGTTTGAATTCCCCCACTGTTTTGGACCCAACAACCTCTCCAGGAATGCAGTTCCATGCATCCACCACTCTCTCCATGAAAAAGAATTTCCTCACATTACCCCTGAGCCATCCCCCCCTCTAACTTTAAATTGTGCCCCCTTGTTCTTACACATCTCTTTTTCTGAAAGATGCTACCCTCCTAGACTTTGCTGATTCCCTTGAGGTACTTAAAGTTTCTATCATGTACCCCTGTCCCTCCTTTCATCAAGGGTATACATATTAAGCTCTCTCAGTCTCTCTTCATGTGGTTTCTGATGTAGACCCTGCACCATTTTAGTTGCCCTCCACTGGACTGCTTCCATCCTGCCTATGTCCTTGCGTAGATGAGGTCTCCAAAACTGTACACAGTACTCCAGATGGGGTCTCACCAACTGTCTGTATAGAGGGATAACCACTTCCCTTTTTCTACTTGTGATGCCCTTCCCAATGCATCCCAGTATCCCTCTGGCTCTCCTTACTTCCTTCAGCATTTGAATTTGTGTTCTTCGTCATCTCAAGTGCTGCCTACCTAGTTTCCTGCACTGTCTCATTTGGATTTGGCAGTCTGAGGTCAGCACCCACTCAGCTATTCCAGAACACACTGTTGTCTCTACTACTTCAGTTACAATGGCTACTGTGATAATAAACTTTGAATTTAGATACTGCACCTTTAAATCCAATAGCCATTTAAAGTGCACCTTATCCCCTGTAGATGTGCCCCCTGATAAATACTCATGGGAGTTGAAACACTGGGCAGCAGTGAGAGGCCAGTTAACAAGATACTGCATTTTGCAATTTAATAAATCACAACTTTTCAAAACAGTTTTGCACTTCAAAGCAGCTTAAACACAGCCGTATGAGTTGGAACTGCTGCTCTGCTGCTGCTACTTTATTCACTGGCGAAAGGACAATACATGAGCTATATGCTAGTATGGAGGCTGAAACAAATAACTATGATGTGCAGCTTTGAATTGTTTTATACCCTAAGGAGTACTTCACATTCTCTGCTTGTATTCAGTGTTACATGTGGTTAGGCACCCCTCTGTGTAAACACTCTCTCCTAGTATTGGAGCATGACAGACTTTTGTTGGAGTATTCAGATAAGGGGGAAAAGCAGACAAACTGCTGTTGTACCACCTCAAGAAGCAACAAGCTGAGAGTATTATAGAGGCTTTCCTGGATAAAGGTGTCATGGTGAAGATTTGCTCACAAGCTATTAAAACTGTCATGCAGGAGTTCTATGAGGAGCTTTTCTCATTTCAATGGCTTACTGATGAGACCCAATCTGAGCAATTTATGTCCTCGCTCTCTCTGTCCCAGTTATCCAATGCCCAGTGACAGGGTTTGAAAGCATCTTTGTGCACTCGGGATATTTCCTCTGCTCCAGCAACACTAACTCTCCAGGCTTCAGGTGGTGATGGCTACCCGGTAGCCCTGTACAAGCACCTCAGTGATATCATCTGTCCTCCAGCAGGTGTTCACAGTGGCTCAAGTTTCCATTTGCCTCACAACCACTTTATGACAGGATGCAATCACAGTGCTCCACAAAGAGGGGGAAGGACCCCTCCTCCTCTGCAAGCTACAGGTTTATATCACTCATTAACAGAGATATCAAGACTTTGGCTAAGCCACTGGATGAGAGGCTGTAGATTATTCTTCACTCTCTTATTCACAACCCCCAACTATGTTTTGTGAAGGACAGACTGGGTTCTGATTATATCCGGACCATGGTTGCCCTTATAAAGGAGGTCTGCTATGTACCTACTCTAGCCACTGAGGTTGCCATAGACTTTGAGAAGGCATTTGACTTGGTAGAGTGGGGCTATCTTCATGTAGTCCTGCAAAAGATGGGCTTTGGTCCCCTCTTTGGATTGTGGGTATGCACTTCGTATACGCAGTCTACTGCATTGGTGTTGGCCACTCAGATCTGTCCCCCCCTTTCCTGCCCCACAGGGACAGCCATCAGGGGTGCCCCCTCTTGCCTTTACTTTTTGTTTTGGTGATTGAACCACGGGCTATAACCACATGAGAACATAGGGACCTTGGTGAGGCTTGCTGGTGGGTTTTACTGAATTCAATACCAATCTGTAAATGGATGAATGTTTGGTAATTTTGGCTGATGCTCCTAGGGGCCTCCTGTATCTCCTCTCTCTTCTTCAGTCTTTTTGTTTCCAGACTGAAAGTCAACCCCAGCAAAACTAAGGTTTTACCCTTAAACCACTTCACTGTTGAGGGACTACTTTCTGCCTAGAGTCTGTAATGGTATCCAGCATGACTGATGTATCTAGGAATCTGGTTGCTCTAGATTTATCCCAGTTGGTTTCCCTGAATATGACTGCCTTGCTGAAGAGGTAACTGGAGGACAGAGCTGCAGTGAATTTTTAATCCGCCTGCGAAGTGGAAGCGAAGTGGCCACTTCGCGTTAGCGGAGCACAACACGAAGTGGGCATTAAAAAGTGCTCACTTTGCGTTATTATTATTACTATTTCATGTTGCCATTATGCCTTAACATGAAGTAAGGCAAAGTGAGAAGAGAATAGGCTCATCACATGGCTTGCAGTACTGTAAGTCACATGCTTTAGCCAGGCAGGAAGGAAGTGAGTCACAGAAGCAGTTTCACTTTCTCCTTTGTATTTGTAGAGGGAGAAAGCATTTGTGAGAGGAGAGGAGTTACAGTGCTTGATTGCCTTGTTGCCACTTCATTGCATTTCAGTTCCAGAAGAAAACCAACAGCTATTTTAAAAGCTATATCTTTATTTAGTTTTTGTATTGTATTAGTGGTTTTTTTTTGGTAGTGAATTTTATTGTATAAGTTTTGTTTTGTTTTGTGTGTGTGACTGACTGTGTGTGTGTGTGTGTGTGTGTGTGTGTGTGTGTCCACTGTCTGTGTGTGTGTGTCATCCTGCGGACTTCAGGAGGATTGACTTAGGAGAAGGCGAGTTGCTGGCCCGTGGGCACGGTAGGAGGGGAGTGTGGACCTGTCGGGGCTGGGGCGGTCATGTCATGTTGGACCGCTCCTGACTCCTGGCTGGTATTGCTTCCCCCATTGAAACAACAGGAGCAGCAGCAGCACCAGTGCCACTGGTGGCTGCTGTGCATCCACCTTCTCTGCCACTACCACCACCACCACCACCGGTAGCAGCAGCTGTTGGGGCTCCAGCAGCACCCACTCCACCACCTCCACAGCCACAGGAGGTGGTCCTGGAAAATGTAGGTGGTGGTGGGATTGGTGCGAGGACTGTGTCTGGTCCTCTCCCCACAGCTCCCCAGTGTGGGAGTATTTTTAACTGAGTGTGGGAGAAAGCACAGTGGTGGTGTGCCATGTGTGTGTGGTGTGCTGGTGCACCATAGCCCCCGTGGGACACATTTGGGGACCGGTGGCCAGCACACCCACATTCTGAACCACCACAGGGCAGAGTGGCATGCTGCCATGGAAGAGGCCAGGTGTCCATCTGCTGGCCCTTCCATGGTGGTGGCTGAGGGTGCTGCTGCAGTGGGAGTTGTGCCTCACAGTCACTGACACAGCAGGAAGAGGGCTACTACAGCAGCTGCTCCACCACCACCACCACCGCCACCACATCCACCAGCATCACCCTGTCCACCACCACCCCCACTACCTAGATTCCAAACAGCAGTGGACCCCACCACAGTCCCTGCAACACAGTCTGACATCAGCCTGGTGTGGGCAGCACTTTAAGAAAATAATGAGTGGTTCAGTGCTTTGCAGCAGCAGGCGAGCAGAGTAGAAGCACAGCAGCAGCAAATAGTTTCAATGCTGCACCTGCTGCTGGACCACCACTGCATCCCACGGCCACAGTAAGTGAGGGGATTGTTTTCTGCCCCTCCACCTCCACCTCCACCCCTGGCCCCACCCCACTACTGTGTTGTACTGTTTTTGTGTGTTTTTTTCTTTGTTGTTGTTTAATCATATACATTTTCCCTTCCAGGGGACTCTTTCTTGCCCCACACAGTGCAATATATTTTTGTGAAAACGGCCTGTAATTTCATTACAGTGTGTCACGTGACAGAGGAATTCCCATTCTGAAAATCTGCCCATATTCTGCCTCCCTTCTTAGCAACATTAGGACATGATGGCAGGGAAAGCACGTGTGCATGCTACTTACAGTGAATATTCGGTTGTCTGGCAGGTTTCCAAATATTTCTTTATGTTTTAATGGTCAGTTTGTGCTGAAACATGTGGGCACGGTTCAAGTAAGAAAAGCCTTGTTAGTGGAAACATTCCCACATTTCACCACAAAGTCAACCTTATAACATAAGGAAACATTGGCATAGCTGCCAGACATTCACTATAGTGGAGCATGCACCTGTGCTCCCCCTGGCATCATATCCTAACGTTGCTGAGAAAGAGGGGCAGAATGTGGGTGGCTTTTCTGATAGGTAATTCCTCCATCACGTGACTCACTGTAATGTAATTATGGGCAGTTTTCACAAAAATATATTGCATTCTGTGGAGCAGGAAATATTCCATTGGGAGTAATGCCCCAACATATTAGTTTATGTGCATCACCATAACTATGTAATGTGGTGAATCTCTGTAAAGCAGCAGCACAACAATCTGTTGATAACTCTGACCTATATTTTTTAATGCTATGATACAACTTCCTTTACCTACATCCTGACTGACTGGAATGATACAATAATTTGCAGTAGTTGAGTCTGCTGTACTACCTTTCTTCATGTATGAAATAATGAAAGGAGCATTCTTTTTAAATTGGTGCTGATCAGGTCTTTGTCATTGTTTTCCTCTGCTTTTCTCCATCACAACAATTAGTTGTTATCTATTACTTCTGTTGTTAATTAACAGTTATGCATCAGGCAGTGTTTTATGACACCATGGAACAATAATTATTGAAAAGCAGCTGCAAATAAATACAAACCTGGTCAGAACAATATTGGAAGGTGTGCTCTTTTTTTTTTCATACATGAAAAAAGTAGTCAAGTAAGTAAAGCAGACATAAATTGTGAAAAGAACTGTATCATTCAAGTCACGACTCAGAGATAACTAGTGGTGGCTGTGGCAATGTAAAGTAGCATAAAAAAAGTACAGTTCAAAATTGTGAGGACATTCTTGCTATGCTGCTTTAATTGTAAAAATGTAAGTATGACATAATGAACTCACAGCAACAATCACAGAACACACAAAAGTGGCACAGAGTCCCAGATTTTTTCTGCAGGCCCAAAATGCATCCTGCTTGTGTGCAGAAAATTGACAAGTGTTAACACAGTGGAATGAGAGTGTTTCAGCACATACAAAGTCCCTCAGAATTAGTGGCGCACTCAGTCATGCGTGCAGTGGTGGCACAGAGTCCCAGATTTTTTCTGCCAGCCAAAAATGCATCCTGCCTCTGTGCAGAAAATTGACAAGTGTTAACACAATGGAATGAGAGTGTTTCAGCACATACCCCATATAAAATGATGACTGTGAGTGTCGTGTTGCTGGTCCAATGTGTTCTGCGAGACGATTCCAGCAAATGCAATGTGATCATCTCAACTGGATTGAAGGGTACCCTTTGGCTGTAGACTAATAGTAGCCTTGGTGAGTAGATATATATATATATGGTTGTGTTGTGTATTTTGTAAGTGAGGAAGGGGGTTGACATGGATATGTACTCATGGTATTGTTCTGCATCACAGGTCACACAGAAACTGTTGGTGTGCACATTCCAGTGCTCAATGAGAATTTTTTGCGCTAAATTGGAAACGGATAACTCTCAAGCACATGAAGGTAAGTATTTTTTTTTGTGGGGGTGGTGGGGGAATCAAATTTGCAGGTTTGTCTCTAATGGTTTATTATTTTGTTACTTCTTCACAGATTTCATCAGTATCCTTCTGGAGTCTGGTTGTGTTAGGATGGTCATGGTCATCTAATGAAATGACTTCTGGATGTTGCATGTGTGCCCAAGCTCGGGGGAGGGAGTGCCTGATGTTGAAGAACTTTTTTGGATAAGGACACTTTGACAGAACAACAAAGCATTTGGAAGTTTCCTAAAAAAAGAAATGAATGGCTTCTTACAACTTAATTGTTATGTGTCCCTCACTGGTTCTCAAATCTCAATCTAAAGTCAAGTTACATTTCAAACCCACATCTTGTCACCTGACACAACCTGTGTACAATATTTGCTGCAGTCTTTACAAAACAATGAAATGGATGAAATAAAATCTTTATAATTACCAGAATGGATTTTACATAAATATTACATTGCTTCCTCTCTGTACAGTACAGCTACAGTACCATTCCCAACAAGTTTTAGCAATGGAGCCTTTTTTTGTTACCCTGTAAAAGAAACAAAAGAAGTGTACCATATGTGTTTTACCATTGCGGCTCTGAAAAGCTACAGAAAACAAAACATACAACTAAAGGAAGTGAAGCAGCATAACAAACATGAGTATACATGGTCACGTTATGGTTTAAACATTAAGAAGCTTTGTGTCTCTGGCTGATGGATGTAGTGGTCTGGACAGACTCAGGCTCAGTAGTGGCAGTGGCTAACATCAGTCCTGGTGGCAGTGGTCCTGGGGGCAGACACACTCATGGTGGCAGTGGTGGCAGTGGCCAACATCAGTCCCTGCAGTGGTGGTCCAGGGGGCAGACAGACTCATGGTGGCAGTGGCTAAAATCAGTCCTGGTGGTGGTGGTCTGGGGGTCAGACAGACTCATGGTGGCATTGGCTAACATCAGTCCCGGTGGTGGTGGTGGTTTGGGGACAGACAGACTCATGGTGGCAGTGGTGGCAGTGGTGGCAGTGGCTAACATCAATCCTGGTGGTGGTGGTCCAGGGGGAAAGACAGACTCATGGTGGCAGTGGCTAACTTCAGTCCCAGTGGTGGTGGTCTGGGGGTCAGACAGACTCATGGTGGCAGTGGCTAACATCAGTCCCAGTAGTGGTGGTGGTTCGGGGGGCAGACGGACTCATGCTGGAAGTGGTGGCAGTGGTTAACATCAGTCCAGGTGGTGGTGGTGGTCCAGGGGGCAGACAGATTCATGGTGGCAGTAGCTAACATCAGTCCCTGTGATGGTGGTCCAGGGATCAGACAGACTCATGGTGGTAGTGGCTAACATCAGTCCCAGTGGTGGTGGTCTAGAGGGGGCACACCACCTTTTAAAAACTTCATTTAAAACCTGCCAACATTAACCACATCATCATCCTCATAAAGAAAGCTGCCCTCACAGTCATCGATGTCTGAAGTCTGACCATTGGGATATTCTTTCTCCATTGTGTTGTCATCTACGTCAGTGGTGGGCTGTTTCAGGCAGCCACTGCCAGTGCCACCAGTATGCTCCATTTCCACATCAGCAAGACCACCATGACCATGACTAGGCCGGGGTATGAATACCTAGACTGCGGTCTGTGCTGGTATGTGCCTCTCATTCATTTTAATGAATGTTAGCAAAGTAACATTTGCAGGAGACAGGTTTGTCCGACGATCCCTGACTATTGCACCTGCTGAGCTGAATACCCTCTCAACACTTACACTGGAGGGTGGGCATGTGAGGTACTTCAGTGCCACTGCAGTCAGCTCTGGCCATTCTCTGACCTTTCCACTCCAGTACAAAAAAGGATCTTCAGTTATTGTCAGATGCCTGTTTTCAGACAAATATCACTCAACCATTCTCTGTGCTGCACTAAGTTCAATTGTTGATGCATCATCCTGTTTTCCCAAATCATTTATTTCACAAAAACCCACTTGGGAAAAAGCCTCCCAAAGTGGGTTGACACCAGCCACTTTGGATGACAGACCACCTGGAACTGCAGTCCCCTTCCCCTTGTAGGATATGCTTGATGGTCCTTCAGGTACACCTTCAGCTGGATTATGCTGCTGAGATTTGTTAACCTTGGCGCGTGACTTCTGTGCCCCATGAACCAAGCGCACCAGTTGACCACTGATATTTTTTACCTGTTCAGCCCTTCCCTCCAGTACTGATGTAATTCCACATTTGTATTGTGGGTCCAGCATTGTTGCTATGGCAAAGTTGTCACTATGTTGAATGCTCACAATGTAATGATTCTGGTCGAATACTGTCAGCATATGTTGCAGCAACATGCTGCTGCCACCATCTCTGGCAACATCAAGGCTATGCTGTACATTCACCAATGTCTGCCTCATCACCCACAGCACTGGAACTGTTTGGCTAATGGAGGCAGTCTTGCCCCTCACTGCCTGTGTGGCATGTTCAAAAGGCTGCAAAATTGTTATTACAGAGTCCATGAGGCGCTACTATTCAGTCGTCATAGACATGGAGGCCCCGGAACTGTCACTTCTAGTGTGTATAACAAGATATTCTGAGATGGCTTTGTATTGTTCATACACTCTCTCTCTGCCATATATAAAGTGGAGTTCCATCTGGTGACAACTTCCAGCTTCAACCGGTGCTGAGGCAGGCTGTTTTGTATCTGCAACTGCCGCAGTTGGTCACAGGCCTTTCCAGATCTTGAAAAGTGAAAGCAGATATGTTGTGCAATGGTCAGCATTTCCTTTATAGCAGGGCATCATCATCACTGATGACCTAAAAGGGCATCATCATCACTGATCACCTAAAAGGGCATCATCATCACTGATGACCTAAAAGGGCATCATCATCACTGATGACCTAAAATCATCCAAGCAGACCTCTAAAGCAGTAGGTAAGGCTAGGGGGGTGTTAGGGTGTATTAGTAGGGGTATCACAAGTTGTAAGAGGGAGGTAATAATCCCTCTGTACAAGACATTGGTTAGGCCCCATCTGGAGTACTGCGTGCAGTATTGGAGGCCACACCTTCACAAGGACATTAACCAAATTGAGGCAGTCCAGAGAAGGGCAACCAAAATGGTGCAGGGACTGCATCAGAAGACATATGAGGACAGATTAACGGAGCTCAATATGTATACCCTTGAGCAAAGGACGGAGAGAGGTGATATGATCGAGACATTTAAACACCTTAAGGGCATAAACAAGGTGAAAGAGTCTAACATGTTTAAATATAAGAAAAATAGCAGGACAAGAGGACACAGCATGAGAATAGAGGGAGGCCGATTAAGGGGGGAATGTGAGGAAATTATTTTTCACAGAAAGGGTGGTAGATGCATGGAATAGCTTACCACAAGAAGTGGTGGCTATGAATACAGTGCAGGGCTTCAAACAGGCATGGGATAGGCATAAGGGAGCAATACAAATGACTATGAATAGATAGGTCACTGACAGAGCAAAGGCCGATGGCACATTTATAAGGTAGAAAAAGAAATGGGCAGACTGGATGGGCCTTGCGGTCCTTATCTGCCGTCAACTTCTATGTTTCTATGTTTCTATGTGTTGCAGAAACTCCTGAACCACAAGATTTAAACAGTGGGCTATGCATGGAACGTGAAAAAAAAAACACCATTCGGATGCATTTCACCACATTTGACCCATTGTCACTTGCTATGAACCAAACTCTCAGGGACAGAGGGTTTAGCCATCTGTCAATTTCAGTCAGTACCACGTCCAACATGTTCTCACCAGTGTGTGAACACATCACATAGTGCATAGCAATCGTTGCATGCTGTTGAATTCCTGAAAGATTGCTACGGTGACAATCCACCTTACTTCACTGATTATTCACACTACCAACATCACAAACAACCCCTGGCACCTGCGCCCAGAGTGCAGTTATGCACAAATATGAACTCCACGCTGTTTTGCCACTTGTCCACATATCCATACTTAAATGGATGAATGGAGAGGAGGAATGTTGAAGGGCATGTCTTACTGAGTCAGACACAGTGTGGAACAATTCGGGGACAGCACGGGTAGAAAAATATGTCCTAGATGGGACTTTCCATTTGGGACAGGCACGTGCAGCAAACCACTGGAACCCAGAATTCTCCACAAAGGAGAAGGGCAAAAGATCAATTGCCAGCATTTCCGCTACAGCAGAATTGAGTTCACGTGACACTGTATGATTCGGGCGGTACTTCAGCTTATGTGCAAAAGCACTCTGTAACATGGGCTGACTTAAACGTTTTACATCAGGTGTGTTGATCACAAATGGTTGTCCTCTGTGATGAATGGCATTGGCAGGGGTGGAGTGTGGATATTTGATGAAGACGGTTGAAGAGGTGATGATGACAAACCAGAAATGCTGTTATTCTGCCAGATTTGCCAACCGGGGTTGATGTACTACTTGCACTAGACATACTGCATTCACCACCACCACCACCACAAAAACTGCTACTCTCACCAGCACTGGACAACATTTCAAAGTCATTATGGTCCTCCACCTCATCATGCCTGTAGTAATCCTCTGGTCTTATTACTACACCACTGCACATGTTTAATTTCCTACTGGGCTTAACAGTCATGGAAGGGGATAACATGCTAGCTATGGTTGCTGGTGATGTGGGTGAATGCCCCACTGTGGTATTAGCTGCCAGCTTCTGCTGGGTCCACAGTGCCAAAAGCCTATTCTTAAGATGTGTATGCTGTCCTCCTGTGCCCAGATGGCTTCCCTTATTACCTCGACTCACACGCACATGGCAAACCTGGCAGATTGCAACTGAGTCATCATTTGCATCTTGAACAAAAAAATCTCAAACAAGGGATTGAGATGCTCTGCTTTTAACATGTCCCTGATGTGGCTTATTTAAGTCTGTTATTTTAAGCACTGAAGTGGGGGGGGGCATGTGATGTTTTGGACACTGCACACCTGGACTGCAACTGACCACCATGACTACCTATTATATTGATTACTGGGTTATCATCATCATCAACTAAAACCGGTAGATCACAAGTTTTTACAGGGCGGGTATTCCTGCAAACAGACTCAGACACAGCCACTTTTAATTTCTTTTTCTCCGGTTCCCAACTGGGGTCAATTGCATCATCATCATATTCATCAATGTCACACACATCCACATCTTCTGCTTGGTTGCTAGCATGTGGACTGCATGTTGCAACAACAGCAACATCATCATCATCATCACATTCATCATCAGCATCTACACCACCATCATCTGATATTTTTTCACCACACTGTAAATCACTGCATGGAAAATGCATGACGTTAAGTGCCATGGTGGACAGAATACCACATTGTATGCTATTGTTGACATGATTATCAGAATCGTCAGGATCAGATACTGGGATTTTACCAGGAAGTATGACATCATCTACGCTGCCACTCACTTGCATTGCCTCACACTCAATATTTTTTGATACGGTACACTGGTCGGAATTAGAACTTGACACAACAATACTAATACTACCTCCATTGCCACTAACACCAGTAACACTAAACACCACCGGCTGGCAAAACATCATCCCCTCCAACTATGAGTGAAGCTACTGATTGGGCTGTAAAAAACTTTGCAGGAGAAATACCTTTCCTCACATCAGCAATGCACTTCTGCGTATGCGTACTACTACCACACCTACAGCCCATCTTACTGCCAACATTGCCATGGCAAGAAACAGCTTTGCTTGCGTGTCTCTTTGCAGGCATTTTGGGGGATCAACCACAAACATTATAACCAAATTCAGATTTTGATACTTTCACTCTCTGATTGGAGGGACGCTGGATGTGAAGTCAAATAAACAACGGTGGCTTCAGCAACAGATAAGAGACCACTCTGAGACTGTCACGGAATTAAAACAACTTCAGTAACCAGTGGTGCTGATGAGGTCACAAAAGCAATCCAATCTGGTAAAAAATACCTTTTGAACGTAAGGGTGAGGGGGCACTGAATGCAGACAGTGCTGATTTTTACGGCACTATAAGCAGCAAAACTAAGAACAGATACCACGATCGCAGTACAAAATCAGGCAGCTGCAGTGGATAGCAGGTTCACACTGCTGCGCCTGCAATTACACTAGTCTATGGCACAACAAAAGGTGTTTTATTTGATGCACTCAGCACTGCACACACACTCACACACAGAACAGTTTGTGTACAATGCTGAATGAGGAATGCGTAGCAAATGCAAAATTTCAGTACTATGCCACATTACGTATTATAAATTTGTAATGCAAACAACCTGAACTTATGAACTGCTGCACTACACCCACACAACAAACAGCATGAACATTTCTACTATTACTGACAATATTACTGTGTGTACATTAACAGTCAGTTATATAACAAAAATATAACCAAAAAACAAAGAAATCACTATTTCTCCAACTTAAATCTACCTACACCACAGATACACCCCTCCCCAAAACACACTTTTACTGTCTTTCATCACACACACACACTCAATGTTGTGAATTAACATTCAAAATCCACACAAAAACAAAAATGCTTGATGATATGAGCACAGGAGGGTTTCCTACATCGATGAACTAAAGTTGAATCCCCCCCCCCCAAAATGCAAAAATACTTTTTGAATAGCTTTTACAAGATTTCTATCACAGACAGCTATCAGAGCACACTGTCTCCTACTCCTTCCTACTCATAGTACCCCGAACTGAGCTGTATAGATCAATATAGAACCCATGTGACCTGAAATCCCATGAATCACTGCAAAATTCGCCTTTGGAGCTCAAAAACAAGGCGAAGTGAGGCGAAGTGCACTGCCTGCAATGCACTTCGCCATAAATTTGGCAGAGTAGTGGTCTGGGGAGGCGGAATAACGTGAAGTCATAGCTTCCAATGGACTTTGCGTTCCTCATTATAACGTGAAGTACTCCGCTTTGCATTGCGGAGCACTCTGGAAATCCATCTTTGCTCTGTGAATCGCTTCATGGAGTGGACTGAGCCCACTTCACCCACCACTACTGGAGGAGTGTGACAGATGGAAGCCATTGCACCTCATCTTAGCAGGTAAAATTGTGGCTGTTAAGATGATAAAAGCACCAAAGCTTTTGCACTGTCTCTCCTATTTGCCAGTTGACAGTCCTCAAATTTAAACTCTAAAATACAAGTTCTTATAGGGAATTTTGTGTGGGAGAATAAGCAGTTTTGCTACAGCTGTGCTAAGGTGAGGGCACACTGCACTAAGGGGGCTGAAATCTTTCATGCTTCCTGACCTACTACCTGGCATTCTGGGGCACCCAATTGTTTAATGTTTCTTGCTGCTCTGAGAGCATACTATTCTATGGGTTCCATTGGAAAAATCCCTCTTGGAAGAGATCCGTCCTGCTGTGTTTCTGTATTTTTCCATTCCCACCCATCTGAGGGAATATGCAACTGTTTACTCTTCATTGAAGTCTTGGATCATTCACCCCTTTGGACTGGTCTCCTTTGTGATGTAATCTGAAGCTATGGATTGGACAGAGGTTGATTGCCAGGAAAACTTGGCTGGATCGGGGTATACAATTTGTCAGGGATTTCCTGCAGCCTAATACCCAACATCTGAACTCATTTGAGAATCTCCAGGTCTGCTTTCAGTTGCCATGAACTGAAAGACCAAGTAGGGCCTTAGGTGATGGAATAGGCAGGGAAAAATAGGCCAGACTAGATAGGCCTGCCAGTCCCTTTCTGCCAACAAATTCTTTGTTTTTTATGAATTCTAGAGGTTCTTACAAATACGGAGTCTTATCTCCCCACTGTTTAAGGGGGGGGGGGCTTCTTGTACTAACAGCAAAAACAAAGTCCCACACTCACCACTCTCAAATAAAAGATAGGCTCCGAGTAGAATTTTAAGGTGTTTAATTTTAATATAAAGTGCAGTGTGCATTATGAACACTCGCTCCAGACACATTTCTGAATCTTCACGATCCCTTCCTCAATGGATCTAGTTTGCAACAGGAAGGTCCGTTCATTTATACATCATCAGCTATGACATCATAAAGCTATGCCCAATCCGCATACCAAAAGTGACAAAATAGTACAATTCAAGGTGCATTAAAAACAAATAGTTACACACAAGCTCCAAATATATGTACAATAAAAACATTTTAAAAACGTAATATACTGGAATTTAGAATCAAAAGCAGACGCAGAGACTAAGTCCATGTGACTTCCTTCGATTCCCAGAGGATCAAAGTGTCTGCAAAGAGAAATAAAGAAAACATTTTAAGTTAAGCCATTCAGCATAATATGAAAACAATTCCATTCAGTGCTAAAAGAATGAAACCAGAAATATGGGTGGAGGGGGAAGGAGAGTTCAAACTGTAATTCCAAAAGTTAATTTGGTCAGACGTTTAATATATATAAATCATATACTAAATGTCACCTAAAGTGTTTAACAATGTGATCTCCATCACTATTACTCTCTCTCTTTTACAAGTGGCTTAAACCAAATCTTGGGTGTTACAAATGCCAGAGATGTATTTACTCTCCTATATTGTGAACAGTAAGGATTTTGCTATCCCATACATATCTAGAAACCACACAATACTACAATGTATCAAGTGTGACACTGCAGGTGCAATTTACATGGTGACATGTACTTGCAGTGCCTTCTATATGGGCAAAACAAAGAAGAGTCTAAAACTGAGGATAGGTGAACATTGTAGAGCTATAAAAAATGGTGACCTTAACTATGCTACTGCCTTGCATGTTGCAACTAGCAACAATCAGACAGAACATGTTTTTAGCTTTCAAGGAATTGAAAAAGTGTTCAGAAATCACAGAGAGGGTTATCATGACAATTTCATCCAAACAAGGGAAGGATTTTGGATTTATGCATTGTAGGCTTATAAAAGTCCAGGATTGAATGATAGCTTCAACCTTGCACCATACTTGAACAAGAGAGAGACTAATAGTGATGAGATCACAGTGACACACACTTTAGGAGACATTTAGCTTATATATATTAAACTTCTGACCAAATTAACTTTTGAAATTACAGTCTGAACTCCCCCCCCCAACCTTATTTCTGGTTTCATTATTTTTGCACTGAATGGAATTGTTTTTATATTATGCTGAATGGCTTAACTTAATGTGTTTTCTTTATTTCTCTTTGCAGACACATTGATCCAATGGCACTCGAAGGAAATCACACGGACTTAGTCTTTGTGTCTTCTTTTGATTCTAAATTCCAGTATATTAAGTTTTTAAAATGTTTTTATTGTACATATATTTGGAGCTTGTGTGTAACTATTTGTTTTTAATGCACCTTGAATTACACTATTTTGTCACTTTTGGTATGTGGATTGGGCATAGGCTGATGATGTCACAGCCCATGATGTATAAATGAATGGACCTTCCTGATACATAGAAACATTGAATTTGATGGCAGATAAGGCCCACTTGGCCCACCTAGTCTGCATATTTCCCTACCTAATGGATAAGCTGCAGATCCAAGCTAACCAACAGCCTACTTACTCCTACCCCCACTAGAATTGTCTTATGTCTGTCCCATGCATTTTATTTATTAATTTGAAAATATTTCGCCAGGAAGGCAACATGAGCTGTGGCCAGCTCATTTCTAGGAGCATCCGGGGTACACAGTAAGTATAACAACAGTTGAACAAATAGCTTGAGCTGGCTAGCCACCAGCTGGTGCAAAGAAATGATACAACAACAGTACATACATATTCACCATAAACTGTGACAGGTGAAATTTGCACAGTGAGAGAGATGTCTGCATTCTAGTGAGGAGAAGGCTGGATGGTGATACAGGGCACAGTGATGCATGCTAGTGGGAAAGTCAAGCACAAAGAGACAGAAAGCATTGAAGAGGGGATCCAATCTGGCTAAGAATGTCTTGGGAGCAACACTGTAGACTATATCACAGTAGTCGAAAATGGGGAGGAACATTTTCTGTACAATGTCTTGCCTTGTTGGGAGTGGAAGGCAGGCACGGTTCCTGAAAAGGGTTCCCAGTTTAAGGTGTAATTTTTTCAGAATAGCGTCAATATGTACAGAAAAATTTAGGTGCTGGTCCAGCCAGACACCTAAATATCTGAAGGAGGTGGTGCCCTTGAGTTTTGTCCCATCAAGGGTGTGGAAAGTGGGCATTCTTGAACTTCCCCACTGTTTTTGACTCCACGACCTCCTCAGGAAGGCTGTTCCATGCATTCACAACCCTCTCCATGAAAAAATACTTCTTCAATTACCTCTGAGCCATTCCCCGCCCCCATCTTCAAAATGTGCCCACTTGTTCTTGCACATCTCTTTTCCTGAAAGATGATAACCTTTTGGACTTTGGTAATTCCCTTGAGGTACTTGAAAGTTTCTATCATTTCCCCTCTCTCCCTCCTTTCCTCGAGGGTATACATATTAAGCTCCTTTAGTCTCTCTCTCTCTTCATATGTCTTCTGGTGCAGACTGTGCACCATTTTGGTTGCCTTCTTCTGGACAGCCTCCACCCTGTCTATGTCTTTGTGGAGATGGGGTCACCAGAACCGGACACAGTACTCCAGATGGGGTCTCACCAACTGTCTATACAGAAGGTAACAACTTCCTGTTTTCTACTTGTGATGCTTCTCCCTATGCATCCCAGTATCTCCCCAGCCCTCCTTACTGCCTTCTCACATTGCTTGCCCACCTTTAGGTCACCTGATATAACTACCCCCAGGTCCCTTTCCATTTTTGTTGTTTTCAGTATCTCACCCACCATTGTGTACTCTTCCCCTGGGTTTTTGTTTCCCAGGTGCATTACTTTGCACTTCTTTGCATTGAATCTAAGCTGCCATACATTTGACCATTCCTCCAACCTTGCCAAGTCCCTTCTCATCCTTTCCACCCCACCTTGTGTAATCTTTGTGTCATCTGCAAAGAGACTTGTTTTTCCTGTCAGTCCCTCTGCAATGTCACTTATAAAGACATTAGAAGGGACCTGACCCAGTACTGAACCCTGCTGTACCCCACTAGTAACCCCCCTTTCTTCACTGTGGACTTCGATTACTATTACCCTCTGCGTCCTATTGTCCAGCCAATGTTTTACCTAGGCAACCACCCTGGGACCCACTCCCAGGCTGGCTAATTTGTGTATTTATCTTTTGTGCAGGACTGTGTCAAATGCCTTGCTAAAGTCTAGGTAGGCCATGTCCACAGTTCCTCTCTGGTCTACTACTTTGGTCACCCAGTGAAAGAAATCAATTAGATTTGTCTAACATGACCTTCCCGCTGTGAATCCATGATGCCTTGGGTCTTGTAACCCACTGGCCTCCAGGCACTAAACAATTCTTTCCTTCAGAAGTGATTCCATCATTTTCCCTACCACTGAGGTCAAATTGACAGGTCTGTAGTTTCCTGCCCCTGTCTTGCTTCCACTTTTGTGAAGGGGAATCACATCCACCCTCCTCCAGTCCTCAGGTACCACACCATCCTCCCATGATTTGTTAAGAAGGGTAAGCCAAAATAGCCCGGTGGCGCTGAGGGTTGAGGCATTGTATGCCACACCTTGCACCATATTGGTGACCCATGTTTGGGAACAAGCACTGGCTGCCATGGGTCGGCTGGGAGGAGATGGCTTGAGTGTCCTATGGACTGCTCTCCATCTCTGGGGAGAGGGGTGTAGAGCTGCCAGTGCTCACCTGACCCCTAGTGGAGGCTGGGGCTCAGCAGCATGGAGCTGCATCACAGTGGGGTAGGGTGGCAGCAGATGCTTGACTGGTACATGCACGGGAGCATGTGCAGTCTTAGTCACTGGTGACATTGCACGCTGCTCTCCCGCAAGAGGGGAAAAATGGAAAATAGCACCAGATGAATGAAGCTGTCCCCCTGGCACCACCCCTGAAAAGGCACCTCCCTGGCATTGGTCCATTGGGGTGGGTTGAGTCATTCTCCACCACCCTACCATGAAGGATAAGTCGTGGGTGCACAAGGGAGGGGGTCTGTCCTTTGGGGGTTGGTGCTGGGGTGACAGCTGATCACAGACTTGCCGCCGGGTGCTCCGGAAAGAAATACTAGTATAAAAAAAAAAGTGTGGTCAATGGTGTTATTAGTTCTCCCCTTAGTTCTTTTAGAATTCTGGGGTGAATCCCATCAGGCCCCATTGCTTTGTCCACCTTCAGTTTTAGGAGTTCTTTCAGAACCCTTTCTTCTGTGAAAGGACTGATATTGACCCCCCCCAATCCAGAGTGTTTCTATTGACTGGATTAGGTACCTCCACCTCCTCTTCCTTTGTGAATACTGAGCAGAAGTATTCCCTCTCTGTCCACCCACCCTCCTCTTTATTCAGCCTCGGTATCCCTTCCTTTGTCTTTCTTCACTCCCTAATGTACCTATAAATGGTTTTATCTCCCTTTTTAACTGAGTTGGCTATCTTTTCTTCAGTTTGGGCCTTCGCTATTCTGACTGCCTTCCCTCTTCCTTCTCTGTCCTTCTCTTTCTGTGTTTCCTTATACTTCCTGAATGCTATCTTTTTCTCTCTAACCTTCCCCATCACCTCTTTCGAGAACTATAGTGTTTTTTTCTTTCGTTTTGCAAATTAGATCCAATGAGGAAGGAATTGTGAAGATTCAGAAACGTGTCTGGAGCTAGTGTTTGTATTACACATTGCACTTTATATTAAAATAAAGCAACTTTGTAATTCTACTTGGAGCCTATCATTTATTTTAGAGTGGTGAGTGTAGGACTTTGTTGTTGTTGTCACATTTGTTTATCCTGGAGCAGCCCAGCCTGGTGCAGACTCTGGTTATGGACTTTATCCTTCTTGTACTAATGTTACCACAGCTGCACTCTTAGCCAATTGGTATAGGGCTGAAAGAGGGAGGGTGGGAAAGATTTACAAGTTAATTGGGGCTGCTGTCTCGGACCCTACAGTTAAGGCCCACCAGAAGTGGGCGACATCACCATAGGTCACTATTTCAGTGAGGAATGGTCTGCTTTCTGGAAGTTGATGCTTGTAGCCTGTCTGGACAGCAGAACTCTCTTAATTCAAAATAAGTTACTCCATCCATGGTATCACACTTCTACTCAGTTGCATAGACTTGGCCCTCTTCCACATGATAGGTGCTAGAGATGTGGGTCCCCTGGTATGGATCTGTTGCACATCATGTGGCCTTGTCTCAGCTTTGTTGAGAGTCTGGTAAAAAGTGCAGCTGCTGTCAGGTGACTTTGGGTGTATGCCTGCCATATTCTCCTCAGACCTACTTTCTGGTTCTTTTCTGCTGTGACAGCTCTCTGTTACCATCTGTCCAGCACTGGCTGTTTGCAATGGGAGTTTAAGCTAAATAGCTAATTCTCAGGTGATGAAGAACCCAGGATTTCCCCTTCCTGTAGGTGTTTCTGATGGTGGTTTCTGCACTTTCTAGGATATCTCACATGTTGAGGAAAATCCTATTAACAGGCACGGGGCCTTTTTTTAGCCTCCACCCTCGTCACGTAGGACCCTCAGTCAGACTGTCCTTGGACAAGGACTTCAGTGTCTAACTTGAAATGAGATGAATGTCTCCCCTCAATCATACCCTCCTTGATTCTGGCTGGAAGGGTGGACCCTGGGTGTTGGGTAGGGTAATCCTTGCTCTGTTTTCCCCCACCACTATAGTTGCCCACCCCTGTGGATGGTTCTGTGCCATGGCTATCTTTGGGCATTTTGGTACATTTTTTTTCTGCTTATGTAGTTCTGGTGTATCCCCCTTCCCTTGGATCTACATTCCAGTGGTTTCCAGGGGAAGATTAGTCTTTTTCCCTACACTTACTTCCTCTTTTTTTGTAGCTGTTTGCTCTAAATACAACTGGCTATGCCACCCAAGCAATGATAGGCCTTTGTGGCATGAGAGGCATTACAGATCTGTGGTTCCCAGTTGTAGACATTTGGGTTTCAAGAGTCAGTATCTGGTATAAGGAGTCACTATGGTTTTGTTATACAAGCTATCCTTGTACTGTTTCTTTCATCATGTGGCATGTGCGGTTTCTTGCTTCATTTTGTGTTTTTGTTGTGTTATTGATTACTATGTGATGTTTAAAAATGTTCAATAAAATGAATTAACCACAAAAAAAAAAGCTTCCCCCTCCCCAGCCCCAGGCTATCCTGGTTCACACTGGCACAACCCCTTGTCCATCTCAGCTCCTCCCACCCAAGCCCTGGATGGTTTCGCTTCCCTATCACTATCAAGCCTAACCATGTTGCTCATGATTTCTGCAACTTGTATTAGGTAAGTATGTGAAAAGCACAATGTAGGATGTGAGTGTTAACCTCTTGCTTTATATTCCCAGGGCAAACTTGATCATACCACACTCAAATAAATAAATTGAAATTTCTAAAATACTATTTAATCTACTTTATTGATTTAGTAACTCTTGCATAGGAGGGGAGATTCATTCCAAATCTGTGCTGGGCACACGGTGGGGGATCAGGACTGGAGGCTGCTCTCCAAGGCTGTGTGGCACTAGGGGACCTGGTTGCCCAAGTGGCTGATTTTCCCATTTTTGCCCCATCCCCCTACCCCCCTCCCACTGTGTGTCCACCCACACATGGCATCCTGGGGACAACGCATGGTGGTGTATGGTCACCCACGCCACCAATTCCACTTCCACAGGGGGGTGCCAGAAGCCTCTCTAGAAGTGGTCAGGCTCATGCCTTCTCTGCCAGGGAGGACAGCATCCAAGCAAATGCTTCTAACTCTCCCAACTGATGTCTGATCCTGTCATCCCAGGCTCAGGCATGAACCTGGGTCGCCAATGTGCCAAGTGATCCTCTATCACTTGTCACCATAGAGCCAGCAAAGAAATGGATTTTAAATGTAGCCTTCACAAAGACTAACAAGATTCAATGCTGAGGGTAATCATAGGGTCCACTATGACAAGGAACCAGCAGAGAAAGTCAAAAAGTGGAAAATGAAGAAGATGATGGCACATCACAGACCATCTCAATGATGGCATGATCTTTTTATAGGTCTTTTTCTGATCTCAGGCAGTGACACCTTCCTCCAGGCATTCACTGTCCACCCAGGATCAGTACATTTTTACTGCTTGTGACTATTGCTTACCACAGAGAAAGTGAACCATAGTATTACATACAGTTGCAGTGAGGGAGTCTAGAAGACAGGGACAATCATCATCCCCAGACTCTTTTCCTGTTCTTAAGCTGCCCAGGAGTCATCCACTTGGTAAGTGCTTGTAAACCCAGCAAGTAAACTCCCATTTGCTTTGCCTTGCCTGCTTTGCCATCACCTGATCCAGTCTTCTCATCAACACCAGAGGCTAGCTAGAGTCTACTGCATCCATGTACAGGAAGCAGGGATGCATGCATCTGAAGTTCTCTAGTAAAACACAGGATTTTTTCTGGAGACAGTACAATACCTCTCCACTCTCCAAGCAAGAATGCTCTAATGTTGAATGCATCTCTCTCCAATTCATCAGACAAGCAGAGACCCACTTTCTGTCACCCTAACCGAGGTCACTTGCATTGTAAAATGCCCTACTGCTAGCCATGTGAGGCAGTCTCATGACATTCCCTTCCATTGTTACTATCTCCTGTATGGACATCTGCATCATTTGGAAGTGAGGAGTATGACAGAACTGATCCTTTCCTGCATGAGGATGTTATCTTAGCTATTGTTATCTATTTATTTTTTGTTGACCGGGTAAGTGCACTAGAAAAATCCTGCCTATTTTCAGGCACAACCTGGAGGAGGGGGATACAGATGAATGCCAAATGGCCTTGAACTAGATTAAGCTGTTGGTGGTATTTTTAGTGAATGAGGGAAATTTGGCCTGGACACCGGGGAAATTCCCCTACTCTGTAGGCAGGTGGTGTTGTCCATCTGTCTGCAGGGATGGTGGACCTCAGTTTGATGGAGGTAGTGGAGGAGGATGGTTGTGTCTCTGAGGCACAGGAGCTTTTGGTGTAGCCTTCATTATCTGAGGGAGGAGGTGGGCCCAAAAAGAACAAAGAAAATGCTGTTGTTTTGGAACAGAATACTTCTTCTGCAATAGATATGGAGGAAGCAACTGCTGAATTGCGGTTACAGAACAAGCTGGAGTTGAAAAAAAAGCCACTTATAAATCTCATCATACTGGCTGAAACTGATTTTCAAACATGCCACCAACAGCTTGAGGTGGAACGCAATAAGCGGAAGCGATCTGCGGCAAGTGCTACGCAAGACGGAGGTAAACGGATACATTTAGATGTAACACCTTCAACTTCTGCCAAGATGTGAATTTTGGATATGGATTTTTTTCATACATCTCACAGAGAGATGGATAGTGGATGTTCTTTGCCTGACTGGACTTTAGAAGAAGCATTACAACAAGCAGGATGGTTATGGTCTGATGGACGTTGGATTCCTGATCAGCAATTTCCTTTGCCTGGGTCAGTAAGTACTGAATCTTTGTTTAATGTGGAGCAGAGGAAGGTGACGAGCATTTCCTTGGATAAGGGTAATTTGGTGGAAGCACACCCATCGATCCCCTCAGTTATAATATCAAATATACAGGGAGGAATTGGAGGTAATGACAATATGTTGGATACTATGGCTTTAGAAAACAGAACTGGAATGGAGAGTGAGATGGATAAGACAAAATCTGAACTGGTTGTTGTCCCACTGGAAGAGAATATTGCTGGTCATACATCGGGAGTGGATTCCCCTCCACAGAAGGACTGTGGTCCTAAAACATATGTGGGTCTTTTCCGCAAGCAAGCAGAGGCGGCAAGACAGCATTTTTTTGGTTAGGCTCAGATATAAAGGAAAGGCCCCTGTAGTCACAGACAGAGTTTGGGTTGGAAAAACTCTTTTGGTTGACTCATGAAGTTTTTCACAGACAGAGGTGTATACGTTCATACATCCCCTAGGGATCATTCATATGACGTTAGTTTTGTAACAATGAAATCATTGGATAAATTTGGAAAAAATATTATGAGGTGAAAGACACTGAAGTTTGGAGGGATTTTATAGCCATTCCAATTACCAAACCAACTATAAAAACAGTAACTATTCTTTTTAGGAATAAAGGAGTTAACATTGCTAATATTATTTTTTGGCTAGAAAAAAGTGTTCTGTATATGATCAACCCAAGCCTATCACAGATGAAAATGTTTTTTGGACGGGGGTGGACTATATGGGTACAGTTTAACCAAATGGAGGAAGGTATTCAACACCTTCCGAGCTCTTTTTTTCTTGGGTCAAGATAGGGGTATTGTTTTTTATGCAGGCCAGCCCAAGAGCTGTTACAGATGTGGCTCCTTGCAACACTTGAACACCTCCTGTGACCAAGTAAAGTGTTTTTTGTGTGGGGTATTAGGTCACACTGCTGCTCATTGCACTGCTTCCCTGATTTGTCATTTATGTGGGGATGAGGGCCACACTTTCACTGATCGTCCGTGGACTACACATGATAGTGATGCTTCTTCAGATCAGGAATATTTTTTGTATCAGGCTAGAAGACCATTTCATTCTACTGAGGTTTGAGTCAGATAATCTAGGGAGAGGTAGGAGATGGGGCAGAGGACATGGACAGGTATGAAGGATAGTAGAGGGACCCCAGTACCACCCATATCCCTGCCTCCTGTAGTTAGGGATTTCTCCCAGCCCAAAAATATGGAGTCCAATCCTTCTTTAGAACATTCCAGAATTGAAGAAAGGGAAACCCCATATGTGACTCCACAGGGTTCTCCTCAGCAAGACACTATGAGTTTGTTGGTCTCTTCTCCGCTAGAAACATGCCATGTGGTAGTCCCTTCTGTAAGTGGAGTACTTCATCAGTCTGAAATGTTGGACCAGGAGGAGGCCCAGTTGCAGTCTGAGGTAGAGAGGATGAAGAGGCTTGAGAGTCAGGGTCTTCCCTATCTCCTTTGCCTCTATCCAATAGATGCTCTATGTTTTCTTCTTGGGGAGACCAAGTGAATAACGAGAGTCCTTTACTCAATGTGAATAGGAATCAGGAGTTTGCTATTGACACACCGGGTGGTCAGAAATTACCTCCTCGAAAGGCCCAGAGTTTGGAGGTAGAAAAGAGGATTACATGATCTAGTGGGAAAATAATCAAACCCCCTTCCTAAGCCATCTTCTCTGCACATAGCAAGTTTGAATGTTAATAGTATTAAGTCTACAGTTTAATGATTAGCAACCTTCGTAGTGTTATCAAAGTTAGACTATGATGTCTTTTTATTGCAAGACACTAGACTACATACTCAGAGTGAGGTGACTCGGGCTACTATAGCTTGGCCTTGGGGAAAGACATATTGGTCCATGGGGGAAGATACCTGTTGTGGTATAGGGATATGTTTTTTATTGTAGGATGTTTAGATTTTTTGATTAGTAGATGTTGAACCAAGGAGAATCATGTTACTAGATGGGGTTGTTAATGGTTTACAATGTAGATTAATTTCCTTTTATGGGCCACAGACAAAGGCACAAAGAATAGTTTTATTGAAAAAAATACAACCATACTTATACACTAGTAGACAGGTTTTTTTTTTTGTGGGGACTTTAATATTAATTGTCATCAATGAACAGAGCAGGGCAGACAATATTGTGACAAATTATTTTTGCAGAATGTTCTTTCCCAAGCAGGTTTAGTAGATGCACACGCTAAAGGGGGTTTAAAAGTGAAATCAACTTTTTCTAAGGGTCCTTTGCATTCAAGTTATAGATTTTATATTTGTACAAAAAACTTTGATGATCATTAAAATTAAGAATATGCCTGTGGAAACTTCTGACCACACTTGGTTAGGAATAAGTGTTGAGAATCCACCCAGAAGGATGAAATGTTCTGGAGTATGAGACTCAACACTACTCTTTTAGTATTACCAGGTATAGAAGAAGAATTAAAGATTGTCCTTCAAGATAAAATTACAACTCTTGAATTATATGATAATATTGGATGTTGGTGGGAAGATCTTAAAAACTGTTTGATAGGATGTTTTCAGGCTTTGGAAAAATCACCGGCTAGAATGAAGATGGAGGAGTATCTTTCTTTTAGAAATCTGTTAGGTGAGTTATTGTCAAGACAGGAAGAATGGGAGGGATCTTTGACTGATGAAATTTCTCAGGTTAAACGTTCTATGGTTCAATCTCAATATGATAGATATTCCTTGTTACATAAAGAAAAGTCTTTTGGGATGCAAGGGAAATCTGCATATGTTAATCCTTTTTTGGCCTGTAAAGATAGGAGAGAGAAACAAGGTTTTTGTTAATTTATTAGCCCTTTTTGGTGACAAGGTTTGGGACAATAAAGGTATAATGACAATAGTTGATGATTATATTGAACAGAAATTTGGGTCACCGGTGGTGAATTTTGATAAATTTCATCTATTTTTTGTGGCAACGATCCTTCCAAGTTTATCTATGAATTGACAATGAGCATTACTTCAGGACTTTACTTTTGTAGAAATAGAAAAGGTGATTGTATCTTTACAACCAAATGTTTTTCCTGGTTCAGATGGCTTGCCAAGCGAGTTAAACAAACTTTTGTGGAGGTTGATGCCAACAACATTGGTATTGCTATACAATTTTTTTATAATAGACATGATCTTGCCTATGCAAATGTATGAAGGTTTAATGGTCTTTATTTTTAAATCTGGGGATCAGGCTAATATTAAGAATTGGAGGCCACTTACATTACTGAATGTTGATTTCAAGATTTTTTTAAATTATTGGGGAATAGACTATCTTTAGTTATGCTGGATCTTATAAGTTGGGATCAATATTGTTCTGTTCCTGGCAGACGAATCACTGAAACATTATTGCTAATTCGAGAATTGATGGAATCTCAGAATGAGACAGGCTTGGTGGATCCAAATTTAGGGTATTTGGTGAGTTTGGAACAGGTCAAAGCCTTTGATGAAGTCTCTCACATTTATTTGTGGAAGTGTCCAGAAGCTTGGAGTATGTATTACCATATAAAAATGGGAGGTTGGGCTCCCAACATCAGATTTTTAGAGGAGTTCATCAAAGGTGCTCACTTAGTCCCCTTCTATACGTTTTTGCATTGGACCCATTATCGATCGATTTCCTCTGCCGGCTCTCTCCTGTTGGGGTTGGGGGCTATAGCTGGTTCCATCCTGCACAGAAAGCGACTGTTTTCACCTTAATTTTTTGATTGCTTGAACTCCTGAATGACCCCGGGACTGTGAACGCTGCCTCTGCGGCTAAGTGATACAGCTCCCTCAGTGAACACTCGTCCCGCCCCCCACCTTACCCACCCTGGTTGATCCTTTAGCTATATAGGCTCCCATTGGTCATATGACTAAGTGTTCACTTTTCCATTGGCTCCTTATACTCTACTACCACTAGGGACATTAGGCCCCTCTCGTGTGATTAGCTTCCTATCTCTATTAGGTACTTGCTCTGCCCCCTGCCTCAACTAAGCCCGCCTTTCTACGCCATCCCTACAACTTTATCCGCCACTGCTGAATACGCTCACTCCCAAATCTACCCCAGTCCTACATAAAGCTTCAAACAGATGCTTTCCAGCCTCTCTCTCTCTCTACCCCTCTCTGCACTGCTCCTTCCTATACTCCGCTCTTTTCCTTGAACTTAAGCATCATGCTCCTCCTCCACAAGAGTCCCTTGTATTTGTCTATTAGTCGTAAAGGACTAACTCTTTCTCTCTGCCTGTTTCTCCTGCTTGGACTTAACAGTATCTCTCTGTCTCTGCCCCTTGACGAGAAGCTAAAAGTACCGTCAATCAGTGACTTTAGTTTCTCCAACCTGCTCCTCTCACACCACCTCCCTATATCTATTTTTCACTACTTTTCCCAAAAAAAAGGATGCACATACCTATTACTTATGTGCTACTCGCAACATAGGAAAAAACAGAAAAATCATAATATGCTCCTTAAGGCGCTGCTTGAGTTCCTAGCTCAGTGGCTACTATTGCTAACTGGTGATGTTGAACCTAACCCTGGTCCGCACCCAAGCAACACCCCGTTAACACCCATAACCAAACCAAATAAAGGCCTTGTAATTGCTCACATGAATATCAGAAGTCTTCTAGGTCACTTAACTGAGCTTGAGGCCTGGATACAATTGGTTAATCCTGACATCTTATGCCTCACTGAAACATGCTAAAACCTAGCATCCTGGAAGCACATTATACCCTGCCTGGATATGCTATCATCCGACAGGATAGAACTGGTTCTAAGTGGGATGGGGGTGTCGCCATCTACTACAAAAGCCACCTTATGCTAAAAGCTGCCCCCAGCCCTAGTCCTCAGATGCACTGCAAATCGCTGCATGCAACACTGGCCCTAGGTGTGAAGTACCTGCACATCATATGTCTATACAATCCACCCACTGGTGGACTGGAAAGTCTCCAGAAACTACCTCAACATTCATCACAAATCGTGAACATAAATGAGACCATCCTGCTAGGTGATGTCAATCTGAACTGGCTGGGACCAAATCACAGTACCCTGGCATCACTAGTTCAAAGGCACAACTTCCACCAGTTAATAACTGAGAACACGAGAATGACTAACTCCCTATCAGGAACACTGCTAGACTGGATCCTCACAAATAGACCAGACCACGTAACCAAGTTAGCCATCCTGGCTGACTCTCTAACGGACCACTCGCCCATGGTCAGCCACTGGTGGTCCTGCCCGCCACCTGCTCCTCGATCCCACCTGGTCACCTTCACTAACTTTGCAAAACTGGATCTACAAGCCTTTCTTCTTGACATTGCCAACATGGACTGGTCTGAAATCTTCCTTGCAACTAGTGCTGAGGTTGCCCTAGACATGTTCCTGACCAGGTTTGGTGAAGTACAAAGGCGGCATGTACTGAAAATAAAGAGAAGGGTCAGGGGTCAACAAACACGATGGCTAGATAAAGAACTACTCCACAAACTCAAAACCCGGGACAAGCTCTGGAAACAATACAAGACTACTGGCCTACCCAGGGATCATCTTATCTACAAACAGCATAGAAGTGTCTGCAAAAAACAAATCAGGCTTGCAAAAAGCAAATACTGCCAGAATCTACTAACCAGCTTCTCAAAAAGATCCATGTAAATTCTGGAGTCACATCAAAACCTTCCTTGGCACCCCACAATCTGTCACCCCCTCAGAAATGATTCTTCACGGTATCCACTGCAATGACTCCCTTACCACAGCCAACGCCTTCAATCAACAGTTCTCTGACCTATCTTCCGATACGTCCACCCTAAATGCTGCACCTGCTGCCCCTCAGCTACTCTCTACCAAAGGGAAAACTGATGCATCGACAAGTGGCCCTCAACAAGCAACAACAAAAAACTTTTTATTTCAAGACTGTGACTAGAAAACAAGTTCTTAAACTCCTAAATGCCATATCTGATAACACCAGCCCTGGCTCTGATACACTGGAGCCACGACTGCTGAAAGCTGCTGCCCATCTCATCTCCTATCCATTAGCCAGGATTTTCACACTGTCCCTCTCCACGGGCACGGTCCCAGAGATATGGAAGACCGGTAGAATCACCCCCATTTTCAAAAATGGGAACAAAAACCAATTATCAAACTACAGACCCATTGCCATTCTCTCGGTCCTCAGCAAAATTCTTGAGAAAATAGTAGCCACCCAGGCCATCGAATTCCTCAACTCCTCAAACTCACTCTGTGAAGCACAACATGGTTTCAGGAAACATCACAGTACCACAACAGCATTAGCAAAGTTTACCTCTGATACTCTTACAAACATGGATGAAGGTCATCTAACTGGGGCTGTGTTCATCGACATCACCAAGGCTTTCGACCTTGTGGATCACCCCCTTCTGCTGACTACCCTTAAAAATCTTGGCTTCTCATCCCCTGTAACAAACTGGTTCAGAAGCTACCTAACAAACAGGACACAAGCGGTCAAACTCAACTCTGCTATCTCTGACAGCACCATAATCAACATTGGAGTACCACAGGGCTCAATACTAGGCCCTCTCCTCTTTTCACTGTTCATAAATAATCTTCCCAGCAGTATAACATCAGGTGCCTTGCTACTCTATGCTGACGACCTAGTTATCTATGCTCATTCAGGCATATGCGAGCAAAACAAAAGCCATGCTCCTGGGAATGACCCATAAACTTAGATCATGCTCATCTCCCCTGAATATACTTGACCTAAATGGAACCCCTCTTGAGACTGTAAGTACGTTCCGCTATCTGGGCATACTGCTTGAACAAACCCTTGACCTGAACCAGCACATCCAAGAAACCTGCAAAATGGTTAATTACAAACTGGGGGCTGCCTACAGGACTAACTATATGCTCACACCCACTACCAAGCTGGCCATTGCCAGGGGAATCCTCCTGCCAACTCTGTCCTTCTGCGCCCCCATCCTAACCATGGCAAATAAAACTGCACTACAAAAGTGGGATACTGCCTACAATTATGTTTGCCGATATGCATCAAAGGCCCCCCACCTTAAACATCACTGCCAACTTTATAAAGACCTAGGCTGGCTTTCCCCCTCCTCCACCAGATAGTACTACCTCTGCTGCCTCTCAGACTCCATAATCAGAGTGACTAGACCTGCTACACTATCTGAACTGCTCCAGCCTACTATTCCTTAATGTGAGCTGAGATCGTCTGAAAAGTCTTTACTAAAAGTTCCCCTCTGCCGCACTTCCAAGGGCTCTGGTGCATTAGGGCATGCTGCCCCCCAAGTGTGGAACTCACTACCTATTGACCTAAGATGTGCTTCCTCACACCTTGCTTTCAAGCGAAGACTAAGGAATTACCTTACTTCTATGGACCAATGTGCCTGTTTTGATTCTACCTAAATCCTTCCTCATGGACCTCCCCCTTCCCCATCTAAGTACACCTCCCTTTCCCTTGTATATGTCCATTCATCTACCTTCCCCCATTTGATGCCTTGCAAACTGGTTATTTTGGACTGCTTGCACTTTATACTATGTTTACAAAGAAACTTATATGGCTCTACTGTCTTATATATGCCTAGTCACTTTACCTTTCTTAACCTTGTGTTATGACATCTTGACATTTTTACTTACTGTCCTATGTGTATTACAAATGTCTCCAGTCACCTTATTGTTACAGATGTTGTGTATAAAATTGCCAATACCTTACGATTGTGGTACCTGCTTTCCCATCCTACTGTTTTGCACTAATCTTTTGATGTACTTATTGTAAACTGGTACTGGTCTCTCCTCATCTTCTTCCCTCTCCCCCCGCACACCATCGACCCCTAGTATTCCTTGCCGGCTTCCTGTTTTGCAGCTCTGGGGTCGCTACCGCTCCTTTTCTCATGAAAGCCATATGTTGACGTAACTCTCCCCCAAGTAACTGAGTCCCCCTTCTTTGCCCTGCCGGCTTACGGTTCCATAAGCCCAGACGCTGACTACAGCATTTCACTGCTAAAGCCGTATCATCCCGCGCTACCCTGTTCCTTTCCTCGTCACTGGTTTTCTACCTTCCCCCCTCCCCCCCCATGGGTTACCTCGTCCATTATAAACCCATTTTATTTCATGAGCCCCTTGCTCATCCAGTTTGCCAACCCCTGAACAGTTGGGCACCCGCCAGCCGGGTGACTGTCTCCTGCCGCTTATCCCGACTCAAGGTTCCTGTGAGTCCGATCTCTGTCCCATGTTTTCCCCAAAACAGCCATACTCATGCCTACTGTTGCCGTTCTCAGCACAGCCCCCTGTGTACCACTACCCTACCCCTTCCCTGTCTCCATAACCTGTGGTCTATACGCTTTCCTTTCCAGCCCATTGCTGACCAGCCCAGTACCTTTTCTACCCCTGTCCACCCCCCTCACCTGCACCTCTTACCGGGAATTGGTTCCATGAGCCCAGTTACATACTCTTGCCTCTCGCCGCTAAAGCCGTAATCCTGTTCGCTGTCCCACTCTACCTTTTCCTCTCCTGCCTGCCCTGCACACTCTCCTGAGATTTGCGGCCAATTCAGTTGGTGGAGTTCTCTTACCTTGTTTTCCAGCCCCGTCACCTCCCAACTACCTTGAGCTGTGCACTTACCCTTCCCTGCCCACATCCCCCCATCAGTTTCCCCAAACCTAATCCAAAATCTGTCCTTCCTCCAGTACCCTCTGCTTTCTCATCGAAATTGTATGCTTGTATCAATGTACCTGTACATGTACTTTATAACCTGCACTGTTCTACTTGTATTGTAATTGTACCTCCTGGGTCATGCCTGAAACTAGTCACTTGCTAGCTAGTGCACTTACCTGGTTAACAAAAACTAAATAAATAAAAATAAAATAAAATTATTAAGATTACTGGTTAGGTCTCCTAGAATTAGGGAGATAGGAGGGGAATTTGTGAATTTTACGAAGATTAGGGCATATGCAGATGATCTATGTTTAATTTTGAAAGACAGTGATTATATTATTACAGCATGTACTTTAATAACAGGAGATGGTAGCATTACAGGAGCTAGGATTAATTTGCAGAAAACACATTGTTTGCATCTTAGTGGATTTCCAAGCTTGAATGAAATGGTGAGAGGGTTCCAAGTGGATAAGGTTTATTTTGGAGGCTCTGATATGGCAGAATATAATTGGCAAAAAGCCTTACTTAAAGGACAAAAAGATGGTAGCAGGTTAGAACCGATGGAAGTTGTCTAAATTGAAAAGAATTTATATGATTAAAACTTTTTTGCTTCCTGTTTTTTTGTATTTGAGCTACATTTTTTTGTTACCACAACATCTAGAGACTCAGTTGATAGGCTGTTTTTTTAGTTGTTTTTGGGGAAGTCGATTGAATCCAATAAGATGGAATATTTTATATTTACCAGTACAGGCGGGAGGGGTTAATATGGTTCATCCAGTATTATTTTTCTTTACGTTTTTTTTATACTGTAATCTAGTACCATTAATGACTAGCTGTTCACATAATTGGAGTTTTTTTTATAAACCAGTGGTTGTCTAGGGTTCTTTCAGAATGGAGATTAAATTCCTTTCACCATAAGAATAAAAGACACCCAAGATTGGCTATGCGATAGGAAGGTGTGTTTGATAAAATAAAATTATAGCATATAAATTGGTTCTCAATTCGACATACTGCTAGGAAAGCCCTTTATGTGGATGTTTTACAAAGGTGCTTTTTCGAGTCACCATTTTCTGGATTTCTTTGATTCACCAACAAGAAGTGTTGGCCTATATAATTGATGAGCGTGTACCAAAACATATTTGGGATACAGTTTGGTTAGGACTCCATAATAGGGTGAACGTCCATTGCAATCAGAAGCATAAAAGTTTACAGGATCATTATTGCCCAAGGGAATGTTGCCAATTAAAATTGGAAACTATGTTGCACCTTTATTTTCAGTGTCCGTATGCAATTAATTTTTGGGATGTGGTTAAAAACCGATGGAAAAATATGCTTCATATACCGCCATCTTTAGAATTACTGTTCTATGGCATTCATGAAGGTTTTTTGCCTAAACATAGTCTTAGTACCTTAAGAGTGATGCATGGCCATTTTTTATATTGGTTGTGGATCAGCAGATGCAGGTTGTTATTACAACAACAATTGATTTCTACTGAAAAATAATTTTTTATGCTATATTCAGATTTATGCCATTTGAAGTAAACAGAACATATGAAATACAATGTTGTTTTTTGGACCTCTTAATGGGGAATGTATGGGTTTATTTAATGTTACCTAGGTATGAGGGGTTATTTCTCTATATGAATCAACATTTAACTTGTGCTTAAGTTTTTTCCATGTTTCCCTTTAATTTTTCTTGAAAAAAAATGTTTTTTGTTATGATCATTTACTAAAAAGTTGGGAGGAAGGAGTTGGTTTGTTTAATATAGAGTATTCATATGTAAGGTTTTTCTTTGTTTTCCTTTTTTACCTTTTTTCTTTATTTTAGTTTTGTATGATGAAATACTGTTTTGTACATTTTTGTTTTAAGCATGTTTTCTTTCATTTCATGACTATTGTATGAGGGGGAGAGGTTAGTTAAAAGTTATTTTTATTATTTGAGGTTTTGTATGAATTTATACTTATTGATGTTTTGTATCCATCTTTCTTTTTTATGTTTCTGTGAAATGTATTATTGATTTGTACATATTTCATTATGTTTTTGTTTTGATTTCAATAAAAAAATTCCCCTACTCTTTTCAATAAGTGCCATGGGATCTTTAACATTCACCTGAACTACCAACAATCCAGGCAGATGGGACCTCAGTTTGATGTCTCATCCTAAAGATGGTACCTCAGAAGTGCAGCACCCATCTCTTGCTGTGCAACAGTGTCAGTATTGGGATATTAACCCAAGTGCCAGATGTGGGAACTGAACCCACAGCCCTCTGATCTCCCGACCTCAGAGGCGAGTGTGCTACCTACTGAGCCACTGACACTGCAAAAGTCAATGTCACAAAAGGAAACTGATAAAATAGAGATGCTGCTAATACACTATTCTCAATATTCTTCAGGCCACGCAGTGAGTAAAGTGTTTTTGAGATTAAGTCCTTAGACTGCCAGGTTCACAGTTCTGCATACTAGGTACCATCACATTCTCCCCCCATCCACTTGCTCATGGTCACATTCTGCTTAAATGGTCCCTCAAACAGATAGCCCTAGAATAAGCCTTCCCTCTCACCTGCAAGCCAGCTTATGGTCGCTTCATTTAGGATGCTGTGCTATCCTTTGCTGAGGACCCAACACTGTCTGTTCTGCCTAGCCATGAGCAACTTCATTTTCATGTGTGGTGGTTCTTTGACTGCTCTACTGCCTACCCAATGTTTTATTTGTGACTTTCTATTTCATTTATGTTGACTGCTGTGTGAGGCATGTCTCCTCAATCCATCCTGTTACATCAATGGACTATTAATAAGAAATAGCCCCCTCCCTAGATCCTTGATGTACAATTTTTGGGCAGGCTGGGCAGTTGTAGTGAAATCTTGACTAACTCAGGATCCCTACCTCAGCATGCATTTCTGAGGATAGGTCAGACTGATAGTTGTAGAGCTCAAAGAGAGGGATGCTCCTGTATCATTTATGATGCTGATCAAACAGACTAATTGTCTGCCTAGTATAATGAATGACATGGGTCCCTCTCCTTCCCCCTTAGGGCATGTTACAGCTGTCAGATAACAGTCTGATGTATTTATTTATTTGTAATTTACATACATATGAACATACAAACATGCCAGCAGAAACAGGCCATTGTGGTCTATCAAGTCTGTTTGAATTTACAGAACACAGTTTATTCTGCTGTAGCTACCCCCTCCATTCCCCACTGTATTTATCTTCCCCTTCCCTCCCCCCCACCTTCCAACAGAACTGACCTTCCCTTTGACCCTGTCCCAGCCTTTCTAAAAACTGCCCACAGTTTGCAGTGAGATAACATCCTCCGGCAATTTGTTCTACTCTTCCACCGCCCTTTCTGTGAAATAATGTCCCCTGATTTCCCTTCTAAATCCTCTCCCCACCAATTTCAGACTGTGCCCACCTGTGGATCCCTCCCCTTTGAGTTAAACATGCCCTCTGCTCTAACCTTATTCATACCCTTTAAGTATTTAAAGGTTTCTATATGTTACCCCTTTCCTTCCTATCCTCCAGGGAGTACATGTTAAGCTCCCTCAGTCTCTCCTCATAGGGATTTTCCCCCAGGCCCTGGATCATTGTGGTCACCCTTCACTGCACATCCTCCAATATCTTGATATCCTTCTTCAAATATGGGCACCAGCACTCCAAGTATGGTCTAAACAGGGACCTGTACAAAGGCATGATGACTTCCCTCACTCCTTGAGGTGATACCTTTGGCGATGTACCCCAGCATTTTGTTTGCCTTGGCTGCTGATTTATGGCACTGAGCTGAGTGTTCCATGTCCCCCATGACATCACCCCTAGATCTTTTTCTTCCTCAGAAGTGGCTACCTGCACCCCCCCCCAGCCAGTAGCTATCCCTAGGGTTCCTGGCTGACAGTTGCATGACATTGCATTTCTCAGCATTGAACTCCAACTGCCAGATGGCTGACCAATATTCTAGCTTAGCCAGGTTCTCCTTGATCTCCTCCCCCCTCCTAACTGTCCACTCATGCACAGATCTTAGTGTTGTCCACAAATAGGCAGATTCTACTGTTGATCCCTTCTGTGATGTCCCCAAGGAAGATGTAATTCAGCCCTAGATATGCCTGTAGGTGGCATCTGAAAGCACAGCCACTCAGGCCAATAATGACTATAGATGTACTCAGTTGACTTTCACTCAGGCCTAGAAATGCCTGAGTAAGTCAGCAGTTTTTTACCTAAACATTAAACAAACCAGTAAAATAAAAGAATAAAATGTTAGTAGTTTACAGAAAAGTATGAGGCAGGGTAAAGAGGGTAAGGAAGCAGTATGAAAAAGACAATGTAGATCAAAAGTCAAGAAGCAGACAAAAAAGGAAAAAGAAAAATAGGTGAGCATGAACAATAGTAAAAGAAATGAAAAAAGGCTGGGTTTTTGTTTGCAGGGGGGTGAGCCATCACTCAGTACCCATGGGTGTGTGTCCATATTTATATTATCCTAGATGATCTGTTGTTTAATTAGAAATTTCTGGCAGGCTTGAGAAAAAAGCTTGGTGCTTAAGGGTGGTGTCCTTGGTTGTCCAGTGAAGTAATTTATTTTTTAAGTAAATCCTTGATGCTTAGTTGAGTTAGTGAGAGCCTCTAAATTCAATAAGAACCACTTTCTGCATGATCCACAGACAGTTAATTTACCTTTCAGTGTTTCAGCTTATTCATCTGTACAATTGAGTAACAGCTGGACCCCAGTGAAGCATCTCAGATAGGTTCCTCAGATCAGCAAAGTAAAAAAAAAAATAAATGATAAGACAAAAGCAAGAAAGCCAACCATGAAACTTAGTGAGGGATCAGAGATTCCTCTCTCCCCATAGGAACACAGGCCAGCATAGGAGAGACCTGTGATAGGATGATAGCCCAGTCATTTTCTCCCTCCAACCTGCAAGCAGAAACAGACTAGGCAACTGAAAGCAAACCCTGGGTCACAGACACTAACAGACACATTACTCAGTAAGTCATCTGGTGTTGGTCGGAGCAGCTTGAGGGAGAGAAGGATGCTGCTTGGGAATACATTGAAGGTCAGGTGACCAATGTGTGTTAAAGCTAGTGAGGAGGATAAAAATAATGGCATTGCTGTCTCTAGCCAGATTGGATGGTGGGCAGCAGTTATCCTAACTTGGACCAGGGCTAGGGGGATCAAGAACAGGGGGAGGGCAGAGCATGATGGACTAACAGAGCTTGTTGAGGATGGGGGTTCCATTCAACTGACTGCAAATTGGGTGACAGTCACACTGCCAGTTGGTGGGGAAGGAAGCTGCCCCCAAATCCGGGACTCAGTCTGACACCATTCCTTATGTCAACCTACGGATGGGTAGGACTCACTGACTGGACCACCATCAAAGAAAGACATAGAGCTTAAGGTAAGGGAAGGGAGGTGAGACTAGGATGAGGGAGGGCTTTTCTCCAGGAAAAGTGGGACTACTTTCAGGTCTTTTCTTTTTTGCACTGTGTGGGGGTTGTGAAATTAAGGCTAGGCAGTGCTTGGATGTGGAATGGAATAGGATCTTGATTCTGATTCTGCTTCCAACCAAGTTTTTAGGATTCAGAATTTCAGTCTTGAATGATGAAATTCTGAACAAAGAAAAGCTTAAAATCCAATGAATCCAGTTTCATTCAGTAAATTTTGAGCAACCCTAGAGTGGACCATGAGGGTATCTGGAAGTGTAAGTACCTGCGTATGACTGAGGATGGTTGGGCTGGGTGAAAGAACAATTCAGCTTGATCAGAAGGACACGTGGCTTAAAAAGAGCAGGACACAAGTTACGAACCAATTAATAAAATCAGCAAGACTTAAAAGCAACAATACATGTATCGCAAGCTTCTCTCTTCAAGCAAACACAAATCACAAAGAAAGCAGCACAACTAAAAGTATTTTTCTTACTGTACTTTCAGCGACCAGAAATTATACATCAATTGGATTTAGAATATACTCCAAAATTCAAACTGAGCACATATTTTCTATAAATAGCCACATAGATTCAGGATCACTTTAAGTCATGCTTTTCAGAAACAGGAAAATTACATGAAGCAAACTGAGGCAGAAATTCCTCCACAGGTACTCACAAAAGAGATACTTTCACAATCAATGATAAAAAAGTACATTGTTCCATAGAAACATAGAGCAGAATTTTCAAATGACTTAGATTGCCACAAACCCAGGTGCACCAACATTATGGTGCATGGGATTTGCAGTGATCTAATGGGATTATCTATCCTGTGCTGCAATTGCCACAAGTTAGACCAACTTTTTTGAGTCTAACTTGTGGCAATCCTGGGGACTTTTTTTATACAGTTTGTGCCAGATATTTGGTGCAAGCTGCCATAAAGTGTGAAAACTGTCGCAACTGCATCCGAGATTGTAAAGTTGAGCACAGTCGTGGTGATAGGGTTTGGTGCACTGCCAGAACCTAAGTGTTCTGGTGCAGGGCTTGGCACAAGCCCTGTACCATGCTTTGAAAATCCAGCCCATAGGATTTGATGGCAGATAAGGACTGCTTCGCCCACCCAGTCTGCCCTTTTTCCCCACCTACATTGTTACTGCAGACCATACTTGATCTACCGCTCTTTCTCCCTTCCCCATTTCCTTTTCAGTATTATTCCCTTGTGCCTATCCCATACATTCTTGAACCCCACCACTGTCTTCATCCCCACCACCTCTGCTGGAAGATTGTTCCACGAATACACCACTCTGTTTGTAAAGAAGTACTTCCTCACATCTCTTTGGAATCTACCCCACTCCAGCTTCATAACACATCCCCTTGTTCTTGAGTACCTTTTCTTCTGAGAAATACTTCACTCCTGTACCTTATTTACCCCTGTGGGGTATTTAAAGGTCTCTATCATATCCCCCTATCCTGTCTAACAGGGTATACCTTCTGAGTTCCTTTAGTCCTTCCTTGTAGGGCTTCTGATGCAGATCCTGTACCATTTTAGTTGCCCTACTCTGGACAACCTCCACTCTGTCTTTGTCCTTCCAGAAATGTGGTCTTCAGAACTGCACATCATACTCTAGGTAGGGCCTTACCAGAGAGCTATACAGAAGTGACATTGCCTCCCTCTTTCTGCTGGTGATACCCTTCCTTTGCACTCCAGCATCCCACTAGCTCTGCCAACTACCTTGTTGCACTGCCTAGCCACCATTAGGTCATCTGATATGATTACCTCCAGGTCTCTTTCCTACTTGGTGGTTGTCAATACCACTCCAACCATTTTGTACTCTGCCCCTGGGTTTCTGTGCCCTGAGTGCATTATTTTGCACTTTTTCACATTGAAACCCAGCTGTCATACCCATGACCACTCCCCTAGTTTTCTCAGGTCTCTGTTCATCCTTTCCTCTCCCCCTGGAGTGTCCATCCTGTTGTAGATTTTGTCATCATCCGCAAAGAGGCATACTTTCCCTTCCTGCTCCTCAGCAATGTCACTTATAAAGACATTAAAGAGAACAGGTCTTAGCACTGATCCCTGAGGCAATCCACTGGTCACTCTCCCTTCCTTGAAGTGAATGCCATTGACCTTCACCCTCTGTCACCAATCCCTTAACCAATATCTTACCCAGTTTACCAACCTTAGATCCACTCCTAAGCTACCCAGCTTGCTTACTAGTCTCCTTTGTGGAAGGTTGTTGAAAGTCTTACTGAAATCTAAGTAGGCCATGTCCACTGCTCCAACATGATCTAACTCCTTTGTCACTCAGTTAAAGAAATCTATTGGATTCATTTGACAAGACCACAGCCCTGTGAAACTATGCTGCCTTGGGTCTTGTAACCCACTGGATTCAAGGTATTCCACAATCCTTTCCTTCAGCAGTAATTCCATTAATTTTTCCACCACTGATGTCCGACTTACTTGCCTGTAATTGACAGCCTCCTCCCTGCTACCACTTTTGTGTAGTGGGAATACATTTGCTCTCCACCAGTCTTCCGGAACCACTCCTGTTTCTTGTTTTTATAATATCATCTTTATTGAAGAGTAAGATAATACAGTCAACATAACCATGTACATAAACATTCAGAATGCTTAAATAGGAATGTAATTCCAATACCGAAAAGCAAAATATAGCAATAAGAAACAAACAACAAAGGGCTGAACTTTGTGCTAAGTAACTTATTGGAGGATAAGGATATGAGACACCAATATAACAAAGAGAAAAGATCCTATAAAAAAACCCTAGACAATAAGGCTGATAAGAGCTAACAGATTCTAAAACTGGTATGTTTGAGGAATGGCATGGGTAAAGTCAAACTTTACCCCGATCACCAGTGGATATTTCTACTACCAACTCTACAGCAACAAAAAGTCAATCCAAAAAGCTGAGCAAAAAAAAGTATTACAGGACAAATGTTGAGTCCGTTTGCAGCTTATAAAGTACCCACCAACTCCAATCTTCTTCAAAGACTGACATAATGTTTAAAAAATGATATGTGCATTTCGAAGGTGATGGAATCCACAACAGCTTTCCATTGGGGCATCTGAGGCTAGAGCCATAATTTGTGAATGACTTTTTTTGCACAAACCAAGAGTTAACAGAAGCTTAAGTTATTTCTAACATGTGATGCAGCGGGGGGTATATGAAGAAGGACTAGCATGGGTGACAGAGATAATGGAATATCATACATCAATGCTAGAATCAAGGAGATAGCTGTCCAATAAGGTTGCACATATGGACAGGACCAAAAGACATGGGTGTGATCCACCCTAGACTCACCACATGCCCACCAGCAGGCTCCTGCTTGTTCCCCAAGATATTCAATTAGAACTACTGGGGATTTGAAAAATCTCATGCAACACTTCCAAGCAAACTATTTTAAATAGGGTGCCATAGAGAGTTTATATGTTGAAAGAGAATACGTCACCCACAAAGTCAGGGTCACAGGAGATATGGAGGTCTTTATTCTATTGCTTTAAAATAGAGATCATAGAATCATTCAATCAATCACAAAATATTCTGTATCATCCACCTATCAGGTCACCTGTAATCTACCATGTTGATGAAAAATGATTAATGCAATAAGTGGTGGAAGTGAATCAGAGAGATGTCTGGATGGCGGTGGAGTAAAGTTTGTATGCATGCACAGACTTGTAAATACCTATAAAGATCAGAAATTGGAATAGAATATATAGTACGTTAGTCTTAAAAACAACGAAACCCCTGGGACTCTAGGAGCTGATGTAGATAAGTTAGACCCTGACAGGCCCACCATCATAAAAAAGTGTCTGAGGCATTTAGAGGATTGATTTGCATCCATGCCAAAGATTCCATGAGATGTGTTTCCTCTCCATAGTGCTTCATGCGGACCGAATGTCAAACCCAAAGTGTCATTGTTATATAATAAAAACAAACAGGGAAAAGGGAAGATAACTTGCGGGGAAGAAAACAAAACGCAGCTAACATCATGAAGATCATTTGGTGCAAGTTCTGTGTCCTTACAGTAAGCATAGTAGTTTGTTGAAGTCCAGCAGCAAAGTATACTGAATTGGCATGCTAATACAAATAACCTAAGGTTAGGTACTGTAAGTTGATCCCGCCTTGTGCTGGGGAGAGATGGAGCAGAGAGGGTCTAATTCTAATCCTGTGTCCCTTCAATATAAAGTGGAATATCAGTCTATGCCACTTCCAAAAGTAGTATTTAACATGGTACAGGGGAAGAGTTTGTAAGTAAAATAAGATCAGTGGTAATTGGGTAATTCTAAATGATCTACCTGTTTTGTTAGGTTTACCCCAAGATGTTTTAGAGAATTATAATTCCACTGGACAGTAAATAATTCTTTTATAAAATAAGATGCGGTATAGTTAAACGCTAATACCTCAATTTTATATCTCTTTGGGCAGAAACCAGTAATAAACTCAAAATTGGCTAGAATTTCAGAAAGTTTCAGGAGGGATGTACTGTAGTTGGTTCAGTTACTGTAAGCAACATATCATTAGCAAACAGTGCTATTTTATAATCTCACCCCCGGGGATATCTTGGATACCCGGGGAATGTTGTGTATGGGTAGCTGATCTCTCTATATATAAAGCAAATAATTCCAGAGAAAGGGGGCATCCTTGCTGGGTACCACTTCCTAAAATAAATGATTGAGAGGTCATTCTGTTAATTTTGACTAAGGCAGAAGGGGAATGATAGAGAGATTGTAACATATTTAGGAAGTCTAAAGGAAAACCAAATGTTTGTAATGTAGCATAAAAAGGGCCAGGATACACATTCAAAGGCATTCTCTACATCTAAGCTGGCCAGGACCAGGGGGATTGAGCGATGATGTACATAATCTAAAAGAAGAAGAGTTCTGCTGACATTATTGTGAGCTTGGCATCGATGAACGAACCCAGCCTTGTCCAAGTCCAGCAAGGAGGGACGAAGACCCTCAAATCATAATGCCCAAATAGACATGAACAATTTACAATCAAAATTCAAAATTGAAATAGGGCGATAAGGGTCCAGTAAGCTAAGATCTTTGCACCACCCCTGTTTCCAATGAGCTATTAAACAGGACTGTCAAAGGTGCAGATAGCATTTCCCTGAGCTCCCTCCATACCCTTGGATGCATATCATCTGGTCACGTTGCTTTGTCCACTTTCAGATTAATAAGACTCTTCAGGATTCTCCTCCAAAAAAAGGACTAGTGTACACCTCCCTCCGTCCAAAGCTTCTGTTATTTTTTTGTGGCCCCTCCCCCTTCTCCTTGCTCTGTGAACACTGCCTGATTGTATTTGTTCAGGATGTTTGCCTTTTTCTGGTCCCCCTCTGCATGCCTCCGCTTCCCTTTTAATCTTGCAAGCATAGCCCTGGTCTTCCTCTTTTCACTTACATACCTAAAAAGGCCTTGTCCTCTTTTGTAACCTCCTGGGCCATTCTCACTTCAGTTTGCCCCTTTGCACTATTTGCTGGTTTCCCTGCTTCCCCCTATTTCTCCTGATACACCTTTCTGTCCTCCTCCTCCCTCTGCCTCTCCTTATACCTTCTGAATGCTACCCTTTTTGTGTGTACCTTTTCAGCCACCCTGAGCTATATATGCTTATATTGCTCATAGCACACAATCTTTAGTGCTCTTAATGTGTATACTGTGTTGCCAAAGGCAGCACTTATCTACCAGTTCTTTTCTTTTTCCTTGTTCCCCCTCACCACTTCTCCACCACCCCTTCCTTCCATTCCTCTATTATCCCACCCTCTCCCCCTCTAACTCACTCCCACTCTATCTCTCTCACTCTATCTCTTTTCCCATCCCCCACCCTCACATCCCCTCCCTGCAATTTCTACTCTAATCTCTATCAACTCGCTGTCCCATCTTTCTCTACCCCTTCCCCATCCTCACATCTCTCTCCCTGCTTTCTCCTCTAACCCCTATCTACCCTCTGTCCCATCACACTTGGTGTCCCATGTTCTCTCACCATGACCCCATTTCTCTACCTCCCTTCCTCTCTCCTCCTAGGATAGCAAGACAATACCAACTCTGGCAGCACCTATTGCCTGCAGCATGTCCTGCCTGATACACATACTGCAGTTGAAACCACTTGCCCATAATTGAAAAGATTGCATGTTTTTTCCTATAATTGAGAATGTGGTGATTCTGACATTTACTCCTGTTTTTGTTGTGTAATCCCAGTTTCTGTAACCTGTACTCAGTATTTGACTTGGAACCTTTGCAAAAGAGTTTGAACTCAAAGGTTGTCTCTGAACATGCAAATAAATAACTAAATAAATAAAATAATCCACTTCTTTTGAGAACCATAGCAGTCTCTTTTTCCTCTTGCTTTTGCTCACTTGTTTGACACAAAACTTTGTTACCTTTACTATGCTCCCTTTTAGCTTGGTCCACTGTTCTTCTACAGCTCCCAGGCCATGCCCCTCTGCCAGGTCATCCCTAAGGAATTCATCCATCTTTATAAAATCTGCCTCCCTGAAGTCCTGGACCCTTGCCCTTGTGTGGCTCAGTTCCACAGCTGCACTTCTATTGAATCACACCGTACAGTAATCACTGGTCCCCAGGTGGCCTCCCACCTTGACATCCACAATACTGTCCCTGTTTGTGAGTACCAAGTCCAGTATTGCCCCCTCATGAATGGGTTCACTGACCAGTTGCCAGAGGAATGCCCCCTGCAGGGAACCCCGGATGTCCCTGCTTCTAGTTGAAGCAGCTGCTGGGAGGCTCCAATCTACATCTGGCAGATTGAAGTCCCCCAACAGCAGCACCACCCCCTTTTCTGCCACCTTGCCAGAGGCTTCTGCCAGTGTCTTATATAATTCCTCCCACTGTGCTGGAGGTCTATAGATCACTCTAGTGCAAATAGTGGTTCCATTCCCCCTCTTCAGGGTGACCCACAGTACCTCTGCCTCCTCATGTATTCCATGTATCTCTGTTGCTTTTATGTTTTCCCTCACATAAAGCACCACACCCCCTCTTTTCCTTCCCACAAAGTCCTTGCTGAACAGAGTATAGCATAGTATGGCCATGTCCCAGTTATGGTTTTCAGTGCACCATGACTCAGTAATGGCCACAGTATCCACCTCAGCCTCTGCCATTATGACCTCTAGGTCTGAAATCATATTTCCTTTACCTAATCCTGTGTTTCATGTAGTGTATTAACACATGCACATTTTTAAATCAAGTACAATGTCAAAAAAAACAAGCATTTGTCAATGCCTGCTAGCATTGCTGTGGTACTGGGCCTTGCTTTTACACATTTGTAATGTGCATTTACCCAGCATAGACCAGATGAGATTCAATATCTCATCTTCAGTGGTGTCCTACTTTTACACATTTTTTAAACTGTATTTTCCTAGGATAGGTCAGCTGAGAGGCAATATTTAATTTTCAGTAGGATCCCCTATTTTGAACCCACATTTCCAACAATCTTTTCATGACCTGATGTTATGATCAAGACAGGTGGAATTTTTTAAATCCCATCCAACAGGTGATTTTGCAGTGTGACTGTGAAAACATGTTTATGAAGGGATTTGAAAAATGATACTTGTTATGCTTAAGAGATGGTGTAACACAAGGGATAGGAATCTGCAAAAAATAAAGGTATGAATAAAAGTTTGAACAATTTTTTTTCAAAATGTGTTTGCTCTTTTAAAATTTTGACCCCAAATTTTCAACATAGCTTTTTTTATGACCACTCGTTCTGAACATGGCAGCTGTCATTTATAAACTAGTGGCTGAAACATCATTTCACACCACAAGTGTGAAAACACATTTTGGCCAGGATATGAAAAATAACAGCTGTTACATTCATAAGGTGGTGTGAAAAATGGCTGGGTTGAATATTTGGGTTCAGTGACTGCAAAATCACCTTTTGGGGTAGATTTGCATAATTTCACCACCCTTGTTCATGAGATGGGGAACAAAAAAAGGCCATGTTGAAAATGTGGGGAAAAATATTAAAAATGACCATGTTATGGTGACAAGTTCAAAACGTATTGAAAATACATTGAACCGTCTACCTGATTTCCGCAGTTCCCAGTCCTGCATTGAAAAGTGAAGACATGTCTCCAGTCCAGAGAGAATTATGGCATTGGATCCCTGGTTCTTAAGTAAAGGTGGGGGTGCTAAGTGGTGGGCAGGATGGGGTAGGGTAAAGGTGGGAGCTGGTGGCAGCAACAATCATTGATGAATGGTATTCTTTTTCACCGGGTATATATATAAAAAAAGATTATGAGGGGTGGTATTCTTTATTTAAGGAACTGACAATAAAGATTGTGCACTCCAGTGTCAGTGTTATGTTTCGCAGCACTGGGGCTGGGCTTCCCAGTGTCACACAGTGAAAATGGGTGGAGTAAGAGGTATTAGCTGGCAGTGGGTTTTGGGCACCCAGGGTCAGAAATTAAAAGCAAGAGGAGGGTGTGGAGTGGTGAGTGCAGAGTTGTAAGGGTAATGATGGCCATGTGCCAGCAGCGGCAACAGAAATCAATGGACTTTTTGGTTTTTATAGTGTGTATATAAAAAAAAAGACTAAGAGGGATGGTTTTCTTTATTTCAGGTACCAGCACGGGGAATTCCATTCAAGACTGCATGGTGACCATTGCTATGTATGCAAAGTGTTTCAAAATGAACATTTATGGGTAACCTCAGGGTTATACAGAAATGAAAGTAGAAAAATGACAAGATCCCATGGAATGTAACTGAGGGGAAAAATAGTTAAAACTAATTAAAGGAGTCAATGGTTCAGTCAAAGAGTGGTTACTGCCTGGAATGCTCTGCCTACAAATGTGGTATATAGCAGAAAAATGGATCAATTCCAAAAAAAACCTTGATAATTACATGGGTGTAGATAAGGTAACACAGTACCACTGATATGTGTTTAATCATTAAAGGCTAACACCTACAAACTTGTTCCTTAAACTATGAAACTATGACACTGGGGATTGGGCATCCCAGTATTGATGTTTGGTGGCACCAGGGGTGAGATGCCCAGTGTCCCACAGTAACAACAGGCAGGGTGGGAGTTTTATCTGCCACCAGGAATTAGGCTCCCAGGTGTCATAAAATTAAGAAGGGGGAAGCAATGGGAGGTGGGAGGGATACTTTGCAGAGGGTGGGAGGGATTGTTTTTATTTTGGGGGCAGAAATAAAGCAGGTTGATCAAGATGCTTATCCACTCTGCTTGCTGAGAAACTTATGCAGGTCAATGAAAAGAGCCACCCTATGATTCAGGAAGCTCTTTTCTATAAACTACACAAAGTGTCCACCTAGAAAGACCATCTCATGATAACCCTGACGGATGATTGATCTGACACTGCTGAGCCCCTTGCAGACTGCCCTGCATAAGACTGACAGTGACACACCTTTAAAAACCCACTATCATATCAATATGTTCACTTTACACAAGCACAAGGGTGAACATAAAAAACACTGCCCCCACACAAACACTCACTCAAAGAGCTGCAGTAAATAAATCTTTCTTATTCTCCAGATAAAAAAAAAAACTGTAAAAATCAAGGATTCAGCAAGCAGATCTCCAGCAGTTAGGAAATAACACACTTTAAGCAAGAACTTTAAATATTCAAGATGAGAAATTCTGTATAACAGATTCAGTTTGTAAATATTTTTTTCACATGCCTGCAACTTGAGAATCCCAGGTAAGCCATGTAGAAACTTTTTCAGCCCTGAAGCCTTAGCTGCTCCAGTAACTGCTTCAAGACTTCAAAATATGGAAGAGGTTCAGGAAGACACGACATGCATCTCTTAAAAGAATGCCCCAAAGGATTTTGGGAGTTGTAGTTTTTCTTATGAGTAGATATTTAAAGCAACAGACTTGCAATAAAAGGCCAATTTTTCAAATGCCATAATATCTACAGAAAATAGTTAGTGGGGCAAAAATCATTACAGGAGGGCCCTCTGAGGGAACCCAATTTTTAGCCATTTTTTTAACCAGGATAATGAGACTGAGGCATTAAATATTCAGTGAGTTCATTCAGTAGCAGAATGAAAAGCTTTATTCAGTTTCTCTGCCTATTGTTTTTATAAAATGAGTAGAGAAAATCCATGTTCTTGATTGGCAAAGATGGGCTGGCAGCTGCGCATTTCTTTTTACATAATGTCCACTGAAATAACATACCATAGCCAGCCTACCACATAACAAACAAACAAAGAAAAAACTATACCAGTTTAGAACATTACATTTTTAAAGGCGCTATTTTTTTAAATACATCCACCCATCTCTTAACCTCCACTATTCACCATGCAGTCTTTTCTCTCATTCTTCACTCTGTGCAAATTTGGCAATGTAATTTTTTACATCTGGGATTTTTGGTATCTTTTAGATTGCGCTCTCCCTTCCCATCTGTCTGCCCATGCACCCACCTGCTGCACTGAGGAACATGCCAAAATGGTGCAAACTTACTGCTAGTCTACAGAATAAGTAGAGAGGAAAGGGAAACTTTTTTTTTTTTTTATTCACACAGTCCCAGTTATTAGTGCAGGCAGTGAGGACCAGGAAATGTTGATGAAGCTCAACAAAAAGCTGCAACAAGGGACAAATACATAAAAGCTAAAAATAAAATAAAATAAGCCAAACCACACAAACAGTCACTCCTTGTCCTCAGAGCTGGCAGTGAGGACTGGATCACAACAGCAGAAAACATTCAGAGGCCAGCCCACTGGTGCAGCAGTAGAGCAATCATTCATGTCACCGCACACCGGTTTCAGAAATGAGCCCTTGCAGTCATTGAGCTGGCTGGGGGGAGAGCATCCCAAGTATTGAACCCAGAAATTAACCTCTTATCAAACCACATAATCAAGTGGTATTGTTTTGTCAATGATATCATTTGTACTTAGAGGGGAACTCAGGAAGAGATTAGGAACTATTCACTAAGAAGCTACTCCTTTATTTCCTTAAAGGTACCTAAGCTAAAAACACACTTTGGGAAAACAGCTATAAGCTTTGTGGTGCCGTCTCTATAGAACAAAATGCAAAAATCACTAAAGCTTAGTACCCCGGTCAGTCGATCCTCCTTCAAGACACTATATGACCATTCAGTCAAGGAAATTTGCAAATGCTTCCCCCGATCTTAAACTTCCTTGAAATTACAGCGTACCATGATGGCGTTGTCCTCTCTGCTACGCCTGACCTTGTGGCCTCTCCTTCACATTTCTCTACTGCCTAATTGTGCTCCCCGCCATCCTGTCCTGTGTCCTCTCTGAGGCTTCATCTGTCCCTCATCTATCCCCTACCACCCTGCCTGTACCCTATCTCACCTAACCTATGACACACACCCTTCTACCCTGTTACACTGTTTGTTTTTTTCTTTTTTTAACTCACTGTCTGTCTTGTTACTTATGGCATTGTATGTAATATACCATTATCTAACAATTGTCCTCGTTAGTACTTCCAGTTACTGTTACTAGACTCATTATACACCATGAAGGAATTGAACCACTGTTTCCAAACTGTTCTCCACTTATGACTACGTTTAACTATTGTATCTCTGTATTGTATAATAATACTGAGGTGTTATGTTGTGACTGTTCATATACTGTATATCCTGTGTTCCTGTGCTAACCAGGTCCATCTTGTAAATGAGCTATGCTCAATGGTGTTCACCTGGATAAAGATTTGATTGATTGATTGATTGATTGAAATTCTTGTTATGGCTTAATTATAACAACCTTAATCTTAAATTTACAAGTACTGTGGAGACCAATACATTTGATTTTCTGAATGTAACATTCATGGCAGAGAATGGTAAGGTTACCATCAAAGGACTTTGCAAAAAAAAACAGTAACTAATAGCCTGCTTAGAGCAGACAGTGTGCATCCACATGCCCTTGTAAAATCTACACCATATGGGCAATATCTCTGTATTTCGAGAAACTGCTGAAGTGAAAGAGATTTCATAGAACAAACAGAAGAATTAACAGAAAGGTTTTTAGGCAGAGGATATGATAGACAGACCGTCAAAAAAGCAACGTGAAGGGCAAGTGTTGAAGATAGATAAAAGTTGTTAAAGCTAAAATTAAGGGAAACTACTAAAACATCACATGTATGTTTTTTTAAGAGTGGGAATCATATCAGTTTGTCCAATTACAAGCCCATCTCTATACTCTCTACCTTCTCTAAAACACTTGAAAGAATAGTCTCCGATCATCTTGTCTCTTACAGTATCTCAATAAATACAATCTGCTGTGCAGCCAACAAAATGGCTTTAGAAAACTGCACAGTGATGCTATTGCACTCATTGAATTCACTAACTACATAATTGAAGCCCTTGACATTGGCCATCAAGTGGATGCCACCTATATAGATCTTACCAAGGCATTCAACCTTGTTCATCACCCTCTGTTGCTGCTAAAACATCACTGCCTTGGTTTCTCTCCTGAGGCTGTGTTATGGTTCTGCTGCTACCTGTTGGGGTGCACCCAGAGGGTTAAGTTTGATGGGATGCTCTCAGAAGCAAAACATGTCTCTGCTGGAGTTTACAGGGATCAATACTCAGACATCTTCTTTTCAATCTTTTTATTAATGGGCTCCCTGGACCATCCCCTCACATGAGGATGATGCTTTTTGCTGATGATGTGGTCATCTTCAATAGCAGTCCTCAGCATGGGGTCCTCACTAATGGACTTTAAAGAAGCTTTGAGTCCCTAGAATGCTAGTTCAAGCAGAAGAAGCTTGTCCTTAATTATAAATAAAACTAAAACCATGCTAAGGAGCAATATTCTCCCCCCCCGACCATTCTAAATGCACAGGGTGACCTGCTTCAACAAGTGCTTCTCATTCAGATACCTGGGGGATACACTGGATGAGTCCCTCACCTTCGAAGAGCATGTGGACAACATTGTTAGCCTTGCCAATAGAAAACTTTCCAGGCAGTGTCTGAACCTAACTCATAAGGCCAAACACCTAGTTGTAGCCAGCTCTGTCCTCCCACTCATTGATTATTGTCTCTCTGTTTATGGGACAGCCACTCATACTGCCTTGGATAGGGTGAGGGCACTGCTCAATAAGGCCTGTCGCTTCATCATGGGCTCTAACAGACTCACACATTGCTGTGTGCTATATTCCCCTCACTGGCTGGCTTCCCCTCCATGAATGATTAAAGTACCAGAGTATCTTACTGGTCAAAAAAGCACTTGCAGGCCTTGCCCCCCCCCCGCTGTGGGTTTGCTCTTCTGCCCTGTCTATAACCAGTATACGACCAGGAGCTTGGCAAGACATAAGCTGTTAGTCCCCTTGTGCTAAACTAGCAAGGTCAATGATCTTTTGCCTGTCGGGCAGCACAATGGCTAAATGACCTTCCTACCTCCATCTCAGAGTTACCTAAAGTATCACTTTTCAAGAATACCCTCAAGAAGGAACTTGCCTATGAACCCTCATGCAGGTGCCTCTCCTAACCCTTAACACTGTAGCTCAAGTCCACCTTATCTACCCTTTCCCTCTCATTCCCCACCAAGACTCACTTATGCCTGCTTATAACCTTGACTTCTATCCTTCCCCTATCCTCCTCCATCCTCTCCGACTAGTTTAGGAGTTCTGGCATTTATATAATCAACTGATTTATTATGGGCATCCCTGCCTTGTTTAACTAATATAACATGTACCGTATAGAAACATAGAAACATAGAATTTGACGGCAGATAAGGACCACAAGGTCCACTCAGTCTGCCCATAAGACATTGGTTTTTGATTGTATTGACAAACACTCACCTGAGTTGCCTGTATCCAAATCTGTATGTTACAATACTTGACATGGATCCTTTGTAAATGAACACTTAGCTCAAAAGTTTACCAAAGCACAAATAAAATTAAAGATTAAAAATTAAATTACAAAATATACTCCCCTTTCAACAAGAATTGGTGGCTGGTCAAGAAATATTGGCCCATTCTACTTGGTGATCACACACTAGCAGACAAACTAACTCCTGTTTAAGAATAGCATATTCTTGGGCAGCTAATCTTAGTGATGTTAGTCCAAAGTTAATTTACGGGCATGGTGGATCACACTAAACACAGAAATAACCTTTCACCACCTCCTCTAGGAAAACATCATTGTTGCCATTGTAATATCTGCAGACTTTGTAATCAGGAGAAAAGTTTTGAATTACAAGGGCATGATAGGAAAATTGAAATTAGGGACTTAATTTCTTGCAACAGTAATTTTAGTATTTATGTTTTAGGGTGTAGTTGTCCCTTAATTTATGTGGGTTGTACAGTGAGGGCAGTGTGCTCACAAATTCAGGAGCATATGACGGCTATTAGATCTGGACAACTTACTAAACCAGTGGGTAAACGTTTTCATGAATACTGTACCACAACAATGATCTAGAATGTTTAAGGTGGATGGAGATTGAAGTTATTAACAGAAATGATAGTGGGGAAGACAGACAGAATACATTGCTATGCAGAAAGAGTAATGGTAGTTTACTCACCTGGTAAAGGTGATTACATGAGCATCACCTTACAACATCCCCCATCCATTACCAGATGGGTTGATGTCCATCTCATAGGCTAGTGATGCACATGTGACCAGATGTTAGAAATCTGATCTGCTTAGGTCCTGCTGTGTCTCTCTGCTCTCCAGTGCATGTCTTCCAACACTGTAAGTAGTCTAGATAAACACTGGGAAGGATGTAGGTTAACATGGCCCGTAGGCCACAGACAAGACCCTGAAAGATGTCTTCTTCGAGGCCGGTTGTATTGCGTGTGTTTAATTCCTATTATTTACATGCTAGAACACACCAGCCTGTACAGCATGCTGGGTCAATAACCAGATGTTGCTGTCTTATCTTATGTTTGTGTTTATATCAGTTGTGCGTTGCATTCATGACCCTACCCGGGGCACTGTACCAGTTTACCCCTGGTTGGGCCGGGGATGCTGTAAGGTGATGCTCATGCAATCACCTTTACCAGGTGAGTAAACTACCATTGCATATTGCATCACCTTACAGCATACCCCATCCGTTACCATCTGGGTGCTAATAAGCAGTGATATTGAGAAGTGAGTGAGGAAAGTGGCCTGGTTAGGTGCTCTAATGCACTAATTGTACTTTCCTTGCAAAATTTGACTTTTTGATATTCATTATGTCTAGTCTGCAATGTCTGGTGAATGAGTGAATAAATGACATGTAGCAGCTGCACAAATGTCCTGGACCGAGGCTCTGTTCCTCTCCACCCATGAAGCTGATATTGCTCGGGTTAAGTGGGAGGTAAAGTGTGTGGGCTGTTGCAGACCCTGGAGTCTGTATGCCTCTGTGATGGTCTGTCAAATCCATAGCGCAAGCATGGATTGTGCAGATGCCTGACCTTTTCTGTGGCCTGAGGTTACCACAAAGAGTGTATCGGTTGACCTGAAATGCTTTGTTCTGTCCAAGTATATAGTAATGATTCTCTTCATGACCCACTGTGGAATGGGGACATTCTGATTGTCCATGTCTTGGAGGCTCCAAGCTGGGAGCTCAATGGTTTATGCCATGTGAAAGGGGTTTACCATCTTTGAAATGAAGGATGGAGTAGGCTTCAGGGTGACTCCATCATTGTGGATTATGAGAACAGGGTTTTGCATGATAGAGCCCTGATTTCACTTAGTCTTCTTGCTGAGCAGACTGCCACCAAGAAGGCTTTCTTGAGTGATAGCCACTTCATGTCTGTTGAGTCTAGCGGTTCGAATGGTGGTTTCGTTAGTACATTTAGCACTGTGTTAAGATCCCAAGGTGCCACCAGTTGTTTAAGTACGGGGTGAATATAGGCGGCGGCCTTCAAGAATCTGAGCAAATCTGGGTGTGACCCAGGTGTAAAGTTGTCTATAGGTCTGACTGCTGTGTCAATTGCTGCTACTTGTACTCTCAGTGAGGATACGGATAGACCTTTGTCCAGTCCTTGTTGTAGGAATGATAGGATGTGTTGCAAGTGTATCAGTTGCTTTGTTATGGGGTGGTCCATCAGCCACCTCTGAAAAATTTCCCATAGGTGGGTGTAGGTGTTGGTTGTTGCTGCGTGTCTGGAGAGAAGCATGGTGTTGACCACCTTCATGTCATAGCCTCTACTCAGCAGTCTCTGCCTCTCAGTATCCAGGCCATGAGGTGCAGAAAGTGTAGGTCTGGGTGCTTTATTGGCCCTTGGTTCAGTAGCTCCGAGTGGAGTGGTAGAGTCCAGGGAAGAGTCTATTGCTATGGATACCAACATTGCAAACCAGTGTTGTTTGGGCCAGTATGGTGCTATAAGCACTACTGTGGCTTAGGAGAGGTGGATTTTGTTCAGAGTCTGCTGGAGGAGTGGTATCAGTGGGAAAACATATGCCCTTTTGAAAGACCAGACCTGAGAGAGGTCATCTGTCCCTGAGGCTTGTGATTTGTTGAAACTTGAGAAGAAGCTTGGAAGTTGGATGTTCTTCACTGTCACCATTAGGTCCATTTGCAGTAGTCCCCTGTGGTTGTTGAGTTGTTGGAATGTTTTGGAGTGTAGAGATCATTCCCCTAGGGCTATGTTTTGTCTGCTTAGCCAGTTGGCTTGAACATTCAGTTTCCCCACCAAGTGCATGGCGGTGATGGACCATAGGTTGGTCTGAGCCCAGTTCAGGACTTTCCTTGTTCCTTGTAGGAGTTGAAGGCTCCTTGTACTTCCCTTTTTTTTTTATGTATGCCACTGTCGATCTGTTGCCCAACCTTATGAGTACTCTTGTACCTTGTATTTTTTTCTGGAAGTGATGCATAGCATTGCATACTGCCCTCATCTCTAGGATGTTTATCGCTCTCTTTCTCTCCAACTGTAACCACCTGCCTTGTGTTGGAATGTGGTTCATGGTGGCTCCCCACCCCATGAGATTTGCATCTGTATCGATCACAACATCATGATCAGCACTCAGTGTTTCCCCTTTGGTGATGTTGCATCAGTCTGTCCACCAGAGTAGGGATTTCTTGGCTGCTGTTGTCAGTGTGATCATTCTGGATAGATCATGGTTCAGCCAGCGTCCCTTCTGAATTGCTAGGATTTGCAGCATGCGCATGTTCCATAGTGTCCAGGGCACCAGAGCTATGTAAGAGGCCATGGAGCCAAGAGTCTGGAGAAGGGTGGCTAGGGTGGTACTCTGGTTGAGAGCCAGGGCCTGGGCCTGTGAAATGACCTTGTCTGCTCTCTTGTGGGATGGTTTGGTGATGTTTGCTTCAGCATCTATAATGGCTCCCAGGTATTCCATGGTCTGGCGCTGGGTTAGGGAATTATTCTCCCAATTGACCACCCAGCCATGATCTTATAGGGTTGTCATGACTAGCCGTGTGTGTTGGTGCACCAGTTGGCCCTGATTGGCCAGTCATCTGAGGATCTGTGGCAGGATTTTTGGGATGGTAGATTAATAAAAAGGAAACTAGGGAAGCTTCAGTAACAGACAAGTACTAGAATAGCAGTGTTAGTGTAGTATAATGTGGGGATAGGTGCAATGCAGTGGCTGCAGGGCAGCCATATTCAGGCAGACCTTCTGGCCGCTGAGGTGCTGCCCTATTTGCATGCATCTCTCTGGACTGTGGGATGAGGTAGCCAGACTCAGAGCACAAGTAAACTGGTCAGGAATACCATCACCCCTATCCAGAGACCACCTAGTCCAATGCCGCTGCCTCAAAGGATGCCAAGAATGAGGGGCACTTGGATGACAGTGGGCTAAGTGAGGATTAGGGTGGTCAGGCAGAGGCACATCCCAGATCTTATTCCACTCAAGAACTCATATGCCACACTGGCAAATGGGGACAACCAAATAGAGGTACCCAGAGAAGTGGAAGGAAAGGATGTGGAGGTTAGCCAAGCAGGTGACCTCAGTGGGTAGAGCAGTGGACCTCAGAGGAGGAGGAAGCAAATCCTGGTGGAGGACTCCATCATAGGAGGGATCCAGCTAGGAACACAGGAAGGGGAGGACAGGGAGATGAGGCGCCTACCAGGTGCCATGGCATGGAGGGATGGAATGAAGATCCTGGGGATTGCTGGGAAGACAAGATGGGAAGGTGAGCTGGATACCATTATCCACTTAGGTACTAATGACCTGGCAAATGGGAAGCCAAAGGCAGTTCAGGAAGAGTTTAGGAAATTGGGGAGGAGTCTCAAGCAAGTAGCTACTTCTGTCACCTTCTCAGAAGTACTACCTACGGGAGGCATGGGAGAGCATAGGGATGCATGAACCAGGAACTTTAACTCATGGTTGAAGAACTGGAGCTGTGAGGAAGGGTTTGGATTCATTGGTGACTGGGGACCCACCTGGAGGGATGGAGGCTTGTTCAAGCCTGACAGCCTGCATCCATTCTGGAGGGGAATCCAAGCACTCAATGATAAGTTTCAATGCTACATTGACAAGCATTTAAAATAGCAAAAGGGGGTGGCAGGCCAGCAAGGAGGGTACCTAATTGCCCACTGCCCACAGCTAGCAGTGGAACCAGTGAAATGGAGGAGTGGATATCTCTACAAAGCAGTGTGCAAAAAATGGAGATGAGCATCCAAAAGATGGATAGGCAGAAAAGGGGAAAAATTCAACAGAAGGGCAGACAGTAAGGAGAACCAGGGATGAAGGACAACCAGTGAAGGGGCTGGAGTAGAACAGCAAAACAGTCTAGGGAGGTCAAATCACGGAAAGCCTTGTGTACCAATGCCAGTAGCCTTAGCAACAAGATGGAGGATCTGGAGGCTGTCATGGTGCAGTCAGACCTGGACATTGTGGCCATCACAGAAACCTGGTATAATGATAACCACTGCTGGGAGATGGCCATACCTGGCCACAACATAGTCAGAAGAGACAGGGCAGGTAGGAAGGGAAGAGGAGTGGCACTGCATGTGAAAAATGACATAAGGGCCACAGAGATCCAGGAGGAACAAAATGGGGGAGAGATACTGTGGGTTAAGCTGGAAAGGAAAATGGGGCCAGCCATCTACACAGGTGTGGTCTATAGACCACCATCCCAGAAGGAAGAAACAGATAGGGAGCTGATGCTAGCCACCCAAAGGATGGCAGACAAGGGCTAGGTAGTGCTGGTTGGAGACCTCAATATTTCAGATGTTGACTGGAACATCCCAGCAGCAGCATCAACTAGGAGCAGATTTATCCTGGAATCCCTTCAGGGTGCCTTCCTCAAGCAACTGGTCATGGAATCAACTCAGCAGAAGGCAATACTGGACCTTGTACTGACAAACAGGGACAGTGTGATGGAGTAACAGTGGAGGAGCACCTGGGGAACAGTGACCACCAGTCATTACGGTTTGAAATCACAGAAGGAGCAGAACCAAACCACACAAAAACATGTATCCTGGATTTTAGGGGGGGCAGATTTTGGGAAAATGGGGAGATGCTTGAAAGAGGCATTAAGGGGAATGGGGCAGGAATCAGGGGTTGAGGAACAGTGGTCAGTATTTAAAACAGGGATTACAAGAGCAACAGAATTATGCATTAAACAGGTGAAAGTGAAAGCCAAAAAGATTGCATTCAGGCAATACAAAAAGACACAGGCAGAAGGGGATAGGGAAAAGTACCAGGGGAAGCAAAGGGAGACAGGCAGGTCAGTAAGGGAAGCCAAAGCTTAGACAGAAGAGCACATTACGAAATCAGTGGGTAGAAGGGACAAAACCTTTTACAGATACATAAGTGAAAAAAGAAAGGCAAAGGGAGGGATAGTGAAACTGAAGGGGAGGATAGGGGCCTCGTGGAGGATGACAATAGTAAAGCTGACATATTGAATAGGTATTTCTGCTCAGTTTTTACTGAGGAAGAGGAGGGTAATGGGTCTGAAAGGAGTACAAGGGGTTGGGATGGTGCAGAAATGGACACAAGTCCCTTTTCACAAGAAAGGGTCCTGAAGGAACTGGAAGTAATAAGAGTTGATAAAACAATGGGGCCTGATGGGGTGCAGTCCAGGGACCTTAAAGAACTAAGAGAGGTGGTGGTTGAACCTCTGGCAACCCTGTTTAACCTATCACTGGAAACAGGGGAGGTACCCAAAGACTGGAGGACAGCAGATGTAGTCCCATTATATAAAAGTGGGAACAAAGAGGAAGCGGGGAACTATAGACCAGTCAGCTTCACCTTGGTAGTTGGGAAGATCATGGAAGCACTACTGAAGGGGAGATTGGTGGAACATCTCGTTGTCAATGGACTACAGGACACAAGACAGCATGGTTTCACCAGGGGGAGGTCATGTCAGACCAACTTCACTTAATTTTTTGACTGGGTGACTAGGGAGGTGTATCAGGGAACACAGTGGACATGGCCTATCTGGACTTCAGCAAGGCCTTTGACACTGTGCATCATAGAAGACTATCACACAAACTGGGGAATAGGGGTGTGCGCAGGACAGTAGTGTGGTGGGTAGCTAAGTGGCTGGGTGGCAGGACACAGAGGGTGGTGGTAAATGGCTGTCACTCCACAGAGGGAAGAGTGACACGTGGGGTACCACAGGGATCAGTGCTGGGACTGGTCCTATTCAACATCTTCATCAGTGACATTGTGGAGCACCTAGAAGGCAGAATTTCCCTGTTCGTTGATGACACAAAGCTCTGTAACGGAGTAAACACACCAGAGGGTGTAGACAGAATGAGACAGGATCTGCAGAAACTTGAAGAATGGTCAGGGTTTGGCAGATAAAATTCAATACAAAGAAGTGCAAGATAATGCATATGGGGCACAAAAACCTTGGCACAATGTATCAGTTGGGGAGTGAGGGTACAGCATGAACCAAGCAGGAAAGGGATCTTGGGGTTATCATCTGTGATGACCTCATGGCTTGGAAACAGTGTGTCAAGACAGCAAGTAAAGCAAATAGGATGCTGGGATGCATATGCAGGGACATCACCAACAGGAAAAGGGAGGTCATAATTCCACTAAACAAGACACTAGTGAGGCCCCACCTGGAGCACAGTGTACAGTTCTGGAGACCTTACCTACGTAAGGACGTAGACAGGGTAGAGAAGGTTAAGAGGAGGGCAACAAAGATGGTACATGGATTTGCATCACAAGTCATCTGATGACAGGTTGAAGGAATTGAATATGTACTCCCTGGAGGAAGGAGAAAGGGGACATGATAGAGACATGCAAGTATCTTACAGGGAGGAACAGGGTGCAGGAATATACTATTTTTAAGCAAAAAAGATGTTCCAGGACTAGAGGGCATGGGATGAAGTCAGAGGGAGGATGATTCAGAGGAAACGTGAGGAAGAATTTCTTCACAGAACTGGTGGTGGACAAGTAGAACACCCTACCAGAGGAAGTGATGGGGGCTGAAACAATCACTGGATTTAAGAATGCATGGGATAGACATAAAGGAATTCTGGAGTTCAGGGGTAAGGGGCAACAGACTTCTAGGAAAATATTAAGTGAACGTACAAGCTCAAGTGGGCAGACTGGGTGGGCCATAGGCCCTTATCTGCCAACACTGTCTATGTATCTATGTATCTAGGTAGGAAATTATGTGAATGCGATTCTGTCTGAGAGTGGCTACTACCATGACAGAGATCTTAGTGAATACTCTGGGGGCTGATGCCAGGCCGAAGGGGAGAGTCTGGTACTGGTAGTGCTGACCCATTATCTTGCAACGAAGGTACCTGAAGTGTGCTGGTCTGATTGGTATGTGCAGATAGGCATCCCTCATGTCTATTGAGGTCAGGAAGTCTCCCTGTTGTATGGAGTGGAGGATGGTCTTTAGGGTCTCCATTTTGAATTTCCTGTATCTTTTGAATTGGTTTAGGAACTTCAGATCGAGAATGGTACGCATGTCTCCAGACTTTAAGAGTACCAGAAAGAAGATAGAATATATCCCTTGGTCCCATTCTTCTTGGGGTACTGCAGATATTACTCTGTTTGCTAAGAGGCTCTGGAGAGTCGATTTTTTTGTTTGCCTATTTGGTGCTAGCCATGATACCCTGGATACCACTATTCTGTTTTGGCATGGCTTCTGCTTGAATTCTGTTGCATAGCCTTGTGAAATAGCTTCCATGACCCATCTATCAGTTGTGGTTTGGCTCCAGATGTGTGCAAACTGGAGGAGCCTTGCTCCAATTGGAGGATGGTTGGCACAGGTTTTTGGAAGCAGGAGTAGATGTTTGTCTGAGTCAGTTGGAGTGAGACCTGCCTCAGGAGTTGCCGAAGTTGAATCTTCCCCTTTGGGTCCTTCCCCTAGATCTCCTTTGTGAAGTAGGATGGCTTGAAGGAATAGGATTTGTTTTGGGAGTATAGGTTCATCTGGCTCCTGTCTTGTTTTCCCCTATAGGGATGAAAGCATCCCTGAAAGGAGGGGAGGTATGTCTGTTTGGAGCTCCTCTCCTTGTCCAGTCCTTTACCATCCCCTTTTTGCTTCACATAGTTCTCCAGGCCTTCTCCAAAGACAAGGACACCTTTAAATGGCAGCTTATTCAGCACTGCTTTTGACTCAGTGTCCATGTTCCATATCTTCAGCCAGATTAGCCTTCTGGCTCTGTTTGATAGTGTGGCCAGGTTAGCGGTCATCTTGATTGCGACGCTTGATGCATCTGCTGCGTATCTGGCTGCTTGTATGGCATACTCAATGATGTCAGCCTGTTTGGATTTGAAACATAGAAACATAGAAACATAGACTTTGATGGCAGATAAGGACCGCTTGGCCCATCTAGTCTGCCCATTTCCCTACCTACAGGATAGGCCGCAGAGCCTAGTTAACCAACAGCCTATTTCTTCCTACCCCCCTCAAGAATTGCCTTATGTCTGTCCCATGCATTCTTGAATTCTCCCACAGTTTTAGACCCCACAACCTCCTCAGGAAGGCTGTTCCATGCATGCACTACCCTCTCTGTGAAATAATACTTCCTCACATTGCCCCTGAACAGCCCTCCTTCTATCTTTAAATTGTGTCCCCTTGTTCTTGCAAGTCTCTTTTTCTGAAAGATGCTACCCTCTTGGACTTTGTTGATTCCACTGAGGTACTTAAAAGTTTCTATCATGACCCCCCTCTATCTTCTTTCCTCAAGGGTATACATATTAAGCTCCTTTAGTCTCTCCCCATACGGCTTCTCTTGCAGACCCTGCACCATTTTAGTTGCCCTCCTCTGGACTACCTGTATCCTGTCTATGTGCTTGTGGAGATGGGGTCTCCAGAACTGCACACAGTACTCCAGATGAGGTATCACCAACTGTCTGTACAGAGGGATAACAGCTTCCTGTTTTCTGCTGCTGATGCCTCTCCCTATGCATCCCAGTATACCCCCAGCCCTCCCTACTGCCTTCTTACATTGCTTGCTAACCTTAAGGTCATCTGATATGATTACCCCCAGGTCCCTTTCCTTTTTTGTTGTTGTTACTACCTCCCCACCCATTGTGTATTCTTCCCTGGTTCTTGTTTCCCAAGTGCATTATTTTGCACTCTTTGCATTGAATCCAAGCTGCCATATTTCTGACCATTCCTCCAACCTTGCTAAGTCCCTTTTCATCTTTTCCATGCCTCCTTGTGTACCAACCCTGTTGCAGATCTTTGTGTCATCTGCAAAAAGGCATACTTTTCCTTCCAGTCCCTCTGCAATGTCACTGATGAAGACATTAAAAAGGACTGGACCCAATACTGAACCCTGCGGTACCCCACTAGTAACCCCTCTTTCTTCAGAGTGGACTCCATTTACAATTACCTTATGTGTCCTGTTGTGCAGCCAATGTTTTACCCAGGCTACCACCCTGGGACCCACTCCCAGGCTGGTTAATTTGACTATTAATCTTTTGTGTGGGACTGTGTCAAATGCCTTGCTAAAGTCTAAGTAGGCCATGTCCACAGCCACTCCCTGGTCTACTACTTTGGTCACCCAGTCAAAGAAATCTATTAGATTCATCTGACATGACCTTCCCGCTGAGAACCCATGCTGCCTTGGGCATTTGGGCCTTGGGCATTTGGGGTCCAGGGTTGGTGCCAATTCCTCCAACTATGTCACTAGGGCTTGGGATGTGCAGGTTGCTGCCGCTTTGGTGAGGCAGGCGAGGCCCGTCATTTCGAAGCCCTTTTTTCATGTATTCCTCGAGTTTCGTATCTGTTGTGTCCCTTAGGGGTGTGTTTGTTTTGGATGGTAGGACCATTTTCTTACAGACCAGGTGGTCGAGCATGGGTGGCGTACACCAGGTTTTATTGGTGTCCTCCTGTATGGAGTAGAACATGTCAAATATTTTCTTTTCTGAAATTCTGGATGGGTCTGATGACTCCCAGTCCTTGGTGACGACCTCCGACAGGGACTCGCAGATTGGGAAATGTTTGTTCCATTTTTGCTTGCCTCTGATGAGGGGGTTTAGTTTCAACTGCTGTTGTGGTTCCTGCAGGTCGAAGCCCTGGGTCTCTTTCATGGCCCTCAGGAGTTCTGGCAGAGATTCAGTCACCGTGAGTTTCTTGGTGAGGATTAGTTCCTCCTCCTCCACCATTGGGATATCCTCTCTGTCTGAGTCAGGAGGGTCCGCGCTGTCTAGGGTGGTATTGGACTGACTTAAACTGTCATTGTCATTGGATGACAAGGCGGACTGTCCTTTTCTGGCCCTGTGTTTTTCACTTGTGTGATTTGACCCTGACGGCTTTGAGAGTGTTTCTACTCTCTCAAGAGTTTTAACCATGATGGCCTGCTGAGTTTTGAAGAAGTCTTCAGCCATGGAAGGAAGTTCTTCTGGCCCCAGGTCTGCATCCTTCATGCCCTGGTATGCCTCTGGATCCCTGTTCATCTTGAGGTTCGGGCCCTCCCTGTTGGTTGGTGCATGTTGGGCAACTGGGGCCAGGCTGGTTGGGAAGGAGGGCAATTTGGCAGGACTTGTACTTCTTGGTCTTTGCCATGGTGGGATCTGAAGTTAGAAGGGAGACAGAGGGGGTGTATGAGGGCTCAGCAGTCTGCCAATGAATATTTCTGTATATATATATATATATATATATATATATATATATCACATACACACACACACACAAAAATATATCTTATTTGTACAATATATATAAATATGGCCTGAATCCATTCAGCGAGGCTGTGGGATCCAGTGCCACACCCTGTGTGACAGAGCCAGCAGGTAGTGGGTGTGGGAGCGGCTGGCGTCCATGGGCTGTGTCTACCATATGAGATATTGCCCACAGAGCCCCAACAAGGCTAATTTTGTCTGTGGCTTACTGGGGACAAGATCATAGTGTGCCTATTTCAGAATCTCAGGCTGTAACTCCAAGGAGTCATTCTGTGAGATCGGCTTTAGGAGATATCGCCAATGCTGTGCTTTGGCATGAGCCTGGTGACGATATTCCTCTATGCAGCATTGTGCAGCATCAGCCGCTTAACTGCTTATCCCATTTTTATTTTTGTGCTTCTTTCTGTGGCATTGCTGCTTTAAGGCAGCTCATCCCCTTCTTAAGATGACGGACAGTGCACTAGTGTGCATGCACACTTTCTCACCTAAGATGGCATTGGGCAGAGTGTTCGTGGAGCACAGGGAGCATTTTTTGTTGTGGCGAGGCTCGGCCTCCACAATACAGTGTGGGGAGTCAAACAGGAGATGCTTGTAGTGGTGAGATGTTGAGAGAGAGGCTATTGGACTTGGGTAGTGCCCTGGAAGCTCCAAGCAGCTGCCCACCATGAAGGGATGGCATAGAGGATGAGGCCTGGAGTTATGGAGTCATCAGAGGTCGCAGCGTCTCACCTCAGGTGTCCTAAACTTTGTTTGTACCTCCAACTTTGGGTTAGCCCAGTGCATCAGTAGGGTCCACTCGCAAGGGGACTCTACCCACAGTGGGAAATCAGGGGACCACTCACTAGGGGTCCCAAGCTCATGCCCCTAGTTCATTTCAGCCTGAAGAAGGAAGGTCAGCTTGAGAGAGGGGGAATGAGGGCATTGTTGGCCTATGGTGCCATTTTCAAATTACCTGAATGCCCTGCTGTTTTCAGGTGCAAGTGCCTGAATATTTCCCCGATAAGTCACTGTTATCTGTTTAAATGCAAACTGTCTATTCTAAGGCTAAACAATAAGTACATGCTAGTTGTATGAGATCACAAACTGACTAGTCTGGAAGATATGCTTGACAGAGCTGAGGCACACTGAGAGCTAAGTAACATGCTAGCTGAGAAAGTGTATAGTTTGAACATTATTAGTGGATCTAAAGTATCAGTAAGGCTGTATTCAGTACTTGGAATTCAGTTACAGAACAAGGCTGTTGACTACTGAGCTAATTTAATACTTGGAATTTAGTTACAGGATACTTGGATTCAGTTAGAGAACAAATCTGCTGACTACCGAGCTAAAAGCACCCTTTGGGCTAGATAGACAGGTGTTAGTAGTTTCCTTAGATAGCAAGAGATCTCTTTAAGAGTAGCCAAGCCTTTAAACTTATCAGGTCCAAAAATCATCAATATGCTGCCTGCTTACTGAGCGGAAAATGAATCATTTTTTTTCTTGCATCGCAAAGCAGCTACCCAACTCAGCAACTGCCTGCTTAGTCATATATGACTGTAACAGTAAAATCAGCAAGATTGTCTTACCTTTGTAAGTTGTTGTTGAGGAGCTAGGCGAAGTGCACATAGCCTCTACGATGCACATTAAGGAACTGGAGAGCAGAGGGACACAGCAGGACCTAGGCAGATCAGATTTCTAACATCTGGTCACATGTGTATCACTAGCCTATGAGATGGACATCAACCCAAATGGTAATGGATGGGGGATGCTTCAAGCTGATGCAATATGCAATTAGATTTTTACCTTGGGAACTTTACAACCCAAAGGGTTCAACTCACAATGGAACTTAAAGCCATTCTTTTAATTTAGGAGGATTGTTATGTGGAATTACAGATATGTTGCCCCTTCTTTTGATTGTCAAAAGAAAAAAATTGTTATCCTTTCCCCACTTTTCCCCATTGTCCCCCTTCCTTTACTTTTTGAACCCATTTCCATGGAGACTGATTACATATTTTAATTGTCAAATTGAATGTGAACTAGATTGGTGTTCTACATTTTATTATATCATTCTCCTTCATGAAACCACTTATTTATTTGATTGTACATTTTTTTTATTTTCATTCAGCTTCTCTTTTCAGTGGCTCCTGGACTGAGTGCCAGTTGATCCCACAGGATGTTTTGTCCTATTAAATATGTGGTGGGGAGATCGCAGGAACAGGATCTGATGCTGCTAGAAGACAAAAACTATCTCTTTTTCTATCCTTGTTGGTGCACCTTTGGAAAACGATATAGGTGATTGGAATAATGTTTTTTGATGTCTCTGGGTAATTATCTTGGCATGGTGAAATTTACCTTCAAATGACTCTCCAACTAATTTAAGAATTTAACATTCTTTGAAACTAAAAGTTTTTTCCTACTTAGGATCTGATGTTATTTATGTTTAAAGATATTGTGACTACATTTGAATAGGACACAGTTTTTATAAATATTTGTGTATTTATGTATCTATTTATTTATTTGTATATATTTACCTGTGTTGACTTGATAGACTCCCACCACAGCTACAATTATTCATTAACTTTAATGTACTCGCATGATTAATTAATCCACAACCCCAAACAATTGGATTTGGGTGTTCAAGAATAGGTGGTATAAATGGTTGGGGGGGGGGTTCCAATGAACCCAGCCCCCTGACAAAGACAATGGTTGAAGCGCCAGGGCTTGATTGGCAGTGATAGTTTACCTGTTGGTCTGTAGTATGCGTATTGTCTATTGTGGCATCAGTACATTTTCATCACTTATACAGAGTTTTGTTTTGAGTGCCTGGAGTTTCCAGAACGGTTTCATGAGTTGGTAGGACCTAGCAGCCCCTTTTCTAGGCATTGAAGTTAGCTCCACTAATGCCGACCTGAGTCCTGTTCTTACAGAGCATCCCAAGAACTGTTCTTCTCCTTCGGGGGCTGGGTGGGGAAGCAGCCTGCACTCAACAGACCCCTTCTGTAAACTAGGGGTCTGATGGCTGAAGCTTGAAAGTTTGGGAGTCATGCCAGACATGCAGCATGTGTGCCATCATGTTATTACATGCCATGCCTCCCCGGGGATTGTCCATGCAAAAAATGTACTGGGTTGAGTAGGAGGACGTCTGCCCCCCACCTGGCCCCACACAGCCAACCCAGGCATTCTGTTCCTGGATCACTACTAGTCTCCAGTGGGGGAGTAGGGATCTCTCCCCAATGGCTCCACCATGGGAGGTAACCAGTGTGCACTCCAGGGGGAAGAAGGTAAGTCCCAGGGGATAGGCAGACTGATGGAGGGCCAGCCAGTACACAAAAAAAAAACACATCCAGAAGTTGCAACAAGGGACAAAATGGTTTAAAAAAGGGGTGGATGTATAAATCTCTACAGATTGTCTGTCAATCCCTCCCCTCCCATTCCTTAGAGCAGGTAGCGGGGAATGTTTAAGAACAAGAAACAAAGTCACCACTTCCCCTGGTGTCAGCTAGTGGAGGAATAATTTCATTTTTAAATTTAAACCTTTTTTGCATTTTACAAGACAAAAACAAAAGTCATTAAAAGATTTGTGACAAGATTTTATGGTTAGAATGAATGGGTTTGCCTAATTGTAATGGAAATGAATGGAATTTTATTAAATCTTATGTGTAGTACTGTTTGGATGGTACACAAAATAATTGTCTAATTTTGGTTATGTATAGCAAAACAGGACTTGAGACAGGATAAAATTCAATTTTATTTTTCTTTATATATATTTTCTGCAGGAAAACAAAAAAAAAATATTGATATTCAACATGGAAACAGTAATAACAAGCATTTGTCAATGCCGAATGTTTGCTTGCTGATATTAGCATTGGACATGGAGGAGTTAGATAGATGCAGAACAGGAGTGGCAGTGAAGTATTGAACTCATGCCAATCCCACCACCACCTTGCAGACATGGATAGGCATTGGGGTGTGCCTGTGGGTCATTGCCCATATTGCTCATGCCATTTCACCTCACCCTATCCTGTAGACACCGACAAGTGTTGAGGTGTGCCTTGGGGTGTTCGGCTTCACAGTCACCCCATTTCATAAGGACATATGCTGAAATGGGTGCAGTACAGGAGAATGGGGTGAAGCCTGGGGCTGAAGATTGCAAGACACACCTCAATGCCTGTCACCGGCTTCAGGGTGTGGGTGGGATGGCATGAGCGTTATATCCAGTGATCCAAAGTTACACCTCTGATGCCTGTCAGTCTGTACAGGGTAGAACGTTATGTTTAGAGACCCTAATGGCCTGGGGTGTGTGTTGGTATTTGCACTACAAATTTTCAACCTGGCCTCTTTATGACCCCCACCTCATGAAAGCATTTGGGACCTCTTCTCATGAACAGTGGCAGAGTAATTTTGTTAATGTGTCCCAAACATTGAGTTCCCACAGCGACTGTGCCATTCTGTGCCAGATGTGTGAAACACAGATCAGGCAGGATGTGAAGAATGACAGCTGTACCATCCATCTATAGGGAGGTGTGAAGAGATGGCAATGTTGAAAATCTGTAGTGAAAGTATTAAAAATTCTCAAAGTTCCAAGCGTACATGGAAATTGTGCAACACATGCTTGTACTGCAGTCATTTAGTGGAATTATTTCACCAAATTTTCAACATAGGCATTTTGCGACCTCTGCTATTGAACACTGCCATTATGATTTTCTTAATCTGTCCAAAACATCAATTTCCCGCCATTGTGTGCCAGATGTGCAAATGAATATTTCAGGCAGGATTTGAAAAATGACACCTGTACTGTTCATAAGGAGGTGTGGCAAAATGCCAATGTTAAAATCTGGAGTGAAAATATTACAAATTTGTGCACTTCCGAGCGTACATGGAAACTGTGCAACACACGATTGTAACACAGTCATTTTATGGACTTTTGTCACCAAATTTTCAACTTAGGCATTTTAGGTCCTCTGCTCATGAACAGTGTCACTAGAATTTGCTTAAAGTGTCCCGTACACTGATTCAACACTGTGACCGTGGTATTCTGCGCCGGAAGTGCAAAAACACATTTAGGTCAGGATGTGAAAAATGACAGCTGTACTGTTCATAAGGAGGTGTGGAAAAAGGCCAATGTTGAAAATCTGGAGTGAAAATGTTACAAATTCACGATGGTACGAGCATGAGTGGAAACTTTGGAATGCACGCTCATGAAACAGTCATTTTTTTGGATATTTTTTACCAGATTTGCAACATAATCTTTTTGAGAGCCCACCTCATGAACACTGACATTGTCATTTCATTAAGCGGTCCTGAAAGGTGAATCCATGCAGTGATCGTGTAATCACCTTTCAGAACCGAATAATGCCATGACAGTGGCTGAATTCATGATGAGGGTTCCTAATAACCCCATGTTGAAAATTGGTGCCAAAATTCCCAAAAGTGCCTAAGATATGCATCAAAGTTGAAAACATCCTATTTATGCCATTATACAGCTTACCGGCATTTCTTCAGTTTGCAGTTGGCTTTAAAGAGTGCAGACGTGTTCCCGGTCCACCGAAGATCATCACGCTGGGCTCCAGAGGTTACTATGTGTGAGGAGACTGGGTGCTCAGAGGGTGGGCAAGGGTTGGGGGAAGGGCCGCTGAACTCAACGAGGGACCATTTTCTGTTTTACAGGTTTAAAAAAATTGCGGGACCTTTTTTTTTCAGGGATATTTGGCATGCTGCGGTGGGATCCCAGCATGCCACCTGAGTGTTTTTGATGGCTGTAGCCAATGGGGGATTGGGCACTCCTGTCAGCACATACCGAGGGGGAGGAGAGACAAGGGGGAGTGGGCACCCCCCTTCAGCACACAACAAATTGGGAGGAGATATTTTGCCAACAGGGAGTGGGCTCTCTGATCAGCACATTGAACTGGGAAAGGGGAACAGCTGATTGGGCCCCAACAGCAAAGAAATACTGTTGTGGGGGCACATGATGCAGAGGGGAATTGGGCACCCCCTTGACACACAACAAATGAGGGAGGGGGTTACAGTATGCCTATGGGGAGTGGGCTCCCCATTGGCAAATGAACTGGCTCAGGGGCATGTGGATGGCAAGGTACCACCCTGCAATGATGGGTCATTCCTTCATTGCAGCAGAATAGCTGATGCTGCAGTGATGAGGTGGCCCCTGATTGCAGTGGTGAAAATGTTTCGAGGTGGTGGCATGCTGACTGAACTAGTGTCAACAGCAGCATGCCACCACACTGGGGAAAGTTGGCCAGCCTCAAAAGACACTGGGGCCATTGGCCCCCACAATGTCGCACCTCCAAAACCCCACTTCTCTCCTAAGCTGTGACAAAATGTTCCTTGTGCATGCACACAGGCAAACATAAAAAGAAGACTTCTGCAAAATTCTGGTTATAAATTTGATTCAGTTTTCCATAGTGGAAAACTGGGAGAGACATCTGATTGTAGTCTTCAGTTATGATTCAGTGAGTATTCAAAGCATTGTACTTTGAAGAGTACTGCAGATGTATTTCGAGTTTTCATTTAGTAATAATTTAATCCTAGACAAATAATTTGTTGACTGCTTCCTAGAATCTAGCATTCTTAGAGGATGTATTTTTCTGTTGATGATTAAAGATAAATAAAAATAACAATAATTAGTATTAGATTTTCTGACTTTTATCTCTCATCTCCCTTCCCTTAAGAGCTCTTACCCTCACCCTCTACCCTCCAACAATGGTCTTCCTGCCTGCATAACCCCTTCCCTCTCACCTCCAGTGCTTATTTCTAAGATTGCCCTTGGCTGGTATGTCTTGCTACTTAACATTTGGTACATTTTGAATTACTGGAATTTTCTAAGCCTCAGTCTCTTTCTTCTTTTATTGTGTAACTATGTATTATTATGTTGACCTTTGTATGTATGTATACCCCCATTCCTTCAACGTGGAACCTTTGTAAATAAGCAGTTCCTGCTCAAAGGTATTTGTAATCCTAGATTTCAATTATAAAAAAGGGCAAATTAATGGCAGCTTTAATACTCATTTTAGTATGAGACTCTAGTGAGGGTGAGGAGAGGGACAGATTGGCTATATCCAGATAGAGTAGGACAAAAAAACAGTCAAGCTCAGGGACTGAAAGCCCAGCACATTTCAGCTTATCTAAAAGGAAAAGATGGGCTATAGAACAGAAGGTCTTAGACAGGTTGATAAAACGCAGCATCAGAAACATGTCCCTTATCCATCCCCTTTAGGATGGAGTCAATGACATGGAGTAGGGAAGAAACTGTAGAGTGGGTTTTCTGAAAGCCAAACTAGAAGGGAGAGAGAAAGAAAGAGGAAAAGTCAAGAAAATTAGAGAGCTGCAGGAAGACAAGTGTTTCTTGTTATTTAGACAGAAGGGAAGAAGAGTGATGGGGCAGTACCTCATGGGATTCAGGTGATATACACTTTGTGCAGGAGAGGACTTTGACTTGATTCCAATAATGAGGAACTGAGCCAAGTTTACTTATTTATTGAAAGAGCCTGCTGGCTCTTAGTACCAGAAAAGACTGAGGAAACACTGTTTTGGAAACACTGTTCCATCTGTCAGGTGATAGCATTTATTTGCTCGGGTGGGTGGGTGGTTGATCAAGTTTGTGGGCATGTAACAAAATGTTACAAAAAAAAGATTGGATGGGTGGAAATTTTACTGATCAAGTAAAGAAAAACAAGCAGAAAGGTGGCTGAGCAAGGTAAGCAGCAGTGGAAGTTAAGGTAGGTAGATGTCAATCAAAAACATGGTATCCGTTACATGGCTGAAAATTGTATTGTGGCAGACTGATATTTTTTGTCATGAGGGAGGCTGTCACTGGTATTTCTTTCATACCTGGGCATTAGGCTGACGTAAATGCCTGATGTCAGCCTGTCTCAGACAATCAGGAGACAAGATGATCTCCCCTATGACATAATGTTTAATCCTGAACTAGAACCTTTTAAGAGAAAACTTCACCTACACCTAACCCCACTTGGCAGCTGTGACTTCCAATCCTAATTAGCATTACCTCACCTTTTCCCTGCATCATTGTCCCACCTACCTCCTACCCTACCTGTCACTGTCTTCACCCCCTCTCTCCACCCCATCCCTGCCCACCTGCTGCCATCTCCTTCCCACACCCCATCACCCACCCTGTCATAACCTCCTCTCCTCCCCTTCCCATCACCACCCTCCCCTTACTTCCATGTTTTACCTTCTCCCTTCCATCACCCACCCCTTAACCAGACTAGTTCAATTCTTACTGACTCTCTCCTGCTAGAAATAATGCTGTAATAATGTGCAAATGCAGCTCACTTTGTTTGACCCTCTATGCACCAGTTCATCTTATGTTCTCTTGTGTTTTTTGAAACCAGACGAGATCAACTCAGACTGATTTACTTCTTCCTGTCATATTTAGCAAAACATGCCTATTCCTCTGTATGACAACTTTTTTATCTCTCTTATTTGTATTGTTTGATTGTTGCAGTTATGATGTGGAAACTTTGAAAACAAGCTTTCATTTTAAAAGTATTACAATCGAACAATTAAATAAATAAATCACTAAATGAGATGCATCCTATTCATTTTATAAAGTGCAAGACTCAAATGTGTTTTAGCCATAGCTGTCTTTATCCTCAAATCCACAACTATCCATGAAAAACAGCATGATGTAATTTTAGTGTCAGCACATTTGTTTTGATGCTATAAACCAGTAAGTTGAACACCTTGGTACATAATAATAAATCCCAACAACTTTATTGTACCTACATGTTTCAGAAAACTCTCTACAAATGCCTAGGAAATAAATAATTTGAAAAAGTTAAAAACAGAAATGACATCATAAAGTTCCATGGGACAGAGAGTTCAGGATAACAATAGCAATTAAAAACAAAATCTGGCAAGAGCTGATAGGGATGCACCCGAGGAATCTGGGGTAAAACTATTGAAACTTACCAATGTTATGAGCCTGCATTAGCAAAATGTAATGTAGGATCATAAATTTGTTGTTTTGTAATATTTTTACACAAAATGTTCAACATAGCTTTTTAATGACCTTGGCTCATGAAGAGGGGGACAGAAAATGTTCAACTCCTGGCCTAATGGTGATTTCATGCAGGGACTGTGAAATCAACTTTCAGGATGCAAAAACTCATTTTGAGCAAGAGTTGAAAAGTGATAGCTGTCACATTGATGAGTTGCTGTAAAGAAATGGCTATGTTGAAAATCTGAGGTAAAAATGTTGAATATTACCAAATGTACGAGCCAATGTCTGCAAAATTCAACATAGCCTTATAATTATTTTTTTATATTTTGATGCCAAATTTAGAACATAGCCTTCTTTTCAACCCGCCTAATGAAAAAGGACAGAGAAAATGCTGAACTCTCGTCCAAAAGGTGATTTCATACAGGGACCACAAAATCACTTTTCAGGATCTAAAAAAAAACCAAAAACCGTTTGAGTATGATTTGAAAAATGACAGTTGTCACGTTCATGAGGTGCTGTAAAGATATAGCTATGTTGTACATTTGGGGTAAAAATATTAAAAATTACCAAAGTTATGAGCCTGCATTCACAAAATTCATTGCAGGCTTATAACTTTGATGTTTTTAATATTTTTACACCAAATTTTCAACATAGCCTTTTTATGACCCCACCTCATCAACAAAGGCAGAGAAAAATTGTCAACCCTTGCCATAAAGGTGATTAAGTACAGAGACTACAAAATCACCATTCTGCCTAATGTCAGTGCAATTATTCATGAAGTGGCTTCCCCAAAAAGACATGCTGAAAATGTGAGCCAAAATTTGCTAAAATGCCCAAGTTATGCCACTAAATGTAAAACACCATTAAAATACATTGAACCGCATAGCTGTTGCTTCAATTTGCAGTCCAGCTTTGAAGAGTGTAAACGTGTCTGTGGTCCAAAGAGGATTACAGCATTGGACCCCTGATTGGTAAGTAAGGGCTTGGGAGGGTTGCGGGGTGGTGGTTACTGAGTGAAAGGGTCGAGTTGGGGAGTCTAAAGTTCATGAAAGACATTGATGAATGGTTTTCTTTTTACAGGAATAAAAAAAAATTACCAAGGATTCCTTCACTGGGGGATTGGGCACCCACCAGTTCCTCTATTACATTTCTTGGGTGGGTGCTGAGAGGGAGGGTAGGGTGGGCGATTTAAAAAATAAAATAACTTCGCATGCACGATAGTGGATGTCAGGGTCACAAAAAACAACAGGATTGGTGATCAGGATACTGGCAGATTGGGCATCTCCCCCTTGTCACTGTTATATTACTGAGGTTGGGGTGGAGTGGTGGGTACTGAGAGGGAAAGTCAGGTTGGGGGAATATGCATAATTTAAATTAAAAAATCAATGATTTCTTGATCTTGACACTGGGGGATTGGGCACCACCAGTGTCACTCTTATGTTTCGGGGGGGGAGGGGTGCTGAGAGGGAGGGTTGGATGGGGAGGATATCTAAAATGTAATTAAACAAAAAATAGCTGTCATAGAAGAACACATCACACTCCACCATGTCCAAAATGGCCACCACAGTCTACTATGCATATATGACTACTAGCACACGCATAGTAAAGTGTGGCAGACATCTTGGACATGGCAGAGTGTGCCATGTTCCACAGTGACCACAAACTTTTTTTTTAAATTAAATTAGAGATATCCCCTCACCCGACCCTCTCTCTCAGCACTCCCCCAAACATAAAAGTGACACTGGGGTTGTCCAATCCCCCAGTGTCGCAATCAGGATGCTGCTGATTTTTACAATAAAACATTGTGCAGTGCGATTGGAGACATTGAGCTCCATGGATGCAGAGATGACTGTGGTGCATGTGGGCTTCCTTTGTGTGACACACAGAAAAGGTGAACAATGGGTACCAGGTCTGAAGGAACAAGCACACCAAAATGAAATTAGATTCAATTATTTTATTTTTCTTATTTTAAAAAAGTATTTTATATTGGTGCCCATACAAAAACCATCTTCATTGCAAAAATGCAAATACAGTATTAGGCATCATTATATATAAATATATTCTGATGGTAAAAACAGACATAAAACAGATCTACCTTAATACCCATAAGCAAGCCAGCCGCCTCTAGAAAACCCCAACACTTCGGCTTATGCCTTCCTCAGAGACTGTGGTGCATGTCCAACATGTTGTTTGGTCTAAAGGAATGCACTGAGTCCTTTTTTTATAGCAAGAGGTCTGCAGGGCTACACCCGCTGTAGTCCTAAATAGCACATCATCAAACCCCAATAGTAAAGCTGAGAAACTCAGTTGTACTTAAGCAGTCTTGCCAGTACATGTTACCAGTAAACATAAGATAACCTATATTTTAAATCTAAAATATTTCATTTACAAAAACTCATTTATAATCACCCACACAAAAATACCAGATAAATTCATGTTCATACACATGGTTTGTCTATGTACAGTATGTGAAAATTCAGTTGTGATGATCTATTCCTATTGCCATTATTGGCAGTAATTGGCATCTTTCTTGGCTATCTTGCCTTAGGTGCCAAGGATTTAATGGCCATGGAGTTTAAACTACTTTCACCCACTAAATGTTGTCCAGTCTAAGAAGACTTTGAGGTGCATTGCTCAGGTTGTGTGAGTGAACTGTGACTGCCCTTGCTATACCTGTCATGTGGCCACATTATGGATTTTGGTGCCAAGTACAGTTAAATCTGTCTCCTTTGTAAGCTTTAAAGAATTCAGTACACACAGAAAACAATGAAAAGCTATAGTAATGATTTATTTATAAGCACCATTGTGTTATATGCTCTACTGCGATGATGCAGCTGCATTTGGTCTGGCATTTATACAATAGAGTAAGTTATTTCCAGGTTGTTTAGTCACCATGGAACTAATTTTTGCATTTCATCTGCTAAGCTGATGAGATGTGAAAATAGTTTTGTGGTTCTCTGGTTCTCTAAGGAATTGATATGCTGGTGTAGGCTGCAGATTCTTGCTGTTATAGAAAGTTATGCAGTGAGATTATTCATGCTGCTAATTTTCACTAGGAAGAACCTTCAGTCCACCACTGGCTAAAATGAGCTGGCAGGCTCACATGGTGCTGATTTAGTAAAATGTGGGGGTAGAAGTCAGCACTGAATATTTTTGTTTCTACATTTTGACAGATTCTTTGAATGTGTTTCACTGAAGAGACTATATATGAGGCAATCTTGCAACACATTTGTTAGCATTATAATGATTTCTCATGAGGTAAGCTTGAGCTGTGCAAATGTAAAAATACCAAAGTATAACACTGGAACAGTTTGGGTCAAACTTGAAAAATCTCAAGTCTGTTTTTAGTTGCTTCACAAAACTAGTCTGTGACTGTTTGGGATAAGAACATCAGTGTGATTCTAAATTTTATTTAAACAGTTTGACTGTTAGAGAGGTTCAGACTGATTCTTTTTTAACTGTCTCATCCAGATATTAACTTCAAGCTGTGGTTGCTGGCATCTCTGAGACTCCTCTAAGTTAGAAGTCTTTCAGGGGCTGAGGCTATGTATGATGTTTGCTGTAATTGCTTTTGCTGTAATTGCTTGCAGAAGTGTAAAAAAATATATGTATATAATAAATAAGAACAGGAACCGCTTTCGCTTGGCTGCCAGGCAAGTTATTGCTGTTTGTTCAGGGGGAATGGGAGGTCACTTTTGCAGGGACCCACAATAAGTGGACATGGACTCTGGCTGGTGAGACACTTGATGTGACCAGGGGAACAAAGGCACATGACTGAAAATGCTACAGGAGTGGCACTAGGCATTGGGCTTTTTTCAGAGATGGCCCCTCTGCATCAGGGGTGAACAGAGAGTGGGGGAAATAATTCAAGAAAGAAAAAAGGGGGAAGAATTCTAAAGAAGAGCCAAGGAAACGATGAGGGCAGAATACCAGAGTGTGGCCTGTTGGGAGGATGCAACGTGGCCAAAGATGCACTGCATGGCATAGCGGGAGGAGTCCAGACAAAGTTTTGTGTTTTGGCTGCATGTTGGTACTGGAAAGGTTTTTAAGAGGCATCCAGATTGTTTTGCAGCTGGCCAAAAAAGGGAATCCTAAGGGGATACAGGAGCTAAAAGCATGGGCGCAGGCCTGAGAAGCAGAGCGGAGGAAATAGGATGGGTGATAGGATGCCATGCAGCCTGGCCAGGCAACATGGCATGTTTGTGGAGTGTTTTCAGCATTTCAGGATGTGGTGGGGGTAGGCTGTTCAGCGGACTAGGTGTGCAAGAGACACGGTCTGGTGTGAGGGAAATTTAAAAAGAGTAGGTAAATAAAGTCAGATTTTTGGAGCTTTGTTGCTGAGAGGATGTGGCGGCTGTACACAGGCCACAAAGGAGCCAGCCACCATTTTGCAGCTGGTACAGGCGGCCATTTTGGGAAAAGGAGAAGGAGAGGGGATGTCTGCCATTTTAGGCTTTGGTTGAGTGGCCACCATCTTAACCACAGATGATAATAATAATTAGGATGATTTACTTGATTGCACAAGGCAGGCCTGTTTTTTGGCAATTTGTTGAGGATTTTGGTGCTTATGAGAAGAGTACAGATAAGGGGATATTGGCTTTGTGAAGGCTAGTTGGGATAACACAGGCCATGCACAAAGTGGCAGCCTTTATAAATGGCTGCTGTAGGCCATTTTGTACAAGGCCAGGTGGATGGAAGGCTGTCATTGTCTGGGGGGGGGGCCGTGACCACCAAATTTTAATTGGGCATCCTGCATGGTATTAAGCTAGGAGGGGTGATTATCACAGGGGGATAACATATGAATTATTAAAAAAAGAAAAAGGGTGGCAGAAAAAGCTAGTTACAAGTAGCACTATAACAGAAGCTGCTAAGGCAATAGAAGGGGTAAGGAGCAATGGGATTTTTGAATACAAAAAAAAGGAATTGTGGTATGAGGACACAACAAGCCAATGATGGTTTAAAGCATGCCAGAGAAGGGGGCAGTGGGGGCCAAGCTGCACGGTACTGAAAGAAAATATTAGTATCTATCAACATTAAGCAGCAGTGCACATAGGCCCTGTAAAGACACTGAGGCATGGGTGAAAGATGTTTAACTGTGCTGGAGTTTATGTCACAGAACCAATACATCTAGAGTTTAACAATGGCTCCTAAGAAATGCAAGATGACCAAGGCTGATGCATACAAGGCTTTTGGGGACCTGGAGAACAAAGCAAATAAAATCTGGGAATTGACGGAGGGCTTGGAGACCAGGTGAGTGGTGAAGCAGAATGCAGGAAAAGGGAGGAAGAGCAGAGTCAACAAACAGCCTCCAGCAAATCCAGCCTGCCCTACGCCCAGGGATTTGGTGTAGCCCCTGCCAATTCCTCCAGTACCTACACCCATACCACTGCCATTCTCTGAGCTTAGTCCCTTACCTTTGCCTTGCCTGCAGCCCTAGAGTCAGTTAACCCAGTAGACCCTCTGCTGCTGCCATGTCCATCTGCACCCCTGATGCCTCCAAATGATAACCATCCAGCTGGACCTTCAGAGCTAGGGATGGTCCCATTCCCAGCCCCATCCCCATGACCAAGTAATGTAGCCCCCAATATAGGCAGTAGTATTAGTGAGTATGTAGAGCAAATGCCGGGGTCTATGGGGGATGATGGTGTGGGCCAATCTGAGAAGGCACTGGATGAGATTATGAAGGGGGAAAAGGATGAGGTTAAGATGGATGCAGGGATGTCATTGGGGGAGGGGCCGGGCACAAGGGAGTTAGGGTAGCCAGTTATGAGGATAGATGAGCATGAGCTGCTGGCCACCAAAGAGAAAATGTAGATGGGGGAATTTGTAGACATATTTGCACTGGTAAGTAAGGAGGCCATTACAAAATATGATGAAAGGGAAAAGCATAGGGAAGAAGGACATGGCAGCAGCGGTGGTCCTGCTAGGAAAAGGGAAGGAAGAAAAATCTTCAAAGGGGAAGACATGAGATGCATAGCTGGTGGGTTTCATGATTTATACAGCTATAGTGATTGGAAAGAACCCAGAGCTGGCAATCTAGCTGCTTACTTACTCCATGATCATATGAAAGGCTAAGCAAAAGGGGGGGGATAACTGGTTGCAATTCGACGAAAAGTTCTGTTAATGAATGGAGATGTTTAGGGATGTTAGGTGGGACTCATGACAATCATATTTGTGGCTGGGTTGCCTGACAGGAACCAGGAACAATAAGGGAGAGGGAGAAAAGAAGCAGAGCTTGGTATAAAAATGCTGTTCGGGCAGAGCGTTTTGCTCATGGCCTCAGTGCCATTTTAAGCACACCTGCTCGAAGTGTGGGGGCAACCAACCGGCATCAAAATGTAGGACAAACTGTTTTAATACTAATAATGGGGGAGATGCTAACATGCAGAACAACTAGCTCTTTCATGCAGGATGGACTGGATATCAGGGCCAGCAATGGGGTAGAAGGCACAGGGGGAGCGGGTACAGGAGAGGACAGGGTTTCACTCAGTAGAGAGTACCCAGACAGCAGCAATAACATGGTTATCATGATCTACCATATGGTAGCAACCCCCATTAAAGTGGATGTTTTGGACCATTGGTTGAAAGGATACCCTGATAAGGCATCAGCCAAAAAAATGGTAGATGTTTTCAGGGAGGGTTTCAAATTGCTTCAAAGGGCCTGAGATAGGTAGGACAGCAAAGAATTTGGGATCTGTAGAGAGAAAGAGGGAATATTGGAGCAAAAAAGAAAAAAAGAGATAACAGCGGGCCCAGGGAGGGTGGAAGGACCATTCAAGGAGGCTCCTTTGGAGAACCTTAGAATGTTCCCATTGGGACTGGTCCTGAAGAAACAGCTGGGAGAGTTCAGGTGATACATCATTTGTCCTTCCCTGAGAGAGAATCGGTGAATGACTACATTATGGAAGAAAACAGTAGGCTTACATATGCCACCTTAGAGAAGGTGGTGCAGCTGATCAGGGCAACTCAGGGAGCATAGTTGGTGAAGTCAGACATAGAGGCGGCATTCAGACTGCTACCAGTCCACCCCATGGACTGGGACTTCCTGGGCGTTAAGGTAGGGGATGATTATTACTTTGACAAGGCCATGCCCATGGGTTGTTTCATTGCCTGTGCCACATTTGAGTTATTTAGCTGTTAGCTCCAATAGGTTTTCCATCACAGATATGGGTATAAATCAGTCATTCACTATCTAGATGATTTGCTACTGATAGGTAGGGGGATAGGGGAGACTGAGAATGTTGTCATGTTTCCAAGAGCTTTGCCAGGACTTGAGGTTCCTCTAACCTCTGACAAGACAGAAGGATCTAGCCAGACCATAGAATTCCTGGGCATACAAATAGCTGTGGAAGTGGAGCTCTTCCACCTGCCATGCAAGAAAGTAGAGAGACTGGGACAACTGCTAAAAGCCACTAGTAGGAGAAGATGGGTCCAGTTATGACAAGTACAACAACTGATGGGGCATTTAAATTTCCCTGTAGGGTGATAAGGCCCAGACGGGCATTCACATGGCGAATGGCCAGGGTGACAAAGGGGGCTACAAAACTGCATCATTAGATTGATATATCTAAGCAAACCAGGGCCGATTTAGAGATATTGGAGAATTTCTTGAAAGATTTTAATAGGAAGTCTTTTGGCAGAACGGATGGGTGTTTAATACAGATCCAGAGTTGTACACAGCAAGTGGCTGGGGGTTTAGGCATGGGGGCTTACTTTCAGAGAAATGGTTTTTGGAGGCATGGCCAGAAGATTGGAAAGCAGCAGGGCTGACTAAGGACATCACCCTGATGGAGATTTTGCCTATATGGGTCAGCACACTGCAGTGGGGAGAGGAATTAAGGAACCAGAAAGTCACCTTCTGGTGTAATAATAAGGCAGTAATAGTGGTGCTGAACAAGAGTGGAGCCATGTCTGAGACAGTCATGAGAGTGTTACGATAGCTGCTGTTACAGGGACTTAGTCTGAACATGTAATTTAGGGCTAAGCATATCGAGGGGGCACAGAATGACATAGCTGATAGCCTCTCCCGTCCAAAGCTGGACAGATTCCGGGCCATCACTCTGATGGCAGATGTGCAAAGGACACCAGTTCCAACATTCATTCCTGAGTTGCTGTTCTGTAACTCCTGGTCACCTAGGACATTAAAGGAATATGAAGGGTCTTGGCGAGTGTTTCAGGCCTTCAAAGAGGGACAAAGGATGGAGGTAAATGGGACAGTAGTGGAAGATCAAGTAGGCAAAATTATGGTACATGTGTGGCAGAAAGGGATAGCTCATGCAACAGTGGGGGTGTACCATAAAAGGGTGGGGGTGATGTCACAAAAAGCATGTTGATATGTAGGATGATGCAAGGATGGCTAAGGATCAAAAGGAGGGTGGGCGATACCAGAAAGCAAAGCACTGCTAGAAGACTTGGTGAAAGCGATGCCCCAGGTCTGCAGATCAAAGGATGAATCCGTACTATTTGCCACTATATATTCAGTGATGTGGCATGGGACTTTTCAAGTAAGCGAGGTAGTGGGGTACGGCATGGGAGACAGTTTAAGGGGCTTACATTGGGAAGACGTGTCCTGGGGCAAGACAACTGTAGAGCTACTGATTAGAAGGTCAAAGACGGATCAGACAGGACAGGGGGGCCAAGGTAGTTCTGAGACAACATCAGAACGTGAACATTTGCCCAGTTCAAGCACTGTGAGTGTACATCGCAGTACAGGGGAAGAGGACCAATTTCTTGTTTAAACATGGGGAAGGGAAAGTGGTCATGGGCATGCAAGTGGTTACTGTATTAAAGAAGGGCATTGAATTTATAGGGGAAGATCCCCAAAAATTTCTTCACAATCTTTATGTATTTGAGCAGCTTCAGTAGCTGCTGCAAAAGGGGGGGTCACAGGGTGAATTGATGGCACTCGGCTGCTGGGCCTCCAGCTGTTATAAAAGATATGTGAAACCTTTATACGATTGATATTTTAACAGTGTTTCTCTTTCTCTTTTTCAGGTCTAAGTACATACATTAAAAAAAGATAGAGAAGGTGGGAGAAGAATCAGGGGGGTAGGAACAGGGTTCATTCTCATAATTGTTCTGTCATCAACAGGAAAAAAGAGGAGCTTAGAGATTTGGATTTGTGGGCACTCATTCATATTCTGGGTGGAGAGTAGCAAGGGGACTAGGGGGCTGGCAACGGTACAGAGATTCCTGGCAGTGTAAACTAAGATGGAGAGGAATCAGAGGCATGAGATGGGCACAGCTTCTACCAATACTAAGGGAAATGAGGAAGATACACCCAGAGCTGGATATGTTAATCATTCACCTGGGTGGGAATGACATTGGGTCCAGACCATGGCTGGACATTTTCTATGAAATTAAGCCTAGGATTACAAAAATAAAACAGTGGCAGTCTAGGATCACTTTAGTATCATCGGACATTGTGCCCAGACAAGTTCAGAGGTATGCCCACAGCAATAGGGCTGTAGATAAAGCCAGGAGGAGAATGAATCAAAGGGTAGTTGCATTATTTGTAAGTATGGGGGGAGGGTGATTAGGAGGGGAACTGAAGAGAGAGATGATGAATTTTACAGAGGTGATGGGGTTTATCTGTCAGGGATGGGGAATGATATCTTTAAAAGTTGGGTAGAGGATTGTATTGTGGGGTGGAGGAAGGGGGGACCCCAATAGATAGGGGGAAGACCTGCCATCCTCCACGAGCTGGAGGCAGGCTAATGGAAGGCATACAAATGGGGGGAAGGGGAAGGGGAAGGAAAGGGGAAGGGGACAGGCAGACAAAGAAGGCCCTAAATACAGAAAATGAAGAAGGGCACTAGTGAAGAAGAAAAGAGAAGGAGAAGAGCGGTCCCCCGGGTATACATCAGGGGGAAGAAAAGAAAAAAGAAAATAACAAGGAATGTTGATTATAGAAAAAGAATTAAAGAAAATGATTGATAATGCAGTGATGAATGTATATATATATTTGGAAAGGGTTGGTGAAATAGGAGTATAAAAAGTTGTAAATTTTGTAAATAGAATGACGTTGATGGAAATGATGATGATGACAAGATGATTGGAAGAGACTGATCATATAGTAAAGTTTGTTTGCCAATCTGGGCACCCACAACAGGTTTCTGTTCTCATTTATTGGCTGAGGTCTCGGTGGACAATGATATTATATAATATCAAAGACATACAGTATATAAACAAAGTGGAGTGTGGTGTAGCTCTCTGTTTTAGAGAGAATGAATGTTTGTATAGCACTAGCTCAGCTTGTCCTTACTCATCAGTTCCAGAGACAGCAGCAGAAAATAGCCTTGGAATACTATCATAGTAAAGTAGTAATTCAAGGACAGAAGAGAGACTTGATTGGTAGTACAACTGCTTTTGTTGTCGGCAATCCTGGTTTAGGAAAAAAGCCAGGGTCATCAACGGCCAAACTGGGGGGGAGGAGAAGGACTGAGAATGCCATAGGATGTTCTCTGACTCAGAGCAGGGAGGGTAACCAGCTCCACTGCTACAGTATAAGGCAACCTGGGTGACTATAGTTGGTACTACAACTGGAGTAGCTTGGAGGAGGGGAAATGCAGCTTGGTGCCATGCTATGCATGGTTCCATGGGTGGACATGCACACCATTGCCACCTGCCTCACAAGGCCTGGGACAAGAAAAGTGGAAACTTGCCCCAGTTGGAGCATGATGAAATTACAGCCTCCCACAGGCCCCATAACAGTGATGGGGCCCTTCTATATATCTGGATCAGTGACTGCAGTGGGCGTTGGAGCCCCCTGCCCCTGCACCTGCCAAGGGGCATTTGCTGTACAGAAAAGATGTTGTAGCTGATAAGCACATGAGATGTCATGTGATGGTGCTGGGTAGGCCCACACTATGGGTCATGATCAGAGTTAGAAGGGGCATTAGAAGAATAATTAAAATGCAATGTGTGTATGCAATGTAGTGACGAGTATATGCTTGTGCAACTTCATTTATAGAATGATAGTATTTGAATGCTTATGTTGTTGACTGTAATAAAAGTGGATTGTCAGCTAAAAGGGTAAGACTTATTGTCAGGGGTCTCCTGACTAATATAGCAGGGGTGTTTAGGATTAGGTGATATAGGGGAGAGGAAGGGGGGAGAAGGGGAGAGGGAGGTGGGCTAGGGCAGGGTTGGTGGATAGAAGCAAGGGAAAGGACTACAGGAAAAAAGGTACTTAAGGGAAAGTAGAACTAGGACCACCCTTTTTCATTGCTACAGAGCAGTTTGAGGCATGCATCTAGCACTTCAGTTGGCAGCATCTTACATTTGGGCAAGGATTCCTTGGACATTTTGGAAGAAACAGGCATGGCTTCCAGAAGGATGAATGGCAATGATGGGGCAGGGGCTGACCCAAGTGAAAACCCAGTCCAGTAAGTAATGGCAATGATGGTACAGGTTCAGACTATGCTGGAAGTGGCTTGGAAAGATGAGGGTCGAGAAGAGTCCAAAGAGGAAGAAGAAAGCACCAGAAGTGTCCACAAGCAAAGATGAAGGACAGCTTAGAAAGGGGACCAAGAGAACAACAGAAAGGAAGTGTAAGAATGATAATATTGATCTCACATGAAAGGGGACCTGAAAGAGTTTATGGAGGGGGTCATTGAGGAGTTGGGTGAGAATGGGCTCGAGAAACTGTAGAGGGTGTTACAGGAAATAAAAGGAACTGAAGGGGAGGGGCAGGGTAGGAGGTTGGAGGGGATGAAGGAAACAAGTCAGGGGATGAGGGTGTATCAGGGGGTCACAGTTGAGGATCACATTCCCCAGGCATTGAAAGAGAAAATATGGAAAAGGGAGTACATTGACATCATTGCACTGTTAGACAAGAAAGCAGGACAGAAATATGAGGAGAAGGAGAGGATAGGGAAAATGGCGATGGCAGAGACTCTAGAGTTATTGGGGAATGCACAGGAGATGAAGTCACGTAAGGGTAAGACTATGGAAGCATAGCTTACAGGGTTTACATATTTCAGAACTATCACACTGAAAAAAACAGCTGGGGCAGGTCATCTTGTTATTAGTGTATTTTCAGTCTCATATTATACATAACACACATAAGATGCAGGGAGGTTATGGGAGGCTGTTATATGATGAGAAGTTTCATCACAGGATGTCTTCCAACTGGGATGTTCGGTGGGATACAAGGCATCCGGACATCTGGCTCGAAATGATTACGGTGCAGACAGGGGTGGGGGTGGGGAGAGGGAATAAAGTCAGGAACAGGCAGCCAGAAAATACTGTGTTGGGGATATAATAGGGTGCAGTGTGTAAGGGGAAGCTGCAAGGTCAAAAATGCCTGTTCAAAGTGTAGCGGGCCACATCCATTATCATGCTGCAGGAGCTGGGGGGAGAAATTTGGGAGGACAGACATATGGAATGCAGTCCTTTCAAGGGGGACTTTGGGGCTGGGGAGGGAGGGATGGGTCAAAGAGGGAGGGGCAGGGGTTTCCATAGTGGGGGGATCTGGCCCAGACAATGGAGGGAGATGAAAAGGAAAGGGCAGGGACAAGAGGGAAAAATCAGGTTAAATGACAAATATAAGGGGCAGCAGGGAGCAATGACGGCTGTTAACCTAGGGTCAGTAAGGAGAGAGTATGAGGGGGAAGGGTGGAGAACTAAAGGGGTGGAGACTGAACCTGTCATTCAAGGTGAGACACATAGAGGGTGTAAGGAATACTGGAATTGCTAGGTAGATTGGTAGGGGCATTGGGTAGCACTTACCATTCACATTATGAAGTGAAGCTGTTCACAGCAATCTTCTTAGTCATGTTTCAAGGGGTGTTCTGGGTAATCAGAGTTGTGGTACAGAGCAAGAAATGTAGAGAAGGAGGGCTCCACTGGGAACATGTGCAGTGGTGGAGGATAGGAAAGAAATTTGGTTAAGCAGGTCCCAAACAGATCAGGCAGGGCAGGGAACAATGGTAATGATAGAAAGGAAAGGGGCAGGAGGGGTATACATAGTGCGAGATATGACTGAGTACAAGGCAGTTAGGTGTCAGCAGGGGGCAATTTGTTTATACAAGGGAATGGGGTCCCAGTCACCACCTTCTAGGTAAGGGCAGTAATAAAGAAGGGACTAGAATTGGGGAGGGAGGAAATAGTGGGTTTCTCATCCCATTCACTCAGGATTGGGGCAGTCTCAGAAGAGGCAGCAAAAGTGCAATCAGCAGCGGAAATAAAGAAAATAGGTAGGTGGAAATCCAGTTGTATAAATCACGTGAGAGAGCTAAATAAATAACATGTTGTTGTTTGCCCTTCCTTTAGATCCAGACAGGACAAGGAGAATAAAGATTGTGGGCCACTCATTTATATATTGGGCAGAGAGAGGAGCAGCAGTGAGACCCAGGGGGAGACAGCTGTGTATGGAGGTGGGATCAGTGAAAGTACAATGGAAAGGGATATGGAGGATGCAAAGGGCCCAGCTGTTGCTGCTTCTGGAAGAGTTAAAAATGATAATGCCAAGGCTGGATGTGCTGATTTTGCATTTGGGGGTTAATGATTTGTGTTCAGGACCTTGGTTGGACATTTTGAAGGAAAGAAAAGGGGACTTGGGGATCATTTATTTATTGAAATGTTTCACCAGGAAGGCACACACTGAACAATAAGTTGCTCATCTCCCAATGCAACATGGGGTCTCTAATAATGGGTGATGGCCAGGAGTAGAGATCACCTGGTCCAAGATTATCCCAAGGTGGGCATGGCGATATGGAAGGGATGTAACACCAGTGAAAGGAGCTTGGAAGAGGCTAAAGAAAAAAGTGGTGGCCATAGTGAAGGGGATGGGGGGTTTGTACATAACACACAAGGACATCTCATATGAATGTACTGGGTTGTATAGGCAGGACAGTGTACATTTAACAGATGTGGGCTTGGACATATTTAACCTCAGCTGGAAGGGGCAGAAGAGGAATGGTGTAGGAATGAAGGCCCAAGGGGGGAAGCCCATCATCCGGTGCAATAGCTGGAGATGGGAGAGTGGATAGAACAGATGGGGGAGGGGGAATGGGAGACACAGAAGAAGGATATATGGGGCCATGGGCCTACTGGGCCTGGAAACCAGGACACAGGATGGGTGTGCACCCAGCTGTGTTTAGCTCTTGTGGGGGTTTCTTCCCAGAGGGAAGAAGGTGTGCTTTGGATATGCATCTGAGTCCGAAAAAAGGGAAATGAGCAACAGGTATGCACCCGAGTCCAGAAGGATGGAAAATGGTTGAAGAACAATGGCTGTATATAATGGATGATGGAAATATGAAAAGGATTTAAGTGATTATGTGATTTACATAAAATAAGGAAGGATTTATGAGTTATTATTAAAATATGGCTAACTGAGCACCCAACATTGATTTGTGTGTGGCATGTTTTTTTGGGGAAAGGGGATCCCCAGATAAAGAGGATCACTAGCTAAAAGGGTAAGACTTATTGCCAGGGGTCTCCTGGGCAAAATAGCTGGGGTACTCAGGATTAGGTAACATAGGGCAGGGGGAGGAAGAGAAGGGAGAGGGTGCTAGGGCAGGGACTGGTGGAGAGAGGCAAGGGGAAGGACTACAGGAAAAAAGGTACTTAAGGAAAAGCAGAACTAGGAGCACCCTTCTTCATTGCTAGAAAGCAGTCTGCCCACCCACCCTACTGTAATTCTGGGGTAGGCTGAGGGTACAGGAAGGGGGATTGAGGGTCAGCAGCTGAAGGTGCACAGCGGGTGACCAGGATTGGATAGAAACATGGGGGCCATGGACTGCTGAAGGTGGACAGCAGTCAGTTGGCTGGAACTACTGAAGGTGGACATCAGTGGGGATCAAGATATGTTGGGGCCACAAGAGCTGCTGAAGGTGAACAGCAGTGGGGTGGCCAGGTGCATGTGGACATATGGGTGAGAGGGGAAAGGGGGGGTTAGATGGAAGAGAAGAAAGGGGGAGGGGGGAAGGGGGTAATGGGAGACACAGTGGAAGGACATACAGGGCCTAGGGGGTTCTGAGCCAGGAAACCAGGACAGGGGCTTGGTATATACCCAACCGTGTTTGGCCCTTGTAGGGTTTGTATTCAGAGGGCCAAAGGTGGGCATTAGATATGCACCCAAGCCCAGAAGGAGGAAAATGGGCATCAGGTATGCATCCAAGCCCAGAAAGATGGAAAATGGTTAAAGAACAATGGATGTATATAATGGATGTTGTACATATGAAAATGATTTTGGTGAGTGAGTGATGTAAATAAAATAAGGAGGGATTTATGAGTTATTAATAAAATATGGCCAAATGAGAACCCAACAAGGATCTGCATGTGGCATGGCTATTTTGTGACGGGGATCCTTGAACAATAGATACTTTGGCTGTTTGCACTCTCTGTTCCAAAGGGAACTACCACACTGTTGGGGTACCGTGAAGGCAAAAGAACCTTCTTGATGAGGGTTCCACCCCTTGAGCTGCTGCAGGAATCTAATTCCTTTAGGTTAAAGGTACCTTAGGACAGAGCCCCCAGTGAGAGAGATGTGCTACTGGAGGAGGAGGGGAGGATAGTGGGGTAAAGAAAGAATGCTTCTGAATGAGACTGCAGGAAGCTGACTTAAATAGCTTAGACAGGGGTGTAGCTAATTGCTCCAACCCATTGGACTACAGTCACAGACTTTGATTTTAATGTGTGTACTTAAATTAGTGATGAGTATATGCGTGTGCAACTTCATTGATAGTCTGAATGCTTATGTTGTTGACTGTGATAAATAGATAACTTCACCATTCACACTTTCTGTCCCACAGGGAAATACCACCTTGTTGAGGTACCTTGAAGGCAAAGGAACACCCTTGAGGAGGGTTCCACCTCTAGATGTACTGCAAGAAGATAAATTCCTTTACTCTAAAGATACCTTAGGAAGGAGCCCCCCAAAAAGGTTGAGCAGAAGTGGTGAATGCAGAAACTAGATGAGCATGGATTAACAGAATAATGATAACGTAACTGACATAGGAGGATTGTGCAAGGACTGATGATTTCATTATTGATAGCAGAAGGAGCATGACTTCCATAAGGAGAGAGGGAATGGCAAATTAGAAAGAAGGCCACCATCCAACCCCAACTCAGCAGAAGAAACCCGTCAGGGTCAAAATGTACTGCAATAGATTTACTACTTTATGGATTACCTAACCTTTATGGCCTTCAGCATGGAGGAGAGGAAAAAACCCATATGAGGGGGAAGCTCTGGGGATCCACAGCCTTGATCACCTTCCCTCCATGCTTGGGATGAATTAATGACAGCTCAGTACTGCAATTTAGAGACCCAATTCCGGGGAAATTTTTAGTGGAAGGACTCTTACTCTGTCCCTGTAACAGGAAAGATGCAGGGGTTCTGCAAGTAGAAGCCTCAGCAGCTAAACAGGGACCTTGGTTGGTCCCACCCCCCCCAGCTGAGGAGGAGAGCAACAGCCACTGAAAGACACTCAACTGGTCTCCAAGCGAAGCCTAGGAGGAGAAGCCAAACCAAAGAGGGGTAAGGCTGAGCCTTGGAGGGGCAAGAAAAGGAGGATTGAGCAGTCTTCACCCTTGAGGAGCAGGAAGTACAAGGGAGGGTATAGAATGGAGACCTGGTGAACCGTAGGCAGCTATAGGAAGAATAGATTTCAAATGTGTTGCCAATGCTGTCAGCAGCTAAAGGAGCCCCCTGGGACTTGGAGGCCCCACCCTCTGGCAGTTGAAGTCTTAAATACTACATCAAGAGGTGCCTCCACTGCTGTCTTCATGGCCAAAGACTTTACCCAGAGCAGAGGACCTTATCACCATAATGGTAGAAGAGAAGAACCCCACTCATGGTGAGGGACCCACCTTGAAGATGCTGACTTCAGGCGGAAAAAGCTGTGCTAAGAAGAGAGAGACAGGGATGCAACTGAGAGTGCAGGCTTGGTAGAGCAACAGGTAGACTTCAGAACAGCAATAGACAGCGTGAATTGGCATGCAACTGTTAACACAGAGTATGAGACTGCCTGGAGTGAAGTGCATCTATTAGCACTGAGGACAGGGAGACAACATGGATACAGTACAGCAAGACAGCATGAGGTGGCATGGAACTGCAATTGGTAGCATTGAGCATAGCAAGAAAGCATGGTGCAGCAATGGAAAACAATTTGTACTGGTAGGAGATGCAGTAGCATGAGGAATCAAACTAGGAAGCAGTGTACTGCTGGAGTAGGTAATGAAACCACTGAACCCAAAAGGGAGAGGTTGCTAGGCTAAGAGCCAGGTGTAAGCAAATAAGGAGTTGAGATGAACAGAAGACTGCAAATGTACAAACAACAGCATAGGTAAGCAGGGAGACTACATTTGGTTCAAAAAGATAGCAAACACGAGAGCTTGGAGGAGCACAAGGCAAATTAAATGAGCACAGGCAAGGTGCTAGGAAGACTAGAAGTGCCCAAAAGAAACAGAGCAGAGAACAAACACAGAACAGGAGGACAGCAAAAAACAGCAGACAGAGAAGCATAAACTGCAGCCAAGAGGCATGAGCAAAATACTGACCTAGAAAGAAGGATGCACAAAGTAAGCAGAAATCCTGAAAGCACAAAACAAAGCAGGAGACAAGCATTGGGGTGGGGGTGGGGTGGGGCAGAGCCTCCGGCTGCAGGCAAAGAAATAATGTATCTGAATGAGACTGCAGGAAGCTGACTTAAATAGCGCAGGCAGGGTGTGTGGCTAGTTGCTCCCACCCATTGAACTGCAGTCATAACCTTTGATGAAAAAGAAGTGACAGGTTTCTCATGGCAATGCCCCCCCCCCCCCATAGTTAGTTATGGAATAAGTATGCTGTGCAAACAGATACTAACCTAAAAGGCTTGCCTACCCACTCCACTACCAAATGAATCCTAGGAGGCGAGAAGAGAGAAGGGACATGGTCGAGACCTTCAAGTACCTTAATGGCTTTAAGAAGATCAACATAAGGGATCTTTTTTTGCAAACATGAGAACAGAAACACCAGAGGGCACAACTACAAATTAGTTGGGGAGGGTGGAGTTACAGGAAGGAGACCAGAAGGCACTTTTTCACTGAAAAGGTGGTGGCTGAGATGAAATGCACTGTCAGAGGCAGTAGTAAATCATACTACAGTTGGGGGAGTTAAACGTGGGTGAGATAGATTCAGTAGAAGGTTAGGGTCACGGGTGGGTGCAGCAACATGTAGCATGTGTGCATGAATTCTGCATTGAGCAGATTCAGTAGACCTTATGGCCTTCTTATTCTGGCCTTTTGTATATGTGTATGATTCTCTTGGTAAATATAATTTTATCCAGGCTTACTTTAAATAGCTGTACTCTTTTCATGTACACAATTCCTACTGGTAGGCTGTTCATAAGTTCACTGCTCTCTCAGAGAAAATGTGTCTACTACTTTACCCTGAGATTTACCACCCCTGAACTTCAGGACACCAGATTAAACATCTCTGACTGTTTTTTTTTGATTCTTTGATAACCAGGCAAGGCCCTCAAGGCACAAGTGGCTGTTATCAGAGGCGATGCGGGAGCATTGTGGAGGTCAAGTGACTTGCTTAGAGTCACATGGTATGCAAGTGGAGGTTGTGGAAATCATTGGCTGCTGGATATACCAAGCTCATTCAATGCTCATTACTCTAACTGGCCATAGTGACGGCCCATATTCAATCATGTTGATACCTTTGTGTATGAGAAAGACTGACAAAGGGCCCCCACTCAGCCTCCTTTACCCGAGGGTGAACATGTTAAGAGCTAGAAGACTCTCCTCATACCTTTTGTCCACAATACTTCTCATCATTTTGGTAGCTCTGTGTTTCACCCTCTCTAATATATCAGCCTCTTTTTTTGTATTGAGGCAACCACAAGGGCATCCAGTACTTAAGGTGGTGCCTGGCCAGGGTATTATAAAGTGCCAGAACTACTTTCCCTGCATTGATGGACAACCCCTTTGCACCCCAGCACTCTACATTCCCTCTAGATAGTGACTGTGCACTGTTATTCCTGATTCAGCCACTTGTTGATTATTATCACTCCCTTCTCTTTTTTTCTCTATGTCAGCAGCAAGAGGAGCCCCTCACAGTGTGGTGAGCCTGTCACTATTTTTCCTCACAAAGTATTGCACCTTACTTTTGCCTATACTGAATCTGAAACTTCAGGAGTCAGAACAATCACATACTTTGTTCAAGTCCTCCTTTAAGCTGGCCCCAATCTTCAAGGAATCCTCCACACTGGCTAGTTTAATGTCATCCACAAATTTAAGCAGTCTTCTGGACACTCCAGCATCCAGATCGCTGATGAAGACAATGAGGAGCAGTCAGCCTAGGGCTAAACCCAGACCAACACCCAGAGTACTCTAAATATGGATTGGTGCCCATCCACCACCACTTTCTGCTTCCTGCTCCTAAGCCAGTTAGCAAGCCACCTTGTTTATGTTCCATGTATACTATGTTGGTTTATTTTGCCCAGAAGCTTGTCACATGCTACAGTACAGATGGCATAATCTTCTCTCTCTCATGCAATTTGGATTCAGGAAGAGGCTTTTTTTTTTTTTTATTAACGATAGACCTTTCTGACTCCCAATTATCAACATGTCTGCTTCAGGCAAATTCAGTCCTCCAGATCCTTCTGCCATTCCCCCGCTATCATGCCATTGGGGATATTCATGACGTGGGACCCAAAGAAACAAGCAGCATCAAATATGACAACTGGTGCACATTGTTTATTTTAGTGTATTTTTCTCCCTTGCTCCCCTTTCCCCAACACTAGGTACAGGATGAGCATGATCCTCAGATGGATGTAGTAATGTGCTGCAGGGGAGACAAGCTCCCTTGACCCACCACAGGGGTTGCTACTGCACCACCCCCCCCACTTCCACCCCCACAGCAGGGAGTGCTCCTGTGCATCAGCGATACCCCACTCTTCTGGCCACTTCACCTGGCCCCCTAAGTCAGCTCCCAAACCTGGGTCACCAGCACAGATGCACATGGCGCTTTAGCTGGGCCATTGGGCAGCCAGGGAAGAGGTACATCTCAAAATAGTCATACATAATGTTCTCCTCAATGGGTCAAGCTTCACAGACCTCTCTAAGTCCTTCAACCAGCTAGATCATGCATTACTCTTACTCAAGTTCAAGACCTTAGGGCTCACAAAACCAATCATCAAATGGTTTGAAAACTGCCCAAGTAACTGAACAAGGCATTGGCTCAGATCTTAAAGGTTGGGGTTCTTCAAGGCTCAAACTTTAGCTCTCTGTGCTTCACATGTTTGTTAATGACTTCCAAAAGCACAATTGGAGGTGTCATTTGCATATGTATGCAAATGATGCCATAAAATATTTAGGGCAATGACAATGACAATGTCTGAGGTTAATTCAGTACCCCAGTTTAATTTCAACACAGCATCCTTTTTTTTTAATCAAAAACAGGCTGATCCTTAATGCAACCCAAACTATGTCAATGGCATGGATCCCAGAACTTGCTAACTTGATTAGCTGAGTCACTTTTAATCATAAAATTGGATGGCAATGCTATTGACCAGATCAACATATTCAAATACAGAATGTATCAACCTGGTTTCATATATCACTTAAACATTTGGCCCTCTGATCACATATTAACAACCAAAGGCCCAAGTTCAACTTTCTCTACAGCTGTAAATGTTGTCTCAGTGCTCAAATGAGGAAGAAGGTGGTTTTGCACTTCCTGCTCCCTCTCATCCACTATGGACACATCATAAACTGCTGTGCAAACCAAACCACTCTGCTGCCCTTGAATCATTTGTACAAAAATTTATGCAGGTTCATCTTCTTCTGAAGATGGTCTACCTAACACTCACTGCTGTATGACCAGATTACCTTGCCTAGTCCCTCAAGCAGGCATGAATTCCACTGTCTTTCTTTCTTGAACAACTGTGCACTAGGAGAAGCCCTGGATAATCTCCAAGCCCACTTCATATAGTTGAGCTTTGCCTACTCACTCCATTCAACAGCAGCACTTGCCTTCTGGATTCTCAGAATGAAGAGTGAATCTGGTTGAAAGAAATTCTCATTTTCAGCACCAGACTCCACAAACAAACTCTGTATCCAGCTGAGAAATGCTTCTAGCTTGTAAGTGTTCAAGTCTAGTCCTTCCTACCATCTTAAAGCCTGATACCCTTGTTTTAATCCAGTACCCACCCCCAGTCTATGAGTATGTCACATACCAGTGATCTAGCTCTTCATTTGCTGTAACCTGTTTTGTTGGCTTGCTTTGATTACTCTTTGGAGGATCATACCTTTACAGTCTGTAATTTGTCTTGTATAGTTTAGCTTGCATATAACTATCCCCTTTGAACTATGTTAACTTGTTTACTGCTCCTGTCCTTCCCAGGTCCCCCATGAAAATGAGATGTTGCATCTCATGCTGTTATCACAGTAAAAGAAATGTCAAATGAATAAAGGAATACACAGATAATAGACCTGAATAGAACACTGTTCGATCTGCTTGTATATGCAACAGCTCAGCAAATACACTGACACAATCTAACAGATCAATTTAGTTGAGATATTGTATTCAAATAGTGTACTATCTGCTCAGTACTGACATATAGTTCTTGCTATAATAACTGTCTGTAACTTAAGGAATAGTATCAGCTTGACCTTAGATGAATGTTTTAGTGGTCACAGAACATGAGATAGCAGAAGATTTTGCAGGGAAATTACTTTGATATGTAACATTATAGTTTAATTTCTTTCCTCTTTGAATATCAGGAAAGACACAATAGTTGCAAATTAAGAAAGGAGGAATACCACCCAGTGAACCAATGGTAGCATGCCACACTACCATGTCAGTAACCTGGACTCAAAAGTGGACATGGGATGCTTGTAGCCTGGTGGCCAGGACTGGTGAACTACTGCTGATGGTCATTTATCCTACAGCAGGAATGGTGGCACTATGCTGCATACAAACAACAACCCCTGTGGTGGTATGGGGGTTCAGCTTCCTCAAAGAGGATGCACAACATGCAGGACATAAAAGGCCCCCAGTAGGTTGTCAGTGACACCCGCAGGAGGCAGTAGTCTAAAGAAGAACCAGAAAGAAGCATGCTAATTAGGGTTGGGCAAAATTGCCTCTAGAATGTCTGTGGATTTTTTTTTGTGAGAGTCATAAATTCCACACAGATCTCCTAGTTATACAGTAGAAATGTACAAACAATGGAAATGTGGGGTAAAAGTATGGCTTTTATGTGCAAAACTTGTATTTTGGTGTGATTTTTCTGCTATGAAAATGGCACATTCACATGAAAACAGTGATTTTTACTGAACTGCACCGTTAACATGAAAATATCTAAATCTATGAGTTTTGTACTAACAAAAATTTTACAAAAATAAGTTATCGCATAATTTTTGCATACAGTAGTAAAACTTTGCCTAGCTCTCATGGTGATACCTCACTGATGTATAATCAGTCCCCCAGACACTGTGTACTATGGCCATCCACATGGAAGGAAAACCAGCAAAGCTGAAATAACTGTTTGGACACCAGTGACAGACAGGTAGGTCTCCATGGGAACTAGGCTTCACATACAGTTTCTAAAGCTCTAATAATTTCTTTGTCCAAAATTAAGTTTAGAGACAGTTAGTAAAGGGGCTATAATTACTGGCAACCCCCTTTAACAAACGGTTTTCAAGCACCTTAAAATGCCGTAATAACTCAAAAACGAGTTATTACGGCATTTCTAAACTCCTGTCTCCTTTGTGTGTCACTCATCTGTATTCTGTCTTTTCATTGGTTCGCGCTTCGTGAGTGGGCGTGGCTGAATAGCTTTAAAAAATGGCGGCTGCTTTTCTCGCCACGAATGGTACTGCTTTATTTACTCACCTCCCCATCTGTATTTGATTTTTAAATGTTTTATCTGGTTGATCCCACCTTCCAAATAGAAAAGGACTATCTGGTTGATCCGCGTGTCTCGGATCGGGAGATGCCTGCTGAAAAAGGTCGGTCTGAAAGAGAAGGTGTGTGTGTGTGTGTGTGTGTGTGTGTGTGAGAGAGAAAGACAGCGTGTGTGTGTGAGAGAGAGAGAGAGAGAGAGACACACTGTGTGTGTGTGTGTGTGTGTGTGTGTGTGTGTGTGTGTGTGTGAAAGACAGCGTGTGTGTGTGTGTGAGAGAGAGAGAGAGACAGACAGTGTGTGTGTGTGAGAGAGAGTGTGTGTGTGTTTGTAAATAGCAGATACTCTGCATTTTTATAAAGGGGTTGCCAGTAATTATAAAAATAATTGGAATCAGGTATGTGATTTTTTTTTTAACACACCCTTGGTGTGTAAAAAATCCATAACACACAGTTGCCTATCTATTATTCTCTATTTATTAACTTTTCTGTAGATATCTGGAATTTCTTTGTGGAGATAACACTCACCTTGAGATATGGGATATTTGCTTCAAGTGCACATGCACAGGTCCCTTAGATGGGACACCTCTTTCACATTATTTGTCCTATTCACTCAAAGCATAACATAGCATGAGACATAAATAATAGATATAACCTGGTGGGCTATGTTATGTAGGGTTAGTGCTACAGCAGCTAATCTTGTCCCTTCAGAAGCAAAGATTTATCTGTTCCCTTTTCTCTAGACGCAAGATGTTATACAAAAAATCTAAACTATGCATCTAATGCATCCTTCCCTCAGTCCCAGTTGGGCAGCCTTTCTTGATCATCCGTAGACAACAGAAAATACCCGACCAGCTCAATTCAGCCCCCATGAATGCCCTCCACAACTGGATAAACTCACTTGCTGCTGCTTGAGGATTTCTCCTTGATGCCCACTCCATGCAGTCTTACATTCCTCTACAACAAAACCTCCATCCACCATGTAACCTGGAGCTGATCTGCAAAGGCCTCACACAGCTCCCTTGATGGGACACCTCACCTCTCAAGTGTTTTCCTCCCTGGTTCTGTGGGACTATAGGGATCCATTAACCTCTCTTCACTTCTCCATACCAGTCCTGCTCCCCCTGCTGGAAGACCAACACTCCCCACCCAAGCGACAGGGAAAGCCTATGGGAATCCTTTAAGCTCAGTTGTTGTTTTCTGTCTTTCTCTCTTTATCTCTAGGCTGACTTTCCAGAAGTCTTACTAGACTAACTCTGTACCCCCTGCCTCACACCTTTGTAGGTAGAAGAAAGCCAGGCAGTACCTATGCTAATTAGCTCTCACTAGCGTTTTCACAAACAACGTACCTGTAAATCAAATCACTTAGTAGTCTGGCTGCAGGCATACTAAAGTCTAGAATCTTTCAAAATCACTCTTATGAACTCCTTAAACTCCTTAGTAACTGAACTCAAACCAGAGCAGGGTATGAGAAGCTAGTTATTGATGTCACTATACAGAGAAGAAAATCCCTTATTACTGCCAGGATAATGGTCACATACTCTCAGGCCTGATGCCATAAATGTCCACCATACCAACCAGATGTATGAACCTTGTGGATGCTCCACTCCAAAACCCTGCTACTGGGAGCAAGCAATGGAGATTTTGGTGGATGGTAAGTTGTTGTATGAACTAGTAAAGGGTCGGGCTATGAAGAATTGCACAGTGCATTTTTATAGAATTATTTCTGAGAAAATAATTTGAGAAAATGTCCTATGTTTAAGGAATTTTTTGTATGAAATCCTGCAATTTTCATGTGAAAACAATGTTTTGTGTGTGATTTTTTTGTTCACAAAAATTGAATTTGTTTAATTTCACCATTTGCATGAAAATGACAAAACTAAACAGTTCTCATGGAAACAAAATTTACATGCAAATTGTGATTCACCTGTGATTATAAAATTGCATCCAGTAATAGTTATGGGCCAATAAACAGGATGAAAGAGTTAGCAGGAGATACATTGTAGAGCTTTTCTTGAGTCCTGTATACCACATTGGTGGTGTACACTATGTTTAGTTGTGCCATGGATGCTGCATACCACAGGCTCAAGAATAAGCCACATCTATAGAAATAGAGAATTGCTCAGTCAGAAAAAAAGCTTAATCCATCAAGTCTTTCAGCCCCTATGTACCTTAGTCCCCACTAATCTAGACTGTTATGGCCTACAAAGTGCTCTCAAATTGTAGCTCCACTTTATTAGTCCAGTGACACTTAACTTGACTATTTTGTACTATTCATTATTTTCATCATACACATGTATGTATTGCACTCTTTCTTGAAACTTATAACCATTTATACATTGACCAATGCCTGGGAAGACAGTTCCACAGGTCTACTACCCTCTCATAAAGAAGTGTTTCCTCTTAGAAAATGTTTTTTTTATTTCCTGGGCTCTGATTGGCTGGTACCCCTGCCCAGGGGGTACATTAACTTTCAATAGATGCCCAGGAAATAAAAAGTACCAGCCCAAGTGCCCCTTAACCCATTATAGTACAATATCCTAGTGCCCACCTCGCCTCCTAATTGGGTAAAACACCTCCTTTCCAATTCAAATCGCAGCCATTTTTTTTAACCTCGCTTAGCGAGAGCCCCCCCCCATTCATTCCTCAACACAGACAGTCTAACTGACTATCTAGTCAGTACCCAAAAAAAGAAACAGAAATAAAAATGTGCTCTGCTCTTCTTCTCGCTGACGGAGTGATAGAGACGAGCGTGCCAGTTCCTTAGTACAGTCCTTCCCAACTGAACTATGCTCACGATCTCCCAGCATGTTAAAAAAAAAAAAGGAAAACCTTTGCAGCAACTGATAATTACACCCTTTCCATAGATATACAGAACAACAGCACCTGTTGTATCTACTAGCAGGGATGTTGTTGTTTGCACCTCCGATTTCGGCATAACCGCTCCACCGAACAGCGCTGACAGGGCTATTGTTGTTTCCTCCTCAGTTACAGCATACTCGCTCCACCGGAAGGGGTCCTCTTCATACTCCCAAACCTCAGGTCAGGCAGTGAGGACTGGGAAGCAGTAGTAAAACAACAAATTAAACATTGAGAACTGACTCCTGGTCCTCAGAGTAGGCAGCGAGGACCGGGAAACTGCTCAACAGTAAAAGTCTGTAGGTGATTGAAATGCACTTCCTGCTTTGTTCAGGGTCAAACAAGGTTGCAGGGTCAAACAAGGTTGCACTCCTAACAGCTTCAAATTTCAAGGCTGAAAAAAGAGAACTATTTACAAAATGGCTCAAAACATTTGAATTATTACTTTTATTACTGACTCCCTGGGTTGGAAAACTTGTTCAAAAGGAGTTGCTAGGGGGAAGAGCAAAACTACAACAGACTGGCTCTATGAAAGGGCAGAACAGGATATGAAATGCCGAAGAAAGGAGGGACTAGTTTACAACCAAAAAATGACTTCACTTCATTCTTCTTTTTAATTTGTCGTTGTTTTAATTTTTTTTTAAATCCCACATAAAACTGCCACAGATAGCCCATTTTCTAAGTGCAATAATACCCTTCAGGGTGGGCGGTATTGGGAAATACCACCCACCCTGTCGGGTATTATTGCTTACATATCTCTCCTAAATCTCCCCACCAGCATATACAGTAATTGCTGTATGTCCTCTATTGCAGACCTATCCCATTGCTTGAACAGCTGCTGGCAGTCTATGTTCTTTATTCCTTTCAGATATTTAACTTTCAGTCATACTATATTGTCCCTTTCCCTTCTGTCCATCAATGAGTATATATAGGTCAGACAGTCCTTCTTCATACTGTAGTCTTCTCTTCTTCTTCTTCCCATTTATCTTTTAATTTGACCTCTTCTGGACTGATTCTATGTGGTCTTTGTCCTTTTCAAGGTGAAGTTCCAGAATTGTGCAGACTACTCTGCCATTGATGATATAGCAAAATAACTGTATATTTACAAGATAATAGCCATAATTTGAACTACATAAACTCCAAGGCCACTTGCCAAGCTGTTCATGAAATCCCAGGTATGGTTGCTGGTGAACATAAAAGCAACAAGGTTAACTGGCTAACATGGATTCACTTTGCAATGGTCTATTCCATGGGGCAATTACATATTATTCATAAACATACTGTACAATTCTGGCTAACCTTGAAGATGAATGGAACTTGCAAAGCCATAATTAAACACTTTCATCATGTGTTTTATTTCACCACAATATTGTTAGTCTCCAATAGATATATATAAATAAGTTTGCTGCAAATGTTTGCAGTACAGTATATATGAACATACATGCAGCTACAGTATTTTCAAAGGCACTCCACATTCTTTTTAATGAGCATAGCTATATTGTTTTCCTTTTTCAAATGTGAGTTTATTTTAATTAAAAGGCTTCAAACAATGTAGACTGTGTACAACATACACTGGGGGCTCCAATGTAACTGTCACTGCCCAAAGTATCTATCGTGTAATAAAGTGCTTCAGCAATGTAGTCTATGGAAAACACACACTGAGAGCTGCAACCTACTGTAAAAGCTGTCTAGCTCAATTTCTCCTTTACCACAGTGCAATGATGTAGCATCAATCAACAATTGCAAAACTAACAATAGCTATTTTAAAAATACCACAATGTATTAAAAATACATTGATGAGGTGACTAGTGAATGCATCACTGCTACTAATATACAATGACGTTTTTTGCAAGCTAGTAGACACTGCTGCCTTAATTGGCTGGAACAAAAAAATCACAGAATTAATAGCTGGAAGGGAAGGAATTTTGATGCTACATAGCACTTAGTTAGCAAGCCTTGAACAGTTCCGTTAATAACACACAGTGTGATTGAGGGATTGAAGTTTTAATAGGTCAGAATGTAAACATAGAAACAGGATTAGCTGGCAAGAAAAAAAACACTTGCTGTAGGCTATCATGTTTGCCAAGTCCTAGCTATCTGATATGGACTGTAATAGACCTAGGGGCTCTTCACACCTCCTCCCCACTTTTAATGGTCTATTTACTATGCATATGTATATGCCTCACCCATGTTTGAGTCCCCCCCTACTGTTTTTGAAGAGACCTCCTAGGTGAAGTACAGCAAGAGAGAGGGGGAGAGAGAGAGAGAGAGTGAGAGCAGGGTAGAGAGAGAGAGAGAGAGAGACAGAGAGCAGGTGAATTGGCTTCCCCAAGGTCACACAGTGAGCAAGTTGCTGTGGTGTGATTTAAACTTGGGGCTCAACATTCACAACTCTGTGAAAAAACACTAGGCTACACATCACCAACATAATGATGGCAGTAGTGTTTGGGATTGTTGTCCGTCACAGCCATAAATAAATAGAGATGCAGCTGATTTAATTTCCACCGGTGAAGTGGTGGCAAAGTGGCCAACTTTGCCGTGCGAAATAATTCACAAAATTGCCTGCATTAGGCGGAATTTCACCCAGGTGAACTTTCACCTCCTGTGGATGAAATTTCACCTGCCGTGGGTGGAATTTCACCGCAGAAGGCAGAATTTTGCCATGGAAGGTGAAATTTCACCATGGAAGGTGAAATTTCACCACAGAAGGTGAAATTTTGTGGTTCTGCCAGGCAAAATTTTGCCATTCTGCCAGGCAAAATTTTGCATTTCACTCCACAAAACTGGCGGAATTTCATGGATTACTTCCTTACTTCACCCACCACTATGAATAAATAGACTGAAAACAGAAGACTATAATCACAGCTACTATACCATCATCTACAAACAAACTTCATAAATAAACTGACACATTTTGTTGACTGTTATCTACAGAATGTCTGCTTTCCTTATATGGAATAATAAATGAGGAGTTGTATATTATAGATTTATTTACACACCTGAGGTTTCTGATACCACATGAACCATGAGAATGAAGCCTTAGCTGTATAAAAATGTATAGTAAATAATTATCCCATGTTGCTTGTGGTTTCTATATTGAAATGTGGAGCACGATTGCCAGACCTTATAACTGTGCAGAATGACTTGGAATGTGAAGAATGTGTTTCCAGTACAGATGATCAGATTGCATGAAATTCAATCCTCAGATATCCTAGTCTGATATGTAAAATTCTGATTCGCACAAAGCATTACCTAAAACAACCCCACCATGAGACATACACCCCACTCTTCAATTTGATAACCCCAACCTAAACACCCTTTATCCTCTAACCTTCCACATACCCCCAAGCCCCCTGTGAGTACATTATTGTTAAGTAAAATAAATCTGCTGCTTGCTTGCTGAACATAAAAACCCCAACCCCTACCGGCACCATATCATTAGCCTCCCACCTCCCTGGCTGTGTTCCTAGCTCCTGAGTTTAATGGATAACCCCCACCTAACACATCCTTTAGCCTCTAATCTCCTTCTTCCCCCAAAGCTTCCAAATTTTAAGGATATTAGGAATGGAATAAAAAAGAAGAATCCATGTCTGGTCCTGCAGTAGAACAATCACCATGCGGTCATCTTTGTTCGCTGTTTCCCAACTAATGAATGAAATGAAGATGTCTTTCTACACTAATGCCTAAATAATCACTTGTCAGACATCTTCATTCCATTTATTACTAGGAAGACACTGAAAAAAGATGAGCACACATTGATCACTCCACTGTGGGACTGGGCTTGGATTCTTCTTTAATATCCTATTTTTCTAGAATTTGTGGCTTGAGGGAGGAGGAAGATTAGGGATTAGAGGGTGCATTTGGTGAGAGTTGTCTGTTAAACTCAGGGGTGGGGCTATGGTGCTAGGGTGGGGGAGTCAGACGCTTGAGATTTATCATGAGGAGTTTTTTTTTTAATTATAAGACAGCAGGCTGCAGATTTTTTTTTATACTCTACACAATAGCAATGTGCTCACAGGGTCTTGGGGAAACAAGGGAGGCTGGGTGTTAGAGGGAAGGTAGGAGGTTGGTTGATAAGTGCTTCTTGGTTTAGGAGACAGTGACAGGGTATGGGACCTTTTTGAAGCAGGTAATGTTGGATTCCACATCTAATTTTGGCATCTGAATTTAATATAGAATTCTAAAAATTAGGATACAGTATGTCTGGCAACTATATCAGAAAAAAAAAATTGGAGACAGAATCTGACATATCTGTTTATAGTAATGGCTATCTGTTTATCCCACATTTCCATGGAGCTCAGGAAAACAAGTTATGAACAAGTGCTAAGTTTTTTGACATCAGTTTGAGAGCTTGAACAACAGGACCTGCTGGGTACTCCTTGGCATTAGCAGACCTCCAACACTGTTGAGAACCTCCAGAAGGATTGGGATTTAATTAAATGAAGTTTAGGCTTGTTAACGGGGCAACTCATGTGTTAATAGTTAAAAAAACTGTAGCTGTGAAAACAGACTTGATAGGACACTTTGATGTTCTAGTGACATCATAGTACTACCTCAGTTTTGCTCTCATGGTTCTATGATGTCACTAGAACCCCTCAGTGTCCTATCAACCCTGTTATTCAGAATCAGAGGTTAATATTCTATATATCACACACACTGAGGGTGTGTAAAAATATGAGTAGTTACACCTACTCATATTACGTATATGTTATTTGATATAATTACTTATTGAAATAAAAGACAAGAAGGAAAACAAATTCATCCTAGAGGAATGTTTTACTGATTTTTACACTGCCATACATATAACCTTGAATGTTTAGAAAGTGTTTTTAATTATTTTAAAAAAGTGTGCATCCTTTAGTATAAATGTTTTCAGTCTATGAGATTCAGTTATTTATTTATAACAGAATACAGTATGTAGATTTTGTCAAAATTGCTTCTAATCAGTGTTATGTGTGAAAATTAATTGCCATGGCCATGAAGGTCTTCTTGTTGGAGCTGATGGGAAAAAGGGGACCCTGACAGTAGATTTCAGTGTTTTAAGAAAAATAAAGTAAGCAAAGAAGTTATGTAGCTAAACTGTTTTCTCAAGTTATGTAGTACTTCCCATTTTGGCAACATTGTTTTGAGTTTGATGTGTAACTAATAGTATTTTGATGGACTCTACCTAAAAAGCTCACAAGAAAAAACAGAACTAATAGTTTAGTTGGTGAGAACATCTGGAATGCTGAGTAAGGGTTTGCTATAATACACATCCATGTATTATGTCAGATCTCATATATTACAGATTTTGAAACCTGCAGTAAAAGGTCAATTAAATGCAATATAAAATGTACTTTGTGTTATCTTCACTGCTGAAGTGTGCTACTAACAAAGTATTCTTTATTTAGGTAATATAATGTAGAAGTGTGACACACAATTGTGTTTTTTCACTGCTGTTTCTGCCCTAAGTTCTCAGAGGCCACACCAGACTAAGGGAAACTGCATGATGTCATTTTATTGTCAGCACAGTTTTTCTCCTGTTAAAGGGACACTGAACATTGCAGGGGTCACTCAAATTGTGAAAGCCCCTGAAAAGATCTTTCAAATGAGGTACTGGGTTTACCCGTAGGGGACAGGAGTCTTGAAATATGAATAGCTAAGTCATGTGAAAATCAACTCATAACAACAGCCATTTCATGCAGTATTAAAAACAGGAGGTGATGTCACTGAGGGGCTAGCTCTATGTTGTTAATTACAGCTTGTCCTTCAGTGACATCAATTTCTATTGTAAGATTGCATGAAATGGCTGCTGCCTTGTTTTGATTTTCTGATGATTTAAAGAGTCATATATCTGGACGTTTGACACCTACAAGGAAGCCAAATAACTTGTTCAGCATAACTTTTCATGGGCTTTCACAGTTTGAGCATCCCTGCAATGTTTACTGTCCATTTAAAGAACAGCCACAGTAATGTAAAAATGTAATCTAAAATTTATTTATATAAGGTGTCCTTCCTGAGCTCAGGGCGCCCTTACAATAATCATAACAAAAAATGTAAAATACATAGTATCAGTATCATTAAAACACATATTACAGAAAAACATACATTAAGTATTTGAGAATACTTGGTGAAACAAAAAGGTTTTTAGGGATTTTTTAAAACCTTCTGCAGTAAGGCTATCTCATATCTGGTAAGGCAGAGAATTTCAAAGGGTAGGTGCCACAAAGGCAAAAGATCTTCCTCCAGATGTCTTTAGAGTTACCCTGGGAATCTCTAGCAATCCCTCGTCAAAGGATCAGAGTGAGCAGGAAGGACAGTAAGAAGACAGGAGTTCTTTCATATAGTGAGGTCCCAACTCATGCAGGGCTTTGTAGGTCAGCAACGTGACCTTGGAAGTGATCCGCCACTATATAGGCAGCCAGTGCAGTTCACGCAGCACAGGTGTTATATGACTGAACCTCGGCACTCCAGTCAACAACCTAGCTGCTGCATTCTGCACTAGCTGCAAGCAGTGGATATCTGCTCACGGTAGCCCTATATAAAGGGTATTGCAGTAATCAAAATGACTGGTAACTAAGGTGTGGACCAAGGTAGGGAGGTCTTCGGGCGGAACCAGGTGTTTCACCTGGGCTATATTCCTTAGATGAAAAAAGGATGATTTGACTGCTGCTGACACCTGTGCCCTCAGGGTCAGGCCTTCATCAAAAATAACATCAAGGTTATGCACCTGGCCAGAGGTCATAAGCGGGGTCTCCCCCAGAAATAAACCTAAGGGCTTCCCCGCCCATGCCCCTGACATCCTAACCCAAGGGTCCACCACCAATACCTCTGTTTTATCTGAATTCAACTGAAGCCAACTGGTACTCATCCAGTTCTGTATCTCCAGTAGGCAGATATTAAACCTTGTAACTGAGTCAGACTCCTGTTCGAGCACAAAAGACATGTAGAGCTGAGAATCATCAGCATAGCAATGAAAACTCAGCCCATACTGTCTTATAATGTCCCCCAATGGAAGCATGTACACTGCAGATAACATCGGAGACAACACCAAGCCCTGTGGAACCCCACAAGGCAGGCAGTGAGGGTCCGAGGAATAAATCCCCAACACCACTCTCTGAGACCTGCCCTCCAGGAAGGATTGAAACCAACTGTGGACTGCTCCTTTCAATCCACAGAAAAACCACAGGTGTTCAAGCATCATCCCATGATACACGGTGTCAAATGCTGCTGAGAGATGAAGGAGAACCAAGATGGACCGGGCCGTCTGATCTCTCACCATCAGGAGATCATTTAGTACCCGCACCATGGCTGTCTCAGTACTATGCCATTTTCTGAAGCCAGACTGGAGAGGGTCATAGATATTGTGGCTGGTCAAATTATCCTTCAGCTGCAGAGCAACCACCTTCTCAATAACTTTCCCTACAAAGGGCAAGCTCGAGACCGACCTGTAGTTAGCTGGGCAGTAAGGATCAAGGGAGGGCTTTTTCAAAAGGCGGTGAACTACTGCCTCCTTTAAGAGATCTGGAAAAAACCCTCTCTCTAATGAAACCACCACTATCCCAATACGGATCAGGCTGATAACCTCTACACACCCCACTAGAGGCGAGTAGGGCCTGGATCCAAACAACAGTAGGTAGGTCGCAATGTCTGGATAATCCTCACTATATCCATGACTGTCAGTTGGCTAAAGGTGAACCAAGTCTACTGGGTATCAGTACCACCCGGTTGATCCATGCAAGGCCCAATGGGAAGATGCTGGTTGATCTCATCCCTGATGGTAGACACCTTATCAGTGAAGAATTGCACTAACTCCTCACATTGTACTTGTGACAAGGCTCGACCAGCATGAAGACAGGCTGGATTGCACAGTCTGTCCACAGTCCGTAAGAGCTGGACCGGCCTATTCCTTACTGTAGCAATTTCCCTGGACAGGAATGCTGCCTTCTTATGGGAAATTGCTGATTGGTAGATCTTATAATGGTCTAACAATCTAAGCCTATCTACCTTCAGGCGAGTTTTCTGCCAGCATCTTTCCAATCTTCGACCCCCTCTCTTCAGCCTGCAGATCTACCAGTGAACCAGGGGGCTCCTGGGAGAAGAGTAAGGGGGAAAACTTGAGTTGAAGCAATGACCTCCAGGGCCCCCACAACTGTCTTATTATAGGCCAACACTAGGGGCCCTGGGTCAGTGCTCTCCACTGGCAATTTCGAGAAGTCTAGTTCTGTCATCACATCAAGCCTTCTGAGGTAACTCCTCTCAAAGGACAGAACTGTACTAACTCCTTAGGGGCAGGTCTTTGTTGGGGGGCTGCGAAACTAAATCTCAGGGCGTGATGGTCAGATCAGCCAATTGGCTCCACCTCCACATCAGAGGCCTCCATCCCCAGATGGAATATCAAGTCCAATGAGCACCCTCCCTCATGAGTTGCAGAGGTAATAACCCATGTCAGGCCCAATAAATCCATCAGTTGGAGGAGGTTTTGTCCAAACAGTGAGAGTTCATCATCGACCCAGGCATTGAAGTCTCCCAGAATTAACCATCTGGGGGACTCCAATACCATCTCGGTGATGAAGTCCACAACCTCCTTCAGGAACTCCCTCCCATCCTCTGGTGGATGGTTGATGAGAAGGATCTTGTAGCCTTCACCTGCACCCACCATACCCTCAAAGGAGTTGGTACATCCAGCTGGCACCTCCCTGAGATCCAGTTCCTGTCTAAAACAGACTGCAATCCCCCTGCCGCCAGTGAACACCTGTGTATATAAAAAATGAATTCTGTCACTATAAATTGATATCTTATTTTTCTAATTTTTTTTTTCATAAAAGTCTGGGGTACAGATAATTACATGCAAAGTACTACAATGATGTCATCAAAATATTGTGTGCCCAAGAGATAGGGAAAAGAACATCAATTAAAAACACATGTGGTCACAACCCTGATGTACTGTAAGTCTAAGCAACCTTTTGCTTTTACTAAACAGTTTTTATTGCTAGTAAATGTCAATGGTAAACTTAAAAGGAAAGGGAAATTGTTGAACCAGGAAAGGCGCACTAAGCCAGAGCTTGCTTGCAGGTGCAACCTGAGAGCACAGGGAAGTTAAGTGACTTGCTCAGAGTCACACAATATGCAAGTGGGGGCTGATGGGATTCAAACCCAGGTCTCCAGGTTTTCAGCTCAGTACCTTTAACCAAGCCACTATATTGCCTCCTAAAACACATTGACATTTTAAATTTCTAATGATTGTAAAACATGTTTAAAAAGTGCTATTCAGTTTTTCATAAGCTGTAGTACTTCTATCTGCTGCAATCAAGTAATCATAGAAAAAATTCACAGCATGTACACCACTTCTGTCTGCTGCAATCAATTACATACTAACTTTACAGACTAATGACAGAAGTCTGCAGTCACTAGCATCAGTCAAAGAAATAGTGAATGAATTTATGACAGTGTCTGCAAGCACTATTGTCAATCATGGAAATAATACATGGATTGATGACAGAGGTATTTTTCCACAGCCATCAATTATTTACATAAGAATAGTGAATTTAGAATGTAAACACAGTTTACAATTTCATAGGATTCTACACATGTATTTTCTGTCCTTAAAGCATCATCAGGCTGTTCTACTTAGTTGGGTGCCTCATCTTGTTGTTTCTCCCTCCTGGGCGCATCCATAGGGACATGAACTGTTTCAAAAATAGAGCACAGCTATGTTTCTGACTTTTCAGGCAGCAGCAGGGTAGACAGTACTGACTGCCTAACTTGCTCCCCTACCAAAAGTAAATCATAAATAACAACTGTGCTCCACCATGATGAACAGTGGTAGTGCATTTTCTCATTCTTTGATTGACATCATAATCTGTTTGATTTTCACTCCCATGAATTATAAATGTCACACAAAGAACTCAGTTAGGTAGAGGTTATCATCTGTATTAACCTACTATAAGACTGCAAAGTACAGGATTGCAAAAAATTGAGAGGCTCTTATGAAAGGGAGACAAGAGATGTGGTTGCGAAATCTGTAAATCCAAGTGCTGGAATCAAATAGTCAAACAAAAAGAAAGAAAGATCAGTTCTTCAGGTAGAAATTGGCTACAAAGTCACAAAAAATAACATACTCTATACCTATGTGCATCACATTCCATGGCTATCAGACAGCAACTCAAGTGCTTTGAGACTTGGTGTCTCTTCCTCATGGAGTGAAACATGAGTAAAACTCTGAAGTCACTAGAACTTTGAGGTGTCCTAGCAACTCTCTACTTCAAAGTTAGATTATTTTGTATTTTATATTACAGTACGGGTAAGGAACGTTCTGCAGCCTGATTGGCCCAGAGAGTTCTGAAACTATTTTAGTAAGTAAGTAACAACCTTTCTTTTTATACAGTATATAACTGTTAGTACTGAAAACCCTACAGTATTTACAAAGTTGTACTATGTAAAAGGATTTTGTGCCTGAATTCAGAACAAAACTAAACAAACTTGAAAACATTACAATACACAGTCATTAGAAAATACCTAGTTATTATACAGTAATTTAACAATACTGTACATAAACAGAGACAATTATAAATGCAAAAATGAACACATGCCAACACGGGATTTAAACAAAACTCCATCATGATAATTTAAGGGACCATACTAAGAATGGGAAATTCCCAATTGTCTATAAGTTCTATATTTAGGATATGTTCAAAGCAACCAGTGCTCTTGTGCCCCTTCATTTGGATGAGAGAACATACTATATGTTTGGCACGAAATGATTTGTCACCATTTTAACATAGGAACTGTGAATCTTTGGGGTTGTTAACCCACCATTTTTGATTTCTCTTATAATATACCTATGTGCTGGGGAGTCCAGCGGATCTTCCACTATCCCTGGTACCAGACCCCTAAGCTTCTTGAAAGCCATCAGTGCTTACTGTTTTTGCTTCCTTTGTTTAAGTTCCAATGTAATTTTTTGAACATGGAAGAGTGGGTGTCATATGAACAAGGGAGAACACATTGGTTTAGTTTATTATATACTACATCAAGTGTGCCCAGTTAGAATTTGCTATTGTGTTGATAAGCAATATTTCCATATTCCAAAACTGGAAGAACCATCTGTGTCACAGTTGTTTCTCTGGTATTTTTAGGAATGTTATTAGCTTTACATCTCAGTGTACCTATTCTAGAACTACATTTTTTGTTTACTTTTTCTTTATGTGGTTATCAAAGTGAAGATGGGTGTCTATTAAAACTCAAAGATACTTGTAATCTGCTACAGCTTTGAGGCAGGATCCATTTGATAAATTACTACTGTATGCATATGTGTTAAGCCTTTACCTTGCTTATTCTGTTGGACAAAGTACATACTGTAGCTCATGTTTTTTTTTTTGAGCCAAGGCTCATAATTAAGCAATAAGACACACCAGGGTGTGTGTTATTGTGTAACAACATCACTCCTGGGGTTGGTTTGAAGCATAAGGTGCTTCCACCACCCCAGGAGTGACGTTATTACACAATAACATACATGCTATTATACAATGGTTCATTGTTATGCGAAACAAAAAAAAAAGTAAAAAATGTTTTTAGTAGATTTTTAGTGAGGCAGTATATCTTGTTTCTTAAGAGAAGAGGAAAAAGAAGCAAATGGTAATCAATGAGGACAGCAAGCAAAGCTAATGCTAACCAGTGACAGTGATGTTATACTGAGATATCATCACTGTCTCAGGCACACAGTGACCAATCAGAATCCAGGATTCTTTCTTGCCATTGTATAATTAAGCAATAATGCACAACAGAGTGTGGTATATCATAGGATATCTTCATGCCTTGGGTGGTTGGGCACAAGACCACAGGCCGAGTGCATCCAATGACCTGAGAAGTGATGATATTCCATGATATTCCACACCCTGGAGTGCATTATTGCTATTATGAACTGGGTACAAATGTTATCAGTGAACAAATAAAAAAATACAACTTTTAAAACCTGAAGGTGTGAATTTTTTGGAACATTGGAGTACCTTTTGAGAAAATAGTTCCTGGAGGGCTCTGGACACCAAGTGGCGCTGCTCTGGAGGAGGTGTAGTTGTAAGCTAATGTTTTCCACTGGCAGTACTGCATAGTGTGGTCAGGAACCAGTTGTTTTATACTTGAGGTTTGTTTGGGAGATGAGACCATCGCAATGAGCTGTCTGAAAATGCATAGTATTTATATTTTTTAACATATCGGTGGAGCCACTACAAAGGGTAGAGGTCACAGTTTGAAAGGGGCAGAGTGTATAGGAGGGATGTTTCCAGTCTTCTGACTAGATCAAAAAGAGACACCATTTCAGTTGATGCTAGCAGCTGATAAATACAGGTGAACTGTTAAAAAAGAATTTAAAATAGCCATTAGAAAGTTAAACTTGTGAGCACTGCTGTGTGTGGTAAGCAGGTAGCTGAGTGCATGCTTCTGAAAAGAGAGAGATGGAAACAATAAAACCACATGCTTTATTTAAAGGAAGTTTCAGTTTATAAATAAATAGCCGATTGGGTTGTGGCAGTAACTTATGCTGCCAAAAATACATAGGTTGGTACCAGCAGGATCACAGGGGAGTTCGTGGTGAATTGAAGAAACGGCAAGTGGATGTATGAACAGGCGCTCTATGCCCCAGTTTGCATTCTGCTGCTTTGCCTGAAGAGGAGTGAGGGATCTGTGGAATGGTGCGATAGGAAGAAATAAAAAAAAAAGACATCCTGTGGTCTGTTTCAGGATTATTGATGGAGTAGCAGTTTTAATTGTATGTTGTTGTGCTCACAGTTTTCCCATGGCTTGGTGCTGCTGAAGTGGCATGTTTATGACTGATGCATTGGCAGTTGGATGAGTTTGCTGCCAGTGGTCAGTGAGGAGGCTGGTGGCCAGAGGTTTTTTGAAGCCGTGATGATTAACCCGATATCATCACGGCTTCACAGACCTCTCGGCCAATCAGCTTCCTAGATTTTTGATCCATAGTTCATAATAGTAGATATAAACTAGTTTTGTAACATGTCCAAATCTTGATTAAGTTTTGCTTAGGTTTGGACACCAATACTGTGTTATCTATGTACAATTTAATCTCAGAAAATCTGATACAATTTGGTTGATCAGTCATGTACATGTGTATTAAGAAATGTAGGGGACATAAAATAGATCCTTGTGAGATGACTCTATAGAATAGTTTCTTGTCACATAAAACACCTTCTACTGCTACTTGTTTAGTCCTGCCAATTAAATAAGGTTTGAATCAAATTTCACCTCTAATGGCACCCCATACCCTCCATGTTTCTTAGTAGGATATTGGGATCCACAAAATCAAATACCTTTGCGAGGTCCATGAACATTGCTCCCACAGAGTCCCCTGCATCAATGCTCCCAAAACTAGATCTATGAAATCTGTGAGGGCAGTGTCCATGGCCCTCCGCTTTCTAAACCCTGATTGATGCAAGGTCAACAAATAGTAATTCCCTAAATATTCATACAGCTGTCTGCATTTTGTTCTAAAAACTTGGAGACAACTAAAAGGAGTGTGGTTTAGGAAAATAAACCTATGCTTTCACACTTCTTTCGGCATCCAGAGCACATCACACTAACATATCAATGCCTGTCAGATATCATTTAAGTTTTGGGCAGCTATTTTGAGGAAAGTAAAAATAATACCCTTCACTTTTGCCATAACTTTTAAAAATAACATTTTGCCAACTTTAAAGAAAAACCTACCCATGACTCACTCTCTACACATGCACAAACTAAGTACTTAAAAGCATATGTCCCCCTCCATTTGTCTATTTTTTAACCTCAGAAAAAAAGCTCTCTGATGAACCAATAGAGATTGCTTTCTCTATCAATTACTACCATACATAATACCCTCTCCAGTTCTACTTTTATCTCACTTGCAAACCACCACACAACACTTAACTGACAGTTTAAAATATGTCAGTGCCACACCCTGCAATAAGAACAGACAACCTTGTAACAATATCAGTTATAAATATTTAAATGTAGCTCCCTCAGATGGATGCCTGCACACTCACTGAACCAGCTGTAACATTTTAAATATTTCAGTGTAGCTGAATTTCCACTTTGGCATCACCTGTTCAACCACACAAGCCATTATTAGCAAACTAGCACTTTTATTTTTAATCTAACTCCTCTTCCAGATCTTTTACAGCAGTCAGATTGCCATTCATTAATAAAATCAATCCTGATATGATATGATATGATATGATATATGATATCCTGATATGGTTTAAATAAAACATGTCCAGTCATGCTGCCACAGTACCAAAGTATGTTTTTTTGTTAATAGGGGAAGACCACAGAATCCAACAACAAACTAGTGACTGTCCCAGCTCCTGCACAGTTCTGGTAGTACTGAGTCCCTCTAAATAAGGAAGCAACAATGCTTTTTCTTTTAATTGACATCATCTCAAGGACAGCATGTGCATACCCGACTAATCTTAATGCTTTGTTTAGAGACTTAATGCAATTTCTTAGTGATTACAATAAAAAAATGTTTAAAAGCTTATTCAAAAGTTCAGAACATATAGGCATTCTGAGACATTCATGTTAGAATTGTGCAAATAACAAGACATTTAAAGTTTTTACTTCGGGGTCTATCCTGTGCCCCCATTCTTATACAGTGGTGTGAAAAAGTATTTGCCCCCTTCCTGATTTCCTCTATTATTGCATATTTGTCACACTGGATGTTTTCAGGTCTTTAGACAAAATGTAATATTAGATAAAGGGAACCTGAGTGAACAAATAACACTTGTTTTTTTTTTTTTATTTCACTTATTTAATGAAAAAAAGTTAACCAACACCAATTGGCACTGTGTGAAAAAGTAATTGCCCCCTTACACTTAATAACTGGTTACGCCACATTTAGCTGCAATGACTGCAACCAAACACTTCCTATAATTCAATATCAGTCTTTCACATCGCTGTGGAGGAATTTTAACCCACTCTTCCTCGCAGAACTGCTTTAATTCAGTAACATTTGGTAGGTTTTCAAGCACGAACTGCTCGTTTCAGGTCCTGCCACAGCATCTCTATTGGGTTTAGTCTGGACTTTGACTAGGCCACTCCAAAACTTTAATTTTACTTCTTTTTCGCCATTCTGATGTGGACTTGCTTTTGTGTTTTGGATCATTGTCTTGCTGCATGACCTAACTACGCTTCAGCTTCAGCTGACGGAAGGATGACTGGTAGGGACACTGGTTTACCGGGATTGAGAAAAGGCATATTCCATTTTGCACATTGTAAAAATGGTATTGTCACTGTGTTCGTTAAGCCAAAATCCGCTACCGTATTTGGTTTTGTGTACTTTATTTAACAATTTTAACTCTGCTAACATGCATTTTAGCAATTTTGATTTCCACTATTACACATCCTTCCATCCTTGTACCAATTTAAAGTTATTTTAGGTACAAGATGTGATGGTAGCAGCAACACTACAGCCCCATTCCTAAGGTGTAATGGAAGCAGCACAATGGCCCCATCCTCAGGTACTATGGCAGCACCAACAGCACTATGACCCCATCCCTCTGGTGTGATGGCAGCAGCAAAAAGCACTACAACCTCCTTCCCTCAGGTGTGACAGAGAAGCAGCAGCATCGTGGCCCCATCCCTTAGGGTGTGATGGCAGTACTACATCTCATTCCTCAGGTGTGATAGCAGTATCAGCACTATGGCCCCATCCCTCAGGTGGGACAGCAGCAGTACTACATTCCCCATCCACCAGTGGTGATGGCAGAAGCACCACGGCCCCCACCCCTTCGGGCGTGATGGCAGTAGCAATAATGCAGTCCACATCCCTCTGGGGTGATGGCAGTAGTGGCAGCACTATGACCCCCTTTCTTCAGCACCCACACCCCACATGCACAAGTTACAAATGACTTGGTCTCTTTGCCTGTTAGAATTCAGATGTGACTTAATCTGAACCATCACCGCTAAGGTGGACTACCTTTGTTTTTTCCTATCTATAATTTAACTGCCTGAATTAGATTTCTGCCTGTGAAACTGCTGACCAGGGTTAGGGAACAGACTTGGGTGTTGGAGGGCCAGCTGGTGGGTGAAGGCTTGAGTGTCCAATGACCACTCACCTTCTCCTGGGAGGGAGGGTGAGTTCATGGCTCAGCATTTACTGGCACCTGGTGGAGGTCAGAGGCACGACAACATGTCAGCCCTCACTGCAGTAGGGAGCGTGACAGACGTCGGCTTGTGCCTTGACATCGTGTGGCCTGTCACGCTCCCAAGAAAATGGGAAAACACCCACTGACCCAACTGAAGGAACAGCTGTTGGTCCCTCCATAAGCCAGAATCCCTAGACATGTGCCGTTCTGACCTCTCGCCATGCCCAGGATACACTGGAAGCTCTTTAGGGCAATTCTCCTCCCCAGGTAGCCTTCCACAGGGGTAGGGGCCCACTCAATGAATGGTTACTTTGTGTTACCTGGCAGCACAGCAGTAAGGGGTAGTGGATGGTGGCTGGCACTCAGCAGTGATGGTAGGGGGCCTTAGCAGACTTGAAGGAGTGAGTGGCCAGGGGGTTAAAAACTACTTGAATTTGCTTCTTTGAAATAAAGTGTCTTCACCTAAAAAATCCACAAGTGATTAGTGGAGGATGTTCAAATGGATTTATGCATCTACCAGACATGTGGATGCTTTTTTTTTTCCCTTGTTGTCCATGAAAAGGGTGTCTCCCAGTTTTCATGTCTTTGTTCAGATGTGAATTGAGCACCACTCTGCCCACCAGCATCATACAGCCCCTGGGGTCTTACCTTCTGTATGTCATTGACTGTGCTTTCAAAATCCACTGGCCAAACATAAGTGCACTTAAATACTTAACATTTGCTTTTTGTTGAAGCAGTCTATCAGAAAACATTTTGTTGTCACAGAGACTGAAACAGTAGGGGGAGAAAAGCTACAAATGATCCATTTCACCTAAATGGGGTGCTAACTATGAAGTATTTTCATAAGTAATAAGGCAGTTTCTTCTTTGTGAGCATACTTTCATTCAGACTAGTTTTCATTCAAACAACTGAGGATTGTGGATGGCCCTACTGGTTATAAACCTGAATAAGCTAGTTGGTAACAGTGATCCTGCATTTAGCAGTCTACAACCTAGATGCTTATATGCAAAGAATACAATAAACACCTGACTAAAATCTAAAAACAAGGTTATAAAACTCATAAAATGTATCTGAACATTTATCTTTACCTATACAAAATCATTTCAGCCCAAGTAAAACTCAAGTAAATTACATGGCACCCTGACTACTATTCTATGATGTAGTAAACATATATTGGTATTTTTTTTTTATATTCTTTGTAAAGCAGGTAAGGCCCACTAGGCAGGACTGTCTGTTTTCAGGAGTGGCCTAGAAGCACTGGGAGGTTAAGTGACTTGCTTGGGGTCACACAGTATGCAAGTGGAGGTTGTGGGAATCAAACCCAAGTCTGCTGGATGTACCCAGTTCATTCACAGCTTGTTACTCTAACCACTAGGCATGGGTGGTTAAACTGAATGGCTGATTACAACAAAGCAGTGCGGTGATTTCCTTACTGACTGTATATGCAGCAAAGCAGAAAGAATGCAAAGCACAGCATCATTCATTTTATGATGCTGAAATCTGGGTCGGCATGCTGGCGCTGCGGTATCACTACTGCTTGCAATGCCAGCAACCCAGGGTCAGAAGCGAACTCGGGTTGCTGGAGGTCTGGCCAGGGAGTAGGATCGAGCACCTGGGGAACTGCTCTCCTCCTTCAGGGAGGGTGGGCTGCAGGTCCTGCTGCTTTACCACCACCTGTGTGACCACGGGTGGTGATGCAATGGTGCTGCAGAGTGATCAGGAGGGGAGGACCCTAGCCAAGATCTGGAGCAGTGGCATGTCTCTATGTGACCTACCTCCTTGGATCTCCTCTAGTGCCAGTGCCCTCAGGGACAGAGACCAGAAAACCAGGAACAATCGCCCCACATCGGCCACTGGCAGAAGGGATCCAGGTGCCCCAGACTTCATAACCAGTCTCCATGAGGGACCCACTGGGCTGCCCGATGTACACTAAGGAGTGTGGAGGGTGACTTAGGTCCCCTCCTTCCACCTGGCAGTAGTACAAACCCAGGCAGGATAGGGGCAGGACTACAGGAGCTCCTGAGCATTACCTGGGGGTGAAGCTAAGGGACACCCAGCTTGAAAAGTGGAGACTGATGCTGTGAGAAGGGGACATAGAAAGAGAAAATAAAATTAAAAAAAATTTAAAAAAATGCTGAAATCTTAGAGATTCTGTGCAGTGACATGCAATTTCCGTGAGGCACCGGTACAAGAATTCAAAATCCGTAAACCAAGCAGGATTCCGTGATTGTTACCGGTGTTACCGGTTAAAATGGAAAACCAGGGTCCCTGATGACTGGACATTCTCCTTAAGAATTTTCTGGTACAGAGCAGAATTCATGGTTCCTTTAATTATGGCAAGTCATCCAGGTCCTTAGGCAGCAAAGCATCCCCACACCATCACACTACCACCACCATGTTTGACTGTTGGTATGGTGTTCTTACTGTGGAATGCTGTGTTTGCTTTACGCGAGACATTATGGGATCATGTTGTTCAAAAGTTCCACTTTGGACTCATCTGTCCATAGAACATTTTCCCAAAGGCTTGTGGATCATCCAGGTGCTTCTTGGCAAATGAGATACCAGCATTTATGTTCTTCTTGGTTAGCAGTGGTTTCCGCCTTGCTACTCTCACATAAAGCCCATTTTGCCCAGTCTCTTTCTGATTGTGGAGTCATGAACACTGACCTTAGCTGAGGCAAGAGAAGCCTGCAGTTCTTTGGATGTTGTTTAGGATCCTTTGAGACTTCTTGGATGATTTTACACTGCGTCTTGGAGTAATTTTGGCAGGCCGCCCTCCTGGGAAGGTTCACTACTGTTCCAAATGTTCTCCATTTGGAGATTATGGCTCTCACTGTGGTTCGATGGAGTCCCAGAGCCTTAGAAATAGCTTTTGTAACCCTTCCAGACTGATAGAGGGCAACAAAATGTTTTCTGATCTTTCAGGAACTTCCTTTGATCATGGCATAATGTGCTTGTTGAATCTTTGTGCTGGCAATGTGACTCTGATGGTAAGGGCCAAAATAAGTGAGGTTTATATTGAGCAGGGCTGGCTGTAATCAAGCCTGGCTGTGTTCAATCAGCTGACTCTAATTATCCCTTTAATTGGGTTGATTTAACTAGGGGCAATTACTTTTTCACACAGTGCCAGTTGGTGTTGGTTAACTTTTTCATTAAATAAATGAAATAAGTAAAAAAGTGTTATTTGTCCACTCAGGTTCCCTTTATCTAATATTATATTTTGTCTAAAGACCTGAAAACATCCAGTGTGACAAATATGCAATAATAGAGAAAATCAGGAAGGGGGCAAATACTTTTTCACGCCACTGTATGTCATGGGCTTGATTTTCAAAGCCCCAAGAGTGCTGTAAGCCCCTGGTGAATCAATCATTTGGTGCAAGTTAGACTAGCTTTTCCCTTGTATAACTTGCATCATTTGGGGGACCTTTTTTACAAGGCTTGGCACAAGCTGCTATAAACTGAGGAAACTGTTGCAACTGTGACCGGTGTACTAAAATCAGGTATAGTTGCATCAAAGGAGTTTGGTGCAACTGCACCAAAAAACTGGTGTGCCACAATGCTTGATGGAAATCCTATGTCAGCCTTTAAAAATTTCACCCCTATGTCTTATAATAAGTTATGAGTGAATAAGAAATGTAGATTTAGGGGGCCAGATATTCAAACATTTGCCTGGGTGCAAAGCCTAGTTTGAGCACACAAAATGGGCTTTGCATGCATGTCCCATATTCAAAAGCCCAGTAAGTGCAGGCAAATAGTGTTTGCACCCAGGCAAATTTTGGAAGGTGGGGAGCAATACAAATTGAGGGGTGAGGACCTGAATATTGTCACAGTCCACTATTCAGAATATTTGCACTGCACAAGAGTGTTTTGTGTGGTTCTCTTGTGTGGCGCAAATACCACTGATCTAAACCACAACTTACTCCTGTGTAACCCTAGTGGTTTTTGGAGGAAGTGTATCAGCCCCCTGACCCCCAACACAGTAGTCTCTGCTATCTATTGATGCCCCCCACATCCCAATCCCATGTATAGTAACATAAAGCCATTCCCTGGGGTCTAGCGGACCCTCCTTTCTATCCCTGATCCCCTGTATAAAAATTTAAAGCCATTCCCTGGTGTCTAGCAGACCACCCAGCTTGGCAGGTAGTGCCCCAATACCCTGCTCCCCATCCTGACCTCAAGCCACTGACTGGCACAGCTCTCTGCCATGGCCAGCCACTGACTAAATTGTCAATGAGTGCATACTCTAGAATCAGCTGTTAAAGTACATTATGATGGATAGCTCAGTTGGCAGTGGTAGAGAGTAGTGGGCTGTGCCAGTCACCAGTTCAGGGTTGGAATGGGGAGCAAGGTGGTGGGGCAATTCCTGCCAGCATAGGGTGGTCCACTAGACACCAGGGAACAAATTTAAAGTATTATACAGAGGATAAGGGATAGGGAAGGGGTTACACTACACACCAGGGAATGGTTACACATTATTATACAGAGGATCAGGGATAAGGAGGGGGTCCACTAGACACTAGGGAATGGTTTTACATTATTATACAGGGGATTGGGATGGAGGGAAACACTGGGCACCAGGAAATGCTGTTCTTTTATTATACAGGGGACCAGCATGGGGTGACCACTGAACACATGGGAAATTGAGAGTTCATATTGGGCATGACATCAGGTGAGGGGAGGGACCTCTGGACATCAGGGAATAATTATTTAAACATCAGGCATGGGTGCAGTTGGGGGGAGGGACCACTGGACACCAGAGGATTATACTTTACACATCAGGCATGGGTGTGGGTGGGCAGATGGCCCACTAGACTCATCTCCAGACTGAGTTGGCCAGGATTTTTGGGACCTCCTCTCCCACCCAGGGACCACCAGGGTCACTGCCATTGTCTCAGAGGTTGCCAAGAAAGAGGAGAGGTTGTACCACAGTGGGCTTAGGAAGGGTGAGGTTGGTGGAACAGAGGAGCATCCCTTCAATTGTACCTCTCCACAATTTCTATGCCATTCTGGAAAAGTGTGGTTCCTCTATGGGGGCACCCACAGTGGAGACCAAGGAGGATGCTAGGAACCTCCACAAAGGAGACCCACAGGAGGGTGGCATGGGACCCCACAGGGGAAGAAAACAACTCCTGGTGGGGGACTCCATTGTTAGGAAGGTAGAACTGGGGGAGGAAGGGGAGACAGAGGTAGGGTGCCTGCCAGGCACCATGGCTTGGAGGAACAGGGAGCAAATCTTCAGGATCACAGGAGCAGCTGCACAGGGGAGGGAGCGGGATGTCATTGTCCACCTATGGACAAATGACATGGCTAAGAAAGGGATCAGAGCAGTACAAGAAGCATTTGTGGAGATGGGGAGGGGCCTTAGACAAATAGCACACACGGTAACCTTCTCGGAAGTGCTGCCAGTCTATGGCATGGATGAGGCTAGGGTGCTGCACACCATGGGATTCAATCAGTGGTTGAAAAACTGATGCACAGCTCAGGGAGTTGGCTTCATTGGGGACTGGGGGTCCACCTGGACGGATGCAGGCCTATACTGGCATGATGGTCTGCATCTGTCCAGGAGGGGAACTAGGATCCTTGGTGATAGGTTTACATACTTCATTGGCAAGCATTTAAACTAGCAAAGGGGGGAGACACTGGAAAGGAGCAGGGAAATCCTAGCCTCCCCAAAAAATCAGGGTACTAAGTGAGGTAGACACCAACATAGAGATATCAATAGGGAGAAGCGCAGGGGTAAATGGAGAAAGTGACAAACGCAATAAGGATAGGGATGGGGCCAAAAGAGGTAAGGCCATCAAGAAATGGAGGGTAACGAGTACCAACGCCCATAGTCTGGGAAACAAGCTCCCTGAATTGGTGGCCTTGATGAAAGAGGGATGCCTGGATATTGTAGCAGTCACAGAAACATGGTACACAGAGAACCATGACTGGGATGGTAACATACTAGGGTACACAACCTACAGGAGAGACAGGGAGGGCAGAAGAGGGGGAGTAGCTCTCTATGTAAGGGAACGGATAAAAGCAACTCAACAAAAGAGTAAACAAGGAGGAGAGGAGGCACTGTGGGTCACCTTAGAGACTGGAAATGACACCACAATCCGTACATGGGTTGTATACAGACCCCATGTCAGGGGGAAGGAATGGACAAGGATATGATAGAAAGCATCATTAGGATGGCAGAGAAAGGGGAGATACTGTTGATGGGGGACCTTAATGTGCCAGATGTTAACTGGAGCACCTTTGCTGCAGCCACATCCAAAAGCAGGGCCATTCTTGATGCCCTTCAGGTGGCATGCCTCAGACAGCTAGTTTTGGAACCTAATCATGAGGGAGAAATCTTAGATCTTGTACTCTTAAATGGGGACAGTGAGAGGATCTCAGATCTAGAAGTGGGCAGCCATTTGGGAACAAGTGACCACCAAACAGTGTGGTTCATGATAAACTCAGCTACAGAGTAAAGCCATACAAAAGTGAAGGTTTTGTACTTCAGGAGGGATGACTTTTGCAAGATGGGAGAGTGCCTTAGAAAAGCATTAGCAAACAGGCTAGAAGGAGGGGTGCAGCAACAATGGGGAAATATCAAAACTGCCATCACAGAGGCAACAAGCCTTTGTGTGAAGCAAATAAACAAATCAAAATGAAAGAAAAAGCCACTATGGTTCTCAAAAGAAGTGGCGGTGAAAGTTAGGGAGAAAAAGATAGCATTTAGGAAGTATAAGGAAACACAGAAGGAGCAGGACAGAGAACTATACCAGTTAAGGCAGAAGGAAGCAGGGAGGGTAGTCAGAGTAGCAAAGGCACAAACTGAGGAAAAGATAGCCAACTCATTTAAGAAGGGGGATAAAACCTTTTATAGGTATATCAGGGAGCGTAGAAAGACAAAGGGAGGGATAGTGAGGCTGAATAGAATGGATGGTGGGTGGGCAGAGAGTGACAGTGAAAAAGCAGGGATACTGAATGAATGCTTCTGTTCAGTATTCACAAAAGAGGAAGCAGGGGAGGTGCCTAATCCCATTAACAGAAGCACTCTGGAGAGGAGGGTCGATCCCAGTCCTTTCACAGAAGAAAGGTTTCTGAAAGAACTCCTAAAACTGAAGGTGGAAAAAGCAATGGGGCCAGATGGAATTCACCCCAGAATTCTAAAAGAATTAAGCAGAGAACTAATGACACCACTGATTACCCTTTATAACAAATCATGGGAGGATAGTGTGGTACCTGAGGACTGGAAGAAGGCTGATGTGATTCCCCTTCACAAAAGTGGGAGCAAGACAGAGGCAGGAAACTACAGACCTTTCAGTTTGACCTTTGTGGTAGGGAAAGTGATGGAATCACTTCTGAAAGAAAGAATTGTTGAGTACCTAGAGTCCAGTGGGGCACAGAACCCAAGGCAGCATGGGTTCACAGTGGGAAGGTAGTGTCAGATGAATCTAATTGATTTCTTTGACTGGGTGACCAAAGCAGTAGACCAGGGAGGGGCTGTGGACATGGCCTACCTAGACTTTAGCAAGGCATTTGACACAGTCCCACACAAAAGATTAGTAGTCAAATTAACTAGCCTTGGAGTGGGTCCCAGGTTGGTAGCCTGGGTAAACATTGGCTGAACAACAGAACACAGAAGTTAATTGTAAATGGAGTCCACTCAAGAAAGAGGGGTTACTAGTGGGAATTAGGGTTTCAGGACTGGTCCAGTCCTTTTAATGTCTTTATAAGTGACATTGCAGAAGGACTGGAAGGAAAAGTATGCCTTTGCAGATGACACAAAGATCTGCAACAGGGTTGATACACAAGGAGGCATGGAAAGGATGAGAAAGGACTTGGCAAGGTTGGAGGAATGGTCAGAAGTATGGCAGCTTGGATTCAATGCAAAGAAGTGCAAAGTAATGCAACTGGGAAACAAAACCCAGGGAAGATTACACAATGAGGGGGAGGTAGTAACAACAAAATGGAAAGGACCGGGTAATCATATCAGATGACCTTAAGTTTGGCAAGCAATGTGAGAAGGCAGTAGGGAGGGAGGGCTGGGGGATACTGTGATGTATAGGGAGAGGCATCACCAGCAGAAAACAGGAAGTTGTTGTCCCCTGTACAGACAGTTGGTGAGACCCCATCTGGAGTACTGCGTCCAGTTCTGGAGACCCCATCTCAACAAGGACATAGACAGGATAGAGGCAGTTCAGAGGAGGGCGACTAAAATGGTGCAGGGTCTGCAAGAGAAGCCATACGAGGAGAGGCTAAAGGAGCTTAATATGTATACCCTTGAGGAAAGGAGGGAGAGGAGGGACATGATAGAAATGTTTAAGTACCTCAGTAGAATCAAAAAATCCAAGAGGGTAGCATCTTTCAGAAAAAGAGATGTGCAAGAACAAGGGGTCACAATTTGAAGATAGAGGGGGGACGGCTCAGGGGCAATGTGAGGAAGTATTTTTTCACAGAGAGAGTGGTGGACGCATGGAACAGCCTTCCTGAGGAGGATGTGGGGTCTAAAACTGTGGGAGAATTCAAGAATGCATGGGACAGACATAAGGCAATTTTTGTGGGGGTAGGAAGAAATAGGCTGTTAGTTAAATAGGATCTGCAGCTTATCCTGTAGGTAGAGAAATGGGCAGACTAGGTGGACCAAGCGGTCCTTATCTGCCATCAAAGTCTATGTTTCTATGTCTAGCTTCTATGTTAGACACCAGGAAAAGAGTGATGTTTAATATCAGGCCAGTGATAAGCAGGTGGGGATGACTAGCATCAGGGAAAGATTTATATTTAACATCAGGCAGGTGATTGACAGGGGAACCACTAGCACTAGGAATAACTCTCTAGGACTGGGAAATTGGGGGGTGGCAACACACAATTCAGTTTTTCTCCACATGCAGACGATACCATAATGGGCATGCAAATGTCCCCTTAGTGCCTTGCATGCCCAATGGGCTCATTTGCATGGATCCATTTGAATATCAGAAATTTAGTGCAGGTGCAAGCCGTTGTGACACCCTTTTTTGGGGAATCATTCTCTGTCCAGAGCCTAAGTGGCTTAGTGTTGGGCCAACATGGTCCTATATTCAGTTTTATAGAGCCAGTGTGCTATTCTACTGAACACAGTATTCCCAGGCAACGGGGCAAACACAAGACACAGTGCAAATTTTTGTCTTCACTTTGTGCCTCTTTGAATATCAGTACCCAGGTGTTTTATAACAGAGCAGGATAAAAAAAATACATGGCTCATAGTTTATCTTAACAGAGGAAAAAGCTTAGTATTTTCTTAACTAATTGTATCTAATGCAAAAGTTTAAACAGGGAGTGACTTTGGACCTGGTACTCAACAACAGGGACAGAATTATAGACGCAGAAGTGGGGAGCCATCTGGGATCAAGCATATTAGAGTAAGGTGTGGTTCAATGTAAGAACAGCAGAATAGTCAAACTACATCAAAGCAAGGGTTCTGGATTTCATGCAGGCTGACTTTGCAAAGATGGGAGAATGTCTTAGGAAATCACTAGCAGAGAAGCAGAAATGGGGATGGATGCGCAATTGGAGAATCTTAAGGGAGCCACAGTGGAGGTGCCAAGCCATTGCATTAGGCAAGTAAGCAAAACAAAGAGAAAGAAAAAAATATTATGGTTCTCAAAGGGAGTGGTCGAGAAGGTAAAGGCCAAAAGGGTGGCATTCAGGTAGTACAAGGAAACACAGAGGGAAGAAGATAGGGAACTGTATCAGGAAAAGCAGAAAGAAGCAGGGAAAGTTCTCAGGAATGCAAAGGCACAAACAGAAGGAAAAATAGCCCAGGCAATAACAAAAGAGGACAAGAACTTTTTCAGGTATGTTAGTGAAAGAAAAAAGACTAAGAGTAGGATTGTGAGACTAAAAAGAGAAGGAGAGACATGTACAGAAGGAGACCCAGAAAAAGCAGAAATCTGAACAAGTATTTTTGTTCAGTATTCACAGAAGAAGGGGAAGGGGAGGGACCGAAGTTAGGCAATGGAAGTGCCACTGGGAGGGAGGTGGATACCAGTCCATTTAAGGATGAGAAAGTCTTAAAGGAACTCACTAATCTAAAAGTGGACAAGCAATGGGGCTAGATGGGATACATCCCAGAGTATTAAGAGAACTCAGGGAGGTGCGGGCAGCACCACTGACATCCCTGTTCAACAGTTCACTGGAAACAGGTGTTGTACCAAAGGATTGGAGGAGGGTGAATGTAGTACCTCTCCACAAAAATGGGAGCAGGGAAAAGGCTGACAATTACAGGCCAGTCAGCCTGACCTCAGTGGTGGTTAAACTAATGGAATCACTACTAAAAGAAAGGTCTGTGCTCTATCTCAAATCCAGCAGAGCACAGGATCAATGGCAGCATGGATTTAGAGTGGAAAGATCTTGTCAAACAAATCTGATAGATTTCTTTGACTGGTGACTAGGGAGGTGGATCAGGGAATGGCAGTGGATGTGGCCTACCTGGATTTCAGCAAGGCATTCAACGCCATCCCACATAGGAGACTAGTAAACCGGGCAGCCTGGGAGTGGGTCCCAGTGTGGTAAACTGAGTCAAAGATTGGCTGAGCAATAGGACACAGAGGGTTGTGGTGAATGGAGTTCAGTCCAGAGAGAGGGGGGTCACCAGCAGGGTCCCGCAGGGATCAGTGCTTTGACCAGTCCTCTTTAATGTCTTCATAAGCGACATCACAGAGAGGATGGAGGTGAAGGTGTGTCTCTTTGCAGACAACATGAAGATCTGCAACAGGGTTGGCACTCCAGGAGAAGTGACCTAAGCAAGCTTGAGGAGTGGTGAAGGGGGTGGCAGCTAAGATTTAATGCAAAGAAATTGTGATGACCGGGAAAAGCACACTGAGCCGAGGCTCATTTCCAGGTGTGACCTGATCATGCACATGGGGTTCAGAAATGCAGTGGAGGAGTACGTGATGGGAGAGTACTGATGGCCACCAAACAAGAAAGGGACATGGGAGTAATCATATCCAATGATCTAAAGGTTACCAAACAATGAGAGAAGGCTGTGAGGAGAGCCAGTGGAATGCTGGAGTGCATAGGGAGAGGTATCTCCAGCAGAATGAAGGAGGTCGTGATGCTATTGTATAGAACATTGGTGCAACCTCATCTACAGCACTATGTTCTGTTCTGGAGGTTGCATCTCCAGAAGGACATACTGTAGACAGAATAGAAGCGTTTCAGAGAAGGATGACAAAAGTGGTTCAGAACTACACCAAAAGTCATATGAGGGAAGACTGGAGGATGTCAATATGTATTCCCTGGAGGATTAGAAGAGAGATGGGGGATATGACAGAGACTTTTAATTACCTTAAGGGAGTAAATAAGGTGCAAGAGGGTAGCATCTCTCAAAAAAAAGGATGTTCTTGGAATGTACTTCCAAAATGTTTACCATTTTTCACAAATTGTATTAAATGTGTGTGTTATTGTGTTTGCACGTAGCAAAGTTGGAAAAATATCAATAAACAATTTAACGTTAAAACAAAAAAAAAGATTTTCAAGAAGAAGGGGCCATGATATGAAGATGGGTCGAGTAGACTTATGGGGTAATGTGAGAAGTATTTGTTCATGGAAAGGTGGTGGATCCATGGAACAACCTTCTGGCAGAGGTTGTAGGGGCCAAAACAGTAGGGGAATTCAAAAATGCATGGGACTGACATAAAGGAACTTTAGTGACAGGAAAGAGAGGATAAGTTGCAAATCATTTAGGATCTGTGGTATATGAAGCAGATAGGGAAAATGGGCAGACTAGGTGTGCCAAGCAGTCCTTATCTGCTGTCAAATTCTTTGTTTCTTTGTAAACAGTTCCCCAAAAGGTTTGGATCGTTCTTTTTTCTATTTTTCTTTTACTGTTGTTTACCCTGGAGAGCACATTGAGCATCCTTGCACTTTTTCAAGTTTGTCTAGCATTTACAAACAGTAAAAAATATGAAACAAAACAAAGTACCATACAAACAATGGTAGATGAGGGTGCAGATAAACTACAGTGGAGGGAGTACAGGTGTATCAAATATTATGGATACAACATGATGCAGAGCAGTGCATAGAGAGAATTACATAAGTACACACATTGGTAGTGGATGAGTGCAAACTGAATTACAATAGGGATGGGTACATCTGCAGATGTGGGAGAAACACTAGTATGCAATACAATGCAAACAATAGTAAATGGTACAGACAGAGTAGAAAAAGAGAGATGAGAACAGGTAAAATTAAGATGGCATGACTACTGATTAACACATAAATGCAGCAAGTGTCTTTGCATGGAAGTGGAGAGAAACTCAAGGTGTGGGAAAAGAGAGGGAACAGAAACATGAGATCTGGTTACCTACTGTACACTCCGTTATCGTGTAATGGAACCTGTAATCTCATACTCCAAATTTGGAAAGATACCACAGGTGCTTAAAAAGATAGTCTTAGAGTCCTGTGTTTAACACAATATTGATGTCCATGATTTTAAAAACATGTCAGTACTAAATTGTGAAAAACAATTTTTCCAGATTATGTACATCTCCATTTGCGTAGGCTTTATACAATTAACTACAAAAGAACCCCAGAGCAAATGCCCTGAGGCATGGGTTATCAAGAAGGATATTGGTCTTACAGTCAGGTTTTAAAGAAAAACACAATTTCCCATACCCCAATGATGCAAAGCATCATGGGAAACATATGCAAATCCCCATGAGAGAAGTTGAGCCAGTCCAAATTCTCTCATGGGGATTTGCATATCTTTCCCATAATGCTTTACATTATTAGGGTATGTGCAATTGTATTTTTCTTTATACAATTAATGTACATAAAGTTTTACTCTTGATACAGTCATTTCTTCAGATTGAAAATAAGAACTTTATTTCTAGATCATTGAGAACGTGAGAAATTTATTACAGATATAAGAAGATGAAAAGAGAAATGGGATATGAAGCAGGCTGAGGAAGTTAAAGCTTTAACCAAAATGTATCGCCTTTAGAAAGCCAGTCACCCTCCCCAATACATTTTTGATATATAGAGGATAATAGGAAAATTACCTTTTCCTTAGGAGACCCATAGAGGGTTCATAGTGTTTGGCTTCATCATGTTATTCTATGTGAACTGTATAAGGGACAGATAATGAGGTTTGACTGGGTAAGAGGCAAACACTGTTGTCTCAGTGCCCGAGCCAATGGGGGTAGCCCAGAAGATTAGAAGGAAGGATAATAAGGGAAGGGATGGGGGAAGGGGGTGGCGATAGGTTGACTCAGTGATAGGAGGGGCTGCAGGGAATGATGAGGTAGGCATGACCTCACAAAGGGGGAGGGGCTGGCACTGGAAGATCCAGGCAGCCCATTGGCCAAAAGAGAGAGAGAGAGTGGGGACAAGGGGTTTAAAAGGTGCCACCTGGCCTCAAGCCGACCTCTTTTTTTCTCTGCTACTTAGAGCTTTTGGTTTCTGAGCAGCACATCAGATTGGCAGATATTTTTTTGATTAAATACAAAGCAAATGTTACAGCAACTTGTAGCAGTTAAAAATGTTTAGGTTTGGCTCAGCATTCCTAGTTAAGACTTAATATATATATATATATCTATACAGTATATATATATATATATATATATATATATATATACACACATATATATATATATTATTTGGTAATGAGCAATTCCTGGGACCATTTGTAGCAAGCAACTGGATTTAGTGAGGAATATTCAGCAGAATATCAGGTAAGGTTGCAATTTCAGTGTACAGCAGGGCTGCTGGGTAAGAGAAGGGTTTTTCCTCTGGGTCATCCTCTGGGAAGCAAGTCCAGCTGCAGCTTTGGTTGCTCATTTTTGTGGCTAGTAGTTTGTAGTTAGAGATGAAATGGTAGAGGTTTATTTGTTTTTCTGGCAATGGGAGGTTTAAGCTGAATAATGTTTTTTTACTGGCTAGGGTTCCCTGATTAGGTTTGTGGCTTGGACCCAGATCCGTGGCATATCAGGTGGCTGGCCAGTGGCCTGATGACCATTTAGACACTTGTTGTGAAGGATGCAGATGGTTGTCTGGGAGAGGCCACATGACACATGACTGCCAAGTTTGAATCCTTTGGCTCCCGCTGTGTTTTTTGAGCAGGCAAGGATAGCCAGAGGACCCCTGGAGATGGTGGTGGGGGTATGCCATGTGGCATCAGTCACAGGGAGCGGCCGCGGATAGTCATACCCATTTGATGTTTCAGCCTGAGCTCCAAAATTGGGGGAATCTCCTTGTCGGTAAGCAGCCCAAACTCTACAAAAAAAAAAGTGAAAAAGGATGTCGGAATCATGAAGACATAGGCTTGGGGTCGGGAAGGTGGCAGCAGTTCCAGGGCACAAACAAGGAAGGGGCTAGCTTTAAGTACTCCAAGAGAAAAGGTTGGGGCATTTCGTTCATGGAAAATAAGATAGCAATAGAAAGTAAAGCATACAGTGCACTGCTGCGTCCTAAGCTGGGACCCATTATTAAGTGTTTTCTTGTTTGTTTATTTTGCACCAAAGAAATTAAGACCTGGGGGGGGGGGATGCCGGCCCAGTGGCGTGGAGGGCTGAGGCATCATGCCTTACCTCCTGCCACACTGGTGACCTATGTTTGCCTTGCGAGCGGGCTGCCAGGGGTCGGCTGGGGGGAGAGGATCGAGTGTCCTGAGGACAACTCTCCTCTCCCGGAGAGGGCTGGGATGGAGTCTGCTGCATGCCTGACCCTAGCAGAGGCTGGAGACTGGGCTCCCACGACTCACATGTAGGGGCTAAGCCACGCGGGCAGACACCGGTGTGTCACGCACGGGATCATGCGCAGTTCCCGCCATTGGCATCATTGCATGTTGCTGTGCCACACTCAGGTTAAGGGGAGAAAATCGGAAAAAGGCCCTTCAGCATGATGAATGTCGGTCGCCGCAGGCTCCGCTCCCACAATTGGCAGTAACCCCAGCACTGGATCCATTCCAGTGGGTTGAGGGATCCCCGCTGCCCCGCCATGGGGGGCAAGCTGTGTAGGAAAGTGGAGAGGCAAGCTGTGAGCAGGAGACAGCACTGGGCGACCTGGCAGGAGGGAGCGCTGTAGGGGAGGTAGGAGAAAAAAGAAAAAAAAGGAAAAGATTAACTGCAAAAAGAACTAGGGGGAGGAGGAAAAGGGTTGGCAGGTCTCCGGTGTGTATTTTCAGCAGAAGATTAAGCAGGACCTATCCATAGGGGAAAACAACAAAGGAGTATTCAGGCAAGTCAGCTATAGTGGAGCAGGGTTCAACAACAACAACAACAAAAAATGAGTGTGGTGTGTGGGCTTTTTGAGGAGCCCAGAAGCAAACAACGTGGCAGCCTCCATTTTGAGATACAACACATGGCAGCCACCATCTTACATGAAGGCACTCAGATGGGTTGGGGCATTTTCACAGGGCCTAGAATGGACAGGCTGAATATGCACCCTTAATGATCACAGAGAGTGCACAGATAGCTTCTAATAACACAGCCTTTACTTATGGGCAGTAGATCAGTGAATAATTAAACAAACAATAAAAGAAAAACCCAGATTTATCGGGTACATGGTGAGTGGGTATTTTTCATTGCCATGGAGGTCTCTGAATAGGATAAGACCTGGCCGTGGGAGGCCAAGCACATGTTTGTGGCACAGTTTATTGCCCATATAATGGTGATACAATTGGAAAAGAATGACCATGATAGGAAATAAAAATGCACAAAAGTTTTTTTTCCAAATTGTTTAACCAGGTGTAGCACACTAAGGTGAAAGCTTGTTTACAGGTGTGACCTGGGAGCAAAGGGAAATTAAGTGACTTGCTCAGGGTCACACAGTATGCAAGTGGAGGCTGTGGGATTCAATCCCAGGTCTCCAGATTTGCAACTCAGAGCCTTAAACCACTGCGCTATACTGCCTCCCAGCTATGCCTGTTTTAGCTGGGGGGAGGGGACTCTCTGAGGGGCCCCATTCAGGGAGGATCACTGCTTACCTCCACATTTAAAAAAAAAAAAGAAAATAATAATATATGTAAGTACAGATAAAAAACAAAACACAGAAATAGGGGGATAGTAAGAAGTTTTTTTGTACAGCCTGGTCTCAGTCACTGGTTCATGGCAACCCAATCACTCAAGGCATTTGGAGATGTTGAAGTACTGAAATACGTAACAGGCAATAAAGGCTAATTAGATGGCAATGTACAGGCAGTGCCCGAAGGCCAAGTGGGGAGGTCAACAAGGGTTAGAGGTTATTTGCCATAAAATGAAGAGACTAATATTTTTTTTTTGCTACTTGCAGCTGTTGACTATACCATGAAGACAGTAATCATGGCACCCAGAAAGAACTGTCTTTCAAAAGAGGAAGCATATAAGACTATTGTGGAGCTGGCAGACAAGGCCAATAAGATTTGGGAATTTGCGGAGGGCAAGGAGCCCGGTAAGGGTGAGAAGCAGACAGCTGGTGGGGGAAGGGGGACAAAGGGGGAAAGAGGCCACCACCATGGCCAGCCAACCCAGCTCCACCGGAGCCAGTACTGCCTTTGCTTTCTATCCTACAGCCAGCTCTGCTCCCCTGCCAGCTCTGGAGCTTCTCCCATGCCCCTACTGCTCACTTGTCTACCACCCACACCAGGCCCATTAGCACCTCTGCCTCCTCCACATTCACCTGTGAACCCACAGGCACCAGACAACAGTGGGCTCTGAAGCCCAGGGCCAGCACCCACACTGGATGCAGTGCCCAAGCCAGGTAATGATGGTTTGACCCTGGGTAGTAGCATAAAGGAATACATAGAGCAAATGATTGGTTCCTTAAGCGAAGATGGTTTAGGACAATTTGAAAAATTGGCAGACATAAAAAATGGAAAAGGTGAGGGAGCTGGGACTGAGAAGGACACGGGTCCAGGAGAGGGTATGGGAAAAAGGGAGGTGGGGATGCCAGGGATGAGGATAAGTGAGCACGTCCCATTAGGGATGAAGGAGAAGACTTGGAAAGGGGAATATGTTGATATTTTTGCATTAGAGAGTAAGGAGACAGTGGCGAATTATGATGAGAAAGAGAGTATAAGCAAAAAAGACATGGCAGCAGCCGTTGTCCTATTGAGGAAGGGGGATGAGGACAAGTCCTCAAAAGGGAAGACATGGGATGCATGATGCATTGGCTTCACCACCTATTTGGCCATAGTAATAGAGAAGAAGCCAGAGTTGGTGATATCCCTGCTCACGTATTCGCTGATAATACAAAAGGCTAAGATGAGAGGAGGGAATAACTGGCTGCAGTATGACCAGTTGTTTTGTCAGAGAATGGCAACTTTCAGGGATGTGAGATGGGATAGGAAACAATCAGACCTGTGGCTGGATTGCAGGACAGACACAGCCAACAGTGAAGGGGATGGGGGAAAAACTTACCCTTTCCCAAAAATGCAGTTGGGGCTATAATAGGACCTTTTGCTCATGGCCGCAATGCAGGTTTAAACACATGTGCTCCAAGTGCAGTGGGGGGGGACATCCAGCCTCCAAGTGCAGGACAACTTGGGTCAATGCAGGGCAGACAGTTTCCACCCATAACCAGTCCAATCAGCCCTTTCGAGGGAGGCACTCAGGTTTCAGGAGACAACAATGAGGGAGGGGGTTTAGGGAGAGGGGTTATAATGGAGGGTGGGGACAGAGTCAGTAAAGAGGGGCTGTAGGACAACCCTTACAGCGATAGCAGTACCTTCAACCAGGCAGTTACCACAATTAAGGTGAATATTTTAGAACAATGGGTGCAAAGATACCTTGACAGGGCTGCCACCAAAAAACTGGTAGAGGATTTCATGAGGGGAGTTAATCTGCAATTTAAGGGGCCATGGATGGCAAAATAGAAAAACAACTTAGGATCTATAAGGGGCAAGGAAAGACTGCTATTACAAAAAATTGAGAAGGAGAAAAAAGCCGGAAGGGTAGAAGGTCCCTTTGACAAGCTGCTGTTTCCTAATCTGAGGGTGTCTCCCTTGGGGTTAGTGTCTAAAAAACAGCTAGGGGAATATCAGGTAATACACCACCTGTCCTTTCCAGATGATGACTCAGTAAATGACTATATTGATGAGGAAGACAGGAAGGTAAGGTATGCCACCCTGGAGAAGGCCATACAGATCATCAGAGCCACCCCAGGGCCATAGTTGGCCAAGATCGACATTGAGGCTGCTTTTAGGTTGTTACCAGTGCAACCGTAGGACTGGGATCTACGGGGCTTCAAGGTGGGGAACCAGTACTATTTTGACAAGGCCATGCCCATGGGGTGTTCCATGGCCTGTGCCACATTTGAGCTCTTTAGCAGCTGCCTTCAATGGGTATTTCAGCAAAGGTCAGGCTACAGGGCAGTGACACATTACCTGGATGATTTCTTGTTAATCAGCAGGGGACAACAGGAAACAGAGCATATGTTGGCTTGTTTCCAATAAATTTACCGGGAACTCAGAGTACCCCTAGAGCTGGACAAGACTGAAAGACTGAGCCAGGTAATAGAGTTCTTAGGCATTTAAATAGATGTAGAGGCAGAGGCTATCCGCTTAACGGACAAGAAAGTAAAAAGGCTCAGGGATCTATTAGGGGAACACAGAAGGTGAAGGAGGGTCCAGTTGCATCAGGTACAGCAGCTGATCGGACACTTGAACTTTGTCTATACAGCAATCGGCCCGGGGCGGGCATTCACAAGATGTCTGGCAAGAGCCACAAAAGGAGCTACCAGACCACACCACTGGGTAGACATTTCGAAGGGAACCATGGATGACTTACAGGTATGGGAAACTTTTCTTTGGAATTTTAATGGTAGATCCTTTTGGCAGGATGACTGGGTTTTCAACACAGCCTTGGAATTATATACAGACACGTCAGGGGGCCTAGGGATGGGAGCTTATTTCAGAGGTAAGTGGTGTTCGGAGGCCTGGCCAATGGAATAGAGACGGAGAGGACTGACTAGGGACATCACACTATTGGAGAACTTGCCCATTTGGGTGTGCGCTTTAGTATGGGGAAAAGAACTATGCAACCAGAAAGTCATGTTCTGGTGTGATAATAGAGCAGTAGTCGAGGTGCTTAACAAAAGGGGGGTGATGTCGGAATCAGTCATGCGGGTGTTATGATAGCTAGTCTTACAGGGCTTGAAGTTGAATATGTCTTTTAGAGCTAGACATATTGACGGGATACAGAACACAGTAGCTGACAGTTTCTCCCATCTGCAGCTGGCCATCGCGCCGAGGGCAGAGGTACAAAATACACCAGTACCACTAGGCATTTGGGATATTGGCTGGAAGGAGCCAAATTGCTGTTTCATAACTCCTGGTCACCCAGGACCGTAAGAGTATATGAAGGGGCCTGGTGGATGTTCCAGACATTCAGAGAGGGACAGCACATGGAGGTAAGTGGGCCAGTCACTGGCGAACAAGTCAGAAAACACATAGTCTACAACTGGGAGAGAGGGGTGGCACACATAACCATGGGCATACACCTGACATTGATCAATGTGGTGTGTAGTCGGAGAGGATGGGGAACCTGACAAAAGTCGTCAGTCAGGAGAATGATGTAAGGTTGGGGGCACATTAGGGGTAGACCCGAGGACAGCAGACAGCTGGTATTGGGGTCATTAATACAGGGCCTATTGATAGCACTGTCCAAGATCTGCCAGTCAGCGGATGAGGCCATACTGCTTTACGGCCACATATTAAGTGATGTTCCATGCGGCATTTAGAATCAGTGAAGTCATAGGGCACAGAAAAGGGGCGGGGACAGGAGGACTGGGTTGGGAAGATACGGTCTGAGACTCGGGAGAGATAACTTTAACAATCAGATGATCGAAGATGGACCAGACAGGCACAGGGGCCAAGGTAAAGCTTGTCATGCAACAAAATAAGCAGGTATGCCCAGTCCAAGTGTTGTGGATGTACGCCACAGTGCAAAGGATCAGAATGGGCCGGCTGTTCAGGCACGGAGATAGGAAACCAGTGACAGGCTACCAGGTAGTGGCCTTTTAAAATAGGGGATGGGATTCTTGGGAGAGGACCAGAAGTAGTTTTCATCACATTCATTCAGAAAACAATTAGAAATGTGGATTTGCTGGCACTCATTTATTCATTGGGCAGAGAAGAGTGTCAAAGAAACCCAGGAGAAAGTAGCTGTACCAAGACCCAAGGCAATGTATAATTACATGGAGAGGAACCAGAGGGATGAGGTGGCAATAGCTATTACCTGCCTTACAGGAGATTGGGGAGACATGGCCTGCACCGGACAAGATCATTATTCATTGAGGAGGCAATGACATTGGCACCAGACCCTGGTTGGACATTTATTTTGAAACAAGAGACGATGTTGAGAAAATCAAAAAATGGTGGCCAGCAGTAACTCTAGTTTGGTCAGATGTAGTACCAAGGAGGCTTTGGTGGCATGCTCTCAGTCACAAAGCTATTGATAGAGCTAGGAGACATATGAACAACAGGGTAGGGGTGTTGTATAGATCCATGGGGGGGGTATAGTGATAAGGAGAGGTATTGAAGAACATGATGACAAATTTTACAGAGGGAATGGGGTCCATTATTTGAGTATGGCACCAGCATGTTTAATTCTGAAATTACAAATTGCGTGGAAGCCTGGAGAAAACAGATAGGCCAATAAGGAAGGCTGGAATGCCTGTCTTCTATCGCAAGCTGGAGACAGGCTAGTGGAAGGAGAGAAGTAAGCAAGGGGGGGAGGGAGAGACAGGCAGACTCAGAAGGCTGCAGAACTCCAGAAAATTCAAGACCAGTATCAGTGTACACCAGTACCGGGATAAGAAATGGAAGAGAGCAAAGAAGCCCCCAGCTGTACACCTGTGGGGAGAAGAAAGAAGGAACATGTTAAAATGTAAATATATAATTCTGTATATAAAGTGTGTGGAATGTAAAATTGGAATTGATGTAATACAGTAACGAGGATATGGGCATCGGATGTTGGACCATGATGATGATGTTAACTGTAAATCTTTACCTTATAATTAGTAAAATTATTGCTGATCTGAGCACCCACTAACAGCGTGTCTATGTCTTCATTGGTCCGGTAATCTGGGGACAATTAGGTTTGCCTGGGTAAAGGGCAAACACTGTTGTCTCAGGGCCACGGCCAATGGGGGTAGCTCAGAGGATTGGATGGGAGGAGAACAAGGGAAGCGGGGGAGGGGCGGGGATAGGTTGGCTCAGTGGTGGGAGGGGCCACAGGGAATAATGAGATAGGCACAACCTCACAAAAGGGGAGGGGCTGGCACTGGAAGATCCAGGCAGCCCACTGGCCAAAAGAGAGAGAGAGAGAGGGGCCAAGAGGTTTAAAAGGTGCCACCTGGCCTGAAGGAGCCCTCTTTTTTCTCTGCTACTTAGAGATTTTGCCTCCTCCCACCCACCCTACATTGAAGTCACTGGTCAGTCAGGCACCTGGAGTCGTGTACTGGGTCTGCCAAGGTGGATGGCAGAAGTGCTGAGTTTCTCAGAGAGACGTTAAAAAAAAAGAGGAATATACGTTCAAGGTACATGTTGAAAAGGATGATCAGGGGAGAGACAAGGTGGATGGCTGACTAATGAAGAGTGGAAGGAGAGAAGTAAGCAAGGCGGGGAGGGTGGGGAGCAGAAAAGACAGGTGGATTGAGAAGTCTGCAGAACTCCAGAGCATTCAAGACCAGTATCGCTGTACACCAGTACCAGGAGAAGAAATGGAAGAGAACAGAGCAGCCCCCAGGTGTACACCTGGGGGGAGAAGAAAGAAGGAACATGTTAAAATGTTAATATATAATTCTGTATATAAAAGTGTGTGGAATGTAAAACTGGAAATGATGTACTACGATAATGAGGATATGGGCATGGGATGTTGGACCATGATGATGATGTTAACTGTAAATCTTTACTTTATAATTAGTAAAATTATTGCTGATCTGAGCACCCACTAAAAGTGTGTCTGTGTCTTCACTGGCCGGGGAACCTGGGGACAAGTAAGATGTGCTCTATGTCATCCCCTTTTTCTAAACCATAATTACAATAAGGGGAAGGGTAGTCATTTCTATGTTGTTTACAATATAACAAATTAATTTAATATAGCTCCAATCTGAAACTTGTATAGAGCTTTTTCACTGTTTTGTCTGTAAGAAAGGTTAAATATATTGCCCTATAAAGATGATGTTTAAGAAATAGCTTCAATGAGGCCTTCCTGGGCTGATGCTTCCCCACTTCTTGAGTGGGTGTTGGCCGCCCTGGGCTGCTGTAACTCCCAAACATAGCCCTCAGTCCTGACAAGTCAGCCTGCTGCAGTACCTCCCTCTGCCTTACAGGCACCCACCAGTTTGAACTGTCCTCTCTTCCTTAAACTGCCTTAACCCTCTCATAAACTCATTGTACTTATAATAACTTGCTGATTTAGACTGTTTATGTTTATATTAATACTCCCCGACCCCCCCATCACATCGCAGGCTGCCACCCACCCACATCTGCTGCATGGATCCTGGCCACACACAGCTATCATTACACAGACCCAGCATATTGTGGGCATGGAAGGATACCAATACCTCAAAGTGACGGTGCGAAATGGGACAGGACATCACATCTGGTAGGATGAGGCTTTACAAGTACTGTAACTTATTAGTTTTCTAAGGGAGAATATATTACAAGGAGCCGCACTTACCATAGTTGCAAACGCATTTGAACTCTGAGGGGAGAAGGCGCAGACCAGTGCATTGTTGCTTTTCCTAGACTCAACCGTGCACATGCAGTGTTTTCGCACAGCAATGTTTTGCACCGGGTGACCTATTTGCACACGATGAACTGCCCGCAATATATTTTCCCCCTTTATCTTTCTGGTGATATTAATGCACAGAACTGGTGGGGGGGGGGGGAGTGAATCAAACCAGTATTTTGGGGAGATAATGGAGGCATGAAGGTTTCAGTGGGAAGTAAGAGAAAGAAGTGATAGTGAGGAGTAAAGGGTGGAATGATGGATTCTGGAAGGAGAGTTCAGAGTGAAATGACAAAAGGAGTTGAAAAGGATGTCCAACCTGGAGATGGTGGATGTGGAGGTGCACCTGTACACAATGTCTGCATAATCAGAAAGTGGCAGGATTACCTTTGTAAGGAGGGTCCGATGAACAGTAAGGGAGTGGGCATCTTTGTTTCTATAGAGAACCCTGTGTTTAGGGCAGAGCTTGGAGTGAATATGGTTGACATGAGTTGTGAAATCCAGGTGACTGTTCAGCCAGACTCCAAGGTATTTGTAGGCTGGGACTATATCCAGAGTTTTGCAGTCGAAGGTGGTAAAGGCAGGGGTTGAGAGAAGTTTGACTAGTTTCTGGGTGGAGCTGAAATTCATGAAGACTGTCTTAGAGGTGTTAACCTTCAGTTAATTTGCCTCAATCCACTTCAGAACATGGGTGAAATTGAACTGTATCTGGGAGGTCATCACTGAGGCAGAGAGGCCAGAGTTATAAAGGATAGCATCATTAGCATAGAGGTGTATGTGGAAGGAGGAGAATATGGTGATGAGGTCATTGAGAAATATGAAAAGAGTATGGAGCTGATGATTGACCCTTGAGGCACTCCTGCTTGGATGGGGAGGGGGGAGTACATCTCCAGTTTGGATGCATTAACAGTGGTCAAAGAGGTAAGAGCCAAACCATTTGACTGAGAGTGGGGAGAGGTCTGCATGTTCTAGCCTGGTGAGTATGATGGGATGGGAAACAGATTCAAAGGCCTTGGCCAGATCTATAAATATAGCCAAGGTAAGGTGGCTTTGTTCCATACCAGTGAGAATGGCATCATTTACCCAAAGTAGGGAGGATACGGCTGAGTGTTTTTCCTGAAGCCCTACTAATAAGGGGACAGAAAATTTGTGGTGGTGAGGAAGTTAATGAGTCTGGTAAGGATGAAGGATTCTTGGAGTTTAGCTAAAACAGGGAGGAGGGAGATGGGGCAGTAATTAGCAGATTGGGAATGATCACCGCCTTTATGAAGCTGGATCACTTTGCCTCTTTCCAGGCCTGTGGTGCTGTGCCAAGAGAAAAAGAGAGATTAAGTAGATGGGAAGGGGAATAAGCAATGGCTGGGGCTGAGAGCTTAAGTATGAGGAGGTCAAGACCACCAGGGCTGGATTTGCATTGATTTAAAGACAGGAGAGCCCAGAGAACCTCCTTGGCTATGATAGTGTAGAGCTGAAATGTGTGTAGGGCAGAAGAGGATGGCAGTGCTATGGGAGGGGATATAGGGGAGTTAAGGGTATGCGGGGTGTGCTAAGGGGTGCAGGGGTGGACAAGGGTAGAGGGAAGGGCACATGTCATGAAGAAATTACTTAAGGTAGAGGCAATGTTGTGAGGGTCTGAGACAAGATTGTTGTTGATTAAGTGGGTGGGGGAGGAGTTGAGCAAGGGATTGAGAATGGAGGAGAGGGTTTTCCAGAATTTATGAGGAGAATTTAGGTTTTCTTGCAGTGTGATCTTAAAATAGCCAGATTTGGCATCCCTGATAGCTTTGGTGCAAGTGTTTCTCAGGACATGATAGGTGGAGAAGTCATTAGGGGAGAGTGAAGCTTTATAGTGAGCCCAAGAATGGTCATGGGAGTTGCAAAGCATGACACATGAGGGTTAAGGATGGAACTTGGACCTGGGGGTAATCATATCAGATGACCTTAAGGTTAGGAAGCAATATGAGAAGGCAGTAGGGAGGGCTGGGGGGATACTGAGATGTATAGGGAGAGGCATCATCAGCAGAAAACAGGAAGTTGTTATCCCTCTGTACAGACAGTTGATGAGACCTCATCTGGAGTACTGCGTCCAGTTCTGGAGACCCTATCTCTGCAAAGACATAGACAGGGTGGAGGCAGTCCAGAGGAGGGCAACTAAAATGGTGCAGGGTCTGCAAGAGAAGCCATATGAGGAGAGACTAAAGGAGCTTAATATGTGTACCCTTGAGAAAACAAGGGAGAGGGGGGACATGATAGAAACTTTTAAGTACCTCAGTGGAATCAACAAAGTCCAAGAGGGTAGCATCTTTCAGAAAAAGAGATGTGCAAGAACAAGGGGACACAATTTAAAGATGGGAGGGGGTGGTTCAGGGGCAATGTGAGGAAGTACTTTTTCACAGAGAGGGTGGTGGACGCATGGAACAGCCTTACTGAGGAGGTTGTGTGGTCTAAAGCTGTGGGAGAACTCAAGAATACATGGGACAAGCATAAGGCAATTGTAGGGGGTAAGAAGAAATAGGCTGTTGGTTAACTAGGGTCTGCAGCTTATCCTGTAGGTAGGGAAATGGGCAGACTAAGTGGGCCAAGCGGTCCTTATCTGCCATCAAAGTCTATTTTTCTATGTTTTTATGAACTGGCATGGAGTCTGAACTGACCTCTCATCAATGAGGTCTTCACTCCATGACAGGGTTGAGACACATTGATGGGGGAATATGGGGACACTTGCATTGTTACCACCTGTGCTGTTATCTGTCACATGAATAAAGAGGGCTTCAGTTTCTAGTGATGTCAATCCAGTACTGTTCACATGCACATAAAACATTTGCAAACAGAAAACAAATCTCTAAAATAAAAATAAATGCACAGTGGTTTATGAACAGAAACCAATACTTTCATGTCTTATTTCTTACCAATGCATGTCCTGCCCATTTTGTAAGCACAATTTATTGAAACATCAAATGTCCCAGAGATCCAGATCAAAGTCTATGGGTGGAGGACAGGGTCTGCCAATGCTGAGGAATACCCAGCTGGGCAGTTGCTCAAGTTTCCAAGTATATGAGAAAAAAAAAAAAGATTAGTGCTCATAAGGGGTTTTCATTGTTTCGCTGGAAACCCGTTCTTCACATTCCAATTCATTCTGCAAATTTCTAAATTCTGAAATGTCACTCTGCACAGTTCTGTGTGAAGGTTCCATGTGAAAAGGATGAGCTCAAAAGGGCAACTACAAAATGCAACATCAAAACAACACAGGCACAAAGAGCAACTGGGAAATTACAGTGATTGCCGAAACAGTTACAACACTGCTGCAGTCAGTTTCTGTGAGGAACTTTACCCACAACACCACCCTTACTATACATAATCAACTCCAGGGCGGATGCAACTTAGGGAGGGGGAGAAAGCCATAGGTTGCCATTTCAGTGATCACTGTTTTCCCCGGTAGCTTTTTGTGCCTTGCTGTTCTGCTGTCGCCTTTTTTGCATTCATGATTTTGCACTCACCCTTTTCACGGGACACCCTATGGAAAGAAGTGTTTTTAGGAAACACAGGCAAAACCAGCTAATCATTTATTATACACATATATTGCATTGCGTATTATTTAGTGTTGTTGTGTATGGACAGTCATATACTCAGAATACAGGGTAAGGGATGGAAAACTATCCATAACATATAGTAGCTATGTTTCCATTGAGTGTCTCTGACATCAACAGATCCATGAGATGGAAACACATACCTTGTACTGTATGTGCATGGTTATAAATCCATTATTTTGTATAGCATAACGTTTCTAAAAATTAATATAAATATTTCTGTAAGTGCCCCCCATTATAAATGTTCCTATTTGTTTCTGTAATTGTTCTGCTTCTGTCTGACCCAATCAGAGATGGAAGCAGTTACACTGAGGACTCAGTGCCAGTGGTGGATGTTTTAACAAGTAAACAACATTAAAAATAAATTTGCTTTATCAACTATGGTTTGGGACCAGGTGGATGATTACTGATGTGTAGTGTGGTGTTTGGTTATAAATCTCAGAAAAGCAGGGGAATTTGTGTTTGGAGAGGACTAGCAGTGCAACATCAGCTGAATTTAAAAAAGTAGGAGGTTGATAAGTTGTTGTATCACAGTAATGATGTCACTACTAGTGAAAAAATAACTTCTGTCACCTTTGATATGTTGTATAGTTGTTTTTCAGTATATCAATTTTCATATGCAACAACACTCAAGCATTTACTCTAAAGCTGTTATACCACAGTTCCAATGTTACGCAAGCTTTATAGCACAGTTCAATAGTGAATACAGTTTTTTACCACAGTAGTTAGCTGCTACTATAGTCAAACTTTTCAGTCTCTGTACCCCCCCCCCGAACCCACATATTCTGTTTTTCTGTATAAAAAGGACAAACACCATGCGGCCGGCTGTTCAGTAACCCCCACTTGGTGTCCTAAACTCTACTTGGTAAAATATTTTTAGTTTCTGCCTCAGCTGTTGCAGAAAAAGCCTGTTCAAGCTATAGGAGACATGGGGTTCGATGGACATTTTGCAGTTTTTTATGCTGTAATTACAGTATTTGCCAATGGACTATGATAACCAAAATAAGAGGAACCTTATTAATTTTGTCTGAATGTGAGCCAGAAATCTAAATATTCTGAAATAAATATTTTTAAAATGTCATGTAACTGTTGAATATTTTATGGTAGTGATAAATGAAATCAGTAGTGATATAATCATTTATTTATTTATTACACTCTCAGATTAACACCACTTGAGCTCAGAGCTCTTTACATAGGTTCCACATCTGGATTACAGTACAAACAGAGAAATGAAAATGGTAATTATATAAATGGAATACAAAACTAGTCAGGATTTGGGGAGTAGAGGCTACAACAAACTTACTGGTTAAGATGCCTGATAGTAAAACCAGTCAGTGGTCTGCATCAACAAGGTTTAGTAGAACTTTACTAAGTACAAAGGTGGTGGCAGGGGGAGGAACTCCAAGTATCAGGGGAACAAGCAATACTCTGAGTGTTAATCTGGCAGAGGAGGAGGGAGGGGAGGTGTGATGGCAGCTGGTGAGGGAGATAGGAGAGGGGATAGGAAATGAGGAGCAGGCTCAAGAGAGGAGTAGAGGCTGAGGGTGAAAGGTGAGAGGGTAGGAAGGGGAGGAGGCTCAAGAAAGGAGTAAGGGGATGAGGGTGAGAGGGGAGGGGTTGGGAATGGAGGACAAGACTCGAGGAAGGAGGGAGGGGAAAAAGAGATTGGGAGGGGAATCCTTGGCTTCTAGCTTTTAATTGAAAAAACTTAAGTTTCAAGCACTAGTGGTTCTTAATACTTTCTAAGTAACATTTCTTAGAAAAGTGCCGCTGTTTAAAAATTATAGCTAGACATATTTATAAACTTTCAAATTATCACTAACATGTTTAATTATTGATAATTGAAAACTATATTGATATCCCTGTTCAATGTTGTCTAGACGTCAATCTTTGATTAAAAATAGGAAATTACTAGACACAACAGATACAAGTAAGCTATTTTTAAATATTCATTCTTTGAAAATGGTTAATTTTGGAAATGTTTGATCTGGAAATGTAATTTTTAAAATGAAAACTTGGAGTCAGGACAAAATGGAATAGGCATTCTGGTACTGTTTGCATATTTTATATCTTATTTATTATTTATTTAAAATGTGGTAACTGTGAAAAGCACCCTGGGCCAAAGCTCATTTCCAGATGAGACCCTGGGACAGGGGGTACAAAACACACAGAGGGTTATACAATTTAGATCCTGTAATATACAATATACAAATATCGTCCTCTTGTAAAATTATGTTTCAAGTCAAATTTTACATGAAGAAAAAAATAATTAAAAACAACTTAGAGCATAATATGAGGTAGCAGAGATAGGAGACAGAGAGTAGGACAGGAAGTTTAGTTGTGAGTTAGGTCAGTAGACAGCAGCAAGATGTAACCGGGGACAGTCTGAGAAGTCACTTAAGAGCAGGAAAGGAGGGGGTGAGGCAAGTTTGGAAGGCAAGGTTATTCCATAGACATGGAAGTCTGAGAAAGAAAGCAAGTTCTTCCGCAGAGGTGCAGGCGCCTGGGAGGGTGAAAGAGCAGAGGTAATTTGTGTGTGAAGGGTAGGGGGGAGAGGTGGCTGGAGATAGAAGGAAGGAGAGGTAGGATGGGAGAGTGCCAAACCAGTATTTGGAGATGAAAGTATAACAAGTGGACAATCGTCTCTGTGAGAGGGCTTGGAGACATGGGGGGGGTAGAGGTCACAGTGGTGAGTCGGGAGGGGGGGAATTAGAGGTGAAACAACAGAAAGCATTGAAGAGGACATCAAGTTTAGCAAGGGAGGTGGCTGTGGTAGAGCCATAAATGATGCTGGTGTAGTCAAAAACTGGGAGAATCCATTTGACAGGAACATCACGTTAGACTGGGAGGGAAAAACTACCTTTATGATGGTAAAGAAGCCCCAGTTAGAGGTGGAGTTTAGAGTGAAGGACATTAAAGTGAGATCCATAAACAAATGATTTGATACCTTTTATTGGACCAACATGGATGTTACACAAAAGACCAACCAGGATCTTCTTCAGAATCTTTAAGGACCTGGTTAGTCCAAAAGCTACAGCACTTTGTTCTTTTGTGTAACATCCATGTTGGTCTAATAAAAGGTATCAAATCATTTGTTTCTGGATCTGTTCTTAAAGGGACCAATACAGCACCTACAACATTTTTTGGACATTAAAGTGGGAAGAGAAGTCCAGCAAATAGTCAAGCCACACTCTGAGGTATGTGTAGGCAGGGACCTCTTTGAGAGGAGTGCAAGCAGGGGGAGAAGGCAGGGAGGAAGGGGAGCCTGGCAAGTTTCTGCTTAGAGCAAAACATCATGGCTACAGTTTTTTTGGCATTCATTTTTATGCTGTTTGCTGTGAACCATTTTGTTACTACAGTGAAGTCATGTTGAAAGGGGAATTTGGATATCTGGGGCAGATGGACTATATAGGAAAAGGACAGTGCCATCCACATACATGTGGATATGGGCATGGGTGCATACAGAAGGCAAATCATTAATAAACAGAGAGAAAAGAACAGGTCTGAGGATTGATCCTGGTGGGACACCAGCAAGGATATGGGGTGGGGAGAGATAGAATGTTGTGAACATTTACGACTGGGACCAACCAGTTAGATATGATCTGAACCAGGAGACAAGAGCAGGGGAAAGACCAATGGTGCTTAACCTGTTGAGAAGAAGGTGGTAAGAGGTGGAATCAAAAGCCTTTGCTAGGTCAATAAATATGGCCAAGGTGATCTGCCTTTGATCCATTGCAGAGTAAATGGTGTCTGTGAAGAGAAGAAGGGAGGAGGTTGTGGAGTGAAATTTCCTAAATTCAGATTGGACAGGGGAGAGAGTGTTGGAGGCAGAGAGGAAGTAATTTAGCCTAGTGAGGACAAGGGATTTTTGGAACATGGTGAGTGCAGGGAGAAGTGATATGGGGATGTAGTTTCCATGGGTGGCTAGGTCACCTCCTTTATGAAGGGGGAAGATGGGTGCAGCTTTCCTGGCTGATGGGATGATAGAGGAGGAGAAAGATAGATTGAGGCAAGTTAGAGGGATCAGAACTGAAGAAGCAGAGATTTTGAGAATTCTTGGGTGCATGCCATCAGGGCTGGAATTAGAGGGGTTAAGGGACCCTAGTGATTTAAGGACTTCTGAGGCAGAGACAAGGGCAGCTGAAAGCTGGAAGACAGAGAGGAGGAGGGGGAGGAGTGGAGGGGTGTGGTCTTGTGGGAGGGCACAAGTTGTAAAGAAATTATTTAGGGCAGCTGCAACGGGGGGGGTCAGAGACAAGGAAACCTGCTTCACAAAGAGTGGGCAAGGGAGGTTACTATTAGGGGAGCAGAAGCAAGCAGTGATCATTACAGAAGGAGGATAGGCAATTGTTAGAAGGGCGCAGTCAAGCTTTGTAGTAGTCTGCTTTTGCCTGGTGAATTGCCTTTGTGCAGCCATTTTGGAGGGATCTGTAATTTAGCATGTCTGATGGGTCACATGAGGTCTTGAAATGGCACCAAGAGTGGTTGCGTGTTTTGTACATGGACAGGATTTCAGGAGAGATTCAGGGATGGAGGTGGCATTCTACCCTGACCGTTTTCAGTGGGGTGTGGGCATCCCATATATTAAGGAAAATTAATGTGAAATGGGGGATGGCAGCATCGACAAAGGGAGTAGAGAGGACAGGTGACAAGTTTGCAATGGCCAAGTTGAAGAGTAACTTGCTTGTGTCGAACATTTTGCAGGGTCGGTACTGGATATATTTGGGAGGATTTGGAAGGGAACATATCCTCTTGATGCAAAAGGTGGGTCAGTGGTCACTAACCATATCAGGAAGAACACCAGAAGCACTGATGTAGTGGGGGTGAGTGGATGACACCCAGTTGAGCAGGGTGTGGGACAGGGAGCAAGGGTTGGGATGATTTGGTTCTTTCATGAATTGGATCAGGTTTAATGATTCAATCTGGTGACATGAGTTTTGAGATGAGGGGGAGACAGTCCAGATTGAAATCACTAAGAAGGATCAATTCACTTGCACATGAAACGGTGGTAGTTTTGGCGACACAGGAGACAAGGGAGGAGGGAGGAAGTTTGGGGGAGACATAGGGAACTCCAACAAAAAGGGGTGTTGAGGATGGAAGGTTGAACTTGGCTAGCAGGATTTTGTGAGACTGAGGGACTGTCACTATCACAGTTGGTGATATTGCAAGTAAGGGAATTGTGGTACAGTCAAAGCTGCTTATAACTGACACATTTGTGCATGGTAGTTTTGCCTGGTATAGACAGTGGTCGCTATTACCATTAACTTTCAAAATGTGGACCTGGATAAGAGGAGATAGGGTACAGAGAGGGTACTGAGCTGGGGACTGCTGAAAATTACATGTTTGGGTCTGAAAGAGTAAGGGGACTAAGGGGGAAACAGAGTGCCTGACTACTGCAACAGCACACTGCACCGAGCCATCGAGCGGCCAGCAGAAATTTACACAGCACGGCACAGTCACTGGTAAGAAGATACATAGATACATAGACAGTGTTGGCAGATAAGGGCCTACCCAGTCTGCCCATTTGAGCTTGTAAGTTCACGTTATGTTTTCCTAGAAGTCTGATGCCCCTTACCTCTGACCTCCAGAATTCCTTTGTGTCTATCCCATGCATTCTTAAATCCCATGATTGTTTCAGCCCCCACCACTTCCTCTGGCAGGGTGTTCCACTTGTCCACCACCCATTCTGTGAAGAAATTCTTTCTCACGTTTCCTCTGAATCATCCTCCCTCTGACTTCATCCCATGCCCTCTAGTTCTGGAACATCTTTTTTCACTTAAAAATAGTGTATCCCTGAACCCTGTTCCTCCCTGTAAGATACTTGTATGTCTCTATCATATTCCCTCTCTCCCACCTCTCCTCCAGGGAGTACATATTCAAGTCTCTCAACCTGGCCTCATAGGACTTGTGATGCAATCCATGTACCATCTTTGTTGCCCTCCTTTGAACCTTCGCTACCCTGTCTACGTCCTTACGTAGGTAAGGTCTCCAGAACTGTACACCGTACTCCAGCTGGGATCTCACTAGTGTCTTGTATAGTGGAATTATGACCTCCCTTTTCCTGCTGGTGATGCTCCTGCTTATGCATCCCAGCATCCTATTTGCTTTACCTGCTGCCTTGTCGCACTGTTTCCCTACCATGAGGTCATCGGAGATGATAACCCCAAGATCACTTTGCTGCTTGGTGCATGCTATTTCCTCACCCCCCCAACTGATATATTGTGCCAGGATGTTTGTGCCCCATATGCATTATCTTGCACTTCTTTGCACTGAATTTCAAGTGCCAAACCCCTGACCATTCTTCAAGTTTCTGCAGGTCCCTTCTTATTTTGTTTACACCCTCTGGTGTGTCTATTCTGTTGCAGAGCTTTGTGTCATCAGCAAACAGGAAAATTCTGCCTTCTAGGTCCTGTGCAATGTCACTGATGAAGATGTTGAATAGGACTGGTCCCAGCATTGATCCCTCTGGTACCCCACTGGTCACTCTTCCCTCTGTGTAGTGACAGCCATTTACCACCACCCTCTATGTCCTGCCACCCAGCCAGTTACCTACCCACCACACTACTGTCCTGCCCTCATCCATATTCCCTAGGTTGTGTAATAGCCTTTTATGTGGCACTGTGTCAAAGGCCTTGCTGAAGTCCAGATAGGCCATGTCCACTGCCCTCCCCTGATCTACCTCCATAGTCACCTAGTTGAAAATTTCAACAAGTTTGGTCTGACATGACCTCCCCCTGGTGAAACCATGCTGCCTTGGGTCCTGTAGTCCACTGACAACCAGATGTTCCACCAGTCTCTCCTTCAGTAGTTCTTCCATGATCTTGCCTACTACCAAGGTGAGGCTAACTGGTCTGTAGTTCCCCGCTTCCTCTTTGTTCCCACTTTTGCATGAGAGGACTACATCTGCTGTCCTCCAGTCTTTGGGTACCTCCCCTGTTTCCAGTGATCAGCTAAAGAGGATTGCCAGAGGATCAGCCGCCATCAACTCTTATTCCTTCCAGTTAATTTAGGACCCATTCTCATGTAAAGGGATTTGTGTCCATTTCTGCACCATTCCCAACCCTTGTACTCCTTTCAAGCCCATTACCCTCCTCTTCCTCAGTAAAGACTGAGCAGAAATACCTGTTCAATATGTCAGCTTTACTGTTGTCATCCTCCATGCAGCCCCCATCCTCCCTCTTCAGTCTCACTATCCCTCCCGTTGCCTTTCTTTTTTCACTTATGTACCTGTAAAAGGTTTTGTCCCCTCTCCCCATTGATTTTGCTCTTCTGACTGAGCTGTGGCTTCCCTTACTGACCTCCCTGCCTCCCTTTGTTTCTGCTGGTACTTCTCCCTATTCCCTTCTTCCTGTGTCTTTTTGTATTGCCTGAATGAAATTTTTTAGCTTTCACTTTCTCCACTACCTCCTTGGAAAACCATAATGGCCTCCTCTTCCTTTTCCCCTTGCTAACTTGCTCAGTGCATAATTCTGTTGCTGTTGTAATCCCCAACACTGAACTATTGAATAGGAGTGTTCTCTCCTCACCTGTACTGAAATGTTTCTCCTCCCCACATCACTGAGCATGAGTGGCCTTCCCTGCAACATGAATGCCGCACTGAGAATGAACCGTGAGCTAACTGCACTGATCAGCCACCGGAGCCCAAGAGTAAGGCTGTAGAAACAGCATGAACAATGAGTGTTCTGTTCATTGCAATTTAGGTGTGTTGCTCGAAATGGCAAAATGAGTGGTCAGGGACAGGGAATGAACCTCAAAGCATACTGCCGCACCACTTATTGCCCTGCAAATTGCCCAGTATTGGCGGCGTGCCTAGATCACTGTATTTGGTGGCAATTAACCCACTTGCTAATGTAAATATGTAAAAATGTAAACCTAGCTGAACTTGGGAACCACAAGGCCGGGAGGAACAGCGAGGGAGCAGTCGGGAAAGGCACAGCCAATCGGTAGGCGAGCGCTCCACCAGGCACAGCAGCCGATTGGCTCTCCTGCCCCATTGACTTACACTGACTCAGTTTGCATTGCTGAAATCTGTGTGGGACTTGAAAATTTGTTTTTCTTTTTGTCTTTTACTCTTCCCATGGTGTTCTACTGCAAGTTTCCCAGAAGAGCTGCTTCCACTCTGGTGAGACATCTAGAGAGCAACTGCTGTTGATTCTGTGAATTTGCTGGACTCTGTTAGCAGCAGTGGCCAGATGCTGAGGCGCCACTCTCCTTCTAGTTTTATATGTGTAAATCATCAAAAAAGTGCTGTTATCCACTATTGTATTGTAAGGAAACTACTGTTTTACTGCTCTTTAAAGTAATTGCAGCTCCTTGTCTGAATATGTAAGGTGGGCCAGGCAGCTGAAGCCTAGGACCCCACAGTCCTTTGTAGTGCAGAGTTGGTCAGTGACACTCAGAAAAGGCTTGCTACTGCCTTTATTAATTGCTGCACCCTCCTCTGTCTCTCTCAGCCTGCTTCCTTCAGCCCACAGCAATCAGCTGGTGGCTGAGAACCATCCGCCAGCGAGGCGGTGACACCTAGCCGAACTTGGGAACCACAAGGCCGGGAGGAACAGCGAGGAGCAGTCGGGAAAGGCGCAAAATTTTTGCCCACCCGCCCTTCCCCTTCCTGTGTGTTAATTTATAGGCATCTTCCTGCCGAAATCTCTTCCCCACCCACAGCACTTTTCTCTAAACCAATAGACAGTCACACCAGCTTGCTGACCCAACCAATCAGCAACTTCGCTACTCCCTATTGCCAACTATCAATATCCCCTCCAGAATGGGGAGCTTGCTACCAGGCAGCTACACCTCTGGTATCATTCTGTGACACCTATGGGCTCACACAGTTAATTAATGAACCAACAAGACTAAATGCAAGGAATAGTAGTAACAGTACTCTACTTGACATCATACTAGTGAGTAAACCACATCTATTCACACACGCTGGAGTGCTCCTATGCGACATAAGTGACCACTGCCCCATCGCAGGGTAGATCCAACAGCATTAAAACAGATCCTGCAAAATTCCTCATGAGGAGATCCAAGAAAACATCAATATTGAAGGATATCTGCATGATCTAGCCTACTCTCCACACTGGCAAAAGTTCTATCTTGCACATTCTGTAGAAAAAGCTCAGCAGGTGCTAAATAGCATTATATTAAATGCCCTTAACACCCATGCCCCAATCTCTAGTATCCGAATAAAAAACAAATCCTGTCGCTGGTTTTCAGCTGACCTCAAAGCTGTACTGCTGGAGAGATAAACTTTGGAAAGTAGCAAGAAAAACTAAGAATATCATGGACTGGATGATCTTTAGGAAAGCCAGGAATAAATGCACTAGGAAAGTTAGGGATGCAAAGGCTGCCTACTACCTAGCCAGCTCGACTCCTCCTACCATAATACTGCTAGATTTTGGGGCACCATCAAGGGTATGATGGGCCAGGATGTTAACAACCCCCTTCCAACCCATTTACACAGTAACTATGGCCCCATTACTGGCACATTGGAAATCCTGGATGCATTCAACAACCACTTCACAACAGCTGGCCTTGCCTTTGACTCCTCCCCAGCTAACCTATTAAGGGATCATTTAAGGTCCCACTATACTGGTGAACAAAGAGTTGACTCCTCCTTTAGCTTCAAACCTATACTGTTGAAACAAGTTGAGGATCTATTATGGCATCTAGATACCCAAGAAAGTGCAGGAGCAGATCTTCTGGACCCATTCTTTCTAAAGATTGTGTGTCATGTGCTTGCAGTCCCCCTAACTCACCTCTTTAACCTTTCCCTAAACTCTGGCTCTATTCCCACGCTGTGGAAGACAGCCCAAGTGGTCCCCCTTCTAAAATCAGGGGACCCTATGGATCTTAATAACTACAGGCCCATTTCCATCCTACCTGTGTTATCCAAGATGCTGGAGAAATTAGTGAGTATTCAGTTAAGGGAATATCTGGACAATGCTAATCTATTTAATCCAGCTCAATCTGGATTCAGGGCCAAACATAGCACTATCACTGCATTAGCCAAGGTCACCAATGATTGGCAAACCGAACTGGATAAAAGAACAATGTCTGTGCGGTATTCTGGACATGAGCAAAGCATTCGACACATGTGACCATGAACTGCTACTCTCATCCCTACACTCCATTGGCCTAGATCCATCCTCCCTTAAGTGGTTCAGATGCTACCTCTCCGGTAGATCACAGCAGGTAAAACTGAAGGTGACCTCTCCCATTAAGACCACTGTCAAGAGGAGTCCCCCAAGGCTCTATTCTGGGTCCTATCCTTTTTGCCATTTATATAAATAAAATTGATTCAACCCTTACCAAGTCCTCGGTACATCTCTTTGCTGATGACACTGTACTGTATGTCAGCAACCCTTCACCTAAAGTTGCTCATGAAATCCTACAAGCAGAATTCTCCCTGTTACAACATCAGCTTCTCGAGAAAAGCTTCTGCTAAATGCAAAGAAAACCAAAGCAATGATGTTCACAACCCAAAACTCCACCAACACATCCTCTTCAATCAGTCTCCCCCAGATATGCACTATACTTGGAGAAAATCTGGAGTATGTTGAAAATTTCAAATACCTAGGTGTGTGGATTGACAACAGACTTGACTTTACTCAGCATCTAGAGCAACTGCTGAAAAAGCTAGCTAAGGCTTGGCCTCCTCTACAGATTAAAACCCTTCCTAATAGAGATTCAAAGATAAGATTAGTCCAGGCCATCTTTCTATCAGTCATTATTGATGAGACTTCCTCTATAGTCACTGCTCCACTCCCTACCTTCAAAAGTTGGATACCTTATACCATAGAGCAATAAGGTTCATTACAGACCTGCCATATAATACTCACCATTGTTCTCTCTATGATTCAGTTGGATGGGTTTCCCTTCATGTCAGGAGGAGCAGAAATGCAGCTCTATGGATCTACAGAGCTTTATCAAAAACTCCCAAGCTATATCCTGGACTGCTTCAACCTGACCACTCCCAGCTCCTATGCCCTAAGAAGCAACAATATCATCCTGCTCAAATTGCCCAAAGTCAACACCAAAATAGGAGGCAGCAATCAGCTACTCTCTAGCCATAGCATGGAACACCCTACAAAAATCCCTAAAACTGTCCATTATCATTCCATTTACATTCTTCAAGCAGCACTGTACAGCCTTCTTCAGAGAAATGCAGTTGCTACCGCTAGAGATAGAATAGTCATCCCACAAAACCTTATTCCAATCACATATGGCATATTCCTTACAATGAACACCACCAGTATATGGCACCCAATATTCCCTTCACCATCCTTGTACTCATTATGTGAGTGACTGTCATGGCCCTCATTGTGTTATGTATGTATTGTACATATTGTAGATGTTAGTTTAACTTTTTCTTGCCAAGCTTTAACATGTGAATTCTCTGTATATTATTGTGTTATAAATAACATTTTCTTGTTTCTATATGTATAACTGTCTCATAAGTATGTGATGTAATTGCTGTGCACCAACTCGAACCTTGACCTTATCAGGTCCATCTTGTAAATGAGCCTTGCTCAATGATGATCGCCTGAATAAATAAAGGTTTGATTGATTGATTGATTGATTGATTGAAATGGCAAGTGGAAACTAGGTTTTGCCTGATCAATCTGATTGCTTGTGATAACCATGGGCGGTATAAGTGGAGCACACTGTAGTAAAATGCAACCCCACCGCCCCTTTTGCCACAGTCTGGCAGATGGACAGTGTAGTCAGGGAGGGCAAGCTGGATGTCTGGTATACATGAAGACAGCCACATTTCCATGATGCATAGGATATCTGGGATGGCTGAGTGACCCAGACTTTTAACTCATCCAAATTAGGAAGGAGGCTACAGGCATTTATGTGAAAGAACCCCAAGCCCTTAGGAAGGGCCAGTGGAGAGGTAGAATGGGAGGGACCAGGGCTGAGCTCGACATCACCAGCTAGGAGTAGGAGAAGCATGAGAAAGGGACAGTGGAGAGGACGAAATATGAGCTTTAGTCAGCGATCTTGGAGAAAAAGTCGTTTGGAAGGGGAAGGAGGCAGGAGATGCCAGATGGCTTCAAGCTTTATAAGAGAGACATTTAGTAGCCCAGAGTGGATTTTTAGCAAAGGGTAGTGGGATAAAGTCAGAGGAGAGTGATAAGAAGCATAGAAGGGGAAGGTAGGTAGGTCACACAGGGGGCAGTGTGTAGGAGAGAAAGAGCTGGAAAGGAGCGGGGCAGAATTGGGGAGAGAAAGGAAGCAAGAAAAGGAGGGCAATAAGGGGGTGGAGGTGAACACAGGGAGAGGCCATGTTAACAAGGGAACGGTCAGTGGAGACACCAAGGTAATTATAGTAGTGCTGCAGTGGCCTCTAGTGGCCTAATAGTAAAAAGTGCAGATAGTTATCAAGGAAGATAGAGAATTGGCACATGACACAATAAACCTATAAATGAAATGCTCACCTAGGGTGGAATGGTGTTGGAGGGCAGAGATATTGAGGCTGCTCCCATCTTCATAAAAGTTTAAAAGTTTATCTATAAATATTTCTAAGCCTAACAGTTTCAAAATGAGACCTTTTCAATGACATTTTGTTCAGAAAGGGAGAACTAGCTAGCTCCATGGCAGTAAGCAGTAAATGGCAGCTCTGGCATGCTGGCAATGAGGATTCCCATCCCTGAACTTAGGAAAGCATAAACAATGAACGACATGGGGCATTTACTGTATCCTTTAGACACTCTTCTAATGTGGTATAAGGGATGTCTTGTATTGCTACTCTATGCAGTAAATCCTAGTAAAAGGCCTGAAAGTGGTGGCCTAGAAATCATGGGTGGACATACATTTCAGGTGTTCCTCTAGGACATCATATCATGAATCCACTAGTGTTGTGAGTTGGGAGATAAAGTAAAAATAAATAGCCCATTGGGCTAATGTTTGACTTAATGGGAACAGTACAGGACCTGAGAGAGTCTAGAGACACAGTCTAGTATGGTAGTTGTGTCACATGGGCAGCAGGATCTTGCATATTGAAAGTCTGAATGAATGGTACAATCTCAACAAGTGAGAAGAATAAAGAAACCAAACCTAAAAAAAAAGAGAAAAAGATGACTTTAGAAACATTAGGACTAGGAACATTTATTTTTTTGAAAAGTTGGAAAGAATGGTGTGCCCTGATGATAAAGTTTCTGTGTATTGGTATACAGATTTTCAATACATTTTATTTTTATTTTACAATTTGTGGCCGGGAAAGACATGCTACATTGAGACTTCTTTCCAGGTGCATCCTGGGAGCACAGGAAAGCTAAGAGATTTGCTCACAGTCACACAGTATGCAAGTGACGGCTATGGGATTCAGACCCAGTTCCCTAGGTTTGCGGCTCAGTGCTCAACTCCTACACTATACTGCCTCCCTATATGTGTCAATATATACCAAAATATGTTTAACCATAGCAATATACTTCCAAGTGTATTGATGTGTATTTCTGTACCTAAACTGCATTAAAAGGACTTATACATATAAAGATGATCCTGTAATTTTGCCACCAACTTTTCCTAAGTTTTTTTTAGAAAAAATAGGATTAGTAATTATTCTCTAAAATGCAGAGTTGAAGTGTTTTGCTGCATTAAAGTGTAAGGAAGATATTAATGGTGTTCACCACAATGGAGGACTGACAGAGCTGCTGAAGGGGTTGAGGAGGAGGATGTCCTGCTGCCACCAGACCTACCTCCCACCCCAACTAACCATGCCCCCAGAGCCCAGAGCCACAGAAAACAATACCACCTGCCCTACTAGGCACTCCCAGTCCTGAGGTCAGTTTCAATCAGCCAATCAGGTGGTCACATGTTGCTGGAGAGCAGAGATATTGAGGCTGCTCCCATCTTTTAGGCTGGCCCTCTCCTTTCATCTTGCCACTACAGAGGTCCACCAGAGCCTCTGAAGGGGGTCAACAGGGAAAACATCCTGCTGCCACCAGACCTCTCCCCCTGACCACACTGCTGAAGCCACAGAAAACAAAGCTGCATGTCCTTCTAGGCTCTCTCTCCCTCCTTGAACTTTCCTTAGATTCACTGGAATCAGCCAGTCAGGTGGCTGCATGCTGCTGGAGGGTTGAGATATCTAGCCCACTCCTGTCTTTTAAGATAGCCCTCTCCTTTTACCTCACCACTATGGAGGACCACCGATGTCACTGAAGGGGTCAAGAAGGAGGATAACCTGCTGTCACCAGACCTTCCTAACCCCCCCCAACTAACCATGTCGCTGGAGACTTGAGCCACAGATAACAAAACCCTGTGCTCTTTAAAGTGCTTCCCCCCCTCCCAGAACTTTCCTGCTTCTGAGGCCTGTCTGGATCAGCAGTCAGTTGGCTGCACACTGTTGAAGAGCAGAGATACTGAGCCCATTGCCATCTTTACAGCTGACCCTCTACTTTCACCTCACCACTACAGAGGACCACTGGAGCCACTGAAGTGGTATAAAGGGAGGGTGTCTTGCTGCCACCAGACCTCCTCCTCCACTGAGCATGCAGCTAGAAACTGAAGCCAGAGAAAACAAAGCTGTGTGGCTTGGTAGCTGCTCCCTCAATGAACTTTCCCACTACTGAGGCCCACTTGAATAAGTCAACGTGGTGGCTGCATGCTGCTGTAGGGCAGAGATAGGAAACCTGCTCCCATCTTTTAAGCTGTGCCTCTCTTTTCATCTTGCCACTATGGAGGACCCCCAGAGCCACTGAAAGGGTCAAGAGGGATGAAGTCATGCTGCCAGCATACCGCCATCCCTCTCACTGACCATGCTGCTTGAGACTGGAGCCATAGAAAACAAAGCCACATGCTCTTCTTGGTGCTCCCTCCATCCCTGAACTTTCCTGCCCCTGAAACCCATTTGAATCAGCCAATCAGCTTTCAGCACACTGTTGGAGGGCAGAGATACCAAGCCCCATCTCACACTCAAATGAGACTCATAGCTAGCACTCAGGAGCACTGCAGTCCAGAATGTGAAGGGCTGCATCCCAAACGGCAATAGGATTCCATTGTAGGAGTCACCTGTGGAGGCGGCCATCAGCCGGTCACTCTGCATCATAGTCTGGCATCCTGTGCACAGATTGACTGAACTACAGCATAAAGTATTGTCATTTGCGATCATAATTTACTCCCTGAGTGAACTTAATATAGTCAACCAGAAGGTGCAGTATACCCCCGTCAGTGGAACAAAGAACAAACACTGGGAGGCATCTATTCAAGACAAAGTAAGTAATACCTAGTAGTGTCCTGAACTATCAAAATACTGCTTACCACATCTCTCTTAAAGAATAATTTTAATTTATTATATAGCCATAAGGTCATGATATAACATGTTTGACATTTTACAGTGTTCACCCATTGCTTCATCAGGGGATTTATAATGACCTTATGTCACCTCTAAAAATTTGGTACGTGGATCCCTACACTTCGTTCATTAGCTTACAAGATACTGACCATTTCTCATGATTAAGAACACCCTCCAACCTCTTCACTCATGCACTCTGTATTTTCTTTGTTTTCACTCCTACTGCTAAGCTGGCCACCATTACACAAGAGAAACGAGAAAAAGAATAAATAAAGAAGTTGAAAGACTTAGTGGGGAACTGAAAAAGGAGATGCCTCTTAGCAATAAAGGATTGAAAACAAAGAAAATATAGAGTGCATGAGTTAAGAGATAGGAGGGTCTTCTTATGCAAGAGGAGTGGCAAGCAATTTAGAAGTTAATGAATGAAGTTGATGGATCCATGCACCATTTATTTAGAGCTGATATAAGGTCATTATAAATCCCCTGAAGCAGGAATGGGTGAACACTGAAATGTTGAACATGTTATGACCTTGTGGCCATATGAAAATAAACATAGAAACATAGAAGTTGATGGCAGATAAGGACCACAAGGCCCATCCAGTCTGCCCATTTCTTTTTCTGCCTTATAAATGTGCCATCAGCCTTTGCTCTGTCAATGGTCCGTATATTCATACTCATCTATATTGCTCCCTTATGCCTGTACCATGCATGTTTGAAGCCCTGCACTGTATTCATATCCACCACTTCCTGAGGTAGGCCGTTCCATTTTTCTACCACCCTTTCTGTGAAAAAGAACTTCCTCACATTACCCATTAATCGGCCTCCCTCTAACCTCATGCTGTGTCCTCTTGTCCTGCTAGTCTTCTTATATTGAAACATGTTAGACTCTTTCACCTTGTTAATGACCTTAAGGTGTTTGAATCTTTCAATCATATCACCTCTCTCCCTCCTTTGCTCTAGGGTATACATATTGAGCTCCGGTAATCTCTCCTCATATATGTTTTCTGATGCTGTGCCTGCACCATTTTGGTTGCCCTTCTTTGGACTGCCTCAATTTGGTCAATGTCCTTGTGAAGGTGTGGCCTCCTGTACTGCACACAGTACTCCAGATGGGGCCTAACTAGTGTCTTGTAAAGAGGGATTATTACCTCCCTCTTCCAACTTTGATACCCCTACTAATACACCCTTACATCCCCCTAGCCTAACCTACTGCTTTAGTGGTCTGCTTGGATGATTTCAGATTATATAGCCATAAGGTCATAATATAACATGTTTGACATTTCACTATTCATCGACCTCTCCAAGGCCTTTGACTTGGTTAATCATGAACTGCTCCTAACTAAGCTTCAACGGCTTGGCATGGATCAGTTCTCACTCTCCTGGACCTCAAGCCACCTGACAAACCGATCGCAAACAGTCCGCTGGCAGGGCGTCCAATCAAACCCTAGGCCTGTGACCTCTGGGGTACCCCAGGGCTCCATCCTGGACCCCCTACTATTCTCACTATTTGTGAGCGACCTTGAAGAGGTTTGTGCACCCTGCAACTTTATCCTCTATGCAGATGACATGGTAATCTACCTCAGTGACCCCCAACCCTCAGTCATCTCAGCCAAACTCCAAGCTTGCCTTGCAAAGCTTGAAGCATGGTTTACTGCCAACCACCTAAAACTAAATGAGAAAACAAAAGCAGTCCTTTTCGGGACCCGACGGTTGGGCAATGACCAAAGCGGTCTACTCCAACTATCGTCTGCCCAAGGAAAGTGTGTCGAGGTCACTGACCAGTTTAGGTATCTTGGGGTTATCTTTGACCAAGAGCTAACCTACAAACCCCACATAGATGCCTTAACAAAATCTATCCACCAGAGGCTTGGCCTCCTATACCGCCTTGGAAACTCCTTCCCTGGAGAAACACATTGAGCCATTGCAAACTGCAACCTCCTTCCCTCATTGCTATACAGCTCCTCACTACTACAGTCCCTCAGAGAGACCGAGCTAAACAAACTCTCCACCCTCTACACCGCATTGCTCTTGGAACACACTCCTCCACAAGGAGGCATCACTGCGAGGCTCTCAAGGACCTTCACTGGCTTACACTAAGGCATAAACTATCCTTCTCCTCCACCTGCCTTACCTACAAACTCTTCTCCATACACCACCCACCTCACCTGAGCGACCTGCTCTCCCCTAAAGTCTCCATCTGTAACCTTCGGTCTACTTCCAGTCGGCTCCTGAACATGCCCTGCATCTGGACCAACCAAGGAAAGCGCTCCTTCCAGTTCACTGCCCCACACCTCTGGAACTCACTCTCTTCTTTCCTGCTTGACAAACCCTCCCTCTCCTCATTCAAAGCTGGTCTTAAAGTCTACCTTATAGAACTGTATATCTGTTGCTGCAACCACTAGATAATGCACCCAACCTCACCCCTCTAAATTGGTAACAGACAAAACTCTTGCTCCCTCTGGACTAGCTAACCTCTAATGCTAATACCTCTGTAGGTAAATGTACCCCACTGCCAATGTAAGTACTCTGTCACTGTTTCTTACTGTATGTTCTCTGACACTGTCTTACTGTTCCCTTGCCTCATGTACAAACTGTGTATGTATTTTGAAACTGTCTTATTGTATCCTAATATAAAGTGGTTGGTGTACTCACCCCCAGGTCGCCCCTGAAAAAGGGATATTTGGTCTCAGAGGGCTTACCTGGTAAACAAAATCTAAATAAATAAATAAATAAAATGATGCCTAAGTCTCTTTCTTCCCTTGTGATTGCCAGCAACTCCCCTCCCATCCTCTAGGTGGCTTCAGGGTTTCTCTTCCCTATGTGCATTATCTTGCACTTCTTTGCATCAAACCCCAGTTGCCACTCTTCTGACTATTTTGCTAGTTTATCCAGATCTCTTCTCATTCTGCCCACTCCATCTGGATCATCTACTCTGTTGCAGATCTTGGTGTCATCTGCAAACAGACAAACCTTTCCTTCCAGTCCATCTGCAATGTCACTGATGAAGATATTGAAAAGGACTGGCCCCAGGACTGATCCCTGAGGTACCCCACTTGTGACCTCATTTCTTCTTACTGTATACTGTTTACCACCACTCTCTGTTTTCTGCTCGTCAACCAGTTTGCCACCCAGTTGACCAACTTCTGACCCACCCTGAACCTACCTCAGCTTATTAATCAATCTTCTATGTGGAAGTATTGAAAGCTTTGCTGAAGTCAAGGTGGGTGACATAAGCTGCTCCCCCTTGGTTCACCACCCAGTCAAAAAAAATCTATGAGATTAGTTTGACATGACCTTCCATTATACAATGGCAAGAAAGAATGCTGTACTCAAGGATCTAGTCTCAGCACACACGACCACATCACACATGCAAGTATTAAAATGGATCACTGCCCACTGCCCAGTAGATGCACTGCCCTGTCTATCTATAGACCCAGCAGTCATCCCTCAGGCAGAGATTCAGTTGTTCCCTTCCTAATTATGCAGTTCACACATAGCCCCAGCAAGTATACAAGTGAATCTCAATTAAAAAAAAAAAGTACAAGGAAAATGAAGTGAAGCCCTGCATCCACCGCTTCTATGTTTCCCTGGTGCAATTTTGTGAGCGTCTCCTGAGTTCAAAAGTGCTACACTTGCTCCTCAAACAATGGCCACATTTGCATGAATATATAAGAAAAGAACCCCCCCAAAATACATATAAATATCATTTTATCCCTAGTATTTGTACTGATTTATTCACTGAAAGTCATTCAACTGAACTGAAGAAAAACCTGCTCTGTGCGAGCGTCTTCACTGTGAGTGAGCAAGTGTGTCTTCAGACAGCCACTGCGTGGTTGTCACTCTCATGCTAGCTCTTCAACTCACTTTGTTCAGTTTTTTTACTTTAAACCCCACCAAGTGAAACAAATCACAGATCTTCTCCCTGAGTCTTTTCCTGTCATGTTCCAGACATTTTCAGGGCAGCAGGTGAGTGGTCATAATGGGCGGGGAGGGTGGGGGGCAGTTTCCATTCTAAACAATAGCAGTATGAAAAGCTATTCAGGAAAATGCAATTATACAGAAAACCAAAACCACTCAAAACTGTCTGCTAAAACAACCACAGAATAGGCACAAAAACAAAGACTAGCAGCACTGACAAAATGCTGCAATGGAGAGTACAGAGCCACATGAAAACATAGCCACACTGCCTATTGGCTGAAACAAGAAATCAGCAGTATTTTTTATAATGTAACCTTACCCATTAAAAATATAGCAAAACATCTACTTTAAATGTATTTATTCCATTTTTTCCTTTGTTTTACAAAATGAGTGATTGTATAATAGCAATAATGCACTCCAGAGTGTGTGTCATGCTGGGATAACTTCACTTCTGGGGTGTTGAATGCACTTTGCCTGCGGCCTTAGGCCCAACCATCCGAGGCACAGCATTATTCCAGCACAACACACCCTGTCATGCATTATTCCTTTATTATATTTTAAAAGAGATATGGTGAGCAGTGTTCTGAGCTTAATATAGTACCGTTTTGTGAATGCTTACTGCTGTGTCATAGCTCACATTATTCGGGAGACTCTTTGGTACTTCTGTAGCTGTAATCTTGTAATTTACTCCCTACTTGGATAAACCTGATGTAGTGCTTTTTCTGAATGTTTACTGCTGTTCCATAGCCCACAATGCCCAGGTGACTCTGTGGTACATCTATAGATGAAATTTGTGCAGCTACTATTCTTCTGACCTGTAACTAGGGGATCCTACCAATGTGGATATTGCCCACTTTGCAAGAATAGTAAATTGCCTGCTTTTGTTTGCAAGCAAGAGACACTTTCTTTAAACAAATGTTCCCTCCAAGGCAGATTTGCCTACAAGGCAACACTTTACTCTTGCACTTATTCTTTCTGACAAAAAAGTCCCTTTTCTTATATATTCACTATTCTAACACCACACCACCATGGATCACCACTCAAGTGAAATTCTGCCAAAAGAGCACTGAGGGGACTTTGTGTGGATCTGAGCTCTCAGCTTCGTGTTTATTGAGATGTAGACCTTTCCTCTACACCACCAATCTGACAAAGCAGTGAAGCTCAGGTCTTTAGCAGTAGAGCTTATAGCCTTGCCTGGGAAGGTGTCCTATCCGTATCTGCCTTGAAGGTAGATCTGCCTTCGAGGAAACTTTCATTTAAAAAACAGTGTCTCTTGCTTGTGAGCAATTTGCTTTTCTCACCTGGTAACTACCTGAACTTTTTCTCTACCATCTCTGCCTGTAATCTACTACAGTGTTATTTAGTTTAACCTGCAATGTGTACATTACAGATGAAGCATTGCTTTAGACTCGTAGCATGGTTTATTATAGTGTGGGTACTGGAACGTAATTATTTTCATACTTACTGTACTCCTCATATCATTACATGGATGATCTAACTCATACTACCCTGGTACATGCTAACATCTCACCCCTAACAAATTCTTGGACCTAGTTATCCTCCCAAGTTCTTATTTGACTCTATACTAAAGGAGCACTGGCTCACCTAAATTACAATAACCCAGCCAGGGATACCTTACCACAGTTTATTAAGAAATTTTGTTTAATATCCAGTTAGGCTAAATGTCAGTGCAAAGTTACCACCAACTCCAATAAAATGTGCTTTATTCTCCGACAACTGCTTGCTATGTTCTCTGACAACTGCTGCTCCTACTACTTATTCTTGCTGGTAATTTACACCCCAATCCAGGTGTTTCTGTGCCTCCTGTGTCCTATAAGGGGTATCTGGACATAGCCCATAGTAATAATAGAAACCTTATGCCTGAACTAGATGAACTTAAGTTAAGGGTTACTTACTCCCATTTTGATGTGGCAGTCACTGAAACATGGCTTACAAACAGGATCCATGACAAAGAGATTGAAATCAACTCCTACACCTCATTTAGGAACGAGAAGACTTTAAGAAAGGGTGGTGGTTTCCTAGTGTATATTAGATCCTACATAACAGTCCACAAACTACACATTAGGTTGGAGGCCTCTACCTGTGAACTTCTTGCCTTTAACATAAAACTAAGGTTAAAAGGCAAAAATACTTTAAACTTCCTGGTTGTATACATCCCACTTAAGAATGTTCCTACTGAGTTTGAATGCTTTATCAGCACTATTTCTGGCTTGAGCAGTCAGTATAAACAGATTGTGGTTGGTGAACTCAACTACAACTGGTAAGCCACAAAAACAAGAGGCTTGATTTTCAAAGATCAGAGAATGACGCAAGGTGTCTGCACCAGAAAAGAATGTTGCAAAGAGCAAGCTGCATCAAAACTTAAGTCAATTCAGATTTTCTAATGCTGCTTGTGTCAAAAGCTGAACTGCCTGTGCCAAAGTAGCTTGCGTCAGACTTCCATCAAAAAAATTGGGGTGCCATGTCACAGTGGGGCTTGTGTCAAAGGAATGACACACCATCCCCTTTTTGGATTTTCAAAGATGGAAGCTGTTGACACTGCACCAAAAATGCATGCCACTGTTAGACCAGCCAGAACTTGTCTAACTGGCACTGGAGCATGTAATGGTGAGGGCAGATTATGCAGTGGGATGGTTATAGAGCACCTACAGTGTTCCACTGCAGGACTAGTTTAGAGCATTTTGTAGTCTTAACATGCATTTGTCTTGGCCATTTCATCTGAGATATTATTTCACTCAGCTTAATTTCTTGTACTATGCATCACCTTTTTGAAGCAGCTTGAGTCAAATTCTCACTTCATGCATCATTTTTTTTATGCAGCTTGCATCATTCTCATACCATGCATCACTCAGCTTTTTGACTCAGTTTGAGACATTCTCAGCCTGTGCATCATCTTTTTGACTGTGCTGAAGCCATTCTTGCCCCCTGCATCGTCTTTTTAACTAGGCCTGAGTCATTGTCAGCCTATGCATTTTTGACTCAGCTTGCGTCATTCTCTCCACATGTAACATACTTTGATGCAGCAGACTGCTTGCATCATTGTGGAGGACTTTGCCATAGAGAATGCTTTGCTTACAAAATACAGCACACAGTATTTGACGCACCTAAATTTGACACAAGGTGGTTGTTGGACACACCTTGCATCAGTCTAAGAGCCCCTTGAAAATCTGACCCCAGGGACTTTAAGACAAAATTGATAATGTTTATCTTACACAAATTATCTCTGCTCCTACCCATGCAAACTATTAAACAGAGAGGGACTGCTACTCTTCTTGATTGCATTCTGGTTAGTCACGATGATAAAATAATCACAGTGAAAATCCTACCTGACTACCTAAGTTACCACTTCCCTGTCATGTATGGTTCCATGTCATAATAGCGAATGCAAAAGAGCAATCACTATTATGGCAAGAGTATATAATCGAAAAGCAATTCAGTGATATACACATAACGGCAACACTACATCCAGCCAGTACTTAACAATGTGTATGCAGGGGTCCTGTGCCCCCCCACACTCCCTACTGAAGGATTATCAACTCCAGAGGGGGTGCATGTCAGGGAGGAGGCAAGACTCCCAAAAAGGAAAAAAAAGCAAGAGCCACAGGCAGCGGTAAAATATTTCTCCCTGTCCTGTCTCCGAACCCAGATCCTCCTATGTCAAGCCAGCCACCCTCACCACCACACCACAAGGGCTGGTTCGGCAGCACCAGGAACACTGCCCCACAGAAACCCTCTATCCTATCCCTCTCTTTCCCCTCACTATTCCTGCCTGCTGGTCGCTCATCTGAATGGTCGCCTCAGACCAGGTTGCTACCCTCGCAGGATAGACATTAACCATTTCAGTGAAAATGACTCGCTCATTTGGGAGTCGCTCATTTGTATTCACCCTTTTGATGTGATACCTCACTTATAGATGGTTTGTAAAATTTGACAAAACCGAACCAGCTGCAGCAACCGCATGAGTATTCTGTATGCAAAACGTCACTGTTTTAAAGCTCTTCTGCAGCAAATTCATTGGCATTTTCTAACCCATTCCCAGGACAGTAACCTAGCCCTACTTCATTCATTAATTCAACATAGTCTGTGGCACTGTTGTTCCCTCCAGGCACATTGTTTTGAAAGGAAACTCGCAGGATTGGTTCACCTCTGCTATTAAGAATAAGATGCAGGAGCATGATATATTTTGGAATCTACAAGGACCTTAACCAATAAACTTACCTACAAAACTATAAAGAGTTGAAAAACTCCATAACAATTCAAATCCAGGTAGCTAAAGTTCATTTTTACAAATCTCATAAAAAAAAAAAAAAACTGCTGATCCTCCCTTACCAACTCTGGAATAATATCAATGGGCTCCTTGGGGAACTCTAAGAAATCTTTACCCTACACTGTCATACATAATGACTCTACTATAGGTGGAGACAAGAATATTGCCAGTATATATTTAATAAAACCTTTAGCGATCTATCTGACTATATACCTGACCCTAACAAGACCACTGTTCTACCTGTGAACAAACCATACAAGTACAACCTTCCTAAATTCTACTTTAAACTGCTTATTTGGCCAGAGGTCCATGGCTACCTCACTAGGCTTAAAGATCATGTGCAACGGTTTTTACATATTTTTTATAAAAGCTTGAAACATTGAAATTCAATTCCCTGTGTCATGATTAGTGTTTCCTGAAAATTTCAAACTGTTTGGGTTTGTGGTTTTCTTTAAATCAGCATTTGTTAACTTGCTCTACAGTGGCTAAAAACAGTGGTGTTATTTCTGTCCTCTCAGTCAAACTTAGAGTGCAATGACATCATTTTGGAGTAGCTTGCTGTTTCAGATTCCCAATCAGAGCAGTAGTTTGTAGAGTTAATGGTTTGCTGAGCTCTCCAAGTTTCTTACAGACTCTGGCTTGAGTTTAGATAGATCAGCTTAAAATATAAAATTTTCTTCTCATAAAAAGCTGATCATTTTAATTTCCATGCTGAATTGAAGTAGTGGAAAGCTTTCTCTGTGGTAAATTAGCTCGTCTATCACAGCTCTCATTTTTTCCTAATCAAAACTCAGATTGTTTTTCTAACTACAGTAGATAACACAGGGCTATTAAATGAATATAAAATAACTATACATTTTGTTCATTCACAGAAACAGTTAGTCTTTGATGTAGCCTCCATAATCAGATTTCATGTAAGAACATTTTTTTTTTCATGTCAGATTGACAAACAGTACATGTGCTTGAAATACTGTAGCAGAGTGTGACAGGCACCTGTCAGAACTCACAAATTTCAGTTCTTTGGTGGTTTCTGTGTGAAAATACATTATGTTAGGTATAACTAGAAACACTATGTGGCATCCTGATGCACCGTGTCTCTGCCTCGCAGTTGAGGCAGCTGCAGTCTACTGCCACCTGTCCCTGCCCCAAAAGGCCCCTTCCTTTTGCTCCACATTTGAGGTTGCTGCATCCTGCTTCCCACCATCTTCTCCCACACAGTCAAGGCTTGTGCACCCTGCTACCTCCATCCCCTGCCTAAAGAATCAGGGGTACTGTACCCTGCCTCCCCTTGCCTAAACAATTGGGGTTGCTGCATCCTGCTGCCCTCTCTCCCCCACCCTCACAGTTAGGGAAGCGGAACCTGTTGTCCCTTGTTCCTGTCTCCACAGTCAGGGCTGCCATGCTGTGCTAAGCCCTAGAGTGCCAGGTTCCCTGCCTCCACAGCTGGAGCTGCTGTACCATGCTGCCCTAGCCATCAGAGGTGGGGCTTTTGCTACACCCTGCTATTCACTTCTGTTGCCCCAAATGGTCAAGGCTGCTGCACCACATGTACCCCATCTCACAGTCAGGGCTGCTGTACCCTGATGCCCCCTGTATTCTGCACCAGAAACAGGGCTGCTGTACCCCGTTCCTTTCTACACAGTTGGGGTTGCTGTGGTCTGCTGTGCTCTAGAGCCCCATGCCTCTGCAGTTAGGTCTGTTGCACCATGATGCCACTTGTCACAAGATTCAGGGCATTTGCTACACCCTGTTGCATGCCTCAACTGTGGAGGCATGCACCCTGTTGCAGGCCTCCACAGTTGAGGCACTTGCACCCTGCTGTCCCCCTGCCACCAGATTCAAATCCTTTGCTACACCCTGCTCCCCGAATCCCTTGTCCCAAACAGGCATGGCTGCTGCACCCTGTCCCATAGTTTGGGCTGTTGTATCCTGTTGCTACCCCTATATTCTGCCTGAACATTCAGGGCTGCTGCACCCTGCTGCCCTCTGTCCCCACACCCATAGTCAGGGCCACATCACCCTGTTGCCCTCTGTTCCTATCTCCACAGTCAGGGCTGCTGTGCTACACCCTAGAGTCTGATGCTGCCTGCATCCACAGTTGGGGCTGCTGAACCCTGCTATGCACTTCCATTGCCCCAAATGGTCTGGGCTGCTGTATCCTGATGCCCACCTCTGTTCTGCCCCACAGTCAGAGCTTCTGCACCATGCTGTTCTTTCTTCCCTGCCACCATCGTGCCCTGCTGCACCACAGAGCCCCTTGCCTCCACAGGCAGGGGACAGGGTGCAGCAAATGCCCTTACTCTTGTGCTGCACCCTTTCCAAATAGCTGGGGTTGCTGCACCCTGCTACCCTCTCTCTCTCTCTCTCACCCTCACAGTCAGAGATACTGCACATGTTACCCCATGTTCCTGTCTCAGCAGGGTGTAGCAAAGGATCTAACTCTGGTGGCAGGGAGACAGCAGGGTACAACTGCCTCAACTGTGGAGGCATGCAACAGGATGCAGCAAATGCCCTGAATTTTGTGGCAAGTGGCAGCGTGGTGCAGCAGCCTTAACTGCAGAGGCATGGGGCTCTAGGGCACAGCAGGCCACAGCAACCCCAACTGTGTAGAATGGAGCAGGGTGCAGCAGCCCTGTCAGTGGTGACAGTGGATAGAAGACAGCATGCTGCAGAAGCCTCAACTGTGGTGCAGGACACATGGAGCATCAGAGTACAGCAGCCCTGACTGTGAGATGGGGTACATGTGGTGCAGCAGACATGACCATTTGGGGCAATGGAAGTGGGTAGCAGGGTGCTGCAAAAGCCCCACCTCTGGTGTTACGGCAGCGTGGTGCAGCAGCCCCTGCTGTGGAGGGAGGGAACCTGGCACTCTAGGGCTTAGCACAGCACAGCAGCCCTGACTGTGGAGACAGGAATGGGGCAACAGGTGTAGTATCCCTAACTGTGAGGGTGGGGGAGAGAGGGCAGCAGGCTGCAGCAACCCCAATTGTTTGGGTAGGGGTGGCAGGGTGCAGTAGTCCTGATTCTTTAGGCAGGGGATGAAGGCAGCAGGGTGCACAATCCCTGACTGTGTGGGAGAAGACAGTGCACAGCAGGGTGCAGCAGCCTCAAATATGGAGCAGAAGGTAGGGGGCTTGTGGGGCAGGGGACTGGTGTCACTAGACTGCAGCTGCCTCAGCTGTGGGGCAGAGACATGGTGCATCGGGTTGCAACCTAGTGTTTTTAGGTATAGACATACATGATGTATTTTCACACAGAAACCACCAAAGAACTGAACTCTGTGAGTTCTGACAGTACACGTGCTTGAAATACTGTAGCAGAGTGTGACAAGCACCTGTTTGTTAATCTGACATGAAACAAAAATGTTCTTACACGATTGTATTTATGAAGGCTACCTCAAAAACAAACTTTCTGTAAATGAACAAAATTTAGATTTATTTTATATTCTTTAAACAGCCCTGTGTTATATAGTTAGAAAAAATTGAGGTTTGAGTAGAAAGAACAGAGCTGTGATACAGACAAGCTGATTTCTCACAGAAAGAGATTTCCACTACTTCAGTTCAGCACTAAAACTGAAATGATTAGCTTTTTAAAGGAAAAGAATGATATATTTTAAGCTGAGCTATCTAAACACAAACCAGAGACTGGGTTTGTAAGAAACTTGGAGAGCTCAGCAAACCATAATCTCTACAGAGTGCTGCTCTGGTTGGGAATCTGAAACAGCAAGCCACTCCAGAATGATGTCATCACACTCTAAGCTTGACTGAGAAGACAGAAATAACTCCACTGTTTTCAGCCACTACAGAGCAAGTTAACAAATGCTGATTTAAAGAAAACCACAAAACCAAACTGCATGAAATTTTCAGGAAACACTATTCAAGACACAAGGACTTGGACTGCAACTTTTTAAGCTTTTATTAAAAATATGTAAAAACCGTTACACATGATATTTTAAGGCCAGGCTAGGTACTGACAAAATTAATATGAAATTCCTTAAACTTTGGTTTGCTGAAATTATTTATGCAGTACAATTGATTTTTAATCTATCGTTGAGAACATGTAAATTTCCAGACATTTGGAAGAAGCCAAGTGTACAGTAGTTTCAGTATTCCAGGGTAGTCATACAAATATCCCTGCAAACTGCTGATCAACCTCTGCCATCTCCCCCTTGCCTAAGGCACTTGAGAGGTAGTGAACAGCCAGCTTCTTGAATTCCTTAGTAAAAATGAGCTCCAAGCCAAGGAAAAGAAAAAGAAAAATAATCAGCATTTATATAGTGCTTTTCATATGCATTGTATCCCAAAGTGCTTTACTTGCAATGCTAGACTGGTAGTGAAGTGACTGCACATGTAGAGGCAGCCATTTTGCACATGAACACCCACAGATAGCCTTGGACAAGTGCATGGATCAGTTTTATGGGAAGGGGAATATTGGCAAGAAGACCGGGGAAATTCCCCTGCTCTTTGGGTAGGGGGCGCTGGTGTTGAGGTGGAGGAACACAGTGTTGCACTGGACACCGATCGTGGAGGAGGTGGAAGTGGAGGAATGGAGGTGGCCATAGCTGCTGGTGCAGTAGATACCACAGGTCAGTTTATTTTCAGAGAAATGGTCCACACAGGACTGAAACTGGAGATGGCTCAACACCAAGAAGAACACCAACTGCAAGATGAATTAAGACAAAAAGAAAAACAAAATATTCTGTCAGAAGCTGAAAAAGAGTGTTTGTTAGCAAAGAAAAAGCTGAAGGAAGAACAAAAAAAGAAAACTCATGAACAGAAATTCTCCAGGAGGTTCAATGGTTAACCAACCAAAGTTTTTAACTTTTCTGGACAGAAGGGGAACCCGGTTCCTACAGAGATGATTGATGCAAGGGGCAAGCATGCAGGAAAAACCAAATGGCCACCAGAACAAGCATTGTGTGATGCAGGCTGGAAACAAACATGGGAGGGAAACTGGATTCTGGACCTGGCTGTCCCAATACCAGGCACAGAACCATCACAAATGAATGAAGAGAATCAGGTACACCCTGATGTTACGGAATCTACCCCCATGGAATCGGTGGAACAAAACGAAGCAACAAATGTTATAGGCGCACCCTTTGTTTCTCCATCAGAAACACAAAATGAAATTTTCTATGATGCTCCATCAGGGGTGAGTTCCAAACAGACTGACCAACCTGAAGTACAATCAGGGGTGAAAGAGCTGTCGTCAGGAATTTCTGAACCTGTACCCCCAGCAACAATAATTCTCCCACATATGCAAGCTTGTTCCATAAGCCTGTGGAACATGCAAAAAGGTGTTACACAGTGCTTCTAAGATATACCAGTGAGATGGAAACCCTGCCAGATGGATTTTTTGTTGGAAAAACGCTCATAAAGAACTCTTTGGGTTTTTCACCAGCAGAGGTACGTGCTCTCATCCATACTCCAGGTGAGATCACTTTCAATATTAGTTTTCATACACCAGACTTAAAAGATGTTGGTCTAAATATACTAGTCTCAAAACTAATTCACTTTGGGTGTCCTTTCAAGCAATACCCCTGACAAAAAGCTCAGTTAAATTCATCTCCATACTTTTTCAGAATGAAGGAGTGAACATCACAAACATTTTGTATTGACTGGAAAAAATGTACTGACCAGAGTAATCCTGAACTTATATTTGATTGTGAAGTCTTTTGGAATGGGAGGTGGCAGGTGAAAGTTAAACTAAATCAAGCTGACACTGGGATACGGCACATACCTAATTGTTTTTTTCTGGGTAGGGATAAAAGTTTTATCTTTTACGCAGGAAAACCAAGACACTATTATAAGTGAGTCTCTCCTTGCCACATTAGCAGTAATTGTGGCATCATTAAATGCCCACACTGTGGAGAAATGGGGCACACCAGATCATTTTGCAGGAAGGCTCACAAATGTAATTTATGTGAAGAAGAAGGGCACTGTTTCACAGACTGTCAATGAGCAGCCCATAACACAGCAAATTCTGATTATGTCATCCAAGATTTTTACATTAACAAAGCAGCAAAAGCCACGTTGAGTGTATTTGAGCAGTCAACAATCTTTCATACTGGGATATCTACACAAACCAGGGACAATGCTATATATACTTTACAAATGTCTACAATCAGATGTTTCAGAAAAAGGAAGTATTGAACCTCCCCCTGAAGTTACAAGCTTGATCACTGCTGACCTTTGAGCAGATGGACATGCCCCTCTCCCCAACCCAGATAGTTTTCAGTTGGTAAGAAAAGGAGGAACTGGGAAAACAGAAGCCATCACTACTCCCCTTACAGAGGAGGTTTACACACAAAATAAATTCTCTGTGTTGAAATAGGGGGATACAGATGGGTAAATGATTTGGATTCGGCTTCAATTTCTTCATCCCAAAAAGATGCCCTGTCTGATCTAGCTATCACAAAGGTTACAACAAAAACACCAAAAGAAACGAAGAAAATCCTAACAATGAAGGATGGGCACTAGAGCAACACTAAAGTCCAGAACTTGAACCCTGTTAAGTTAATGACATGCATACCTCACTATATGAATTATCAATAGCCTCCTTAAATGTTAATAGCATACTTTCTGAAAGAAAGAAACTGACCACATCTTTTTTTGTTTTCAGCTTGTAAGCATGATGTTGTTTGTTTGTTTTTTTCAGGACACAAGGTTGCATACTGTACAGGAAGCTCAGGCAGCCAGAGACGTATGGTCATGGGGTACAGCATACTGGTCCCAGGGGGAAGACGTGAAGCGGGGTTGGGATATGCATTAATAATGATAAATTTACTTTTATTCATATAGTAGATATCTTACCAGACAGGGCTTTGTTATTGGGCATTAGGTTAGATACTATGATTTTCATTTAATTAACATTTATGCACCTCAATCCAAAGCAGACAGAAAGTCGAGTTACTGAAGCTTATTCAGCCTTTTTATTTACCACAAAGCACCTCCTTTTTGGGGGTGATTTTAAATGCAGTTGTTTTCCTACTGACCGAGGTTTAAAGACCAACAAAAATTTTTGTAATGCTAGTTTTTTAAACCAGCTAATTGAGCAGACTGTTCTAACTGTTGTTTTTTTTTTAAAGAAGGGGTACCTAGTCCATGTACTTTTTTAAAGGTTCTTTATCTGCAAGAATTGACTACTTTTTTTTGTCACCATCACTATGAGTTTGTTGTGCAGAGATAATTCCTGTAGCATCATCAGACCATGGATCTACTTAGCCTTACAACTGCTAATTTCGCTGAAATTACAAAAGGGAGGGATAGTGGACAATGAATTGCAGTCTAATAAATGATTCTCTGATTATGGAAGGATTTCATCATGTCTTAAGAGTTAGGAAATCGGTTCTTTTTCTTTATGACTCAGTATCAAAGTGGTGGAAGGACAGATAAACTGATATTACAGATTTTTTTAAACAATAGGTAGGTTAAAAAGACAAGAAAAAAATCATAGATATTAGGATTTTTTTTTGTTAACTCTATTTCTTCACTCCCTTACCTCCAGACTCTTTCCAGCATGGGCTCTCAGACATCAGCTTCTCCCATCCTGCCTGAAGCATGGCTCACTTGATTCCAGTCAGGGCTATACCCCATCACCTGCATAGCATGCCTGAGCTCCCCAGGTCTGTGTCCTCTGGGGAAGGACCACCACCTCCTACTGGCACCCTATCTAGAGAATTGGTGAGGCAGTCTGACGTGGGGGAGGAATCCGGATAGAGCATCCTTACACCTGGCAGTCGATGTGGGGCTGATGCTACTGGCCCCACCTTTGCCTAGTAGAGGGGGAGGGATTATCTACTTCAGTTCCACAATGAGGGCTGTGCAATGTTTCCCAGCCCATTACGTGCATGTACCTGCACACGTCCAGAGGGTGGCCACCCAATGTTGTAAGCCACCTGCTGAGTCCCTGCGGCTGTAGTACACCCAGCCATCACTGGGTGTCACTACATGTGTGGAACAGTCCCCTACCTCTCTCCAGAAGAGGAGAGTAGTTCTATGGATACTCTATCTTCTTCTCCTTACTGACCCCTGATGATCTGAGCTCATTCTCGAACCTGGGTGGCCATTGTGGCATGAGGTGTGGCGTCCAGCTCCTCAACCGTTAGTGCCACCAGGTCAGGCAGATATTAGGAATTAAGATAATTTTACTCTTTACTATCATTGCAAAATGATGGGATAGCAGATTACTCAGAACATGTTTTTAGGTTAAAAGCAGAAATGGCACAACTGAAATATGATATGATGAAATCTCTTGAAAAAGAATAAAGTTTTGGGGCTCAAGGCACCTATGCTTAAAAAAAACCCTTTATTAGTTGTGCACAAAGACAGACACAACCAATGCAAACCTTAAAACCAGAAAATGGCAAAAGTTTAACTACTTACCAGAAGTCTTAACAGAAATAGAAACATATCTGTCTAACATGTTTCAGGACATTGATTTATCAGCCACAGGGATGAAAGATTGGTTGAAATCATACAACCTTAGCCAAATTCCAGAGTATGCCTGGCAGGACTTATTACATCCAGTAACAGACCAAGAACTATCTGGTATTATACAAAACTTAAAAACAGGCACAGCACCCAGGCAAGATGGGTTGCCAAAGGAAATATATAAGTAGTTGTTCCCATTTCTAAAATCTGAAATGGTGTTTGTTTTTAACTCTTTTTTGACGCAACCCACATTACCTAAAAGTATGTATAAAGGTTTGGTGATCTTATTACTGTATATAAATCTGGGGATAAACAAAATTTAACAAATCGGAGGCCAATTACCCTACTAAATTCAGACTTTAAAATCTTAACAAAAATAATTAGTAGCAGATTGGCTGCAAGCATGGATCATGTGCTACCAACTGCCACACTCAATCCTGCATGTAGTGGTTTCTGAGCCAAAGGTTAGTGATCTTCCACAATGTATTCACTTGTCAATCCTGACTTTAAGTGCTTTCTCATACTGTACATACTGTGGTTACCAATTTGTCTCTCTCAAGCTACTACCGACATGTAACCAGATCCTAATGTTAATATTTCTCCCACTATGTATTTTCTTGTGTAAACTGTTCTCCTATGTTCGCCCCTCCCCCAGGACACATCTGTAATCAAGCAGTACTCTGCTCAGTATACCTTCCTGGTAAAACACTTAAATAAATAAATAAATAAATGTAATACATTCTTCCTAAACATGTTCACTCCCAGGGTGGAAATTATCCGATTCTCTACTACTTTTGAGGGAAATTATGGAAAAAGGACAAAATGAAGAGCTTTCTGGTTATCTAATAAGTATAGACAAGGCTGAAGTTTCCCACTTATATCTATGGAAATGTCTGCAAGCATACGTTATACCCAATGAATTCATAAAGTAGATCACATTATGCTATAAAAATGTACAAAGTGCTCCTTGTGTTAATAGGTGAATTGGAAATGACTTTAAAATTACTCAAGGGGTTCAGCAAGTATGTCCTCTCAGCCCCATCCTATAGATCCTCTGTTACAAAAAATTAATGTGACACAAAACATTACTAGGCTTTCTGTTCTTAGTGAGGACACTGATTCTGAATCTGTTTCCAAGCAGACATAATATTAACAGACTTCACTAATAGTACAGGGTCACAAATTAATCTAAATGCATGTTGTTGCTTACCAATTGGGCAAGTTAACTCAGCAGTAAATGAAATTATGGGAATTTCACTTACTTCAGGACTGTGTAAAATTTTAGGGATCTATTTTGGAGCAGGAAATCCAGCTTTCTATAATTGGAATGTACAATTGCAATTAGCTTCCAACAAAGTAAAACAATGGAATAAATGCATATGTCCAAACATAAAATAATCTACATGGTTAAGATGTATTTATTAACGTTATTTTACATTTAAGTACTATTTACCCTCCCCTCCAAAAAACTTGAGACATCAGTCTATAGTTGTTGTTTTTCTCTGTATATGGGGCAGTCATTTAAACCTGGTAAAAAGAGGCATGATGTATTTGGAAATGAAAAAAAGGTGGTTTAGAAATTATTAATCCAATAGTTTTCTTTTTTTTATGTGTTTCTATATACCAACATAAAACCACTTCTCACATGTATTACGACCCCTTGGTCCCCTTGGGTTCGGGACCAGCTAGAAAAGTGGATAACCTCCTGGCTGCAAGATAGTCCTATACCAAAACAGAAATCACTGTCTGGAATGCGCCATTATTTTCAGAACTGTTTAAGTAAATTGAAGTTATGGTTAATTTCAAAACAAACCATACTCTCACAGTCTAGGAAAGCCTTATATAAACATTCAATGTCTGTTTTTTTTGGATACCCCACAGTTTGGTAACAAAGATTTACATAAACAAGAAGCAATTGGTAGAATGCTGACAGAAACCAGAATCCAGGAACAGATGTGGGATGTGATGTGGTTATGTACCCATGAGAAATTAAATGTAAAGAAGAACTTAAAAAATAAAGAAATTGAGGAAAGATACTGCATTGAGGACACGTGTAGGCATTTTGAAAACCACAGAACACTTGTATTTTGCCTGTCCATATATTGTTTCCTTTTGGTCACTATTACAATATAAATGGAAAGGTTCTCCTTTTAGGACTATTACACTAGATATTTTATTTTTAGGTTTATTTCCCATTCAATGGAACATGTACAATCATAAAACACTGCATATTATTCTGGTATGCTTAAAATACCATGTATGGATTATCAGATGTACAGTCTTGCTACAGCAACTGGAACTCTCTAAAGAACATTTTAATATAATAAAGAAATCTCTATTAGTTATACCACAAAATAAAAAATTAAGATTTCCAAAACAAACATTTCAAGAATGGTGGAGAAACTGTTACTGGTTACTGTAGGATTTTATCTAGGGTTTCCATTTATGGTTGTCCGATTTAAAATTTGGGGATCTGTTCTGGAAAGAGCATATTCTCTATGGAAAAAGGGAAGGGGAATTGGAACAAAGAGAGTTGTTAACTTTTCCTTATTTTGGGAGAAAGTAAGTGTTTTACTGTTCCAAGGAGATGTTGTTTTTGTTTGACAGAGAAATATGTTATATATGTATGTATATAATACAGCAAATTATTTTTTTTTGACAAATTTGTCCTTCTTTCTTTCCTTTTCCCCTATTTTACAAAAAATTTAGCTAGAGGGGTAAGCAATTTTTGCATTGTTTTTTGTTATTTGTATACATTTCAAGTTTAATGTTTCCTCTGTTTTTGTTTATTTTTTTGGTTATATAAGGTCCTTTTCTTTTGATTCAGACATAGTTATTATATTTTGTAATTTTGTGTTTCTCTATGTTTAATAAAAAATTCCCCTACTCTTGTGGTATGGAGTACTGCTGTCTTGCTTCCAAAGATGGCGGAGTTGGAATCCACAATGATGACGGCAACACCAGGTAAGGGAAATCTGCCCCCTATTCCCTCTACCAAGTGACTTGGGGCTGAAGATGAATGGATTGCTATGGTATGCCCCCTGTATGATGACACTATTACAGTGAAAATATCGATGCCAACAACATCAATGTTTTTGTTGTAATAGTCCAGCCGAGACCCCGGCACTCTCTCTCACAGTCCTGCCCACTCCCCCCACCCAACTCCGACTCAGAGATAGAATCCTATAGATGGGGTGGTGTGGGGGCATAACCTCCACATGGGGGTTTGGGGGCAAATCTCCCCTGATGAAAAAACAGCCAGGGTCTCCAGTCAGATTTATGTCAACTGCAAGTTGCAGTTGATGTAAATCCATTGCTGTGATGGCGGTTGACAACTTAGTTGTCGAACCGGCATTGTAGAGCCATTTGCTACCATTCCTGTAGCGTGACCTCTGGACAAGACTACTCTGGACTGGCCTACAGAACAACTGAACATAACAGACCTCAGGCTACATGACCCTCTGAACTCCGAGAAACCATACCTGTTGGACCTGTTGGCAGAGGAAGAGGTGAACTACCTCCAAGCAAATAAAAGTCTATTCGCAGTGCAGTGCAAGTCTTCATTTTTTTGACGTGGAAAAATGTATACTGAACATAGGGTAGCACCAGACAGTTCCAGATGTCTGATACTTTTGCAGACCCCACTGAATGTTGACACTCCCTTGGATTTACTGATGGCTCCTGTGGCAGCTGCTACAACATTACCCAGTGCTACTATCCCTCATAATAGCATCCCCTCTTTGTTCCTGATGGCAGCAACACCTACTCCAAAACAAAGTAGTCTTGCGAATGTTTTGATAGCCTCACACCGACTGATGCCCTGACATACTGTACTCCCGGAGTGTCAGACACGGAACTCCCACAGTCCAAGAGGATACCAGTATCACCAAAAACACACACAGGAGCAATACCCGCAAAAACACAAGTTTACTCCCCGACTGGCTAGTCCCCTTTACAAGCCCTGACAGATGTAGGCTGGACTCATGATAACATAGGGCAGTGGTACTCTGAACTGCCAACTGAGCCAATGGTCCCAATCTTTGCACCTGATTTCACTACTTGTTGCACCCCGACTGATGAGTCACTTCTGCTTTCAGTGGAGGACTTATCTAACAGTGGCTACTCTCAGCCTCAAATGAACTCCCAAGAACCTCTCCTGTCCCATGCCTTACTGTCTACTGCTTCATAACCTACCCCTCCTACTTTGGTTGTAGATCAATTAATTGTCAGTAAGCCTAGTTCTTGAACACCTAGTCCTTCCTCGCAGCACACACAGAGAACAGACTACCAGATCCCTGCAACCATATTGAAACCTAACCTCCCAAAACAAGCAGCACAGAGTGTAAGGCTCCTCCTGAACAGACATCCTTGTCAAGGGCTGACAAGGTTAAACTATCTGACTCAGGTCCAGCTCCCCCCTCCCAATATGCCCCCAAGACAAATGGATGGTCAGACTTCTGTGTAATACTGGGTACATTTTCGTAAAACAGACAACTTTCCTAAGGCACCGGCTCCAGCTCTGCACAGAAATGCTGTATGCTTACTGTACAAAGCGGGTTTAGAGGAGCCTCCCAATAGAACCTGTGTGGGAGAATTTCTTTAAAGGATTCCCTCCTCATAACACCAAATTAACTTTATGCTTTATTACATTCTTCAAACGATGGCTATTTTGATTTAAGTTTCAAGACACCTGTGTACTTGGATTGGTTTTGGACAATGTATAATACTTGAAAGGACACGCCACTCTGGTTGCCTTTTCAGGCAATCTCATTTGCAAAACCTGTTGTGAGATCTCTGACAGTGATGTTGAAAAATGAGGGCATAAGCATGCAGGATGTACATTTTTTGGTTGTCACAGAGTTGTGACATCCTGGGAGACCCAGAACCTACCATTGATTCAGAATGTTTTGGAGAGGACATTGGAGATTTATATTGAAACTTAAACATACAGCTTTTGGTATACAGCACAACCTACTCAATGTGTTTTATCTGGACCAAGACAGAGCCCAATGTTTCTGTCCTGGACAGTCCAAAACTTGCTTTTGCTGTGGCTCTGTCACCCATCTCAGCAATGCTTGTGACACTACGATGTAACTTATGTTTGGCGTTAGAACATGCTAGCTTGCAATGTACTGTATGAATGAGCGATGCTGTAATTTATGTGAGGAAACAGGCCATTCCTATCGTCACTGTAAGTGGGCCATGCATAACAAGGTGGAAGGTCATTCTCTGGATGTTTTATTAGAGAAAGCACAGAAACTTGTGCAGCAGAAAAGACAAAAGGAACTGGCAGCAACACCTGCACATCAGGAAGCCTTGGATACACCTGCCACTGTGCCCCCTGAGGCAATACAGCCTGCTACAGCGGCTCATATGGATGACACACCTCTTCAACTTCCTATGGATGTTGGACTCACAGTCATGGCAGTAGCCATTGCCTCTCCAACCCTGAAAAAAGATTCTAACCTTTATTGTATGATATTTACCCTGATGGATAACTCTTATATGCCACCCCCCAACATGACTGTGGTGAGCAGAAAAAGATCACTCCACTCCCACAAACTAGTCAAACACCCATTACAGTTTTCTTTGGCCAGAGTCCCTTTCCTCATGAAAAATAAATTTGACATATTAGCACTTAATCAAATGGACACAGATGCGGGCATTGACTCAAATGCCTTTTCTTGCACCTCCATGAAAGTCCTAGAAACAACAGAGACAAAGGAGGAGGTAGACCTTCACAAACTGAGAACAAAACAGCAGAAGAAACTAAAGATGAACACACAAAATGGTTTAGCTAACCAAAAGGATTGTGATTAGTACAGAGTTTGCAACCCTTTTTCACTTACAACACTCCAGATGGCCACACTGTCCACCTAGCAACTATAAACATGAGCAGTATCAAGAATATCACCAGGAGGACTCTTCTCTTTTTTCTACTCAATGAGATGGCCTTGGATGTTATCTTCCTTCAAGAAACCAGACTTGCCAGTTCTATGATCATATCCCAAGCTGGTAAACACTGATGTTGGGGTCCATCTTATTGGTCTTTTGGATCCAATAAGTGTGATGGGACCTTTTTTTTTTTTTTAGGAGATGCACTTGTCAGGTGCAAGGATTGGTTGATATCAAACCAGGCAGGGCTCTTATGCTGGATGTTCTATACAAGGGGTCCCCATTCTGCCTTATTAATCCCCAGACAAAAATCTCGGGTGGACCTCTTCAAGATGATTTAACCCTATGTGCTCACTTTCTGACATAATTTTTCAGGGGATTTCAATTGCAGTTTAACTAAGACTGGTAGGGATGCTAAAACCACCAAAACATATGGTGACACTATCATTCTGGTCAAAGTCATAAAAGATGCCTCTTTGATAGATGCATATAGAACCCAGTATATGACAGGAGGTAGCACTTACCATAGAAGTACATTACCCATGAGAATAGATTTTCTGGTCATCTCTGCTCACTTACATTACCATCATATGAAACTGGTCACTATTGAGATCTCAGACCATCTTTTATTGGGGGGAACATTCAGAGAATCTCAATACATTTTGAATGGGTAGAGGGTTTTGGAGATTGAACAACTCCTTACTGATTGAAATGCATATTCATAGATGGGTACTGGACCTCCCTTGTGCACGTCAATCCCTGACGTGTATGAAAGATGATCTTGGTGCATGGTAGAAGACTGTGAAACTTCAGTTGAAATCTGTATTTACCAGATGGTCCCACTATACATGAAAACAGGATTACATCAAATACTTATCCTTACACACACAATTAACCAAGGCTATTACCTTAATACATATGGGACAAGGAGACTACAGTTCATTGATTGCTAATATTAAGGTTAAGATGAGGAAGCTTCAGTATGATAGGAGTCACTCAGTGCTCCTGGAACATCAATCTGGAACACAAGGTTCCTATTGCACAGGGACCCATATGAAAGTCATAAAAGTAGGGTAACATGGAGAAACATTTCCAAACTCACCATACTGGATGGTCAACTTACCTCTGACAAATCCGGTATACTATCACAAGTGCACGCATATCTACACAACATGTGCAGTACATCAGGCACCCCTACATCCTTGCATTCCTTTCTAGCCTAAGTCACAGTCCCATAGAGTCCACAGCCCACCCTACATAATTTAACCAAACCTATTACCTCCTTGTAAGTGCATCAAACCATTTCCAAACTTCACCCAAATACAGCTCTCAGACCAGATGGTCTCACAATAGAATTCTATAAATGTTTTCATGACCATCTTGTAGACATTTTGACAGTAGTGTTTAATAGGATATTGCAGGATTGTACACCATCTGAGGCATTTACTGAGGCTATCCAAATTCTTCTCTATAAAAAAGCACAGGATTTGGACCTCAATAACTGGAGACCACTTTGCCTCCTGGACAATGACTTGAAACTTCTAATGAGCATTCTTACTAGTCATTTGGTGTATTTTCCAGGACTGTTATTACACTGGTGCAAACCTGTGCGGTTCTAGGGCACCATATTGCAGACAATATGATTTTACTCTGAGAAATTATGAGTACTGGAGAAAATGTGGGGCTGCAGGGCTACATCTTGTCACTAGATCAGGAGAAGGGTGTCCCATCATTTTTTATTCACCGTCCTTACACATTATGGCATCCCAGAGATATATTGCACGTGGTTCCTTGCATTGTATGTCTCTGCTATAATTCTCCCATAATAATGATAAATGGACATTAAGGAACTCAAATCCAGTTATACCAAGGAGTCAGACAAGGATGTCTTATTAGCCCTTTGCTATGCACATTTTGCATAGATCCCATAATTTGCAAAATACAACAGCATTCCCAAATACATGGTATTGCTACATGCATGGGTCATAGTGTGTTCAAAATTGTAGCTTATGTGGATGATGTGACCCTGTTTGTCCAAGATGTGCAATCAGAATGCCTTGCTTTAGATCTTTTTCGCATCTTTTTTCCAATATCAGGTGCAACGCTCAACCTACAGAAATGTCACAGTACAGCTGTTGGCTCCCCTGAGAGTAAGGTTAATAACACTGGGGGAATTAATGTCATCTCCATTTCATTGAAAATGTTGGGGGTCACCTTTGATGCAGGAGATATGGCACTGATGAATCAAGTGGATAAGATTAACGTATAACTTGACAATTTAACTCTGGAATCAGTGGCATCAAACAAAGAAGAAAAATGTTGCCATTTTAAAAATTTTATATAACCATTGTTCATACACCTTAGAATGGTCTATCCCCTTCCTAAATCATTTGAAACCTGTTTTTACAGTCTCTTTTTTCAATTAATTTGGGGAAGCCAGCTAGCTTTTGGAAGACAGAAGTCTTGCTTGTAGAGCAGAAAGCAGCTGATTAAAAAAGCTACTGTTTTTCTTACTAATTTAACACTTCTATCTCAGCAGGAGTCAGTGCCTGTTGGGATTAGACAAACAGATACTTAGAAGTAGAGTGGGTCTCATTTAGGGTTAAGAAAAAGAAAGTCAGTGTGTGTTTCTTTGCTGGGGAAGGGTACTGTATCAACTTACTTTGCTAAATCAGTAGGAGGGGAGAGAGGCTAATGATAGGGTGGCTTAGGCAGTAGGAAAGCAGGTTACTCCAATTACAACTTCCTGCTGCTAGTTTTTGGAAGACAGAAATCTTGCTTGTAGAGCAGAAAGCAGATGATTAAAAAAGCTACTGTTTTTCTTACTAATTGCCCTCCATCCTACCCTAAGCCAGTTCTACTTTTATAGCCACTGGATTTGACTGACAACAGGAACTTCCTGTTTGGCAGTAGGAAAGGAAGGATCATAGAGAAACATTAGTTTTGTCAACCCTGAAGGAAAAAAGTAGCTCTTTCTCCCCCCTCTAGCTGCTGGAGGTATGACTCTAAGCAAGGAAGAAGGAGACTACTGAAAATACAGGAAGTTGCTATCCCAGAACAGGAAGGTTGAGAGTTGTAAGGAGAGAAGAGAGTAAGCATACAGAGCAACAGGAGAGGGGACACAAAATAAGACATGATGGGAGTGGTGCAGTGCAATGGCTGTGGGATGGCAGTGTTCTGGGAGACATTCTGGAGGCTACAATGCTGCCCTATTTGCAGGCACCTCTCTGGTCTGAGGGAGGAGGTTGCTCATCTCCAGGCTGACCTGGCTAGGATTTGTGAAACCTCCTCCCCACCCAGGGACCACCAGGGCTACCACCACTACCTCAGAGGTTACCAAGAAAGAGGAGCAGCTGGACCAAGGTGGGCTCAGGGAGGGAGAGGGTGGTGGAACAGAGGTGCATCCCTCCAGCTGTACCTCTCCACAATTCATATGCTGTTCTGGTGGATAGTCTTCCTCTATAGAGGCACCTACAGTGGAGACCAAGGAGGATGTTGTGAACCTCCACAAAGAAGACCCACAGGAAGGTGTCATGGGACCCCACTGGGGAAGGAAACAACTCCTAGTGGGGAACTCAGTCATTAGGGAGGTAGAAGTGGGGAAGGAAGGGGAGAGAGAGGTAAGGTGCCTGCCTGGTGCCATGGCTTGGAGAGACAGGAAGCAAATCCTCAGGATCATGGGAGCAGCTGCATGAGGGAGGGAGCTGGATGTCATTGTCCACTGAGGGACAAATGACCTGTCTAGAAATGGGATCAGAGCAGTGCAAGAGGAGTATGTAGAGTTGGGGAAGGGCCTTAGACAATTAGTTCATATGGCAACCTTCTCAGAGGTGCTGTCTGTCTATGGCAAGAGTGATGCTAGGGTACTCCTCAAAAGGGAATTCAATGAATGGTTGAAAAACTGGTGTGGAGCTCAGGGTTTTGGCTTCACTGGGGATTGGGGAGCCACCTGGAGGGATGCAGGCTTATACTGGTGCAATGGTCTGCATCTGTCCAGGAGGGGAACCAGGATCCTAGGTGATAGGTTTAAATGCTTCATTGGCAAGCATTTAAACTAGCCTGGGGGGAGTCACTGAAAAGGAGCAGGGAAATACCAGCCCCCCCCCCACAAATTATGGTAATTAGTGAAGTAAACACCAAGCTACAGAAGTCATTAGGGAGCAGGACAGAGGTAAATGCAAAAAAAAGGCAAAGGCAGTAAGGACAGGGATGGGGCTCAAAGGGGTAAGGCCATCAAAAACTGGAGGGTGATGAGTACCAGTGCCTGTAGTATGTGTAACAAGCTCCCTGAACTAGTGGCCTTGATGGAAGAAGGATTCCTGCATATTGTGGCAGTCACAGAAACATGGTACACGGAGACCCATAACTGGGATGTCAATATACCAGGATACACAATCTACAGGAGGGACAGAGAGGGTAACAGAGGAGGAGGAGGAGTAGCTCTCTATGTAAGGGAAGGAATCAAAGCAACAGAACTAAAGAATAAATACGGAACAGATGAGGCACTCTGGGTCACCCTGGAGACAGGAAATAGCACCACAATCCATATAGGGTTTGTATACAGATCCCCATCTCAGGGGGAGGGAATGGACAAGGAAATGATAGAAGGCATCCTTAGAATGGTAGAAAAATGGGAAATATTATTGATGGGGGACCTGAATATGCCAGATGTTAAATGGAGTATCTCTGCTGCAGGCACATCCAAGATCGGGGTCATTCTTGATGCCCTATAAGGGGCATGTCTCAGACAGCTAGTATTGTAACCCACTCAGGAGGGAGCAATCTTAGACCTGGTGCTCTCAAACGGGGATGGAGAAAGCATCTCAGAATTTTAGAAGTGAGTAGACATCTGGGAACAATCGACCACCAAACAGTGTGGTTCACTATAAACATAGCCATAGATTCAAGCCATACAAAAGCAAGACTACTGGACTTTAGGAGGGCTGACTTTGGGAAAATGAGAGATTGCCTCAGAAAAGCATTAGCAAGCAGGCAAGAAGGAGGGATGAAGGAACAATGGGGAGTAATCAAAACACCATCACAGAGGCAACAAGGCTTTGAGTGAAGCAAATCAACAAAACACAACGAAGGAAAAAATAGCTATGATTCTCAAAAGATGTGGCAGGGAAGGTTAAGGAGACAAGGATAGCATTCAGGAAATATAGGGAAACACAGAAGAAGCAGGACAGAGAACTTTATCAGTTAAAGCAGAAAGAGGCAGGGAAGGCAGTCAGAATAGCAAAGATCCAAACTGAGGAAAGGATAGCCAACTGTGTTAAGAAGGGGGATAAGACCTTTTATAGGTACCTGGGGAGCAAAGAAAGACCAAGGGAGGGATACTGAGGCTTAATAAATGGGAGGTAATGTGGGCAGAGAGTGACAGTGAAAAAGAGGGAGATACTGAATGAATATTTCTGCTCAGTATTCACATAGGAAGAGGAGGGGGAGGTACCTAAACCAGACAAGAGAAACACTCTGGAGATGGGGGTTGATACAAGTCCATTTACAGAAACATAGAACATAGAAACATAGAATTTGATGGCAGATAAGGACCACTTATCCCACCCAGTCTGCCCATTTCCCTATCTAATGTATAAGCTGCAGATCCTAATTAACCAGCAGCCTACTTCTTCCTACCCCCAACCCCTAGAATTGCCTTATGACTGTGCCATGCATACTTGAATTCCACCACTGTTTTTGACTCCACAACCTCCTCCGGAAGGCCGTCCCATGCATCCACAACCCTCTCTGTGAAAAAATACTTCCTTAAATTACCTCTGAGCCGCCCCCCCCATCTTCAAATTGTGCCCCTTGTTCTTGCACACCTCTTTTTGAAAGATGCTACCTCTTGGACTTTGTTGATTCCCTTGAGGTACTTGAAAGTTTCTATCATGTCCCCCATCTCCCTCCTTTCCTCGAGGCTATGCATATTAAGCTCCTTAAGTCTCTCTTCATATGTCTTCTGGTACAGACCCTGCAACATTTTAGTTGCCCTCCTCTGGACAGCTTCCATCCTGTCTATGTCTTTGTGGAGACTGGGTCTCCAGAACTGCATGCAGTACTCCAGATGGGGTCTGACCAGCTGTCTGTACAGAGGGATAATAACTTCCTGTTTTCTACTGGTGATGCCTCTCCCTATGCATCCCAATATCCCCCCAGCCCTCATTGCTGCACTCTCACATTGCTTGCCCACCTTTAGGTCATCTGATATGACTACCCCCAGGTCCCTTTCCATTTTTGTTGTTGTTAGTATCTCACCCCCCATTGTGTACTCTTCCCCTGGGTTTTTGTTTCCCAGGTGCATTACCTTGCACTTCTTAGCATTGAATCTAAGCTGCCATACATTTGACCATTCTTCTAACCTTGCCAAGTCCCTTTTCATCCTTTCCACCCCACTTGTGCATCAACTCTGTTGCAGATCTTTGTGTCATCTGCAAAGAGACATACTTTTCCTTCCAGTCCCTCTGCATTGTCACTTATAAAGACATTGAAGAGGACCGGTCCTAATACTGAACCCTGGTACCCCACTAGTAACCCCCCTTTCTTCAGAGTGGACTCCATTTACTATTACTCTCTGTGTCCTATTTTCCAGCCAATTTTTTACCCAGGCTGTCATCTTGGGACCCACTCCCAGGCTAGCTAACTTGTATATTAATCTTTTGTGTGGGACTGTGTCAAATGCCTTGCTAAAGTCTAGGTAGGCCATGTCCACAGCCCCTCCCTGATCTACTACTTTGGTCACCCAGTCAAAGAAATCTATCAGATTTACAGATGCCTGGTCTTTCTACAGATACAGTCAGCTGGTTCAATAATTATTTGTCTTGTAGAACATAACATGTAAAATTTTGGAATGCATTGTCTGATGATAGGACTGTTTCTGTTGGAGTTCCCCAGGGGTCAATAGTTGGCCCACTGCTGTTTAGCCAATTCCTTAACCAACTTCCATCTGTTTTCCAATCAATGAACTTAATTCTTATATGCAGAAAATGCCCTAATCTTTGCAAGTAATAAAGACCTAAATAGTTTGTGCAAGAGTTTGCAGCATAACTTTAATTCATTTCAGTCCTGGTTCTTGCAAAATTTCCTAGTCTTAAATGAAAACCAACAGTATGCTGTTTGGAACACATTTTAGGTTTGACTCCTTTCCTGTGTAAATAATGTATACCTGCTTTGGAGCTACAATTGAACAGGTGTCCAAGTTTAAATACCTGTAGGAGTTATCTTTACAATATGCTGATTTGCCAATCAGATAGACCACTTGACTAAGGTAGTTATTGCTTGAATTGGTTTTCTTTACTAAAAAAGGCAAAACTTCCTTCCTGAATAAAGAAACTCCTAGTCCAGTGTTTTATCTTTAGTATTATTCATCATGGCATAGTGGTTTTTGGTTCAGCAAGTGATAATAAGCTGTCCAGAGTTTTTCCTTCTTTTTTTTTATGTTAAACGTTTTATTAAAAACTATTTCTACATATAATAACAGGATACTGAAAAACCAAGCAAGCACATAGATCATACACATACATCAGGATATGCATATACATTATGAAACAATAACAACTAAGTGTAGTTAATAAATATCTGGAACACTAAAAAACATCCTTCAAGTACAAAATCATGAACAAAATATATAAGTAAGTTATTCTGTGGCTGAACGAAGTCTAAAGAAAGGGGCTCAAACTTCATCGTACCGGTGACTTTTAGACTAGTAGGCTAACTGATTGGAGTCAGTCGTTAAAGAAGGGAATTTCTGGTGAGCCCCAATGGCAATGAGGAAGGTGCTTAGCCATTAGCACAGCAGTCAACAACCAAGATATAGTGGCAAGGGAGAGTGACACTTACGAGGAAGTGAGCCCCAAAAGAACAAATGAGGCATCCAATACAGGAGGCTGCAGGAGAACCTTTCTGCAGTGTACAAGGATCTTGTCCGAGAAAAGACAGATAACAGGGCAATCCCATAGAATGCGAGAAAGGGTTCCTTGAGATTGAGAACATCTCCAGCAAATGCTATCTCTAGTTAGGTTTTTGTTACACAGGGAATGAGGTGTTCTATAACAGTAATGTAGAATGTTGAGCTGCAGGAGTTGTGCTCTAGTGTATCTAGTGGACTCTTGTGCCATGATCCAACATTTTCTCTACTCAGGGGCTAAAATGGAAATATGTAGTTCAGTTTCCCACATAGTTTTTACTGATATGGTGGGGGATGGAGCAGTATTACAGAGGCATTAATATATAGACCTGCCCTGCCTTTGGTTCATTAGAGCCACCCAAAAGCGGATGGAAGGGGGATGCTGGGTGTTACCACAATAATAGGGTAACAGCAGAACAAATTTGGAGTAAATGCCAAAATTCCATGCAGGGCACACCATATTGGAGACAAAGGTCCTCAAGTGATTTAAGTTGCATGTAGTTGCAGAGGCATTGCTCTTCAATAGTATGAATTCCTGCTTGCATCCATGCTGACCAGTTAACGGGTTTGCTGTCCACAATTTGAAAGAGGGTTATGCCATAAAGGCGCTTTTAGGATTGGAGGCTGAGAGAGGTTAAGCAATGTTATCATGGTGTGCAAATAGTGGAGAGAGAGCGAGATGGTGGGGTGTTTAGAAACCCATTTGGCATGGTTAGTGTACAGTAGATAACACAGGGAAAGGTTGCAACAACCTGACTTTTAAGTGCCACCCATTGTGGGAGAGAAACATCCTTGGGAGGAAACCATTTCAGAACATGGGCTAGAATAAATGGTATATGGTAATGATGAAAATTAGGAATCCCTCATCCTCCATCTGAACAATGCCAGTGTAATTGTTGCCTACTAAGTCATGGGGGTTTGCCTTCCCACAGAAAATAGCTAATCATTTTGTTCAAATGATCAAACCATTTACTGGGGATAGAGATAGGCAAATGGGCAAGTAGGTGGAAAACCCGGGGGGCAAATATCAATTTTATTGCCTCAATCTTGCCAGTTAGGAAACCATGTAATGTACACCATCTTTCCAAGTCAGCCTGAAGAGTGGATAGTAAATGAGAGAAATTAGCCTTGTACACACTTGAGAGTGATGGGGTAACCCTTATCCCCAAATAAGTAATGCCATCAGCCGACCATGTCCAGACGGTAGAGTGAAAAAGGAAAGCACGACAGCAGCTATTCAGAAGGAGGACTTCCAATTAGTCATGGTTTATTTAGAGCCCAAAGACTGTAGAGAAGGAGAAGAGAAGGCTGCAAAGGGGGATGGGGGGATGGGAAACGCGTCATGTATGTCAGATTAAAGGATAAGTAGCTCATCAGCATACAACAAGGAAACATATTCAAAACTTCATACAGAGAGGCACTTAATAGCTGGATGAGCACAGAGTGCAGCTAGCAGTGGTTAAATAAGTAGAGTACAGAGAGAGAAGGCATCCTTGTCTGCCACCACGGGGGAAGGGAAAGGGTTGTGAAAGGGAGCTGTTTGCCAGGACTTTTGCTACAGGATTGGTGTAGAGTTTACATACCACACTAAGAAAGCTAAGACGCATACCCATGTATTGGAGAACTGCAAAAAAGTAGTCAAAGTCAACAGAATCTAATGTTTTCTCAAAGTCTTTTGTGATAGCAGCAGAATCAGTGGGAAGGGATAAAACTTGCACTTTCAAATTTAGGAGAGTTCGTAAGTGGCCAGAGCTGTGTCAGCCAATCATAAAGCCAGCTGGGTAAGGGTGGATGAAGGTCAGGATTACTGAAGCCAGTCTGGATGCCATGATCCTAGCTAGAATCTTAACATCAGTACTGATCAGGGAAATGGGTCTATAATTCCCAGGGAGAAGAAGGTCTTTGACCGTCTTTGGGAGTATAGTAATAATCGCCTCATGGAGAGTGGGAAATAGATGTGAATTGGACAGTGAGCTATTAAACATACATAGTAAAAGAGGGGGACAGTCCTCCTGTAAAGTCTAGTAGAATTCAGGGTGAACCCATCGCTGCCTGTTCTATGTGATAATGGCGATTGCAAAACAACGATCACCATTAGGGCATGTGTAGATCGCTGGAAAAAAAAATGGCGATGTACACTCCAAGTGAACACAACCAGGTGAACGGATATCTATTTATATGGGGGGCTGCACCCCCTGCAGCCCCATTACTAAATATTGTCAACTCGGGGTCATGTCGGAGGGTGAAATAAAAAAAAAACCCTCCCACAAAACAGTATGCACATCAATCAATCAATCGATCAATCAATATCTTTATTTATCCAGACAAACATCCCCAGCCCTGAACCCTGCACCCTCCCCACTATAGCCAGCCACCCTCACCACCACACCACATCACATGGCCAGCTCAGCAGCCTTTCACTACACTACCTCCCACATACCTTCCCTCCTCTTCCGTTCCCCGTCCTCTCCTTCTGTTCACCTTCTCTTTTCCTGTTGCTACCATTTCAGGGTCACTAACATAATGAGTGCTGCACTTGAGTCTCTCATGTGTGAGTCGCTCAAGTGTAGTCACCATTTTAGTGGCATACCATCGCTGGCAGGCAACTTACATTTGTTTAAACTTTTAATGGCCTCATTGATCTCTTCTAAGATGATGGGATGTTCTAATTGCTGGGTTTGTTCAGTAGTAAGGTGAGGAAAGTCGATAGAAGTAAAAAACTGAGGGGTATCAAAGATATTAAGGGGAAGTGGGAGTGTTAAATATGGAATAGAATTGTCTAATAGAATGGGAGATGTATTTCTGGGCTCTACAGATGTGACCTTACAGATTTTTAATCCCACCTATGAATCTCTCTGGTTGCTGTTTGCACAGTCTATAAGACAAAATCTTACCAGATCTCTTGCCTCCTTCCCAAAAGCTGTGACAAGTTCTAAAGATGGTCAACTCAGTTTTCCTCGGATAGTGCATATTGAGTTGGTGATGAGTTTTTAACATTGAGGATGGGTCTTCTTGAGGGCTGGCCTTGTCTTTCTTTTCTTTCATTCTTTTTTTTTTTTTGCCATATTCATTTTTTCCACCTCAGCCCTGGCAGGCGCTTCAGTCCTCCCCAAAGGAGGAACTCTCTCTCAGGTCCCCTCGTGCCACAATTAGCCACCCCTCAGGTATTTCCCTCATGGATTTCCCCCCCCCGTGGTGGGGCCAGGGATGTGGCGCCCCCTCTCCAGAGACCCAATTCAGAACCCCAGGGCCAGCCCACAGTGCAGTGGACAGTCATGGATCCCTGCCAGGCTCTTTTCCTCCTCTTTTCTCCCTGTCACCTCCCCACCAATGTAACCACATCAGAGCATGTCTACCGACCCGTATTGCCCTCTGGTCACCACCAGAGGGCAATCAGTGAATGGGACAGCATTTGCCCTCCTCCAAGAGAGGAGAGCAGTCCTCCAAATGCTCAATCCTCTCTCCACCTGCTGACCCCGATGGCTTGACCTCATTCCCAAACCCAGGTTGCCAGCATGGTGTGAGGTGTAGTGACCAGAGCCTCAACCTCCAGCACCACTGGGCCAGCTTCTTGTCTTCCTTTTCTAAGGTTTGAAGTTTAGATTGCAAGGCTTGGACCTCTTGTTCTCTGGAGCAGTGATGGTGTGACACAAATCCAATAACTCAGCCCCTTATATATGGTTTTAGGGATTCCAAGAGAGTTTTGTCTGAGACACTATTATTATCTTTATGCTTTAGAAATTCTAGCATTTCCTCATGAATCCAGGGAATAAAGGCAGGGCCTCTAAAAAGAAAGGAATCCAGGTGCCAAGAGGGAGTATGAGATCTGGGGGTGCCAGGAGAGAAGCATGGACACAGGGGCATGATCAGAGATTAGAATAGGGTATAACTGTAACCACCCAGTCCCCTGGGATTACTAGAATCCCATCAGTGTTAGTGCTAGGTAGGGAAGGCAGCTTGTAAATAACTGGTTAAATGTTTTTTCACCTGCTCCCTCTCTGTTTACTTGGTCTCAGCTGAGAACAGAGAGGTGATGTCATTTAGAACTCTTGCAGCAGCATAAGCCATGGTAGCTAGCTGTGAGTGGGGAGTTTTTGAACCTTCAGTTAACCTCTGTGTCAGCAGCCAGAGTGAACAGTTGGAGGAGTGAAGAGCTGCAGTGTGGGCTCTGAGGAGAGCCTGCTCATTTTCACCCTAGTGCTGAGAACTAACTGCCTGCCTTGTAGAAGTGGTAGAAACTGTCTAGCAGAAGTTCCTGATTTTTTCTCATCCCCAGGGAGATGAGGACTGCAGAAAGGATCTGAGAGGCAATCCCCTGACTTTGATCAAGGACATCGAAGCTGCATTTTGTGTATAAACTGTGAGTAATCTGACTTTGGGTATCCCAGAAGGAATGCACCTGCCTGTTTTCTTTTAGGGTGTACTCTAACAAAGGGATTAAGACACCAAGTGCTGTTCTGCTTGAGACTGTTCTCATCTTTTCTTAAATTTGGCTGACAATCATGTTGTCCCCAGTGGGACTTGACACATTGTTCAGGGCTTTAATTTGCGCTCAGAAGTAGTGTTTTTCCAATGCTGAACGTGCCAGACATTCTAGGATGCATAGTTTTACTGTTTTACTAAATGTTGAGTTTAACTCTGAAAGAATGTCAGAGTATGGACTGTGGAAGCAAAAGGTGGGCAACCCCCCCCCATTCTGGAGTGACCAGTTCAGAACTACGGGTTCCATAAGGGCACCTGTTTTTTCAGGACATGTTGGCCAATGCCTGAAGAGAAAGTTTACCCCCTGGTGTGGGTTCTGTGAATTTTGAGCACCAGTGTGCTCCATCAGGGCCAGTTGCCACATTGCCAGATGTTTAATCCTATGCCATATGGGAAATGTTCTAAGTTGTGGCCATTGCAACTAGAAAAAATTGTATGCTCCATTGTGGCCATTGCCACCAGAAGAAACGTGTGTTTCAGCTGAAGCTATGCTATTGAAAAGGGTTCGAAGTCCTATGCAATATGGGAAGTTAAGAGTTTCTGTCTACTACAGATGTTGTTGTTCTGCATTGCCTTGTGCCATGAAGTGTAAACCCTTGGGGGTCCACCTTTGGTTTTGTGTACCATTCATAGGAATAAAGCCTCACTCTAAAACCCCAACCTGGTTTGGACATTCTTGTTACTGCTTCCTGTGTGGAATTTCTTGGTACCCCTCCAGAAGTGCAGACCTAGCATAGGCCCTAGCAAAAGTTCTCTCCTCAGGACCTGGGTTTAATAATGGCCATGTCTGTAAATATTTCTTTACCCCCACCCCTCTCTTCCCCAAGATAGAAAATATGGGAGATGTGCTCACTAGTTAAAAAAGTGGCCAGTGGGGGGACTACCAGAAATGGGGTCTCATCCAAGGATGTTGTTTAATTTCAGGAGAAAACTAGAGAGTTTTGCTGAGGGTATGGCTAGTGTTTGTCTGTCTGAGAGCATGGTAGCCCAAACATGAAAGGAAGCTTTGAACAAAAGGATTTTGCCCAGGAGAGTGCCATTTGTATGTGCCGCTTGTCTGCCTGCTAGTACAGAAAGAACAAAGTGCTGCTTGTGTTTGCGTCAGCTTGCAGAGAACGGTAAAGCCAGGAAGTATATGACCTTGTCTCTGCATCCAGGACATTTAAAGAACTTTTTAACTTGCAATTTTCATGCCAAAAGTAGTGTGGACTTTCGGAAACAGAGAGAGAAATGTGCCTTGAAAGTTTCATGCGCTTTGTGTGCAGATTGGGGGAGATGCTAAAGAAACTGCCAAAATTTTGAGGAGAAAATGGTTAAAGTGGTGCTTCCACTGCTAAAATCGCAGCTGAGAAAAATTTTTACACTTTGCAGTTTAAATTTTCCCTCCTAGACGATCACCATGAAGGAAGGGTGAGCAAGAGAGAGAGAGAGAGAGAGAGAGAGAGAGAGGCTCATTTGCATGACTTTGAGTGATTGTGCAACTGCAATCAGTCCTGCCCCCTGCCAGCTTCTGTGTGCAGCCAAGTGTTCAAGGAGGAGAAAGTGGGTGACTTGTGAGATGGTCAGACCCAGATCAAGCATCGAGGGGCTTGTGAACATTCTAATCTGTAAAAAACAGACTTTTGCTGTGTAAATTTGGGCTCAGCCCATTATCCGACCTACTAGAAAGTGAGCGTAGCATTTGTGGCTACGATTGGTGAGACTGCCAGTCAGTTCCACCCCTAATGTCCTCCAGGATTGGCACCAGGACAAAAATTTCCATCGGAGAAAGTCAGCTACTGATTTCAGTGGTAAAACCAGTCAACTGACCATCAAACTGTTTGTGATTTTCAAGCCAGCTGAATCTGTGTGCAAACAGTGTTTTTTTATTTATTTAAATTTTGGTAACTGGGTAGACCCACTGAGACTTTGACAGTCCCTTTTTCAGGGGTAACCCAGAAAATTTTTCCACCCAGTTTTGAATTGGGGACCTTTCACATGTTAGGCAAACCTGAAAACCACTACACTACAGAAACTGACTGAGTGTGATTGTTTTGCAAGGAAGGACTGTATGTTGAAACTGCAAAGCAGCAAACAAATTCTGAGCATAGACTGTGAGCATTTATGATAGGTTCAGCAACAGTAAAATGGTTCTAAGCAAAAGTGAGACTGTGAGTAGTATATTGTGCTGCAACAAACAGGCAATCCTGTGTAAGAGAAATACTGTAGTTTGCAAGTAACTTTGAGCATGTGTAAATAGTCTTTGATTTGATGCTCATTGCAAAGTCAAGTAAAAAATCATATGAATGTGCTGTGAGATACATACAGTTCAATTGATTACGGTTTTGAGCAAAAATCAGTAGCCAGGAAAGGTCGGAAACACCAATTTGAGTCAGAAACAGATATGATGCATAAGGAGAGCTATCGCCGCCATTACAGGGTGGGGTTAGCAAATGTAAACACAGCAGCATGGAGCCATTTGGTGAGACTGTAAAGAGACTAGTAAACAAGCCAGTAACAACAAACTTTTATGTGTTTTGATTTCAGATATGGCTTTGGGAAATCCCTGCTTCCTGGATTATGCCTCAGCTATGATCGCAGAGGAGGTTGCAGCACTAAAAGAAATAGAAAGAACTTTCTATGGTGAAGGTTGCCTCCAAATGTAGCAATCCCTAGCTATCCAGTGAGACTATGCATTATAACCATGGCATACTGCACCTTGGTCACTTGGTAGAAACTTGTACTACCAAGTGTTTCTGTTTCTGTCTAACATGTGCATATTTAGAAAAATGTGATGAGCAGTATATACCTGTCCGCGATCCAACTAGCCTAGGGGGGTGTATACGACAATGTTATAAGTGATATTATGACCAATACAGTCCTTGAGCTATGCTCCATTCCTGTGCTTGATGACCTGTATATATCTGTCAGATGAACTAGCTAGTCTAGAGTGTATAATCTGAAATGTGCTTACTACTATATGTTTCCCCAGCATCAAATGATGTATTTCCCACATTTGTTTACTGTGACAAAAAACTGTACTCTCTTTGCCATGTCTCCTTGACTGTTATTCCTCATGTTGTATTCTCCCGGGTCGTTCCTGAAAATAGGCATAATACTTGTCTAGTGTACTTACCCGGTAAACAAAAACTAAATAAATAAATAAATAAATTATGTGCCTTAGTGCTGGAAGGGATGTGTTTCTGATACCCCAATGTTCTGATTGACTTGTGAAGAATGGTATGATCAGGGGTGCAGTACCAGAGAGGGTATCACAAATTCATTTGGCTCCCACATGGACCAGAGTAGGAAACTTTGCAAGTAGCAGCATGCAGCACCAGGTTGAACCTGTTGGGGGAGGCCCCATAGAGTGTGGCACAGAAGGAGAAAGCATGGATCTACTGCAAGGGCAGGAGCAGACAGAAGTTTCTACACCCATGTCCCAGGTGGGCAATGCATCAGAAGGATTTGTGGACCCATGGAAGGAGGATCCAAGTCCTAGCCTAACAGGGGAAGATGAACTGCAAGAGACACTGAACTGGGAGGTGTCTACCTCTGCACCCAGTGAGGAGTGGACTGTCTCAGGAGTGAGGACATCTGCTCACTCCTGGGCTCAGATCCTGAGTGAGGAACAGGAGGATGAAGATATGTATCTTCATGTTCAGGATCACCGTGAGTCACCTGAAGCTCTTGCCTCAGAGGAGCCAAAGAGAGAAGAAGAAGCATCCAGTAACCTGCCCACAGAGATGGTCGGGGATAAGTTCTTTTGTTCTTTAAGTATGCAGTACTGGCTCACCCAGGACTGGCCACCCCCAAGCTGGGCCATGGGCAGCACACATGTGAAGAGTAGCAAGAAGAAGAGACGGGTATGTAGGAGGGCTGATGCCACTTATGGGAAGTCTTTTCCTACCTTTCCTCATAGAGTCTGGGAGGAAATTGAACAGGTCAGGAAGTCCTGGTTGTCGGAAGAGGCAAGCAAGAATTTGTACTTTGGTGCAGCAGAATGTGTTAGGGATAGAGTCATAAATGACTGAAATTCTGGAAATTGGGCAGAACTCTGTTTATTGACACTGTGAATTGTGGACAAGGCAGGGAATGAGACATTCCACAACATCAACTTTGAATGCCCAGATGATGTCATAGTTCTTGCACCCAACCCGAGTGGTATTACTCTTAATGGTGCCACTCCTTGTGATTATTCCCAGCATGCCTAGAGAGAAGCAAGCAGTCTGTAGTGCGGTGTCTGTCATCCAGCAGCAGCAGTATCCAAGGAGGAAGATGCAGCACTACAGGCATGCTAGGATTCTTCAGGTGCATTCAGATTCATCAGCCCAGCAGTGTTTCCTATTTTCATCACCTGGAATTCCAGATGACATCAGCTCAGCTGTTTGCCTGTTCTATCATTTGGATTCCAGATGACATCAATCCAGCTGTTTTTCATGTTTTGTCACCTGTTTTTCAAGAGGACATCAATCCAGCAGTATCTGAAGATGCTGCCTGGAGGGAAAGGGTCCTCAGCTTGGAGAAGTAAGGTAATCCTTTGTTTTCAGTCTTCAAGGAACTGGTAAGAACAAATTTGTATTTTCTAACTGACTTTGCACAACGCACCTTACACTGGCAGACTGACCACAAACTGTTTGAATTGTCCTCAAAGACTCTCCACATGGATTGCAGTGCTTTTCATGTGCTGCCTTGTTCCAGGACTGTTCTTATGCATGCTCTGGCCCATGAGAGACTTTTTTATCGACCTTGCCCTTGGGCAACAATATTCTGTCACTAGTATGGACATTTTAGGGCATTCCACCCCCAAATGTGTTGTATCAATGTCTTCTTTCCATGTTTACTTTTGTACTTTTCTAGAAAAATATTTTTGAGATTCTCTAGTGTTCAGGTGGAGGTTTAGACACTGTGTGGTATGCAGGATGTGTTTTGTTTTTCTTCTCTTGCAGGTGTTCCTGAATAAGAAATGAAGAGAAGAAAAGAATAGGATGTGGGACCTCAGCTGACGTCCTCCTTTTTCTTAGAGATGTAGAATTGTTTGTGGTTAACAGGATGTTAAAGTGCTGTTTTTCTTCCCAGGTGTGAGGTTGTGGGGGAAGTCTGGGAAATGTAATGCATTGCAATGTGTTGTTCCCTTATGTTTATTTGCAGGTACTCTGGGAGCTTGGGGGGAGGTTCCCCAGTGGGCAGCCTGGCCAGATAGATTTTCCCTAGAGGGCTAGGTAGATAGACAGGCTGTGGTCTTGACCTGCAGTAGGGGCCTCAGTTCTGGTCTAATAGGGCATGCTTCAGGCAGTTTCCTGGAGCCCCTGAGAATCCATAGATAGATCATAGGATAGGGACTGTGGTCTTATCAGCTGGCCCCTGTGCCTTTAGGGTCACCTGCCTGTGCCTGGCATATGGTAGGGGAAGGCCCGATCACCCCTCCCCATATGTAACTCAGAAGGTAGGATGGCCTGGTGCCAGGTGTAGAAATGAATGAGGACAGTTATTTACCTGGCATGAGGTGAATGTAACCATCCCAGTCCTCTGAAGTTACTAGAATCCCATCAGTGTCAGTGCTACAGTGCTAGGTAGGGAAGGCAGCTGGTGAATAACTGGTTACATTTTTTTACCTGTTCCCTCTCTGTGTACATGGTCTCAGCTGAGAGCAGAGAGTTGATGTCATTTAGAACTCTCACAGCAGCATAAGCCATGGTAGCTAGCTGTGAGTGGGGAGTTTTTGAACCTTCAGTTAGTTCTGTGTCAGCAGCCAGAGTAAGCAGTTGGAGGAGTGAAAAACTGCAGTGTGGGCTCTGAGGAGAGCCTACTTTTTCTCACCCTAGTGCTGAGAACCATCTGCCTACCTTGTAGAAGTGGTGAAAACCATCTAGCAGGGGTTCCTGATTTTTTCTCATCCCCAGTGAGATGAGGACTGCAGAATGGATCAGAGGAGCAATCCCCTGACTTTGATCCAGAACATTGAAGTTGCCTTTTGTGTACAAACTGTGAGTAATCTGACTTTGGGCATCCCATGAGGAATGTATCTGCCTATTTTTTTTTTGGGGGGGGGTACTCAGACAAAGGGATTAAGACATTAAGTTCTGTTTTGTTTGAGACTGTTCTCATCTTTCCTTAAAGTCGGCTGACAATCATGGAGTCCCCAGTGAGACTTGACACATTGTTCAGGACTTTAATTTGCACTCAGAAGTAGTGTTTTTCCAATGCTGAATGTGCCAGACATTCTAGGATGCATAGTTTTTAATGTTTCACTAAATGCTGAGGTGTAACTCTGAAAGAATGTCTGGGTATGGACTGTGGAAGCAAAAGGTGGGCCCCCCCCCCCATTCTGGAGTAACCAGTTCAGCATTACAGGTTCCATAAGGGTGCCTGTTTTCCAGGACATGGTGGCCAATGCCTGAAGAGAAAGTTTACCCCCAGTGTAGGTTCTGCGAATTTTGAGCACCAGTGTGCTCCATCGTGGCAAGTAGCCACATTGCCAGATGTTTAATTCTATGCCATATGGGAAATGCTCTACAGTAAGTTGTGGCCCTTGCCACTAGAAGACATTGTGTGCTTCATTGTTTCTGTTGCCACCAGAAGAGATGTGTGTTTCAGCTAAAGCTATGCTACTGAAAAGGGTTCGAAGTCCTATGCAATATGGGAAGTTTAGAGTTTCTGTCTACTACAGACATTGTTGTTCTGCATTGCCTTTTGCCATGAAGTGTAACCACTTGGGGGTCCACCTTTGCTTTTGTGTACCATTCATAGGAATAAAGCCACACTCTAGAACCCCAACCTGGTTTGGACATTCTTGTTACTGCTTCCTGTGTGGAATTACTGGGTAACCCCCTTAAAAGTACTGACCTAGCATAGCCCCTAGCAAAAATTCTCTCCTTAGGATCTGGGTTTAGCAATGGTCATGTCTGTAAATATTGTTTCTGTACCTCCACCCCTCTCTTTCCCCTAGACAGAAAATATGGGAGGGGTGTTTACTAGTTAAACAAGTGGCCAGTGGGGGGTTACATAACTTTGTCTGAAGCCATGGGAGTAGTGAGATGGTTGGTAAGCCAGAGGTCAATCCAGCTGAAGGAACTGTGTGCCACTGAGAAATAGGTGAAGTCCTTGATTTCAGCGTTAGCTAATCTCTAAACATCAGTGAGGGAATGTATCAGACTAGATAATGCTATAGCAGCTTTGGGGTGGGGTTCTGTGTGAGAGATGAGGAGCAGTCTTGGACAGGGTTCAAGATAAGGTTGAAATCACCTCCAACAATCATCTGGATGGATGGGGAGTTTTAGGACGCCAAAGCATCTGAAAGTTGAGAAAAGAATGTGGGGCCATCCTTATTAGAGGCATATATGCTGACTAGCAGGATAGGGCCCTCAGGGGTATTCATTTTAAGCATGACCCACCACCCCTCTTTGTCAGAGAGGGAGGACGAGTATTGCCATTCCAAGGTTTTATGTATCAAAATAGCTGCTCCTCTCTTAGCAGTTGTATAAGTACTATGTGCCTCAGACCCAGCCCACTTCCTCTTTGATTTACATAACTCTAAGTGGGAAAATTTGATTTCTTCAATGAAAGCTACTTTGGTGCATAGTTTCTTGAGGTGTGAGAGGGCCTGCTTATGCTTAATAGGAGAACTTGCTATGTTTGCACTCCTAGTACAGGCGCACACTTTCTTTTGCCACAGACAACAAATATCGCACATATTACTAAGCATTGAACATTATTAAGCTATCAAGCAATGAAAGAAAAAGACACAAATAAGCAAAGGCAACTGGGCAGAAATACTCTCGATCAGCCGACCATGCACTATTTGTGTCTCCCTCCTTCAGATGCCCACCCACTCACTCCTGAAAAAGAAGCTGTTCACCTATACCACCAAAGCAAAGAACCAGTCATTCCCAGCCCACCAACTCCTCAGTGATTGCCTTATCTTAACCTGAAAAGCGGTTAAAACCTGGGTGATTTTCAAAATACACAGGAGCAGGTATATGCTTATGGCAGCTTTTCTTCTTTTGGAGTCTGTGAGACATGACAGCACTAGGCAATAGTGAGAAAGCACTGGGGAGGGAGGGAGGGACAGCAGCATCAGATCAAACAAGGAATCACACAGCTTCCAATGATCAGGTACCTTTCAGTGGCCACAACTGACAGCTGACATGTTAAAAAACGTATTGGTCTGATTGTAATTGTAAGTGGTCACCGATTGACTAGGTGACTGAAGCAGGGTTACTGAAGTTTGGTCAGTGTGCAGATTGACTAGGTGACTGAAGTAGGGTTACCGAAGTTCGCTCACTGTGCAGAGTGCAAACTCAATGTTGCATTATTAAAATCCCAAAGTCTTGACCGCAAAATTTGCTTTGCGTTTCTATTACTCATTTTACAGTATATAGTATATGCATTTGGAAGACAGTGGTGAGGTAAAATAAAATAGAATCATTAAAGATATTGCTATATTCTCAGGTATGCAATATAGTAAACATGAACCTGAGGAAATACTATAACAGGTATGTGAAAGATACTTAAACAGCCAATTAAAGCCCAACAGTGGCAACAATAGCACCAACATTTTAACACTAAATTTGACAATAGGTAGGCAAGGGAAGGCACATTTATTTATATGGCACCCAGTCTCAGAGGCTCTGGGTACCTTACATAAAAACAAGCAGGGTAGTACAAAATAAAATGTTACAACCTAATACATTAAATACAATATATAACATGTAATTCAGATTAAATTAATAAATACAATCTTAAAATATAACAGGTCTGATTAGTCCAGGAAGGGCAGCTTGAGGAGATGAGTCTTCAGACCCCTGTTAAAAGCTCCCACCATTGGAGCCTCCCTAACACAGATGGGAAGCAAGTTCCAGAGGACTGGTCCAGTAACTTCAAAAGCTCTCTCATGAGAAGTTTTTAAGCTGTCCCTTGGAACCACAAGGAGGCCCCTGGTAGAGGAGGGAGTGGACTGAGGTGGCAGGTGGAAGAAGATTAGTCAGGTAGCCAGGGATCAGTCTGTATAGGGCCTTATAGGACAGCAAGCCCACCTTCAAGTAAATCCTCCACTTGACATGCAGCCCATGCAGAGCTTGAAGGACCGGGGTCATATGACTTGACCTAGACAGGCCCATCAGTGATGTGACCTCTGCGCTCTGCACCAGCTGCAGCCAGTGGAGGGTTCCTCCACTGACCTCAAAGTACAGAGCATTACAGTAATCAAGCCTGAATGTAACAAAATCATGTACCAGTAATGGCAGATCTTCGGGCAGAAACAGCAGTTTAATCCAGGCAACATTCCTTAAGTGGTAAAACACTTTGGACCACAGATGACACCTGAGCATCAAGTGTCAATCTGTCATCCAGGATGACACCAAGATTTCTCACCCTAGGAGAAGCCATCAACGGAGAGGTTCTCAAGGCCAATCCTACCACCACTCTAGAGGCTCTTCCAACACATCCACTATCCGGCTCAATCACTAGGACCTCTGTCTTGTTGGGATTCCATCATAACCAGTTGAAGGACATGAAGTCATTAATCTAAGCCAGGCAGTTATTCAGCACTTCCAGTGTCTTGTGTACCGGGGCAACAGACATATACAGTTGGGTATAATCTGCACAACAGTGAAACCCCAAACTGTAGCACCTAATGAGCTCACACAGGGGTAGCATATACACTGCACTGCCCAGCTGAAGATCCTGTTGCTAGGGGACTGCAGAGAGCCTTAAGAGGTAAGGTCTCCTTCCATCCAGTCTGTTTGTGGAGAGACGTTTACCCCTTCAGTGCTGTGCACCAACTGCCCCACGCACTGCAGGCCAGCTCTCCATTTATTGCTGCTTACAGGTCACATGACCTCTCCTTCTAATTACCAAGAGTCCACTTTGCCATTTGCAGATTATACTCACTGACCACTAGGGGTTGCTGCTGAGCACCCCCAGGCACCACTCCATCTATCTCCTCATCTCCACTCCCTACAGCTACTATTGGCACTGGCCACCAGGAGTCCCTATAGCATTCTCCTAACTACTATTTCCTCCTCATCTACACCACTCTTCTCCTTCCTAATCTCTACTCCCACCTTATCTACTACTGCCCCTTGTGGGTCTCAAACCCTACACCACTGACCCCACAGCCTACAGCCCTACCACTAAGCCAACTAGTTACATAGAAACATAGAAACATAGACTTTGACGGCAGAAAAGGACCACTTGGCCCACCCAGTCTGCCCATTTCCCTACCTACTGGATAAGCTGCAGATACTAGTTAACCAACAGCCTGCTTCCTGCAACCCCCCACTATAATTGCTTTGTGTCTGTCTCATGCATGTTTGAATTCCCCCACTGTTTTAGACCCAACGACCTCCTCAGGAAGGCTGTTCCATGTATCCACCACTCTCTGTGAAAAGAATTTCCTCACATTACCCCTGAGCGTCCCTCTATCTTTAAACTATGCCCCTTGTTCTTAACATCTCTTTTCTGAAAGATGCTACCCTCCTGGACTTTGTTGATTCCGTTGAGGTACTTGAACGTTTCTATCATGTCCCCTGTACCTCCTTTCATCAAGGGTATACATATTAATCTCTCTCAGTCTCTTCTTATATGGTTTCTGATGTAGACCCTGCACCATTTTAGTTGCCCTCCTCTGGACTGCTTCCATCCTGTCTATGTCCTTGCGTAGATGAGGTCTCCAAAACTGCACACAGTACTCAGATGGGGTCTCACCAACTGTCTGTAAAAGGATAATCACTTCCTTTTACTTGTGATGCCCCTTCCTATGCATCCCAGTATCCCCTGGCTCTCCTTACTGACTTTTCACATTGCTTACCCACCTTTAGGTCATCTGATATGACTACTCCCAGGTCCCTTTCCATTTTTGTTGTTGTTAGTACCTCCCCTGCTATTGTGTACTCTTCTCCTGGGTTTTGTTTCCCAGGTGCATTACCTTGCACTTCTTTGCATTGAATCTAAGTTGCCATATGTCTGACCATTCCTCCAACCTTGCCAAGTCCTTCTCATCTTTTCTACCCCTCTTGTGTATCAACTCTGTTACAGATCTTTGTGTCATCTGCAAAGAGGCATACCTTTCCTCCAGACCCTCTGCAATGTCACTTATAAAGATGTTAAAGAGGATTGGACCCAGTACTGAGCCCTGAGGTACTCCACTAGTAACCCCTTTCTTCGAATGTGTTCCATTCATTATTACCTTCTGTGTCCTGTTGTGCAGCCAGTTCACTACTCAGGCTACCACCCTGGGACCCACTTCCAGGCTGGCTAACTTGATTATTAATCTTTGTGCAGGACTGTGTCAAATGCCTTGCTAAAGTCTAGGTAGGCCATATCCACAGCCCCTCCCTGGTCTATTACTTTGGTCACCCAGTCAAAGAAATCAATTAGATTAGTCTGACATGACCTTCCTGCGAAATCCATGTTGCTTTGGGTCCTGTGCCCTGTCTGGCCTCTAGGTGCTCAACAATTCTTTCTTTCAGAAGTGATTCCATCATTTTCCTACCACTGAGGTCAAACTTACAGGTCTATAGTTTCCTGCTTCTGCCTTGCTCCCACTTTTGTAAAGGGAATACATCTGCCCTCCTCCAGTCCTCAGGTACCACCCCATCCTGCCATGATTTGTTAAAAGTGTGGTCAGTGGTGTCACTAGTTCCCTTAGTTCTTTTAGGATTCTGGGGTGCAATCCCGTCAGGCCCCATTGCTTTGTCCACCTTGAGTTTTAGGAGTTCTTTCAGGACTCTTTCTTCCGTGAATGGACTGGTATCAACCCTACCCAGAGTGCTTCTATTGTCTGGTTTAGGTAACTGCTCCTCATCTTCTTTTGTGAATACTGAGCAAAAGTATTCATTCAGTATCTCTTCCTTTTCACTGTCTCCCTCTGCCCACCTCCCCTCTCCTTTATTAATCTTCACTATCCCTCTCTTAACCTTTCTATGCTCCCTAATGTACATATAAAAGGTTTTATCCCCCTTTTTGACCAAGTTGGCTATTTTTTCCTCGGTTTGTGCCTTTGCTATTCTGACTGCCTTTCCTACTTCTTTCTGCTTTAGTTGATACAGTTCCCTGTCGTGATCCCTCTGTGATTCCTTGTACTTTTTGAATGCAGCCTTTTTCTCCTTAACCTTCCCTGCCACCTCTTTTGAGAACCATAGTGGTTTTTTACTCCGCTTTGTTTTCTTTATTTGTTTTACACCAAGACTTGTTGCCTCTATGATGGCAGTTTTGATTTTTCTCCATTGTTCTTCCACCCCTCCTATTTGGCCATTTGCTAGTGCATTCTTCAGGTGTTCACCCATTTTGCCAAAGTCAGCCTTTCTAAAGTCCAGTATCCTTGTTTTTGTATGGCTTATCTCCATGGTTGTGCTCATTGTGAAGCACACTGTGCAGTGGTTGCTTGTTCCCAGATGTCTACTGACTTCTAAATTTGTGATCCTCTCTCCATTTGAGAGTACCAGGTCTAGTTATTGCTCCCTCCCAAGTGGGTTCCAGCACTAGCTGTCTTGGTTGTTCGCTCTGCAGGGCACGAGAATGACCCTGCTCTTGGATGTGGCTGCAGTACATGTCCTCCAGTTAACATCTGGCATATTCAGGTCCCCATCAACAGTATCTCCCTTTTTCAGCCATTTTGAGAATGTCCTCTATCATTTTCTTGTCCATTTCCTCCCCTTGAGACGGGGGTCTGTATACAACCCCTGTGCGGATTGTGATGCCATTCCCCATCTCCAAGGTAACCTAGAGTGCCTCTTGTCCTCCCCCTTTACTTTTTAGTTCTGTAGCTTTGATCCCTTCTCTTATGTATAGAGCTACTCTACCTCCTCTTTTGCCTTCCCTGTCCCTTCTGTAGATTGTGTAACCTGGTATGTTGACATCCCATTCATGGTTCTCGGTGTACCATGTTTCTGTGACTGCCACAATATCCAATTGTTCATCTTCCATCAAAGCTACTAGCTCAGAAAGCTTGTTTCCCAGACTACGGGCATTAGTAGTCATTGCCCTCCATTTAATGTTGGCTTGATCCTTTTTCTCCCATCCCTGCTCTTATTGCTCTTATCTATTTTACCATTTACCCCGTCCTGCCCTGTGTTGAGCTCTGTACCTCAGTGTTTACCCTACTACCTGCCATGTTTTGTGGGGGAGGCTTGACTTTTCCTGCCTTTTATCAGTACCTCTCCCCTTATCTAGTTTAAAAGCTTGCCAAGGAAGCATTTAAACCTGTCACCTAGGAGCTTGGTCCCCTTAGTGGACAAATGCAGACCGTCATACCAGTATAGACTTTTATCTCTCCAGGTGGACCCCCAGTCCCCAATGAAGCCAAAGCCCTGTGCTCTGCACCAGTTTTGCAACCATTCTTTAAACTGCATGGTGTGCAGTACCCTAGCCTCACTCCTGCCATGGACTGGTAGCACCTCTGAGAAGGTTACTGTGCTTGCTTCCTGTCTGAGGCCCCTCCCCAACTCCACAAATTCATTCTGCACTGCACTGATCCCATGCCTAGCTAGGTCATTTGTCCCAAGGTGGACAATGATATCTAGTTCTCTCTCCTGTGATGCTGCTTCTACAATTGTGAGGATTTGCTTCTTGTCCCTCCAAGCCATGGCACCAGGCAGGCAGCACTTCCTTCTCTCCCTTCCCAGTTCTACCCCCCTAACAATTGAGTCCCCTATCAGTAGCTGTTTCCTTCCCCTGTGATGTCCCTTGCCACCCTTTTGTGGGTCTCCCTTGTGGATGTCCTCAGCACTCTTCTGGGTCTCCACTGAGGGTGCCATCATAAAGGAACCTTGCTCTGCCAGAATGGCATCTGATTTGTGTAGAGGTACAACTGGGGGGCTTTGCCTCTGGTCCACCACCCATACCCTCCCAGAACCCACTGTGGTCCTACTGCTCTTTATTCTCCGAAACCTCTGACTCAGTGATTGTGGCAGTGGTGCTCTTTGGGAGGGGGAGGCCTCCTTAGTCCTTGCAGTTCAGCCTGGAGGTGGGCAACCTCCTCTCTCAGAGCTGACAGTTGCCTACAAATAGGACAGCAACGCAGTTTCCAGAATGTTTCCCGGAAAACTGGTGCCCCACAGCCAGTTAGGCTATTGACTCCCTCTGATCCATCACTCTATACCTTTTGGCCCCATACTCAGCTAAAAAATACCTTCTGTGGTCCCACTGCAGGTCTCAAATCCTATATGCTTGACACCTGAGTCAGCAGCTCTACCACTGGGCTAGCAAGCCAATACAAATTATTCTCGTTCCTTAAAGTTCTTACAGCTTCTTGGCACCATAATTTAGCTAGAAAAATACTCTTTGCTGTCCTACTGCAGTTCTTGAACCCTGCTCACCTGGCCCCAAAGTTGGTAGCTCTGCCTTTAAGCCACCAAGCCAAGATATACTGTAATTCTATTGGATCTTAGAACTCTTGCTCCTTAAATCTACCAAAATACTCTACTGTCCTATCACAGGTCTCAAACCCAGTACTTTTAGGACTGAAATCTACAGCTCTACCACCGGGCATCCAAGCCAAGACATAATTCTACTCGATCTTAAAGCTCTTAAAGCTTTTGCTCCTTAATCAAAAAAAAAAAAAAGCACTCCACTGTCCCTCCCCAGGTCTCAAACCCAGTGCTCTTGAGGCTGAAGTCAGCAAGTCTATTCACCAAGCCAGCAAGCCAAGATAATCTTGACTTGGTTCCTACAGCTCTTAAAGCTTTGGCTCCCCCCTCCCAGCCACTGTGCTTTAACTCCAAGGCTACCTGGCATCATGAGTGCTAATCTCCACCTTATATGTATCATCTTCTTACACTTCCTGGAACCTACCTCCCACCAGCCAGACCTCAGCCCTTGCCCATAGTCAATTGTACCCATATACCTTACTACTGTAGCCCACCCACTCACCACCATGTCAATGCACCCCGGACCCCTGCATCCACCCCCTTGCTGCCCCCCCAACCCCACCTCTGACCCTGGCCCAACTGGCTCCACCACCTCTGTATCTTCCAGACCCTCCAAACCTTGCCCATTCCCTGTTCACCCACTACCTGCCCAGCCCCTCAACATACCCACAGGAAACTAACAAACTGCCACCCCAGGACTACAGCCTTAGTCATACTATTACTCCTTTCTGGTAATATCCACCCAAACCCAGGCCCTGCCCCCACCAATCCACCAACTAAGTCTAACGGACTCCGCATTGCCTCCATGAACATATGCAGCCTGCTTAAAGGATTTGCTGCTGTTCAGTACTGGGTTATATCACACCAACCAGACATCTTAGCCCTAGTAGAAACCTGGCTAACTAAGTCCACACCAGACACCTTTGTCTCCCTCCCTGGCTACACCCTATATCGCTAGGATTGAGTAGGTAAACGTGGAGGCGGTTGTGTGTTCTATGCTCGTGACACCATCGTAGGCCACGCCCTTCCTGTCCCCGAGCTTATAGATGGTGCCCAGGCCCTTACCCTCAAACTCTCCCCAGACCCATCCAAGAGCCCCCTCTATCTCACAGTTTCCTATATCCCTCCCAAGGAACCAGTCCCCTGCAATATTATCTCTCACCCAATATCTCTCCTCCCTCCCCCATAAGGCTCAACAAGTCCTAGTAGGAGACCTCAATGTAAACTGGCTCAGTCCCACTGCCTCACCAATAAGAGACACATTCGCTGCATTGGACCTGACCCAATTTGTCTCACAACCCACCAGATGTAGCCAAAATTCAGGGACAAGCACCCTCCTAGATGTCATTGCCTCAAACCACCCCCAAAAGATTCAAGATATTCAAGTCCTCCCAGATTCCTTAAGCAACCACTCCCCTCTCCTATTCCTCTGGTCTACCCCCAACCCCAAACCCATAGCCCAAACCACTCACTGCAGGTGCCCTCATCCAGGAGGACTGTTAAAACTCAGGCAGTTCCTTGCTCACATTGATTGGTCTCCCATCCACCATGCAAAGAGCGTTGACACTGCCCTCGATCTATTCTCACAAGCTTTTACCAAGGCCTGTGATCTTTTTGCACCCTTCACCATGATCCGCTCCAAAAAACCAAATGCACCCTGGGTCACCCCTGCCCTACTCCAGCTACTCAGGGACAGAGATAACCTTTGGCATATAGACACTGAGAATGGTCAGGCTGCCGACAGACAGGCATATAACGCTGCCTGGAACAGGTGCACATGGGCCATCCACAAAGCCAAGGCTAATTACTACCAGGCCACCCTCACCTCCTCATGGTGCTGCATCCGGAACTTCTGGGACAATATAAAAGAAATAATTGGGAAATCACACTCAGCCCCCCCAGCCCACCTTACAGTAAATGGCACCACCATCACTGACCCCACTGACTTTGCTAACTGCCTTAACTCCTCCTTTACTGATCTTAGCCCTGTCCTCCCGAGTAACTTTTTTGACCCTACTCACAACCCACCACCTTCAGATCCACAGCGCCCCCGGTTCTATCTACGCAAGGCATCCATTCAGGAAGCCAAACCACTCCTACTTAAAGCACTAAAAGGCATCAGTCCTAGCAGCAACTCCCTGGATCCAAAAATACTCCAGCTGGTCCTGGATGAAGTCATGGTCCCTCTTATGGATCTACTGAACTGATCCCTCTGTCTGAGGCAATTCCCCACAGCATGGAAAACTGTGACAGTCACACCTATTCACAAAGGTGGTGACCGGTCTGCCCCCAGCAACTATTGGCCAATTTCCATTCTTTCCCCCCTCTCCAAAGCCTTAGAAAAAGTGGTGGCCACCCAACTCACTGAATATCTAGCAAAATATAACATCCTGTGACCAGAACAGCATGGCTTCTGCACTGGCCACAGTACAGGCACAGCTTTAATGGAGTTCTTCAACTTCCTACACACCTCCCTGGACCTTGGCTCCCTAGTTGGGGCAGTGTTCATTGACCTCTCTAAGGCCTTTGACACTGTTTCCTACCCACTCCTACTAAATGCCCTCAACCATATGGGTTTCTCTGCTGGCCCCCTCTCCTGGTGTGCGAGCTACCTAGCAGCCCTCTCCCAGTGTGTGTCAATAACAATGGGGTGCTCTCAGAAACCCATCCCATCTGCTCAGGGATTCCCCAGAGCTCTATACTGGGCCCACTACTCTTTAGCCTGTACCTAAATGCCCTGCCTAGTGCCTTTTCTGGCAATATTCTACTATATGCTGATGACGCCGTGATTTATGCAGCTCACAAAAATCTCACCTCCCTCCAAGACTCCCTCCATCACTCTTTCAATGATGCTGAGAATTGTTTTAAGAAGAGCAGACTAATAATTAACCTCAAAAAAACTAAGGCAATGCTTTTCGCCCACCACCAAATCAAAGCCAGCAAAAGTCCCCTCCAAATTGTCCCCAGCACTTGTCAACCACTCGAACAAGTTTACTCTTACAAATACCTTGGAATCACATTTGACTTGGCCCTAATCTTTCATGCTCACTTTACTGTCCTTGCCTCCACCGCAAACGCGTGCCTTGGCATCCTCTACCGGCACAAGGACTGCCTCCCACCTGATGCCCTCAGGCTTGCCATCACGCCCGGAGTAATGTCCCTTACTGATTATGGCCTCCCAGTATATGGTGCTGCTGACTCCACTGCCCTCAGCAAGATTAGACTCACACTAAATAAGGCTTGCAGGCTACTGACCAGTGCTCCTAGATTCACCCACACCTGTCAACTCTATGACATGGCCAAACTCCTAAACCTCGGCAAATGCATCTGCTACCAAACCAGCCTGCTAACCAAGAAGATTCTACTTGGACTCTCCCCCCCAGGGTGTCTGCCTCCATCCAATTTACACCCCCAGAGCCACCACCCGAACTGTGGACAAGGACACTGTACTAGTGCCCAGAACTAGGACCACCTGGGCTCAGAGGTCATTCAGCTACAGAGCCCCTACCTGGTTCAACTCACTCCCCACAGCCATTTCCAACACCATCAAAATTGCCCCTTCAAAGCTGCCTTACGAGACTTGCTGTTCAACACCCGCTGCTGCACCTGTCACTAAAAGATGCTGTACTGCTCTTCTGGCACTATTGACATGGCCCACTGGGCTGAACACCCACCCCTCAACCCCAACCCCACCCCCACTACCCCCCGGGCCCTCTCTCCTCTGCCAGTACCTGCTAGTACTACTTGAAATGTTTATTAATTACACATGTGTTCTAGCAATTGTATGTAATACTATGTAGTTCTGTTCATGCAACCTATGTAAAACTATGTGATTCTGTATGCCTGTATTCTGTAAATATGTAAAAAAAATCTGTTATTCTGTCTTGACAGTACTCTGTAAATTATGTTAACCATGTGTGTCCTCTTTGTGATGAGGTACCTTTGTAAACGAGCCACTGGCTCAAAGGTTGTAAATCCGATTATACAATAAATAAATAAAATAAAATACAGTGGTTGCTACAGATTAGTTGCTCTGTACTTCATTATACTGTGGCAGGCACATTAGTGGCCGACACTATGTGGCAGGCAGTAGGGGGTAAGCAGTCTGCAGCAGGCAGAGGCGATAGGCATATGTGGTAGATGGTATCTAAGGAAAGCTTTATTTTCTTTTCCAAGGACTGTGAAATGCACCTGGTGAAGCTGTTTTTGAGTAAATTAGACTGCAGAATTAAGCTTTGCTGTCAGGTATGTCCCTCCACTCAAAATTGCCTTCAGATGGTGAAGGCTTGAATTACTGTCAGCTGCCAGTAACTGAATTAGTAGACGGGAATCACTCAAAATTGCATATCTATGAATTTTGTGAGTTTGCTTCTGAAGTAATTTTTATTTTTATTTGAATGGTTACAATAATTTTACCACAATTCCTAGTTACTGAATGTATTGTTTGTAAGGTGGTCTCATCATGAATGTAAATAATTTCTCCTGAAATGTGGTTTTGACTTATCTCATGGCACTCTCAGGCATGACCTGTCAGATCACAAATACTGCTATCAGTTACCACAGAGCAGCAAAAGAATCATTCAGGAGTAGAAATACAGTACTTCAGCATTCACTGATGACTCTACCTTTGTTACGATTAACATTAAAATGGAAGCTGTGATACATAAGTTCTTTTAAATAAAAAAAATACGAGCAAATGCCACTACTCTCGGTGCGGTCTGATGTTCTAGGCATCTGCTTATATGTAATTCTGTATAAAAGATGCTTGTGGGGGGGTAATAAAACTCAAGCAGACAAATCAGTCCCCTTATATTGCAGTGGTCCCATATGTATGAATATGTTTAGGTTCATTGACGTGCAATTTCTGAATCCAAAGAGCATACTATTTCAGTTATTATCAGTTCTTGCAATCCTACTTCAAATGCAGTTGCAGACTAAGCATGTAAGCATATAATATATAGGGGGAGGAATGGATTGGGCAGGCAAGGTGACAAGTACTTGGGATGAAAACCCTCCCTTCCCATTATCATGGAAGCATTTCCAACTGAAAATACAGTGTATGTAGTTTAGAAAAAAAATGCCAGTCATGGCTGAGTTTTTTAAAACATTTTATTAGCATTTTACCTTTAAGTATGTGGAGTTCTTAAATACATTACCACAATGTTGTGCACTATGATTACAATTTACGTATTTCTTTCTAAGAGGGTGCACTTAATGTACATAAATATATTTCCCAGTGTAAGTAGGAATGTCAAAATGCAGATTGTCTGGGTTAATTTTTGATGCTGCCACGATGCTGTAGATTTATTACCTTCACACATTCACAATCAAAAATAAGAAAAGATAAAACTTCAGAGTTTCTAGCTATTTAAATCTGAGAGCATTAGACTAAAGCGTTCAAATGAATTATTTCACTATTTATTTTTTTCATACAGGATTGCATATTGGTTGGACTGGCATCATGAAGTCCCAATGAGTGTGTGTGTTTCTCTTTGGGATTTCATGATGCCTGTCTTACCAATATGCAATCTAGTATGAACACAAAATAGTGCAAGAATTCAACTCTTCAGTCAATTTTTCTCAGTCAGCACAGTGCCCAATAATTATCAATGATAATGGACACCAGTACAGTGGACATGTATTTTAACCAGACAATTCATGCCTGCCAAATGCCCTTCCTATACAGTGCAATGTTAATTACGCTGCCTATACCAGATGTTGCAATCTGTGCATTTTGGACACTTGTGAGGATTAATGGGTGATTAGCAGCTCACTCGCTGCCCACTTTAGGCTCTCAGCAGTTACAATTAAACAATAAAGCAACACTTTAGCAGAGCATTAATGTATTTGTGCCTGATAGCTCAACATAGATTTCATCCACCTCCGTACTGAGTAACCTGATTCAAACCAAGAACAGAGTACAACAGAAAAAATAAAGTAAGCAGTCTTTGTACTGTACAATCCATATCCATCCCTCTCCATGTGTAGAATCTCACACAGGCACTTCTACATAGACCCCAGTTTACCAATTTCACCAGAGTTACTCATTTTCTCCCTCCTGCTCTCCATGCAAAGCAGCTGTCCTCTTTTCTGGCTTGAATTCTTTCACTATTCCCTTTTTCATACAGGATTGCATAAAACAGTGAAATAATCCATTTCAACTCTTCACTCCGATATTCTCAGATTTAAATAGTTAGAAACTTGTAAGTTGCTACCTTAGCCTGCTTCTTACTTGTTTGATTTTGATGTAATGTTAACATGTTTGATTTGGTGCCCATATTTCCATTACTTTATTGAGACCTTCCGGCATCCATTGAAGGACTAAATTACTAGATCTTTTTCTTTTCTTTTTTTCACAGCACATTTCCTCTCCTGTTCCTTGACCAGTGCTTGTTTAACTTGCCATGGATGGGAAAAAGGTGTAGTATTTATGGTGTTGGATACACAGAGAAAACCACACTGGTAGGGAAAAGCGGGTTGGTTCAGTCAGAACTAATATTAATGGCACAACCACAAACTATTTAATGAAAAAAAATGTAAATTCTGTTTCATGGTGATATTGTTAAATGAACTATGTGAAATGTTGATTATGTTTGTGAACATGACTTTACTTTATTCTGTTCCTGATATTTCTGTCATGGGATAGAATCACACATTAATCTCATATTGCTGCAAAAATGGTGTAAAATAATCCTGCTACAATACTCTATTGCATAGACAACTGACCTGCAATTCAAACCATTCTACAATGTATTAAAGTAAGTTTCCAGCTTCAGAGAAATCATTTGAAATTATTATATATAGACATACTGTACAGTAATTCATCCTGTATTTAAAATACATCAGTCTAGAGTACATCTGCGGATGCTGCATAACTGTACAGTATAAATGCAGCCTGTTAGACTTATTGATACCTTGACAGCTTTCCTGCCCATACCCCCCTAGGTACCTTGAGAGCTTTCCTGCCTGTACCCCCTTAGGTGCAGGTGTTGCTATGTGAGACACTTTTACTACCAGTGGGCAGCTGCAAGTTTCATCCGTTAACTTACTGTTGCAAACTTTTGTCCTTTGTATTAATGCTATCAAACTGGAGACTAGCCTATAATCTATTTTATTAGCAGCTTTAAAATTACCTTTGCTCACAACCCCACTCACTTCCTTGCTAGCCAAAACTACAGCTTTTAAAATTAGCCATGCATCTAGCAGTAAGTTACCCAATGAAGCTTGCAGCTGCCGGCTGGTAGTAAAACTTCACACACAGTGACACCTGCACACAAATTTGGCTGCACTAGAAAATTCAATCTGAGCAGCTGTTCTTACGCCCAAATCTTATTACAGCATCTACCATAAGAGGAGTAACCCAGCTGCAGTTATGTGATGGTCTTGTGAAAAAATAAACAGTGTAAAATGTAATCATTTTAAACTGGGCTGCAAGACATCTACCGTGTTAAATAAAAGGAACTTGTCTTTCCTGCCCCTCACCTTATTATGTGTAGAAGTCATTAATGTGAGAGGTTTTTTCACTGCCAGCAGGCAGCTGCAAGCTTCCTCAGATAACTTGCTGTTTGAAACTGGCTCATTTTAAAAGTTTGTTAATGATTGCTGATTGCAGTTTTGGCTAGTTATGAGGAGAGTGGGATTGTGTACAAAGTAGGTATAAAGCTGTTGACAAAATATATCATAATCACTAGTTGAAGCAGAATTCTCTCTCTACCAATTGTATACATTTTAAATATTCCTAAATTACTGCCAGAATCTGTAAAATTCAGTATTGTGTAATAGAAACATAGAAACATAAACTTTGATGGCAGATAAGGACTGCTTGGCCCACCTAATCTGCCCATTTCCCTACCTACAGGATAAGCTGCAGATCCTAGTTAACCAACAGCCTATTTCTTCCTACCCCCCCACAAAAATTGCCTTATGTCTGTCCCATGCATTCTTGAATTCTCCCACAGTTTTAGACCCCACAGCCTCCTAAGGAAGGCTGTTGCATGTGTCCACAACCCTCTCAGTGAAAAAATACTTCCTCACATTGCCCCTGAACCCCCCCCCCATCTTCAAATTGTGTCCCCTTGTTCTTGCACATCTCTTTTTCTGAAAGATGCTACCCTCTTGGACTTTATTGATTCCACTGAGCCCCCCCCCTCCTTTCCTCAAGGGTATTCATATTAAGCTCCTTTAGTCTCTCCTCATGTGGCTTCTATTGCAGACCCTGCACCATTTTAGTTGCCCTCCTCCGGATTGCCTCTATCCTGTCTATGTCCTTGCAGAGATAGGGTCTCCAGAACTGGATGCAGTACTCCAGATGGAGTCTCACCAACTGTCTGTACAGAGGGATAACAACTTCCTGTTTTCTGCTGGTGATGCCTCTCCCTATACATCCCAGTACCCCCCCTCCCCAGCACTCCCTACTGCCTCTTCACATTGCTTGCTAACCTTAAGGTCATCTAATATGATTAACCCTAGGTCATTGCTTTTTTTAATTCTTTTAAACACCTAAATACTAGCCAGATGCTCATTAGACTATACTATCTAAAAATAGAACGGGTTAACCTATTCTCATTCATCCCACTGCTTGCCTGACCTTGCTTATGCTACCCCCACCCCAAGCACAAACCCAAAAAAGAAAGAAAGAAAAAAACAAGCTGAAAGGATTGTGTCTACCCCTACTCAAAAACAGTGGGTAACAGCAATTGCTTTGAGGTGAACATATATAAGATATCACTACAGTCATGTTAAAGAAAGCCCAGGCTCTGAAACATTCTCAGTGCAAAATACAGCTTTATTTTTTCTTCAAGGTACTAAAAAAGGTGCTTCTGAACTTCATTCACATTGGAGCACTCACAGAAATATACAAAGTACATGTCCTTGAAGAACCATCAAAGTCCATAAAAATCCATTCACAAAAATACAGGCTAGCAGTCAGGATTGTACCCCACTCCTGGACTGATGTCAGTCCACTTTGATGATTTTCCTATGAAGATGGCCTTGTATCCAGTGTTTCATTGAGTGCTCTGATGTGAATGAAGTTCAGAAGCACCCTTTTTTAGCACTATGGAAAAATAAAGTTTTACTCTACTAAAAATGTGTAGACCACCACCTTCCAACACACACACACATATTGATAAGTCCCCCCAGTGTGTATTTTCAAAATTCAATTATCAAAAATCACTTTCATTCAAAATGTTCTAGAAAAAAGTACGCAGCAATAAAAATGTACACTTTTGGATTATAAACACAGATTCTAAACTATGATATGTGTGACATATTTTATTTCAGAAACATTGCATTTAAACACACACACACTGCACTTGAGCACTTTGTGTTCATTCAAAATGTACTAGATAAAAATATACAGCAATACAACTATACGCTGTAGGATTTTAAATAAATTATACACAAAACATCAACTATCAACCAGATATTGCATTTGAACATAATAAGGTCAGCTTTCAAACTGTTTCATATTGCTAAAGTGCACTGTGCTGGTGAAACTCAGCCTGTGTATGATTTATTTTAAGGCTGAAACTCAAAACATGTGAAATTCCATCTGCTCAGCTGTCTGCTTTACCTTAAGATAAGCTTAAGGATTATATTTCTTGAACAGTATGTGGCTGTTGTTTGACTTTGTCACCTTTACCTTTTTTTAAAACAAAATAGGTCAGCCAAGTATTTAATAGAGAACAGGTGACACTTAATAACTGTTTCTGTTGCATTTGTGCTGAACAGCCCACCCACAGTGTTATTTGAAGAATACAGTAGGTAAGGAACATCTGGGCAAATTGAGAGGGCTAAATAGTCCTCTTCTGTCATCACATTCTATGTTTTTATATTTCTGAGTACTAGGTTTGGGTGATTGGAAAGCACTACGGGTTTTTTGGGAATTAGTCAATCAATCAATCAATCAAATCTTTATTTATCCAGGCGATCACCGTTGAGCAAGCTCATTTACAAGGTGGACCTGCTGTTGTCAAGGATAGTTATACATACATAGATTAGCTGTGCACTACACAAAATGTTTTAAGTAAGAAAACAGACTTACAATTAAAAGGTACAATATATACATTCCAGTACACTTGTGGGAACATATAAACAACACAAGACATTATTGTGGCATGTTCAACCTTCATATACAAGGAAGTTTAAGTATCACATTTATCCAGGCCTCAAATGAAGGGTACAAGTTATGATCATTTCATCCGTCAGAAACTAATTCTAACTTGGAGGGTGACCATGGCTTCAATAGGGCCCATGTTTACAACTGAACAACTATTAGAGTGGCATGTAGGAGTAGGTGAAGAAAAAGTGCCAGGGGTTCCGAAGGCCAACAAGGCAGCTGGCTACTGAACAGGTTAGGTAGGGAATAGAGGGGTTAAGTTCATGGCTGTGTATGGTAGAATTAGAAATGGAGCCATTAACAGGACCACTAGGAACTATGGTAACATTTACAAATTTCTGCAAATGCTTTGTCATAAAGAATCCTAAACATCGCAATACTGACAGGAGAGTTAAGTTTTAGTGAGCTTTGAATCCTTTTCCATAGTGCTTAATCAATGTAATTTAATAAGCCCAACTGACATAAAATGAATGAATGATGCCATCATTACTGTGGAGGGGTTGTGGGATAATAGATGGACCAGACACCAAACTTCAGGTTCAACACACAATCTCTGTGTGATGTTTATTCAGAATACAGGAAACAAGCTTCAGCAATAGCATATTCCTTCTTCAGTACATCAGTTTGCAGCAACAGATTACAAATGTAATTTCTCTTCACTTAACCAGCACCTATTGACACTGATCTCTGATCTAACCACTTTTCAGTGAAAACCCTTCATCCCTATGTGGGCTTTGTCTGCATGGGTAGTAGGGGCTCAAAAAGAACAAAAAAACAAGCTATAGACAAAGAACCTCAATGCAGAATCATTGAAAAAAGGGTTACCCCAAAGGGCATTGGTAACTAATCAAGTTTCAAAGAAATAGAATATCATACATACTTTTATAATGCAAAGCATCATGAGATATATGCAAATCACCATGACATTCTAGACCTGTTCAGTTCACAGCAATGTACATGCATTTTAAAAAGCACAACTAACTTACTATCTACAATAGTCACCTAGTACTTTTACAATTATCAAAACCACCTAGTGCCATGGTATTTTCAACATTTACAGGTTTCATAAATGTAAGGTATATACATCAAGGTATTTTATGATACGGTGCTATTACGTACCAAATCCAACAACGATAACACAACCTGTTTTACAAACACTTGGAGGTCACCACAAGAGCCTCATTGTATGAGAACCTGAGAGAGAAAAGGAAACTTAAAGAGGACACTACAGTATAGTCAAGAAAGGGAAGAGGATGCCCATAGGTGGCCAACCTTATGGACTAGAAATTGTAAAGGATAGAATAGACTAAGAAATAGAAGAACTGTTGCAACAGATTTAAGAAAAGGTTGGTCCTCAAGAGTGGGAAGAGCTCCCTGTCACAATTACCTATGGTGCCATTTTTTTATTATATTTGTATGTGTTGTTTAGATTAATGTTTTTATATTGTATGTGTTATTGTATTTGTGATGTTTTATATGTCAGGCATGACTGAAAAAAGGCTGCTACCCATCATTTTACCTAGTTAAAAATTAAACAAACAGACAAACATGGTACAAACAGATTGCCTGACAAGTGGCCACTCAGGTATTACTACAGGTGATGACATCATCATTCATTCATTCATTCATCTGCAGGATGCTGAGTATACACAGCATCAAATGCCAGTACTGGCAAAGTTTTTTATTATAATAATCAATATATCCCTTCCCCCAAATCATGCCACAGCAGCACTAACATACTAGCATACTATCATGCCAGCAGAGTAGACCTACTGGTCTATCGTGTCTGCTCGGGAGTCAGTACCCTGAACGGGTAAAGACTCAGTTTTCATCAAAATTCCCCCCCCCGGCCAAGCTTTTTCCCACTTTTCCCCCCGCCTAAACCCATCCCAACCCCTCTTGAACCCTTCCAGCATAGATACCCCCACCAGCTCCTCAGGCAGTGCATTCCATGGTTCCACCACTCTTCCAGTGAAGTACCGCCTCCTCCTTTCTCCCTGGAGTCTTCCCCCTCCAGCCTCCAGCTGTGTCCTCTGGTGACTCCTCCCTCCTTCCTCTGAAGGAAACCACTTAGGCTTACATTATTTATTCCTTTCAGGTACCTGAAGACCTTGATCATATCACCTCTGTCCCTTCTCTCCTCCAGAGAGAAAAGGTTGAGCTCCCCAAGTCGCTCTTTGTATGTCCTATCCCCTAACCCCCAGATCATCCGAGTATCCCTCCTCTGGACCCTCTCCAGAATCAAGATGTCCTTTTTAGGTGCGGTCTCCAAAACTGCACTCAGCGTACCATCCATCCACTACCCTTGTGCCTGTTCTCCTGAGTCTTAAAAATAGTGAACCTCCCACTCTACCACCCTCTAGCACCCAACTTCCCTCCCTCCCTCTACATTGAGATTGTTCCTGACCCTCACTCCATTACATGCAGAAATCATTAATGTGAGAGTTAGATTGAGCTCAACTGCTCCAGTATAGCAACATAGTATGGTGATTCTGCTTCTTAAATAAACACATATCTTTGTACTTTATTTGTCCTTATTCTGAACCTTAACAATGATTTTAACAAGAAAATATTTGACTGGGGGGAGGGAATCAATGAAAATAACATGGATATGGGTCAGCTTTTCTTCTCGCTTACATAAAAAACTAGATCCCCCCTCTAGGCAAATGTACAGTATGAGACTACAGAACCTACTGGCCAATGTACGGGTAAACATGACACACATAAAGCCTTGTTGAAATTTATTGGGCTCCCCAATCACACATTTCATGTCACCCAGCACACCCACCTCTATTGTAAATTACAAAATATTGCATTCTGGAAAGCGAAAGTCCACAAATCCTATATTGTGTAATTCTTGCAGGGGTTATCAGCTTTCTGTCTTAAAAGTGTTCCAAATGGAAGTGTCAGAAATATCCTTCATCTAGTTTTGGACAGTTTAATTGCTCCAGGTGTTTTGGGAACTATTGGTTTTAATCTATCAGGAATCAGTTTGAAACTTGTGGTTTTGATGTTCCCTTTCTTATTGCTATGTGGCAAAGGTGGATTACTATTTCTTACAAGGGAAGATGCGTGCATACTTTTTTAGACTCAAGAGAACACAGATTCCAAACTTGCACACTCAAAAAACAACATTGAATTCTACTGTAGTTGTAAAGGCTGTTGTGCAATCTACATATTTAAAGTTACCGAACTCAAGGAGCGATACTTTTAGCATGTAATGGAACACAAAACAACTAGCCTTTGCAGGCTGATAGTTATAAGCATGTTCAGTGTAGTTTACTTCTCTCAGGAGATTTGGTAGAAAATGTAAATTGCAGCAGGAGAACTGGTGTAGTCTAGTAGCACAGAAAAAAGTGACAGACTAGAGCTGCTGCTGCTGTGCAGACAAGAGAACAGCTTGCCCATCCCCCACTCTAAGAGCCATGGTAGCACAAAGAGGTGCCAGAGTAACCTAAGCAATATTCCTTCTGTGAACTGAACTCAATGGTTATATGGGGTTGGGGGTGGGGACTGATTTCTTGTTTCCTGTAATCCTTTTCAGACTCGCTGTCCTAATTAAAGTATTCATTGAGTTGAGGGATGAGGGGGAGGGTCTTCATTTATTTCTATGTTTAACATACTGTTCAATGAGATGCAAGAACATGAAACAATGTCATAACTGAATATTGAATGTGAAATCTTGTTTGAGCTTCTGAAAAATATTTATTAACCATAATTTAATGTTTTATTCTATTCTAGTATATCTCATTTTATCTTTGCTACACAGAAACATAGAAACATAGGCTTTGATGGCAGAGAAGGACCACTTGGCCCACCTATTCTGCCCATTTCCCTACCTATTGGATCAGCTGCAGATCCTAGTTAACCAATAGCCTATTTCTTCCTACCCCCCACAAGAATTGCCTTATGTCTGTCCCATGCATTCTTGAATTCCCCCACTGTTTTTGACCCTGCAGCCTCCTCATGAAGGTTGTTCCATGTGTCCACCACCCTCTCAGTAAAAAAATACTTCCTTTTATTGCCCCGAGCCCTCACCCCTCTATCTTTAAAATGTGTCCTCTTGTTCTTGTACATCTCTTTTTCTGAAAGATGCTACCTTATTGGACGTTGTTGATTCCCTTGAGGTACTTAAAAGTTTTTATCATGTCCCCCTCTCCCTCCTTTCCTTAGGGTATACATATTAAGCTCCTTTAGTCTCTCCTTGTGTGGCTTCTGTTACATACCATACACCATTTTAATTGCCCTCCTCTGCACTGCCTCCATCCTGTCTATGTTCTTGCAGAGATGGGGTCTCCAGAACTGGATGCAGTACTCCAGATGGGGTCTCAACAACTGTCTGTACAGAGGGATAACAGCTTCCTGTTTTCTACTGGTAATGCTTCTCCCTATACATCCCAGTATTCCCCCAGCCACCCTACTGCCTTCTCACATTGCTTGCTAACCTTTAGGTCATCTGATATGATTACTCCCTGGTCCCTTTCCATTTTTAAGTTTGCTTGTGTGCATGCACAAGGAATGTCTTGCAACAGTAGGCCTTTTGGAGGTGTGTAACCCTCCTTGCTAAATGCAGTGCTCAGTGTAGCAGGCTTAAACCTAGGGGACCAATACATGCCGAGCAGTGTATGACAGTAGTTTGACTGTGTTGGTCTTCACTTCCAAGAAAAGGTCCACTGCAATCAGTGGTGGTAGCGTGTATACAATTTGCATACCTACGTCGGCTGAACTGCTGTCATCCACAGCTTGGCATGAAATCCCTCCCACTTACTCCCTCTGCTAATCTCCTTCCTCTACCTCATTAGTGTTCTCCCCGGCCCCACATTGTGTGCCGAGGGGGGTGCCTAATCCCCCTTGGTTCATGAGTCCCCTCAGCATACTTTGTGGCTGACGGGGGTGACCAATCCCCCGTCATCTGCAACCCTCCCAACAAATAACCAGTTGGAATGCAGGCAGCCCACCCCAGCTTGCTCATGCCTCTCCCCATGCACACTATATGGCCAGCAGGTGTGACGAATCCCTGCCAACTCCACTCCCCCCCAACAAACATGTAGATGGTACACTGGGAGCCAACCCCAGCATGCCAAAAGTGTCTGTTTCTTTTTTTTTAAAAGTCCTGTGAAAGAAGACAATGGTCCCTCAGTGAGTCCCTGCCCCCCAACCCATACCCACCCTGTGCGTACCACCTCCCCACACCTCCTCACCCCATACTTATCTCCAGAGCCTGGTGCAACAATCTTCGGTGGACCAGGAACACGTCTACACTCTTTAAAGCCAACTGCGAACTGAGGAAATGCCGGTAAGCTGTATAATGGCATAAAGAGGGTTTTTCAAATTTAGGTGGATATCTCAGCTATTTTTTAGACTTTTGGCACCAAATTTTCAACATGGGGTTCCTGATGCCCCTTCTCGTGAATTCAGTCACTGTCATGATGTTATTCGGTCCTGAAAGATAATTTCGTGGTTACTGCACAGAATCACCCTTTGGGACTGATTAAGGAAACAGTGTTGGTGTTCATAAGGTGGGCTCTAAAAAAGCCTATGTTGCAAATTTGGTGAACAAATTCCACAAAATGACTGTTTTACAAGCGTGCATTGCACAATTTCTACGCACACTGATACGTTCACAATCTGTAATATTTTCACTCCAGATTTTCAACATTGGCATATTTCCACACTTCCTTATGAACAGTGCTGCTGTCATTTTTCACATCCTGGCTGAAAAGTCTTTTTGCACTTCTGGCGCACAAATAGCTTGGTCGCTGCTGGAAATCTGTGTTCACTACAGAGTAAGACAATCATAGTGACACTGTTCAGGAGCAGATGTCCTAAGATGCCTATGTTGAAAATTCAGTGAAAAAATTCCGTAAAATGACTGTTTTACAAGCGTGTGTTGCACAGTCCCATGTGCATTCATAACTTCACGAATTTGTATTATTTTCACTCTAGATTTTCAACATTTGCATTTTCCCACACCTCCTTATGAACAGTACAGCTGTCATTTTTCACATCCTGGCCAAAATGTGTTTTCACACTTCTGGCACAGAATAGCGTGGTCACTGTGGCAAATCAGTGTTCGGTACACAGTAAGAAAATCATAGTGACCGTGTTCATGACCAGAGGTGACAAAATGCCTATGTTGAAAATTTGGTGAAATAATTCCACTGAATGACTGTATTACAAGCGCGAATTCCATAGTTTCAACACAGGCTCATTCCCTTGAGCAGAACCAGGGCATTATGGTTCCTAAGACAGACACTTAAGAAGTATGAGGGTGGAAAGATAATCAGATGCAAAAGGAGTTGCAGAGAGGTACTCTGTTGGGATATGGATACTGAAGGGACATGGATACAATGGGGGGGCTGCATAAATGCCAAACACCAATGTAAATACCAGCAAGTGAATGTTCAGCATTGACAAATGCTTGTTGTTGTTATTACTACCCCCCCCCCGGATTTTTGTTTCCCAGGTGCATTACTTTGCACTTCTTTGCATTGAATCCAAGCTGCCACACTTCTGACCATTCCTCCAACCTTGCCAAGTCCCTTCTCATCCTTTCCACTACCCCCCCCGTGTATCAACTCTGTTGCAGATCTTTGTGTCATCTCCAAAGAGGCATACTTTTCCTTCTAGTCCCTCTGCAATGTCACTTATAAAGACATTAAAAAGGACCAGACCCAGTACCGAACCCTGCAGTAACATAGAAACATAGATTTTGATGGCAGATAAGGACCGTTTGGCCCACCCAGTCTGCCCATTTCCCTACCTAATGGATAAGCAGCAGATCCTAGTTAACCAGCAGCCTACTTCTTCCTACCCCACCCTAGAATTGCCTTATGACTGTCCCATGCATGCTTGAATTCCACCACTGTTTTGACTCCACAGCCCCTCCGAAGGCCTGCTCCATGCATCCACAACCCTCTCTGTGAAAAAATACTTCCTTAAATTACCTCTGAGCCACCTCCTTCTATCTTCAAATTGTGCCCCTTGTTCTTGCACACCTCTTTTTTGAAAGATACTACCCTCTTGGACTTTGTTGATTCCCTTGAGGTACTTGAAAGTTTCTATCATATCCCCCCTCTCCCTCCCTCCTTTCCTCGAGGCTTTACATATTCAGCTCCTTAAGTCTCTCTTCATATGTCTTCCGGTGCAGACCCTGCACCATTTTAGTTGCCCTCCTCTGGACAGCCTCCATCCTGTCTTTGCGGAGATTGGGTTTCCAGAACTGCATGCAGTACTCCAGATGGGGTCTCACCAACTGTCTGTACAGAGGGATAATAACTTCCTGTTTTCTACTGGTGATGCCTTTCCCTATGTATCCCAGTATCCCCCCAGCCCTCCTTGCAGCCCTCTCACATTGCTTGCCCACCTTTAGGTCATCTGATATGACTACCCCCAGGTCCCTTTCCATTTTTGTTGTTGTTAGTATCTCACCCCCCATTGTGTACTCTTCCCCTGGCTTTTTGTTTCCCAGGTGCATTACCTTGCACTTCTTAGCATTGAATCTAAGCTGCCATACATTTGACCATTCCTCTAACCTTGCCAAGTCCCTTCTCATCCTTTCCACCCCACCTTGTGCACTAACTCTGTTGCAGATCTTTGTGTCATCTGCAAAGAGACATACTTTTCCTTCCAGTCCCTCTGCAATGTCGCTTATAAAGACATTGAAGAGGACCGGTCCTAATACTGAACCCTGTGGTACCCCACTAGTAACCCCCCTTTCTTCAGAGTGGACTCCATTTACTATTACTCTCTGTGTCCTATTCTCCAGCCAATTCTTTACCCAGGCTGTCATCTTGGGACCCACTCCAGGCTGGCTAACTTGTATATTAATCTTTGTGTGGGACTGTGTCAAATGCCTTGCTTAAAGTCTAGGTAGGCCATGTCCACAGCCCCTCCCTGATCTACTACTTTGGTCACCTAGTCAAAGAAATCTATCAGATTTGTCTCGCATGACCTTCCTGTGAATACATGCTGCCTTGGGTCCTGAGCCCCTCTGGCCTCTAGATACTCAACAATTATTTCCTTCAGAAGTGATTCCATCATTTTCCCTACCACTGAGGTTAAACTAACAGGTCTGTAGTTTTCTGCTTCTGCCTTGCTCCCACTTTTGTGAAGGGGAATCACATCTGCCCTTCTCCAGTCCTCAGGTACCACCCCATCCTCCCATGATTTGTTAAAGAGGGTAGTCAGTGGTGTCACTAGTTCTACCCTTAGTTCTTTTAGAATTCTGGGATGAATCCCATCAGGCCCCATTGCTTTGTCTACCTTCAGTTTTAAGAGTTCTTTCAGAACCCTTTCTTCTGTAAATGGGCTGGTATCAAGTTCTGTATCCAAAGTGTTTCTACTGTTTGTTTTAGGTACCTCCCCCACTTCCTTTGTAAATATTGAGCAAAAATATTTGTATAGTATCTCTGACTTTTCACAGTCACCCTCTGCCCATCCTCCCAGAATACCCAACTAATAACCCCCCTTTCTTCACAGTGGACTCTGTTTACTATTACCTTCTCTGTCCTGTTGTCCAGCTACTGTTTTACCCAGGATACCACCCTGGGATCCACTCCCAGGCTAGCTAATTTGTTTATTAATCTTTTGTATGGGACTGTGTCAAATGCCTTGTTGAAGTCTAGGTAGGCCATGTCCACAGACCCCCCTGGTCTACTACTTTGGCCACCCAGTCAAAGAAATCGATTAGATTCATCTGACATGACCTTCCCACTGTGAATCCATGCTGCCTTGGGTCCTGTGCTCCACTGGCCTCTAGGTACTCAACAATTCTTTCTTTCAGAAGTGATTCCATCATTTTCCCTACCACTGAGGTCAAACTGACAGGTCTGTAGTTTTCTGCCTCTGTCTTGCTCCCACTTTTGTGAAGAGGAACCACATCCACCCTCCTCCAGTACTCAGGTATCACACCATCCTCCCATGACTTGCTAAAAAGGGTAATCAGTGGTGTCACTAGTTCTCCCCTTAATTATTTTAGAATTCTGGGTTGAATTCCATCAGGCCCCATTGCTTTGTCCACCTTCAGTTTTAAGAGATCTTTCAGGACCCTTTCTTCTGTGAATGGACTCGGATCAACCCCCCTATCCAGAGTGCTTCTATTGAATGGATTAGGTACCACCCCCTTCTCTTCTTTTGTGAATACTGAGCAGAAGTATTTGTTCAGTTTCCCTGTTTTTTCACTGTCCGTCTCTGCCCACCCACCACCCCCCCTTTATTCAGCCTCACTATCCCTCCCTTTGTCTTTTTGCGCTCCCTAATGTACCTATAAAATGTTTTATCCCCCTTCTTAATCAAGTTGCCTATCATTTCCTCAGTTTTTGCCTTTGCTATTCTGACTGCCTTCCCACTTCCTTCTACTTTAACTGGTACAGTTCTCTGTCCTGCTCCTTCTGTGTTTCCTTATACTTCCTAAATGCTATCTCTTTCTCCCTAACCTTCCCCACCACCTCTTTTGAGAACCATAGTGTTTTTTTCTTTCATTTTGATTTGTTTATTTGCGTCACACAAAGGCTTGTTGCCTATGTGATGGCAGTTTTGATATTTCCCCATTGTTGCTCCACCCCTCCTTCTTGCCTGTTTGCTAGTGCTTTTCTGAGGCACTCTCTCATTTTGACAAAGTCAGCCCTCCTGAAGTCCAGTACCCTCACTTTTGTATGGCTTAACTATGCAGCTGAATTTATCATGAACCACAGTGTTTGGTGGTCACTTGTTCCCAGATGGCTACCCACTTCTAGATCCAAGATCCTCTCTCTGTCCCCATTTGAGAGTACCGGGTCTAAGATTGCTCCCTCTGAGTGGGTTCCAACACTAGCTGTCTGAGGCATGCCTCCTGTAGGCCACTGAGAATGGTCCTGCTCTTGGATGTGGCTGCAGCAAAGGTGCTCCAGTTAACATCCAGCATATTTAGGTCACCCATCAACAATATCTCCCCTTTCTCTACCATCCTAAGGATGCCTTCTATCATTCCCTTTTCCAGTTCCTCCCCCTGAGATGGAAGTCAGTATGCAACCCCTGTGCGGATTGTGGTGCCATTTCCAGTCTCCAGGGTGACACACAGTGCCTCCTTTCCTCTCTGTTTACCCATTTGTGCCATTGCTTTGATCCCTTCCCTTACATACAGAGCTACTCCTCCTCCTCCTCTTCTACCCTTTCTGTCTCTCCTGTAGATTGTGTACCCTGCTATGCTGACATCCCATTAATGGTTCTCTGTGGACCATGTTTCTGTAACTGCCATGATATCCAGGCGTCCCTCTTCCATCAAGGCCACTAGTTCAGGGAGCTTGTTACCTAGACTATGGCATTAGTGCTCATTACCCTCCATTTTTTATTGCCTTACCTCTTTTTGCCCCATCCCTGTTCTTACTGCCTTAGCCTTTTTTTCCATTTACCCCTGCCTTCTTCCTATCGACACCTCTATATTGGTGTTTACCTCACTAACTACCCTGATTTTTTGGGGGGGGCTAGGATTTTCAGTGTCTCCCCTTGGCTAGTTTAAATGTCTACCAATGAAGCATTTTAAACCTATCACCTAGGATCCTGGTTCCCCTTCTGGACAGATGCAGACCATCGCACCAGTATAGGCCTGCATCTCTCCAGGCGGACCCCCAGTCTCCAATGAAGCCAAAATCAGACAAATTCTATGCCTATAAAAGTAGAACTCTGTAGTCTCTGTTGGCACTCTTTGCAGACTGTGTGAGAGGCCTTTTGACACCATGCAGTTCTGCTTAAAGTTGAAGCAGCATAATATTTTGTGGTGATTTGCATATACAGCCAATGATGCTTTGCAATATTGGGGTATGTGTGATTTTGTATTTCTTTGAAACTTGACTTTCTGGCCAATGCCCTTTGGGATAACTCTTGCCTCAGTGCCTGTGCACTAAGATTCTTTGTGTTTTAGGTTGTTTTTTGGTTTTATTGGGCTCACCACAACCCAACCCAGATAGTCTATCTTAGGGTAGCTGGTTCATTCCACTGGGTTGTTATACAGTTTAGGCACACTGATGAGTCCTGGTAGGATGAACCATGTGTATGTGTTTTCTGTTGGCACCCTTTGTAGACTGCGTGAGAGGCATTTTGGCACCATGCAGTTCTGCTTTAAGTTGAATGAGCATAATATTTTGTGGTGATTTGCATATACTGCCAATGATGCTTTGCAGTATGGGGTATGTGTTATTTTGTATTTCTTTGAAACTTGGCTTCCCAGCCAATGCCCTTTGGGGTAACCCTTGCCTCAGTGCTTGAGCACTAAGGTTCCTTGTGTTTTAGTTCTATCAGCACCTCCTTCCTCTTGCTGTTCTCTGACAAAAACTATCTAGGGCAGTTTTTCAATCCAAAACACCTGGCTTCCTTCTGCCTAAGCCACCCACCCAAATTCACAGTTTCCTTCTACATTTAGCTAACTGCACAGATAACAATTCACTTTACCAAACTCAGACAAACACATTAATGATTTTTTCTGTTTGTTTGTTTTTACCCTAAACTGAAGGTCCCAGTAGTAGAGTTCTAGTTCTTTAGTTCCAGTAGAGTAGTATAGTTCTAACAGCACTTCCTTTCTCTTGCTGTTCTCTGCCAAAAGGGCAGTGTCTACAAAAGCTGTCAGTAGAATGACCTAACCCCCCCTTTGTATTACGTGTAGCCATTCTCTCTAGCATTTGCTTTGAAATGAATTAGCTGAGACTCATATACTGTACACATTCAAATTATGGGAACAATAGTTAAATCACATTTATTTTATTCATTTGGTTTTTGTTTACCGGGTAAGTACACTAGACAAGAGTATTGCCTATATTCAGGCATAACCCAGGAGAGTACAGGCAGGAGAGAACAGAATCAAACAGTATACAACAATTTGGCAGTATTTCATGATGCAGCATGAAGTGAGAACAAAACATTTGACAGTTTACTGACAAGTACAGTCCTTATCAGTGACAACTAAGAAAAAACAAATAATATTACATTAATTAATTTTGACAGATGATACGCCAATGACTAATTGAACTATATACAGCAAACAAACTTAAAATAAGTAGCTTTTATAACATTAGGATTCATGATGGAAGTAGGAACATGCTGATTTTAGAAACAAGAAAGGAAACAGTAAGTGCCAAGGGGAGGAAAAGCTGCTAGGACTAAGTCTCAAGTTACAACACAGGAGCAGCAGTCGGATTCTATTAGGTGGGCCCAAAGACCCAGTTTAAAGGCTTTGTGGGCTTTGGAGAGTTTGATGTGGGGGAAATTGAGTTCCAGGAACAGGAAGCAGATATGCCAAAAGAAAGTTCCCCTTTTGTTGTGAGATATCCTGGGAATTTCAAGTTGGGTTTGAGCAGATGCCCTGAGGAGGTATGCTTGGGAGGGCTGAGTTAACAGCTTAGCGTGGTATTCAGGAGTCCCCATTCTGATAATATTATCAATCACACAGCCAGCAGAATGGAGTATAAGCAAAGCTGGGGACAGCCAATTCAGTTTAGAATAGAGATGACAACGATGGATAAGTAAGTGAGCAGGGAGAGCAAATCTGCATATACTGTTACAACTGGTACTCCATTTCTTGAGAGCTCCTTTGCTAGCTTTAAGGCAAACCTGTGAGCAATATGTCAGAGAAGGGAGGAGAAAACCTTGTGCAATAGCAAGCCAAGCAGCATCATTGAGGGAGGAACTTATTTTAAAGGCAAGACCAAGTTTGGAGTATACCGCCTTACATGTAGCTGCGATGTGGAGGTTAAAGTCAAAAGATGGGTCCAGAATGACTCCTAGGTACCTGAAAGAGTTAATGAATTCCAAAGGGGAGTCATCTACACAACAAATCAAAAAACCCAGAGCAAGAGATCTGATTCTGGGGCAAAAAGCAAGGTCACGGTTTTCTTAGCATTAAGTAGCAGCCTGTTTTGTAGTAACCAATCCTGCAAGCAGTTGAAGTCAGCTTGAAGATCTTCCCTTACTGATGAGGGATCTTTACCACTCAAGAGAAGCACCATGTCATCAGCATAAAGGATCAATGAGGAGGAGCAAGTAAGGGAGGGCAGGTTGTTAATAAAAAGAGAGAAAAGTAGAGGGACAAGAATAGATCCTTGGGGGACTCCAACAGAGGTAGAGGAAAGATTTGAGATGACAGTTTCAATTTAAACAAATTGCAACCTCCCTGTGAGGTAGCTATCAAACCAGGAGATGACCGACTGGTCAAAGCCCAGACAGGTTAGTTTAGAGAGTAGCAGAGAGTGATTCACTAGTTCAAATGCCTTAGTGAGATTGATAAATATAGCCCCCATGAGCAGGCCCTTATCCATCGCCATAAGGACTTCATTAGTCACCTGAAGTAGAGTAGTTATGGTGCTGGGCCCTTTTCAGAATCTGTGTTGGGCAGAGGATAGAAGGTTGTGAAGATGCAGGTATTTTGAGACCTGGGAGACAATGGCCTTCTTGAGCAGTTTATTTAGGGTAGAGATAATGGTAATCAGTCTGTAATTTGCCATATTTTTGGTATCCCCTTTTTTATGTGCAGAGACAACACAAGCAGTTTTCCACAGTGTAGGCACTGTCTGGGTAAATATGGAAAGACTGAAAATTCTTGCAATATAGGCAGCAAGTGCTGGAGCTGCCTGTTTGATAAAGCTCAGCGGTAACCCATCTGGACCCACAGATCCATGTGGGGATACTGATTTAAGGAGATGCAGCACCTCAGTAGAGAAGACTAATCTGAGACAAAAGGAGGGTTCAGGTGGAATTTGCTCCTCAGGAGGAGGAGCAAGGGGTTAGTTAAATTTCTCCAGGTATTCAAAGATATCTGAGAATTGAGCATGAAGAGCATTTGCAATAGCAGGTAACTTATTACAGTTTGCATCATTCAGTGTCATGTCAGTAACAGCTGTCTTGGGCCTTTTCCCTATGAAATTTTTGATGTGGTTCCAAAAATCCCTGGTATCACCTGCTGAGGATTGGAGAAGCTTAAGGCAGTAGTTCCTTTTGGCCATCCGTATATCTTTTTTGCAGGCATTTCTCAATTGTCTATAGTTATCCCAGTCTTCTGTTCACAGGGACTTCTTTGCCAAGGCCCAGGCTTTGTCTCTTTTCTCATAGTTTGAAGGAGGTCTTTGTTTAGCCATTTGTTAGTGGAGCCCCTTAGACACCTTTCTTGAGAGGGATGTGTAGATCCTGAAGGGCTAGAAGCTGAGAAGTCAGGTATTCAAGTGCTGTATTTACATCCTCAGTGTGATAGATAGGAGACCAGTCAATGTTATTAATATTGTTAAGAAGTGTAGTTGGGTTTAGTTTGGCAAAATCCTGAAATTGCATGATTCTTGGTGGGGGTTTAGGGCAATGACTATTCCAAACACAGCAAGTAGGCAGGTGATCACTAATAGAATCAGAAAAGGTACCAGTGGCAATTATTTTATTTGCCTTATTAGTGGCCATCCAGTCCAGGAGAGAGTGTTGCTCAGTATTGGCTAAGATTCATGTAGGACTAGAAATCAGTTGAGATAGGTTAAGTCGGGTGAGAACTTCAGTGTACAAACCAGCTTGGCCACCTGATAGGTCTAGGTTCAAATCTCCCATTAATATGACTTCAGATCTACCCTTTAGAGTGGACAGATAATCCAAGAGCCAATTTAAGCCAGGGAGAGCCCCCTTTGGAGGATTGTATGCACAAATCAGATTTAGCTTTTTATCACCACCTCATAGCAGAACAGTATGCAGAGCTTCACAGAGGCATGATAGCATAGACTGGTGGACAGAGATATTGAGATTCTCTTTATAATAGAGGGCAACCCCTCCACCCCTTTGTTTGGTGGGGTGATCAGATCTGGTCAAGTTGTAGCTGGTTATTTTGTACATGGAATCAGGGATGACTGGTCTGAGCCATGTTTCAGTCACTCCTAGTATGTCCAGATGATAGTGGACAATCCAGGCTTCAAGGTCAGGAAAGTTTGCAGGTAGACTTCTGATATTCATGTGGGCAATTTTCAAGCCCTTTGAGGAGAACCAGGAGGAGTCATCAGTGGACCTGGCATTCTGGAAGGGGCCAGGGTTATATTCTATGTCTCCAGGCAAGGATAAGCACAGTAGCATAACCCAAATTTCTTTGTAGAATCGACAACTGAGCTTGAGGCATTTGGGCAAGACAGGGGGGTGGTAGAGTAGGAAATGTCATAATTTGGAAGGGCACATTAAGTAGAGGGACAGGTTAAGAGACGGGAGTGATGTTCTAGTTATAGTAGGAAGAAGGTTAGAAATGACGAAGGAGAATTCCTCCTGGTAGTGGGACCCAGGGTAACCAGCAGGTATTTTAAGCAAGAGGTAGGAGAAGGTGATAATGGAGGGTAGCAATCCTGTTATCAACAGAAGCATCCCTGGGTGGGCAAGAGAGAACATTATTATTCTGAGGAGGTAAGGGGGGGGCAATCCCTAATCAAGAGAAGGATCCAGTAACAGGATGGTGCCTAAAGGGCAGGGCAGTACCTATAATAAAAGGCAAATTAAGTGATACTCAGAGACCAGGGGCAGGCAGATGAAAAAACAAATATGCACAAGAGGCAAGAATTTCATCAAAAGACTATATGTGAGAAGGAAAAGAAGACTGGTTCAGGGGAGCCTGATAGAGGAGGGGAAAAATGTGATACACTTCGTTTGAGTTATTTGGCAGAATGATTGTGTGCAGGACAAGGGAATTAGGGGGAGTGGGCAAAGGTGAGGGGTGGAATTAGAAGAATTGCCTCGCTAGTTAGAATTCAGGCAGAAGCAAGAAGGGGTGGAGTAAGACTGCCCTTCAAGTAATATACAGGCAGAAACTAAAGTAGGCAGAGCTAAAGGTGTATTTACTGTAATTAAGTGTGGAAGAGAGGGTGGGTTGGGGGACAAAAATTCAAGCCTGCAAGCAGCTGCTCAGGTAGAGATTCAGCTATAATTAATTAATTAAACAAAATCTGGCAGGATTTAATTTATTTTGCAGGCACAAACAAAATTCACAGGCTGGAGATTCTAGTTTTAAACAGACTGCAGTGAGTAATACAGCATCAGGGGGCTGAAGAAAAAAGGCACCAAGGTTTAAAAAACGAGTGCAGTCCTGAAGTGCGTAGCTTCCTATGGCCAGCCTTGGAGCTTCAGGCAGGGAGAACAGCGAGGTGACCTGGGGAGAGCTTTTCTCAAGTGTTGCCCTCATGACCCTGGGGAAAGAGGAAAACAAATCAGGTTTAAATACTGGGAAAAACAGGGCTGGGTCAGTGAGAGGTAGGCACACAGGAGTTAATGAAGGGAACCGAGGAGGAGGTGGTTGCAGAGAGAGGAGGTGGACAGAAATTAACAGCGAGAGATGTCAGGTAGAAAGAAACAGGGAAAAGATTTCAAGCACAAATCAGGAACAATTGCAAACACACTGAAATGTTGCTCAATTTTAAATGTAGGAGTAAATCATAGAAAATTCATGCCTACAAGCAGTAGCTCAGGTAGAGATTCAGCTATAATTAATGAATCAAACAAAAGCTGGCAGGATTTAATTTATTTTTCAGGCACAAATAAAATTCACAGGCTGGAGATTCTAGTTTTAAACAGGCTGCAGGGAGTAATACAGTGTCAGAGGGTTGAAGAAAAAAGGTACCAAGGTTTAAAAACCGGGTGCAGTTCTGAAGTGCTTACCTTCCTACAGCCAGCCTTGGAGCTTCAGGCAGGGAGAACAGCGAGGGGACCTGGGGAGAGCTTTTCTCAAGTGTTGCCCTCATGACCCTTCCTATGGCCAGCCTTGGAGCTTCGGGCAGGGAGAACAGTGAGGGAACCTGGGGAGGCTTTTCTCAAGCGTTGCCCTCACGACCCTTCCTACAGCCAGCCTTGGAACTTCGGGCAGGGAGAACAGCAAGGGGACCTGGGGAGGGATTTTCTCAAGTGTTGCCCTCATGATCCTTCCTATGGCCAGCCTTGGAGCTTTGAGCAGGGAGAACAGTGAGGGGAACTAGGGAGGGCTTTTCTCCAGCATTGCCCTCACGACCCTTCCTATGGCCAGCCTTGGAGCTTAGGGCAGAGAGAACAGTGAGGGGACCTGGGGAGGGCTTTTCTCAAGCATTGCCCTCATGACCCATGACATTAGCTCACAAGTTTCCAAAAATTGGGTTAACAAAATCCAGTCAATGAGAAAATAACACAATTGCATGACTGATGTTGCCCGCTGATAATTAATAAAAAAAACTCACCCTGGTAATCTAGCAACCCTTCCCCCACACACACACCCCGATCCCAGTTATCCATTCAAGTCCAAAAAGCCCCAGCGCTAATGCTGCATAAGCTACTACAATTTCCCAATGCATTTATACAATAGCAAATTAATTCTAATAATTAAAGCCTCTGTGAAGTATATTCCGTAATGGGGTCTCAAAAATATACATAACTAATAAATGAAACTATAATAAACAGGGCTAATAAACCAGTGGCAAATATTGTATCTCATAGAAGATGTACTGTAACAAGGAACTGCAAACACTGACAGTATAGTAAAAGGAAATGCCATACTGTGATGTAGTTCATCCTAAACTTAAATACATCTGCTTATTACCAATGTACAGTTTATATCCAAATGGTTAGTATTACAGATGGATAGTGTACACATATTCACTGCATAAAATCTATGAAAAAGTAGGGACCAACTCTGTAAAGCTAAATAAAAAGAGGGGGATGGAATGATGAAGGGGAAGGGGAATGGGAGAAAGGTAGAAAGACAGTGAGCATACAACACTAAAATTGCTAAGACGGCATACTGTAGTTTTCAATTGCTTTTCTGCATAAACCACCAGATTTGCAAATAAATCCTTTGTCAAACAGAATCACTGACAGGATCGCAAAACTGTACAGGTAGGTTCTATGTCATAAGGGCGATTGATGAATGGCGATCGTCCTTATGGCGAGTATAAATTGCCGAAATTCAATTTCGGCAATGTGCAACATCAACACCAGTGAAAGTGGCACAAAAAACTTGTTAAATGTTCTTTTATGTGGGGGGAAGCACCCCTCCACCTCCCACCCCCGTGGGGAACTTTGTCCCCTGCTATAGATTCTCAACTCCAGGGGGATGCATGTCAGCAGGTTGCGTCCATGGAAAAAAAAATCAATTCTATGTCTCAGGCTGGGTGCAACAAAATTTGCCAGTGCCCGAACTTGAACCCTGCATCCCCACCACCCCAGGCCAGTATCCATCCCACCATGCCACAGCACCAGCTTGACAGCAACCCAAGGCACCACCAGTCACAAACCCTCCCACCCCTTGCTTGGTGCACTTGCTCCCCCCCCCCACACATGCATATACAAGTGCAACATCCTGTTACCTCTCATGAACCCTCCCCATCCAGTCGCCCTCCCTCCGTCCTCACCGTCAGGGCAGTCACCACAAGTGGGTCACCATTTTGCTAGGCACCCACTTGCATTTAGCCAAACTCACAGGATACCGTACAGGTATGTACAGTAGTTAATAACTAATCAATAGTGAACAGGGTCATAAAGACAGTGACATAAAGATGGCGGCAAAAGCTTATGCAAGCAACACAGACATACAGTACTGACATACAGTACTGTAGTAAGATGTGAATAATAACACATACAGGAATATAAAACATTTTTAAAAAAACTGGCATACATTCATACTATTTACCTTGCTTTACATAGCACAATTGTAAGGTGCTAATTGAAATGTGCTTAACAACATAATCCCTCTACTTTGATAGTCTGTGCAGCTGCCAAAATAATAACAGACGAACTGAAGGAATTCAATATGCTGCCATTATGATAAAGTTTATTCAGCCACATTGAATAGAGTAGATGAGAAATTGAAAATTTTTTGTCAATATGCAAATGTATGGCTAGTGGGGTAAACTATATTTATGGCATTGAGATTGATTTAAACACACAGCAGCCTGCTTGGAACTTTAACTATGAATTTGGCAGCTTCACAGACTGGTCCAATTATCTTATTTTGCACATTTCATTAGCAACATACAACTGCACTATAGTATATGGTTAAGATTTATTTTGTACTGAATTCAGAGGCTTTTAAAATCTTGTTGTTGGACAGTTCAAAGGTCAAAAAAGTTGTACTATCATTCTGATGTCACATCAACAGTACAGCAACTTTTTTTGACCTTTGAACTGCCCCGTTGTTCATTACAGTTCTGGGTAATACAACCACCCTCCATCAAATATTATGCCTTACCCTCAGATCAGTAGCAGAAAACTGAATCTGATTTTTTTCTTATTTCTTTTTAGTAGAGCTAGCATGTCTCAGTGGATTGGGCTGGCAACATTCTGTTAGTGGCAGTAAGGAGCTACTGATGAATGCCACACTGAAGCTATCCAAAAAGAAAAAAAATACTGCATTTAATGTAAAAAATATATATATTTTTTTAATGTGCTCCAGTTGTTGCAGTTTCAGAACATGTGGGTGGAGAGAGGTGAATGAATGAGCAAGTGGGTGGGGGAGACAAGCGAGAGGCAGGTAGATGAGTGAATGGCAGGGAAACACAAACTGGCAGCCCATTGTGCACAGTATTTTTTGGAACCATATACTATATAAAATAGTATATGGACAAGCATACAAAAATAAGGACAGTGTTTCCATCTCGGGGTTGAGATGACATCGGGATCTCTCGAGCTTCGATCTCGAGGTCCCAGTGCCTGTGACGTCATCTCAATCCCTCGATGGAAACAGTGCCTTGTTGTGTATGGTTGCCATACACTATTCTATATGCGTAAAGCACTTTGTAAGTAAATTTTCAAGGGCTCAATATTACTGTTATAGTATGTGTCTGGGTAGTTTGTTAAAATATGCAACATATTGTTACATTGTAACAAATCACACAGACATGTCAGGTTTTACTATAAGCAGAACCATCACTCACTCACTCACTCACTCACTCACTCACTCACTCACTTACCCACTCATTCATTCAACCACACAATGCAGTACTTCTGAAATGGGGGAAGCATAACATATTTAAAAATTACAAACAAGAATGGGTGAGAAGGGGGTTTAGGATGAAAGAACAGGAGGGAGGGGGAGGAGAAAGGCATGGGGAGGATTTTGAAAACAGAGATCATCTTTTTTTAGTACATTCCCATTTTTTTATCAGTGTGGTTAAATCACACTTTAGAATGAATAAATACATATGGGTGGTGACCAAAGGCTGAACTGAACTTCCAAACTGAATAAGCAAACTGGATTAATCATTTGAAAGTTTAAGTAAATTTTAATTTTAAGATCCCCTTTGTGCTATTTTCAGTACATTATAGCTGCTTTCCATTTGTAAGCAATATGAAATTTTAGCAGTATCAGATGTTGTTCCAAATTGTTGTTTTTAGTGTCTAGTACTAGATGAAGCATGGGAGCAGTGCCAGGGGTAGTGCTGTGGTAAAAAAAAAACTCAAAGAAAAACAGCAGAATGAGTACATAAAATAGCTTTTTGGGAATGCATCTGAAAGTGATAACATTTTAGCCCTGTGGGGGGGACAATAATATGAGGTAACGTATTGAATCTGACCAATCAGAGCTATGAAAACATGCTGAAGAAAGAAAGGGTATGAGGTCTATAGAGAAGCTGAATGGGGCAAATAACAAATGAGTCAAAATATAGTATTTTAAAAAAATACAGCAATGGTGCCCTTACGAAGTACCCATAATTGTGGCTTCCAATTTGGGCCTAAAACTCTGGCCTCATTGAATTTTCAAATGTGTCTGTGAATGGCAGAGTCCCAGTTAACAATGCTGAGATATAAATGGTTGTCTAGTGGGACCTGACGTACAAGGCTATTTAAGTAGTATGGGTAGGGATGTTGACTCCAGTGGCTATTTTGCACTATTTTTATCTAAAGCAAAATCTCACAAGAAGTATGGAGTTTGTAACAGGTATGGGCTGCAAGCATGATGAAACTGACTGATGGCGACCATGACCAAAGGTCAGAAATGTGCAAAAACAATAAACAGTAATGCAGTTGATTTGGACCATGGCCCACTGCACTAAACTGGAGAGGAGAGGCACTTGGATAGACAGAAAAAAATGTAAACATCACTAATCTACTGAACTGCCAGATTCAAAAAAGTACACACAAACAACACAAAATGGCATTGTCCATTGCCAGTTAATGAACAGAGTAATGTTTTAATTTTTGACACTTGAGGAAACATGCAGACTGTCAGAGAAAGGAGGATGCCATGTGATCCCACAAGACATGGACCAGTTTCCATGCATGCTTCATCGTGGAGTTAGAATACAGAGACAAATCTAATATAAATATCTCTTACAGCAATTAAGACAAATATTGCAAAAAGTACACATTAAAATTAGGATCAGCTGTATCACAACCACAATCAATTTAAAATAAAAAATCTACAATATCTTAATAAAATAATTATTTAAATAAATAAAATGCTGTAAATACTTAATACATTTTGGCAAAATCAACTGAATTGCTGTGTAGAATCAAGTGCTGAGAGAAAAATTAACAATTTAACAGCCTGTACTAGACTACTAATAATATATCAGCTTGGAAAAAAGGCAAAATAAAAAAGTTAATTGCACTTGGTGATTCATAAAGGGGAGTTCACCGTGAGCCACCAAAGGTCAAGCAAAAGCATTCTCACAATATTTGTACTTAATAATACATACTTGCTTAGAAATGACTGCAGTAAGTAATAAACAACATATGAAAGACAACTGATCAGATATAATATTCCATTCTTGTACACATTGGCTGGCAAATACATAGCAACTGATGAATGCTACTGCCAGTGCTGGTGTATTATGATTAGTGCTATTGCATATGATTAGGTGTCTTTCATATTGGGTTTGTTACTCACTGGGGTCAACTATACTGTATTTTGATCAACACAGTCGTTGCGACCCTCCTATGCCTATTTTTGTTTAGTTATTTGTATCTCCATAGCCAGCAATTAAAGCTCGGCACAGAAGACATCAATCGGTTTTCATGCATGCTTCATTGAGGAATCAGGCAAAGCACAGAGACAGATATAATATTCATACTGTATGTCTTACAGCCATTAAAGCTAATATTGCAAAAACTTCCCATTAAAATTAAGATCAGCGGCATCACAGCCACAATTGATTCAAAACAAAAAATATGGTATATCTTATCAAAAGGCAGAAAATACATTTTGGCAAAATCAATTTAATTATTGAATCAAGTCCTGATATAAAAAATTACAATCAATCAGGTTTAACAGATTTCTAATAATGCTGTAACTTGGAATAAAGCCAAAGTTAATTGCACTTAGTGATTCATAACGTGGAGGTCAACATGAGCCACCGAAGGTCAAATAAAAACATTCTTTCACATTTATATATACATATCTATACAGAGTACTGTATATACTGTGCGTGGGAAAAAAAATTATGACAACCCAATGAGGGTATTAGCATGTTATATTTTTATTTAAAGCACCTCTGAATGCATTTGATCACATTCAAACTGCCCACATACAGTACTGCAGCTCTAAAAAGAACACAAAGTAAAATGTTGTCATTTGCTAAAAAAAATGTAATGTATGGATGTAACAATCCAAGCCACCTGCTGGTGCATCTGTAAATAAATACTCTGTCACTTCAGGGTTTCATAAGTTGCTGTCACCACCACGTGGATTATGGAGGAATTACATTACGATGTTGACTATACTGTACTGAATAAACATAATATGTCCCGCAAGGAGTGGTACAGTACCATGACGAGCGGTACACCAAGCTTTACAGTGCTGCACCAATCAGTATACTGCATTACTGAGCACCCTATCTGTAATAACCACTGTACACTGTAAATAACACTAGTGACAAGATTCAACCTTGAGGCACTCCACAAGGCAGGATCTTTGGGAAGGAGGAGAAGTTCCCCATCACCACCCATTGCTCCCTGCACAAGAAATAGGGCTCAAACCAGTTGATGACCCTACTAGTGAGTCCACAATATTCTCTAAGGCAATCTAGAAGCACAAAGTGATCTACAGTGTTAAATACTGAAGTGAGATTGAGGAGGACAAGAATCAACCTGGCTCCTCTATCTCTTACCCTGAGGAGATAATTTTGCATCCTAACCAATGCTGTTTCGGTGCTTTTCCTAGCATTGAAACCAGACTGGAATGGCTCATAGATGTCAAAGGTCATGAGGTGCTCCTCAAGCTGCTGTGCCACTATTTTCTCAACAACCTTTCCAAAGAAAGAAAGGTTGGAGATCAATTGATAATTTGCTAGTACATCAGAGTCGAGCAATGGCTTTTTCAAGAGGGTCTTACAAATGCCTCCTCCAAGGCATCGGGAAAGACCCCCTCTGACAATGAACACTGAATATTCTTGGGGAACACTGGACCAATGGTCTTGACACATCTCAACAAGAAACTGGTCAGGGCCAGGTCAATTTCACAATAAGTGTGCCTCAGCTTCGGGATCACCTCAATGAACTCAGCCACCTTAACTGGTCTAAACTCCTCCCAGACAATAGGAATGTCTCTGCTCCTACCCAGCAGATCACTGTGAGGCAAAACCTGCCTCACTGATGCGATCCCCAACTGGATCGAGGACACTCTGTCAGAGAAGAACTTAGCAAACTCATGACACAATACAGTTGAAAAAGCTTTTTTCAGTTGTATACAGACTGGGTGAAGTAGTTTTTCCTCAATCCTAAAAAGCTGAAATGGTCTGTTCTTCCATGCGGCAATCTCTCTGGACAGGAACTCTGCCTTCTTATGGTTGATTGCTCCTTGGTACTCATGATATTGAGCATACAAGGCCAGTTTGTCCTCCTTGGAGGGGGTCTTCCACCAGCAACATGCTTACTTCCAACCCATGATTTTCATCACATTAAGAGCCCCATCAAACCCAGGGGGTCTCAAGCAAGAGGCTCTGGGTCATATACAGACTGGTGCAATGGCATCAAACACCTCAGTTACCACCTTATTATAGGCAGTCACCACCTCGCCCATGCCAATCAAACATGCAGCAGTCACACTAGATAAATCGGCTATAAATTTGAGGACAGTCATCTTAAAGGTTATAGCTGATCATCTTAACAGGGGGGATGATCAGGGGAGCCCCAGATGAGAACTCCACCGTGCATTGATTGGACTAAATTACCCAATCAGTCTTGAGGTTCATAACCTCAAGTCCCAGTGAGAAAACCAGGTCCAACATGTGGCCATGGTGATGGGTCACAGAAGTAACTTCTTATGTAAGGCCCAGTAATGCCATCAACTGAAGGAGGTCCAGACCAAACTTCAAGAATTCATCATTGATCCAGGTGTCGAAGACCTCCAAAATCAACCATCTGTGGGACTCCAACACCTTGTCAACAACGAAGTCCGTAACCTCCTGCAGGAAATCTCCTCCTGATCCAGGAGGGCAGTAAATGAGGAGAATCCTGCAACCTACACCTGGACCCCCACACACCACCACAAACTCAAACAACATAGTGGAACCCATTTGGTGCAAGGTGAAACCCAAACTGGATCTAAAACAGATGGTCATACCAATGTCACTGCTTTCCCTCCTTGGGCAGTACACTACAGAATACCCAGTGGGAATGGCCACCTCCAAAACTGGCCTGGCATTGTCATGCAGCCAGGTCTCCATGATGCAAGCCAGACTGACTGAAGAAACCAAATCCAACATAATTATGGTCTTGTTTCTCAATGACTTGGCATTACACAGTATAGCATGAAGGGGAATAGGGGACGCTGCAGTCCCCATAGCTGCCTGACCACTTGGTCTGGTGGGAACCCTGGGAATGGACACCAAACAAGTCTGGCCTTTCTCATGGTTCCATTTAGCCTCAGGGCATTTCCTGCTCCTTACCACCTTAATACCACTCACCTACACCGAGCTCACTGCATCCCGCTGCCAGCCTGCAAGTTCCATAAAAATATCCACCTCCCTACCTTTTTGGTAGAGAAAAACCTTAAGACAGTAGGAAATACCCAAAGCACCAAACTGAGGCTATCAACTTATGTCAGTGGAGCCCAGAAGGGCTCAATGCAGAGTAAATAGCCTAGTGTGGTGAGAAACCTCCCCCCTCATCCAGAAAGATGAAAGGTGGAATTGTCTGTAGGAGGGACAAAAAAAAGCAGGAGATTTAAATGGGTTGTTCTAATCAGGATCTTTTCCTGTACATTTTTGTATTGCACAAAATTAGACAGGAAAACAGGCAGGGGCCATTGGAACCAATGCCCAGTCAGGTCCAATGGTCATATTCTGGCTGACAATGACGGATAAAAATATGGGTCTTAACCTGGATACATTTCCTGATAGGGACCCTGAGGGATGCATCTGCCTGATCTTTGAGCTAGACTCACTCCCACATGTCAGTGCACTCTCAAGCCAAAATGTAATTCTAATGTGCATGCAGTGATCATTATCAGTGCAGGTGTGAGGAACTGCTGAAGCCATTTTATGGAGGCACAGACAACTGCCTTAACAGCACAGGGGCAAAGGGGTCCACAACACCCATTACCCACTGAAAAGAACATGCTAGTCAGGTGGACATCATGGGATTTTATCTTTTGGGCTTGGAATCACCCTATGGAGGGCAATATAGTGTAATGGTTAAGGGCACAGAGCTGCAAACCTGGAAACCTGGGTTTGAATCCCATCAGCCCTCACTTGTATACTGTGTGACCCTGAGCAAGTCATTTAACTTCCTTGTGCTCCCAGGTCACACCTGGAAACAAGCTCCAACTTAGTGTACCTTTTCTGATTAAACAAGTTTCCCCTTCTCTCTCTTCCTATGGCAACCATAATTACAGCAACCCAACTTACATACTATCATCCCCCCCCACCCATACATAGCACACAGATTTTATTAAAAAGGAGAAATATTAGTTCACAAAGTGTAGCATTGATAGTTCATGTATAGGAACAGCTAGATGAGGGAAATTTATAGCCAGAAACTGAGAGTGACCTAGGCCATCCTCCTCATCAGGCATTTGTGTACCTATTGACATTAGGTAACGAATAACCAAAGGGTGGTGGTGAACCAAAACTGCAGTTTTCCTCACCCTATGCAGCACAAAAACATTTGCTGGCACCTGTGAGTGGAATTGTATGTCCAATCTTTGAGCCACCTTCACCCAAGAATACAGAGATGCAGCCATGCAGTTTCTGGTGAAGGAACTAAGCCATGCATAGTTGCACATTCAAGAAGGGAACCCTTTCAGTTATGTGACTGGTGCCCAGCAACTGAGTGAGTGCAAGTTGCTATGATGACCAGCTTGAGAAAGCAGAGGCAACTGTTGAGAGGGCAGGGAAAAGGAGGCCCTGTTCTATCCATCCCTTGCTGCAGAAAACCAACAGCTCGTGTGGCAACAAGTAACTATCTGTGCGCCCTTGAACTTCAGAGTGGTATTGCTGGGCCATAGTTGCCTCATTAAGTAAAGTCCAAATTATACATTTCCATTAAGACTCCCTCCCAAAACACTGCAACAGAGGATTTACTTAGCAGTAAGATGAGAGCACATTTTGAAATTAACAATACAATTGATCCCTGTGTACAGTAGTAGCCACAGACATTGCCAGTTATTTCCAGATATTTTGCAAAATTTCTGAAGAGTTTCTCTCTGCTGCCCCTTCTGTGGAAATGCAGAAAGCAGGAGATATTTCTGGAAATATCACCGAAATTTCGGGAAATGGTTGGCAGTGTCTGTGGCTGCTACTGTAGGAGGCAAAATAAGATTAAAATGATTAGAGAGGAAGGAAAAGCAATAAAGGATACCCAACAGTTTGAAAGGACATCAGTAGGGTATACTTATGAACAGTCTTAAGAAAAAAATGTCTGTTACCAGGACCATGAAAAGCCTTTGGTATGAGAGCTGTTACGCCTGGGTTATGCCCCCTGTCATCCCCCACACACCTCACACTGTATTCCTGGTCTAGTATACTGCCATTGTGCACTAACGTATAGATATAGGCACCCATCATATAAGCATGAGTGCCAGGAATGTGCTTTGCTGCTCATATATGCTAATGTTTGCATTTTTTCATAGAATTATAACATCCATGACTATTATACCTCACTATAATGTATTATGTTTGTCTTTTACATATATTCCATATATAATCTACCTAATCACTGATAAGATTACTCTGAGGGATCATCAGTGATTATTGTATACTTATATTCTCACATAATTATATGTAGTAGGCAGATATGCCACATGTAATAGAGCCCTGTCAGCACTTCTCCTTGTCACTTTAGAGAGAAATCCTTTGTCATGCCTTATATTATACATAAGCAGGAAATGTCACATGTAATAGAGCTCAGTCAGCATTTATTTTGTCCAAGCTATAATGCTAATGGATGCATATTCTGTCTCATATGATACTCATTAGTAATTATGTCTCCTAAGTCATCATCCAATGGAGAATGACTTAGGACCAATACATATTGTTTCTCATATCTGTAACTATGAGGTAATCTCTGTTGCTATGCTGTTATCTGTAGTACTTAGACTTCTGTAACCTAGTTTTACTCACAAAGAGAACAAGATCTTGGAGAACCTGAGATCCTACAATCCTGGAGATTATGTGCATTCTTCAGGAGAGTGGTGAGAAACCCATCTCCCTTGTGATTTTCTTTGTCAAATGATTGGCATAAGTAGTCTAATAAACATTCATTAGTACTCTTGCTTGCTTACGAATGTTTCTTGGCAGCCTCTGAAGACACAAGAATCTGTATTATTAGTATTATTATTATTTACTCTACTATCTGAGATTTTTTATGTAACATGAACGGCAACCACGAGTGGAGTCTGGGTGTTTGCCAAGTAGCATTTAATTTCCTCTATAAATTAAAACACTGGTTGAGAAATCTGCAGTAACAAGCAGCTGAGAGTGTCTTCTGTTTAACTTTTCAGTCTGTTGTGTGTACTGCAGTGCAGACAAAACAATCATTTGGCAGATATTCAATCTCTGTGTAATGAGTTGTTTAATTTATTTATTTTTTTCTCTCTTCTTTCTCTATGGGAACACACAGCTGTAAGGGGAACCGAACAGACCGATAGATTTCTTTCATTTGTGGATTCAAATTCTAATGGGTGTTTACTCATCTAGGTGTCCACATAACACCAAATGTTGTTTGTGTCCTTTCATGAACTTTGGTTGCAAACAAAGTTTTTGATCCACAGACTGCTAAGGGTTTCTTATTTCTTAAAAGACATGTCTCAAAAATCAGTACTGAAGTTGAAGCTGGATGCCTAACAAACTCAGACTGCCTGCGGTGGTTTGGAAAATGTGTCAATGTGGCAAAGACCAGAAACAGTCCCATGAGGGTGATTTGTGAAGACTATAGTCAATTAAACCATGGTACCAAGGAAAATATTCCTGAAAATTTGCTAGTTGCAACACTATTCTCTTGCTTAGATTTTTCTATAAAAAAATGTGATGCTTTGAAGTCAGATTACACTGCATACATGCAAAAGATGAGTGTGCTTAATGCCAAGTCTGCTGAGAAAGTTAACAAACTGTTATTTCAAAACAGGACCTTGACTAAACAATGTGATTCATTACTAAGTAGTTATGAAAACAGTGAATGTAAAATGTATGCTTTGAATATCAAATGTGATAATGCTTCTCTTGACAACAGACTAGTTTTACACTATGAGAAAGTCTTGTAAACTGAAGTTAGATTACTTCACAGTGTGCTCGCTCATGTTTTTGAGGAGCTGGAATGCAAGAGTAAGGAAAATGCCCAACTTACCAATGTGTGTAAAAACTTGGAGAAACAGGTTATGCTTAATTTGTGTGATACCAAATCTGAGGTTGATCATATAAATTGCAAGGCAGAAGTGGTGAACTTGCACCATCAGCTAGAGTTATTGGCAGGGCATTCTACCCTAATGCCCAAAGACCTTGCCTCTTCTCATGTTGAAAAATTTGATTTTGAACACTCACAGTATGCTGTGGGGTAGACTAGAACAAAGACTAGACACTTGTTTTTCTGTGATTCACAAAATGGAGAATTGTTAGAGTCTCAAAATGGTGGACACACATGTCATCAGGTTGTAGCCCCATACCATCCCCAAGACTGACGCTCATGGTCATGTGATGATGGTCATAACACAGTAACCCAAGATGCCCATGAGGTAATTCAAAATGGCTGACCACCACATCACAGAGGTTTGATCATGCAGTCACAGGGACCATAACCAAACAAAACATACTGGAGGTTTTTAAATAGTTAATAATGTTAACAGTAAGACTAGTGTTTCTGAGGGACATAAGATTCTCTTTAAAAATGATGTTGACATACTTTTGAATGAGGCTGGTACACAATCTGTCTTGAAGTCAATATCTGATGCTGTAAAAATAGCTCATGCTGGTAACAATGTTTACTTTACTAGAATGACCTCGGTTAAGGAACACATTGCAGTTAATTACATGAAATGTTGTGATTCTTCCCTATGTAATTTAACATCAGCTTTCCCTGAGAAGACTGAATGTACTGCTTTTCCTATGCAAGCATTAATACCTTAAACTGCAACATTAAAAACAATGTTGCTACCATCCAGCAACATTCCGATGGGGAAACCCACTTTACATTTGATGGGGGAGGAGACAACCCTATTTCTGAAAGCCCTGTGGCTGCGATATTTTCAGCATTACCAGCCATGTTGGGGTGGAGGGTTACAGGTTTGATTTCTGAACCTTAGCTGACAAGTGTTTCAGCACTACTTTCTCCACCCCGATGGCTACTGAACCACAATCCATAACTGAAGAACTGTGTTCAGCTTGCACAACAGTTTTCTCCACTGTGCAGGCACCCCTGATAGTGCCACTACTGCCAGCACATGATGCAGAACCCCCTCTACCAGTGACACCTGGATCATCCCATACTATGGCTGCAATAGCAGGCATAAGCCAGGAACAGTCTAGGTTATTCTCAGTATAGACGATAGCAGGCACCTCTGGTAAGAAGGTACAAGGTCTCCTAATACTGATGTCATTGTTTTTTCTTTTGGGATCACTAACCATGGTCTCTGCATTGGTTAATCCTATTACTATTTTAGGGTATTTTGAAACTGCTACATTAGATATAGAAATCTCAGCAGTTTTAGCCCAAAAATACAATGGACACATCAGACCCATTGCTTATGCATCCCAGATGCTTGCCCCAGTGGAACTGAAATGCAACCTTTATGAAAGGAATCATTTGGCTACATACTGGGCAATGAGATACTCTATGTACATCATTGGATATGCACCCATTGTGCTGCATTTCAATCATTTGCCAACTAACTTTCTGTTGTCAGACAGAGTAAAAGATTACTCTGTATCCAATGCCAGACTTACACACTTGTCTCTCATTTTACAGGATCATGACATCACTGTCCTTCCTATCAAAACTATATCCTTGTTGGCCCATGGCCTACAATTTGCAGGAGAGATCCATGATTGTTCACTCCAACTGCCTGACATACCTTTCTCAGGGCCCTTTCTGACAGAATCTCAGAAAGTGTTAAAAGACACCACTGTGTGTCATGTTAAGACTGATGACTCAGCCACACATACCAATGAGGGTCAGATAGCAGGGTTTGGAATAATTTTACATACTGGTGATGACAGAGTGTGCATGGCTAGCAATTGCATCATTGTATATGTACGATTCACAGGCAATGTTAAAACACGCCTGACAAATAAAATGAGAAGCAGGGAGGCAAGGAGTCTTCTTATTACCACAAATATTTGTGGATGGTTTAAAGAGCTTGAAAGTCCTTGAGATAAACACAATTTGTGCTAAGAGAGGAATACAAATAGATTTTTCCTTGTGTAAAATGATACCAGCACTCCATGAGAGGGTTAAGCCCTGCAGTTTAGCAATCGGCCTTGAGATAATAACAAACTGCAGAAACTGTTTTTTGTTTTTTTGTGGATTCTAATTGGATCTGTTCCTTTCTGAATTGCTTTGGCACAAAACAAACTTCTGTTCCAATACTCCTAATATTACTTCTGTGAAATACAGATGTGTTTGTGTACATCACAACATTACCCTAAACAGTATAAATACAAACTGTACATTCATAAAGCTCAATCATATTTTAAACATGAACTTTATGCTCCATAAGAAGGACCCTCATTTGAAGGCAGTGTATAGGTTCCTTAATAAAGGAACTGAGCAATAACTTCCAGAAATAAGCCAAAATAAGAAAGTGAAAATGACATTCACCTATCCAGTGATGGCCGACTCATTTGGAACATCACTGCTGTAACACTTATGAAAAGTTATTATGAGTAATTCCTGAACAACTGAGAGTAGATTTTATCTACTGTACCAAGAACATAATACTCCAACTGGTGGACACCAGAAGAGTCAACAAAACACTAGACAGACTGAAATCCTCTGTCTGGTGGCCACACATGAGAAATGATGTAGATCACTGCATCAGTAACTGTTTGATCAGTGAACAGAACAATCCTATACCAGCTAGGAAAAATACATTGTTACCCCAGAGGCAATCAGGCTACTGGAACAACATCCAGATTGACTACATTGGCCTTATACCAACCACTAAGAATGATTAGTTTGCACTAGTGATCACCAACCTATTTTCCAAACTGTGTAAAGCTATGCCAAAACAGAACAACATAGTCAAAGTGACTGCAACTGTCTTGGTAAACCAGCTATTTACCAGGTGGGGGTTACCCCTAAAGGTAAATTCTGATTACAGGGATCTGGCTTTATAGCCAAAGTGATGCAGGAAATTCTGGATTTGTTATGGGTAAAACAAAAGTTGTATATCCCTTACCTCCCACAGTCATCAGGACAGGTGGAATGGGCTAACAGGCAGATCAAAGTTATGTTATAATAAACTTGTTCAGAAAAACCCAAAAGGACTGGGATTCATTATTGCCTTTACTCCTTATGGCAATGAGAGGGACACCCTCTGCAGGTACACAGCATACCCCATTTTGAAATCATGACCGGTCAGTTCATGAGATTCCCAGAACATTTACTTCTGGTTCTGTGTACTGCCACTGCTGATGGAGCATCAGTAGATAAATATGTTAAATTTATCAAACAAGACATCCAAAAGGTACACTTGTTTGCTTCAAAATGTATGGGCAAGGCCCAACAACAGGCCCTATCCCACTGTAAACAAATGCAGTCCAGCAGTCTACCAAGTTAGACTGCCCCATAATAACAGTCATTGACAAATGGCTACATGCCAATCAAATGAACATGTTTAAAGGAGATAAAATTACTTTCCCATACCCCAGTGGGAGGACTAGTACTAAACTAACTATATTTTTCTTTTTCTCTTTCCTTTTAGGTTCCAGAGAGAGAGAGATGCTTGATTTTATGCTTATTATTCTTTTAGTAGTATGGGTCTTCTTACAAACCCAAACTGCACATCTTATTGCAGATAAGAACCAGTGACCTAATCCAAAACAGACTGTTGAGGCAGAATACCTCACAAGCCCACATGATTTAATTGCATCCGGTGGAATTCACACTAAAGTCCTAAAAGACATGTTCATCAGAAGGGTAATGAGGCCCTACTGAATGTTATGATCACTGCTTTGGATCAATTCTAGCAGCTAAACTTGATCTGGACTCCTGTTCACATTTTATTGATCAAGAATTTTGCATCCAAATTTATATTGTAATAAAAGCCATTAGACCTTAAAGTGTTTTACCCTGTGATGCCCCAAAATTTGTGACACTTAATATTGAGTGCCCAAAGTAGAACCCTGGCCCACCCAGTGGTCTAATAGCCACTTCTCAACCAGGTACCTAGTTAATAATGTACAGTTCATGCACATCCCAGTGATTTTAAATTTCACCTTTTAAACTTGGAATGATTTGTTTTATGTTTCACTACAAACGTTTCCCACATTTTGTTTTTAAATGATGATGTGATTGGATACCCTGGCAGCATACCAGGTACTCGATGATGGCCCCTACACAGGGACTGATTGCAACATACACACACTTAGGATTTTCACATCCTGACCACTAGTGGTTCACCCTATGACTGTAAACCTAACCAAATGCAATAGGCATTTTGTTTTATTTTTGTTTTGTTTTGTTATTGAAAAAAGAAAAAACACAGGTTTAAACTCAGGCTTATTTGGCTCTGACATATCTATTTGAAATAGGGCTGATATAGCCGTTATTCAAGCACATATGTTAAAGGTTTATGATAGTATGAAATATAATATCATTCCCCCCCATTGCATGGTATACATGATTTTGCTCATTAAGAGTGATTTACATTTACAATATTAAGGATATTGTGAAGAGGTTTGACCTGACAAATGTTCATATTAATGAATTATTTTCTGCTCATATTAAGGAAGCAGATGGGCATCACATAGCTATTAAAGTCCTTTGCACTGCCTATGGCTATTATGTTCTTACAACCCTTTGATTATCGCTTCTGTGATCTGAAATTAGGATATATCCTTGATCTCTACATGACAGATGTATGGGTCAGTGGCATTGCCACATTTTGCACTTCTATTGCATGTGTTAACAAATGTTAATTTGAATCTAGCACTATTACCTTGTCAATAGCAAGGAACCTTGGATATGTCACCATACACACCAGTATTGCTACATGGTTCAAAACTTATTCCAGCACAATCCAGGAAGCCATGCTTGTGACTCTCACAGTGTCATTGCCTCATTTTCATCAGGCAATATCCATCTCTGATCATCTGGCAACTGTCCATTCTATTGGTCATCTTGATGAGAACTTTTATTATGAAAAAGTTGAAACTACCGCATTTTTTTGTTTACCATGAGGTCTTGAAATCGTGACTGACTCCGAACTTTGAATGTCATACCTGAAAGTATCATCACCTTTTATGCAGCTGTGACACCTTCCAACTTGAATTATCAACTTATGAATTCAGGCATATTGACTGAAAATTAGGCTTCCACTTGTGAACTTTCAAATAAACTGTATTCCATCCAGCCAATTAAGATTATATGATCAAACTCATTGTTATGCATACTATGAAGCAAGTCTGTGGTGGGGGCAATCCCCTAACTTCAGCAAGAAGACTCTTCTTCATTTGATCTGCAATCAGTAAATCTATTTTCTTCACTGCTTGTTTTCCAAGTCTGGCTGGCACCTCATACAAACTGAGTAATGTTATAAACTATTAAACTTTGTGCAGCCGTGTGATCATCTTCCACTGAACACTGTTGCTATTCCATTGTAGAACTCAGTGTGCAATCTAATGCACCCCCCGCTGAGGCCTCTGAAAATACTGCTGCCTCCTGAACATTTTGATCTACCTTTGGAAAATCTGAATGCATCGAGTTTGAACTATGAATCTTCATCTGCCACTTGATAAAACTCTGAATTTATCCCTGGACCTGTTTGTAGTTTATGACTTGTGGACATTGACATTTTGTGCCCTGTTTAACTTACCAACTGAAAAATGTCATCCTCCAAGGTGGTATATTCTGCTGATGTGGAACATTGTGTGGTGACCAACTATACATTCTTCTGATATGGACTAAAAGTTATGCAAAGTGAACTTTTCTAATTTCTATTTTGACTCCCTAAAGAGGTAATAGGTTATACAGTAATCACACCTGTTCCCATCCCAGAACCAAATACCATTAAGTCTAGTCCTAACTATCTTAATGTGCTATCTCAGTTTTTACTTATTTTTAATATCCATACAGGCAACTTAAGTTTGCCTCTTCAATTTCTTCCCAATAGGACAGATACACACCTGATATATATCAGTGTTTACTGATTGTTTTGATATTGGAAAACCCCATTGTGAAGTTTTTATTCCAAATGTTTATAGTAATACAAGGTTTACTAACATTTTCCCTCAGAATTACATTTTGTTGTTTAAGGAAAACCCTGAAACACCACTGTGACCAGTTAATATTCCTCTATCAGGCATGTGCCACGGTCCTGTAGTCGAATGGGGCCTTTAAGTCGGCCCAGATCTACAGATAGTTTTTTCTGCTACCTTTTTTTACCACCGAACTGTTTCCAAATCAATTACTGCTGTTACCTTAAGAGGACTTCCCCAAATCTACTTTAAGCAATTATTGTTATTATTTGTACCAACCAACTGCTTTAGAAGCCAGTTTTTGCTGTTACCTTAAGTGAAGTTCCTGCTTATTACTGCATATGTCCTCTCAGCTGCTTTAGAAATGAAGCAAGTATTGCTATTGTCTTAAGAGGATTTCCTGCATATATATTACTTTTACATGTGAATGTTAGAAATAACCACTGCAGGCTTATATAGTCCCTGTGCAAGTGCCAGTTTAAAGACCAGAGCATAGCATGTTTTAAGCAACGGTACTGCACCAAAAAAAAAAAAAAAACTTAAAAAGAACAAAAAAACCCTCTTGCCAATGCACTAGTCGCTCTGCTCCTAGTATGTGCATACTGTGTTTCACACCTGGATAGTTAGCCTGCCCTGGCTTGGAGCTCCGGTCCCAGCTGTCTGACTTCACTCTAGGCCATGCTTGTGTCTGTCCTTCCCCACTTGCAATCAGCCCTGCCCTAGTACACACACAATAGAGATTTACTACAAAATTTAACTTGCACAATTTGGCCCAGTCGGTGCAGCTCTCCTGCTGGCTCATCAGCTTACCTGTGTCACCACGCCTCCCCAACAGTCCTTAAATAACCCACTCTTTCTCTTTCTCCACAGCTGGTCACTGAGTGGGCACTGGAGATGCCTGCCCTCCCAGCAAGGACAGCCTGGGTCATGAGGGTGAGTCTGCCCTCCCCCTGGATCTTGGAGCTCGCTGACCATTGTGGACCCCCCCCAGCTGCAAGGAGGAAGGAAGGTACGCGACCATGCTCTGGCTGACTGTTGAGCCTGCTGGAACGGTCGGCGTGTGGTCTAGGCACCACTGACACTTCACACCAGCTCCTCACCACCATCCTTGGTCGGCTTCTAGCTTTATAGTTGTAGACACGTGATTGGGGTAGGCATTGCAACCAATCAGCCCACGTGTCCTTTAGCAGGTTATCTGCTATCTCCACTAGTGGCCGCTATAGCCTGCCTGTCTGACTGCCGCAGACTAGAAATGATGCTCCTGGTCCTCTCTCTGTTCCTTCTTGCCATTCCAATATCTTCCCTCCCCCCAGCTTCTCGCCCTCTAAGGCAACCATTGCCACATCTCCAACTGCACTGTCATAACTACTGAGCTCTTGCGCACTACAACACTCCCACAAATAGCTCCTACAGGCCCCCCCTTAACTGGCTACTCGGAGTCTCCATTCTCCCCCAACCCCTGGACTATCTGTGCTGTGTTGTCTCAAGACTGACTTGTACAGGACAGCGCCTTGCTCATTTGACTGCAGTCGCAAAACCAGGGCTACTTGGTACAAGTTCATACGACTTACAGCACTGCTTCTGTTACTAGCTGGGGATATAGAATCTAACTCTGGACCCACCCCGCCCAAACTACCAACCCCCCTGGCTCTCCCAAAGGGCCTGAAAATACTGCACCTAAACATTTGTAGTATCCTTAACAAAATCCCAGAACTGCAACTATCAGCCCTATCACTTCGTCCTGACATCCTTATACTTTCCGAGACAGGGCTTAAACCCCACCACCCAGATTCCACTGTTGCCATTCCAGGATATTCCCTAATTAGGCAAGACCATATGGGAAAGAAAAGGGGGTGTGGCCTTGCCATGTACATTGCTACCAAGTTCCAATTTACCCCGGTCCACATCCCTACACCCTCACCACAAATTGAGTCCCTAACTGTCAAAATGGCACTACCATACTCCACCCCAGTGTTTATAGCAGGATCCTACTGCGCCTCTAACACCCCAATATCTAGCATATTAGACCACCTGGCCAAATTAAAATCCTCCACCACAACAGGCGAGCTCTATGTCTTAGGGGACTTCAATTACAACTGGCTAGCAAATGACTGTGCCAAACTGTGCTCCAAAGTAAATGCCCTGAACCTCGCACAGCAAATCTCCCAACCCACCAGGCTAAACCTAAAAAAGCATAACCACTCCCTCCTGGACTGGGCACTGACCATACACCCACATAGGTCAATTGGAGCAGGCCTACTCCCTGACTCCCTAAGTGATCACCATATGGTATACTTAGTCAGAAAAGTGCATAAACCCCTTAAACCCCTCCCCAGATCCTACTAGCCAGGTCTTTCAAGTCACTATCTCTACCACCACTCCTACTGAACCTGGCTATGGTAGACTGGTCCTTCATCCCACAGGCCCCTACCATAGACGTTGCACTAGAAAATTTCAAAAATAGCTTCCTGAGTGTCTGGGACCAACATGCACAGTTAAGAAGCTCTAGAGTTAGGGGTTCCCACCTACCCTGGATCTCCACTGATATCATCAGCCAATGCCGCACCAGGGACCTGTCCTGGAAAAAGTACAAATCAACTAGCTCCCATCAAGCCCTACTAAATTATCGATCCCACCGTAACTCCTACACTATATCGATTCATCTAGCCAAACAGATATACTTCGCGTCAGCACTAAGCACAAATCTTAACCACCCAACCAACTTCTGGAAGACCATCAAATCCCTCCTATCCACGCCTGTACAACCACCTACCCTGGCTCTATCAATCCTCGGCTCAGCCGTCACTGACCCATATGAAGTAGCCATGGCTTTCAACACCTTCTTCACCAACAGTGCAGCTTCTCTGGTAGATAGCCTCCCCCCATTCCCACCCAAGACAACTACCTCACCTAAATCGCAGAACACCGCCTCACCCACCTCCTTCTCCTTCCATCCTGTCTCCACGGCTGAAGTCTACCAAGCACTGTGCAACCTAAACCCTAACAAGGGCAAAGGCCGCTCTGGCATGGACTCCAGACTACTACAGCTATCAGCCCCCGCCATAGCCGCTCCGTTAGCCATCTTGCTTAACCTCTCCTTCTTGACAGCCACAATCCCCACCACTTGGAAGCTGGCAACTGTCATCCCCCTGCCAAAGGGGGGTGACCTCTCCTCTACGAGGGATTTACAGCCCCATCTTCCTTCTCCCAACTCTGGCAAAAATACAAGAACAATTTGCCCTTGCTCAGTTTTCCCAGTACTTAGTCGATTCCTCCTTTTTCACCCCATACCAATCGGGGTTCCAAAAATCACATTCCACCATCACCTCCCTACTAAGAGTTACAAATAATATTCTCTCAGGTATGGATAAAGGCCACATCACCTCGGCCATTTTCATCGATCTGGCCAAAGCTTTTGATACCGTCTCCCACACACTCCTAATAGACAAACTAAATGCTGCCGGCCTCTCCAACCATGCCACTAACTGGTTTCAGGCTTACTTGTGTGGCAGACACCAAGCGGTGAAAATTGGCCCCCACATATCTATCCCCTACCTATCTCTACGAGTGTCCCACAAGAATCAGTCCTGGTCCCAATCCTCTTCTCAGTATTCCTAAATGAACTCCTGCTAGTCTGCTCCCACTCAGCCATCCAAATGTATGTGGACGATACCGTTATATACAACACTGGCCCCTCCGCGGAAGCAGTGCATGACCAACTACAGCAGGACTTCAACGCTGTACAACACTGGCTTAGATAAAACCATCTATTCCTAAACACAAAAAAAAAACAGTCTCACTAACTTTTGTCTCGCAACCGCGGCTCTCCCGACTCACCAATCGTCCTGCATTCCTAACCCTGGACCTTTCTCCCTTAGAATCCTGCACCTTGTTCCACTATTTGGGCATCTGGCTAGACCAATACCTAGACTTCTCAATACATGTTGAATCCCTTCACAAGAAACTGCACCCTAAACTGGGGCCCTCTATCATAACAAAGGCTGCATGTCCAACCCGGTCAGGCGTGAACTCGTACAAAAGATGATACTCCAGATATTTGATTATGGGGATGTGGTCTATGGTGCCACCTCACCATCAACTCTGGCCAACCTGGACACACTCTTTCATTCCTTCTGCTGTCTCATACTGGAATGCCCAATACTGACACACCACTGTGACCTATACAGCTCCCTGGCCCTTCCCTCACTCTCGGCCCACAGACAAATTCACTGCACTAGAGTTGCAGCAAAATACTGGACCCAAACCCTTCCTCCTTACCTCGGTGCTACCTTAACATATCAACCCCCATCTGTCTACTCGCTACGTAACTCGGATACCAGGCTTTTCCAAATCCCTCTCATGCGTACCTCTATGGGTCAGGCGGCTTTCAAATACTGATAACCAAAACTCTGGAAAGACTTGCCTGCTGATATCCGACGCTCCTCCAATCATAGACACTTCAACACCCACCTCCTCGAACATTTCCTTATGGCTTGCTCTTGCTCCCAGCCTACACAATCTTAGGCCCCCAAGTCCTACTGGTCTCCTCCACCGGGCTGATAACAATTTAAGCACTGGCACTGTGTCCACTGGGTTCACACCCTAGATTGTCCCTCTCTTAAAACTGTAAACTTGTAGTGGATATAAATTCTCAGTGTTATGTATGAGAATTCACTGTGCATGTTATAGTCTATATAGAGGATTTGCATGTCTGCCCTAGCTACCTATTGTATAGTGTCTCATAAACCTCTATGTACAGATCATATATGTATTGCTGTCCTTCACCTATGTCCCCTTCCCGATTTCTCCAGGTTGCATCTGGAAACGAGTGGTTCTCCGCTCAGTATGCCTGCCTGGTTAAACTCTTAAATAAATAAATAAATAATTGTCATCTTTTTGTTGTGTTGCAACTTTTGCAATTATGGCAACAAAGAAGGGACTGTTATGCCTAGGTTATACACCCTATCATCCCACATACACCTCACATACACCTCACACTGTAATCCTGGTCTATTATACTGTGATACTGCTATTTTGCACTAACATATAGATATAGGCACCCGTCATATAAGCACAAGTGCCAGGAATGTGCATTGCAGCTCATATATGCTAATGTTTACATCTTTTCATAGAATTATAACATGCACAACTATTATACCTCACTATAATGCATTATGTTTGTCTTTTACATATATTCCATATATAAGCTACCTAATCACTGATAAGATGACTCTGAGTGATCATCAGAGATTATTGTGTACTTATATTCTCACATAATTATATGTAGTGTGTGTTTTTCACTCAGGCAGATATGCCACATGTAATAGAGCCCTGTCAGCACTTCTCTTTGTCTCTTTGGAGAGAAATCCTTTGTTATGTCTTATATTATACATAAGCAGGAAATGCCACATGTAATAGAGCCCAGTCAGCATTTCTTTTGTCCAAGTTATAATGCTAATGGAATCATATTCTGTCTCATATGATACTCATTAGTAATTCTGTCTCCTAAGTCATCATCCAATGGAGAATGACTTAGGACCAATACATATTGTTTCTCATATCTGTAACTATGAGGTAATTTATTTATTTATTTATTTTTTTGTTGACCGGGTAACTGCACTAGACAAATCCTGCTATTTTCAGGCATGACCCAGGGGAGAGGGATACAGATGAATGCCAACTGACCTTGAACCAGATTAAGCTGTTGGTGGTATTTTTAGTGAATGAGGGAAATTTGTCCAGGACACCAGAGAAATTTCCCTACTCTTTTCGATAAGTGCCATGGAATCTTTAACATCCACCTGAACTACCACCAGTCCAGGCAGATGGGATCTCGGTTTAATGTCTCATCCAAAAGACGGCATCTCAGAAGTGCAGCACCTCTCTCATGCTGCACTACAGTGTCAGTACTGGGATATTAACCCAAGTGCAAGACTTGGGAACTGAACCCACAGCCCACTGATCTCCCGGCCTCAGAGGTGAGTGTGCTACCTACTGAGCCACTGACACTGACATCTCAATCTCTGTTGCTATGCTGTTATCTGTAGTATATAGGCTTCTCTAACCTAGTTTTACTTGCAGAGAGAATAAGATCGCTAAAAGAACAGGATCTTGGAGAATCTGAGATCCTACAATCCTGGAGATTATGTACATTCTTCAGGAGAGTGGTAAGAAACCCATCTCTCTTGTGATTTTCTTTGTCACATGTTTGGCGTAAGTAGTCTATTAAACATTCATTAGTACTCTTGCTTGTTTATGAATGTTTCTTGGAAGACTCCAAAGACACAATAATCTGTATTATTAGTATTATTATTAGTTACTCTACTATCTGAGATTGTTTGCATTACAGAGCAAGCATTTAAAGAAATGTTTATACAACTTTAAGGTGCAGTTTAGGGTGGCAGCTCATATTTAAAAGAGATTGCATTACAATTAGGGGCTGGTGTTTAACATACATCACTGGGCATCCTGTGTCACCAGAATGAGAAGTTACTGTAGCCTTTGCTTGTGGAAGAAACACCATGCAGAAGAGAGCTTGAAATAACCGCCTGAGCGTAAGACTTCAGTTTCTGATCTTCAGAGCTGGGAAGGGTACTCAGTGGTAGGACAGGGAGTTCTAAAGGCTGAAAAGTGAGAATCACTGTAGTCTTTGATGTGTCCCTGCAGGCAGGGGGCTATAAACATTTAGGAGCCAGATCTGGGTTGGGAGTTTTTGGATGCCTACGCAGAGTAGTGTACCAACTCCCAGGATCCCCCATCATCTAAGCTGTCTGGGGATGCAGCACAACCCTTACTCTTACTGTGGCTCTAGTGATGGCATGAGGGGGAAGCTGATCTTCTTCTTGCTCAGACTTTTTGTTTCCCTGAGTCTCTGCATTATCACTGAGCAGGTATCCAAATGTCATCTTCCAGAGGTTCTTGAAGGGGGTCTGAAGGTCCTGCAACATGTCCTGGCTTGTGGGTGCTAGGAGCAGGAGTCATATCTATTGCTATATGACTTTAGGCCAGTAGACTCTGGAAAAATTGCAGCTGGCCAGGAACAACAAATGAAGTCCTCCACTGCCACAGGGTCTGAGAAAGAATGATGTACACCATTTCTAGTAATGCAGAGAATTGCTGGGTAGAGCAGGCTGTAATAGAAATTCAGGATCATCAGAACATGATGAGCCCCTAGTGAATTCCAGATGCCACTCCCTAACAGCTGTGGAAAAGTTCAGTAGACATGTATCTGAAGCCCCTGTCAGGACAGGGGTCCTCTCTCTTAGGCCAGCTGCATAATCAGATCTTTCACAGGGAACCACAGAAATCTGACAATGATAGGTCGGGGTCACTATCCTAGTCTTGGCGGTGGGACCAGTGAGCAGTGAGCCCTTTCAGTCTCAATAGGAGTTTGCCATTGATGGTTTAAAATAATTGGTAGTACATTCTGGAGGATGGTGCTGGTATCTTTACCCTCAGTAGCTTCAGGAAAGCCCAAAAAAGCTCAAGTTCTTTCTCCTGCCCTGATTCTTAAGGTCCTCTAAATAGGCCAAAGCTGTCAGATTGTGTAGTTCTGCTCATAGTGGTGAGTGATGAGGTGGCCTGTGGCTATTTATTGGAGAGGAAGTTGATGCTCCATAAAACTGACCATCTGAGAAACAAAAACAATGTCCAGAGTGGGTTGGAATTAGTTTTCTTTAAGTTCACCTATTTCAGTTAAGAGCTGACTTATCATGCTTCCTATTTCCTGCAGATCATCCATGGAGCAGGAAGCTGAAGCAATAGAAGATGCTTCCATTTGTCACTGATTGTCCACTGAGGAGAGAGTAGGAAGCAGCTTCAGACAGAGTGTCAGGTAAGAAAATCACAGTTGAATTAAATAAGTGGCACAGCGAAAGCTTCAGGGGGAAAAGATCTCCTGATCTGGAACAGTGTTAAACTGAGTAAATGAATATTACAGCAAATATTGTTTTTATTTATTTATTTATTTATTTTGAAATATCAGAATTACAGACCTTTGAGTCATAGACTCATTTCCAAAGGCTCCACGTCAGTTACAAACACAAGATACATTAAGGCTGTTACAGAGTGGCTATGTAGACAGAGTAACAGTGGGTGATGTGGCCTATACAACATGTTAGCTAAGTGGGGTGGGGTAAAAAGCATAGTAAACCTATTTACAAATAAATTAGCAACCCAGTGGAAAGTGGCCTATACAAGAGGTTTGCTAAGCATGATCCCAGAGACAAAGGGATTAGTCGTAGGTAAGGAAACTGTGCAGTCAGTCTAGTTAAGATTTTGTCAAATGGTTGAGTATGGGCTCGGGCTATCTGATGGTAGGTAGTTCGGCTACAGGCAGGTGCAGGAGCAGGTAGGGAGTATGTGGTTTCTGAGTGCTGCCTTGAAAGGACCCAGTTTGGTGAGGCTAGTGATGGATGTAGGGAGGGCATTAAAGAAGGTGGGGGGCCCTGACTTTAAATGACCTCTGCACTAGGGTGTCTTAACCCTGGGGATTAACAGGTAGGCAGTGCCAGTACTGCAAGTGTTTACTGGGTGCTCTTTGGTAATCAGGGATGCTGCCAATTCTGGCAGTGTTAACCCAAAGAGAGATTTCTTGACTGTGAGGCAGGCCTGACACCTGGGTCTCTCGTCAAAGTTGAGGATCTGCGTGATGGAGTAGAGGGTGCATGTGTGCATGGTCCATGCCACACCTGACAGGAGCCTGCAGGTTTTGTTGAGGACTACTTTGATTTTTGCTGAGTGCTGTTGTGTCAGCCACGCTATAGATCAGGAGACCGTAGACTATCAGGGACATGACAGATGAGGTGATGGCTAGTTTTAATGCTTCAGTAGGTAGGTAGTCCTTGTGGCAGTAAAGGAGGCCAAAATGGGTGTTCATTGCAGATGTGAGCATGTGACTGTGGGTATGGAAGGTGAGAGCAGGGTCAAAGGTAACTCCTAGGCATCTGTAGGAGTAAACCTGTTCTAAGGGGTGGAGTGAGCAGGAGACGATGTGGAGGGGTGAGTTCTTTAGTTTGTTCTGATGGTGCGCAAATAGTAGGGTCTTAGTTTTCTTCAGATTCATAACTAGCCTGCTTTTGCTGAACCACTATTCAGCCAGGATAAAGGAGTGCTGGAGAGTGGCCTGCAGGTTTTTGGGGTTTGCATGGGTGGTGCATAGGATGTTGTCATCTGTGTAAAGTAGTATTTTACCCAGGCAGATGGAGGGGAGGGCATTGAGAAAGAGACTAAAGAGTAGTGGCCCCAGGATGGAGCCCTGGGGGACTCCAGAGCATATAGGGAGGGAGATGGATAGCGTGGTATTAATCTTGACACACTATGTTTGTGATGTTAGGTAGCTGGAGAGCCACTTGAGGGGACCTTGAGAGAAGCCTAATTTGAGGAGGGTGTCCAGCAGGAGGGAGTGGATTACTGTGTCGAAAGCCTTAGAGAGTCAATGAACACAGCTCCTGCTAGTTGTCCCTTGTCAAGTGCAACATGGATAAAGGATGAGAATTCCAGGAGGGCTGTGGTTGTGCTGTGCCCAGCACGGAAACCATGCTGTTGGCTGCAGAGCAGGTTATGGGTGTCTAGGTAGGCTGTTAGCTGATCAGCCACCACCTTTACCAGGGCTTTGGAGAGGGGGGAGGATTGAGATGGGCCAGTAGTGCCCCGTAGATAGGTGAGCCCCACCTTTGTGGATGGGCGTCACTACTGCAGTTTTTCAGTGTTTGGGGAACTGACCAAGGCAAAGAAAGAGATCCAGGAGGCCCATTAGGGGGCAGAGGAGGAGCAGGGCATCCAGCGCCAAGCAGAATAGTCTAGTGTCCAGTGGATAATTCAGGGGGCTAGTTCCTTTCATAGCCTTGGCCAGATAAGGCTCAGCTTCCCAAGGGGTAATTGCCCTCAGGTAGAAAGGTGGGTGAGTGAGCTGGGGGGTGTTGGAGGTGGGAATGGGGCTGAAGAAATTTTTGGGGAGGACTGAACTCAGATTGGTGAAACTGGTGTTGAGGGCATCAGCTATTTCCTTGGGGTCAGTGTTAATTGAGCCATTAATTGAGATCTGTGAGGAGGCGGGGGCCATGATTTGCCATTGAGTGTTTTTATGTTATCCCAGAATTTGTTGGAGGAACTCCAGGAGAAGGTAAGTTGGGACCAGAAATGTTTAGCCTTTGCTTGGCAGATGGTCCAGGTACATTTATTTCGCTCTGTGTGATAGGCCTGCCTGCCGAGGGAGACTTCGCCCACCCCCCCGATGGATGGCAATAGAGCACCACCACCCAAGACCACAGCCTCGGACACTACCAGCCAGCAAGGTACAGGATTATTGTAGGATTGTATGAGGGTGAGAGGGAGCCAGAGGATTCAGGCTGCCATAATCCCAGCTGCCATGCCATGTCCCCCAGCTGTCCAGGGTTAAAGGCCTATTGAACAGGGCCAGTCATTTTGCACAGGACCTCAGGCTTGATACCCACACTTATGTCCTATACAACACCTCTGGATGGCTAAATGTCAACATAAGGGAGTGATTCCACATCATGGTTACCTCCAAAAAAAGAGCTGCTTGGGCTTATTTCCCCTAGGATGCAGTCTATCTTCAGGTTCATTGAGAACAAATACTCCAGCAAGGTATGGCACGTAACTTTCTAGTCTGTCACTCAGGAAAACCACACCAGGTCAGAATTCTTTCCCCTTCAGATTCCCAAAGCCTGCTTGCCTCAACAGACTTGCTAAGGGGATGTGACTCACTTTCATTCTTCAAAAATCCATTAACAGATGGGATGTACTTACCGCTACTAACACCTGAGTTAATATCTAATGAATGATGACTGAAAACAGTGTATTCCTTACAGTGCTTTGCAAGTCCTTACACTTGTAATTTTGTGCTGTATATTAATTTATAACACAGGTATGCATATTAATGTTTTGACTCTAGATCCTTTGGAAATAGACACTTGCCTAAATTATATTTTATACAATAAAATCTAAATTAAGGAAAACTACACCCTCTTTTAGTTTTTAGTATCTTCTTGTTTAAATGTGCTCCCTGGGTGCTGGGACCTTACTATAATGCCTTCTATTTCTAGTCCAGCTTAGCCAGATGGAAGCAGAAAAAAATAGAAAAACTAATAACATGGGGCCCAATTCCAAGACCTATGTCACAACTCATAGATGTGTGTGAGTTGCAACATGTGCCGCTAAGCCAGGGACCCTGCGCCCTATTCCAGGACAGGAAGGGTCCCCGGCACTTACGTCCTGTGACTTGTGGCGCTGCAGGGTTGTGCCACAGGAATGGTGCAATGGGTGCCATAAGCTGCAAACTGTGAGGAACAGCCCCCCAAGCTCCCAACCCTGAAACAAGCAAGCAATCCCCTGGGGGCCATGGGGGGGTGGTAGGCAGTGTAGCACAGACAGAAGGGGGACACACCTAAGAATGGACCCAAGTGGCACCCAGGCTTGTGGGTGGGTAGCACTGTAATATGGGAAGCTGTGGGGCATGGCTGTGTGCATCTTATGGCACTGTGGGGGGGCAACTGTCATTTTGCCTAGACAGATGCCCCTTAGACCAGCTAATTGCTAGTCTAACCCTGCAGTGGTGCAGTGTGTCCTGGAATGGTGTAAGTGGGTTATGGCAGCTGCCCTTTCAGAATAGGGCACAGGTGCTGCCATAACCTCCCCTTCCGCAGTGCCATAGGAGCTGCCACTGGCAGAAGGCCCCTTGGACGCAGGCCCCCACACCATGGCATAGGCCGTGTCTTGGAATAGCTAACGGCGTAATGCATGTCGCAAAGTGAGACTTGTGCCATTGAGTTTGGTGTAAGTCACCTTGCGAAGTGCATAACCCATTTTGGAATTGGGCCCATTGTGTTTTGGAGTGGGACACTTATTGAAATATTTGTATTTATTATTAGGAACTATATGCTATGAAAAATGAATGGAAAACCAAGCAAATTCAATGCATGTGTTTTCTTCCCAGGGTTCAAATGACATCAGAATCCCTAAATGGGTACAGCCTTGTTCTGCATGTTTTCCTTCTTATATGTCATTATGAAATGATTGGACTTCACTTGAGACTGTGGCCCATCCAGCCATTGCCATTTATCACCAAAATGGTAAACAAATCTACCAGAGAAAGTTTGGCTGCTGACATCAGTTCTACGGCAGCAGTACACTATGGCTTCTTGTATCAGCAGCCTGAACACCCCGAGGGCTGCAGCTCGAGAACCAAGGGAGACTTCGGCCACTCCGACTGGCTGGCAACAGAGCATTGCCACCTGAGACTACAGCCTCAGACACTACCAGCCAGCAAGGTACAGTGAACGCCGCAGCCAATTGGAATGCGAGCACCTTTTCGGGCCCTGTTCCGATTGGTCCTCTGCTTGACTACCTTTCTTTCTTGCCTCTGAACTGGGATTTTGGCTTTTGAATCTGTTTTAAATCTGTAAATGTGATGTGCTCACTGTGAAAATATAGTTTAAGTGTAGGATTGTGTAGAGGCTTAAAGTTTAAGTGTTATAGCCCTTTTCCTGTGTCTTTAGCTCGGCCCAGATTTTCTGGCTCCAAACGAATACACATTCCTTTGTCCTGCAAATTTCTGCTCTCCTGCTGGGCTGTCTGCCCTTTGAGTGCCCCCAGGTTTTAAACCCTCTCTCTCCTTCTGATTTCAGCAGCCTGAACCACCCCTTGAGGGCTGCAGCTTGAGAGCCGAGGGAGACTTCGGCCCCCCCAGATGGCCGGCAACAGAGCCCCGCTGCCCGAGACCCCAGCCTCAGACACTACCAGCCAGTAAGGTATGGTGAATGCTGCACTTTTTCGCCCCTCCTCCCCCCTGCCCTTAAGTAAAATAGCCCTTGGCCTGCCCTCAGGTCTAGGCCCTTCCTACTAGCATCTACATTCGCTGCTCTCTTTGTACCTCCTCCTTCATCACTCTCTCTCTCAATCTCTCTCTCTCTCTCCCCTGATGGCCCTGCATGTCTCCCTCTTCCATTGCTATCCCCTGGTCTCCATTTCCCTTTCTCTCCCCCTCTCATCTTACTACTGGTACTACTCAATCTACTCAGGCTCCTGCAGTCCCCCTCCTCTGCCTCTCTCTCTTCTTTTGCCACTCTTTTGTGCCTTGCACAACCTTATTTACTCTGAGTGGCATACTGTTCCTTCCAGTGTGTTTCTTAGATTTCTCATCCTCTCTTCCCTGCTTCCTCTCCTTTACCTTCCCACTGCCTGCTACACATCTCTACCACTCAGCTGCCTCTTGGACCACATATACTGCACCCATGGAACTCTATCTGAGGTGCCTCATCCTCCGGGCACACCCATTCCTGTACTTGAGGGGCCACCCCACAGTGCCATCGTTAGGGGCACAAGGGCCCACTCATCTCATATACCTCCTGTGGTGTTCATGACATCCCTTTAGAACCAACATAAGGAATTCTGCTCTCACCCCTACAAGAAGGGTAAACGTAAACTATCACTTATGGAATTATGCTTATGTTCTTTGAAGCTCTTGCTCCTTCTACAGCTACTGTCGGGCAATGTTCACCCTAACCCTGGCCCGAAACCACCTACTGAAGCCTGTCAAGGACCTCACATTGGGACACTCACCCTTGCAACACTTAACATTTGCAGCCTGCTCACAAAGATTGATGCCCTTCAAATCTTTGTTAACCAACACAAACCTGGCATCTCACAGTGGTAGAAACCTGACTTACAGAAAGTGCCTGACATGGCTATCTTGCTGCCTGAATACAACGTTTTCAGACTGGATCAGAAGTCCAAAAGGGGGGTTGTGCAGTATACCTCAAAGACTATCTCCTGGGTCATCCCTTAACTACCCCCCACTCCGAGTCCTCCACACAGCTCCTCCCTATCAAAATCCTGCTAGGTGCCCACAGCAAAGCCCTTATAGTTGTTGCAGTGTATGTTTCCCCAAAAGAGCATATAAATGGTCTAAATGCTGTCCTGGACTTTGTTTGATCACAACCTAAGGGGTCCGGGTCAATCGTGCTTGGTGAGTTTAATATAAATTGACTGGCACCTGAGTCAGCCGACCTCAGGGATACCACCTCTTCAGCAAACCTTATCCAAATGGTCAACTCAGCAACCAGGCAAAACTACAAAACTGGCACAAGCACCCTCCTTGACTGGGTGTTGACCACTCATCCAAACTGCACACTAACGTCTCTGTCCTCCCAGACTTTCTTAGTGACCACTTTCCTGTCATCTGCGAATGGACAAACAAATTCTGCAAGCCTCCAACATAAACTATCTCCAGCAGAGTCCTGCTGCATGGCCAGCTAACCCACCTTAAATCCCACCTCAGCTGGGAAGACTGGACACTAGTTTATGCGATGGGGGATGTAAACTCGGCCCTTGATCACTTCATCAACACTTTCAATGCCATCTATGAGTCCCATGCCCCTTTCAAAAAAAGCAAAGTTAAAGGCATGTGCAACCCATGGCTCTCTGCAGATCTAATCGCCCAGCTGAAAACTAGGGACTTCCTCTGGCAGCAGACAAGGGCATCTGGTTCACCCTCTGACATTCAAAACTACAGGCATGCCCAGAATGACTGCACTAAATCAATCTGCCTGCACAAAAGTACCAACTACAAGGATGCCTTCTATAATACATGGGGAAATGGGAAAGCCTTCTGGAATAATATAAAGGAAGTTACTGGGACACAACCCAAAATCTCACCCTCTGTGCTTCTCATTGATGGGTTGAGCACGCATGACCCTACTACTATTGCCAATACTTTCAACTCTGCTTTCTCTGACCTCAGCAGTGTTCTCACTCCAGACTTTTTTGATGAAGATGATACCCATTCTAATACCCCAAGCCTCTGTCCTCGTCTACCCACCCACCGTTCTATTTGAAAACCCTCCAGATCCATGAAACCTGCAAATATATTCAGAAAGCGATCACCAATTCCAGAAATAGCGCTGACTCACTGAACCGCAAATTACTGTCTCTCACACTTGAAGAAGTGATTGGCCTGCTTACTAGGATATTCAGCCTCTCCCTCAGTCTTGGTCAGTTCCCTGATACTTGGAAATACACAATCGTGACCCCTGTCCACAAAAGTGGAGATAAGTCCCTCCATGGGAACTATCATCCAATCTCCATTCTACCTCCACTCTCCAAGGCTAGTGAGCGTATAGTGGCCTTAGTGGCTGACCAGCTTACTGATTACCTGGATAAACATAATATTCTATGCTCACAACAACATGATTTCAGAAAAGGGCATAGCACTACCTCTGCCCTCCTTGAATTCACCAGTGTAACCCACAGTTCACTGGACAATGGTCTCCTTGTGGATCAGTCTTTATCGATCTTATGAAGGTGTTCAACACCGTCCACCATGGCCTTCTACTTGAGCAGCTTTGGATAGCTGGGATCTCCCCAGATGCCACAGCTTGGTTCAAAAGCTACCTAGAAAACTGATCCCAAGGAGTCAAAATTGCTGATGTCCTCTCTGAAGCAAGACCCATCTGCTCTGGAGTCCGGCAGGGATCTAGTGTGGGGCCCCTTCTTTTCAGCTTTCTAAATAGCCTTTCACAATCCTGCCCTGAACAAATCATTCTCTATGCTGATGTTGCTGTTACCTATGCCACATATAAGGATCATCTACCCCTCCAAATCATCCTTCAAAAAGGCTTTGCCTTAGTTGAAAACTGGTTTAGCATGCACAAACTGGTCCTAAACTACAAAAACAAACAAACAAAAAAATCTATACTTTTCTGCAGCACTCACAATAAATACAAGCAAAAACCTTGAACCATTACACACTGCCATGGAGCTGCCATGGAGCAGGTTCACTCCTTTAAATATCTTGGGATATCTTTGGACAGTGACCTCTCCAATGGAACTCACATTGACAGTGTTGCCAAAGCCGCTAATACCTGCCTTGGTCTCCTCTACAGGCATAGGCAGCACCTTACTCCTGAAGCCATAAGGGTCACTGTACAGAGTTCTGTTGTTTCTATTATAGATTACAGCCTGATCATCTACAGCTCTGCCTCACAAATGGTTCTTTAACGCATATCCATGACACTCAACAAAGCCTGACGACTCATCACTGGCTCCCACTGACTCACCCATACGTGTGACTTATATGCACAATCTGGTTGGCTTTAACTCTCAAACCACATAAAATATCAGACCTGTATTATGGCAAAGAAAATTACTATGGGGCTTGCACCTCCAGGAGTCCAAGCCCTCCTTTGCCCTAGCAGCAATCCTAGACACACCAGGGGTTCTGCAACCTAGCTCCTTCAGGTCCCTTGCTGACATACTTCTCAGGGTCAAAGATCCTTTGCCTATAGGGCCCCCAGTTGGTTGAACATGCTCAGCAGTGACCTCTCATCTATGCAAATGCTTGGACCATTCAAATCCGAACTCCACCTTGAGCCCGCTGCCTCCAGCACCTGTGACTGTCCTATTTAGTACATTTCCCCCCAGGCACTGGGGCATCACTTCTTCCCCACCTTACACCCCCTCTTCTCACTCCAGCCCCACCACCCCTTGTTTCTTCCTCATGTTTTTCTCTCTTTGACTCCTTCGAAGGGAACCAAGATCCTAAGTGACAGGTTTAAATGCTTCCTTGGCAAGCTTTTAAACTAGCCATGGGGGTAGGTGTTAATAAGAGGCAGGAAATTTCAAGTCTGCCCCCACAAAACATGCCAGGTAGTAAGGTAAACACTGAGGTACAGTGCTCAACAGAGGGCAGGACAGGGGTAAATGGAAAAATAGACAAGAGCATGGGGGAAAAAGGATAAAGCCAACATTAAATGGTGGGCAATGAGTACCAATGCCCGTAGTCTGGGAAACAAGCTTCCTGAGCTAGTAGCCTCGATGGAAGATGAACAATTGGATATTGTGGCAGTCACAGAAACATGGTACATGGAAAACCATGACTGGGATGTCAATATACTGGGGTACACAGTCTATAGAAGGGACAGGGAGGGAAAAAGAGGAGGTGGAGTAGCTCTATACATAAGGAAAGGGATCAAAGCTACAGAACTAAAAAGTAAAGGGAGAGGACAAGAGGCACTTTGGGTCACCTTGGAGACAGGGAATGGCATCACAATCCACTCAGGGGTTGTATACAGATCCCTGTCTCAAGGGGAAGAAATGGAAAAGAAAATGATAGAGAACATTCTCAAAATGGCTGAAAAAGAGGAGATACTGTTGATGGGGGACCTGAATATGCCAGATGTTAACTGGATGACATGTACTGCAGCCACATCCAAGAGAAGGGTCATTCTCGATGCTCTGCAGGGGGCATGCCTTAGACAGCTAGTGTTGGAACCCACTTGGGAGGGAGCAATACTAGACCTGGTACTCTCAAATGGAGAGAGGATCACAAATTTAGAAGTCAATAGACATCTGAGAACAAGCAACCACTGCACAGTGTGCTTCACAATAAGCACAAACATGGAGATGAGCCACACAAAAACAAGCATGCTGGACTTTAGAAGGGCTGACTTTGGAAAAATGGGTGAATACCCGAGGAATACACTAGCAAATGGCCAAAAAGGAGGGGTGGAAGAACAATGGAGAAAATTCAAAACTGCCATCATAAAGGCAACAAGCCTTTGTGTGAAACAGATAAAGAACACAAAGTGGAGTAAAAAACCACTATGGTTCTCAAAAGAAGTGGCAGGGAAGGTTAAGGAGAAAAAGGCTGCATTCAAAAAGTATAAGGAATCACAGAAGGAGCATGACAGGGAACTATATCAATTAAAGCAGAAAGAAATGGGGAAGGAAGTCAGAATAGCAAAAGCCCAAACTGAGGAAAAAATAGCCAATTCAGTTAAGAAGTGGGATAAAACCTTTTATAGGCACATTAGGGAGCATAGAAAGGTTAAGGGAGGAATAGTGAAGATTAATAAGAGAGAGGGGATGTGGGCAGAGGGAGACAGTGAAAATGCAGAGTTACTGAATGAATACTTTTGCTCAGTATTCACAAAAGAAGATGAGGAGGAGTTACCTAAACCAGACAATAGAAGCACTCTGGGTAGGGGGGTTGGCACCAGTCCATTTACAAAAGAAAGAGTCTTGAAAGAACTCCTAAAACTCAAAGTGGACAAAGCAATGGAGCCTGATGGGATTCACCCCAGAATCCTAAAAGAACTAAGGGAGGACCTAGTGACACCACTGACCACACTTTTTAACAAATTATGGGAGGATGGGGTGGTACCTGAGGACTGGAGGAGGGCAGATGTGGTTCCCCTTCACAAAAGTGGGAGCAAGGCAGAAGCAGGAAACTACAGACCTGTAAGTTTGACCTCAGTGGTAGGCAAAATGATGGAATCACAGCCTGGGAAATAAGATCCCAGACCTGCAGGCAATAATGTCAGAGGCTAAACTGGACATAGTAGCAATTAGTGAGACGTGGTTTACCAGTAACCACACTTGGGAGACTTCAGTACCTGGATATGTATTGTTCAGAAGAGACCGAGGTGCAAAAAGGGGGGGAGGGGTGGCCCTGTATGTTAATAGAAATATCAAAGCTACGAAATTCAGAATACACATAAGGAGCCAGAAGACTGTGGGTCACCCTGGAAACAGGTAATGGGACAGCCATAAGAACTAGGGTTGTCTAAGACCCCAGACCAGAGGAGGACATGAACACATTACTGTTAGAAGATATACAAAACGTATGACAGCTAAAGGGAGGTTCTGATATGAGGAGACTTCAACATGCAGATACAGATTGGTCAATACCAAAGAGAAACATCTGCCAGAACTAGACTCATAGTGGATTCCCTGCAGGAAGGCCTCAAACAACTGGTACAGCAACCCAAAGAGACAGGGCTATCCTGATCTAAGTGCTGACTAACAAGAGGATCACAGATCTCCAGGTAGAAGGTCACCTGGGGCCAGTGACCATCATGGTATGGTTCAATTTGGCTACTACATCTAAATCATCCCATTCCAAGCCAAAAATATGGGACTTCAGAGGAGCTGACTTTGATAAGATGGCATGAGTTAAGCTAGCCCGGCAAAAAAAACACAGGTGAGGGGTACAGGCAAAGTGGGCAAGCATAAGGATACAATACTTGAAGCAACATCCCATTGTGTTAGACAGAAAAGGAAGTGCAAAGAAGAAGGAAACCTGGTTCTCAAATACAGTAGCAGAAAAGGTCAGAGCCAAAGGCTGGCCTTCCAGGAAATATAAAGGAACACAGCGGGATGAAGATGAGGAGGCATACCAAACTGCCCTAAGGGAAGCAAATAAGGCAGTAAGGCAGGCAAAGTCCCAAACTGAGGAAACACTAGCACGAACAGTAAAAGAAGGTGACAAGACTTTCTATAGATACATTAGTGAAAGGAGAAAGTCCAGAGAATATGTAAGCTTAATGGAGAAAAGGGAGCATGTGAGGAGGAGGACCCTGTAAAGACATCTATCCTAAATAGATACTTTGCTCAGTATTTACTGAAGAAGGTAGAGCAGGGCCCAGCTCAACATCATGGACACAGGGGAGGAGGTGAGCACTACTCCTCCACAAAAGGGTCCTAAAGAGCTTGCTAAGCTCAGGGTGGATAAAGCATGGGACCTGATGGCATACATCCCAGGGTACTTAAGGAGCTAAAGGAGGAACTAGCAGAGCCATTAGCAGGGTGTTTAGTGAGTCTCTGAGCACAGGAGAGGTCCCAGAAGACTGAGAAAGGCTCATGTGATCCCACTCCCACAAGGTGGTAGCAGGAGGCGGGGAACTACAGACCGGTCAGTCTAACCTCAGTAGTGGGCAAGATTATGGAGGCACTCCTTAAGGAAAGGATATGAACACCTGGAATCCATAGGGCACAGGATCCAGACAGCATGGGTTTACAAAGGAAGGTCTGTCAAACTAATCTCATAGATTTCTTTGACTGGGTAACCAGAGTGGTGGACCAAGGGGAGCAGTTGATGCACCTACCTTGACTTCAGCAAAACTTTGACACTGTTCCACATAGAAGATTGATAAATAAGCTGGTAGGCTCAAGGTGGGTCAGAAGTTGGTCAACTGGGTGGCAAACTGGTTGACTGGCAGAAAACAGAGAGTGGTGGTAAATGGTATACAGTCAGAAGAGATGCAAGTCACAAGTGGGGTACCTCAGGATCAGTCCTGGGGCCAGTCCTATTCAACATCTTCATTAGTGACCTTGCAGATGGACTAGAGGTAAGGCTTGTCTGTTTGCAGATGATACCAAGATCTGCAACAGAGTAGATGATCCAGATGGGGTGGGCAGAATGAGAAGAGATCTGGATAAACTAGCAGAATGGTCAGAAGAGTGGCAACTGGGATTTAATGCAAAGAAGTGCAAAATCATGCACATAGGGAAGAGAAACCTCGAAGCCACTTATAGGCTGGGAGGAGTTGCTAGCAGTCACAAAGGAAGAAAGAGACTTGGCATCATCATCACCAATGACCTAAAATCATCCAAGCAGACCTCTAAAGCAGTAGGTAAGGCTAGGGGAATGTTAGGCTGTATTAGTAGGGGTATCACAAGTTGTAAGAGGGAGATAATAATCCCTCTTTACAAGACACTGGTTAGGCCCCATCTGGAGTACTGCATGCAGTACTGGAGGCCACACCTTCACAAGGACATTAACCAAATTGAGACAGTCCAGAGAAGAGCAACCAAAATGGTGCAGGGACTGCATCAGAAGACATATGAGGACAGATTAATGGAGCTCAATATGTATATCCTTGAGCAAAGAAGGGAGAGAGGTGATATGATCGAAACATTCAAACACCTTAAGGGCATTAACAAGGTGAAAGAGTCTAACATGTTTAAATATAAGAAAAATAGCAGGACAAGAGGACACAGCATGAGACTAGAGGAGGCTGATTAAGGGAGATGTGAGGAAATTATTTTCACAGAAAGGTGGTAGGATACATGGAATGAGCTTACCACAGAAGTGGTGGCTATGAATACAGTGCAGGGCTTCAAACAGGCATGGATAGGCATAAGGGGCAATACAGATGACTATGAATAGATAGGCCACTGACAGAGCAAAGGCCAGGCACATTTATAAGGTCGAAAAAGAAATGGGCAGACTGGATGGGCCTTGCAGTCCTGTAAGTTTGACCTCAGTGGTAGGCAAAATGATGGAATACTTCTGAAAGAAAGAATTGTTGAGTACCTAGAGGTCAGCGGGGCACAAGACCCAAAGCAGCATGGATTTACAGCAGGAAGGTCATGTCAGACAAATCTAATAGATTTCTTTGACTGGGTGACCAAAGTAATAGACAAGGGAGGGGCTGTGGATATGGCCTACCTAGACTTTAGCAAGGCATTTGACACAGTCCCGCACAAAAGATTAATAATCAAGTTAGCCAGCCTGGGAGTGGGTCCCAGGGTGGTAGCCTGGGTAGCAAACTGGCTGCAAAACAGGACACAGAAGGTACTAGTGAATGGAACACATTTCAAAGAAAGGGGGGGTCACTAGTGGAGTACCTCAGGGCTCAGTACTGGGTCCAGTACTCTTTAATATCTTTATAGGTGACATTGCAGAGGGTCTGGAGGGAAAGGTATGCCTCTTTGCAGATGACACAAAGATCTGGTTGTTACACAAGTGGGGGTAGAAAGGATGAGAAGGGACTTGGGAAGGTTGGAGGAATGGTCAGACATATGGCAAACTTAGATTCAATGCAAAGAAGTGCAAAGTAATGCACCTTGGAAACAAAAACCCAGAAGAAGTGTAAACAATAGCAGGGGAGGTACTAACAACAACAAAAATGGAAAGTGACCTGGGGGTAGTCATATCAGAGGATCTAAAGGTTGGTAAGCAATGTGAGAAGTCAGTAAGGAGAGCCAGGGGGATACTGGATGCATAGGAAGGGGCATCACAAGTGGAAAAAGGGAAGTGGTTATCCCTCTGTACAGACAGTTGGTGAGACCCCATCTGGAGTACTGTGTACAGTTTTGGAGACCTCATCTACGTAAGGACATAGACAGGATGGAAGCAGTCCAGAGGAGGGCAACTAAAATGGTGCAGGGTCTGCATCAGAAACCATATGAAAAGAGACTGAGAGAGCTTAATATGTATACCCTTGATGAAAGGAGGGACATGAGGGACATGATAGAAATGTTCAAGTACCTGAAGGGAATCAACAAAGTCCAGGAGGGTAGCATCTTTCAGAAAAAGAGATGTGTAAGAACAAGGGGGCACAATTTAAAGATAGAGGGGGGACGGCTCAGGGGTAATGTGAGAATTTTTTTTTCACGGAGAGAGTGGTGGATGCATAGAACCACCTTCCTGGGGAGATTGTTGGGTCTAAAACAGTGGGGGAATTCAAACATGCATGGGACAGACATAAGGCAATTGTAGTGGGGGGTGGCAGGAAGTAGACTGTTGGTTAACTAGAATCTGCAGCTTATCCAGTAGGTAGGGAAATGGGCAGACTGGGTGGGCCAAGTGGTCCTTATCTGCCATCAAAGTCTATGTTTCTATCTTTATGTTTCACTTCTATCTGCAATATGTCAATGCCTCTCACTGCACCTTTCCCATATTTCCCTCTTTGTCTCCCTCTCCTTGTCTCCATCGCCTCTTTCTTTAATATGACAATACCTCTGGCTGCACCTTTCCCATATTCCCTTCCCTTGTTCTGTACCCCATCTACAGCTTTTCATAACTGTGGCACTAATTTAGCCTGAATGTTTTTTAATCTAGCCTGAATGTTTTTTTTTTCCTTTTAATCTAATCCATGTACATGCTGTTATACTATTACCATGCCTATGTAACTCAATGTCTTGTTTACTCTGTATTGGACCTACTTTGACGTGGAACCTTTGTAAAGGAGCCTTGGCTCAAAGGTACTTGTAATCCTAGATTTAATAAATAAAACTAAAAAAATCATTTTAATCAATTGTTAAGACTCATGTTAGTGACTATGACCAATTTAAAACAGAAGGTCTGTGGAGTACTGTTATTCAGATCCCTAGTAAGGTTAAAAATCACTTCAGATCTATTGTAAAAGGAGCTATACTCTTTAAATTGTCCCAAATACATTCTGTTTATTTTCTATTTAGAATCATCTAAAATTTGCCAGTATTTATAGTTTGGGGCATATGGGGCTCCAGGTACCTCTTTCATTCAAGTCCTCTTATTGACCCTCCTCCACTGCCTGCTAGACTCACTCCCATTGATGTTGCACACTATCTGACTCAAAAGAAATCTCAACTGGTCTCTAGTTCCAGGTCAGTTCCTTCCCAGGTGACCCCATCCCCTTGGTGGCCACTGAAGAAATAGGAGAAACTGTGTCAGTTCTGGAACTAGGACTCAGGAACATGATCTCTGTAGAAGACGCCCTCATGGCATGGTGGAATTTGCATGCAAAGGCTGTCTTCTGAGGCATCCTAAATGGTCTTTTTGTGCCATGTTTCTCCTCACTCATCTTCCCCAAATTATCACACTGATTGTGGTCACCCACTCTGCTAACAGAACCTCAGTGTCACAACCACCACAGGCCACTACTACAGTGGTGCTGTGTCCATCCCCCTGATGGACAGGATCTTTGGAGATATTCTAAATGCACCCTGTGGGCCTCTGCTCCTACTGTTCTGTGCTCTGGGCATGATCTGGGGTCACCAGAATGCCAGAACAGTTCCCCACCATTCAGCATCATGAACCCACTCCTTTTGGGCATTTGTGATGTTCCGTCTTGCACTTTGGCCTTCAATACTACTGACTCATCAATGTCCTCTTTTGCACACTTCCTACCATCTTCCAGCAACCCCATCTTATTACACAGTGGGTCAGAATCAGAAAGCTGCAGAAACTGCAAACGTGCATCAGAAAAAGTTGCACAAGAGGGGATCTCCTTGTGTTGCCACAATTTCTGCTGAATGTGAACTGTTTTTAAAAAGATTGCCATTTAATAATGTTTACCAATTCATGGAAGCTTGTGCATGTTCTTTCTTTCAGGTGCTATGCCTGGTGTTAGCAGTTGGCATTTGCACCAAAACTGGAAAATGTTACCAATGCACCTAAAAACAGCCATGGAGAAAACTGGGCGTGATTGGGCTGGCATTGGGATGTGGGTACTGCACTGGGGCCACCGTCATCTCACCAACAGTCTAGAGGATTTTTCCTTTATTTTCCCCTGAGTGCAGTAATGCAATGGTATCAGCACATGGCTACCCCATAGATGCCCGCCCCGCTCATCCCCGATTTCTGTTCCCACACCAGTAGTACCCTCAGACTCCACCAGGGGTCTCTACTGCACCAGGAATACTCTGGATCCCTCCCCAGGGAGAGGAGAGCTGTCCAACGGATGCTCAATCCAACTCCCTCCCCTGCCAACCCCCAGCACCCAGGCTCGCTCCTGAACCCAGGTCACTGGCATGCCGTGAGGTGTGGAATCCAGCACCTCAACCCTCAGTGCCACCAGGCCGGCATTGCATGCCACATACTTAATTGTGCAATTTGCATACAAAAAGTGAACCTAAGTGAACCAGGTCCAAAAAGCAAATCAGGTTTGCATGCTGCAGGCTTGACGTGTGCAGCAGATAAGCTGGTGTGAAAATCTTCTAAAAATCACATCAGGTTTGCATGTTGCATGCTTGACATGAGTGCAGCAGTTAAGCTAGTATGAACTTCATTTAAAAATCACATCAGATTCACGTGGCTCATGCTTGCCATGTGTGCAGCTACTAAGCAGGTGCAAATCTCATCTAAAAAAACATAATTTTCTATTTCTCATATTACTGCTAACAATTAGAGCCATTAAAATAAATTTTTCATGGATTTCCCATTAAAATTAGGTAAACTCATTAATTGTGATTCTTTTGCAAGTTGTTTATTGGCTTTTGATTTTTGTCATAGAGTCAATCCATACAAAGGCAAAAGTACTGGACTTCAGGAGGGTTGACTTTGCCAAAATGGGTGAGTGCCTAAGGAATGCACTAGCAAATGGGCATGAAGGAGGGGTGGAAGAACAATGGGGAATAATAAAAACTTCCATCACAGAGGTAACAAGCCTTTGTGTGAAGCAAATAAACAAAACAAAATGATGTAAGAAACTACTATGGTTCTCAAAGGAGGTGGTAGTGAAGGTTCAAGAGAAAAAGAAAGCATTCAGAAAGTGCAAGGAATCACAGAAGGAGCAGGACAGAGAATGTTATCAGTTAAAGCAAAAGGAAGCTGGGAAGGCAGTCAGAACAGAAAAGGCCCAAACTGAGGAAAAGATAGCCAACTCAGTAAAGAGGGGGGATAAAATCTTTTTTAGGTACATCAGGGAGCGAAGGAAGACTAAGGGAGGGATAGTGAGGCTTAATAAAGGGGAGGAGGGGTGGGCAGAGGGTGATGGTGAAAAGGCAGAGACACTAAACAAATATTTTTGCTCAGTATTTACAAAGGAAGAGGGGGAGGTACCTAAAACAAACAATAGAAACACTCTGGATACAGAAGTTGATACCAGCCCGTTTACAGAAGAAAGGGTTCTGAAAGAACTCTTAAAACTGAAGGTGGACAAAGCAATGGGGCCTGATGGATTCATCCCAGAATTCTAAAATAACTAAGGGTAGAACTAGTGACACCACTGACTACCCTCTTTAACAAATCATGGGAGGATGGGGTGGTACCTGAGGACTGGAGGATGGCAGATGTGATTCCCTTCACAAAAGTGGGAGCAGGGCAGAAGCAGAGAAACTATAGACCTGTTAGTTTAACCTCAGTGATAGGGAAAATGATGGAATCACTTCTGAAGGAAAGAATTGTCGAGTACCTAGAGGCCAGAGGGGCACAGGACCCAAGGTAGCATGGATTCACAGCAGGAAGGTCATGCCAGATGAATCTAATAGATTTCTTTGACTGGATGACCAAAGTAGTAGATCAGGAAGGGGCTGTGGACGTGGCCTACCTAGACTTTAGCAAGGCATTTGACTCAGTCCGACACTAAAGATTAATATACAAGTTAGTCAGCCTGGGAGTGGGTCCCAAGATGATAGCCTGGGTAAAGAATTGGCTGGAGAATACGACACAGAGGGTAATAGTAAACGGAGTCCACGCTGAAGAAAGGGGGGTTACTAGTGGGGTGCTACAGGGTTCAGTATTAGGACCAGTCTTCTTCAATGTCTTTATAAGTGACATTGCAGAGGGACTGGAAGGAAAAATATGTCTCTTTGCAGATGACACAAAGATCTGCAACAGAGTTGATGCACAACGTAGGGTGGAAAGGATGAGAAGGGACTTGGCAAGGTTAAAGGAATGGTCAAATGTATGGCAGCTTAGATTTAATGCTAAGAAGTGCAAGGTAATGCACCTGGGAGACAAAAACCCACGGGAAGAGTACATAATGGGGGTGAGATACTAACAACAACAAAATGGAAAGGACCTGGGGGTAGTCATATCAGATGACTTAAAGGTGGGCAAGCAATGTGAGAGGGCAGTAAGGAGGGCTGGGGGATACTGGGATGCATAGGGAGAGGCATCACCAGTAGAAAACAGGAAGTTGTTATCCCTCTGTACAGACAGTTGGTGAGACCCCATCTGGAGTACTGTGTGCAGTTCTGGAGACCCAATCTCCGCAAGGACATAGACAAGATGGAAGCTGTCCAGAGGAAGGCAACTAAAATGGTGCAGGGTCTGCACCAGGAGACATATGAAGAGAGGCTAAAGGAGCTTAATATGTATAGCCTTGAGGAAAGGAGGGAGAGGGGGGACATGATAGAAACTTTCAAGTACCTCAAGGGTATAAACAAAGTCCAAGAGGCTAACATCTTTCAGAAAAAGAGGTGTGCAAGAACAAGAGGGCACAATTTGAAGACGGGGGCAGCACAGAGGTAATGTAAGGAAGTATTTTTTCACAGAGAGGGTTGTGGATGCATGGAACGGCCTTCTGGAGGAGGTTGTGGAGTCAAAAACAGTGGTTGAATTCAAGCATGCATGGGACAGCCATAAGGCAATTCTAGGGGGTGGAGGTAGAAAGAAGTAGGCTGCTGGTTAATTAGGATCTGCAGCTTATCCATTAGGTAGGGAAATGGGCAGACTGGTTGGGTCAAGCGGTCCTTATCTGCCATCAAATTCTATGTTTCTATGGGTGGATTTAAGTCCAAATCTAATGCACTGCTCCATGGTATAGACAGATGAATCTTATATAGTTGAAATTTTCCTGATTTTCATATCACTTTGTAGTCATAACAAAAAAGTTTTACCTTTTAGAGATGTTCCAGACATTCTAGAGCTTGCTACCTAGGGGCTAAATAGCATCTGGCCTCCCTTGGTTGTTTGCTCCCCGCTGCTGAAATCTGAAATGGTGCCCCGCCCACAAAGTCTAAATTTAAAGGACATCCTCTGAGTGAGAAGCATGTTTTTCGTAAGTGATGGATGAGTAGCAGAGAAGTTTTCAGGAGTAAAATGAGGACTGTCTCTTGCATTCAGAGACAGTTGAGCTGTTTGGTATGCACAGGTTACTGGAGCCCCACTATAGTCAGGCTTATGCCCCCCCCAAGTGAAGCTGACCTCCACATCCCCACGCTCAGGTACGTTATGACATAGGGCAAGGAAGACTGCAGGGGCATGCACCAGTGAAATGAATGGGTGTATTTTTTTTACTGTTTTATACATTATTGATGGAAAGTTGGGGATTAATGAATGCCATCACTTGACTAACAAGGGCCTTGTTAGTAGAACAGTGGCCTTCCTTATTCTCCAACTCACCATCATAACGTATACAATAGCAATAAAAAAATCTCCATTCATTTTAAGGGGTTATGCTCCTGCACTCTGACCCATGGACATTATTTCTTAAAGACTCCTGCCTCTGGCTCCCTAGTACTCAGGTAAGAGACTCTCGACTTATACTGTATCTATACTTGTGGGTTGTCTGTAGCAGGATGGCCACTCTTGCTACAGTGTGGGTGTGTTGGGGGGAAGGGACTGGCCATGTGGGTGGGTGTCGAGTTATTGCTACTTTTGTGTTTTACCCTTAAAGACTATTTGTGTGGAAGCATTCAAAACTATGGAGAGAAAATAGTAGAGTACAGACCAAACAGAAGTAATTAAGTAGTTTTGTTGGTAAGTGTGTGTATTGGGGGTGGGATTTCCCACATATGTTTCTTTGGTATTTGTGTTACAGTTCAGCTGTGCAGCTGAGATGAGGTGGGACAAGAAAACTGAAAAGTATAACAGCGGCTATACGTGTGCCACATGCGTGGAGATGTATGCAGATTTGTATTGAAGTACAAGCATGCCATATGTGTGCAGGCAGTATAGCTTACTGGTTAAAGGCACTGAACTGCAAACCAGGAGACTTGGAGGCATGAAGACCTGGGATTTGAATCTCATTAACCCCGCACTTGTATATGGTGTGATCCTGAACAAGTCACTTAACATTTATGTGTGCAGTTATTAGTGACCACTTGCTTTTTGCACCCATGCCAAATGCATGCAGTCTGTTCCAGTTTAAAAGAGAAAGCATGCTTTCCACACTTGCTTGCTGTACATATGTCACATGCATGCAAACGGTTCCAATTTAATATTTAAATCATGCATATCACTTGGGTAGTTTTATGTGTGCAGCATGAAAACATTTTATATATTTATTTCTGTAAGGGATACCTCCCAATATGCCTGTTGTGCTGAGTATTTAGTCTGGGAAGTCTCAAATGTTCCTCATATGTCTTATGCTCCAAGCCCTTTCTTATTGCCTTCCTCTGAATAAATTCAATTTTCTTCCTATAAGTAATATTTAAAGCTCTCCAAAACTGCGAGCAGTACTCTATGATAGGTACATACTGTATGAAGTTGCTGCATTATGATGGTATGCAACTATATAATAGTGTTGAGTTGTCTACATTACTGGGTCTTATTTATTTATTTTTGTATTTTTTTAATAATCCATACATTGTCTACACACTAATGACACAGCCAGGGATGCTCTTTACAATCTGTGATCTTGGTTTGTTTTGTTCTTTTCTACCACTGTATTCATTTTTGGGAAATCACTTGCAACCTGGCATGTGCTCTGTTTTGTTAGGTTAACAATGAGTTAACCTTATCAACTACAACATGTTGGCTGTCTCCCTCTCTCTCTCTCTCTCTATCTCTCTCTCTCTCTCCACTCAGCCCTGCTATATAACACAGGGATCACCTCTTACCACCAACTTCGGGAAGTGACTATACCCACAAGAAACTGAAGAGCTTCACATCACAAGGCAAAATAAAGGAACTGAAAAAAAAATCTGACTGAACTAATTATTTTTATTAGGTCTTTGATTGTAGACCCTTCTGTTTTCTACCTCATTGACTTCCATGGTCAATTTGGGAATATCAGTGATGAGGGGGAGGCGCTTTCACTGACCAGCAGCATGGAACAGCAGAAACAGAGATTCTTAAACACAAGGTCCTTAGACTAGAAAAGCTGTGAAGGGATTATTTGAATATAAAGGAGGGTACAAGTGAACAAAAGTCCCATATAATCAGATATGTACATGGAGCTGGAGTCAATGCATGCAGCTACCTCACAATGTCTTTGCAGCTACCTTTGCATGAAAAAAACTGAATAGAATGCCACTATTAGATCAGTCATGAAAAGGTTAACATAAAAGCAGACAGGACTTGCATGTGCACACCCACACACACACACACACACACACAAAAGAAAGATAGAAAACCAAAGAATGCAAAATACCAGCAGACAGAGGTAAAGTACACACACAAAAAACATTAAAACCCTGGCAGTGACCATTTGTGGGCTCAGGAGTTCAGGTCAGGAACAATAAAATAGTGTGGCTACTGCAGTGGTGGGGTGGAGGAGGGATGGTGTAGGGGAAGACAATGGAACAGCAAGGAACAGCATCATGGAGGTGAGGCGGAGAGTTGTGATTCATGTCCAGACGAAGCATTTTGTGGATGAAGACCCTCTGATATCCGATCACATGATTCAGAGTCCTTTCTGTCTCTCCTAGTCATAGCAGTACATCAGCATGGAGACATCACCATGCAGCTGTAAAAAGGCACAACCCCAAAAATGCTTGCACATGGTTTGAACATTGCCTTTCTGCAAAATGTGCACAAAACAGTACCATGTATACATAAATTGTCATTACTGAAAATTAATATCTTAGTTATTTAAAAATATATGTTGTTTAAAACCAAAGCAACTGATCTAGGTTATGACTTTTAATAATGTAAAATAACTGTTTCAAAACATTTTTAAGACACTCATTTAAAGAACTATACCTCTTTCTTTCTTTCTTTCTTTCTTTCTTTCTTTCTTTCTTTCTTTCTTTCTTTCTTTCTTTCTTTCTTTCTTCCTTCCTTTCTTTCTTTCTTTCTTTTTCTTTCTTTCTTTCTTTCTTCCTTCCTTCCTTCCTTCTTTTTTGCTTCCAGGATAGCCCTGAGTTGTCCAATATGACATCTAGATTTCATGACCATCCTTCAGGTACAGCAGGAATACTTTCACTTGCTTGACAAGACAATGCTTGGGGTTCAGTGGGGCAATGGGCAGCATGCATTATGTTCCCACCAAATGTTACTTATGCATGTATGCCACGAACATCCTTCTGATGCCTGTTTTTCTTATAGTGGCTGCATTACTGGTGACTTCCTGACCACTCTTCCAGTCCTCCTTATCTGGTCACTAAATGGGGCATGCTTTCTCCTCCTCTTCCTCCAGCTCTGTTTTGAGGCTGTTGCTGATCTTTCTGTTCATCATCTTCACCACAAGTGTGGTGTTTGCTCTACACCTGTTGTCTGGTGGCCTCCCTAACTTTAGTTACGGCTATTTATACTGGCTCTGTGGCAACTGGGGGCTGGTAAACCCCCCAGGTCCATGTCTTTTGCATGTTACTCCCTGTGGCTGCTGCTAGTGTCTCTCCTCTTCCATCAGGAGGTTGTTTTTTCCTTTTCCTGGCCTTGCTGGATGTTGGCCGCTCTGGTTGCTGCTGCTTTGTCTACCCTTCCTGCTTTGTTCCCAGGCTGGCTCCTCTCCCTGCTTGCTTCCTCCCCCTCCTGCTGTCTATGTGGGGTGCTTGCTGACCCACCTTCCCCTCCTAGCTAGGCTGTTGCTGTGGACCCTCTAGCCATTGCTGTGTCAGTGTTTTCCTTCCTGTATTTTGCTTTGGCTTTCTGCTGCCTTCAGCTCATGTGTCCGCACTGCCTTTCCTCTCATGGGCACAGTATGCTTTGCCCTTCAGCTTCTCACTGCTTCTCTGCAATGGTGGCCCAACTTGCTCCAGGCATTACTCAGGTTTATGCTTCATTGCTCCACTGGTCCACCAACCTGCCTAGATGGCTGTCCTGACCTCTCCTAGGGGCTCACATTTCCACTTACCATCTATCATTCTTACTCTACTAGCTTATTTTAGGAAAATGCCTCACCAACGATTAACATGCATGTGCCCTCCTCAAGAGCATATAGTCATTCTGAGCCCCTTAAGGACCTAGTACGCTTTCACCTATCTGGCTTTATACTGCAACAATCAGTATGTTTTTGTCTCTATGCCTTTGTGTTGCAAAAATCAATATGCTTTCACCCTCAATGGCTTCATGTTGTGCCAACCAGGCCTGTTCAAGGGATTGGATTCTTATATCAATGAGTCCCATCAGGAGCTATTTTGGGGTTGCCAGATCTGAAGCAGCTGTTTCTTATAATTTCCATTTCTTTTGGGCATTTAAACCCCAAAATTTTTGGCAAGACTACAGTTATGCCACCTGATGGCAAACCTTTGACTCTTATGTGGAGAAAGATCTCATATTGGAAGGAGAAGCTCTCATCATCCTTAGTAAGCAATGGTGTATAGCAGGCTCAACTGATGCATGGATTAGTAATAGTTTGTTCAGTGCTGGAAAGATGGTGACCTAAAGCATTGGATCCCCAGATATTTCCTCCAAGGGGGGGGGAGGTCCTCTCCTTTGATGGTCATAAAATTAATTTGCTTCCTATGGTGATGTTAGTTTTTTCCCACCACACAGGTTGGAAACAGAATGGTGGCTTTACTTCCTTCAGTGGTCACTTTACTTCATAGCCTTCTCTCTTTCTTTAGCAGAAGACAAAGTCTTGACAGTTCTTTTACATGCCTTCAGCTCTATTTTTGGCTTCTGTCAGGTATGTTTAGCCAAAGGACTCTGTCCTGCAGCACCCCTAATGGTGCAAAATCCTTCTTAATAGGGTTCCTATGCCTCTGGTACCCCGAAAGGGTGTTAGTTCACCAGGAACAGAAAACTTGGAAGACAAAGTACACTGCAAGCCATCCGGCTTGCAATCCATGTGTTACACATACACAAAACTGCAAGTAACCAGCTGCACTGCTAACTCCATACATAATTGCCTGCAGGACCACTGAATGGCAAGGCAATACTTTTAGATACTTCAGATTGTTAAGACAAAGTAGGCCTTTGGCCCAGTTAATTGTCTCCCACCAGTTTAGTGGGTATATTGCCCATTACCTTCCAAAAGGTAGGTAACTAACTTTTCTTTAAAATTATCAAATGAAGGGGCAAATGCTAAATAAGTAGGTAACTTATTCCAAAGTCTGGTAGATCTCATAGTAAAACAGTTGTTTCTCTTGTTAGTATATACACTAGGTATTATTAATTGTCTGCTGTGGGATCTCAGATTGTTATTCCTCTGATTAAAGACTAAGCCACATTGTGCCATTAAATCCTGATCCTGAAGTATCTTATAGAGGAGGAGGAGGAGATTCCCCCTCATTCTTTGAGTTTCCAAAGAAAATAAGTTATGGATTTTTAACCTCTTATCATAGTCTAAGGTAGCCAAGTTAGTTATAGATTTAGTAATCTTCCTCTGGGTCCTTTCAAATAAGTTGATGTCCCACCTTAGATAAGGATACCAGACTGGGGAACCAAAATCCAAGTTGGGGATAACTTATGATTTATATACTCTCATAATGCATGAGTATTTCTGGAAATGAAAGTATTCTTAATAGAATGTATAAATCTATTTGTCGCTACTGCAATATGCCTACAGTGATCCGTAGAAGATAGTTCATTATTTATTATTATTCCTAAATCCCTTTCTTTATTTACTGATTTGTTTGTCCACCTAAGGTGTATGTAAAATTTTTGTTTTTTATTTCCAAACTGTAATACAACGCATTTGGAAGCACTGAAAGACATTTTGTTGAATAAAGCCCAGTCTTCCAGTTTTTGTAAATTGCTGATCAATGTACGGAACTGTTCCCAAGTTTCCACCGTACCACCAAGTTTGGTATCATTGGTGAACTTAGATAATGTGTTAGTTACTCCATGACCCATATCACTAATGAATAGTCCAAACAAGGTTGGTCTGAGTACAGAGCCTTGAGGAACTCCGCTCCCCACAAGGGTTTCATCAGACAGTTTATGATTTATTTTAACCATCTGAGTCCTGTTTAATAGCCAGTTATAACTCCATCTTATTTATTTAATTATTAGTTTATTTATACCCATGTTTAATAATTTACTTATCAGTAGGTCATGAGGAATAGTATCAAATGTGTTACTGATATCCAGAAGCAGTACATCAACAGGTTTCTGTTTAGCCAAATTGGAGCTAACATATTCATAAAAGGCAACAAGATTAGTTGAACAGGACACTCCTTTCCTAAAACCATGTTGAATATGGTCTTGAAGGCCCAGCTTGCTGATGTCTTGTCCAGCTCCCTCTTGATTAATCTTTCCATTAGTTTACAGCTGACCATTGTCAAGCTTATGGGTCTATAGTTTGCAACATTACTTTCAATCCCTTTTTTATAAATAGGTATTATGAATGCCTTCTTCAAAGTAGTCGGTAAATGACAAGTATATAGTGAGCTATTTATGATTATACTTAAAGACAGACTCTGGCCAAAAGTGCTACATTGCAGAATTAGAATAAGCATACCCCCAATAAATATCATACCAAACATTAGGTTTCTGTGTCACTTCATTTCAAAGTTATGGGCTATTTTGTAACCCTGATTTCACTATCTGTTCAAAATAGCTAGTTTCAGTGAAGAGGTGCTGATGATGTAATCTCCTGAACTCACAGTCTAGCCCTCCCTGTCAGCAAGCTTATAGTACCTGTTTCTCCAAAGTTTAAAGATCATTCTGCAATCGTTTTCACAAGTCAAACAGGCTGCATCATTCTAAAAGCAATGCTATAGAGTCTATATGTTTCAGGTTTTGCAACAAAGTTGACTAATTTGTATTTTAGTTCTTTTTTGGTGTTGTTCATGTCTCTAGAGTTGCAGGATACTGAGTCAGCATGCCTCCAGGCTGTTGATACCATGTGAAGTGCTATTCAGGAGATGCCAGCGTTCTGCCTGCACTGCTCAAACTGCGTGTTGGCGAAGTTTCTTCTTTTAAAGACTGAAAAAAAAATCTCCTCTCCAGTGGCGCAGTCAAATGGCAGAACTGAAATTTAAAGCGTCTTTGCTATTCCTATCGTTGTAGTAGTGCTAGCCCCACGCGTTCGGCTCCCCAATGCCCCCACCACCACCCTTGCTCAGCTCTCCAATTTATAGACAGGTTTAGTCAGGTGACCTGTCGAAATAACCTATCAGCCAACTTTTCCAGCTGCAAGTTATACTGACTGTACACTAGTGGTCGCTGTAACATATTTCTCTCTTTCTACAGTTACAATGTTCACACTACTATTAGCTGCCCTCCTGATTTCCAGGATCCCACAGCTTGCCTCTACAACCCCCCCCCCAGATGCACCCAACTCACACCATTATAACTATTACACTATCCCTTCTGCTGTCAAAGGTAACCACAGAACCTGTACCACCAGCATCTCCCACACTAGCCAAACTGATCCCTGTGGCCTTTTCTCTCACACGCTCAAGTTAACCCACACTCTCACACTAGGTAAACACTGTACCTCACCTCTCCCCCCTCCAGACCTCTAGCCCCCACCACCCACGCTAGCCTCACCATCCTCCCCCTTTCTTCCCTAACCCTTCTTTCCTGCATCATTCCTAGTCTCCCTGTCCCCACCACCAATGCAAAAAGCCCTACACCCTACCAATCCCAGCTTCTGTCATCCAAACTCTGCAGGTTGGCCCTCCTGCTGCACACCTTTTTACTTCTCTTATTATCTGGCAACATCCACCCCAACCCAGGACCACCTTCCACTATTGCCTCTCCAAAAATCCCTCAGGGGCATCTGCTGCTAGCTACCCTAAATATATGCAGCCTTCCTAAAAAACACACACCTCTCCAAGGCTGGATTTCCCAATATGCTCCGGACGTACTTGCACTCTCTGAGACATGGATCTCTGAAAAAATTCCCTGTGATGCTGTCTCCCTGTGTAATTATGCCATCTTCCAGGCAGATAGGACCAGCAAGAGAGGCGGTGGCTGTGCAAGTTATGTTAAATCCTCACTCAATGCCACAGAAGTCCATATATCCGCACCACAATACGGTGCCCAGATACTTACAGTAAAACTCAGCCTGGGTACCAAAACTCTCCACATCATCTTGGCCTATATCCCCCCGAGAAATCAAAAACTCACATTTGACTCGATCCTCCAAATAATCTCCCAACTACCTAACACTAGTGAAGTCATCTTAATGGGTGACTTCAACGTCAACTGGTTATCCCCAGCCTCATCCAGCTACAAAGACGCTGCCCTGGCCTTTGATCTCACCCAACTAGTCACCTCCCCCACCAGAAGGGACAATAGATCTGGTACCTCCACCCTGCTTGACCTCATTTTCACCAACAGGCTATGTAACCTCTCCAGTGCAACAGTGCTCCCTGACACTATCAGTGACCATTCCCCGGTTACTTGTTGGTGGTCGGGCAAATTGCTCCCTGCCCCACCAAAAATCTCCTGGCAACGTAGACTTAAAAGAGGAGGCATAAAGAACCATCAAAGCCCATCTAATTAACGGCAACTGGCTCCTCATTTACACTGCCCAGTCAGTTGACCTTGCTCTTGCCCACTTTATAACCACCTTCAACAAAGCCTGCGATTTATTCGCTCCCCTCTCTAAGCAAGTTGTGAAAACCAGAACCACCCCATGGATCACACCCCCACTACTAAACCTGCTACAGCAAAGGGACAACCTCTGGCACAAGGCCCTTGACTCCCAACGTAGCCAGGATAGACAATTCTACCGAGAGGCACGCAATAAATATACATGGGCATTGCGGCAGGTGAAAGTTAATTACTAACAACAAACCCTTACCTCCTCCTGGGGTGATGGGAAAAAATTCTGGAACAACATAAAAGAACTCAGTGGTAAATCCTGCTCCCCACCCCCACCCAACTTAATCTAAATGGTGATGTCACTCAGGATCACTCCACTATCTCACAAACCCTTAACTCAGCCTTCTTGGACCTCTCCATATCCTCCCTCCAAATTTCTTCCACCGTCCCCGCAAACCTCGTGTAACGTCAACTCGCCTCCCTTCCAGCTTCAAGTCATCCCCTGCAATGAGGCAAAACACTATATTACCAAAGCTATCTCACATACCCACTACAGCAATGACTCCTTAGATCTTAAACTCCTTTGGCTCACCCTGGATGTCACATTACCACACCTTACTAAAATTCTTAACCTCTCGCTATGCCTCAGTCAGTTCCCCTCAACCTGGAAGAGAGCCATAATCACTCCCATTCTGAAGAGTGGTGACCCCACTAACACCAGCAACTATAGACCTATCTCAATACTTCTACCTCTCTCCAAAGCCCTTGAAAGAACAGTATCTGACCAGATAACCGAACACCTAACTAAACATAAACTTCTCAGCCAGGAACAGCATGGTTTCCGGACAGGACATAGTACCATCACGGCACTCTCAGTGCTCACCTCATTCATCCATGAGGCCCTTGACCAAGGCTCAATCACAGGGGTGATCTATGTGGATCTAACCAAGGCTTTTGACATGGTCAGTCATGAGCTACTGCTTCGTGTCCTCCCAAAACTAAATGTGGTCCCAGAGGCTATGGCCTGGTTCAAGGATTACCTTTCAGGCCAGTCACAGCAAGTCAGGATAAACACCACCCTCTCCACCCCCAAAATAGTTTGCTCTGAGGTCCCACAGGGGTCAATTCTGGGTCCACTGCTGTTCACCCTCTTTTTAAACTCTCTCCCTAAGGCGTGCAGCGGTCATCTTCTACTCTACGCTGATGATGTGGTACTGTTTTGGAAACACCCCCAATCGAGCGCCCTCCAACAGGTCCTTCAGAGTCATTTCTGGGAATTAGAGACCTGGTTCACTGAACACCACCTAATCATCAACTATAATAAAACTAAGTCCATGATTTTTGTGCATCGCCAAAGCCCTCATAGTCAGTCTGAACTCCTAATTAAGAACACACTAGGCCCCCCACTGGAACACGTTACCAACTTCAAATACCTGGGTATCACATTAGACACCTCCCTCTCCTACCAGAGACATATCCAAATTCTCACTTCCGCTGTCAATACTATAGTGGGCATCCTCTACAGGCTCAAGCACTGCTTACCCACACAGGCCATGCAGCTTGCAGTCACCTCCTCCATCCTCTCCCTAGTTGACTATGGGATTGTTAAATACGGCTCTGCAGAACCCACCTCGCTTAACAGTATAAACATTGCCTTGAATAAAGCCTGCCACCTAGTCACAGGCAGTGATAGACTAACCCACACCTGTGATCTTTATGCTTTGACTGGTTGGCTAAATTTCCAACAAAGATTAAAGTACCACACCTGCATCCTTGCAAAAAAGATACATCTTCACCTAGCCCCCATCGGCCTTCTCCCCATAATCAGTGCAGTACCTCACAGGCACAATACAAGACTCACAGCAAGCTCATCATTTCTGGTCCCCCTATGTAGAACTTCCCTTGGACAAAGATCCTTCCACTACCATGCCCCTCTCTGGCTCAATGCGTTACCACCCTCACTCTCCCAGACCCACAGCATCTCACTATTTAAAACAGGCCTCAAGGCTCAACTACTTGAGAGTGCAAAATGTGTCTGTGGCTAACATTGCCCACCCAATTTTATTCCCATATGCTCCCCCATTCTCAACTCAGGGTCTCTCTATGCCCCATGTATTAGCACCATACAAGTCCCTGGCCTGGGACACTAACATTGCTGCCTAATACCCTCACCGGTATATAAGTTTTAGCCTGGACTGCTCCTCAGTACAGTTACTGTAAATACTGCCTGTCTATGTATGTCTTATACTGTATTTGTTTACCCTCCACCCCCTGTAACCGACGTGGAGCCTTTGCAAAAGAGTCTGTGACTCAAAGGTTTGTAATTCCGATTGTATTTCAATAAATAAAAATAAATAAATAAATAAATAAATAAATAAATACTCTGCAGTCCCCTATTTGGAAATTATATTGCTACAGGTGTTACAATGTTGGTAACTGCTTTGCTGTTTGTCAGTGTCTGCTTTACAATAAGTTTTAATAGGGGCCTTATATGTGTTTATTCCTACTAGATGTGAAGTGTTAGCCCTGGTAAAACAATCATTGTAATGTGGAGTACAACGCAGATGAGCCTGATTATAACTCAAGTAACAGTATGTCACTGAAGAAACAGAAAATGAACTCTTCTCAACTGAGTATCCCATTCATTCATACTTTAAGGATGAATACAATATCGATTGATTGAGTGAGTGATTAAGCACTGAGCTGACTGCTGCATAGAACCTCTTAGTAAGATTTCAAAATAGCACTACCTCTCCCACCCCCATTTAAAGGGTGATGGAATAACTGATTTAAAGTACCATCCTGAGAAGTCACCTCAATTGAATGATAGGTGTGAATGATCACAGCCTTTCACCGCATCAGAGATATCCAGTCTGCAAATCTCACATTAGTGTGCTGTGGCTTAGCATCCAACAACCAAGGATAAAAGGACCACAACAACAAAAGCATCAAAAACAAAAATATAATGCTGGCCCAATGGCACAGTGGTAGGGCTACCGCTCACGTCACCAGCAACCCGGGTTAGGGAGCGGACTCAGGTAGCTGGAGGGCCAGCTGAGGAGGAAGATTGAGCTCCTAAGGCTGCTCTCCTCCTCCAGAGTGGGTGGGTTTCATGTCCCCACCACTCTACTGCCACCTGGGTGACCACAGGTGGAGGTGCAGTGGGACAGCAAGGGAGGTGGGACATCAGCCGGGAGCTGGAGCATCTGCATGTCTTGACATGCATTGCCCCATGGCTCCCCAAGCATGCTAACGTACTATGGGAGGGTCCAGAGAAACACAGGAAAAACCCCGTGGTGCTTCTGTAGATGGAGCTCCAGGCCCTGATCCCATGGCCCCTATCAGCACCGGTGACAGATCCTCGATGAAACACAGATGATCAGGGCAGAGGAAAGGGGGCACGCCTCGTACCCTCCTGGGGGTTAAACCAAGGCTTCATAGGGGGGATAGACAGCACTGGCAACTGGACAAACAAGCAGGGATGTACAAGGTCATGGGAGTCTCCCAAAGGTAAGGAGGCACCGCAGTGAGAAGGGGGCATAAAAAAAGAGAATAAAAAAATATATACGTATTTGTCAACTTTGTTACAAAACCTGAAACACACATAGGTTTTGAAGCAATGTTTATTGAATGGTGCTGCCTGTTTTTCTAGAGAAAACCATTTACACATACTGTAGGTCCTGTAAGCTTGCTGACAGGGAGGGCTAGACTGTGAGTTCAGGAGATGACATCATCAGCACCTCTTCACTGAAACTGGCTTTTTTGAACAGGCAGATAATTTGGGGTTATAAAATGATTTGTAACTTTTAAACAAAGTAACTTAGGGATCTCAGTTTTGGCATGAGGGTGATTGGGGCTATGTTAATCCATATTCTAAATTTGTCAATGCCAGTAATTTGTGACCATAATCCCTCTTTAAAGGAAAGGCTAAAACTTCATCTAGTCTTTTAAGTAGGAGAGATGGAATATAATTAGGCCCTGTTGAACTAGTTGATTTAAGATTTCATAGTTCACATAAAACCTCATTCCTTGTAAATGCTAACTCCTGACATGGATCAAGATTTATAGGAGAGGACTGAGATGTATTGTTGTTGAATATAGAGCTAAAGTAACAGTTGATTTTTTGAGCTATTTCAAATTTGTCATTTATTAATGTACCATTAGACATCACTAATGTTGTTTTATTAGTTACATGTTTATTATTATTTAAGTGTGTGAAAAATTCTTTACAATCCTTCAAATTGGAAAGTTTAAACTCCAATTTTAATTTTTCCTTCCTTATTAGAGTTTTGAGTAACGATTATTCCTTCCTGTAAAATTCTTCATGCGCTCCTGTACTGGTCATTTTATATCTCTGAAAGGCCTTCCTCTTCTTTCTTATTTATTTTTTAACTGATTTAGTAAACCATCTGGGAATATTACCTTTTCTGTTAGTTTTCAGATGTATTGATACGCCCCAACACAACATCATTTAATATTGATTGAAAACTATCCCGTATTTGTTCAGTGCTTAAATCCTAAAAAAACTGCATCCCAATTAGCTGCTGCCATGGCATGGTTAATATTAACCCAGTTTGCATTTTTATAGTCATAAATGTTTGTAATAATATCTGCTATAATTTTATTGGTGAAAATAGAACATTCAGCCATCCAATGGTCACTATTACCTAGGTGGAATAATACCTTTGGACTATAAACTCTTCCATTGGTGTTTGTGATTACTAAATCCAAAATATTCTCTTCCCTAGTTGGCTCTGTTATTACTTGTTCACAACCAGTGCATAGTATGGTGTCGATAAGATATTTTTCTAATTAATTTTGGCCTTTAGGCATGTTTCAATTTATTCCTGGTGCATTGAAAGCACCAACAATAACAACATCACCATTACTTGCTAACAGTTTTGTTTAATTCAAAATAGCATTGTTGTGACTGTTATCACTGTTGGGTGGCCTATAACATATTCCCAAGGTGATTTTGGAAGAACTAGGGAAGAACAAGGTTAACCAAACAGATTCAGGACTGGTTCCATGTTGCTCACTTAAGTTAATTTCAGTGCATTTTTTATTTTTTTTAGTTTTTGTTGACCGGGTAAGTGCACTAGACAAATCCTGCCTATTTTCAGGCACGACCCAGGGGAGCGGGATACAGATGAATGCTAACTGACCTTGAACCAGATTAAGCTGTTGGTGGTATTTTTAGTGAATGAGGGAAATTTGGCCAGGACACCGGGGAAATTCCCCTACTCTTTTCGATAAGTGCCATGGGATCTTTAACATCCACCTGAACTACCACCAATCCAGGCAGATGGGACCTCGGTTTAACGTCTCATCCGAAAGACGGAACGTCTTATCCGAAAGATGCATTTGATTAGTATCAGCTACATAACAGCAAACACCACCCCATTTTCTATGAACTCATGTTTTTGTAGTAGAGTTGGCATCCTGGAATGTTATAGACTCCCACACTTGTATCATTCCACCAAGTATCTGTGACACAAATACTGTCAATGTTCTTCTCTTGTAAGTAAATGTGCAGTTCCATCAGTTCCATTGTATTTAAGCTCCTAGCATTCAGGTTTAATAATTTACAACCAGAGAATTCTGTGGGTATGATACTTTTCAATTTTCCCCTATTCCTCCTATTTATAAGTTTAAATCTTTTGAGATTATTTCATCAAAGGACTGTCCAAGTTTGATTGTACCATATTTGCTTAGGTGTAAACCATCCCAGCTGAATAAGGCATGTCTGTCTTGAAATATTTACCAATGTGTGAAGCAAAAATAACCTTTGGTCAAAGTCCATTTCCTAAGCCATTCATTTATTGATTTCATCTTCTTTTCCTTTCTGATACTGGCCCTAGGAACAGGAAGAATCTCTGATAAGCAAATTTCACACCCTAAAATTTCCAAAGTCACACATGGGTTGATATATTTTTGTTTAATTTCATCAAGTGATAGCTTATTAACATCATTCGTGCAAGCATGGATTATAACCAAGAGGCTGACTCCCGCATTCTTTAAAATATTCTTGGCCATATTGTGCATACCTTTAATGTCAGCCTCCTTAAATGAACTGCATGTTATATTATGTTTATCCCTTCTGCAATTGATAATTGAATCTCCTATTACATAGTACTGCCATGATTGAGACCTGCTGCTACCTGTCTTCATATCATGTACAGTATACTGGCTTGGTTCTGTTTGATTTTGATCTTGGTTTCTAGAGATAGGAGTAGGTGTTACCAGAATTAGGGCCTGACACGAGTGTACACTTATTGATTCTCCACCAGTTGCCTCACCTGAGTTTCATGAAGCCTCATGGGCCCCTAGGAGTGATATCAATAGAGTGTGACTGGAACATGTTGGTACTTGCTCTCCATGCTATAGTCACACACCTGGCCGTGCAGCTGCAGCAACTGCAGGGCACCGGCACACCACCTGCACCATCCGGCAACACACACCTGGCACAGCCATGTGACCAGGACCCACAGCTTGCACCACTAGCACAGGCCGATGTGAACACTGCAATGAGAGAGGCCCCAGTCCACCACATAGCCAATGCCCACACCATGGGGGAGCAGGGGAACCAGCTGTGGGCGTGGACATGGAGGGACACCATGGAAATGAGGCTCTGTATCTGGCAGTGACAGGCACACACCCCACACATGCCCTGCACACCCCACACAGTGACACACCATGTACACCACCAAGGCACACCACACCATTGGACATGGAGGTACTACATGGGCCAGCGCTGCAAAGGCAAAGCAACAGAGGATGCATGGTCGGGTGGGAGAGGGATGCCTTCTGGCTGCCCATGGCCCACAGTTCACTCCGGCAGGCATGGCCAGCAGTGGCATGTCCCTGATGGGCACACCACTATGTGCACTGAGTGGCTCAGACCGGTGGTCTCATCATCCCCACCCTATGCGATCACTCACCGTCCAAGTGTGCCATGGGCCACACAATGCCTCTTGGCCTGTGCCATCATGCCATCTGCTGCATTCTGTCCCTGGGTGACTCCCAATCACCATCCCCTGGTGGTGCTGGTCCATGCAGTGGCTGCAGTGGTCCCTCTCTCGGTTCCTCTGGGTGGTCATCTGTGGGCTGTGGCACATTGCATAGGATGCATATGTTGTGCAGTATGGCACAGGCGGTGAACACTCTGCACACCATTCCTGGTACAAGTATCATTGTGCCACCTGTATGGTCCAGGCACCAGAACCACAACTTCAGAAGGCTGATGGTGTGTTCAGTGATGCCCGCAGGCCTGCGTGTGGGCTGCATTGAATGCCTCCTCTGCAGGGTGCTGGGGCACCAGGTATGGTGTCAGGAGCATCGTCCTCAGTGGGTATCCACTGTCACCTGTGTAGGGAAGGGAACACACACATTACCAGTACAGTACAGTTGGGAATCACTGTCGCAGGCAAGGGGAGGCGCTCACCCAACAGCCACCCATATTCCTCATCCTGCTGTTCCAATGGTGTTGCAGTGCACTGTTGTCATAGATGTAGACATTGTGGCATGATCCTGAGTACCATGCCAGGACATTGGTGAGATTGCCCATAGCATCACACACCACCTGGCAAGTTTTGCTGTGGAACCCCTTACGGTTTCAGTACGCCTCTTCGTTCATGCATGTCTTGAGTATGAGGATATGTGTACAGTCTATGACACCGACCATGTTGGGCATGCCATATCTGTCCAGAAACCCTCCCTTGATAGCCCTGAGCTCTGCCGGTGTCATGGGGAACACAATATGTCACCATTTGTGGCGCATGAGGGCATCAGTCACCTGGTGCAGGGCTGTGGAGATGGAGGACTGGCTCACACCCGTCATGTCCCCTGTCACCTTCTGGAAGGTGCCTGTGGCATTGTACTGCAGTGCACACAGCACCTTCACCTCCACGGTCATGGCCTGGGAGCACACTGTGAATGGGCGTATGTCATCCTCCACCAGTGAACAGACATACTGCAGCATTTTGTAGTCAAGCCTGTACTGCTGCAGGAAGTCAGTGGCATGGAGGCTCCCAGCAGTGAGCCATGGCCTGAACACCCATGGGCAGCACCGGCAATGTCCATGGTGCTCCTCCATGGCATCCATCAGTAGAACAATGTGTAGCAGTGCCCCAGGGCACATTGTATCACCACTGCCTGTCCACAGATCGCATCCACTCAGTGGCATTGCATGCACATTTATGTGTCATGCATGCCAGGTGGCGTGCCACACGTGCCCTAGAGGGCAGTGCCTGGCCACGTGCTGTGGGTGGGACGGTCATGGGAGCTGCCATAGCTGCATTGATTGTCATGGTGGTTCCAGCTCCACTGATGCCACAGGGTTAGGTGCGTGGCAGGCTTGCTGTGCCACAGCACCTGTACCATGTCACACCAGGACAGAATGTCTACTGGGGCCATATGGGCCATATGGGAGGTCATGGAATGGACACAGGTGAGTGGCTGGGTCAGAGACTGTCATTTGTGGGCCTGCTATTTGGGGGGGCATTCTGGGCCATCGCCATCACTAACACTGCCTTTACATTTCCACTGGGGACATGCCGGCATAAGGCCATGCTGGTGCTGGAGCTGTGGGAGGTGGGAGTGCAGGGACCAGCTGTGGTCGTGATGGAGGCTGCCATCTGCCCCATGACATACTGCTTAGGATGGACCTGTGGCAGAGAATGGATGACATGGTGTACCAGGATGATGAGGGGACCTGTGGGCCATCCGTTTCCCCTCACAGGTAGGTGCCATATGCATGTGTGTTTGTGTGCCCCTGTGTGTGTTGCGACATTGTATTGCCACACTGTCTGCATCGGCATCTACTGACCCTGGTCCCCTGTGTGTGCTCTTCTTGTTGCAGCATTATTATGGGCCTCTGAGGTGCCTGGTGCTGGAGGAGCATGCCTTCACCGACACCACCCCACCCCCTCCCCTTTAGGTGATGAGTCCAGAAGGGACCATGGAGGACTCGTCAGACTGAGCCAGAATTTGGTCTGCTTGCTCACCTCTTATTTTGCCTTCTTCCATGCCCTGTTGTGTTGCTGGGTGTGGGCTATGTGCACCTGTATGTAATAAAGGGCTTTACCTATAATGCCCTGTATGTGGCCTTTTCTTCACCCCAGCATGGTGTGCAGGGCAGTGACATGTGTGTGTGCTGTGAGAGTGTGCTGGATTGTGCTTCTGTGTATGGGCCCTGTGGGGCCTATTGCTTGTGTCGGGGGGTCGCAGTGCTGGCCATATAGTGCCTGCTGTGCCTGTCTGGTGGCATGCATGTCGTGCTTGGGCCTGCAATCCTACCATGGTGCCATGCGCATGTGCCACCTTACAGGCATGTGCCTGGCCATGTGGCTAACAGCACATGTTGCATCATGCCTTGCCAGCTGTGTGCGCTGTCCCAGACATGTCCACCATGCACACCGGTTCACTGTACCGGCCGGCCCTGCTTTCTGTGGGGCACGTGTGCCTCCTTACAGCTGCTTTCCAGCTGCATACCACCTGCACGGCTCCATGGCATGCCATTCTGATGGATGGTGTGTAGTGAATGCGCATACGGAATGCTCACATATGGCGTACGTGGTCACGCCCCTGGGTGGTGTATAGCCACCCATGTGCATAGCTGCACGCTGTGGGTGCGCATGTCTCCACACACGTTTATGCATCACATGAATGAGCTTGGCTTACACACCTTCCACACGATGTATGCCACATGGGGACGGGCACTATGCGAGTGGTGTGTAGCCTTTGTGAATAGGGCCCAATGTACGTAAAGCATTAAATACTATATAGAGGTGGGGTGTGGGTCTTTCTTTTTCAGGGTCTACTGTTTTGGTCCTTGATGCTGAAAAAGGCATTCGACCATGTAGAATGGGGGTACATGTTTGCTGCAATTAAAAGGTTTGGTCTGGCCAATAATATGGTCAGGTGGATGTCTCATTTATATCAACTCCCCACAGCCCAGGTTTTAGTTAACAGCAGATTATCAAAACCTTTCACTCTCATGAGGGGGACCCGGCAGGGCTGTCCCCTTTCATCCCTCCTATATGTGCTGTCTCTCAAGCCTTTGGCTGCTGCCATATGGTCTGATAGCATCATTACTGGCTTTCAGTCACAGAATTGTCACTGTAAGTTGTTTGCCGATTACTTAATTATCTTTCTCAACAACTTGGAGGTGGACCTCCCCAGGCTGCATCAAATCCTAAATGAATATAGTAAAATATCCAGTCATAACATTAATTGGTCCAAGAGTGAGATACTACCTGGTTCACCCATCCCGCAGCAACATCTGTTACAGTGAGGTAAATCATAGTGCAAGCATTTGGCCAACAGCAAATGGTGCACTGTGACATTTCTCCACCAGACATTTAGTGTGCGGGACCAAAGGAAGAATCTGATGTAAAAACAGGGAAAATAGGAAAAATATGTGCCTCACCAGCTCACCATGCAAAATACAGCAAAGCAACATGAAAGCACATTATTGCGGTGGGCTCCACTCCCCCCACACCACCCACTATTATGTATAACAACCTCTAAGTCATGGAAAACTCAAGAGAAGGCACATAAACACTTAGGAAATAATGACAGGAGCCCCATGTCATTTCTGTAGAGCAACTTTACTGAGGGTGTTAATGCACGTTTTGACACATTGTCATGCATGAGAAACATGCCATATCAGGGAACAGAAAAAAAGAAACCATACAGTGCCACCACCTCTTACACCTGTAACTGGAAGGTCACAGCAATCCCAGTTAAGTAATCTGAGAGGCTAATCATCTCGTATTGCTGTACAATATCCATGGGTCACTGGCTGGAGTTATTATATTTCTGTCGGGACAAAGCGACCAGAGTCCCAGACACATATTGCTGAATTTTAATTTCAATTTCGTTCATGTTCTGCTCGGCCCACAAGGTGTCAATAAATTTTCAAATGCTAGGAGAAGCTGTCCCAAGCAACAAATTAAATGCCCAGTGCCAAGCCTCAACAGTGTTGATTGTATGGGGCAGTCCCGACTGAACAGCACTATAACAATTCCACCGGCGCTATCATGACACTACCGGCAAACATACCAGGCAACACAAAACCAAGGTAGCACAGACAGCCTGCACCAACGTCCTGGTGACAACATTTCCACACCAGAAATTGCCACATTAATGGACTACCATAGTACCTGTCAGACCTGGCCTCAATTTTCACTTAGTTAATAAGCCCCTAAATATGAATGTGGTTAACAGAGAATTATGGTAGACTCTTGATAACAATTAGACAAGATTGTGGCAGGACCTTCCCCTAAGTTTTATTGACCATATTAACACCATTAAAATGAACATATCTACCCATACAGTATGTCTCTATCTCTTTCAGAATCTGCTTACTAGGGTCCCAGAATTTTTTTCTTTAAATCTCTAAACAGTATTTTGCGAATTTCAAGAAGTATCCTGCAGCTCCCCACAAATAGTGGAGGTCTGGCATTACCCAACATGAAATACTACTACTGGGCTGCTCAGTTGGCCTTCTTGTCAGATGGGATGGTTGGTAGCACTCCCGACTGGAATATGTTGGAACGGAAACAGTATGAGGCTGGCTTACTGCAAGGCTACTTGCTGTCCAGATTAGTTGGAGCACCATCTATACTGAAAGGGAACCTCTACATCTGCCGGTTGGTCAGAATTTGGAACAGCACCTACAAATTTATTAACCATTCAATGGGGGTGTTGCAATGGGCTGGGTTAGTAGCTATATGTTAACAGATGAAGGACTATAATATCCCCATGCATTAGGCACTATTAAAATGGAGTATGAAAGGGCTTAGATACATAAGGAATTTATGAGGTGGTATGCTGAAATTGTTCTCTATGATAAAGGAGGAATTTACTTTGCAGACAGGTGATTTTTTTTGCCTTCCTGCATGTCAGGCAATTTTTTTCAGACATCTGAATTACAATATCTCCTACTGAGGAAATTATTTTTCGTCCTCAACCTGGCTCCCATCCTTTGACTGGCCTTTAAAATCTGCTTTTTGGGGCAGCTCCTGTGTCACAGAACAAGGTGCAGGATTGCTGGAGTGATGATTTGAATATCGTCCTGGGCCGAGGGGACTGGAAATTTACAATTAAACAAGTTCACATGAGTTCTAGCTTCAGTAGATTAAGAAGAATCTAATACAAGTTCTTTTACAGACAATATCAAACACCGGTTCAGTTGCACCAATACAGATCTTCCTTCAACCCTAGCTGCCCTAAGTGCTTGGTTGCTGATGGTGATTTCCTCCATATGGCTCTGACATGTAATAAGGTGGCATCATTCTGATAAGAGATGCATAACATTATGGGAAAGTTATTGTGTTGTAATATATGGATAGTGAAAATAATACCCCCAAAATACATACAAAAAATTCCTTGTAATACAGTAGTTAGTCCCATAATAGTATACTTCCGGTCCTCGTAATAGTATAGTTGGGATTACCGATGTGACTACTGCGTGAACCGAGTTTTGTTTCTTTTTTTTTGTGAGAGAAACATGCGGAATGGGACTGGGAGTGGGAGCAGGAGTGGGGGTGGTGTGAGCGAGGCGAGCGACACTAGGGAGTCTTACTAACGCTGCAGAACCCATGGCCTTGATACACAACAGGCACAAGTAAGAAATTAAAATTCTTTGCATCCTATATTACAAAAAATAAATAGGTTCTGAGGTTAAGCAGAAATTTATTCGATTGGGATAAGAAACCCCGAGCCCTGAGGTTTCTTGTATCCCAGAACCGCTCCATGGAATTACTGCCTTGTAATACACCAGAACCTATCTATTATTCTATTTGTAAACTGCCTTGCTGCTCTTCAGAGTTGATGTTAGGTATAGGGGATCTCCAGCCTATTAATACAAGAGGTGGGGTAAACAGTCGCCTATGGGCTATAGCCCTGAATAATGCCAGAAAAACTGTTGCACAGAACTGGCTAAGCTCTTTGCCTCCAACAGTGACTCACTGGCAAAATAATATGTCATTTTATATGAAATTGGAAAGTTATCACCTCAATGCTAAGGGCCAGGGGCTTTTATTCCAGCAAATTTGGGATCCTCTGTTACATGCCATCAGTAACAACTAAATTTTAATGCAACTGTACTATGATATTCAATACCTACATATTCATATTTGGATTTAATTGTGTTTTGTAGAATATGAAAATGGACCTTAGTGACATGCTATGTTTATGAACGTCCATAACTGTGCTTGTCTGCTTTCTAGATCATAATGTATCAGTTTTGGATTGTGAATGTTTATGATGTTCACTGTCACTACATAACGATGCCATGTTACTTTGTGCTTGTGTGATCTGCAGTACCTCAATAAAATCTGTTTACAAAAAAATTCCCAGTGAGAATGTCAAGTCCAGAGTGTGTCCATGTTGATGTGTTCCAGAGGCAACGGCCTGTGCTAGTCCCAGTGAGGACATCAACTGGAGGATTTGTCCAAAATGCAAGGATTCATCATCGACCCTAGCATTGAAGTCCCCCAGCGCTAACAATTTGGAGCCATCCTACACCTGTTTGACCATGAAGTCCAACTACTGTAAGAAGTCACTCCTGTATCCCAGAGGATGAATATATGAGAATGATCTTACTAATAACACCCAGAGCACATCTAACTGTCACATATTCAAAGGACCTGAAAATTCCCATGGAGAGTGCAGTGTGTCCCAAAGTTCAAGTTCAAGTTCAAGTTCAAGTTTATTCCAGGAAAACTCCATTGAGCAAGCTCATTCACAAGGAGGTCCTGTGACATAAACACTTAAAGTACAAACACAGATAGGTAATAACAGTATATACATGAAATACACATTACATGATACAGGCTGGATTTACATACAAGGGTACCACATAGGGTGACCGCAGGTGGTAAACATTTATATGAGACAGGGAAGCGACTTATAGGTTGCATACTGATAAATGAAACATGATGACTGGTGTGATTTGATTTAATCAAATCAAATCAAATCAAATATACAGTATTTTGGCAGCTAGAACAAACAACAGTCTACAGCTGATATGGGAGGGAGGAGAGATTTGATAGAGTAGCAGTGGAGCGTAAGCAAAGATAAAGCCAGGAGTAGAAGGGGAAGGGGAAAGCAGTTAATATGACAAATCAATTATACCTTACCAGTGGATAAATATGGCACACGTGGGGAAGGAAGAGACTTAATGACAGTTGCAGGTGTCTTTTATTTTGGCTGAACTTAGCAATTTGTAGAAGTTTATTGAAACTGTGCTAGTTAGTTTCAGTACGGTTTGTAATTGGTTCCAAATGGAGGGGAAGGGCATATGCAATAGCACATTTACCAAAGGAAGTCCACGTCCTTGGTATGTCAAGCATAATAAAGTCAGATTTTCTTAACAAGTATGCACTATGTGAGATACTAATAAGGGAAGAGAGATAGCTTGGCAATTTCTGCAGGAGCAGTTTAAGAGTCCATAGCCCAGCATGGAGCAGGGGTCTAGTAGTAAGGGATGTCCAACCAACAGCTGCATATAAGTCACAGTGGTGCGAATGGTAAGGGGAGTTGGTAATGAACTGTAACGCACGGTGATAAAGGATGTCCAGTTTACTTAGATTTGCAAGAGAGGTGGAGGAATAGATTACATCGCCATGGTTGAGTAGGGGGAGAAAAGTGGCCTGTACAAGCTTGTTTCGAGTTTCAAGGGGGAAAAGGGGCCTATTTCTGTAGAAGAAACCTAACCTTGCTTTTAACCTTCTAGAGACATCTTCGATGTGGTCACTGAAAGATAATTTATTGTCGATCCAGATACCTAGATATTTAAATTTGGTTACAACTTCCAGAGGCTCGTTTAGCGTGGTGACAATGAAGTCTTGGGCAAGAGTATTGGGGGGGCCTGAGACAGCACTGCGGGAGAATATCATCGCTTTAGTCTTCTTGGCATTGAGCAGAAGATTTGCCTTTATTAAATTATGTTCAAATTGTGCGAAGTCCGCTTGAAGCACTCCCTTGACTTCAGATAACGATGAGCCAGAAGTATACAACACAGTATAATCTGCAAAAAAGTGCAGATTGGACGTAGATATGTTAGCATCTAAGTCATTGATGTACAGAGAAAACAAGATAGGGCCTAAGATGGATCCTTCGGGGACTCCTCTTGCAACTGGCAAGGCAGCAGAAAAAAAGCCTTCCGCCTTTACTTTTTGGAATCTTCCAGTTAGGTAGCTAGAGAACACTGGGTGGTATGGTATGTGGCATCCAACTTTGCAAGGCAATTGACTAATAGTTTGTGATCAACAGTATCAAAAGCTTTGCTGAGGTCCAAAAAGACTGCACCAGTTACCTTCTTAGCATCTATAGCAGAGATCCAATCATTGGTTACTTTTGCTAGTGCAGTGATTGTGCTATGATTAGCCCGGAAGCCAGATTGAGCTGGGTTAATGAGAGAAAGGTTTCAAGTGAGATTTTAACTGAATATGGATCAGTTTTTCGAGAACTTTAGAAAGGATAGGCAATATGGAGATAGGCCTATAGTTGTTTACATCGCATGGGTCACCAGATTTAAATAGAGGGAGGATATGTGCTGATTTCCAGCAGAACGGCACAGCAGCAGATGTAATGGAAAGATTGAAGATGTGGAGAATGGGGCAGTGAGATGGGCATAGTCTGACCTTAGGAAAAAAGGGTTCCAAGCCATACGTCCCTCGCTTTTTGGTGTCTAAGTTAAGAGAATCTTCTACTTCTTTATAAGTTATTTCGTGCAGTTGGAAGGGACTGGGTGCAGGACTAGATGTGGCGGGAGGGTATGCTGGCTCACCGCAGCACCAGCATAAGGTGATGAGTCAAAGCTAATCCAGCTGTGGCAAAGTGGGAGTTAAGTTCCTCCAGGATTAAGGACTTGTTTTCCACAATCTTGCCACTTCATGATTATCTTTGTTGGGACAGAGGGGCTACAATATCCTTCTATAGCTTTGATAGTCTTCCATATTTTATGAGGGTTACCTTTGCTTGTTCGAGAGTAGAAATATAATAGTTAGCTTTAGCAGAGCGAAGTTTTTTCACACAGTTATTCCTGGCTGTTCTAAAGGCCTGCCAATCTGAAGATTCTTTGGAATGTCTAGCTTTAGCCCAGAGCTTATCTCGAGCTATAAGGGCTGCCTTGAGATCCGAGGTGAACCAGGGATTGGAATTGTTCTGTACCCTTACTTTGATGAAAGGGGCATGCTTATTTATTATTGTAGTGAGTTTGTCATTAAGGATGCAAGCTGCCTTGTTGACATCTTTGGCTAGGTAAAGATCTTGCCATCTGATCATGCTCAGGTCAGATAGGAAGTTTACTGCACTGAATTTGCGAAAGGATCTTTTTGTTATAAAGATGGGTTGCGGCCGGGCCTTAATTTGAGATCTTATGCAAGCAACAATTCCATGATCGCTCATGTCGTTGTGAAACACTGCCAAATGAGATATTTTGTGTGGATGGGTGGTTAGTACCACATCTAGAATGGAACTGTTGGCAGTATTTAGAGTGTTGTTCCTAGTAGGTTCTCTGACTAATTGCCCAAGACCTAGCTCATCACAAAGGGATTTGAGGCCATGTGATTTAGGTGACAGCCAGTCCATATTTAGATCTCCTAGAAATATTGTTTCAGTTTTTGCATCTACGAACATGGATTTCAAAAGATTAAGGACTTCATCACCACCAGATGGGGGTCTATAGCCACCTAGGATAGTGATACATTCCAAGGAGGGGAGATGAAGGGTCAGCAAAACTAACTCAAATTCCTTGGCTAGAGATTTGCAACTAATATTGGTGACCAAGTACTTAGATTTGGCATAGATAACCACACCCCCACCTCTAGACTCTCTATCTGCTCTAAATAAATTGTAGCCCTGCAGTGATATTTGTTGATCAGTGTTTGTCTTTTTTAACCACGACTCAGTAATTATGATAAGGTCTGGGTTAACGTGTGCAGCCCAGGCTTGCAGCTGTACAAGTTTTTTAGGCAGGCTAAAATGTTGACCATCATCATTTTGAGACCTGTGGCCTCAGCAAAATCGATAGGCGAGGTAAAGTTGTGGGGGGGGGGCAGGGTTGAGCTCCACATTTCCTGAGCAGAGAAGAAGCAGAAGTATAACTTTCTTTAAGGAGCTTATAAGAATGGAGACTGCTTTTTTATTTCTTTGCCGCAACCCATATCGTGATGCGCAAGAGGCGGCGCCACTGTAATGACAGTTGATTATGATCAATGTAAGTGCTTGGGTAGACATAGGTGAGGACAGTAGCAAAGGGGTGTAGGCTAACCGGGGGGAATAGGCTAAAAGGGGAGAGGAGAATGACAGAGTGCCTGCACGGTAGACTGTTATAACATTAGGTATTGATAAGGTACATTGGAGAACTGAATTGCATTGAGGTACTTCGAATTGCACTGTATTGCTTAAAACTCTGCACCTTAGGAGCAATAAAAAGACAATAAGGAGAGCCATGGTCCCAGATTGAGTGGTCTCGTGATTTGTATTAGTGCAATATTTTCTAGGAAAGAAATTTGCCCACCTAGGTACCCATTTAAAACCTAGATGAGAAAATACAGCAGAAAGGGGAACAAGGAGATCAGGAGCAGCTTAGTTAGTGGCCATCCACCCTTCAGACTCAAGTCCCCTTGTAGCAGAACCGGGAAAGAAGTAGAATGATAATGCAGGCCATATTGCCCATGAAAAGAATACAGTGATTTATGTAGAAGACCAAGAATCCCTCTAGTGGCAGGTCTGTATAACCTGCTAATGGAAAACAAGCCACTTAAAAAAAAAAAAAGGTAGTTAGACTTATCAGAGCCAAGGCAGAGTGCTTGGATGGGGTGCTGCAGGAATAGCAGTCAGACAGAAGAGGTGTAAGCAATTTAAAACAGTAGTAGAAATTACAATAAAGCTAATACAGTAGAAAAACTCCTAATAACACAGTAGAAATGTGCTTAGTTCTATGGAAAGTCTAACAAAGTGCCAGGTGTCTATAGCAGGGGAAAACTCCTGCCAATCAGAGTGGGTTTGCTGGAATCACCCGTGTTCTGATTGGCTGCGCTGTCCCGTACCTTCCAAGGAGCTGCAGGCGGGTGTCCTGGTCTTGGTCGGTGGCTGGCTGGGTGCCGTCCGACCGTGGGTGAGCTGGAACAGCCCTGTTCAGGGACAAGCAGCTAGAGAGAAGAAGACAGAGCAGGTCTTAAATAGCATAGAGGTAAAGGGGGTTAGATTTGAGCAGTTTAGTAAGACAAAAGGTAGTTAGACTTATCGGAGCCAAGGCAGAGTGCATGGATGTGGGCGGGCGCTGCAGGAATAGCAGTCAGACAGAAGAGGTGTAAGCAATTTAAAACAGTAGTAGAAATTACAATCCAGCTAATACAGTAGAAAAACTCCTAATAACAAAGTAGAAATGTGCTTAGTTCTATGGAAAGTCTAACAAAGTGCCAGGTGTCTATAGCAGGGGAAAACTCCTGCCAATCAGAGTGGGTTTGCTGGAATCACCCGTGTTCTGATTGGCTGCGCTGTCCCGTACCTTCCAAGGAGCTGCAGGCGGGTGTCCTGGTCTTGGTCGGTGGCAGGCTGGGTGCCGGCCCACCGTGGGTGAGCTGGAACAGCCCTGTTCAGGGACAAGCAGCTAGAGAGAAGAAGACAGAGCAGGTCTTAAATAGCATAGAGGTAAAGGGGGTTAGATTTGAGCAGTTTAGTAAGACATAAGGTAGTTAGACTTATCGGAGCCAAGGCAGAGTGCTTGGATGGGTGGGGGTGCTGCAGGAATAGTTGTCAGACAGAAGAGGTGTAAGCAATTTAAAACAGTAGTAGAAATTACAATCCAGCTCATACAGTAGAAAAACTCCTAATAACAAAGTAGAAATATGCTTAGTTCTATGGAAAGTCTAACAAAGTGCCAGGTGTCTATAGCAGAGGAAAACTCCTGCCAATCAGAGTGGGTTTGCTGGAAGCACCCGTGTTCGATTGGCTGCGCTGTCCCGTACCTTCCAAGGAGCTGCAGGTGGGTGTCCTGGTCTTGGTCGGTGGCTGGCTGGGTGCCGGCCGACCGTGGGTGAGCTGGAACAGCCCTGTTCAGGGACAAGCAGCTAGAGAGAAGAAGACAGAGCAGGTCTTAAATAGCATAGAGGTAAAGGGGGTAAGATTTGAGCAGTTTAGTAAGACAAAAGGTAGTTAGACTAATCGGAGCCAAGGCAGAGTGCTTGGATGGGGGGGCGCTGCAGGAATAGCAGTCAGACAGAAGAGGTGTAAGCAATTTAAAACAGTAGTAGAAATTACAATCCAGCTAATACAGTAGAAAAACTCCTAATAACACAGTAGAAATGTGCTTAGTTCTATGGAAAGTCTAACAACGTGCCAGGTGTCTATAGCAGGGGAAAACTCCTGCCAATCAGAGTGGGTTTGCTGGAAGCACCCGTGTTCCGATTGGCTGCGCTGTCCCGTACCTTCCAAGGAGCTGCAGACGGGTGTCCTGGTCTTGGTCGGTGGCTGGCTGGGTGCCGGCCGACCGTGGGTGAGCTGGAACAGCTCTGTTCAGGGACAAGCAGCTAGAGAGAAGAAGACAGAGCAGGTCTTAAATAGCATAGAGGTAAAGGGGGTTAGATTTGAGCAGTTTAGTAAGACAAAAGGTAGTTAGACTTATCGGAGCCAAGGCAGAGTGCTTGGATGGGGGCTGCAGGAATAGCAGTCAGACAGAAGAGGTGTAAGCAATTTAAAACAGTAGTAGAAATTACAATCCAGCTAATACAGTAGAAAAACTCCTAATAACAAAGTAGAAATGTGCTTAGTTCTTTGGAAAGTCTAACAAAGTGCCAGGTGTCTATAGCAGGGGAAAACTCCTGCCAATCAGAGTGGGTTTGCTGGAAGCACCAGTGTTCTGATTGGCTGCGCTGTCCCGTACCTTCCAAGGAGCTGCAGGCGGGTGTCCTGGTCTTGGTCGGTGGCTGGCTGGGTGCCGGCCGACCGTGGGTGAGCTGGAACAGCCCTGTTCAGGGACAAGCAGCTAGAGAGAAGAAGACAGAGCAGGTCTTAAATAGCATAGAGGTAAAGGGGTTAGATTTGAGCAGTTTAGTAATACAAAAGGTAGTTAGACTTATGGGAGCCAAGGCAGAGTGCCTGGATGGGGGGTGCTGCAGGAATAGCAGTCAGACAGAAGAGGTGTAAGCAATTTAAAACAGTAGTAGAAATTACAATCCAGCTAATACAGTAGGAAAACTCCTAATAACAAAGTAGAAATGTGCTTAGTTCTATGGAAAGTCTAACAAAGTGCCAGGTGTCTATAGCAGGGGAAAACTCCTGCCAATCAGAGTGGGTTTGCTGGAAGCACCCGTGTTCTGATTGGCTGCGCTGTCCCGTACCTTCCAAGGAGCTGCAGGCGGGTGTCCTGGTCTTGGTCGGTGGCTGGCTGGGTGCCGGCCGACCATGGGTGAGCTGGAACAGCCCTGTTCAGGGACAAGCAGCTAGAGAGAAGAAGACAGAGCAGGTCTTAAATAGCATAGAGGTAAAGGGGTTAGATTTGAGCAGTTTAGTAAGACATAAGGTAGTTAGACTTATCGGAGCCAAGGCAGAGTGCTTGGATGGGGGGGTGCTGCAGGAATAGTTGTCAGACAGAAGAGGTGTAAGCAATTTAAAACAGTAGTAGAAATTACAATCCAGCTCATACAGTAGAAAAACTCCTAATAACAAAGTAGAAATGTGCTTAGTTCTATGGAAAGTCTAACAAAGTGCCAGGTGTCTATAGCAGGGGAAAACTCCTGCCAATCAGAGTGGGTTTGCTGGAAGCACCCGTGTTCTGATTGGCGGCGCTGTCCCGTACCTTCCAAGGAGCTGCAGGCGGGTGTCCTGGTCTTGGTCAGTGGCAGGCTAGGTGCCGGCCCACCGTGGGTGAGCTGGAACAGCCCTGTTCAGGGACAAGCAGCTAGAGAGAAGAAGACAGAGCAGGTCTTAAATAGCATAGAGGTAAAGGGGGTTAGATTTGAGCAGTTTGGTAAGACAAAAGGTAGTTAGACTTATCGGAGCAAGGCAGAGTTCTTGGATGGGCGCTGCAGGAATAGCAGTCAGACAGAAGAGGTGTAAGCAATTTAAAACAGTAGTAGAAATTACAATCCAGCTAATACAGTAGAAAAAATCCTAATAAGACAGTAGAAATGTGCTTAGTTCTATGGAAAGTCTAACAAAGTGCCAGGTATCTATAGCAGGGGAAAACTTCTGCCAATCAGAGTGGGTTTGCTGGAAGCACCCATGTTCCGATTGGCTGCGCTGTCCTGTACCTTCCAAGAAGCTGCAGGTGGGTGTCCTGGTCTTGGTCGGTTGCTGGCTGGGTGCCGGCTGACCGTGGGTGAGCTGGAACAGCCCTGTTCAGGGACAAGCAGCTAGAGAGAAGAAGACAGAGCAGGTCTTAAATAGCATAGAGGTAAAGGGGGTAAGATTTGAGCAGTTAAGTAAGACAAAAGGTAGTTAGACTTATCGGAGCCAAGGCAGAGTGCTTGGATGGGAGGGGCACTGCAGGAATAGCAGTCAGACAGAAGAGGTGTAAGCAACTTGAAACAGTAGTAGAAATTACAATCCTGCTAATACAGTAGAAAAACTCCTAATAACAAAGTAGAAATGTGCTTAGTTCTATGGAAAGTCTAACAAAGTGCCAGGTGTCTATAGCAGGGGAAAACTCCTGCCAATCAGAGTGGGTTTGCTGGAAGCACCCGTTTCGATTGGCTGCGCTGTCCCCTGTACCTTCCAAGGAGCTGCAGGCGGGTGTCCTGGTCTTGGTCGGTGGCTGGCTGGGTGCCGGCCGACCGTGGGTGAGCTGGAACAGCCCTGTTCAGGGACAAGCAGCTAGAGAGAAGAAGACAGAGCAGGTCTTAAATAGCATAGAGGCAAAGGGGGTTAGATTTGAGCAGTTTAGTAAGACAAAAGGTAGTTAGACTTATCGGAGCCAAAGCAGAGTGCTTGGATGGGCGCTGCAGGAATAGCAGTCAGACAGAAGAGGTGTATGCAATTTAAAACAGTAGTAGAAATTACAATCCAGCTAATACAGTAGAAAAACTCCTAATAACAGAGTAGAAATGTGCTTAGTTCTTTGGAAAGTCCAACAATGTGCCAGGTGTCTATAGCAGGGGAAAACTCCTGCCAATCAGAGTGGGTTTGCTGGAAGCACCAGTGTTCTGATTGGCTGCGCTGTCCCGTACCTTCCAAGGAGCTGCTGGCGGGTGTCCTGGTTTTGGTCGGTGGCTGGCTGGGTGCCGGCCGACCGTGGGTGAGCTGGAACAGCCCTGTTCAGGGACAAGCAGCTAGAGAGAAGAAGACAGAGCAGGTCTTAAATAGCATAGAGGTAAAGGGGGTTAGATTTGAGCAGTTTAGTAAGACAAAAGGTAGTTAGACTTATCGGAGGAAAGGCAGAGTTCTTGGATGGGGGGCGCTGCAGGAATAGCAGTCAGACAGAAGAGGTGTAAGCAATTTAAAACAGTAGTAGAAATTACAATCCAGCTAATACAGTAGAAAAACTCCTAGTAAGACAGTAGAAATGTGCTTAGTTCTATGGAAAGTCTAACAAAGTGCCAGGTATCTATAGCAGGGGAAAACTTCTGCCAATCAGAGTGGGTTTGCTGGAAGCACCCGTGTTCGATTGGCTGCGCTGTCCTGTACCTTCCAAGGAGCTGCAGGTGGGTGTCCTGGTCTTGGTCGGTGGCTGGCTGGGTGCCGGCTGACCGTGGGTGAGCTGGAACAGCCCTGTTCAGGGACAAGCAGCTAGAGAGAAGAAGACAGAGCAGGTCTTAAATAGCATAGAGGTAAAGGGGTAAGATTTGAGCAGTTAAGTAAGACAAAAGGTAGTTAGACTTATCGGAGCCAAGGCAGAGTGCTTGGATGGGAGGGGCACTGCAGGAATAGCAGTCAGACAGAAGAGGTGTAAGCAACTTGAAACAGTAGTAGAAATTACAATCCTGCTAATACAGTAGAAAAACTCCTAATAACAAAGTAGAAATGTGCTTAGTTCTATGGAAAGTCTAACAAAGTGCCAGAATTAATACTATGAGGAAAGAAACTCCAGCCAATCAGGTGGGTTTGCTGGAAGCACCCGTTTTCCGATTGGCTGCGCTGTCCCATACCTTCCAAGGAGCTGCAGGCGGGTGTCCTGGTCTTGGTCGGTGGCTGGCTGGGTGCCGGCCGACCGTGGGTGAGCTGGAACAGCCCTGTTCAGGGACAAGCAGCTAGAGAGAAGAAGACAGAGCAGGTCTTAAATAGCATAGAGGTAAAGGGGTTAGATTTGAGCAGTTTAGTAAGACAAAAGGTAGTTAGACTTATCGGAACCAAGGCAGAGTGCTTGGATGGGGGCACTGCAGGAATAGCAGTCAGACAGAAGAGGTGTAAGCAATTTAAAACAGTAGTAGAAATTACAATCCAGCTAATACAGTAGAAAAACTCCTAATAACAGAGTAGAAATGTGCTTAGTTCTATGGAAAGTCTAACAAAGTGCCAGGTGTCTATAGCAGGGGAAAACTCCTGCCAATCAGAGTGGGTTTGCTGGAAGCACCCGTGTTCTGATTGGCTGCGCTGTCCCGTACCTTCCAAGGAGCTGCAGGCGGGTGTCCTGGTCTTGGTCAGTGGCAGGCTGGGTGCCGGCCCACCGTGGGTGAGCTGGAACAGCCCTGTTCAGGGACAAGCAGCTAGAGAGAAGAGGACAGAGCAGGTCTTAAATAGCATAGAGGTAAAGGGGGTTAGATTTGAGCAGTTTAGTAAGACAAAAGTTAGTTAGACTTATCGGAGCCAAGGCAGAGTGCTTGGATGGGGGTGCTGCAGGAATAGTTGTCAGACAGAAGAGGTGTAAGCAATTTAAAACAGTAGTAGAAATTACAATCCAGCTAATACAGTAGAAAAACTCCTAATAACAAAATAGAAATGTGCTTAGTTCTATGGAAAGTCTAACAAAGTGCCAGGTGTCTATAGCAGGGGAAAACTCCTGCCAATCAGAGTGGGTTTGCTGGAAGCACCCGTGTTCTGATTGGCGGCGCTGTCCCGTACCTTCCATGGAGCTGCAGGCGGGTGTCCTGGTCTTGGTCGGTGGCAGGCTGGGTGCCGCGCCCTGTGGGTGACACTGGAACAGCTCTGTTCAGGGACAAGCAGCTAGAGAGAAGAAGACAGAGCAGGTCTTAAATAGCATAGAGGTAAAGGGGGTAAGATTTGAGCAGTTAAGTAAGACAAAAGGTAGTTAGACTTATCGGAGCCAAGGCAGAGTGCTTGGATGGGGGGGGGCTGCAGGAATAGCAGTCAGACAGAAGAGGTGTAAGCAATTTAAAACAGTAGTAGAAATTACAATCCTGCTAATACAGTAGAAAAACTCCTAATAACAAAGTAGAAATGTGCTTAGTTCTATGGAAAGTCTAACAAAGTGCCAGGTGTCTATAGCAGGGAAAACTCCTGCCAATCAGAGTGGGTTTGCTGGAAGCACCCGTGTTCTGATTGGCTGCGCTGTCCCGTACCTTCCAAGGAGCTGCAGGCGGGTGTCCTGGTCTTGGTCGGTGGCTGGCTGGGTGCCGGCTGACCGTGGGTGAGCTGGAACAGCCCTGTTCAGGGACAAGCAGCTAGAGAGAAGAAGACAGAGCAGGTCTTAAATAGCATAGAGGTAAAGGGTGTTAGATTTGAGCAGTTTAGTAAGACAAAAAGTAGTTAGATTTATCGGAGCCAAGGCTGAGTGCTTGGATGGGGGTGGCGCTGCAGGAATAGCAGTCAGACAGAAGAGGTTTAAGCAACTTAAAACAGTAGTAGAAATTACAATCCTGCTAATACAGTAGAAAAACTCTTAATAACAAAGTAGAAATGTGCTTAGTTCTATGGAAAGTCTAACAAAGTGCCAGGTGTCTATAGCAGGGGAAAACTCCTGCCAATCAGAATGGGTTTGCTGGAAGCACCCTTGTTCCGATTGGCTGCGCTGTCCCGTACCTTCCAAAGAGCTGCAGGCGGGTGTCATGGTCTTGGTCGGTGGCTGGCTGGGTGCCGGCCGACCGTGGGTGAGCTGGAACAGCCCTGTTCAGGGACAAGCAGCTAGAGAGAAGAAGACAGAGCAGGTCTTAAATAGCATAGAGGTAAAGGGGGTTAGATTTGAGCAGTTTAGTAAGACAAAAGGTAGTTAGACTTAACGGAGCCAAGGCAGAGTGCTTGGATGGGGGGGCGCTGCAGGAATAGCAGTCAGACAGAAGAGGTGTAAGCAATCTAAAACAGTAGTAGAAATTACAATCCAGCTAATACAGTAGAAAAATTCCTAATAACAAAGTAGAAATGTGCTTAGTTCTGTGGAAAGTCTAACAAAGTGCCAGGTGTCTATAGCGAGGGAAAACTCCTGCCAATCAGAGTGGGTTTGCTGGAAGCACCCGTGTTCCGATTGGCTGCGCTCTCCTGTACCTTCCAAGGAGCTGCAGGCGGGTGTCCTGGTCTTGGTCGGTGGCTGGCTGGGTGCCGGCCGACTGTGGGTGAGCTGGAAAAGCCCTGTTCAGGGTCAAGCAGCTTCCAAGGAGCTGCAGGCGGGTGTCCTGGTCTTGGTCGGTGGCTGGCTGGGTGCCGGCCGACCGTGGGTCAGCTGGAACAGACCTGTTCAGGGACAAGCAGCTTCCAAGGAGCTGCAGGCGGGTGTCCTGGTCTTGGTCGGTGGCAGGCTGGGTGCCGGCCCACCGTGGGTGAGCTAGAACAGCCCTTTTCAGGGACAAGCAGCTAGAGAGAAGAAGACAGAGCAGGTCTTAAATAGCATAGAGGTAAAGGGGGTTAGATTTGAGCAGTTTAGTAAGACAAAAGGTAGTTAGACTTATCGGAGGCAAGGCAGAGTTCTTGGATGGGGGGGTGCTGCAGGAATAGCAGTCAGACAGAAGAGGTGTAAGCAATTTAAAACAGTAGTAGAAATTACAATCCAGCTAATTCAGTAGAAAAACTCCTAATAACACAGTAGAAATGTGCTTAGTTCTATGGAAAGTCTAACAAAGTGCCAGGTATCTTTAGCAGGGGAAAACTCCTGCCAATCAGAGTGGGTTTGCTGGAAGCACCTGTGTTCCGATTGGCTGCGCTGTCCTGTACCTTCCAAGAAGCTGCAGGTGGGTGTCGTGGTCTTGGTCGGTTGCTGGCTGGGTGCCGGCTGACCGTGGGTGAGCTGGAACAGCCCTGTTCAGGGACAAGCAGCTAGAGAGAAGAAGACAGAGCAGGTCTTAAATAGCATAGAGATAAAGGGGGTTAGATTTGAGCAGTTAAGTAAGACAAAAGGTAGCTAGACTTATCGGAGCCAAGGCAGAGTGCTTGGATTTGGGGGGCGCTGCAGGAATAGCAGTCAGACAGAAGAGGTGTAAGCAACTTAAAACAGTAGTAGAAATTACAATCCTGCTAATACAGTAGAAAAACTCCTAATAACAAAGTAGAAATGTGCTTAGTTCTATGGAAAGTCTAACAAAGTGCCAGGTGTCTATAGCAGGGGAAAACTCCTGCCAATCAGAATGTTTTTGCTGGAAGCACCCATGTTCCGATTGGCTGCGCTGTCCCGTACCTTCCAAAGAGCTGCAGGCGGGTGTCCTGGTCTTGATCGGTGGCTGGCTGGGTGCCGGCCGACCGTGGGTGAGCTGGAACAGCCCTGTTCAGGGACAAGCAGCTAGAGAGAAGAAGACAGAGCAGGTCTTAAATAGCATAGAGGTAAAGGGGGTTAGATTTGAGCAGTTTAGTAAGACAAAAGGTAGTTAGACTTACCGGAGCCAAGGCAGAGTGCTTGGATGGGGGTGGGCGCTGCAGGAATAGCAGTCAGACAGAAGAGGTGTAAGCAACTTAAAACAGTAGTAGAAATTACAATCCAGCTAATACAGTAGAAAAACTCCTAATAATAAAGTAGAAATGTGCTTAGTTCTATGGAAAGTCTAACAAAGTGCCAGGTGTCTATAGCAGGGGAAAACTCCTGCCAATCAGAGTGGGTTTGCTGGAAGCACCCGTTTTCCGATTGGCTGCGCTCTCCTGTACCTTCCAAGGAGCTGCAGGCGGGTGTTCTGGTCTTGGTCGGTGGCTGGCTGGGTGCCGGCCGACCGTGGGTGAGCTGGAACAGCCCTGTTTAGGGACAAGCAGCTTCCAAGGAGCTGCAGGCGGGTGTCCTGGTCTTGGTCGGTGGCTGGCTGGGTGCCGGCCGACCGTGGGTGAGCTGGAACAGCCCTGTTCAGGGTCAAGCAGCTTCCAAGGAGCTGAAGGCGGGTGTCCTGGTCTTGGTCGGTGGCTGGCTGGGTGCCGGCCGACCGTGGGTGAGCTGGAACAGACCTGTTCAGGGACAAGCAGCTTCCAAGGAGCTGCAGGCGGGTGTCCTGGTCTTGGTCGGTGGCTGGCTGGGTGCCGGCCGACCGTGGGTGAGCTGGAACAGCCCTGTTCAGGGACAAGCAGCTTCCAAGGAGCTGCAGGCGGGTGTCCTGGTCTTGGTCGGTGGCTGGCTGGGTGCCGGCCGACCGTGGGTGAGCTGGAACAGCCCTGTTCAGGGACAAGCAGCTTCCAAGAAGCTGCAGGCGTTTGTCCTGGTCTTGGTCGGTGGCTGGCTGGGTGCCGGCCATCCGTGGGTGAGCGGGAACAGCCCTGTTCAGGGACAAGCAGCTTCCAATGAGCTTCAGGCGGATGTACTGGTCTTGGTCAGTGGCTGGCTGGGTGCCGGCCGACCGTGGATGAGCTGGAACAGCCCTGTTCAGGGTCAAGCAGCTTCCAAGGAGCTGCAGGCTGGTGTCCTGGTCTTGGTCGGTGGCTGGCTGGGTGCCGGCCGACCGTGGGTGAGCAGGAACAGCCCTGTTCAGGGACAAGCAGCTTCCAAGGAGCTGCTGGCGGGTGTCCTGGTCTTGGTCGGTGGCTGGCTGGGTGCCGGCCGACCGTGGGTAAGCTGGAACAGCCCTGTTCAGGGACAAGCAGCTTCCAAGAAGCTGCAGGTGGGTGTCCTGGTCTTGGTCGGTGGCTGGCTGGGTGCCGGCTGACCGTGGGTGAGCTTTAACAGCCCTGTTCAGGGACAAGCAAAGTGGATTTAAAACAAATGGTCACCCTGCCCCCTCTAAAATCCTTCCTCAGGCAATGCACCACAGAATAACCCAGTGGAACTGACAACTCTAAAACAGGCATGGAGTCATCACCCAACCTGGTCTCTGTGATGAAAGCAGTTTAATCTGGTTCAATTTCAGTTGGTTACCATCTGTATCCCTGCCCCCGGGTCGCCCCTAAAAAAGAGACTTCTAGACTCAGCTGGCCTACCTGGTCAACAAAATTCAATAATAAAACAAGGTCTGCTGAGGAATCCATGATGAAACCCTCCATCACTGTTGTTTTATTCCTCAGTGACCTTGCATTACAAAGAATGGCCCAAAGGGGACTAGTACATCTGGCTGGGCAGATTACTTCCTGCTTAATGACATTTGGCAGAGCCCTGGGGTGGGGAACCAGACAAGGCAGACCCCAGCCCTGATTCTATATTCTCCCTGGCATCTCCTGGATATCACAACCCCAGTCTTCCTCCTAAGCATCATACATAAAACCTAAACTACAAGTATTGCACTGCCCTCAAAGGATCCCCAGTCCCTTGCAGTGGCTGAGAATCTCTGCATGGAGGACTAATGGGGTCCCTTCAAAAGGATGGAACAGCCCGAGGTGGTCAACAGAGTAGATAAGCCTATCTGATTCCAAGCCTTTACAAGGGTCGATCAAAAGGTTCATGCCCTGACAGAAAGAAATTTACTATGAACCTAATATTATTTTCAATGTATAGTTACAATAATATGAATAGAATATGACCTACTAGTATAATGATCAAATATTTTCTTTTGGTGGTACATGCTGGACAAAGTTTGATGGGTGAGGATCATTTGAGAATGGAGAAAACTGAGATCAGAGCAATCATCAAGTGCCTACATATCAAAGGAATGACTCCAATACAAATCCATAAAGATATGGTCAATACGGTTCCATGTCATAATGGCGATCGCAGAACAGCGCTCGCTATTATGGCAAGTGTACATCACCGAAAAGCAAATCGGTGATATACACATGCAGATGAACAAATATCCGGCAAAGGAATTCAATGTTTATGTGGTGGGGCCACAGTGCCCCCATCACAGGGGGGTCTACGTGATAACGGCGAATGCCTAAAGGCGATCGCCGTTATCACTCAGTCAGAGTGCCAAACACATTTTCAGCACTCTGACAACCCTGGCACAACGGCACAATGGCACCAGGACATATTTTTACTACTTTCTGTGGGGGGGCTGCCCCCTGCACCACCTTACTTAAGGATTCTCAACTCCAGGGGGGTGCATGTCGGTGGGAGGGGGTGAAAGTATTAAAAATTAAAAATTGTGGGCCGGGTGCAATAGAAATCACACTAGTGCCTGGACCCAAACCTAGTACCTCAGCCACCCCAGCCATTGCCCAATCACCGATGCCACGCCACAGCTCGACCGACGACTACAGCGCCACCATCTACAGCCTCTCCACCCCCCCAGCCCACATTCGCCATGCTCGCTCCAACTCCCCCGCGTGTGTACATATAGCGACATCCGGTCACCCTACCCGTCAGTCGCCGTGAGTGGATTGCGCGAGGAAGGTGTCGCAATAACGGACGGTGCCCTTCCTCATGTGCCCACTTCACGGGTTACCATCACAGGGGGCTTTGTCACCTGCACCCCACTGATTTTAGGATTACCAACTCCAGAGTGGTGCATGTCGGGGAAGGGACAACACTCAGGAATGCGGTACAAAAGAAACAACAGCCACAAGCAGCGGCAAAAATATCTCCCCGGTCCAGCCCTGAACCCAGTGACTACTGTAGCAGAACCAGCCACCCTCACCACCACACCACATGACTGGCTATGCTGCAGCAGGCACACTCCCCTGCCAAAACCCTCTTCAGTATCCTTCCCCTTATTCTCCTTATCCTTCCCTTCTAGTCACCATCCCTCACTGTTCTATCGCTACCCTTGCAGGGTAGCCCAACATGATAGTGCTGACAATGAATCATTGTTTTTACAGTCGATCATTTTCAGTCACTATCATCACTGGATATCGATCAACACACTTGGGACAGAAGCCCCTTCATATTCAACTGACATGAAATGGACTGCTGAATTTAAGCACTGCAGAAGAAGTGTTGAAGGTGATCCCAGGTCAGGGCTCCCGAGGGAGGTGACCACTGAGGAGAACATTGATGCAGTCTATCAAATGATGAAAGACAAATGAGTAACTATACAGCATTTAGCCAGCACCCTGGGCATCAGTTTTGGGGTAGTACAATCAATCTTGACTAAAACCTTGGGCATGAGCCATGTGTCAGCAAGATGGATGCCAATAGTGTTGACACCCGATCAAAAACCACCCAGAAGGGACATTTCAAGCCAACGTCTTGCACAGTACAAGAGGGATCCAGCAAACGTTATCAGTTGTATTGTAACAATGGATGAAACCTGGTTCACCATTTTGATCCGGAGTCTAAAAAGCAAAGCAAACAATGGAAACATCATGTATCTCCAGTGCCATAGATGTTCAAGCAGGTTGCCTCAAGTGACAAAATCATGGCCTAGGTTTTGTGGGACTCTGAAGGTGTGACCATGATTGATTACAGTATCTTGAAAAAAGAAAGACAATTACTGGCGATGCTGTGCTGAATAACTGCACAAGCTGAGAGAAGCCTTTAAAGCCAAATGCAGTGGAAAATTGAGGCAAGGTGTTTTGCTCCTGCAAGACGATGCTTCACCGCACACAGCTCAGGTTGCACTGGCTGCTGCAACAGAATGTGGGTATGAACTCCTTCCTCACTCACCCTATTCCCCAGATTTTTCTCCTTCAGAGTTTTATCTGTTCCCAAAGCTGAAGGCTGAACTCCATGGAAAGAGATTTGCTAATTACGAAGAGGTGATAGTTGCTGTAGAGGGATTTTCTGGTGGGCCAAGACATCGAATTCTACCACGAGGGCATAACAATGCTAGAATGACACTGTACTAAGTGTATTGAACTGAAAAGAGACTATGTTGAAAGATAAAATAATACTGTGTTCATAATGCATTTGTTTATGTGTCAGGCTGCAGACTTTTTGATCAACCCACATACTGCACCTCCAGCACAAACATAAAACCTAGTAATGTCCAACCCCCAATTAAAATAAATAAACAAACCCATAAACCAACAACTAATGTTGCAAAACTACTCTCCAAAGGAAACGTACACACTTTAACTCACTCACTAAATCCAAGTTACACAGACAGAAATACCCTATTTGTAGCCTGATAGATACCAATGCCAAAAATCAATCATGTTTTTAGAGGAAGTACTGAGTTCAAATCAAAGTCAGGGGGGATCAAATTTGCCAATGGCCATATTTGCCTACCTTTACTGTAGTGGTGGATAAGGCTGCTATGGCACAACCTAACCCAGCTCTCTGAAAATTTGATGTCTTAGACCAATCAGCTCACCCACCTCAGAGGTACTTCCAGATTTGAATCTGAGTCAAGTCACATGCTAAGATATAGGTAAGCCCTCACTGGCCTGGCTTGGATTGAATTTGAGATCAGCTCAGATCATCAAGAATTTGACCTCAAATCAGTCCAAGGTACTTTGCAGTGGAATGGGGCAAACAGACACAAATCTGAAACAGTTTCTTCACTCATAGTGTGCAGCAATAGGATGGGGGGTGGGGGGCATAGTTGTAAGATGTTTGTGTTAATGTTTATACCTCAATGACTATATAATTGGCTAAGCACTGCCTGACTACTAGAAAGAGAAGAACAAGGATGATAGAGAGATTTCATTGCAAAATGGGGTACATTGGAAACTTTTCTAAGTAATAAGTGAAATGCAAGGAAGATTATACATTTTCTGACATTGAATAACTCTGTTATTCCAGAAGGGTCGTAGCTGCATGGCCTTTCTTCCTCCACTCTCAGATTTAGTTTTTTTTTTTTTATTTCTTTGTATCTTAAAATACATTATAATTTCAAGTTAAGCTATTCACATTACAAGTTATACAGCATTTAACTGTTTACGTTAGGAATACCATAACAAATCAATTTCTTATATTTAATTGTTATTAAAAATTTTCATTTGTATAATACAGTCTACAGAGCCAAGTACACACCATGAGGCATATCTCTATGATACAAGGTGTAACAACATTTCCAATAGTTATGCAACTACATTCATGTTACGTATACAGACACCAAATCTTATAGATAGGGCTGTAGGAGGCCGGGCCCGGGATATCCCCGCAACCTAGCACTGTGAATTAGATAGTATGTTGTACTCTAAATTCCAGTGCACATCATGTCAGTTTGCAGATCAAAGGTCCTGGCTGATGGATTCCACAGCCAGGGACCCACGCCTGAACCGTGATGACTGAATTCAAGCAGCCGACCCCACGGCCACTGCCGCCGCCGAGGTTGACTCCTCCTGACCACCCTCCTGGTCCTGGCAGATGGATCCTACAACCAGGGACCCACGCCTGAATGGTGCCAACTAAATTCGAGCTGCCAACCTCATGGCCACTGCCACCACTGCAGAGGCAGAGGCCGAGGCCGACTCCTCATGACCACCCTCCTGGTCCCACCTGATAGATCCCACAGCCAGGGACCACCACCTGAATGGTATCGATTGAATTCGAGCCGCCGACCCTACGGCCGCTGCCGCTGCCCAAGCCAACTCCTCCTGACCGCCCTCCTGGTCCTGGCTGACGGATCCACAGTAGGGTTGCCACCTGTTCTGATTTTTGCAGGACAGTCCTGATTTGGGCAGCTGTGTCCTGCAAGAAAAACAGGAAACATACTGCATGTCCTGACTTTATTAGAAAAAATATTTTCAAACTTTCTACTAAATGTTGCAGAAAACTGTAATACCTTAACTAAGATACCTTAAAGTGATTAGAAACAATAGAAGCAACCAAGAAACTACAATACTTAGCGTTAATTCTAATTATATACAGAAAACAAGTCTGTTGCATTAGCCAAGGTTACGTACTGTCCTGCGAAAAATCATGTTTCAGTAAGAAATGTCCCACTTTGGGCTTTTTAAAAGGTGGTAACCCTAATCCACAGACAGGTACTACCACTTCCACTTTCTTAAAGCTAGCTCAAGCCAGGAGCCTCTGATTGATGTGGCGTTCTTGGAGGCCATGTGCCATTGGATACTTTGCTCCCAAGGCCCAATCTGATTAGTGCGCCTTACCCCATAGACTTAAAACTGATCATTTGAGCTTCTGTCTGGACTGAAAGTGAAGCTAAGCCTCAGGGTTTTTGACTAACTATCTGCTTATTTTACTGCTAGCCTAATACAGTCCATTTGTCTTAAAGGTAACTCGTTGATTCTCTGCCTACTTTGACCTCACTGCTTTGGTTATTACTGCTTAACAACTTAGCCTGCACTTTGATGTGCTTATTGTTAATTATTGTTTTCCCTGTTTTTCTGCTCATACCTGCCTGTTGTAAATCTCTCCTCTCCCCTGTACCATACCTATTTTTTCTCAGCCCCTCTGAGGTCTCTGTGCTCTCATCCCACTGCCCCGGAAGCTCTCCTTAATTCCTATTTTAACTTTTTTTGTCAACCAAATTTTCCCTCTGTCTGCTACCCTTCCCCCATCTCCCTGCTACCTAGCACATCATCGACTTACATTCACTCCCACTACCCTTTATCTCTGCTGACCCCACCCCAGCCATTTTCAAGTCAGCCTGCCTTTGTGTTTCCTCTTCCCACCCCCAACCCTGCCAATGATCCTGATGCTAGCCACCTGCCCCTGTTCCTATTGCCATTATATTATTACTTGTGTTTCTTCCTCTTCCCTCAGGGACCCGCACCTGAATGGAGCTGACTGAATTCGAGCAGCTGACTCCACAGCTACTGCAACCACCAATGCCGACTCCTCCTGACTGCCCTCCTGGTCCCAGCTGATGGATCCCACAGCCCAGTACTACCGCTTCCACTTTCTTGAAGCCAGCTCGAGCCAGGAGCCTCTGATTGGTGCGGCATTCTTGGAGGCCGTGTCCCATTGGATACTTTGCTCCCAAGGCCCAATCTGATAGGTGCGCCTTTCCCCATAGACTTAAAACTGGTCTTTTGAGCTGCTGTCTGGTCTGAAAGCAAGCTAAGCCTCAGGTTTTCTCCTCCACCCCAACCCCCAGATCCCTATAAATATTCAAACGTTCCCACCCCTCGGCGACTCCCTGATCCCATTGGCTAATTACAACCCTGCTTTCTTGAATACCTGTCCATGGCAATCTGACCCCTCCTCGCCTACTTTTATTTCTTCAGTACAACAGTAGGCAGCCCTCTAGTGATATCTCCTTTTCCTGTTTCTCTCCTGATTTCTTGACAGTCCCCAGGCCTGCAAAAATAAATCTACAGATGATTTTACTCATTCTAATAACCACTACAGCTCTCCTACCTCTATCCCTGCCTTCTTCCCCTGTGCCCCCCACCCCTACTTTCCTGCCTAATGAATACTTTTTCTCCAACCTTCTCTTACTGCCCACTCTCCGATTTGATCTTTGACCACTACTAATAAATAGGGTATGGATTCACTTGTCTGCCTATGCCTTAAAAATCTATCCCCTGCACACTAACGCCATCTGCCCTTATGTGAGACGTAAACTCTGGTATTTTCTCCTACTGGTCATACTGCTCTCAGGTGATGTTCATTCTAACCCTGGACCTGTTACTGTTTTACCCAGTACTCTTACCAATGCCAAAGGTCTAACTGTAGTTCACCATAATATCAGGAGCCTCTTGCACAATTTCACTGAATTAGAGTCTTGGACCAACCTCTATAAACCCAACATCATCTGCCTCACTGAAACCTGGCTCAGACCCCTCACCCCTGATTCGCTTTGCTCCCTTCCCTCATATAATCTTTTGAGGTTTGATAGACCTGCTCCAAAAAGAGGGGGCGGTACAGCCATCTACTTTAAAGATCACCTTCATCTCTCTGAAATCTGCTCATCTCCCCTAACACACTGTGAAGCCATTCATGTCCTTCTCTCTCTCTGCTCCAAAAAATTACATATTGTGTGTTCCTACAACCCTCCCTGTAGTGGCCTAAAAGGTCTCGAGAAGGTGCCCAATCAGACTTTCTTCCCTCTGGTAGAAATGAGGTTCTTGTACTTGGCGATTTTCATTTAAATTGGCTAGGAAACTCTCAACCTTCACTACTGACTAGGCTTCAAATTCTAACTTACACCAACTTATCAATGACCCTACCAGGATTGCACAGCACACTAACTCCAGTAGTCTGCTGGACTGGATAATGACCAGCCACCCTGAAAACATAATTGTCTCGGGCATAGTGGCTGACTCCATTTCCGACCACTGCCCCACCTTTTGCATCTGGGGAAAGGTTAGGCCTGCTCCATCAAAACCATGTTTTATTAACTTCCGGAACTATGCACACCTTGACTCGCAGTTCTTCCTACAGGATATTGCCACTATTGATTGGTACCCCCTCTTTAAATCTAGTGACGCTCAGTTCGCACTTAATCTCTTTCTGACCAACTTTCTTGCGATACAGGATAAACACTGCCCACTCATAACACGGAGGGTGAAAAATAGACCTACCCACTGGCTAAAATCTGACTTACTCTCTAAACTACATCAACGGGACAAGAGTTGGCTCCAGTATAAGAGCTCTGGGCTGCCTGCTGACCTAAATGTTTACAGAACTCTACTCAATTCACGTAAGAAGGAAATCAGAAGTGCAAACGGTGGCGCTGAGGGTTGAGGCTCTGGATGCCACACCTCGCGCTACGTCGGCGACCGGGTTGAGAGCGGGCCTGGGCCGTTGGGGTCATCGGGGTGGAGGAAGGATCGAGCGTCCGTTTGACTGCTCTCCTTCTCCGGGGTGGGGAATGCCTTGATGTCCTGCCGGCTCCTAGCGGTGGCTGGGGGCTATGACAGGTCATGGGCAGAACTAGAGGGGCGTGCTGTGTGCAGCGCTGGGAGGGGGCCTGTGCGGTGGTGTGTGCTCGGATCCTAGCGTCATTGCACGCCCTGGGACATACGGGAGGAAAAAAATTCCTCGCGGGCTACATGATGGCTGGATGAGCAGCTCCCGTCGGCTTCTACCTGGATGCTCCCCCTGTACTGAAAACCCCCTCAGATCCCGTGGCGGTGGTCACATGTCCACCATGGCAAACAGATCGTTGTGCAGGTTGGAGGTAAGGGGGTTGAGCTTGGGGGATGTGGGGCAGACTAGGGGATGTTGGTCAGGTCAGACTGGAGGTGAACCATCGGTAACACCCCCCCAGCCGCATAGGAGACAAGAAAATATACAAAAAAAAAGTGCAAAAAGTACCTACTGTAAGGATCTTCTGATCAACTCTTATGGGGATTCCAAGAAATTCTGGTCCTATATAAAGTTCTTCATAAGTTCAAGTCTGGCCCCTACTCCTACTGAGATGTCCTTAAATGGGATCCACTGTAACAATCCCAGAACCATTGCAAACTTTTTCAATACTCAATTCTCTGATCTTTCCAAATATATCACTTCCTTCCCTGCCCCTTCGAATCTGACCACCCAACCTGATGTCTCTGGACTTTCCTTCTACTTCAAATCTGTAACCAACCGTGAAGTACTCAGGCCGTTAAACAACATATCAGAGTTCACTGCAGCTGGTTCAGACAATCTTGAACCTAAGCTCTTGAAACTCTCTGCCCCCTTCATTGCTGTGCCTCTAGCCAATATCTTTACCCTCTCCCTGTGCCAATGTCGTGTTCCTGACATCTGGAAGTCGGCTAGGGTAACCCCCGTTTTCAAAAAAGGTGATCGTAAGGATCCATCAAACTATAGACCTATTGCTGTTTTTTCCGGTCTTAGTAAAATACTTGAGAAGCTCTTTGCCTCCTAAACCACTGACTTGCTCCAAAAACATGACCACCTTACCACTGCCCAACATGTCTTCTGCAAGGGTCATAGTACAACCACGGCACTAATTAAGTTTACGTCAGATACCCGTGTGGCCAGGGACTCTGGCTCTATAACAGGGGCAATTTTTATTGACATGACCAAAGCTTTTGACCTGGTTGACAACACCTTACTCTTAACGACCCTGAGATCTCTGGTCTTCTCACCAAATGTAGTTATGTAGTTTGGCAGCTACTTATCTGATAGGACTGAACTAGTTAAATACAACTCCACCTTATCAGACATAACTTCTATCAACATAGGTGTGCCATAAGAGTCTATCCTTGGTCCCCGGCTTTCCTCCATATTTTTAAATAATGTCACCTCCAACCTCCATCAAACTTCCTCCCTGCTATACGCAGATGACATAGTCCTGTACTCCAGTTCTAAAAACTTTGCTTACATCAACTGGCGTCTCTCCCAGGACTTTGAACTAATTCAAAAATGGCTGTCTAACCATAAGCTTGCCCTCAATGTGTCTAAGACCCAAGCCATGTTATTCAGTTCTAAACCTAAACACTCCCTACCATATTTCAAGATCTCCACTGTTAATGGGACATCTGTAAGTGTGGGAAACTCATTTAAATGCCTGGGTATCGCCCTTGACCCAGCCCTTAATTTTGACCTTCACATCCAGCAGACCTGTAAGTCTGTAAACATGAAACTTGGCATTGCCCATTGCTCCAGCAATGTGCTTACCCCCTCTGCTAGGCTAGCCATAGCCCATGGGATTCTCCTCCCATCCCTCACCTACAGGGTTGCAACCTATACTGCTGCTAGTAAATCTAGTCTCTGGAAGTGGGATGTTACTTACAATAACATCTGTCACTATGCCTCCTCTTCTCCCCGGCTTAAATACCACTTCCTCCTTTATTCCGAACTTGGTTGGCTTTTGCCCCCTGCATCTTGGTCCTTTGCATATGGCTTGTTTATCGATAACATCATCAGAACTCAAATACCTAAGCCCCTGGCTGGACTATTTCTAAACCAGATGTCTGGATATGGCCAGCGTTCTATGGTCAATGCACCTGTCCTCATTCCTAGGCATCACTCCTCTAAAGGGGCTAGTGCCTTTATGTGTCATGCCCCCAATACTAGAAATCTCTCCCTCTAACTTTATGCCTTGCCCTTTCCCATGCCTCTTTCAAGTGACTGCTTTGCCGACCTAGCTGATTCATGTAACTGCATTTGCTTCCAACCCCCTTAGCCTGTTTATCCCCCTCTTACCTCGACCCCCTAAGCCACTTCATTCCAGTTGTAACCCCAAAAAAACACTCAGCACTCCCTTCTTCTTGCTACCTGTTTCTGGCCTACTCACAATCACTCTCTGTCCTTTCCTCTTCCCCTGTCAATTTTCTTTTTTCTATACTATCCTTCTATCCCTCATTCCAACTTCACTACCACCTCCAAACTCTCCTTTATCTATCCTGTATTACCCACGCTTGTGTTACAGCCTTCTCTGCATTATCCTAACCTAATTGTCCAAGATTCTGCTCCTATGACCTTTAGTAAATGTATTGCTTTTCCCTCATAGCTAATGAATTACTCTAAATTGTATTTTTTACCTTGATTGCTATTCATCTCCTGCTTGCACTGTATTGCCATCCTTGAAAAATTGTTCATATCAATGTAATGTCTTGATGTAGAGTTACGTTATCTTTGATGCCTAGTATACATTTTTTCTGTTCTGTACCCTCCCGGGTCGTGCCTGAAAATAGTCATTGCCATGGCTAGTGCACCCTACCCAGTAAACAAAAACTAAATAAAAATAAAAAAAATACTACCAGATATGGCAATGGCTACTGGTCTAGTTCACCCTTTACGATACAAAATGGGAATCTATTGATATATAATGCAATATCCATGGCTGCCATATTGGAAATGCTGGAGTCTACCTCTCAGGGAACTGGTAAGCTTCTCAAGTGTATAAATCATGTTTACTATCTGCTGCCAACCACTTATTGTTGGAGGAGTCTCCTGCAGTCACAGCCTAGTGACTGCCTTCTTGACAGCCAGTAATAATAAAGGGATCAAAGACCTTGAGCTCACCTTCTTTCCCTGTGGGAGGACTGACAATAGCACTGTACCATAAAGGGACACAGTAAGGCACAGTTCAGTGAGAGCCTATCAAATTGTCTTCCCATATCCTGCCAAAAATACGAACATACAAACATACGAAATTGCTAGCCGAAACAGACCATAATGGTCTATCAAGTCTGCTCAAGTGTGCAGCTCTGTTCAGTTCCCTGGAACTACCCCCCCCCCCCGCTCCTCCCCATGGAGTCAGCTGTCTCTCCCCGAGTATCGTCCTCCTCCCTCTTCCCAGTAACAGCTCCTCCCACCCTAATTTTCTACTTCACCCTGTCTCACCCCAACCCCCTTGAAACAAGCCACTGTGTTTACTGCAACTACCTCCTCTGGCAACGCTTTCCACCCGATACCACCCTTTCAGTGAAAAAGTGTCTCCTTATTTCCTTCTTAAATATGCCCCCACCAGTTTCAGGCTGTTCCCCCTTGTTGTACCCTCCTTCCTTAAGTTATAGATGCCCCCTGATTCTACCCTGTTTATGCCTTTAAGGCATTTGAAGGTCTCTATCATGTCTCCCCCTTCTCTTCTAGCTTCCAAGGAGTAAATGTTGAGGTTTCTCAGCCTCACCTCGTATGTTTTGTCCCTTATGCCCTTGATCATCCTGGTAGCCCTCCTCTGGACTCCCTTCAATAGTTTGATATCCCTCTTCAGATACGGGCACCAGAACTGCACAGAGTACTCCAGGTGTGGCCTCCCTAGTGACCTGTACAGTGGCAGAATTACTTCCTCTCTCCTAGAGGTTATTCCCCGGTGATGCAGTCTAGCATTTTATTTGCTTTGGCTGCTGCCTTGTGGCATTTTGCCTAGTGTTTCATGTCACTGCTGACCATCACTCTAAGGTGCTTTTCCTCCTCCAAGACTGCCACCCATACTTCGCCCAGCCAGTAGCTTTCTCCTGGGTTCCTGGCACCCATGTGCATAACCTTGCATTTCTTGGCATTGAAACCCAACTGCCAGCTGCCCGACCATTTCTCCAGCTTAGCCAGATCTTCCCTTAAATCCTGTAACCCTGACACTGTGTCCACCCTCAGAGCTTGGTATCATCCGCAAAGAGGCAGACATTACTTTTGACTCCCTTTGTGTCACCAATAAAGATTTTGAACAACACCTGTCCAACTACTGAGCACTGTGGGACCCCTCTGGTTACAGGTCTAGATTTGGATAGTTCCCCCACCACCACCACTGTCTGATTCCTGTCTCTCAGCCAGATCTTGACCCACCTCAGTAGTTTTTCCCCTATTCCCAGGCCTCTCAGCTTGCTGATCATCCTGCCATGTGGCACTGAATTGAATGCCTTGCTGAAGTCCAGGTACAGTTCTTTCACTGCCTGCACCCTGTCCAATGCCCTCTTCACCCAGTCAAAGAAATTGATCATGATTGTTTGACAAGATCTTCCCCTGACAAAACCATGCTGACTGTCATCCTTGAGACCATTTTCCTCAAGGAAGGACACCAACCTTTCCTTCAGAATGGTCTCCATTATTTTCCCCAATGTGGTGCTCAGGCTAACCATCCTGTAGTAACTTGGCTTGTTCCTGGACTGATCTTGTGGAGTGGGACAACGTGAGCTGTTCTCCAGCTCTGTGGTACACACCCCTTCTCCAATGAGGTGTTAAACAGGTCAGTCAGCAGGACTGCAAGTACCCCCACCAACTCCCTCAGGATCCTCGGGTGTATCCCATCTGGTCCTGATGCTTTATCCACCCGCAGTTCACACAGTCCCCTTAAGACCCTGTCAACCTTAAACTCCCCCTCACCCCCCGGCACCACCATTTCTCCCCTGTGGTATAGGCTCTTCCGCTTCCTTAGTGAAGCAGAGCAGAAGTACTCATTTAAAGCTTCTGCTTGATCTTCTTCTTTTTTGCCCATCTTCCATCCCTCTTTATCCTGACAATTCCATCCTTTCTACTTCTTTTCTTTCTAATGTACCAGAAAAAAATTATTTTCCCCTTTCTTAATCCCCTGTGACAGTCTTAGTTCCTTCTTCACCTTGGCTGCCCGGACTTTCTCCCTGCCTCCCAAGATTTCTCTGTGTAAACGTCTCTGTCTTCATCCCTCATGGTATGCTTGTACTTTAGGAAGGCCTCCCACTTTGCTTTTACCTTCTCTGCCACCCTCCTGCTACAGTATAACAGCTGGGCCTTTGACACCTGGAGTTCTTATTACAAATCTTTGTTCAGGTGTCAGTGGCCTCTAATAACCCCCTCTTGATTACAACCCATTACTGTTTTGCATCCATCTGTGGTTGAAGTTCTGCCAGGTGCTCCTTCAAGATGGTACCCATTCTAACAAAGTCACCTTCCTGAAATCCACCACCTTCATTTTTGTCCTGACTGCTTCCTTCACCATGTTAATGTAAAACCACACTGTGCGGCGGTCACTGCCTGCAAGGGGATCCCTCACTTCAGCTTCCTGGAATTGCTCCCCATCAGATAACACTAGGTCTAGTATGGCCTCCCCTCTTGTTGGCTCTGTGACTCCCTGTTGCAGGAAACACTCCTGGATAGCATCCAGGAGAACCTGTTCCCTGCAACAGGAGGTAGCTGGGGTGCCCCATTCTATACCAGGCAGATTGAAGTCTCCTAGTATTACAGTGTTTCCTCTCCCTCTTACCCTCCTGATCTGCTCACCCAGCCCCCTATTCAGCTCTATGCTCTGTGACGGTGGTCTGCAAACCACCCCCATCAGGATCTTTCTCCCAGCTGTGTTCTATAACATTACCCATAGGGCTTCTGTTGCTCCATCCTCCACCCCGGTTCACATTATCCCATCCCTTATGTATAATGCTACTCCTCCACCTCTCCCTCTGTTTCTATCCTTCCTATGCAACTGGTACCCTGGGATCTTGAGGTCCCAGTCATGGTACTGGGTTGCCCATGTCTCTGTGATGGCAGCTATGTCAACCTCCCCTTCTGTCATCAGTGCTTGTAGATCTGCTGACTTGTTTGCCAGACTACTAGCATTTAAGGAGACCACCTTCCATCTCCATTCCTTAGCCTTGTTGCCCCTGCTCCCTTTGTGACTATCCTTCCCCCAATCCCTACTATCCCTTCCCCCTGCCCTCCCCCTTCCTTAAGTTTCTATACTGGGGGGGAGTTGGCCCCCCTCAACTGGTGCTGAGTGCCATGCCCTCTACTGTTCCCCTCTTCATAAGTGTAAATGTAGCTTACCTGTCAAGTACCTCTCCAGGTTGTCTTTCAGGACTCTTGTGCCCTCCTTACTCAGATGCAGCCTGTCCGGTGCATGTAGGTCCTTGTGTTCCCATGTCCTATCCCAGCCCCCCACCAGCCCACATCCATTTCCCTCACACCAACTTGCAAGCCATGTATTGAATTCTGTAATCCTCAACTTTCTTGTTGTACTGGCTCTCGGGACAGGTAGTACCTCTGGAAATGCTACTGCTTGTCCCACTCCACTACAGATTCTTCCCAGCTCCCTCAACCTCTCCTGCACCACATTCACCTCACTCCCTGCTAGATCATCGGTGCCCAAATTAATTACTATGTGAGGTTTCCCCTGTTTCTGCCCTACACACTTTGGTATAATTGCTGCCAGCCCCCCCCCCCCACGGTCATGCCAGGCATGCAATCCACCCGCCTGCTGTTCTTCCTTGTATGCTTGTTACCCCAACGTATTCCCTTCAGTATTGAGTGCCCGACAATTCCAAATGTCCCTCCTCCTTCCTGACACCCTTTGTCAAGGCTCCCAACCTGATTACCTTCCCTTATATATTCCCTTCCATTACGAGTGTTCCCTTGAGCATCCCCTCTTCCCTGTATCCCAGCTTGCCCCCTATCAATGCTTACCCCCTGTTTTGCTTCCCCCATGGCCTGGCCTTTTCATCCCTTTTGTACTTCCCACCTGGAGATTCCCTCTCTTTGCCCATGCATCCCTCATCCCAATCCCCCCTCCCATGCTTATCTTGAGTGCCATCTCCCTTGACTTGCCCACCTCCATGTCCATATTTCCCTTCCCTTCCTGCGACTCAACCCCTCTCCCCTGTCCCCCTTTTCTAGGTTTTGCCTGAGCCTCTTCCTGCTTCCCACTCGCCTCTCCTCTTCTCTCCTTTCCCCTGATTGGCCTATCCCTGTAATAGTGTGAACCTGTTAGAGGACTTATTTCCCCTGTCCTCAGTGCTTTGGGCTACCCTTCCCTGCTCCCCCACCCCGCCTTCTTACCCTGTTCCTTTCCCTTCCCTGCGTCCCCTCCTCACCACCTTCCATCTCCCTCCTTCTTCCCCTCCCCTCCCAGTGCCCATGGAGATGATGTTCCCAGACTCTGTTGTAGCTCCCTAGTTTTCTGTCTCAGTCCACTCACTGTGCCACCTGGCTGTGACTTGCTCTTTTCTCCCCACCACTGCCCCCCTTCCCACCTGCTTCCCATCCCCATACCCAGTTTCCATATCAACTTCCCTAAATCCTCACTGAGCTGCCCAAGCTGCCTACAGACTAGAAAACTCCCAGCCCTCCACATTGTTCCCAGGAAGATGGCTGCTCCACACCCGTTACATCTGACCAACCTCCCATATCCACCCTGTCTGCTCCATCCTGCATCCCTGCCTCACCAATCTTCTTACATGCTGACTATCTGATCCCCTCAGCTGTTAGGTTGCTACATCCTTCCCAGTTTCTATGCTGACATAGGTCTCTATCACTCCCCTCTGCAGTTCCTCTATTTACTCTGCTCCAGCAAGGCCTGCTGTCCTCCCCGGAGATGCCCTGCAGATGCCATCTAGTCAGATGCCACACTCCTGCTTTGTGCCACTTGCACTTTGGGGTCGCTCACACTTCAAGGATGCTTGGGCCCCTGGGAACTATAAGCAGACTCCGGCCTCCCTATTTGCTGGACCTGGTCACATGACTATCCTTCTTTCCAAGTTACAGTTCCTGCTTCTCCTGCTTACCTCCCTCCTCCCGGGCCCCTGATTTTGCCAAAAAAACACCCTCTTTATAACATCAGTCCACAGTTTGATACAGCAATCTACATTTTGCCCCTTTCAACAGATAAATAAGCCCCACTAACAAAGGATTACTTCTCTCCCTTGATCCATTGGTTCTTCGGTCCCTAAGGACCAGGCAGGCCCAGAATACTGTATGTGTGAATAGTCTGCTTTAACTTGCTCACACCTCCACCAGCAAGAGCAGCATGCTTCCCCCTTAGCCTGTACCATGGCGGTTCAAACAAATTGGGACCAACATTGCCAGATGAATTCATGCCAGATCATGGAGGAAGTGACCATCAGGGCTGGTACAGCATGTTTTACCCAAGCCACAGAATTCTAGGCTGTCTGCAATTTGTCATTCCATGTATGTAGTATGTGGTCAGCAGTATGTGACCACGGTTTCTGAAGACTCCTATATATGTGGCCTAATAAATGTTGCCAAGTTTCAGTCTTTAAAAACATATGAAAATCTGGGGCCTGATTCACAAAGAGGCGTAAAGCATAGCGCAAATGTTTGCACTGCATTTTGTGTTTTCCTAGGTGTCTAAGGTTGCTATTATCAGTTGGACATGTGTCTCTGCTATCAGACTAAAAATAGAGCCAGGATGGTTCAGCGCTAACCCCATTGAACTAACCTTTAAGCGCCCGGCCTCATAACAGAGCCAGGAGTATGGTTTAGCAATGAATAGTACAGGTGTACTATTTGCTATGGACAAAAGCAGCCAAGTAAATAAGCCCATTGGGTGTTCAAGGTGCTATATGGCCATTTGCATACCCATTATGGGACCACTTGCATAGATTGCACCAGAGCTTAGTGCACCCCCCACTCCTGCCAATTAGGCAGTCCAATCCCTGTCATCCAGTGGTCCCTCCCCCCTACTGATGCCCTCCTGATCTGAATAAACAGTTGTCTCTGCTATCTAGTGGTCCCTCCCACCACCTGCTCCCCTTCCTATGTGAATAAACAGCTGTCCCTGGTGTCAAGTGATCCCCCCCCCCATTGCCAGCCCCATGTGCAGTAAGAAGCTTTGCCTGGTATTTAATGGTTCCGCCTCTGATTGCCAGCCTAATGTGAAATAAAAAAATGTCCCTGGTGTCTAGTGGTCCCTCCTGCCAATCATCAGCCCAATGTGAAGTAAGACACTTTCCCCTGATGTCTAGTGCCCCTCCCACTGATCACCAGCATGATGTGAAGTAAGACACTTTTGCTGGTGTTTAGTGGTCCCCGCCACAATCACCAGCCCACCGTGAAGAGACATTCCCTGGTGTCCAGTGGTCCCTCCCCCTCTCACACCCATGCCTGATGTTACAAGGCTGATTCTCTTGTGTCCAGTGGTCCTCCCATCCTGATCCCCTGTATATCAATGTGAAACCATTCCTTGGTGTATAGCGGACCCTCTCCCTATCCCCGATTCCCTGTATACTAAATTCATGCCATTCTCTGGTGTCTAGCATCTCCCCCCACCCTGGCAGATAGTGCCCCACCATCCACTCCCCCCATTCTGACCCGAGTCAGCAACTGGCACAGCCTGCCACACTCCACCATGGCAGACTGCTGACTGAGCTTTCACTGATTGAGTATCTAACAGAATGTGCTTATTGACCGCTCTGTCAGTGGATGGCCGTTTTGGATCCCTCGCTTACCCTTTCTGATCATATCAAGCTTGTTTGTCATAATATTAATAAAAAAAATTGCCCTCCCCGTATAAGTTGAAAAGTTTATTTTCTTTTCAGTTGCAGAAAGCCATTGCCACTGATCCTCTCCTACCTCATTTTGATCATGTATCAAGTCTTATTTTTGATTTGGGTTCTAAGGGGGGTACAAAATCTTTCTGCTGTCTACAACGTTTGCCATTTTGTTTTATTATTTCTTTTACATACCCACCACTGTTATTGATACTCACACCTTGGTTGGTTATCCCCAGTGCAACGTATGCAATTTATTTTTCGGTTATTTAATTTAAAAAAAATTTTTTTTTGCTCTACCCTTTCCCCACTCTCTGATCTTCTTTGAATCAGGGATATATTAGCTAGTTTTCAGTCAACCAGTGGGGTTGTTCTTAATGTAGGATCCTGTAAAAATAGAACTGGTTTATGTGCATTCACTGCACCTGCTCCTCGAGTTTGGAATAGCTTACCTGAATTTTTATGTGCTGATTGTTCTCTTCAAGTCTTTAAAAAGCAACTAAAACTGTATTTGTTTGATTTATGTACTTGTAACTATAAATGATGTTACTATTGAATGTTATATTTTTTTTGTACTGCATAACTTGCCTGGATTGAGCCTGAAAAAGGATGGTATGCCCCATGTACGGCAACATCAACACAGTGAACTATATCCCTGTCAGCAAAATCAACACTTTGCTGATGGGTTACTGTGTTGCTGTGCCCGAGACAGGGACACACTGTCTTCCGGTCCTGCACCCCCAACCTGAATCAACTCCAACTGGAGTTGAGAATCCTAAAGATGGGGGGGTTGGGGGCAGAGTCCCCTGCATGGGGGGTTCAGGGGGTGAAGCCCCTCAATAAAAATAATGGACTGGGAGATACACAGGAATCATGTAAACTGCAACTTGCAATCAACATGATTCCTGTCGTGAGATGCCAGTCGAAAAAAGGGTTGTCGAACCGGCATCATAGAGCCAAAAAGGACCCTAGATCCAGTGCTTTTACCCGATTAACAAATTAAAATAAAATAAATAAATAAAATAAAATGCTGCAGTCCAAACTGTTCTAGGGCCCAAGCTCAATAGTGACACTTAGTGGGGGGTCCAATATCAAGGCAGGACAACCTGTTTAGATATCCAGCTCCAAGGCAGAGGCACCCCTCAAGATGTGAGTATTGTGGTTTTATTTATTTATTTATTTAATTGAAACTTGGTAACTGGGATAGGCACACTGAGCTGAGGCTCACTTCTAGGTGTGATCCAGGAAAGGGTTAAAGCAGTCAAACAGTGAAACAATAAAATACTATGATGCAGGTAAAGTGCAGATAAATTGGCAGCAAGAACATATAACTTGTATAATCCTGGAACAGGATAAAGTGCAAAATATGTTGTATAAACAAAGTGCAATGTGACAATTGATACTGGCTTCAAAAAATATAATGTTAGTCAAAACAGGTGCAGGTGGGTTGATTAAGGAGTTTCAGCTGATGCTTGAAGGAATGATGAATGGAATGAAAGAGCTGGTTCCAGAGTAATGGCAGATGACAGGAGAAGGCAGATTGTCCAGCAGATGTACAGGGGTGAGGGGTGGAAAAGATTCACTGATCCCTGGAGTGGAGAAATCATGGGGCTGGAAGGATAGGAGAGATGAGTGAGGAGAGATAGGGTTGCAGGGAACCAAACCAATACTTGGATATGAAGAATGTGTTGTGTAATTGGCAGCAAGAAAATTCTGGAAGGAAGGAGAGTGATGAGTAAAGGCAGCAGTGGTGTATATGAGGAGAGGAATTAGTTGCAAAGCAACAAAAGGCATTACAGAGGGTTTCCAGTCTGGCTAGGGAAATGGAAGGGGCAGTACCATAGACAACGTCAGCATAGTCAATGACTGGGAGCACCATTTTGGTGACCAGCTCACAGCAGACTAGCAAGGATAGACAGTCTTTGTTATGGTACAAGTCACCATGCTTGGGGCACAGTTTTTCATGGACAGCATCGATGTGGGCAGTGAAGTCAAGCTTACTATCAAGCCACATGCCGAGGAGGTACCTGAAGTATAAGACTGCTTCAAGTGGGGAACCATCCAGTTTGAAGAAGACCAGTGGTCTCGATAGCCTGGCAAATTTTTGGCTAGTACTCTAGGTCATACACATTGGTTTTTAGTGTTGAACTTGAGATGGTTGGAATGGAACCAACATAGAACATTGTTGAAATCCTGTTGGAGGAGGTTTTTCCACAGAGTCTGTAGAAGGACCAGAGGTGACGATCACTGTGTCATCTGCATACATGTGTATATGCGAGTTGACACAGGCAGAGGAGAGAAAATGGAAAATAGGATGGGCCAAGGATGGAACCCTGTGGGACTCCAGCCTGGACTGGGAGGTGAGGTGGTAGCACACCTTCAATGTGAACAGACTGCTGGTGTCCTGTTAGGTAGAACCAGAATCAGTCAGTAGTGTGAGCTGACAGGCCGGCCATGCTCAGTTTATCCAAGAGGAGTGAATGGGACACCAAGTTAAAGGCTTTGGCCAGATCAATGTTGATGGCAGCTGTGATATGCCCCTGAGCGGGGTGAGTGTGCGGCTCCACATGTAGAGACACACATGGTTCTGCGTGAGTCTGCTGTGTCCACTGTGAACAATTGGGGACTGGGCCAGAACACTGGGCCTCTGACAGGTAAAATACTTCTGGGAAACAGATAATACAGGGTATGGATCATACAGAAACTGCAGCTAGCACTGGAGGGGGTGTTGAGCTTGGGCATATGAGGTTTAACATGAGGTGTTGTAGAGCATACAGACTGCATATGGAGGGGGAACAGAGGGACAAATTCATCTGTGATGAATGCACCCGGATGGAGATACTGTGGGGTGAAATTTACAATTTACAAAAGAGGGTCCAGCTACAGATGGAAACTGGTGTATTAGAACAATTTATTGACTCAGCTATAGAGAGCAAAGACACAGAGAAAAATGTAGTACAGGACATAAAAGGAAGCAACAATGAACCTGTGAAGGAGTGTATGTCTAGCCATACAGGACAAAAGGTGATGCTACAAAATGAGGAGTTAGAGGAATGGTGTAAAGTACAGAAGCATATCAAAAAAAGGAAGAGAAACATAGGAGGTACAGGACCTCTATATACGCAAAACAGATTTGGTATTTTGTCAGAGCAGGAGGATAACATGTCAGCACTGGGTACTGACCATCAACTGCTAAAAAAATGACCAAGAATTTATAAAAGAGGGGAAAAATTATCTAGGCCCAATTGATGCAAGGGCAGCACCAGGGTCACACAAAACCACTAAAGAGCTTCTTGTGATTGGTGACTCAATAATTAGATACATGGACAGGATTCTCTGTAAAGATAGAAATGAATATATGACAGTTGGTACACTACCAGGAGCAGGGATAGGAGATATTAAGAAACTCCTGCCAGGATTTCTACATAACACTAACAAACCGGTCACTGTTTTGCACATGGGGTAAGTGATGTGGGGGAAAAGGAAACCACTGTATACACAGAGGGATTCTGAGGAAGTAGGTGGGGCTTTAAAAGCTGCAGGCTGTGAAGTGGTGATCTCTGAGGTGCTTCCAGTCCCAAAAGCAGGAGCAGCCAAAACAAGGGACATCAGGCAGGTAAACGGGTGGCTGAGAAGGTGGTACCACAGGGAAAGGATGATGTTCATCCACCATTGGGATAGCTTAATGGACACTAGGCTCTTTGGGCAAGATAGCCTACACATAAACAGGCATGTAAGCAGGCTACTGGCACGAGAGATTCAACAATCAGTGGAAATACATTTAAATTAGAATATGAGGGGCAAGAGGGAAGCAACTTGGTACCCCAGGAATCATGTGGGATAACAAAAAGAAATGGCCAGGTAAGAGAGACCCCTAGCTGGAATTGCCTATCCTTAAATGCCAGAAGCCTAAACCAAAAATTAAATGAATTAGTGTATATATTACACACAGAAGATAGTCATATTTGTGTGATAACAGAGACTTGGTGGGCTAGTGAAGATACTTGGGACAGACATATCCCCGGCTACATCTTGTACTGTATCAACAGACCAAATAAAAGGGGGGGGTAGCCATTTACGTGTCAGAGAATATTACATCAGAAAACACTGAAGTTACAAACTTAGCAGGGTTGCAACATATTTGGATTAAAATTACCCCCACAGTAAGTCCTAAAATCATCATAGGGGTGATGTATATACCATTGTTGCTTACCCAACAAGAGGAGGAGGAGGCAATTATTGAATTTCTCGAATCCAGGAATACAACAGACAATACTATCCTGTTAGGGGACTTCAACCTCCCAGGCATTGACTGGGTAAATCAAAAAGCAGGGTCTACATCTGAATTAAGGTATATGGAAACATTGAATTTAGCAAGGTTGGAGCAGTACATTTTACACAAAATGGGGGGGGGGGATGTACTCGACCTGCTTCTAAGTAACATGGGTGATAAAATACAACAATGCAGGATTACCACCCCTCTTGGCTCTAATGAACATGCCATGGTCAGATTTAATGTGGTTGGGCAAACGTCCAAAACTTCAGGTACGATGAAGATTAGGAGCTATGACAAAGCCGATTTTAGCAAATTAAGGGCAGAAAAGAGACTTTGAAAAAAACACACTACAAGGCATGAGGGAGCTTCTTGAGGGCAAAATTACATACTTGGTAAACAAACATATACCCACAAGAAAGAAATACAAGAAGACAGGAAGAATCCCCACATGGATAACATCTAAGGGCAGAAGGTTGATTAAAAAGAAAAAGAAGGCATTTGCAAGGGCCAAGAGAAGTGCACATTTAAGAAACTGGAAAGAGTACAGGAAATTACTAAAGGAAACAAAAGAAAAAGACAATTAGTAGTTCAAGAAGGAGACATGAGCTGAAACTGGCTAATAAAGTTAAAGATAATCATAAATCCTTTTATAATTATATCAGTAACAAAAAGGGGGAGGAAAAACTATAGGTCCAATAAAAGATCAGGATGGGAAAGTAATAAATGATAATACAAAACTGGCAGAACAATATAATGATTATTTTACATTGGTATATAATGTAAAAACCAAAGGATCTCTCTATGGGTCATTGGTCAGACCACATATGGAATATTGTGCCCAATTTTGATTTTCTGGGTACAAAATAGAAATTAAACCATTAGAGAGAGTCCAGATGACAGCAACCAGGATGATCACTGAGATTCAGGATAATGAATATATTGAGAGGCTATTTGAACTATGAATGTACACTCTGGAATTTCGAAGATTAAGGGGAGATATGTACATGGTATATGAGGCACTTACAGATGTAGGGCTATGGGAAAAACTGGAGCTCACACTTAGGGAACAGAACTACCATATCAGAGCACACCCCTTACATTTTTCTGGAGAAAGACATCAACCAAGAATGAGGAAACACTGGTTTAGTCTGAGAGTGGTGTCCATTTGGAACAACTTGCCGGTCAAGGTAGTGGCAAGTAACAGTATGCACAAATTTAAGCATAGACTGGACAAGGATCTGATAACAGAAGGAATACAGGGTTATGATTAAACAGACATGGCGAGCAGTAGGAACCAGTGTCTTCTTTGCTCTGCTTTTACCTATGAAACCTATGAATGACAGAGTCAGTGACACACAGCAGGAAGGAGATGGTAGCATGATGCTTATGAAAGCCAGACTGACAGGAAGAAAGTAAACTGGAGGAGGTGAGGTATTGAGAAGTTTATCATAGACTAGCTTCTCTTGCAGTTTAGCAAGGGAGGGGAGGATGGAAATAGGGTGGTAGTTTCTAAGAGTGGAGGGGTCCCACCCCTTTGTGAAGCAGAAGAAATTTGGCAATCTTCCAGGCCTGAGGAATGGAGCTGAAGAAGAATGAGATATTAAGGAGCTGAGTTTGTGGAAGAGCAATTTCAGGAGAGGAAATGAAGAGGAATTTGGGATCAAGCCCATCAGGACTGGACTAGGACTGATTAAGGGAAGGAGAGGGCAAGCAGTGTTTCAAGAATGGTAATGGGAGGAAAGTGGAAACTCAGTTTTGATTGAAGGGGGAGAAGCAAGGTGCAGTAGGAAAGGGATTAGAGCCAGTACCGGGGGAGAAGGAAGGGGACAAGTAGTGAAAAATTCATCGAAGTGATCAGCAACAGAGGAAGGGTCAGATAGTGATGAGTCATTAACCCTGAGAACAGGGATAGCAGACAGGGTTGGGGGAGGGTCAAAAAGTGTGTGGATTATCTTCCAGAATTTTGCAAGGCAGTTAAACATTAATGCCTAGCTTCCTATATAAGGGACAGGGAGATGATGTGTGTCTCCCCAGTTATGGGTGCATTGAAATGAAGTAGTGAAACATGTAAGCTACAGCCCCCTGACAGCTGTATTTATTCTCCTTTTAATATATAGCTGCCTGATCATTTTTTTCTCCTCAGCACCAAATGCAATTTTTCAAGTTAGCTATTCTATTCAAGTGGTGACAGGTTATTTATATTAATGACAATTTATTTAGCCATTTACTTTTATTCATATTCCTGCATGAGTGTATGTTGGTTAAGGTCTGCTCTATCTATACTCAAGGCCCCTACATTTTGGCAGCACTTTGGGACCAAGTTCTTTGGCAGGATTATCATTTGCCACAGAACTTCTGCGGTGGTGGTTTGTAATTTCTGTGGAAGTTTTGCACACCAATGAAATCACACATCACAGCATGAGTTTGTTATCCTGACTACACGTCCATGGCAATGGCTATGGCAGTCAGGATGGGGGAACACACAGTAACACTACTTAAAAAACACAGACTTTTTGAAATCATTTTATTTTTACACAGCTATAAAAAATCTATCACTTAAAGTCCTATCCTATTGCATAAATGAAATATGCAGAGGGAACCTTATGTGACAAATAAGTTATCTATATACTCGTGCTGTTTACACCACTTGTGAGGTTCCCACTGTGTATCACTTATTTATTTATTTATATGCAATCTGTAATATAGTTTTTTTTTTAAATATATTTCCCTTTTTGTGACCGTGAAATTGTATCCTCATTCATACAGGTCCCTTTGGAAGTGGAATAAACAGAATGGAGAAGATATTGCAAGACTAATTTTTCATGCCAACCCACTTCTCCTGACACACTACATAACCCCATTGGGCCATGACATGCCCATGAACCCCTTGTGAGAGAAGGCTTCCCAGCCCATCACAAGGTGTCACCTTTGTGACAGAACACTGTGCCATACCTTCCCAGGCTCGGAGCGGTGGTGTGCAGCAGGGCTGCCCCCCCATCCTTGTGCTGCCCAACCAGCTCCCAGAGCTCATCCATGAACCTGAGTCACAGGCATGGGAACAAAACATGCTACCCACTGTCCCTATGACTGGCTCTGTACACATTTCTCTATAACCTTTAGGTAATTCTATCAATCTGTGATAACGTAATCAATAATCCTGACAAAAAATGAGTACAGCACAATTATTCATTTAGTAGAGCTGTTCTTTCAGTGTGTCTACATATTATTATATTCCACCTTTCTGGGCATAATTACTTTATTTTTCTTAAAAAACAACAGGTAATTATAGACTACTGAATGTTTCTGCTCAATATTATTGCCTGTAACTAAATCCTTGTTGGTATAAAAACTGTAAATATACGCATAAATAACGAGTGTAATTCCTTTGTTATTTAATGTATGTAACTAACTTCAGTTCACCCCTGAAAAAGGGACATCTCATCTCAGTGGGCTTATCCAGTTACCAAAATTCAAATAAATGAATACATTATTCATTTCAGATGGCATCCCTATACCTTAAAGGCACAAATAAATTTGTACAAAGTAAGGTATGGAGTTAATAAGTGTATGCTATTGTCAAATATTTGTTTAAGTTGGCCCTAGTGTAATAACTTAAGACCGAAAACATTATTAGGCTGTAGTACAGGTTGAGCAAATATCACAGTACCTGATGTGCTGTGTCACATCCTCTGGGAGTGGGAGCTGTGGTAGGTAAGTGACTATTCATGTCTGTGGCAGAATGCAGCCCTGTCATTAGCTAATGTATGTGATAGCACCAATAACATCACATACTGAGTATAGAGGGGTTTTGAATATAAAAGGAGAGAAAGTGAACTAGGTGCTGGGAGGTGATTATATACAATATATATTCATTGCAAAAAACTTCATTAATGCACCATTAGGGTAAAAGCGTAAAAAGTAGGGAAATGTGATCTTAGGATTCCCAAGCATAAGACCCTGCCCCCACCCTCGGTTTCCAACCTGAACAACCCACCTCACTCTCGCTTCCAACCCTAAAGTCCAACTCCACCATGCATGCAGGAACAGGTGTGAGGTGTGCCTTGGGGTTGTGAACCCTAATGCTCACCCCATGGTTTTATTCTGTACCCATGTCAGGTTATTGACTGTTGAAATGAGGTAAGCATTAGGGTTCACAAGCCCAAGGCACACTCCTAATACCTGTTTCTGCATGCAGGGTGGACGTGGGCCTTAGGGTTGGAAGCAGAGGGTGGGATGTTTGGGTTGGAAGCCAAGGGTGGGGGCAGAATCTTATGCTTGGGAACCCTAACATCACATTTCTCTACTCTTCATGCTTCAACCCTAATGGTGCATTAACAAAGTTTTTTGCAATGAATTTCCTTACTTTTTCAGATAGTATAATAGTATCCTTATTTTACAGTGTGACCATTGAGATAGTACATCAGTATCCTCAAGGCACTATAACAGTATCCTTATTTTACAGTGAAAGTGCAAGGTCCTTTGGACCCTGTACTCCCATCCCTCCACTGAGACAGTATAACAGCATCCTTATGTTATGGTTGGAGAACAGGGCCCTTTGGACCATGCACTCCCATTTGCACAAAGTATATAACTTGGTGAAGATACTGTTGTATTTTATGCAAATTATGTAATTTGTGCAAACTACAACAGTGCCTTGCAAAGGTTATGTAACTTGTGAAAATTACAGCTTTCATGTCTGACAGTATCTTGCACAAGTTCTGTAACTTGTGCAAATTACAACTTTCCTGCCTGACATACTGTATAAATGTTCCCATAGGAAATAATGGGAAATTAAAAGTTTAATAACTTTTGAATGGATTAATATGTTTTCACAAACCTTCAAAAAGGCAAATCTGTGAGGCAAAGGCTTTCTACCCTGAAACTTTCAGACAACTACCTAAAGCCATTTCTGCAATACAGGTAGACAAAGAAATGTAATAAACAAACTGGTAAATTTAGGATTTTTCATCTCGAAAACCACAAAACTGATTCACATGAAATTTGGCACATCAGGAGACCTTCCCCTGGAGATTAGGCATGCCACATTTTGTGCAAATCTGTAAAACAGTTTCAAAGTTATTATGGTTCAAAACTTGGGGTTTAACATGTTATATGTTGTGCAAATTACATAACTTGCGCAAGATACTGTTGTATTTTGTGCAAATTACATAATTTGCACAAAATATAACAATATCTTTTGCAAGTTAAGTAACTTGCACAAATTACAACTGTCGTGCCTGACAGTATCTTGTGCAAGTTATGTAACTTGTGCAAATTACAGCTTTCAGACCAACATATAAATTTTCCCATAGGAAATAAAGGAAATTAAAAGTTTAATAACTTTTGAATGGATTAATAATTTTTCATCAAACCTTCAAAAGGGACATTTGTGAGGCAAAGGCTTTCTACCATGAACAGTTCAGATCACTACCTAAAGCCATTTCTGAGATACAGGTGGACAAAGAAATGTAAAAAAACTGGTAAATTTAGGATGTTTTGATACTTTCTATCTAAAAAAAAACACAAATATGAGTCACACAAAATGTGGCAAATCAGGAGAAATAACACCAGAGATTATACTTACCAAATGTCATGCAAATCCATTTAAAGGTTGCAAAGTTATTAAGGGGCAAATTATGCATAACTGGATGACAGTGTGCGAAAAGTACTTTGACTTTCATTATACAATACATATACATTTTCCCATAGGAAATAATGGGAAATTAAAAATGTAATAACTTTAGAATGGATTCATATTTTTTCACCAAACCTTCAAAAGGCATGTCTGTGACCCAAAGGCTTTCTAGCCTGAAAATCTCAGACCACAACATAAAGGAATTTCTGAGATACAGGTGGACAAAAAATGTGAAAAAAATGGTAAATGTAGGATTGTTTGATGGTTTCCATCTCACAAACCACATAACAGATTTGCACAAAGTGCTGCGCATCAGGGGACATAACCCAGGAGATTATGCATGCTAATTTTCTTGCAAATCTGTTGAGGGGTTCCAAAGTTATTAAGGTTCAAAGTTTTGGGTTTAACATAGAAGTTTGCACTCAACCCTAATAAGCTGGTGCTACTGCAATCTGTGAGGTGTGCTGATGGTCTTCTGCTGGCTGTGTCAATGGACTTGTAATTTCATTTTAAATTTGAAATAAGAATGGAACACACTTTAGTTAGGGTTTGGAGTCCTGCACCCCCTAAACAGGAAGCAGGAAGAGTGGGTTGTAGTCCACAATACGAAATGGAACTACAGTTCAGTTTGTAAACTGAGGAATTCATTTCTAGTTATTGCTAAAAGTTTACTATGCACCAGATCCACACATGAGTGGATTTTGCCAAATATTCTGCTGAATAGTACAATTAAAGGGATTTAGCAAACCAGTGACCTACCCTTGACTTCTGGGTCACAATCAGCTATTTAACTCATGCTGCAGTGAGAGAGTGACTTTACTTGATTCAGTCTGCGGTCCGTGAGCTGTGCAGATGCTCTACTGCTGGTTGTGTCAGTGAACTTATAATTTAATTTCAAATCTGAAATATGCACAGAATGCAGTTTTGTGAGGGATTGGAGCCCCGCCCCCATTTAACCAGAAGCAGGAAGAGTGGGTTGTAGTCCACAAAACAAAGTGGAACTACAGCTCAGTTTGTAAACTGAGAAATTAATTTCTGGTTATTGCTACAAGTTTATTGTGTACCAGGTCCATGCATGAGTGGATTTCTCCCACAAATTCTGCTGAATAGTACAATTAAAGGGTTTAGCAGACCAGTGACCTACCCTTGACTTCCAGGTCAAGATCAGCTATTTAACTCACTCTGCAGTGAGCAGTGCAAGTGTGAGCAGGGCAAGCGTGTCATCGCACATGCAGACGCATGCAAAGACACTCATGTCTGTGTGCGTGTCATGCATGTCAAGCATGAAAAAGAGGAAAAGGAATCATAAGTAATTGTCAGTGGTGTAAGTTGCATTTACTATTTAACTCTTTAGTTAACCAAGGATAGATCCAAGACGCTATCAAGAGTAGTGATTTACCTTAACAAGTTGGTTGTATTGTGGTCACACTTTCTGTGCTTAGTCATTTATACCAAGAGTGTACATTAATAATAGTCACAAAAATATGTAAGTTGGACACAAAAAGAGTTTTAGAATTGCCTACCAGCCCAGTAGATTCTTTTTCACATTCCTCACAAATAGTGATAAAAGATACAATTATGACACTAGACGGTGAGACTGATCTAAAGTGCTCAAACTACCATATGTACATGTTGTTCAAAAAGCTTCCCTCATGCAATTTGTTTGTATGTGACAAATGCATCAATAATAGTGTCTTAAGAGAGGATATTAAGATATTTTACGATAAATTGGACCAACTTGAAAAACAACAAGACAATATGGTTAGTAAGCTTCAGCAATTGACTAATGGCCCACAACAAAACAATCAATCAAGTAATAACTTAGACTATAATTTCAAATCCAGCAATAATGAGTACTACCCTTCCTTCTGAGAAAAGGAAACGTCCACCGGATGATCATGATGTTTTAGCTCCAAACCCTGGTGATTAGTCCAATCCGTGGTTCATTTTGGTAGAAAATCAAAAACTAGATGAACAGCAATAGGTAACTTAGTTGAAACCAACAACTGATTTTAACCCCTAATTGATCTAAATGATGAATACCCTGATGAGTCAGTTCAAGGAAATTTAGTGAGTGTAAGTAGCAAATCCTCAGTTCCATATTCCTTAGTCTCCTCACCCATTCCTCAACCCATCATGGCTATTTCTGTAACTAACCAACTGTGTACATCCTCAAATGTACTAAAAACCTTATCCAAAGTAGCTTCAGAAAAGAAATGTCATAAACAGGGGAACATAACTACCACCAACAATGTATATGATCCTATTGGAAGCCTTCATATTCAACCCACTGACAGGTATCAATCACAACATAGAGCAATATCTGAGGAAAACCTGGTGGAAGTGAACAATGATGAAGTTAAAACTGAACCTAGAGAGTATTTTATCCTAGGAGACTAAATTATAATACGTATAGACAAAATTGTTTGCCAGTCTGATAAACAGAATATAACTTGTTCATCATTTAGGGGTGCTGGGGTTAGGGACATTCAAAATGAAGCTTGGAAAATAATAAGTAATACTGTTCCCATCCCACTAGTCATAGTCCATGTGGGGACAAACGATATGTATAAAATATTGATGGATGAAATGATGGAGGAGTTCATCCTTTTGGGTAATACCCTGGTGAGCTTAGATTGTGAGGTCTACTTCTTTGAGATTTTACCTGTTCCTAGGGCTAGTCAAGTCAAAGAAAAACATATAAAAGTGGTCAACGAATGGCATCATAAGTGAACTCTCCAAAGGGGGTTTCATATAGTTACTCATTGGGAAACATTTAATAATAATAACTCTCTCTTTTGCTGGGGTGGATTACATCTCCATAAAAGAGGTGCTTAAAAGTTAGGTAAAACTTTTGAAGATATCATTTTGTGTCCTTAAAGCTGAAGCATGAGGGGGACAGGGGTAGCACAAAGGTTACAATTTCTAATACATCAGATAACTACAGTATCTTAAACCTAAATGTAAGAAGCCTAAACCTAATAAAATTAGCTGAAGTAGAAATTTTCCTAAAAGATAATAAGGTGGATATTATATGTGTTACTGAAACATGGTGGGATGATGCCATGATTTGGGGTCATAACATATCAGGTAACCAGTTGTTTTATAAAAACAAGATAAATAAACAAGGTGGTGGCATCTGTTGTTATGTAACAACTGACTTACATTGCTCTGAATTACAACTAAACACAAACAACAATACCACCACAGAAACATTATGGATTACTCTAAACACAGCTCATTCTCCAAAATTAGCTCTGGGTATCTGCTACAGGCCTCCCAATAGTGATAACACCCATAACAATGCACTATTACATTAAACTGAGCTGGTTTCAGATATAGGTGATATCCTGGTGGTGAGAGATTTTAATGCCCCAGGTATTAACTGGAATGATATGACAGGCAAAACTGAAATTGAGAGAGGTCTATTGGATACTATTATAACATGTGGCTGTGACCAATTAATCCTAGAACTTACTAGAGAATCTAATGTTCTAGATTTAATAATTACTAACTGTTCTGATTAATTTAGAAATCCTTTGGTTATGGCCCCACTAGATACTAATGATCATGACATGACTCAATGCACTTTACTTGCTCAGAAAACAAAAATATGTGATAGCACTAAAATACCCTATTATAAAAACACCGATTGGACCAAATTACTGAAGATATTGGATAAAAAACAATGGAATAAAGTACTTATTGGGCATAACATGGAACATATGTGGTCTATGATTACTAAAACACTTTTTGAGGTATTAGAGCATCATGTACATATGCACAGTAAATATAACAAAAAAGTGTTATTCCATTATGGTATAATAAAGCAATTAAAAAAACAAATAAGAAAGAAACACAAGGCCTTTAAAATGTTTAAAAAATACTTGACTTCTGGTTACAAATTAAAATATAAAACTGAACAAATAAAGCTAAAAAACTAATAAGGATGGCTAAAATTAAACTTGAATAAAGGCTTGCAGGAAAAAAAGACAATCAAAGCTTTTATGCTTATATAAATAGTAACAAATACACAGTAGACAAAATTACTGCCATAGTTCATGAAGGGAAAGAGACTAGTGACAACAAAGAAATTGCCCAATGCTTTAATAACTATTTCACATCTGTGTTAAATGTAAAAGGTAATTACACATCTTATCCCAGTACTGATGATAGTTCTCAAAAAATTATAGAAGAAAAGCATGATCTTAAGGAATTACAACAACTAAAACATCATCCTCACCAGGCCCTGACAATATAAACTCTATTGTTCTTAAAGAAGTAGCCAAATTGCTAGCACACCGCTTAACTATTCTATTTAATAAATCTATACAAACTGGACATGTTTCTGCCGAACGGAGAAGGGCATCTGTTGTCCCTATCTTCAAAAAGGGAAATAGGAAGAGTGTAACTAACTATAGGCTAATACGCCTTACATCAATCTGTGGGAAACCTATGAAAAGATTACTTAAAATTGAAATTAATAAAGAGATAGGTAGGTTAGGCTAATTGATTCTACTCAACATGGATTTCAAAAAGGCTTATCCTGCATCACTAACCTTATTGCTTTTTATGATCTTGTAAGTGCAAATATTGATAAGGGTTTACCTGTCGATGTGATACTCCTTGACATAGGGAAGGCCTTCAATACAGTACCACATGATTTACTAATAAATAAACTTATAATGATGGGTATTAATAAATACATTGTTAGCAGGATACAAAACTGCCTTACTGATCAGAAACAATCAGTTAGAATAAATGGAGTCACTTCTGACGAAGGTCTTGTGAGCAGCGAAGTTCCCCAAGGGTCTGTTCTGGGGCCTGTACTGTTTGGCCTCTTTATTAATGATATGGGTTTGAGATCAGGGAGTGTAGTGTCAAAATTTGCTGATGACACAAAGATTGGGGGTGCAGTCAACTCCTTGGAACAGCATCAAATCTTAAGTAATGACTTAAAGCAGATTGAAAATTGGAATATTATTAATAAAATGAAATTTAAGAAGTCCAAATGCACAGTTATTCACTTTGGTTATAAAAATCCTTGTTTTCAATATATTCTAAATGGTAAAACTTTAAAAACAACTACAAAGGACAACGATTTGGAAATTTGGATTAACAAGGCACTGTCTTCAATTGATCACTGTTGTCACATCTCATTAAGTATAAATAGATTAATTTGGTCAATTAAAAAATCTTTTACCACAAGGGATAGATATTGTTTACTGAAGCTTTACAAAACTTATATAATTCCACATTTGGACTACAAGTCTCCAATATGGAACCCCTATCATAAAAAGGATATTAATCTTATTAAAAAAACCACAAAGGATATTAACCAAATCTATCAGAGGCCTGAAATCAGCATCATATAATGATAGCCTAATCCACCTGAACTTGTTCAACTTGGAAACAAGAAGGTAAAGGGGTGGTCTATTGTTGCTGTACAAAATTCTACAAAACCCAGTACTAATGGGGCAATGTAGAATTGCATTCAACTGGAGGAACAACAACCTAAGATCACATAAAAAACAACTAAGTGTACGAAGGGCTAGTACACTGAAAATATTTAATTTTTTCACTGTATTAACAACTAGAACTTGGAATTCCCTACCCACACATGTGGAACAAGCAAAGACCTTTGGAACTTTTAAAAATGTATTGGATGAGTTACTATTATTAACACCCCTTAAACAATAAACCTACTAAGAGTAGGAGACAATTAAATACTCTTTAAGCCTACTTTGTCTAGTAAAATCAAGTAACAACAAGTAATACCAAGTTAAAATATATATATATATATATATATATATATATATATATATAGCTACAATATATATATCTATCTATATATATATATATATATATATATATATATATATATATATATATATATATATATATATATACACACACAATGGGGTGAGAGCTATTCCAATGCAATAAATTGACATATTCTCACTGCAGTGAGATAAATGCTGACTGGGGTAAGATAAATCCTCATGACATCAGTGAAGTGAGATATATCCATTTATTCTCACTCCACGGACGTCACCTAGTTAACCCTACAATAAAACTACAACCAATAAACAAATAAACATAACATCAATAAAACTCACCTGAACCTCAATAACACAATCTCAAACTCCTCCATGTTCTCGTGCTCTTATTCACAACCTGAACATAAAATCTCTGGAAAAATGACTTTACTATCCCTGCAGAAATAAAAAAAAGCCTGCTATCAGACTTATATACAAAAATGAAGAGAACTTGTAAAACAAACAACATTCCTTGAACAGAACCAAAAGCCTGCCAAACTAAACAAACAAGTATGACAAAATATACAAAAAAGACCTCGATGGAGAATGAAATTGTAGATCTATGTACCCAGTTTGAACAGGACACGGAGCCCCTGCTCGACCCTACGGAACACCTTATACCAGAAACCCAAGAACAACAAATGCCGTAGAAAAACTCATATTTCCTAGATCCAGACTACATCAAAAAATACATTATAGCACTAAAAACTGAAACACAACAAAGAAAACAGCAATGGCTCTGAAACATCTACAACAGTTTCTACTACAGGACTTGGAGATCACAACTTCCATAACTAAAATTGAACCAGAAGAACAAGACAGCCTGTTATGCCGTTATTTTATAATGGCACAAAAAAAGGATGGCACTGATTATGAACCCCTCACCATTCGCTCCCGTTTCCAGAGTACAGAGAGACATTTAAAAGAAAATCGATACTTGGAATCTCTCTCCACATCTCTGAAATTCGAAAAAAACATGACAAGTTGTATTATCTAAACAAAAACATTTAAAAGAAAAAGGAATGGGAAACAAACCATTTGTTGCAGATGACATCACAAATGAAATACTAACAAAATTATATGACAGGAATCTACTAGGGCCTGACAACCCACAATCGCCCATCAATTCCATGTAGTTTATTGTCGATTTATACTTCGGAATTAGAGGAAACTCTGAAGCTCGAAACATAAAATGGGGAGATATAATTGTAAAAAAAGACAACCAAAGAACAAATTACCTGGAATTCTCCACTGAAAGACAGACAAAAACCTGCAGTGGCTCAAACCCCAAAGACACCAGGCTAAGAAAACCATGAGCCTATGAAACCAGAGACCCTAAACGATGTCTTTTAAAAATATACCTAACATACAGAGACAAATGACCTTACAAATGTAACACCCCAGACACACCACTATTTCTATCAGTACATTACCCCATTAAAATACAATCCCCATGTTGGTACAAAAACCAGCATCTATGGATCAATACCTTCAGAAAGATTGCTAAAACCATGATCCAGGAAGTGGGGCTAGAAACCAACTGAAGACTCACAAACCATTCCATTCGGAAGCACCTGGTGCAAAAGCTGATGGATTTTAACATTGCCCTCACAGAAATTATGCAAGTTTCTGGACACAAGAAGCTTGAATCACTCAATGCATACTCCAAATTAAATGACAAAAAGCAAAGAAAAATATCAGACTTACTGAGCAACCAAGAGAATGGTGAGAAAAAAACCTCTACTTCCAAACCTGCCTCTTACAGCACTCTGAACCTGAAACCTGGAACATCTGCTGCCTGTTACATGGACATGCTCCCAGCCTGCTTCAACAATCCAGTCATTAACGCATCACATATAACATTTAACATAATACAAGGTAAATATGCCAAAGTAACAACTGTCACTTACTACTACGTACTTGAACAACACTAGACATTCTTTTTTCTCTCCACAGGACACCAATATCAACAGACAGCCAGAAAAAGAGACAAGAGACTTAACATTGGTCTCAGATACCGACTAAACCCCAAACTGCAAAATGAAACAGTTGGACACTACAATCACCACTCCCTACATTATTAAAGATTGATTTCCTGATTTGCTGACTTGAAAATGTTTACTTTCAAATAAAAGTGTAAATGAGTTCTTGACATGGAGTTCCACAAAATAAACCCTATATCCTTATCAGGACTCCGCGGTGAATAAAACCGCAAAACACTAAATAAAACTCATTATATCTGCACAAAGCATTTGCCCACAGTAAACAAATAACCTAAATACACAATTTCACAAATTACCCCTACTATCCAGTTAACTTCCACCCCTCAAACACTGGGACCAAACAAAATATACATAGCACAACCATAAACAACCACAAACCTATGACAACATTATTTCAAAGATGCTCTCACTTCATTTGCATAAATAGCACACATGATGTGCATGTCGTGAGATATGGTAAATATTCTCACTCCTGCAGAGTGAGCTGTGTATTCTCACTCGTGCCTGCTTCACTCATGAGAATACAGAGCTCACTCTATAGGAGTGAGAATATTTACCATATCTCACTCCTGCCCATCATGTATCCCCTATATACTGTATATAATATATATATATATATATATATATATATATATATATATATATAAGAGGCAAAAACTCTGTTTAATGCATTAGTTAGGTTGTTCCACAGCAACAAAAGTGAGGAAATTACGCTGTTAGGGTTGAAAACCCTAACTCCGATTCACCCACCCCAGCACCACACACACACAGACATACACACACACACACACACACACACACACATGTAAGTATGGGGAGGACCAAGTCAACACAACCAATGACAGACATCCAGCAGCAGGTGACAGAAATAACAAACAATTGTCTAAATGTACTACAGACATCCCCACCCACCTGACCAGGTACTGCATGCTCAGTGGAGATCAACAGCAAAACTGAGGCCATGTACACCAAAAGTACACATCCCTGATTGCAGCTGCACACAACATACCACACTTAGTAGTTGCATGGCCTTACCTACCGATGCCCCACACCAGACCACACCACATGTGGTGGGCCACCTGAGTAATAGAGTTCAGCAAAACCAAGGAGTTGTACAGGTATAATATCTCTGATTATAGCAAGGGTTTGAGAAATGCAGCTTTCTAATTGACTGTAAACATTGTAACAGCCTTATGTTTAGTTTTTATTAACATACATGTAGAGCCTAACCATATGATGAACATGGTTAAATTTTGTTTAAAAAACAGTTTTATTATGATAGCAATAAGCCACTTCCAGGTATTATGTTAATGGTCAGTTTAACACTGTCTAGCGACATGTGGCACTCGGCTATGCCTCGTTCAACATTAAACCCCTACAGGGTGATTAACAGACCATTTAACATAACTGTTGGTCATGCCTTATTGCTTAATTGTCTTATGAGTAGATACCTCCCTTGCTAGGCACTGCAGCAGCTTTGTAACACAGTGTCCCACCCAGTTACACCATACACTGTCTAGTTACTGGAGAATGGCTGTGAATATGAACTCATGAAGATGAACAGTGTAACTTGATCATTACAGTCATCGAAACCTTAGTGTGATTATAACTGACAGAGTCAGTGATAGAGAATAACCCCTGCTGCCTAGTACACTTATCCCATTGTGAGTTAAATCAATACTAAAAGACATTCTGTTTATATCTACCCCATACCTACTTGATTCCTGTTTTACCACAATTAACATAGTTATCACTTTGATAGCATCAGTGACAGAAGTGTGGCAAACCCAAACACTAGTCATACAGCCTGAGTATGAAACAACTGTTAAAAAAAAATTACACTGTGTCCATAAGTGGCATAGATCACTCATTGCAGCAATAGTAAATGTATTACTATTTGAATAAGTTAGTCATCACAGATGCAGTGAGATTGTCTTTATCAGGTACAACATACTTAGTAAGTGCCTACAGGAAAATCTATCCTATATACATCTCCGATACAGGTACGTCATTGTTGGCTCAGTAGTGCTATGATATTTAGAAGTTGCTTGGCCTGATCCATGCAATTACACTGTTTCTTACAAAGAATACTTACTGCATCTTTAGTATTGAAACACACTGAAGGTCTATGTATGTACATCAGCAGTACACCTTCATCAGTAAGAATGCATCTGATACTGGCAGTATGAATTTCACAGTGTTGAACAGGCAATGCTTTTCCATACATTTACATCAGCCTCTCTATCTTGAGTAAACCGTTGCAGTAAATGTACTACTATGTAAATCACATACTAAATGTAACACTACTTTTATCTTGAGCATGCTAGTGTCTTGTAGTTAATTTATGTACTTCTCTTAATTAATATATACTCACTAGTGTTAAAACCTTTCTACAACTGTCATCATGCACCTTCAGCATTTATATTGACTAACGGCACAGTACCAGTTGTGGTGTGTGTGGGGCATCGTAGGTAAGGCCATGCAACTACTAAGTGGTACGCTGTGTGCAGCTGCAATCAGGATGTGTACGCTTGGTGTACATGGCCTCAGTTTTGCTGTTGATCTCCACTGAGCATGTAGTATCTGGTCAGGTGGGTGGGGATGTCTCGTAGTACATTTAGACAATTGTTTGTTATTTCTGTCACCTGCTGCTGGATGTCTGTCATTGTTTGTGTTGACTTGGTCCTCCCCCATACTTGCATATGTGTGTGTGTGTGTGTCTGTGTGTGTGTGGTGCTGGGGGGGGTGAATTCGGAGTTAGGGTTTTCAACCCTAACAGCGAATTTCCTCACTTTTTTCGCTGTGGAACAACCCTAACTAATGCATTAAATTGAGTTTTTTGCCTCTAATTTCCCTTCTTTTTGAGAATGATAATGAGAAATAGTGAATCTAATGCGGCGGCAGAAGTGCGGGGCCCTCCCGCCACATGATATCTTGTGGCATAGTAACAGGAAGAGCAACACAAACAGAAGCGCTAACAGTGGCACACATGGTAACGCAATCGCAAATGACAACAGAAAGGGCAATGCACACGGTGGCATAGACAGGAACAGTCTGCCACGTGATGTGTTGTCACATAGTAACATGGTGCCTGCAAACGGAAATGTCAATGGGCATGGTGATGCAAAGTGAAACAGAAAGAGAAACAGTACTGTAGACACAAATGGCAAAAAATAACAGAAACGCAAGGGCAAATGAAAACGCAAAGCATAACACACATAGGGCCCCGTGCTCCCGGCACGTAATGCAGCAGCGGGAGTGCGCACATGATGTCTTGTGGCATAGTAACAGGAACAGCAACGCAAACAGAAGCAGTAACAGTGGTGCACAAGGTAACGCAAGCGCGAATGAGAACAGAAAGGGTAACGAACACGGTGGCGTAGACGGGAACAGAGTGCCACTTGATGATTTGTCACATAGTAACATGGTGCCTGCAAATGGAAATGTCAACGGACATGGTGACGCAAAGTGAAACAGAAAGAGAAACAGTACGGTAGACACAAATGGCAAAAAATAACAGAAATGCAAGCGCAAATGAAAACGCAAAGAATGACGCACGTGGTGGTGTAGACGTCAACGGTAAGTGAAACGGGCATGGAACTGCAAGCAGAAAGGGCAATGGTAACAGTAATGTATGCGCACAGGCTGGCTTTCCCCAAAAGCTGAATAGAGAAAGACAGTGAGTACAAAGAATGTATGCATAATAACGGGTATCGGAGCAGAAAATGAGGACTTGGAATACTAAATAGGTTATATCTCAGGAACTGTACGACGTAGAAAAAAAATTTAAAAGTCGTATGATTTATGACTGTCCTGGGTAGTTTTGTACTTAGTGCCATTGTGGGGCTAAGAATTTTTCCGACGAAAAGTCTGTATCTCGCACCGTTTCCAAGATACGGGCCCTGAAAGGCGCGGCGAATCGCCGTAATGTTATCCTATGGGAAAAAAAGAGAAGTTCGGAGCACCATAACTTTGCCTCCCTGTAATATTTTTTCACCAAACCACTGAAAGGCACATCTGTGGGCTGTTGGCTGTCTTCCCTCCAAATTTCAGGAAAAAAGACCAAACCGTTATTTTGCAGCACGGTGCCAAAGGATTCCTGTAATGCATTGGGCGCCGTAATGTTATCCTATGGAAAAAACATCAACTTTGGACTGCCATAACTTTACTGCCATGTAATATTTTTTCAATACAATACTGAAAGGCACATCTGTGAGATGTCGGCTGCATTCCCTCCAAATTTCAGCCCAAAACTCCCAACCGTTCTTTTGCAGTGCAGTGCCAAAGAATTGCTGTCATTTTCCCACAGACTAGAAAATTACTGTCGCAATTTGCGAAAGCTTTTGCAAACATTTGCAACACTTTCATGAGCACGAAAGTACTTTGCTAAAGTACTTTTTCCAGAAATCTGAAAAACATATTTCTGGGGTGTTTTATCCTAAAATAAAGACATGGCTAGCATCCTCAGGGTCCGACTAGGTGAATACAAAATAATTAGGTTGCTAGAGGGTCCCAAATTTAAATGCCAAGCATTTTTCTAATCACCAACTGAAAACAAATGGCCAATTTGCAAAAGTAACAGGCCCATTTGGCGAAAGTAAAATGTACGCATAAAGTGTTGAACTTTTGTTAACTTTTCCCATTGACTTATAATGGGAAATTGTTTTTGAATAACTTTTGAACCGTTTAATATTTTTCACCAAATCTTCAAAAGGCACATCGAGGGATCACGCTGCGTTCCTGAAGATTTAGGGCAGGTCGTACAAACCGTGAGCCTGTCGCGCGACCGTAGAATTCCAGAAAAAGCGTAAACGCGTGTGCAAATCACGCTTAATAACTCCACAGTCATGTTTCCGACTGGTATGAAACTTGGCAGTTGCCAAGCCTATTGTTCTTGATCGTGTATTCCAAATTTCAGCCAAATCTGTCAAACGTTTGCAAAGTTATTAAGGTGCAAAGTTTTGGGGTTTAACATAGAAATGGCTCCTCAACCCCATAATATATATAATTTTTTTCCTAAGCCCACTTGAAGCATTTGATGAAAAAGGATGTCAAAACGTTTGTTACGCTGAAGATTTCTGTTGCACATTATTTACAATTGAGATGGTGCATACCAAGAGAAAATACACTTTTGACAAATTTGTTAGTATGGTAAAGGACAAGGGGTCATGATATGAACCTTGGGGGGGTTGACTCAGGAAATACGTGAGAAAGTACTTCTTCCTGGAGAGAGCAGTGGATGCCTGGAACAGCCTCCCAGTGGTGGTGGAGAGTGCAAAAACGAATGGTGTTCAAGCATGCAGGGGATAGGTATCAGGGTACCTTAGTGGATAGGCAAGGGGGAATAAGCCAGAGACCTTGTAGGGTCTGCTGTGATACAGCAGGTAGGGAAAAATGGACATACTACATGGGCCAAGTGGGCCTTATCTGCCATCAAATTCTGTGTTTCTATGGTAGAATCAGGGGAGTTTGACATGGCTGACCTTTTTATCACTCCACCTGATGCTGATGGTGCAGACAGTGCAGCAGACAGTGGAGATGAAGAGACTGGTGGCACTGTGAAAAACCTGTCTGGAAAGCAGCTATGAGGTGAAGCAGACTTCATTAGATACAAACACGGTCAAAAAGTTGATGACAGTAACAGTGATGGTGATCATGGTGATGTTGCTCCAGCTGAAACTATGAATACTGAGGATGGTGATGAAGTACAGGCCAGTACCTCTACTGTCATCGCATCAAGCTGTTCCTTATGAAAACAGATAATATCAACTCAATGAAGGTGGTACAAGAAGTATCTACCAGCAGCAGTACAGAAGAGATTTGAATGGAACAGCACTGCACAACAAACTGCTGAGAAGGCCTGGGCACCATACCTATGGTTTGAACTATTTATTGATGAAGGAGTGGTGCAAAACCTATGTGACCAGAGCAAATTATATGCATCTTTCAAAGGGAAACTGAACTACAGTGTCACTCCTGATGAAATGAGGGCCTTCTTAAAGGTGTTGCTTCTAAATGACTATGCTGTTGAACGACAGACGAATAATGTGGGGCCAGAGTGAGGATGTATATAACACCACAGTCTCCAACTTATGAACCATGATTGGTTTGAAGAGATCCTCAGATATTTGCACCTTGCTGATAACAGCAGGCTGCCTGCTGCAAACAAGTTTGGCAAGATAAGGCCATTCTATGAAATAATGAACGAGAGTTACCTAAAGGCCTTCCAGAGTGAGCAAAGTCTGTGCACAGATGAGGCCATTTATTCCCTATTATGGGAAGCACTCAGCTAAGCAGTTCATGAAGGGCAAGCCAATCAAGTTTGGGTATAAGCTGTGGTACCTGAATACTCACCACAGTTACTTCATTCAGTGCAAGTACATGGGTGGAGTTGACAGGATGGACCAAAACATTAACTACTACAGAATTTCCATCCACTCAAAGAAGTGTTAGGTGTCCTTCTTTATGTTCATGCCCAATGTGGCCATACAGAATGCATGGCTCCTGTACAGGAACTCTGCAGGGAACAAGAGCAAGCCTCTGGAGCACTTGGCTTTCCAAAGAGAGGTGGTAAACATGTACAGGCTTAAGTATTTGTTTCAGGTGCACAATAGTCCTGGCATCAGTGGGCCACTCAAGGCAGGTTGCCAAAGAGTAGAGAAGGTGCCCAAAGCTGTGTGACGGGCAAAGTAGGCTACATGGTGAGTTATGTTTAGTACAGAATGCTTTTTTATACAATGAAGTAGTTAGTTAACTGCTATACAATAAAAGCTGTTATTCATATATACTATTGTGGTTTATTATTGTTGGGAAGATATTTATTATATATACAATAACACACAGGGTGGTGTGTTTAACAAGATTTTACACACACCCTTTCCTACATATTGTATAAATATGTTGTGCCCTGGTGGTCTAGTGTAACGCCTCTCCCAGTCCCTTCCTATCCCTGATCTCCAGTATGTAGTTTGTTTTCTTATTTATTCCCTGGTGGTCTAATGGCCCCTTGCCCCTCCACCACAGTAGGTGGTGTCCCACCTCGCTCCCCCCATCCTGAAATGGAGCTGGTGACTGGCACGCACTCATTCATTGACATCTCAGAGGGCTGCTGGCTGTGGAGGAGAGAGGAGGGCTGAGCCAGTCACCTGCTCTATTTTGGGATGGGGGGATCAGGTGGGACACTACCTGCTGGGGTGGGGGGGCGGAGGCCACTAGACCACCAGGGAATAAGTTAAAAAAACTACATACTGAGGATCAGGGTCTGGGAGGAGCATTCACTAGACCACCAGGGCAAAACATATTTTTACTATATAGGGGATAGGGTTGTGGGGGTTGCATCTCTGATGGCTATTGACCAGCTACTACTGGACACAGGTGGGTGATCAGGTGGGGGAAGGACTGCTAGCCACCAGGGTTTTTTTTTAATGCACATCAGGCAGGTGGGTGATTGAGTGGGGGAGGGGTGCTAGCTACCAGATTTTTTTAATACACATTTGGTGGATGGGTGGGGGAGGGACTGCTAGCCACCGGTGTGGGGAGGTTATTAACATGTTGGGCCACTTGGGGCAGGGTGGAACAGGGTGAAATTTTGTCTCAAACATTCAGACATTTTCCAGTCCGCCACAGGCAAAAGTTTGGTAACTTCCATGAAAGTTGCCAGATTACACAGAAGGTCTGCTAAGGCAGAAATGGCAACTTTCGCACACCATTAGAGGTCACTCAGAAGAGCACTGGTGTTCAGTGAACAGAGGCATCTGGACCAAATGTGTTTAGGAGCAGAAGGGGGGGTGATGGATATTCCTCACACGGACCATTATGCAGTGGTCACTGAACAAGTCAGGGAAGATACCTGCTGCTACAATGCAGGAGAGGGGCAGAAAAGACAGAGCCCAGTCCAGTAGGGTATGATTAGAGGAGTGGGAATTGAGCCAGGTGGGCTCAGAGATAACCTGGCACAAATTTAGGACTCAGTCTTGGTCCTCTTCATTAGTGACATTGCAGAGGGGCTTGAAGGGAAGGGAAGCCACTTTGCAGATGATACCAAGATCTGCAATAGAGTGGACACTCCAGACAGGGTGGAAAGAATGAGAAGAGACCTAGGCAAGTTGGAGGACTGGTCAAGCGAGGGGCAGCTCAAATTAAATACTAAGAAGTGCAAAGTCATACACTTGGGGCACAGGAATTCTGTAGAGGAATACAGGTGGTGGTGGGGGCAAGATAATAACAACAAAACTGGAAAGGGACCTGGGGGTGATCATAACGGACAACCTGAAAGTAGCCAAGCAATGTGAAAAGGCAGTGGGAAGGGCTGGAGGGATGCTGGGGTGCATAGGGAGAGGCATCACTAGTAGAAAACAGGAGGTGGTGATGCCACTGTACAGACAATTGGTCAGGCTGTATCTAGAATACTGTGTTCAGTTCTGGAGACCACATCCCTGGAAGGACATTGACAGAATGGAGGCAGTTCAGAGAAGGGCAACAAAAATGGTTAAAGGAATGCACCAGAAAACATATTAGGAAAGACTGAAAGACCTCAAAATGTATACCTTGGAGGAAAGCTGGTAGATTTCTTTGACTGGGTGACCAAAGTAGTAGATCAGGGAAGGGCTGTGGACATGGCCTACCTAGACTTTAGCAAGGCATTTGACACAGTCCCACACAAAAGATTAATATACAAGTTAGTCAGCCTGGGAGTGGGTCCCAAGATGACAGCCTGGGTAAAGAATTGGCTGGAGAATAGGACACAGAGAGTAATAGTAAATGGAGTCCACTCTGAAGAAGGGGGTTACTAGTGGGAGTAGCATGAGGGTTCAGTATTAGGACGGTCCTCTTCAATGTCTTTATGTGACATTGCAGAGGGACTGGAAGGAAAAGTATGTCTCTTTGCAGATGACACAAAGATCTGCAACAGAGTTGATGCACAAGGTGGGGTGGAAAGGATGAGAAGGGACTTGGCAAGGTTAGAGGAATGGTCAAATGTATGGCAGCTTAGATTCAATGCTAAGAAGTGCAAGGTAATGCACCTGGGAAACAAAAACCCAGGGGAAGAGTACACAATGGGGGTGAGATACTAACAACAACACAAATGGAAAGGGACCTGGGGGTAGTCATATCAGAAGACCTAAAGGTGGGCAAGCAATGTGAGAGGCAGCAAGAAGGGCTGGGGATACTGGGATGCATAGGAGAGGCATCACCAGTAGAAAACAGGAAGTTAGTGTCCTCTGTACAGACAGCTGGTGAGACCCCATCTGGAGTACTGTGTGCAGTTCTGGAGACCCAATCTCCTCAAAGACATAGACAGGATGGAAGCTGTCCAGAGGAGGGCAACTAAAATGGTGCAGTGTCTGCACCGGAAGACATATGAAGAGAGACTTAAGGAGCTTAATATGTATAGCCTCGAGGAAAGGAGGGAGGGGACATGATAGAAACCTTCAAGTACCTCAAGGAATCAACAAAGTCAAGAGGTAGCATCTTTCAAAAAGTGTGTGCAAGAACAAGGGGGCACAATTTGAAGATAGAGGTGGCTCAAGGTAATTTAAGAGTATTTTTTCCACAGAGGGTTGTGGATGCATGGAGCGGCCTTCCAGAGGAGGTTGTGAGTCAAAAACAGTGGTGGAATTCAAGCATGCATGGGACAGTCATAAGGCAATTCTAGGGGGTGGGGGTAGGAAGAAGTAGGCTGGTGGTTAACTAGGATCTGCAGCTTATCCATTAGGTAGGGAAATGGGCAGACTGGGTGGGCCAAGCGGTTCTTATCTGCCATCAAATTCTATGTTTCTATGTAGGAGGGAGAGGGGGGATATGATAGGGACATTCAAGTACCTCAAGGGCATAAACAAGGTTCAGAAGGGCAGCATCTTTCAGAAAAAGAGATGTGCAAGAACAAGGGGTCACAACATGAGGCTGGAGAAGGGGAAACTCAGGTGTAATGTGAGGAAGTATTTTTTAACAGAAAGGGTGGTGGATGCATGGAACAGCCTCCCTGCAGAGGTCGTACAGGCTAAAACGATTGGTGAATTTAAGAATTCATGGGATAGACAGATGGCAACCCTAGTGGTAGGAAAGTGAGGGTAAGCTGCAGACCATTTAGGATCTGGAGTTTAAGTAGGTAGGGAAATGGGCAGACTAGGTAGGCCAGGTAGTCATTATCTGCTGTCAAATTCTATGTTTCTATGTGTCTATGTAGTTTTCTGGATGGTAGCTGTAGATGAAGGAGAGATCCAATTAACATTGAAGTTGCTAAGAATCTTGAGCTCACAGAGGAAGAATGTGAGGTTATGTTTGAGCAAGACCCAGAGAGTGAAACAGATGAGCTCTTGTAAGAGGCATAGGAGACCCCAATGCAGATGGGAAGGGATAAGATGAATGAGACCCTGATGAGGAGGAGTTTATGGGAGGAGGGTACAGCCTCCTGGAAAACCATGGAGCAGAAAAGGATCTGCCAAACATAGATAGCAATGCATACACCACATTTTCCCCTCTCCTGGTTGTGAAGAAATAAGTCAGGGAAGGATAGACTAAAGCAAGGGATCCTTAAAGAGATCCAGGATTCCAAGATACAGTTTGGCTGTTTGAGGCCAAGGTCACTAAGAATCGGATGTGTGACTGACAAAGGTAAACCGACTAAGGCTACTGTGATAGTGGTAGTTATAAGACTAGGCCCAAGAGGGCAATAGCAAGAGGATCCAACTTCCTCCCCTAATCAGAAGCCCTGTCCCCCACTCCCTCCAGCTACATATCCCTTACTTTACAATAGGCCATTTAAGGCAGCATTCAGTACAACATTATTGTTTGATTCTCCAAATTTATAAATCAGTGCTTAAGTCACAAGGTCTAAACAAGCATTTGTCAATGCCGAATGTTGTCTTGCTGGCATTGGCATTGGTAGTGCAGGAGTTAGAGAGATGCATAATAGGCATGGCAGTGAAGTATTGAACTGATGCCAACCCACCCCACCCTACAGAGACTGACAGGCATTGGGGTGTCCCTTTGGGTGTTTGGTAGTGCAGTGCGGGAACACATTTTGGGCAGGATGTGAAAAATGACAGCTGTACAGTTCATAAGGAGGCATAAAAAAATGCCAGTGTTGAAAAAAGTGGCATGTAAATATAGCAAATTTACTGCTTGATTACAAGGGTGCGTGGAAATATGCAATGCTGCGCTTACAACATTGCCATTTTGTAGCTATCGCACCAAATTTCAACATAGGCATTTTAGCACCTCTGCTCATCTACAGTGTCACTGTTATTTCTCAAAGTGTCCCCAAGAAGCTACCACGCTTATTCTGCGCCCGAAGTGCGAAACACATTTTGGGCAGGATATGTGAAATGACAGCTGTACTGTTCATCAAGAGGTGTGGAAAATGGCAATGGTGAAAATCCAGAATGAAAATATCACAATGACGACGGTACGGCGCAGTGCAATCCGCCAATGCACGCCTGTGAATACAGTCCTTTATGGAGTATCACTCAACTCTCAACATAGGCATTTTAGGACCTCTGCTCATGAACTGTGTCACTGTCATTTTCATAATCTGGCCCAAACACTGATTTTCCACAGCGACTGTGTTATTGTGCGCGGAAGTGCAGAAACACATTCGGGCAGGATGTGGAAAATGACAGCTGTACTGTTCACAGGGAGGTGCACAAAAATGACAATGCTGAAAATCTGGCATTAAATATTGCAATTCACAAAGTAATGAGCCTCTTAGTAAGCAACTTTCTTGTAACACTGCAACATAAAACAGGCATTTGTTGGATTTTTCCACCAAATTTGGAACATAGGGTTTTAGAGGCCACCTCATGAACACTGGCACTGTCGTTTCATTAATGGGTCCCAAAAGGTGATTTTGCGTAGTGACTGCAAAATCACCGTTTGAGGCCGATTAACGCCATGACAGTGATAGAATTCATGAGGAGGGGCCCCAAAAATCCTATGTTGAAAATTTGGTGCCAAAATTCCAACAAATGCCCGAGATATGCAGCAAAGTTGAAAAACCCTATTCATTCCATTATACAGCTTACCGGCATTTCTCAGTTCATGGGTCGGCTTTGGAAGAGTGCAGACGTGTTCCCTGTCCACCGAAGATCATCACACTGGACTCTGGAGGTAAGTATGGGGTGAGGGGGTGAAGGGGTGGAGAGGCAGGGTGCACAGTGGGTGGTGCGGTGGGGCCAGGAGACTACGAGGGACCGTCTTTATGTTACAGGGAAGAAAAAAAAAACTAACATTGCGGGACAGTTTTTTTTTTTCAGGGGACTTGGCACGCTGGGGTGGGCTTCCAGCATGCCACCTAACTGTTCTGTGGGGGTTGCTGCAGCCAACAGGGGATTGGGCACCCTCATCTGCAGACAATGGGGGATTTGGGGGTGAATTTATACACAATGACAGCCAGGGGGGTGAGGCAAGAGCTGAGGGGGATTGGGCACCGGCATATAAGAAATGTGGAGGGGGGCTGATTTATGCTGACAGGGAGTGAGTTCCCCCATCGGCACACAATGAAAGCAGGAGGGAGGCAAGAACTGAGTGGGCTTGGGCACCCCCCTCAGCATATCGGAAATGGGGGGGCTGCTGTATGGCGACGGGGAGTGGGCACCCCCATCTGAAAATTTGTGCGGCCACATTAAGCTGGCTGGGGGATTGGGCACCCCCGAGGTTGGCCATTGGGCGGCCGCCCGCCATGCTGCTAATGTGGCGAGAGCACGCAGGAAAAGTCACTGCATCGATGAGCTTTGCTTGGTTACAGCAGACCTTCCTTAGATGTGCTCACCACATTAGCATGCGCAGGGCGCCACTGATTGGGGAATGAGGAAGCGACCATCGATGTGTGCCCTGCATTCACCCAACAGCCGCCGACCTCCAAAGCTGCATTACCGCAAGATGTTGACTTGCGTTCAAGCGTGGCAAGACAACATAAAAATAGAAGAAGGCTCAATTATCTTACTGTTTTCAGTGAGGCAGGAGGGAAAACTCTTGACTCACTGCTAGCAACCTGTCCTATCAAACTGTTTCAGCAATTCGTTCATATGCTGGAGAGCTTCCTGTGAGTGTTGCAGGTATGGGTCAGTGGTGTGATTTCCTCAGTGCCAGCTGGCTGGGCACTGTCCATTGGTCATCACAGTCTGGAATGGGATGGATGTGGAAACTAGGTCAGCCTTGAAGTGGGTGGATTAGCAGTGTCCCTTCATTCTATATCCTGTTTTGCTTCAGTTGGTGGATGATATAAAATGTCACCATCCTGGCACAAGTGTTGAGGTTTAGTCAGGTATGAGGTCTGGAGAGAAATACCAGTCTGGCATAAAGCATGAAGAAAAGGTGTTATGCCCACCTTTGTTGTTGAATAGCTGGGGTAAAGTCATGATCTAGGTAAATCTGCTGAAACTAAAGAAGGGTGGCAAAACAAAGTGAAACACACTTGTGCTAAGAATGAGCACAGCACATGGAAGGCAATGGTTACTAATACCAGGAGCCTGACAAACCAAATGTCTGACCTCATGGCCATCATTCTGAGGGTGGACTAGACTTAGCAGCTATGGATGGGACATGGCTATCCTAGGATACAGCCTGTACAGACATGACAGGAAAGGAAAAAAGAGGAGGGTGGTGCTATACGTCCAGGAGGAAATCAAAACCACAGAGATTCAGAGTACCCCTAATGAGTCTGAAGCACTGTGAGTATCAGCCAAGACAGGGAAAGGGGCAGCCATTAGGATAGGTGTTATCTACAGGCCCCCATCACATGGGGAAATTGGGGACAAAGAAATAATAGAAACAATCCACAAAATGACAGACAAAAGTGAGGTAATAATAGCAGGGGATTTCAATTTTCCAGATATAAATTGGAGTTCTGATACAGCATCATCAACAAGAAGCAGGGGTTTTCTCATTGCCCTGCGGGGGTCAGGACTGAGGCAGCTTGTGGATACGCCAACCAGAGGTGAAGCTTTCCTGGACTTGGTTCTAACTAACAGTGGCAGGGTAAAGGCTGTTGAAGTAGGGTGTCTTCTAGGCAACAGTGACCGCCATATGGTCGGTTTCCAAGTGATCACAAGTAAGGACACTAGTCACCCCAAGGTTAGGATTCTGGATTTTAGGAAGGCAGACTTCCAGAAAATGAAAGCCAGCCTAGCAGAGATGCTTAGTCTCAGAGAAGGAATGGGGTGCAGGAAATGTGTGAGGACCTCAAGGGAGCTATAACACAGGTAACTGATCTATGCACCTGGAGGGTGAGTAAGGCCAGTAAGAATAGGAATCCCCTCTGGTTATCCAAAGAGGTGGCAACTATAGTAAGGGACAAAAAGAAGGCTTGCAAGAAATTTAAGACATCAAAGAATGAAGATAAGGAATCTTAAAATGAAGCACAGAGGGAAGCAGGAAAAGCAACAAGAAATGCCAAAGCTCAGACCAAATTGAGGATAGCACAAGGGGTAAAGGGGAGGGGAGAGAAAAACCTTCTTAAGGTATATAAGAGAAAGAGAAAAACCAAGGGGGGAATAGTAAGACTAGCAGCTGCAGGAAGGCATCTAGTAGAAAAGGACAATGAAAAAGCAGAAGTCTTAAACCAGTATTTCGGTTCTATGTTCACAGAAGAGAATGCAGGGGACAGACTAAACCTACTAAAAAGTAGCATCCAAAAACCAGTGGTCAACACAAGCCCCTTCACAAATGGTCAAGTCTTGGAAGCTCTAAATAAACTGAATGTAAACAAGGCATTGTGGCCAGATGAAATTCACCCAAGGGTTCTCAGGAAACTGGGGACCATGCTGCCCTGGTAGAACTCTTCGCCAAATCACTGGAGTGCAGGACAGTGCCAGGTCAGTGGAAAACGGCAACAGTGGTCCCACTTCACAAAGCAGGGAGCAAAGAGGAGGCTGAGAACTACCGTCCAGTGACCCTCATGGTGGTAGTGGGAAAACTGATGGAGACACTGCTCAAACAGAGGATAATAGCATATCTGGAAGCCAGTGAACAACAAGACCCAAAACAGCATGGTTTCATGGCAGGTAGATCTTTCCAAACAAACCTGTTTGACTTTTTCGACTGGGTTACAAAGGCAGTAGATCAGGGAGTGGTAGTAGATGTGGTCTACCTGGACTTTAGTAAAGCCTTCGACTCTGTTCCACACAGAAGGCTGGTAAAGAAGCTGGACCACATAGGGGTGGGTAAGGAGGTGTTTGGGTGGGTGAGCAGCTGGCTGGGAGGAAGAACACAAAAGGTGCAGATAAATGGCGCAGTATCAGCTGAGAAGGAGGTAACTAACAGTGTACCTCAGGGGTCTGTGCACGGGCCTCTACACATCAGTGTCTTCATATCAGACATCACAAATGGATTGGAAGAGAAGGTGTGTCTATTTGTGAGCGACACCAAGAAATGCAACAGAGTGGACTCCCCTGAAGGAGTAAGGAGTATGAATTCAGACCTAAGGAAACTGGAGGAGGGGTCAGAGGCTTGGAAGTTGAAATTCAATACCAAAAAGTGCAAAGTCATGCACATAGGCAGAAGCAATCCCAAAGAGAATTACTATCTGGGGGGCAGAAGCTAGCTTCCACCAGCCAGGAACGTGACATGGGGATCATAATATTTGAGGACTTGAAGGTGGGGAAACTGCAAAAAGGCTGCACTAAAGACTATTGGCATGTTGGGTTGCACTGGAAGAGGTATCATGAGTCACAAGAGGGAGGTAGTGCTGCCATTCTACAGACCACTGGTGTGCCTCCACATGGAGTATGGCATACAGTACTGGAGGCTGCATCTCAAAAGGGACATCAACAGAATGGAGACAGTGCAAAGGGGGGCAAAGAAAATGATTCCGGGGCTGCACCTGTTAGTATGCGAGGACAGGCTGAAGGAACTCAATATGTACTCCCTGGAACAAAGGAGGGAGAAGGGTGACATGACTGAGACCTTTAAGTATATTAGGGGTATAATTAAGTTGGGGTTCAGGAGCTGTTTCAGGTGATGGGGAGCAGTAGAACTACAGGGTGTAATAATAGGCTGTAGGGTGGAAGTTTCAAGAGCAAAGCTTGAAAGTTCTTCTTCACTGAGATGGTGCTTAACCCATAGAATAGCCTACCCCAGGAGGTGGTGGAGGCTAAAACAGTGAGAGAGTTCAAAAATGCATGGGATAGGCACAAGGGTATCATTTTACAGAAAGGCTAAGGGGTTGGGGAGGTAGCATCCTATTAAAACATTTGGGCGAACTAGATGGATCTTTTGGTCCCCTTCTGCTGTCATTTTCAATGCTCTTATGTTTCTGAGTGTCGTTATATTTTACCATTTTCTAAAGCCAGCTATGAGCAGTACCTTCTCCTTAACCTGGAAACAGATTAATTAAAGATTATGGAACAAGGGTGCTCCCCCAGACCTGGCTTTGGGTTTAAGGCCCTGTGTACTCACTCCATATCCAAGGCAAGTTCAGAGTGGAGCTGGAGGCATTCTCGAGGTGGGATATTCAGACTGCACCAGGCTGTGGTGCAAGCCTAGGCGCAGAGCAACTGGGATATGCCAGGGCACTGACAGGGTGATATTCAATGGTGCTGCACCATGGTTCAGCACCATTGAATATCGCTCTGTGGCCACCCACATTGTGCATGGTGCAGTGGCACTGCACAAGTGGCCAGAAAGGGGCAGGGGGATGCACTAGTGCGAGTGCCGTTGCGCTAGGTGCATCAACCGCGATATTCAAAGGTCCACATGCAAATGGGGCCATAATGCATGCAAGGTGCAAATGGGGTGATTTGCATGTCATTATGGCCCCATTCGCATGCAGGTGCGCCCATCCCCGGTGACTTGCACCTGGTGCCCTGCCAGGCTGCAGCCATCGGGACCGATGCCCCCTGCACAAGTAGCAAAGTGCCCCACTGCCCGATCGTGGACAAAAGTATCAAATCAATACATGTCCTATATCCCTGGTGGTCCAGTGGACTGCTCCCAGCCTGATCGCGGGCATATGTATAAAAATAACACATCCTATATCCCTGGTTGTCCAGCGGACCACTCGCAGCCTTATCGCATGCAGAAGTCTAATGAACGATTAAATCCCATCCCTGGTGGTCCAGCGGTACCCCCCCCTCTCCACCATCCCACTGAGCCCCACCACCCTGCTCCCTCCCCGATCAGCGGCGGGCGGCAGCTCCCCACCCACAAGCCGCCCATCTGCCCGCTGACTGACTGTGCTCAGTACAGCTGTCGCCCGGTGATCCACAGTGTGGGCCAATGGGCATGCAGACCATACTGCTACACAGTCAGATATATGAATGGATTCATTCACATATCTGGACTGTGCTAACATGGTCTGCTGCACGCCAATGCGCTGTGGACAACTGCGTACAGCTGTACTGTATGCAGTCAGTCAGCGGGCAGATGGGCGGCTTGCAGGTGGGGATCTGCCGCTCGCTGCTGACCGGGGGGTGAGCAGGGTGGCAGAGCTCAGTGGGAGGATGGGGAGAGGGGTACCGCTGGACCACCAGGGATGGGATTTAATCTTTCTTTAGACTTCTGCCCGCGATCCGGCTGCGAGCGGTCCACTGGACCACCAGGGATATAGGATGTTTTATATATATACATATGCCCACGAGCTGTGAGCAGTACACTGGACCACCAGGGATATAGGACGTGTTATTTATATACATATGCCTGCGATTAGGCTGCCAGCGGTCCACTGGACCACCAGGGATATGGGACTGTTTATTTCCTACTTCTGCCCGCGATGAGGCATGGGGGGCGCTACCTGATGGAGGGTGCCGCCGGAGCTCGGGTGGCCATCCATAGCTGGCAGCTGCCGTGTTGCACCCTGCAACATGGCAGCTCACCTGTGGGCAGCTGGCTATTGCTCCTTTATTTTCTGGAACAACTGTATGCGGCGCATGTAGGGGTTGTGCCTGCATGGGCTCTGCACATCCCAGGCTGAATATCAGGATGTGTAGGGGTATGCATGGGCACGCCCCCCTACTTGCGCCGAATACATTACTGATGCACCCTGGCACATCGGGATTTGTGCTACACACTTTCCCCTTTTGAATATCGCACTGTGTTGCACCACGCACAACCCTTCTGAATATCCCACCCTCTGAGAAACTCTTCTGTGAAAGCCATGATCTTTGTCCCCTCCTCTTCTTCAGACACCCCATAGATTCTTAAATTTCTACAGTGAAGCTGTCCCTGTAAGTCCTGCTGTTTATGATCAATTTGTGCCATGCGATGGTGGAGGTGCAGGAGCAGGCCGGGCAGAAGGAGGCAGTATAGCGCAGTGGTCTAAGGCTCTGAACTGCAAATCTGGTGACATCTAGCAGACCAGACCTGGGTTTGAATCCCACAGCTTCTACTTGCATACTGTGACCCTGAGCAAGTCACTTAACCTCCTTGTACTCCCAGGTCGCTCCTGTAAAAAAGCTTTCAGCTTAGTGTGCTATACCTGGTTAAACAACTAAAGAAAAAATAAATAAATGTCACTTTTTTAGTCAGCGCTGTGGTAGCCCCTTGTAAGTCTTTGTTCTCTTGTTTAATTGTACTTACAGTATCTCTTGCTGCATTCCTGCTAATTCATCCTGAGCCACCATGTGGAAAGTGAGGAGTTCTGCATGGAGTCTGTTATTGGTCAATCCAAAAGTAGAAGAGTCAGCTTTTGACCAGGAAGAGAAAGCTGTGCTGCCCAGGTTGGACAGTGGTGATTGCTGGGATCCTTGAGGAAATGCTGAGTAGACAGTATTTGTATACTGTTTTTGAGCTTCCCATGTTAATACTGTGTTTTGAGGTGATTTTGTAGCTGAGATTGCAGTTTTGTGTATAATTAGTTTGGTTTTAGCTAGTGAAGTAGTAGGATCTCTAGTTTCATGCATCCCCCTAAGATGATGATATCACTGGAACCATAAATAATTGGTTTTGTTGCAATTCATTTGGTATTTATTTTAATAATGTAGGTTACATGTTGTAAATATGTGTGTGTTTCAATAAATAATGACTATTATTGTTAGGATTTCTGTGGACTTAAGCAACTGGAATGTACAATTATGGCTGTTATAATAATTAGGTCACTTTTAATAGGGGAAAAATACCCCTTTACATGAATTTAACCATTTTAGAAAAATAACTTTTTAAATTTATATTATATGATATTTATTCAGGGTTGCCAAGCTAAGATGCAACATCCCGGGCAGTCCTCTTTTCAAAGTAGACTTACCTCCACACTGTTAAACAATCTCTTAGATGCTCTAACAGCATCAAACCTGCTGCATACTTCATTTTTGATGAAAAGAGCTGCAACTCATGGAAACTATTGCAAATACTGGTGCCCTTTGAAACTGAGGGCACCCACTGAAGTCATCCATCTGTTGCATCCACCTTAAGGGGTCTCTTGGCACAAGTCCCAATGTGATGTTAGTGCATAGGATGAGGTGGGGAGGAACAGTTCAGGGAAATTGTAAGATAATGCTGGCAGCCCTTTGCTGGGTAAGATGCTGGATATTAAATGTTAAAGGTTAATGTTTCTTTTCTCTCCTGTTCTCACCAAAAGTACCAGGCAAATGTTGTCCTTGATCTATCTTCCTGGTCCAAAGATATGAAAAAAAATATGCCTCTGTACTTATTTGCTATGCCTGACTATATATTTATGGATGTTAAAATGCAGTAACAAGTTTACAATTGAAAATAGGACAACAACATGTGGGCTTATGCATTCAGATGTAGATACAGGCAGGGATTGCTCCCAAGTTTGTGTCTGAACTTTCTGAAATCTGCCCCCACCCCTGTTTTCACTTGAACCCTGCTCTACCAAAATTGTTTTCTTATTACAGATGTGAGGACTAGAGTACATAACGATAAAGTGGCATGCTGAATGTCAGACAATGATGTTGTGACTATGGAGGGATTCAAACTTGTGAACTCCCTTGTAACAGTTTAGTGCTCTAACCACTGGACTTCAGTGCTGTCTACTATTATTTATGACTACTGTAGATTTTCACAAACCACAGCTATATGTTTTCTGAAAATGTGTCATATCCTAGTCATGAGTATTATGTAGCACAACAGTAAACCAACATCTTAATGAAAAGTTAATCACAAGCAAAGGCCTAAAATAGGAGAAGCATGACTTGGAAAGCACACTAATATGTGGAGCTTTGCATGTTCCAGGAAGTAAAATTTAAATAGATATCAAAACTGAAGTGAAGCATTGGGAAGATGGCTGACTATAAATCCCAGGCATTGTCCTAGATATGTCCATCTCCAGGAGATGCATGCTCTCTTGTGCTTATTTCCATTTACAAGACACTGCACTGTACTGATGTATTCTTCTCTTCTAATTTGCATGTCTTTGATTGCAACTCTCCTCTGCCCTGCAATAGGGTGGCAATTTCCTCACACCCACATAACAGGCAGCAGTGCTAATTTTTGGTAACGTTCTAGTAATTACATGACCCTCAAAGAGCTGTTGTACTGGATCCAAGAATAATCCCCAGCTTGAGTGTGAATCTTGTCTCATTTGTGGTTGGCACGTAGTTATTAGCCCTTGCTTGGCTGACAGATGTAGTGGGCGGCAATGGAAATAAAGGAAGTTTGAACCAACAGTTTTCACAAAAAAAAAAGAAGAAAATTGGGAAGACAGATTTTTAATCAAGTACTTTCCTTAATTAATGGAAGTGAGGCAGATCCAACTATCTCTATGCATTTATATAAATGGGCAAATGGATCAAGCAGTTGCAAATGTAACAAACATAACTGTTTTATAAAACTTTTCGGCAAAGAATAACCACATATGTGCCCTCATTATACAGTAGATGATATGGAACTTTTATGGCATATTGTAACATATGATTCCTTGCAGATGTTTCTCTTATATCTGAAAGTGTATTTTCAGAACACCCTGATGCTTTTAATGTTTTTTGAAAAAAGTGGTGATGCATATTTTGTAGAGATATTTTATCTCACATACAGTATTACTCTCTTTACATGAAAGCTGAGCTTGATCATGGAATAGCTTTTAATTATATTTGGCTTGTTTAAAGGAACATTCACAAAGTCAAAACAATGTTAAAAATTTGCCATCTTTGATAATTCAAGATATGGCAATCATTTCTGAATTTTCCAGACACTCATTCAGTTTTTTTTAAGGAAATGAAACGTGAGTTTCAGTCAAGCAGTGCAATCTGTCAAAGAAGGATAAGCTTATCACTATGTCTTTTTAATTATATCAGCCATTCAGATAAAAGGAAACCATGAAACATAAATGACTCAAACACTGCTGCTATTTTCACACAATAGGTGAGAGGAGCAATGAGGGGTTGGACGTGATAATATCCAACCAGGACATTGTCAGGGATATATCAATTGAGGGCCCAGTTAGACACAGTCATCACAACAGTATAAGATGCAACATTATGCTAGAATCACAGCAACTGCAATCCAGCACTTAAGTCTCAGACTTTAGGATTGCTGACTTTGACTAAATGAAAGAAACAGTCAAAGAACAGCTGAAGGACATACACAAAGTAAAGGGAGTAGAGAATAAGTGAGTTCCTATTGAAAGGGCAGTAATGAGAGCCAACCAAAACTACCTTAACCTTAAATATAAGACCAAGAAATACAAAGAAATACTTTTTGTCTTGACAAGCAAGTAAGCGAGGCAATTTAGGACAAAAGAAAGCCTTTAGGGTATACAAGGGTGAGCAGAGTAAGTCCAGCATAGCTATATATAAATATAATCAAGAGAAACACTATGACATAATAAGAAAGGTGAAAGCCAACACAAACATAACTATAGCAAATGGAGAATAAACTAAGCATAATGTGGTAAAAAGAAGGTGAGTTTAGACACATGCTGGAAGACAGCCTGCCTAAATGCCAGGAGTCTGGCAAACAAAATTATTCAGCTCCAGGTGATGGTGGCAAATGCAGGATTAGATATCACAGCTATTAAAGAAACATGGTCCACCAGGAATTATTACTGGGACTTAGCAATACCAGGTCACACCATGTATAAACAACATGGGGGTATGGAAAAAGGGGATGGGGTAGCCCCTTTATGTCAAGGAAGACATAGAGGTGGCTGGAGACAATCAGGGGAAGGTGGGCAGAATTGCTGTGGGTGCATCTCACAACTACATTGGGTTATAAGCTGTACATGGGAGTGGTATACAAACAGATGGAACAGGAGGGCTAAGCAGATAGGGAACTGGTGGTAGACATTCAGAAGGGGGCAGAAAAAGAGGAGGTAGTGGTGGTGGGGGATCTCAAAAGACCAGATATAGATAGGGGGGACACTCCAGCAGATAAGAGTGGCAGGAGTCAGGTGCTAAATACATTGCAAGGCTGCCTATTGGTGCAGCTGGTCAGAGAATTCTCAAGGGAAACTGTTATTCTCAATGTGGTGCTCACCAGTTTAGAAATGGTATGTGGGCTGAGGACTGTAGAGACTCAGGGGTCCAGTGACCATAATACCATATGGTTTGGGCTGGCCCTAGGTATCAGTATACCCCTGTCAGAGGTTGTGGTTCTGGATTTCAGAAGAGCTGACTTTGACCAGATGAGGGGACTAGTCAAGGGTAAGCTTAGGGGAGTGGACAAATTCAGGAGTGGGGGTGAAGGAGAGGTGCAGAGTAATTAAGAGAGCCATTCTGTGGGCAACTAAGTCATGCCTGGCAATGGTTATCAAGAGTAACAGGCACAAGAGATTGATCTGGTCTCAGAGAAGGTCAGGGAATAAAGGAGGGTAAATAGGGCCTTTATATATGCAAAGAGAAACAGTAAGATGAGTAATGAGGTGAATACCATTTAAGGATGAGGGAGGCCAAGAAGACAATCACTGATGCAAAAGTAGACAGAGAACAACTTAATGCAGAGGGGATCAGTGGGGGAAACAATTAGATACATTAGGGAAAAAGGAAGACAACAGGAGGAATTATTAGGCTAATGAAGAGGGCAGGGTATTAGAGGAGGATGAGCAGATGGCAGCCATTCTAAATGATGTGTGTTGCTCTGGGTTCACAGTACAGGACTGTGGACCTTTTCCTAAAAGTGGCATAAAGGCTGCTGCAAGAGTGATCCCAGAAAAGGGTCTGGAGATGTTTATGGGAGAAAGGGTAAGAAAAGGGCTAGCAGCCCTGAAAACAAACAAGGCTCCAAGGATGGGCAGGAAGCACCCAAGAATACACAGGGAACTGGAAAACAAACTGACTGAACTCCTGGCGGAACTATTGAATAGCTCCCTACAGCTAGGTGTGGTTCTGAAAGACTGGAGAGTAATGGACGTAGTCCAGCTCCACAAAGAGCAATCAGGAAACTACAGACCCATTGGTCTTACATCCATAGCACGAAATCAAATGGAGAAAGTAGTCAAAGAGGACCTAGTGGACTTTCCCCTGGAGAGAAATAGGCTCCAAGACAGTAAACACCATGGGTTTGTTTCAGGCAGGTCTTATCAGACAAACCTGACAGTATTCTTTGATTGGGTAACTAAGGCAGTGGACAAGGGACAAGGAATGGATTTGCTCTGTTTTGTCTTCAGCAAGACATTCAGCTCTGTGCCACACAGAAGGTTGCTGAAGATTTTAGAGGATCTGGGAGTAGCAAATGGTCTGCTTCACTGGGTGGGAAGCTGGCTGACAGAGAGACAGCAGAGGGTGGTGATAAATGGGGTAATGTCAGGTGAGAAGGACGTCATGAGTGGGGTGCCACAAGGTTGAGTCCTGGGCCAATCTTCTTCAATATGTTCATCATGACATAGGAGAAGGAATACAAGACAAGATGTGTCTTTACTATGCATGAGTAGGTAGTAAAATATCCTATCTTAAACACTAGCCACTGGTACCTCCAAACTACCCTAAATTACCCTAAAATACCCTAATGCAAAATGAGTAGTTGGTTAGTGTCAGGTAGTTACTACCCTAATCATTCAACTACCCTATTACCCCACCCTGATCAAAACAAAAATGTTTAACATTGTTTTTGACTGTAGGCTTTATACTATTTCACTGTTTGTTAGGTGCCCCAAGCTCTGTCATTTATTATTGTGACATAGTCAGCTACACTGCCTCTCTCTCTCTCTGCAGCACTTAGTGAAATAATACCTTTTTACAGCTGTATAACACTGTTTGATAGGTTTCCAAAAATTATACCAATGGCGGGCCATTGCTGAGGCAACTATGAGAAGTGTAGCTGCTCTGATTGAGCCTGCTGCTGTTTCCAAAACTTATACCCATGTCGGGCAATGTTGAGGCAGATATGAAAGGCAGAGCTGCTCTGATTGAGCCTCCTGCTGTTTCTGAAAAGTTATATCTATCTGCTCTGATTGAGAATGTTGCTGTTTCCAAACATTATACCCATGACGGGCATTGCTGTGGTAGGTACGAGAGGTGCAGCTGCTGTGAGTGAGCCTGCTATGGCTTCCAAAAATACCTATGGCTGGCATTGCTGAGGTTAGTATGAGAGGTGCAGTTGTTCTGAGTGAGGCTACTGCTGTTTCCAGTAGTTACACTATACCAATGGCTGGCATTAAAGACAGACAGTGTATCTGACTAAGTTACAGTAAATAAATGACAGGGCCCGGGGGCACCTAACAAATACTGTAATGCAGCCGTAAAAGGCTTTTACTAACTGCTGCAGAGACAGACAGTATAGCTGACTACATCACAGTAATAAATTAAAATGACAGGGTTTGGACCTTGGAGGCACCTCACAAACAGTGTACTACAGTCATAAAAAGGATTTCACTAACTGCTGCAGAGACTGACAGTGTAGTTGATTATGTCACAGTAATGAATGGCTGGGCTTGGGCCTTAGTGGCACCAAACAAACAGTGTAATACAGCCTTAAAAGGCTTTCACTAACTGCTGCTGAGACAGACAATGTAGCTGATTATCACAGTAATAACTGACAGGGCTATGGGGCACCTAACAGTGTAATTTGTTCAACTTTTAATTTCAAACCAGCTGCCTTCTGTGTTTCTGTCTATGTCCTGTCCCCGACCTTGCTCCTTCTCTGTTCTCTCTCCCCAGCACCACCTCTTCGACTGAGGCTGATCCACCCCTCAGCTGAGATCTTTTCAGTCTCACTATATTTCTCCCTTTGCTTCTTCATATAGCGTAGGTTTTAATACATTTTAACTGATAACTGATTCACCTTTTAAAGACAAGTCTTTGTTACGACTATGATTTGTACTGCAGAGCAAGTGCCCATGGAGCTGCTTCTAGACTGCTGCCAGTTGTCCAAACTCTATCTACGAATTCCATGCCACACAGACTCACAGCAAATGGAGCACAGCCCTTTAGACACCACTGACTAGTCAGCTCTTACAGTAATATAAGTGTGCTGTGTACATGCAAAATGCATGCCACGTGCTTAATTGTGCAATGTTAGCATACGGTTCACACACACAAAGTGAACCTAAGCGAACTAGGTCTAAAAAAGCAAATCAGGTTTGCATGCTGCAAGCTTGACATGTGTGCAGCAGTTAAGCTGGTGAGAACATCTTCTAAAAATCACATCAGTTTTGCATGTTGTGAGCTTGACATGAGTGCAGCAGTTAAACTGGTGTGAACATCATTTAAAAATCACACTAGGTTCACATGTTGCACGCTTGCCATGTGTGCAGCAGCTAAGCTGGTGCAAATCTCATCTAAAAAACACATCAGTTTCTAATTCTCATACTACTGCTAGCAATTAGAACCATTAAAACAAATTGTTCATTGATTTCCCATTAAAATTAGGTAAACTTATTAATTCTGATCCTTTTGCAAGTTGTTTAATGGCTTTTGAGTTTTGTCATTAAATTGCCATTAATTTGTAAAGTAGTGTTTGCTTACTGCATTAAATACCTAGGATATAGTCAAACAACATCTCCCATTCCAGATGTGCAAAGAGGGGCCTCTGTGTTGTGAAGTGTGACCTTTTTGTTTTGGGCCAAGCTAATCCCCTTATGCATATTTAGTGCTACAAATGTGTTTCTCCATCACTGTTTCGGGTCACTTACAGTACTTTCCCTTTGTCATTCTGTATGGACCATATACACTGTGGCCATGCTCAGCACTCTTTGTGCTGAGCAGGACCTTGGAATCATGCACCATACCTCACATTTTGTCACTGAAATGAGGGACATGGCCACTCAAAAATGAGGGACAATGAGGGACACTAACCCTCATGATGTGTAGGACATATCCTGAAATATGGAGATACAGTACCTCAGAACACAGTGGAAACCACTGTATTTGCTTGTTCATAATTCATATTAGCACCTGAGAATGAATTTCTACATAAAGCAGGAGTGCCTTTTAGGTAGGGCAGAGGCCCCCCCCACCCGATATTTGTGCCTAGGTTGTTCTTATGATGTGACAATAATGGCATTAAATTTGGATTTAATCATTTGCACAATAAGTGCCCCCATGGCATATGTGCACCCAAGCTGCAGGTGCACTCCTGACTCGACTGTATCTGTATTGTCCACTCTTTCTGTCTACTAGCAGTGGTTCCATCACACGTGACATGGAGGAGCTCCAGCCATGCGAGAGCATATGAGTCATGCATGTGTGACACTGTCTTTCCCATCACTGAGTAGACAGGCTGCACACTACAGCTTGGAGGAGTCGGTGAGAACTGAACTCTCAATAGCAGAGTTGTGGTGGCATATTTTTGTTGGTCTACTCTTAGTGAGTCTCTCCTTTGGTGGCTGAAGGGGCAGAGGGTGAGCGGGTAGCTAACTTGAGACTAGGCTACCTACTTACTCTACTAGGCTCGCTTCAAAAAAAAGGCCCCCTGTAGCAGCAAGCTAGGCCTAGCAGCAGCAGTTACAGCAGTGTGGGTGGCCTTCATAGGCCTTGATCAGTGAAAAGCAGCAGCAACCATGGCAGCAGCCAAGCAAGAAGCATGCAACACTGGTTGGGTGGGTTTGGTTGTTGAGATGACTTGTTTGCGGACCATGCTGAGGACCTGGGATGGTCAGTTCTAGCATCCAGCTTCTGGCAGAAGGATAGAGGAGGAGCAGACAGAAAACTGGGCTGGTGGCACACTGGGACAGGCTGCAGGTTCAGGCCAGATGGACAGGTAAGTAAAAGTAAATAATTGTTTTTACAGGGGGATTGGGGAAGGAGGAAGAACTGAAATATTGATGTGTTTTTTCATATTTCTGTGCCTTTGGGCAGCTTCACAACCCATATGGGATGGGTATTGAATGGAATGGAGTTGGGGAGAGAAACTGGGACAAAGTTTTTTTTTGGGGGGAGGGGGTCAGAACTTCAGCCAGGAAAAAAAATGGTTACTAACTGGGTGGGTTTAAGCCCAAATCTGATGCACTGCTCTGGGGTACAGACAGATGAATCTTATACATTTTAATGTCTCCTGATTTGCATATCACTTTTTTTTTTAGTTGTATTTAACCAGGATTAGTACACTAAGCTGAAAGCTTTTTTACAGGCGCGACCTGGGAGCACAGGGAAGTTAAGTGACTTGCTCTGGGTCACACATTATGTATCACTTTTCAGTCACAACAAATAAGTTTTACCTTTTAGAGATGTTCCAGACATTCTAGAGCTTGCCACCTAAGAGCTAACTAGCACCTGGCCTCCACTGGTTGTTGGCACTCCAATGCTGAAATCTGAAATGGCGCCCCTGCCATAAAGTCTAAATTTACAGGACATCCTCTGTGTGAGCAACATGTTTTCCATGAGGGATGGATGAGGAGCAAAGCAATTTTCAGGGGTGAAATGAGGGCTGTCCCTTGCATTCAGGGACAGTTGAGCAGTATGGTATTCACAGACTATTGGAGCCCCATTATAGTCAGGCTTTATCCCCTCCCCCATGAAGCTGACCTCCACATCCCCACACTCAGGCACATTATGATATAGAGCAAGGGAGACTGCAGGGGCGTGCACCATTGAAATGAACGGGGGTAGTTCAAAAATTTTTATTCATTTGACTGAAAGTCATTACGAAACACAGAGATAGAACATTTTAGAATCATCCAGCAATCGTAAAATTCAATAAATATACATGTAAGATTTTGTAATTAGATAATCTAAAAATAGCCATTTTTTCAATCATTTTTTTCATTTAAAAATTGCATTAGAAAGGAGGAAGCATTGGACTCAGAAATTCTAGGTAACATTGGTCGATTTTCAAATGGCCCCGAATGCCGCACGCCCTGAATGCGCTAAACATAGGCTCACAGGACTTGTAGCATTCTCCCAGCCGGTGAGCAGGATTTTTGATCCTGTGTGCCAAATGCCACAAGTTAGATGAACTTTTTCTGGTCTACCTTGCAGAGATCCCGGGTACCATTTTTCAGAGTTTGCACCAAACATTTGATGCAAGCTGCCGTAAATCAGGTGAAGTGTTGAAACTGCACCTGACCTACCAAAATTGGGTACAGTTGCAGCAATGGTGCTTGACAGAGCTGCACCGGGGACAAGGTTTGATGCAGGGATTGATGTAAGCCCTGCATCAGCATTTGAAAATTGAGCCCAAAAGAGAGGTTTTTCCATTTCTGATAATGATTAGTTATAGCCTTCGATTTGAGTCAGGTTTTGCAGTGTGACAGGTCAGATTTTAAAGGTGTGCTTTACTTTTCAGTCATAGTCAGTATAGGTATATTTATCTGTTTAGTATATTCATCAGGATCAATGATCACTACCTTAATGACTTTCTTCTTTTCTTAGTTTTGCCAGTGCCAGACACTTCATCTTTTAGCTAAGCCTGCCATGTCCTTAAAATTTGTTTTGTTGTAGTGGCTGCTGGCCCTCACCATTTCCTGTAGATTTGTCAGGAGTTAATTTTCTTTATCTTTACCTCTTTTGCAATTTCTTGAGGTTGTTGCAGTCAGATTCAAGGAGGACTGGGTGAACTGAAAAGCATAAACGCAGCTCCACACCACACCATGCCTATTCCCCTGAATGCATTCCTTAAGCTGTCTTATTCAAGCTCTGTCCTCTCTCAGGAGGTTCCAGTTACAGTGTGTGTGAGTTCTTGTGTGGCAGTCTTCAATGATTTAGTCCTGAGTGTCTGCTTTTATGTTAACCCTTTCAGGACTAATCTAATTCTTAGTGGCATCCCACTCGGTTTTTGTGTCACGCAAAGGTAACTGCTAAGATGTTGTCTGTGAGATAGGCTGCATGCACTGAATCCAGCTGCTTGCATTTTTGAAGAACCTTTTTTTGTTTTGGTAAAGTTACCATCATGCAGTGAAAGAAGTAGAATCCTTGTGGGTGAGAGTGGGGTAAAAGCAAGCAGTGTATTACATGGCATGTGTTTGGGATTTCATAAAGAGAGTTGTACAGTATGCAAGCCGGCTTTGTGGCACCGGGCAATAAAGGATCACCTGGCATGCTAACGACCTGGGTTCATGCCCCAAGCCCGGGACAACAGGAGTGGAAGCTGGCGGGGAGGATTCGGAGCATCCTATGGATGCACTCCTCCTCCTCGGGGGGGGGGGGGGGCTGAGTCTGCACTGTTCCAGTGTGGCTCTTGGCTGCCCGTTGTGGTGGCACACCTTTATGGTGTTGGTGACCATGCACTGCAGGTGTGCTTGGCTCGGAAGTTGAGATCGTGCAGCCATACTGGGAGGGCTAGGTAAAAATGGTCACCTGGCCAACTGGATGACAGTGTCTAGCCTCCCCGTGCACTGCAAAGCCCAGAGGAAGTTCAAGCTGATCCTCGCCAGGCCCTGTGAGGAATGAAGCACCAGTAGTCAAGTCTCCACTTCCTGTCATGACCACAGGAGGGAGGCCCCACCAACCTAGGGATATGTCAGGTTGACAGGGTGACAGCAGATATGGGGTCATCAAGACTGGGTAGCTTAGTGGCAGTGGGGGCCTAGGCTGCCAAAGGGAGTGGCCAGCCAGGAGGGCTGGAAGGGTTAAAAAGAATAAGCAAAAAAAAAGAGAGTTGTCTGCGGATGCCACTTAGCCTCAGGGAAGAGGAATAATGGTATGCCACTTCCCAGCTGCTAATGTTGTTGATAATAATATGAAATAAAAAGGGCTTGTAATACTAAGGGCTTGTGCCATACATGTGTCTTTTGCTGGTTTCGTGAAAATGTATTTATTTGCTGTCCAGTTACGCAGGTTTCAAATTTTGCTGTGTTTTCTATAGTGTTTTTTTAGCACTGCACACTATTGGATGGGAGCGCTGGCCAATAAGCACGCCACTACACTATCTCAAAAATGATGCAAATACAGATACCATTATGGACTGATGGGAGCGCAGGGCCCTGCTCTCCCATAGGAAAATGTGGATAAAATTACAATATCTCAAAAATCATGGATAGATGGCACCATACGCTCCCACATGCATACAGAAATACCATTATGGAGTGATGGGAGTGCAGGCTTTATGAATGGATCTCAGCACAGGGCCCAGAGCGCACTGCAGTTCCACACTCAAATATCCATAGCATTATGGAATGATGGGAGTCAGGGCCTATAGGACACTGCACTAGCACAGTGAAATAACAATGCAATTACAAAATCTCAAAAATTACATCTGGATGGAAGTGCAGGGCCCTCCACAACTAAATAAGGCTATGATTATACTATCTCAAAAAGTAAGGAAATTCTTTGCAGAAAAACTTTGTTAATGCATCAGTTAGGGTTCCAATGACAAGAGTTGGGAAATGTGCTGTTAGGGTTTCCAACCCTAACAACGCACCCACACTCTGCATGAAGCAACAGGTGTGGGGACTATGCCTTGGGGTTGTCAGCCCTAACACTCACTCCATTCTCTTTTACTGTACTTATCTCAGCTTATTTACTCATGGAATGGGGTGAGCATTAGGGCTAACAACCCCAAGGCACACCTCCAATACCTGTTGCTACATGCAGTGTGGGGGTGGGGTTTTAGGATTAGAAACCCTAACAGCACATTTCCCAACTTTTGTTGCTGGAGCCCTAACTGATGCATTAACAATGTTATTTTTGCAAATAACATATATAAATATATATTTTACAGAAAAATCTATTTTTTGTAAATGGGATAACACACTGCAGACTGCATGGTCATAACTGAATAATGCACATCTTGGGAAGCAGCAGCACTCAGCAAGACCTCCTGCCTATTATCCACCTGAGTCATGCATTATTTCCTTACAAGTGCATACCTTCTTATCTGTCAGCCCTTACATAGACAGCTACCTTCTAGTTGAATATTAAAAGGACAGGAAGTTTGTGCTAATTGGCAGCAGTTGGTAATGATCCTGGTAACAGAAATTAAGGACTTACCTTCCTCTGTTGGTCAAGAATAATGAATTTGTGCTATCTGGTAATTTCAACATAAATGGGTTCAGTGACAATAATAAAGCAGTGGTGCAGGCCCTTTGTACACTATGGGCCAGATATTCAGACTGCGTCGGGCAGTGGCGCAAGCCTGGGTGCAGCGCAACTGGGCTGCGCCGGGCCAGGACCAGGCGATATTCAACTGTGATGCACCATGGCTCAGCACCATTGAATATGGCAAGATCAGCACACAGACTGCGCATGGCACAGTGGTACTGCACCAGCGCAAGCCACAGAGAGGGAGCACAGGGATGCACCAGTGCATGTGCAGTTGCGCTAGGCACATCACCCACGATATTCAGCCGGGCACATGCAAATGATACTATAATCTATGCAAGGCACAAATGGGGCCATTTGCATTTCATTATGGCCCCATTTGCATGCGCTGCACTGTGCGCTCTGGCAAAATGTACCTGGTGCCTTGCCATGCTGTTGTTGGCAGGGGTTGGTGCCCTGGTGGGCTAGCATAGCTCCCCCATCCCGGCCGCCCCATTGCAGGCATCTGTAAAATACAAGCAAGACCTGGTGGTCTAGCGTTCCCCCACAGCCTGATTGTGGGCATCTGTGAATTAATATCATTCCGTGCTGGTCTAACAGTCCCCCCGCAGCCAGATCGTGGGCTGTCATAGCTGCAGAAAGTCACCTGGTGGTCAGTGGTACCCCCTCCCGACCCACCCACAGAGGACCCCGGCACTGGCACTCCCATCATCAGCAGGTGGCAGCTTCCCGGCCGGAATACTGCCTGGCTGCCCACCGAATGCCAGATACAGTATGCTCTGTACACCTGTTGGTCCACAATGTGGGCCAAAGGGCATGCAGACCACACTGTACTACACAGTGTCAGATATGTGAATGAACACTCATTCACTTATCTGGACTTGTGTAGTACAGTATGGCCTGCAAGCCCATTAGTCTACACTGTGGACCAATAGGTGTACAACGCATACTGTACCTGTAATTTGGTGGAGCAGCTGGGCCGTATGCGGGTGGGATGCTGCCACCCGCCAATGATGGGGGGTTGCTGGGTGGCCGGGAGTCCTCTGTGGGTGGGTGGGGAGGAAGGTACCACTGGACCACCAGGTGACATTCTGCTGCAACGACAGCCTGCGATCAGGCTGCGGGGGACCACTAGACCACCAGGGCTTGATTTTAATTCACAGATGCCTGCGATCGGGATGCAGGGGGACCGCTAGACCACCAGGGCTTCATATTAATTCACAGATGCCCACAATTGGGCTTACAGGGTGGGTGGTGGGTTCTCTGGACCACCAGGGGGGTATGTGTGGTTGACAACAGTGTTCTGGGTCAGCAGGTGGCCACCCACGGCTGGCGGCTGCTGTGTTGCGCCTAGCAATACAGCAGCCTACCTGTCGGTGGCTGGGACTTGCTCCTACTTCTCCCGGGCTCAACTTTAAGCCCCCCTGTCTGGCGCAATGCAGTGTTGTGCTGGCATATGCACTGCACATCCCAGGCTGAATATCGGGATGTGCCACATATGCATGGGCACGCCCCCTGCATCTGTGCCACATAGGATTACATTGCACCCCGGCACATCGGGATATGCGCTGCACCGGGCAGCGTTTTCAATATCCCGCCGGTGCACAATGCGGGGTTGTGCCAGTGCAACCCCTTTGAATATGCTTGCCTAAGTGTTACATGGATCATGTCTGAGCCCACTAGGTGCTCTAACAATGGTAGCACACAAACCCTTATAGACTGGACACTCTCACCCAGGCTAGACAGGATCAAATGCTTGAGAGTTCTGTCTGATGCCATGGGTGATCACACACCTGTTATTTTGTGTATGGAGTGCCAAGCTGACAAAAGCTCCTCCTACAGTTATATAATTCAGGAAGCTCTCTAATCTGGATACTGAGCTCTTTAGGCTTGCAGTCTCAAACACTGATCGATCCTACCTATATGAGGTGTCCAATGTAAACCTAACAACTGCCTTCTTTACCTTAGTGTTCACTAGAATAAGGGTGTGTGCCACATGACCAAATGGTTGGACCACCCACAACTAACCAAAATCATTGAATATGACAAAAAATGGAATAAATTTAAGGCCTCCTCCTCCCTGGTCTGCCTATAGAACCCTTTGTAACATCTGTAACAGAGCTATAATGTATTTAGAACATTGATTAACCTCTGAAATCGGCAAGATTACAAACCTGTAAACCCACTGACATGACGTCAAGTCAGTGAGTTTGCAGAAAAGAATGTCATCGATAAGCAGCATTCCATAAAGAACGCAATCACTAGTTTCAGCAAATTATTCAAACTGCATTCCAGTCATAGCAGTTTACAGTCACTGAGACTAGCGATCGCGATGTCGGGCTCTCAGCTTTTTTTTTTTACCTGCTTAGATACCTTGCTATTTCCACCGTGAAGCTCCTCTTGCTAATCCGGATGTCTGGGCCAAATGCAACGCGACCTCCCACAGTTCCCCTGTCACGCATACCACCTTGACCTCAATGGGTCAACCGGATGTCCCCCCCGTTCATTTTTTTCTCATTGTCTGTGACAAACTGTGGCTAAATACACTATAAAAGATAACGGCTAACACATAGGTGATAACCAATGCGTAATCACCTCTCGTTGTTGCTAGGGAAACAGTAAACCTCTCGAGCTACGCTCCAGGTTTACTGTTTCTCTAGCAACAACTCGAGGTGATTACACCGTGGTTATCACCTATGTGTTAGCCATTATCCTCTATATAATGTATGGAGACAGTCAATTAACCCGTGTTTTCTGCAGTATTACAACCTGATAATCCCATCAATGTGACGTCACATGCTGTAAACCTTGCATAGAGACGTCACATCGATGGGATTGCAGAACAGAACAAAGTAGGTGACATAATTCCAAAAATGGAACGTTAATCAGTTAGCATTCAAAAAGTAAACAAGCCCACTCATTCAGTCTGTAAAGCACCGCAGCACAAGTCACGATGGCTACCAGCACAGTCCCCCCACAATCAGACAGACAGGCCTTTATAGAAGAGCAGGAGAATAAACATAAACAAACTCAATTTTTGGCTTATTTAATCTCCCCAGGCCTACCTCCTGCTGTTCCCACAAGCTCCATGTGTGACCCACGCACATCAAGAGGTGAAGTCGCAGACGACTACGTCGCGCACATCCACATGACAAAAACTGACCAACCGCAAATGTGCTGGATGTAGCTGACTCTTTTATTAACCCTTTAGTGATTTTTTAAATAAAAGCAAATGTCGCAATGTCATCTGTTGCCATGAGTTGCATGTTGACAATAAATGTAATGGTAAGTTTTACATTCTATCAGCCTCAACGCTGTGGTTTTTCTGGGATAATGGTTTTAAAATCACCCACTACATACACATTTCTGCAATCGCAACAGAGTTTTTTTTCACTCCATACACTATAAAGAAAAATGCATATGAAGTGGCTGTTAACCACAGAGGTAATCACCTCTTGCTGTTGCCAGGACAACTGTAAACCTCTCAAGCTGCGCTCTCGAGGTTTACTTAATTGTCCTGGCAACCGATCTAGCTGATTACAGCGTGGTTAACAGCCACTTCCTAGGCATTATCCTCTACATCAGAAATAATAAAATCTCCCACTGCAAGCAAATCCTTAACTCCACTGCCCAAAACCCTGGACTCTTTAGGAAGCACATCAGGAACACATTAGATCACTTGAGTGATCACTCTTCCTTTGACATGGTTTTGAACTAAGTAAACTGCAATAACATCAGTACCATTGCCAATGCATTCAATTGCTATTTCTCAGACCACCCCTCCTACACACAGGCCTTCCTTAGCTGCTCTCCACCACATCTAGTGATAATATCCTCCCAAAGCCTCACAATAAGGCTGTATAACTCATTGCCTCCCACAGGCTCACTCTGAGATTACACCACTTGCCTCCTGAATCTCCTGTATACTTTTAACAGTGAATCCTGGGCCTTTCTAAGCAAAATCAAGCCATAGTCAGCATGTTGCAAACAAATGCTAATAGCTCAATAACTGTATATGCTAGACACAAAGTATGAGTGGCAGAGTTATTCAGCACACAATTGCCTTTCCAATGGTGGCATGCATGTAATAATAAGTAATTTAGTTTTTTTTCTATGCTGGTCAAAAGAGAAAACTAAATATTTTTTTCACTAAAAAAGTGCAACATAAGCCATTTTTGTTGGAAAATATGTAAAATATCAACACCAAATTAAGCATACAGACAGTAGATGGTGTTTTAATATTATGTTAGTTAAAAAAAAGATATCTTTTTACTATAAAACGTAATTTTTCCCCCATTTTAGTCAAGGTGCTTTGGCGAGATTTGAGGGCTGAATCTCAACCAAACACACCATATCATAAACAAATGCGTATAACTCCAAAAGTATACGTGATACACACAAAGTATCAGCATGAAAGTTGATTAGCACAAAAATGCCTTTCCAATGGTGCTATGCAACCAGTTGTAATCAATACGGTTTTTATTTTATACCTGCTGAAGTGCCAAAAAAGTGAATTTTATTCAAGCTGCTTAGGTGAATCTTGATGGAAAACATGTCAGCCATACACACCATACCATAAACAAATGTGAATAACTCCTAAAGTATACATGATATACACAAAATATCAGTGGCAAAGTTGTTCAGAACAACATTACCTTCCCAATGGTGGTATGCAAATAATAATGTGTAATTTTTTTTTTTTTTTAAACTGGTTGAAACAGCAAAAAAAATATTTGTTCACTAAAACAGGCAAATATAAGCCATACACACCACACCATAAACAAATGCAAATAACTCCTAAAGTATGCATGATATGCACAAAATATCAGTGACAGAGTTGTTCAGCATAACATTACCTTTCCAACGGTGCTATGCAGTCAAATATATATTATATTCTGTTACACTATATATTAAAATATAAGGTAACTTCTCCAGAGCGTTGCTTGGGCACACTGGGAGTCAGTAGCCGACTTCTGCAGACGTACTCAGGACACACCAGTGTTTTTACTGACGACTACAGGCGTCGGCAGAGACAATGAGATAACCTCCTTTATATTATGTCATTGTGCACATGCGTAGCGAACGCCTTGCAACAGTATGACTTTGAGGTGGGTGACCCTCCTCACGAATGCAGTGCTCAATGTAGCAGGCGCGACCCTACCGGACCAATACATGCCGAGTTGTGTATGACAGCAGTTCAGCTTTGTTGGTCTTCACTTCTAAGAAAAGGTCTGCTGCAATCAGCAGTGGTAGTGTGTATGCAATTAACATACGGACGTCAGCCGAACTGCTGTCATGCACAGTTCAGCATGAAATCCCTCCTGCTTACTCCCTCTGCTAATGTCCTCTCCCTCCTTCATTACTGTTCTCCCTGGACCCCACGTTGCATGCCGAGGAAGGTGACCAATCCCCCTTGGCTCATGCACCCCCCCACACTGTGTAGCTGACGGAGGTGCCCAGTCCCCTGTCAGCTGCAGCTCCCCCCAACAAACAACCAGTTGGCATGCTGGAGCCACCCCAGTGTGCTCATGCTTCCCCCACAATGCACACTGTATGGACTGTGGGGGTGCTCAATCCCTGCCAGCTCCAGTCCCCCCACAACAAACACGTAGGTGGCACGCTGGGAGCTCACGCCAGCATGCCAAATGCGTCCGTGTTTTTATTTGTTTGTTTGTTTTATATTTCTGTAAAACAACTTAGGTGGATATCTTGGCCATTTTTTCGACTTTTGGCACCAAATTTTCAATATGGGGTTCTTGACTCCCCTTCTCATGAATTCAGTCAGTGTCATGGTGTTATTCAGCCCCGAAAGGTGATTTCACGGTCACTGCGCAGAATCACCTTTCGGGACCGATTAATGAAAAGATAGTATCAGTGTTCATGAGTTGGGTTCTCAAAAAGCCTATGTTGCAAATTTGGTGAAAAAATTCCAAAACATGACTGTTTTACAAGCATGCATTGCGCAGTTTCCACACACACTCATAAGTTCGCAAATTTGTAATATTTTCACTCCAGATTTTCAACATAGGTATATTTCCACACCTCCTTATGAACAGTGCAGCTGTCATTTTTCAAATCCTGGCTGAAATGTGTTTTCGCGCTGCTGGCACAAAATAGCAGAGTCACTGTTGGAAATCAGTGTTCGCTACAGAGTAAGACCATCACAGTGGCACTGTTCATGAGCAGAGGTCCTAAAATTCCTGTGTTGACAATTTGGTGACAAAAGTCCGAAACATGGCTGTGTTACGAGCGTGCGTTGGGCAGTGTCTATGCATGCTCGTATGTTCGTGAATTTGTAGTATTTCCACTCTGGATTTTCAACACTGGCATTTTCCCACATCTCCTTATGACCAGTAAAGCTGTCATTTTTCACATCCTGGCCGAAATGTGTTTTCGCACTTCTGGCATAGATAGCGAGGTCGCTGTTGGAAATTAGTGTTCAGTACAGAGTAAGAAAATCACAGTGACACTGCTCATGAGCAGATGTCATAAAATGCCTATGTTGAAAATTCAGTGAAAAAATTCCAAAATATGACTGTTTTATGAGCATACATTGCGCAGTTTCCACGCACACTCATAACTCGCGAATTTGTAATATTTTCACTTCAGATTTTTGACATTTGCATTTTCCCACACCTCCTTATGAACAGTACAGCTGTCATTTTTCACATCCTGGCCGAAATGTGTTTTCACACTTCTGGCGCAGAATAGCATGGTTGCTGTGGGAAATCAGTGTTCGGTACGCAGTAAAAAAATCATAGTGACAGTGATCATGACCAGAGGTGACAAAATGCCTATGTTTAAAATTTGGTGAAAAAATTCCACTGAGTGACTGTGTCACAAGTGCGTGTTGTTCAGTTTACACACAGGCTCATACCCTTGAGCACGACCAGGGCGTTAGGGTTCCTAAGACAGACACTTAAGAAGTATGAGGGTGAAATATTGATCAGATGCAAGAGGAGTTGCAGAGAGGTACTCTGTTGGGATATGGATGCAAAAGGGACATGGATACAACTGGTGGGGGAGGGGGGCTGCATAAATGCCAAACACCAATGCAAATACCTGCAAGCGAACGTTCGGCATTGACAAATGCTTGTTTTTAATGGGTTAACTTCACCTAGACTCATAGAGTTCTTCTGCAGATTCCTGTTTCTAAGTCAGCAGACTTGGATGGAATTGAGCCCAAACTCCTTAAGATTGCTGCCAAGGAGTTAGCCTCGTCTGTTGCTAAATTAATCAACCTATCCAGCACGACTGGTTTTGTGCCTGACTCATGGAAAACCTCTTGTGTTGTTTCTATTTTTAAGAAAGTGGACCCCCAAATTAATACATAATTATGGGCCATGTGCCATCCTCACTGCTGTTAATAAAATATTGAAAAGGTGGTGGCCTCACAACTCACTAATTACCTTTCCACCTGTGACCTCATATCCCTTGCACAACATGTATTTTGCAAATGTCATAGCACCTTCACTGCCCTCCTGGCCCTAACCAACAGTATTGCCTTAGTGATGGACACTGGTAACCTCACTGGTGCTGACCAGACTACCCCAGGGGCTGGACCACCTGCAGAGCTGTTCCCGCTCGACCTGCTGACACTGCCCGAGTACACTGGTGACTGCAATCTTTATTCCTTTGTCTGCATCTTTAAATTTGGCACCTTTTTTATCGTGACCACCGACTTGCTCTTGGGGGCCTCCTGGCTTGTAACCCAGTTGAAACTGCTGACATTAATTCCCTGGGCACCTGTGTTCAATATCCTGAATATTTTAAAGTAATTTAATTCCGATTTGGAACTTTATCTGCAGTGAGCTACTTAAGCTGTGCTACCACCAAGTGCTGCCTGCATTCCTGTTACTCAAGCCCTGCTTAAAAATTAAAGATTTGTACTATGGAGCTACTGCCTAACTGTAATTGTTTCTACTGGCTGCAGCCACACATGTGTTTTATTCTCTGAACAGGCTGCCTGTTGTCCCCGGCTGGCTGCTAGTAGTGCACACAGCTTTGCCTGGTGAGCTGTCAGGCTGTTTCCCTGCAGTCGCTGCGCGACTGCTCCCGCCACCCAATACCCATCCACCCTTAGCTAGTGTTACATATATAGCTCATTTCCTCTCGTGAGATCTTTTTTTTGTCTATCTCTCGAGTTTCTCATTTGTTCCTTATATTGCTTTACCACTAGAGGTCATCTGACCTCCTCTGACTATTTACTTAGCTATCCTTGCTGCATGCTCCATAACTAAAACTCCCTAAGCTGTCCTCTCCTTGTGGAGTATTCTGGCTCTTCCTCCTCCCACTCTTGCTGAGCAACCTTATTTTTCTACTCTGTCTGGTGTTTCTCTTACCCTGTTATATCCGGTAAGCTGCTTGTCTTTCTCACAGCATCTCACTGCTTGCTGTAACTTCTGGATCATTTTGAGAACTTTTGCCTCTCTGCTTCTCTGACCACTTCCCCCTCTCTCACCACCCCCTTTCTTTACACCTTTGTAGCCATGTATTCGAGGGCTTTATGCCCCCTCATGCTATTACTCTCTCTGCTATTTCTGCTTGACTTTTCTGCAGTTCCTTCAGAGCCTCCCTCCAACTCCCATACATACTCTCTTGTGAACTTCTGCTACTCAAACTTACTAGTGGGGACTGACCCTTATCCTTCACCTCTGCTAGGGCTTAGCAATAGGTACTTAGGGGGACTACTTAGATACATCTTACGGAGGTTCTATATTTCCCCTGGTTGTGCCTCTCAGGCGATGATGATGGCAACGTTATGGATAATAACTCTATCCCTTGCCCTGGCTGGTGATATAGAAACCAACCCTGGCCCTTCCATTCTCACAAATACTACCCTGTCTCACCTGAAATATTGTATGCCGCAACATCCTGTCTCTCCTTTGTTCACCTTAACATAAGGAGCCTCTCTGCCAACCTCACTGAACTTGAGACTTGGGTATACACTAACAACCCTGACATCCTAGCTCTATCCAAAACCTGGCTGAAGCCCTCAATAGCAGACTCCCTTTACTCCATTCCAGGCTGAAAAATGCTTTGGGCTGATCACACTGGTGCTAAAAGAGGTGGGGGCTTGGCCCTTTACTACAAATCTAATCTTAACATTTCTATGATACAGGGTCCCTCCCTGACAAACTGTGAGGTCCTTCATTCCTGCCTGTTGCTTGGGGGTGTCAACATTCTGCACATCTTCTGCATGTATATACCTCCCAAATACTCCAGACTAGGTCTTGAGGAACTCACAGAGCTGGTGCCATCTGTGTCAGGGAAAAATGAGGTACTCTGCCTGGGTGATTTTAATCTCAACTGGGCCGGGTCACGTTCCTCTCTCCTTTCATCCATTACCAGCAAGGCCAACCTTGCTCAATTAATAGAGGCTCCCACTAGATTCTCTCATCAGGGCTCCTCCAACACCCTGTTGGATTGAATCCTGACTAATAGGAAGGAGAATTTCCCTAATGCTAGTGTTCTTCCTGCACTCTATCAACAATCACTGCCCAGTTTTCTGCATTTGTGACTCCACATCTCCCTCCTTCCCCCCCAAACTACTATCTTTTTCCAACTACTCCAACATCAACCCTGCTACTTTCCTGCATGATCTCAACCAGGTTGACCAGTCCCCTCTCTACATCACCAATGATATTGAACATGCGACTGAGTATTTCAATGTCACCAGTCTCCCTCTTCAGAACCTACATATTCTGGTCACCCTATGCAGGGTTAAAGAAAAGGTCACTAAATGGCTCAAGCGCCCCTTACTCCAGCTGCTGAAACATAGGGATAAACTCTGGTCAGTCTGGAAGTCCTCTTCCCTTCAAGCTGACTTCGATGCCTACAGGTCGGTGTGCAACACTTGCAAAAGGAGATTCACTTTACTAAGAGCATGTACTACCCGAACCTGCTCAGTGACTCTGCCTCTAACCCAAAATGCTATTGGTCTCAAATTAAGGAAATTCCTGGGAATAATAAGACTGTGACTCTAAATGATATGCTTGTAAATGATATCCACTGTAATAATCCTCACACCATAGCTAGTGCCTTCAATGCCCTCTTTTCCACGCTTCCCCCCATGCCTACCCCCTCTCCCCCAGTTATTCTCCTTGCACCCCCTTCTACGTCTGCTCCCACCACTCTGGTGCTGGCCCCAGTTATGTGCCAGGAAGTCTTTATATTACTTAGGACTATTTCTGCTCATGGCAGTGCAGGTTCTGATGGTATTAATCCAAGGATCCTTAGACAGTTTGCCTCTTGTCTCGCTGATCTGGTAACCAGGCTTTTCAATCTCTCAATCAGCACATCCTCTGTCCCTTTGGCCTGGAAAACCACCAGAACTATACCGGTGTTTAAGAAAGGAGATGCCAAAATCCTGTCTAACTATCACCCCATTTCGCTTCTGCCTACACTCAGTAAGCTGCTGAAAAAAGCAGTGCATTGGCAGGTCTCCCAGTACCTACTTCATTCCAACCTTCAATCCCCTTTACAACATGGCTTTAGGGCTGGACACAGCACTACTACTGCTCTCACCCACTTCACCAGTGATGTAAAATGCAATATGGCAAAGGCTTACTCACAGGGGCTGTCTTCATCGATCTCTCCAAAGCATTTGACATAGTACATCACCCCCTACTGCTGGACAAATTGTATTCTCTCGGTGCTTCTCACTCCACCCTATCATGGTTAGCTAGCTATCTTAAAAATCACTCTCAGACTGTCTCCTTCTGTAAGGTTCTTTCTGCACCTGCCCCATCACCTCAGGCATCCCTCAGGATTCTATTCTCGGGCCCCTACTCTTTTATTTATTTATTTATTTATTTATTTAAAGTACTGGATTTACATACCTTTGAGTCAAGGACTCAGTTACAAAGGCACCTCATCACAAGAAACAAAACAACAGTACAGTAATACAGTACATACAACAATCGCTTAGACAGTAACCAATGCTGAAGACATTCACTGGTGGTACATGGGTAGCAATAGTTAGGACACAGTAAACATGCTTTAGGTACACAAGTACCATGTCAGGCGAAACCAAAAAGACAGTTTTTTTACAGTAGGCAGTAGATGAGGCAGTTGACCACGGGACTCGCAGAGCATCCCACTCACAGAGAATCGCTGAGAATTTTCTCTGTTTATTAATGATGTCCCCATCCCTTCCCCACTCTGTAACACCATCATGTACGCAGATGACCTGGTACTTTACTCTGACACTAAGTCCATTACTGACCTTAACCAACAATTAACTCCTGCTTTTCAGAGCCTCCAATCTTGGTTCTCCTCCAATTACCAAATCTTGGACCTATCTAAGACCCAGGCCATGTTTTCTGGGTCCTCTAGATGTGTATCGACCGAGGCCCCTAAGCTTTTTGCCCATGACTGCAGTTGGTCTCCAGTCTCTAACACACTGTCTTTCAAATACTTTGGGGTAATGCTTAACCCAGCCCTGGATTTTGCAACACATGTCAATGAGGTCTGTCGCTCAGTCAACTCTAAGAATGGTGTGGCCTACAGAGTGCACCACTCCCTTACTCGGGCTGCCAGGATTGCTGTTGCGAGAGGTGTGCTACTCCCACAACTGCTTTTTGCTCTCCCAATCCTCTCGTATGCCAATACTGTGGTTCTACTTAAATGGGACATTACGTACATCAACATCTGCAGATTCACTTTATCGGCTCCTCGCCTGACCCACCACTGTTGACTTTACTCTGCCTTAAATTGGTTGTCTCCCAATTCCCTTACATCATATGTACTTGGTTGCTTTGTGGACTCTTTAGCCAGAATGCCTCACACTGTGGCACTGGGTGCTATGCTTACCCCTATCTCTCACTCTCATGCCCTTAGGTCCTCTGCCTTCCCCTTGCTTGCTGTTCAGCCCTGCTTCACTAAAATGGGCGAGCAGGCTTTCTCATATTTTGCCCCAAGTTTCTGGAACCCCCTTTCCCCTAATGTGAAGGACTCCTCATCTCACCTAGTTTTCAAGCATGCTGTTTTTTCCCCACCTTAATGCCCCTGGCTACTGTGACTGCACTTATGGCATTGTGGGGCCTGGTACTGTCCTTTAGTTGCTCTCTTGCTCATTTCTGTATTTCTACTGTGTATATGTGCCTACTTGTCTCCTGCTATCACTACTTAGGACTAGTGACTTGTTAATCGAATTATTTCTGCAACAATTGTATTGACTGTGCTAACTGAAGTATTGTTGATGTTATTCTTATGCTGTTTATGCCATTTGAGTAATTTGTCCTGATAGTATTCTTTGCCTTTGTTACCTCATCATTGTTGTCCTTGCTGCATTACTGTAACTGTACTGTCCTGGGCCTTGCCTGAAGATAGGCAGGTTTCGTTGCCTAGAGCACTTACCCGGTCAATAAAAGCAAATAAATAAATTTATTGACCCAATAAAGGCCTTTAATCTTGATCAGTCTATACTCAATGGTAAGCCTGCTAACCTGGGAATCTCACCAACTGCTCTCCCCTGGTTTTGTAACTATATGACAAACAGATCCCAGACAGTCAAGTATGGAACCTCCATTTCTGACCCTTCTCCAACAATGGTGGGTGTTTCCTAAGGTACTATTTTAGGTCCACTTCTGGCTCTATACTTAAGCACCATAAACCAATACCTGTCTCACTGCTCTGCAATTCTCTGTGCTGATGACTGGGTACTTTATACCTGCTTCAAAAGTATTGATCAAATTAACCAATACTTAATATCTGACCTACAGTCTGTTCACTCTTCATTGTCTGCAAACAAAATGACTCTGAACAATACTAAAATACAGTCTAGACTATTTAGTATGTCAGCCAGATTAGGAATATGCCTGTTCCCTATCCATAGCTTACCGCAATGGTACCTTAGTCCACTTGTTTTCCTCCTTCACATAACTTGGAGTCAGCCTTCACATACCCTGCAGTTAACATGCACCCCTCACTTGAGTACTCCTCTCATGTCATGAGAGTCTGCAAATAAGTTAACTCCTTGTTGACCATTTTCTATAAAGAGGGCCATAACCTCACTCCTCAAGCTTACCATGTCATCGCCTATGGGATGCTCCTCCCCAAGCTCCTAAATGGTGCCCCTGTGTTCTCATTTGTCTCTAAATCCACTCTCCTTAGGTGAGATGTTACATGCAATAATATTTCTCATTCTGCATCTGCATCTCACCAATTTACTCATCACTGTTCACATTATGGCATGCTAGGTTGGCTACCCCTCCATCCTTCCTATGGGATCATAGCTTTGGCTAGCATTATGAATAATGGACTGCCCAAATCCCTTGACAACGCTGCTCCAACTGGTGAAGTGTTTACCGCTTAAGGTCAGGTAAAGGTGCATTTCTCTCTGTCCCTAAGACAAGAGCATGTACAAACATGCAAAAAATGCCAGCAGATGCAGGCCGTATGATCTACCAAGTCTGCTCGAATATGTCGCTATCAGTCCAGTACTCTGCAGCAGCCCCCCTCCCCCACTGTAAATTAGTGACCCTCCATCTGGCCCTATTCAAACCCCTCTTAAAACTGCCCACCGACTTTGAGGACACCATTTCCTCTGGTAGTGTGTTCCATCCAGCCACCACCCTTTCCATGAAGTAATGCCTTTTCATTTTCCTCTTGAACCACCCCTCCCCAATTTCAGTGTATGTTCCCTAGTGTCTCTCCTTCCCTTTAATCTGAAAATCCCCTCAGTACTAATCTTATTTATGCCCTTCATATGTTTGAAGGTTTCAATCATATCCCATCTATTCCTCCTCTCCTCCAGAGATTACATGTTAAGCTCCCTCAGCCTCCCCTCATAGGGTTTGCCGTCCATTCCGAAGATCATCCTGGTTGCCCTGCATTGGACCTCCCTACAGTAATTTTTTTTTTTGATGTTGTAAATTTGTATTAGTTTCCAAAAAGGGTACAGCACAACAATATCACTAATCCATACAGTAAATTGATATCTATCTTTAGGTATGGATGCTAGAACTGCACGCAGTATTCCAGGTTCGATATGACCAGCAACCTATACAGTGGCAGGATGACCTCCTCCTTCTGAAGATAATTCCTCTGGCAGCACACCCCAACATCTTATTTGCTTTAGATGCTGCCCTCCTGCACTGTAGTGAGTGATTCATTTGCCCCATAATTAGCATTCCAAGGTCCTTCTCCTCCTCTGTAGTAGATATTTGTACCTCTCCCCCAGCCTGTAACATTACCTTGGGTTCCAGGCTCCCAAGTGCATGACTTTGCACTTTTTTGCATTGAATCTCAGCTGCCATGTATCCGACCAGCACTCAAGTTTGTCCAGATCCTCCTGCAGTCCTAACCAACCCTCTGCATTGTCCACCACTACACCAATCCTTGCATCATCAGCAAAAAAGCTGATCTTATTCCTAATCTCATCTGAGATGTCAGCAATAAATATGTCAAACAACACAGGGCCCAGCACTGAGCCCTGAGGAACCAAGCTGGTTACAGCCCTTGGTTTTGAGAGTTCCCCCCTGATAACTACACTTTGTTGCCTGTCCCACAGCCAGTTCTTGTCCCAATCCACCAAATTCTTTCCTACCCCCAGGTATCCCAGTTTACTAATCAGCCTTCCATGTGGAACTGAGTCAAAGGCTTTGCTGAAGTCCAGATACAGGACATCCACTGCCTGACCCTTGCCGAGTGCCCTAGTTGCCAAGTCGTAGAAGTCAACCAGGTTGGTCTGGCATGATCTGCCCAAGACAAACTCATGGTATTTGCTGTCCTGGAGACCATTCTCCTCCAGGAAGCCTACTAGCCTCTCCTTGAGAATGGCATCCATTAGCTTCCCCATGATGGAGGTGAGACTGACTGTTCTATAGTTCCCAGGTACATACTTCGGTCCACTTTTGTGGAGGGGCACCACAAGCACCATCCTCCAGTCCTGGGGTATGTATCCTGTCCCCAGAGAGTTCTTGAACAAGTCAGCCAGTGGTCCCACCAGGACCTCTGCCAACTCCCTCAACACCTTGGTGTGTATGCCATCTGAGCCTGGTGCCTTATCCACCCTCAGAGCACTAAGGTCTTCCAGCATCCTGCTCACTGGGATTACCCTATTCGTTATGTCCACCCCTCCCCAAGCCTCCCTTCCTCTGTGGCATTGGCCCCATCTTCTCCCTGGTGAACACAGAACAGTAATCATTGAGTGCTTCTGCCTGCTCCACCACCTTCTCTGCCCATCCCCCCTTCTACCCTGGTCCAAACAATCTGGTCCCTATAGCTTCTTCTCTCCCTTATGTACAGTACTTGAAGAAATCCTTTTCCCCTTCTCTTGTGCTGGGAGATCGTCCTTCACCTATATTGCCCCTAAATTATGGAACTCCATATTACCTGACATTCATCTCTGTCCCTTTGTGCCTACTTTTCATCTCAGGTAGCAGAAATATCTCCTTAGCTTGGAACACTGCACTTGCTGCTGAACTTGAGCAATCTCTGTATGGCACTCACATATTTTTAAGTATATTCAGTTTTGAACTATTATCAAGGTACTTATACATTGTTAATGTTGCTTCTCATAGATGGATACTGTTCCTAATTTTCTTCATTCCCATGACATGTTTAATTAATATATTTCTTCATTTCCTTGTTCACTGTATTACAAAATTTAATTATGTTATTCTACTTTTTCACATTCTCTTTTTCTGAACTAGCTGCATTATTCAAGAATGTGATTAATTGTATTGCCTTGCATGCATTCCCCTTCTTTGATGCAATGCAATGTGTCCTCCCACCCTACTTATTGTAGTACAATTATATTCTAATGAATGTATCACCTACTTTGAAATCTATTATGTAATCTCCTGGGTCATACCTGAAAATAGGCATTGTTTACCAAGCATAATTATCTGGTTAACAAAGACTAAATAAATGAATATATATATATATATACACACACACACACACATATTTATCTCTACCTAAATAAATACTGATGTCAAATACTTAAACATAGAAACATAGAAGCTGACAGCAGATAAGGACCGCAAGGCCCATCCAGTCTGCCCATTTCTTTTTCTACCTTATAAATGTGCCACCGGCCTTTGCTCTGTCAGTGGCTTATCTATTCATACTCATCTGTATTGCTCCCTTATGCCTATCCCATGCCTGTTTGAAGCCCTGCACTGTATTCACAGCCACCACTTCCTGAGGTAGACTGTTCCATGCATCCACCACCCTTTCTGTGAAAAAGAATTTCCTCACATTCCCCCTTAATCGGCCTCCCTCTAATCTCATGCTGTGTCCTCTTGTCCTGCTATTTTTCTTATATTTAAAAATGTTAGACTCTTTCACCTTCTTAATGCCCTTAAAGTGTTTGAATGTTTCGTTCATATCACCTCTCTCCCTTCTTTGCTCAAGGATATACATATTGAGCTCCGTTAATCTGTCCTCATATGTCTTCTGATGCAGTCCCTGCACCATTTTGGTTAACCTTCTCTGGACTACCTCAATTTGGTTAATGTCCTTGTGAAGGTGGTGGCTCCAGTACTGCATGCAGTACCCAGATGGGCCTAACCAGTGTCTTGTAAAGTGATTATTACCTCCTCTTACGACTTGTGATACCCCTACTAATACAACCTAACATCCCCCTAGCCTTACCTACTGCTTTAGAGGTCTGCTTGGTTGATTTCAGGTCATCGGTGATGATGATGCCCAAGTCTCTTTCTTCCTTTGTGACTGCCAGCAACTCCCCTCCCAGCCTATAGGTGGTTTCAGGGTTTCTCTTCACTATGTGCATGATCTTGCAGTTCTTTGCATTAAATCCCAGCTGCCACTCTTCTGACCATTTTGATAGTTTATCCAGATCTCTTCTCATTCTGTCCACCCCATCTGGATCATCTACTCTGTTGTAGATCTTGGTGTCATCTGCAAACAGACAAGCTCTCACCTCTAGTCCATCTGCAATGTCACTAATGAAGATATTGAAGAGGACTGGCCCCAGGACTGATCCCTGAGGTACCCCACTTGTGACTTGCATCTCTTCTGACTGTATACCATTTACCACCACTCTCTGTTTTCTGCCCGTCAACCAGTTTGCCACCAGTTAACCAGCTTCTGACCCACCCCAAGCCTACCCAGCTTATTTATCAATCTTCTATGTGGAACAGTGTCAAAAGCTTTGCTGAAGTCAAGGTAGGCAACATCAACTGCTCCCCCTTGGTCCACCACTCTGGTTACCCAGTCAAAGAAATCTATGAGATTAGTTTGGCAGGACCTTCCTTTTGTAAACCCATGCTGTCTTGGATCCTGTACCCCTATGAATTCCAGGTGTTGCACTATCCTTTCCTTAAGGAGTGCCTCAATAATCTTTCCCACTACTGAGGTAAGACTGACTGGTCTGTAGTTCTCTGCCTCCTCCCTGCTACAACTCTTGTGGAGTGGGATCACATGAGCTCTTCTCCAGTCTTCTGGGACCTCTCCTGTGCTCAGAGACTCACTAAACAGTTCTGATAATGGCTCTGCTAGTTCCACCCTTAGCTCCTTAAGTACCCTGGGATGTATGCCATCAGGTCCCATTGCCTTGTCCACCCTGAGCTTAGCGAGCTTTTGTAGGACCCTTTCTTTTGTGAAGGGTGTAGTGCTCACCTCCCTCCCCCCCGTGTCCATGGTGCTGAGCTGTGAGCCCTGCCCTACCTTCTCTTCAGTAAATACTGAGCAAAAGTATATATTTAGGATAGATGCTTTTACAGGGTCCTCCTCCTCACACGCCACCTTTTCTCCTTTGAGCTTAGCGATACCACCTCTGGACTTTCTCCTTTCACTAATATATCTATAGAAAGTCCTGTCACCTTCTTTTACTGTTCGTGCTAGTGTTTCCTCAGTTTAGGACTTTGCCTGCCTTACTGCCTTCCCTGCTTCCCTTAGGGAAGTTTGGTATGCCTCCATATCTTCATCCCACTGTGTTCCCTTATATTTCCTGAAGGACAGACTTTTGGCTCTGACCTTTTCTGCTACTGTATTTGAGAACCAAAGTGATTTCCTTCTTCTTTTGCACTTCCTTTTCTGTCTAACACAATGGGATGTTGCTTCAAGTATTGCATCCTTAATGCTTGTCCACTTTGTCTGTACCCCCTCACCTGTGTTTCTTTTTGCCAGGGCTAGATTAACTCTGTTGGCCATCTTATCAAAGTCAGCTCCTCTGAAGTCCCATATTTTTGCCTTGAAATGGGATGATTTAGATGTAGTGGACAAATTGAACCATACAATGTGATGGTCACTGGCCCCCAGGTGACCTTCTACTTGGAGAGCTGTGATACCTTCCCTGTTAGTCAGTACTAGATCTAGGATAGCCCTGTCTCTTGTGGGTTGTTGTATCAGTTGTTTGAGGCCCTCCCTCTGCAGGGAATCCACCATGTGTCTAGTTCTTGCAGATTTTCCTGCTGGTATTGACCAATCTGTATCCGGCATGTTGAAGTCTCCAATTATCAGAACCTCCCCTTTAACTGTCATGTTTTGTATATCTTCTAACAGTAATGTGTCTATGTCCTCCCCTGGTCTGGGGGCCTGTAGACAACCCCATTTCTTACGGCTGTTCCATTTCCTGTTTCCAGGGTGATCCACAGTTCTTCTGGCTCCTTATGTATATTCTGAATTTCTGTAGCTTTGATATTTTCCTTGACATAGAGGGCCACTCCACCCCCCTTTGCACCTCAGTCTCTTCTGAACAGTACATAGCCGGGTACTGAAGTCTCCCAAGTGTGGTTACTGGTAAACCATGCCTCACTAATTGCTACTATGTCCAGTTTAGCCTCTGACATTATTGCCTGCAGGTCTGAGATCTTATTTCCCAGGCTGTGAACATTTGTGTACATGATTTTCCATTGGCCAGATTTCGGTGTGTTAGTTGTTGGGTGAGGTTTGGCATTTCCCCTGTGTTGTATGGGGAGACGGACCTTTTTTCTTACCTGGTGATGCAAATGAACTGCAAACATGCTGAATCCCTGTTTGACCACTAGCTGAGGGGGGAAGGGTGTTCTTCCCATTCTACGTATGGGGTGCTTCACCCCTCTCCCCATTTGCTAGGTTAAATATTCTGCAAAGATGTCAAACTTCTGCCCCAATGCACTGACTCCCTCCTTAGTCAGATGCAGTCCATCAAATTTAAAGGACTTTCACTCCCAGAACTGTTGCCAGTTCCTACAAATCTGTCTCCTTTTTCCTGGCACCAGGACTTGAGCCACATGTTTAGCTCCCCTATCTCCCCTTCTCTGACCTTCCGTCTATCTTCCCCCCTCTCCCAGACTGGCAGGATCTCAGAGAAGGAGATATCGGATGAAATGGATGATAGTTTGTCACCCAGCCTAGTCAGGTGTTCCTTCATCTCCACAACTGACCGGCTGGCGAGATCATTAGTCCCTATGTGTACCAGGACGTCAATGTTTTCTCCTGCTTTCTGAATAATTTTAGCAATGCGGTCAGTGTCTCTCCACACTGATGTACCTGGGAGACATATGACCATTACCCCTGGCTGGAGATGGGTATCAACTCCCTGAATCATGGAGTCTCCTATGATCAAAAGTTTTTTGGATTTCCCTTTTGTTTTTTTTGTTTTGGTTCCTGATTTGGGAGAGTTTTGTTGTGCTAGCTCCTGTGCTAGCAGTTTCTTACTCTGCAGTGTCCTCTGCCCCTTTGTTTGATTTCGGAGATAGAGGCAGATACCTGTTTGTAGTGTTTATATAGTTTTTGGAGGTATTATGTTGGAGAGCACAGAGTGATGGGACACCCAATTTGCCCCTCCTAACTACCTGCTAACCTCCTGGACCAACTACCCTCTGCGGTCAAGGTTCTTCTGTTGGATGTTGGGGAAATGGCAGGTGGTTCTTATAATGTACTTCCTCTGGAATATGAAATTTGAGGCTCACAATCTCTGCACATGCTGCCCGGAGCTGAGCCCTAAGATCTCCAATGGCCTAGCATGTAGGACAGTGTCCTAAATCCTGTAAGACTGTCTTTCTGAAAAGTGTTCCACAGTACCTGCAGTTAATGATATCCATTCCATATAAGTTGCTGGGTTTATAACCTGGTCAGAGTAATTAGAAGGAAGAAAATGCAAGTAATGGTTTGATTTTGTGTTTTGTTTTTGTATAACTTGTTATAGCAAGTTAAATTACTAGTGCCCCTGTAAATGAGCTCACCTTGTGGATGCCCCACTGATCCGCCCTTTCCTGCTTTGCCACAGGAAATGTCACAACTGTGGTACCCTATAAAAGGAGTGTAGTGTGGCGTGGTTGGGGATGGGGGTGGGTGGCCGGGCCCTTCCCCTGCCAAAAAAGAACCACGGATGAAACAACAAGGAGGTACTGTGCTTTTGTTTTCAATTTATGGGCAACATTCTTCACAATTCTCTTTACAGAACCAGTAATCTGAAGTTTTTACTATGTCCCAATTTGTGAACCAAATGCTAAGCATAAGCTATTGTCCTATCATTACCATGTTCAGAGTTATGTGCACAAACTGTGACAGAGTTAAATTGCCAGATGACTGGTTTTATGAAGAAAACTGTAACAGAATGCTGCCCATGAACACAAAACAATGCAAAGTACAGTTTTTCACATCACTTTTTATTTAGGTACATATTCATCAGTTATGCTTAAGGGTATCTTTGCTGTAAATGGGAATATTATAAACAGCTGCCAATTAGAAATCATTTCCTGTCTTCTTCAAATGTAATAGTTTTTAAGTGGCAGGCAGTCACAATACAGATTTTGTGTACAGATTTATTAGGTCTATGGAATAGGTTTGTGGGACATTAACTAAATAGTAACTCGGACTTCTGCAGCTCTGATAGCTGGTAAGTGCCCTTACAATACTGTAAAGGATTATAACTTTGGATAAGGGGACAAGGGCAGACTAGATGGCCAATGGGGTCCTTTTCTGCTGACAGATTTCGATGTTTCTATGTGGTGCTTTCTAAAAAGTAATCATCAGATGAGTTTCTTTACTCATCTGATGAGCTGCTGTACAATACTTTGGAATAATACAAGAATGATGCAGTGGTGTTGATGAACATTGGATGATGACCATCTTGGAGTAAACTGAATTTAGAGAATTTCCTTTACCATTTCTAGGCTTATCTATTTATTTACCTCCTTGGAGACTTTGGGACAGATTTTCAAAACTTTGCCCTGGGGCTAAATTAGCACTGCCCAACATACTAAATCAGCCCAGAACCAATAGCCCGCTATATTCAAAAGCGATAGCCCCAGTTCTAATCCTGCTAACTATAGCATACTAAGGAAGCCAGGCAAACTGGGATGGGAGCACAGTGCAAAAACAGTCCGGGAATAAGACAACTCTGAATATAGCAACCAGGAAGTGAAAACCACAACAGTATCCCAGTTCACAGCGACGGGAAGGAAGGTAGAGGTGAACTATGTGGCCAATGTGTATGCTAGCAAGGAATGCAGTCAGCAAAGCTGCAAGCATCAGCACATGTGATATTACATTGTGCAGAAATGTACAATGTTTCTGAAATGTTTGTGCAGCGAAAACACATTTGCGCAGGTTTAGCATGGAGCTAAGCCATTTGCCCAGCACAGTCACATTTGCCTAGGGCAAAACTTTGATGTATTCAAAAGTGAAATGCAAATGAGCCTACTTAGGTAGTCTGTGGGCAAACATCCAGATTAGCATCTCATTATGACCTGATTTGCATGCAGTTTGCCCAGTGCTATTGCAGGGTCCCACAGCTCCACCTGTAGGTCAGTCTGGAAGTACAAGGGCTGGCTGGGTCTGCTCACAGTGTCACCTGTAGGTCAGTGTGGCAGTGCATGGTGGTAGCTGCAGGCTACATTTGTACAGTACAGCATTGAATATTGTGCCCAGGGGACTACACAGCACATACACAGGTGGTGGTGTTGCGTGCAGTTGTCAAGCTGTAGTTCATGCTGCAGTGCACAGTAGACACTACAGTAGCAAGATGGCCAGTAGTGTGAGGGAAAGAGCAATGCCTATGGTGTGTAGGGTAGTGATGACCTCTGCACTGTATACAGTGACAGGCCCAACTTGCAGGTGTTTACTGACAGTGGACATTACTGTTATGCTGTTGTGTGACCTACAGATGCTGCACCAATGGCATGGGATGCTCACAGTGACATATACATAGCTGGCTGTGTGTGCTGTGGTGTCTGTGCAGATGTGTGGTATGTGGCTGGGGGGACACACACCATCAGACAGGCACACTGGTGTTGGGGTACTCCCAACATTGGCCCATTTGCACTGTGTGGCTTTTCCCAGCATTGTGGCCACTCCCAGTCTGTGGTGCAGTCTGGATACTTTTACACCCTCACCTCAACATCTTCCATGCCCACAGTGCTGCATGTGTGTGCTGACATCTGTTGATGTCCACCAAAGGGTGGTCTGCAGATGTGTGCTGTATGGCTACACTGCCGTGGTGTCCACTGAGAGCTGGGTCACCACTTACTGCCTAGCATGGCTGGGACTGGTGGCAGATGATGGCATCATAGGGATGCCATCCTTGAGCAGCAGGTTTCCTCTCTGTCTGGCTTATTTCTGTGTGTCATACTTATTGGATAGGGTCACGCAAAGCCACACAAAAGTCATACAAAGCCACAAAGTCACACAAAGCTGGTTTGCCCAGAGTTAAGACTACGTTTTCCAGGGCCATAATTTGCACCACGCAAAGTGCTGCGCTAAGTCATGCAAAAACACTTTGCGTGGCACTATTTGCTGAATATTGCATTGCACCTGTATTCATGTACATGCCCCTTCAGTTTGTGCCTTGCATACATTATAGTTTTACCCTGTGCTAATGCAGTTTGTGCCCACTATTTGACGTTTTGAATATAGTGGACCCACGCTAACCCAGTGGTAACCCTGTGCAAACGGTTTGTGCCCAGCGCAAAGTTTTGAATATCTGACCCTATATCTTTCTCACTAAAAGTAGTAAGCAACTTGCATTTGGAAAGCTCTACAACTCTTCCATTCTCAGTGGCCTTTAGACAGTGGTTAGACACAGACCTACACTGCCCATAGCATTGGCAATGACATAACAATCGTAAAGAGTCTAGAAAGCCACAGATGTCATTTAATTAGGCGTTTTTCTTTAGTTTTAAAAGGTAAAAACCAGCAATTCATAGTTCTATTGATGCTCTGACTCAGAGCTACTTTTGCTATGAATGGGACCAGCATGGCCCATGAACTTCTTACCGAGAATCTCTTAACAGCTTATTACAGTTTTTATACTGAGCAAGAGGTCATATTTAGACAGCAGCAGCAACAGAACTCAAATTTATCCAATCAATGTACAGCTTACAATATTATAACTATTTAAAATCTTTAAGAGTTTTTTTTTCTTTATATTTAACAATTGCTTCAATTATAACTGTGTTAAAAAATTACTTTGGTCAGACCCATATACAGTTTTTCTCCCAAATTTCCATTAATTATACTAAAACATTGGAACATTTGGAATTTTAATTACATTTATGTGATTACTGGCAACTCACAACAATGTCTTTTAAAACAGGGAGGCCTTTAATAACTAATAAGATGATTTTAATAGCACAATTGGTTGGTGCTCTCTTCATTATGCTAACTTTTTTATTTTTAGTACCTTTGAGGTTATATATTTGTGTCTTTTAAGTTTTCCAGATTCTAGTCTGCTTTTCAAATTTACAAATCCAGTTATATTTCCACATTTGTCCTCTTATCATTCTTATTGGGTTTTTATTGGCTCTTTTTTAATTTTTTTTTTATTTCCTCAGGTATCCATGTCTTCCTTACTCTTTTTGACCCTGTCTCCTTTCATCAGCCAAATTCCTTAGATCCCGGCAGGCATCCAGGGCAAGAGACGCAGTTTCCAACTAGTGTTCTGGGACCCAAGACCACAAAGCAGAAGCAGTCCAAAAAGCAGTGTTAGAATAGTCTTAAAAGAACAGTCTCATGGGGGGGGGGGGCATTAGCAAGGAGGAGTAGAGGTACAGTGGGCTAAATAAGGAAGGGCATAATTAAGGTAAAGAGCTTCTGCATGAAGGAAGTGAGTAAAAGCAGAAGGAAGAAAAGAGACTGCGATTGTTCTATTGGGATGTGATCAAGGTATTGAAAGAAAAAAGGTGGTATTCTGGAGGTATAAAGAAATGCAGAGGGAGGAAGACAGGGAGGTGTACCAAGTACAGCAGAGGGAAGTAAGAACAGGCAGTGAGGGGTACTATGGTGCAGACAGAGAAAAAAATGCTGAGGGGGTAATTAAAGGGGATAAGACTTTCTTCAGGTACATAAGTGAGAAAAGGAACGCAGTGGGGAAGGACAGTAAAGTTAAGGAGTGTGGTGTTGGGGTGACTGCACAAAAGAGGACCAAGAAAAAGCAAACATCCTGAACAGGTACTTTTGCTCAGTCTTCACATTGGAGGAATGGGGGGATGGACCACCAGGGAACAGCATGAACAAAAGAGGGGGGTGAGGATGGACACAAGTCCATTTCTGGAGTAAAGAGTCCTGAAAGGACTTGCAGCTCTGAAAGTAGATAAGGTTATGGGACCAGAGAGTATACACCCAATGGTACTAAAGTTACTCAGGGAGGTTCTAGATGCCCCAGTGACTGCCTTTTTCAGCAGGTCTCATGAAATAGCCATGGTTCTGTAAGAATGGGAAAGAGCAAATGTGGTCACTCTGCAAAGACCAATTGCGGGAAGGAGGCTGGCAACCACAAGCCAGTCAGTATCACCTCAGTGGTGATGAAATGAATGGAAACCCTTTTAAAGAAAAGGTTGGTATAATATCTTGAATCTGATGGGTTACAAAACCACAGACAGCATGGATCCACTGGTGGAGGTCGTACCAGATAAATCTGATTGTTTTTTGACTATGTGACCAGAGAAATAGATCAGTGAAGGGCAGTGGACATGACCTATTTGGAGTTTAGAAAGGGTTTCCACACTGTGCCACACAGGAGACTGACAAAAAAAATTAAACAACCTAAGGGTGGGATCCAAAGTGGTAAATTGGGTTGGAAACTGGTTAACAGATAGAAGACAGTTAACTGCACTAACTCTAAAGGTGGGAGAGTGACCTGCGGGTTGCCACAGGGCTCAGTACTGGGACCGGTGCTCTTCATTGTGTTCATGAGCAGCATTGCAGAAGAACTGAAAGGGAAGGTATGCCTTTTTGCGAACGACTCCAAAATCTGCAATAGGGTGGGCACTCAGAAGGAGGTGGAGAAAATGTGTAGGAATCTGAGTAACTGAAGGTATGGTCAACAGCATGGCAGTTGGGGTTCAGTACCATAAAGTGCAAAGTCTTTCACCTAGGGAATAGGAACCCAGGAGCTGAATATAGGATGGGAGTGTACTGACAGCCACTAAGCAGGAAAGGAACCTCATGGTCATCATATCTGCTGACCTCAAAATGACAGGGCAGTGTGACAAAACAGTGGGTAGGGCTAGTGGAATGCTACAATACATAGAGGTATCTCCAGCAGGATGATGAAGGTGGTGTTGCCACTATATTGCTCACTGGTGAGACCCCAACTGGAGTACTGTGTCTAGTTCAGCACCTCAGAAGTGACATAGGGTGGAGGTAGGCCAAAGGAAGGAAACTAAAGTGGTACAGGGTTTCACCAAAACCCCTACATGGAGATACTGTGAGACCTCAACATGTACACTCTGGAGGAGTGGAGAGAGAGGGGACATGATAGAGACCTACAAGTACCTCAAGGTGTTAAACAGGATGCAGGTGGGGAGTCTCTTTTAAATGACAAACAGCACCAGAACCAGAGGGCATGTGATGAAGTCAGAGAGGGGTTCTAAGAGTAAGTAAGTAAAATTTTATTTTTTAAGCTCTTTTCAGAAATCCAAAGCACTGTACAAATGAGCAACATTTAAATTACAAGCATATTATTAACAGTAACAACAATAAAATCATTCTCCAAATGCTTTCACAAACAAAAAAGTTTTTAGCTCTGATTTAAAACTCTCGACGGTCAGGCAGCCTTGTATCCGACGAGGTAGAGAATTCCACAGAGTGGGGGCAGCATAAGAAAATGCACATGCCCCAGATGTCTTTAAACGAACCCTGGGAATCTCTAGCAATCCCTCATTGGCGGATCGGAGTGAGCGAGAGGGACAGTAGAGAGTAAGGAGATCTTGTAGACACCGAGGTCCCTGTTCATGTAGGGCTTTGTAGGCCAGTAACCCGACCTTGAAGGTGATCCGCATTGAACTGGCAGCCAGTGCAGTCCGCGCAGCACAGGCGAATATGACTACTTCTAGATGTCCCAGTCAAAAGCCTGGCTGCTGCGTTCTGCACCAGCTGCAAGCGGTGGATATCAACCCCCGGTAGCCCTAGGTACAGGTCATTGCAGTAATCAAGGCGAGTGGCCACAAAGGCATGGACCAAGATAGGAAGATTAGCCAGAGGAACCAGGTGTTTCACCCGGGTGATATTCCTAAGATTGTAAAAGGAAGATTTGACAGCGGCCGACACCTGTGATTTTAGGGTCAGGCCGTCGTCTATAATAATGCCCAGATTATGTACCTGGTCTGAGGTTGGGAGTTGGACACCATCAAGCCATATGCCCGATGGAGCCCCCACCCTACAACCCACCTCAAGGTGACCTGGGTACACAGCCAACACCTTAGTCTTATCCGGGTTTAACCTCAGCCAGCTGGCACTCATCCAATCTTTGATTTCGGATAGACAGCTATTAAGCATAGAGACCGCATCTTCCTGCCCGGGACTAAAGGACAGATACAGCTGGGTATCATCTGCATAGCAGTGAAAACCCAAACTGTATCATCTAATAATGTCTCCCAATGGCAGCATATAAACAGCGAACAACATGGGTGCTAAAATGGAGCCCTGCGGCACCCCACAGGACAGGGAGATGGCGTCAGAGGAATAAATTCCAGTGACAACCCTCTGTCTCCGACCCATGAGGAAGGATCAAAACCAATGCAGAACTGTACCAGACAGTCCACAATAAAGCCGCAGGCACTCCAAAAACACACCATGGTCCACAGTATCAAATGCTGCAGAGAGATCAAGAAGGACTAGAATAGTACGAGCCTTTCGATCTCTCGCAATCAGGAGATCATTTAGATCCCGGACAAGGGCGGTCTCAGTGCTATGTCTTTTCCTAAACCCTGATTGAAGAGTATTATAGACATTGTGATTTATAAGATGGTCATCCAGTTGTAGCACAACCACCTTTTCAATAACCTTACCCACAAAGGCAGGTTAGAGACAGGTGTGAAGAAGTACTACTTCACTGAAAGAGCTGTTGATGCTTGGAACAAACTGCTAGTGGAAGTGGTGGAGGCAAAAAAAAAGGGGGCTTCAAGAATGTGTGAGATAGACATAGGGGAATATTAGTAAACAGGCAGGGAGTAGGGGTTGCCAAGGACCAGTTAGGGTTTGTGGAGGCAGACTAGACAGGGACAATCTGGACAGACTGGGTGGGCCAAGCAGTCCTTTTCTGCTGACAAATTCTCTGTTTCTATGGAACAGTTTTCAAGCACATATCACTTTCAATAACATACTAACATACTAAAATGCCAGCAGAATAGGCCTAATGGTCTTTCATGTCTGCTCGTTTGGTCAGCCCCCACCCTGGGAGCTGACCTTGCTGCCCCCCTCGCCTTCACTGGCTTCTCCCTTCCAAGTTCTGGATATTCTCACTGCACTGTATTTTGCTTCCAGAACCCTTCCCCTGTAACTGTACCACCCCCTCTTGAACCCCTCCACCGTCTCTGCCTCCACCAGCCCCCTGGGCAGTGCATTCCATGGCTCCACCACCCTCTCAGTGAAGTAGCACCTCCTCCTTTCTCCCCTGAATCTTCCCCCCTCCAGCTTCCACCCATGCCCTCTAGTTGCCCCCCTCCTTCCTTCGAAGCACCCTGACTGCTCCTCCCCTGTTTACCTTTCACGCACTCTGAAGACCTCTATCATGTCCCCCTGGTCCCTTCTCTCTTCCAATGTGTACATATTTAGCTCTTCGAGCCTCTCCCCATAGAGACCAACAAGTACCTCAAGGGGTTAAACAGGATGCAGGTGGGGAGTCTCTTTTAAATGACAAACAGCACCAGGACCAGAGGGCATGTGATGAAGTCAGAGAGGGGTTCTAAGAGGGATGTGAAGAAGTACTACTTCACCGAAAGAGCTGAAGTGTTTTTTTTAATTTTTGCTACATTAGCTCAGTAATCCACACCTACAGTATTTCTAAACTTTCCTGAATGACTGTAGATGAGTGGTTACTCAAAGTAAGTCCTATGTTAGTAAACACGTGTTGGGAGGCATTGAGAGTCACAACTCTAACATTTGTTAAAATTGCATTTAAGAGACAAAAAAGATCATGTGGTCATCTGAATCTGGGTCTCCCTCAATAGTTTTTCAAAGCAGTTAAGACTATAAGTTCTGCTTTCCCTACCAAATAGTGGAACCAGCAGTGATGGAACTATTTTATCGAGGTCCATGAGACACAACACAATCCTACATAACCCGTACTCATCCCATTTACTTATGCTTGAAGTACTACATGTATATTCTAGCATTAGCAAACTGTCTTTCTCTTCAGCTGACCCCTCTCTCTGGAATACTCCTCCTTTGAGCATTGCAACTTCCCCCTCCTACCCCTCTTTAAATCATTGCTCTTGGATCACTTACTGAATGTAAATGCAAATTCAAATTCAAGAATAACTGTACTGGCATGAAAGATATACAAGTATTGCTAAACAGTATACATCAAACTATTCATAAGACATTAACATACTATAATGCACTTAAATACATCTATGTTGTATCTTGAAGCTGGTGACAGGATACTATATAGTTTGCAACAGCAATTTCTGGTACATTGTTTCTTTCCCCAGCAGTATATAGAGTTTAGCGTCATCGTTCATGAGCTGGAATTCTACTATCCTTTTCGATAGTTCTAAAAAACGTGAAGTGCATCTTTCTGCAATTATTCAACTTAAGATGTTAACTACTATCATGAGAGTTCAAATGTCCAATATTATTAATTTTTATCACTATGTTATACTGTATTAGAAAATGGGCTAGGAAAATAAACAAATCTCATTGGCTGACAGCCTGAGTAGAGACTCATTTACTTTAAGATAGAGCCTGCAGTATAACTAGAGCCTCATTTCTGTGAGACTCTTTGGGCACCCCAAATGTTTAGATGAGTGAGCCACCATTTCTCTCTGCTTGCTAATGAAGTCACAAATAATAGTGACTTGGCCGGTCTCCTCCTATGACCCAAGGGGGGGGGGGGCAACTGTTTTGCCATTAAATGGCATGGGGTAGTATACTAAAGCTCTCTATCTTGGAACACTGCCTTTGCAGATGCTATTGCTGAACGCTAATGGGGGCTGCTATTTTAGGCTAAAGATGTGCCTATGACTTGTTTGTTAGCAAATGAATCTCACCTATCCTGCTGCTGCTAAAGTGTATATCATGTTTGTAACTAATTTTCCTCTGCATAAGCGTGTGTTTTTTTTTCTCATAACTTCCCTGATGTATTCTTTTTTGTATTATGTAGTCTGAATTGTCATGAACTTCTTGTTTGCACAGTATATAACTAATTCTGGGTCGCCCCTGAAAAAAGGGTCTGCTGGTCTCAGTGGGCTCACCCAGTTATCAAAATGTCATAAAGGAATAAATAAATAAAGTATATGCTGCATTCCAGTTGTTAAACTGGTGACTGTAGTAAGCCAGAGAGACCGCTATCACCGAAATTGCCACTGAGCATCAGAGCAGCAGCAGTTTCTTAGTTTTTCATACCACTGATGGATGTTCATCTGCGGTACAGGAAATGATGAAAATACACAGTAGTGATATTGGAGATATTGCAGCCTCTGCCTTACCACAGTGAACACATAGTAGACAGGAAAACATCTGCAAAGGTTACAGTTGTAATGTACTGCTAAAAGAAATTAAATTAATGTCCAAAAAAAATAAAATAAGTTAATTACTGTATGGTAAAAATCCCAGCCAGCAGACCAAACTGGGCATGAGTGGGCAACTGACACACACTGGCTCTGTCCCCCGAATTCAAAACCCACTGTAACCCGACCACTACAAAAGTAAATTGTTAAAAATGTCTGACTGCCTTCATTCATCATTTAACATGTCACCAGAAAAACAAAGGTCACCACGTCCAGAAAAAAAAAACAACCCACAATCTAATGCAGGTGGAGGGACTACTTTATTACAAAACTTATTTCAAACAAATTTTTTACTAACATTTATTTTATTAAACTTATTCTTTTAACAGTGCCCATTTTCTAAGTGCAATAATACCCTCCAGGGTGGGCTTTATTGGGAAATATCGGTCCTTCTAGGGGCTATAAGGCCCTTCACCTGCAACGTCGGGCCTCATTACACCCCTTGGCATTCTGGTATTTCCCAATAAAGCCTACCCTGTCAGGTATCATTGCTTACTTAGCAGCATTGTTTCCATTTTTTTCTATGCTGATTGAGAAAACCTAATTGTTTAGTTATTGCACTACTTTATTAACACTGTATCCTACTTTTTAGTTCTTGGATCTGTACTTTTTGTTATTTTTACAAATGTATTTCCAGTTTGCTTATAACTGTGTGCAATCCTTAATATTTCCCTATCAAAACTAGGGTTGTTCCTGCAAAATGTCCCATGGACCAGTGTACTCACCTAGTCAAACCATAAGTGAGATCTAAATATTATGTCACCCACATTTCTGCTGTTGCCATAAAGTCTAACTGTGCCCTTTTGCTATTGTCTGAAACACCATCACTGCACTTCCCAGTCTCCTTGCGTTCAATCAGGTTGCCTTCCAAAGTGGTAGTTTCACTCCCCACCCCTGCCTTCCTACAATCTGGCCCCTTATCTCTCTTTGTTTACTCTCCCTCTTCACCCCGCATTTTCCCTTGTTCCCCCTTTCCCAGGCCAATCTCTAGTAACCTTCCTATTTCCATGCTCTGGGGGTCCTCATCTTCTTCCCCTTTACTCCCTTGAATCAAGTACCTGCCCTCTCATCCTTGGTGTTGTTTTCACCTTGCCTTTGTCCACCATTGTTTACTAAGTGTAGAGAGGAGCCTTAAGGGGACTTTATGTGAGTGTGTGTGTGTGTGTGTGTGTATTTCTGTGTATTGTCATATATCGTAACAAAGCTCATCTCCCTTTCTAGTTTAAATTCTTGATAAGTCACATGTAAATCCTATTTAAATAAAGGGGAGTTTTTTTGTTTTTTTTGTTTATCCTTTTTACCTGGCACCAGTCTGCTTTTTATATCTTGGCATCCGTCTCATCCAGCTGCCATCCAGTCTGCCATGGCCCGGAGAACCCCACCACTAATTACCCACGTGGCTTGCCCCCCACGGCGGGGCAGTGGAGAGTCCCCCTTACTCCCCACCAAACCAGGATCCAGTAGCCACGGTGGAGTCCCCAGCCATGCATCCCTTAGACGGCCATCAAGTCGCTGTGAACATGTGCCCTATTTCCTGTTTTCTTCCCCTTGTACGTGAGTGGAGTATGCAGTGATGCCAAGGTGGGGCATGCACGCATCTGCACATGCTCCCTCCCGGCACTGTGCCCCATCTCACCAGCCCTCAGTGAGGCATCAGCGCACCATCTAACAAGCTCTGCTAGAGGTCACCAGAGCGCCGACGCCTGGAAGCCCCCCTCCATGGAGAGGAAGAGCAGTCCTATGGACACTCAATCCCTCCCCACCCCTGCCAATCCCCAGCAACCCGAGTCTGTTCCCAAACCTGGGTCACCGGTGTGGAGTGAGGTGTGGCATCCAGCTCCTCAACCCTCAGTGCCACCGGGCCGGGCAAATAAAGGGGATTTCCTGCATTATGTCTTTATAACTCTAGCTATACTTGGGCTTATCTTTGACTATCACTGTATTCTCCTTTTCACAGAATATCTGTATGTCAGCTGACTATAACAATGAAAAGTTACATGCACTACAGTACTTAATAAGTAGTTTTATTAGTGATTATTGGCTATTGCTGTTATGCCTGTCATTTAAGTATGTTTAATTGCTTAGCCATTTAAACAAGATACAGTATGTTATCATTCTGTTCAATTATTTCTATATCAGATCACTCTGTAAAGCACTATGTTATATTCTGCAAGATAGACACCATACAAATACATGTTACCTTATACTGCATTAACGTGGGCTTCTGACAATTCAAGCAAGAAGGACTACTCCTGCATTGCCTGAATGCAAGGCCATTCTATCACAAATATCTTTATTTAACTAGGCAGAAAGCCTGCTGCTATTATACTGCAGCTTTCAAAGGTAGTGCAGCAAAGAGTAAACCCAGACAGGGACTGAATGTATGACCTTCAGATCAAATAATCTACAATGTTCTAGTCTGTGCCCTCTTTGGAAGAAAGTGAATCATGCAGCATTTCTCATCTAAAGCTGTGCATTAAAAAAAATTCATTCATAAGAGTCAGTTTATATTTGCTGAAGTAAAAATCTGATTATAAGTTTAAAGTTTGTGTAATATTGAAACTAAAATAAACTCCTAATACACTTTTCAAGCTTAAATGTATTAACTAGCTGTTTACAAGGTGTTTGACATTCTAGGCTTCAACCTAGACATTTAATTTACTTGTATCATCTTGCCCAATTAAATGTGAGCATGACATTCACTTTTGCTTAAAAAAAATTTTTTTACAACATTAACACTCCAACACAGTTTTAAAGTTAGCACATGTTAACAGGTATTTACAGGAGCATTGGACAGCTTGGACGTGCATATGTGCATTTAATTAACTTGTATCAGCCTACCCATTTAAGACTGTTCGGAATACTGTGCTTCTCTTTAATAAGGGAAGTTCCAATTTCCTAAAATAAAATCCTAATTAATTTACTTGAAGCCCTGGAATTACCAAGCATCGTCTTTCTAGTTAAACTGCAGCTAGAGGTCCTCTTACTTCTTTTGAAGTGGGAAATTGGTCCAAATGTATTAATGTTTAATTGGCACCCAAATCCCACTCAGCATTAGAAAATGCATCAAGTGCCTTTCTTGAATTCCATTGCTGCTGTCAGGGTCGGCAATGTCTTTTCATGTCTTCCAGAAGAAAAAGCAAATGATGTGTTGAAGTAAGGTAGGATGAAGGAAGAGATTTTTGACTGGTTATTCAGAAAGAAAAAAAAAAATATGAGATTTTACAGGAACAATATACAATACACTTTGCTTGCACTATGTCGCTGATCATTTGCATCACTTAAGCAGGTTTAAAAATATTAGTTGTTGTGACAGCTTGCTCTCTTAAAAAATGCTTTGGAGTGACTAACAAAATGATGATTTGCTTGTAATAAAGGTGTCTGAGCATGGTTATCTTCCTCAAGCAGGAAGAAAATGCCATCAAATGTGGTCTGGCCTACTGTGAAATGTGCCAGACCTTCTCAGATGTGGATAGCTGAGGGACTGAATATATTTTCCTGCTGGTATCAAATAGATTTCTAAGCAGGAGTAATGCAAATCTGCAAAACATACTGTACATTAGTTTATTTATTTGCTCTCAGCAGTAGGCCATCTAAAATTCAACACCTGCTTGCAGTCTGGAGCTTCTTACACCAAGTTTTCAACTGAAAGCGCTTAGATACTGCATAAAGAGACCATGTAGTGTGTCTAATGTTTAATTCACAAAGGGACTTGTGCCTATGGAGGGGTGCCTGCGCACATTGGGAATATGCAGAAGTCTTGCTCTGTGCATGCTGGGAATGCCACATACTCTCAGTATTGGCTGTGCACCCCCTCTGCACATGAATCTTGAGGGAGCTGAGAGGAAAGATGCTACCAGACCAGCTAGACTAAATATCACCAGTGATAAGTGCTTTTGGAACCATATTTTTCACTGATTTTTAATTTTCTATAATTCCTAGCAGTCAGGAAGGATAGCTACTGTTGATGAGAGAGTATTTGCAGTCTTTTGTGGGTTGAAGCAGGTTAATTTACAACTTGTGAAACAGGTGTGTGATTGTGGGAGGGGGTGCAGCAGGCATATAGGAGACAAGATATTTCATTTCATTTTATTTAAACCAGAAAAGATGGAATTGACCAACTGAAATTTTTTCTCATTTACAATGATTTCCAAAAAGGTTTACACAATTTGTTGTTACTGTTACAATAAATACTTAATACAATTGCACAATACAAAATATAACCAAACAGCCACAAAACAAATAACATACCTGTCCTGTCAACTATTGGGACATCAAGCAGGAGTCACATGAAGCTGTACAGGTTTTTCTAAACTAATTTTTTTAGGACAAAGAGGGAAGAGGCTCATTTTGGAGCACAAGTTGAGAGGAAGCAAAAGCCTAGACTTTGACCCTTTGCAGGGGAAGGCATGATGGCCAATTGAACTTTTGGCAGGTGGAACGACATTTTCTAAACCATTTGCTGAAATAAAAATGTTCTTAATGGAGCATGGTATAAATACATGATGAATATAAAGAGATAGATTCTGCTCAAAACACTTCCACATTAAGACCAGGATATTCAGTGAGCAATTTTGTTCAACACTGTACCACACAAGTCTCCCAGGGTCATAGTGGTGGGTATATCTTGAGGCTGAAGAATAAATCTAGCTAGTTTGTTATAAACTACATCAAGTTTGGGATGATGAATTAGGCAACACCAGCAAAAATGGCTGAACCACAATCCATTAACTGGAGAATGATGTACTAGACGATTTTATGTATCTTTTTTTTGCAGAGGTAGCATACTCCTATGCTACACCTGCTGTCCCCCTATGGCCAACCCCCTCAGACCCTTCACCCGACTTCTCTGTAGCTTACTTTCTTCTGACATCCTCTGCAATACGACTGTGGGGGTTGCCTGGTTGCTGTTACAGGGCCTGAAAAGTGTTGGTTATTATCCTGCAGCTGTGGGTGTTTTTCCTCCAATTTTATACCTGGGCCAACAGGATGTGAAATGGGCACAATGTGTGTGCTCCACCTCTGTGGAGATGCCCCCTTGTCCTGAATATGGAGTGCCTTCCCCTTGTACATGGGGTTACTTGTGCTGCCATCCAAACACTTCCAGGTGTCAGTGAAGCAGTGAACCACTGCAACCCCCCTTCCCTTGGAAGGACAGTAGTCCTAGCGACACTCATTCCTCCCTCTCCCTCCAGCTAGCACCCAAGTGACCCGCATACATTTCCAAACAGGGGCCACTGGCATGGCAGAATGTGAGGCATCAAGTACCCCAGTCCTCCATACCATTGGACCAGATGGGCAACTTTAATTCTGACTTCTTGAGAGAAACAAAATTTGTTTCGGTACATGAAACCAATTCAAGAATTAACTTTGTTAACAGTTGCTGAACTGCAATGATCCCACCTAAAATACTCATCTATCAACAAATTCAAGTATTTGCAGAGAGGAACATTTTGAACAATAATTTTATTTTGGGTAACTTTTATAAAGCTTGAGTTTGAATTTAATTTTCATAAGGAACCAAACAACATAACCTTCTTTTTCTGTTTGTTTAGTTTCAAAAGATTACTACTGAAAAATGCTTGGAGCTCATAGAATACTTTTTGAAATTTGTGTTGTAGAACTTGAGGATCTGTGCTCCAATCATATATAAGTACAAAATCATGCATTTGGGTCACAGGAACCCAGGGGAGGCTTACATGATGGAGAGGGAGGGAGATACTGATGGCCACCAAACAGAAAAGAGATCTAGGGATAATTATATCTGATGACCCAAAGGTGGCCAAACAATGTGTCAAGTCTCTAGGGAGAGCCAGTGGGGTACTGGGGTGCATAAGGAGAGGTATCACCACCAGCAGAAGAGAGGAAGTGGTGGTGCCTCTGTATAAATCATTGGTGAGACATAATCTGGAGTAATTTGCCCACTTCTGGAAGGCCGCATCTCTGTAAGGACATAGACAGGGTAGAGGCAATTCAGAGAAGGGCAACAAAAATGGTGCTGGGCCTGGACAAAAAGTCATATGAGAAGAGACTGGAGGACCTCAATAGGTATACCCTGGAGGAGAGGAGAGAGACAGGGTATATGATAGAGACCTTCAAATATCTCAGGAGCATAAATAAGGCATAGGATGGCAGCATCGTTCAGAAATGGAGATGTTCTAGTACAAAGGGTCATGACATGAGGCTGGAACGGGGTAGACTAAGGGGTAATGTGAGGAAGTTTTTCTTCACAGAAAGGGTGGTGGATGCATGAAACAGCATCCCATCTGAGGTGATGGGCATAAATTTGGTAGGGGAATTCAAGAATGCATTAGATAGGAATAGAGGAATCCTAGTGATAGGAAAGAGAACAAAGCCAGAGATCAAATAGGGTCTGTGACTTTTGCAGCATGTAGAGAAAATAGGCAGACTGGTGGGCCTAGTGGTCCTTATCTGCCATCAGTTTTTATTGTACTGTAGTGTTCCCCCCAAACAGATGTAAGGCACATATTTTTGACTGAGTCTCAAGTCATTAGTCAAAAGAGTGAAAAGTAGGGGTCCCAGGATAGAGTTCTAGTGAACCAGACTCCTCACTTGAGCAAATCAGAATTTGTACCCTTAATGGAAACTGACTGGCATCTGTTATTTAGATAGTTTATCCAGCCAGTTGTTTAATTGGGAGCTGAAGCTCATTTTGCTCAGTTTGTTTAATAGGAGTTTGTGGTCTATTGTGTAAAAGCCCTTAGAAAGGACAAAAATAATTTTGCTTCAGCCATGGAGCCATTATCAATTGCTCTTTGAAAATAATTTGTTACTTTAGCCAATGCTGACAGAGCACCATGGGTGGGTCTGAAACCAACTGAACTTCACCAATGAGATTATTCAAAATAAAATACTTCAAAATTATTTTTTCAACGGATGTTGCTAAGACCTTTGACATTATAGGTTGAAGGGATATAGGGCAGCATTTAGATATTATAGTGTTATTATGATATTTAAACACTGAAATAACTTATTCAATTTCTATGGTTCCAGGAAACAAAACAAATAAAAAACTAGAGACAGTCATGTTGTACACCTATGTTAAGGGATAGGAAATTACTGTCCCAGCATACCTTAGAAGTCTTGGGCTAATACCATCGGAGCACTCTGACTTCCAAGGATACAATTTTAGCAACAATGTGTGAAATTCTTTGATTGTAAAAGAAACTACAGTAGTGCAAAACAAAACTCAGTATTGTCAGTTGCAATCCAGAGTGCATCAGGGCCACTTAACTATGGGCACCCTAGGTTCAGACCAAATGCAACAAAATAGTTATTAGTTTCATTAGAAACTGATATTTGACTGGTAATCCTTGTACCATTGACATCAAACTATTTCAGGAAATGATAGTTTGGATACAGATTTAAATGTTTGACTGTACTACAGAAGGCACTTGGATCAGACATATCACTTTGGTTCAGTTCATTCAAAAAATGATTTTGTGTAGCCAGTCATATTTCTTTTATGCACTAGTTTCTTAAAGATCCGTTTAACTTCCAATATGAAAGAGCATTAGTACATTTGTCCAATTTCCATGCCTTGTTGTGTGACTTGTGAGTTTTAATTAAAAATGAAGAATACCAAGGTGCATTATTTACTCAGGCTAATCTTTTCCTGCCTGGAGAATGCCTGTTGTTGACTTTACTAAATTCATTTGTAAAGTAAGAACAAGCACTATCCATGTCCAGGATTAGATGTAATCAGTTTCAATCAACATTTTTCAAGTCACAGTTAAAATGAATGACAAACAAACTGTTAAATGCCATATTGATCCTGATAAGAACAAATCCAGAACATGTGGCTTGATACCTTTTATTGGACCAACAAGGATGTTACAAAAAGAACAAAGAGCTTTAGCTTTCAGACTAACAAGTCCTTCTTCGGAAGCCTAATAAGAGATATTTACAAAATCCCAAATTATTAACACTTAGAACATGCAGAAAAAAAAATAGTTCTCATTGGTTTAAAACAGGCCTTCAGAACATAATTAAAGCGACATTACAGAGCTTGAATATCTTAAGTGTGATTTCAGCTGAACCAAACGTAAAGATCAAAGGCTGTCCAGAGATAACAGCAGGCAGGGAGTTTGGTCCACTTATATTATATCACTTATCAGTTTAATGGATGACAAAACATTAAGATTCTCTGCTCACTAACTTATATGTCAAGTGAAGAATTCTCCCGAAGACACATACTTCAACAGTAAACCAGTAAAAGCCAGCTTCAACTCTGCTCAGAACTCTGTTTGTGAATACAGCCTATGACAATAAGATGACCCTGGAGAAAACAAGTGCATGCCAAAATGTAACATATTAGCAAGAAAAAAAAAACAATAAAAAATAAGCCCCAAAATACAACATTAGAAATTATCTTTACATGGCATATAGAATAATGAAAGCAATGTTTACCCAAAGTGAGTAAGTGTATCACACTGATAAAAGTACAACTGGCTGGAGATATATTCCCAACATACTCTGAACAAGCTATTATGTCCCAGAAACCTTAAGCCTTTGTTGCAACAAGATTTTAACATGATAATATCAATTGTCAGTGTAAGTGCCAGATACAAAGAAGTGCAAGTCAGGGACCCCCAATAAATTGAGACTATGCAGCCTGATATGTACAGATTTCAATAAATTGTCTGTGTATTATCAAAATAATACATATATAGAAACAATGCAAGGAATCTAAACAAAAATTCTTAGGAATGAAATCCCACCTATTGGGGAAAGTAACTACTTAAAATTAAATATATGTGCATGAATGCTATACACCATCAATTGCACTCATCACTACAATAGTTACCCAAAAAATAATTACATCTGTCATGAACCCCCAAGTAAATGAGACAATGCATCCTAATAAGTACAGAATGCAAAAACATAACAGTATATACTCAAACTTCAGAACTAGTAGAAGAAAGTAAATATCCACTATAATATGACTCCAGAGTCCTAGCCACTATGACACCATAATGTCATGTACCTGAACATAAGTTTATCTCAATATCACCACAATATTCACATCCACTATACCCACATAGCCACCCATCTCAAAGACTCATATTAAAAATTCAGTGTGCCACACTTCTTTTACCCCAGAAACACACACATAAACATATTCACAAACCCATACACATAGACATACATACTAGTGGTGGGCGAAGGGGCCCCAATTCGCTCCGCGAAGTGATCCGTGGAGTGAAGGCAAATTCGCGGAGTGCTCCACAATGTGAAGTGGAGTACTTTGCGTTGCAAATATGTAACACGAAGTCCATTGAAAACAATGACTTCGAATTACTTCGCCTTCCCAAACCACTACTCCACCAATTCTTATGGCGAAGTACATTGAAAACAATGTACTTTGCCTTACTTCGCCTTGTTTTTAAGCTCCAAAGGCGAATTTTGCAGTGTTTCATGGGATTTCAGGTCCACTTGGGCTCTAGATTGTTCTGCACAGCTTCAGTTTGGGGTAGTGTGTGTAGGAAGCTGTAGGAGACAATCTGCTCTGAGAGCTCTCTGCAATTCAAACCTTCAAAAAGCTGTTAAAGCCTTTTTTGAGTAATTTTTTTCGCTGAAACTTTAGTTCATTGATTATAGGAAACCCTTCTGTGCTCATATCATCGAGTGTTTATTGTTTGTGTATGGATTTTGAATGTTAATGTACAACATTCAGTCTGTGTACTGAGAGACAGTGGAAGTGTGCTTTGGGGGGTGTATCTGTGGTGTAGGTAGATTAACTTGGAGAAAAAGATAGTGCTTTCTCTTTTGGTGATATTTTTCTTGTTTAACTGTGTTAATGTACACACAGTAATATTTTCGATATTTCTTGCCATTTTTTTGCTGATTGTTGTGGTGCAGCAGTGCATAATTTTAGTTTGTTTAAAATATGTGGTTATATTACTGAAGTTTTCAATTTGCTATGCATTACTTAGTGTGTGTGTGAGTATGTGTGTGATGCATGTCATGAAATCAGACACCTTTTATTGTGCCACATAATAATTTCAGCAATGTGAAGCTGCTATCCACTGCAGCTGTGTGATTTTTGTACTTCTTTGTGGTATCTTTACTGGTACTGGTACTAGTACTTGTGACTGTTACTACAGCAATACAGTACACTGCCCCCGTGCGGCCCACCCCAACCGGTAAAGGTATTCTTTTCCAGATTTGAATTTCTGATGGTGAGCACTGGTTAGGTGTTGCGCCTTTGTGTCTGCATCTCTTCAGTGCACAGTGCAATCTTAATCTGTCTGAGCATTTGCATCTCTTTAGGGCCCAATCTCCATCTGTAACTTAAGTCACAGTTGTTTTTTTGGCTTCCCTTCAGAGTACTGGACAGGTGTGGTGCTTAATTCTGCATGAACATTGTACTCATTTATATGCGTTTTTAAGTCAGGACCATCATCACGAGTCACTCGTGATACAAATCACGTTCTTCATCATCACAGTCACAAATCACGAGTCACGATCATTCACGTTACGAATCACATTCATTTTTTTTCTAGTTACTTGGATGTATTGTAAGCCTGTTTTGTAGTATCTCTCCAGGCTTCACCACCCCACCATTGTACTCATTGATACGTGTTTTTAAGTCTGGGAGTTTTAAGCTACAGCTCATCAGGGAAGTACAGCCGTAGGCAGTAAGCATTCACGTTTCTTCATCATCACGGTCACAAATGCAGTCACAAATCATGATTTACGATCACGTCATGAATCACAACATAATTTTTTTTTAATAGTTACTTGGATGTATTGTAAGCCTGCTGGTCACGGTGCTGAACAGGGATGGGATCCACTCCTGGGCCTGAGGGAACAAGCACATCCTGCTCCAGAGGACCTGGTGCTGGACTTGGTGGTGGTGGTGGTGGTGATTTAACTGCCTCAGAGTCAGGACAGGAGGAGGTGCTGGCCCTGCTTCAGGGGGGCACTCACAAGTTTTGAGTGGTCCAACAGGAATGGGCGCCCATGCCCTCTACACATGCACATGATATGATGCTTACCACTACCACACTCTCCCAAAGCTGCCCTGTCCCAGACATTCCCTCACCCTGGTCCATCTCTCCTACTGAGCTCCCTCAGTCTGAGCAATCACTACTCACTTTGTCACACAGCACACACACACAGTGACACAGACACAGACAAACAACTAACTACTTATAAAGGTAAGAAAAATAAAATTTACAGAAAGAACAAATTAAGTAAAAAAGAGTACAGAAAAGACAAAAAAATGTAGCTTTTAAAAAAGCTGTTGGGTCTAAATCAAAGATTAAATCTGCTCCTTGCTCTGATCTAAAAGTATCAGCAGTCACAAAACACACTACTCTCTCTCCGTCTGCACAGGAGAATGTAAAAGTGTCTGCTTGTATGACTCACTTTCTTCCTGCCTAGCTGAAGAGCATGTGACTTACAGTACTGTAAGCCATGTGATGTGTGGGTGGGGCTGCCAAATCTGAAACACCAAGTGGATCACTTAGAATCCTAATGAGAAACGCGAAGTCCATTAAAAACAATGACTTCGCCTTACTTCATGTTGCCATTCCGCCTTAACATGAAGTGGTAACAACAAGGCAAAGTGAGCACTTTGCATTGCCCATTCCGTGTAGGGGAGTAGTAACACGAAGTGCCCACTTCGCGTTCACTTTGCCGGCGAATTTTAAATTCGCTGCATCTCTGATACACACACACATGCACACATTCACACAATACTAATGTGAGAGCCCAACCTGTAGATAACCAGTAAAGAGGGACTGTATAAGTACAGTATAAGAGTCAAAGCCCAAAGCTCTCTTATAACCTAAAATAGGTATGTCCATCCTTTGAAGTAAAGGTTCATGTAAGTTTACATGTAATGTGTCATATAGCCAACATTAATGTGCAAGCCATCTTCCACTGTATTGAGAAGTAACATAAGTCTGATCTCACAAGCTCGTTTCTGTTTTGTGCTGTTGAAATGTCCTATTAAGACCATCACAGACATATCAGAGATTGAGTGGTCATCCTGAGAGAAGGACTGTGCCACTGGTTTGTCAGTCATCTTCCAATTAATATCATACCAGTGTGAATTCATTCTAGTGCAGAGCTGTCATTTTGTCTCCCCCACATACCCCATGCAAGGCCATTTCCTGCACTGAATAAGATAAACAACATTGCTTGATGTACATGTATAATTACCCAATATTCTGAATTGTCTGTTTTGTGAGGTAACCACAAAGTCTGAAGTGGAAATGTGCTCACAAGTTTTACATCTGCATTTATTACAAGGTTGTGTGCAATATGATGTCATGTCACTCTGTTCAGGTTCAAGTTTACTCCTAATAATCTGGTTGGCAAAATTGGGTGCTTGTTTGAAAGATAGTAGTGGCCGTTCTCAAAAAATACAACTAACGGTTTCATTCTCACTAATTATTAGGTGTAGGTCCTTAATAATCTTACGCAGAAGTTCAGGGTCAGGATGATATGTGACTACTAAAGGTACTCTGTTAGTACTGTTCCTTTCATTATATTGCAGTAGATGTTCTCTTGGTACTTGTGTAGCATGTTCCACTGCTCTGTCAATTTCTCTGGAAGAGTGTCCCTGCTCAATAAAGTTGTTTGTCAGCATAGCTAAATGTCTATCTCACAAAAAGTTGTGTGATTTTACTTTTATGCAGGGGGATGCTCCCCAGCACCCCTCCTACTATAGATTCTCAACTCCAGGGGGGCTGCATGTTGGGGGGTGGGGGTTCATCTATGTAAAAAAAATATAAAATCCCTGTCTCAGGCCATGATCAACAAAATAGGCTGGTGCCCAGACCTGAACCCTGCATCCACGCCACCCCAGGGCTGCTCCCACCCCACCACGCCATAAAGCCAGCTCGGTGGCAGTCCACGGCATCATCCCTCACACACCCTCCCACCCCTCGCTCGGCATGCTTGTACCCCGCATGCGTATACACATAGCAACATCCCGTCACCTTTTGCAAACCCTCCCCATCCGGTCACCCTCCCCATGCCCTCGCCATCAGTTTTTGTGCTGATTTTACTGTCGCTGGAGCTACACATCATCGAAATTGAATTTCAGAGATGTACACTCACCATAAGGATGATCACCTTTCAGCAATCGCCCTTATGACATAGAATCAGAGAATCATATTAAAGCTGATACCTGGTAAGGTCTCCTACATTTGTTTCCCTTACGATCGGGATTATAATAATGTCAATGGAAAAAAATATATAATGTTTAATTTACCTTCACCATAAAAGCAGAGTTCCCCTTCAATATCCCTTTGTTGAACCAAAAAGCAGGACTACAACCAAGTGGCACCAAAAAAGCCAAAACTGGAAGAAGGACCATGTTAACATCTCACTGAGAACAGCTGTTTCAAACTGTGCCACAAACTAAGGCTGCTTCCCCTGTTTTTTTGTTTAGCCATGGTTGCCTGTAATTCTCTCATTTGTGAGCTAGAGAGTAGGGACTTGGCAAAGCATAAAAATGGTTCTCTCTAAAATCCTAGCTAACCTCTGATCTCTGAGTCCCAGTTGAAAATGAAAGAAGGACCACATTAGCATCTTACCAAGAACAGCTGCTTTTAACTTTTCTAAAAATACATTCAGAGCATCATAGTTGTTGACATCACATGATGACACAGTAGTGCTGCCGTGCTAAAACACACTGCTGCTTGTCTTGCTAGTCCAACTCAATGTCTGCAAGCTTTCTAAGGCAAAAAGGGGAATGCAGGAATTTTAGAGATTGTGCTGTACTATACAGTGGGAACTGGGTGACAAGGGCCATGTTTGTTAGACAGGGAGGTCCCTTAGTTCGGGGTTCATTAGATCATGGTCCTACTGTATCATACATTGGGATAAGTACATGTAAACAGCATTAAGTGTGTTTAAATTATGTTTACCATTATGGTACTATTTATATTCTTGTGTGTCAAATAAGCAGGTCAGGTCATATATGGATGGCTTTGACAGATTCATGTTATTACTACCGATTCCTCATGTTTGTTGCCAGAAGGGATAAAATGACCATAATTCAGAGACAGAACCTTCACATATCACAACAGAAGCAGCTGAGTTTATTTTAGAAATGACTGTCAAACTGGTAGTATTGACATGAATCTGTCAAAGCTTGCCATATATGACCGGACATGTTGATTTGGCACACAAGAATTTAAACAATATAGTAAAGCAGATTGTCAATTCAAACTGCAGAAATTGAAGAAACTGTACCTGCTTCAATACTCAGACTAATATTGAGTCTACAGAAAAAACATTTTATCTCTTATTTTATCTTTACTGTGTGAAAAGAGAGGACATCACAAACTAACAAGCATTTGTCAATGCTGAATGTTGTCTTGCTGGCATTGGCATTGAAAGTGCAGGAGTTAGAGAGATGCATAATAGGAATGGCAGTGAAGTATTGATCTGATGCCAAGCCCACTCACACCCTGCAGAGACTGACTAGCATTGGGGTGTACCTTTGTGTCGTTAGCCATAATGCTCACACCATTTTACCTCACTCTCCCTTGCAGACACTGACAAGTGTCGCAGTGTGCCTTGGGGTCTTTGGGCCTTATGCTCACCCCATTCCATAAGAAAATATGCTGAAATGGGTGCAGTATAGGAGAATGGGCTGAACTTTGGGGCCGAGTAGTCCAAGGCACACCTCGATGCCTGTCACTGGCTGCAGGGTGGAGGTGGGGGTGTAATGGAGTGAGCATCACAGCCGACAACCACAAGTCACACCCCTGATGCCTGTCAGTCTCTACAGGGTTGGGTGTTATGGTTGGAAACCCTAATGCCCCAGGCATTTGTTGGTATTTTCACTCTAAATTTTCAACATGGGATTTTTGTGAACCCACCTCATGAACAGTGGCACTATCAATCCATTAGCCAAAAGGTGATTTTGTACAGTGATGGCACCATTTGGTGCCACAGGTGTATAAACACATTTTGGGCAAGATGTGAAAAATGACAGCTGTACTGTTCATGAGGAGGTGTAAAAATATGGCAATGTTGAAAATCTGTGTGAAAATATGAAAAATTGATAAAGTCACTGGTGTGCATAGAAACTGCGCAACCCATGCCCGTAATGCAATTATTTAGGGGGTTTGTTTAACCAGATTTTCAACATAGGCATTCTGGGACCTCCACTCATGAACAGTGGCACTGTGATTTTGTTAATGTGTCCCAAAAGTTGATTTCCCACAGAGACTGTGCCATTGTGCTCCAGATGTGCGAAAACACATTTTGGGCAGGATGTGAAAAATGACAGCTATACTATTCGTAAGGAGGTGTGAAAAATTGGCAATGTTGAAAATCTGGAGTGAAAACATTAAAAACTGTTAAAGTTATGAGCGTGCGTGGAAACTGTGCAATGCACGCTCGTAACAGTCAGTTTTTGGAATATATCCAACAAATTTGCAGCATAGGCTTTTTGAGACCCCACCACATGAACAGTGGCACTGTCATTTTTTTAATCTGTCCCAAAAGGTGATTCTGTGCAGTGACTGTGAAATCACCTTTCAGGGCCAAATAATGAGATGACAGTGCAATTATTTATGATGTGGGGTCTCAAGAATCCCATGTTGAAAAATTGGAGTCAAAATTCAAAAAAATAGCTGAGATATCCTCCTAAGTTGACCCCCCACACACACACACTGATGCCATTATACAGCTTACCAGCATTTCTTCATTTTTGCAGTTTGGCTTTAAGGAGTCCAGATGTGTTCCCGCTCTACCGAAGTTCACAGCACTGGACCTCTGGAGGTAAGTATGGGGTGAGTGGGGGTATGGGGAGGTGGTGTGCACAGAAGCTGGAGGAGGAACATGCTGACACGATCTGCTTTGTGTGACCGGCCGCACACTTGGGTGGGATCCTGTGCCACACAATGTGGGGCAGTGGGGGACATGCCGACACAGGGATTGTACCCTAAGTGTCATCTTTGTTTACGTATTATGCTGCCGCCATGTTTATTGAAATGTTTCACCAGGAAAGGCACATACAGGAGGCGTGTCATCACTGCCACTACATGACGAGCTTGTTTCTGATTGCAGTGGCAGATTTCTTTCAAGTTGGTGGCACTTTACATAATTTTTGTGTCAATGCTAGCATGCTGGCTAATTGGGGAATGAGGGATGCGCCTACTAAAGTGTACCCTACATTCGCCAACTCTGCCACACCTTTCACTATGCTACTACTACCACAAGATGTTGCTTGCGCCTGCGCAAGACAACATAAAAATTAGCACTCTTACAAGAAAGAACAGCTGAAGTCTAGAAGCTGTTTGTAAGCAAGCTGAATGATATAAATGCAATTGTAAAAGTCTGCACATCCCCCCAGGACAGAACTTCCGGCTGGCACAAATGCATCTGGCCATGCTCCACTCACAGAAGTCAGATACATTAGGTATGCTTCAGAATTGATTTTACAGTTGCCTCTGCATGCCTGCAATAAGCAATTGGATTTTGTCAGCTCCAATAATTCATCAAATAACTGCGCTCCATTAATAAAGAAACAGAACAAGCTGCTTGATCCACTAGCTATTTAAATAAAATGTGATGATTTGAAGTCTCTACTTTTATTCTGTTCTTTTCTTCTGAATAAATTAGCATATATCTGAGTCACACATCTCCATTGTGTTGTGTTTACATCCATTGCACTCCAGTCCTTGCATCATGGGTTCCAGCCCACCTGAAAGGCCTGGTATACCTAGGTCCCAGTAGCCCCTCTTCTCCAGCTTTTTTCTGTGCATCTGAACAGGCTGCAGCACACCAGGAGTCCCTTTGATCCAGACTCTCATCCTAATTCCTAGCATTCTTCCTTAAGGTAAGCCATACTTGTAGCTGAACCACAGGGTGCTGGTTTCTCTTACTTGTGGTTATGTGATTTAATTACTTAAGATCAAGGGGTCTAAGTTGACTGTAATAGTGGTTACAGCTACCCCTACTGGCCAGCATGTTGGCTGGTTCTCTTTTGTTGTTAGTTTTTAGTTATTCTTTTAGTTATGGTGAAACTGTGGTTTTAAATATTTCGGAGAAAACCTGGTAATAACTTATCTATTTGGAAGTGTTCAGGACGGAGATGGAAATACCTCATGTTGTCCAGCATTATGACTTGCTGCCTCATCTCTTCCTGGGCACCATTGTTTAAATACTGTTCCCTACATTTTGTTTCACAGCTCTCAGTGTGTTCCCCCCTCCCATGTGGGGATACCGCAAGGTGCTCAGTCTACTGCAGCAGCAAGTTTGTTGTGTCCCACATTAAGGTGCTCTGATCTCTATCCCCCTCCAATAATGGGATAGAGCAAGCATGGTTGCAGAGGGATACCTCAAGTACTATTGCCCCAAGAATGGGGCTCTCCTGTGGCACCAAACTTTGCCAGGCCCCTCTCAGCAGCTGGGCTGAGGTGTTTGTTTGGAGGCAGAGAATTGTACCGTCACTCACAAGCCCCTCACTAGTGGCCAAGCTTAGCAAAATCCCAATTGTTGGAGAATGGATTGTGCCTTCCCCACAGGTGTAAAGCTTCACAGAGAAAATAATGTATTGTGGCATTGTGCTCCTCCCTCCTGTATAAGTAGGCCAAGCTCATCCACACTTACCACACCGTGGCTCTATCATGAGTGGGGAGGATGGGAGAGAGACACTCTTGTTTGGCAGGGTGCCATCTTTGGTTGCTTCTTCAAAGTCCTTTGTCCTGTTGGCGATGTTCTCTTAGATGCAGCACATGAACAGTCTTCCTGGGCTACCATCTTAGTCACGGTGCTGACCTTATGCAGAAGGGCACAGCACATGTGCATTCTTTCCTGGGCCACCATATTAGTCACAGCTCCGGCCCTATGCAGACAGATGCTGCGCATGCACAGTGTAGCTGTGGCCATATTGGGAAAGTCCATCGCTCAAGACAGGGCACCAACCCAGCAGCTATCTTGTGTGCCTCATGCTTTCTACTACTGCAAGTTAAGAGCAAGCAATAAGAAAGCGGCCTCCTTTTTCAATGTTTTCCTCTAGGTCAGGTCTCAGCTGGCAGTGTAACCTAAAGATTGGGGCTGTGAATGAGCTGCATGCATCCAGCAAACAGGAGTTTGATTCCAGACCCCATTTGTTCATGTGATGACTCTGGGCATGTCATGTTGACATTTTTGGAATTGTTTCATACAGGATATGTGTGTAGTTCCCGTCTGGGCCTGTGTTTCACACACCCACTGGCTTATGGGTCTGGTTGACAACGGACCCCCTCAATGATACCACTATTTTCTGTTTCTGTGTCCTTAGATGGTAAAGACAAGAAAGTGTAACACTTGTTGTGCCACACTGATGTCCCATCACCCGGCTCACAATGCCCAGCATGCCCACATGAGGAGGAGGACTCCTCACTGGAGCAGTCTCCATCACTGGAACCCAGCAATCCTGGTATTAGCAGTTCCAATAGGATGGCAAACCCTGGTGCACTTCTCCTTCAAACACAATAAGCCACAGGGGCCATGATAGAGAGTCTGCAGAGTTTCATGCTGAAGGTAATGGAGAGGCTGGAGGCCATGACCAACCCAAGGCCAGCACCTCCGGCTAGGCCCAACCCCAAACCAAAGTCTAATCCCTTCTAGACTGCAAATGACCAGGAAGGGAATCCTGAGAACCCTGACAGTCAGTCTGATCAACCCCCCAAGGATGAGGGCTGTGCGGCGGATGATCAGAATGATACCTCTAAGCACAACTCAGACACTGAACAGGCAGAGCCCATGAATCCTGAGGATCCATCCCTGACTTCTAAATTGTGCCCCTTTTACTTAATTCCAGGACTCATGAAGGGTATCAAGACCACTATGGGGTTTGACTTACCGCCTCCCAAACCTAACTCCAAGCTGAATCCAATGATCCAGCAAAAACATGTGCAGAAGGACACGTTCCCAATTTGCCCCACAATAGATGACATTATCAGCAAAGAATGGCAGTCACTGGAGCCATGGCGAGGTCCAGAAAAGTGGAACATTTATTTTATTCTTTATTTTATTCTAGTCTTTGGTAGCCGGGTAAGGCCCACTAGGCAAAAGTGCCTGTTTTCAGGGGCTGCCTGGGAGGACTGGGCAATTAAGTAACTTGCTCAGAGTCACACAGTATGCAAGTGGAGGCTGTGAGAATCAAACCCAGATCTGGTCTGCTGGATGTACCAAGCTCATTCACAGCTTGTTACTCTAACCTCTAGGCTATACTGACAGTCCATGACTGGCCAGCCAGGACATGAACAGGATGTATCCAATCCAGGAGGAAAAAGCAAAAGCATGGTGTATCGCCCCTACTATTGACCCCTAGATTGCTGCCCTAAGGAAGAAAACTGTACTGCCCTGCAGCACAATCACCCTAAAAGATCTGACAGATAAGAAAGTGGAGAACATATTAAGAAAACTATTTGAGATGATGGAACTAGCCACTAGGGCAGCCGCAACAGCTATCTACATCACTAGGCCCCAGAGCTGTTGGCTGGAGGAGCCTATGGAGAAGGCAAGCACCAAGTTAAGGGAAACAGAGCTTCTGGAGTGTACCCTGGAGACAGCCAAATACATGGGGTACATGGTGGTAGATGCTGTCAAACTGAACACCAGAACATCTGCCTTAACCAGCAGTGCTAGAAGGTCATTATGGCTGAACTTGTGGGAGGTGGATAATGAGTCGAAGACCTTACTCCAAAACCTACCATTGAAGGGAAAACACATCTTTGGAGTAGGCCTTCAGGAGTATCTGAAGCAGAGTGTTGAGGGAAAGGATCTGGCCGAGGATAAACAGAGATCGCCTATCTGCCATCCAGTCGGTGGCGTTTTCACAACAGCAGGTTTAAAAACAACAAGAGGCAAGGTAACAACAGCAGTTCTTGGGGTAGAGGCTACAAAAATGGTTACTGATCCTCATACTCAACCAACAATACCTCCACCTTTAAGAGAAGAATCCCAGAGATAGATCTGGAAACAAAGGCAGAGGAGGAAAAGCCAAGCAAAAATGACTGCAAGGACTTCAGACCAACTCCATAGTAGTGCCAAAGCCCTTACAGGAACAGCAACACCAATTCCCACTGGTGGGACAAAGGCTGATTCTGTTTCAGGAGCAATGGCGCTGGACAACCACAGACAAGTGAGTCTGGGAGATAATTTCCAAGGGTTACATGCTAGAGTTCACTGACAAGCCAGACAGACACAGACTGATCTTTTCCACAATTGCAAAGAAATGAGTCATGACGCATCAAGTGCAAGACGTCCTACAGGGACTGCTCAGAAATTAAGTCATACAGGTAGTACTGGAGGAGGAGAGAGGGAAGGGAATTTTCTTTCTGGTACTGAAGAAAAATGGAGAAATATGGCCAATTCTGAAATTAAAGTTCCTGAACAAGTTTGTCGTAACACAACAGTTCAAGATGGAAACTCTCAAGTTGCCCTTACGAGGCATTTGAGTAGGTGATTACTTGACATCCATCAATCTGAAAGATGGCTATCTTCACATCCCTATAAGGCTGGGCCATCACAGGTTCCTAAGATTTCATATTCTAGGCCTGTATTTTCAGTACCAAGCACTACCCTTTGGCCTTGCAATGGCCCCAAGGGTGTTTACCAAGATATCCATAGTCCTAGCAGCATATCAAAGGGAGCATGGCATCAATAAAATCCCATACTTGGACAATTGGCTGATACAGGTAAGGAGCAATGGACACAACCTTAGTCCACTGCACATTGAAAGAACATAGCTGGATGGTCAACAGAGCCAAGTGCTCCCCAGTGCTGAAACAGTCAATAGAACACCTGGGAGCAGAGATCAACACAACTAAAGGGAAGGCAAGACCATAACACAAGAGGACTGACACCATCATCACAATATCACAGGCTGTAATTGCAAGCGCCTCTCCAACAATGGGTTAGGTGGCCAAGGTCCTGGGGTTCATGGCCTCCTGTATTGACTTAGTCCCTTGGGTCAGATGGAGCATGCATCTCCTCCAGAACTGTCTCTTGCATCAGGGCTCCCCCTCAGAAGGAAACCTGAGAATACAAGTAAAGTTAATACCCACAGTAAAAAGGTTGTTGCTATGGTGAATCAGGAAGGACAACCTAGCATGGGTAGCACCACTGAAGCAGTCATACGAAGTAATACTGGGGACGGATGTGAGCCTTATTGGATGGGGAGCATGCATGAGCAACTTCTCAACCCAGGGAAGATGGATGATGTCAGAATCCAAACTTTCCATAAATGTCCTAAAAATGAGAACAGTGTATCTGACACTGCAGGTCTTTTAGAAGAAAGTCATGGGAAAGTCGGTGCTCATAAGGTCAGACAGCAACGTGACAGTTGCCGACACTGCAAAACAGGGAAGAACCAAAAGTAAGGACAGGGAGTTGACAATGGTAATGAAATTGGCCCAAGTTAATCTTATGTACATTCATGTCATACACCTAGTGGAGAAACTGAATGTCAAGGCAGACTGGCTCAACAGACAGCAGGCACACCCAAGAAAGTGGCAGTTGCACCCAGAAATCTTCAGATCAATACACAGGCTGTGGGGACCGGTTTCTATGAATCTGAAGGTGTCCAAAGTCAATGCACAAGTCAAAAAATATTTCTCAAGTTTCAGGGAACAACAGTCCCTGGGGGTGGATGCACTGTCTAAAGAGAGTGGATTCTTGACTGGGCTTACATTTCCCCCCCAATTCCTTTAATCCCACAAGTTCTTGTCAAGGTATGTCAGTTGAGGAGGCTGATAATATTGATTTGCCCCATACTGGCCAAGGAGGGCCTGGTTTGTATCCACAGTAGCAATGGCACTAGACAAGTGGCATCTACCGTTTAGCCAACACATCCTAATTTAGGGACCAGTAATCCACCCAGATCCAAGGAAACTCAAGCTCACAGCCAGGCTCCTGAAAGGCAGAGATTGCTAAAAGCTGGTTATCACAAATCTGCAATTTTAACTATTCTACAGTCCAGAAAACAATCAGCTACATCCGCATATGGTAGTCAGTGGAACATTTTCTCATCTTGGAGCAGGGCAAGAGGGGTAGAGCCAGAAAGATTGGATGTTCCCCTGATTCTTCTGTATTTACAACAAGGCTTGGACAAAGTACTATTGCCATCTTCACTTTGAGTTCAGCTGTCAGCCATTGGTGGGCATTGGGCCATGTTGGGCAGTCCCTACCGGGTTTGCACCCTGATGTCATTAGATTTCTTAAAGCGGCAGACATCATCTAGCCTCGAAAAAGATCACCAGTAGTGCCTTAGAACCTCCCCTTGGTGCTCGACTCCTTCACTGTTCCCCCATTTGAATCCCTTCAGGAGGTACAACTGTACTGGATAGGCCTCACGACTTGTTTTCTGGTAGCAATATGCTCCACTTGAACGATCAGCAAGCTGGGGCCTCTCTTCTGCAAGGTGCCATATACCATATTCACTCTGAAAGGGGTGTCTCTGATGACGGTACCATCTTTCAACCCAAAGATCATGTCCGCATTTCACACTAATCCAGATATTGAATTGCCTACTCTTAATGCAGATACATTGGAAGGGGAAGCCATATTCCCACATTTACTCGACATGAAGCGCACATTGGCCATATACATTACTAGGACCCAAGCAATAAGAAAGACAGAGAGACTATTCGTTATCACTGAAGGACACAAACAGGGCATGGCTGCATCAAAATCAACAGTAACAGGGTGGCTAAAAAGGACTATTCAAAAGACTTATAAGAGAAAAGGCTGGTGCCCCGCCAGAGGGCATAAAGGCTCACTCAACTAGGGCATTGTCCACATCCAGGGCTGAGAGCCAATGACTCCTCCAAGGACATTTGTTGAGCAGCCACATGGACTTCCATTCACACCTTTTCTAGACATTATAGACTTAAGACTTCGTACAGGCAAAGAGCCTCATTTGGGGCAATATACTGTCAGCAGCTTGCCCTGCCAATTCCTGTACTGATCACTCTGGCCCTCCTTGAAGTGAATACATTGCTGCTTACGAACCCATAATGTAAGGACTGGAGTGCCATTGATATAAACACAACACAATGGGTGTTTATTCACCTGATAAATCTGATTGTGTTAGTTTATACCCATGGCATGCCACAGCCTGCCCTCTAGAGCACTCAGTGGGGAACCTGCACTGATATAGAGACAGGATTTGTCAATTTTGCTGACATTATAAGGCATGCTGACTTGCATAATTGGTCAACCCCATTTGGCGACTGAGACTTAGAGCTGTTATACTAACATACTAATTGCCAGAAGATTAGGCCTTATGGTCTATCGAGTCTGCTCAAACCTCAGATCCCTAGTTGGGTGCCGAGGCCCTCCCTTGTATTCCAGAAACCCCTATCATCCATCCCCACCCCCCTGGGCCAGGCCATCATCTGATAAATCCACTTTCTGTGTCTGTCCCACCCTCTCTTGAAGCCTCCACTGTGGATCTCTGAACCATCTCGGCAGGCAGTGCATTCCAAGGGTCCACCACCCTCTCAGTGAAAACATCCGCCTCTTTCCCCTCACCTTCCACCTTCCAACTTCAAACCATGCCCTCTGGTGATACCTCCCTGCTTTAGTCTAAAGATCCCTCCATGTTTACCCTATTTATTCCCTTGAGGTACTTGAAGACCTCAATCATGTCCCCCGTCTCTCTTCTCCTCCAATGAAAACAGGCAGAGCTCCTCAAGTCTGTCCTCATACGTCAAATCCCCTAGTCCTCGTATCATCTTAGTTGCCCTCCTTTGTACCCTCTCCAGGAGCTGTATGTCCCTCTTCAAATGTGGTCTCCAGTACTGTACACAGTACTCAAGGTATGGTCTAGCCAGTCCATTGTACAGGGGCAGAATCACTTCCCTGCTCCTAGAGGTGATTCCCCCTCATGATGCATCCCACCATCCTGTAATGGCAGGGTACTAGGCACAGCATTCACAAGCCTAAATTTTGATGGATATTCTGTTTCTCCTTTTGTTCTCTGATAGGTATTGCTATGGCTAACAATTTCTTTTCTGCTTTGGAAGCATCTAAACTGGAGAAGAGGGGCTCCTGGGACCTAAGTAAACCAGGAAAATTTTGATCCTGGGTCATATGTGCATCAGGTAGCCTATCAAGTGTGCTGGAACCCATGATGTGAGGACTAGATTGCCATGGATATAAACTAGCACAGCCACCTTTACTAGGGGAGTAAACACCCACTGTCATATCTCTGTCCATTAGCGTAATAGGCTGCTGCTGTTTTTCACCAAGGTACTCAATACTGGCCTAAGATCCATATAACATTACTCGTAGAGGATCTACTGTGATAATTGCTTTACCAAACTTAATATGCTACCTGCCCTACATCTTGGCTTTGCCAACATAGGGACACCTTTTCTTGACAAATCTAAATTGTGGTCAGTGACATAGTCTGTGTAGCATGCTGACACTTAATGGATACAGGATTCCAATTCTAAACTGCAGAGTTGCAGAGTTGCTATAAAAAAAGAGTTGTAACAAACTTATTTGGTGTTCTTCTGCACCAGAGAAACAAAAATATTTGATATTTTTAAAGCCATAGTAACAGTCAAGAAAACAGTAATCACAGCTGTGGAGATGTAAGGAACTGATGATTTAGAACAGGAAATTCTAAGCATTATTCATCAGAATGTGGACCGAGTTGATTTGGAAAAAGAAAAATGGGTTTCAAAGTGCAAAGGTTTCTCGGCAGAGGAATTGGATTAGACTTTGAGGGGATTACTTAATGTACAATGGTGTGCAAAAACTAAAACAAAGATTCTAGAGATGTTGGCCAATTTTTTAGCAGTATTTTACTTCAAAACCTGTTTACTAAATGCCCGCAATCATAAATGCAGGGCAGAGAAACAGTCTTTGGGGGACCAAGCACAGAGCAGCTGCAAAACCTAGCTGAAACAGGTGACAGGGTCACACTTTTAAAAAATGAGTTAGAAAAATCACAACAGGTACTGTAGTACAGAAAAATCAGGTCCCGTTTCTATGACATCTGTAGACAACAGGTAGCTGCACTTGAGAGGCAGATAACAGATATGAAACACTGCTGAAAGAGGCATTTTCCTACCTTCCAGAAACAAAGAGACATTTTACTCTAAAAAAGTTTACTATTCTAATCCTGTGGAAAGGAAGGAATAAATGTGGTAAAACCTGCAGACAATGTGTAACTTCTTGACTAGTGATGATGTTGTCCGAGATCCTGCTTGCTTAGAGGAATTACAAACCAAGCTTCCCATCATGAACTCTACAAACCCCACTGTTATACCTCATTCTACCATAGACTTCACCAGTAATTTCGATATTCATGTATTCCTGTTTGCCAGAAAAAAAACTGATCAATTTCTTCAACTGGGTGACCAGGGAAGTATATCAGGGAGGGGTGGTAGATGTGGCCTACTTGGATTTCAGTAAGGCCTTTGACACTGTCCAACACAGAAAACTGGTAAACAAGCTGAGCAGGCTAGGAGTGGGTCCTAAGGTGATTAAATGGGTTCAATGTTGGCTGGGTAACAGAAGCCAGAGGGTGGTGGTAAATGGGTTCACTCTGAGGAAGCCACAGTGGCAAGTGGGGTGCCACAGGGAGTCAGTTCTGGGACTGGTCCTCTTCATGGTTTTCATTAGTGACTTTGCAGAAGGGTTGGTAAGGAAAGTATGCCTGTTCGTGGATTACACAAAAATCAGCAACAGAGTGGACACACCAGGGAGGAGGGTAGAAAACGTGAGGGAGAACCTAAAAAAGCTGGAAGAATTGTTAATGGTCAAATCGAGGAAACACTAGCATGAACAGTAAAAGAAGGGGACAAGACATTCTATAGATACATTAGAGAAAGGAGAAAGTCCAGAGGGGGTATTGCTAAGATCAAAGGGGATAAGGGTGTGTGTGTGTGGAAGAGGACCAAGGAAAAGCATTTATCCTAAATAGATACTTCTGTTCAGTATTTACTGAGGAGAAGGTAGGGCAGGGCCCACAGCTCAGCACAATGGACATGGGGAGGAGAGGTGTGCACAAGTCCCTTCACAAAAGAAAGGGTCCTAGAAGAGCTCACTAAGCTCAGGGTGGACAAGGCAATAGGACCTGATGGCATACATCCCAGGGTAATAAAGGAGCTAAGGGTCGAACTAGCAGAGCCATTAGCAGAACTGTTTAGTGAGCTTCTAAGCATAGAAGAGGTCCCAGGAGACTGGAGAAGGGGTCATGTGATCCTACTCCACAAGAGTGCCAGCAGGGAGGAGGCAGAGAACTACAGACCAGTCAGTCTTGCCTCAGTAGTGGGCAAGATTATGGAGGCACTCCTTAAGGAAAGGATAGTGCAACATCTGGAATCCATAGGAGCACGGGATCCAAGACAGCATGGGCTTACAACAGGAAAGTCCTATCAAACTAATCTCATAAATTTCTTTGACTGGGTAGCCAGAGTGGTGGACCAAGGGGGTGCAGCTGATGTCGCCTACCTTTACTTCAGCAAAGCTTTCAATACTGTTCGACATAGAAGATTGATAAGCTGCATAGGCTTGGGGTGGGTCAGAGGTTGGTCAACTGGGTGGCAAACTGGTTGGCAGGCAGAAAACAAAAAGTGGTGCTAAACGATATACAGCCAGAAGAGATGCAAGTCACAAGTCGGGTACCTCAGGGATCAGTCCTGGTGCCAGTCCTCTTCAATATCTTCATCAGTGACATTGCAGATGGACTGGAGGGTAAGGTTTGTCTGTTTGCAGATGACACCAAGATCTGCAACAGAATAGATGATCCAGATGGGGTGGGCAGAATGAGAAGAGATCTGGATAAGCAGGCAAAATGGTTGGAAGAGTGGCAACTGGGGTTTGATGCAAAGAAGTGCAAGATCATGCACATAGGGAAGAGAAACCCTGCTGAAGCTACACTATAGGTTGGGATGGGAGTCGCTGGCAATCACAAGGGAAGAAAAAGACTTCAGCATCATCATCACAGATGACCCGAAATCATCCAAGCAGACCACTAAAGCAGTAGGTAAGGCTAGAGGGATGTTGATGTGTATTAGTAGGGGTATCAAGAGTCATAAGAGGGAGGTGATAATCCCTTTTTACAGGACACTGGTTAGGCCCCATCTGGAGTACTGTGTGCAGTACTGGAGGCCACAGCTACACAAGGACATTAACGGAATGGAGGCAGTCCAGAGAAGGGCAACAAAATGGTGCAGGGACTGCATCAGAAAACATATGAGGACAGATTAATGGAACTCAATATGTATACCCTAGAGCAAAAGAGGGAGATAGGTGATATGATCGAAACATTCAAACATCTTAAGGCCATTAACAAGGTGAAAGAGTCTAACATGTTTCAATATAAGGAAAATAGCAGAACAAGAGGACACAGCATGAGATTAAAAGGAGGGCGATTAAGGGGTAATGTGATGAAGTTCTTTTTCACATTAAGGGTGATGGATGCATGGAATGGCCTAAATCTGGAAGTGGTGGATATGAATACAGTGCAGGGCTTCAAGCAGGCATGGGATAGGCATAAGGGAGCAATACAGATGAGTATGAATAGATAGTCCATTGACAGAGTAAAGGCCTATGGTACATTCCTAAGGTAGAAAAAATGGGCAGACTGGATGGGCCGTGCAGTCCTTATCTACCATCAACTTCTATGTTTCAAGGGTATAGCAACTAGGCTTCAGTGCCAAAAGGTGCAAAATTATGCACATGGGGCACAGGAACCGAGGGGCAACATACCGAATTGGAGAGAGGAGATGACAACAATAAAGCAAGAAAGAGACCCGTGGGTCAATATATGTGATGACCTGAAGGTAGAAAAGTATTGTGAGAAAGCAGTAGGAAAGGCTAGAAGGATGCCGGGGTGCATAGGGAGGGGGACAACCAGCAGAAACAGGGAAGTGGTGTTACCTCTGTATAGATTGCTGGTGAGGCCTCAACTGGAGTACTGTGTTCATTTCTAGAGGCTTCATCTCAGAAAAGACATAGAACGGTTGGAGGCAGTACAAAGGAGGGCATCCAAAATTGTGCATGGCCTGCATCTGAAGTCATATGTGGAAAGACTCAAAGAATTAAATATGTACTCTCTAGAGGATAGAAGGGAAAGGGGAGACAATGTAGAAACATTCAAATACCTCAAGTGTATTAATAAGGTACAGGAAGGTAGCATTTTACATAGAAAGAGAGGTGCCAGGACAAGGGGTCATGAATTGATGCTGGAAGGGGGAGGTTCAGAGGGAATACGAGGAATTACTTCTTCATGGAAAGAGTGGTGGACTTCTGGAGCAGACTCCAAGCAGAAGTGGTGGGTACCAAAATAGTAACAGGATTCAAGCATGCATGGGATAGATAAAAGGGAACCTTAATAGCAGGGCTGCTGGGGTGAGGAGACCGGAGATTAAGTTGGGTCTGCGGTAACACAGTAGGTAGGCAATTTTTAGTGAAGACTAGGTTGGCCAGAAGGTCCTTTTCTGATGACAACTTCTATGTTTCTACATTTCTAGCTGGGAAAATAGCTTTGCTAGTTTAGAACAAAATCAGACAGAACTGCAAACTGCTACAGCAGAATTACTCAGAAAAAACGGAACAAGCTCTCAGAGAAATAGTTAAGTTATAAGAAGTGTTTTATGATATGCACACTGAGTGTCAGCAACTGAGAAATGTGGTACAAAAACAGTCTTCCAAGCCTGCCATACAGAGTGGGAAGCTAAAAAGGCATTTCTCAAAGAAGAAGTTCAGCAGTTGCAAGAGAAATGCCAGGACCTTTAGATGGTATGAATAGCTAACTCAGTCTTTTGAAAGAAAGTGTCAAGAAGCCATGTATTTAGGCCTTTGAGACACAGAAAGGCTGCACAAGGAGTGGTGGTGCTCCAAACCAAAGCATGAAGACAACACTGTCAAAAGTGGACACTCACCAGCCACATCATAAATAGCACATAGGCTCCGGTAGTTCAAATTCTAATTGTATTTATACCATGTGATGTATTTATACATTAAATGAGTTTCAGAATAAAGACATCATGATGATATCATGAGTTTACGATGATATATTGTCTGTACTCCATAGTATTAATCAGCTTTTGATAAAATATCTGTGTCCAAAACACGTTGTGTGTGTAGACCATGTGTGTCTTGGAATAGAACTACTGCTTCTTTGACCTACCAGAGCCTAGGTGTTATTTATGATGTGGTTGGTGAGTGCCCACTTTTGGCTGCGTTGACTTTATGCTTTGGCTCAGAGCACCACCACTCCTTGTGCAGCCTTTCTGTGTCTCAATTATTACTTTCAAGTGCTTGCACAGGTTGCAGCTCTCGGAACGTTTTCCTTCTGCATAAAACTACTACAATACACAAGTGGCCCACGCCTACAAAATGTTGATAGAAGCAACCCCTAATCTTATTTTTTCAAGCACACCATCAAGAAATCCATTGGAATATGTGGATGGACTTTAAACAGCAACCAGTACAGAAAATCCTTTTCAACAAAACACCACTCCAACAACAAAATTACCTACAGAAGCCTCATCCCTCCTTGGCGCCTTCAGAGACCTACAGAAAACAGCCCACCAAATGTGCAGAGTGTATTGGAATATTACAAACTTAGAAGCATGCCTGCAGACTAAAAGTATACCCAGAGGACTACAACTTCAAAAAAATCCTACCTATGGAAAATAGGATGTGGAATTCATGAAGGCCTGGGAAGCAATTCTATCTGAGGCAAGTTTTAAATTGATGAAATTGATCATTAAACATAGCAAAGAGCGAGAAGAGTTTTTAAGGAATGAACTGAAACAAAGAAAAAATTGTTTTAACATTCAGAAATTGAAGAGAATTTGAGGCAGAGAATGAAAAACTTTCACAGTCTATTGATAAACTTGACAGAGAAATAAATGCCTCTAAAGTCACCAAATTTGAAAGTGATAGAGGTGACTATAAAAATAATCGGGTTTTTAGTTGGAAGAAAAGCAACCTGAAATGCATTTTAAAATACTAGACATGTGTCATTCAATTACAGCACAGAATTCAGTGAGTTGGAACCCAAACAGCCAATTGATCAATTTTCCTTTCACAGGGACAACCAACAAACCGAACTGCCCTTTGAACCCCGGCACAGCCCCAGGCTGATTGCGAACCAACAGCACTAACAACACCCATGCAATACAGATGAAAGAGAACTCAGAGGAGCAAGAGGGGGAAGTGGCAGATGCCACAACAGATGTGACTTTAACAGTTACCACAACAGAGGAATGACCAGGAGCAACAGATCATACCGAGGGAGACGGAGATAGAATAGACAAACAACACAAAGGGAATAAATCTGTCTACCTATAAACTAAGTGACACAGAAACTGCAGTGATCAACACAGGGCTGGAATTCATACTGACTGTCCGCACTAAATATTTTCAAACAGTCATTGATATTAATGTGATGTGCCACAACTTAAGTTTAAAATCATTCTTCCGTAGGAGAAACACAAATGAGGAACTGGGAGAACCAATTAAAAAATTTAAACCACAGTCAGTTTCTGTCCCCCTTACAGTTCTCCTGTTACATAAAAACATAGAATTTGATGGCAGATAAGGACCACCTGGTTCACCTAGTCTGCCCATTTCCCTACCTACATAAGCTCCATATCCTAAATGACCTGCAGTTTACCTTTTCTTTCCCACTACTATGGTTGCTTTCTGTCTAGCCCATGAATTCTTGGATTTACCTATTGTTTTTGCCCATATGACCTCTGCAGGGAGGCTGTTCCATGAATCCACCACCCTTTCTGTGAAAAAATGCTTAGTCATGTTACCCCTGCGTCGCCCCCCTCCAACCTCATACTGTGCCCCCTTGTTATTGCTTTTCTCTTTATCTGAAAAATGCTTCCCTCTTTAACCCTATGTTATCCCTTGAGATACTTGAATGTCTCTATCATATCACCACTCTCCCTCCTTTCCTTAAGGTGTACATATTGAGGTCTTTCAGTCTTTCCTCATATGTTTTCTGGTGCATTCCTTTCAACATTTTTGTTGCCCTTCTCTGGACTGCCTCCATTCTGTCAATGTCCTTCCAGAGATGTGGTCTCCAGGACTGAACACAGTATTCTAGATGTGGCCTGATCAATTGTCTGTTCAGTGGCATTACCACCTCCTGTTTTCTACTGGCGATGCCTCTCCCTATGCACCCCAGCATCCCTCCAGCCCTCCCCACTGCATTCTCACATTGCTTGGCTACTTTCAGGTCATTCATTATGATGACCCCCAGGTCTCTTTCCAGTTTTGTTGTTAGTATCTCCCTACCCCATATTAACATATTTAAACAATTAGTAGAGCAAGAACTTGATACAGCCCTGACAAATCCTATTCAGTTGACCTACCATTACTTCACTGGACTGGAACTGGTAGCTATAGAAGGCCTAAAGAAGAAGAATGATGGTATCATTATTAAAGCTGCCAACAAAGGGGGATGTGTAGTTGTCATGAACAGGACTGACTCTGTGAAAGAAGCACTGAGGCAATGTAATGACACTTGCTTTTATCACAAACTGAATACAGACCCTACAGCTGATTTTAAAATATCCATTGACGAAACAGTAGTGAGTGCATTTGATAGAGGCTTTATCAATAAAAAAAACTAAACTTTTTCAGTAATAAAGATCCAGTACGAGCCACCTTCTATATGCTCCCTAAAGTGCATAAATCACTTCATCAACCTCCAGGACTCCTGACTGTAAGTGAAATCAGGTCACTTTCAGAACTCCTTTCCCAGTTTCTCAATTCATTTCTGAGACCATGTATTGACAATCTTCCAGCTTTTATTCAAGACACTAGAGATGTTTTAACAGCAGTACAAGTTATGAACATGACTGAGCACTAACTTTGTAACATTAGACTTTGAGGCTTTATACACTAATATACCTCATGTTGGTGATCTACTTACTGTGGCTTTCTACTTGAATCAAAGAGGTCCTGTGGAATTTCCACCAACAGACTTTGTATTAAAACTTCTTGAATATGTAGTGATTGATAATGTTTTTACTTTTGATAATGAATTGTTTTTGCAGATAAAGGGGACAGCAATGGGGGCTACATGTGCCCCCTACATTGTAAATTTATATGTTGGGGAATGGGAGGAGAAACATGTTCTCAATGCAATAGCTAATCCCTTTTTTAACAAAATTAAGTTTCATTGAAGGTTTATTGATGATGTAATTATGTTACTGGATGGTAACTAAGAGGAACTATTGCAGTTTGTTGATTTCCTGCAAAGTACCAATCCACACCTGAGAGTCTCATGTGTATGGAGGGAAAATGCAGTTAACTTCTTCACACAGTGTTATATAGGGGACCTGAATGTACAATTTCTACTAACATCTACTGAAAAGAAATAGCAGGAAATATACTATTACTAGACAATAATTGCCATCCACGTCATGTGGTAAAAATACCCCAAAGGCCAGTTTATGTGTATTGGATGTAATTGCAGCACAGAAGAGCTTTTCAAACAAGGTGCTGAGGACCTGAGCATGAGATTGAAAGAAAGATGTTATATTACTACAGACATTAACAAAGCAAGAGAATCAGTAACCAGTATGGAAAGACAAATATTATTAGAAAACATCAGAAGGAAAAGGAAGTGAACACATGGTTCAACTTCATGACAACTTTCTCTACACAAGCCTCTGTTTTAGAAATCATTATCCATAAGCATTGACATATTCTACAGAGTGACCCAGGTTTGAAAGAACTAACAACCCAACTCCCGAGGATGGCATATAGGAGGGCCACCTTGATTGGAGGCATACTAGTCCATAGACACTATAGGGAATCCCAAAGAAATACGTTGCTTACACTAGGTGCTCAGGGCTGTCATCACTGCAAATGATGTATAGTTTGCAAACACATACAAACTGGTAAAGATTTTAGCAGCACCAATTCTGAGAAAAGTTTTGATATTAGACAAATGATTATGCGTGATACTAGTGGAGTTATATATCTGGCAACCTGCAGCTGCATGGTATTTTACATTGGAAAGACAACCAGAAATTTTAAAGCAAGGGTGGGTGAACACATTAGAGCCACTAAAAAGGAGATGTTACTTATGTGACAGTTAATCATGTTACAGAGAGTAGAGATGGCTCCATTCACAATTTTAAATTTATGGCCATAGATAAAGTGAATTCTAACCCCATGGGTGGCAACTACAATGATTTGGTGCTTAAAAGGGAGGCCTTCTGGATCATTAGCCTGGGAGACACACACTACCCAAGACTGAATATGGCCTTTGATTCAAAACCCTTTTTGAAAAAGAAATGAGATTTGATTGAGAAATTGTATTTTATTTGCCTCTACTGCATACTTCTATGTTTATGACTGTATCTTTAGTCACTACATCAATATATTCTTACCTGCTTAATTGTTTCTCTGCTATTTTAATATAATATAATATAATTAGTCTTCTCCATGTTGCTTTTTTCTCTCCTCTCACCACCACCCTAGTGATGTGTTCCTTTCCTCTCCTTTCTTCTCCCTCCTTTTTCTATCTTTTTCATGTTGTCTAATTGTATTCATACCATGTGATATATGCATACCTATTATATTAGTTTTAGAATAATGACGTCATGATGACATCATGAGTTTACGATTATGTATTGTCTACACTTTTTAGTCTGAATCAGCTTTTGATAAAGGACCTGTGTTTGAAACGCATCAAGCATGCAAACCATGTGAGTCTTGGAAGAAAACTACTGCTTCTTTGAACTACTGGAGCCTACAGTATGTGTTATTTATGATGTGGTTGGTGAGTGCCCATGTATTAATCCTCCAGTTAGAAGAATTGGAAGAGAGAGAGAGAGATAGAGATAGAGAGAGAGAGACTGACCTTGCCTACCCAATAGTGACACAGCTGTTAAAAATAAAGGACACAAAGATAGCAGATTCAGAAAAAATTAAAAAGAAATAGAAAAATATCATCCCAAAGCAGAGAAAGATGCAGAGGAATGGAGTTTTCATGTTCTGACTAGCAGAATATGACAAGGAGATTGCTTGTACAAAGGTAGATAGAGTTCAGCAGGAAGCTACAGAATAGAAACTGCATGAGCTACAGAAAACTCACCAATTGTTAGTGAAGAAACAGCAGGTTCTTAGCCATGAGCTGAGTAGCCAGAAGGAAGCAGACAAGGTGTTAAGCAGCCATAGACAGAATGTACTTGAACCAGTAACAAACCTCCAGCGAGAAAAGGAAAATGCTGATTTAGAAAAAAAGCTTCTAAAGAAACTGTTGCCATGGAAGGAACAGGAGATAGAAGAACTGGGGCAAGGGTTGACCGACACAGAAGAATTAGAAATTGCCTAAGATCAGATTCATAGACTAAACCTGCAGTTAGTGACTAGGGGAAAACAAATAAGACGCCATGAAGAAGAGAATGCTAACTGCGTATCCCAGCTGAATCAGAAATCAGGCCTGCTTCACTCAGAAAGGGAACTGAACCAATTCAAGCAGGCTCCTGGAAGTTTAAAGTATGAAACTAGGAGTCAGATCCCTAAGCAGGAACAAGTAAAATCTGCCCAATCAGTGTGAAAGTAGGATGTTAAAGGCACCCCTTCTCCCTTATGAGCCATCCTGATGTCAGACTAGCAGTTACCTTGTGAGGCACCAGTGAACCAAATGGTTTCATGAGTTTGGTGGGGGGGGCGCAAACAATAAACTGCTCATCAGTATGTGCAGTCTGCCATGTGGGTTAAAGGGGGACACTTAGCCACCCAAGTTAGGCATGTCCACAGCTCAACACATGGACCAGAGCATGCCCGCTCACACAGGGGGGCACAGGTTCCTGCTTTTCAACTCCTGTCGAACCCTAGTGGCAGCATGCATCAATGAGCAGACCTTCATGTGAAACAAAAGCAGCTCTCTAACTGGCATTCTGGCCAGGATATACCTCCAGTTGAGGTTGACAACAACCTTTCTGTTTACCAACAGAAAGATATCATGAGGCAGGAAAGAGCAATGTGGCAGAAAACAGTTCAAAGGTTTGATCCTACAAAAACAAGGAATCTAATGGAACAGACACCTATTTAACAGCAGTCAGGTCCTAAGGACTATGGGTCATTTGTGTCTTACTGAAAAAGAGAAAATATTCTTTATACAACTGACATCTACTAATGCAGTAGCAAAGTGGATGAAATAACTTCACTGAGAGAAAAGACACTTTTGGGAATGTATATGTAGTCATGCAGAGGGACTATGGGTGATATCACACTCCTCTCACTGCTAAAGCTGCAGCACTGAAACTGAAACAGAGACCCAGTCAAGATCCTTGTGACTTCTTTAGGATATTTTAAACAGACATATTTTGTGGGTCAGTCTAGCGCCCATATAGAGAATCCTGAGTTCAGAGGACATTTTGTCCGTAGATTGTTGAAAGAGATTCAGAATGTTCTGAGGGGTTTTGTAAAGCCTATATATGAGGTCCAGGATAAGGCATTTTCTTTGTGGAAGGCAATGGTGGAGAATAAGACCTTAATCTCTAGCCCTTCTTCTGCATATATGGCTGTTTCATACTAGGTTTCGTTAGGCAGGCAGGAGGCCAAGGTCCATTTAAGCCTGTCTCCCCATTAGGAGTTACGAACATACTAACATACGAAATTTGCCAGCAGATAAAGGCCTAGAGGTCTATCAAGTCTGCTCGAATGTGCAACTAGTACCCCTTTTTCCTGCAGCTGCCCCTCCCTTCCACCATTCCCCTTCATTAACCACCCCCCTTGTCCTGTCCCATCCCCTTTTGAAGCAGTCCACTGTTCTACTGGATGCCAGTTCTGCAGGTAACACATTCCACCCAGCCACCACCCTCTCTGTAAAAAAGTGTCTCCTCATGTCCCTCCTGAACCTTCCTCCCTGCAGTCTCATATCATGACCCCTGGTGTCCCTCCCCTCTCTTACTTTGAACAGCCCCTCTGTACCTGTCTTGTTTATTCCTTTCATGTACTTAAAGGTTTGAATTATGTCCCCCCTGTCCCTCCTCTCCTCCAGTGAGTACATGTTCAACTCCCTCAGCCTCCTCTTGCATGATATGTGCCCCAGCCCCTTGATCATTTTTGTTGCCCTCTGCTGCACCCCTTCCAGTAACTTAATGTCCCTCTTCAGATATAGGTGCCAGTACCGCACGCAGTACTCCAGGTCCGGTCTAACTAATGACATATACAGTGGTAGAATCACCTCCTCCCTCCTTGAGGATATACCCCTTGCAATAGAAACATAGAAAAATGGAAACACAGACTTTGACAGCAGATAAGGACCACTTGGCCCATCTAGTCTGCCCATTTCCCTACCTACACGATAGGCTGCAGATCCTAGTTAACCAACAGCCTATTTCTTCCTACCCCACACAAGAATTGCCTTTTGCCTGTCCCATGCATTCTTGAATTCTCCCACAGTTTTAGACCCCACAGCCTCCTCAGGAAGGCTGTTCCATGCATCCACTACCTCTGTGAAATGATACTTCCTCACATTGCCCCTGAACCGCCCCCCATCTTTAAATTGTGTCCCCTTGTTCTTGCACGTCTCTTTTTCTGAAAGATGCTACCCTCTTGGACTTTGTTGATTCCACTTAGGTATTTAAAAGTTTCTATCATGTCCCCCCTCTCCCTTCTTTCCTCAAGGGTATACATATTAAGCTCCTTTAGTCTCTCCTCATACGGCTTCTCTTGCAGACCCTGCACCATTTTAGTTGCCCTCCCTGGACTGCCTCTGTCCTGTCTATGTCCATGGAGATGGGGTTTCCGAACTGGACGAGTACTCCAGATGGGGTCTCACCAACTGTCTGTACAGAGGGATAGCAACTTCCTGTTTTCTGCTGCTGATGCCTCTCCCTATGCATCCCAGTATACCCCCAGCATTCCCTACTGCCTTCTCACATTGCTTGCTAACCTTAAGGTCATCTGATATGATTACCCCCAGGTCCCTTTCTTTTTTTGTTGTTGTTACTACTCCCCCCAATGTGTATTCTTCCCCTTGGTTCTTGTTTCTCAGGTGCATTATTTTGCTCTTCTTTGCTTTGAATCCTAGCTGCCATACTTCGGACCATTCCTCCAACCTTGCCAAGTCCCTTCTCATCCTTTCCACGCCTCCTTGTGTATCAACCCTGTTGCAGATCTTTGTGTCATCTGCAAAGAGGCATACTTTTCCTTCCAGTCCCTCTGCAATGTCACTTATGAAGACATTAAAAAGGACTGGACCCAGTACTGAACCCTGTGGTACCCCACTCATAACCCCTCTTTCTTCAGAGTGGACTCCATTTACAATTACCTTCTGTGTCCTGTTGTCCAGCCAATGTTTTACCCAGGCTACCACCCTGGGACCCACTCCCAGGCTGGTTAATTTGACTATTAATCTTTGTGTGGGATCGTCAAATGCCTTACAGTCCAGGCAGGCCATGTCCACAGCCCTCCCTGGTCTACTACTTTGGTCACCCAGTCAAAGAAAGCTATTAGATCGTCTGACATGACCTTCCCGCTGTGAACCCATGTTGCCTTGGTCCTGTGCCCCACTGGCCTCTAGGTACTCAACTATTCTTTCCTTCAGAAGTGACTCCATCACTTTCCCTACCACAGAGGTCAAACTGACAGGTCTGTAGTTTCCTGCCTCTATCTTGGTCCCACTTTTGTGAAGGGGAATCACATCCACCTTCCTCCAGTCCTCAGGTACCACCCCATCCTCCCATGATTTATTAAAAAGAGTAGCCAGTGGTTTCACTAGTTTCTCCCTTAATTCTTTTAGAATTCTGGGGTGAATTCCATCAGGCCCCATTGCTTTGTCCACCTTCAGTTTTAGGAGATCTTGCAGAACCCTTTGTTCTGTGAAAGGACTGGGATCGACCCCCCTATCAAGAGTGCTTCTGTTAATTGGATTAGGCACTTCCCCCTCCTCTTTTGTGAATACTGAGCAGAAATATTCGTTAAGTATCCCTGCTTTTTCACTGTCCCGCTCTGCCCACCCACGGTTCATTCTATTCAGCCTCACTATCCCTCCCTTTGTCTTTCTACGCTCGCTGATGTACCTATAAAATGTTTTATCCCCCTTCTTAACCGAGTTGGCTATCTTTTCCTCAGTTTGGGCTTTTGCTATTCTGACTTCCCTCCCTGCTTCCTTCTGCCTTAACTGGTACAGCTCTCTGTCCTGCTCCTTCTGTGTTTCCTTATACTTCCAGAATGCTATCTTTTTCTTCCTGACTTTCACACCCACCTCTTTTGAGAACCATAGTGGCTTTTTCTTTCGCTTTGATTTGTTTATTTGCTTCACACAAAGGCTTGTTGCCTCTGTGATGGCAGTTTTGATGATTCCCCATTGTTGCTCCACACCTCCTTCTAGCCTGTTTGCTAGTGCTTTTCTGAGGCACTCTCCCATCTTGCCAAAGTCAGCCCTTCTGAAGTCCAGTACCCTCAGTTTTGTATGGCTTGACTCTGTAGCTGAGTTTAACGTGAACCACACTGTTTGATGGTCACTTGTTCCCAGATGGCAACCCGCTTCTAGATCTGAGATCCTCTCACTTCCCCCGTTTGAGAGTATGAGGTCTAAGATTTCTCCTCATGAGTGGGTTCCAAACTAGCTGTCTGAGGTTTGCCACCTGTAGGGCATCAAGAATGGCCTCGTTTGGATGTGGCTGTAGCAAATGTGCTCCAGTTAACATCTAGCATATTCAGGTCTCCCATCAACAGTATATCCCCTTTCTCTGCCATTCTAAGAATGCCTTCTATCATATCCTTGTCCATTCCCTTCCCCTGACATGGGGGTCTGTACACAATCCCTGTGTGGATTGTTGTGCCCTTTCCAGTCTCCAAGGTGACCCACAGTGCCTCGTCTCCTCCCTGTTTACTCTTTTGTTCAGTTGCTTTTATCCCTTCCTTTACATAGAGAGCTACTCCTCCCACTCTTCTCCCCTGTCTGTCTGTCCTGTAGGTTATGTACCCTGGTATGTTAACATCCCAGTCATGGTTTTCTGTGTACCATGTTTCTGTGACTGCTACAATATCCAGGCATCCCTCTTCCATCAAGGCCACCAGCTCAGGGAGCTTGTTGCCCAGACTATGGGAATTGGTACTCATTACCCTCCATTTCCTGATGGCCTTACTCCTTTTTGCCCCATCCCTGTCCTTCATGCCTTTGTCACTTTCTCCATTTACCCCTGCCCTTCTCCCTATTGACACCTCTCTGTTAGTGTTTACCGCACTTACTACCGTGATTTTTTTGGGGGGCTAGGATTTCCCTGCTCCTTTCCAGTGCCTCCCCCCTTGGCTAGTTTAAATGCTTGCCAATGAAGCATTTAAACCTATCACATAGGATCCTGGTTCCCCTCCTGGAAAGATGCAGCCCATCATGCCAGTATAGGCTAGCATCACTCCAGGTGGACCCCCACTCACCAATGAAGCCAAATCCCTGAGCTCCACACCAGTTGTTTAACTACTGATTGAATCCCATGGTGTGGAACATCCTAGCCTCTCCTACACCATAGATGGGCAGCACCTCCGAGAAGGTTACCATGCGTGCTACTTGTCTAAGGCCCCTCCCCAATTCCACAAACTCTTCCTGCACTTCTCTAATCCCTTTTTTATCCAGGTCATTTGTCCTTAGGTGGACAATGACATCCAGCTCCCTCCCCTGTACAGCTGCTCTGGCAATACTGAGGATTCACTCCCTGTCCCTCCAAGCCAAGGCACCTGGCAGGCACCTTACCTCCCTCTCCCCTTCCTCCCCCAGTTCTACCTTCCTAACAATAGGTTCCCCCACCAGGAGTTGTTTCATTCCCCTGAGGGGTCCCCTGCCACCCTCCTGTGGGTCTCCTTTGTGGAAGTTCCCAGCATTCTCCTTGGTCTCCACTGCGGGTGCCTTCATAGAGGAACCACACTTTGCCAGAATGGCATAGGAATTGTGGAGAGGTACAGCTGAGGGATGCACCTCTGTTCCACCAACCTCACCCTCCCTGAGCCCACTGTGGTCCAACCGCTCCTCTTTCTTGGCAACCTCTGAGGCAACGGCAGTGGCACTGGTGGTCCCTGGATAGAAGAGGAGGTCCCACAAATCCTGGCCAACTCAGCCTGGAGATGAGCAACCTTCTCCCTCAGCCCAGAGAGGTGCCTGCAGATGGGACAACACCACATCCTCCAGAATGTCTCCCAGAAGATTGCTGCTCCATAGCCACTGCACTGCACCACTCCCATCATGTCTTATTTCTAGCCCCTTAACTGTTTTCAATCCTTACTCTTTCCTCTGTTTTTTTCTCTCTCTCCTTACTTTCTGCCTGTGTGCCATTTAAGCTCCTGATTGTCCTGTTCTGACACAAGAATATCCTATATTTCTCAGTAGACCCCTTACTTGCTCAGAGGCAGACCTCCAGCAGCTAGAGGAGGCCGGAGAGCTACTCTTGCCCTTGTAGGATGGTGGGTTTTTGGTGGCTCTGTGATCACTCACTTCCTGCTCCCAAACAGGAAGTTCCTGTTGTCAGTCAAATCCTGTGCCTATAAAAGTAGAACTACTTTGGGTGGGAGGGTGGAGGGGAAGGAAGGAGGGCAATATAGTCCCAGTAGAGAAGGCCAGTCACACAGCAGTCCTTTCTCCTGGTGTCTTCTGCCAGGCTACTAGCAGAATCTTTCTAAGGCAGTCTTTAAATGTAGACCCCTTCTAGCTAAGCCACTCCCCCTACTTACTAGATCTTTCTACAAGTAATTTAAACCTCACAGCTATCAAGTCCTTTCAATCACCTGAGATTGACACCTAGATAACTGTTCAGATAACCATTCAGTTCAGTTAACTCAGACAAACACAGTCTTTTTTTTTTGTTCTATTAGTTAGGTTTTTTTACCCTAAATTAAAGGTCCAAGTACAAGAGTTCTACTTCTTTAGTCCCAGTAGAGAAGTGCAGTCACACAGCAGTCCTTTCTCCTGGTGTCTTCTGCCAAGCTACTAGCAGAATCTTTCTAAGGCAGTCTTTAAATGTAGACTCCTTCTAGCTAAGCCACTCCCTCTACTTACTAGATCTTTCTACAAGTAATTTAAACCTCACAGCTATCAAGTCCTTTCAATCACCTGAGATTTACACCTAGATAACTTTTCAGATAACCATTCAGTTCAGTTAACTCAGACAAACACACACTTTTTTTTTGGTTTTGTTTGTTAGTTTTTTTTCTACCCTAAATTAAAAGTCCAAGTACAAGAGTTCTACTTCTTTAGTCCCAGTAGAGAAGTGCAGTCACACAGCAGTCCTTTCTCCTGGTGTCTTCTGCCAAAGCTACTAGCAGAATCTTTCTAAGGCAGTCTTTAAATGTAGACTCCTTCTAACTAAGCCACTCCCCCTACTTACAAGATCTTTCTACAAGTAATTTAAACCTCACAGCTATCAAGTCATTTCAATCACCTGAGATTTACGTAAGCAATAATACCTGACAGGGTGGGCAGTAGTGGGCAATACCGGACCACCCATGGGCGTAATGAGGCCCGCCGCCGCAGGTGGAGGGCCTTATAGCCCCTGGAAGGTCCAGTATTGCCCCATACCACCCACCCTGGAGGGTATTATTGCGCTTAGAAAATGGGCACTGTAAAAAAAATAAGTTTTACAAAAAGTGTAAATAAAAAATTGTTTAAAATACATTTTTTTTTAATAAAATAGTTCCTCCGCCTGCATTACAATATATGTGTGTGGGTGTGGGTGTGTGTGTGTGTGTGTGTGTTTGTTTTTTTAGATAGAGACTTTCCTTGTATAAGTTAAACACACTGTATTTTAGGGCTTTCCTTCTCACTAATAAGCACCTACCTCGGAGCTGCTTTCCTGTCCTCCCTACCCCCCCCATCGCGATCGCATGACAAAAGTGCTCTTCACAAAGCCAAATTGAAATATTGATGGTGGCTTCTGCTTTGTGCTTGTAATGGATGGGAAGCACTGAGCGCGAGATTCTCACTGGAGTTAGTGTTAGGACTTTAGCAAGATCGGGTAGAGCAACTGATGGAAACTGAATCCACAGACGTGTGGTTGAAAAAAGTAACTGCGCAAGCCTAATTTTCTTTCCCCCTGCAGGTGGGAAGCAATAGGAACTAAAGAGACCCCACCTGTGTTGCATGTCCTGCCATCCCATCCAGAAGCAGTGTGTACACTTTGTAATTTCACCCCTTACAACACAGAGAGCCACCAGCTCGGGAACAAACAGCCAGAGTACTCCATGGACAGTTTTTTTTTTTATTGAAGACGTAAGATGCAGAGCCCGTGACAGTGAGACCTTTAAGTATGCATGCGGGGTTGGGTAATGTAGTTCAATGGTTTAACGCAAAAAAAGAAACACATACTCACAAAGAGACCATGGTGCGCACTATCTCCCTCATCCTTTTCACTGTGCCTGTATGATCTTTCAAATTGTCGTTGGCAGTGGGTGTGTGCATTAACCACGTTTGATCGCTTGGTGGGGGCAGTTGGGATAAGTGAACAAGCGATTGCGAGCAGAAACTAAGCCAACTCCTGAAAAGAACATCAACAGTATGATTTACGATTTTTATTAGTAACTCTGCATTTATATATGAGTTTCATTTCACCCGGTGACAGTTTGAGTGGGGTAAGGTTCTCTCACTCGCTAAGGGAGAAAAAAAACATGGCAGATTTTTTTTTTAAAACATTCTATGGCACAGTAATCATGGAACGTAATGAGGCAAACAGAAACTGGGACTCCTTCTTTCCCAGTCTCTGTTGCCTCATACCCGACCGGCTGGTTGGTGCTTTCATCCAATCAGAATGTCCATTTCAGACTGCCCATTTTCTAAACCTAGATAACTGTTCAGATAACCATTCAATTCAGTTAACTCAGACAAACACACACTTTTTTTTTGTTTTGTTTGTTATTTTTTTTTACCCTAATTTAAAGGTCCAAGTACAAGAGTTCTACTTCTTTAGTCCCAGCAGAGAAGTCCAGTCACACAGCAGTCCTTTCTCCTGGTGTCTTCTGCCAATCTACTAGCAGAATCTTTCTAAGGCAGTCTTTAAATGTAGCTTCCTTCTAGCTAAGCCACTCCCCCTACTTACTAGATCTTTCTACAAGTAATTTAAACCTCACAGCTCTCAAGTCTTTTCAATCACCTGATATTTACGCCTGGATAACTGTTCAGATAATCATTCAGTTCAATACAACCCAGCATTTTGTTGGCCTTTGCAACTGCCTTCCTACATTGTGCCAAGTTGTTCATTGACCCTGTAATAAGCAACCCCAGATCATTCTCCTCCTCTGTCTGGGCTAGCTGCATTTCCCCCAGCTGGTAACTCCTCCTGGGTCTCAATTGCGCATTGTACTATTGCATTAAACCCCAGTTGCCAGGTGTCTGACCAGGTTTCAAGCTTTGCCATATCATCCTGCAACCCCTGCTATCCCCCTAGGTCATCCACCACCGCACCTACCTTGGTATCATCAGCAAACAGACTGATCTTGCTCTTGATGTCCCTTGATATGTCTGCAATGAATATCCCAAACAACACTGGTCCCAACACCGAGCCCTGTGAAACACTGCTCATCACTACCCTTGGGTGTGAGAGCTCCCCACCCACCATCACCCTCTGTTGCCTTCCGTGAAGCCAGTTTCCTACCCATCTCACTAGCGTTACACCCGCCCCTGTGCCTACTAACTTACTTCCCGGCCTTCCGTGCGGCACCAAGTCAAATGCCTTACTGAAGTCCAGATACAGGACATCCACTTCATGGCTCCTGTCCATTTGCCTAGTTACCCAGTCATAGAACTCCACCAGGTTGGTTTGGCAGGATCTGCCCCATATGAAGCCATGCTGTCTGCTGTTCTGTAGTCCTCTGGCCTCTAGGAGGGCCACCAGCCTCTCCTTCAGGATAGTCTCCATTAGCTTACCCACAATGGATGTGAGGCTCACTGGTCTGTAGTTTTCTGGTTCATCCTTGGGGCCACTCTTGTGGAGGGTCACCACATGAGCCATTCTCCAGTCCTGAGGTACACACCCCGAATGTAGTGAGGCATTAAATAGGTCTGCCAAAGGTCCTGCAAGGACCTCTGCCTGCTCCTTCAGTACCCTGGGGTGGATGCCATCTGGGCCTGGCGCCTTGTCCACCCTCAGTGCCTTCAAACCCTCCTGAACTCTACCCTCCATGATTTCCCATCTGTCACCCCTTCCCCTGTTTCTGCCATTTCCCTTTGTTGTCACCACCCTCTTCTCTTTAGTAAATATTAAGCAGAAGTACTCATTTAGTGCTTTTGCCTTATCGCACCCTGCTTCCACCCAACCCCCTTCCTTTCTAGTCCTTGCTATGTGGTCCTTACAGCTCCTTTTCTCCCTGATGTACCTAAAGAAGTCCTTCTCCCCCTTCTTAATGCCTTGTGCCAGCCTGAGTTCTGTAGATGCTTTGGCTCCCCTTACTGCCCTTGTCACCTCCTTCGATTCTGTCAAGTACTCCTCGCTATCCTCCCTACTCCCTGGTTTCTTGTACTTCCTAAAGGCAGCTCTTTTCCTCCTTACCTTTTCCATGACCTCCTTGTTCAACCAGCTTGGTTTCTTAGCCCTAGCTTTCTTGCTCTGGGCCTTGAAGCAGGTTTTGGTTGCCTCTACTATCCCCAGCTTTATGAGCTCCTACCTCTGGTTAGTGTCCATACAAGATTGAATTCTGGCCAGGTACCCTTTTACCACTTCCCCCATCCTCCCAAATTCAGCCCTCCTGAAGACCAGCACTCTTGTGCCAGATTCCACTCCTTCCTTGCCCTTATCCTTGGCTAATACCTTGGCTACCTATTAGGTAGGAATCTAGATGTGCCTTAAAGAGTTCTGGTGTTTTTGACAGGACTTTATTCTCAGGGAGTTTATTCCAGTGTGGTATAATTCTCTGTGTATAAAAGTATATTCTTTTATTACCTCTTGCATATGTTAGTCTGAGTTGTTTATTATGACTTCTCACATTAAACGTCCTATCTGCTAGCTGGAATTCAAGGCCATCCATCAGCTCAGCATCCTTACTAATTATGTGCATAAACATCAGATCACCCCTTAATCTCCATAATTCCATTGAATATAGCTCTAAATTATGTCATCTCTCATCATATGTTAGATGTTGCAACCCTGAGATCATCTTAATCAGTCTTCACTGTGTCTTTTCCAGAACCTCTATATCTCATTTGAGGAATGGACTCCAAAATGTACTACAGTAGTCCAGGTGTGGTCTAATAAGGTTATTATATAGTGGTAACAGTCATGATCTGTGTCTTGATACAAAAGCTCTCCTTATTGCCCCAATTATTCGATTTGTTTTTATTATAATTTCATTGCAATGACTTCCAAAGGAGAGATTGCTGGAAATTATAATACCTGGGTCCCTTTCCTTGTGCAATGCTTTAAGTTAGAATTACCTAGGGTATATAATTGCCATCTGTTATTTGCACCTTAATACATCACCACTCATTGATCTAGATTAAATTCCATACCATTATTTATCGCCCATACCAGAAGTCTATTTAAATTATCTTGGATGTTTTCACCTTGTTCCCTGTTTGAGACCTCCATACTTATCTTGGTATCATCTGCAGATTTTGTACATAGACTCTTTACGCTAGTGTTCAAGTCAATAATAAATAAGGAAAACAAGACTGGCCCAGAGACTGAGCCCTGTGGGTTCCTGCCTATCACCATACTATCCTTTGACAAAAATCCTCTAATTCTGACCTTCTGGGTTCTATTTTAGAGCCGGTTACTAACCCAACTAGTGATGTTATTACTTATCCCCATACGTATCAGCTTGTTAATAAGTATATCATTAGGAACTTTATCAGCCAGATGAGCCCAGAAGTAAATCATGAAGGGGCACACTCTCCCTCTGTGGAGAAGAGAGTTCATTTTCCCAAGAGGTTGGAAGAGATGCCCACATCCGCAGGAAGGGATTTTCCTTCTCAAGGGGGAAGTGATAATTATGGGAATCATTGAAAGTCCTGGTGCAGGTAGCATAGTGGCCATAAGGGCAACTGTTGAGGTTACTGGAGTTAGGATGAAGGTGCTGATGACAATGATGTTGAACCCTGGAAACAAAAATATATCGCACTGCATAAGCAGCTGAGTGAAACTGAAACACCTACATTCCAGCTGAAAATGTCTCTTCCCCTGAGGTTCCTCAGGGAAACAGCAATATCCCTCAGGCACAGATGCATAGCAGCTGGCTAAAGCTGTAGTGGTAGTCCCAAACCTCCCCCATGATTGAGGACACTCACCTGGAAGGAAGGAGTCTGGAACCAGACCCTGCAGTAGGTTTGGGTTTTCTGGAGACTACTACATCAAACACTGACCCCTTGTTGCTAGGAATATTAGTCTATCAGGGAGGAAGAAGTAGATCATATGTGAAGGTGGCTGTGGAAAATACTTTACCTTTTTATGCTCTGATAGATACAGGAGTTTAAATCTCACTAGTGTCTCAGCTTGTGCTGGTTGAACTCCAGCATTTACTGCCAAGGGGTTGCCCTGGTTTTAAAGTAGAAATGCAAACAATCACAGTTATCAACAGTAACAAATTCCAGATTAAGTCTTTGGGAAAATGTATGTGGGACTTAGACTTTGCTGGAAATCATGCAGTGAACCCAGTACTTAGTTATGAAAGCTCATAATGATGTCTCTTACTGGGAATTAATATTTTACAGAGGTGTAGTGCATGCATGTGTTTGTCAGAGGCTGTACTGAGGTCCACTGTTATGGAACACAATTCTCACCTGGAGATTTCAACCTGGGGGTTGGGGGCTTATGTGAGTGTGCACTGTGCCCATTTCCAAATCCTCCCAAGAAATCCAAGCCTAGGGAGGGGAAGAAACTCTGATGAAGAAAGTCTCATAGCCCCTGTGCTGGAACAGTTGAAGGACAAAAAAAGTACACTGCTCTCTTCCCCAGACCAGAGCTCATGGAGGAAACTCCACCTGCACTGTACTCTCACTGTCCCAGTGAACCTCCTGATGGCTGTAATAACCAGCAGCTAGTAGGGATCAACACAAGAGCTGAAATAGAGACAGATTTATTGTGCAGTTTCCAAGTGAAATCTGATAACAGCCTGACCATTGCAGTGGCAGTGCAGGGCAAAGAAGTGTCAAGAACAAGTCTTGTCTGGTTTATGCAAAGACACTAATTAGTGATTGTTTTTTAGAGAACAGGAATGCACAGGCTCTGACCATCTATTCAAATGCCATTGCAAACTGGACAGTATTCCTTGTTTCTTCATGGGAGCATTCAGTAAAACTAAAAAAACAAAAACAAAGCAACAAAAAAGTGTAGCTTTGAATTTCATATTGGGTGACCTTAAAATTTGTTAAGTGTTACAAGATATTTTATGTATGTTTATTTAAAGGAACACTGTCAACCTGTTTTTCATCATATTATTTCCAGTGGAAATCCCACATTTTATAATTGCTTACCCTCTCTAAAATTCACTGATGTTGCTGTTTGTTTTGTCTGTCTCCTTGTTTAGTAGAACTGAAATGCATGGCAATGTATATTTATAAGCAACCTTGTTTTTGTTTACAATCCTGGCTCTGTTCTTACTGCATGCTTCCTGAGCATAAGAAACACACCCAAACAGTTCAGTCACTCATAAAGCAGTAGCCTCCTAAACTCTCATTGCATCATGAGGGGCTAGACTGTTTTGTGAGTGTTCCTAAGTCCAGGAAAGATGCATTTGGAGCTGATCATGGAATGTAAACAAACCTGTTTTGGTGTGATCACACCAGTATGTTGGACACTCTGTTTTTTACTTTTCTAAAGAAAATATGAGTCAGAATCAAACTGCCAGCTACATCAACAGTTTTTACAGAATGTTAGCAGTCATAAAACACATTTTTTAAACTAGGGACACTTTGAGACCTAAGGGGGTTGACAGTGCCCCTTTAAGCCTAAACATAGAAACATAGACTTTGACGGAAGATAAGGACCACTTGGCCCATCCAGTCTGCCCATTTCCCTACCTATTGGATAAGCTGCAGATTCTAGTTAACCAACAGCCTACTTCCTGCAACCCCCAACTATAATTGTCTTGTGTCTGTCCCATGCATGTTTGAATTCCCCCACTGTTTTAAACCACACAACCTCTCCAGGAAGGCGGTTCCATGTATTCACTACTCTCTCCGTGAAAAAAAATTTCCTCACATTACCCCTGAGCCATCCCCACTCTATCTTTAAATTGTGCCCCCTTGTTCTTACACATCTCTTTTTCTGAAAGATGCTAACCTCCTGGACTTTGTTGATTCCCTTGAGGTACTTAAAAGTTTCTATCATGTCCCCTCTGTCCCTCCTTTCATCAAGGGTTTACATATTAAGCTCTCTCAGTCTCTCTTCATATGGTTTCTGATGTAGACCCTGCACCATTTTAGTTGCCCTCCTCTGGACTGTTTCCATCCTGTCTATGTCCTTGCGTAGATGAGGTCTTCAAAACTGCATGCAGTACTCAAGATGGGGTCTCATCAACTGTCTGTACAGAGCGATAACCACTTCCCTTTTTTTACTTGTGATACCCCTCTCTATGCCTCCCAGTATCCCCCAGGAGCTCCTTACCTACTTCTCACATTGCTTACCCACCTTTAGGTAATCTGATATGACTACCCCCAGGTGCCTTTCCATTATTGTTGTTGTTAGTACTTCCCCTGCTATTATGTACTCTTCTCCTGGATTTTTATTTCCCAGGTGCATTACTTTGCACTTCTTTGCATTGAATCTAAGTTGCCATATGTCTGACCATTTCTCCAACCTTGGCAAGTCCCTTCTCATCCTTTCTACCCCCCACCGTGTATCAACTCTGTTACAGATCTTTGTGTCATCTGCAAAGAGGCATATCTTTCCCTCCAGACCCTCTGCAATGTCACCTATAAAGACGTTAAAGAGAACTGGACCCAGTACTGAACCCTGAGGTACTCTACTAGTAGCCCCCCTTTCTTTGGGATGTGTTCCATTCACTATTACTTTCTGTGTCCTGTTGGCAGCCAGTTTGCTAACCAGGCTACCACCCTAGGACCCACTCCCAGGCTGGCTTATTTGTTTATTAATCTTTTGTGTGGGACTGTGTCAAATGCCTTGCTAAAGTCTAGGTAGGCCATATCCACAGCCCTTCCCTAGTCTATTACTTTGGTCACCCAGTCAAAGAAATCAATTAGATTCATCTGACATGACCTTCCTGCTGTGAATCCATGCTGCTTTGGGTCCTGTGCCCCGCTGGCCTCTAGGTAATCAACAATTCTTTCTTTCAGAACTGATTCCATCATTTTCCCCACCACTGAGGTCAAACTAACAGGTCTGTAGTTTCCTGCTTCTGCCTTGCTCCCACTTTTGTGAAGGGAAATCACATCTGCCCTCCTCCAGTCCTCAGGCATCACCCCATTCTCCCATGATTTGTTAAAAAGTATGGTCAGTGGTGTCACTAGGTCCTCCCTTAGTTCTTTTAGGATTCTAGGGTGAATACCGTCAGGCCCCATTGCTTTGTCCACCTTGAGTTTTAGGAGTTCTTTCAAGACTCTTTCTTCTGTAAATTGACTGGTGTCAACCCCATTACCCAGAATGCTTCTATTGTTTGGTTTAGGTAACTCCTCCTCTTCTTCTTTTGTGAATACTGAGCAAAAGTATTCATTCAGTATCTCTGCCTTTTCACTGTCTCCCTCGGCCCACCTCCCCTCACCTTTATTAATCTTCACTATCCCTCCCTTAACCTTTCTATGCTCCCTAATGTCTCTATAAAAGGTTTTATCCCCCTTCTTAACTGAGTTGGCTATCTTTTCCTCAGTTTGGGCCTTTGCTTTTCTGACTGCCTTCCCCACTTCTTTCTGCTCTAATTGATACAGTTCCCTGTCTTGCTCCTTCTGTAATTCCTTATACTTTTTGAATGCAGCCTTTTTCTCCTTAACCTTCCCTGTCACCTCTTTTGAGAACCATAGTGGTTTTTTATTCTGCTTTGTTTTCTTTATTTGTTTCGCACAAAGGCTTGTTGCCTCCATGATGTCAGTTTTGATTTTTCTCCATTGTTCTTCCACCCCTCCTTTCTGGCCATTTGCTAATGCATTCCTCAGATATTCACCCATTATGCCAAAGTCAGCCGTTCTAAAGTCCGGTATCCTTGTCTTTGTATGGCTTGTCTCCATGGTTGTGTTTATTGTGAAGCACACTGTGCAGTAGTCGCTTGTTCCCAGATGTCTACTGACTTTTAAATTTGTGATCCTTTCTCCTTTTGAGAGTACCAGGTCTAATATTGCTCCCTCCTGAGTGGTTCCAACACTAGCTGTCTAAGGCATGCCCCCTGTAGGGCATTGAGAATGATCCTGCTCTTGGATGTGGCTGCAGTCCATGTTGTCCAGTTAACATCTGGCATATTCAGGCCCCCCATCAACAGTATCTCCCCTTCTTCAGCCATTTTGAGAATGTCCTCTATCATTTTCTTTTCCATTTCCTCCCCTTGAGACGGGGGTCTGTATACAATCCCTGTGCGGATTGTGATGCCATTCCCTGTCTCCAAGGTGACCCAGAGTGCCTCTTGTCCTCCCCCTTTACTTTTTAGTACTGTAGCTTTGATTCTTTCCCTTATGTAGATAGCTGCTCCACCTCCTCTTTTACCCTCCCTGTCCCTTCTGTAGATTGTGTACCCTGGTATGTTGACATCCCAGTCATGGTTCTCCATGTACCATGTTTCTGTGACTGCCACAATATCCAAGTGTTCCTCTTCCATCAGGCTACTAGCTCAGGAAGCTTGTTTCCTCAGACTACGGGCATTGGTACTCATTGCCCTCCATTTAATGTTGGCTTTATGCTTTTTTACCCCATCCCTGCTCTTATTGCCCTTGTCTATTTTTCCATTTACCTCTGTCCTGCCCTCTGTCAAGCTCTGTACCTCAGTGTTTACCCTACTACCTGCCATGTTTTGTGAGGGGAGACTTGAACTTTCCTGTTTCATATCAGCACCTCCCCCCTAAGGGACCTAAATGAGTTATCTTGGGTTTCACTAGCTAAAACTAAGGCCAGAGATGACTCAGACAAAGGAAGTGTAGAAGTGAATTCTCCTGGGTACTTCTAATTAAAATGGATATGTTTTAGTACTGTTTCATTAGGAGTGTCATATTAGGCCTTTTGGTCCCTGCGCCTCTCTTTTCTGGTGGGTGTGACTGGGATCTATTAGAGTGATACTGTCAGACCACTGTGAGGGAGGGTGAAAAATATATAATAAAAATAAGATTGTGAGCCCGACTCAGGGAGGAGGAAGTCCTGAGAGACTTTAATGGTTTGCTTACATGGCCAGATGTCATATTTGTGGATAAGAAAAGCTAGGAAGTATGAGACCAATAGTCTTGATACCTGAGTTCTTATTGCAGTGGCATCTCTATGTATAGCAAATCAGAGACATTAGGCTGTCACCAGCCAGTTTATCCTAGAGTGTGCTGCTTGAACCAGTAACCAGAGAGGCCAGAGTAGACCCTAGCCATGAACGTAACCATGAAAGAGTGTTTCTGTGACCTGTGCAAGTCAAGATATTCAGGAGAAGAAACCCTGACTCACCAGACCTCACTCAGACAGTGGATCACAGTTCGTGCTCCAATGACTCTCTCCCTCACACTTGAACAGAGATGGTACAAGGCAATGTTAGTATAATCTAAACTCTATTGTTTGTGTGTTAAATGCAATGTGATGATTTGAGCTCTCTGCTTTTATTCAGAATAAATTAGCATTTGATTGAGTTACATGTCTCCATTTTCACAACTGTATCCACTGGTGTAACGAGCTGCCTGTCTGTCACTTAGGTAGTCAACATTGGCTAAAGATACATGTAAGAGGACCTGTATGGGTTCTATCCAGATAATTGCTCTACCAAATTTAATAAGCTAGCTGTCCTACAAGAGGATTTAACATTCTTAGAATTTACTGTTGTGGGCTTAGTTATCGGTTCTGCAGTACTAAGCACAAATCTTAGCATAGCTCTGAACAAATTCGCTAAAACAAATCTGTAAACTGTTAAACATTACAAACAAAGAAGTAGCCAATAAACAGTCAACACTACATTATTAGAATGAAGCAGCACTCACTGGCCCACGAACCTTCTCTGCAGAGACTCCTCCTGCAGGGCCATCCACCACTCCTGTGGGAACCACTCCCATGGAGTGCTGCTCCACTGAGTGAGCTTGCAGTTGTTCTCCTTATATCTTGTGATGCTCTGCCCCTTACCTGCCATCAGGCCTAGTACTGCAGCAGCTCTGCAATGGCTCTACAATGCCAGTTCAACAAGAAACACGTCAGCCGGCATCACAGCTCCAGACTCCATGTCGACCACAAGTTGTAGTCCACATGGATCCACACACATCGGTGTGTGTGTTTTCATCAGGGGGCTTAGCCCCCAACCCCCCCTTGCAGGGGGCTCTGCCACTCCACACTCCCCGTACTATTGGATTCTAACTCCAGGTCAGAGTTAGTTCAAGGATGGGTTGCAGGTCGGAGGAAGGGGTTGCCCAGTCCCAGCGGCACTTCTACAGCGGTATGGTGCTGTTGCCACATGTCCCCATAGACATGTCTCTGTTCAGGGGGCATACCCTCTGCAACACACCCACACAAGATGCTGGAACTTCCTGAGGGGGACTAGCATGTGATGATCTTGGCAGCAGCTACAAGGGCAGGTAAAAGCAGCAAAAAAGACTATACTGGCTGATGGAATTGTGGGCTGTTCTTCCCTCAAGTAGAGGCTCTTCTTATATCCAGCTAAGTACTTCACCTTTTCTGCCATTGGGCCTGGTTGTGAGACAGTTTTGAGTCACACTGAAACACCAACATTTGATTCTGAAACAGGGTATTGGGGGGGGGCTAGCAAAGCATGATGCTGGTGATGACTGCAAGGGCGGGTACAGTGGTGTCAGCCAGGATGCAATGCTGTAATGCTGCTGTATATCACAAAGTGTTGCTCTGTGATGCAGGGAACAGCATAATTCAATGGCAAGTAAGCCCTTTTGTCATGCTGTAGTTTGTGATTTGTCATTTACTGCAAATTACTTATTGCATCATGGTTGGCTCCCCTGTAAAAGCAGCAAAGTCTATGCAGGGAGATGGAATTGCAGGCTGTTCCTCTCTTATTCAGTGACTCTCCTTATATCTAGCAAGGCACTGCCCCTAACCTGTCATCAAGCCCAGTAGCACAGCATCTCTGGGTCACATCAGGAAACTGACATAGGATGCTGGAACTGGCTGAGGGGGGCCTAGCACATGATGACCTTAGTGGCGGGTTCAAGAGTGAATAAAAGCAGCACAAAGTTTATGCAGGTTGATAGAGTTGCAGGCTGTTCTTCCCTTGTGCAGCAGCTGTCCTTATAGCTGGCTAAACTCTGCCCTTACCTGCCATTAGGCCAGGTAGCATGGCAGCTCTGGTTCAAACTGACACACTGACACAGGGTGCTAGAACTGGCAGGGGTGATAGCACAAGATGGTGTTGGCAGCGGCTGCAATGGCAGATAAAAGCAGCAAAACGTCTATCTTGGCTGATGGAATTACATGCTGTTCCTCCTTTATGCAGTGACTCTCCTTATAGCTAGCTAAACCCAGCCCCTAAGCTCCTGTCGAGCCCAGTTGTATGGCAGTTCTGGGTCACACCAGAGCACTGCCACAGGATGCTGGAACTGACTGAGGGGGGCTAGCACATGATGGTCTTGGCAGTGACTGCAAGAGCAGGAAAAAGCAGCACAAAGTCTATGCAGGCTGATGGAGTTGCAGACTGTACAAGCCACATACTTGCTAGCATCCCATCAACTGGCATCCCATTACGTGAGTGGCACAGAGTAGGAGTGGTTCTTCTGACCTAGGGACATCTCTAGACTATCTGCAGGACATCTGCAAGATCTCTGTAGGAAGACAACAGTTCCACAGTGGACTCAGCCAGTGCACAATCTGGTAAGACAGTTGATAAACAGTAGACTAGTTTTTGTAAGTGATCTTTGTAATTTAATATCTATGTATCGGAACTTTGTGTTTGAGTGTGTACATTTACATTACTGTAACTGTATTAACTGGAAGCAATAGCTAACTACCTATCTAGGGTAGGGGTTAAAAGGAAGCATCCAAAGGGTATTAGACAGGTAACTGTGTAAAGCGTTACCTTTGGAAAACTCACTATATAGCTAGGTAGGCCAGTTTGGGTATGAGTTAAAGGGTAATACACAGGTAGAAGGAAGAAGGGTAATGCTGGAAGTCCAGTAGTTATTGTGTATAGGATAACAACAGATTGTATGGAGCATAGGTACACTGGCGAGGTGGTCAGTTACAAGGACTGTGGGTTGTTCATCTCCAGGGTGTCGCTTTGGTGAAGGTGATGCTGACCCATATGTAGGACCTTTGTGAAGCTCCATGCTCAACTGGTGGTAGCAAGAGAGGAGATATCTCAGTTGTGATACTAGCTGAGGTGGTGACCAAATCCATACCCCCACTCACACAAAAGCTCACTGGCTCAGGAGGCTGGAGGTTATTGGTGAATGGGAGGCAGGAGTAGTCAAATGTAATTGACCAAATCAACAAACTCCCAACAACAAATAGCTTTGCACCCCTAAAGGAGGCACTGAGTCTGTCAAGGGGACTCTGAGTCAATCATGAAGAGAGGGCAAGATGATTTGTTAATACCCATGAGTGAGAGCAAGAGAAAGCTGGAACATTATATCTTAGCCAATGGAGACTCAATGTTTAGAGGAGTGGAGAAGGTGGTGGGTGGAGAATGAAAGGGAAGGGGTGGTCAGATGCCTTCCTGGAGCATTAACCATCTGGGATATGTATAGGATAGGGACTATGGTAAGGCAAGGCAAGGCAAGACAATTTTATTTATATAGTGCCCACTCCCAAGGGTTCTGGGTGCCTCACAACATATACAGCAAAGAATAGTAACATTTTTAAATCAATAAATGCTAAATATAAAATTCTCAGAAGAAATAAATGACATCATAAAGCCATGCCCAAAATTCAAAGTTAAAAAAAAAGAGTTTTCAGAGATTTTTTTCTAAAATTGGGCAGTGGAGGAGCAACTCTCACCTCCCGAGGAAGGGCATTCCACAGAATCGGTGCACCACTTCCAACACCCTATTACCCGAGAATTTCAAATGAGGAACAAACAAGAGGTCTGTCTCCACTGACCAGAGAGAATGGCTAAGAGCATAAGGTACTAGGAGGTCTGTCAGGTAGCCCAGAACCAGAGCATGCAGGACCTTATACAGATATGTCAAAAAGCACACTTTGAAGCTGATGCGCCACTGCACTCACAACCAGTAAAGAGTGTAGACAACTGGTGTGATATGCTCTAATCGATAGTAGAGGAAGGTATTGATGAGCTGCTGGTTCTGGTACACTTGGGCACCAATGATTTGGTAAACCAGCCTATTGAAGCAGTGAAGAATAACTTTCAGTGGCTAGGGGATATATTGATGGTGCTTCAACTTCTCTGTCCTTTTCCGAAGTCCTCCTTGTGTGGAGAAGAGATAATGACAAAGATAGTGTGATGAAGGAGGAGACTGAGATGTTTTATGAATGGTTGAAGGGATGATGTCAAAAGGAGAAGTACCACATTGTGGGGGACTGGGGGGTTCTGGCACAGGAGGCTATTCAAGAGTAACAATCTTTAATTAACAAGGGAGGGAACCAGTGCAATGGAGCTGAGGTTTGATGTCTACATTGGTAGACAGTTACACCCTCTGCTGGGGAGTTTGAAGCTAGGAAAACCACTTAGAAGAGAGAAGAAATGGTAAACCTAGTTAGGACTACACCTGAACTGGTGGCTAGGACCACTGGGGAGGGAAGCTGCAAGGCACAAGTACATAAACAGGTTGGAAATATACCAGGGATGAGGCTGACTAAGTATGTAAAAAACAGGAAAACAAGAAATTAAGGAGGCTAAGGAAAAATGAAGGGAGAGAACCTCTAAAAAAAGAAAAGGGGTTTGGACACAAGATTGAAAGCGGTTTACCATAATGCCTGGAGGCTGGGAAACAAAATCAGTGAGCTCCATGCAATGGTAGTAAAATCACGGCTGGGCCTTGAGGCCATAATGAAGACTTGGGCTACAGAGAATAGTGTCTGGGACCTGACAGTTCCCAGCTACACCATGTATAGGCAAGATAGAAGGAAGGGTAAAGGAGGAGGGGTATCCCTCTATGTCAAGAAAGTCATTTAGGCAGTAAGATGGATCCATCAGGGAGGAAATAGAAAAATAGAATAACTGTGGGTTCAACTAACAATGGCATCAGGTAACAAACTGCATATGGAGGTAGTCTATAGACCACCAGGGCAGGGGGTCAAGAATGATAGGGAACTAGGGGCAAAAACAGATTGGGGGATCACAAAGGGGGAGGAGGTAGTAGTGTGGATCTCAATCTGCCTGACATTGATTAAGACATTCCAGCAGCTAGGAGAACCAGAAGACAGGCCCTGCTAGATACATTGCAGGACTGCATGCTGGTGCAGCTTGTCAAGGAACCCACAAAGCATGCTGCCATTCTTGACATGGTGCTCTCCTACTCGAAAACAGTAGGCGGACTGCTGGTTGAGTAACCACTAGTATCCAGCAACGATAATACAAAATGATTTGAGCTGACCATTAGTAAAAGTAAGCCCTTATCAAAGGCTGAAGTTCTTTACTTCAAAAGTGCAGATTTCAACTAGATGACGAAATGAGTCCAAGACAGGTTAAATGCAGAGGACCACATTGTGGGAGTGGAATGGAGGAAAGTTGGGGGAGAAATAAAAAGAGTGATTCTTAAAGCAACAAAGTCTGCTTGAGAACAAATAACAACAGGTACAAGAGACCAATATGGTTCTTTGAAAAAGTCAGTGAAGCAGTGAGGGACAAAAACAAGCCAGAGCAACAAGGACCCTGTGCTCTTGTGATGGAGTCTGCGGAAATTACACCAACTCAGACACTTTGATTTAAATGACAAAAACATACTGTTTTACTTCAATAGACACGTTATTTAAGTTGATGCAGTATAAAGATATGTGCCCAAACACCCTGGCACTTCAGATCAAAACAGATCCTTCATCGGGGATGTGGCCATAGGAGAAACTGACACACAATATAGACGTAAGCTCATACATATTCATAGATGCTGAATGCTATACATTTCAACATTCCCAAAAAGAATTCAAAAAACTTACAATACAAATCTTTAGAAGCAAGGGCTAACAAAGTGAGATCTAATGGACTGATCATTTAAGCTGCAAGAATATCTGTGCTCATGCAAATAATACCACAATTCATGGGTAAAATACCATACCTATGATGCACATAACTCTTGCAGATAAATTGCCTATCAAGAAATGAATGATGGGAGGTAAGGAGGCTGAGAGGAACAAGAGCAGGGAAAGGAAAGAGAAAAAACTGAGAAAGGAGCTAGTATAAGGAATCAGAATGGGGAGGTTGTGTAAGTACTTGGAGATCAGCAAAGGATGGGTTTAAGGATTTGGGCAAAGACAGAGAAAGCAAACCTAGAGGACAGGGAGAGATAATGTACTGTATTAAATTATTTTATCTTAAGGCAAACAAAACATTGTGCACTTTGATAGAGTACTGTAAGTTTAGTCTGGTCAATAATATTATTATGAGACAGCACAACACCGATTACTCTGTCTCCCACAGTGGGGTCTCAGAGAGATGGGGTGAAAGACAGAAGAAATAATAGAACACAAAATAGTACCCTAGTGGATTCTTTAACTGGAGATGAGGTTCAGAATAAAAACACAGGGAATACGTGGTTCAGAATAAAAACACAGGGAATACGTGCCTATAAACTTCATAACAGAGTCACTGGAGTACATTCTTTTTTTTTTTGTTTGTTTATTAGTAGTTTGTCTCTTTTTACATTGATATGACCCCACTAAAGACCAGTATCCTACTCTCTCCCCACGATTTTTTGTTTATTTTTCTGTGTGTGAATTTCACGCTTGTGAAAGGTGCTGGATTGACACCAATGAAACGGGAGGTCTCAGTGCAAACTTCCCCATACTGCCCTGCCAATGTGCCTCAACCCTGCCATGAAGTGACCACCATCTAGGTGAGACGGTAGTTCAGACTCTGTTAACATTCAGTCCTTGGCTTCTCATGTGAGACTGCCAAAAATGGTGCCATATGACTTTGCTGAATTAATAATAAAGAGAACAACAAAACCCAGCCAGCACCTAGGGATGTACTTATAGTTGGGAACTCCCTGTTAAGATATGTAAACTGTATAGTATGTAGAAATAGGAATGAGCATACTATGATCAGCACACTACCAGGTGCAGGAATAGCTGATGCCAAGCATTTACTCAGTGGCTTAATGCAACACTCTGAAACACCAGTCACGGTCCTTCATGTGGGAATAAATGACGTGGGTAGAAGACTCATTGACATCCAAAGAGATTTCGAGGAGGTGGGCAATACAGTCAAGGCAAAGGCTGTGAAGTCCTTATATCAGGGATACTCCTGGTCCCAAGGGCAGGTATTGCAAAAACAAGGGAAATCAGGCAGCTAAATGGGTGGCTGAGAAGGTGGTGTCACAGGGAGGAGATGCCATTTATCGACCACTGGGAGAGTTTTAATAACACTAGTCTCTATGGAAATGATGGGCTGCATATAAATAAACAGGGGATTCGAATCTTGGCATAGGAAATCAAGCAGGCACTGCACACCCATTCAAACTAAACAGCAGGGGGCCTGGAGGAGGTAATAAGAAGTGCAAGGGCAGTGGCAAAGCTGAAAAGAATTCCACTTGGAAATGCTTAACTTTTAATGCTAGGAGTGTTGTAGATACATTTGATGAATTGATATATACATTACACACAGATCATATACAGATCTGTGCTATAACTGAAACCTGGTGGGATAATGAGGATACATGGAAAGGCATAGTCCTGGATATCAGCTGTATTGCACAGATAGGCCAAACAGAAAGGGGGTGGCTATATATGTGGTGGATAACATTACATCTGAAAAAATAGAAATAAATACAATAGATGGTATTGAACAGATATGGGTCAAGGTAAACTTGGGAGGAAATGCCAAAATCACTATTGGGGTGATCTATAAGCCACCTTCAATTCCCCTAATAACTTACACAGCAGCATTCAAACAAATAGAATCTATAGTAAACCCAGAAAACATCATATTATTCAGAGATTTTAATTTACCTGGCATTGATAGGGAAAACTATAGAGCAGAATCCTGTGTTGAGGTTATATGGATGCATTTAACATCGCAGGCTTAAAACAATATGTGCAAAAAGCAACTAGAGGTGACACTCTATTAGACTTCATACTTAGTAATATGGGTGATAGAGTACAGCAGTGCAGAGTCACCACCCCACTCGGCTCTAGTGATCATGCCAGGGTGGAATTTAGTATAGCGGGACAACAGACTGGAGTGTCAGGCAGCACAATGATTAGGAAATATAATAACGTTGACTACAATAAATTGAGAGATGCTTTTAGCCAGTGGAACTGCGTGGCTGACTTTCAGAAAAAATCTGTTCAGAGCATGTGGGAGGCTTTGGAGGGTAATATAAACTGGGTGGTAAATAAACACATACCAACCAAAAAAAAGTATAATAGGTCAGGGAAGATGCCAGCATCAATGACGGGCAAGGTAAAGAGGACAATTAAAAACAAAAATAAAGCTTATGCAGAGGATAAGAGAAGTGGACATGAAGAAAACTGCGAAAAGTGCAAAGTAATGCTAAAAAACACCAAGAAAGCCATAAGAGCTGAAAGGAGGGGATATGAGTTAGGACTGGCAGGAATCGTTAAAGACAACTACAAAACATTCTATAGTTACATTAGTAATAAAAAAGGGGGATCACAAACTATAGGTCCACTTAAAGATCCAGGAGGGCACTTAGTTCAGGATAACAATCAGATGGTGGAAAGATATAAAAACTACTTCTCATCAGTCTGTAACACCAAAACCCTGGTGACTAAACCACATTTTGGCAAAGATCAAAATACACCCAAGTTAGAGGTTGAAAATATCAAAAAAAGACTGCTCAAGCTAGATCCGAGCAAGTCTTTGGGCCCAGATGGGATTCATCCAAGAGTAGTCGTCAAATTAGCTGAGATACTAGCTAAACCACTAACAGCATTATTTCAGGTATCACTGGCCTATGGGGAGATGGTGGACACATGGAGAGTGGCAAATGTGTTACCTATTTTTGAAAAGGGCTCTAGACAGGAGGTTGGAAATTGCTGACCTGTAAGTTTAACATCGGTGCTGAGCAAGATCCTGGAAGGAATCATAAGGGATAACATTGAGGAATTTATGCTACAGGGGGATGATATAGATGAAACTCAGCATGGTTTTAAAAGTGGCCGTTCATGTCAGACAAATGTACTTGAATTTTATGGAAGTGTTAGACAAAGCTCTAGATGAGGGTAACTCAGTGGACATGATATTCCTGGACTTCTCTAAGGTCTTTGATAAGGTGCCACATGAAAAGCTGGTGGATGCCCTGATTTGCCATAAAATTCAGGGAAACATAATACACTGGATAGATTCCTGGCTACAAAATAGGAAGCAAAGGGTCACTGTCAGGGGTTCAAGCTCAGGTTGGATGGAGGTGACAAGGGGGGTCTCTCAGGGGTCCATTTTGGGACCCTGCCTCTTCAATGCATATATTTACTGTATGACAAGTGGAAGGGAGGTATGGGAATCCAAGTTTGCAGATGACACCAGAATAGACTTTATTATTAACAACGATCAAGACCTAGCCAAATTGCAGGAAGCCCTGAAAAACCTACAGGGATGGGCACATGATTCTAAACTGACCTTCAATACTGTCAAGTGCACAGTTCTACACTTTGGGAACAAAAATAGAGCAGCAGAATATACGCTTAATTGGCAAAGCTTAAGAGAGGTAAAAGAAGAAAAGGACTTGGGGGTCATGTGTTGCAAATGACCTTACGTTTAACCAACATTGCAGTCAGGTAGTTAAAACAGCTGGAAATATGTTGAATTGCATAAACAGGCACATCAGTAGTAGAAGGAGGGAGGTTCTGGTACCACTGTATGGGTCACTTGTGAGGCCGCATATGGAGTACTGTGCCCAGTTCTGGTCACCAGTGTATAGGACAGAGATAAAGTCATTGAAGAGAATCCGGAGAAGGCCACACGCATGATTAAGCATGCACAATTCAAAGAATAACATGAAAGGCTAACCGAGTTAGGGATGCACACATTGGAGTTTCCTAGGCTGAGAGGAGACATGTGTATGGTTTTCAAAGCACTCTCAGATGTGGAGTTATGGGAAAAGCTGAGGCTTAGGTTGAGAGAGAAGAAGTATCAAACTACAGCACACCCATTACAGTTAGCGGGAGAAAGATATAAAACAACCAGAAGGAAAACATTGGTTCAGCATTAGGGTGGTGATGATTTGGAACAAACTACCAATAGAGGTGGTGGCTAGTACTAACGTGCAAACTTTTAAAAGAAATCTGGACAAGTACCTAATTAGTAGCAACATACAGGGTTATGGCTAGATGAAACATAGAGAGCAATATGGACAGTTTGTCTTCTAGGCTCCGAAACAACCTATGAAACCTATGAAACATCTGAATGCCAGTTTTACAGGCAGTAACTGGTTAGCTAGTATGTGTATGCTGAGAGGAGCTTGTAGTTTTAGTATTATAAAATGTGAACAAAGAATGACATTAATGCATTTATTAGGGTTAAATCACAAAGTGTCAAAGTAGGGAAATAAAAAAAAAAATCAGGGTTAAAAGTACCTGGAACCTACAGTAATTAAGAAATCTGTGGTGTGTCTTTCCTCAGGGTTTGAACAATTGTGAAGCAGAAGTGACATTACCTTACTATCAGCATCCTATTCTGTATGCAAGCATTGCTGTGTCACTGATTTACTTTGTCTCACTGTAGCACAAATACTTGTTCCTACTCTGAGGAACACCACACCACAGATTCAGCAAGGTTCCAGTGACTTTTGACCCTAATTTTTCATTTTCCTACTTTTGACACTTTGGTGTCAAACCTAAAAGATGCATTTACATAGCTTTTTGCCATTTGTTCCCTTAACATAGAAACATAGAAATATAGAATTTGGTGGCAGATAAGGACCGGTTGGCCCACCTAGTCTGCCCATTTCCTTACCTGATGGATAAGCTGCAGATTCTAGTTAATCAACATCTTACTTCCTCCTACCCCCCACTAGAATTGCCTTATGCCTGTCCCATACATTCTAGAATTCTCCCACTGTTCCTCACCCGACAACCTCCTCGGGAAGGCTGTTCCATACATCCACAACCCTCTCCGTGAAAAAATACTTTCTAACATTACCTCTGAGCCATCCCCCCTCTATCTTCAAATTGTGCCTCCTTGTTCTTGCACATCTCTTCTTCTGAAAGATACTGCCATCTTGTACTTTGTTAATTACCTCAAGATACTTGAAAGTTTCTATCATGTCTCCCCTCTCCCTTAGATTATATATATGTTTTAAAAAATATGTAAAAATTGACACCTTCAGCTTTCCTCAGCTGAGCTGTCAGACATGGTGCCTGACCTGAGCGGTGTCAGTATCATGGGGGTGGTAGTTGTAACCAATGTGGTTAGGCACATTGTGACAATAGAACATTTTTATTAGAAAACCAGACACTTGGGTTTGGCAGTATTTGTGTGTTTGGGGAGACACATACAGGGATTGTGCAACTTGTGTTGTTATCATTCAGGATTGGAGGGTAGCAGCCTCTGGGATTGGGCACCTGATTGCTGCATCTGTTTTGTACTTTTGTTTTCACATATGCACAGGGCTGTTTTAAAGGTTGTTTCTCATGACTTGGTATGCTCTTTGAGTCCTGAAAACTTCATCACTTTTTGCAAAATAGACCTTATCCCAAAAAGGCAAAAACAGAATTGTGCATGAATGAAACAGTTTTGTGAATTATTTAAAAATTGCAAATTTCTGGCACATTTAACCTGTCAGTTTTACCCACCTGGGACACACTCTGAATAACCTAAAAGATTCAGGTTTAAACATGTAGCCACTTTTGTGTAATCAATGAGCAAAAGATCTTAAAATAGAAAAATTGCTATTCTCAGAAGCCTAGAACATTACAAACAGCCAAATGATTACCAAATGTGTGGGATCCGGAGGTCTTGGAAGCAACAATGCACATGCCAAATTTCAGGTTATTCTGTCCAGGGATGGCCATACTATCAAGGTGTAAAATCAAATTTTAACATTAAAACGCTTACTCAACCCTAATAATAGGTATACTACTATATACCTATAATTCAGACCATCTTATGATTTCAACAGATTTTAATAAAGTTTTCTAGACTTATTTTTACCCTATTTACAATCTTAGCATCAGGATTTAAGAGTAGAGATGCAGCACATTTAAATTCCACCGGCGAAGTAAATGCGAAGTGGACACTTCGCATTCCACTCCGCTACGTGGAGTGGGCAATGCAAAGTGCTCACTCTGCCTTGTCATCACCATTTCACGTTAAGGCTGAATGGCAATGCGAAGTAAGGCGAAATCATTGTTTTTAATGGACTTCGCATTCCTCATTATGATTCTAAGTGATCCACTTGGTGTTTCAGATTTGGCAGCCCCCCACCCCACACATCACATGGCTTACAGTACTGTAAGTCACATGCTCTTTAGCTAAGCAGGAAGGGAGTCATACAAGCAGATACTTTTACTTTCCCCTGTGCAGATGGAGAGAGAGGAGTGTGTTTTGTGACTGCTGATACTTTGTGATCAGAGCGAGGAGAAGATTTAAACTTTGATTTAGACCCAACAGCTTTTTTAAAAGCTATATTTTTTTTGTCTTTTCTGTACCCTTTTTTACTTAATTTGTTCTTTCTGTAAATTTTATTTTTCTTACCTTTATAAGTAGCTAGTTGTTTGTCTGTAACTGTGTGTGTGTGTGTGTGTTGTGTGACAGTGTGAGTAGTGATTGCTCAGACTGAGGGAGCTCAGTAGGAGAGATGGACCAGGGTGAGGGAATGCCTGGGGCGGGGGCAGCTCTGGGAGACTGTGGTAGTGGTAAGCATCGTACCATGGGCATGCGTGGGGGGCATGGGCACCATTCCTGTTGGACCACTCGAAACTTGTGAGTGCCCCCCCCAGAAGCAGGACCAGCACCGCCTCCTGTCCTGACTCTGAGGCAGTTGAACTACCACCAGCATCAAGTCCAGCACCAGGTCCTCTGAAGCAGGATGTGCCTGTTCCCCTGGGCCCAGGAGTGGATCCCATCCCTGCTCATCACCGTGACCAACCAGCTGCCAGCTCATCTGGCCCTCCCCTGCCTGTGCCTGGTCCTCCACACACCTCCATTGTTTGGCAGTTTTTTGACTCTGTCAGGGGACAGCAGTGTGGTCAAGTGCCACCTATGTGAGGTGGAGATGCACCATGGCCCCCGGGGGACTCACCTGGGGACTGGGGGCCAGCACACCCATATGCTCCATTACCACCAGTTGGAGTGGCAGGCTGCCACAGAATGGACCATGCCTGCACCTGCTGGCCATTCTGTGGTAGAGGGTACAGCTGTGCATGGTGGCATCCATAAGAAGAGGAGGGCCACAGCAGCACCTGCTGCTCCAACAGCACCCCCACCACCCCTACCACCAGCAGGTCAGCCTATAGAATGTGTGGACCCCAGAGAACTGTGTGTAACACAGGCTGACTTGGCAGTTCTCTGGAGTGCTGTCGAGGAGAACAATGAGAGGGTGAGTGCTGTGGAGCAGTGGCTGGATCGCATAGAGGGACATCAGCTGCAAATTATGTCCATGCTGGAACTGCTGCTGGATCACCATGGGATCCCACATTAGTTTTTTTTTTCCTCACACCATGTGCCCCCTCACACCTTCCTTGCTGTGTTATAAAATGTATTCCTCCACCATCCCAGACCCTTGTATGTAATTATGCCCTTTTCTGTTGTCATCCGTATGCGTGACACTTTGTATTCTGAGCAGTGCAAGTATACTGTGCTAAACTGCATGTGTGCAGTCAGTCTTCTTTCCAGTCTGTGTATGTACTGCAGACACTGTCCAACTCTCTGACTTAAAAACACTTATTAATGAATACAATGGTGTGATGGTGAAGCCTGGAGAGATACTACTGTAACCCCCACCCCCTGCCTTTTTGCAAATGACAGGTGGTATGCTGTTTGAATCTGACAGCAGTACCAGGTGGGGACTGGGTTCGGGTAGGAATAGGTTACTCAGCACAAGGGCTAGGATGGCCAATCTGCACAGGGGCACCCAAGTAATTCCGAATACAGGAAGCAATAACTGTAATGTCCAATACCAGGAATGGGATTCTAAAGTGTGGCTTTTATTCACATCCAAGCAGAACAAACAAAGCATAGAAGGACCCCCAAGGGGCTACACTTCTGGTAATGCAGATTAAAAGAATACAGGAACACTTCTTCAACACTCCGGCCCTCAGGCTCTGAACCCACCTGGCACACAGCCCAGACTTGCACGCTGCTTTGGGTACACAGCCCAAACTTGTACACTATCTGGGATTTCCCTGGCTTGGCTCCCTTGCCGGCCACTCGGATACCTTCCATATGTCATGGAAACCTTTTCTGGTGGCTCCCTAAACCACCTAAGAGCACCTCAGCTCTATCAGGGAGTTCTCCTTTTAATCCCATATCTGGGTACTTTCCTCAGGCACTGGCCAAGTACCTGAGAGAAAGTAAAGGTGCCACAGAGCAAATCCATAGAGGTGAATTTGGTTACTACTGATCGGGGGTCTCCCACCTCTCACTTCCACAATTTATACCTGGCCATTTCTCTGGATATTAATCATCTCATTCTGTAAAGCTTGGCAATGTAGATTAAGGCTAAATGTATGTCACATTTCCTCTACTTGTCTTGCTTTCCCATTGTGCTGGACTTGAACATACTTTTACTTGGCTTAGCCCATTGCTCTAGGCCCCCCACTGATTAAGCAGTCTAATCCCCACTTTACTTCACTCTTTGTGCTGGACTTGAACCTACTTGAGTTAAACAGCAATGTCTATTACTCTAGACCTCCTACAGATTAAGTAGTCCAATCCCCACGTTTCAACAGTTCAGGTGAAAAACATAGGCCCTATGTCAGAGCGAACTCACCCTTTGGTTGCAGGTGCCCCACAGGTGATTCCTCACAGGAATTTCTCTCCCACAGCTTCTGGTGCTGCAGCACAACTTGAAATAAGGCAGCTTCTTCCTTAGCTGGAACCAGGAGGGCTGCCCCTGGAAGACAGGCAAACGTTTCCACCCCCATCCCCTCAGGGATAGGGCACATGGACCAGTAACAGCAGTCTCCACCACTTCACAATTCAGCTTACTGTGTTCCTCTTTCAGTGGAAACACACACCTCCCTTACAGTAGCTCTAAAACAGAGCCTAAGGCTCTGAGAGCCTGCACACAGACTGCTGTGCTGCTTCTCTCTTCAAGACTGCACACAGGATCTGTTCAGAAATCCCCAACATTATTTCCTAACTTCCAACTGCAGCATTCCAGTGTGGCTCATGCAGCTGCAAGAGTTCTATGGTGATGTCATCTCTCAGTCTCAGCTGAGACTGAGAACAGAATGAGACAGTGTGAAATCCATTTAACTGGAGTTTCACAAGCTGCCTTCCCTGCCTACCACTAGGTCTTACTGGGATTCTAGTAACCCCAGGTAACATGGGGTTACATTCACCCTGGGCCAGGAAAATGATTGTCCGCTGTCATTATTTACCCGGCTTAGGCCATCTCGCCCCATGTGTTGACTACTGGGAGGTAGCATTACCTTCTCCCCTACCATGTGCCAGCACAGGCAGACAACACTAAGGGTCTAGAGGCCGTTGGCTGACACATCAGCCTCTACTCTACCCGCTGACTACAGGTACCTAGTGGATCCGGTAGAATTTCCCAGAGCATAGCCCTAATAGATCAGCACTGCAACCCCTACTGCAGGTCAGGGCCACAGCCTGTCTATCCCCCATAGCCCTCTAGGGAAAACCTATCTGCCATTAACTCAAACCCCAAAATGAACAAACAGGGGACCTCCCTGACCTTGGGCACCATGCAACCACACACCAGGAGCTAATACCATACCATTACATTACTTCCTTACTTCCCCACAACCATATCTGTGGAAGAAAAGGGTTACTACACAGTAACAGCAACAACAACAGTACTTTAAATACCACACACTAAAGTACTAGTGAGGAACTCCGATGAGTCTCTCCTCCTCTTCTTGTCTTCTATTCTATCTTCTTCAGGAACACCTGCAAGAAAAAGAAAGACAACACACACTCCTAATCTGCATACACAGTCTATCTAAACTCCTACCATCAAAACACTGGAGAAACCCAAAAAGATTTTTTTTTTTAGAAAAGGTAGAAAAACAGTATAAACATTAGAAAACAGTAGAAAAACAATGACATTATTTACAATACACATTTGGGGGATGGAGTGCCCCAAAAGTCCCATCTAGTGACCACAGTGCCCGAAGGCTAGTCCATTAAAGAGTCTTTCCCGGGCTGGAGCCCGGTGAAGCACAGTTCTAGCAGGCCAAAGTCCCGAAGGGGAGAGTCTTTGAGGACAGTTCACACATCTGGAGTCTGCTAGTGTAGGGTGTGTATTGCAATGTCATAAGAATAGAAAAGTTTGGACTTACCAGTCCCTTGTAGAATGAACAAAACACCGACCTGGTCCTCGGCTGAAGACTCTCCCTGGCAGCACTCCTCCGATACAGCTGGGCAGACATCTTCTGGAAACGACAGGAGGGCACATCTGGAAACTGCTGGGATTATGTCATCTCTGGAGATGGAACCTTGGAACAGGAACAAAAAGGAAAACAGCTGGTCTGACGTCATCCGGTTACCAGGCGATGAATCAGGATACAGCTGGGCTGGCATCCTCTCTGGATCTGAAGTCATCTTGTGGGCCAGCGATGGATTCTGGAAAGTCAGTACACTGTAGAACTGATGAATGTGGGGCACCTGAGTCCTGGACGTCCATACTGGTGGAACAACAAAGGCGCTGGAGTGGCAGCACTGACTACCACCGCTCTGCTTTCCATTTGGTAGGCATGGGCACATTTGCAGGGAGGTCTTTGCATTGTGGCCAATAGCACAGCGGGTCAGGAGCTTGAATTATTACCCCATCTGGGTGCACATAATTCACACTGTGAAAGGCTTCACGTCCCTCTCCATCCACTATTCGAACAGTGTCCATTAACAGTGTCCTGCCTCTTTTCCACTGACTGTATTTTTCATGAAACATTCTGTTCCTGACATGCTTGTTTGCACCAAGATGCACACATTTCATTGCTTCGGCCCAAATCCAGGATTTCCTGATGTTCTCAATCTCCTCCCAGACTCTCCAAGGAAAGGTAAGAAAGGACATCCCATAGATTTCATTCACCTTCCTACGAACCAGTCTCTCCTCTTTACTAGCTTTGGTCAACCTGAGACCACTGGCCTGGCTTGGGGGTGGCCAGTCCTGGTTCTGCCAGCTACACATTCTCAAAGAGACAAAGAATGGATCCCTGACTTCTTCTTGCACAGACAGGGCAGTGGAATCACCACTCTCTTCCATGCATTCCTCTGAGGCAAGAGCTTGAGGCTGTGTACCCATTCCTTTTTCACAAGGCCACATAGGTTTCCCCTCTTCTTCTTCCTCACTGAGAATCTGTGCCCAGGAGTGAGCCGTCGTCCTCACTCCTGAGACTATCCATTCTTCACTGGGCGCGGAAGTCGATACCTCCCATTCAAAGGCCTCCCTCATCTCATCTACTCCTATGAGACTTGGGATAGACCCCCCTCTCCAAGGGTCTACTGATGCTCTGCCTGAATCGTCTCTCTGTGATCCAGCATCCGAAACATCAGCACATTGTTCTGTCTGCAAATCTGCACCCTCTAGCTTTGTGCCACACTCCCCCGAGGGGCCTTCTCCAACAGGCTCCGCCTGGTGCTGTGTGCTGCCAACTGCAGATTCTTGAACTTTTGTCCATGTGGGAGCCAAATGAATCTTGTGAACTTTAAACAAGCTGTATTTCTTTAAGCACCCTGAACAGTGAGGTACCATGAAGACATCCCTTCCAGCATTTAAGCATATTAAGCACACTTGCACTGGATACCCAGGAATCGCCACATGAGGAGGCAGTCATCCTCTGTAGAAACACCTCTCAATGTCCCTTAACTTGTTTACTTCTGCTGGTACCACAGCCTGGGCATGATCCGGGTAGCGGGCTGGTCCTGAGGCCATGAATGCAGAGAAAAACAATCAAATACTCACTGTTATTTCAAGTCCCATATCACTGAAAACTTTCTCTTTCTTTCAAAATGGCTCCTATGCTGCTGTGTTTACATTACTACCCCACCTTGTAATGATGGCGGCAGCACTCCTATGCATCAACATTCTGAAATTGGGTCAAGCCACTACGCATCCAATTTACACACTCTACTGATAACTTTGCTCAAACTGCACAAACTTGCTATGTTCTTTTTCCTAGCACATTTATATGATATACCACAGACGTTTCACTTGCTGAAGACATTGCTCTAGCTCACAGTCCCTTAAAGCCTCAGTATTTCAAGCACAGGATTGCTTGTAACTCTTGCTGCATATCGTGATACAACTCACAGTCTCTCTCATGGCTTTGAAATTTTACTGACGCTGAACCCGTAACTATACTCACAGTAGATGGCTTAAAAGGCTTGCTTTTGCTGGTAAACTTAACACAGTTTTTGATTGCAACGCGATTACACTGCTGCACACAGATTCAGCTGACTTTTGGCAAAAATCACTTGTTTGAGCAATTATTTCTGTTGGTACTCATTGTTATCAGTAGCTGCTTGCTGAGATGGAAAATGGCCTGCAGCCAGTCTTGGAGGCCTCTGGACAGAAGCGGGTTGGCAGTCCTGCCGAACGTCCCTCCGAACACCACACTCACAGTCCAGTCGATCGAGATGTGGGTTGAGCCCGATTTTAGATAGAAAAGTCTGAGTTTTAAACTTTTACAGCACTTTCACTCACCGCGATGCTCCTTTGATAAGCCAGTACACGCACTCCACTCACAATCCCTCTCGAATGCTGGGCAGTCACTGTAAAGCTGGCTTGGGGGCGGGACTGATTGCAGTCTCACCAATCACACAACGCCATGCAAATGAGCCTCTTACCCTCGTGAGTGCTCTTCTCCTCACAGCGATCATTGAGCAGGCAAATTTAAACTGCAAAACCACTTTTTTTTTCCAACTAACTCCACGGTGGGAGCCCATTTCAACCATTCGTCATGGCCATTAACACAGCAAGTCTCTCCATTCACTAGAAAGCATTTCCAATGTCCAGGGCACAATTTTCCTGTTGCTACCCCTAGTCTTCCACATTTTTCTTTGTCACACAGTTTTTTGAAAGCTGGCAAAATGCTGTAAATGTTTGATGCAGGACAAGGGCTTCCTCTCTCAGGCTTTACTGCTCCTTGGTAAACAGTTGGCATTTTAACAGCAGCACATGGACAACAGCACACAGTGACACACTAGTTAACCTTGCTTCAGCTTTTTTGGGCTACCCACTGCCAGATAACCAAAATGCTATCCCTTTGCCTGAGCACCTTTCCTCCCTAAATTTAAAATCCAAAGCGGTGCCTCCATTTTTTAACCCCCACCCCCTGCCTTTTTGCAAATGACAGGTGGTATGCTGTTATGAATCTGACAGCGGTACCAGGTGAGAACTGGGTTCAGGGAGGAATAGGTTACTCGGCACAAGGTCTAGGTTTGGCCACTTTGTACAGGGGCACCCAAGTAATTCCGAACACAGGAAGCAATAACTGTAATGTCCAATACCAGGAATGGGATTCTAAAGTGTGGCTTTTATTCACATCCAAGCAGAACAAACAAAGCATAGATGGACCCCCATGGGGCTACCGCTTCTGGTAATGCAGATTAAAAGAATACAGGAACACTTCTTCAACACTCCAGCCCTCAGGTTCTGAATCCACCAGGTACACAGCCCGGACTTGCACGCTGCTTTGGGTACACAGCCCGATCTTGTACACTCTCTGGGATTTCCCTGGCTCGGCTCCCTTGCCAGCCACTCGGATACCTTCCATATGTCATGGAAACCTTTTCTGGTGGCTCCCTAAACCACCTAAGAGCACCTCAGCTCTATCAGGGAGTTCTCTTTTTAATCCCACATCTGGGTACTTTCCTCAGGAGCTGGCCAAGTACCTGAGAGAAAGTAAAGGTGCCACAGAGCAAATCTGTAGAGATGAATTTGGTTACTACTGATAGGGGGTCTCCCACCTCTCACTTCCACAATTCATACCCGGCCATTTCTCTGGACATTAATCATCTCATTCTGTAAATCTTGGTAATGTAGATTAAGGCTAAATGTATGTCACATTTCCTCTACTTGTCTTGCTTTCCCATTGTGCTGGACTTGAACATACTTTTACTTGGCTTAGGCCATTGCTCTAGCCCCCACACTGATTAAGCAGTCCAATCCCCACTTCACTTCACTTCACTCTCTGTGCTGGACTTGAACCTACTTGAGTTAACCAGCAATGTCTATTACACTAGACCTCCTACAGATTAAGTAGTCCAATCCCCACATTTCAACAGTTCAGGTGAAAAACATAGGCCCTATGTCAGATCAAACTCACGCTTTGGTTGCAGGTGCCCCACAGGCGATTCCTCACAGGAATTTCTCTCCCACAGCTTCTGGTGCTGCAGCACAACTTGAAATAAGGCAGCTTCTTCCTTAGCTGGAACCAGGAGGGTTGCCTCTGGAAGACAGGCAAATCTTTCGACCCTCATCCACTCAGGGATGGGGCACATGGACCAGTAACAGCAGTCTCCTGCACTTCACAATCAGCTTACTGTGTTCCTCTTTTGGTGGAAACACACACCTCCCTTACAGTAGCTCTAAAACAGAGCTTAAGGCTCTGAGAGCCTGCACACAGACTGCTGTGCTGCTTCTCTCTTCAAGACTACACACAGACTCTGTTCAAAAATCCCCAACATTCTATCCTAACTTCCAACTGCATCATTCCAGTGTGGCTTATGCAGCTGTGAGAGTTCTATGGTGATGTCATCCCTTAGTCTCAGCTGAGACTCAGAACAGAGTGAGACAGTGTGAAATCCATTTAACTGGAGTTTCATAAGCTGCCTTCCCTGCCTACCACTAGGTCTTACTGGGATTCTAGTAACCCCAGGTAACAGGGGGGTTACACTACAAAACAGGCTTACAATACATCCAAGTAACTAGTAAAAATACTATTGTTGTGATTCATGATGAGATCATAAATCATGATTTCACTAGAAATACCACCAACAGCTTAATCTGGTTCAAGGTCAGTTGGCATTCATCTGTATCCTCCCTCCCCCGGGTCATGCCTGAAAATAGGCAGGATTTGTCTAGTGCACTTACCCAGTCAACAAAAGCGAAATAAATAAATAAATAATTTGTGACTGCATTTGTGACTGTGATGAAGAAATGCGAATGCATATGGCTGTACTTCCCCAGGCCCCGATGGGGTGTGGCACAAAACTCCCCAACTTAAAAACACTCATTAATGAATACAATGGTGTGGTGGTGAAGCATGGAGAGATACTGCAAAATAGGCTTACAATACATCCAAGTTACTATTAAAAAAAATGTATGTTGTGATTCGTGACGTGATCGTAAATCATGATTTGTGATTGCATTTGTGACCATGATGATGAAGAAACATGTATGCCTACGGCTGTACTTTCCTGGGCCCCGATGAGATGTGGCACAAAACTCCCTGACTTAAAAACACTCATTACTCTCTACAGAATTAATACTGGCACACTTCCATATGCTTTACCTAAGAACATACCCAAGGATTTACTCCGTATGCCTATCAAGACTACTCTCAGTGTACAGTATATGCTATGTTAAGTGCAGCATTCCATATATCCATGGTGAAAGAAACATCACGGACAATTCTTAGGAATCCTAATTTTAGGATACATGGTAAAGTTCTTACTGAAAGTTTCTAGCCTTTTTACCCCCAGCTCAGAGTAGTGGATTTACTGAAGGACCACAAACTGTTAACATTCCAGGAATTGCAAGCTAAATACAAGGTGCCATGCAGCTATTGTTTTAAATACTTTCAACTGTCCCATATGCTTTTTGCTCATTTTGGGATGGGGCCTTGGAACCAATATCTAGCCGGACCTCTACTACAAGTAATTTCCTCTCCTCCCACATCCCACTTAATTTCTTATTTCTATGGTCTTCTAAGAGACTTCCTGGAGTCAATTAACGGTTGTATGATATACTCATGGGACTATACACTACATACTCCTTCTACCACAAAAAGACCCTGGGCTAAGATATGGCAACACTTGTACCAGGTTGTGAGATGAGATAAATATTGTCTGTTACAATTTTTTGTAATTCATGACTTATATTATACCCCAGATAAGTTACATAGAATGAGCTTGCTTCCCTCTAACTTATGCTGTAGGTTTGAGACACAACCTGGTACCTTATTACATATATTATGGGAATGTGATAAAGTTTTGCCTTTCTGGCATGCCATTAAAGCTAACTTAGATCCCTTGTTGGGACTTGCTGATGCATTTACCCCTGACATTTGTATCCTGGTTAAATTATGGTACATCTTTAATGGGGAATCAACGTAAACATATGGCTGTTATTGCTTTATGTGCCAAGAAAATAATTATGCGCCATTGGCTTGACCAGGATGTACCTACTACAGCTGAACAGTTGAAGGAAATTCTCTTTGCCCTCCAGGCCGAAAAGCTCATTGCCCAGATGTCTGATAGACTTCATTATTATACTGCCATGTGGGACCCTCTACATACTCTGTTAACACTTTAACCATTCAATTGTCTAAATGACTCTCCTCATTATTCTAGTGAAGGTGTGTACCAAGGAGGGAGGTGGGTGGGGTCGAGGGTTTTGGGATCAGGGAGGAGTGGGAGGAGGGGGAAGGGGTGGATGGTGGAGTCTGATTTCTTTAATTGTACTTCTTCTTGTTGCTCTCTGCCATGTAATAAATGAAAATGTCAATAAAGCTTACTAAATGTAAAAAAAAACCACTCATTAATGAGTACAATGGTGGAGTGGTGAAGCATGGAGAGATACTGCAAAATAGGCTTACAATGCATCCAAGTAACTAGTTAAAAAAATTAATGTTATGATTCGTGACATGATCGTAAATCATGATTTGTGACTGCATTTGTGATAGTGATGATGAAGAACGTGATTTGTATCATGAGTAACTCGTGATGATGGTCCTGAATTAAAAACGCATATTAATGAGTACAGTGTTCATGCAGAATTATGCACCACACCTGTCCAGTACTCTGAAGGGAAGCCAAAGAAACAACTGTGACTTAAGTTAGAGATGGAGATTGGGCACTAAAGAGATACAAATGCACAGACAGGTTAAGATTGCACTGCATACTGAAGAGATGCAGATGCAAAGGCACAACACCTAACCAGTGTTCACCATCAGAAATTCAAATCTGAAAAAGAATACCTTTGCCGGTTGGAGGCGGGCCACGAGGGCAGTGTACTGCACTCCTGCAGTAACAGTTACTAGTACTAGTATCAGTAAAGATACCACAAAGAAGTACAAAAATTACACAGCTGCAGTGGATAGCAGGTTCACATTGCTGAAATTATGCGGCACAATAAAAGGTGTCTGATTTGATGACATGCGTCACACACATACTCACATACACACTAAGTAATGCATTGCAAATTGAAAACTTCAGTAATATAACCACATATTTTAAACAAACTAAAATCATGCACTGCTGCACCACAACAATCAGCAAAAAAATGGCAAGAATTATTACAAATATTACTGTGTGTACTTTAACACAGTTATACAAAAAAACTCACCAAAACAGAAAGCACTGTCTTTTTCTCCAAGTTAGTCTGTCTACACCAAAGATACGCCCCTCCCTCAAAGCACACTTCCACTGTCTCTCAGTACACAGACTGAATGTTGTACAATAACATTCAAAATCCACACATAAACAATAAACGCTCGATGGTATGAGCACAAGAGGGTTTCGTATAATCGATTAACTAAATTTTCAGCAAACAAAATTACTCAAAAAGGCTTTTTTAACAGCTTTTAGAAGGTTTGAATTGCAGAGAGCTCTCAGAGCAGATTGTCTCGTACAGCTTCCTACACACACTACCCCAAACTAAGGCTGTGCAGAACAATCTAGCACCCATGTGACCTGAAATCCCATGAATCACCTCAAAATTCACCTTTGGAGCTTAAAAACAAGACGAAGTGAGGCGACGTACATTGTTTTCATGTATTTTGTCTTAAGAATTGGTGGAGTGGTGGTTTGGAAAGGCGGAGTAATGTGAAGTCATTGTTTCCAATGGACTCCGTGTTACCCATTATAACGCGAAGTACTCCACGGAGCGAATTGGGGCCATTTCGCCCATCTCCATTTAAGATTTAACCTACAAGAGAAAGCTGCTTTCTTGTCCTTCAGTTCTTTTTTTTTTAAACTCTCGTTCTTTATTTTATAGTAAAGAACATACATTGCTTAAAGCAAAAGTACATACCAACAGTACATAAAGAGGACACAGACATAAGAAACAAGAAGAAAAAACATAAATAATTAAAAAAGTACATAAAGAGTTAACATACAGTGCACTCATTTGAATATTTCATTGAGCTTTAAATGTTGCCAAACTAATACGTCAAGATTGGGGGAAGGAACAACCAACACCCCCAGGATAGCAGAGAAACCTCCCGATTTCATGGTATAAACTCTGTTCTTATTGGTGTGATATATATACAGTATTACCCATTTTCTCCACATAATCTCAAAAGCAGCTTGAGATTTATTCAATGTAGCTGTAATTTTCTCCATTTTATAAATGTCAATCATATTTGATGCCACTGATCCAAGGTAGGAGGCAATGGGGACATCCATTTTTTAGTGATAGCTTTTTTGGCAGCAAGAAAGGCCTGATTAATAAATTTCTTAGTAGAAATATCCAGTTGAACCAGCTAGCACTCACCAAAAGGAAAAGGAGAGGGTCTGGGTTAATATCAGGGGAGATTATTTGTTGAATGGCATCATGAAAACAAGCCAGAAATGGTTGCAAGATTTGGCAAGACCAAAAAATGTGGCCTAGAGTGGCTGAAGGGAATCCGCATTGCCTCCAACATTCCGCTCCCCTCTGCCTGCTGTACTTCTGAGTCAGTACAAGGGCTCTGAAGTACCTCACCACTATTTTCCAGGCAAATTCCTTCCAGCGTCCAGAGCTGATACCCTTCTGTATTGATTTTAAATATCTTTCCCATATGGGCAAGGAGATTCCCCTCCCCAGGTCCCTCTCCCAGTTTAACCTTCTTTTATCTAGGGGGCTCTCTTTCAGGGATTGTAATTGGAAATGATTTGCGGTGGGACAGCTCTCCCATCTATTACATTTATCAAAATCTCCAGAAGCCCAGGAAGGGGACAGCCCCTCCAACTCACAACCTTGAGGGAGTGGAGATAGTCCCTGGTTTGAAAATATCTGAACCTGTCTGAGTATTGGATGCCAAACCTTTGAACACAGTCTGTAAACAATAAGATTATCCTCTGGGGCATAAAATGATATATCAGATGTAAACCTCTTCTTTGCCATTTAAGGTATCCCCCATCAAGTTTGGCCAGGCCAAAGGAATCCATACAGGGCAAGGAGAACAAAACAGGCCTCCACTTTGTAAATTCTGGGAGGGGCAACATCCTCTGCCAGGACCTCAAGATGGACTGTGTGAATGGGTTTGTGTTTTCCTCAGTTTTCAGGGCAGGGGGGAAGGAAAGCAATGTCTGAAAAACATCTCTTAGTTCCTTCTCCTGGCTGTCAACTGACTTCCACCTGGCTATGTAATTCCTATCTAGCCAGTATAGTGAAGTTCTAACCTGGGAAGCCAAATAGTATAGCCTGAAGTTAGGAAGGGACATACCACCCCTTTGTCTAGGGAGCTGCATACTTGAGAGATTGATCCTCGGTCTCTGCTTCCCCCAAATGTAAGCTGAGACTTTCCTCTGCAATGATCTGAAAAATAGATCTGTTACCTGTATTGGGAGAGTCTGGGTCAAATAAAGAAAGCGAGGAAGGACCACCATTCTAATGGAGTCTACTTTTTGGTATAAAGATAGGGGGAGAGTGCTCCATTTTTCCAACTCAGCGTTAGTTTTAAGAAGAAAAGGAGGGTAATTTAAGGAGAACAAGTCTTCATAAGCCATAGCAATCAATACCCCTAAGTACTTTACACTTTTTAGGTCCCATTTAAAGGAGTACCTCTTTCTGAGGTCCTCTGATGGAGTAAAATTTAGGGCCAAAGCCTCCGATTTAGACAAATTAACTTTATATCCTGCCAGTTCACCAAATTTGGTCTATTTATCCCAAAGAGGAGGGAAGGAATTCTCAGGCTCAGTCATGTATATCACTAAGTCATCCGCATAAAGTGTGAGTTTATGGATGCCAGAGGTCAGTCTCACCGCAGACACTGTCTCCTCCTGTCTTAAAGCTTGGGCTAACGGTTCTAAATACAGAGTAAACAGCAGGGGGAACAGGGGGAAACCCTGCCTGGTACCATGGGATAGTGAAATAGGGTATGAAAATGACCCATTGATTCGGATATAAGCCCTGGGGTCTGTATACATTAGCTTTATTGAGTTAATGACCAAATCTGGAATGCCAAATTTCCCCAGCACCGCCCACAGAAAAGGCCATTCGACGTGGTTGAATGCCTTCTCTGCATACAGAGAAAGCAAAAGAAAGGGGGACCCCTCCTTCCTGGTGTGCTGTAGCAACAATAATGTTCTTTTTATGTTATCTTGTGTTTGACACCCTGAAACAAAACCAGTCTGGTCCAGATCTATTACCTCCGGCAAAAAGACCTAAAATCTTTTAGCTATAATAGAAGCAAAAATGTTATAGTCAATGTTAAGGACTGAAATAGGTCTATAAGAAGAACAAGATGTAATGTCCTTATCTGGTTTTGGTATGCTAGAAATATATGCATATTGCCAGGAGTCGGGGGTTGATTCACCTGATTGAACACTTCTACAGGCCTCTAACAAAACTGGTGATAACTCTTTCCTGAATACCTTATAAAAATCACCCGTATACCCATCCAGGCCAGGGCTTTTAAAGGACTTAAGGGCCGAGATAGCCTGAGCAAGTTCTACCGAGGAGATAGGTTTCTCCAAGGTTTGCTTCTGTTCATCAGATAGTCTTGGGAGTCTAAGGTCCTCCAAGAAGGCCCTCGTCTCTGAGGCACCCCTGTCTCCATCAGATCTGTATAAGGCACTGTAGAAGGTTTGGAAAGCGTGTTCTATTTCTCTGGGGAAGGAGACCATTTTTCTGGAGGTTGAGTGTCTAATCTGGGTAATATTGGACCGGGTCCTGTGCTGCCTAAGCTTATGGGCTAGTAGCTGGTTGGCCCTAGGACCCCCCTCATAATACTTTTGCCGAATAAACTGAAAGGCTTGCTCTGTGCGGATATCTAAAATCCCTTGGATCTGATCTCTAGTGGCCTGCAAGAGTGGGAAGGCCCCCTCGTCCCCCGCTGCATGCTGAACCTGTAGGTCTTTAAACTGCCTCTGAAGTTTATCAAGGCGGAGCTGTTGTTTCTTTTTGTAATAGGCCACATATTTTATAATCTCACCCCAGAGAACTACCTTCAGGGTGTCCCAGAGTATTCCCTTCCTTATTCCCTGTTTCTCATTGTCTGTTAGAATTTGCTTAATTTTATGCTGAACCATTTCCCTAAAATCTTTCAAGTTCAGCAAGAATTTGTTAAACTTCCACAGGGTGTTGACTCTTTCCCTCCCCCATGACATGGTAAGTGTCAGGAAAGAGTGATCTGACAACACCGTGGGTGTCTGCGTACAACTCTGAATCTTAATAAATGTTCTCTTGAAATATGAATATAGTCTATCCGGATGTATATTTTGTGGGGAGCAGAGAAATGCATGTATTCTCTTTTGTTTGGATGGAGATATCTCCAAGCATCCACCCACTGTGCACCAGAAAGGCAGGCCTACATCATCCGCAGCACTGGGGATTTTTGGGGGTGATTCATACTGGAGGTATCCAGATGAGAAGTAGCTAAATTGTGGTCACCACCCAACATTAGGACCCCTTTGTGCTTTTCCATGATCTTCTGAAATAGCATCTTCCTTACTTCTGGCCCTTCCCCGGGAGGGATATAGATCGAGGCCAAAGTGATATCCTGACCCTCCAGATGACCCATGGCTAACGCCAATCTGCCCTCCGGATCAGTATATGAGTCAAACAGCTGAAAGGGTGTGGTTTTAGGAACCAGAACCACTGCCCCTCTTCTCTTTCTTCCCCTGAAAACCGACTCCACTATCATGGAGAACCCAAATTTAGAAAGTTTTTGATGTTCCTGCTTGCTTAAATGTGTTTCCTGAAGGAGAAGAAATGAAGGTTTCAATTTTTTCAAGGAGCTGATCACTCTATACTGCTTCAATGGGTTATTCAAACCATTAACATTATGTGAACAGATCCTAATTAAAGGCTACTTAGCCATTCGAGATATTTATAGTAGTCGCTGTTGATCCAGCAGGGGTAAGCGTAAGTGTTGAAAGGGGAGCCCATCCCATATACCCAGATAACAAAATATTCAAGGATTCCCCCTCCTTCCTCACCAGGAAACTTTGAATTTTGTTGTACATTTGTCCCAACCCTTCAGAGGTCACATTCTGTAGTTGGCAACTGTAGACAGAATTGTGCACGTTTACAAACATAATAAGATACCTAAATATAACAACTTTTAACTTGTAAAACTTATATACAAGAGTACTTCCAAGGGAAAAGGGTATAAAAACTGACCCTCTACAACAAGGTCTCGTGAACCTTAAGTAGGTCCTGAAGCCTAAGGGAGGAATTGTGACCATGTATGTGGCCAGGCCTCCCCGACCCCTATCGAGGTCGATGCAAAGTAACATCACCCACACAAAGGAGGCAGTCCAGCAGATCCGCATGACTGCCCTCCCCTGGAAACTCCCCGAATGAACGACAGTTGAAACAACAGTGGGGGAGGACAATTAGGCACCTCAAACATCATCCCAGCATATCCCACTTCTGATCACTCTCATATTTAAGCCTGGGGAATTCAATGACTTTAAACCTGTAAACAAAAACAACATAGGTCTCTTTATGTCCCACAGCCCATAACACATCTCCTAGGAGCTCAGTAAGTAACAAAAGTTAAAGGCTGCATGTAATGTTTCAGTCTAACTGATGCTTGTGACCTAACAGAGGCACTAAATAAAAAGTCCTGTCATACATTACAGGTGTCCCATGGCAGAGGGTATGAGCAGATGGCCCACTAAACCCCAATAGCACCAGTTCAAGTATTCAAGTTCTGATCTTCGTGCTCTACCCCCTTAGAGTTTGTTTGGGGTCTTCCAATGAACTCTCTAATTTCTTGGAGCAAACGGAATCCTCCTCCTTTCCCTGTGCCTCTACGTTTGTTCGAGGAGCTCTGCCATTGTGATCTAGGGGGATGCTTTTCTTGTGGCGCTGCACCAGTCAACTGGAAACCCCATCCCATCTTCTTTAGTTCCAACTGAATTTCATCTGGATTTGCATACACCTTAGTGCCAGAATCCCAGCAGACCCATAGTTTGGCAGGGTATGAGGTTTGGAAGCGAATCCCCTTTTCCCTCAAAAGTCTCAAGATTGGAGTGTAAGCTATTCTTTTCTTCATAATTTCAGGGGGGTAATCATTGTCAAATAGCAGCCTAGCAGAGCTGTAAGTCACATTTTTCTTAGCCCACACGGTTCAGAGGAGCAATTCTTTATCTCTGTAACTGGATAGTTTTAAAACTATCCAGCATGGTCTGGCTGTTGGATCCGTTGGTTTCCTCACCAAGGCTCTATGCGCTCTCTCGATTTTAAATTGAAGTGATGGGGGAGCTCCAAAACATCCCTGAGCAGGTCAGTTAGAAAGTCCTCCATCCTACCAGTTTCAGACCCCTCTGGTAAGCCGAAGATATGGAGGTTATCCCCCTCTGGAACGAGCTTCGAGATCTATCAATTTATCTTGCAGAATTTCGTGTTGATCTATTAAGTAGTCGACAGCCTGGTGTAAGCGGATGGTCTCTTCGGCGATCTCCCCTGTCGTCTCTTCCGAACGCTCTAGCCTTACTTCAACTTCAGTCAGTCTGGTTTGCAGGGCTGAAAACTCTTTTTTGTTCTCTGCACGAAACGCCCATATTTCTGCCAGCAGCATTTCATATCTGGAGCTGGAGAGCTTTCCCTATCTGTGTCTGGGTCCATCTCTCCAGCGATGCTGCTCGCTGGTGATGCACTAAGGCTGGAAGTAGGCTGTCCTACACATCCACCACCATCCGCCCTTTCTTTATGCCTCCCCGGGCATGGTTTCACTTTGTCTTTACTCCCAGACATTGCTTCTTAGGTTTTTAATGTTTTTAAGAATGGTAAGGCTGAGTCTGGGAGTTTTCGCTAGCGGGATGTATTGGAGCCCCTCTTCTATGTGGTCATTCAAGGTGGTGACATCACCGGAAGTCCATCCTTCCATTCTAACTGAGAAAACAACCCTAAATGGAAAACACTTAGGACCAATCCTCATAAGGCTATCAACCCATCTACATGTGCAGAGGGTCAGAAAAGTCCATGTAGTGGCCCTTATTTGCACAATGTGGACCAACAGGAAACTCTGTAGCATCCAAAGGGCAGGATGTGTGCCCTTTCCATACCCAATCCAGGCTCCAGCATGTAGCTTCATGGGCAGACCAAATGGGGAAAGGTCATGGGATGAGTGTGAACCTGCACCACATCCATAAGTGATGATACATGTTACTGGGAACCAGCAGAGGAGGCAGATGGTATGCAGCCTTGGTGACTGCATTAGTGACTATGTAACCCCCTCTGCCTAGACACAATTTCTGTCCTGGGACCCGGTCAGCCACTCTCTACTAACCCCCTGCCCTAGGAGCCTAAACAGTGTCAATTGTTGAAATTATGCTGGCACTCTGAGATATGTTTTTTCATCTGTCCTGCACCCTGCACAGACAGGGATCCACTTGAATGCCCATGTTCTTGACTAACTCTACCCACCCCTGTTTCTGCCTGCCCCAGCATGCAGATCCACACAAGCAGAGTGCAACAGGAGGAGCTGTGGATGTCATCTGGTGTGAATAGGCAATAGGGGACACAGAGCCACAGCTGCAGATAGTTACACCCAATTCATGTATATCCTGGCCACCTATGTGAATCAGCCCTTAGAGCTCATTTGGACAGACATTTTTCTTTTTTTTTCCCCTCTGGTCACCGACATCTGGGAACTCCCTTGGTCAGGACCTTCAGCTGCTCCTGCCCTGTCTGTGACCTTCCTACCTGGAGACCCTGTCCCTCCGACCCACCTGTGACACACCTGCAGGACACCCCCCCCGGATTGTGCCCACCAAGGCAGGGCTGCCTTCTGCTCCTCAACACTTCCTTACCTGAAATCTAATGTCCTGCAGGTGAAGGTGAAGACTGGAGATGATCAGGACCACAGAAGGGCAGGATCTGATGGTGGCTGTGGGGCTGCAGTGCAGTGTCATGCTCCCAGATGTCTGGGCTTTTGCATATTCTGATGCGGTAATGCCCCCAATCTGTGAGTGCTGACATGCAATGATGGATAGGGAAGGCATGTACACTCCCATTCGTGCCATACAGATGCCCATTGTATCTCACGATCCCATATGTGGAAGGCTATAGGTGCAGTACCCCCCAGCTGCCGCTGACAGGCATACCATTGCAGTCATACAGTTGCTGATGACTTTGACCTACCCCACCACCTTGGGCTCGCTCCTGAACTGCGTGGTGCGAGGTGTGGAGTCCTGTGCCTCAAGCCTCAGTGCCACCTGGCCAACTCATTTGGACATACTTGTCAGTATCATAAGCTGTTAGGAACAAAAATTACCACACACCCCCCCTTCCCCAATGATTTATTCTGGCAAGATCACAAATAAGACTGAACAAATTAATCAGTTTTTCTGAACATTGTATTTTACTCTTCCAAGAACCGATTGGGGGGCAGGATTTTAATTTTTTTTAATTGTAATGTGAGGTACTCTTGGACTTTTTCTAGGTAGTTACTTGAAAGCGGTGATCCTTTAATGTAAAGTGAAACATAGACAGTGGAATTTATATCCAGTGCCCATTTCTGACTTGCAGATTAAAGGATGTTCATGTCCTGGTGACAGGACTTTTTACAAGAGACTGAGAATGATGCCAGTCATCTAGCAGCTAGCAGATCCAGAGTATATTCTTTGTCCAAAGTGTAAACAAAACAGCCACTCAAGGGACCAGCTGCACAGTGATATATGGAAACCATCTACAGTCAAAAAGTCATGGCACACAAGCTGAAAGGTGAAACGTCAGGAATTTTCTGCTCCCTGTTGCTGTGGTGTTTTCTCACATCTTATGACAAACAAACTAAAGGAAATCTATTCAGCATATGTGGACTCTCTTATTTGATATGCAGGTGAGTGTCATGACTTTTTGACTGCAGATATATTCTTTTACCCAAGTTTTCCAGGTGACAGCACTTGGTGCTCTCGCTGCGCCATGTGCTACTGACATGACTTTTTTAAACTTCCTGCTTCACCTCCCCTTTCTTTCCTCTAAACTGCATCTCCTGTCACTGATCTAGATTACCTCCAATTCATGGTTTATTTAAAAATGGAGGAGACAGTTTATAGTGGCAATAAGGCCCTTTGACTCTGACCTTTTTTGAGGATACTGACTTGAGGGAGATTTAAAGACCTCGGCTAGCCTCCAGGACCTTAAACAAACCCTAATGACTCTGTGCTTATATTTCATGGATTTTTCAAATTTGGTGTATTCTTTTCTTGTGAATTACATTGATCCAATTTTAATCTTAATGTAGATGGATGTAATGAAAACAGGAAGTTTAATATGGGAACTAAATGAAATGTAAACAGAAATTTGTCAAACATGTAATGCCTAAATTCTCCCACAATGTCCCCAGTGATGCCAGGGTCTCTTTAGCCCTGCCCTTGGGTCATTTTCCATCAGGAAATGTCCTTGCCCTTAGGACATATTGCTTAAATATTCCCTGAGACAATAAACCAATAGCTTGGGGAGAAAGTACCAGAAATGAATTATTAATCAGGGTATATTTAGATCCGCACACAGTTCATGGATTGGGGACATGGCTGTGTGGAGGCATGCAACACATGCCCAAACTCTACCTGAATGAGGGTAAAGGGGATTAGATGGCAAATGGGACCCTAATTGGATAATTGAAACTGGTTAATTCTCCCTAGTTCAGCAATAGGCATGCCAATAGATGGCATCTGCCACAAGATCCCCTAGCCCGTTCTGGATTATGGATGTAGCTGGCCATGGAGTTATTCTGGACCCCACTTCATGGGGCAAGCAGGGAAGGGGTTTCAATCAGAGAGTGATGGCAGTTTGATTGTTCTTCGGGTGAGACCACATTAGTTTAAACTTTTACCACTGTGTCCCCTTCCTGTATGAAGAGAGTCACCCTGTCCCTCCTACAGTCCTGGCCATCAAAGTTTGTATTTCACCCATTTTTCTTGGTGTTCTCTTCATGTTGGCCTTCATGCAAGAGTGGATTGTTGCCCATACAGGTTTCCTTGACCTTTCCAGGTAGTTTCTTCTATAAATTCAACTGTTTTGCTGTCATTCAGTCTACAGTCCCCTGTATCTGTCTTCTGACCATGTGATCCTCTGCTCCAGCCAACTCCCCACTATTCACGAGTTTAAATCCACCTTAACTGCCCTGTCCAGTCTTCTGGCCAATGCACAGAGAAAGCCCATCATGGGCATAAAGGCATCCCTTGTAATTAGTGTATACAGAATAATTCTCAGCTGTGCCTACCATGGTGCTCAGTGACAGGTTTCACTATAATTGAAGAACTATCAATATTATGATTATGATGCCCTTAACTGGAACTAGTTATAACACTGGGAACTACTCTGTTAAATAGGCATCGAGTTGGCAGAATTTGCCATGAATACAATTGTGCAAATCTATACTGCAGCTCTACCTACAAATTCATCCTGTAGCAGTACCCAAATACTTATTCTGCCACAGTGAGCAAAATAAAAACTAGTAGCAACCACCACAAATTCATTCTGCAGCAGTGCTCAGAATGTCATCTTGCAGCAGTGATCACAAAGTTATCAAATGTGTATAGCAGAAATGTTTACAGAGCTACTGTATTTAACAGGTCTTTTACACAATTTTAACTTGCAGCTCTGCTCACAGCAGTGCCCACAAAGCAATTCAGGAACAGTGATTACAAATTTTACTGCAGCATCAACCCCAACAATCTTGTAGTAATGCCTTAAATCTTCCTGCAGCAGTGGGTGCTTACTCACCTGGTAAAGGTGATTGTGTTGGTTGACATCCACGGCACTCCAGACATTACCTCATGGGTTTTAGCCCACCTGATAGGCTAGTGATGCACATGACTCTAGGATCAAATTTCTAGTATATCCAGGTCCCAGAAACCCCTGCTCTCCAGTTTGAATCTTCCATAGCTGAAATCAAGGTTAGTAGAGTGCAAAGAAACAATGCAAAGGAAGACAAACAACGATAGTATGTGAAAAGATGCTAGTAACAACGTAATCTCAGTGGCCAACAGGCTGGATTTTATTATTCCTATTATTTACAATCTAATCTAAATCCCACAGGGATTGACTGTCAACTTTCAATGTAGCATATCCCCTCCTAAGCCTGGTGTTGATTGTATGGACCTTCAGACCCGGTCACTCTGAGCACTCTGTAGGGAGGGCCTTGGAGTGCCATGGATGTCAACCAACACAATCACCTTTACCAGGTGAGTAAACACCCAATGTGATTGGTTGAGCATCCATGGCACTCCATACATTACCTCATGGGTAGATAAGAAGCAGTGTAGTACCCAAGGGAGGGAGCAGAGTGGTCTATGAGTGAGAGGGTGAAGCTGCTAGGAGGATCTGGGTGGTGAAGGTGGGCTGTATGGCATGCAGGTGCTTGAGCCTGTAGTGTCTGGTGAATGTATGCAGGGAGCTCCATGTAGCCACCTTGCATATGTCCTCAGAGGACACATTAGCCCTCTCTGCCCAGGATGTTGCGACTGCCCTGGTGGAATGAGCCTTGATACCCTGAGGTGGTATCATTTGTTTTGCTAGGTAAGCTTCTTGAATGGTTCTCTTTAGCCATCCGACGATTGTGGACTTGGAAGCAGCCTTGCCTTGGCTTTGTCCCCTTGCGACGACAAACAATCTTTCTGTTTTATGGAGGGGCAGCATCCTGGTTATGTAGACGGAGAGGGCCAATCCGACATCCAGGTGATGCGGTACTGACTGACTGCCCTGTTGTGTGTCCACCGGGAATGTGGGTAGCTCGATGGGCTGTTCCCTGTGGAAGGCAGTGGACACCTTAGGTTGGAAAGCCAGGACTGTTCATAAATGGACTCCCTGAGGAGTGAAAACAGTATAGGGTTCTCTGCACAATAGTGCTCCTAGCTCTCCGATCCATCTGGCCGAACAGATGGCAACCAGGAAACACGTCTTGAGGCCAACCCAGAACAGGTCCACCTCACAAAGCGGCTCATAAGGAGCTGAACTGAGGGAGTCGACTACCAGTGGGAGATCCCATGGTGTGACGGTCGGTTGCATTTTTGGTCGGAGTATCTCCACAGCTTTTAGGAAGCACAGGGCATCGGGGTGTGCTCCTGGGCTGTATCCCCCGATGGTCCCCATGGTCGCCCCTATTGCAGATAGTTGTACTCTGAGAGAAGAGTGGGCCAGGTCCTTGTCTACTCCCTGTTGCAGGAACAGCAAGATGGTAGACATGTCTGTCTGCTCAGGTACCTTACCTCTTTCCCGACACCACTTTGAGAATATAGACCATTGTCTACCATAAGTGGAAGTGGTGGATGCCTGTCTAGACTGTAATATGGTAGAAATGACAGAGTCATGGTAGTCTGCCTCCATTAGTCTCCTCCTTTCAGGAGCCAGGCTGTGAGCTTCAGTGTCCATGGGGCTGGGTGGACTACGGGGCCCTGTGAGAGCATGTCCGCTCTGTGAGGCAATGTGAGGTTGGCTAAGGACATCTGGCGTACTGTGGCAAACCATGTCCTTCGTGGCCAGTAGGGGGCCACTAGTATGATGGTACAATGTGATGCCCAGATCTTGGCTAGTACCTGGGGAATTAGAGGGAGGGGTGGGAAGACGTATGCGTGTTCCCAAGACCATGGTTGTGATAGAGTGTCGGTTCCTTGGGAACGACCCTCCCTGAACCGTGAGTAAAAGTCCTTGACCTGTGTGTTCTCCAGTGTTGCCATGAGATCCATGGGTATGGGTCCCCATGTTCTCTGGATCATCTGGAAGAGATCGGGGTGTAACCGCCATTCTCCTGGGTGAACCTGTTGTCTGCTGAGCCAATCTGCGCCGCACGTTGAGTTTTCCTGCAAGGTGTACTGCACCTAGATGGCTGAGGTTGGTCTGAGCCCAATTGAGGACTGACGTCGCCTCCCTCAGCATGGCTCTGCTCCTGGTGCCGCCCTGTTTCATGATATAGGCCACTGTTACCTGATTGTCAGAGCATATCAGAACCGACTGGCCACGCATGAGGGGTTTGAAGGCTTCGAGAGCATGGAAGACGGCTCTCATCTCCAGGATGTTGATGGATAATTTGGATTCCATCGGTGACCATAGGCCCTGAGTTGTTAAGTCACCCAGGCATGCTCCCAGCCGGACAGGCTAGCGTCCGTCTCTATTGTGGCCTTGTAGGAGGCCTCCAGGGGGACCCCCCTGGTGAGGTTCGATTCTACCCTCCACCATGCTAGTGAGAGTCTCACTGATGGTGGTAGCGGGACAGTAACCTGCAGGTTGTCCTTGTTCGGTGCACCCTGAGTGAGGACGTATGACTGAAGCAGTCGCATATGCCACCTGGCCCAGGGTATAAGATCTATGCATGATGCCATGCACCCTAACAATTGGGTTATGTGTCCCATGGTTGTCTGATGGCGGGCTTTCATGTGATGGGCCAGTGCTATCAGGTTGATATCCCTTGTGTGAGATGGTTTTGCCCATCCCTGGGATGAGCTGATCAGCTCTCCCAGGTGCTCGATCTGCTGGGTGGGAACAAGATGGCTCTTTGCCCGGTTGACTACCCAGCCGTGTTCCTCAAGTGCCTGTAAGGCGGCCGCAGTGTCCTGTAGTGCCTGTTCCTTGGAATGTGCTCGAATGAGCCAGTCGTCCAAGCAGGGTATGATGTCTAGCCCCTGTTCCCTGAGCTTGGCCACGAGGACTATGGAGACGTTGGTGAATACTCTCGGTGCTGAGGTGAGACCGAAAGGTAAGGCCTGATACTGGTAATGGTGGCCCAAGATGTGGAATCGGAGGAACTGCCTGTGTCTTCGGATGATAGGGATGTGGAGATATGCATCCTTTAAGTCTATGGACATCAGGTAGTCGCCTACCCGGAGGCTGCGTAGAGTTGATCGTATGGTCTCCATTTTGAATCTGTGGCACACCACATGTTGGTTGAGGTGCTTTAGATCTAGAATGGGTCGGAGTTCTCCCAACTTCTTGGGCACGAGGAAGGAGACTGAGTAGACCCCTAGCTTCTGTTCGTGCATGGGGACGGGCTGGATGGCTTTGTTCTGTAGTAGTTCCAACAAGATACGTTGGACCTGATGTGGGGTCGTCTTTCTTTTGGCTATTGGGGAGGATACAAATCTGTGGGAGATTGGGGTGTGGGACAGCTCTATGGAGTACTCCCTTGCGACCACCTCTTGGACCCACCTGTCCAAGGTTGTTTTGAACCATTGGGGTGTGAATAATGACAGCCTTTGGCCCACCGGGGGTATGAACCCTGACTGCAAAAGGTCACGGGGACGTAGTCATTGCTGCTTCCCCCTGTATTCTCTACCTCTTCCCCTGAATTTCTGGCCACGGGCTCTGAAGGAGGACGGTTGGTAGGCTTGTGAGTATGGGCTACAGTAACTGTGGAATGTACCTCTGCCTCGAAAGGAGCTATTTTGAGGTGGTGTGTCCCTGCATGGTTGGTATAGCCTGTTCCCACCCTGAAACCTCTGCCTCAAGGAGGGGAGGTAGTTGTATCTGGTTTTGCTCTTAAGAAGGTCTCTTCCCTCCTCCTTTTGTTTTAGGTAGTCCTGTAGCCCCTCCCCAAACACATGCTTCCCCTTCATAGGTAAATTTTGCAATAGAGTCTTAGATTCATTGTTAGCATCCCGTAACTTCAGCCACAATGCTCTCCTGGCACAATTGGTGATAGCTGTGGCCCTGGCGTGTAGATGCAGGGTGTCTACTGCCATGTTGGCCAGGTATTTTGCCGCATCTAAGGTGCACTCTAAGAGCTCTGCCTCTCTGGACTTCGGGTTGGCTTGCTCTTGGAGTTCTTTGAGCCAGCAGATTTGTGCTCGAGCTGTATAGATGGCAGTCGTGGCTGCTTTTGCTGAGGTGCCCTCGATCTCGAATGCCCTCTTTAGCATGTCCTCCACTTTCTTATCCATTGGATCTTTGAGAGCTATTGTTCCACATGGTAAGACTGTCTTCTTACTGAGGGCCACCACTTGGGGGTCGATGGTTGGGGCTTTGCACCAGATATCAGATTTTTCCTCTTGAACCGGATACATTCTGTCCAGGTTCTTCCTGTTCGGCATTCTGCCTGGTTCTCTGGATTGCCACTCTTTGTTGAAAATGTCCTCAATAGCTGGGCATACTGGGAAGATCTCTGGGTTCAACACTTTCTGCTGTATCATGGCGTCGAGTTTGGATTCGGGCTTACTTTCCTCGATGTCGAATCCCATAGTGGTTTTGATAATCTTCATGAGACCTGGACCGTGTTGAATGAACACAACTTTGAGGTTAGTGACGGTGTAGTCTGAGATTCCATGTCCTCTTCGTCTGATTCTACCCCATCCTCTTCCTCTGGGCTGTCCTTGTCTTCTCCAGAGTCCGGGTGAGGGTTCTCTGGTACGGTATCCTCGTGATCCAGATGCTCCTCCGGTTGCCCTCCTGCCTTGTCTGGTTCCGGAAGCGCCGGTATTATTCTGTGTTGTGTGAGGGATTCAAGTTTTTTCCATTATTTTCAGCATGAAGTTCTGCTGGCTTTCCATCATTGTGACCGTGGCCTGCTGATTTTGAATCAGGAAGGAGCCAGGGTCCATCCATGTGGTGCTGCTGGGTCCTGGATTGCTGGGTCCCATGGTTGGAGTTTGCTCCATGGACAAGTCATTGTAGTCGAGTAGACAGGTGGAACAGAGGTGGCCTGGGGTTTGGGGTAAGAGAGTAGCATTGCAAGAAGAACATTTCTTGGCCTTGACCATCTGGTGAGAGAGAAGAAGGCAAGCCTGAGATTAGTGCTAGTGCAATGCACTGCAGGGATCCTTTTTCTTGTCCCTTATTGATTTTGTATCTAGGGCAAGCTTGGCCCATTGATTCTTTTGAGGGGGAATGGAAAGTCTGTGTCTTATTTCCTGGAGGCTATGACAGCATGCGGGGGTGCTGTGGGAGGGACCCCGCATGCGTGGTATGAGCCGGTTGTCTCTATTGGGAGGGACCTCCTGTATATTGATAGCGCATGGTTCGCTATAAGGAGGGATCCATGGCGCAGCGGAATTGATGGTCCTGACCAAAGGTAGTGTATTTTGACACCAGGGTCACTATGGGAGGGACCCAAGTGTAAGGAAAGAAAAAAGGACCTGTTTTGGCTGTGAAGCAATAGGGGGTCGCTGTGGGAGGGACCCTTCATGAATCTTGTCCTTTACTAGAAATATTCCCCTGTCTCCGGGGCTGAGAACAGAGTGGTGACACCTGGGGGTATCCAGATTCCCGCTGAGTAGCGTAGGGAATGACCCATGGTGCTGCCCCGCTTGGAGGAGCCTTGCAATGCAGAGCCAGATGAAGGGACTTCTCCCCAAGGGGTGTTCAGCTGTATGGAGCCTCACGGGGCACGCCAGTGGCTCCCGCCCCCTCTCCCCACTATGGAAACATGAACGTGAGCCAGAGGTCAGAGTCTGCTCCAAGAAAGTAGGCAGGCATGTGGAGAAGCTGAGCCCCAGAGGAGAATGCGCATGGCCCGAGCAGGCTGAAGGAGACACCATCCCTCCTTGTGGAGATGCGGTCAGCCCGCCCTCCCCGACGGAGGCCTCGGTCTCGCAAGGTCAGAGGACTGCATTCCCAGGCTGAGATAAAGAAAGGAGCAGCCTTGGGGAAGGTCTGGAGGCAGAAGGCAATTCGGGGACTCCAGGGGAGGGGCATGGAGCCACGTGGAACGGTAGGCCAGAAAGGCCTGCAGACACGCCAACGCACGGTCCAGAAGTGTGGACCCAATGGAGGCAGCCAGTGCTCAAAATCCAAGCAGCATGGAGCAGGAGGCATCTGTTCTGCTAGGGAAGGGGGTGAGATGTCGCCAGGAGAAGCCTCAGGGAGGCGGGGTTGTGGGGAAGCCCCGACTGGTGAGTTGCGGCAGGAAGGACCGGGGGGAGGACTGGGTAGGCCACGAGGCAGGCATGATGGCCCAAAATTTCCCCGTAGGCCAGAATGCCTGGGAAAGGGTCAATCTCCTCTAAATTATGGGAATGCAGTGATGCAACAACAAGAAAAAATAACATTTAAGCAGATGGACATGATTTTAAAAACGAATTAGAACACTTTCTTAAAAAACACACTATCGCAACATTTGCAAGATCCATATAACAGAAATTAAACTGTGCAACGATAACAAAACTTAGGTTGTCCCCCGTAAGGATAATACAGGGTGAGACACTGATTTAGACAGTTAGGAACATATTTATCTTTTGTATCTGCAGGGTTCAGAATCCCTTCGCTCCAACTGAACATATTTTCATACATAGCTCCATATTGAGCAAGTAAAAAACCACATCGCTGGCTTTTCACCCTGTAAGCTGCAATTGTGAAACCGTAATATCACAACGCAACATACACATTCAGATAATTATAAGAACAGAGGCCTACCTTTCTGTGTGGAGCAGACAGGGTTCCCTGGTGTGCTTGTTGCCTGATCAGATGCATGATTAGAAACTGGGGAGCAGGGGTTTCTGGGACCTGGATATACTAGAAATTTGATCCTAGAGTCATGTGCATCACTAGCCTATCAGGTGGGCTAAAACCCATGAGGTAATGTCTGGAGTGCCATGGATGCTCAACCAATCACAATGCTCCTTTTCATTCCACAGTAGTGCTCACTTTCCTGCACCAGTACTCATTGTCATCCTACAGCAGAACTCAAACATTTCATTACTGATGTGCCTACATGTTCTTCCTGCATTCGCATCCATAAAGTTGATCTGCAATAGTGCTGACAGTCATCCTGTAAATGTGCTGATAGTCATAGGGGAAGAGTACACAATGGGGGGTGAGATACTAACAACAACAAAAATGGAAAGGGACCTGGGAGTAGTCATATAGATGACTAAAAGGTGGGCAAGCAATGTGAGAGGGCAGTAAGGAGGGCTGGGGGGATACTGGGATGCATAGGGAGAGGCATCACCAGTAGAAAACAAGAAGTTGTTATCCCTCTGTACAGACAGCTGGTGAGACCCCATCTAGTGCAGTGTGCAGTTCTGGAATCCAATCTCCACAAGGACATAGACAAGATGGAAGCTATCCAGAGGAGGGAACTAAAAGGTGCAGGGTCTGCACCAGAAGACATATGAAGAGAGACTAAAGGAGCTTATATGTATAGCCTCGAGGAAAGGAGGGAGAGGGGGGACATGATAAAAACTTTCAAGTACCTCAAGGGAAGCAACAAAGTCCAAGAGGGTAGCATCTTTCAAAAAAAGAGGTGTGCAAGAACAAGGGGCACAATTTGAAGATGGAGGCAGCTCAGAGGTAATGTAAGTAAGTATTTTTTCACAGAGAGGGTTGTGGATGCATGGAACGGCCTTCAGGAGGAGGTTGTGGAGTCAAAAACAGTGGTTGAATTCAAGCATGCATGGGACAGCCATAAGGCAATTCTAGGGGGTGGGGTAGAAAGAAGTAGGCTGCTGGTTAACTAGGTTCTGCAGCTTATCCATTAGGTAGGGAAATGAGCAGACTGGGTGGGCCAAGCGGTCCTTATCTGCCATCAAATTCTATGTTTCTATGTTTCATCAGGCAGCAATACCCACAAGTTGTTGTACAAGAGAATCTACATTGTAATCCTGCGTAATACCAAATGTTCACATTTCTTGCTGAGAACTGTTCATAACACACTGCGATAGATTTATTTGAATTTATGTATAATCTATGTGTATTTATTGTATATTGCATGTTATCAATCTGTTTTTTGTTTTTTGATTGCTCAGTGCCATGAGCGCTGGAAAGACATTTTGAAAAGTCTCTTACATATCTTTACATTGATCTATAGTATGTCTGTCTGTCTGTCTGTCTGTCTATCTAGCTAGCTCTCTATCTATCTAGCTGTCTATCCTGCATTGATCACCTCAAAATGTTGTTTTGCAGATTCTGCAGCACAACTCATAAAGTCATCTTGCAGCTGTGCTCAAGACATCATATTATGGTAATACTCAAAAAGTCTCACACTCAGCAGTGCTCACAGTCATTCTGCAGCAGTGACAGGTTAAGAATATCTAAACTAAAATATAGCATCTCATGTGAAGAGAAGACTGGCATTTACATAATTTAAATCAGAGAGCTGGAGCCAAGGGACTTACTCAAGGACATCCAATGGCTGAGGTGGGATGCAAACCTATGATTTGTTCACTGATCTGTGCTCTAATTGTTAGTGCTAGTACATACTACACTCTGAACCCCCAACATTCAGTAGTGGTGTTCTCAAAGTCATCTTGAAGCAGTGACCAGACTGTCATCCTGTAGCTGATGCTTCTTCAAGAGAGGGTTTTCAGAAGAATATTTAGTAGAGAAGGCTACTATAGCCATGCTGAGTGCTCTTATTAGTGCTCAAGCTGTGCAAGCCTTTAGAAGTTCACCAGCAAACATCAAAGACATCACAGACGTCACTGGTTTCCCAATTCTCACAAGACTTACTGTGTGTGCTTCCAAGTTTTAGCTGTTGTTTTAAAGAGATAATGTTCTTAGAGGGAAATGAGACTTGCAACTGCTGCTTGACTGTAACCTCCAGCAAAATTCAGGTACCGTATTTCCCATTTTAATATTAGAAATATCTAATTGTTTCACAGGAGGATTATGGATGTACAAGTTTTATTTATTCCATTTCAGACAGTTTGGATAGTGTGGACTATCTGCATTAAAAATATTTACCTCCATTTTCAGTGAGGGGAACTTCATATTTTCATTATTTCTGCTGCTGCCCTATGACTAACGGGCATTATCAGGCATACACGTAGTACATAAATGAGATGTCTTCTGCAGTCCCTTTCATCTGACTGGCCTGGTTAGAGAGCCATCGCAGGCAATAGGACATCCCATTTACAACTCGGGTACTGCTCCTGGACTCTCCCTGCCCAGGGGCTGCACTTGATTGTAGGAATCACTCAATGTGAATATTTATATTTGTTTTTTGCTATTAATTCTTTAATAATTTTAAATAGAGAGTTCAGCATACAGTATCATGCAGTATTTGAAAAACTACAGTGACAAGATAGATAATTCACATAGTCCAAGAAAAACAACACTACAGCATATCTTAAGGAAATTACACAAATGGTGTGCTTTCTAATAAAACAAGTCACAGTAACCCCTCACTATAACGAATTGTTTGGGAGCCACTGACAGCTTTCATTATAGCAGCTTTTTTGTTAAAACAAGGAACTTACTGTAGCACTAGCATAACCTTCAAAAGCACTGTTCAAACTTATTTTATTGTTTTCCAAACCTTTATTATAATCAAACAAGTTAATAAGTATGCTGTTTGCTCTGAAATTTTACTTTTAGTTTAGTTCATGTCTGGCTATGTTAATGTATACTGTATAAATTTTCAGCAGCTCATTACTTGTCCTTCAACTGAAAGAATGATGTCAGCTTAGTTTGTGTTGTGCTTCTTTTTATGGCTAAGTCTCTGATATATGAAAACATGTTGTGGAGTTGTAGTACCTTTAGTGGGTCAGCATCCTGTGATTGCATCCCCAGTAGCCCCACTTCCAAGCCAACAATTGCCTGCTAGTATGAGGGCACAGTTATGATGACTTCTTCCTCCTTATCCTCTTCTTCAGTTTCTGCATCCTGTCTGTGATAGACCTGACAATCTCATTGTCAGTGAGCTGCTCATGTGTTGGGGTTGCATCAACTAAGCCTAGACAATTATCAATTGCATTTTTTGGGTGATTGTGGGGAATCAGATGCAACTGTTCTGCCAGGATCGCAATCTTGTTAATGTCATCAGGGTTATCATTAGGATCTTCATCTACCTGTAAAAGGTACCAAAGGTGGCATCCAAAGTAGAGCTCCAGCAATGGCTAATGGTAGCCTCTGTGGCATTTGCCCATACCTCACCAGACAAAATTGAGACATCCTTTAATATAATTTTTTTCAGATAGTCCATTACCTGTACACCATCAGTTGACACCAAGTCACTCAGTAAATGCTTCCTATAGTTTTTCTTTAAAGTTGCTATAATGTCACCACCGAGTGGTTGGATTCAGGAGGTTGTGTTCTTTGGCAGGAATACAGTTTTGATTCTACCATCCTCAGAGTGCAGCTCTGATTTAGCAGGATAAGCAGGGTACTGTTCAAGCAGAAGAATTGGTTGGAATGGCAATTTTAGTCTTTTATTGTATATTCTGACAGAGAGCAAAATGCTGTGAAAAAACAGTTTCTGAAAATTTCCCAAAGTCATCCAGGCATTTTGGCTGTTTGCATAGGTGATCAGGAGGGAGGACATGTTTGTGTGGTAAAAACAATGGGGGTTTTCACATTTCCTTATGATCAGTGATATTAGTTTGTTACCCTCTGATCATGATTTCCTTCAGTTTAGGCATGAAATCTGCTGCAGACACATCATCACGGGGTCACTTTTCTCTTGTGATACAGACACATCTATACTATGTCTGTACTGGAACCTCCATAACCACCTGGAGGATGACTTGAATTTGGCATCCAGGCCATGGATCTCTCAAGTACTGTAAACTGTTTGGCTTTTTGTTGAGCAATCAGACCTACATAGAAACATAGAATCTGTCAGCAGATAAGGACCATACGGCCCACCTAGTCTGCCCATTTCTCTACTCACTGCACCAGTCCCAGATCCTATTGGATCTGCATCTCTCCTGCTCTGCACAACTCCAGGGTACCCTTATGTCTATCCCATGCACTCTTGAACCCCTGTAATATTTTCACCAGCACCACTTCTGCTGGAAGGTTGTTCCATGGCTCCACCACAATTTCAGTGAAAAATTACTTCCTTACAGTACCCCTGAGCCTTCCACCCTTCATCCTCATATCATGCCCCCTTGTTCTTCTGCAGAGCTTTCTCTGAAATCATCTTTCCAGCTGTATTCTGCTTATTCCTCTAAGGTTCTTGAAAGTCTCTATCATATCGCCCTTCTCCCTTCTTTCCTCCAGTGAATAGATATTAAGGTCCTTAAAGTCTTTCCTTGTAGGGCTTCTGGTGCAATCTATGTACCATCTTCATTGTTCTTCTCTGGACTGCCTCTATTTTGTCAATGTCCTTCCAGAGATGTGGTCTCCAGAACTGGACAGAGTACTCCATCTGAGGCCTTACCAGTAATCTGTACAGTGGCATAACCACCTCTTTCCTCCTGCTTGTTATGCCCTTCCCTATGCACCTCAAAATTATCTTTGCTCTACCCACTGCCTTTTCACACTGTTTGGTCACATTCAGGTTGTCAGATATGACACCCCCAGGTCCCACTCCTGACTTGTGGTGGCCAGAATTTCCCCACCCATACTGTACTCCTTCCTTGGATTCCTGTGGCCCCAGTGCATGATCTTTTACTTTCTAGCATTGAAACTCAACTGCCAGACACCCGACCACTCCTCTAATAGGCTTAGACCCTATCTCATTTTTTCCACCCCTTCCGGTGTGTCCATTCTGTTGCAGATCTTAGTGTCATCTGAGAAGAGGCACACCTCTCTCTCCAGATGCTCTGCAATGCCACTAATGAAGACATTGAATAGGACTGGCCCCGGCACTGACCCTTGGGTCACCCCACTGGCCATCTCCCTCTCCTCAGATTTCATGCTATTTACCACCACCCTCTGAGTTCTGTCCCATAGCCAGTTCCCAACCCACTTTATCACCATAGGACCCACTCCCAGGCTCCCCAATTTACTTAGCAATCTCCTGTGTGGGACGGTGTGAAAGGCCTTGCTGAAATCCAGGTAGGCCACATCCACCACCCTCCCTGATCTAGCACTGTGGTTACCCAGTCAAACAAATCTATAAGATTCATCTGACAGGATCTTCCTGCCGAGAATCCATGCTGCTCATGGATCCTGTGCCCCACTATCCTCCAGTAATTTCGCAATCCTCTATTTAAATAAAGACTCCATTAGTTTCCTCAGTACTGAGGTCAGGCTTACAGGTCTGTAATTGCCTGCATCCTCTCTGCTTCCACTCTTGTGGAGAGGGACCACATCTGCCCTCCTCCAGTCCTCAGGCACCTCCCCCATCTCTGGTGATGCATTGAAAAGGGAAGCCAGTGGTTCTGCCAGCACTTTTATTTTTTATTTATTTAGTAAGTGCACTAGACAAATTCTGCCTATATTCAGGCATGACCCAGGGGAGGAGGATACAGATTAATGCCAACTGACCTTGAACCAGATTAAGCTGTTGATGGTAATTTTAGCGAATGGGGAGAAATTCCCCCACACCTCCCTGAGTTCCTTTAGTACTTTGGGGTGGATCCTATCTGGCCTCATTGCCTTATCTGCTTTTATTTTCCAGAGTTCTTCTAGGACTCTTTCCACTGTGAATGGGCTGGTGTCTACCTCCCTCCCCTGAATACCCCTTTTTAATGAGTCTCGGTCTCTCACCCTCCCCTTCCTTGGTGGATACTGAGCAAAAGTACTTGCTCAGTATCTCAGCCTTTTCTAGGTCATCCTCCACCCTTTTTCCTCTTTCCTTCTTCAGTACAATGATCCCATTTCTGGTCTTTTTCCTCTTGCTGATGTATCCAAATCAGGTCTTGTCACCTTTTTTAATAGTCTGCGATATACCTTCCTCTGTCTGTGCTTTGACCCTTTAAATTATTTTCCCAGATTCCCTCTGCTTCTCCAGATATTATTCTCTCTCCTCATCCTTTTGTGTTTGCTTACATCATCTGAAGGCTCTTTTCTTTTCCCTTACTTTCTCAGCCACTACCTTCGAGAACCATAATGGCTTTTTTTTTCTTTTACTCTTGCTATACATTCTGACACAATGACATGTTACTTCTCTTATTACTCTCTTGAGTCTAGACCACTGTTTTTCCACATCTCCCCCTGTACCTTGCACTGCTAGGGCTCTTTTGAAATTTCTACCCATCTCCTTAAAGTTAGCCTTCCTGAAATCTAGGAGCTTTATCCTTGTATGGCTTGCCTCCTCCACTGTGGTTACCTTAAACCATACTGTCCTGTGGTCACTGGTACCAAGGGGACTGCCCACCTCCACATCTGTGATCCTGTCCCTGTTTGTCAGGACCAGATCCAGTATAGCCTTCTCATGGGTTGGTTCTGCTACAAGCTGTCTTAAGTTTGCCCCATTCAGGGTAGTCATTAAGTCCCTGCCCCTTGCTGTACTTGCAGTCTGAGTGCTCCAGTCTATGTCAGGCAGGTTGAAGTTGCCCATTAGTTGCAGTTCCCCTTTGGGTGATATTTTGTGGATGGTTTACACAATAGCCACATCCAAGAGCAGGGTAATTCTTGATTCCCTACCAGGGGGATGCCTCAGACAGCTAGTGTTGGAACCAACTCAGGAGGGATCAATCTTAGACCTGGTAGAGTACTCTCAAACAGGGATGGAGAGAAGATCTCATATTTAGAAGTGGGTAGTCATCTGGGAACAAGCGACTTCCAAACAGTGTGGTTCACGATAAACACAGCCATAGACTCAAGCCATACAAAAGTGAGGGTTTTGGACTTTAGGAGTGCTGACTTTGGCAAAATGGGAGAGTGCCTCAGAAAAGCACTAGCAAATTGGCAAGAAGGAGAGGTGGAGGAACAATGGGGAAAAATCAAGACTGTCATCACAGAAACAACAAGCCTTTATGTGAAGCAAATAAACAAAGCAAAACAAAGGAAAAAAACACTTTGGCTCTCAAAAGAGGTGGCAAGGAAGGTTAGGGAGAAAAAGATAGCATTCAGGAAGTATAAGAAAACAAGGAGGAGCAGGACAGAGAACTGCACCAGTTAAAGCAGAGGGAAGTGGGGAATGCAGTCTGAATAGCAAAGGGCCAAACTGAGGAAAAGATAGCCAATTCAGTTAAGAAAGGGGATAAAACATTTTACAGGTACATTAGGGAGCATAGAAAGATCAAGGGAGGGATAGTGAAGCTTAATAAAGGAGAGGAGGGTGGGAAGAGGGTGACAGTGAAAAAGTAGGGATACTTAACGAACACTTCTGCTCAGTATTTGCAAAAGAAGAGGGGGAGGTACGTGAACCAGTCAACAGAAGCACTCTGGATAGGGGTCCATACCATTCCATTCACAGAAAAATGGTCCTGAAAGAGCTCTTGCATCTGAAGGTGGACAAAGCAATGGGGCCTGATGGGATTCACTCCAGAATTCTAAAAAAACTAAGGGAAGAACTAGTGACACCACTGACTACCCTTTTTAACAAGTCATGGGAGGATGGTGTGGCACCTGAGGGCTGGAGGAGAGTGAATATGATTCCCCTACACAAAAGTGAGAGCAAGGCAGAGGCAGAAAACTACAGACCTGTAAGTTTGACCTCAGTGATAGGGAAAATGATGGAATCACTTCTGAAAGAAAGAATTGTTGAGTACCTAGAGGCCAGTGAGGCACAGGACCCAAGGCAGCATGGATTCACTGTGAAAAGGTCATGTCAGACAAATCTAATTGATTTCTTTGACTGGGTGACCAAAGTAGTAGACCAGGGAGGGGCTGTGGACATGACCTACCTAGACTTTAGCAAGGCATTTGACTCAGTCCCACACAAAAGATTAATAAACAAGTTAGCCAGCGTGGGAGTGGGTCCTGAGGGATAACCTGGGTAAAAAATGGGCAGTGCAACAGAACGCAGAAGGTAATATTAAATGGCATCCACTTCGAAGAAAGGGAGGTTACTAGCAGGGTACCATAGGGCTTAGTCCTGGGACTGTTCCTCTTTTATGTCTTTATAAGTGACATTGTGGAGGTACTGTAAGGAAATGTATGCCTCTTTGCAGATGACAGAAAGATCTGCAACAGGGTTGATACACAAAGGGGGTGGAAAGAATGAGAAGGGACTTGGTAAGGTTGGAGGACTGGTCAAAAGTATGGCAGCTTAGATTCAGTGCAAAGATTTGCAAAGTAATGCACCTGGGAAACAAAAATCCCAAGGGAAGAGTACACCATGAGGGGAGGTTATTAACAACAACAAAAATGGAATGCCACCTGGAGGTAGTCATATCAGATGACCTAGCCGGCCCGTCGGCATAGCGGTGGGATTTCCGCTTGCGACGCCGGCGACCCGGGTTTGGAAATGGACCTGGATCGTCGGAGGCTGGCCGGAGGAGAATGGAGCATTGAGCATCCGATGGGCAGCTCTCCCACCAGGGGGAGAGTGTGGGCAGTCTTCGGCACGTTGGGGACCCCTGGTGGAGACCAGGAGTTCCACGCAGCCGACACTCAGCATGGATGAAGGCGGGGTGGACGCTGGCATCATTGCATGACCCCATCTCCCCTGGGAGAAAACCAGAAAAGGAGGAGGAGCTGCCCGCCGTCATGGATGAAGCTCGCCGCGGCTTCAATGTGCTTCCAGGCCAGGCCCCCGACCTAGCTCCATCGCCCGCGGCATATATGAAGGGGGTGCCATGGGCCCCACCGTGGGGGGTAAGCCACGGGGTATCAGGGGCGGTGGCCGATCTGGAAAGCAGAAGCCGGCGGCCCGTGACTGGGCAGAAGAATAGGGCGGCGGGCGGCTCCGGAGGAGTAAAAAGTTAAATATAAAAAAAAAAAAATATATCAGATGACCTAAAGGTATGCAAGCAACCTGAGAAGGCAGTAAGGAGGACTGGGGGATACTGTGATGCCTAGGGAGAGGCATCACCAGTAGAAAACAAGAAGTAGTTATCCCTCTGTACAGACAGTTGGTGAGACCCCATCTGGAGTACTGTATGCAGGTCTGGAGACCCCATCTCTGCAAGGACATAGACAGCATGGAGGCAGTCCAGAGGAGGGCAACTAAAATGGTGCAGGGTCTGCCTCATAAACCATATGAAGAGAGACTAAAAAAACTTAATATGTACTGTATACCCTTGAGAAAGGAGGGCGAGGGAGGACATGATAGAAACTTTCAAGTACTTCAATGGAATCAACAAAGTTCAAGAGGGTAGCATCTTTCAGAAAAAGAGATGTGCAAGAACATGGGGGCACAATTTGAAGATAGAGGGAGGATGGCTCAGGAGCACTGTGAGGAAGTATTTTTTCATGGAGAGGATGGTGGATGCATGTAACGGCCTTTCTGAGGAGGTTGTGGGGTCAAAAACAGTGGGGGAAATTTAAGAATGCATGGGACAGACATAAAACAATTATAGTGGGGGGTAGGAGGAAGTGGGCTGTTGGTTAAATAGGATCTGTAGCCTATGCAATAAGTAGGAAAATGGGCAGACTGGGTGGGCCAAGTGGTACACATCTGCTGTCAAAATCTATATTTCTATGTTTCTAAGAACTTTATCTGATTCCTCCCCCTGTCCTTTTTCCCACCTCCTCGGTGACCCACAGTGCCTCTGCTCCTTGTTGAAACCCTTGAGCCTCTGTTGCTTTAATCCCCTCCTTCACATATATAGCTACCCCTAACCTTCCATAAAAGTGTGTATCCTGGTTTAGCTATATCCTAGTCATGGTTCTGTAATAGCTACTATGTCCAGGTTTGCATCTTCCATTAATGCCATAAGGTATGGGAATTTGTTCCTAGACTGTGGGCATTTGTTTACATTACTTTCCAGCTTGTACACCCACCCTCCTCTTCGCTTTTTTTGGCCCTGTGACATTTTTGGGTTCCATCTTCTGTTCTCCCCACAATTGTATCTAATTTATTTATTGGATTTGATAGTGCCTTTGTACTAATTGGATTCTCCCTTATTTCATATATGTTATGTGGGGGGGGGTTATCCCCTTGTCTTCTTTTTCCTTCCCCTTGGCTAGTTTAAATGCTCATGGAGGATGGATTTGAACTTTTCAGTGAGGATACATTTGCCCCCCTTCCCGATAGACGTAGGCCAGTTGGTGAATACAATCCTTCATCCCTCCAGGAGAGATCCCAGTCCCCAATGAAGCCTCTGGACCACCAGAAACAATCAGCTACACCAGCAAAAAAACCCAAGCAGGTACCTTTCCAAAACAAGCCAAAAAGCAAACTACTACCAAGTGAAATCAGCAATACCCAGCAAAAGAAGCAATGAAATCAGCAATTAGCAGTTGCTTCCCTGAAATGAAACTGATTCCTTCCCCTTCTAGCCTCTCTTGAGAAGCCAAAAAGCAACCTGCTACCACCAATTTGACTTAGCCACACCTCCAGTTATCAAGTAGCTGAGGCCCCAAATTAGACAATTAGCACCCCTCCCCAAACTACAGGGCTAGACAAAAAAACAGTTCCTGCACTATAATGTTAATGGAGTAAAAAAAAATGCAAGCATAACAGTAGCCCAAGTGAAATCAGCAATAAGCAGTAAAAGAAGAAATAAAATCAGCAATGAGCAAGTGCTGCACTGAAATGAATCTGATTACTACGTCCAGACCACCAGAAACAGTCCTGACACTGGCACACCATTTATGTGCTGCTGGGTAAACCAAAGTTGGTTGGCTTTATCAATTTCACTGCCATCTGGGTGTCTAAGTGTTTTTTTCTGCCAGGCCATCAGTCTCACTACATTCATTGTCAAAATTCTTCAGGGACTCCTCTTGTTTGTGCCAAGTGCAGATTGTGGACTTTGAATAGCTGGTCTCACGTGCAATGTTATCTAAACTTTTGCCGCTTTTGAGATGGTCCAGAATAGTGAGCTTGTTCTGCACTGTATACCCTGACCTCTTTATTGTGCCTGTACTGCGGTGAGCTTCACTTGTTGGATTTTAAAGACTGTAACTTAATTAATTGCCATCTTATTACAATATTATTCTGTTACCAGGATTAACCTGACTGACACTGTCAATCAGCTGAGTGAATGAGACAGCTGATTGTCAGTCTCAGTTTGGGAGCCACTGACTGCATTTGTTATAGCTGGGAATTTGATATAGCTGAGTTCGCTAGAGCAAGGGGCAACTGAATTAAACAAAAAAACATATCTACAGGATATTAGCATTTAATCAGAAGTAGAATAAGGAATCTAGTGTGGTCAATAAAACATTAAAATCCACTTTGACATAAAATGTGTGTGCCACCTGACTCAGGCCCTCACGGTGCCCTTTCTGGGGGAAGGGAAGAGGGGATTGCATAAAATAGGATGAGAGCAGGAGATCCTGGTTAAAGCCTGGATACCTGTAGGTGCATTGTGGGCCAGGTTCCACCTTGATGAAGACTGTTTCTTAACTGATGATTTAAAGACAACCAGCCAATGCAAAAAGGCAGCACAGAAAGCTAACGGTAGAAAAAGCATGGTGATAATTTATTTATTTATTGAAACGTTTCACCAGGAAGGCACATTGAGAAACAGATTGCTCATCTCCTGTTGCAAACTGGGGAGAAGGGGTACAATAGGGATGAGACATTTTACTTTCAAGTTACAAAGATCAACATAGCATACACTTAATTAAGGTAGCTTTTGCAAACAGTGTTGCATTCATATGTAATTTGTGAGAGCAATTAATAAATGCAATGGTAATAAGTGAACAAATGCTATTGTGAAATAAGGGGTGAAGGAGAGGATGAGATGACAGATAGTGCAGAGTTGTGTTCCAGAGAGATCCCTTCAGGATGCAGGGAACCTTGCAAGGGGAGAGGGGGCTGGAGCATGGATTAGAGAGGGAGAGAAAGGGAGTAAGTGTGATTGACACCTAGGAGGGGAAATAAGGCCTGACCCAAAAAGAGAACCCTTCAGTGTGCGATAAACTCTGAAAGGAGGCAGGGAAGTTCAGGTGACTGTAAGCCCTCCTGCAGATAGGTGTTGTAGTTACAGAGGGATAGTGAGAGGGAGTGAGAAATAACACCTGGGAGGAGATGAGGCCTGATCCAAGGAACCCTCCACGATGCTGGGGACCCTGCAAGGGGACCCAGAAGGCCAAGAATAGATAGATGGGGGAAGAAAAGGTGGCAAGCCTTGTCTCTATAGGACTCCTTCAGGATGCTGAGAACCCTGCAAAGGGGAGTGTGAAGGCTAGGTAAAAAGGGGGGAGGAGAAAGTAGGGGAAGGGAGAAAGATATGACAACTATCACCTAGGAGGGGCTGGGGTGAGTAGAGGCAGTAGTCGATAGAGGCATTGGGTAACTTCCAAAGGTGGATGAGCTGCAAGAAGCAAGATGAAGGAAATTAAGGCGGGTCATGACAGGAACTGTTAGGTGCAAGGTAGTTGGAGAGGGTAGTGTTGATGGAATAGAGGGAGGAAGAGTGTTGGATTTGGGGAGGTAGAGAGTTCCATATTTTAGGATAACTGAGAGTATCCAGACTGGCTGGAGAGGTGGGGCAGTGGGGAGCAGTTAGTGTATGTGTGTCGGTAGATCTGAAGGAGTGGGAAGGAGGAGGGGGTATTATAAATGAAGGGTAGAGGTAGGAAGGGAGTTCACCCAGTCAGTGTTTAGTGGTGAATTTAGCGCAGTGTGAGAGGCATCTATTTGTAAGGGAGAGGAAGGAAAGGGCTCGATAGAGTTCACAGTGGTGGGTGTGAGAGGGAGCATCAAGGGCAAAGTGGCAGAAGGAGTCAAAGAGAGTGTCCAATCTGGCCAGAAAGGACTTTGAAGCAGCACCACAGACTATGTTACAGTAGTCAAAAATGGGGAGAATCATGTTCTGGACAAGCTCACGCCTAGCCACAGGAGGGATACAACCACTGTTCCTGAAAAAGGCACCAAGCTTGGAGTGCAGTTTTTCTGGATGGTGTCAATGTGTCCAGAGAAGTTGAGGTATTGGTCTAACCAAACCCCAAGGTATCTGAAGGAGGAGGTGTCCTCAAGTAATGTCTCATCAAGAGTGCAGAAAGTGGGCAGGGAGGGAAACCTAGAGAGTCTCTGCCTTGTGCCAAAGGTCAAGGAGACTGTCTTCTTGGCATTGAGGAATTATTGATGGTTTGCAAACCAGAGCTGGAGCTTGTTGAAGTCATGCTGCAAGTTGGATGTAACCTAAGCTGAGCATGAGTCAGATGCATACAGAACAGTAGCATCAGTGTACATGTGTATGATGAAGGAGGGGGAGAAGGCAGATGGCAGGTAATTTAGGAAGATGGAGAATAGAAGGGGGCCAAGCACGGAGCCCTAAGGGATGCCAGTGCAGACCAGGAGATGAGGTGAGATGGCATCTGCAATCTTAACTAATTGGGTTCTTCCAGTAAGGTAGGCCTTAAACCAGTTAGTGGCAGAAGGAGTTAGACGAGCAGATGAGAGGGAACCAAGGAGAAGGGAGTGGAAAACAGTGTCAAAAGCCTTGGCAAGGTTGACAGATATGGCTGAGGTGATTTTGCCATTGTCCATCCTGGAGAGGATGGAGTCAGTGAGCCGAAGTAGGGAGGTGGTGGTGGTAGAGTGTTTTTTCCTGAAACCAGATTAGAATGGGATGAAGAAGGAGGTATCAGATAGAAAGGAGGTGAGCTGAGATAGGACTAGATGTTCTTGTAGTTTGGTTAGGGTGGGGAGAAGCGAGATGGGGTGATAGTTGCCAGGGGATAAGGGGTCTCCACCTTTAGGTAGGAGGAGGACCACTGCATGCTTCCATATGGTAGGGACATCATTGGTTGAGAAGGAGAGACTTAAGATTAAGGAGGGGGGTAGGCAATGGTTGGGACTGAGAGAGAGAGGAGTTCAAGGTCAAGGTTATCTGGAAAAAATCCTTTTGAGGGGTTGATGGTGAGGAAGGCATTTAGAGTATCGGTGTGGGGGACTGAAAAGAATGAGAAGGAGGGTATGGGGAAATAGGAAGTAGAGCATTTTATTTGGGGGGATAGAGCGGGCAGACATGACATTTGAGGAAGGAGGAAGGGAGGGGTAGTTAGGGAAGGACTTCAGCAGTTTGGTTGTACAGGAGGTATAATAGGAGTTAAATTCTGCAACTCCAGCATGGGAGTCAGCTACAAGATTGCCATTTTTATTTAGCACTGAGGAAGCGGGTCGGGACTGAGGAGTAAAGAGGGCATGAACCACCTTCAAAAACTTGAAAGTGGAATTTATATTAGTGAGGAAAGCATTTTTGAAGTAATCAGATTTGGCTAGCCTTGTTGCCCTGGTACAGGCATTTCAGAGCTTACGGTAGTCCGTGAGGTTGCTAGGAAGCTGAGTGGATTTGTGGTGCTTCCAGGTACAGTCTCTGGCTCTAAGACAGGCTAAGAGTTCTGGAGTAATCCACAGTAGGTGGTTACCCCTAACCCTGGCTCGTTTGAGAGAGGCAAAAGCGTTCCAATTTGCAAGGATTATTTCTTTGAAGTAGGCTAGATCCTTATCAACTGAGAGGGAGGAGACTAAGGGAGACCAGCCAGAGAGAGCTAGGTTGTGCAAGAGAGTTTCAAGGTCTCGGGATTTGAAGGAGCAAAGTTTCAAGGTTCTATGCAGATATTTTGGTCTGTGGACTGTCCTGACAACAAATATTGGGTTGTGGTCACTGAGAACATCTGGGAGGATGCAAAGCTAATTACTGTGTGGGGGTGGGTGGTGAGAGCCCAGTCAATCAGGGAGTGATTTTGTGTCTTATGGTTAGGGTTGGTGGGTTCCAAGATCAAATGAGATAGGTTCAGGGCTCCAAGATCATTACATATTTTGGTTGTCTTGGGTGACTGCCAGTTTAAGTTAAGGTCACCTAAGATATATAGTTCACCAGAGTGAGAAAGGGCTGCAATGGAGGTTATGAGGTCAAGAGTATTAGAGGGTTGGACATTTGGGTAATAGTAAATGCCAGCTATAAAGATGGGGAGGGGAAAGGGCAGAGTTAAATGAATAGCCAGTTCATCATGGGATGCTGGGCTAGTGGATGAATAAATAATAGAATACTGGAGGGAGGTAAGAATGTACATGGCAACTCCACCACCTCTACTTACTCGGTCTTGCCTTAGGAGGGAATAGCAAAGAATGGAGACCGAGAGATCTGGGATCATGTTCTTTAGTCAAGTTTCTGTGATGATCAGTATGTCAGGGTTTAGAGTGGTCACCATGGTTTGTAGAAATTCTATTTTTTGCAACAAATTTCGTATATTCAGATGAAGAATTTTGAAACCCTTCGGGAGAACAGTGGGAGCAATAGAAGGGGCCGCGGTAGATAATGGAGCATTCAGGGCATGAGATGCAGATGGAGCAGGGTTGGGCTGGATAACTGTGCAAGACAGCAAGAGTAGAGCTAAGATGAGGAAGTGAATCTTCCTCATCTTGCTGTACAGGTCCTTAGTGAGGCCGCGCCTAGTGTATTGTGTCCAGTTCTGGAAACCACATTTCAAGAAAGACAGAGATTGTCTGGAGAACATTCAGAGGACAGCTACAAAGATGATTCATGGACTTCATCAAGAACCCCTTGAGTTAAGACTCAACCATCTCAAGGTGTATTCACTGGAAAGCAGGCGGGACAGGAGGGATATGACTGAGACATTAAAATACCTCAAAGAAATTAACTCAGTGCAAACTCAGGACCTTTTTAGAGAAAGGTCTTCTACATGAACAAGGGGGCACATCATGCACCTACAAGGAGGTAGATTCAAAACCAACATCTGGAAGTTTTTCTTCACTGAAATGATGGTGGAGCATTGGAACAGTCTGACCCCAAAAGTCATGGCAGCAAAGATAGTGAGAGAGTTCATGCTCACATGGGATAGGCACTGCAGCATCTTAGGAAAGAAAAAGACTTGGGTGGGGTAGCCCACACGGGCAGACTAGGTGGATCATACTGCCAGCACTTTCTTATTTTCTTATGTCACACAGACACCACCACTTGGCAGGTAGAAGTAGGCAAGGCACCACCCAGGTCTGTTAGGAATGAACCTGGGTACCAGCAGGGAGTAGAAGCTTGGCATTGTGAGAGAAGTGAATTACTATGGTTATCAAAAGGGGGGAGTGAACCAGGGCAGAGTCATCTTTATGGTGGTGTCACTGAGTCTTTGCTTCTGTCAGGTCCTTTATCTTCACCAGTGGGAGCTGTGACTTTGAGGAAGGGATGTCAAATTGTTTCATATGCCACCAGAGTGTCTTTAGCAAAGTGAGACATCCTAGACATGTTGACAGGGACTGTATCACTGCTAACCATTCAGAGAAGGTGAGAACATCAGGGGATCACCACATATGGAGAAGGAGCCTTAGGCTTTCACAGCCACTGTTAGGAGCCACTGCAGAGTGGTGAATTTAAGGGGTGAGGTTTCCTTAAGCAAGCCCAGGATGAAAAGTGTTTGTGAGAAAGGAAGAGACACAGCCAGAATTCCATAGCATTCAGCATTTATGTCAGTCCAAAACTGATGAATTTCTGGACAGTCACACATAATATGGTGGAGGTTTGCACCAGAGACACCACATCTCCAGCAGTTATCTTGTGCAAGAAAACCCAGGGATTTCATTTGGCACGGTATACAATACCACCAGTTAAAATTGGTTCTATGCGATATCGGCGACTCAAAAACAGCATTGACAAAAAGAGCAAGTACACATCACTGAAACTCAAACTGCAATGTGCACTACAGTGCCCGCCAGAAAAAGAAATGTTCATTGTGGGGGTGAACCTCAGTAACTTTTGATGTGGGGAGCTATGCCCACGGCACCCCCAACTTATGATAACAAACTCCAACAGGGGTGCATCTCAGGGAAGGAGAGAAACCTGAGGGGGGATGGAACTTGGATGGATGACACAAGATGGGAGGGGGGAAATGTTTGGGGCCCACTTGCTGGTGGGGGAAACAAGGTTTGGAGGGCAGGCTCAATGGGGTGAACAACAGTCAAACAAACAAAAAAAAATTATTTCCACTGCCAGGTCCTGAACCTGGGTCCGCCAACACAACAGGCAAAATGACTCTGACCACAGGACAAGAAGGCTGGCTCAGAAGTGGTCCACCAAACAAATGCCTACAAACTTTAAGCAAACCACTTGACTTACTCCCAAAAAAACCAAAATCGCTAAAGCTGTAATGTGCTGTTAAAAAACACATCACCATTTTCATCATTGCTATTCTTACCTTGCCCAAATTGGCTCACTCTAATTGACTCGCTGCATTCACAGGATATCGTAATGTTATTTTATATCAGGAGGTTATGAATATCTGAGCAGCTGTTATGCATCAGTCTCTAACATTTTTACCAGTCCACATCTGATATATGGCACTGTAAAGAGATCTGCCATTTTCTTTTAACTTTGATCAATGGGTCTGGGAGGGCATCTCTTATTGTTTTGTATATCATCCCCACTCTCCCTTTCTTCAATAAGCACCAGACTGATTGTGGTGTTGGGGGAGGGGCATCTTTAGGGGTCCGGCTTAAAAAGGATGGAAATGGATCCACTTTTAGTTTTGCAGTGATCATGCTGCAGAATTTTAGAAAGTGCCAGAAACCTGAGGTTGGCAGTGAGTACCAAATTTATAAGGTTGTAAAGGAGTCTAAGTGATTCTTCCCTTGGGCCATCAGATCTAGACAGAGTACATCCCCACTTTCTTCCATGAAGGCCAATAAATGGGTTGATTATCAATTGTTAAGTTGGGGTTGTTCCACAGTGGGGCCCAGGCAATGGGTGTTAGGGGAAGCATCACTATCCTCTCTAGCCTGGACCAGGATATAATTGAGGTGGATATTGTATGCCATAGTTTCAGTCAGTTTGGAGAGGGGCAAAGGGGAAAACCACAGAGGGGGCCCACCTATGACAGCTTCTTCTATGCTTACCCACAGTGTTGTTGCCACAGGAGAATGGAACCAATGACATATTTGTGTTGACCTGAGTGCTATATAATAAATGTAGACCCATGGTAGAGTCTAACCCCCTTTGACCAGTGAGAGTGAAGCCTAATTGTGTATTAGCGGGAGAGTCTCTTCTCATAGGAAACTGCCAAATATCCCAGCAAATTTGGCAAACCATGTCACTGGTGTTTCCATTGGAATGTGGGATCATAATAGAGGAGCATGACCAAGGAGACAATTTTTATGGAGACTGTTTTCCCCACCACAGAAAGCTTGAGGAGCCTCCACCTGTTGGTATCCTTCTTTAGATTGTCCAAAACAGGGGTGAGTTGGTCACACAGAGGTGAGCTATGTTTGCCTTCACTCTGATGCCCAAAGTATTTGATAAATTTTGGGGACCATTTGAGGCCTAGGGCTGTGACTTTATTTATTTATTTAGTTAAAATTTGGTAACTAGAAAAGGCACACTGAGTCAAGGCTCCTTTCCAAGTGCAACCCAGGGAAGGAGGAGATGGAGCAAAACAGCAGTAGACAATAGTAAAACAACATCTGAACAGACAGATGATGAGCAATGTGTTACAATCTGAATCTCTGCTCACCAGACTCTGGCACCTCATGCTCTGTGGCTCTTATTCCACTAGTGATTGTGCTCTCTTGTTTGTATTGTGCCTCATCACCCTCTGTCTTACTCTCTCCTCCCTCCACTCACCCCCTTCCCACCCCCCTTTTCTCCATCAATATTCACTCTCATGATAACTTCCCTGCTTGGTCTCTCCCTCCTTCCCCTCTCTCCCCTCTCTCTCTCTCTCTTTCTTTCTCTCTCTCTCTCTCTCTCTCTCTCTCTCTCTCTCACCACCTTCTCTCACCTTACCACACACTCTCACATGCACCATCCCCAGCTCCTCAGCTCCAGAGCTGTAATGCAATGTGACAATGCTCCTCATGGGCTGCTCTATCCCCATGCTCCATTCACTAACCACTCTCTTCCTATCCTACATTTTCCTCTCTCTCATATACTTCCTTATACCATACAGCACTTAGTATTAAACCCTTAATGAAGCTCATAAGAAACTCTTAACTGTTTTCAATGTTTTTGCTACTTCCAGTACTGATAATTCAGCTATGTCTGTATTTGTACTGTGAATTCAGTTATGTACTGATATTTCAACTAGATCTTTATTTGTACTGTGAATTCAATTATGTCTGTTATTTGTACTGTATGACGGATGTGGACCCTTAGTAAAATAGTTCTTACTCAAAGGTTGTTTCTGAAATTCCAATAAACAAATAAATAAAACAATAGTAGAATAAATAAAGAGAATTTGCATGTTCCACAATTAAACAAAGTGCAGTGAACTTCAGCAGTGCTGAGAATCATGACCAAAAATGTGTGTAGGTTAAATCAGGACTTATGGGTAACCAGAAGAAGGGTAGCAGGAGCAAGTGTGGGGGGGCAGAATTCCAGTAGGCAACTGAAGTAGTTAAAGGATGGGGAGAAATAGAGGGAGGAGGGGAGTTTGTTCTAGAGAAAGGGAAGCATATAGGAGAATGCATATTGTCCAGCAAAGGAGCATGGGCGAGGAATGGCAAAAGTGAAATTGGCCCTACAGTGGAGGAAGCAGAAGGCAGGGGGAATTTGGGATAGGATTGAGGAGAGGTAGGAAGGAAGAGTGTTAAACAAGTATTTGGAGATAAACGTGCAATGAGCCTGTCGGCAAGAGGGCAGAGGCAGGATGGAAAGGGAGGAGTAAAACAACAATGATGTGTGCATGGAGGAGAGTTAGATGCAAAATGGTAGAAGGAGTTGATGAAGGTATCCAGTCTGGTGAGGGAAGTGGAAGGGGCAGAGCCGGGGAGCATCATTTTGGTACTCGGTTCCCTGTGGACATGTGGAGATAGGCAGTCTTTGTAATGATAGATGGCACCAAGCTTGGGATGGAGCTTGGCATGGGTGGCATCAATGTGGGTGAAATGTCAAGCTTACTGTCAAGCCAAGCTCCCAGGTACTCAAAGGACTGAACTACTTCAAGTGCAGTGTCATCCAGAGTGGTGATGATGGGGGAAGGGGGAGTCAGTGAGCCTGGCTAGCTTCTGACTGGTACCAAAGATCATGGAGTGTTAACTCTAAGTTGGTTAGAATGGAACCAGTGGAGGACATTGCTGAAGTCCTGCTGGGGCAGGTTTTCTACAGCTACAAAGGAAGGAACAAAGGTAAAGATGACTGTGCCATCTGCATGCATGGAGAGGAGGTCATTGAAGAAGACTGAAAAAAGGAGGGGTCCAAGGATGGAGCCCTGTGAAACCAGATTGGACAGGAAGGCAAGGTGACAGGGAACCACCAACCTGTATCAATTGTAGATGGTTGGTTAGGTAAGAGTTGAACCAAGAAACAGTTGGAGCAGAGAGGCCAGAATTTCTCAGCTTGTCTACTAGAAGCAGGTGGGACACAGAGATGAAGGCTCTGGCCAGATCAACAAAATTTGCTGCAGTGATGGGCCCCTGATCCATCCTGGAGTAGATGGCATCAGTGACAAGCAGCATGGATAGGACTGTGGAATGGTGTTTCTGGAAGCCAGACTGTAAAGGTTATAGGAAGCTAGTAGATGAGAAGCAATTGAGGATTCTGGTGTGGATCAGATTCTCTTGCTGTTTCAAGAGTGAGGGGAGGAGGGAGAAGGGATGATAGTTACCAGGAGAAGATGGGTCACCCCCTTTGTGAAAAGGAATAACTCTGGCCATCTTCTTAAGACTGGGTAACAGTGCAGATAGTGAAGGAAAGGTTTAGCAGATAAGTAAGGGGAGCTGCACTAGCAGGAGCTGAGAGGTGCAGCAACTTAGGGTCAAGATCATCAAGACTGGACTTTGACGGGTTGAGGGAGGCAAGAGCAAATAGGATTTCATGGACAGTGACAGGGGAAGTGGTAACCTGGAGGGGAAAGGGGGGAAGGGAGGAGTAGAGGGAGGGGGAGTTAGTAGTAGAGGAGGGTGGAAGGGCACAGGATTTGAAGAACTTGTGAAAGAGAGCCACAACAGAGGCAAGGTCAGACACAGGTGAACCATTTTCTAGAAGAATGGTGGGGGGAGGGAGCTGATGGGGAAGGGGGTCATAAAGGGAGTGTAATCTTCCAAAATTTAGATAAGAAATTTAGGCTTGACTGGAGGTTGGCTTTGAAATACTTTAATTTAGCTGACCAGACACCCTTAGTGCAATTGTTCCTCAGAGCTCTGTAGAAGATGTGGTCAGTGGAGGAACACAATAACTTGTAATGGGCCCAAGCACAGTCCTCAGACTTACACAAGTCTATGATATCAGAGGTAAACCAGGGATTGTCAGATGTTTTTACTCTGAGTTTCCTGAGGAGGGCATGCTTGTCCCAAACAGCAGAAAATTTGTAATGAAAAAGTGCAAGGGCAGCATCAATATCTGAGGCAGTGAGGATGTCAGACCAATTGGTAGCAGTAAGGTCACTTAGTAGAATGAAGATGTTTAGTGACAGGAGAGACATAACCCAGACATTTTTAGGTAGCGATGTGGGGTCATCATATTTTTCAGACACAAAAGGTCATACAGTGGTGACTAAAGGCATCTAGCAAAATACCAGCAGCTACGATGCGGTGGGGGTGGAAGGTTAGGACCCAGTCCAATAGGGAATGGTTAGCAGAGTGGGGACTGAGCCGGATGGGTTTTGAAATAACCTGTGCCAAATTAAGTAACTCAATGTTGTGAATGGTAGGTCTGGGAGATGGGCAAATCCAACTGATGCTGAAGTCCCCATGGAGGATGAGTTTCCAGTGGAGAAAAAAGAGGCAATGGTGGAAAGAGAGTCTACCAGGGAGAAGTGAGAAATCTTAGGAGAGGCATAAAGAACTCCAATAAAAATGGTTACTGAGAAGGGGATGGAGAGTTTGACTAAAAGATACTTGAGGGAGGATGGAATAGCCTTCATGCTGGCCACAGTGCTGTTATGTCAGACTCTGGCAAATGTAAATGGCCACCCCTGAGCCACATTTACCCCAAATCTGCCCGAAAAGATGGCAATTAGGAAGTAACAGGTTATGGTCGTGAATCCCGGAAAATATTTTTTCCAGTTTTCCGACCTGATCCTGGGCAGCATGGGTGCAATGACATCTACAGTGACCCCATGCATGCTTCTGCATGCAGCGTATCCAACATCCACCACTCCTCACTTTCATGTTCTGACTCCTGATGTCCCACCCCCAGCTACCACTAGGAGCCAGGCATACGCTGGATGCCATGCCACCTCCTCCCCAGAGAAGGAGAGCAGTTCCATGGATGTTCAAGCCTTCTCCCCCTCCCTCCCAGCCAACCCTCTGACGCCCTGAGTTCACTCCTGATCACCAGTCATTGGTGCCACAAGCTATAGCAATAACACTGAACAGGCAGGCTGGCTTCTCATGCAATTTTTACAGTTCCGTTCCCAGTGAATCCAACCTTAGAACTACTATAACAGTCTTTTCCTTTCTCCTCCATGGCAGGTCGTGTTTATGGCTTTGGCAAATTTTATGGATACGTCTTCCACAATATTATCACAAAATTCAACAATTTTAACAAAGACTTCTGGAATCTGGCTTTAAGTACTGATGTTATTTTGCAATTTTGGCAGCTTATAAAACTTAAACAAGAGATTAAAACATTGACAAAAATAGCTTCTTTTCTAAGATCTTTTAATCTGCCAAACTTACTGGCATTGACTGTAACAGTCAGTTTTAGTGGTATTATTTATTCATTTATTAACTGATTGATTGAACTAAACAGTTTTACCAGGAAAGACATACTAGGCTCGTATCAGCTTGTTTCCAGATTATGCTGTAATGATAAAATCCCTCAATATGTGTTTCAGAGTATATTTATTTTCTTTTAGTTACTGTTATGGTTGTAAAGCACTCTGAGTCCCTGGAACATAATGCTTTCAAAATAGAATTGCCTTGTTTTGTTCATTGCCTTCTCTAATTTTAAAGTTACAGGGGTTTATAGTGTTATACTTTACATACTTGAAACACTTAATTTTAAAATGTCTGACCACTTTGCTACTTATAACTCAGTCAGCTTTAAAGTTAGAGACTTGGAGCTGGCCTAAGCATGCGTGCAATGACATCTAGGGTGATGCTGCCTCACCTGCTTCCATGCTGGTGCCCTAGATCCAGGAATGGACTCTGGTTGCTGGGATTCAGCTTGGGGGGAGAGGACTGAGACTACCAAGGACTGCTCTCCTCTCCCATGGTGGGGTCGCAAGTGTCGGCCTTTGCCAGTGGGATGAGGCCCGGGTGTAGTCCGAGCTCTAACCAATTTCAGTGGGAGGGGCTATACTTCCACAGTGCATGTATGCCTCCATGCACACACATACTGATGTGCTGCTGCAGCCAGGGGAATAGTGAGGAAAATGGAAAATTGAGGCAGGCAGAAATAATGAAGCCCCACCTGCTCTCCCTCAGTCTACACCACCACTGGATCATTGGGGCACTTCTAGAGTATGTACCAGAACAGGACATCCCTGCCTCCTCAGGCCCTACAGTGGGGAGGCAATTGACAGGGGATTAAAGCACAGGGACTGAAGGTAGAGGTAGCTAGTCATTGGAAGTGGAGATGGGGCTGAGCAGCCAGCGTGCCCAACTCCAAGAAGTAAGAAGAATTGTAAAAAGAAAAAGCTAGAGTCATAACCAATGGCACATGCATCTATGTTATTTTAACTTAACTCTTTGTACACTTAAGCAATAATGAATGACGGGGGCTACGTTAATGTCCTGTTAATCACCCCCAGGTGTCATTATTGCTATTATTATAATTGGGTTACAAGTTACTGTAGTTTGAAAAATGTTTTTAATATTTTTTGCTTATTTTTGTGTGAAATGAACATAAAATAGTCCCTCCGCCATGGTAAATTGCATAGGATTTGGTTTGTTTGCTGTGATCAGTGTCACTGTCTCAGTGTTTTTTTTTTTTCTGGCAGATGAAAGATTTTACAAATGTGAGGAACTGTCTAAAGGCTAGTGCACTGAATGCTGATTGCAAAGCAAATCCGTTTCTGACAAGAGGCCAACACATATTATTATTTCAATATATGTACATGCATTGTGTTACTTCTGCACCTAATGGGTACAATTAGAAAAGTAAAGTAAAAGGTTACAACATAATTATCTAATTAATTTATTTTTCTGAGACTATACACTACTGCCACATTCTGAGACTATGCGCCACTGCCACATTCCGAGACTGTGCACCACCACCATATTCCAAGACTGTGCACCACTGCCACATTGCAAGATTGTGTGCCACCACCACATTCTGAGATTCTGCACCACTGCTACATTTTGAGATTGTGCACCACCGCCACATTCTGAGATTGTGGGCCACTGCCACATTCCAAGATTGTGTGCCACCACCACATTCTGTAATTGTGCATTACACCCACATTCTGAGATTGTGTACCTCAGTCACATTCTGAAATTGTGCATCACATCGACATTCAGAAATTCAGCATCACTGCCACATTCTGAAATTGAGCATCACCGCCATATTCCGAAAATATGCTTCCCTACTACGTTCTGAAACTGTGTCATTATTGCATTCCACAATTGCAGAATTCATTGAAACTGGCTTTTTTTGAACAGGCTGTGAATTGTGGGTACAAAATGACTTGTAATTTTTAAAAAAAGTATTTATTTATTTAATCTAGGATTACAAGTACCTGTGGGTGCTAAGCAGCTCGTTTACAAAGGTTCCACATCAATGGGGGGGGGGGTAAAGATCCATAATGGAAAACAGACTGGTTTCACAAACAATTAAGCAATTTGTATTACAAAATACAGAATAAGAGAACAGCAAATAAATACTCATTATTTTAGCACATGATTCAAGGCAGGGAGTGAGAAGAGGAGGGAATTAGGAGGGGAGCCAGATCAAGGAAGGGGAGAGCAACCAGGTGGCATTGTCAAGTAGCAGCAAGGATGTAAGGGACAAAAAGCAAGGAAGACAGTGGGGGGGAAGAGGGAAGATGGGAGGGCAGGAAAGGAGAGGAGAGTGAGAGGGCAAGACAAGTAGAGAGAACAGTGGAAGAACAGTGTGGGGGGGGTAAGGTCCCAGGAAGAGGGACAAGGATGTTGAGTGGTGCAGTCACAGGAGTTCTCAGTTAGGATGTACTGACGAAGTCTGAGTTTGAATTCACCAAGACTAGTAAGGTTAGCCAAACCATTGTGGAGGCTATTTAACCAGCATGGTGCTTTGATACAAAAGGAGTGTTGGTATTGGGCAGTCCAGCACATTGGGGCTAGTAGGAGTGCGGAAGATGAGGTGCACGTATGTTGGGTCTTGGGGGATTTGTGAAGTAAGCATCCTAATCCCGAAGGTGTGAGTCCAAGGAGAATCTATTTGGCAAGTAAGCAGGTATGGTAATTCTCCCATGCAAGTTGAGCCACCCAGCCTGCATACAGACATCGCAGGTGTGGGTGAGGCGTGGCGCAACAATTAGAAGTCTATAGGCCTTGTTTAGTGCCACAGTGAGCCTTTTGAGTGCAGTGGTGGAAGCAGTTCCATAAATGACAAGGCCATAGTCGATTAAGGAGAGCACTGAGCTGTGGACAGCAAGATTTAGGGCTTCAGGCATTAAGAGACTTTCTCAGTCAATAGAGGAGCCCAGTCCTGGTATTGACGGCACTGGCAACATTTTCAAGTACCTTAGAGATCTCATTTTGACACAGTGCTAATTGAGGATCTACTAATCCAAATTCTGGATTTAGTGATGCCAGCAGTTGTGGCTGGATTCCCTCTTTAAGGACCCCTAAATTCTTTACTTCAAGTGCCATTAGAATTGGTGTGTATTCCCTCAAGGCTTATCTAAATCATGTCAGTGAAAACCGTAAATTACTTTGTTGTGTGATCAGATCCAGCAGGTATATTTATCTAACATTAATGTAAGGTTCCTGGAACTTTGTCAGCCAATCAGATTATGTTTTCATTCCTACCTTTATAATAATTACATATAAGGAACTGTTATTTAAGCTGTTCAAATGTACAGAAATGAGGACAAGTTATTTTAAAATTAGATTGAAATAATTGCCAATTAAAATTTGCTGACATTTTTGGCCACCGTTAACGCAGCTCCCTTTATAGCTAGGGAACTGAAACCTGGTGCAGTTATACACCTGATAAGAAACTTCAAATGTTGCACAATTTTGGGGAGTTTAGAAAAGTGGTTTTAAAATTTTATGGAAATAACTGAAATTTAAATTGTTGGGAATTTCATAGAATCTTAGTGCAAATTCAGATAAATTATATGTAAGCAGAATCCTAATTCTACATGTGTTCCACCAGTGGAATTTTAAATTCTCAACAGCTATAATCCATGGTCAACCCCTGGAAGAAGGCGAACAAGTTGGTTAAGTAAGACTGGCTCCTCATACAGCCATACTGAAACGGGGGTAGAACCTTGGTCTCATCCAAGTGCTCCATCATTCTGTCATTGATAATGGCTTCTAGGACCTTACATAGAAGAGATATCAGGCTGACCAGCCTGAATTATCAAGGTCCAGTCTTGCCTTTTCTTAAAGAAGGTGACCACATTGATCACTTTCAAGTCCTCTGACACCACACCTGCCTAGACAGACTCCTGAAAAAATACTTCAGAAGGCACCGCCTCTTGTTCCCTTAGTTTCACTAAGATTCTTGGGTGTATCCTAGTTGCCTCTTTGGAGTTACCTGGCTGATATTCATAATATAGTCAGCTACCATGGTACATGTGTTGTCCTTAGGCTGAACCATGGCAACTCCTGATGCCATGGGCCCTCCCATTGAGCAACCTCTCTCTTCTGTGGCTCTGGGACCCTGTGTTAAACACCAAAGTGAAGTATTGGTTCAGCAACTGAATATTGTTTTGAAGTATTTGCCTGTTAGTTGATATATTGTCAATTAACTGTACTATGTTGCTATATATTGCCTAAAATCAACCTTCTAATCAACCATGATGTTACTGTTCTATATTGTAAACTTGCTTTTTGCCTGGCTGGGCTTCTAACTGGGGGCCATGACCCTAATTTGTCACTAATTGCATCAATGTATGTCTCTATTGATTCTACCTGTACTAATTGTTATGTGTAACATCTTTGACAGTACTGTATTGTACTATTTTGATATGTATAATGCTTTGACTGTACTATGTGTACCACAGAACATAGAAACATACTTTAGAAGCTGATGGCAGATAAGGGTCACATGGCCCATCCAGTCTGCCCTTTTTTTCTTTCATTGCTTACACTGTAGACCACACCAGGCCTAAAGCACTTTCTCTGCCATTCCCTCACCAATCTTTTATAACTCCTTTGTACTTATCCAGGTTTTATTGAATCCAGCCACTATTTTTACCCCCACAGCCTCCACTGAAAACCTATTCCAAGCATCCACCTCCCTTTCATTGAAAAAGTATTTCCTCACATCTCTCCCAAACTTACTCACCTCCAGCTTCATATCAAGGTCCTTGTTCTGGATCACCCTTTCCTCTGAAATATACCTTCCACTTGTACCTTATTCACCCCTGTGAGGTATTTAAAGGTTTCGATCCTATCCCCCCACTCCTCCACTCCTCCAAGGTGTACATATTTAATTCCTTTAGCCTCTCCTCATAGAACATTTGATGTAGACACTGTTTCATCTTAGTGGCCCTCTTTTGGATGGCATCCATCCTGTCTATGTCCTTCCTGAGATGTGGTCTCCAAAACTGGACACAGTACTCATTGAAACATAGAAACATAGAAGTTGAGGGCAGATAAAGCCAGCAAGGCCCATCCAGACTGCCCATTTCTTTTTCTACCTTATGAATGTGCCATTGGCCTTTGCTCTGTCAATGGCCTATCTATTCATACTCATCTGTATTGCTCCCTTATGCCTATCCCATGCCTGTTTGAAGCCCTGCACTGTATTCATATCCACCACTTCCTGAGGTAGGCCGTTTCATGCATCCACCACCCTTTCTGTGAAAAAGAACTTCCTCAATTACCCCTTAATCGGCCTCCCTCTAATCTCATGTTGTGTCCTCCTGTCCTGCTATTTTTCTTATATTGAAACATGTTAGACCCTTTCACCTTGTTAATGCCCTTAAGGTGTTTGAATGTTTTGATCATATCTCCTCTCTACCTCCTTTGCTCTAGTGTATAAATATTGAGCCCCATTAATCTGTCCTCATATGTTTTCTGATGCAGTCCCTGCAACATTTTGTTTGCCCTTCTCTGGACTGCTTCAATTTGATTAATGTCCTTGTGAAGGTGTGGCCTCCAGTACTACACTCAGTACTCCAGATGGGGCCTAACCAGTGTCTTCTAAAGAGGGATTATTACCTCCCTCTTCTGACTTGTGATACCCCTACTAATACACCCCAACATCCCCCTAGGCTTACCTACAGCTTTAGTGGTCTGCTTGGATATTTTCAAGTCATTGGTGATGATGATGCCCAAGTCTCTCTCTTCCCTTGTGACTGCTAGCAACTCTCCTCCCAGACTATAGGTGACTTCAGGGTTTCTCTTCCCTATGTGCATGATCTTGCACTTCTTTGCGTTAAACCCCAGTTGCCACTCTTCCGACCACTTTGCTAGTTTATCCAGCTCTCTTCTCATTCTTCCCATCCCATCTGGATCATCTACTCTGATGTAGATCTTGGTGTCATTTGCAAACAGACAAACCTTACCCTCCAGTCCAATCTGCAATGTCACTGATGAAGATATTGAAGAGGACTGGCCCCTGGACTGATCCCTGAGGTACCCCACTTGTAGCTTGCATCTCTTCCAGCTGTATACCGTTTACCACCACTCTCTGTTTTCTGCCCATCAACCAGTTTGCCACCCAGTTGACCAAATTCTGACCCACCCTGAGCCTACCCAGCTTATTAATCAATCTTCTCTGTGGAACAGTATGAAAAGCTTTGCTGAAGTCAAGGTAGGCAACATCAACTGCTCCCCCTGGGTCCACCACTCTGGTTACCCAGTCAAAGAAATCTATGACATTAGTTTGGCAGGGCCTTCCTTTTGTAAACCCATGCTGTCTTGGATACTGTGCTCCTATGGATTCTAGGTGTTGCACTATCCTTTCCTTAAGGAGTGCCTCCATAATCTTGCCCACTACCGAGGTTAAACTGACTGGTCTGTTGTTCTCTGCCTCCTCCCTGCTACCACTCTTGTGAAGTGGGATCACATGAGCCCTTCTCCAGTCTTCTGGGATCTCTCTTGTGCTCAGAGACTCACTAAACAGTTCTGATAATGGCTCTGATACTTCCACTCTTAGCTCCTTTAGTACCCAGGGATGTATGCCATCAGGTCCCATTGCCTTGTCCACCCTGAGCTTATCAAGCTTTTGTAGGACCCTTTCTTTTGTGAAGGGACTAGTGCACACCTCCCTCCCTCCTGTGTCCGTGGTGCTGAGCTGTGGCCCTGCCCTACCTTCTCTTCAGTAAATACTAAGCAGAAGTATCTATTTAGGATAGATGCTTTTACATGGTCCTCCTCCTCACATGCCCCCTTATCCCCTTTGATCTTAGCAATCCCCCCTCTGAACTTTCTCCTTTCACTAATGTATCTATAGAAAGTCTTGTCACCTTCTTTTACTGTTTGTGCTAGTGTTTCCTCAGTTTGGGACTTTGCCTGCCTTACTACTTTCCCTGCTTCCCTTATGGAAGTTTGGTATGCCTCTCTATCTTCATCCTGCTGCATTCCATTATATTTTCTGAAGGCCAGCCTTTTGGCTCTGATCCTTTCTGCTACTGTTTTTGAGAACCAAAGTGGTTTCCTTCTTCTTTTGCACTTCCTTTTCTCTCTAACGCAAAGGGATATTGCTTCAAGTATTGCATCCTTAATGTTTGCCCACTTTGCCTGTACCCCCTCACCTGTATTTCTTTTTGCCAGGGCTAGCTTAACTCTGTTGGCCATCTTATCAAAGTCAGCTCCTCTGAAATCCCATATTTTTGCCTTGGAATGGGATGATTTCATTCTAGTGGCCAAACTGAACCATACTATGTGATGTTCACTGGCCTCCAGGTGACCTTCTACCTGGAGATCTGTGATCCTTTCTCTGTTAGTCAGTACTAAGTTTAGGATAGCCATGTCTATTGAGAGTTGATGGACCACTTGTCTGAGGCCCTCCCCTTGCAGGGAATCCACCATGTGTCTAGTTCTGGCAGATGTTCCTGCTGGTATTGATCAATCTTTATCTGGCATGTTGAAGTCTCCCATTATCAGAAGCTCCCCTTTTGCTGTCATGTTTTGTATATCTTCAAACAGTAATGTGTCTATGTCCTCCCCCTGGTATGGAGGCCTGTGCACATCCCCAGTTTGTATGGCTGTCCCATTTCCTGTTTCCAGGGTGACCCACAGTTCTTCTGTCTCCTTATGTGTATTCTGATTTTTTGTAGCTTTGATATTTTCATTGACATAAAGGGCCACTCCACCCCCCTATTTGCACCTCGAACTCTTCTGAACAGTACATAGCCAGGTACTGAAGTTTCCCAAGTGTGGTTAATGGTAAACCATGTCTCGCTAATGGCTACTTTGTCCAGTTTAGCCTCTGTCATTATTGCCTGCAGGTATGGGATCTTGTTTCCCAGACTGTGAGCATTTGTGTACATGATTTTCCATTGGCCAGATTTTGGTGTGTTAGTTATTGGGTGAGGTCTGGTGATTCCCTTTGCATCGAATGGAGAGTCGGACCTTTTTTCTTACCTGGTGATGCAAATGAACTACAAACATGCTGAACTCCTGTTTGACCACTAGCTGAGGGGGGAGGGGTGTTCTTCCCATTTGACATATGGGGTGCTGCACCACTCTCCCCATTTGCTAGTTTAAATATTCTGAAAAGACATCAAACTTCTGCCCCAATGCACTGACTCCCTCCTTAGTCAGATGCAGTCCATCAAATTTAAAGAACTTTCCCTCCCAAGACTGTTGCCAGTTCCCTACAAATTTGTGTCCTTTTTCCTAGCACCAGCCCTTGAGCCACATGTTTAGCTCCCCCACCTTCCCTTCTCTGACCTTCCATCTATCTGCCCCCCTCTCCCAGACTGGCAGGATCTCAGAGAAGGAGATGCTGGATGAAATGGATGATAGTTTGTCACCCAGCCTGGTTAGGTGTTCCTTGGTCTCCACAACTGACTGGCTGGTGAGATCGTTAGTCCCTATGTGTACCAAGATGTCAATGTTTTCTCCTGCTTCCTGAACAATTTTAGCAATGTGGTCAGTGTCTCTCCACGCTGATGTACCTGGGAGACATCTGTCCATTACCCCTGGCTGGAGATAGGTATCAACTCCCGGAATCATTGAGTCTCTTATGATCAGAAGTTTTGGGATTTCATTTTTGTTTTTTGTTTTGTTTCCTGTTTTGGGTGAGTTTTGTTGTGCTAGCTCCTGTGCTGCAGTGTTCTGCTCTGCAGTGTCCTCTGCCCCTTTGTTTGATTTTGGAGATAGAGGCAGATACCTTTTTGTAGTTTCTATATGGTTTGTGGATGTAATATGTTAGAGAGCACCGAGTGATTCAGCACTCGACTTGCTCCTCCTAACCACCTACCAATCTCCCAGACCAATTACCCTCTTCAGTACTCCATGTGGGGTCTTACTGAAGACATATACAGTGGCAACACCACATTAAACCTTATCTGCCAAACATTTGACCACTTCTCCAGTTGTTTCAATTCTCTTTCCATCCTTTTTAACCCCTCCAGAGTGTTCACCATGTTGCAGATCTTGGTGTCATCTGCAAAGAGGCAGACCTTCCCTTCCAGTTCCTCTGCTACAGTATGTCACTAATGAAAACATTAAAGAGGACTTGCCCCAGTACTGACCCCTGCAGTACCCCACTGGTCAGCCTCCCCTCCTCAGAGCAAACTCAATATATTACCACCCTCTGCCTCCTGTTCGCTAACCAGTTTCTTACCCAGGTTACCAACTTTCTGCTCACCCATATACTACCTAACTTGTTTACCTACCTCCTATGTGGAGCGGTGTCAAAGGCCTTGCTAAAGTCCAAGTAGGCCACATCCACCACCCTTCCCCCAATCCAACATCCTGGATACACAGTCAAATAAATCTATCAGATTTCTTTGGCATGACCACTCATCCATAAAGACATACTTCCTGGGGTCCTGTAGTCAACTGGATTCTAGATGTTCCACGATTCTTTCTTTTAATAGGTGTTTCCATCAGTTTCCCTACTGCATATGTGAGACTGACAGGCCTTTAATTTCCTGTCTCCTCCTTGCTACCACTTTTGTGAAGTGTGACTATGTCCACCCTTCTGTAGTCCTCTGAGACCATGCTGGTCTCTAGTGAACTGTAAAACAAGTCAGTCAGGGGTGCAGCTAGCACCTCCATGAGTTCCTTTAGCACTCTTGACCCTGATCTCAGTGGCCTGGGTCATATATGAAAATGGTCCCTCAAACAAGTGTACTTTGCTGGTTATCAAATAAATAAAATAAACAAATATAGCATTTCTGCCATTGACCTTAGCTCTCTCTCTTATTCCTTCCTTTGTTCCTCTGTTTGTAGATGCCCAATCCTCTCATTCATATGTCTCCTATCATTTATGAACTGGAAAAAGGATTTAGTGTTGACTTTGACTCCTACTGCTATACTAACCTAGCTTTCAGTTCCTGCTTGGCTTTCTTAATTCTAGCTTTGCAGTCCCACACTGCTGCTTTGTACTATTTTCTGGCCTAGAGGCAACCTGACTCTTTTAGGTGGTCACAGATTTTCTTTTTGTTCATCATGTTTCTTTCAGTCATTTTTGAACCAGAGTGAAAACCTTTTAGCCAGCATAAAAACAAGTGCTGGTCTGTACTCTTCAGTGTGAGGAACGGCGCAAGTCAGAGGCTGCTAGCCCCAGAAATGACAAACGGAAAAACTAGGAAGGCTGCACTGTTGGACAGCAATGAAGATCAGAGAGACAAAATGCAGGCGTGAAGTTGTCAAGTCAAAAAAAATATTTTTATTTTAAATCCTTGGGACAACATTGAACTGTGAGTCAACAATTTGGAGTAAACTCACTGCCATTTCTGACACCAATAACTCTGACAATGCTTCGTGTTCACTGGTGTCTCGAGGATTTACAATAAAAATATATTTTTTTGACTTGATAACTTGACATCTGCATTTTGTCTCTCTGACCTTCTTTGCCACCTAGAGGTACTGCCTTCCTAGTTTGTTCTTTGGACACTTTTTGGGACTTTCTTATTGCGTATAGGGATCTAGACCTTTGTGACTGCTTCAGGTACCCTCTATAACACATGTCACATGTGCTTTGCATTAAAAGTCTCATACAGCTACTTCAGACCCTGGGTCACTATGTCCTTCATTTTAGCAATGTTTGCTATTTGGAAAATCAGACTCCTTGTAGTTGAGGCTTGTCTTTTTATTTCCTGTCATGAGGGAGAAGTAATTTGGCTATGGTCTCTGCCTTTTATAGGTTCCTTCATGGTACATTCATGTTCACACTGGTGATGACCCCTAACCCTCTGCTGAGAAGGTGAACGGTCACCTCTATCCTTGTCACCCATTCAACATGCTACTGTATGAGCAGTCCTTCAAGATGGACAGAAACATATCATTCATTCAATTAGCCATCTTGAGATGTAGGTCTATTCTTGGGAGACTGAAGTCTCCCAGGATCACTATTAAATCTCATTTGATTGCTGTCATAATTTACTTGACCTACTGGGTAGCATGCTCCACTGAGCTGTTTGTGGTCCTACAGTATACCACAAGAGAGGCTCTAGGGTGAAGTCACTGGGGCACTTAATCTGTTTGCAGGCAAACATTATTCATAACTGCAAAAGAATGTGATAATTCATCAACAAAACAACCATAAATATCATCTCACTGTTTCTATATATATATATATATATATATATATATATATATATTTTTTTTATAAATGGGTAGGAAAAGTTATCCCTGCTGGTTGGTTGAAACACATCACATGACTGTGTGTATATTAGAGTGTGACTGCATACCTGCACTTTTACCCCCTTCCAAAACAATTTTAACATTTTATAAGATAGATAAACAACTCTGAGGTGTGCAGTCATGTTCTGATATACACACGCCTTGGGTGGTTGATGCACGAGGCCTGTGGACTCGTGCGTATATCAGAGCATGACCACACATCTCAGAGTAGTTTAACTATTACATATATATATATATATATATATATATATATATATATATATATATATACATATAGTTATTATAGCTTGCAATGTTTCAAATCATAGTTCAGAAGATGTGTACAGTACATTAAATTGTGAGTCTTTGAAATGTAATTTTTTTTTATGGACACTTGTATTCCAAGCAACACATATAAAGGTGTAGCTTTGTTTGACTGAAACTCTGTTGCCCGACTTTCAGAATCCCGATACCACATTCCCAACACACAGTTGCCCGAAATTTAAATTATGCCCATGGTGGAGTTTGTTATGTTAATTAAGAGGGTGTGGGGGCAAAGCCCCCCTAGACATGAAATAAAGTCCTCCGTGGGTAAAATTTAAATCGTGAGAAACCATGTGTCAGGAATGTGGGTTTGGGATTCTGAAAGTAGGGCAACAGAGTTTCAGTCTTTCATAGTAAATCCTATATAAATTCTAGCAATAAAGTCATTTGTTGATAAATACCTATAAATCTTGCAATAGTGTATTATTAAAAATAACAGGATTTTAAAAATAAACTATTTTTTATGTTTTGAAAGCAACAGTGCAACAAAATTGGGCAAAAAAATCAACCCTATTTTTTCACTATAAATTATTTCGGGCATCTTCTAGTTTTATTTAGTAGCAAAATGTTCTAGTTCCACAAAATGTAGGTATTTTTTTCTTAAGCAAACTAGTTGGCTACTACACGTGGCTTACAAACAGCATCGTAGACTTGCAAGGATTAGGCTTGAGACAAGAAAAAAATCATAGGGTGCAGTATAGGAGATACCTAGAAAAGTATCTTTGACAGGTGTAGTAATAGTTTTAGTAACTGTAGCTGCAACAAGCTTTTCAGAAAAACGTGTTTTTGTTGCTCTGAAGTTTTAAACATACATATGGAAGTTTTAGCAACATCACATATTGATGTATCAACTTAGACAACTCCAATCATTCATTAATAACATACATTTCTAGCTCTAACGGTTCCAAAGTTATTCTGCTAAAAAAAAAGTATAGTTTGAAAGTTCCATCTTTAGAACCATTAGGACAGATTTTTTTCAATGAAATCGTGGGGTTAAGTGATAAAGAATCAGTTTTATTAATACAGTTTTTATGTGTCAATTCTATGCTGTAGAATTAGGTACAATTTATAACTGCTTTTTGAGTATTTTTGTGATTCATGCATTTTTAGTTGCAACACCGGCCAAAACAGCATATACATTGTATCAGTACTACTTTTTTGCATCAAGAGGCTGTATCATCACTTTTGTTTGTACTGATATATATATAACATTATATAACAGTTTATAAACAGTTCTAAATTTGTTTTACTATTTAAGAATTTTGCAATACCGCATATTATTTAAATATACAGTAAACTGTGTAATTTTCAACTTAATTTTAATAGTATGCCCTTAATAGTATTGTGAGTTTTTCTCTCTCCCCTCTAGAAACTCCTACTCTTCTTTGTTTGCTTGAAAAAGCATCAGAAGATGACAAAGAATGAAGGGAAGATAAAATAATGTAACTGGAAAATGTAAGCTGAAGTGTGTCAAAATATAAACTTTTCAAGAGGTCACCATAGATACCGTAGCCATTCAAGCTACAGTTACAGTACAATAAAGAACTTACATTTGTAATGGGTGGTACATGATGCTTAGTGTCACAGTCAGAAATTATAATGCAAGAGGTATGCACAATACAATTTGTCGAATGATTGAAAATCAAAAGAAAAGCTTGTGTTCTTTTTTTTGTTACGTGGTTGTACAGTACTATTGGTATTTCTTGAGGAAAACTGCAATTATGCAGAGAATAATGGATAGGCAAGTGTGTGTTATGAATATTTTTTTTTCACACCCAAGGTGTGTGATGATCCATAAACCTTGAGAGTGAGGCTCGAGAGGTTTATGTGGGCATCATGCACCGAGGGTGTGAAAACAATATTCATAGGCACACATTTGCCTATCTGTTATTTTTTATAATTACTGGTGCATGGAATTTGTATGTAAAAGAACTTGGGCGAGAGAAAGAGAGCCTGCCCGAGCGGTATTCGTTTCAGTAAATTATATGCCCCAAAATACACACACAGAGAAGTGCCTTGTATACAAAAATTGTCACCTGTGGGTGCTACGCTAACTTTTTCTTAGTTTTGAGATACCGAAGCCACCGAGTTTAGACTGATGAGAGCGAGTGACTCGGCGGCTTCAGAAGGTGAGATTCAAGCGGGAATGAGTGTTGCTATAGTAACACTCATTCACGCTTCAAACTTGCCTTCTTAAGCCGCCCAGTCACTCGCTCTTATCATTCTACACTCAGCGGCTTCTGTATCTCCAAACTAAGAAAAAAATAGCGTAGCACCCACAGGTGACAATTTTTTTATACAAGGCACTTCTGTGTGTGTGTATTTTGGGGCATATAATTTATTGAAATGAACACCTCTCGGCTACGCTACCAGGTCAGAGAAAAGTGAAAGTGATCATCGGACAGTAAGGGAGAAGTGACTCAGAGCTAGTCAAATGCCGTTAATAACCTGATTTGGGGTAATTACGGCATTTGAAGAGTATCTGAAATCAGGTTGCTAAAGGGGATCACCAGTAATTATACTTTTATCACAGTGCCAAGAAAGCTATTGCACAACTTGATGATGAAGCAGTTTTCTCATGTTTGACTGTTTACTCACCAGAGCAGGGATATAGAAATGATGAATGATTTTGCTATATGCCTTTGTCACATAGCAACCAAACAAACAGTACCAAAAATGAATCCCTTAAAATACATTTTATTTATGAGGAGTGTGGTGTGTATATACTGTATTTGAAATACAGTATAGATATGAGAAAGAACTGTCCTAGCTGGGTTTTGAGCACATGCCTGCTCAGAACAGAATTCCACTCCACTAGCAGCTGTGCTTCTAGAACAGCTGGAAGCCTGGGGACCCCCAAAGGCACTCATCTTTTCTCAATGCATGCCTAGGGAAAAAAAAAACAATAAAATAAACTGCATTTTATTTACAAGAGAAGCGTGGTCTGCATATATTTAAAATACAATTTAGACATAACAAACAAAATAAGTGCTTTAACTGGGTTATGAACCCAGGCATACTCAGAATATTATTATGCTGCAATATCAGCTGTGGTACCTAGACAACTGGAAACTTGAGGAACCCAAAAGTACTGGAGCCACAGCAATTACATGGTCACATTTTATTTACAAGGAGTGTGGTCTACATGTATTTCAAATGAAATTTAGATGTGAGAAAGAAATGAATGCCTTAACTGGTGTTTGAACCCAGGCCTGCTCACACCCTATTCTGCTACACTACCAGCTGTGCTGCCAGGACAGCTGGATACCTGCTGTAAGCATAAGCTAATGCCATATTTGCATTTGGTGAATGTGCTAAAATCTGGCATTTTGGATACTGGCACAACAGGTCTGAAGGAGTTCACTTTTTCTTCAACACTTTGACATCATGATGCAGCTCTTTCTACACAGAGTATGCACTGAGCATATCCAAGTTGTTGAAAAATTATATGAAATGCAGCAGTCAGTCAGCAAATCTGGAGACTGAGAACTCCTAGTGCTTCACACATCTCAGTGCCACTTCCAGCTATCTCTTAGAGGGGAAAGTCCTGTTGTACCAGTTTATTTTTGTTTAGTTACCTCTTGCTATTGTCACATCATGCTTGTTGGCACAGGTCAGGAGTGGAACATCTATCTTAATGCATCTACAGTCATTCACAGATAGCCCACCAGAGACTCTGCAGAAAGATCACCAGGCAAATGCAGGAGATAACAGAGTACTGTATCTAATACGCAGAAACAGTCAGATTCAGGGTAGGTAGATACTGCTAGTGAGTTAACATCTAATAGGTAGGCAGTAGTTCTTGCTATCAGAGCCAGGAGACAGCTGACTTGAGGCAGCTAGAACATTTCTGCTAGAACATTTCAATTTGAAGTATAAGGGTTACTGTAAGGATCAGTGTAGAGATGAGGGTTAGTGGGGAGTAAGTCTGTTGCAGGGACTGTGTGGGACTCTATTATAGGGTAATGCTCTAGAGGGAGTCACTGCACCTTTTACAGGACCTTTGCAGGGAAATGGAAGTGACAGCCTGGTGACACACAGGTAGAGAGTAAGAAAAAGCCAGCTAGGAGAGTCTTAGTGGTCAGGGATTCTATGATAAGGGGAACAGAGAGGGTGGTGGGTGGGGGAAGAAGGGTGGGGTCAGATGCCTTCCTGGAGCATCAGCCATCCTGGACATAGAGAGAAGAGAGAGGATAGTGGAGAAGGATGGGAGCTGGGGGTGCTGGTATATTTGAGTACCAATGATCTGGTGAAGCAACCAGAAGAACAAGTGAAGTGGAACTTTCAGAGACTGGGGGACAGATTGCAGGAACACTCAGCTACCCTGGCTTTATCAGAGGTCCTGCCTGTTAGGAGTGGGGGCAGAATTTAGAGTAAGGAGGGAAGAGATAGAAGTATTAAATGGATGCTTTAAGGGATGTGTCAGGAGAAAGGATACCACACTTTGTGGGGGACTGGGTGTGCTTCTGGCATAGGAGGCTCTTCAAAGGTAATGCCCTTCACTTGAATAGAGAGGTGACCAGCTCAGTAGTGCAGAGGTTTAACGTCTGCATGAGACAGTTAAACTGACTGTGGGGGACACTGGGGCTAGGATAACCACAGTAAAGGGAGTGAGTGAGGAGAACCTAGTTACTGCTCTCTGTATACTGAGGACTAGTATTAGTAGTGTGGGTGAAACACAAAGTTGGGGTTCACAAAGGAGTAGTGAAACAGGCAAAGGAGTAGATTTTACTATAGCACTTCGACAGCCCTAACGTGACATCCCCAACAGCAACAGACACAATGCCGATGTCAGTGCTTTTCCATTGGGGGCTGTGCCTCCAGAACCCACCATGTGGGGGGCTCCACCCCCCACATCCCCAGTCTCTAAATATCTAACTCTGAGTCAGTATTGGACTGGGGGGAGGGGCGTAACACCGGGAGCCGCACCACCGGTGTCTGCAGTGTTCCAGCACAGCGACACATCACATCCAAGCAAATTCTGTCACTGTGCTGGACTTCACCATTATGGTGTCAACCTTGTGTCAGTACACCAAAGGAGTGAAGGCTCTCAGGGTCTACAAGAAATAGGAAAAATAAGAAGATAAGGAGAATGGTAAGGAATGCAGCTGTAAGATCACAAAACAGCAAAAGAGGATCTAGTTGGAAGGGGGTTTGCTTTAAAGGCAAGAGTCAGGTTAATAAAATCTGTGAGCACCAGGCATTGGTCATAGACTATAAAGCAGACCTGATAGCCATCACAGGAACTTGGGCTACAGAAAATAAGGACTAGGACTTGTCAGTCCCAGGTTACATAATGTTTAGACAGGCTATAGAGAAAGGCAAAAGGGAGGCATTGCCCTGTATGTGAGGAAGTGCAAAGAGGCTGTGAAGGACAGATACATCATGGAAAGCAAAGGGGAAACAGAGTTGCAGTGGGTGCACCTCATGGTGCTCTCAGGCAGGAAAATACAGGTGGGTCTGATCTATAGATCACCAAAACAAGGGTAAGAGAGAGAGAGAGAGGAGCTTGGGGAAGAGCTGGTAAGGGGAGTGAAGAAAAGGAAAGTGGCAGTGGTGGTGGGTGATCTGAAACTGCCGGATATTGACTGGGGCATTCCAGCAGCTAGGTACACCAGAAGTCAGGCTTTGTTGGATACATAGCAGGTGTGCCTGTTGGTACAGCTGGTTAAGGAACCTACTAGACAGGTGGGCATTCTCCATTTGGTGCTCACCAGTTCGGAAATGGTGGGTGTAGTGAGGGTAGTGGAGCTACTTGGTCCAACAACCCATTTGGTTCAGGCTGGTTCTTGGAACCAGAATACCCCTATCAAACATTAAAGTCTTATTATTTTTTATTAAATCTTGATGACTGGGTAGGCCCACTAAGCCCTGAAGGTCCCTTTTTCAGGGGTGACCCAGGATAACATTACAGTATGAAATACAGAGATGCAAAAGGTAAAAGAGAAAGTACAGATGATAACCAGGTTACAGTAAATCACAATTTTTCTGAGTCAATTAGACATTCTAGCAGTGATAGTGAGAGGCAAGACCAAACCTTATAGTTTATTTCAGTGACATGCGACTGGTGGAGAGCAAGGTGAGTGTGGGAGAGGGTTGGAATAGGTTGGGGGGAGGCAATCCTGTGCTGTGACAGTGACAAGTACTAGTCTCTATCATGTGAGCCTTGAGCCTAGTGCGGAAGTTTAGAAGAGAGGAGGCTTCCTGTACTGAGGGTGGAAGATTGTTCCACAGGTAGGGGGCAGTAAAGGAGAAGAATTTGCCACCTGCATTAGTCCTAACCCTGGGGATTACCAGTAGAGTCTGACCTGAGGTTCTGAGCCTCTGAGAGTTGTGCTTGAGAATGATTGTCCCTTTTAGGCTGGGTGGAGCAGCCAGGCTAAGTAACTTATATGCCAGACAGAGCAGGGGGTACTGAAGTCAAGAAGTGAAAGAAGGCCACTGCAGTTGGGCAAGTGTATCACAGTGGTGGCTTCTTGAGTAAATCCAGGTTGCGAACTGAGCAAACTTGTTATACAGTACCTGTAGCTGGTTGAACTCCTGCTTGGGCATACCCTGTAATACTGGGCAGCTTAAGTCCGTGAGTGTTAGACTTCACAAGAGCAACCCAAAAGAGCAGACATCTTCCATATGAGAGAGCTGTCCTGTGGCAAACTGTCTAGGTTTGACAGCTTTGGAGGTGTAGAGGGTAGAGGAAAGATGGGGGGGAATATTCTCGAAGCAACAAATTCATGCATGAGAATTATTACAAAATAAAAGGTACAAGAGACCAATATTGTTCTCAGAAAAGGTCAGAGCAGCAGTGAGGGCCAAGAAAAAGGCTTTCACCAGGCACAAGGAAAAGTAGGGGAGGAGGAAATGGGAGCGTATCCAATATAAATGAGGGAAGTACAGAGGATGGTCAGGGTGGAAAAGGTGTACACAGAGTTGCTTTCTGTGGAGGGGGTTAAGGGAGGAGAAAGATAATTCATATATATTCAGGAAAAAAATGATGCAGAGAAGGGTGCTGATAGGCTATGGGGGGGTACTAGAGGAAGATTACAAAAAGCAGCCAACTTAAATGATTACTTCTGAACTATCTTCACATAGGAAGACAGTGGGCCTCTGCCTGAAAGTAGCATCAAGCGGCTGTCAGGAGAATTCCTTAAATGAGGCAGCCAGTATTTACTAGTGAAAGGGTCCAGAAGGGGCTTGAAGTCCAAAAGTAGATAAAGCCCTAGGAACAGTTGGGATACAACCAAGGGTACTCAATAAATAGGCATCGGAACCAGCTGAACCTCAAGTAGGGCTATTCAGTAGCTCAGTTCAGACAGGAGTGGTTCAAAAAGACTGGGGGGTAGCATATGTAGTCCCACTACACAAGTTGGGTACAAGTGTCAGCGAATTACAAATCTGGCAGCCTTAATTCTGTGGTGGGTAAACTGATGGAATCACTAATGAAAGAGGACTTTGTGGACAACCTAAATAGCAATGCTGTACATGATAATAAAAAGCATGGGTTTGTGGCAGGAAGGACTTGTCAGACAAACCTGATCATTTTCTATGACTCGGCAACAAAGGTAGTAGATAAGAATAATGCAATAGATTTCCTCTACTTTGATTTTAGCAAGGTCTTCAAGTTGGTGTCACACAGAAGATTGCTGGAGAAGCTGGATAGCCTGGGTGAAACTAGGTACATAGTTAGATGGGTAGGATACAGGCTGAAGGAGAGACAGCAGAGGGTGGTGGTAAACAGAGTCAAATTGGTAGAGAGGGAGGTCACAAGTGGTGTGCCACAGAGATCTGTCCTGGGCCCCTTCCTCTTCAATATGTACATCGGTGACATTATGGAGGGTGCCTGGGGCAAGCTGTGTCTCTTCACGGATTACACAGAGCTCTGCAGAAGGGTAGATAGTGACAAAGGAATGAGGCACATGCAAAAGCATCCACAAGGGCTAAACAGGTGGTCTAAGTTTTGACTCTTGAAATTCAGCTCTAAAAAATGTAAGGTTATGCACCTAGGGGAAAACTGGACAGAGTACTGGATGACAGGGGATAAACTGAGTACTACGGCAGTGAAAAGGGAGCTGGGAGTCATCATTAGTTACTCATTCAATCAATCAAGCCAGTGTAACAACCCTTTTGTCTTTAGACTGCCAACAGAATTAGGACATACATGAAATCTTAACTGATATATCAGTCTAGCTAAGGCTAATAGCATTCAGGGGTGTATCAAAATGAGTATTGACAGCAGGAAAAGGGAGGTACTACTACCTCTATATAGGTTACTGGTAAGGGTACACCTGGAATATTGTGCTCAGGTCTGGAGTACGCACCTAAGGATGGAAAAAGACAGCCTGGTGAAGGTGAAACACAGGTGTGGCCAAGATGTTTTAGGGTCAACAAAACAGATCTCACAAAATTTGTGTTAAGGCCCTGAACATGTATTCAGTGGAGAGCCAGCAAACAAGGGATGATATGATAGGGATCCATAACATATATCCAAAAAGAGACTATGAGCTACCTCCAACCCAGTTGGTGCAGTTACAAGGGCAGGCAGCCCAAAACGTGAACACAAATACGGGTAAGCACTGCACTCCAGAACCAGAAAATTAGGCACACACACACACAAGTCTAAATTTTTAAAGCTTTCACCACTCACCCCGGTGCTTAGGGTCCTAGCCCTACATCAGGGAGTGTGGCAAATGGGTGAGACACACAACTATTTATACCATAACCAGTGATTTCTGAAACACAGTTAAGCTGTTCATAATTAATTATAGTCAAATACAACACTTAACACCGCAACTGAAAAACCAAAATATCATAGGTATCAAAAAAGTCTATAAAGTCATTTTAAAGCAAAACTACAAATATGTTAACTCTTTTGAAATGCATGCATTTGAATAAAGACATGGTTGTCACCAAAATTACATTTAATTCTAAGAGCACAAAAAACTTGCAGTAATGCAAAGTGACTCTACAGGGCATCAATTCACTACAGTGATGGAACATCCTGATTATTTGCTATAAGACATGTGCATTATGTATTTGACACACTTATAAACTGTTGCAGAAAAACAGAAATGAAAATCTGACACTAGGTATTTGAGTTCAGCAGGGTTTGAGAGTTAGTGGGTGAGGGATGATCTGATGGTATCACTTTTTCCTGTCATCTCATGAGTTGTTTGTCTACTGTAGCTTGTCCGTGCACTGGATGTTTACATCATGAGGACATCTAAGAATAACTGACGACTACTGCAAGTCATCATTGTTAGCATCTGGCTGTGGCTGCTTCATGTTATCATCTGTCATGAGTGTGTCATCAGTGCATTCAGAAAATATGAATAGAAGAATACAAGGAGAAAGGAATGCAGTGGGAGGTTAATATTCCTCCATGCCACTTCCACCAAGTTCAAGTTCTGCAAGTGGTGTTGGTGGAGTAGGAGCTGGTCATGGTGAAACAAGGAATGGGATTAATGGCTGTGGAGCTATGAGGACAAGAGGTGGGTTAATTAATGTAGAGCCAAAGAAACCACGGTTGAGAAGACTCCATAAATCCCCTGGTTTCTCTCCCACTGCAGTGCAAGCAGCCTTTTATGTCAGTCATAGTGCATCTGGTGATGAAATCATTCTGAGTAATATACAGTAGTAACACACCAGTTTCCACCTATTACTTCTTCAAAGGCTTCTAGCTGCCTTACTCTGGAGGAAAGTGATCCAGCCAGAAATGTGAAGTCTAGTAACCAAACAACAATAACGACAAAAAAAAAAATCTTTGTGCATTTGCTTCCCAGTTCCACAAAGTTATTCCCCATTGTCACTAGCAGCTTCTGAAAACATTATGAGAAGGGAGACAAGCCACAAGTAGAAACTACATCTCACAAATTCAATTTCAAGATTCAAGTTTTCTTGGCACATAAATAAAAATATTAAATAATAATAATTAAAAAATATAACAATGATCATATGTTAAATATCATACCATATTATGATATATCAGATATAATGTTCTCATATATCATGTTATATTATCTGCCCATATATTATATTTGCAGCCGTGCTGAACGCCATCTTAAGGCATAACATTTGATAGTGGTCTCCCAATCACTTCTCCAGCACCCAGTTCATCTTTATAAGTTCCCCCAAACCCCCAGAAACATCACCACCAGTCCACTTACTTTGCAACAAACAAAATAAATAAAAAATAAATAAACTAACACATAAGCAAATCCTCTGCAGTGTAGAAGTATTTTACAGATGGCACCACCTATTTACTTAAAGAGCTACTGACGCCTCAAAGAAAACTTTGAAAAACATAATAATTAGGAAAACTTCTGCTTGTATTCCATATATATTCTAGATTTCTCCTTCCCATTATTTATTACTGAGGAAATGTGCATGAATACATGATTTTACCCCTTAGTTACTTTAAAGTTAATCTGTTTCTATAGCTTACTCCCTACTTTGTCATAATGCTCTGTTGTGACATCACAATCTGCTGACATGAGAGTAACTGTGATGTCACAAGCCGTGCATTATGACCTCAGATAGAGAGACAACAACATAAATAGATGCACTCTTCTGGAGCAAAAATCCTGTTTTCATGCAAATTACCTCAGCAATAAATAATGGGGAGGAGGAATAAAGAACTAATGTGAAATGCAAGCAGAACTTTATCTAAATATTATGTTTTGTTAAAGTTCTTCTAAAGGCATCAGCTGCTCTGTAATTTATGGTTTGTAGACACATAAATAAAATACAAAAATAATAACTGGATTAAAATAAAAACCATTGAAGAATTCTGGTTTCAGAAAACAACACATCTTCATCCTCCTTCTCCTCCCTTCCTCCCTCCATCATGGATTACATTTTCTTCATCAAGCATCACTTAAGCATATGGGTGACACCCCCTTCTTTTTTGCCTACACATTGCTCAGATTTTAAAATGGAACTGGTGTCCATCACTTTAGGAGGTGGTACTACATTATGTGGGTGCAGACAATTGCCTGTCTGTCTTGAGGCACAATAGATAGTGCTGCTTCTTTTCATCTGCATGGTTCGTTACATGTTTATGAACAACAGAACACCAGCTGACAGTGCCAGTACCACCACAGCCACCAGTTTGATGTGTGAATGGACAATTTACTTGTCGTCTAAGAGGTACTATGAATAGTGCTGGTAAGTATCATTTTCACAGCTTTATAAAGCATTTCCTTTTCAATGTCAACGAAAGTGAATGTGGGAGGCTGTCACTTGTAAAAGCCTCTTATACAGCAAAGATGTCTTCACATGCTGAAGCCTCAGCCACCAACATCATTCCAAATTCTCTTTTTCTTTTCTTCAAACAGTTCTTTTGCAACCAAAGAACAGTGCATTGCCCTAGTAATGTAAATATGTGCAAACAGGTTTGCAAACACCTAGTCTATTTACATCTGTGCACATTCCTTTTCTTTCTTGAATCCTGTGACACAATAAGTTGCAAAATCACTCATTATACATGATTACCCTAACACACACCATTTGCATGTAAATGGTCATTATGGATGTTCTCTTTGATCACTGATGACAGCTGCCCTGAACCTAGCAGCAATAAAGAAAAATCTGATAAAGTATAATTTTTTTTGTTTGTTTTTACAACTTCAGGCACTATTCATCTAATGATATCTTTATCTGATTTAAGTCATTAACAGAAATCTCACAGCAGACAATTTACAACAGCAGGAATTTCCACAACTGTACAAAAAAAATTTAACTATGTTGAAATATCATACAGTCACAAAGAAACAAACACTATCAGAAAATGTAGGTTTCATAAAATAAATACAATAGAAATGTGTTTGTTCATATGAAAATACCAATACCGCTTTATTAGACATTTCTTTATTTATTTGACAATTGGTGACTGGGAAAGGCACACTGAGCCAAGGATCATTTCCAGGTGTGACCCAGCGAATGGGGAGATGGAGCAAAATAGAGAGTACTGGATGGGCAACTATGCACAACCAATGTGTTCTGCCACAGAGGGGTTCTGATTCCCTCTGACCTCGAGAGCGAAGCTCGAGATGTCCATGGGAATCAGAACCCCAAGGTGACAGAACACACTGGTTGTACATAAGGTTGCTCATCCTGTAATTTTTATAGTGTATAGTAGTACAATGTGAAATGTATGCTTTGTGTTTTTTTCTCTCTTTTTCATAATGAAACTGACTTGAAAAGTCTCTAGAGGTTCTAGAATACTGTCACTGCAGAATTAAATAGAGGAAAGCAGCAATGTGCCAGGATTCCAAGTGGTTCTGCTGCAGTAGTGACATCCTTACTGCAGCAGAACAACATAATGACATCACTACTGCAGCAGAACAAGCATATTCCAGGTATGGAATTTCATGCATAACAGCATTCCACTATACACTGTACAGCAGTAGACAATAGTAAAACAACATTTGAACAGACAGATGAACAATGTGTTACAATCCCTATCTCTGCTCCCTAGACTCTGGCACCTCATGCTCTGTTGCTGAGACACAGTACACAGTTGAATACAATCACATAGCATTGATTCAGTTCACAGTTAAAGTGAAATGGGGTACATGATTACTGTAAAACAGGGATAAGTACAATAAGGGCAAGCAGCAACAATCAGGCAATTCAGCCTCACTTACAGAGGGATAGAAGACAAATGTAAGGGGGCAGTCAGGGTAGGGGTGGAAAGGAGCAAGGTAGAGAGAAGGAGCTGCAGCTGGTATCTGAGGAAAACAGGTGAAGTAATGAAACAGAGGGAGGATGGAAGTATTCTCCAAAGTGAAGGGTGACAACAGGAAAAGGCTGATTGCCCAGAAGAGGAGTGAGAATAAGACATGGCAAAAGTGGGAGGATCCTTGGAACAGAGTGAAAAGGAGGTAGAGGCAATGGAAGAGAGGAATGAGGAGAGGTAAGAGGGAAGGGACCCAAGCAGCATACGGATATGAATGAGGCACAGTGGTTCTGGTGATGTGAATGTAGAGGAAGAATTGTCAAGGAGGAGTAGAGTGAGCAATGGCGGAGCATGGTTCCTCTATGGAGGCACCGACTGTGGAGACCAAGGAGGATGCTGGGAACCTCCACAATGGAGACCCAGAGGAGGGTGGCCAGGACCCTACTGGGAAGGAAACAACTCCTGGTGGGGGACTCAATTGTTAGGGGATAGAATTGGGGAGGGAGGGGAAGGGAGGTAAGGTGCCTGCCTGGCACCATGGCTTGGAATGACAGGAAATGAATCCTCAGGATCGTGGGAACAGCTGCAAGGGGAAGTGAGCTGGATGTCATTATCCACTTAGGGACAAATGACCTGGCTGAGAATGGGATCAGAGCAGTGCAACAGGAGTTTGTGCAGTTGGGGAGGAGCCTTAGACAAGTAGCACACACGGAAACTTTCTCAGAAGTGCTACCTGTCTATGGTGAGGATGAGGATAGGGTACTCCACACCATGAATTTCAATGACTGGTTAAAAAACTGGTGCAGAGCTCAGGGATTTGGCTTCATTGAGGGATACAGGCCTATACTGGTGCGATGGTCTGCATCTGTCCAGGAGGGGAACCAGGATCCTAGGTGATAGGTTTAAATGCTTTACTGGCAAGCATTTAAACTAGCCAAGAGGGGTGGCACTGAAAAGGAGAAGGGAAATCCTAGCCCACCCCCAAAAAAATCAGGGTAGTTAGTGAGGTAAACACCAAGATAGAGCAGTCAATAGGGAGAAGGGCAGGGGTAAATGGAGAAAAAGACAAAGGCAGAAAGGACAGGGATGGGGCAAAAAGAAATAAAGCCATACAAGAATGGAGGGTAATGAGTACCAATGCCCGTAGTCTAGGTAAAAAGCTCCCTGAAATGGTGGCCTTGATGTAAGAGGGATGCCTGGATATTGTGGCAGTCACAGAAACATGGTACACAAAGAACCATGATTGGGATGTCAACATACCAGGGTACACAATCTACAGGACGGACAGCGAGGGAAGAAGAGGAGGAGGAGTAGCTCTCTATGTAAGGGAAGGGCTCAATGCAACAGAACTAAAGGGTAAACAGGGAGGAAAGGAGGCACTGTGGGTCACTCTGAAGACTAGAAATGGCACCACAATCTGCACAGGGGTTGTATACAGACCCCATCTCAAGGGGAGGAAATGGACAAGGAAATTATAGAAGGCATCCTTAGGATAGCAGAGAAAGGGGAGATATTGCTGATGGGGGACCTGAATATGCCAGATGTTAACAGGAGCACCTTTGCTGTAGCCACATCCAAGAGTAGGGCCATTCTCAATGCCCTACAAGGGGCATGCCCCAGACAGCTAGTTTTGGAACCCACTCAGGAGGGAGCAATCTTAGACCTTTTACTCTCAAATGGGGATGGAGAGAGGATCTCCTATCTTGAAGTGGGTAGCCATCTGAGAACAAGTGATGACCAAACAGTGTGGTTCACAATAAACTTAGCTGTAGAGTCAAGCCATACAAAAAGTGAAGGTACTGGACTTCAGGAGGGCTGATTTTGTCAAAATGGGATAGTGCCTCAGAAAAGCACTAGCAAACAGGCAAGAAGGTGGGGTGGAGCAACAATGAGGAAACATCAAAACCGTCATCACAGAAGCAACAAGCCTTTGTGTGAAGCAAATAAATCAAAATGAAAAAAAAAACACTATGGCTCTCAAAAGAAGTGGCAGGGAAGATTAGGGAGAAAAAGAGAGCATTCAGGAAGTATAAGGAAACGCAGAAGGAGCAGGACAGAGGCCTGTACCAGTTAAAGCAGAAGGAAGCGGGAAGGCAGTCAAAATAGCAAAGGCCCAAACCAAGGAAAAGATAGCCAACTTGGTTAAGAAGGGAGATAAAACCTTTAATAGGTACATTAGGGAGCAAAGAAAGACTAAGTCAGGGATACTGAGGCTGAATAAAGAGGAAGGTGGTTGGGCAGAGTGCGACAGTGAAAAAGCAGGGATACTGAATGAATACTTCTGCTCAGTATTCACAATGGAAAGCAGGGGGAGATACCTAATCAAGTCAATAGAAGCACTCTGGATAGGGGGGTTGGTATTAGTCCTTTCAAAGAGGAAAGGGTTCTGAAAGAACTCTTAAAACTGAAGGTGGAGAAAGCAATGGGGCCTGATGGGATTCACCCCAAAATTCTAAAAGAACTAAGGGAAGAACTAGTAACACCACTGACCACCCTTTTTATTAAATCATGGGAGGATGTTGTGGTACCTGAGGACTGGAAGAGGGTGGATGTGATTCCCCTTCACAAAAGTGGGAGCAAGACAACGGTTGGAAACTACAGACCTGTCAGTTTGACCTCAGTGGTAGGGAAAATGATGGAATCACTTCTGAAGGAAAGAATTGTTGAGTACATTGAGGCCAGTGGGGCACAGGACCCAAAGCAGCATGGATTCACAGCAGGAAGATCATGTCAGACAAATCTAATTGATTTCTTTGACTGGGTGACCAAAGTAGTAGACCAGGGAGGGGCTGTGGGCATGGCCTACCTAGACTTTAGCAAGGCATTTGACACAGTACCGCACATAAGATTAATAAACAAATTAGCCAGCCAGGGAGTGGGTCCTAGGGTGGTAGCATGGTAAACACTGGCTGGACAACAGGACACAGAGGGTAATAGTAAATGGAGTCCACAGTGAAGAAAGGGGGTTACTAGTGGGGTACCGCAGGGTTCAGTACTGGGGCTGGTCCTTTTAATGTCTTTATAAGTGACATTGCAGAGGGACTGGAAGGAAAAGTATGTCTCTTTGCAGATGACACAAAGATCTGCAACAGGGTTGATATGCAAGGTGGGGTGGAAAGGATGAAAAGGGACTTGGCAAGGTTGGAGGAATGGTCAAATGTATGGCAGCTTAGATTCAACACAAAGAAGTGCAAAGTAATGCACCTGGGAAACAAAAACCCAGGGGAAAAGTACACAATGGGGGGTGAGATATTGACAACAACAAAAATGGAAAGGGACCTGGGGGTAGTCATATCAGATGACCTAAAGGTAGGCCAGCAATGTGAGAAGGCAGTTAGGAGGGCAGGGGGATACTGGGATGCATAGGGAGAGGCATCACCAGTAGAAAACAGGAAGTTGTTGGCCCTCTGCACAGACAGTTGGTAAGACCACATCTGGAGTACAGTGTACAGTTCTGGAGACCCCCATCTCCGCAAAGACATAGACAGGGTGGAGGTTGTCCAGAGGAGAGCAACCAAAATGGTGCAGGGTCTGCACCTGAAGACAAATGAAGAAACACTAAAGGTGTTTAAGATGTATAGCCTCGAGGAAAGGAGGGAGATGGATGACATGATAGAAACTTTCAAATACCTCAAGGGAATCAATAAAGTCCAAGTGGGTAACATCTTTCAGAAAAAGAGATGTGCAAGAACAAGGGGCACAATTTGAAGATAGAGGGGGGACAGCTCAGAGGTAAGTGAGGAAGTATTTCTTCACAGAGAGGGCTGTAGATGCATGGAACAGACTTCCTGAGGCGTTTGTAGAGCCAAAAACAGTGGGGGAATTCAAGAATACATGGGCAGACATAAGGCCATTTCTAGTTGGGGGGTTGGAGGAAGTAACATAGAAACATAGAAGTTGAGGGCAGATAAGGACCGCAAGGCCCATCCAGTCTGCCCATTTCTTTTTCTACCTTATAAATGTGCCATCAACCTTTGCTCTATCAGTGGCCTATCTATTCATACTCATCTGTATTGCTCCCTTGTGCCTATCCCATGCCTGTTTGAAGACCTGCACTGTATTCATAGCCACCACTTCCTGAAGTAGACTATTCCATGCATCCACCACCCTTTCTGTGAAAAATAATTTCCTCACATTCCCCCTTAATCGGCCTCCCTCTAATCTCATGCTGTGTCCTCTTGTCCTGCTTTTTTTCATATATTTAAACATGTTAGACTCTTTCACCTTGTTAATGTCCTTAAGGTGTTTGAATGTTTCGATCATATCACCTCTCTCCCCCTCCTTTGCTCAAGGGTATACATATTGAGCTCGCTAATCTGTCCTCATATGTCTTCTGGATGCAGTCTCTGCACCATTTTGCTGCCCTTCTCTGGACTGCCTCAATTTGGTTAATGTCCTTGTGAAGGTGTGGCCTCCAGCACTGCATGCAGTACTCCAGATGGGGCCTAAGCAGTGTCTTGTAAAGAGGGATTATTACCTCCCTCTTACAACTTGTGATACCCCTACTAATACACTTTAACATCCCCCTAGCCTTACCTTCTGCTTTAGTGGTCTGCTTGGATGACTTCATGTCATCGGTGATGATGATGATGATGCCCAAGTCTCTTTAGTAGGCTGTTGGTTAACTAGGATCTGCAGCGAATCCATTAATTAGAGAAAAGGGCAGACTAGGTGGGCCAGGCAGTCCTTATCTGCCATCAAATTCTATGTTTCTATGTTTCAGTGGTGGGTACAGGAGGGGGAGTTAGTAGTAAACTGGTAGAAGACCTTGCAGAGGATTATTCAATATGGCCAGGGTGGTGGAGGAAGCAGTGCCATTGACCATATCCACATAGTCAAAGACCAGAAGTACCATTTTGGTGACAAGCTCATGGCATACCTGTGGAGACTGACAGTCTTTATTGCAGTAAAAACACCAATTTTAGGGCAGAGCTTGGCATAGAGGATGTCAATGGGGCCAGAGATGTCAAGTTTGCTGGGTAGTGACACAACAAGGTATTTAAATAGATGAACCCCTTCAAGAGATGTGCCATACAAGATGGAGAAGATAGGCAGAGTTGGGACTCCAGCCAATTTTTTTTGCTAGTGCCAAAGGTAATGGACATAGCTTTATTTTGATTGTATTGATGTAGAGTTGGATAGATTGAAACCAGAACAGGATGCTGTGGACATCTTGCAGGAGGATCAGGCCTTCCATAGCTATAGTGGAGGGACTAGGGTATAAATGGCTGTGTCATCTGCATATATGTGGATGTGTCAGATGGCACAAGCTGTGGGGAGGTCTATAAGGAAGATGGGGAACAGGATGGGCCCCAGGATTGAGCCCTGTGGGACCCGGGTCTGGAAGGGAAGTGGAGATGACAAGGCACTACCAACCTGTACTGAATGCAGATGGCCAGAGAAGTAAGAATGGAACCAGTCTACAGCAGGAACTGAGAGGCCAGCAGCACTCAGTTTATCCAGGAGGAGAGAGTGGGGCACTGAGTTAAAGGCTTTGTCCAGATCGATGAACATGGCAGTTGTGATGTGCTCTGATCCAGCCATGATCCAAAAGAATTAAGCAGAGAACTAGTGACACCACTGACTACCATTTATAACAAATCATGGGAGGATGGTGTGGTAACTGAGGACTGGAAAAAGGCTGATATGATTCCCCTTCACAAAAGTGGGAGCAAGACAGAGGCAGGAAACTACAGACCTGTCAGTTTGACCTCTGTGGTAGGGAAAGTGATGGAATCACTTCTGAAGGAAAGAATTGTTGAGTACATAGAGGCCAGTGGGGCACAGGACCCAAGGCAGCATGGGTTCACAGCAGAAAGGTCATATCAGACGAATCTAATTGATTTCTTTGACTGGGTGACCAAAGTAGTAGACCAGGGAGGGGCTGTGGACATGGCCTACCTAGACTTTAGTAAGGCATTTGACACAGTCCCACACAAAAGATTAGTAGTCAAATTAACCAGCCTTGGAGTGGGTCCTAGGGTGGTAGCCTGGGTAAAACATTGGCTGAACAATAGGACAGAAGATAATTGTAAATGGAGTCCACTTTGAAGAAAGAGGGGTTACTAGTGGGGTACTGCAGGGTTCAGTACTGGGTCCAACTTTAATGTCTTTATAAGTGACATTGTAGAGGAACTGAAGGAAAAGTATGCTCTTTGCAGATAACACAAAGATCTGCAACATGGTTGATACACAAGGAGGCGTGGAAAGGATGAGAAGGACTTGGCAAGGTTGGAGGAATGGTCAGAAGTATGGCAGCTTGGATTCAATGCAAAGAAGTGCAGGAATGTACCTGGGAAACAAAACCCAGGGAAGATTACACAATGGGGGGAGTAGTAACAACAACAAAAATGGAAAGGACCTGCGGGTAATCATATCAGATGACCTTAAGGTTGGCAAGCAATGTGAGAAGGCGGTAGGGAGGGCTGGGGGGATACTGGGATGTATAGGGAGAGGCATTACCAGCAGAAAACAGGAAGTTGTTATCCTCCTGTACAGACAGTTGGTGAGACCCCATCTGGAGTACTGCATCCAGTTCTGGAGACCCCATCTCCGCAAGGACATAGACAGGATGGAGGTAGTTCAGAGGAGGGCAACTAAAATGGTGCAGGGTCTGCAAGAGAAGCCATATGAGAAGAGGCTAAAGGAGCTTAATATGTATACCCTTGAGGAAAGGAGGGAGAGGGGGACATGATAGAAATGTTTAAGTACCTCAGTGGAATCAACAAAGTCCAAGAGGGTAGCATCTTTCAGGAAAAGAGATGTGCAAGAACAAGGGGACACAATTTGAAGATAGAGGGGGGATGGCTCAGGGGCAATGTGAGGAAGTATTTTTTCACAGAGAGGGTTGTGGACACATGGAACAGCCTTCCTGAGGAGGTTGTGGGGTCTAAAACTGTTGGAGAATTCAAGAATGCATGGGACAGACATAAGGCAATTTTTTTGGGGGGGGTAGGAAGAAATAGGCTGTTGGTTAAATAGGATCTGCAGCTTATCCTCTAGGTAGGGAAATGGGCAGACTAGGTGGGCCAAGCGGTCCTTATCTGCCATCAAAGTCTATGTTTCTATGTTTTATGAGAAGATAGAATCAGTTACATGCAAGAGGGAGGAGACAGTGGATTGATGTGAGGCAGACTGAAACAGGAGAGGAAATCGATGAAGGATGGAAAATTAGACATTCTGATGTAGACAAGCTCCTCTTTCAGTTTAGCAAGGGAAGGGAGGAGGGAGATTAGCTCAGAATTTCCCTGGGAGTAAGGGTCCCTCCATTTATGCAGTGGAATAGCCTTGGCCAACTTCCTGGACTGAGAGACAGCACTGATGAAAAAGGAGAGGTTGAGTAGATGAGCCAGTGGATGTGCTATGATAATTGCAGAGATTTGGAGTACTTTAGGATCTAGTTCATCAGGACTGGATTTGCACAGGTTAAGTGAGTAAAGGGCAGAAAGTTTTTTTGTGCATTTAATAACTGGGTAAGGTCCACTAGCACAACTGCCTGCTTTCTGGAGCAATCTGGCTGCACTGGGCAGGTTAAGTGACTTGCTCAGAGTCATACAGTTTGCAATTGGAGGTCATTTACAGCTCATTACTCTAACTTCTAGGCTATACTGCCAGGTTACCAGGGTTTCCTGGGTAGTAAGAGGAGGAAAAAGAAAATCACATTAAGGGAGACAAGAGGGAATGAACGGAGGAGCAGAGGAGAAGGGAGATCACAAGTGGCAAAGAACTCATTGAAATGAGCAGCAATGGGGGGGGTCAGACACTGGTGAACCATTACAAGAAGAACTGGAGGGATGAACTGTGTGAGAGGGTCAAAAAGGGAATGAATTACTTTCCAGAACTTTGAGGGGGCATTAAGGTTGTTCTGAAGGTTGACCTTGAAGTACTGTGATTTTGCAGCCCAGATAATAAGATATATAAGTAGTTCCTTATAGTTCTTTATAAGAAGAGGTCATGAAACAAGTCAGATAGTTTGAGACGTCCCCAGGCAAGGTCATGAGACGTGCACTGGTCAATGATTTTAGGAGTAATCCAGTGGTGTTGGGGATTCTTAACCCAGAATTTTATGAGCAGGGCATGCTTGTCCCATACAGAGGAGGATTTAGAATGAAACAGGGAGAGGGTAGTGTTGAAATCCATGGTGGAGGGTATGGCTGTCAAATCTAAAACTGCAAGGTCACTCAAGAGAGTGGAGGTGTTGTGTAAGTGGAGGGACCTAGTCCAGATGTATTTAGGGGAGGAGGGTGAATGCCAGATCTTCCTGATGCAGAACATGATGCAATGGTCACTGAAAGCATCCAGAAGGTTTATGCTGCTGCAATACAGAGAGGGTGGGAGGAGAGAGCCCACTCTAGTTGTGAATGGTTTTTGAGAGTGGTGGTTGAGCCGAATTGGTTCCATGATAATCTGCACGAGAGCTGGGAACTCAACCATGTGATTGGTCAGTCTGGAGGCTGGAGAGAGCCAATTGACACTGAAGTCACTTATTAAAATGAATTCATTAGCAAAAGACTCAGAAGTGATGGCAGAGAGGGAATCTACGAGGGAGGAGGGTGATATTCTAGGTGCTGCACAGAACACACCAGTGAAGATGGACAAAGAGGAAGGGAATAACAGCCTTATCAAGAGGAATTTGTGGGAGGAAGATGCAACCTCACTATAAGCTATTTGCAGGAGAGGCTGTGGTGGGCATAGATGGCAACACTGCACCCAAGTTTTCCCCTGTCCTTTCTGATAAGATGATAGTCAGGAAGGGACAGGTTAGATTCTTGAATCCTGGAGGAATGCCAGAACCCAGAGATATAGAGGATGCTGGGTGAATGTTGTGAAATCCAGACAGACAGGAGGTTGAGCATTAAAAGAAGGCTTCAGGCACTGAGAGTAAAATATGCACAGGCCTTTAGCAGCTGGGGAGGTGGACAATGGAAGAGGTGAGAGGCCAGGCTTGAACTCCGCATTGTCAGACAGGAGAAGAATAAGAACAGGAGCAAGAGGATGGAGCATGATTTCTAACTCTTAGAGCAGAGGAGGGCAGGAGGGAAGAGATAAGGAAGGCAAGAAAGGCATGGTGAAGAAACTCCAGGATAAGGGAGAAGGAATGGAGGCAACCAGAGAAGATAGGAGGGGAGGAGGAGAGAGGAGTGGAAGGGGGAGTTAGAGGGTGGACGAGAGATAGGGGAGGGGGAAGTAGGTGGCAGGGGAATTAAAGGGAAGGGGTATAAGTAGAGAAGGGTAAGTTACAGTGTGATCAGAATGTGAGATGCAAAAGCCATTGGATACACAATGATATAAATGATTGGTCAAATATAAAATAACGGTCACTTTGTAAAAGGTGTAGGCTGTAACTAGAAATTGGGATAACTACAGGTATTTGGGCTGTGATTAGGGTTGCCACCTTTGGATCAGATGAAAACCGAATACTAAACCACACCCCCAAACTCCACCCCTAACCCCGCCCCGTTTATGACTAATGAGGGCATCTCTTGGACTCTGATTCACTTGATTTATTCAGAATTGCTGCTGATATAACATAGTGTACAACTTCTTTAAATGACATCATAATTATTATTTTTGGTTTATTTGATTTAGATTTAAATATTTTAAATTTCAGTGTGTGTTAACATTTGGTGGGGTTAGAGAGGGAGTTCAGGGGACTTTCCATCCTGTGTACACAACTTAGCTGACAAATTGAGTGACTACAAGGACACCTCTGACAACTGGCTAGTTTGGCTCAGGTGGCCTTTTCTGGTAAAACTCTTTCAATAAATAAATAAATAAACTACACCAGTAATGGTGGATGAGATGTAATTACAAATATCATCTGCCATTTTAAGATGTGCTACTGTCCCTCCCATTGCTCCTACTCTAAAGTTATTTGTAATGTCAGAGAAGTTTTTAAAAGTTGTAGGAACTATTCTATGCTGTTAGATACCCTATTTTGTTTTCCATGTCAGTCACACATAGCAGATAGCATGATATGTGATATGTAGCATGGAGGCAGTATAGCGCTCTGGTTTAAAGCTCTGAGCTGCAATTCTGGAGACCAGGATTTGAATCCTACAGCCCAAACTTGCATACTTTGTGACCCTACACAAATCACTTAATTCCCTTGTACTCTCAGGTTGCACCTGTAAACAAGCTTTAGCTTAGTGTGTCTCTTCTGGTATAAAAAAATAATAATGTTTTGAAAACGTTTTGATAAATTGCCTAAATTTGCAGTGCCATCAAATCTAGATTGTGTTCCTGTCATCTCATCAGCTACTGCTCTCTCTCTTCTTTCCTTTTCTCATTTCTGTAGCTTAGCATGACATTAGCCACATTATTCTGTGCTGTTCATCTGAAAGGCCTGGAATGGTCTTCCTGGAATATCCAACTAGTATGAAAATTGACAACAATAACTTCTGAGGAGAGAGAGGCATAGTATTGCTAGAAATGAAATAAAATATTAGATTATTAATTTAACAACAAAAGGGGTAACAAATAGTAAAATATAGGACAGAACCTAAAAGAAAAAAATGGTGAACATTTAAAGGTATAAAAGTATTCCTTATCACAGCAGTCAAAGACCATACTCACAATGCAGCCTGGAAAGGATTAGTTTGATTTGCTGCTAATGGTCTTAATAGCCCTACTTTACACCTCTCAGACTGACTGGTATACAAACAAAGGTCTGCATGACATCAGAATTAGTTTGTAATCTGAACATGCAAGTAAAATGGTGAAGGATTTAACAGAATCTGTTTTACAAGCATGTGATTATTCAAAATGACTGAAAAAGTACTACCTCTGAATAAAACTGGATTAGCAGGTAAAGTTTCTGAAACACATTGTACCGTCCATACTGGGACAGGAAGCTACTCTAATGTGGTGCCTGTCTGGTTTCAGAAAAATGAAGGTATTAATTAAGGTGGTATTGTTTACCCTTAACGTGAATAATCTTCCAATTTTCTGGTGTGAAGTTAGAGGTGACAACTGAGCAGACAGGGACACATTTGGCTCTTTAAGTGCCCTCCTCTTGAAGGCACTTCCTGATTAGCATGCACTGCAAGCAAGCAAGCACACTGAAATGTCAGACACTTGCTTACAGTCAGATGAGAAGAAAATGAAACAGTTAGTGGTGAATCTAACAGGTGCTGCTTGACCCACCATATAAACCAAATTTGCAATGGTGAAAACAGGAGGACCGAATCTGGACCTAGAAAACCGAATCATTCGGTCAAAAACCGAGTAGGTGGTAACCTTAGCTGTGATACAGATGTAAACAACACCTAAGCAGTTCAGGTACAGAAAACTAAGAAACACTACTGGAATGTTCTGAGGAGTGTCAAGTAAAAAAAATTTAAACAAATGAACAGTTGCTAGGTAGAAAATGAATAAGTGAGATGATGCAATAGGTGCATGAGGTAAATGGTGGTGGATGGCAGTTGCTTACAGTAATACAAGGGTAGAGGAGGCTTGCAGATCAGAGATGGCTGTGTAGTGACCCACAATTCAGAGTGCAAGAGCTATGCAGGGGAAAGCTTGTAGAAACTTGGAGGCAGGGAGTGGAGAACTTACAAACAATGGTCTTGGTACTAAATGTGTCCTACAGGTTTGAGTCTAACAGGTAAAACACATGAGTTCTAAGTGGAAGAGACAAAACAGGAGTCCAAACAGATAACATGACACTGAGTTGGACTTAGTTGATAGTATGACTAGATTAAAGATTCAAGAACCACTCATTTTTAGTGACCACAACACTATCATGTTCAACCGCCGTACTTCACCCACTAAAATGTCAGGGAAAACAGGTGAGGAACTATACAAAAGCAGATTTTACTGAGATACAAAAAATACTTATTAAATGGAGATGGGATGATGACAATGACAGCGCCGAAAGCGTATTGTTAAAGTTTAAAAACAAAATTCTCATATTAGAGAAGGAAATCGTCCATTAAAAAAATCCCGTAACAGGAAAGGAAAGGTCCAGTTTGGTATACTAGCCGAGTTCGTAGTAAGTCATCAGGAAAAGACAGGCATATCGTGCAATGAAAAGGGAGAACAGCCCATGTAATATACAAACTTATAAAGATCATCTGTACGAAACAAAAAAAATAATCAGGCAGGAGAAGAATCTTTTAGAGTTTAAAATTGCTCATTTAAAAGACAACGGAAGACCTTCTATGCATATATAAATAACAGATCTACAAATAGAGAAGTGGGCCCAATCAGGGTCAATGGTAGGGGAACAAAAAGATCCATCACAAATGGCTAGTGTGTTCAATAATTACTTCTGTACTGTTTATCATAAGTCTTTTGCCCCTACATTATACCAAGTACAAACCAGAGACATGTGTGCACAGACCGCTATAATGACTAAAAGTGAAATAGCTGATAAACTATGCAAACTAGATTCATCAAAATTAGCGGGACTAGACAAACTCCACCCTAAGCTACTGAAAGAGATTGTGGGCTGGCTAGCTGAGCCACTCCACAAACTCCTTCAGTTGTCCCTAATCACCGGCGAGGTACTGAGTGATTGGAAGGAAGCAGAGGATATACCAATCTATAAAAAGAGGTGATAAAGCTGAAATGGGAAACTATAGGCCCATACGTCTGACCTCAGTATGGGGCAAAATCTTTGAGTCCCAACTGAGGGACAGACTAGAAAAACATCTAGAGGGCAAAAAAATAGTGGACAAAACACAACATGGTTTCAAGAAAATAGACTGTGCCCAACTAACATGCTTACATTTTACAACCACGTAAGCAATTTGCTAGATAACAACAAACCAGTAGATATAGTAATTTTAGATTACCAAAAAGCTTTTGATAAAGTTCCACACTCTTAGTTGATTGACAAAATGACAACACTTGGTATTAATATATTTACAATTAAATGGATTAAAAACTGACTGCAGAACAGGACCCAACGAGTAAGATTAAGAGGTCATCTCTCTGAACCAGGCCCTGTTATCAGTGGGGTGCTGCAGGGGTCAGTTCTGGGCCTGTGATTTTTAATGTTTTCATCTCTGATATGAACAATATGCTTACTAATAAATGTGTGAAATCTGCAAATGACTCCAAACTATGTGCAGAAGTGGGGGTTATTGACAAAGTGCAGACTCTCCAACAGGACTTAGTACAACTCCAACTCTTGGCAAGCAGAAATGGAATGCAATTTAATACTGACAATTGTGTAGTTTTACATCTTGGCAGTAAGAATGATCGAATAAACTACTGTATTCTTTAGATAATAAAACTTTATTTATTTATTGTATAATCAGATTTACAACCTTTGAGCCAGCGGCTCGTTTACAAAGATACCTTGTCACAGAGAGGACACATATGGTTAACATAATTTACAGAGTACAGTCAAGACAGAATAACAGATTTTTTTTTACATATTTACAGAATACAGACATACAGAATCATATAGTTTTACAAAGGTTGCGTGAACAGAAATACATAGTATTACATTCAATTGCTTGAACACATGTGTAATTAATAAACATTTCAAGTAGTACCAGCAGGTACTGGCAGATGAGAAAGGGCCCAGGAGGGGGGAGGGAAGGGTGGGTGGGTGGGTGTTCAGCCCAGTGGACCATGTCAATAGTGCCAGAAGAGCAGCAGAGTATCTTTCAGTGGCAGGTGCAGCAGTGGGTGTTGAACAGCAGGTCTCATAAGGCAGCTTTGAAGGGGTAATTTTGGCTGTGTTGGAAATGGCTGCGGGGAGTGAGTTGAACCAGATAGGGGCTCTGTAGCTGAATGACCTCTGAGCCCAGGTGGTCCTAGTTCCGAGCACTAGTAGAGTGATCTTGTCCGAAGTTCGGGTGGTGGCTCTGGGGGGTGTAAATTGGAGGGAGGCAGACACCGGGGGAGCCCAAGTAGAATCTTGTTGGTTAGCAGGCCGGTTTGGTAGCGGATGCGTTCATTGAGGTTTAGGAGTATGGCCATGTCATAGAGTTGACAGGTGTGGGTGAGTCTAGGGGTGCTGGTCAGTTGCCTGCAAGCCTTATTTAGTGTGAGTCTAATTTTGCTGAGGACAGTGGAGTCAGCAGCACCATAAACTGGGAGGCCATAATCAATAAGGGACATTACTGTGGACATGATGGCAAGCCTGAGGGCATCAGGTGAGAGGCAGTCTTTGTGCTGGTAGAGGATGCCAAGGCATGCATTTGCGGTGGAGGCAAGGGCAGTAATGTGGGCATGAAAGGTGAGGGCCGAGTCAAATGTGATTCCAAGGTATTTGTACAAGTGAACTTGTTCGAGTGGTTGACAAGTGCTGGGGATGATTTGGAGCAGACTTTTGCTGGCTTTGTTCTGGTGGTGGGCGAAGAACATTGCCTTAGTTTTTTTGAGGTTAATTACTAGTCTGTTCTTCTTAAACCAATTCTCAGCATCATTGAAAGAATGCTGGAGGGAGACTTGGAGGGAGATGAGATTTTTGTGAGCTGCATAAATCATGGCGTTGTCAGCATATAGTAGAATATTGCCAGAACAGGTGCTAGGCAGGGCGTTTAGGTACAGGCTAAAGAGTAGTGGGCTCAGGATAGAGCCCTGGGGAACCCCTGAGCAGATGGGATGGGGTTCTGAGAGCACCCCATTGTTTTTGACATGCTGGGAGCGGGCTGATAGGTAGCTCGCACACCAGGAGAGGGGACCAGCAGAGAAACCCATATGGTTGATGGCATTTAGTGGGAGTGGATGGGAGACAGTGTCAAAGGCCTTAGAGAGGTCAATAAACACTACCCCAACTAAATGGCCAAGGTCCAGGGAGGCATGCAGGAAGTTGGAGAACTTCATTAAAGCTGTGTCTGTACTGTGACCAGCGCGGAAGCTATGCTGTTCTGGACACAGGATGTTATATTTTGCTAGATATTCAGTGTGTTGGGTGGCCACCACTTTTTCTAAGGCTTTGGAGAGGGGGGGAGAATGGAAATTGGCCGATAGTTGCTGGGGGTGGACTTCTCACTACCTTTGTGAATAAGTGTGACTGTCGCAGTTTTCCATGCTGTGGGGAATTGCCCCAGACAGAGGGATCAGTTCAGTAGATCCCTAAGTAGGACCTGGACTTCATCCAGGACCAGCCAGAATATTTTTGGATCCAGGGAGTCGCTGCTAGGACAAGTTCCTTTTAGTGCTTTAAGCAGGAGTGGTTTGGCTGCCTGAACAGAAACTTTGCGTAGGTAGAACTGGAGGTGCTGTGGATCTGAAGGCGGTGGGTTGTGAGTAGGGTTGAAAAAGTTACTCGAGAGGACAGGGCTAAGATCAGTAAAGGAGGAGTTAAGGCAGTTGGCAATGTCTGTGAGGTCAGTGATGGTGGTGCCATTGACTGTAAGGTGGGCTGGGGGGCATACAGTGATTTCCCAGTTATTTCTTTTATATTGTCCCAGAAGTTCTGGGCACAGCCCCATGAGGAGGTGAGGGTGGCCTGATAGTGGTTAGCCTTGGCTTTGTGGATGGCCCATGTGCACTTGTTCCGGGCAGCGTTATATGCCTGTCTGTCGGCAGCCTGACCATTCTCAGTGGTTATATGCCAAAGATTATCCCTGTCCCTGAGTAGCTGGAGTAGGGCAGGGGTGCTCCAGGGTGAATTTTGTTTTTTGGAGCGGATCATGGTGAAGAGTGCAAAAAGATCACAGGCCTTGCTAAAAGCTTGTGAGAATAGGTCGAGGGCAGTGTCAACGATCTGTTCATGGCAGATGGGAGACCAATCACTGTGAGCGAGGAACTGCCTGAGTTTTAACAGTCCTCCTGGGTGAAGCCACCTGCGGTGAGTGGTTTGGGCTATGGGTTTGGGGGTTGGGGTAGACCAGAGGAACAGGAGAGGGGAGTGGTCGCTTAACGAAAATGGGAGGACTTGAATATCTTGAATCTTTGGGGGGCGGTTTGAGACAATGACGTCTAGGAGGGTGCTTGTCCCTGAAATTTGGTTACGTCTGGTGGATTGTGAGACAAGTTGGGTCAGATCCAATGAAGCGAATGTGTCTCTTATCAGTGAGGCAGTGGGACTGAGCCAGTTTACATTGAGGTCTCCTACTAGGACTTGTTGAGCTTTAGGGGTGAGGGAGGAGAGATATTCGGTGAGAGATGATATTGCAGGGATCTGGTTCCTTGGGGAGATATAGGAGTGCTGCACCCTAACACACACATCTCAGGCAATGCACCCCCCCAGCCACCTGTCAGAAACCTCAGGAGGACAGCAGATAGGCACTTGGGACACAAGGGGACACAGTTGTCATGGACAAGGTTTATTCAGGCAACACAGGTCGGTATGATGCCCAACGTTGAGTGCACGCACCACACCACACCATGCACCACACCACCACCAACATCACAAAAGTGTACACTGTTTGAACAGTCCGTTTTTGCCACAGCACCATTACACAGGTCATGACACTTGCAGTTGGATATTGAGAGCGATGCCCAGTAGGTAGTCCATAAGCAACCTTGTCTCGTAATGCTCGATGATCTGCTGCAGTCTGTCTCTGGCATCCTTGGTCATCTGTTGCATTGTCAGCTCCATCAGCTGCTGTTGTCCCCAAAGCACCTCAATAAAGTGCCATATCATTGGGTGGGTGGCCCCCATGAGGAAATTAAATCCCCTGTGCCACCCTTCCAGAGCATTGGTGGTCTTGGGCAACCCCTCACAGATGGAGGAGTAGATGTTCCAGAAGTCCAGAAGGTATTTTGGCCAGCGCCGTACCCTGCTTTGGATTGGCCACCCCAGCCAGGTGTCCTTGAAGTAGTCAAGGTATGGTGCCAGGGTGTCTTTGAAGGACTCAAAGTAGGGCCATGACCATAGCTTCTCGTAGGCACTGGTGATGTCTGCGGGTGGCATGAACTCGAGCACGGCGAGCATCTGTATGTGCATGGAGAATTCGTCACTGGTGACATACCACTGTGGCAGGTCATCGTGCTGTAGTAGCTTCCTCCACAGGCACTGTGTGAAGTAAAAGTAGCAGCCACGAAGTCATGCCTGGGTGGAAACAATGCGTAGAGCCTTGAATGTCACTGACTCATAGTCAATCATCACTGACAGGTGGCAGAGGTGTGGGCACAGATCCATGAGCTTCAGAAGCATGACCATGTAACAGCTCAAGGTCCTGCTGCCCATCAGTGCATAGACGGCCAGCAGCACAGTATCCGCCTCCACTCCATGGTGACTGTAGAGCTGCTGGAAGAAGTGTGGGCTGCTCCGAAAGATCCCATCGGCATACCATGCACCACATTGGGTGAGGTAGTAAAGGTTCTTCTGGGTGCTGAATAGCAGGAACCTGCCCATGCTGCTGCTGGAATCATGCAATAGGAAGTGATCCCCTGCATCAGTGGTGTCATATTCCTGTGGGATTGTCAGTACAGACAGTGATGTTGGCCCCACTGGCAACCTGTGCATGCTCCTCTGGGCCCTCTGATTAGTCCACTTTAGTGTGCCCACTGGGGGCAGCCTTCTGTGCACCGCATTGGTTGGCCCACTGCAGCACACCACAACCACCTGCTGGCTGCTTTCGGTTGTTTCCATGGCCTGGCACTTTATTTTTTTTATTTAGTTTTTGTTGACCGGGCAAGTGCACTAGACAAATCCTGCCGATTTTCAGGCACGACCTGGGGGAAGGGGATACAGATGAATGCCAACTGACCTTGAACCAGATAAAGTTTTTGGTTTATTGGTTGGCAGATTAACTTTACTGACGCACGCACCTGCCACACTGTGACGCAATACCGTGTGCCAGTCACTGCATTTAGAGCTAAAGTAATTCAGCTGAATTGCTGAAGCTAAACCAAATTTTCAGGCCACAAGTTGAAGCCAAATAAAAGATGTATCTGGCCAACTTTTCTTATCCTTAACCAAGGAATCTTAAAGGCAGTAATCTTTTCAAAATTCAAACTCATGAACACACAAATTATTTGCAAGGCATGCAGTGTGCATATAATTCAAATGCAATTTAGACATAACAAGAAACTTGGGGATTCTAAAGGCACTCATTTCTTCCTCAAAGTATACCCTGGAGCTGCACAAGTTAGCATACCTCTCAACCTTTTGTCCCCCAAATGTGGAACATTGGCTGTCAAAAATGTGGAACAAATGGGCAAAATGTGGAACACTTAGTCAAATCTTTACCTAAGAAGCTCAAAACACTGTTAACATGTTGCATTTATGTTCAGAAAATCTGTTATTAACTGAATAATATATTTTTTGCATCATTTACTATGGATGTTTGCTTTAAAATGTTGACTTTGAATGTGGAACAAGTCCTCACAATGTGGAACAAGGAGCTTTTGTGAAGTAAAATGAGGAATGTTCCTCATAATGTGGTACAGTTGAGAGGTATGCAAGTTAGAACTGCATATAATTGTAATATCATGACTAACCTGTTTAGGAATAATGACTGTGCTGATTAGGGTGGTGGGGGTTTATATGTTTAGGGGGAGTGTGGGGGAGGGAGGAGTGGGGAACAGCTCCAGAGTATATTGTATTTCTTAATTTTATGTATAATACATTTTGTTTTTCTAGATCTGTTCTTATTATCTTTAAAAAATTAATAAACTTTGATTTGAAAAAAAAAAGAACTGCATATAATTTCCCAAAAGAGCAGTGTGCATATATTTGAAATACAATTCAACGTGAGAAAGAAATGTGTCCTATCAGTGAATTTGAATGCAAGTGTGCACAAAATACCATTCTGCTGCACTACCAGCTATGCCATTTGGACAACTGAAAACCCAGGTATTTCAAAAGCACCAGCTTTCCAGGTAATACTACATACAGAGCATTACAGTAATGTATTCTGGAGGTAGCAGATGTATGCACCAGGGTCACAAAGTCCTTGTGCCTTAGTTATGGTGTAATCATGTCAATAATTCTTATTTGGCAAACATCCACTGCAGACCATCCACTACCACCACCTGATGTCCCAGTGACAGCTTGCAGTCCATATTGCCTCACGATTCTTTACCCTATCTATCACCCATCCAGTGCCATTTAAAGATGGAATAATTGGTGCAAATTAGCCAACCAAAGAGGACCAAAGTCCAACTATAGGAATTCTGTTTACCTGAATTTAAACTGACTCAGATGAAGTCCATCCAGGTAGAGATTTTGTGAGGGCATCAACTCAGCAAGGATACTGTTTCATGCCTTGAGTGTCTTCAGCATAGCAGTGAAAACTCACCCCATACAATCTAATGACCCCTACCAAAAGCATTAGGTATATGGCAAATAACATGGGGGGATTGAGCCCTTGTATTACCCACAGTAGGCCAAAGAAGCATGAGATGAGAAAGTTCCCATGACCACATACTATAGATGCATGTATACATAGACAATGATAACAAAAAAAGCAACATCAGCTCTTCTAGTCTGCCCACCCAGTTTAACTGCTCTGCATTGGACATAGTGGCCATCCTTCCCTTATGTTTCTACACACACTCCTTTTTCTAACTAATCCTATGTTTCTGTCCCATTTCTGCTGCAAACTGGTCATTGATTTGACTTGTAACACTTCCTCCAGCAGCTTATTCCACTTCTCCACCACTCTTTCTGTGAAGAAGTGTTTATGAGCATCCCTTTTAAATCTCCCCCTGCAAGTTAAAGTGAGTTCCCTCTCATCTTTGTATTTGAACTCAGGGAGAAAAGTTCCCTGGCATCCACCCTGTTTATTCTGGGCAGGTGCTTGGATGTCTTGATCATGTTGTTTTTTTCCCTCCTTTTCTCAAGGGTGTACACATTCTAGTCATTCAGGCTCTCCTGGTACTGTATGTCTTGTCCAGTAGTCTATGGACCATCTTGGTTGCCCTGCACTGTACTGCTTCCACCTTGCTGCAGTCTCTCCTCAGGTGTGGAATCCAGCACCTTGCACAATATTCCAGCCATGGTTGCACCAGTGTTCTGGAAAATGCGAGAATCACCTCCCAACCTCTACTGCTTATCCTCCTCCCTATGCAACCCAGCATACTGGTTGCCTTCCCCAGAGATCTATTACAATATCTGTTGCTTTAGGCTCTGCAATATCATGACCCCTGCACTTGCAGCCAAAGACATGGTCAGATATTTCCTAACATCTCTATAATATCTCTAGAGAAATTCCTGGTGCTTGCAGTATCACATTAGTGCCACCAAAGAGAATCTCTTTAGAAATTTTGCAAAACATCTGGAAACATCAGGACATGTCTTTGACCGCAACTTTAGGTCCTTCTCTTCCATGGGGCTCTGCAGTCTCATGCCTCCATTTTATGTTGAATTCTTGGGTTCCTCGTCTAAATTTGTATCACTTTATATTTGTTAGCATTGAAGCCTGACTTTCAGATCTTTGACCAGATCTCTGACCTGCCTAGATCATCCTTAAGCTCCCTTATCCCTTGCTCCATGTCCATCCTTGTGCAGATCTTTGTGTCATCTGTGAAGAAGCATATCTTACTGTTAATGCTTTCCCCTATGTCACAAATGAATACCCTGAAAAAGACTGGGTGCAACACTTGTTGCTTCCCTTACCTCTAACAATTCCCCATTAACTACCACTCTGTGTGGCTTTTCAGAACGGTTGGGCACGGACACAAATGTATGATGCATCTGTGTCCATTTTCTTGTGTCCAGGAAGCTGTGCTGCTATTTTTGGAAGGTGCATCTGTTTATGACAAAAAGACACAATTTGTGGCAATAAAACAGATGCAATTGCATCCAAAGTGGACGCAGGTGCAATTGAGTCCATTTTTGGATGTAATTAATGTACATCCATTTTTGGATGCCATCTTTGAATGCTTTTAGGCCATCTAACATAAACATAGAAACATAGAAGCTGATGGTAGATAAGGGCCTCCAGGCCTACCCGGTCTGCCCTATTACCCTATCTATACTGACATAACAGGCCCTAAACAGCCTATGGATCCCCCCACTTAATATTCAAGATCCCTTTTTCTATCCCATGCATTCTTGAATCCAGTAATGGATTTTGCCCCACCGACTTCTGCTGGTAGACTGTTCCATTTGTCTACCACCCTCTCTGTGTAGAAGAACTTCCTCACAGTACCTCTGAATCCCCCGCAACTTCATTGTGCCCTCTCATCCTTGAGCATTTTTTCTTTGGAAGATGTTAACCTCTAAAACCTTGTTCTTTCCTGTGAGGTATTTGAATATCAATCATGTCCCCCTTTCCCTCCTGTCCTCCAGGGAGTACAGATTTAACTCCCTCAGCCTTTCCTCATATGGTTTAGGATGTAGGCCTGTCACCATTTTTGTTGCCCTCCTCTGTACCACCGCTACCATGTTTATGTCCTTTTGAAGATGGGGCCTCTAGAACTGGACACAGAACCCGAGGTAAAGTCTCACCAGTGATCTATAAAGCGGGATTAATAACTCTCTTCTTCTGCTGTTGATTCCCCTGCCTAAGCATACCAGCATCCTGCTATCCTTCCATACTGCCTTGTCACATTGTTTTGAAATCTTCAGACCATCAGAGATGATTACCTCCAGGTCTGTTTCCTGTTTTGGGCTTACTATTTCCTCCACTCTTTGGTGGTAAGTTGTCTCAGGGTTTCTGTGCCCCATGTGCATTATTTTGAAGTTTATTGCATTGAATCCCAGTTGCCAATCCCTCAACCAGTCATCCAGCCCTTTTTAGGTCTCTCTTTATTCTAGCCACACACACACAGAATATCCACCCTGTAGCAGAGCTTTGAGTCATCTGCAAACAGGTATAGTCTCCCTTCCAGACCCTCTGCAATGTCACTGATAAGAACAATGAAGAGGACTTGGCCTATAACTGATCTCTGGGGCACCCAACTGATCACTCTGCCTATTCCTGAATGTGTTCTGTTTATCACCCCCTCTGGGTCCTATATTCCAGCCAACTCTCCACCCATCTCACTACTTCAGATCATACTCCTAGGTTCCTCAGCTTTCAGCCTTCTATGTGGAATGGTGTTGAAGGCTTTGTTAAAATCTAGGAATGCCATATACACTGCTCCCCCTTGATCCACTTCCCTGGTCACGCAGTTGAAGAACTCTGTGAGTTTTATCTGATACAACCTACTCCTCTTCGTGAAACCATGCAGTCTTGGGTCTTGTAGACTACTGGTTTCCAGGTATTCCACTGTCCTGTCCCTCAATAGTGTTTCCATTAACTTGCATAACACTGAGGTCAGTCTGACTGGCCTGTAGTTGTCCACCTCCTTTTTATTTCCACTTTTGTATTGCGGGACTACATCTGCCTTCATCCAGTCTTCTGCTGCCTCCCCTGTTACCAATGACACTTTCAACATGGCTGTCAGTGGTGCAGCCAACACCTCCTTGGTCTCACAGATTTGGATGCATTTCTGCTTTGAAAATGGCAGCAGACACATCTTGAGTGGATCTCTGAAAATCCCCCTCCCCCTTTGTATTCTTCTTCTTCTTCTTCTTAGCCAGTTCTCCACCCATGTTGCTACTTCTCCCCCCAAAGCCTAAGCCCCTTATCTTTTTGACCAACCTCTTGTGGGGTACTGAGTCAAAGGTCTTGCTCAAATCCAAGTATACTACATGTACTCCCTGTCTCTGTCCCCCATCTGCTGCACTGGTCAACTAGTGGAAGAAGTCACTCTGATTTGTCTGACAAGACCTTCCCCTAGGAACCCATGTTGTCAGGGGCTTCTATAGTCCAGTTTCTTCTGGGAAATTCACCAGTTCCTCCTTAGTAAAGACTCCACAATTTTTCCCAACAAAGATGTCAAGCTGACAGGTCTACAGTTATCTGACTCATCCTTCCTTCTTCTCTTGTGCAAAGGGGCCATATCGCCTGCCCTCCTATCCCTTGTGACCCCCATCTAGTAGTTGTATAAGTCCACAAGTGGCTCTGCTGTCTTTTCTGCTACCACCTTCAGAATCTTTGGTGTAAGTCATTGGGTCCCAAAGATTTATCTACCTGTTGGGATCTGCCAGATAAGAATGACTTAAATTATCTCAATGCTGTCATAATGAACCCCAGTATTTCTGCAGCTGTCCCACCAAACCCCCATGATCCACCCTATAAAATCCCAAAGAGAGATTGAGGAGAAATATAATAGGAGAAGTAGTAAACGTCTTTTTTTATACTGGATAAAACTACTAGGACCGAAGGCTCTGGGTACAAAGTGGTCCTGATATTTGCAAATTTGTTACAGTGCAAAGCAAGCACATATCTTCAAAAGAGAAAGTATGCTCCTCTATCCCTTATCAGTGGCAGATCATTAAAACCTTTATGGCTGCAGTTTCCATGTTGTGCCAATGAATGAAACCAAAATGGAATAGTTTTAAATGTCTATTTTCATCACGTGATCCTCAAGCTGCACTCCCATACACTTCTCAATAATATCCCCCAGAAGGGGAAGATTCAAGACTGACCTGTAATGTGCCAAATAATCTGGGTCCAATGGAGGTTTCTTGAGAAAGCTGCTCACCATAGCTCTCTTTAGAGCTCCTGGAAACCACTTTCCTCAAGGGACCATTAGACAAACCTAGGAGAAACCAGGCTCACTGCCTCCTGGCAGTACATTAGCAGCTGAGTAGTCCTTGTTTCCACATTGCAGAAGGCAGGGAGCAGCCTAGAAATCATGTGAAGCACCTCTATTGCCATAACTAGTTGAAACTTTCTCCAGGACATCAGAGGACTTCTGCTCCTCACTGTGCCATGAGAACCCCACCAGAATGACCCCTTCTGGGACTGCCTCTGAATCATCACCAAGACTGCTCCCAGGAAGTCCACCATATTTCACCATATTTCCTGAGAAATTGATGAAAAATTCCAATATCACCACAGTTTTATTCCTCAGGGATTTGTTCTGTCATAAAATTGCTTTAAGGGAGGAGCAAGGTCAGCTGGTCCTTTGTATACCTGCCCCCTTCTACCAAGGGGCTCCTTTGAGATGGGGTGAGTCAAGGAGGCCCCCTTTTCATATCTGTTTTAGACTCAGGGCATTTACTCAGCCAAATTCTCTGAATCTGATAATCCTGACACTTTACCCCTGGATTATGCATCTATCCCATTCTCCACTATCTTAAGATCCCCATCCCCCAGCAAAGATCCAAGACCACTAGGCCACCCCAATGTCCATGTGCTGCTGCAAAGGTGACCTGGGTTTGAGAGCAGAGCTGGATACCACTTTGGGGGAGATGCCAGGATGAGGCAGCTGCCTCTTAGCAGGGGGCCTATGCTGAGGAGAGGTGATGACAGGTTCCAGCATTACAGCAATCATTACAACTGATTCAGGGAGTTTGCCTCCCACTGTAAGGATGTGTTGAAATTCAAATCTAATGGAGGCATAGTCCACATTGGATACATGGTGCCAGATGGGAGAAAACAACCAGTGAAGAAAAACACTCCTGGCCATTTCCATGATACTTATAGAGCCTGAACATGACATATCTCTGATCACAGGGTATATTCCAGAAAGATGACCTGGAGGGAGAAAACTATAGAATAAAAAAGGCCCAAAAGCACCACAGGGATGGATGGAATCCAAAAATGATTGGAGATGGCACAGCTGCTCTAATGAATAGGAGGGCATTGGGGCTGGAGCCAAATAGAAAACTGCATCCTTGGAATAGGAAACCTAAATAACTCGCTCAAAGAAAAAACACTCCAAACAAAATCCCAAAACAAACCCATGGCTTCACTCTCTCCTCTAACACTCCCCCCAACATATAATCACTCCAGCTACATTAATACAATAAACAGTTGCACATTCCCCACTGTCTTCAACTTAAAGATAAAATCAGTAATGAATATATAGTTCTTGTCAAAACTGGGAGTAAACATTGAAGAAAAGTCAAGGTCAGCTACCCAAAATGGACCACTAGATGTAGGTAAAGCAAACCCACAGCCTTCCTTAACTAGATTTTAAGAATGTGAACTCCAACAGTCAGAATTTAGGGGAAGGATTTCAGGACACTTTGTGAACAAAGATATGGAATACATTAATCAAAATAATCACAAACAGCACAGTGGGTGGGGAGAAATATTTTATCCACTGCAAGGACCACACTTCTGGTATGTTTCACTGGCAAAATTCACAATTTTGTGTGGCAGAATTAGGCAAATTGCCTAATTCACCGGTGAATTGGCAATTTGCCTGGATGCACTGGTTGAATTTTAGACACTTTGTCAGGTGAATAACTATACAAATTGTTGTCATCAGTGAAGTGAAGTTGCCAGAATTTGTGAATTATTTTGTGAAGTGAAATTCGGCAAGTTTGCCAATCTCTAGATAGGCTGGGTGGACACATTTTGCTGCTGTTCCACACACATGTGTATCTGCATTGTGCTGCTCCATGTGCATGTATGTGTGTGGCATTACCTTGCATAGTTAGTGTGATCAAACCATGTTTGCACACAACAGCATCTGGATGATTTCATTTAAATATTAAGATCTATGCCAGAAGCAGCCTACAGAACATACCTAAGCTGCTCAGTGTAGTAATTATTTACAGTGGGTCAAAGCACACATTTTACTCACTGGTTTCTGTTGTAAAAATACTGCAACTGAGAATCAGGTGCAAGGAATTAAGTTAATGATTACAACATACTTGAAGGCCACTCATATCATTAATATTCATTAGGTAGTCTAACTGCACCAGCCGCTATACCAACAACTATAGTCTACATCTAATAAGAACAGTTTTATGAAGATGGCATGGGATGTTTATAGTTTTATACATAAACACATACAAAACATTACATGTGCAGAATGATATCACAAGTGGGTGTTATACATGAGCGAGAGATGACAGCAGGAGAGAAAATCTGCCGATTCAGTGTGCGCGAGGCACTATCTGTACAGAGGATAAGAGGTCCTCCATTTCTGATATGTGATTGTTTAGAAATCTTGTAGTGCTTTATAATAAAATAAATCAGTACTTCAGTAAATAATCAAAGTATTACAGTAGTCATAGCTTGATTGCTGTAGTTAAAAATCTATCTTTAATACTGGTGCAGTAATCCAAGCTCAGTTTTCACCAAAGTCAGTAGTAGCAACCTCAGAGGGCAGTCAGCTGACTGTGCTCCCACTGTTCACAGCTTAAGGCCAGGTAGTGATGCTGCGCAGTCGTACGAGGACCATTTGCCTGCGTGCCACTTTCGAGAATTTTTGTGGTAAAATAAATTAGCACTTCAGTAAATAATAAAAGTATTACAGTAGTTTGGAGTGTTTAGAAATCATTTCCATCTTGTAATGCAATGGCAGATAGAGGTGGTAAAATGTGCTTGGTCCAACACCAACAAATCTACAATTGAGAAACATGTTGGTGAACATGTATGTGAGCAACAGTCAAGCCATATTTGGGGCCCAAAATTAATGTTTACCCCTTTGAGGCCTATTTCTTCCAGTAATAGTAGTACTGTGGCTGGCACAGGAGAAAGTGGTACTATCACAAGCAGAAGGACACTGTTCTTGACTCGCACAGTCAACAATGTGTCCCCATCTCTCACCAGTACCACTATCATGTCTGCCATCACAACCACCACCACCAGAAAGACCCTGCCTTTTACAACAACTGGCAGCATGACTTCTCCATCCAGCCCTGAAGCTGTGACTCCAGCCACTACTGAAGCTATAAACCCTGCCACTACTATCACTGAACCACAATCACCGCAGTCTGTTATCCCTGTCACACTGAATATTACCAGTGTGACCACTACAGTCGATTGAGTTATGCCTCCTGCTTCTCAGCTTGTCACTACTTCTGAAAAAGTTGCAGAGGAGGAGCACTCATCTGAGTCTGAATATTTCCTTCCACCTGAATTGCCCAGTGACACGTCATCTTCACAGGGCTCCTATATCTACAGGGATTCCTGTATTTTACAGGGATTTGGAGGCATCTACAGGAAAACTCTTCCCATAGACTTGCATTGGTTATACAGGAAAACAGGGCAAGTCAGCTTCCATAGGAAATAATGTAATCTACAGGAAAACACAGGAATATCACCCTGGAGTTACAGGGAAAATGCCAAAACAATATGGGAGCACTGTCTTCATTGCAGGAAAATGTGAGTGACTCCGATGATGAGGCAGAGTATGGTATGTACCATGAAGGTAGAAAACAAAAGAAGGTAGCTGGCAAATGTGCCTCTAGCAGTAGCAGTAGTACCCAGGGTCATAGAATTAGCAATAAGCATAAGGGTCCTCCTCCCCTTATGAAAACTAAAGAAGGAACACTGACATTTGTTCATCAGGCTTCATCACAGCCTGAAGAACAGCTGCATGATGGCAGCACTGGAGCGGCACTTTCAGAGCAAATTGTCACACGGCAACACTATCAGGACAAGACAAGTATGTCTGTTGCAAAAAGAACTGGTGGATGTGGTACTACCAGAAGCTCTGGTGACCACAATGGTAAGAGTGCAGTGCGGCTGCATTTGGCTGTGTTAAATGAGGACACAAGGAAGAAAGTTTGTTCTTTCTGCAACAGTACTATAAGCCAAGGGAAATCACTCTCTAACTTAACCACAACATCATTACAGAACCACTTGAAGCTTAAGCACCACTGTATCAAAGCTCATTTGGGTCTGTATCCTTAGTTTAAGAAAGAAAAAAACCTCGGGTACAAGGAAACCCCACTGCAGTCTTAGTGGCAACAGAAACCCCGACAAGTAAGCCTCTGAGTAAGGACAACAATGTTACCAATACCAGCACTGACACAGAATGTAATCATGGCCCTCTAGCAGAATTTTTAGGGGGCTGGACTCTTGATGCCCTCCTCTCGCCGTACCTACACACATATACCTATTCATTATACCAAATACATCACCAACCCAACAACACCTAAGTTACACCACCCCCCCATATGTACAGTTATAGGCACAGGAGAAATAACACAGGACAACTACAATACTGACCCCATAGTTGAGGGAGCCATCAAACAGGCCCAGATATTATAGAGTTGAAGTACACTACCACTGAAAAAGGGATACAGAAGGGAGAGAGGAGAAGGGTCTACCAATAAATGCAATCTATTGCATGTATCAAACAAGAACAGAGTGCAAGAGTAAACCTTTCCATGCTTACTAAAGCAGAATGTCAAGAATAACTGAACCAGGGCAAGTAGCACCACACATCATACCTGTGAGCCGTATAAAATGACCTCCTCAAGTGTATGGTTTGGTGTTTTATGTTAATGTTTAGCTAAATGAAAGATTGTTACATGTTTTGTGTGCATGTTGAAAGTAAGGACATTTATAACACTGTAGTTGTACTTTGTGTATTGGAAAAAGAAAATTTAGTAAAAATTTTTATGGAAAACCTTACAGAAATAATTATATGAAATGTTTTTCATGCTGCACACATAATACTACCCAAGTGATATGCGTGCTGCAAGAATGATTTAAATGTTAAATTGGAACCGATTGCATGCATATGGCATGCGTGTAGCAAGCAAGTGTGGAAACCATGATTTTTTTATGTTAAATTGGGAAAAACTGCATTCATGTGGCATGTGTGCAAAAAAGCAAGTGATCACTGCACATGTAAAACTTAAGTGGCTTGCTCAGGATCACACCATACACAAGTGGAGGTTGATGAGATTCAAACCCAGATTATCATGCTTCCAAGTCTCCTGGTTTGCAGTTCAGTGACTTTAACCACTAAGCCACATTGTCTACAAACATATGGCTTGCTTGTACTTCAGTACATACTGTATCTGAATACATCTGCATGCATGCGGCATGCTTGTAGACACTGTTATGCTTTTCATTTTTTTTTCTCTCTCTCTCATCTCATTTTCACAGTTAAACTGTAGCACATATACCAGTGGAAACACATGTTGTTTTTCCCACCCCCATTACACAAGCTTACCCACAAAACCAATTAATTACTTCCGTTTGGCCTGTACTCGTACTATTTTCTCTCCATAGTTTTGAATGCATCCACGCAAACAGACTTTAAGGTGCAAACACAACAGTAGCAATAACTCAGCACACACACACACACACACACACACACACACACACATGGCCAGTCCCCCCACCCCCCCTCCATGCACACACACTGTAGCGAGTACAGCCATGCAGCTACAAACAACTCACCAAGTACAGATATAAGTGAAACGTCTCTTGCCTGAGCACTAGGGAGCCAGAGGCAGGAGTCTTTAAGAGATGATGCCCATGGGTTAGAGTCTGGGGTGTACCCCCATTTAAATGAATGGAGTTATTTTCTATTACTATTTTATATGGTATGATGGTGTGTTACTATTTTATACATTATGATGGTGATTTGGAGAATAATGAAGGCCACTGTTCTACTAACAAGCCCCCTGTTAGTCGGGTGGTGGCCTTCATTAATCTCCAACTCTCCATCAATAATGTATAAAATAGTAATTAAAAAATACCCCCATTAATTTCAATGGTGCAGACCCCTGCAATTCTCCTTTGCCCTTTGTCATAATGTGCCTGAGTGTAGGGATGTGGAGGCCAGCTTCACTGGGGGGGTGGCATAAGTCTGACTATAGTGGGGCTCCAATAGTCTGTGCATACCATGTCGCTCAACTGCCTGTAAATGCAAGGAAGAGCTCTAGAATGTCTGTAACATCTCTAAAAGGTACAACTTATTTTGTTTGACTGAAACGTGATATGCAAATCAGGAAAAATTCAAATGTGTAAGATTCATCTGTATATACCCCAGAGCAGTGCATTAGATTTGGGCTTAAACCCACCCAGTTACTACCAATTTTTGTTTCCTGCCTGAAGTTCTGCCCCTCCAACCAAAAAATAACTTTGTCCTGATTTTTCTCCCCAACTCCATTCCATTCAATATCCATCCCCTATGGGTCATGAAGGCATCCAAAGGTGAAGAAACATGGAAAACACATCAGTATTTCAGTCCTTCCTTCTTCTCCAATCCCCCTGTAAAAAAATATATATATTTACTTTTACTTACCTGGCCATATGGCCAGACCCTGCAGCCTGGCATAGTGTGCCATCAGCCCAGTTTACAATCCAGTCCCCCTCTCTCCTTCTGCAAGAAGCTGGATGCTAGAACCAACCATCACAGGTCCCCAACGTGGTCTGCAACCAAGTCACCTTGCAATCTGAACCCACCCAATATGGGTTGCTTACTTCTTGCTTGGTTGCTGCTGTGGCTGCTGACACACTGCACTGATCAAGGCCTATGAAGGCCACCCACACTGCTGTCACCACTGCTGCTAAGCCTAGCTTGCTGTCATGGGAGTCTGTGCCTTTTTTTTTTTTTGCAAGGCAAGCCTAGTAGAGTAAGTAGGTAGCCAAGTCTTGAGTTAACTTTTAGCTCACCCTCTGCCCCTTCAGCCACCAGGCGAGATGGAGACTCACTAAGAGTAGAACAACAAAAACATGCTGCCACAACACTGCAATTGAGAGTTCGGTGCTCACTGACTCCTCCAAGCTGTAGCGCGCAGTTTATTTTCTCTGTGGTGGGAAATACAGTGTCGCACTTGCAAGACTCATGTGCTTTTTCTTGGCTGAAGCACATCCACATCACATGTAATTGTGCTGCCTCTAATAGGTGGAGAGAGTGGACAAAACAATACAGACACAGTCGAGTCTGGAGAGTACCTGCATCGTGAGCATATATAGGCCAGGTGGGCACTTATTCTGCAAAAGATTAAATCCAAATTTAAAGTCGCTATTGCAACACCATAAGAACAACCTAAGCACAAATACGGAGGGGGGGGTCAGCTGCCCCCTCTGCCCTACCTAAATGGCACCCCTGCTTAATGGTAGAAATTCATTCTCAGGTGCTAATGCAATGGTTTCCATTGTGTTCTGAGGTACAGTATCGCCATGTTTTATGATGTGTCCTGATCATCATGTGAGTTAGTGTCCCTCATTGTCCCTCATTTTGAGTGTCCATGTCCCTCATTTCAGTGACAAAATGTGAGGTATGGTGCATGCTTCCAAGACCCTACTCAGCACAAAAAGTGCTGAGCATGGCCATAGTGTATGTGCTCAATACAGAATGACAAAGGGAAAGTAAGTGAGATAAAACAGTCGTAGAAAAACACATTTTCAGCACTAAATATGCATAAGGGATTTGCATGGTCCAAAACAAAAAGGATAAGCTTCACAACACAGAGGTCCCTCTTCATACATCTGGAATGGGGGATGTTGACTGGCTATATCCTTGGCATTTAATGCAGTAAACAGTCAATACTTTACTATTAATGGCAATTTAATGACACAAATTAAAAGCCATTAAACAACTTGAAAAAGGATCATAATTAATGAGTTTACCTAATGTTTATGGGAATTCAAATAAAAATGTATTTTAATGACTCTAATTGCTAGCAGTAGTATAAGAAATACACACTGATGTGTTTTTTTAGATGAGATTTGCACCAGCTTAGCTGCTGCACACATGGCAAGCGTGCAGCATGTGAACCTGATGTGATGTTTAAATATGTTCAAACCAGCTTAATTGTTGCACTCATGTCTAGCGAGCAACATGCAAACCTGATGTAATTTGTAGAATATGTTCACACCAGCTTACCTGCTGCACACATGTCAAGCTTGCAGCATGCAAACCTGATTTGCTTTTTAGACCTGATTCACATAGGTTCAGTTTGTGTATGCGAACCGCATGCAAACATTGCACAATTAAACATGTTGCATGCGTTCTGCATGTACACAGCATAGCTATATTTATGTAAGAGGGAAAAAACCCTCTGGTGGACAGGCAGGTGCTCTTGGCAGTGGTGGTGGTAATGGCAGATCTGAGTTTGAGCAACCTAGTGGTAATGGCACTCCTTCCCCCTCACCAACACAGGGTTCCCCTTCTGTAGCCATTTCCTAGTGACTCCAGTGATACTACAAGGCAGAGACAGTCATCAGCAGTTCACATACCACTAGTGAAATGATCAATATTGATGTCTCCCAAGGCAGTTCTAAATGGTCGAGATATTTAGGAAAGATCTGAAGGCTTATCTGTTTTTGCTGGCTTTCCCTGATAATATCTGATAATGGCTAGAGTTAATTTTAACTTTGAATTTTATTTGTTTTATTGTGCTATATTTATTAATATGTGTATATTTATGTATATTGCTTGTATATTACATGTTTTTAATATTTTCTTTACCTGTTTTTATGTAAGGTGCCCAGAGCCTCAGGGATTGGGTGCCATAGAAACACAATTGCCTTGCCTTGCTTTGCTTCTGGCAACAACAAAAATGGAAAGGGACTGGGCGGTAGTCATATCAGATGACCAAAAGGTGGGCCAGCAATGTGAGAAGGCAGTAAGGAGGGCAGGGGGATACTGGGATGCATAGGGAGAGGCATCTCCAGTAGAAAACAGGAAGTTGTTGGCCCTCTGTACAGACAGTTGATAAGACCACATCTGGAGTACTGTGTACAGTTCTAGAGACCCCATTTCCTCAAAGACATAGACAGGGTGGAGGCTGTTCAGAGGAGGGCAACCAAAATGGTGCAGGGTCTGCACCAGAAGACATATAAAGAAAGACTAAAGGAGCCTAAGATGTATAGCCTCGAGGAAAGGAGGGAGAGGGGGGACATGATAGAAACTTTCAAATGCCTCAAGGGAATCAACAAAGTCCAAGAGGGTAGCATCTTTTCAGAAAAGAGATGTGCAAGAACAAGGGGCACAATTTGAAGACAGAGGGGAAACGCCAGAGGTTATGTGGAGGAAGTATTTCTTCACAGAGAGGGTTGCAGATGCATGGAATGGCCTTCCTGTGGAGGTCATAGAGTCAAAAATAGTGGGAGAATTCAAGAATGCATGGGACAGACATAAGGCAATTCTAGTGGGGGGGGTAGGAGGAAGTAGACTGTTGGTTAACTAGGATCTGCAGCTTATCCATTAGGTAGGGAAATGGACAAACTAGGTAGGCCAAGCGGTTCTTATCTGTCGTCAAATTCTGTATTTCTATGTTTCTGCATGCATGAAAATAGTATCATGCTTCACATCCAACAGCACAGAAAATCACACAGCTGATTGCTGAGATGATGGCATTGGATTTCCAGCCTATCTCAGCTGTGGAAAATATTAGCTTCCAATGACTTATCCGCTATTTGCACCCAAGGTATCAGATACCATTTTGTACCACATTTTCAAGGAGTGTATTGCCATGAATATATGATGATGTGTGATCTGCTGTTGCTGCTCTGCTTGCAGAGGCTGTTGGTGGTGTTTCTCACTTCACATCAGATATCAGTACTAGTGATGATTCCCTTCATGCCTGTCTTTCCTTAGTCACACACTGGTGTGTGCAGCAGTCTGCTGCTGCTGTTGCCTATGCATCACCTTGTGGCTCACCCTTGGCCCCCCACAATCAGACAGTCACATTAGATCAGCTTTGCTGAACATCGGACTGATGGAGGAAGACAACAGAGCACATAATATTCTCACATTCCTGAAAGGCATGTTGCAGTCCTGGACTGGTGTTAACACCAATTTAAAAGTTGGATTTTTTGTTACTGACAACGGCACAAATGTGGTGTAAGCTGTCAATGATGGCCATTTTGTGAGTATGCATTGCTTTGCATACACACTTAATTTAGAGGAGATTCATGCACTGCATCACAGTGTTTGGACCAGCAACATATTGTCCACAGCCTGTTCCATCTCCAGCCATTTCAATCACTCTGTAAATGCCAGGAACACTTTGGTTTGCCCCAACACCATGTAATACAAGATATTAGCACTCCGTGGAATTATTCATACCTTATGCTCTCAAGACTGCTGAAGCAAAAGTGGGCACTACACAAAATGCCTATTGAGGCAGACATTGGAGGGGTCCTAGGACTACAGGACTGGTTAGTTCCTGAGGTCATGGAAAAGGTTCTTGCTCCATTTAAGAGGAGTTCTCATGACCTAAGCACTACCATAGTCTCACTTAGTCAGGTTATCCTGGCTGTGCATATTTTCAAAAGATCATTACAACACTTTTTGGCTGATCATACAAGAACTACACAAGAGGTCACTGTTCTTGTTAATCATCTTGATGCAGAACTTGATGCAAGGTTCACCACAGTCAAGGATAAAAACAACCACATATTTGCTACCCTGATGGACCCTAGGTTCAAATGTGAGATCCTTCATCTAACCATGGACAGCCACAGGGTGTCTCATTTTAGGCAACAACTGTAAGCAGAATTAAATAATGTCATGCAGGAAGCTGGACACTTGGAAGGGAAAGAAGATGCTCCTATTCATAATTCTTAGGGAGAGGAACAGTCATAGTGTAGTCTGAATGGTACTGGTGGAGATGGGGAAAGACAGAATAGTGGCAGTACAGTGGAGAGTGACTGGACTTTACTCAGCACCACATTGCATCAAGAGCAACACAGACACTCACAGTCTCAGCCTTTCTGTGCAGAAATTTACAGAATGACTCCTTTGCAGAATTAGCTGAGCCATTTGAAGTCCATCCATTGTGCTACTGGATTTGGAAATTGTGCTCCTCCCCTCACTTGGCACAACTTGCTGTAAAATACATAAGCTGCCCCCTCCATAATTGTGCACTAGCCACACCATTCCAAGATGGATCCTCAACACGTTGAGCAGCTAGTGTTCATTAAGGTAAACTTACCAGTAGTTGGCTACAAGTATGATCTGCCCACATAAAACCAGTGGTACAGTACTACTGTCAATATTGCTAATGTTATGAGTGTTATATTATTTTTGGGGGCACACCTTTTCACTTTTCTATCACATTAAATATTTACTTTAACGGGAAACTCTCCACTCCCCTGCATACATGCTGCAGGACCGTGAGGCCCCTCTTAAACTAAACACAATTAAATACTGTATAATGTTTTAGTTCACTTACTATTGTGAACTTCAGTTTATTAATTATCTGGCTGATCCTTTGATACTCTGCCATGCCCATAAACTCAAGTTCCCAGTGTCCCATGCGGCAAACCCTCAGATGATGCAAATGATGGGCAAGGTTGTGGGACTCTGGGGACATATGTGTGTCTGCAATGATGTTTGCTGTATAATAATTTAATAGAGCACATGACCTTGCTTAGTGATTCTACCCATACGTATCCCATCTTGGGGCAGTTCGATTAGTATAATACATAGATACATAGATACATAGACAGTGTCGGCAGATAAGGGCCTATGGCCCACCTAGTCTGCCCATTTGAGCTTGTAAGTTCAGTTTGTTTTCCTAGAAGTCTATTTCCCCTTACCCCTGACCTCTAGAATTCCTTTATGTCTATCCCATGCATTCTTAAATCCCGTGATTGTTTCAGCCCCCACCACTTCCTCTGGCAGGGTGTTCCACTTGTCCACCAATCGTTCTGTGAAGAAATTCTTTCTCATGTTTCCTCTGAATCGTCCTCCCTCCAACTTCATCCCATGCCCTCTAGTCCTGAAACATCTTTTTCGCTTAAAAATAGTGTTTTCCTGCACCCTGTTCCTCCCTGTAAGATACTTGTATGTCTCTATCATATCCCTCTCCCTCCTCTCCTCTAGGGAGTACATGTTCAGTTCCTTCAACCTGTCTTCATAGGTTTGTGATGCAACCCATGCACCATCTTGTTGCCCTCCTCTGAACCTTCTCTACCCTGTCTATGTCCTTACGAGGTATGGTCTCCAGAACTGTACACTGTACTACAGGTGGGGCCTCACTAGTGTCTTGTATAGCTGAATTATGGACCTCCCTTTTCCTGCTGGTGATGCCCCTGCCTATACATCCCAGCATCCTATTTGCTTTACCTGATGCCTTGTCACACTGTTTCCCTACCTTGAGGTCATCAGAGATGACAACCCCAAGATCCCTTTCCTGCTTGGTGCATGCTATATCCTCACCCCCAACTGATATATTGTGCCAGGGTTTTGTGCCCCATATGCATTATCTTGCACTTCTTTGCATTGAATTTCAACTGCCAAACCCTTGACCATTCTTCAAGTTTCTGCAGGTCCCTTCTCATTCTGTTCACACCTCTGGTGTGTCTACTCTGTTACAGAGCTTTGTGTCATCAGCTAACAGTGAAATTCTGCCTTCTATATCCTGTGCAATGTCACTGATGAAGATGTTGAATAGGACCGTCCCAGCACTGATCCCTGTGGTACCCCACTGGTCACTCTTCCCTCTGTGGAGTGACAGCCATTTACCACCACCCTCTGTGTCCTGCCACCCAGCCAGTTACCTACCCACCACACTACTGTCCTGCCCACACCCATATTCCCCAGTTTGTAATAGTCTTCTATGTGGCACAGTGTCAAAGGCCTTGCTGAAGTCCAGATAGGCCATGTCCACTGCCCTCCCTGATCCACCCTCTAGTCACCCAGTCAAAAATTCAATGAGGTTGGTCTGACATGACCTCCCCTGGTGAAACCATGCTGCCTTGGGTCCTGTGGTCCATTGACAACCAGATGTTCCACCAATCTCTCCTTCAGTAGTGCTTCATGATCTTTCCCACTCCGAGGTGGGGGCTGACTGGTCTGTAGTTCCCTGCTTCCTCTTTGTTCCCACTTTTGTATAAGGGACTACATCTGCTGTCCTCAGTCTTTGGGTACCTCCTGTTTCCAGTGATTGGCTGAACAGGATAGCCAGAGGTTCAGCCACCACCTCTCTTAGTTCTTTAAGGACCCTGGGTGCACCCCATCTGGCCCCATTGCTTTGTCAACTCTTATTACTTCCAGTTCCTTCAGGACCCTTTCTCGTGAAGGGACTTGTGTCCATTTCTGCACCATTCTCACCCTTGTACTCCCTTCAGACCCATTACCCTCTTCCTTAGTAAAGACTGAGCAGAAATACCTGTTCAATATGTCAGCTTTACTGTTGTCATCCTCCACGCTGCTCCCATCCTCCCCTTCAGTCTAACTATCCCTCCCTTTGTCCTTCTTTTTCATCTATGTACCTGTAAAGGTTTTGTCCCTTTAACCACTGATTTTGCAATATGTTCTTCTGTCTGAGCTTTGGCTTCCCTTACTGACTTCCCTGCCTCCCTTGTTTCTCCTGGTACTTCTCCCTATCCCCTTCTGCCTGTGTCTTTTGTATTGCCTGAATGCAGTCTTTTGGCTTTCACTTTTTGCTACCTCTTTGGAAAACCATAATGGTCTCCTCTTTCTTTTCCTCTTGCTAACCTGCTTAATGCATAATTCTGTTGTTCTTATAATCCCCATTTTAAATACTGCCCACTGTTCCTCAATCCCTGATTCCTGTCCCATTCCCTTAATGCCTCTTTCAAGCATCTCCCATTTTCCCAAAGTCTGCCCCTAAAATCCAGGATACGTGTTTTTGTGTGGTTTGGTTCTGCTCTTTCTGTGATTTCAAACCACAATGACTGGTGGTCACTGTTACCCAGGTGCTCCCCCACTGTTACCCCCATCACACTGTCCCTGTTTGTGAGCACAAGGTCCAGTATTGCCTTCTGCCGAGTTGGTTCCATGACCAGTTGCTTGAGGAAGGCACCCTGATAAGCATGGCCATGCATTGTATTAAAATGTTAAACAAAAACAGGATTGCAGGCTCATAGACATCTCCAGCAGCTTAGCCTATTGATCACATCATCAGGGCTCTGGCAGTGGGGGACACTGGGAACTTGAGTTCAGAGACATGGTGGGGGGTAAGGGCATGGAATCAGTCAGAAAAAAAAAATACACATACAGTGGCGTCCCCTAGGATGAAACACACTTTTAAAGCACTCTGCAATATGCTGCAGGAGACCTACTGGATACAGTAGTGTAATTTAAATGGCAATTAATCCCTTTTGTCATGCAGGAAACTGTGGCATTCACTTCATCCAGGCAGTGTCACGTTTTCCTGCACGACAAAAGGGACTAATTGTCATTGAAATTACATTGATTTATTCAGTAGGTCTGCTGCAGTATTCTGCAGAGGGCTGCACAATGCTGCAGAATTAGGTTTCATCCTGGGGGATGCCACTGTAAGTAATTGCACTAAACAATTATATTTAATTGTGTTTTGATTAAGACCTCACTGTCCTGCATCATTTCTGTAGGGGAGCTTATAGTGAAAATGACTTCACCTTTCCTTTCATCCTGTAGCACACCTGTGTGTTCATACATTTGTGTTACTCTACACATGAGGAAGATGCTATAGCATCACAGCTGAGAGTAAGACCTCTTGCATGAACACATTGGACACTGCTCTAGCAGTTTACTGTGCATTTTCCAACAACTTATGCATAAATGTGCATAATGTTCTCTTCTCTCTCCTCTCTATTTGTGCATGCATAAGCAAATCATATTGTTATCACAAGCACACAACCTCTCATGTACAGTTGTGCATATTACACCAAAGCAAGACATGTCATTTTTCTTTACAAACTGGACATTTGGTACACAGGTCTTTTCATCCCATACAGTGAGCATTCTTCTTCTCAGCCCTCTAGCAGCCTTCAAGTGTTTATTCTCTTGAAATAATAATAAGTTTATTTGTTAAGCGCAATATCAAAATTATCAAAGTGCTGTACAATCATCAAATTCTAAAAACAATACTCACATAAATAAAAATAAGTAAAACAATTAAATATTGGCACACCATGTCTGAAGCCAATCTTTGCCTCCAAGTGGTAAGCCACATGTGATATCATCTTCTTCACCCTACAGCAGCCTTTGAGTGTCCATTCTCTTGAAAGAAGCATGGCACACAGTACCTGATGCCAGTCTCTGTGTCCAACTTTTCAGACACCTGCCACATCTTCTTCTTCACCCTCCAGCAGCCTCTGAATGTCCATTCTCTTGAAAGAAGCATTGCACACTGTGCCTGAAGCCAGTCTCTCTCTATGAGTATTTAGTCACTGTCACAACTTCTTCTTCACCCTTCAGCAGCCTTCAAGTGTTCATTCTCTTGAAAGAAGCATGGCACAACATGCATGTAGCCAGTCTTTGTCTCTGAGTGTTCAAACACTTGTCACATTGTCTTCTTCTCCCCCCAGCAGCCTTTGAGTATTCACTCTGTTGAAAGAAGCATGGCACACCATGCATGAAGCCAGTCTCTGTCTCCAAGTATTCCTCCACCTGTCACATCTTCTTCTTCGCACTCCAGTTGACAATAATCTTTGAGTAACACACTGTGTCCTACTGGCAAAGGTAAGTATTGAAAGCAGATGTTTTTCTTTGGGAGTTGGGGGTTGGATTACATATGGTTGGTAACCAGACAGCCTCTTAAATATTTTTTTTCTATTCTTGTTTTGTAGGTATGTATCACATGGATGATGATGGATACTGTTGCTGTGTGATTCCAGCCTAGATCTGGATGACAAATGCTTGCTGAAGGTGATGACATGCCTATATCAAAAGGATAATGTAATGAGAGTTGATAGATGACAGGATCCAAAAGAATAATAATCATAGAAACAAAATTTGCTGCCAGAAAAGGCCCACTTGGCCCACTTAGTATGCCCAGATTGTCCATCCTTGCCTTATCAGTCACTGTAGACCCTAATAGGTCCCAACAACCCTCCTGCCTTCCTGCCTGTTTTGAAATACACCCCTATGCCTGTCCCATGCATACTTGAAACCCCAAGTTGTTTTCTCCTACATCACATATGCTGGCAGTCTGTTCCAGGCATCTACTACACCTTCAGTGAATAAATATTTTATTACATCTCTCTTGACCTCCTCCCATCAGCTTCATCTCATGCCCACATTGCCTTGGTACTGGTGCTTTTTCTCATTTGAAAGAGACTCCCCTTATGTGCCCTCTTCACCCCTGTGAGGTACTTGTTGGTCTCTATCATATCACATCTCTCTCTCCTCCCTTCCAGGGTATACATACAATGCATTTACACCAGTGTCTTTTTAGTTGCCCTCGACAAGACACAAGATATCACTTCACCTGCAGCCTTTGGTAAATCTATAATGACCATTTTTCACCTGACCACTGACAAGCACAGTAGTTTGTTGCCTTTTTGGGCTACTGAAAGGCTGTTAGGGGGTGTTCATGGCAGAATTGAAGTGCGCAGCCCGTAGTTATGTGAGGGAAGAGCTCCTCCCCCACATACTACTTACTTCAAGCATCAGACATCGGCTCTGCTTACAGCGAGTCGCACTCGCTAGTGGTACTGCTGGTGCTCGGCTGCTCTTTCTTCCCTTGTGTTCTATCCCCTTCATCCTGTGCTCTCGTTGTTTCTTGTCCTTGCATTTTCTCGCTGTCTCCCTTCCTCCCATGTTTCCCTTGTTGTTTGCTCCTTCCTCACTACCTGCCTCTTGTCTATGCTAGCTGCCTCACTGCCTTCTCTTTTCTTGCCTCTGCTCTAGAGCAGCCATTGAACACGTTACCATAGTTTTCCTCACCTCTTTGTAGCTGTAGCACTTGCCTCAGGACTCACACCTCCATTTTCTCTCCACCTCTGCTTCCCCCATGGTGCAGTCACCTCGCCTCTCCATTCCTCTCGACTGCTGGCCTTAGAACTTGTTTTCTCGGCTTGCATGGCGACTTCTACGTGGGTTGGCAAACTCTATTTGGAAGCATTCTTTGGCGAGGGATTCCAGGTTCATCTCCATGAGGAAACTAGGGGCCGCTGTTGTCATGGAGTCTGCAGTCACATGCTAGGTTAGTATCCAGTGACTATGGGGGGTTCAACGGAGCTCTGCACAAGACACCTTTCCTCCTGAATTACGTTTGTAGTCTTTACTACTGCCTGCTGCTATTGATGGCGACTTGCTCGTTATTGCCCTTCCTTCAGATGTCTGGCATAGCTGTCAGATTGCAATTCTCAATGTTATTGCTGGCACGGTACACCTTTGTTCTTTTCTGCCTACCACCATTTTGCCAATCCAGGATAGTTTCTATATCATGTACCTGCCCCCCACTTTCTACCCCTATGTACCTGAGATGGGCTACATTGTTCCATTTGCTGCTTGTTGCCAGCTGATCCAGGACACGGACACTGTGGCTTATTTGAGTATTAGGCTTATTTCTTGCCCAAGCTTCCAATCAACATCTGAATTTCTCCCTATTCTTCCTCTGCATAACCTGGGCGGGCATGCCAGCTCCATCTCCATTCTGTCCCTCATCATAAGTCTGCTGCCCTCCCGTGGGAATGGAAGCATAATCAGGGTCTTCCTTATTGTGCCAGGTATATTCCTAACCTCTGGGGCTTAGCTGCCACTATTTACTACATTACCAGCTGACCTACGTGTGGTCCAACTGCACCTAGCTATTGTGGGGCTTAGCTGCCATTATCTACTTACCTTACCTGCTAATCTACATGTGGTACAACTGTGCATGCTAGCTTCAGTCAGGCTAACTGCTTTCTGCTTACCTACCGACTGGCCTACCAAAGGTCCAACTATGCATGTTAGCTTACATGGGTCTAGCTGCCACCTCGCTCACATTACCAACTGCCTTTCATGGGGTCCAGCCACAATATATTTGCCTACTTCTATGATCTAATTCATCTTCAGGCCAAGGGTCTGCTACTTCTACTCCACCCACCTCACCAGCTCGGGGCCTACAGGTTCGCTTATTCTCTGTAAGCCTGCCTGCTGCCATGGCAGCCAGCCCAGGAGCTCCTTCCTATGGATTCGCATTTTGATGTCTTGACATTCATCTTCTATTCTTTCTTTCTTTGGACACTTATGCCTGCTTCCCTGCTACTACGTCTGCATCATGCAGCTTGCTTACTACTACAACTTATACAGGTTTACTTCTTTACCTTAGTTGCTCATGTTACCTGCTTCGCCCTCCCAGGACTTAGAGGTCATCACGTCTAACCTACCATTTCAATCTACTGCACTTTTCATGAACTGGCATCCTTCTAACCTACGCTTACATATTTACTGTGATCTCTTCATACCAGGACGTGACCCTCTACATTGCATGCAGTTCAACATTTCCATTGCATTATCTACCACTGCTCTGCACCCTGCCTCACCCATGGGGCCAGAGGTTAGCCATCGCATTTAGTCAGACCTATGCCCCTACGGGCCCAGAGGTCCTTTGTTCCTATAGTTTATTACACCATAATCACCTGCTTCTATGACCTGGCTTCGCCCATTGGGCTGGGAGGTTTACCTACTAATCACCTGCTTCTACGACCTGCCTTCACCCATCGGACTGAGAGGTTTACCTACTTTTGCTCTACTTCTGCTGCTCTCAGCTCGGGGCCTGGAGATTCACACATGCTACTATATGCCTACATGCTGCCATGTCAGCCAGCTGGAAGCTCCTTTACTATGGATTGCATCTGGCCATTTCTTTGATCATCATCTATTCTTGGATGCTTTGCCCTGCCGCTTCCGCCATATGGAATTACTGATGCTTCCCTTTTCAGGGACACTTAGTTGAGCGTCTTCTGCAGAACTTCCTATCCTGATTGTGCTTGACTGCTTCTTGGACCTGTGACAGCTAATATTCTTTAGGTGAAGCTACCTCTGGCTGGAAGCTGCAATACTGAACATAGGATTTGCAAGAAAACGAGTTGTGCTCACAACAGAGGGAGGTGAACCTTACAATTGTCTTTGGTTTGTCACAGTTATTCTGTAGGTGGAGGCTACTTCTAACTGAAAAGTGAAATAAGGAACTTAGAATTATCAGGAAAAGACAGTCTTTCAAACAACAGAGGGAGGTGGGTCTTGCTTTACTTTTGTTACAGATCTTAAGATTTTCAGTGCAGGAAGAGTTTAAACCCTGAGGGATGGAATACTGTTTACTGTGTCTGTTCTGGTGCACAGCTGACTTATTTTGGGGCTGACTACTTTCAGAGCACAAATCACCAGGCTGTTTTGGGGCTGGAGAGGTTTACCTGTGTCTGACTTGGATGTCTGGATTTTTCTCTGTTTGATTAGCAGGGTATTTTCTCTGTCAAATTGTTGTGCAGGGCATCTTGCTGACAGGAAGGCACTCATCGCAGTGGTGGGTCAGAGCTTTTAGATGATTGTTTCATGAGGGTACAGTTTAGGCCCAAGCCTGCCCACCCCTCACCCCACCCACCCCTGGAAATAGTTCCTTTATACCTGGGGTTCTGACATAATTTCCTCAAGACTGCAAAGTGCATATCACTGTCATATCCTCTCTAGCACACTGCACTGACAATATAAGCATACACATTGAATAATATATATATTTCTATATAACAAACCAATCATACACACACACACACACACACACACACACAAAAAGTAGATAAACATGTGGGAGTAGTGTAATGTAATGGCTGTGGGCAGCAGTCTTCCAGGAGTCTTTCTGGAGGCTGAGATGCTGCCCTATTTGCAAACAACTCTCTGCCCAGAGGGAGGAAGTTGCCCGTCTTCAGGCCACACTGGACAGTAGTAAGGGAACCTTCCCCAGGCCACACTGGACAGTAGGAAGGGAACCTCCCCCATCCAGGGAACACCAGAGCTACTACCACTATCTCAGAGGTTGCAAAGAAAGCACAGCAGTTGGACCACAGTGGGCTCAGGGATGGTGAGGAAGGTGGAACAGAGGCACACCCAGTCAGTTGTTCCACTCCACAATCCATACACCATTCTGGGGGAGCATAGTTCCCCTATGGATGCACCCACAGAGGAGACTAAGGAGGCTGAGGACAACTGTCACAAGGGAGGCCCACAGAAAGGAGGCAGAGGACACCACAGGGAAAGGAAGCAGCTCCTGGTGGGGGACTCAATTATTAGGGGGATAGAACTGGGGGGAGTAGGGAAAACTGAAGTAAGGTGCCTGCCTGGTGCCATGGCATGGAAGGACAGGAAGCGCATCCTCAGGATCATGAGAACAGCTGCACGGGAGTCTGAGCTGGACGTCATTGTCCACCTAGCGACAAATTACTTGGCACATCATGAGATTAGAGCAGTGCATGAGGACTTTGTAGAGTTGGGAAGGGGCCTAAGACAAGTAGCACACACAGTATCCTTCTCAGATGTGCTGCCTGTCAATGGCATGGGTGAGGCGAGGGTACTTTGCACCATGCAGTTTAATGAATGGTTGAAAAAATGGTGTGGAGCACAGGGGTTTGGCTTCATTGGGGACTGGGGTTCCACCTGGAGGAACACCAGCCTATACTGGCAGGATGGTCTGCATCTGTCCAGGAAGGAAACAAGTCTTTTGAGCAATCGGTTTAAATGCTTCATTGGCAAGCTTTTAAACTTGTCAAGGGGAGGCACTGATAAGCAGCAGGAAAATCCCAGCATCTCCCTACAAAACAGGGTACTAAATGAGAAAAAGACTGAGGTAGAAAGGTCAGTGGGGGATGCTGCAACAGAAGGTAAAGCCATCAAAAAATGGAGAGCAATGAGTACCAATGCCCATAGTCTGGGTAACAAGCTTCCTGAATTAGTGGCCTTGATGGAGAATGAACATCTGGATATCGTGGCAGTCACAGAAGCATGGTATACACAAAACCATGACTGGGACCTAAACATACCAGGATACACTATCTACAGCAGGGACAAGGAGGGTAAAAGAGGAGGAGGAGTAACTCTTTACATAAGGGAAGGAATCAAAGCAACAGAACAAAAGGGTGAACAGGGAGGAGAAGAAGCACTGTGGGTCAATTTGGAGACAGGCAATGGCACCACAATCTGCACAGGGGTTGTATACAGACCCCCTCTCAGGGGGAGGAAATGGACAAGGAAATGATAGAAAGTATACTTAGAATGGCAGAAAAAGGGGAGATATTGCTGATGGGTGATCTGAATATGCCAGATGTTAACTGGAGTGCAGTTGCAGCAGCCACTTCAAAGAGTGGGGTTATTCTAGATGCCCTACAGGGTGCATGCCCTAGACAACTAGTATTGGAACCCACTCGAGAGGGAGCAATCTAAGACCTGGTTCTCTCAAATGGAGATGGAGAAAGGATCACAGATGTAGAAGTAGGTAGCCATCTGGGAACTAGTGACCATTGAACAGTATGGTTCACAATAAACACAGCAATAGAGTCAAGCCATACAAAGGCAAAAGCACTGGACTTTAGGAGGGCTGACTTTGCCAAAATGGGTGAGTGCCTAAGGAATGCACTAGCAAATGGGCAGGAAGGAGGGGTGGAACAACAATGGGGAATAATAAAACCTGCCATCACAGAGGTAACAAGCCTTTATGTGAAGCAAATAAACAAAACAAAATGATGTAAGAAACCACTATGGTTCTCACAGGAAGTGGCAGTGAAGGTTCAAGAGAAAAAGAAAGCATTCAGGAAGTACAAGGAATCACAGAAGGAGCAGGACAGAGAACTGTATCAGTTAAAGCAAAAGGAAGCTGGGTAGGCAGTCAGAACAGCAAAGGCCCAAACCGAGGAAAAGATAGCCAACTCAGTTAAGAAGGGGGATAAAACCTTTTATAGGTACATCAGGGAGCGAAGGAAGACCAAAGGAGGGATAGTGAGTCTTAATAAAGGGGAGAGGAGGTGGGCAGAGGGTGACTTTGAAAAGGCAGAGATACTAAACAAATATTTTTGCTCAGTATTTACAAATGAAGAGGGGGAGGTACCTAAAACAAACAATAGAAACACTCTGGATACAGAAGTTGATACCAGCCCATTTACAGAAGAAAGGGTTCTGAAAGAACTCTTAAAACTGAAGGTGGACAAAGCAATGGGGCCTAATGGGATTCATCCCAGAATTCTAAAAGAACTAAGGGTAGAACTAGTGACACCACTGACTACCATCTTTAACAAATCATGGGAGGATGGGGTGGTACCCGAGGACTGGAGGAGGGCAGATGTGATTCCCCTTCACAAAGTGGGAGCAAGGCAGAAGCAGGAAACTACAGACCTGTTAGTTTAACCTCAGTGATAGTGAAATGATGGAATCACTTTGAAGGAAAGAATTGTCGAGTATCTAGAGGCCAGGGGCAAAGGACCCAAGGCAGCATGGATTCACAGTGGGAGCGTCATGCAGGCAATCTGAAAGATTTCTTTGACTGGGTGACCAAAGTAGTAGATCAGGGAGGGCTGTGGACATGGCCTACCTAGACTTTAGCAAGGCATTTGACTCAGTCCCACACAAAAGATTCATATACAAGTTAGCCAGCCTGGGAGTGGGTCCCAAGATGACAGCCTGGGTAAAGAATTGGCTGGAGAATAGGACACAGAGAGTAATAGTAAATGGAGTCCACTCTGAAGAAAGGGGGTTACTAGTGGGGTACCGCAGGGTTCAGTATTAGGACCGGTCCTCTTCAATGCCTTCATAAGCAACATTGCAGAGGGACTGGAAGGAAAAGTATGTCTCTTTGCAGATGACACAAAGATCTGCAACAGAGTTGATGCACAAGGTGGGGTGGAAAAGATGAGAAGGGACTTGGCAAGGTTAGAGGAATGTTCAAATGTATGGCAGCTTAGATTCAATGCTAAGAAGTGCAAGGTAATGTACCTGGGAAACAAAAACCCAGAGGAAGAGTACACAATGGGGGGTGAGATACTAACAACAACAAAAATGGAAAGGGACCTGGGGGTAGTCATATCAGATGACCTAAAGGTGGGCAAGCATGTGAGAGGGCAGCAAGGAGGGCTAGGGGGATACTGGGATGCATAGGGAGAGGCATCACCAGTAGAAAACAGGAAGTTATTATCCTCTGTTCAGACAGCTGGTCAGACCCCATCTGAGTATCATGCTCAGTTCTGGGAGACCCAATCTCCAGAAAGACATAGACAGGATGGAAGCTGTCCACAGGAGGGCAACTGAAATGGTGCAGGGTCTGCACCGGAAGACATATGAAGAGAGACTTAAGGAGCTCAATATGTATAGCCTCGAGGAAAGGAGGGAGAGGGGGACAAGATATAAACTTTCAAGTACCTCAAGGGAATCAACAAAGTCCAAGAGGGTAGCATCTTTCAAAAAAAGAGGTGTGCAAGAACAAGGGGGCACAATTTGAAGATAGAAGGGGGGCAGCTCAGAGGTAATTTAAGGAAGTATTTTTTCACAGAGAGGGTTGTGGATGCATGGAACAGCCTTCCAGAGGAGGTTGTGGAGTCAAAAACAGTGGTGGAATTCAAGCATGCATGGGACAGTCATAAGGCAATTCTAGGAAGTGGGGGTAGGAAGAAGTAGGCTGTTGGTTAACTAGGATCTGCAGCTTATCCATTAGGTAGGGAAATGGGCAGACTGGGTGGGCCAAGCAGTCCTTATCTGCCGTCAAATTTTATTTTTCTATGTTTCTATGTGACAACACTACTCCATTTGACTCAACCTCTTCAGTTATCTCCATCTGGAAATCTTTGGGTCTCGTCAGGTTTTCCTGCCTCGAACTTTGCATGCCTACAGTTTTGAATGTTATTCCTCTCGTCAAGTTGCCATATCTCTGCCACGGTCTCTTCGATGCGATCCCTGCCATCCTTGATCTACTGGATACATCAGTCCTCAGCGCCATTCCATTATCTAGGTCTGCCTTACAAATGCAGTACTACTCTGCTCTATGCTGATTCAAGATACGTCTCCTGGAGGTTCATGCCTCACTTATTCCTTAGCTGACCTCCGTAGGTATAGCTGCATTTCCTGTTACCTGGAGCTAGTTGCCTCTCTTCTTACCTCACCAGCTGATGGATTTGCTGCACATCTCGTCGAGGGACTGCCTACCATGCTCTATTTCTACCAGCAGACATCCCTGGGTCTGGCTGCGCTTTCTCATACATGGAATCAGCCACCTCTCTCCTACCTCACCAGCTGTCAGTTAAGCTGCACTTTCACCAGGGGCTGGTTGCCACCTCTCATTCCTTCTCACCTGCCTACATTGGTGCATTATCCGCTACTGACTTCTCTCTTAGATTCGCAGTCCACCCGCCTTGCTTACTTTTGGGCTGTCCATATTCTACTACTTGGATGCTTCCTAACCTCACACCAATGCCTCAGAATAATCCTTTACAGTCTGCCATTATTCCAGCTCAGCTCTACAGCTGTTGCCTTTATATCAAGTCCTAAGACTATACTCTACTCCTATCGTATTTACCAGAACTGGATTCGTCAGTCGGTAGCTTGGCTCCAAGCCTTCTCCCATTCCACGTGCTATACAAGCCCTCTATTAGTAAAAGCTGGAAATTGTACTACTTCTATTCATCATGCCTTGTTTGTGTCAATGCTTGGATACAATTATTTCATCTGGTCACCTGTATTGAGTTCGTCAGTCATCAACTTTATCTCCACCATCATGCAATTCCCTGGATTCTCATGCCTTCTATCAACTGAAGTCCGGAAGACGGTCTTTTCATATATACACTATCCATTGTTCCGAATTGTACATGGATTCTCAAACTCTGAGTTTACTAGGAGGAGATTGCTTCACTGGACATGTTAAAATTCAGTACTTTCTTAAGCTCCATTTCGCTGGATCAAGTTCTACAATTTGGAATTCAGATTAGCTGATTAATTCAATTTGTTAATTAGGATCTCTCTCCTTTAGTATGCCCATAAGGACGGGTAGGTCAGTGGCCATGGGTCCTCAGAGGTTTCCCCCCAAGGGGGTTTTTCCTCTCCTGCGTGCTACTGGTCACACTTTCCAGAGTTGGAGGAGGTGATCATCTATTCATATCATTATTAGGGGTATATTCCTGCTCGACTCATTCATCAGTCAGTTATAGAACAATAGTTGATATTATATTCTTTTGGGGTCCCAAATACTAAACCAAGCTTCCTCCCAACAGATAGGATACAGAGAAAAGCCCAAACCATCAAATAAAATCAAATTATTCAATTCAAACATCCAAGCACATTGCTCAGAATATCCGATTCATATGTACTATATTCATTGACTCTATTATGCTCATGCTAAAGTACCTAAGCACAAAGCATATATTACTAGTACCTAATAAACATTGTCCTCTTACCTGCTGGCCTCTATATCCAACAACCATCTATGTCATCCAGCAACACATAATTAACTGCTGTACTTCAAAATGGAAGGAAGTACTGGACTTTAACAGTGTTACAATGTTTTATTTAAAGAAACACTTATTTAGGAGCTGGATACCAAACATCCAGTGACTCAAATATGAATATTTGGCTGATTATTAGGATTAAGGTATTTGCACACCCCTAGTGGGTGTCCTTGTATTGGTAATTTACACTTTATTTTTATATTGGTTAAGAAAAAAACAATCATTCTGACAATTGCTTGCCCTTATTTCATATTTCCTTTAGCACTCATACTGGAACCTAAAACAGTGATGATGTCAGCAATAGACCCTAGCTCATAAGGCCTGCCGGATTCCAGGAGCTTGCTCATTCAAAACAAAATCATGCACTAATGGTATCATACTCCTACTCAACGTAAAAGGCTAGGCCTGCTCTCTTATGACTTATTTTGGAGATGTTAATAACCTGGAGTTGACCTAATATATATCCTCTGGTCCTGTGGCAAGCTTGCTTCCTTTTGGCAATGCATTCATAAATGCTGTTCTAATATCCCACAAGTTACAGTCCCATTTACCCCCTGTGTATCTGTTGGAGCTCCCTCCTTCACTCACAACTCTGTGCAGGCCTCAGCTTTACTGGATTTTAGTTGTCAGCATCGAGGCTAAGAGACCGATACCACAGAGTTGGAGGATGGAGACTATCCCATTTGGAGTGCAATGGATCTCAACAGTTTCTACCTTGGCCACTCTAGCTAGAATGTCCCACTTTACCAGGAAAACAATGGAGGCCTATCAGGGTGTGTGGGCCCCCTTTCTGGGCTCCTGATATGCACTATCTGTCTCACCTTAACAACCACAACCTCTGTCAGTCGACCTGGGCCTCAGAGAATTTTAACTCCTGCCCTCCGAGGTATCTTTTCTGTATAGCAAGAATTTCCTTCTTATGGCTCTTACAAAATAAATGTTAAATTCTCTGGTACCTTGTGTTATTGTACATTATTGACTTTGTTTTTGCTTGTCATTGCTGGCTACAGGCTCCTATGTATTAGTAGTACTTTAAAAAAACAATAAAAAGAGTTAACTGAAAAACCAAACAGTGATTGTTAATAAAAATATTGGACCCATTCCTGCTTTGTTGCAGTAAGTAGCATTAAATCTCATTGTGTAACTCAGAAACAAGCATGGAAAACCAGGGCTCATTTGGTGGATTTTAAATGCTTGTGATGACCATTATGTAGAGGTCAAAAAATTATAAATTTGATATGGAGTGTACAAACTAGGGCTGTGCATGGGCCGAATAGTATTTTCCCAATACCACGAATAGTAGGCTTCCCGAAAATTCGGATGCATTTTCCGAATAGTTCACTATTAGGCCACTATTCTGGAACTACTATTCGGTGAGATCTCCAAGTCTTGCACAGCTTTGTTGGCCAATCAAAAACTGTTTCTTGAGCTCAAAGGCAAGCACACCATGTGACTTCCTTACTCTGAGCTGGTAGAAGAAAGGAGACAGTGGTTTCTGAGAGCTCCTCTGCAGTACTTTTGAGACCTTAAACTTGCTAAAAAAGAAATTGATTTTTGCTTCACAGGCTTTTTTGGGTCAGTATAGTTTTTTTTTGATCAGTGTCAGAAAAGCTATGTTTGGCTTTCTGACAGGTATTTTGTCCTTATTGCTGTACTCAGTTACAGGGACTAGGAGGGCTGTCCGTTAACACTTCTTCTCTGCTGCTGTCTGACATAGCTCCAGTGTGATTTTTTTTTTGGGTGGAGCACATTTTATTTTTGTGTTTTTTTTTTTTGCTGTTGTCTGGATCCAGGCTTGGTTCACTGATGAGGGTGTCTGCTAACTCCCCTCCTGCAGGTCACTGCTTATAATTTGCTGTATATGTGCAAAATATTTGATTTTGTGAGGCTTCACCCTGCATGTGCATGCTTAATATATTTTTTCATGAGGCAGGGCCACACGTGTGCACAGCTGTGTGCACACAGATTTTGAAATAAACTTCTTCAGTTCTAAGCCAGTCAGGCTTGACTCATCGAATTAGTATTGCTCATCTCCTCTGGTTCTGGGGATAGATCCCTGTACACATGAGGAGAAAAAGAAGAAGAAGAATCAGCATTTATATAGTGCTTTTCATACACAGTGTATCCCAAAGTGCATTACAAGCAACGCTAGACTGGTAGTGAAGTGACTGAATGTGTGGTGGCGGCCATATCACACATCATCACCCACACACAGCCTGGATAATTGCATGAACCAGTTTATGGGAAGGGGAATGTTGGCCAGGACACTGGAAATGTTCCCTACTCTTTGTGAGGAGTGTTCTCTGGGTTCTTTTCCTTCCAAATGGACACCCCCCAGGACAACACCAGGATGGGCAGAAGGGACCTCAGTTTAATGTCTCATCTGAAGGATGGCACACCCCAGCAGTACAGCACCCCCCAATACTGCATTCGGATGCCAGCAATTTTTAGGTGCAAGTAAAATCCCAGTGTGAGACGAGAACCCATAACCTTCTGGTTCAGAGGCGGATGTGCTACCAACTGAGCCACGCTGACATTGTGGCTGACTCTCCCCCCCCAACACTTCTACAGCCCACTGCACACAATTAAGCTGTGCTTGTGAAATATATCCCCCTGCGAATCTGTGCTGTGTGTGTGTGTGCACAGTTGTGCACATGAATTTTTTTGTTTGTTTATTGTTGTTTTGTTAACTAAACCATTGCACTTAGTGGGGCAGGCTTGTCTCACTGAGCTGACTGTATGTCATCTGTCTGTTCCTTGCTAGGTTCCATGTTTGACTAAATAGGTTGTCCTTTTCTTCTTCCTTCTTAGTAGCAGTGTTTTTCTTTACTGCTACTTGTTTGTGGTGCAGTATAACTGGAAAGGTTGGTGTATTACTGTAGTTCCATGAGCACTAAGTAAAGCATCACACACACAGGTACCACGTAGTAATAGTTTGTGTTTTACCCAGTAACCCCTAGTGACCTGATCCAGCATGTCTTTAGCAATCTTGCAAACATGCTTGGTCCAGCCCCAGTAAAGCATCTGCACTGCTGGCCCCAAGTGGTGAGGGACAGGGTGATAGACCACAAACATACAGCACATCCACACTATTACTGCTAGTGTTGTCCCTGGGCTGCCAAACCCCCAAACAATCTATGTAAAACAAAGGAAGCACTCAGCGGGGGGTGGGGGGGGTGGCAGTAACAAAAATACAGTTAAGAGCAGTGCAGCATAAAGTTGCCAATACATTTGTTTGTGCTAAGGCTGGAGGATACCAATAGGGCCCTGGTGCTTTCACCAGAACCTGGTCTTTGTCAAGGTGCATGTCAGGAATGTACAAACATTCTATGAATATACAACCCTCAAAGAAACACACTCTATAAATAAGTGAAGTTAAGATGAATGAGACTGAGATGCCCTTGTAACAAAACAATCCACAACTAACATACCCAAAGATGAAACACTGCATCAAGATTATACAACATAGTTCATACTGTGGTGCCAGACAGTACACAATGCAGTATCTTGCATAAGTGCTGTAAAATGCTGCAGTATGTTGCAAGAAGCAGTGCCATTTAATGACAATTAAGCCCTCCAGTCATCCAATATTTTGTGGCATGTCATTTACTGCAAAGTACTGAATTGCACCTTGTCTTGCTCCGCTGTAAATTATTGATACAATACTACAATTCCAGAGAAGCTGGTGAGATAGACTACATAGACAATGACATACAGGTGTCTCTCTTTATTCGATGGACTCAAATATTGTTCTCCCCAAGCAAGGCTTTTAGTTCTTGAAGCATTGGTAATAGTACTACTACCAGTAATACCATTAGCAGTACTACTACTGCTAGTGTCACCACCTGTCCATCTGTACGTTCACTGTCACATCCTGTTGTGCAGTAGTAGGGGGAGAATTAGAGCATACATGCTTTGTGCAGCAAGCAGCAGATACCACCACCAGTGTCCCCACTGCTACCATTATGGCTGCTACATCCACAGCCAGTGTGCTTCTCACCACCACCAGTGCCATTCTTGCAGAAGCCACCCTTTCAGCTGTCACCACTACTGCAGCCACTGCTACCACTATTCCTATGCCCATGACTGAAGCACCTTCTACCCCATGTTTGTGACCATGAACGCCCTTTAGTGCTGACCCAATGCAATGCTTGATATTGTTTTCAGAGTGCTATATGTGTGTTGTGGTGGATCGAGTGTGCCACATGAAGCTTGTGTTGCATTAGTGAGAGCTCAATGTTGGTGGCTGAAGTGTCATTGAGGTGTTTATGGTATACCAGGATCAATGGGTGATTAATGGTGTTGCTGAAGTGCTTTTTTAAAGTTTCCTTAAAAAAACACCTTTTTTGGCCGAATACCGAATTACGAATACCGAATACTTGGGACCCGAATACCGAATATTCAGCTGAATATTCGGGAAAAGGTATTCGCAGCCCTAGTGCAAACACCAGGATATGGCCTAACTGAATGTGACTAAACCCCTTTGCCCTTTTCATAAATCTAGTACCAGCTTCATGTTTCCTCAGTGGTCAATAAATGTTTAAATTCACTTCCTAACACTATTTACATACAAACATTGTAACACAGACAATGGTAGCAGAAAAAGACCAACAATGTATCCAGTCTGCCAAGTTCCATATTTAACCCTGGGCCTACTGTTCCTCCAGGGTCCTATCTCTCCCCACTCACTCCATTCTCCTTCACAATTCTGATGCCCTGAGGAACCAATCTACACTTCTTTCTGTCCCAGGCATTCTTAAAACCACTAGTAGTTTTTGTACCCGGCCACTGCCTAGTCTGGCAGCCTGTTCCATGGTTCCATTAGCTTTTCTGTAAAATAATATTTCCTCACTTTCCTACTGAACCCTATTCCTGTTAGTTTCATCTCATGACCATATGACCGCAAGCTGTAATTAAAGTTAAATAGTTCCCTGCAGTTCATCCTGTTAATTCCATTCTGGAATGTGAACGCCTCTATCATACATCACCTCTCTTCTGATTTCCAGTGAATACATGCTCTCTACTTTTAGACGCGCCTCATAGGACATGCTCTGCTTTCCCTGAATAATTTTTGTTACCCTACAGTGCACCATCGGGAGTCTATCCGTATCCTTTCTGAGGTGGGGACCCCAGGACTAGGAGCAGTACTCCCTATGTGGCTTCACCAATTCAAGGCCACTGTTTTTCATTTTTTACCGGAAAATCCGGTAAAATTCCGGAATTAGGGCTGACTGAAAACCGGTAAAAATGAAGATTTCATGGAATCTGGCATTTTCTATCAGATCAGTAAATCTATAAAAAAGTCTGTTTTTCTTTTAATTCCTTCCTGTACTATTTTCAGTTTGCTTTATTTAATGCTCTGTATATTAAGCCTTCTTTAATTCTGATTATTTATGCACATACTAAAAGAATGATAATAGAATCCCGGTAAAATCCGGAAATTAGAGTAACAATCACCGGTGAAATTCCAGAATCTTAAGTCTTGAAAACGGAATTTAATTGTTTTAATCACCGTAAATCAGTGGCCTTGCCAGTGATCTATACTGGGAAAATATTGCACCCCTTTTTCTGTTATCAATATCCCTCCCAATACATACACTTTAACAATCCATCTACATTTGCATCAACTCACAGGAGAACATGAATCAATACATCGTATAGAAGCTGTCTTAGGAACAGGAAGAAGCAAGCACATGACTAGGGGAACTTTTTTTGTCATAAAGGCCGTACAGAGAAATCAGAAAGAAAATCAAAATGAAAAGAAAAACAAGGAATCAGAATGAGAACTAAAATCCTTTTATTGGCCATCATCCCAATGGAAATCAAGTTTGTACAATTATTCAGTTAACATGTATATTTAAAATGAGTGATACAGTTTTAAAGTTATAGTGTTGAACATATTTGAATTGACAGTACATTGATAGCAGATTACAGTTCTCAACCTTGGTAAACAATGGTTATTTATATGAATAGATGTAAGTCTCACATATTTTGAAGCCTGTGAAAGCAAGGAAGATATTGTGATCATTGAACATTAAATGATGAACTTTGCATATTTTTTTGTGAAATATTTTTATTTAAACTTTCTAGAGGTTGCAGTACAATCACACAATCAATGTATAAATGTTGCTGCATAATCAGTTTTCATGCCTTTATAGTAACATTAACACATTCTGTTTTAAATCCATTTATATTGTGCTGTTCATAATAACAATTTTCTTTTATTTTATTTATTGAAATGTTTCATCAGTAAGGCACACTGAGCAACAGGTTGCTCATCTCCTGGTGCAACCCGGGGCTGGGGGGGAAGGGGTACAATAGGGATGAGACATTTTACATTCAAGTTACAAAGGTCAACATAGCATACAATTAATTAATGCAGTTGTTACAAACAGTGTTGCATAAGTATATAATTTGTGATAAAATTTAGTTAGTGAAATGGTAATAAGTGAACAAGTGATATTGGCAAATAAGGGGTGAAGGAGAGAGAGGATAAGATGACAGATAGTGCAGAGTCGTGTCCTGGAGAGACCCCTTCAGGATGTGGGGAAACCTGCAAGGGGACAGGGGGCTGGAGTGTGGATTAGAGAGGGAGATAGACAGGGAGTAAGTGTGATTAACACCTAGGAAGGGAAATAAGGCCTGATCCAAAGAGAGAACCCTTCAGGATGTGATGAACCCTTCAAGGGGGCAAGGAAGTTCAGGTGATAGTAAACCTCCTGCAGTTAGATGTTGAAATTATAGAGGGATAGTGAGAAAGAGGGAATGAGAAATAACACCTGGGAGGGGATGAGGCCTGATCCAAGGAACCCAGAGGCTGCTGGGGACCCTGCAAGGGGACCTGGAAGTCCAAGAATAGGTAGATGTGGAAGAAAAGGTGGCAAGCCTAAGTACTATAGGACCCCTTCAGGATGCTTAGAACCCTGCAAGGGGAGTGTGAAGACTAGTAAAAAAGGGGGAGAGAGTAGGGGAAAGGAGAAAGATATGAGAACTATCACCTAGGAGGGGCTAGGGTTGGTAGAGGCAGTAGAGTCGATAGAGGCAATGGGAAAATTTTGAAGGGGGACAAAGTAAGGAGCAAGACGAAGGCAATTAAGGCAGGTCATAACAGGAACAGCTAGATGCAAGATAGTTGAAGAGAGCAGTGTTGATGGAATAGAGAGAGGCGGAGTGTCAGATGTGGGGAGGAAGAGAGTTCCATATTTTACGGCAACAGTGAGAGTACCCACACTGGCTGGAGAGGGTGGAGTGGCAGGGGACAGTTAGTGTGTGAGTATCAGTACATCTGCGGGAGTGGAAAGGAGGAGGAGGAGGTGTTATTAAAGGGGGGAGAGCTAGGAAGGGAGTTCACCATAGCCAGTGTTTAGCGGTGAATTTAGCGCAGTGTGAGAGGCGTCTATTTGCAATGAAGGGGAAGGAAAAGGCTTGATAGAGGTCACAGTGGTGGGTGCAAGAGGGCGCATTAAGGGCAAAGTGGCAGAAGGAGTTGAGAATGTCCAATCTGGTCAGGAAGGACCTAGGAGCAGTACCATAGACTATGGCACAATAGTCAGAAATGGGGTGGATCATTTTCTGGACAAGCTCATGCCTAGCCACGGGGGGATGCAACTGTGGTTCCTGAACAAGACACTGAGCTTGGGGAAAAATGTTTTCTGGATGGTATCAGTGTGTCCAGAAAAGCTGAGGTGTTGGTCTAACCAAACCCCAAGGCATCTGAAGGACGAGGTGTCCTCAAATAAAGTCCTGTCAAGAGTTTGGAAAGTGGGCAAGGAGGTAAGCCTAAAGAGTCTCTGCCTTGTGCCAAAGGTCATGGAGACTGTCTTCTTGGCATTGAGGAATAATTGATGCTTTACAAACCAGAGCTGGACCTTGTTGAAGTCATGCTGCAAGCTGGATGCAACCTCAGCTGGGCATGAGACAGATGCATACAGGACAGTATCATCAGCTTGCATGTGTATGGCAGAGGAGGGGGAGCAGACAGATGACAGATCATTAAGGAAGATGGAGAATAGAAGGGGACCAAGCACAGAGTCCTGATGGACACTAATGCAGATCAGGAGGGGTGGCAAGATGGCATCTGCGCTCTTAACTGATTGGGTTCTACCAATAAGGCAGGCCTTAAACCAGTTAGTGGCAGAAGGGGTTAGACCAGCAGACGAGAGAGAACCAAGAAGAAGGGAATGGGAATCAGTGTCAAAAGCCTTGGAAGGTCAACAAATATGGCTGAGGTGATTTGGCCATTGTCCATCCCGGAGGGGAAGGACTCAGTGAGCCAAAGTAGGGAGGTGGTGGTAGAGTGTTTTTTTCCTAAAACCAGATTGGAATGGGGTGAAGGAGGTATCACATAGAAAGGAGGTGAGTTGAGAGAGGACTAGATGTTATTGTAGTTTAGCTTGGGTAGGGAGTAGCAAGATGGGGTGATAGTTGCCAGGGCATGAGGGATTTCCACCTTTAGGTAGGGGGAGGACCACTGTGTCCTTCCATGTGGAAGGGACATTGGAGGTTGTGAAGGAGAGATTTAAGATTAAGAAGAGGTGGTAGGCAATGGCTGGGGCTGAGAGATAGAGAGGAGTTTTGGGTCAAGGTCATCTGGGGAAGATCCTTTTGAGGGGTTGATGGTGAGGAGGGCATTTAGAGTATCTGTGGGGGAGATAGAAGAGTATGGGAAGGAGTGGTGTGGGGAAATAGGAGGTGGAGTGGCTTTTTTTGTTGGGGAGGATAGGGGCAGCTGTGACATTTGAAGGTGGAGGGGTAATTAGTGAGGGATTTCAGCAGTTTGGTTGCACAAGAGCTATAAAAGGAGTTAAATTCCTCAGCTACAGCATGGGAGTTGGCTACAAGATTGCCATTTACCTTTAGCACTGGGGTCGGGGGGTGGAGCTGAGTGGTAAAGAGGGCATGAGCCACCTTCCAGAACTTGGAAGAGGAATTTACGTTAGTGAAGAAGGCATTTTTGAAGTAATTGGACTTCATTAGCCTTGTTGCCCTGATACAGGTGTTTCAGAGCTTACAATAGTCTGTGAGGTCACTAGGAAGCTGGGTGGATTTGTGGCACTTCCAGGCACAATATCTGGCCCTAAGACAGGCTAAGAGTTCTGGAGTAATCCACGGAAGGTGGTTACCTCTAACCCTGATTTGTTTGACAGGGGCAAAGGCATCCCAGTTTGCAAGGAATATTTCTTTGAAGTAGGTTAGAGCCTTATCAACTGAGAGGGAGGAGACTAAGGGAGACACGTCAGAGAGAGGTAGGTTGTGCAGGAGAGATTCAAGGCCTAGGGATTTGAAAGAGCAAAGTTGCAAGGTTTTATGCAGAGATTTTGGCCTGTGGATTTTCCTGACAACGAATATTGGATTGTGGTCACAGAGAGGATCTGGGAGGATGCCAGAGCTAATTACTCTGTGGGGGTGGGTGGTAAAGAGCCCAGTCGATTAGGAAGTGATTTTGTGTCTTATGGTTAGGGTGGGTGGGTTCAGAGATCAATTGCAAGAGGTTCAGGGCCCCAACATCATTACATATTTTGGATGTCTTGGGAGACCACCAGTTTAAGTTAAGGTTGCCTAGGGTGTATAGTTCACCAGAGCGAGAAAGGGCTGCGATGGAGGTTATGAGGTCGAGAGCAATAGAGGGCTGAATATTTGGGCAACAGTAAATGTCGACTATAAAGATGAGGACAGTGAAGGGCAAAGTTAAATGAATAGCCAGTGCATCCTGGGATGCTGGGCTAGTGGATGAATATATAATAGAATATTGGAGGGATGTAAAAAAAGTACATGACAATGCCACCACCTCTACCTGCTTGGTCTAGCATCAGGAGGGAGTAGCCAGAAATGGAGACAGAGAGATCCGGAATTGTGCTCTTTAGCCAAGTTTCCATGATGATCCATATGTCAGGTTTTAGAGTGGCCACCATGGTTTGTAGAAGGTCAGTTTTTTGCAGCCAACTACGTATAGTTAGATGAAGGATCTTGAAGCCCTTCAGGAGGACAGTGGGAGCAATAGAAGGGGCTGCGGTAGGTAATGGAGCATGCAGGGCATGAGACGCAGATGGACTGGGGTTGGGGTGGATATCTCCACAGGACAGCAAGAGGGGAGCTAAGATGATGAAGTGAAGCTTGGGGGATTTAGAGTTAGATGTGGAGAAATTAGTGAAACTGGCAGGGTAGGGGACATGAGAGTAGGGGAGCAAGAGATGAAGAGCAGGAAAAATGGGTGGAACTGTTAGTAATGAAGCATGTGGGATAGAGGGAGAATATGACCATAGTTCAAAGGGTGGGGAGGGAGTGATAGTGAGGATGTAAGTAGGGGATTGGAGATAGGAGGTTGTAGAAGGCAAGTTATTTGGCATTTGCAAGAAGAGACCAATCAGGGGGGTTAGGGAAAGTACTAGGAGTAGAGAAAAGGGGAGAGAGGAGAGAAGGAGTTTTATGTTGCAGGGCATGATATGTATAACAAATAAAAAAAGATGGGAGGAGCAAGGTGAGGGGTGCTAGGTCTAATTGCCTTTATTTAACAGATGCTTAACTAGAGCAAAGGAGAGGCATCTATATGAAAAACTGGCAGGAATCACTTTAGAAAATGATTGTATCCCTCTAGTGGCAGTACAGTACAACTTGCTAATGGGAAAATGGACACCAGAGACAGAAAATGGCAGCAAAGTAGGTTGATAAGTTGAGGCCATGAAGACTGAGATTTTTCTAGCAGACTTTAGTATGATGGGGCTGTAAACACTCTGTAACAATTATTAGTAATTGAGCTCTAAATTACTTGGCAGACCATGGCTTTAAACAGGCTGTAATCACTCTAAAACAAACTGTAAATTTGATCTATAACATTTGCTAAAATTACTGACTGAGCTAAGATTTCAAGATATTAAATATTTTGTGCTATAACAGTTGCTAACTGAACTACTGGGCTGAGAATGCTAATTAAAAAAAAATAGAGGCAGTAGTTACAGCTGAAAGCAGAGCTAGATAGAAGGAAAGAAGTCAGTCCAATCAGTCAGCAGAGACAAGGTTTTAGTGTCTAATGAAGGGCCATCTTCTGCCAGAGTGCACCAATCAATTGTGCAGCTTGTATGACCATTGTATATAAGAATGTAATGCAATACATATTATTTAACCTCCAGTAGCATTTCACTTGTTTATCCTGGCTAGTGTTAGAATATTGTTACTTTACAATAAGCTAATAGGGCCTCCAAGTTATGTCTCTTATGGTATAATAAACTCCATGCAAGACATTTGGACAACAGGATCACAAAACCAATCTGAGTAGTTCTGTCTGCCCAAACCTCATCGGAGGAGTCTTTTATACTGTAAGATATATTCTTTCTTATTACAATCATTCAAGTTTAGTTGAAGCGATGTATAGTAAGCCGAGTCTTTTTTTTTTTCTCTCTCCTGCCCCCTGGTGCTGAAGTGGAGCACTCCCTCCTACCACTCCAGCATGAGAAACCCTGTACACAGGATAAGAGGTACAATGTCTCTGCATAGTGTTCTCTCAGATTCCATTTATGATCATTCCCAGCATATAGTGTGTGGTGGGCCAAACCGATCAAAGTCCTCCTGCCCCAGTTATTCAATTCAGATATTTATCTAAACTAAACCAAAAGCTCTTTGGGCTAGCAGTGTCCAGCATGGATTGTCCAACATATTTAAAGTAACAAATGTCAGTTTGGCAAATACTTGTTTTACTTCTGTGATCACTGGCCTACAAGACAAATGTGTCCCTTTTATTTTAATTGTATTGAGAACATAAGAGAAACACAAGATATAACATACATGACCATACAAAGGTTGAGGCAGGTTCGTCAATGAAAACCAACAAATTCATTAGGAAAGAATTATCCACAAAGCGAGAGAGGTTTCAGTACAGATAAGTAAATACCAAGTCTAAGAGAAACAAAAATCTTAAATTCCCCATGTCTTGAAGTGGAGAGGACAAATCCCTAGGAAAAGAAAAAGAATAAAGAAGTACATAGATGACAGATTTCAATACAACAAATAGTCTTAATAGTGGAAATATCTTAAGCCACGCTCACTAAATATCACATAGAAACAGAAATTGTTGACATATAAGGACCTCTTGGTGCACCTAATCTGCCCTATATTCCCTAACTACTGTGCCACCACAGACACTGCTCAGTGTCCGGTCTTCTCCCCCCTTTCCTCACTTCTAAGGTCTCCTTGTGTCTATTACATGCATGCTTGAATCCTGTTTCCATTTTAGCACCCACCCACTCTGCTGGGAGGCTGTTCCAGTCATCCACCACCCTCTCCATGAAAAAGTATTTCCTCATCATTTCTGAGCCCCCCACCCAGCTTTATAGTGCGATCCCTTGTCCTGGAGTATGTTTTTTCTATGGAAATACCTGTGCCTTATAATTACCTGTGACTACCTGTACCTTATTAACACTTGTGAGGTATTTGAATGTTTCTGTCATATCCCCCATTTCCCTCCTTTCCTCTAAAGAGTACATATTTAGTTCCTTGGTTCATTATTAATAGGGTTTTTGATGCAGGCCCTGAACCATTTTGGTAGCCCTCCTTTGTACTGCCTCCATCCTATCTATGTCCTTCTGGAGGCTGGGTCTCCAGAACTGGACACAGTACTCAAGGTTGGGTCTTACCAGTGACCAATACAGGGTTCCTACTACCTTCTTCTTTCTGCTGGTGATGATTCTCCCTATGCACCCCACATCCTACTAGCCTTCTCCACTGCCTTACCACACTGCTTGGCTACCTTCAGGTCATCAGAAATAATTACCCCTAGGTCCCTTTCCTGCTTTGTGGTTGCTAATACCTCCCCACTCAATTGGTATGATGCCCCTGTGTCTCTGTGCCCCAAGTGCATGATTTTGCACTTTTTGCATTGAAACCCAGCTGCCATTCCAGCTTTTCCTGATCATCCGTCATTCTTTCCACACACACACACCCGGTGTGTCCCCTCTGTTGCTGATTTTTGTGTCATCAATGAATAGGCATACCTTCCCTTCCAGCCCTCCTGCAATGTCACTAATAAAGACATTGAAGAGGACTGAGCCTAATACTGACCCCAGTAGCACCCCGCTTGTCAACTTGTCTTTTCCAGAGTGGACCCCATTTACTACCACCCCATGACTCTTATTGCTTAGCCAACTTCTTACCCATTTTAATACGTTTGGACCCACTCCTAGGTTGCCCAGCTTGATCACCAGTCTTCTATGTGAAACAGTGTCAAAGGCCTTACTGAAATCCTGGCAGGCCACATCTACCACTCCTCCCTGATCCACTTCCCTGGTCACTCAGTCAAATAACTCAATAAAGTTTGTCTGGCAAGACCTCACCCCTGTGAAGCCATGTTACCTTGGATCCTATAATCCACTGGTTATAAAGTATTCTCCAATTCTTCCTTCGGTAGCGATTCCATTACTTTACCCACTGCTGCAGTCAGGTTGACAGGTCTGTAATTTCCTGCCTTCTCCTTATTTCCACTTTTTTGTTATGGGGCCACATCTGCCCTCCTCCAGTCTCCTGGAATCTCACCTGTTTCTAGTTATAGGTTAAACAGAGCTATCAGAGATGCAGCCAGTGCCTCCTTGAGCTGCCTCAGTATCCTAGGGTGCACCTTGTCTGGTTGCATTACCTTGTCTACTTTTAATTGTAGTAGTTCCTTGAGGATTCTCTCCTCTGTAAAAGGAATGGTGTCCACCTCCCTTCCTTCAATGCCCTTGTCCCTTAACTTTGGCCCATCACCTACCACTTCCTCCATAAATGCTGAACAAAAGTAATGGTCCAATATGTCTGCTATTTTTTGTACTCTTCCTCACAAACCCCTTCTTCTCTTTTAGCCTGACTATCCCTCTTTTGGTCTTTCTCTTCTCCCTTATTCACTGTATCTAAAGAATGTTTTATCCCCTGTTTTTACTGACTGGGCAAAATTTTCCTCCATTTGTGCCTTTGTGCACCTAACTGCTCTCCTTGCCTCTCTTAGTTTCTCCTGGTAGCTCTCTCTCTATCATCGTCCTTCTGTGTCCTATAGTGCTTTCTAAATGCTAGTTTTTTGCCTTTACTTTCTCCACTACTACTCTAGACAACCATAGTAGTATCTTTTTTCTCTTGCCCTTGTTAACCTGCCTGACATATAGATTTGTTGTCTTTCCAATACCTCCCTTTATCTTTGCTCATTTTTCCTCCACTCCTCCCAGTTTCCCTATCCCTGATAGGGTGTCCCTGAGACAATCTCCCATTTTCTTAATATAGGCCCTCTTGAAGTCCAGGACCATCATTTTAGTGTGGTTTGATTTTGACCCAGTTCTTATATTGAGCCACACCGTATGGTGATCACTGGTCCCCAGGTGGCCACCCACTGTGACGTCAGCAACACTGTCCCCATTTGTTAGTACCTGATCCATTATTGCCCTCCCCCATGAGTGGATTCCTTAACTGAAGAATGCCTCTTGCAAGCAGTCCAGGATGTCCCTTCTTCTGAATGTTGCTGCAGCTGGTAGGCTACAATCCATGTCCAGTTGATTGATGTCCCCTACCAGCAACACCTCCACTTTGCGTGCCATCCTTTACATTCCTTCCAGCATATATTTATTCACCTCTCACACCTGTGCTAGAGGTCTATAGATCACTCCTGTATGAATAGCAGCTCCCCTCCGTGTCTTCAGGGTGACTCACAGTAACTCAGCTCCTCCTGCTCTCCCTGTATTTCTGTAGATTTTATGTTGTCCCTGACATAAAGCAACACTCCTCCCCCTTTTTTTACCTACACTGTCTTTTCTGAACAGAGTATACCCTGGTATGGCTACATCCCAGTCCTGGTTTTTATTGCACCAGGACTCAGTAATTGCTACTATGTTCAGGTCCACATCTGCCATGGTGGCCTCTTGGTCTGCAATCTTATTGCCCAGGCTTTGAGCAGCTGCACACATGGCTCTCCAGATTGTCTTGCCAGCCCCTCCCTCTCATTTCTCATTTGCCCTTCCTTATTTCCTCCACTATTTTTTTTACTAGCTCTCTTTCCTTTTATCCCTTGGATTCCTTTGATATTTGATTCCTTTTGAGATTTCACTCTCTAAGGATTCCCATTGCTGGCCTCATGAGCCTGCCCCCCACCGGCTAGTTTAAATGCTCCCCAATGTAGCATTTAAACCATTCACTGAGGACCACAATTCCTTTCCCGGAAATCATTCCAGAAAGTAAGAAACCTATGAAAATGTATTGATATAGTTAAAGTATTGCTACATATTATAAAGTTTGTTTGGGTTTTTCTCTAGGGTATAATGCACTTCCTCTATTCTATATATGTTAATCATAAACTTCATCCCAGTTACAAAGATGGGTGAAGATAAATATTTCTACTTCGTAATAATGCATTGAAATGCATTAATAAAACCCATGCGGACCAGTCTAAGTTGGGGTGGGGTGACCAAATCAGATTACTTGCCAACACAAAGCAAAATATATTCAATTTTTTTAAATTAAATTCAGCAAGGAAGCTATCAATAGTACTTTTAACACTTCACTCTAAAAAGAATCCAGAATAGGGCAGGTAGCAAACATATGTTGTAATGTACTTATGGATTTGATACACTTGGGGCAAAGATTTGATCATTCCTGATTAATTAAATTTAATTTATTGGATGTATACTAGGATCTATGTAAAATATTAAAATAAATTTGCTGCAGTTTTGTAAAAAGGATTGCTAATTTAGGGAGATCAATAATGCACTCCCAATTCTGTGTTGAAGTTTCGCAACCTAATTTAGCTTCCCATTTGTATTTAAGATTCCAAAGATTTCTCCCACTATTGACTATGAGGAATGTGTACAATTTTGATATAATTTTAAATTTATTATTTCTGGTGAATATATTTTCCAAGGCATTTTGTTTTGGGTATGTTGAGATATACTATTTTTCACAATACAATCACAGATTTGAAGAAATCTAATAAAAATATTTTTGTGATAAGACATACTGTATATGGATTTCAAAGTGGAGAAATCCATTAGACCATTATCATTTAATATATTGCTTGCCTCTTTTAGGCCATTGATATGCCATTTTTCAAATGCAATGTCTAAAACAAATGGAGTGAAATTTCCATATAAATATACAGCGGAGTGGAGGGAAGCCTTGTAAGTTATTTTAGTTAAAGTCAATACTTTATCCCTTGTTCTACAAATCAGGATAGTACTCATGAACATATTTGATAATTGCTTCCGATATGAACTGGTGTCTAGAGTATGCTTGTTATCTTCATAACGACTGATGGTAATCTCTGTTTGGCATGGAAGCCAGTCTACATTGTGATGAAATCAAGTCAAGACAGGTGCTAAGTTAGCAGGTAGGTAGCACCAATAAAAATTTGGAAATGAAAGACCACCTATATGTTTAGGAATACAAAGCTTGTCCATTTTTAGTCATAGCTTTTTCCCCTTCCATAACATTTTTTATTGTTTTTTTTTTCTAGATCAAAAAAGAATATATCTGAAATACATATGGTAAGGTCTGAAAAAGAAATAAAAATTTAGAAACTATATTCATTTTGATTACATTTGACCGGACAATTAATGTAAGAGGCAAAGTTATCCAATGGTCAAGATCTTTTTTAAGCTTATTTACCAGAGGGTTAAAATTTATCTCAGAAAGTTTCAAAAGGTCATTATTAGTATAAATCCCTAGATACTTTAACTAGGTAACCTTTTATAGATTGTGCACACCAGGTAATTTGAAATTATCTGACTGATCTTTTGATTCCATGAGGTTTGGTTTAATCCAATTAATTCTAGAATCTGAAATTGTACCAAAGTGGGTCAACATTATTTGATTCTGGGAAACACTGGTTAAGATTATCAGTAAACATTAATGTCACCCACATAAAGACTGATCTTATGTTCAATGGAGTCTACCATTAACCCTTTTAATATTCGTATTAACTTTAATGTCTATTGCCATAGGTTCCAGTGCTAGAGCAAATATAAGGAGAGAAAGGGGACAGCCTTTTTGAATGCCACACTACAGTAGTAATTGATTGGAAATATCTGTATTAGTTCTAATGCTAGCTCAGGGTTTTGAACAAAGAATATCAATCCAAGATCTAAAGTAAGGACCAAATTGAAGATGTCTTAAAACAGCTTTAATAAAGTCCCATTCTAGTCTATCAAAAACCTTCTCTACATTCAGAGAAAGCATAGAATAATCTGATGACTTAAACTTATCTACATGATTGATTGTATGTCTAATGTTTGATCTGAGTTGACACCTTTTAGAAAATGAGAATTTTATTTCCTGTCATCTGATTGACTGGTACCCTTGCCAAGGAGGAAAATTCACTTACAATAGATGCCTAGGAAATAAAAAGAACCAGCCCAATGTGTCACTTCACCCACTCAGTTATTCTTGTTCTCATCCTGCTTCCTCAATGGCCCAAATCACTGCAGGGAATTTATAATCACTGCCATTTTTTTCTGCCGCTTAGCCAGAGATATTGCCAGTCCCTGACAAAATTCACATCACCCTCTGATGGTCTAATTTCTCACCACACTTTTTTTGTAATTATTTACTGTACTCTAATATCCCATATTTTGTGCTGCTGTGATAGCCCGACTCTCCTACAGCAACCCATGCTCTTGTTCATCCCTCCTCAAGCCAGCCACCCAGTCGCTCCCAAAAATTAAGGTACTGGACACCAAATGCTCAGTAGTTCAGTGCCAGCCACTGAGAAAATGCACATCACCCTCTAATGGGCTAATTTCTCTACACACCTTTTATTTATTTGTAGTCCAGTATTTTAATGCCCAAACTTGGTGTTGCCATCCATGATTGCCAATAGCCTGACTTTTCTACAGCAGACCGTGCTCTCGCTCCTCCCTTCTCCCTTCTCTAGTCGACTGCCCAGTGGATCCCAAAAATAAAGCAGCTACTAAAATTTCTAGCACTAAACAGACCAGTCAGCACATCTTTCTTTTTACCACTTTTCTCACCAGTGGAACTGAGGTTTTCTTTTTAATCCTTGTTTCAATTCCAATAACTGAACAGTGGTTTGGAGGGATGTGTGTGCATGCACCGCAAAACAGACAGAGACCAGGTTAGCAGATGCGCTGTCAGCACAGCCTGTCGGCAAGTAAAATACCCTTTTTTTTTAAAAAAAATTCATTAAAAAAAGATTGCCTAATTGGAATACAGTGTGTCTGTGAGTGTCTGGGGGGGTGGTGATGGTAATCAAGGGTGAGACACTGCACATAATTATAATCTCTGCTAGTGCTGGGCAAGTATTTGACAGAGAACAGAACAAACATTTATTCATTTAATCTATTGAATGATGCCCCGTTTTCTCCATTGGCACTTTTTGCCAAATACACATGTCATATTGAATTGCACTCCAAAAGTTTTAACTGTTTACATGAGCAGTGTGATTTCAATTTCAGCAGTTGCTTCAGGAGTGGAAGCCCTCTATTGCCAAGTGCAGCAGTGGAGGGACTACTTTACATAACTTTTTTCCTTTTCTTAGTACATACTCTCAAGGACTGCTTTTTTCTGATGAAAAGTCTGTATCTCACAGTGTTTCCAAGATACGGGCCCTGAAAGGCGTGGCGAACACCGTAATGTTTTCCTATGGGAAAAAAAGAGACATTCAGAGTGCCATAACTTTGCCTCCCTGTAATATTTTTTCACCAAACCACTAAAAGGCACATCTGTGGGATGCTGGATTTCTTCCTTACAAATTTCAGTCTAAAAGACTAAACCGTTATTTTGCAACAGGGTGGCAAAGAATTCCTGTCATGCAGCGGACACTACAATGTTAGTCTACTTGAAAAAGTGTCAACTTCGGAGTACCATAACTTTACATCGATGCAATATTTTGTCGCCAAACCACCAAAAGGCACATCTCTGAGTTGTTGGCTGTATTCCCTCCAGATTTCAGCCCAAAATACCAAAATGTTTATTTGCAGCAGGGTGGCAAGGAACTGCTGTCATTTTGGGCATAATCTGAAAAAGTAGTGTTGTGATTTATGACAGCTTTGCAACATTTATGAAAGTGTCATGTGTATAATTACTTTTATGCTACTTTTTCCAGAAATTGGAAAACATATTTCTAGGGTGTTTAACCTCAAAATAAAGACATGCCTATCATCCTCAGGGTACGACTAGGTAAACACAAAAAGAATTGTGTTGCTAAAGGGTCCCAAATTTAAATGCCAAGCATTTTTCTGATGACCAACTGAAAACAAAATGACAGATTTGAGAAACTACTAGGGCCATTTGCGACACTAAAAAGTGTATTTGAGACACTTTCAAACTTTTTATTAACTTTTCCCATTGACTTATAATGGGAAATTTTTTTTGAATGACTTTTGAACCGTTTAATATTTTTTCATGAAATCTTCAAAAGGCACATCGAGGACCCCGACCACACGTTTCCTCAAGATTTTGGACTGGTCATGCAAACCGTGCGACCTGTAGGGACGAGCAAAGAATTCAAAAAAGCGTAAATGTGCGCGCAAATCATGCTTAATAACTCTGCAGCCGTATATCTGAATAGAACAAAAGTTGGCATATCCCAAGATGTATGGTTTTAGATCAGGTATTCCAAATTTCAGGCAAATCCGTTGAACCGTTGCAAAGTTATTAAGGTGCAACATTTTAGGTTTAACATGTAAATGGCTCCTCAACCCTAACTATGGTAGGTAGCACTACTGTGCTACCATATATATATATATATATATATATATATATATATATATATAGTGTATATATATATATATATATATATATATATATATATGTATGTATATGTGTGTGTGTGTGTGTGTGTGTATGTATATATTCTTTTTATAAAACTTAAACTCCTGTTTGATTTCCTGAGTAGAGTTGATGGTGCCAGTCTTACTTCTAATATGAGGAATAATACTATATTCATATTCTTTTCTAAGCTGACAAGCTAGGGTTTTATCAGGCATATCCCCTAGGGCATAACATTTGGAGCAGGTGAGCAATAACTATTTCTCACCTTGATGAGTTGCCAAGTTATTATATTGTTTATATAAATCTGGTAGGTCCTGTGGCAGATGTTTTTTTCTGTATGATTAATTTTTCTAATGCATCCAGTGTCTGCTGTTGATCTTTCATTTGCTTAGCATTAAATATTATAGTAACCCCTCCAATATATGCTTCAAACTCTTCCCACATAATGGTGATTGAAGTACCTGTATTGTAATTGACCTGAAAAAAAAAACTGTGGAATTTCTTTACTGATTAAATTTTGATGAGTATGGTCCTGCAAAAGAGTAGGGTCCAGTTTAAATGTAAATTGAGACTGAGCCTGATTAAGCTCCATAGTTATAATAACAGATTCATGATCTGAAATAAAAATGCTTGTATATTCAATTTCCTTAATACTGTATGAAAGAATATCTGAAACAAACAAACATAAATCATTTCTAGACTATATTTGACGTACTGGTGAAAAGTAAGAATATTGTTGTATGTTGAAAACATCAATAAACTTTGAATGAAAAAAAAAAGAAAAGTAAGAATATTACCTTTCAGAGGAATGTGCATGTCATCAAGGATCAGTTTATTTAATGTCTAATTATGGAGTCCATGAGCCCAATTCTGAAAGGGTTACATCTGATGCAAGGCATTTGTGTCAAACAGCAATGAAGCAAATTGCAGCTTGCGTCACTGCTTACGGCATTCCGTATTCCAGTATGTGGTTTGCGACAGTAAGTGAAACCTCTGTGCCAAAGGGGCACTGCACCATCCTTGCAAACTGCATCTGGGTATGCCAGGTTGCAAGGGCGCTTGCACTACAGCACAGCTGCAACATCTGCTGATTTCAAATTTCAAAAGCCCTGCTGCAGTGATAGGAAGCGGGTCACATTAGACCAGCCAGGAGGTGGTCTAAACCCCTTTGCGGTATGCCCCTCAAGGTGGGGAGCTGGTGGAGGCTACGTATGTGGGGTCTTGGAGTCAGTAGGGACAGGGGTGTACTACAGAGATGTTGGGGAGCAAGTGTGTATGCCGGGGGGGTGATCTGGCACCCAGTCTGGTTGACAGTATTATGGCACTGAATACATTGGTAGGTGGCTAGTGCTGGCAAGGGCACCCCACACGATCATCCTCCTGGCATACACAAAAACTCCCCAACATCCCTGTGGTACTCCCCTGTGCCACTTCTGTCCCAGGGGCACTCCAGGCATTGAGGTACATCTTGCGCATGGTGGGATGGGGTGGGCGGATCCATCCATCAGGTCCCGCAGGTGTGCCTAGCATTCGGCCCTAGACTGCCATTGCGGTATTTCCCTGGTGTTGTGGTGCAGGGACCCCCAATGTTCTGGAATCAAGTGCATGGTTCCTGATGCACTGAGACTGTGCCACAGCCCTGGATCGCTGCAACTTTGTGGCAGTCTAAGGGATCTTTTGGAATTAGGCCCCATGAGTTTAATTGAGACAGACTGTAAGTTATCTGAATAGATATGTGATTTATTCAGAAATTTGTTTAGAACAAGGTTGAAGTCACTTCCAGTAATCAAAGGGGCTTTACATGTGGCAATGTTTAAGAATATTTTGTTAAAAAATGAAGGTGAGTTATCATTAGGGCCATAAATATTAGTAAGAGTAAATGAAAGCAGCCGCCCATGCTATAGCCTTTCCTGTCACCTGGCTAATCAACAGGTCCCTAACTGAAGGTGTTGTATCAGCCAAATAGATAGAGGCCCATGTAGTGTCGATCCACAAGGGTGACCCCAAGGAACCTGTTGAAAATTACAAGCCTATTTCACTCCTGTGTCTCGTGGCCAGAATCCAGGAGTGGCTTGTCTATAATCAGCTCCATGACTACCTGGAAACAATCCAGCTGCCGGTAGTCAATCAGCATGGTTTCAGGAAAAATCACAGTACAGACACTGCTCTCATTAAATTTGCAACTGACATTCTCAAGGTCCTTGACATTGGCACCCACACTGGTGCTATTTATAACAACCTTTCTAAGGTCTTTGATTTGGTGAACTATAAACTGCTGTTAGGCAAGCTGAAATGCATTGGCCTTGACCATCACTCTCTACCCTGGTTTGAGAGCTACCTGTCACCCAGTACCCAACAGGTCAAGTGTAGAGGGACTATATCAGATCAGCCTCTTATCAAGGAGGGCATACTCCAAGGCTCTATCTTGCTGCTACTCCTTTTTTACCTGTTTGTAAATTACCTCAGCAATTACTGTGATTGTAGCACAGTAATTCAATACACCGATGATGTTATACTCTACAGAGCCTCTGATAGTTTAACTGCCCTAGAGACTCAGCTTCAGGAGGCCTTCATGACACTAGAAAGATGACTACTGTCTAGTAGGCTGCTGCTGAATGTGAAGAAAACAAAAGCCATGTTGTTCGAACCTAGAACTCTAGGCCCAGACAGAAGCCCCCCTGCTTCCCTCGTCTTCTCATCTAGCATGCCCATAGAGGTTGTGAGCTCCTTAAAGTACCTAGGCCTGGTCCTTGACCAAGGCTTCACTTTCAAAAACCATGTGGACATGGTTACTAGATCCATACATCAAAAGCTAGGTTCTACTATACAGGCTGGATTCACAACTCATCCCATAAACTAGAAAAGCTATAGCAAACAGCATCCTCCTACCCAACCTTACATATGCTACTCCAGTCTTACAGTCACTCCCAAAATTGCAGTCTGGTAGGATGCAAATATTACATAACAAGATTGCTAACTTAGCAACTAAAGCCCATCTGAGGTGCCACCATTGTGAGGTACTAGACTCCCTAAACTGTCCGTCCCTTACACACGGCTCCAGTACCCCCTCTTGTGCATCACTTACAAAATAATAAATAACTCTTCCCACAACAGGCCTCGCTGGACTACTCGTTCCCAAGTGCCCAGGTAGCCCACTCCACACATCAGGCAGGAAGCTCCTGGAGGTTTCTAGTGTAAGGATGATAGCAGATAGCAAGTCCTTCACCTATGTGGCTCTCATGCTCTGGAATGGCCTCCTGGACAACCTGCAGTTTGTGAACTCCCTGGACTCCTTCAGAAAAGGGCTCAGAGTGCACCAGCTGGAAAACAGCCACTGCAAGTGCTCGTAATAAATGAGAATCAGACCCTATGCAGCCTAAGTATCCTCTGGCTGTAAATGCCCTTGCTTAAATGCCCTACCATGTAAGGTGAATAGTGTTATAATGCTCAGAGTGGCCTGATGTTTGTTACCTGTAACCGTGGTTGCTTGTATTAACACACTGTCAATGGTTGAAATCACCTCCTGTCTAGTTTAATGTGATCATATGATGTCTTGTTACACTCTGAAATGGCATGCTCCTCTGAATTGTAAGGCACTTTGAAATGCCACAATTGTCCCTATAATTGTCGGGTTCCTCTGAAATGTTCTATATCCAACATGTCTATCTGTAACTAAATCTGGTTCACCCCCAAAAAAGGGACCTTTTGGGCCCAGTGGGCCTACCCAGTTAACAAAATGAAATAAATAAATAGAAATTTCACAGATGATATAGTGGCCTTGATCATCAACAACAGATTTACCAATTGTAGTCCCTGAATTTTTTAAAAAAAAATAGTCACCCCTGGCATTAGTGCTATATGGGGCACTCAGTCCCAGACCCCATCTTTTACTTAGAAAAGTAAATTCTTCCTGTAGCAGATGCGTTTCCTGAATCATAATACAGTTGGCAGCAATTTTACATGTATAATTAAATATTTTCCTACTCTTAATTCTGTCTCTCATCCCCTTGACAGTCCATGTACAGATTTTAGGCAGATTAAACATTCCCCCTTAGAAAAAAATGTGTCAATAAACACTTTGATGTATAACTTACTATATATGACATTTTGACTAACCTGCTTAGAACTAATATCCTGTGTGTTTTCTTTTCTGTAACATTGTGCCACAGAAACCAAAAAAGAGATTATTTTTTTTATTTTTTTTATTTAGTTGTTTAACCAGGAGTAGCACACTAAGCTGAAAGCTTTTTTACAGGAGCGACCTGGGAGCACAGGGAAGTTAAGTGACTTGCTCAGGGTCACACAGTATGCAAGTAGAAGCTGTGGGTTTCAAACCCTGGTCTGGTCTGCTGGATGTCACCAGATTTGCAGCTCAGAGCCTTAAGCCACTGCGCTATACTGCCTCCCATTAATAACTGTTATTGCCCCCTCTCCAAACCCCTGCCCACCCTCACCCATTTCCATCCAAAATCTAAACTGACCCCCCACCTAGCCTTCTTCCCCTGGAATAAAATGATATTAAATATCTGTTTAGCCTGGAAAATAAAAAGGCACAAACTGATCCCCTCCCTAAGCTTATTCAGCCACCAAATCAAAACATGCAGAATGGGGCAAAAAAAAAAAAACAGAAAATTAATCTGAAATCCTGAATTATGGCCCAGGGGAAGGTTCCCCTCATAAACCCCCATGCAACAACATAAGTGGCCTTGGTGAAAGACAGCAGTACTTACCCTGCTCAGTGCTCCCGCTGTCCAGACTGCAAATTTTGTCATGCAGTGCATCAAGCATCTGTATTTTGCATTGTTAGTGGGGACCACAGGAGTTGAAATATGAGCCAAATCATGCCAAGAGCTAGATTCAACTAAAAATAGTAGTGATTAATGCTGCAAAGCTTAAAAGAGCTGAATCTAACTTAAAAAGGACCATAGAAAAGAAAAGAACATTAGAGGGAAAGGAGAAACAACTTCATGAATATTCTAGTTAGGGTTAAAGCCACAAAAGCAAAGAAATCTGGCATTAGGATTTTCAGCCCTAACACCTCACCCTCACCCAAGACACCAGTAGGTGTTGGGGGTGTGCCTTAGGGTCATCAGCACAAATGCTCAACCCATCCCATAAGTAAATAAGCTACAGTAGGATGAGTACAGTATGCACACCCTCTATGCCTGTTGGTGTGTGCAAGGTGGGGGTGGGGTGTTATGGTTGGAATTCCTAATACCACATTTTGATTCTTTTGTGACTTTAACCCTAACTAGAGCATTCACCACATTTTTTGCAATTTATTTCCTTACTTTTTGAGATAGTATAATCATATCCTTATTTGCCTGTGGGAGCACATGGCCCTTCAAGCACTGCACTCCCATCCCTCTTTAGATGCGCATATGTATGTAGCTGTGGAAGCACAGGGCCCAATGTGGATGAACAGAGTCTTTGGGTCCTGTGCTTCCATTTATAGGACAACAGTGATCAAACTATCAGCATAACCATCTTATTACCCCACCTCTTTTATCCGATACTTAAAATTTCCGAATCCCTACAAAATCATAATTCTGTGAAACTGCAATGCCATTCTGTACCACAGGTGCAAAAACACATTTTGGCAAGGATTTGAAAAATGACGGTGGTGACATACATGAGGTGGGGGTAATAAGAAGTCTATGTTGAAAATCTGAGGTCAAAATATTTACAGTTTCCAAAGTTACAAGCGTGTGTAGTGAAATTGCAATGAATGGTCATATCTTTGCAATTTGTTTCACATTTTGACGCCAAATTTTCAACATAGCCTTATTATGACCACACCTGAATAACAAGGGCAGGAATAATGTTCAAATCCTGCCTGAAAGGTGAATTCACTAAGTGACTGTGAAATCTCCTTCCAGGTGGGAGTTGCATAATGACAATCGTAGTATTCATGAGGTGGGGTCCTCAAAAGGCCACGTTGAAAATTTGTGGTCAAAATCTCAAATATGGCTAAGTTATACATAAAAGTTGAAACTCCCATTGAAATACATCGAACTGCATTAACCTTAGTTTCTCATATTGCAGTCGCCGATTCCAGCAGCAAGATGTGTCTTCGATCAGAGAGTGGGTCTTGAATCTGGGAGTAGTTTAGGTGAAAGGTGGAGGTGGGGTTCTGATCGATGAAGGACCTTTTTTTTTACAGATTTTAAAATAAAACATGGACTACAGTACTATATAAGCTACATATCTAGAATCTTCTTCCCAGTCACAACTGTGTGTGTGCACCAGCATTCAGGGCAGCAAGCATATTTAAGTTAACTCCTCATTCCCCCAAAACTAAGGTGACTGTTATCAACTAACAGGAAAGAGTAGGAGCTTAGATTATCAGCAGTAGAGTCTGTAAAACATTGGGAAAGCATGTCATTCAAAAACTGCAGTACATTAAGTTACCCATCATCTTTGCAAAGTGTACAGTATGGTAATCTCGAGTAATTGCATTCCTGTTTATCTAAATAATATTTTCTATATCTCCTATAACATTTGGATAAACAGAGTTTTACTTGTCTGAGTGACTGAATGGGGCCTCTGATTAGGTGTGATCATCAGTGATAATCACTGATTTTCTGCCCGGCTGCAGCTTAGTGTCCCCCCCAACACCCCCTACCCACGATCAAGAAAGTGAAGAGAGAGATAGTTTCCCCATCCGTAATCATGCAGTGCACTGAGTTGCAGCATTTTACCAATCCTATGGGGTTGCAGTCTGAGGCTGCAGACCCCTCTCCCACACATACATACTTTCCCAGCTCACACCCAGATTTTTAGTTGTCGACATGGTGTCTTCCCGATCACTGAGAGTGACTTGAGAGGAAAGAGAGTTTCAGTATGAGCCACATCATTTCCCTACACTGTTGTTTTATGATCTATTCAAGAAGTGGAGAGCAGATTCCTATTTCACTGTTGAGAGGGAGGAGAATTTTCTATCCCACAGTCTCACAGCATGAGCTTACTTACTGAGCTACAACATTCGCCAATCCTAACCATGAGATAGATAGATACACAGGAGTCAGTTGGAGTATTACCATTATGTACAGCCTGCCATGGGATTAAAATTACCAACTACTGTACTAGAATTACAGTACTGGCACTGCAGGTTCATTAGTGCTTGAGGAAAATTACTAACGATTTTGTGTTTTGGCAGACTAGACAAGGTAATGGTAAAATTACAGTTTATTTGAAAATAAAGAGAAGATACATAAAACAGTTATTCAAATGTTTATTGGCAATAGTTGTCCATTTTAAAGTATTGTGACTGCTTGATATTGATTCCTGTCCCCTTTAAGTCCAAAATCCTTTTTTCGTGACCATGATCCTCTTTCCTTTGAATGAAAAAGGATTCACAAAAAGGATCTTAATGCGTGACGGAAAAGGAATTAAAATGTAAAAAAAAAAACATTCAGGGCCAATTTTGCCAACAGACAACAACATAATCCACCAAAGGGGATTCTGATCAGAAAGATATATATGTTAGCGTGTCTAGAGCACATCAGTTTTGTATGTTTTGAATATTTTTATTTCAGAGAAACCTGAAATCAAGATGGTGGCTCGCTAAAAAGGAATTTTTTTCTTATGAAAAAGGATTAGCCCCTTGCACAAAAGAATCCTTTTTCGTGGGACTAAATTCCTTTTTTAGATCATTCCTCTATCCTGGAGAGCGATATTCCCATTGAAAATAATGGGAAGTTAAAAATGTAATAACTTTGCAATAGATTAATATTTTTTCACCAAACAAATGCAAGGTAGTTCTATGTCCCAAGCTGTTTCTACCATAACAAATTCTCACCAAAATTCTGCACCTTCTATAGGCAAGGCAAAGAGGAAAAAACTGCAAAAAAAGGTGAATGTTAAGGTTTTTGCACTATCCAGTCCTCTGAATCTGCACATCCAACCAAAATGAAATTTTCCACATCAAGAGATTTACCCAATGGGACAGTGCATGACAAATTTTATGCAAAACCATTGATTGATTGTAAAGTTATTAAAGTGCAAAATTTGAGGTTTAACATTAACGTGCCTACTCAACCCTAACTATAGGGGAACAACAGGATTCATTGCAAAAAACTTTAATATATCAGCTAGGGTTGTTACTAATGGACAAAAGCAGGGAAATGTGGTGTTAACACCCTAGCCTCACCCTGCAGACACTGACAGGTTTTGGGGGTGTGCTTTGGGGTCATCAAGCAGAAATCAACAGATACTTCAGGATACTGTGAGTGGGCTCCCCAGTCTTCCACACTGCTGGGAGGGTGGGACTTGAGCATGTCAACACCAGGACTAGGCACCCTGATATTGGCACCTATAATTAAAACAATGGGCTTTGGGGGGCATCTGAAATTGGGGGTGGGCATTCCAGTGTTAGATTTTACAAAACAAACTATTATTAAACTATTTTGGGACACTGGAGGTGGTCTCTTCAGTGTCCCACACTACTGGGAGGGCAAAATGCTGACACAGGGACTGGTCCCCCCAATGTTGGCTACTATATAAATCAATGGGCTGCAACATAAAGTGGCCAATTTTCAGCAGTGAGCAAGGCATTATTTATAATGCACTTGTCATGCCTCATCCACCTTCCGCTTTGAAGTCTTTAAACATAAAACAATGCTTGAATTAGGTAAACACCAACAGGCATTTACCTAAACGGTGGATGAGGAATCGGATTCAGGGGACAGTGTGCCCCCCAAATGCTTAGAAGTGTTATTTTTTCCATGGCCATATGTGTGCCATAAATTGCAGCAGCTGTTAGTATGGCAGACCCTTCATTGTTTTGTGAAACAATGGGATATTGCTCCAATCTGTGGCACAAACGTCCCTTGTTTCACAAAACAACTGTCCAATTTGCAGCACAAACACAGCCGTGGACAAAATTAACATATTTCTGGGCATTTGTGGGACAGGCTGACCACAGAATCTGATTACTCAGGCCCTGATTAGGTAAACACAACAGTTGATGTTTACCAACTGCAAGTAGTTTTGAATTATTTAAAAAATTTTGCCTCGCTAACTGAAAACAAGACGGTGAAATCTCCACACTACATTCCATATTTGTGACAATAAAAAATGCTTTTGCAGCGGCAAAACAGTTGTTTCACATGGCTCATCTAATTTTTCCCATAGGAAATAATGGGAAAATTGAAACTTTAATAACTTTTGAATGGATTAATATTTTTTCACCAAACATTCAAAAGGCAGATCTACGACCCACGCGCAATATGCCCTAAAAATTTCAGACCAAACTCCCAAGTCATTTCAGAGAAACAGGGTGACAAATAATTTACAAAAATGGTAATTTACACAATGTTTGACATTCTGTATCTCCACACCCTCACATCCGACTAGAACAAAACTTGCCAAATCCAGACATCTTCGGTCCCAGATGGTGCATGCAAATTTCATGTGAATCGGTCAAATGGTTGCAAAGTTATTAAAGTGCAAAATTGGGGGGTTAACATAGAAGTGACCTTTGAACCCTATTTATAGTGGCACTACCATGCCACCATAATATATGTTCATTGTAAAAAACTGTGTTAATGCGTCAGTTAGGGTGAACTAAAGTGACAAAAGCATGCAAATGGGGTGTTAGGGTTTCCAACCCTAACACCCCACCCCACCCACCCCCACCCTGCAGAGACTGACAGGTGTTGGGGAGGTGTCTTGCAGTCATCAGCACACGTTCTCAACCCCACCTCGAGGAGATTGACAGTATCAGGCATGACTTGAGTTGTCTGACCTAATGCTCACCCCATTCTCCTATAATGTGCCCATCTCAGCTTATTTACTTATGGAATGGGGTGAGCATTAGGCTGATGACTCAAGTCACATTCCTGACACCTGTCATTCTTGCAGGGTGGTGTGTTAGTTAGGGTTGGAAACCCTAACACCCCATTTCCATGCTTTGGTTGATTTAGGTCAACCCTAACTGATGCACTAACAAAGTTTTTTGCAATGCATTTCTTTACTTTTTCAGATAATCATATCTTTAATTGTCTGTGGGCCCTGCAATCCCATCCCCCCATAGATGCGTAGATGTATGTAGCAGTGGAAGCAAGGCCGTGTTAAAAATTTGGTGCGAAAATATTAAAAATTGGCAGAGTTATACATAAAAGTCTGAGGCCAGTGCCCCTGGTTCAAAACCCCTCCCTCCTTCTCCAGGTTACAGTCCTTCTCCACTTCTGCAGCATGCTGGTCCCTTTTAGCCTGAGAACTTCCTTCCTTGCCATCCCATCCTCTTCCCTACCCTGGCTCTCCTGACCCTCAGCTTCCTTTATTGTACTTTCTCTGGACCCTCCACCTTTCCTCCTGCACTCCTCCATTCCCCCCTTGCTTCCCTTCTCCTCCTCCTCCCTCATGCCTCCTCCCCCTGCTCCCCCTATTTCCACTGAGTACCTGTCATGATTCCTTCCGGACATAGTAGTACTTGTTTGAGACCGGGATCCCCCTGTAGTGTGCTTCCCAGTTTCCCCTTCCTGCATTGTTAGCATCATTGTTGTGGTCCTTAGAACCCTCTTCCCCCTTCTCCCAAAACCCCCTTCATTGCTCATCCTTCGCCTTCTACTCAGTTTTCCCATCCCCTGGTCTGGCCAGGCTTGCCTGGCCGTCCCTGGTTATTATTTTTATTTATTTTTATTTAGTTTTTGTTGACCAAGTAAGTGCACTAGACAAATCCTGCCTATTTTCAGGCACAACCCAGGGGAAGGGGATACAGATGAATGCCAACTGACCGTGAACCAGATTAAGCTGTTGGTGGTATTTTTAGTGAATGAGGGAAAATTTGTACAGGACACCGGGGAAATTCCCCTACTCTTGTGAGACAGAGGGCACTGTGTGGCTGAGTATCGATCCTGCTCAGTGGCATCTAGAGTCTTGAGGGAGTTGGACGTGCGGACGGCTAAGGAGCTGGTCTCCTCCTTGGCCCCCATTGCTTTGAATGGAGACTGCTACTGAAGGATGTTTTCCGGCTATGGATCTCACAGATCCTGATGAGTTGGCTGAGAACAAAGTGGAAGAAGGCTTACCAGTGAATTTGGAATTGGGAGCCCCGGAACAGCAAGAGGCAACGCAGCCTGCAAGAGGTGATGTTGCGGCAGTTTTATGGGTGCAGTTGGAGGAAGCAGAATGCTTCTATCAAGCAGCACGGGAGAGTCTGCAGGAGGCACTCGAGAGGCAGGCCATGAAAGCAGTGGTACAGGAAATGGAAGTGCAGGTTCAAGTAATGGAGGTGGAGGTGGCTGTCGCAGCTGTAGGCTCTGCAGGAGAATGGGTGAGTCCGATTGAAGAAGTTACAGCAATGGAATGTTCGGTTAGTGCCTGTACTGACTCTGCATTGGCATCAGTAGTAGGGGCTCTAACTGAAGCATCTGATAATGTTAGCATGGCATCTGCTGCACGGGATGAGGTGATCCTTGATGGGCAAGCCAAAGACACAAATCAAGCAATGGGAGCTCCTGCTCAGATTGCTTTGCCTGAGGTGACTTTTATATAGGGTCCTCGGTAGGAGGTGCAAAGCGAATGTTGAAGGGGGGGGAGCAGAAAGCTGCAGGTCCATGTAGAGGATGGTTCCATGCAGCGAAAAAGTATGCAGAAAATGGACCAAGACTTGGGCAATTGGGAGACAACAGCCTTGCAAGCTGCAGGGTGGGTGAAAAATCCTGCCGGTACAGGGTGGGATGCAAATTTGAATGGTGCAGGATCTTTACGAACTTTTCAGCCAGGAGTTTCTGGAGCTCCAGTAGTGCCACCCCCTGATAATGCTCTGGTTCCTACATTACCACGAGGGCAGTACTCTCCTTCAGGGAGTGAGCTGGCTCAGCAGCCAGAAGAGCCTCATCCTTTATTAAAAATAATTAGCAAGAAACAGAGGGTTCTAATTCTTCTACTGAGGAATCAATAAAAAGACCTATTTTAGAACAGCAAGACTCTGTTTCTGAAGATTTACCGTAGTTAACTCCTCTGGTTTCAGCTTCTGCTAAAGTGTGGCATGGAAAGGTAAAAGAACATTTATTTACGACTGAGAGAGGCCCAATGTTAGAACCAGCAGTGAGAAGGAATGCTGTGAGGCTGAAGTATAGGGGTGATATTTCTACAGTTCTGGACAGACATTTTGTTGGTAGAACTCTGTTAAAAGATAGTATGAAATACTATGCGTATGAAATATATGCCTTAATTCATGTTCCAGGGGATTCTATCTTTGATGTCAGCTTTAAGCATCCTGCAGGCCTGGAAAGATTTTGGAAACTATATTGTCTTTTGAAACTTTCTCCTTTATGGAGACCTTTCTTGGCAATCCTGCTAACAAAACCCCTTACAAAGAAGATTACTGTATTTTTTAGAAATGAGGGGGTGAATGTTGCGGATATAACCTACTGGTTGCAACAGCACTGCACTGTTAAAGGTTTTCCTGAACCTATTTTGGATAAGGAACAATTATGGACTGGGGGTGGAAATATCAAGTAGTTTTAAATCTTAAAAATGGTCAAACCAGTCATTTACCAAATTGTTTTTTTTTGGGTCGGGACAGGGGTGTGATTTTTTATCCTGGGCAGCCAAGGGCTTGTTTTAAATGTGGAGATGTGGGACATCTTAGTAATGTTTGCGACAAGCAGAAATGTGGTTTGTGTAGTGAGTTGGGGCATGTTGGGGCTCCTTGTCGGCAGCCTTTGCGTTGCAACTTATGTGATGAACGAGGGCATTCCTTTCACACTTGCTCTTGGGCATCACATAATAATGTGGATATAACTGTTAGAACTGAGCAGGATGTTTATGTGGCCACTGCTCAAAAAGAAAAAATGCGCATGATTAAGTTGTTTAACACTGTTCCTGATAGGAATCCTCTGCCTCAGAGGGTCCCAAGGAAAGCAGATAGGACTGGGAATCTGGAGAAGGAGGTAGGGGAAGAAATATTGGAGGAAACAGTTCAGAGTACTGCTCAAGGGCTAGAGAGTGAAATAAGATCTGAAGAGGTTGAGGGAGCAACAAGTCTCCCTTGTCAGTCTGGAGATGATGATAGGGGGAGGAAAGATGTAGATAATGTAGAACAAGGTGTTGAAATAATGGAGGAAGGTACTTCCATGCCCCCCCGTGCAGTCAGAGGCAGAATTTCAGATAGTAACCCAGTCTAAAGCAGGTAAGCTTCTAGCAGGTTCCCAGGTACCGTCTAAGAGCATGGATGGGGTAACAGTACACAATTCTTATGCTTTGTTATTTGAACAGGGGGTGGAGGAGGATGGGGTTGATTCAGATTTTTCCTCTGTGGTATCCTCCCAGGCGGAGGGTGTTTCAGAGATAGGTCCTTCTGAAAACCCTAAGACTAGGAAGAGGAAGAAAAAGAAATGATTGGGTTAGCATTCTTTTTTTCCTTTGTTGGGCTTGTTATGCCTTTCTCATTACTCACAGTTAATGTAAATAGTATCAAGTCTTATGAGAGAAGGCAGAAAACCTTCCTAAGTCTTAGTGCTGGGGGTAGGCAGGTAATTTTGTTGCAAGATACTAGGCTGCATACTTTGTTTGAGGTGCAGGCTGCACAAACAGAATGGAGGTGCGGTGTCTCCTGTTGGTCAATAGAGGAGGAACAATGTTCTGGAATAGGACTGCTTTTTTTAGGGATTACAGTTCAGATATTGCACGTTTATTATATACAGCCAGGTAGAGCTATGGTTGTTGCTGTAGTTTTACAGAAAGAAGCATTCAGGATCATTAATATATGTGCCCCCCAGACTAAAGCAGAGAGGTCTAATTTGTTTAAAAAAGTGGAACCATACTTGAATACCTCTAAGTTGGTTCTATGGGGTGGTGATTTTAATTGTGGACTTTCCCATAGAGATTGGGGGAGGACTACAAAGAACATTTTTTGTGATTCTCATACTTTGTTGGCAGTTTTGCGTAGGAATAACCTAAGAGATGTTTATGAGATTTTGCAACAGATACCACAACACACCTTTTTTAAAGGTAAGCTATCTACCAGGATAGATTTTTGGTTTGTATCAGCGCGAATCATCTGTCAAGAAGTAGCTTTGTTGCCATTAGAAACTTTGGATCATTTGGCAGTTAAGTTACTGTTGGGAGACAGACAGAAATTAATAGCGGGTAGGTGTTATTGGAAAATGAATATTTCAGTGTTGCAGGATGTTTATGTGTAAAGCTCTATAAAGGAATTGTTCTTGTTAAGAAAAGATGCTTACTTTTTGTATGATAGTCCCATAGATTGGTGGGAGGATATGAAAAGGGACTTGCAATGTTTGTATATATCTCTTACAAAGAAGAAGGCAAAGGACAAGTATATTGCATACTTAGGGCTTAGAGCAAAATACATGCAAGTTCTAATGCAAGCAGTGGATAGAACAAATAATGTTTCAGCACGTTTGCAGAGCCTAAAGGAGCAAATGTGTCAGTACTTGCAGGAGACTATTAGGAAGGTGGCGAATCAGCAGAAATATCAGACTATAGGTACAAAGGAGGAGGTAAATCATATGATCTAAGTATGCAGGGATTGCAGAAGTTGGTTATGACAGCACTGAGAGATGAGCAGGGTAATTTAAAGGTGCAAAACCAGGATTTAATGCTTATTGTACAGCAGCATGTTATAACAACTTTTCAAAAGGAGGGTAAGGGATGTCAGGACTCCTTTTTCTCAGACTTAGAGATACCTTTTTTAGCTGATGAAGAGAAGGAAAGCTTGGTTTCACATATTTCAGAGCTAGAGATTAGGGAAACTATTTCTCAATTGTCTGCCAAGATTACTCCTGGATATGATGGGATACCAAATGATTTCTATGAGGTTTTTGCTGATATTTTGGCCCCCTGTTTAGAATTACTTTATAAAGCTATTTGGGAGGAAAATAGGCTTGCCCCTTCGATGAAGATGGGGATTATGATTTTTCTATATAAAAAAGGAGACCTCCAAGACTTAAAGAATTGGAGGCCATTAACTTTGTTGAATACGGATTATAAAATTCTGGCAAAAATACTACTCGGTTGACAAAAGTAGCGCAAAAGTTAATTGTCCCAGAGCCGACTTGTGCAATTCTGGGTAGGAACATTGTTCAAAATTTGACTTTTGTTAGGGAGATTGTGGAACAAGGTTTAGGAAACAAGTTAAAAGAATACTTACTGTCGGTAGACCAGGAAACTGCTTTTGACGCAGTTCGACAGGAGTACCTTTGAATTGTTTGGCAGCATTATGGGATTCCTAAGACCTTTTTAGATTTAGTTAAAGAATTATATACTGAGGCTCAAGCTACTCCACTAGTGAATGGTTATTTAGGGGTGCTGATTTACTTAAAAAAATTGGGTAAAGCAGGGTTGCCCGATGAGCCCCTTGTTATATGTTTTTGGTCTGGACCCTTTATTAAGAAGAATTGGGCAAAATGAAGATATCAAAGCCATTACAAACTGTGATGGCTATGTGTTTCAAAAGGTTTCTGCTTATGTGGATGATTGTGTTTTTACTGTAGCAGATGGAGAGTCTGGTGCCCGGGTATTAAATATGCTGCAAGAAGTTTATGATATTACAGGAATTATTTTTTTTTTTCTATTTTGATCTTTATCTCCCCCTAGCCTGCCTGCCACCTGGTGTCCTTCTCCACCTGGTCACGGACCACTGGCTTCTGCTCCCTACAACGGCCTCGGGCCCTCCGATGCCCCATGGCTTCCCCCCCACAGTGGGGCTGCAGCACTCCCCTTGCATGCCGCAGATGTGTAACTTAGTCGGAGGCTGGCCTGGGGAGCAAATCAAAGCCGTGGTAGGCTTCATTAGCGGTGGCTGGCGGCTCAATTTTTCCTTTCTGTGGGAGGGCGGGTCAATGACGTGAGCGCCCTGCCCCGCCTCCAGTGCGTGCCTTGTGCCGGCAGCTGCATGACTCTGGCCTTCACCAGGGGTCATCCGAGCTCGGACATCTCCCATCCCTCCCTGGAGAAGGAGAGCAGTCCCTAGGACGCCGATCCTTCCTCCCCGGCCGCCCTCCAGCGACTCGGAATCTGCCTTGAACCCGGTCCCTGTGTCGCATGCGGAAATCCAATCGTTGCGCCGGCGGCCCTGATATTACAGGAATTAGACTTAATATGGGTAAGAGTATTGTTTTGGTGTTAGGAGATATTGAGAAGGTAGAGGATTTTCCAATTCTGATGACTACAAGTGAGATTAAAGTTTTGGGTTTATTTTTTGGAACCAAGGATTCAGAAGACCAAAATTGGAATACTGTTTATGACAAAGCACAGCTTAAGGTTTTATTCTGGTTGTCATAGAAAATGTCTAGGAAAAAGCGGGCTTATCTATTAAGGCATATATAGCACCTATTTGTTTTTATGTATCACATGTGTTTTCCCTCCCTTATAAGATGCACACTAAAGTTATAGGTCTATTTTTCCATTTTTTGTGGGGAAGTAGATTGAACCCAGTTAAAAGGGTTCATACCTACAAGGTACGGAAAGAAGGAGGATTAAATATGATTTATGCTCTGATTTATTTTTTGGGGAATTTCTTTTTTAGCTCTATTTGACCATTGTTGTTGCAGACAGCAGGGATGGGACAAGTCTGTATGCAGTTATGGGGTAAGTCTTTTTTAGAAGCATGGGGTAGAGGTAAATAGCATCCTACAGATAAGATGCTTCCAAGTTATGTGCAGACTACTTTGCGTTATATACGAACCTGGCAGATTGAATTGGCATGGTGTTTAGGAAAAGGGAAGAACATTTTTATAAAAGTATTTTGGATAAATGGTATCGAGAAGAGAAAGTTTTCCAAGTATCCTCTACTGTTAAAATTCGTTTACTGTTAGAAGGTATGATTGATCCTAGAGTTCCTTTTAAAATGCAGGATTTTGTTTGGATATGTGGTCATCAGAAGCTACAAGTAAGAGGCAATCAGAAGCATAAGCAGCAGGATGATAGAAGGTGTGGAGAGAGTGCCTGTGCTGGAGCTGTGGAGACAATGCAGCATCTTTTTTTTGAGTGTATTCATGTCATTAATTTTTGGAAATTATTGTCAGATTTGTGGGGGGGAGGAAATTGATTCTATTAATGAACTATGATATTTTAATTTTAGGACAAATTCTAATTGCTTGGGAACAATGGACAAAAAGTACAGTCAATATTCTTTTGGTATGTATAAAGTGGTCCATTTGGCAGGTGAGATGCCTTAGGTTCCTGCAAAGGTAAAGTGCTCCAACAATAAGATGTTTTCTTTAGAATCCAGCAAGAGCTTGACAATATTTATGAGTATGAAAAACATACTCTGGGGCAAGTGGTGGTATCAAAATTGTGGAAAAATGTTGGATGGGTGGGTTGATGTTTTTGTATTAATGTGTTTTTCTTTTCTCTTCTTTCTTTTTTTTTTCCGTTTTTTAGTTATCCAACTTGGTTTGACAATTTCTCAGCAGGACAATGTTTTTTTGTTTTATATCCTTTTGGTTCTTTGGTGATGGGGCTTTAGGATTTTAGTAGCTTACTTCAGGGAGTTATATTTCAGAATTTGTATAGAGATGTTTGGTACTTTACACAGTTTTGCACTTTATGTATAATTTAGATTATTTGTTTTCTCAAAATATTGATGGTGATTCTTTTGTTTTTTAATTCTGAATAAAAATTTCCCTTACTCTTTTCAATAAGTGCCATGGGATCTTTAACATCCACCTGAACTACCACCAATCCAGGCAGATGAGACCTCTGTTTAACGTCTCATCTGAAAGACGGCACCTCAGAAGTGCAGCACCCCTCTCATGCTGCACTACAGTGTCAGTACTGGGATATTAACCCAAGTGCCAGATGTGGGAACTGAACCCACAGCCCTCTGATCTCCCGGCCTCAGAGACGAGTGTGCTACCTACTGAGCCACTGGCACTGACAATTATAGCTGGCCCTCAACCCCCCTGTGCTCTCCCCTTCAGCTTCCCACCAGCTGTTATTATAGATTCACCCCCAACCCTTGCCCCTTGCCCTTCATCCATTTCTCAAGCTTGTACCTCAGTCTACACAACTCTGCCTCCAATCCCATTAATCTGGCACATATAGGACAATGCCCTATTCTCTACAGCATATTTATGACCATAGCAGCTCCACATCCACTGCAACCCTCCAGCTTGCTCCCCCTCCATCCTGTACCAGCAGTCCTCCCCACTGCCCAGTTGCTACCTGGCTCTCCCAGCCACCCCTGTTAGCCATCTCTGCCCTAGCTTCCTCTCCCACCCTCCATACCCACTTCCCCAGTCGCATCCCCATTTTGCCTTAGCCATTTGGCCTTGCTAGCAGTATCCTTCCCCCACGAGATGCAATTTCAATATTATTTTTTTTGTTCCCTGCCTACCCCACTACACTGGCAAGCAGTATAAAATATTGGCAGACTTTAGCGATGTCACAATTGCAGCCCAGAGTACAAGTACGAATACCCTGTTCCCCCAAGTCAGACAACGGCATTGCTCGAAGTACTCTAGTGAGTAATACAGCCCTGCTTCGAAAAATTCCAACCAATGCACTTCTCTCCCACTACTCTAGAACCATTTCAGTTCAAAGTTCAAGCAACAACAGCTCTATCATGGAATATTCCAGTCCAATGTTTCAGTGCTCCACTGCTCAATCAGGTGTCAGCTCATGGTGCAAGCCACAGCATCCCTTCTTGGAAATTTCCAACCACTACTCCACTGTCCCAATGCTCAAGTATAATTCAAGTCTAAAGTTCTAGCAACAACATCTTTTTTTGGAAAATTTTCACACCAAAGCTCCACTGCTCCAATGCTCAAGCAAAGTCTCAGCTCAAAATGCAAGCTACAACAGCCCTTACTGGAGAAAAGTTCACTTAATGCAGCCTTATTTTGAGAGAGTCAAGTCCACTGCTCAGGTACCACTTCAGCCACAGTTCACACATGACAGTCCCCTGGTTCAATTTGAACCAGATCTGCTGCCCAATCCCTGCTTCCTCCTCTTTTCATGCTCCTCCTCCCACCTACATTTAATAGAGGTCAAGGCTGGAGAGGGAGGGAGGATGGAACAAAAAGCTCCACTGCTCTTTACAATTGCGGCCTGGCTCCTGGCTTTTAAAGCCTGGATGCTTTTTGAATTTCAGTGCCTCTTCTCCTGATTTCCCCAGCTGGCTCCCTTGGCCACTAATGTGGCCAATCAGGGATGCCACCAGCTCCTTCCTGCTTGTCTCTGCCCCATACACCACCAACTGCAGCAAGAGCTTCTGGACAGTGCCTTCCTCAGCCACTGATGCAGCCTCCCTGGTCCACCTCACTGCTGACTGCAGTGTCATCCCTTCCACCAATGTGACCACTAAGCCTTCCCTTCCCACCAGTGAAAGCGGCTCCTGGACAACAGCTCCCTCGGCTCCTCAAGTTCTCCTTTTCTTGTGTTGTAATTTTTTTTGCATTTTCTCCTTCTGATGGGGGCATTCCAGTACAGATCTTCTCTGCTTCAAGCTGGGCCCCTTCATTGATAGAGTGGACATCGTTTAGGTCATCGGCAATGGTAACAGCTGCTTGGGGCATTCCAACACAGGCCTGGGCTGTTTTGAGCTGGGCCCCAGTCAGTCTCTGCAGAGCTGCATCTGGTATTTATGACTCATTGTTTTGTTTTGGTTCTTTTAGTTTCTCACTGAGTTGAAACATTGGAAAAAATAGGCAGAATAGTTCCATTACCTGGAATGTTATTTGAAACAGAATTGTTCTCTTCACGAACTGGAGCAACAGATTTTGAATTATTAGCTTGAGCTTTCCTTGTAATCATATTGGAGGACTTATTATTTTTTGGCTAAGCTCCGGTTAAGCTTGCCTTCATTACACTCTTCTTCTTTTCTCTTCCAGCAGACATAACACTGAAAGCAGAATACAGCTTACAACTCCTTTTTGCCTCTATATTTATTTCTGAAAAAGGGCCAGAATTCATACCTTTTGTCGGCTGGATAGGGCTGGGTGGCAAGGGTCCTGACAGAGAGCTGGTAGCATCTGCCTACACGGCTTGTTGCAGAAGCACCATGTTGCACCACCCTCCTTGTGGGCATGTCCCCCTCTTTTGTCTACCACCCTCTGCCTCCTCATGACACAGAATCCTTTTGTGACACAATCTTTTTTTGTGTCTGACATCAGTTTTTTTCCCATAGGAAATAATAGGAAATTGAACAGTTTATAACTTTCGAATTAATTTATATTTTAACACCAAACCTTCAAAAGGCACATCTGTGAGTCTAAGGCTTTCTACCCTGATATTTTCAGCCCACAAGAAAAAGCCATTTCTGAGATACAGGTGAGCAAAAAAAAAAGAGCAAAAACACACAAGCCCTTCTTTATTTTCAACACTCTGTATCTCAAAAATGACTAAAGCTATTGAAATTTGCCACACAAACAAATCTATCCCCAGTGCTTCTACACCCCAAATTTTATGCAAATCCATTACACCATTACCAAGTTATTAATCTGCAAAAATTTCACTTTAACATTAAACACCCTCATCAACCCTAACTATACTGGCGCTACTGATATAATATGTGTATGTGTATATGTGTGTGTGTATATTTATATATATATATACACATATGTATATATATATATGTATATATATACACACACACACACACACACACACATATACATATCCTCTGTATTTATATGAAGGGGAGCACCACATGATACTGTATCTCATCAAAGTGCTATTATATTTTAAGGTGTGTAGAGTAATTACAGTAAATACAGATGACCCCCCCACCCATCTAGTACTACCCTTGGTAGTTCATCTTCAGCATCCATTACCCACAACAAGCCAATGGGTACTAAATATGAAGTCTGACCCCATCCATATGTTAAATTATGTAGATGTGGCTAGGATGATTTGGGAACAAGTTAAAAAAAACACTTATGGTTGAACCCCAACCTGTTGCGGCCTGAGCCGAAAGCATCTGTTGAGCCCTTTCTGGAAGAGCTGTAACTAAATTAAATGATGACACTTGATCCAATGTAAAAAGATTTAGTTGCTGAAACTGAGCCCCAGAAATTTCAGCTGATGCTGAGCCTTCTGACATGTTCTGGGAGACTTGGGCAGAATCATGATGTTGTTGAAATTCTTGTTGGTCTGTACAATAGGGTTGAACCATGGTGTTATTCTCAGTGGTACAGCTGGATTTCAAAAGTCACCATGAGTGCATTAGAACTTTCTTATTCAGGGCCAGGTCCTGATTTGACATCAAGAAAGCTTCAGAACACTTGGAACCAGTAAAATAATTGCATGCTACCAAGCCAAATAAAGCTGAGTTTGGTGGGTGAAAGGATGGCAGATTTTATACCTCTTTCCCTCAGAATGTCTTTAACCTTGTCATATGTGTTCTTTGCTTGTAACGTTTCAGCACTAAAATCTGGTAAGATCAAAAATGTAATGTCCTCAGCAGATAAGCCCTATTCAATCTGAGCTTTCCTCAGCACCTGTTCATGGTCTGAAAAGTAATGGAGCTTAACATGGACTGGACAAGAGAGTTTAATTTGCCCCAAGCTAGAATGAGGGACTCAGGGGGCACCAACTCTTTGGGCTCTGTCGATAATTATTTTCTCTTCTGAGTATTTTAAATCCAGAGCTATAGTTAAAAGTTTCTCAAAGAAGCAGATAGGATCCCCATTCCCCTTCACACCTTCTGGCAACTTAATTAATTTTAGATTATTACATCATGATCTGTCCTCTTTAATCAATATTTTCTTTACAGCATCTGTAGTTGATAAGCATGATTGTCAACTGATTTTATTAACTCATTGCCTCCTAGAAACATCTGTAGGCATCAGCAAATCTAACTACAGTGTGTCCCAGATCGCCTACAGAAGTCACCTACAGACTTCCAGTGTGCCCTAGAAACATCTGGAGAAGTCACTCACATATTTTAATATTACTTGCCAGCCAGAATTGATTAGAATTGGCTGCATAGTACCATTAGAAAGGTAATGCTGTGCTGAACAACCTTGCCACTGACACTTTGTGTGTATCATGTTCACTTTAGGAGTTATTCATATTTGTTTATGACATTTTGTCAATCTAGAACCATCTAAGCACTTTGAAGAAAACACACATTCTGGGTATCTTAGCCAGTATAAAACAAAAACCAAATTGAGTACAGTTGATTGCATAGAACCGTTGGAAAGGCAATTTTGTGTGGAACAACTTTGCCACTGATACGTTGTGTGTGTCATGTATACTTTGGGAGTTATATGCATTTGTTTATGGTATGGTGTGAATGGTTCAGATTTGTCCCTCAAACCTCACCAACACACCTTGACTCAAATGGGGAAAAATTATGTTTAATACTACAGAAATAGCTGTTTGTTTTATAAACAAATTATTAAAATTACATCTAATGTTTGGATGCTTAATTTGGTGTTGATATGTTACATATTTCCCAACAAAATAGGGTTTATGGTGCATTTTTTAGTGGAAAAAATATTTTGTTTTGCTGTTTTGACCAGCACAGAAATAAAACTAAACTACCTGCTATTCCTTGCATACCACTGTTGGAAAGGTAATTTTATACTGAACAATTCTGCCACTCCTACTTTGTGTCTAGCACTTATGTTTTTTGTGCTATTAGCATTTGTTTGCGCTATGCCAATTATGGCTTGATTTTGCTTAGATGGGCCCAGGATTAACTGTTAACAGTATACAGGAGACAAGTGCTGCAACTTCAGAAAGCTCCTGTGGAGGCAAAGAGTTAAAGGAATCTTCTGGTCTTCAATATTACTAATCTTGTCTTCAGTCTCCCCTGTGCATAGGTTCAGGGTTTCTAATTTTTCACCAAGTCCAGACACAGAATTTGATAATGCAGTCAAAGTATCATTTAAGGGGCCAGGTTTTCAAAGCTTTGCCCCTGGGCTAAATTAGCACTTCCCAGCGGGCAACCTTAGCCCAGAGCACAAAGCAAGCTATATTCAGAAGGAATAGTCTGGGGCAAGCAGCTTCTGAATATAGCATGGGAATGAGGCTGGGCAAACTGGGCTGAGAGTGCAGGGCAAACTTAGCCCTGGAATAAAACAGCTCTGAATATAGTGACCAGGAAGTGCCGACCACAACAGCAACGCAGTGCACAGTGATGTGAAGTAGCTAGAGTTGACTTATGTGGCCAATGTGTGTTCCAACAAATGCATGGACCCAGTATAGCTGCATGGAACATCCTATGGGAAGGTACAGTGTGCAAAACAGTATAATATTCCCCGAACCATTTGCGTGGAGCTAATGTGTTTGCACAGGATTAGCGTGGAGCTGAGCTGTTTGCCCAGTGCAAACACGTTTGCCCAGCACTAAATATTGCCATAGTCAAAAGTGACATGAAAATGAGCCTACTCAGATAGTCTCTGGGCAAACATCCAGATTAGCATCTCATTATGCCCTGATTTGCATGCAGTTTGCCCAGTGTTACTGCAGGGTCCCACAAAGCCACCTGTAGGTAAGTATGGAGGTATAGGGGCTGGCCAGGTCTGACTACAGCTCTACCTGTAGGTCTGTCTGGCAGTGCACGATGATAGCTGCAGGCTACATGTACACAGTACAGCATAGCATATCATATTGTACCCCAGGGGACAACACAGCATAGGCACAGGTGGTGGTGGTGCTGCATGCAACTGTAACACCATAGGGCATGCTACAGTGCACAACAGAAACTACAGTAGCAAGGGGGCCAGTAGTGTGTGGGACACAGCATTGTCTATGATGTGTAGGGCAGTGACGCTGACTGCACTGTACACAGTGACAGGCCCAACTTGCAGGTGTTTCCTGATAGTGGACATTACTGTTACGCTGTTGTATGATCCACAGATACTGCACCTATGGCATGGGATGCACACAGTGACATATACATGGCCAGCTGTGTGTGCTGTGGCATCTGTACAGTTGTGCTGTATGTGGCTGGGGGGGGCACATAGGATCTGACAGGCACACAGGCAGTGGGGTATTCCCACTACTGGCCCATGTGCACTGTGTGCTATGTCCCAGTCTGATGGCCACACCTGGGCTGTGGTGAGGTCTGGCCACCCGTACACCCTCCCATCAATGGCCAACATGCCCACAGTGCTGCCTGTGTGTGCTGGCATGTGTTGGGCACCACAGCTGTATAGTCTGCAGGTGTGTGCTGTATGGCCACACTACCATGATGTCCCCTGTGGGCCCGATCACCCCTTACTGCCTGTGCATATCTGGGACCTGTGGCAGCTGTTGGCATCATGGTGGTGCCATCAGTGAGCAGCATGTGTCCTCCATGTCTGGCAGTTTCTAAGTGTCATACTCATATGTTAGGGTCACGCAAGCCACGCTAATGCTGCGCTAACACCACGTAAAGAAACAATGTTGCGCAAAGCTGTTTGCTCAGAGTTAAGACCAGGTTTTTCTAGGCGGTAATACGTACCGTGCTATGGGTCACGCCGCATCATGCTAAACATCGTAGCGTGGTGCTAGTCAATGAATATCTCATTGCTCCTGTATTCATGTTCACTTTGCCCCTTGCATATAATTATAGTTTGCCCTGCACTAATGCAGTTTGCCTGCACTATTTGGCCTTTTGAATACAGCAGACCCGCGCTAATCCTGCACTAAACCCGCTCAAACATTTTTTGCCCAGCTCAAAGCTTTGAATATCTGGCTCAAAGAATCAAAGCCTTTTTGAATATCAGCTTTTTGTTCATTTTGATCTTCTATACTGGCAGATAGGCTCAACTGATCACTAATAAAGTCTATCTGAATAAAGTCCACAGTTGATTTAGTTAAAGAGTATACTGATTTGAGAGACCGAGGATTTTTTGAGGAGTGAGGGGTCAATTGAGCCGGAGGTAGCTCTACAGGTAATTGTGTTGACTCCTTGGACTGTGTAGGTGCCAATAAAATACAAATATCCTCGGAGCCAAAGTTATTTAAATGTTTGTAAATTACAGGACACTCTGATGGTCTTACAACATTGCATGCTATGGATTCATCAGAAAACAAATTATATTTTGCTTTCTAGGTGTCTGTTACAGTTGAATGCACAGCCTCAGCTGATGTGATTGAGGGCTCAGGTGGGTCATTACCCGTTGTGTATTGATTCCGCTGCAGCGGGACTTTCAGGTTGAGTGTTGCAGATGGAGAAATGACCAGGGCCCAGGCTTTAGGGGGAGCTTCATTCTGTGCTGGTGTCACAGGAATCGGCAACAGAGCCGGTCTGAGCAGCACAACAATTGTAAATTTGATAAATTGCAATTTCTTCTACTGCAAACGTGTGCAGCTGAGGTCTTTAGAAGCAGCTGGGGTAGTTGGCTCAAGTAAATTACATAAGTGTTTAAAGCTTGGTTTCTACTGATTCTGGTCTATGAAAAATGCTCTGCTATATCTTTTGTATGTAGATCAGACTTTGACATGCAAAATTGTGCCATAATTATTCCCCATGTATTCAAAAAAGTTTATACATGACTGTAGCAGTTCTGTAGTGTACAACTGACATACCAGAGCAGTGCTGGAGCGTGAGACTGACATACCAGAGCAGTGCTGGAGCGTGAGACTGACCAGCTGTCCCTCAAATAGCTATATTTGATCCACCTGGCTATAAGACAGATTTTTCCCTATTATAAGGACAAGAGTACATGGTCTGGTCTCCAAATGGTTGGATCAGTTACTCCTGCAAAAACTCATTGACAGAGAAATGGTCTATGTTTAAGGCCTTTTCATCTATCTCTGACTAGTCTGCTTACAAAGCACTGCATAATGAATGCAAATGATCATTAGACATAACAAAAGCTCTCATTACAACTTGAGTACTTAACTCCACTGCAAAGAACCTTAAGCTCTTTTGGAGGCACATAAAACAAATGCTGGGCCAATCATGTAACCACTCTACCTCTGACATTGTCTTAAATGTGGTATATTGTAACAGCAACTCCACCGTAGCAACCACTTTTAACCACTGTTTCTTGGACTTCTACTCATAAGGTGATTCATCCCATGGTCCTCACTTTTCCCAGTCCATCCTCCATTTTATTTTAAATTGATTGTCACGGCTGATATTCACAGACTTATAAAGCAGGTCCCTGAATCAAAATTTGAATGCCATTGAGCATAGACCCCTTATGACTGCTGCCAGAGGTGCCAGGTTTTGAAAAAGTTTGTGGGTGCTCAGGGTTCTAATAAAAGGCTGGGGGCCTGGGGGCCACCTAGGCCCCAGAAGCTATAGGGTGTTTCATGCTTTCTGGTGCATTTTGGGGGATATTTTGATACATTTTGGAATGAGTATGCTAGCATCACAACTGCTCCACTGTAGAGGATGCTAGGGGCTATTTGATGCCTGAGCAGGTGCTAAGATCAATAGGAGAGTGCCCTTGAAGGATCTTTCATGCTAGTTTTGCAAGCATGCTAGAATACTGATTTTAGGTTGCAGTGCCACCATGCAACAGTGTGCAAGTGCAAGAGTGTCCTGAAGGCTCTTAAATGCCTCCAGTTAAGGACCCATGAAAGAGTTCCCTGGTGGGTTCTTTGATGCTCATATGGTTTAAGGGTGTCCTTAATAATGGTTACAGTGCCACCACTCCACAGGGTGCAACAGTGCCCTGGAGGGCTCTTTGATGCCTCCATGTGCTTCAAGAAGACATGGAAAAGTGCACTGGAGGTCTGTTTGATGCCTCCAGCCATGCACTGCAAGAAGACATGGAAGAATGCCCTGGAGGGCTCTTTGATGCATCCAGGATGAGACTGCCAGAAGTCATGGAAGGAAGAGTTCCCTGGAGGGCTCTTTGATGCCTCCAGGTGCTGCAAGAAGACATTAAAGTTAATTTTCTTTTTTCAGCACCTGGTGGAAGCAAACTAAAATCTCAAAGGGCATCCTTTTAGCACCTGGAGGCATCAAAGAATCCTCCAGGGCACTCTTGCATCCTGTGGAGTGCTGGAACTGTCTGCAACCTAAACTCACAAGGACATCCTTTCATGCACCCAGGTGATCTCAGGATGTTCTTTGTGATTTTCAGTTGCAGTGCCACCACTCCACAGGGTACAAGAGTGCCTGGAGGGCTCTTTGATACCTCCAGGTGCTGTAAAAGGATGCCCTTTGAGATTCTAATTTGCCTCCAATGGGTGCTGCAAGAAGACAAGGAACTTCTATTCCATGTCTTCTTGCAGCAACTGGATGTATCAAAGAGCCCTTTAGGGCACTTTTCCATGTCTTCTTGCAGAACCTGGAGGCATCAAAGAGCCCTCATAGGGAAGAGTGCCATGGAGGGCTCTTTGATGCTCCCAGGTGCTCTAAGGATGCCCTTTGTGACTTTAGGATATAGCGCCACTGCTCCACAGGGTTCAGGAGTGCCCTTCAGGCATCTTTGTTGCCTCCAGGTGCTGAAAGAAGACATGGAAGAGTGCCCTGGAGTTCTCTTTGATGCCACCAGGTGCTGCAAGATGACATAGAATAGTGCCCTGTCTAGAGTGCCCTTCCATGCCCCCAGGTGCTCTAAGGATGTCCTTTGTTTTTTTTAAACTTCTTAATTAAAGTTTATGAGACATACAAATAATACATACAGACATATAGCCCAGGTTTATCCCAAGCCCACATCCCCAAACTGAATGTGGCCACTATGCACATCCCCATAACTATATACATGCACAGTTTTCATATAATATTCTAGCCAGTGCCCAGCTGACTTCCTAATATGCGGTTAAGATACCTCATCTTCTAAATTAACTGTGAACCTAGTCAACTTCCCCAATTGACTGTCTCCCATTAATACTAACTGAGATTTCTAAGTGGCTGTATGTCAGTTAAACCAATCTTATAAAACTGTGTCCCTAGGAGAGAGAGAGAATCCATCCTAATCCACCCTAATGCTGCAGACTTCTTATAACCAGCATAGTAACTGTCTAAGGGGAAAAATCACTTTTCTTAAAGGAATACTTCCAGGCAAAAAATTCCATTCTTCTTTAATAATCAGAATTCTTTTTATCTTTTTCTTAAGCATTGCTTTCAAGCTAATCCCAATCAGACAGACAGATCTCGGTTTGAGTACTCATAAGTTGTACTGAGTACACTGCTTCTAATGCCCTCCACCTTTTATCATAGATTTTCTTTCTATCTTCCATAAACATTTGTCTCTTCAGCCTATCTAATATATGTAACAGATTTCTCACCCATTGATCATAAGTATAGATAAGGTCACTTTTCCAATGTCTTATGACAAATTCCTTAACCAGGGCAGACATCAATGCCACATGATACTTAGCTGACTCCTTCACAACCGAGTTCATATCACCCAAAACACAGATCTCCGGCTTAATGTATTCTGAGTAGTTTAATAAGGGATCCATGTTCTGCTCAATATGAACCCATAATGACTGTATTTTGGGGCAATCCCACATCACATGTATCATGTCCCCTGGCAGCATGCCACATCTAAAGCACAGGTCTGTCTGTCTGAGTCTCCTGGAACATAACTTAGCAGGGGTGTAGTAGATATTTGAGAAAATAAAAAATTGCATAGTCATATATTTCAGTATAGGCAGAAATTTAACACTCTTCCAAATCCCTTTCCAGTCAGGCCTCAGGGGGTTTATGCTTTTCTTCCAATATAAAACCTGAGCCGAGGAGCCAAAGCTCACATAATCTAACAACACTTTGTAAACTTGTGAGAGGGGGCTGTTGAGAATAATTGATCTCCCTCAGTTGATCCCAAGTAAATTGGGTCTGTCCAGCATCTTTGTTCCCTCTTAAAAATTGCTTCACCATATTTGAAATATGAATCTTTTTAAATAATGCCCAATCCCTAGCCTGCGGTGGGAAGGTTGCCTTTTCCTCTACTATAAAATCTGCAAAAGTTAGGTCAGATAAGTGTGCAGCCCACTTATCAGTAATTAGTTGTCCCCCAGGCAAAGATTAGGGTTTCCCAGTAGAGGCTGGTCCCAAATTCTCATTTGGTCTCTCCTCTGTGTGGGGTTTAAAAATTTCCACCATGCCGACATTGATTTAAAAATTGGTGTCTGCCTTCCTTTCTTAGGTAGGCCCTTAGGATCTGAGAAAAGCAGAGCTATTGGGGAAAGTTTCAGGCACTTCAAAATTTGTCTCTCAATCTGCAACCAGGTTGGGATGTATCCCCCTTCTACCATACCTCTGTACCACCATCCCATTAAACCTAATTGTCCCCCACATAATATAAATGTAGGTCTGGGAGTTTAATGCCCCCCATAAGGTGGGGAAGGCATAGAATGGCATGTTTTCTCCTGGGGGGTTTTGAATTCCACAAAAATGCAGAGATTACCCTCTGGATTGTAATAAACCATCCTTTAGGAATATTATAGCTCCGCCTACTTGGGCTGTGTGGTTGGGTGTTTGTGTTTGTCTCTGTCAATAGTTTAGTTTTGTGGATTTTCATGTGTTTTGGCTTGGAGGAACCAGACCATTCTTGGATATGTGATCTATGAAAGTTTCCTGGACTAAGAAACTGGAAAACATCACCAGCAGATATTGGGATTCTCATTATAAATCAACTTTTTTGGAAGCCATCACAATCAAAGTAAGTACAGCTAAGAAATTCTACAAACTCTGACCTGGGGAGTGCAAACTGAATCCACATTTCCATCTACCTTGTTGCTAAAGGGAACTGTATATCTTTGAGAACCATTCACAACTATTTAAACAAAGGGAAGACACTGACAAAGAGTTTTAACTTCCTGCATATGCCCCCGGCCAGTGTTCCAGGAATTTAACACATCCTTTGTCTTGTTACCGTAGATCAAACAGTTTACTGGTCATTTTCCTGTGGATTTGATTATTTTACATCATTTGACAATGGGGCAAATCCTCCCCCTGGAGGCACACCACCGAAATTGATCTGTCCCTGCTCATATGTGAGCCTTGGGCACATCTAGCCACATTGTATACAACTATTCCAATGTTGCATTTTCGACATTACCACCTGGCATACTACTGTTCAAAAAAGAAACGCAACCTCTCTCTGACTGAACTCTGCCTATGCACCCTGAAACTTGTGCTCCTTCTCCTGCTGCTATCAGGGACTGCTCACCCTAACCCCGGACCAAACACCTCCAACCAAAACAAACCAGCAGGCACTCTCTCAATCATGTGCCTGAACAGCTGCAGTTTACTTCCTAAGCTTGATGCACTGCAAGCCTTTACCACCCAACACAACCCGGATATTCTGTAAATAGTTGAAACTTGGCTCACCCCAAAGATTCCTGACCAGGCAATCACCCTTCCTGGCTACAATGTCTTCCGGGTTGATCGTAAGTCCAAAAGAGGTGGAGGGTGTGCCTTATATGTGAAAGACACTTTCCGAGAACACCCCATTGATTCCAATCTTCCAGCAACACTTGCTCAGATTCTTCCCATCAGACTCCTATTAGGCGCCCACAATAAGGCCCTCACAGTTGTCACTGTTTACATACCTCCTAAGAAACAGGGACCTGGTCTAACCGCTGTCCTTGACTTTGTCAAATCCCACCCATCGAACTCCGAAATCATCCTTCTTGGTGACTTCAATATTAATTGGCTCTCAGCTGAAGGTGGGCATTTAAGGACTCTGTTATATCAGCTAACCTGACTCAAATGGTTGACTATGCAACCAGAAAGAACTACAGAACTGGGACCTGCACCCTACTCGACTGGATCCTAACCAACCACCCCTCTCGGATCATGAAAACCTCAGTCCTCCCTGAGTCACTCAGTGACCACCCTCCCTTCAGCTGTACCTGGTCAAACAAATTCTATAAGCCTCCTCCAAAAATCAGCAGCAGCAGAGTCCTACCCCATGGTCAGCTACCACACCTCAAATCGCACCTCAGTCTGCAGGACTGGTCCCCCATCTTCAAGACAACAGATACTAATACTGCACTAGAGCAATTTGTTCACATCTTCAATGAAGCCTGTAATAAATTTGCCCCCCTCAAAAAAGCATAAAGTTAAATCACTCAGTAACCGTTGGCTGTCAGAAGACCTCCTAAAAAAACTTAAATCCAGGGACCACCTCTGGGAACTGGCTAGAAACTCCAGTAAGCAACTCGACATCCAGAACTATAAACGGGCAAGGAACGACTGCACCAAATCCATTTGGCAACAGAAATCTGACTACTATAAAAATGCCCTCACTAACTCCTGGGGAAATGGGAGGGATTTCTGAAAAAACATTAAAGATATCACTGGGAAGCAGTCAAAATCTTCGATGAACATACTCAACATAAATGGGCACACTACACTTGACTCTAAAACTATTGCGAACACTTTTAACATCTCTTTCACTGACCTTAGCAGTGTTCTCCCCTCCGACTTCTTCCAAGATGTGTCAACTCCCATCCCCCCAACTCCTCCACCCATGCCTGTCACCCACCTTTCTACTTTAAAGCACTAAAGAAACATCAAGTCCGAAACTACATTGCCAAAGCCATCAGCAAATCTAGAACAAGCAATGATACACTTGACCTCAAACTACTGACTCTAATGCTTGACGAGGTACTTGGGCCCCTCACCAAGATCTTTAATCTCTCTCTTTCCTCTAGCCAATTCTCAGACAAATGGAAAATGGCCACTGTTACCCCGATTCACAAAAGTGGTGATAAGGCTAACCATGCGAACTTCTGCCCTATCTCCATTCTGCCTCCCCTATCGAAGGCACTGGAACATATAGTAGCGGACCAACTTACCGAGCATCTGGACAATTATAATATTCTCTGTAACCAGCAACATGGATTAGGAAAGGTCACAGTACATCCTCTGCCTTACTCGAATTCACCGGCTCCATTCACTGCTCCCTCAACAATGGACAACTAACTGGTGCTATTTTCATCAACCTGACCAAAGCCTTCGATACTGTCCACCACTCCCTCCTGCTGAGCCAACTAAAAAATGCTGGTCTCTCCAATGATTCAATCTCTTGGTCCAAAAGCTATCTTGAAAACTGCACCCAGCGTGTAAAAATCGGAGATGTGCACTTTGATTCCAAACCTGTCTTCTCTGGAGTCCCCCAGGGTTCAATACTGGGCCCCCTACTCTTCAGCCTGTTCCTTAACACCCTACGGGACTCCTGGACTGAACATATCACCCTGTATGCCAATGATGCAGTAATCCTTGCCACACACCAGGACCCAAAGAAATTGCAAGAAAATCTCCAACTTGGCTTCTCCTCAGTTGAAAATTGGCTCACAAAGCACAAACTGATCCTTAATCAAAAAAAAAAAAACAAAGGCCATGATCTTCAGCAGCTCCCATAATAAACATAAGCACTTCCAAATCTCTGTTATCACCAGATAAGGTGCCGCACTGGAACAGGTCAAAAACTTTAAACACCTCAGGATCACCCTTGACCCCCACCTCTCCTACACTGCCCACATCAACCATGTCACCAAAGCCGCTAACTCCTGGCTAGGCCTGCTACTCCATCATAGGAAACACCTGACATCCGAAGCCCTCGCTGTCACTATCCAGAGCTCCATCATATCTATCATTGATTATGGCATTATCATTTATGTCTCTACTACAACCACCGCACTCAAACGTGTATCCACCGCCCTCAACAAGGCCTGTCGACTTGTCACTGGCTCCCAATGCCTAACTCACACCTGTGACCTCTATTCTCAAACTGGATGGCTGAATCTTGCCAATCGAATAAAACACCAAACTTGTCCACACCCGACATACCAGGGGATCGAAACCTCAGCTTCTGCAAGTCCCGCATTGCCGCACAACACAAGGCCAAAGATCATTTGCTTACCGGGCCACTAGTTGGTACAACGGTCTTCCCAGCGACATCTCATCCTCACTATCGCTCAGCACTTTTAAGACTCGTCTCCACCTAACACTCACTGCCTCCAACCTCTGTGACTGTTGTGGCTAAACATGTCTTTTGGTTCCATAGCTGAAGATGCCCTTTTTGGATCCACATCTACTCCTGCACTTGCCAGCACCCCCCTCCTATCTTCACCTCCCCTGCTGGCCCATGACAAATGCCACCAGGCTGCACTACCTCTATTCTTATCTGCCTTCCACCTCTCCTCTCTCTGTTCCCCCCAACCTACCTCCCCTTTTCTCCCATCCACTTAGTCTCCCTGGTTTCACCCTCCTCCTTTCCCTTTCCCTTCCCCAAAGTTTCACCTTTTTGTTCTTTTTTCATCTACAAGACTATGTTTTTTTTTTAATTTTATAAACTGTTATCTTTGCTTATGATTGTCTCAATTGTACCAATGAAGTGGAATCTTTGTAAAAGAGCCTCAGCTCAAAGGTATTTGTAATCCTAGAATAAATAAATAAAAAATAAAAATAAATAGGACAGTAAGTGAATGTGGTATAGCAATCTTGGCAGGAGGTTCATTTTGATCAGTCCCAGTCTGGCAGTGAAGTTGAGGGGGTGTTTATTCCACCTTAAAATATCAGTTTTAATTACCGACAATAGACTGTCAATATTGGCTTCCACTCCCTTCTCTACTTTAGCCATAACCCAAATAAACAGATATTTAATCTTGATTGGGGCCCAGTTTATTTGCAAATGCTCAAAATCTGCTCTGTATGTATAAGGGGTGAGAAGAAGAACCTGCGTTTTACTTAAATTTAATTTGTAATTGGAGACCTCAGAGAATTGCCTAATGATTTCCAGGGTTTTTTGAAAGCTTTCAGCTGGTTTATATAAATGTAACAATATATCATCAGCAAAAACTGAGAATTTAAGCTCTGTCCCATGAACCTTAATCCCATGTATTTCAGGCTTCATACAAATTGCTCTTAATAATGGTTCTAAATAGATATTGAACAAGATTGGTGAGAGGGGGCATCCCTGCCTAGCCCCATTCATCAGAAGAAACTCTCTGGAAAGATATCCATTGCACAGAACCCTGGCAGAGGGGGCAGCATAAAGGTTTTTGAGACCACTGAGAAGGCCATCAGGGAAGCCCATTTTCTCCATCATAAGGAATAGAAAAGCATGGGAAACCCTGCCAAATGCCTTCTTAGTGTCAAGTGCAATCAATGCCATTGATGACTTTGAAATTCGAAGCCCTGCCCAGGATATGATGAAGCTTCCTTAATGCGTCATGTGCCCCCCTGACCTGGCATAAACCCTACTTGATCCTGACTAATTAATAAAGGAGCAACTTTTAGAATTCTTTTTTTTTTTTTTTAGTTGTTTAACCAGGAGTAGCACACTAAGCTGAAAGCTTTTTTACAGGAGTGACCTGGGAGCACAGGGAAGTTAAGTGACTTGCTCCGGGTCACACAGTATGCAAGTGGAAGCTGTGGGATTCAGACCCAGGTCTGGTCTGCTGGATGTCACCAGATTTGCAGTTCAGACCCTTAAACCACTGCGCTATACTGCCTCAGAATTCTATTAGCCAGGATCCTCTTAAGGATTTTAATATCTTGATTTATTAAAGCTATGGGTCTATAGTTGCCAGGCATATCCCTAGGCTTATCTGGCTTTGGGATAAACACAATATATGCCTGATATAAGGGGTGATGGGGAACCCCATCTTGCATAATAAGTGAGAATAGATTTTTCAGTAGAGGGAGTATAGACATTACATGAACCTTATAAAATTTAGCTGAAAGACCATCAGGCCCTGGTGTCTTACCATTGGGCAATGCTTTAATTACTGCCACTATTTCTGCTTCTTGAATTGGGGCTGCCAAGGCCTGGGTCTGTTTCTGGTCTAATTTAGGTAAGGAATTTTATCTAAAAACCCTCTAATCTCATCTTCAGTACTATTAACCCCCCCTTGATAGATCCCAGCATAATAGTCTGCAAAAGCATCAGCCATTCCCTGAGGGTCTGCAATAACGTCCCCTTTATATTTTACTGCAGGAACCATCTGCTCTACCTCCCATTCCCTGATTCTGTTAGCCAACAATCAGCCTGGGACATCTCCCTGGATTAAATATTTAGCATTTAATCTTTCAAGTCAATGATCTATCTTAACATACATCATGCTTCTCATTTCATCTCTTAGGTCTCTGAGCTCATTGTCCAACTCACTAGAAGAACCCTCCAAAGGGAGTAATGACTTAATGGCCCCAGTTAAGAATTCTTCCCTAACTATATTCATACTGTTCCTCCTAGCAGTATTTAGCTGAGCTCTTCCTGCATATAGTACTTTACAAGTGGGCCAAGCAAGTCTCTTATCCTGGAGTGTCGGGATTTGAGTCTGAATAATTTCCACCAGAGCTTCCTCTAATTTAGACACAGCCTTATCAACCATTAATAGGGTATCATCCAATCTCCACCTATATGGCTTTGGGTGAATGGTATCTATTTCCCAGAGCATCTGTATAGGGGAATGGTCAGATAGTACTCTATTGAGAGTAGCCAGTTCTTTAACACCCCTTAGTGCTGCTCCATTGACCAAAACAAAATCAATTCGGGAATGGGAATTATGCACTCTAGAATAGAAGGTCATGTCAGTATCCCCTTTAGCATACACCCTATAGGGGTCTACTGATGCTGTGACTTCCAAAAGCCTATTTATAGCTACCTGTGCTGGAGAAGGTGTTTTTTTAGTAGGAGGATGCCTGTCTACCCCATTATCCAAACAAAGATTCCAGTCCTCTGCTAAAACAAGTGAGTGGGATGGGAGAGTAGCAATATCCACCTCCAATGAGGCAAAGAAGTCAGGTTTAGTCGGAGTAGGGCCATAAATTGAAGCAAAAGAGAGTGGATGTCCCAAGATGGCTTCCGAAACTTAAATCCCCCTACTATCCTCTCTAACCTTAATTTGTGAAATTACATATGGGCAAGCTTTTCCTACGAATATCGCCACACCCCCTGATGCCTTTGCCTTCCCTTCTCCTATTACCTGGCCCACCCACATTTTCTTCAGTAAATGTAGTTCCTCTTTTAATAAATGTGTTTCTTGTAGTGCAGCAATTTGAACCCCCAGTTTATTGATATATTGTGATATTACCAGTCTTTTCTCCCCCCCTAGGCCTTTAACATTACAGGATAGAAATTTAAGCAATACCATTATTTATTACCATACCCCTGCTTATCATCCTCCGACAGTCTGTCCCCCATCTTATATAGACCATGGATTCTGTCTCTCTTCTCCTTCCCCCAGTGACCCCCTGTAACCCCTGATCCTCCTATTGTCCTCCTTAAACAGTATGAGGTGTGAATGAGCTAGTCTCCCTTTGCCTCAGACCGCCCAAATCCCTTTAAGAGGGCTATAGACCCCACCCATATCTTTAGATCCCTCAATAAATGTCCTGAGTTACTAAATACCCTTAATGTTTAAGGGCAGCCAAACTCCAGAGACTCAGCAAGTGCATTTCTTTCCCCATTAGAGGTCACTCTATAATAACCATTAGTAGCTAGGAGATTGCACTCCAATCCCTATTTAGTCTTTGCCACAAAGTCAGAGGTCTAAGAGTTTAACCCCCCCGACCTCTTAACTATGCGGCCATGGAATTATGCTCCCCAACACAATAATGTAACTCAAGTCCATTTTCCTCAGTTAGTCCTGCTCCTCTGTTGCAATCCTAACTGATGAGGAGCAACCATCGAGCCCTCAAAATCCTTATTTAACCAATCTAGAGAAGCTATCCTAGAATAACTATTAATTCAGTGTAGATATGTTCAGTAGCACAGAGTTACCATCACCCCATTTATCACTTGGTAAAATCCCTTCCTTTCCCTATGAAACAGCAAGAAAAAGCAGCGATCCCCACTGAAAAGTCTTGAACCATCTTAGATTTTACTACATTACTTAAAAATTTAGGCAGTCTGTTTTTAGCCCCCATCATAAACTAAAATGTCAACTCCCTGTGCCAAAAAGTAAGCTTTAGTGGACTGGGGTCCATTAGACCTTGAGAATTATAAATAATAAGCTGTTTCCTAACAGTCCTGCACAGAAAAAGTCGAGGGTAGTCGATACCATAAGTGAGCGAATCCTATCTCCAAAGCTTGAGGAATGTAACTGGGTTCAGTTAGATCAAGCACTACCTGGATTTGTAGCTCTTCCCAATCAGTCCTGCTCTGCCTCACCGCTCTATGAAAGCCAAACCTCCTGGCCCCTCAACTCTTCAGGTCGCAGATTTAAATGAAGCCGGTAGCTCCACCCGCAGACCTTCTGCAGCGTTGGTCGCTGTCGCATATCTCCTGTCTCCAGTCTGCAATTTCACAATCAGCGTGGCTGGATGTTGGAGTCTAAACTTCACCCCTGCTAGATAAAACTTCTTCTTAATCTCAGCATACTGTATTCCTTCTGCTTTTCTTGAACTGAGGGTGTCAGGTCTTGAAAAACCCAGATGTAGGTCCCATTCCACTGCAGACTTTTATGCGCTCTGGCTTTATACAGAACATGGTTTTTTTCTTTGTAGTTTAAAAAGCACATGATGAGGACTCGAGGTCTGGCACCAGCTGGGGGGATCCCTCTCAATGAGCGGTATGCTCTTTCAGTATTATATGACTCTCCAAAGGGTGTTTGACTAAACATTTTCATGAGGAGGTCCTGCATAAAGGATACACAGTCCAATCCTTCCATCCTATCTGGAAGGCCAGCCATGATCAGGTTATTCCTCTGGCTACATGACTCCTGGTTCTCAAGTCAATCTTCCAACTTCCTGACTTGCGTTTTCAGCATAACCACCTCATGGTCTATCGTTGCCAATTTCCTTTCCTGGGAGGCAACCCTGGCCTCCACATCCCCCACTCCTTGTGTTAAGGTCTTCAGTGCTGGCTTTAAAAGTAGAGAAGTCAGTCATGAGCCCTTGGAGCAAATGTTTAATTTCTGAGATATTGTCCGAAGATTCTTGACCTCCTCATTCTTCAATCAGCTGGTCCTCATTTTCCTCTGGCAATGGAGAGTGTGGTTTCGATCGCTTCACAGCCAGCAACCTTGCAGCCAGAGGCTCGGGGCTTCCACATTCCATCTTGGCCATATCCTCGGCCAGGCATTTCCTTGCAGAACATGAGTGTATTACTTTATTTTGTACCTTCTGCTTGCACCCAAAAACACTTTACCACTTTAGGCAGCAGGAATCCCAGTTAGAAGCGAGCTGGTGAGATCCCAAGTAGTAATTTTATAATGCAATATTCAACGCTGCCCAGGAGCAATCTACGGGACGTCTTTTCCTCTCTAGCTCATCATGTGATCCAATGATGTCCTTTGTGATTTTAGGTTGCAGACAGTGCCACCACTCCACAGGGTGCAAGAGTGCCCTGGATGACTCTTTGATTCCTCAGGTGCTGTAAAAGGATGCCCTTTGAGATTTTAGTTTACCTCCACCAGGTGCTTCAAAAAGACAAGGAACTTCCATGTCTTCTTGCAGCACCTGGAGGCATCAAACAGCCCTCCAGGGAACTCTTTCTAACGTGTCTTCTTGCAGCACATGGAGGCATCAAAGAGCCTTTCAGGACACTCTTCCACATCTTCTTGCAGCACCTGGAGGCACCAAAGAGCCTTCCAGGGAACTGTTCCTTCCATGTCTTCTTGCAGCACCTGAAGGAATCAAAGAGCCCTTCAGGACACTCTTCCATGTTTTCTTGTAGCACATGGAGGCAACAAAGAGCCCTTGAGGGCACTCTTGCACCCTGTGGAGTGGTGACGCTGTACCCTGAAATCACAAAGGGCACTCTTAGAGAACCTGGGGGCATCAAAGAGCCCTCCACAGCACTCTTCCCTTGGAGGGCTCTTTGATGCCTCCAGGTGCAGCAAGAAGACATGGAAGAGTGCCCTTGAGGGCTCTTTGATGCCACCAGGTGCCCGAAGGATTCACTTAGCATGCGTCAGTGTAATGGTATTAGAATTTTTTAAGAGCAACCAGGTCGAAGGCAGGAGTACTTGTAAGTTGTTAGAGATGGTTGCTGATGATTTTCAACAGTAAACATAACTGAAAATGCCATGAATGATTACACATTATTTGATCATATAGAAGGTGTTCTTGTGAACTGTTGTTCTGCCAATAAACTCATCAGCTATTTTGTCCATGTCTAATGCATCATTGTGTTCCTGATGAATGTGAAGCTGAGCCACACTATTTAAGAATCTCTGTAACATTGTTGATCTAAGGTATGTTTTCAGTCTCCTTAGTCCCGAAAAAGAACGCTCAGCTGTGCAAGTTGATACTGGTACTGTCAGTTAGTTCTGAATAAATATTACAAACTCTAGCAGTAAATCATGAATGGATTGTTTTTCTGTGATGACACAGTACACATCTTGAAGTGAATCAACAGTTTTCCCACTAGCTTTTGCAATGTCAATGAACATGTCACGATGTAGTTGCAGACGCCCTGCATCTAAGTCATTGCCAAAAAAATCAGATATGGGACCTAATGGCTCTTGTCCTATTGCAAATTGTTCTGCATCTAACATGCACTTCTGAGCTGGAGACTGAAATCTATATTTGAGTGAAACAACAACCTGATCAATCACTTGGGAAAAATATTTTCCTGAAGTGGTCGTTGGGGATGCATCAGTAACTGATTGAGAGCCATCATCTATACGTCGAGGAACTTTGCATTGACGTGGAAGAACTGGTTCATCTAACTGCAGTTCCTCAGCTCTTCCTTCCATCATAATCCAGAAGTTGTCAAACTGCCCTCTGTATTGTTGTATAGTGTCAAGAAGAGTTTGAATCATACCATTTGCTTTTAGAAATTGAAGAGCAGTTGCTTGAAGGGCTGTATTTATGTTGTAGGGGGTAAACATACTCACAAGCTTGCACACACTAAAACATGAACAAAAAAGAAAAACACATCTGAAACAGGAAGGGAGACAGAGAAGTGAGGAGTGGTGCAAGGCACTGGCTGTGGAGTAGCAGTCTTCCAAGAGACATTCTGGAGACTGTTGCTGCCCTATTTTCAGGCACCTCTCTGGTCTGAGGGAAGAGATTGCTCGACTCCATGCTGACCTGGCAGGGATTCGGGAAACCTGCTCCCTCACCCAGGTTCCACCCAGGCCACCGCCACTACCTCAGAAGTTGACAAGAACTAGGAGTGGCTGAACCACAGTGGGATCAGGGAGGGTGGTGGAAGAGAGGCACATCCCTCCAGTTGTGCCTCTCCACAATTCATTCACTACTCTGGCAGAACATGGTTCCTCTATGGAGGCACCTACATTAGAGACCAAGGAGGATGCTGGGAATCTCCACAATGGAGACCCACAGGAGGGTGGCACAGGACCTCCAGGGGAAGGAAAAAACTCCTGGTTGGGGACTCAATTGCTGGGGGGGTAGAACTTGGGGAAGGAGGGGAAAGGGAGATAAGGTGCCTGCCTGGCACCATGGCTTGGATGGAGAGGAAATTAATCCTCAGGATCGTGGGAACAGCTGCAAGGTGGAGTGAGCTGGATGTCATTATCCATCTAGGGACAAATTACCTGGTTAAGAATGGGATCAGAGCATTGCAACATGAGTTTGTAGAGTAATGGAGGGGCCTTAGACAAGTGGCACACATGGTAAGTTTCTCAGAAGTGCTACCTGTCTATGGTATGGATGAGGCTGGGGTACTCTGCACCATGGGATTCAATGACTGGTTGAAAAACTGGTGCAGAGCTCAGGGATTTGGCTTTATTGGGGACCGGTGCTACACCTGGATGGATTCAAGTCTATACTGGTGGAATGGTCTGCATCTGTCCAGGAGGGGAACCAGGATCCTGAGTGATAGGTTTAAATGCTTCATTGGCAAGCATTTAAATGAGCCAAGGAGGGCACTGGACAGGAGAAGGGAAATCCTAGCTCCCCCACCCAAAAGATCAGGGTAGTTAGAAAGGTAAACACCAAGATAGGGCAATCAATAGGGAGAAGGGCAGGGGTAAATGGAGAAGAAGACAAAGGCAGTAAGGACAGGGATGGGGCAAAAAGAAATAAGACCATAAAAAAATGTAGGGTAATGAGTACCAGTGCCTGTAGTCTAGGTAAAAAGCTACCCGAAATGGTGGCTTTGATGGAAGAGGGATGCCTGGATATCATGAGAGTCACAGAAACATGGTACACAGAGAACCATGACTGGGATGTCAACATACCAGGGTACACAATCTACAGGAGGGACAAGGAGGGTAGAACAGGAGGAGGAATAGCTCTCTATGTAAGGGAAGGTATCAAAGCAACAGAACTAAAGGGTAAACAGGGAGGAGAGGAGGCACTGTGGGACACCTTGGAGACTGAAAATATCACCACAATCTGCACAGGGGTTGTATACGACCCCCATCTCGGGGGGAGTAAATGGACAAGGAAATGATAGAAAGCATTCTTAGGATGGCAGAGAAAGGGGAGATATTGCAGATGGGGGACCTGAATATGTCAGATGTTAATTGGAGTGCCTTTGCTGCATCCACATCCAAGAGCAGGGCCATTCTTGATGCTCTACAGAGGGCATACCTCAGACAACTAGTTTTGAACCCACTCAGGAGGGAGCAATCTAAGACCTCATACTCTCAAATGGGGACAGATAGAGCATCTCAGATCTAGAAGTGGGTAGCCATCTGGGAACAAGCAACCACCAAACAGCGTGGTTCACGATAAACTTAGCTGTATAGTCAAGCCATACAAAAGTGAATGTACTGGACTTCAAGAGGGCTGATTTTGTCAAAATGGGAGAGTTCCTCAGAAAAGCACTAGCAAACAAACTAGAAGGAGGGGTGGAGCAACAATGGGGAAACATCAAAACTGCCATCACAGAGGCAACAAGTCTTTGTGTGATGCAAATAAACAAATCAAAATGAAAGAAAAAGCCACTATGGTTCTCAAAAGAGGTGGAAGGGAAGGTTAGGGAGAAAAATATAGCATTTAGGAAGTATAAGGAAACACAGAAGAAGCAGAACAGAGAACTGTATCAGTTAAGGCAGAAGAAAGCATGGAGGGAAGCCAGAAAAGCAAAGGCCCAAACTGAGGAAAAGATAGCCAACTCGGTTAAGAATGGGGATACAACCTTGTATAGGCACATCAGGTAGCATAGAAAGACAAAGTGAGGGATAGTGAGGCTGAATAGAATGGACGGTGGTTGGGCAGAGAGGGACAGTGAAAAAGCAGGGATACTTAACGGATACTTCTCAGTATTCACAAAAGAGGAGGAGGGGGAGGTGTCTAATTCAATTAACAGAAGCACTCTGTATAGGTGGGTCAATCCCAGTCCTTTCACAGAAGAAAGGGTTGTGAAACAACTCCTAAAATTGAAGGTGGACAAAGCAATGGGGCCTTACGGAATTCACCCTAGAATTCTAAAAGAATTAAGGGGAGAACTAGTGACACCACTGACTACCCTTTTTAACAAATTTTGGGAGGATGGTGTGGTACCTGAGGACTGGAGGAAGGCAGATGTCATTCCCCTTCACAAAAGTGGGAGCAAGACAGAGGCAGGTAACTATATGTCAGTTTGACCTCTGTGGTAGGGAAAGTGATGGAATCACTTCTGAAGGAAAGAATTGTTGAGTATCTAGAGGCCAATGGGGCACAGGACCCAAGGCAGCATGGGTTCACCATGGGAATGTCATGTCAGACAAATCTAATTGTTTTCTTTGATTGGGTGACCAAAGTAGTAGACCAGGGAGGGACTGTGAACATGGCCTACCTAGACTTTAGCAAGGCATTTGACACAGTACCACTCAAAAGATTAATAATCAAATTAACCAGCCTGGGAGTGAGTCCTAGGGTGGTAGCCTGGGTAAAACATTGGCTGGACAACAGGACACAGAAGGTAATTGTAAATGGAGTTGATTCTGAAGAAAGAGGGGTTACTAGTGGGGTACTGCAGGTTCAGTACTGGGTCCAGTCCTTTTTAATGTCTTTGTAAGTGACATTGCAGAGGGACTGGAAGGAAAAGTATGCCTCTTTGCAGATGACACAAAGATGTGCAACAAGGTTGATACACAAGGAGGTGTGGAAAGGATGAGAAGGGACTTGGCAACATTGGAGGAATCATCAGAAGTATGGCAGCTTGGATTCAATCCAAAGAAGTGCAAAATAATGCACCTGGGAAACAAAAACCCAGCGGAAGATTACACAATGGGAGGGGGAGGAAGTAGTAACAACAACAAAAATGGAAAGGGACCTCGGGGTAATCATATCAGATGACCTTAACGTTAGCAAGCAATGTGAGAAGGCAGTAGGGAGGGCTGGGGGGGTACTGGGATGTATATGGAGATGCATCACCAGCAGAAAAAAGGAAGTTGTTTTCCCTCTGTATAGACAGTTGGTGAGACCCCATCTGGAGTACTGCGTACAGTTCTGGAGACCCCAATTCTGCAACGACATAGACAGAATGGAGGCAGTCCAGAGGAGGACAACTAAAATGGTGCAGGATCTACAAGAGAAGCCATACGAGGAGAGACTAAAGGAGCTTAATATGTATACCCTTGAGGAAAGGAGGGAGAGGGGAGACATGATAGAAACTTTTAAGTACCTCAGTGGAATCAACAAAGTCTAAGATGGTAGCATCTTTCAGAAAAAAAGATGTGCAAGAACAAGGGGACACAATTTGAAGATAGAGGGGGCACGGCTCAGGGGCAATGTGAGGAAGTATTTTTTCACAGAAAGGGTCATGGACACATGGAACAGCCTTCCTGAGGAGGTTGTGGGGTCTAAAACTGTGGGAGAATTCAAGAATGCATGGGACAGACATAAGGCAATTCTTGTGGGGGGTAGGAAGAAATAGGCTGTTTGTTAACTAGGATCTGGAGCTTGTCCTGTAGGTAGGGAAATGGGCAGAATAGGTGGGCCAAGCAGTCCTTATCTTAGTCACTTCACTACCAGTCTAGCATTGCTTGTAAAGCACTTTGGGATACAGTGTATGAAAAGTGCTATATAACTGCTGATTCTTCTCCTTCTTCTGATCTGCCATCAAAGTCTATGTTTCTATGTTTCTAGTATAGGTTCAAACATATCCTGGTCAGCCTGGTAGTATAGTGGTAGTGCTACTGCTTGCTATGCCAGTGACCTATGTTCAAGAATAACCTGGGTCATACATACGTTGGCCAAGGATGGGAGGGAGATTTGAGCATCCCATGGTCAGCCCTCCTCCCTTAGAGAGGGGTACTTAGTGTCCCTCTCAGTAACTACCACCATACCTTGATATGTACGCACTGGAGGACAGAGGAGGAAGGGTTGACAAGACTGAGACCTTCAAGTACCTCACAGGGGTGAAAAGAGTGCAGGGAAGGAGACTCTTCCAAAAGAGGATGAGCTCTAAAACTTTGGGGGCATGCAATGAAATTGAAGGTGAGGAGGATTTCAGGAAGGCTGCGACTAAATATAGTATGTCTTCACAGAAAGGGTAGTAGAAGTATAGAACCTACTGCCAGTCAGAAATTATGCTGGCATCAATGGTGGAAGGTTTCAAGCATGCATGGGATAGACACAGGGGCATATTAGTACAGACACAGGGATGATGGGGGGGTCCCTGGAGATCATTTATGATCTGCCATCGCACAACAAGCAGGGCACCCTTGGGCAGACCAGGTGGGCCTAGCAGTCCTTTTCTGCTGACAATTTTCTATGTTTCAATGGGGTGCTGTCCAGTGGAATGTCAGACAAGGATGTCAGAGAAAAAAAAATTGAAAAAAAAAGTTTACATACATCCAATTTCTCTTCCCAGTTTGCCAAGGCCATATCCTCTGAGCCAAAATGAATTCCTAGAATGCTGGAGAGTTTAATGTGTCTAGTCCACCTGTGATCTCCTGAGTAAACTTGAGTGTCAAAGCTCATAAAAGTTCAGTGAGACATAGAAATATAGAAACAGAATTTGACTGCAGATAATGACTGCTTGATCCATCCAGTTTGCCCATTTCTCCCTATCTACACTATTACTGCGGACTGTGCTCTTTCTCACTCTCCCCTTCCTTTCCACTATGATTCCCTTGTGCATATCCAATGCATTCTTGAACCCCAGCACTGTTTTCACCTCTACCACATCCACTAGATGGCTGTTTCAGGAATACACCACTCTTTCTCTGAAGAAGTACATCTCTTCTGAATCTACCCCATTCTGCCTCATGGCATGTTGCCTTTTTAATGAACACCTTTTCTTCTGAAAAATATTCCCCTTCTGTACCTTATTTACCCCCCGTGAGTTATTTAAAGGTATCTATCATATCTCCCCTCTCCATCCTTTGTTCCAGGGTATACATATAGAGGTCCTTTAGTCTCTCCTCATATGGCTTTTGATGCAGACTCCACCCTAGTTTTGTTGCCCTCCTCTAGAATGCCTCTACTCTGTCTATGTCCTTCTGGAGACGTGCTCTCCAGAACAGGCTATAGTACTCTAGTTGGGGACTTGCCAGTGATCTATACAGAGGCACTACCACCTCACTCTCTTTGCTGGTGATCCCCTCTCTAGGAACCCCAGCATCCCAACTGCCCCCCCTGCTGCCTTGTTGCACTGCCTTGCCACCTTTAGGTCATCCAGCATATGACTGCCCTCAGATCTGTTTCCTGCTTGGTGGTTGTCAATACCACTTCACTAATTTTGTACTTTGCTCCTTGGTTTCTGTGCCTTAAGTGAATTATTTTGCACTTGTTTTGCTTTGAAACACAGCTGCCATACCATTGACCACTCCTCTAGTTTTCTCAGGTCTCTGCTCATCCTTCCCACACTCCCCCTTCTGTGGAATGTCCATCCACATGCAGATTTTGGTGTCATCTTCAAAGAGGCATACTTTCCCTTCCATCTCCTGTGCAATGTCACTTATAAAGACATTAAAGAGGACCGGTCCCAGCATTGATCCCTGAGGCACCCCTCTGGTCATCCTCTCTTCCTTGGAGTGAACTCTGTTTACCACTAACCTCTGTCATCTATCCTGTAGCCAATTTCTTACCCTGTTTACCACATTTAGACCCACTCCTAAGCTACACAGCTTGCTTACTAGTCTCCTATGTCTAACAGTGTTGAACACCTTACTGAAATCTAGGTAGGCCATGTTCACTGTTCCACCCTGATCTAGTTCCTTGGCCAAAGAAGCCTATCAGATTTATTTGACATGTGCTGCCCACGGTGAAACCATGCTGCCTTAGGTCTTGTAACACACTGGAGTCAAGATATTTCACAATCTTTCCTTCAGCAGTGATTCCATTAACTTTCCCACCACCGAAGTCAGGCTGACTGGCCTATAATTGCCAGCCTCCTCACTATTACCGCTTTTGTTTAGTGGGACTACATCCACCCTCCTCCAGTCCTCTGGAACCACTCCTGTTTCCAGTAAGCTGTTAAATAGAATTGTCAGAGGTGCATCCAGTTTTCCCTGAGCTCCATTGAGGGGGCTGTGTATGGCAGGATGTCATTACCACACACTAAGATTGCAGGTAACAGCCACTACAGTTACAGTCTTGTGTGTTACATTACACTTCTTTTACTGAAACTTGTCCACCAACCAGAGCAATGTTTCATCTGTCTTTCAGCTTCAACAGGAGTAGTGGCTCTTAAAATATAAAAATACTTCAATATATACTATTACACCAAACAATCAAACAGTTATTTAGCTTCTCATTTTACTATCGCAACAAGATTGACTCACTTGTTTCTAATTTCTAGACTAAGGTGTACACCAATGAGCACTTCGTTGCCTCAATCAAATAATCTAAGCAAGCAATAGCAAAAATGTTCCAGTCAGAATAATAAAAATTTCTAATTTCTTTGGGTTCAACATGCACCCATTCACCATTGTGTTCTTAAAGTGATTTATGGACTGTTGCTATAGCAAATGAGTGTAGCAACCTGTATCAGCTGTGAATAAGTCTCCCATGATTCAAACTGCCAAAAAGTACTGTTTCCCATGAAAAAAATCCTTTTACTTCTGTTCTCTATTTCATTTGCATAGCCCTGCCCTTTTTTGTTTTCTCAGTGCTACAACCCCCAAGCTTTACACCATGCAAGGGAAACAAAGATTTTAATGGGACACTGTCAGTTTTTAGCTGACTCTTTACATTCTTTGCAAGTAGCTGTATCTAGCTTTATAACATGTGTAGACAAATTCTAGTGATTTGATTGACTGAAAGCAGCTCAGAGCCATGTAATTATAATTATTGACTCATAATTACACTCCTGAACTACTTACAGTCATTCAAGCCCATAGAAAAGTATCAGCATCACATTCCCTCATTCTTACAGAAGCTGTCTCTTCAGACCTGTCACACTGCCAGCAGGTGGTAAAAGTGAAACAACATCTACACAGAATGGCAAATGATCTTTTTGGCCTACCTGCATCTCAAAAACATTTTCATGAAGCTTTTCTACAAACTGTACTGCTGTAAACACTACCGAAATAGGAGACTGTACTTTGATTAGGAAGATAGAAAAATCAACTATTTACTGTACCCACGATGCCTCACTATGTAAATTAGTATACATATTATTATATTTCTGTGCTCACTACAGAAATAGAAGACTACATCTCTCAGTAAAGAAATATTGTCAGCTAGATACTGTATACACAATGCCTTGTTTTGAAAATAAACATGTGAGATCTTATATTGTTGATACCATTACAGAAATAGGAGACCGCACCTCACAGTAAGGAAATTGGAAAACAACTTCTTATTGTACCCACAATGCCTTGCTATGTACATCTACATATTAGGTGATATACTGCAGTCACCACTACCAAAATAGGAGACTCCACCTCTGAGTAAGGAACATTTAAGTCAATATCACAATTTACCCAGAATTCTATGTTGCTGTAAAACAGTATATTAGCTGTTATTCTGCTGTAACCATTAACAACATTTCTTTCTTCAATAAACTGTGCAAAAAGTGAAAGTGACTGACAGGTCTCTTGCATGACATCATTCTGGGGAAGTAGTTGCAAGCTGCCACTCAGGAAAAAACTGGAGGGCAGCAACAAATAAAGCACTGGTAAAGCATCAAACAGATACATTTTTTTACAAAACAAATTGCAGCTTCAACATCTGAAGCATGTCTGGCAATGGCATACTATGTGAAAAAGGCATTTGTGGAAGTTCCATGAATCACTTTAATAATATAAATGCCATGTGGGCTCGGTGGCATGGAGGGCTGAGGTGATGATGCCTTACTTCCTGCCATGTCAGGCATCTGGTTTGGGAATGGAGTCAGGTTGCCAGGAATCAACTGAGTAGGGGAGGATTGAGCATCTAAGGAACTGATCTCCTCTTCAAGGGTGGGGAGGCTTGTTGACTTGGCCTTAGGCTTCCACCAGGTAGAGGCTTGGTAGCAGTGCAGTACAAGTGGCAAAGATGGAAGGTTGTAGGATAAATGTCAGGTATGTGTGCTTCCATATGCAAGCCTGATGCCCTACAGCAAGGAGTCTAGAGAATCACAATAAAAAAGAAGATCAGAGGCTTAATGAAGCATTGCCTGCTCATCTCCAAGCCTGCACTGCCACCTGGGAAGCCTGCCTCAGTCCTCACCGGATTGTAGCCCTGAGGGTAGGATGACCCTCCTCTCTCTGGCCCTACCATGGGGGGGATAGAGTCATGGGAGTAACCAGACAGAAGGTGAGTCCTGGGAGAGATGGAGACCAACTTGGAGAAGCAGGGACATTGCTGAGTAGCCACCCATGGATGAAGGTGTATGAAAATCTCTGTGGAAGAAAATGAATAATACTCATGTCAGCTTAAAACAGCATCCTTATTATATTGCACATTACAATTTATGAACTAGGTAGGAAAATCCTGTATTTTGATTGGTTGCTAGCTGTGCATTAGAAGTGTCTATTGCACAGCTAGCAACAAGTTCAGATAAACACAGCTGCATTTAAAAAATTAGATGTCATGAAGCAAAATAGAATGTTCATTTTTGAATTGCCACCATTTTTTTCTACCAGTGACCAGGAACTTGCTCAAACCCCAGCTCAAACCATGATGTACACCTTAGTCATTATTATCAAATAACTTGCTCTCATGGGCTTAATTTGCAGTTACTTGCTTTTCTATTTTTTTTTAACCAGAGATCGTTCCCCATTCTTACAACAATCTCACACATGCTGGAGGCCAGGATGGAGCTGAAAGTACGGCCATTTGGTAATACGTGGCTGCTCATCACAGGGAAAGAGATGCTGTAGATATGCAGCTTGTGATCATTTTACTCACTAGTGTTTTAAGTTCACAGGTATAGATAAACAAAAGTAAATTCCATTAGTTTTACTGTTTCTTTTCTTTTTAGTTCAGTTTGATACAACAGTGAAGTTGTGATTGATTGCCAACCCTCCCACACACACTCACATTGCTGCTCGCACTGCTGTTTCCCTCAGCCCCACTTGGTCTCTACCTACTGCAATTTTGCTCCCATCTACCAAAACAGTTCCACAGTAACTTATTTTTTTTTTTATTAAAATAGCCTCACATCTTGCTCTCCGCTCTAACCCTCACATGCATCTCTATCAGGCAGTTTGCATCACACAACTGAACATAGAAGTCCCGCTGTATGTAAACAAAGGTCAGTGACCCTTCAGCATCAGCAGCCTACCTACCAAGTAGGAAGTAAGGCAAAATAGCATCCATCTTGAGTTTTAGTTGAACGTGAAACAGCTTTTTTTGTCATCTGTTATCTGCAATCACCCCCATGCAGCTCGTTTGCTCCCTCAGGTGCTCCAGCTTTCTTTCATTTCAAACAAACTTTTTCTTCAGCAAAACTGTCCTCCCAATCCCCTTTCTGACAGCATTTTATTGTTATATTCATGCTTCCTGTTTTTCTTTAACACTGCCAACCTCCATCCATTCAGTTCGGACACTGTCCTGAGCTCACATGATCAAAAAGCATTTTAACAAATAAAAAGAGTAAGCAAGCTCTCTCCTGCACTTACAATAATAAGAGGTATGTGGTGGGGGCATCTAAGACCTACAAGACCTCAAAATTACAAAACTGTAGCTATGGTTGCCACACTACAACATAAAGCATAATGCAAAAAAAAACAAAAAAAAAACTCAAGTTTATACAAGTGGAGGGACTATTTTATTACACTGTATGCAACATTTTCCTTTATTATCACCTTAAAACTTTTTCTTTAGTTCTCTTCTGCTTTGAAGCTCATTTTATAAGTGCAATAAGACAATCTGGGGGTGTGTGCATTAGACATTTCTAATGCATGGCAAGGGGCTGAACACACTCGGCCTATGGTCTCATGCCTCACTACACCCCTGGCCATCCATTAGAAATGTCTAATGCACACACCCTTGTGTCTTAATGCTTACGTATATACAGTGTACTACCTATAACACCAACACCCTTGTGGATTTCGCCCATATTCATTAATAAGCCTTTTTAGCTACATTCAATTTATCTATCTTGAATTACCAAGTTCTCATATTAAGTGCTGTGCCCACTCTGTATGTTGGTAGCCCACCCAGTATTACTATGTAGGGAACCTTTGAAATTATTACTGTGAGTTTCTGTGGTAATATTATAAAACAAAAAAACTCTTTTCTCACCTCCCAAAAAAAATTTCTGGTTTGATAATCAGAATCTAAATAGTTGTTTGATTGCTTAGTGTAACAGTGTAACTGAAGAATTGTTGTTTTTAAAGAGCCACTGCTCCAGATGATGCCTAAAGGCAGGCAAAACATTGGGTGCTCTGGTTTTTGGACACATTTAAAATAAAAGAAGTGGAATAGAACACCCAAGATTGTAATTGGATTGTCTGTTATTTGCAACTGTAGCATGTACTTTAATGTCTGTCTACTCAACTGTACTCCAAGCTGAAATTTCTAATTGCATCTCCACACTTTTATTGTAGTTAATAGTTGACCCTGATACCTGAGAAAATCTTTATATGTCACAACCTCTCTTCCAGAGTCAATGTCCCATATGAACAAGTAGATATCATGTTCATATGTTTTCACTTCAAAGGGCACAGCATCACCTCTGCTGGGTAGTCAGCAGAGCCTATTGTTCTGTATCATCATTTGCAAATTGGATCAAGACTGAGATGCTTTACAGTATGCTCAAAGGGCACCACTGCTCTAGCCACCAGTGTACCTTTATTAACTTTCCAACCCAGTGAACCGACCATTCAAATGTTTCTCTATAGTGGCCTCTTTGTGCAATAAATGGATCCAACCAATGAAAATCTCAGGGATCCCATATATTTTCAAGACAGAAATAACATGTTGATGTGCAATCATGTTAAACACCTTTTCCTGGTCCAGTGATAGAAAATAGCTTTCTAATACAATAACCCCTTTGCCTCCTGCATAACAATCTCTTAAATGATAAAAAAATTATCTTACATTGTTCTAGTTGAGATGAACCAAGTTTAGGTCTGGGTTACCAGATGCCCTGCCACGTGTGCCAATCTTTTACACAAATTTAAGTTAACATATTTAGACCTATATTTAGTACACTAATCAGTTGTCAATTTGTAATGTCTGTGTCTTCCTCCTTTTCAGTATGGAAGGATGAATACCACCTAACACATGTTTTCTGATACTTTAGAGGAGAAAAACAAAGTTTAAAGTATCAGTTAAATCACCTGCCAGTAGGCTTAAAAACAAATGGTAAAATTTGACGTTTTGCTATTGCTGTGAGGGGGAGCATTATTCTTTGAAGATTAAGGCCCAGATATTTAGACTGCACCTGGCAATTGTGCAATGGTGCAAGCATGAGCGCAGCGCATCTGGGATGTGCCAGCGCCAGGACCAGGTGATAGTCAATGGTGATGTGTCATGGTGTATCACCATTGAATATGGCACAGAATGTGCATGGCCCACCATACTGTACTACACAGGCATGAATCTGTGAATGAACCTATTCACAGATATGTGCCTGTGTAGTACAGTGTGGTGTGCAAACCTATTCATCCACACTGTGGACCAACTGGCTTGCAGATCATACTGTAAGCTGTCATTCAGTGGGCTGCTGGGCAGTATGCGGGCGAAGTGCAGCCACCCACCGATGACAGGGGAGCTGGGTGGCAGGGGGCCTCTGTGGGTGGAGGGGAGGGGTACCACTGGCCCACAAGGGAATATATTTATTTCAGATGCCCACGATTGGGCAAAATGGGAGAGAGGGGGGGATACCAATGGACCACTGGGAGATTTATTCATTTCGGATGCCCGTGATCAAACAAAATGGGGGAACACCACTGGAACATCAGGTGTGGGATTTGCCTACCCCACCACCCATGATCAGGACTGCCGGAGGGAGGGGGGAACTACTGGACCATCGGGGAGGGTGTGGGTGCATGTGGACAGTGTATCTGCAGGGCGGGTGGCCTCCCTTGGCTGGCGGGTGCTGAGTTGCACCCTGCTCTACCTCAGCCTGCCTGTAGGTGGACTGGGTTTATTTCTTGTTTTTCCAGCTCAACTTTGAGCCCCCATATGCAGTGCAAATCAGGGTTGTGCCAGCATATGTGCAGCACATCCCGGGATGAGTATTGAGATGTGCCACATATGCATGGGCACGCCCCCTGCATTTGCGATGCATATGTTACCATTGTGCCTTGGTGCATTGGAACTTGTGCTGTGTCTGGCAGCCTTTTGAATATCCCACCGTGGTGCATTGAGGGGTTGTGCCAGAGCAACTCTGTCGCTCCAGGCGCAATCCCTTTCAATATCTGGGCCTAAATGTCTAATGTTACTTCCTCAGTTGAGACTGAGGAAATAAGAGAACTGCTTAAACTGGCTGATATCTGAGGTACTATACCTTCAAGCAATTTAAAAAACATTGACATGTTTCCCTGATTTGGTGCAACTGTGCCAAAAGAGTACTCAATGTACTTTTTACTTCCAACATCAAATCCTGCCTGTCAGTTAGTGTTACGCAGCATTATTTTTCAGTCCTCTGATAATCATTCATTTTACCCATTTTAGACACCTCTTGAAAGGATTAATTTATGTTTTTCCCCATGCATTCTAAACCTGTGTTCAATGAAAAAGACAACACTGTTGTTCTGCTGCTTCTGCATTTCTTTTTTAATGTTTTAGATCTGGCTGGTGAAGCTACCCTCCCTTTTGTTTAAACCAGTTTGTATAAGTGTTCCCTCATACCCATGTACCTCTGGTACTCTCCCTTTTTCAATTAGCTTCAATGGTGGAGTGGCAGGCATTACCAGACTGCCTGTGCTATGGTTGCTGAAGAAACTTACTACCTTAGATGATTAGAATCCTCATGGTGACCTTTCTTTCAGAGATCTCTGTTCCAAGTAGATGTGTGCTGAACTGCTGACGTCAATGTAGTCTTCCCAAAAGGAGATACTGCCCCTGTATAGGTCCCTGCAGAGGCCACACTTGCAGTACTACATGCCGTTTAGGATTCCAATCTCAAAAATTAACAAAATTGCTTGCAATAGACCAAGTAGGGCAACCAAAATGGTAAAAGTACACAGAAACACATATGAGGAATAGCTTTAGTTTGGCAGTACATGAACATGTGCTTGATTGAGGCAAAAAAAGAGGGGATATGAAGAAATTAAAAAAATGTCTTTATGGGATCAACAGACTGGACAGGTTCAGGTGCAACAATGGGTCATGCACCAGGGGCCATGAGTACAAACTGTTGGGGGATAAATTTAGGAGGAATATGACAAAGTATTTCTAAATGGAGTGTGTGGTGGACAACAGGTATTGCATGCTAATTAAACTGGTACGATCATAGAGTCCATTGGTTGAACGTTGGCTAGGACAGCTTGTAGAAAGGACTAGTAACCGTGGGAACTGGGCAGGGAGGAGGAGTCACTGTTGTAATGTGGAAGGATCCTGCATCTAGGGATTAGTCTAAGAAACACAGTTGTAAGCTAATGTGTCTAAGTAGAACATATCAGCCTTGATGGACTCATAATCCTTTTCGGCACATAAAATGTCTATGTTTCTGTGTTTCTAGATAAGGCTGCAACAGTTATAAAAGATCAGCCCTTACTGCTTTAGTCCCCATGTCTTTAAAAAAGATTAAGAGAATTTATTCAGTGTATTGGCAATATGTTTCCCTTTCGCTAAAACCACCTACAGCTTAACCTGGTTTAATCAGTCAATCTGCTACTATCTCCCACTTCCCTAGAAAAAGACTGGAAACAAGAAGTACTTCCTACCCCTCCTTTCATGGGCAACACAAGCAAAATAAATACAAAGAAATCGATAAAATAAAAACTGCATCCCTTTGTCTCTGGTGCTGCTCCCATCCCACAGTAAGACCCAACCCTATCCTCCCAACTGTTTCGCTGTTACCCCCTCTGGTCCACCATGGTGGGATCAGGCCACAGCCAAGCACTATTGTTCACCCCCTCCTGAGTTCAGGGGCAGAAGAAGACTATGGTGGCAGAGCAGTCATTAGCAGGAGGTGGGACCTGAGTGCACCAGGTTCATCCTGCTTGCACCAGGGTGATTTCCTTGGTCTATGCCTCACTCCCTGTGATGCTGACATGCACAGAGCTCCAAGCATGCCCAGACAACCATGCTGTGTGAGTAACTTGTCCATTATCCCCCAGCCCTGCAATATCTTTGCTTCACTGCCACCCATGGTCTCCCACATGGCAGTACAGCAATGGCTCAGTAACCCTCCCACCCTGAAGGAGGAGACTTCTTCCGGGATGCTCAGTCCTTCTCCCCCATCTGTCCTCAATAACCCATGCTCATTTTCAAACCTGAGTGCAACCGTGGCACTGTGTGTCTGAAGGGCAACACTACCCCATCTTGAGGGCCTGATTTAAGGTTGAGGGGCCTGGGCTCTTAAGATAACTTTAAACTGGTTCTTTCCCAAGATTAATAACATTGCACAGTGCCTCCACCCAGAGTATACTTTTCAGTGGGCTAGATTAAACCTGGCACAGCCCTCTGGGATACTGTACCTACACACAACACCATGATGCCAACTCAAGCATGATTCATTAACCAAAACCCCACATTTCATAACATTTGCAATTACTGACTCTCTACTAATAATACGCTCACAAGACAGGATTATGCAAAAATCACAACAACAATTTATTTACACGGGGAAGGGTTAAGAGGGATGAATAGGAACAAAGGTTAAGCTTTTTGAAGTATTTATATTGGTTTGATTTGGTTTAAGTTTAGATTGGTTTGATTAGAATAAATCACATAGTCATTAACATTTTACATCAGGATATTAATTACAATGGCCACGCAACAACGTCTGAGGTAGTCAGATCCATGGCTATCTATCTGGCTATCTGCAGTTAGGAAGCTGACACAGTTATTAGAAAACAGCAGCAAATACCTACATTGGTGCCTGTCCCCAAACTGTATAAGACCCCGCAATCTCACACATTAACCTGGGTACCCAGTAACTAAAGTTCTTAAGGTGCAGACCTATTACTCAGTGCAGCTATATGTTGGCCGGCTAGTTGGGGCCCTTACAAGGAAAACAGATTAATCTTGCATTTTACTTCTAAACACACTCTGACAGTAGACTACAAAACTTGGGAGCACTTTAATTATTTACAAGTGCCTTTCTTGGTGGTTCCATGTGATAATGGTGATTGCAGAAAGGCGATTGCCATTAGGGTGAGTGTACATTACCAAAAATCAGTTTTGGTGATGTACACTCCCAGTGCCCAGCAAAAGGGTGCTGGGGACTTGTTTTGATTTTATGCAGGGAGCTTGGATCCCCGCACCCCCCTACCAAAAGATTCTCAGCTCCAGGGGGGTGCAAAAGCAGAAAAAAAAAATTAAGCCAGGAGCAACAAAACGAACGGGTGCCCGGAACCTAAAATGGCACCCTCGCAAACCTAGCCTGCCACCCACCCACCACAACACAGGGCCAGCTTGTCAGCCCACTGCTGCACTATACCTCACAAATCCTCCCTCTCCTTCCACCCATCACACAGTGTGCTCGGCCCCCCTCCCCGAGCACATGTACATACAGCAACATCCTGTTGCTATATTTGTGGATCCCCCCATCTGATCACCATCCCTGCCCAGTAGCCCTGTGGACAGGCACTGCAATTGAGTAGCCCTTTTTGAAAGTGCTCAATCGCAGTCACCATTGTCCACAGATAGCAACATGTCTGAGAATGAGGACGGTGAGGAGCATGGGCCTGGCCGCAAGCTCAGCCCCAACTTTACTAAGGTGGAGGCAGATACCCTGCTCGAGGCATACCTTGACAGGGAGCCATTGCTTAGTGGCACCATTGGTGCAGACTAGGCCAGGGTCATGGCCTGGGTAGAGGTGGCAGCTGCCGTGAACCAGCAGGGCAGCCACCAGTGGTCTGCACAGGAGTGCAGGAAAAAGGTGGGCACTGACCAGCGTCGGATCAAGGAGAAGGTAGTGGCCATACGGGCTGCCAGGTCAGCCACTGGTGGGGGGCCAGGCTGCCGTGCCACAGCTCACGGTGCAGGATGAGCTGGTGGCAGCTACCATGTGAGGGTGTGCCGGGTGATGGCTTCCAGACTGGGGGGAGCCCATTACTGCATGGTTGGTATGCCGGGTCAGGGACAGGGGGGGACAGCGGATGGTATGGCAGCACTAACACATCTGTGTTCCCTTACAGCACCAGCCCACCAGCATTCAGTGTCAGGGGTGCCTGCAACTGCCGGTGGGGCATGCCCTGCCCCAGAGGACCAGCCATCCACCTCCATGGGCATCTGGGGGCCCAATCTGCTGCAGCATACCACTGCCATCCAGCTGGATATCCTAGGCATGGTGGTGGACAAGGACCTGGCTGTGTTCCAGCGGGACATCAGCCATGGCGTGCTCTGTGTGGAGACACAGATTGGGGTGGGGTCTGACACCGATAATGATGTGACCATAGTTCTGGACAGCAGGGGTCTTGTCATGGGGGAGACACCCATACCATCCACCATCACTTGCAGTGCGGCCAGTGGCCTGTTGCAGGTGGATCAGCTGCCCACCACTGCCCTTGGTAATGCTGTGTGCACAGGCACAGTGGCGCTGGGTGGTGGTGGTGGTGGTGGTGGTGTGACCGCACATGTGCTGGCCAATGCACAGAGGCTGGAGGGGTGGCAGCAACAGATGGCTGGGGAAGTTGGGCGGCAGAGCACAGCATCCACTGCCAGTGCACCTGACATTGTCCAGCCCCATGTGGACCCCACTGTGCAGCACTCACCTGAGCGGGTGGCCGTGCAGTGTGGTCAAACACCACCATTGGGATGGCAACATGCCCATGCACCTCTGGGTGCCGACCCCATGACCGAGCACACCCGATTGCTGTGGGCCTACATGGAGCAACAGGTGCTGCTTGTAGCTGGGGTGCGTGAACTCCATGCAGAGGTGTTCCAGATAGCTGAGCAGTGTGAGAGGGGCACCGCGTTGGTCCTGTAGGCCGTACAGCACCTGTTGGAGGACATGACCGCATCCCTGGACCGCATAGCCAATGCAATCACGTTCTGCCTTGCACTACTGGCTGCCACAGGGTGTGGCCACCTGCCACAGACACCACAGAGTGCGATGTCCACCCCACAGCCCCGGCATCAGGTGACCCCCTCAGTGTCGATGCCAGGCTCCACTGTGGGCATCCCAGGCACACCTGGGGTGGGCCAGTTTGGGAACCTGCGGACCCCTGCAAGGACACGGCCACGTTCCAGCAGTTCGACCCCTTGGGGGCAGTCGCAGACCCCCCCCGTGGCCATTGCACAGCCTGTGGCTCACGAGTGACCATGGCATGGCTGCTCCGTGTCTGTGGTGGCCATGTGTCTGCATGGCAGATCTGATGTGCATGCCACCCTGTCTGCTGACACCACCCTGTGTGCACCTGGGTGATGTGTGTGTGTGTACATGATACTGATGTGGCATCTGTGTGTCGTGCCACACACTGCCCTTGTGTACACCTGCCAGGCTGCTGGCCCATGTGGCATGTGCGTGATGATGCCAGCACAGCACTGGTTGAGCATGTGCACCGGCGCCCTGCATCTGATCCACACCAAGTGATAGCCTGACTCTTACATTAAGCTCTCTAACCCAACCATGCTCCCACTTACCCTCATCACTCTGCTCTTACTATTCCCTCAGGCACGTCCTCCTCCCACTCATAACACAGCAATGGGGAGCAAAACTGCCACATACTATCCTCATGCAGCCTGGCACTCCCAAACCTCCCCTCCCCACACTCCACATAAGCTCGGAAAAACAGTCGACAGCACACCCCCCCCACTATACCACATACATAGACATCTCCACCCTCAACCCTGGATACCATCTCCCACAGCAAGAAACCCTCTGGAACCCCTCCTTCTATTGCCAATCTCCTTCCACATCCTCAACACAGTGAATCCCCCGCTTTCTCCACTTATTCCTCCTATCTTCCCCTCTTACCCTGAAACTACCAATACCCACCATCGGTCACACGCAGCGTAAATGCCAAAGACCTATTACTCGAGCGAGCAGCAATCACCTCAGGTCACTCATACTTCTTCTACTTCTGACGGGACATGTCCACCCTAACCCTGGACCACGTAATTCCCCACTGTCCCACCCATCTCCAGGCAATGGGCTATGCATTGCCTCACTAAACATCTGCAGCCTTCAAAAAAAACGGGACTCCTTTCAGAGGTGGGTACTCCAGAATTACCCCGATATCATTGCTCTGAGTGAAACCTGGCTCTCCCCCTCTGTCCCGACTCGGCAGTTAACCTCCCTGGATACCTCCTCTATCGCTCTGACTGAGTGGGCAAGCGAGGGGGTGGCTGCGCTCTCTACCTCAGGGACACGGTCTCTGGCCACCTACTGCCTCTGCCCCTACTAACCTCCAGGGCTCACCCTCACCCTAAAATTAACACTAAGTAAGTCAACCTCCCCTCTCCTCCTCACCACTGCCTATGTCCCTCCAAGAGACCAAAAGCTAACCTTCCCAGCCATCATGTCCTACCTCGTTACTCTTCCCACAAAGCATGAAAAAATACTACTTTGGGATTTCAACATAAATTGGCTGGCCAAAACAGCCGCCCCATACGTCAACGAGGCTGCTGCCCTCAATCTCACACAGGTCATCACAACCCCCACCTGGTTACACACCCGCATGGGGTCATCCTCCCTTCTAGACTTAGTATTCACCAACCGCCCCCACAAAATAACCAGCACCCTAGTCCTCCCCCATGCCCTGAGTGACCACTCACCATTACTCTGCAACTGGTATGGTACTCCCCTCAAAACCCCTCCTGAAATTACATCACAACACAAACTAGGGCCTGGTAAATTAGCCCAACTCAAGGCCCACCTCAAAGAATGGGACTGGACACCCCTAACAAACACCCTCGACCCAGACCATGCCCTTGAACTATTTATCCCCACTTTCAATGCAGCCTGTGACAAGTTCGCCCCCTCACCAAAACTTTGTCCAAGGGGAATCATGCTCCTTGGTTCTCGGAAAACCTACAAGGCCTACTACGACAGCGTGATGCCCTGTGGCACCTTGCCAATGAGACCCAACAGCCTCTGGACAGGCAACATTATAGGGAGTCCTGAAACAAGTGCACCTGGGCCATACGCACTGCCAAATCGAACTATTACAAAGCTACCTTAACCTTCACCTTGGGCACTGGATGCAAGTTCTGGGAAAACATTAAGGAGCTCTGTGGCAAAGCCCCAAATCTGCCACCTGACCAAATGCAAATTGATGGTAGCCTCTCCACCGACCCCTTCAGTATAGCCTCAGCCCTTAACTCCTCTTTCACTGATCTCTCCCATGTGCTGCCCCCAAATTTCTTCGATCCCCCGCCAGCCCGAATCACCCCATCCTCCCCTTGCTCTACCCTTCTACCTACGAGTCCTTACCCCAGAGGCAGCCAAGCCCTACCTAACCAAAGCCATTAGCCATTATCACTATAGTCATGATTCCCTGGACCTCAGACTTCTCCTCCTCACCCTCCTGGAAGTCCTGGCCCCACTCACCCACATTCTCAACTGCTCCCCTGTCAAGGGAAATTCCCTACCCAGTGGAAATTGGCCTACATCACACCCATCCATAAAAGTGGGGACCGCACATCCACAAACAACTACTGCCCCATCTCTATCCTACCTCCCCTCTCTAAGGCACTAGAACGCATAGTCACCGACCAACTTACTGACCACTTTAATAAATATAACCTTCTATCCAGACAGCAGCACAGTTTCCATAAGGGTCATAGTATCACCACTGCCCTCCTTGAATTTACCTCCCATGTCCACTCAGTTTTGGACCATGGCCACCTAACATGCGCCATCGTCGAGGACCTATCTAAGGTATTCAATACCGTAAACCATGCCCTTTTTCTGAGCACCCTGGCTTACACTGGCTTCTCCAATGATGCCATAAACTGGTTCTCCAGCTATCTCTCTGATAGAACACAGATCGTCAAGGTTGGCCCTGTCCTGTCCCCCTGCCTCCCTATCCACTCCGGTGTCACACAGGGCTCCATACTTGGCCCCCTACTTTTCAACCTATACCTCAACTCCCTCCCATCATCCTGCCCCAGCAATCTGCTCCTGTACGTGGATGATGCGGTCCTGTTCACCTCAGACCCGACACCCCTCAAATGCCACCAAACTCTCTAACTCTCTTTCTGTGAAATTGAAGACTAGCTCACCACCCAGCATCTTATAATTAACTACAATAAGACAAAAGTAATGATCTTCTCCCACCCCCAGAACCCACTCAAGAACCTCTACCCCCAATTTCTCACTGCTAATCAGACCTCCCCCCCAGAACAAGTAAGCAGCTTTAAATATCTAGGGATCACACTAGACCCTGCCCTCAACTTTAATCAACATATCCTGCACCTATCAATAGCCCTTAGCTCCAGACTAGGTGTACTCTACTGGTACAAACACTGCCTCACCCCTGAAGCATTACAACTTACCATAAACTCCTCGATCCTCTCCCTGCTAGATCACGGCATTCTAATCTACAGTGCCACACCATCCACAGCACTAAGCAGACTCCGACTTCTGCTTAACAAAGCCTGCCATCTCATCCTTGGGTGTGACCGTTTCACACACTCCTGCTCCCTCTACAGTACCACCAACTGGCTAAACTTAGAGAACAGAATCAGGTATCACACCTGCCTAATGACCAAAAAGATAATACTAGGCCTCACCCCCCCCGCCCTGGACCAAATTATCCTCACAACACCACCAGGCAAAACAACCTGTAGCTCGAGCAAACGGCTGCTATGGGTACTCCAAGGCCAGACTTCCCAATTCCAGTGAACTTTCAGTTACAGAGCCCCTTCCTGGACTAATGTGCTTCCCAGCCTAATAACTGAGGAAGCTAGGCTTAGTCCTTTCAAAAACAGACTAAGAAATCACCTACGGGCCACCAACCTTTGTGACTGTAGATGACCCACAACATCCCTGAGTCCTCCATGCCTATGGCCTCTACAAACCAACCTTTTCTGGACAAACAGCCAATCAGAATCCTCTCTGCTACCTTATAGCTGTGTGAATCACTAGTAAATCATGTTATCCTGGTAAGGTATTTCTCTCTCTGAACAAATGTGTAAACTATGTTAAAAAAAAAAAATAAGATAATGAATTGTACAGCAACCTGTGAAAATATTGTCCCTGTCTCTGTCCTATATATGATGTGGAACGTTTGTAAATGAGTCTTTGACTCAAAGGTCTTTCTGAATATCTTAATAAATAAATAAATAAAATAGCACCTGGGCATGTGCCTGCAGGTGCCAGTGCGTGCGTGTGTGTGCGTGTGTGTGTCTTTGTTGCTGTATAGTGCAGCGTGGTGTTGCGTGTGGCTGTGTGACATGGCCCCCCCACACCCCTGCCCTACGCCTGGGTGTGCATGCCCATGGTCTTACCCACACATGCCTGTGTGCCCTGCCACTGTGTCTGTTCTGTGCATGGGGTTTGTCCACCTACCTGCGTGTGCTATAGTGCTCCTATGTGATTGTGTTGCGATGCTAGTGAGCCATCCTCTGGAGCCAGAGATCCCTCTGCCCAGGGGGGCTGCCCACCACCCCCAGCCCATTGCCCATGTGGTCCCCACTGCTGTTCCCCTCATCGGCCTCGACAGCTATCCCACAGTCAATGGCCATGTTGTGCAGCATGCAGCATGCAGCAGGCCAGGAATAGGCCGCAGGCCTTCGAGGGGCTGTACTGTAGGGCACTGCTGGACCTGTCTAGGCAATGGGACTATGCCTTCAGCATCCAGAACACATGCTAAATGATGTTCCATGTGCTGGCATGTGCCTCATTGTACTGCTCCTCCACTGGGGATGATGGGTGCCGGTAGGGGGTGAGCAGCCAGGGCCTAAGTGGGTAGCCACTGTCACCTGTGTGGACAGAGATTCAGTTAGCATGGTGTCCTCTGTCACTGTGCCCCTTGCCCATCCCTGGTGCACCTGCCAGCACTCAGCCCTGCCCACCCCCTCCCATGCCCTGCTGTACCCATCAGCCCGTGGTCTTGTCATACTCACCCACTAGGTGACCTGTGGGGATGTCCCCACTCTCAAACCTGTGGCACAGTGCTGAGCTGTGCCAGATGTAGGTGTCAAGTGTGCCCTCAGGGTGTGTGGCACAGATATTGGTTATGCACCCCCTGGCATCACACACCACCTGGCAGTTGATACTGGGGTAGCCCTTTCTTTTGACATATGCTTCCCCCTCCAGGCCAGGTGGCATGCAGATGCCCACATGGGTGCAGTCGATGGCCCCTAGCATGCCAGTCATCTGTGCTACCCTGTGGAACTCCTGCATGGTTGATGTATGCTCTGCCTGTGTGCTGGGGAAGTGGATGTATTCCGCAGCTTGCGGCAGCAGGGCATTGAGGAATTGTGTGAGGAGTCGTGACATGGCCAAATGGGTTATGCCTGTGGTGACCCTATTGGTCTCTGGAAGGTGCCCGTGGTGAGCAGGCACATGACTGCTGTTACATTTGTCTCCACTGTGAGGTCGTGGCTCTGTCTAGTGGGTGCCTGTATCTCCTCACTGCACAGCTCACAGAACTGCTTCAGAATTACCAGGTTTAGGCGATACCGGGCCACGATCTCCATGTCAGCACTGGTCTCAAAGCTGATGTGAGCTGGTTCTGCCTGTTCAGGGCGTACCACCAATGAGCCCTTCCATGGCCACGTTGCTCTGCCTCCTGCCTCCTCACACCCGTCATTATGGCCTCCATCTGGAATACTGCACTGGCTATGGCCCCTGTTGTTCTGTCACCCCCGGGCATCCGGCTCCACTGGCCCACCCGACTCTGTTGGGCAGTGTCTGTCGCAAGCCCAAGTCCCCTCCGGCGCCACCTGCCCCTGGCTGGCTGTCGCATGTGGGCTCTGTCCCCAACCCGTGGGTGCCTGTGTCACTCCCTTCCAGCCTGTTGGCTTCTGCACACTCTCTTTCTCTCTCACTCACTCCCTCCGTCGGCCTCCCTACCTGTCACACTGTCTCTTGCTCTCTATTTCTGTCTCTCACTCTCTCAGCCTCTCTCTCTCCATCTCTCTCTCTCTCTCTCTCTCTCTGCAGGTCTGTCTGTCTCCCTCTGTCCTGCTCCCCTCTGGTGTAAGTGCAGTCCCCCTACTTGCTCCCTGTTTTTATAAGGCTTAAGTCTGCTCCATGCATCTAGCAGTTGCTCCACACTTGCGCCATTGGTCATGGGTTGAATATCACACTGTCTTGCATATTCATGGGTATGACCCCTGCTCTTGCACATGCATTCATTACTAGTGCACATTGGCGCATTGCTACTTGCGCTGTTCAGTGGCTCCCACTGAATATCACCCTGTGGCACAACTGCTTTGAATATCCAGGCCTGGGAAATTAGTCTTATTTTCTTTTCTTTTGAATGTCTGTATGTATAATATTATTTACAATGTTTATTTTCTTTCATTTAAGTCTGTTTCATAGTTATTAAACATGCTAATGTAACATGGATAGATAAGTCTTTTTTATGGGAACGTATTTGATTGGACACTTTGTTTTGTTTTTTTATTTATGTTTTATCTTTTGGAAATTATTTTAGTAAAATATCCCTACTCTTGTGAAAAGTGCCTTGGGTTCAATTTCTTCCATCTAGACACCCACCAATGCTGCACCAAAGAGGGGAAAGTGTGACCTATGTTTGATGCCTCATTCAAAGCATGGCACACCCAAGCAGTACAACATCCCCTTGTACTCTATTGGAATGCCAGGGTTTATGGCATGAGCCTAGTCTCTGTGGGGGTCTAGAACCTGCAGCCTTCTGCCTCAGCTGCCAGCATTTACAGCATGAACCCATCCAGGTATGGGACTAGAAGCCAAGATCTTCTGGCCCAGAGGCAGATGTGCTACCAACTAAGGCATGCTGACATAATTTAATACAGGTTAGTGCTAAAATCCTCTATTAAATTGATTTGAATGTTTTTAGTCAATTTAAAAGTTTTAAAATATGTTTTACATTTGTATATGTAAGAACAAATACATTTAATATCACAGAAGTCTATGGTTTCATTAACTGTGAAAAATGAGCAAGACAACTTAATGTTTTTGAGGTTAATGCCACAACAATGGTACAACGATGCATTTTCTGTAGTTAATGTGAAGTTCTTGTGATTTAGATGGGCTTTTGTCTGTTGAATAAAGTTGCAACCCATTAATTTTTTTGCTACTGTCAAAGGCTTGACTATCAGTACTGTAGCTACAGGCAGTGCTTGCACTATCATAACTCTGGACAGGGACCCTTAATTAAGATATTTTCCTTTTGATTGTCAGTAAATTATTGTTTATTACTGTGGCTTGTTTGTGTTCCCAGCCAAAGTTTAAACAGAATTTTGATAAGTATGACATCATGCATTTATCACCAGAAAGTTTTATAAATATTAAATATTTATTAACTAAGCTACAAAATACAGAAGATCTAGGAATGCACTAGAATTCACGTACATAAATTGCATTGTAGACAATAGATCATTTGACACTTCAAAGTACATCATTAGGTTCAGGCTGCAAACAAACATTTTTTTTTCAAGGCAACACCACAGTTTATCACTTGGCAGACATAATCAATAATGTAAGGCTATAATGTATACTCAAAGCATTATATTAAAAAAAGACTGCTCCCTACCCCAAAAGCTACTCCCAGTGCATGTATTTGAGTGAAAATATTATTAAGTAAACACTTAATTGTGTCATTTGTCATGAAACATCTTTATTTGCATTCTTGGCTGTGAAGCAGGGAGATATTAGTAGATTTCTGCTCTACGAGTCCAATTCTGGCTATGTCTGCCATAATACATGATCTTTTTGCTGACATCAGTTATCAGTTCAAATTCAGCCTTCCATTGTTTTTAGGAAAAGTTCATAATTCCAAGACCATTTTTTCTGTTTGTATTTCAAAGCTGTGTCTAAAAGCCACTTTCGTTCTGTAGCAACATCATGGATGTACTTCCAAGAGAATGGCTTGAACACCTTGTTTATCTTTGTCCAAGGCTAATAGCACCGTAAATGAGCATTTGTCCAGCTTGAAAGTGATAAGTCCAGGAAACTGTCCATTATTCATGAGGTGAATGCAAGCTTTTCTAGTTATCAATATTTTAGTACTTTTTCTAAAAGTTCAAGGGCTAGATTCACAAAAGGTTGCCCTATCGCAAATCCAGTTTGCACCGTGCAAACTGAGCTTGCTCCAGTGTGGTATTCAAAAAAGCCCAGTTTGCACCTGCAAACTGGATTTTTGACAGAGCAAAGGTTTGAGGGATCTGCAATGCAAATGAGGTGGAGGGGATATGCATAAGCATGCAGTCCTAGTCACAAAGTTTTTTCTCTATGCATGGGCCTATTGTGGTGGTCCCTTGCATGGAGAAAATATTGTCAACTTATACCTGGCTGTATTCTGCACAACCCTTGTTGCTGCCAGAAGTAATGCCGATCACTGTCCCAAGAACAGCAAAACAGAATTTTGCCCCGGTTGACCAGTGGTTCCTCCCCCCCTTCCCCATTGTCAATCACCATCCAGAGTTGAAAATAAATGTCCTTGGTAATCTATTGGTTCCTCCCCCTTCCTCATTATCTGATCACCATTCTGAGTTGAAAAGAAATGTCCCTGTTAGTCTAGTGGTCCCTCTTCCTTCCTCTGTTATCGGATTGCTATCCCGAGTTGAAAATAAATGTCCCTGGTAGTCTAGTGGTCCATTCCCTATAGTCCAATCACCATCCTGAGTTGAAAATAAATGTCATTGGTAGGCTAGTGGTCCATCCTCCCTCCTCCATTGTCCAATCACTGTCCTTAGTTGAAAAGAAATGTCCCTGGTAGTCTAGTGGTCCCTCCCCTCCCCTATTATCTGATCACCATCCTGAGTTGAAAATAAATGTCCCAGGTAGTCTAGTGGACCCTTCTCCTCCTCTGTTGTCTGATTGCCATCCTAAGTAGAAAATAAGTGTCCCTGGTACTCTAGTGGTCCCTCACCCCACTCCAGATCTCCAATCGCCATCTCTCAATAAACCAAAAAATTTCCCTGGTGATCTAGTAGTCCCTCCCCATCTCAATCGGTGGTCACCATGCTGACAGTACAAAATTAAAGTATAGTAGTCCCTGGTGGTAATTGTTCCCCACCCCCTGACTGCCAATCACTGGTCCAATAGTAAAAGAAAAGTAAAGTCTGCCCTTGCGGTAGTGGTCCCACCCATGATCCCCAATCACCAGTGAACTGTGAAGGAATGAGTACAGTATACACTATGCACTCTTTGGTTGACAGTGTCAACCAATGAGTGTGTTGTGTATGCTGTACTCTCTTATTAACAGTTCAGTTGGTGGCTGGTCATGGTGGTGGGAGGAGAACTGTGCCGGTCACCAGCTCAGGTCAGGTTGTGGAGAACAGGGTAGTGGTCCGTTACCTGCTGGGGGGGGCAGGGAGCCACTAGACACCAGTGAAAAGTTTTGCTTCCTTGAACAGGGGATCAGGGGGAGGAGTGCTAGATACCAGGAAAAATGTTTTTGGGATGGGGAGGGACCACTAGATCACTGGGAACATTATTTGGTTTATTGAGGGACCGAGATTGGATAATGGGGGGGGGGGAGAGACCACTAGACTACCAGGGAAATGTATTTTCTACTCAGGTAGGCAATCGGACAATGGGGAAGGGACCACTAAACTACCAGGGACATTTATTTTTAACTTGGAACAGTGATCAGACAATGGGGAAGTGGGGAGGAACCACTTGACTACTGGAAAATTTATTTTCAACTAAGGATAGTGCTCAGGAAATGGGGAAGGGACCTCTAGACCACCAGGAACATTTTTGGTTTAGTAAGGGATCGGTGATTGGGGAGGAGGGAGGGAACCAATACCACCAGGGACAACTATATTATTTTCTGTATTGTTGGCATGGTGATTGACAATCTGTACAGGGAAAGACCACAAGACTACCATAGACATTTTATTTTTTATTCAGGGATTTTCTGTTCAGGGATGGCAATCAGCATGGGGGGGTGCTCTAAACTCCATCACAGCCCATGTAAATGGGCCCATAATGGGCATGTAGATGGCCACATAGCGCCTTGCATGCCCAATGGGCTTATTTATATGACTGCTTTAGTGAATGGCAAATAGCGTAGCTGCACTATTCCTTGCAGGGCCATTTTCCTGACTGGCTGTGTGGGCAGTACTAGTGGGGTTATTGGAGGTTTCACTGGGTTAGTGCTGCTCCCTCATATCACTATTCATAGTCTAATAGCATGGTATGCTATACAACTATGAATAACAACTTTTCCAGCCCGCGCAACTGCAAACGCAGCGTAAACATTTGCACAGCAATTTGTGCTTCTTTGTAAATCTGGCCCCAAATCTCTTCACAGGAATTTTAAGCGTATTTTTACAGCAGCCATATTGACCTTTGAAATACTATAAATTAGATGTTTGTGGCATCTGACATTAGAAACATAGACTTTGACGGCAGATAAGGACCGCTAGGCCCATCTAGTCTGCCCATTTCCCTACCTACAGGATAGGCCGAAGATCCTAGTTAACCAACAGCCCAGATCTTCCTGCCCCCCACAAGAATTGCCTTATGTCTGTCCCATGCATTCTTGAATTCTCCCACAGTTTTAGACCCCACAACTTCCTCAGGAAGGCTGTTCCATGCATCCACTACCCTCTCTTGAAATAATACTTCCTCACATTGCCCTCTGAACCGCCTTCTCCTTCTATCTTTTAAATTGTGTCCCTTGTTCTTGTAAGTCTCTTTTCTGAAAGATGCTACCTCTTGGACTTTGTTGATTCTTTGAGGTACTTGAAAGTTTCTATCATGTCCCCCTCCTTCTTCTTTCCTCAAGGGTATACATATTAAGCTCCTTTAGTCTCTCCTCATACGGCTTCTCTTGCAGACCCTGCACCAATTTAGTTGCCCTCCTCTGGACTGCCTCGTTCCTGTCTATGTCCTTGCGGAGATGGGATCTCCAGAACTGGACACAGTATTCCAGATGGGGTCTCACCAACTGTCTGTACAGAGGGATAACAACTTCCTGTTTTCTGCTGCTGATGCCTCTCCCTATGCATCCCAGTATACCCCCGCCCTCCCTACTGCCTTCTCACATTGCTTAGCAACCTTAAGGTCATCTGATATGATTACCCCCAGGTCCCTTTCCGTTTTGTTGTTGTTACTACCTCCCACCCATTGTGTATTCTTCCCTGGGTTCTTGTTTCCCAGGTGCATTATTTTGCACTTTTTTGCATTGAATCCTAGCTGCCATACGTCTGACCATTTCTCCAACCTTGCCAAGTCCCTTTTCATCCTTTCCACGCCTCCTTGTGTATCAACCCTGTTGCAGATCTTTGTGTCATCTGCAAAAAGGCATACTTTTCCTTCCAGTCCCTCTGCAATGTCACTGATGAAGACATTAAAAAGGACTGGACCCAATACTGAACCCTGCGGTACCCCACTAGTAACCACCCTTTCTTCAGAGTGGACTCCATTTACAATTACCTTCTGTGTCCTGTTGTCCAGCCAATGTTTTACCCAGGCTACCACCCTGGAACCCACTCCCAGGCTGGTTAATTTGACTAATAATCTTTTGTGTGGGACTGTGTCAAATGCCTTGCTAAAGTCTAGGTAGGCCATGTCCACAGCCCCTCCCTGGTCTACTACTTTGGTCACCCAGTCAAAGAAATCTATTAGATTCGTCTGACATGACCTTCCCGCTGTGAACCCATGCTGCCTCCTGTGCTCCACTGACCTCTAGGTACTCAGCTATTCTTTCCTTTCTGCCCTTCTCCCAGCATCTGGTTTATTTCTAAGACACCTGTTTGTATGAGGTGGTTAACTTTCCCCTCCTCACACTGGCATACTTGTACATGCTAATCTGTTCTTCTGTAGCCTTAGCCCACAATACCCATTTTTGTAGAAATGGCTAGACAATTCCTTTGACATGTTTGTTCAGGTTTTCCTTAATCAGAATACATTTGTTAAGGCATAAGTAATAATAAAAATAAAATAATAAACCAAGTGTTAGCTCTGATTGAGTAATAATTATTAAATAGTTTGCATCTTAATCTAATTGCCATACTTCTCCTTCTTTGAAGTGAAAGTGTACCTAACAACTCACTTCCAGTTCAAAATTCAATTGAATATACTACCAATGAGTATATACATTGAAGTACCATACCTCACAATACAAGGAATAGAATATTCTAACATTCATATCAACATTTTGAAGTAGGATATAGTACTAAGTACATATGGAACTACAGAATCACATATAGGAGGCTAATAAGGCATTAAGTAAGAGTGCATATTGCACACATATGCTTGTTTCACAGTGACTATCTATGTTGTTTGAGTATATGTTTCATTTCTTTTCACTCAAACATTTCCAGAAATAAAAGTTTGTGAAAATCTTTCAGAGTATTAGTCCTTGATTTGGACATCAATCTTCAGATCCATGCAACGATCCTGAGGTAGAACTCTCATGATCTTCTTCTGAATCTTCATCTTTTATATTGAACTACAGAGGTTTGCATGCATAATAAGGTCTCTGTTGAAGTACAGCTTCACCAGCATCTTTCTTCTTAATGTCAGTTTGGTAGGCTACAGGGGACATTTTCTTTAATGCCATAAGGTCCATTCCAAGTCTATCTAAATTTCTGTTGTGTGGCCTTATTTCTGCTGTAATTAAAATAGAAGACCTTATCTTCAATCTGGTCTTCTTTGTGAGTTGCTTTTATGTCATAAGCAAGCAATAAGACACAACGGTGTGAGTTATGGCCTGATAAGAGCATGCCCCAAGTGCATTATAAGGCACAAGGCGGTTGTGCTGAGTGCCTTTAGCACCTGGGAAGTGTTTTTATCAGGCCATTACCCACACCTCAGAGTGTTTTATCTTGCATATAAAATGGGACCCCAAGTAACTATTTAAGAAAAAAAAAAAAAAGAATAAGAAACATGGCAAAATACTTTACAATTCTGTGGTTTTGTTTGTTTGTTTTGATTATTTAAACTGCAAAGTCCATGGGCCAAAGACCTGTTTTCATGGGCGACCAGTATACATACAAAAGATACATACAAATATGTTAAAGTACAACACAATTTAATATACAGACTTATATAAACAAACTTTCAATTCACAAATAGACAACACATTTACATTCACTTTCACCTAATAAATACCCTTTTAACTTCAGTCTAAAAGTCTGTAGAGAAATGTCTAAACATTCAAATATGGACTGGAGAGAGTTAAAAAAGAAATAAGGCAGAGTGTGTTGGCCTATAGTTGTTTTCATCCTTTTTATAGCAAAATAGTGTAGGATATATAGTCGAGTAGTAACAAGGCTAATATGTTTCTTGAATATGAAGGTTAATGAAGTAGGTACCTTATTTAAAGTTACTTTTTTGGCCAGGTGTCCCAACTGACATTATAATGGTAATCAAGAGGAAGTCAACCTGCTAGCCTTAACAGGCTACAGTGATTAGATCTTGCAGGCATCTGTGTGGAGAACCTGGCTAGTTGGTTTAATAAAACTCTGATCTTGGATAGTAACCCAGTCCCAGTAGGACAAATAAAAAGCAAGCCATAATCTATGACTGGTAAAAGGAAACTTTGTGCAAGGAGCTTCCTGGTTGATGAAACTAATAATGGATTCAATCAATGGTTTTAATAAGTGAAGTAGTAAAATAGTCCCCCTATTTATGTATTTTCTGTATTGTGTGATATCCAGTGAATGGCGCCCCCCACAAAAAACACTCACACAAACAGATACTGGTCATGTTGTCTTCTGCCTGTCCATACACTGTTAATCCACCACTGTCCTCTCTCTCTCCAGATACTGTTAATCCCCTATTCCCCCACTGCCACAGTGAGCTGCTGGTTTGAGAGAAAATACCATTGACTGAGCTGGCCGTTTTGCTGCCTGCTTGCAAAAGTGGATGGATGACAGTTTTGTTCCAAAGATTTACAGATCACAGTTGACTAAGCTGACTGCCGAAGAGTTACTTCTGGATTTCCAATGAGCTTTGGATATTGCATTCAGCACTATGGTCAGCTTTCCTAATGTGATTGATTTCGGTATGGTGTCTAGTTCATTATTTTTATGGAAAGGGGACGTGTGATAGCTTTTTAACATTTAGAGCCAACAGCTGAGTAAGCCAACCACTGCGGACTGACTTCTGGTTTTGCAGTCAGCTTTGGAGATTGCGGTCGGCTTTCTAACCTGAGATTTCTGAGTGATGTTGGGTGGTACAGTAAAATACACAGTTATGAGGCTTTCCCTGGCATAAGTAGTGCCAATTGGACAGTTACAGCCTTATAAGGACATGGCTGAAATGAGCTATCTGCCAGTCAGATTTATGGAAATTTTTTGACTATTTTACAATAGGCATTAGGACCTTGAACATATCTTTATATGTTTTCTTGTGGAAATGCAAAAAACTTTTTGAAGGTACTCCTTTAGATAAGCTACATATTCATATGTGGTAGCAGCACCAGCTAATTCTTCATTGCTTGTATACAAGTGGTGAATAGGTAGAGTAGTACCATTTGTCTACCAGTCATTTCAAAATGTGATATTCCTGTAGATTTACTAGGGTTTGCCCTTATTCCCATAACAAACAATGGTATGTTTTAGATCCCAAGCCTCTCCAGAAGTATTAACATACTTCTTTAGGATGCTCACTATAGTTTGGTTTGCATGTTTTACTTTTCCAGGGGATTCCAGATGGTGAGCCACATGCAGTTTTCATAGTACACAAGATTTTCCACATTATTCCATTGCCTTTGCTGGAAAATGAATCAGATTCTACTTTCAATGGTGAGCCCCACTACTCTGAACAGCTTTTTTTTTCCTTACTCAGGGTAAGGCAACATTTTACTGTATTTCTACCTTTTCTTTATTTGTATCAGAGACATTTTCAGTTTCAGTCACCATTACTTGGGTATTTCCTCTACATCAGTGGTTCTAGACAGTACTCAGTCATTCTTTTCAATGTTGCATACTGTACATACAGTTCCTCGATATCAAATGTCCAAATTGCTTGGAAGGTAACTACTACACTAGGAAAGGACCTAATGTTTTTCTGTTCTTCTTTCTTCCTTTGCAGGACATCTAGTATTTTACCAACAACAGGAATGACAAGTTCAAGATCATAGAATGATTACACAGTCATGGCTCCTAACCTCATGTGGGCTACAACTGCATTGGCTTCTGGTGTGGACTGAACACCAGAAGATGTGCAGTTCTGTTGGTCATATCCAAACAGGCTGTGGAATGGATCCTCAAACTCATTCCACAAAACTAGTGGTTTTCCTGAAATAATGCACAGCTTTCAGGCATTACCTGATCTTTCTGGATATTAATCCTAAGTGAAAGCTCTATACACCAGACATCAGAAATGGTGGCCATGAACTCATTCACTGGTTGCCATAACTGTAGGGTTGCCACCTGTTGGTTATAGACCAGCTAATTCATTTTTTACGGTTCTTGTCCAGTCATCCAGTTTTGCTTACATGTAGACCAGTTTTGGGGTCAGTTTGAGAGCTTGCATACTTTTAAAACTGATAGTATCAAATCATTTTCTGTTTTGGCTGCATGTCTGGGTTACAAAGAAGTGCTGATGTCATAAATACATTTGTTTGTAAAACCAGTCTATCTGGGAGGTAAGTATGGCCATTAAGATCATTAGCAGTAAATCAACCTAATATTTTTCATTCTAAATTTTAACTATGGCCTTTAACTGCTTGTGATAGGCAACTATTTTTATACCTTTATATGCCATCCTGTGTTCCTTTTTGTTTGTCCTATAATCTGATATGTTTCAGACCCATTTTTGTTAATTGTCTAATTTTCCTTGCCTTTGTCATTTTATGCATCCCTCTCATGAGTCCCCAGTAGCTACTGTTCTCATTTTTCATATTACCTGGACATTCCATGATATTAGTTACACCATTACGGGCCTTTCAGATGTATAGCATGGAATGGTGTGTCAATCCTGTGGAATATCTAAGACATATCAAAAGAAACAGCAGTAGTTACCATGGTAAACAGAACACAGTGTAAAATTGAGGGTAACACAATAAATATAGATGATTAATGTATCAAAACTGTGTTAAAGAATATCAGAATGCATGACTAACATGGAAAGGGAAAAGGGATGATGTTTAGTAGAGGTTAGAGCCATGAGCTGTGAACAAGTTTGAATATCCTGCAGACACAATCGTTATTCCCAAAGCCTCCACTTGCATACTGTGTGATCCTGAGCAAATCATTTAAACTTACTGTGCTGCCAGGTCATCCCTAAAATGGATCTTGTACCCAGTGGGCCTTTCCTTGTACCCAGTGGACTTTGATTACCAAAGAATAAAAATAAAAAAAATAAAAATAAAAAAAAATAACAATAAAAGTGATTTCCTTTCACTTTTAAATTCTATTCTGACATTACAAATAGCTTTGGAAGAGGAGCAATATACTCCTCAGTCATAAAAAGGGGTGGGGCTAGGTGCAGAGTTTGGGGTGTGGTTTTGCATCCGGTTTTCACCTCATGCAAAGGTGGCAACACTACATAGTTGAGAAATGATCTATGCTGGCCTCAAGGCCTACTGAGTTACTTTTGCTGGTACAGGTATCCGCTTAACCCCTACCAAAGAACATTATTGACCAGATCTACTATACACATACACCTAGTTGTACAAAGATATCCAACCTAGTGCACATGGGAAACTTTAGGTGTTTAACTGCCCATGTGTGGTGCAGTATAGTCTTTGCCCTCTTTGGATGTTTAAATCCAGACTCTTATGTTTTTGAGGCTATTTTTATTGTTTGAAAAGAGGAGGAGGAGCAGGAAGAAGAGGAGGAGGAGGAGGTGGGTGATTGACATTAATTTCTCATAGATCATAGAAACATAGAATGTGTTGGAAGAAAAGGACTGGTACATTCATCTAGTCTTCCCTTTTTTCCCTGCCTAAAACTACTCCCCCAACTCTATTTTGTCAGAGGCTACCTTCCCTCCTCTCGTACCTCTGTTTATTACACTGATGTGCCTATCCCATGCATATTTGACATTCTCCATTGTCTTCACCCCAACACCTCTACTGGTAGGCTATTCTAGACATCTACCACCATTTCTGTGAAAGAATGTTTGCTCACATCCCTCTTAACCCCTCCCCCAAGCTTCATGGCATGCCCCCTTATTCTATTGTTCCTCCTCTTTTTTAAGATACTTCCTTTCTGCACCTTTTTCACCCATATGAAGTACTTACAGGTCTCAGTCATGTCCTTTCTCACTTTCCTCTCCACTAGGGAATATATGCTGAGCTCCCACAGCCCCTCCTTATGTTGTTTCTCATACAACCTCTGCACCATTTTGTAATCCTCTTTTGGAATGCTTCTACCCTTTTGATATCCTTGTGGAGGTGCGGCCTCCAGAACTGGACACAGTACTCTGGTAGGGTCTCACAAGTGAGTGATACAGTGGCAAAATCACTTCCCTTCTCCTGGTAGAAAGATGCCCTTCCCTATGCACCCCAGCATCCTGCTCACCTTTCCTGCTTCCCTATTATTCAAGTTCAAGTTCACTCCCTAGCCCACCCCTCTAGTTTCCCCAGATCTCTTTGCATTATTTCAACCTGCTCCTAGGAATCCACTCTGCTGCAGATTTTTGTGTCATCTGCAAAGATACATACCTTCCCTTCCAGTTCCTCCTCGCTCCACTTGTACTTCTCAGGGTCCCCCTTGAAAATGGGCATATGATGCTCTAGGGTTCTTATACATAAATAAATTGATTAATTAATAAATAATATCAATTACGAAGATGTTGAAGAGGACAGGTCCCAGTAATAATCCCTGTGGCAGTCCACAGGTCATTCTCTCATCTTCTGTGTGACTGCCATCTACCACTATACTCTGTCTCTTATCTTTCAATCAGTCCAATATCCAGCACACCACCTTCTCCCCCACCCAAAGATTGCTAAGATACTTTATCAGCCTTCTATGTGGAACAGTATCAGTGGTCTTACTGAAGTTCAAATAGGCCACATCCACTTCCCTCCCTTGATCCATCTCCTTTGTTACCCCATCAAAGAAATGTATGAGATTTGTTTGGCATGACCACTCTCCTGTGAAGCCATGCTGCCAGTATTACAGCAGCACATGTGTTTACAGGTACTCTATCAGTCTTTCCTTCAGCAAGGACTCCATTAACCTCCCCGCCACTGATGGGAGACTCACTGGTATTTAATTACTGCTCTCCTCCTTGCTGCCACTCTTGTGCAGAGGGACCACATTGGCTCTCCTCTATTCCTCTGGAACCACCCCATATCCAAAGTGGTGCTAAATAGTGCTGCCAGAGGGGCAGCTAGCACTGTCTTTAAAGTAATCCTCTACTCCTTACCACTGTATGTACAGCAGTAACACGAGCCAGGAGCATGGGCGAGGGGTAGCTATCCCCAGCTATGTCAAAACAATCCCAAAATGACCCAGCACTCTAAGAAAAATGCTTGAGTAGGCAGACAGAAATTCCAAGATGTGTTTCTTTAGCAAAACATCAAGATGTGTTTATTTAATCCATCCAAGTACACAGTGAATACAGTATGAAAAAGTTAGCACCACTCCAACACCTCAGAGTTTCAACCAAAGTCTTCATCGGGGGTGGGCCACTTTGGTTGATGTGCTGAGGTGTTGAAGTGATGCTGGCTTTTTCATGCTGTATTCACTTCGTACTTGCAGATGGCAAAACAAGAGAATACAGGAGTTCAATGAGTGGCTAAGGGACTGGTGCACATCAGAGGGGTTCATTTGCATTGGAGGGTGGGGGACAAGTGTAAGGATAAAAGACTCTTTTTAAAGGACAGGCTACACCTCAGCAAGGAGGGGTCTAGAGAACTTAAAAAAATGTGGAAAAAAAATGAATGGGGCCCTACATTTATACTGATTAAGGGAGATTATGAGGCTTGATAGGGCATGGAGTTCAGCAAGGGGGGGGGGAGGGAAACTGCTGGCACTCCCCCACAAATGGAGGTAGGTAATGTAAGTAAGTAAAGTAAGTAAAAATATTTTATTCATACAAAATATATGAATTAGGATAATCTCAATTGAGCTATTGCTTATTTACAACAAAGTCCTAGGAAACAGAAGAGGGGATGAGGGCGAAAGATTTGGGGGGGCATGGGAGGGGAAAATAAGAGGAGATGATGGAAATTAAGAGTGAAATATTTGGAGGGCCAAGTGTGTGAATGCTCAAAGACTGAGCAACAAGACTGCAGACCTAAAGATCATCATTGCAGGGGAGGACCTGGATTTCTAGTCGCCATCACAGAGATCTGGTGCAATGAAGGCCATGACTTAGATATGGTAGTGCCAGGTTTTACTCTATTCAGAAGGGACAGGGTCAGAAGAAATGGGAGATGGGCAGATCTTTATGTAAGGGTCAGCATTAAGGCTATAAATACAAGGAGAAAAGGAGGGAGTGGAGGTACTATGGGTCACTCTGGAGAAAAGGAATAGGGCTGTTATCTGTGCAGGAATGATATAAGACCTCCAGCATTGACAGAAAAAGTGGATGGGGAAATGTAGGAAACAATCCAAAGGGAATTGAAAGGGTGGTTCATAAGAGAGAGTTGTTACTAACGGGAGACTTCAACCTACCTAATGTGGCTAGGAGACTCGCAGCATTGGCAAATTCAAAGAGCAGGGACACCATAGACTTTGTCGAGGGGGCATTCCCCAGGCAACGTGGTAATGGAACCAACTCATGTGAGGGAGCAGTACTGGACCTAGTGCTGGTGAATGAGGACAGTGTTGCTGATGTCACAGTGGGGGACCATCTGGGGACCAGTGACCATCGTACACTATGGAGTAGCATAAAATCAGGGTTTGCACTACACCGCACAAGGACAAAGGTCATGGACTTCAAGAGGGCCAATTTCAAGACAATGGGAGAATGCCTCAGGGGCACCCTAGCAGGGATATGAATGCTAAGTGGAGCTGAGGACCAGTAGACAAAAATTAAAGAGGGCATCAAAAGAACTATGAATCTTTGTGTCTGGCAGGTCTGCAAGGAGGAAAACAAGACCACTATGGTTCTCCAGAGAGCTAACAGAAACAGTAAGTGTGAAAAAACTAGCATTTAAAAAATACAAAAAGGCACTGAAAGAGGAGGATAGTTTAATTTACCAGGAGAAACAAAGGGAGGCAGGGAAGGCAGTGAGGAGAGAAAAAGCACAAAAAGAGGCGAATATTACCCAGTCAATAAAAAGGGATACAATCTTCTTTAGATAGATAACAAGGATCAAGGGCAAAAGAGGGATCTATGAGGAAGGGGACAAAGGGAAGGCAAACATATTGAATAGTTGCTTTTATTCAGTATTTACAGTAGAAGGAGTAGGTGATGGGCCAAAAGTAATGAACAGGGGCAGAATTGGTAGGGAGGTGGACACTAGTCCTTTCACAGAGGAGGAAGCTCTCAGAGTACTAGCAAAATCAAAAATGGCAAGGCAAAAGGGTCAGATGGGATTCACTCTAGGATACTGAAGGAGCTCAAAGAGGTGCTGGTGGCACCACAGGCAGTTATGTTCATCTTATTGCTGGATACAGATATGGGCCTGAGGGACAGGAGAAGGGCAGATGTGGTCCCACTTCACAAAAGTGATAATAGGGAAGAGACAGGAAATTATAGACCTGATAGCCTGACTTCAGTAGTGGACAAAGTTATGGAATGACTATTGAAGGAAAGGATAGTGGAATACCTTGAAACAAGTGGATTGCAGAATCAAAGGCCATATGGTTTCACAGCAGGGAGGTCTTGCCAGACAAACCTGATCAAGTTCTTTGAATGGGTTACCAGGAAAGTGGATAAGGGTGGAGTGGTAGAAGTGGCATACTTGGATTTCATGAAAGTCATTGACACCATTCCACATAGAAGACTGGTGAATAAGCTGGCCTGTCTAGGTGTGGGACAAAAAGTAGTAAACTGGGTAAGAAGTTGATTTAGTGACAGGAGTCAGAGGTCAGTGGTAATGGAGTCCACTCAGGAGAAGGCAGGGTGACAAGCAGGGTGACTCAGGGGTCAGTACTAGGCCCAGTCCTCTTCAATGTCTTTATCAGCAACATTGCAGAAGGGCTAGAAAGGGAAATGTGCCTGTTCACAGCTGACACAAAAATCTGCAACAGGGTGGACATACAGGGGTGGGGGAGGAAGGCTGGAGAAATGAGGAATGATTTACGGAAGTTAGAAGAATGGTCAAGTGTTTGGCAGCAGGGTTTCAGTGCTAAAAAGTGCAAAATCATGCACTTGGGGCACAGAAACCATGGGGCTACATACCAATTGGCTGGGGAGGTACTGGCAACCACCAAACAGGAAAGAGCCCTGGGGTGATCATTTTGGATGATCTGAAGGTAGCCAAGTACAGTGAAAAGGCAGTGGAAATGGCAAGTACAAAGCTGAGGTGCATAGAGAGGGGTATCACCAGTAGGAAGAAGGAGGTAGTGTTGCCCCTGAACAGGTCACTGGCAAGACCACACCTGGAGTACTGTGTCCAGTACTGGAGGCCCCACCTTGGGAGGACAGAGATAGAGAGGAAGTGGTACAGAGGCAGCAAACCAAAAAGATTCAAGCATGCATGGGACAGATGCAAAGGAACCTTGAAAGAAACTCAAGGGGTGGGGATGGCTGGAGATTGTACAAAGGCTGCAGTGGAACAGTGGGCAGGGAAAATGGGCAGACTGGATGGGCCAAAGGGGTCTTTATCTCTTGACAACTTCTATGTTTCTGTGTTACTTGGATGAATTAAATAAACATACCTTTATGTTTTACTAAGAAACAAAAGTCTTTGACTTTGTGTTTGCCTATCCATGCATTTAGAGTAGAGTGCTGGGTTATTTTTGGATTATTTCACTTGCTAAGTACCCTTGGGTGAATTCTGGCCAGCCTCATCGCCTTGTTTTCCCGAGTGGTTTCCAACCTCTGGTGGACTCTAATTTCCATAAATGGACTTGTGCCCACTCCTTCTCCTCCCAGTGTTTGTTAATGCATGATAGCCCATTCTCCACTTTCATTATGAAGACCAAGCAGAAGTATTTGTTTAAAATGTTGTCTCCCCCTCCTAGTCTCCTGATTCTCACTGTACCACCCCTTGCCTTCCTCTTTTTGAGCACATACCTGAAGAAAGTCTTATCTCCATTTTTGACTTCCTGGGCAATCTTTTTCTCAGGTTGTGCCTTTACTACCCCTTACCATACATCCTGCCTCCCTTTGATTCACTAGATATACTTCCTTGTCTGCCTACATGTGGGTTCATATGTATTTCCTAAAGGCTGTTTTTTAATCCTTTGCAGCCTTAGCCACCTCCTTCAAGAACCACAGTGTCCTCTTTCACCTCTTACCTTTAAAAATCTTGCTGGTGCCCTAGTTATTCCCTTGTTTAATCATTACCACTGTGCCTCCACTCCCCTGCTATCCCTACTTCAAGGTATTTCCGGAGGCAGTCTCCCATTTCTTTATAGTCTACTCTCCTGAAGTTCAGAACCCTCATCCTAGTGCAGTTTTTCTTCTGTTCAAATTGTATGCCAAACCACTCTGTACTATAATACCCACTGTGACATCTGCAATGCTGTACATCTTTGCAAGTACCAGATCCAGCACTGCCCCATCCCTAGTGGGATATGTAACCAGCTACCTGAGAAATAACCCATGTAAGGAGTCTAGGATGACCTTGCTCCTATTTGTAGCTGTGGCCTGGATGTTCCAGTCCTCATCTGGTGGACTGAAGTCACCCATAATTATTACTTCCACTCTGTTTGCCAGTTTGCCTATGTCCTCCCCCCAAATCATGCCCATCTCTCCCCCTGTGCTGTTGGCCTGCACACCACCCCTGCATGTATAAAGGCCCCTGACTCCATCTTCAGCCAACCAAAATAACCTCAAGCCCCTTTTTCTCTCCACTGATGCCTTGTGTTTCAATGGCCTTAATACCTTCCTTTACATATAAAACCACCCCCCCTTTCCTCCCTGCCCTATCCTTTCTAAATATGTTGTACACTGGTATAGCAATTTCCCAACTGTGGTTGTCAGTGCATCATGACTCTCTTATGGCCACCAATTCCAAGTCTGCTAGTGTAATTGTGTTTTCTGGGCTCCTTGCATTTGCGCACATGGCTCTCCACTCCCTTTGTTCCTTCCTTCCTGCCCATGCTTTGCCCTCCCTTCCTGAACCCATCCTTCACCCTGTTTTTTTCACTGATACTGTCCTTCCCCTTTTAATCCATCCTTTGTCCACCTTTCCTAGTAGTTTCCTCTGTCCTAGTTCCACCTCTCAACTCTCTCATCCCTTCCTTCCCTTTGTCCCTACTCCTCACTACCACTGGAGAATTAATTTCTCCAGGGCTATCCATCACAGGTACTCTAGTTCGCTGCCTCTCACATTTCTTCTGTCACCACCCTTGGCTAGTTTAAATGTCCACTGAAGTAGCATTTAAACCTTCCACCTAGGTCTGCCACCCCCCTGGATAGATGGCAGCCATTAAATCTGTACAATCCTCCATCCCTTCAGGAATGAACCAGTGCCTGAGTTTGCCAAATCCCTCCTCCCTACACCATTCCTTCAAAGAGTTGTTGAAGTACATAGTGGGTATGCCCTCTCTTTCCCCCAGCCTTGCACAAGTAGCACCTCAGTGAAGGTCATCATGCATGCCTCCTACTTTAGGCCCTTCCCCATCCTGCTGAACTATCCTGCACCACCCTGGCTGCATCCTCTGCCAGGTCATTTGTACCCTGATGGACAATTAGATGCAGCTCCCCTTCTCACCATGCCAACTGTTGATCCTAAGGATCCACTCCCCATTCCTCTGTGCAGAGATGGTAAGTAGGCACCTCACATCCCTCCTTCCCTCCCATAGTCTTCCTAAAACTATCCCCCTGATGATTGAGTCTCACACCAGAAGTTGCTTTCTCTTCCACTGGAGTCCTCTCCCTCCCAACTTGGGGCCTTTGCTCTGAAGGACCCCCAAATCCTTCCTTGCCACTACCATGGGTGCCTCATCCTGGTACTCACATCCTGCCAGAGTAGCAAAAGAGTTCTTTAGTGGCACAGACAGAGGAATGTGTTCCCTTACCCCTATTTCCACCCTCCCAGAGCCCACCACAGTTCAGCCAGCCCTCTTTACAGGCACCCTTTGAGGCAATGGCAGTTGACTTGGTGGCCCCTGGGTGGGAGAATAGGCCTCCTGAATTCTAGCCAACTTGGCCCAGAGTGTGGAGACCTCCATCCTCAGCCCAGAGAATTGCATGCAAATGGGGCAACACTTCAGTCTCTACAAGGTCTCCCTGAAGACTGTTGCTCTACAGCCTCTGCACTGCACCACTTCCGTCATTTCCAAATCTAATACATCTATTACCTTAAAAAGAATGTATACCCTTAACCTACCTAGGGTGTTTCTTGATTTCTCTTTTTGTTCTCATTACCCCCAGCTGTTATACCCTAGATAGGTACCAGTTTGCTTCCCCTTGAGCTTTTATGTACGTCTGCTTTCTTACTCCCTTTGTACCCTGACTCTAGATAGAGAGTTATTTGAGTTCCTCCGTTCTCCTTAATCACTTTGTATTATTACCTTAGTTAGGGAGTTGCAACAATTGACAGTTCTGACCTACAGTACCTTGAACCTCCACCCGCGAGTCCACTGCCTCCCTGCTTCCTCCTGCTGATGCCTGCAAATGCCTAAGATGCCAATCCTGTTCCACTCCTGTACTGTTCCACTCATGTGCTGGGACACAAACTTGTATGGAGACATGTAAGGAGTGTCTGATTTTATACAGCAGGTGGAAGATCCCCCCAGGCAGGACTTCCTGAGTTAGCTGGTGCCTCCAGTTGGTGGGCTAGTCTCCTGACCTAGTTTTCCCAACAATAACTGTTACAGTTTTAAAGGAAAGTTTCAAAGTGTCCCAAACAATGCCTACAAATCTTTGTTTTTCTCCCCACTGCCCTGTTACTTTCAGTATGAAGAGAAAAATTTGACTACTGTGATATAGTCTATGGTGCTGCCCCACAGTCCTCCCTAGTCAAACTGGATTCTCTCTATAATTTCTTCTGCTGTTTGGCTCTAGATGCCCCCTACCTCACCCATCGCTGCAACCTCTACCGGTCCCTAAATTTCCTCATGCTTCAAAATCATCGTATGCTACACAGTGCCAAATTCATCTCAAAATACTGGCTCAGTTCTCTCCCCTCCTACCTCTCCTCCTCACTTAGTACCCCCCTCCCAACCACTACTCACTGAGATCTGACAACCTACACACCTCCTCTATCCCCAGCAGATCTACATCCTTGGGCCAGAAAGCTTTTTCACACCATCTTCCAAAACTGTGGAATGCTCTCCCCCCGCAAATCCACCACTCCTCATCACTGAACTCCTTCACTCCAGCTCTATTCAACTATCTGATCCCTAACTGCTCTTGCTCTTGACCCCCTCCTTGACTACTGCTCTCCCCTCCCACACCCTCCTCTCTCTCCCCCTCCACCTATCACTCTTAATTACCTAGCACTAACTACTTGTGTCTTGCTACTCATGCTTCCCTTCCTTGTTGTACTGAATCATCATGAATCCCCCGTATGATTGCTCTGTATTACCTGTATGCATTGACTGTCATATATTTATGCTCCTGTCTCTGTACTGTAGTATGCTTTGTTTTTTGTATCATTCAAATATGCTGTAATTTCCCACTACCCCTTCCCCCAGGACACACTGTGAGATGAGCATTAAGTTGATCAGTGTACCCTTCCTGGTGAAACATTTCCATAAATAAATGAATAAATAAATAAATAAAAATATCAATTAATAGAAATATACCTTTACGGTAAAGCTTGGTGCTTATAGTCCTCTTTGTCAGCAAGTTTGTACTTCTATCCAGATCAAACCTTAGCCCTCTCTAAACTTTGCACATATGTGTTTGTTCATGTTCTCCATATTATATGAATTTGAAAGTCACCTTGGAGGACCTTTATGTGCTTTGTATCATCTAAGTTGTTGGTAAGTCTGTCAGGCTTTTAGGCATCAAAGTAACATCTGCTTTCAAGTCTAGTAAGGCTTTATATTCCAGATTTCCTTCCATCTTTATCTTAAACAAAAATCTGTCAGTAACCCTTTTGGAATCAACGTGCCTAGGTAGAACATGTGCTTCTTTAAAGAGCACCTTTCCTGGACTTTGTACAGTTGGCCCCTTAAATCACAGTAGCACCTTTACCTGCCTCGAAGTCCAATGCTGTAAAATCTACGTTTTGATTGCCTGTATTTCAGACAATTCTATTAGAGCCTTTCTGAGTCTATAAAGGAATTTGATTGCTCCACAGAGGGATCTTGGGAAGGTTTGTTTTGTTTCTTTTCTTGTGTCTTGTGATTCCCAAGGATTGTGAGTTTTGCACCTTCCATGGTCAAAGTATTCAAAGTGGTTACTTCTGACACTTCAACTCAGATAGGTTTGCTTTTCCTCTGTGGGACTGTTTTCACAGGTAGGGTAATAGCCCATAGTTTCTCAAGCACATTTACATGCCACTCTGCCACTTGGTCTTTATCATTGGCTAGCATAAGTTTGATGGTTTGGGGTGGTGCACCATAATATAACTCTTCAAAGGCTTTTCCATCAGTTTTGGTGTCCTCATCTACCTCAAACTATGCATCCTTAACCTCATGGTACAAGTCGCTGAGGCTTAGATCTGGTCTGCACCTCACTTGGCATGATGCCTCTTTGGCATTCCACTAACTAGGTATTTTGCAAACTTTCTTCCTTAACACCTTAAAGGAAAACTACACCCAAAACTTGAAAAAATATATGTTGTGCAGAGTGTTTTAATTTGTATGTGAAGTTTAAGTGTTTCCGTCCCTCTGACTAGTATAAGGAGTTTTTCCTAAATTAGCCTGCTAGCTTTAGGGTAGTTTTACGACCCCTGGAAATCTCCATATCAAATGGCTTTATTGCATTTCTTTGTCCTACAATGCACCTTGTTTCATGTGATGGTGATGTAGCAGAGCCCATAAATCCAGCAGAAAGCACTGCATTACAATCAGTTCACAACAATAGAGATGACTATATTTTAAAATCTGAAGAATTCTGCTTGGTGACCACCCTCATCCTAAAGGTTTTACTGTCCTGAAAAACTTTGCTGCTGGTAATTTTTGTGCAGCTTTAAAGCTTCCAAGATATTTAGTTTGTTTGGCATGTGTGCTGAATGTTGGTCTCTCTACATCACAGTCACATGAGACAAGATGCACTGGGGAACAAGAAATACAATATAGCTATCAGGTATGAAGATCCCCAGGGGTTGTAAAACTAGCATAAAGCTAGCAGGCTAATTTGGGAAAAACTCCTAATACCGGTCAGAGGGAAGGAAATACTAGAACTTCACATACAAATTAAAACACTCTGCACAACATATATTTTTTCAAGTTTTGGGTGTAGTTTTTCTTTAAGCACCCTTGTCCACTGAATCTGTTGCCAGTTTAAGTTGCTCAGTGTGCCTTATGTGTCTAGGGTCAAGGGAACATTCGAAGTCTTTCTGGTTCTCCTCATCATTCATGATGTTTAAGGTTTTAAAGCCACCTGGAAACCACAAACACACACACACACACACACACACTATATTATTGTGGTGTGGTAGCACCACTATAGTTAAGACTGTGTAGGCTGTTTAATGGTAACCCCCTAACTTTGCACTTTAGTTGTTTTAACCCTATTCAAAGGACGTGTACCAAATTTTGCATGTGTTGTCTCAAGGACAAGGGGCAGGATTCATGAAGTTAAATGGAACCAAGTCCCACTCTGCAACCCCAGTTGAGCGCCAAAATCGGCAAAGCTATGGAGTGGCTGATCCTCAGCTGCAGCAGTTGTGTAGGGTGCTACAGCAGGTCCCACTGCCCGAAGCAGCCTCTCGCATCTGCAGTGCTGTCCCTGGCAACAGCACCTGCAAGCTGCTGTATTCTGTGGAGTTGGTCATACTCCAGCTCTACCTTTGTGAATACCTGCAGCTTCTCAAGTGGAAACCCACTAGCGTTGAAGCTTTTCTGCAGCTGTGGGACCTTCCCCCACATTAGTGAATCCTGCCCAAGGTCTCTTTACATGTTGACTTTTGTACTGGTTGGATTTGAGGATTCAGAGATCCAGAGAGTGAAGAAAGTGATTTTTTTCTGTTTATTTGTCATTGCTTTGTACCTGACAGTCTCGAATTTTGGTCTAAAATGTTCAGGGTAAAAAGGGCATGGCCCAGAGTGATGCCTTTCATTGGTTTGGTGAAAAAATACCAAAACCATATCCAGATTTATAAGGATTTGAAATTTCACTTCTCAGCATGCTCAATATGTTCTCTTTGATATATTTTTTCATATGAAAAAAAATTGAATTTGGCCATATGAAAATATATTCTGTTTCATATGGGGGCAATCATGTTTTTATTGAAAAACATTTTTTTTCAAATGATGTCCATCTAATTTCTTATTGAAAAAAACATTTTTGGAAAACCATAAAAATCATATCATGCGGAGTCAGCAACACATGTATCTTGCTAACTGAGACCCTATTAGCTGGATTCTGCAGTTAGTCTTGGAAAAAATGACCCAAAATGCATTTTTAACATATGTTAAACATATTTACTGTGACACGATTTTCTTTATTTTTTGTATGGCCATACAAACCAGGAAAAGCACCATGCAAAACAAGATTACCTTCAAACAAAAAAAGAATTTGGACTTCAGGTTTTTTCCATTTTTTTTTTTTGCTCTAAAGGAATTCTGTTTCTTGGGGATTTATGTGATAAGGGCAATTACCTTATCGTGCAGACCACAAACCGCAAACAAACCAGTGTCCACTGTCAGAAGGGTGACCCACACAAAATCAACCACCGCAAACAGTAACGGTCATTCACTATTTTAATAAAATTAAAACAAAAAGCTTTTTTATGCGGGAGGGGCTTTGCCCCCTGCACCCCCTCAAATTAAATATAAGCAACACCAGGGTGGCACACTTAGAAATAATTGCATAACACAAAAAACAGCAATGAAAGTTAGCCCACAGCAGGGCCTGAACCCAGGTCCAACAGCTCCATAGGTAGTGGCTCTAGCCACTATGCCAAACAGCCCACTCAACAAGGATTGGCCACATACCTTCCTCTATCCTGTATAGCGGGTGTAGTTCACTGCTACACTAGCGATACAGGATATCGCAATCTTTTCCACCAGTCACTCTAAATGTAAGTGGTATTATTGAGTCTCTTATATTGAGCCACTCAATAACACTCACCCATATAGCGTGCTACTATTTATGGCAATGACACAATCTCATGAAAAAGGATTGCTTCTTATGAAAAAAGAATTTGGTCTTAGTTTTATTCACATTCATTTTTCCTATGAAGGACTTCTGTTTTATGAGAATGACACAATCTCATGAAAAATGACTCCTTCATACAAAAAAAAAAATAATTTTAATTTTGTTTTTCCACTTTTGAAATTTAACAAGTGAAAAAGTCATAAGTATCTGGAGTTAAGGATGTATGTATCAGAATAGTACAATTCTAGAACATGTGCCCCCTCCAAAACTTCAGAGGTCATATAAGAACATAACAATTAAAAAATAAAAATTGCAGCTGGCCTGGTGGTGTTGAGGGCTGAGGCGCTGGACGCCTTACCTCAAGCCATGCCAGTGACCCATGTTTGGGAACGAGCATGGGCCGTTGGGGTCAGCAGGGTGGAGAAGGATTGAGCATCCGTGGTACTGCTCTCCTTCTCTGGGGTGGGGGGATTTCAGTTGTCGGTGCTCCACTGGCCCCTAGCAGCTGCTGGGGGGCAGTACACCAATGCTGCAGTTAAGGGGAAGAGGTGGGGCTGATGCTTGGAGAGAACCAGTGCGGAAGTGTGTGTGCTCTCACCGCAGGCGTCATTGCATGCCCCACCTCCACACACACACAAGGGAGTAAAGCAGAAAATAGCCCTGGAAGAATGAAATTGTCCCCACAGTGCCAACCCCAAGAAGGCATCTCCATGGCATTGATCTGTTGGGGTGAGTTGAGTCACTCCCCACCACCCTACCATGAAGGATAGGTCATGGGTGCACAAGGGAGGGGGGTTGACCTTCAGATGTTGGCGTTGGGGTGACAATTGATGGCAGACCTGCAGCCGGAAGCTCCAGAAAGAAATACCATAAAAAAAAAAATTAAAATTGCTATAGGATAACACTGCATTTTTAACAAGCCATAACTCCATTAATCTTTGGAGTTAAGGGACATTCTATGTATCAAATGAAAGGTGGAAATGAGTACTACAAGACTCAGTTCCTACAAAACACCAACTGAAAACGTACATATAAAAGACATAAAAACTAAAAAATGAAAATTCCCATAGGACAACATTGAAACATTAAGAAGTCATACATCCATCAATAAGTTGAGTTAAGGGAGAATGTATATATAAAAAAAAACAGGTGACAATGAGAAGTATAACACTAACACATATTCCCACTAAATATTCATGGGATACTTGAGGTACCATAAAATTACCTCCAGTCTTCACCATGGTACTAAACACACAATGACAATCAAATCAACATCAAAAAAGGCACTAGAGGTGTACCTCATCCTGCACTACAACCATAGCAAACATCAGAGCAAACTAATAATAATTTACTGATTTATGGGTAAAAAAAACAAAAAGACACCATTTTTGCCCATATACAATCAGCAGCTATCAGTTAAGAGGAACATTTAATACATTTTTTCTTTGAAGTGATCGACATAAAAAAACATTACAACCAAACACATAAATTGCTTTTTTAGAGTCATGGGAGCACAGGGCCCAGAGGCCCCTTCACTTTCACAGCCAGATAGGTATTTGCATCAGTATTCCATGTACAAGGTGACCACGATTGAGCACTTCAAAAGGGTGACTCAATCACAGTGCTTTTGCACAGGGCTACCTGGCAGGAAGGCCAACCAGATAAGGGGTTTGGCGACTATAGCAACAGGATGTCACTATGTATACACACACATGGGGGGTGGGAAGGGACCACACTGTGTGATGGAGCAGAAAGGGAGGGAGGGTTTGTGGTGTGTAGTGTGGCTGTGAGCTGCCAAGCTGGCCATGTGGTGTGGTGGGTTGGTGGCAGGCTGGGGTTTGGAGGGTGCTGGGTTTGGTTCTGGGCATGTTCGGTTTTGCACCAGGTTGTTTTTTTTTTACTTTTGTACTCCCCTGGAGTTGAGAATCCTTTAGTATGGGGCTGTGGGGGGGGGGTGAGGGAGGCAGCCCCCTGCATAAAAAATGGAACACCTACATCTTGGGCATTGTCTTGATCTTCGCCATGAGTCTACATCACTGAAATTCATTTTCAGTGATGTAGATTCGCCCAAACAGTGACTGCTATTAAGCGGTTACCATTAACACATGGAACCATGTGCATCTATAAAGGAATGGAAGCTGGGCCTTGTGCTTCCCTACCCAGAAGGATGTATTCACACAGGCCCAGAAGGGTCCTGCATGAATGAGGATATGATTTTACTGTCTCGAGAAAGTAAGGTAATTCATGGCCAAAAACTGTATTACTACACCAATTAGGGTTCAGATTCAAGTGACAAAAGAAGGGATATGTGGTACTAGGGCTTCCAACCCTTACACCCCAAGAAGGAAAAGGAAAAAAGAATTGTGGTTTTCACTGTCCTGACTCCTGGACAATCAGGTGAGGGGTCTTCCTTGGATTCTCAGTCCTAACACTCATCCCATTCCATGACCAAATAAGATGAGATGTGATATGTTTTCTTCAGGCAGGCCTCCAGATTCTTGGCAACATCTGGGGAGACACAGTTCTATACATTTGAAGACTGTATCACAAAGAGGTGAGCTTTAGGGTTGAGAACCCCAAGGACAACCCCAACACTGATTTGCCAGGAATCAGGACAGCAATAACTGTAAAGTTTTTTTCCTTTTTTCTTCTTGGGGAGGGGGTGAGGAAACCTTAACACCACATCTCCCTACTTGTGTTGCTTTACCCTGATCCCTACCTGATGCATTAACACTTTTTTTTTTGCAAAGAATATCTATCTATCTATCTATCTATCTATCTATCTATCTATCTATCTATCTGTCTGTCTGTCTGTCTGTCTGTCTGTCTGTCTGTCTGTCTATCTATCTATATATCTATCTATCTAGCTAGCTAGCTAGCTATCTGTCTGTCTGTCTGTCTATCTGTCTTGCTGTGTCTATCTATCTGTCTATCTATCTCTTGGTCTGTCTATCTATCTATGTATCTATTTATCTATCTACCTGCCAATCTGTTCAGCAGACCAAGTTGCCCACCCCTTGTACTTCTTTCTTCCCCCTTATCTTCAGGTCACAAGCACCAGCCTTATAATGTTTAATTTTTGTAAGTACTATAAGCAGACTGGGTGCCTACTCCCAGTATCACTTTTCTTGCCCTCCTCTCCGCCAAATTGCCTGGTCTCCTTTTCTTTACTATACCAGTTGGTATCCTGGGTGCCCACTCACAGTGCCGCTGAAGATCATCCTGACACTGGGGAGCCCAGTCTCCAGTGTTTGTTTCCCCCTGCAATAAAGAAAACTGTAGTGTTGTTCATCTTTTCTGGGAGGGGGGTTACCCTGTAAAAACGAAATGGCCCATCAACAATCTGACAATCCAGCACCCCCACCCACCCAGCCATCCAACCCAACCTCCACTCAACAGCCACCACCCCACACACTCTCATCACCTGAACATGTCTCATGACATAAATCCGCTGTCTGATCAAAGACATGTCTTGCTGCTGGAACCTGTGACTGCAATCTCTATCTGTGTAGCTGTCTGTCTGTCTGTCTATCTATCTTTATTAAATTTCTGTTAAGCAACCTGGGGTACCCAATTCTGGCATTATATCTTTCTTTCCCCCTCCCCTCCATGTCACACTCCTCCGACAGTTAATTACTCACTGGATCCCACCGCCTCACACATACATGCGACCTCTATGCATAAACTGGATGGCTGCAACTCAACAATTGGATAAAGTACCTAACCTGCATCATGGTGAAGAAAATAACTATGGGCCTTGCACCCCCTGGAGTATGTGCACTCCTGCATCCTAGCAATAACCCCAACTCAACCAGGGGGTCTGAATCACAGCTCCTGCAGGTTCCACATTGTCGTACCTCACAAGGTAAAAGATTTTTGCTTACAGGGTGCCTAGCTGGCTAAATGGTCAAAACAGTTACATCTCCTCCACTCCTACCCTTGGCACATTTAAATCAAGGCTCTTCCTTTCTCTCTCACTCTCACTGCCTCTAGATCCTGTGACTGCTTCAATTAGCTGACCCCATGAATATTTCTCTAACCTTATGCAGTTCTCTCTCCTATTAGCACTTGGTTACCCCTTAGCACGCACTTTCCTATGTTATATCTATGACAATGCCTCTGGCTGAGCTCCTCCTCTATAGCTCTCCACCCCCTCTACTCTTCCTCTCTCTTGTCCTGTATTCTCTCTGCACCTCATCTGCTATCCCCTTGTAACCTAGCCTCTAAAACTTGTTTTGTTTCTCAGATGCTTTGTAACTCTGTTTAGCTTACACTGTTGTAAACTTGTCTTATACTGTATATTGCATTTGTAATCTGACTTACATGTCTTATGTTTTGAATTGTAACCTGATGTGGAACCTTTGCAAAAGAGCCCTGGCTCAAAGGTATTGTAATCTTAGACCTAATAAATAAATACATAAAAGTACTATAAGTGGACCAGGGTGCCCATCCATGGTACTGCTTCTCTTGTCCACCTTCCCTCCAGGTCACCCACTCCACTTTTCTTTAATATATGTGGTGGCATCAGAGTGCCCATCCCTGTGTCTGTTGAAGATTATCCTGACACTGGGGTGATCAATCCCCTGTGTCATTGCTCCACTACAATAAAGAAAAATGCCCCATTTTAATCTATTTAAGGTGAGTGTTTAACCTTAAAAAAAGAAAACGGTCCATCAGTGATCTGCCCTACAGCACCCTTCACCCACTCACTCCAACCTCCCTTTTAGCACCAACCACTCCCCACACATACACCCTCATTCACCTGAACATGTCCCATGACATACAGTCCTTTTCTAGTCAAAGACATCCCTTGCTAATGGAACCGGTGACTGCAATCTCTCAATCTATATACATGTCTGTCTGTCTGTCTGTCTATCTATCTATCTATCTATCTATCTATCTATCTATCTATCTCTCTCTGTTTTATTTCTGTTAAGCAGACTGAGGTGCCTAACTCCGGTATGGCTTTTTTCTCCCCCTTCCAGTCCAGGTTACCTGCTCCCCTTTTCCATGTTTAATTTCTATAAGTACTATAAGGAGATGGGGTGCCCACCTTGGTACTGCTTTAATTCCCACCCTCCCCTACAGGTCACCCAGTCCTCTTTTCTTTCATATATCTGTCGGCACCATGGTGCCAACCACAGTGCCACTGAATATCATCTTGACACTGGGGTGCCCAATCCCCATGTATCAGCATACCCCAACATTAAAAAAATCCCCTGAAAATCTTTTTTTGAACTGGGAAAAAAATGAAATAATTCATTGGCAGTCTGACCCCCAGCACTCCCTGTCACCAAACTGAACCCCCCACTCAGCATGCACCACACAACCCCCCATCACACACACCCTCACTCACATGAACATGCCCCACAATGTAGTTCCACTCTCTAATTGAAGTCATGTTTTGCTGATGGAACCTGCAACAACTGTCAGATGAGAAAATCAGGTAAGTCTGGTTTAATGTATTTCAATGGGGTTTTTAGTTTTATTTGTAACTTTGTCTTTTTTTTAAGATTTCTACACCAAACATTCAACATGGTCTTTTTGAGACCCCACCTCAGGACCAATGGTGGTGAAATTATTCAAATATGACCCAAAAAGTTGATTTTTGATGTTGCTGAGCAAAATCACCTTTCAGGTGAGATTTGAAAACTTTCTCCACCCTTGTTCATGAGTTGGTGTCATAAGAAGGCCATGTTAAAAATTTGGGATAACAATATTAAAAAATAGCAAAGTTATGAGTGTACATTCAAAGTGTTTCAATGCACACTCACAACATTGGTAATTTTCAATATTTTGACCCCGAATTTTTAACATTACCATTTTTTCACAGCATGTCATGAACGTGACAACTATAAATTTTAAAATCCTGACCAAAATGTGTTTTCACAGCTGTGTTGTGAAATTATGTTTGGCTGAGATTTGAAAATGTTCACGTATCGGGTTCATGAGGTGGGTTGATAAAAGGTTATGTTAAAAATGTGGGGTCAAAATATTAAAAAATAATGAAGTTATGAAGATACATTGACACTTTTCTATGCACGTTCATGGCTTTGATACTTTTTAACAACTGTTGCTGTACATAAGTGCAGGATCAGCAGAGCCCTGTACTTAAGTAGGTGGACTGACTCTTTCATTGGCACTGGCCCAATGGCCCTGTGCGTCTCCCTCTGTTCACTCATGTCTCAAAGGGTATTGTGTGAATGAGGATATGATTTCATAATCTCAAAAACATTTTTGGCATCAGCCACATGGAAGCTGTAACTGAACCTGCAATTGCATGCTTAAGGTGATGATGTGACCATGAATTTGGATGGATAAATAAAAGAAACAGTGATCATCTTACTCCACGTGCAACTGTGACTTATTTGGTGGGTGCGCCTTATTTTTTACTAAGACTGTTCAATTTTTTTGGAGCACCACCTATAACCGGTGCTCATTATTTTTGGTTTCTGGATTTTTCTTAGTTTATATAAAAGTCTGTTCAAGGTAGGAACAGATTGTTTTTATTTTTTTTTCTCTTAAGTTTTGACACCTAGATTGTAGATGATCTGTGTATTGCTTCCTAGTTGCTAACTCATCCTATAATCTTTGTTGAGTTTTGCTAAATTGGTCAAAAATGACAGCATATGGTCATTGAATATAGCTCCCCGGAGCAAAGGGACTATCCTGTCTGGAACATGCTATCCTCCTTTGCCTTTGGGTGTATTTCCCAGCAGGGGTTGCAGTACTACAATGTATATGCACTTCGTACAGCACTAACACAGCCCCATATTTATACAGGCCACACGTGCTGGAAGGACATGCTCCCTTTATGAATATGGCTTTGATGGTTGTGTGCTATGTTGTGTGCAGTGTTATGTTTTACATGGCGGAAATGGAATCTTTGGAATATTAGGGCCTATATTTATTGCTGACCTCAAGGTTTATAATTTCCTGTAAAAAACAATTTGAGGAAGGGCAAACTTAGAACTGTGGGCCTACCTATTATTAAGTCCTCACACAAAATTGCCTGGGATATTATGCATGAGTTCTTTGTAACAACTCTGGGCTACACACCAGCCACCTAGCCACCATTGATTAAGCATTTAATCTCCACAGCAACCTCAGTGTCCAGATTAAAAGTCACTTTAGATGAAGTTACTGTTCAAAGTTAACAACTATCAGTTCTCCATTTCACCTTGGAAACCAATTGTGAGACTGTTGTAAAAAAAAAAACAAAGTTAAAAGGTGATTTAACGTTCCTTAATGCCAAGTTATACATATACCTTGATGTATGCACACAGATCTCAGCAAGGTACAGGGGTTTTTCACAAGTTTATTCTGAGGTTCAGGAAGTTGGAAGAAAATTTGTTTCTCCTATACCCAAGCAAAGCGTGGCTAAATTGTGACTCTCAGAGATATCTGTTTTTGATCCAGACCAAGTGGCCAAGTTTCTCTGGAAGAGCAAAGCCACAAAAACAGATGTTGAATCATCCTCAGGTGAAAGTGTTGACTCTGGCATTGACATTGAAACTATGTGTGCACATGCCTGTAGCAATCTGAGTGACTGTCATCACTCCTGTGGATGTACAGCCAGATTTACAGTGAGTAAGAGGCTTGGGAATGACTGCCAAATCAAATATAAGTTGACTTTCTATCAATGAAAATTCACTCATTCCCTGTGGACTAAAATGTACATTTCTATAATTGAAAATGAAATTAAGTAGCTTTCTGGCATAGCTCTTTGTTTTATGTTAATCTCTGTCTCCACATTTTATCAAAGGAGTTTCCTCTGAATTATGTGTATACTACATATATCTAAAATAACTTTGTTTTTCATGACTTTGGTTTATATGACTGGTGTATATATATATATACTGATGTTGGTTTATTTTGCTAGTGGTAGGCGGCCACTTCGGTCGGCGTGATGGCATGTGATAGCATGCTTTCTGCATGACTATCCCCGGCGGCTCTGGAAGAGGAAGCAGGGGAGGGAGGAGGAGGAGAAGGAGGAGGTGGTTGCGGCGGTGGTCAGAAGGGGGGACGAGTTTGGCATGCCCGACGGTGGCTTCCTCTGGATTACACACGCTGCAAGTTGTTAAGCCATGTGGTGGTGCTGCTGCTACTGCTGTCGAGACGCTTGTATCACCAGCAGCCGAGCTCTGCTTCTGCTAAGGGCTGGCCAGGTGGTGATATAGGAGCCAAGCAGAGCTTGACAGCCTTACTCATATGTCTGCAGGAATATGAAAAAGAGAACACACTTGGCTAATCACAGGAACCTGAAAAACCACAGCCGGCCCTGCCTCGAGCACCAGAGACCGTAAAATCAAAGACCACCAATGATAGGGCAGCCACCAACATAACTGAGAAGGAACCAGGAGGCCAGAAGAGAAAGCCAGAAAGGTACAAGAAGCCGCAAGCCAATCAGAAAGCGACCGCCAGCTATGCCTTGCCTCTGATTGGTGCGCCTTCCCCATTGACTTTTGCTTTACTTGCACCACCAAAACTGGTCAGGATTACTGCTCTTTAAATGTAAAATTCTCTAAAGAGGAGCTGTTTTTACTTTTATTATTGTACATTTTTGTGAAATGCCTTCTTGCTTGATGATTCTGTGATTACAGTCTTTTGGTGAGACTTGTGTTGGGCTAGACGCTCAGGCGCCTAACCCCCACCCAGCCTTTGTTGTGTAAATCTTCTTTTTAGCACCTCTTGCAGATTGCTGCAATTCAGTGCTTTTCCTGACTGCCTTCTCCTCTGTCCCCTCCTTTCCAGCCGGCCCTGCCCTCGAGCACCCAGAGACCGTAGGGGCTCAGAGCCGCCAGCGGGTGGGCTGCCACCGCATAGGCGAGAAGGGAACCAGGAGGCCAGGAGAGACAGCCAGAAAGGTACGGGAAAGCCGCAAAATTTTTGCCCACCCCCCCCGGGTGTTTCTTTTATACACACTTCCCCGCTGAATCTCTTATCCCCGCCCATAGCTAATCTCCTAGCCAATTCCCGAGCTCATTTCTTCACATCACCTTTATTATCTTTAACCCCTACCTACCCTCCACCATGCTACTATTCCTCCTATTGCTGTTTTGCCTCTCACCTTCCTCGGCTCCAGAAGAGGAAACTGAAGCAGCCCATGCCATGGTGATTAGGGTGGCTACTCGGGCTTGTCCCCCCTCTCCTGTCCCCAGTGGATGCCCCTCAATTCCCCAAGTATATACTGCCGCTTCTGCACTGTAACCCTTGGGGTATCCCACAAAAAGGCTCACAACCAGTTCGGTACTCCATAAGCCCCCTGCTCCATTATTGGCACTATAATGACCCCCTTTGCCTGTCCATTAAGCTGGTACTTTATGACAAAATCTATAACCACACAGCAGGATCATCGCCCCTCTATACATTGGATCCCAAGCAAGAAGAGAAAGTCCTCTGACTACTCCCTATTCCTATCACTTGGTGCCCTCATCAAACTAATCTTCTTTCTGCTGATCTGTGTTGGCACTGTTGAAATCAACCCTGGACCTACAGAAAGCTCTATCTCCCCAGCTGACTTAGCCTCCATAAATGGCCTGAGTTTTCTTCACATCAACGCCTGCAGCCTCCTAAAAAAGTTCCCATTAATACAGGCCTGGGTTGCACACACCTTACCTGACTTTCTGGTTATCTCTGAAACATGGCTCAAATCTGCAACAAAAGACAGTGAAATAAATCTTCCCAACTACCAGCTCTTTAGATCTGACTGTCCATCCAGGGGCTGTGGGTAGCCATCTATGTCAAAGCAAACATCTCTGCATCCTGCCTCAATATTACATCACAGCCAAAGGAATTCGAATGTTATCAATTAAAATAACCCTTCCCAACATATCATCTTTTCAACTGATTGGCTCTACAGGCCCCTCTGCAGGCCTCAAACTCCTATCCCACCTAGGATCTATACTTAATCTAGGCCCTGAAGACACCATCATTTTAGGTGACCTGAATTTAAATTGGCTAGCCAATGCATCTGCACCCTGGTAACCTTCTGTGACACTTATGGATTCACTCAATTAATCAAAGAACCAACAAGGATTAATCCAAAGAATAATCTCAACAGCACACTCCTGGACATCATGTTGGTAAAAAGCCTCATCTGTATTCTCATGCTGGAGTGCTATTCAGTGACATAAGTGATCACTGTCCCATAGCTGGCATAAGATCAACAATCAAGCCACCCAACCCTGCAATATTTCTCCCAAGAAGGTCAAAAAAGAACTTTAATATTTCAGGATATCTCCATGATTTGTGCCACACCACACGTTGGCAAGAATTCTATCTCACAGCTTCGATAGAGACAGCTCTTCAGGTTTTAAGTATATTATCATAAGTGCCCTCAATATACATGCACCCTCACCAGTGTCAGAACCAAACTCAAATCTTGTTGCTGGTTCTCTGCTGACCTTAAATCGCACTGCTTGCCAGAGATAAACTCTGGAAAAGGGACAGAAAGACCAAGGATCCAATGACTGGCTTCAATTCAGAAAAGCCAGAAACTCCTGCACAAAACAAGTGAGAAATGCCAGGCTGCCTTCTACACAGCTGAATTGGATGCCTCCTATCACAACCCTTCCAGGTTCTGGGGTACCATAAAGGGGATCTAGGTCAAGCTTCTACCCCTGTCTTACCACCCAAAGTGCACCTAAATAGTGTTGAAATCACTGACAAGCAAGAAATCTTAAATCCCTTCAACGATCATTTCACTACAGCTGGCCTAGCTTTCGATTCCTCACCTGCAAACCTAATGAGGTCATCACTAAACTTACATTCTACTAAGGGACAAAAGGCTGCTTCCACATTCTCCTTCAAATCAATACTCTTAAAAGAAGTAGAAGACCTACTATTCCAACTAGATACAACTAAAAGCGCAGGTGCAGACTCCCTGGATCCCTACTTTCTAAAAGTAGCATTGCATGCCTTAGCTGCCCCCCTCACTCACCTCTTCAATCTGTCCCTAGCCACTGGTTCTATCCCCTCAATTTGGAAGACAGCTCAAGTGTTTCCACTACTTAAGGCAGGTGATCCCATGGACCTCAACAACTATAGGCCTATTTCCATCTTATCAGTACTGTCCAAAATGCTTGAAAAGTTAGTGAACTTTCAGTTAAGTGCCTACCTTGATACCAATAATCTCCTTAACCCAGCTCAATCTGGGTTTATATCTATGCACAGCACCATCTCTGCCTTATCAAAAGTTACAAATGACTGGCAGACTGCCTTAGACAAAAAGAATAACACCTGTGCTGTGTTCCTGGATCTAAGCAAAGCCTTTGACACTGTGGACCATGAACTACTAATCTCCTCTCTGAACTCCATAGGCCTTGACTCACTCTCTCTTAAATGGTTCAGATGCTATCTCTCTGGAAGAATACAACTGGTAAAAAATGAAGGTGACCTATCTACCTCTAAACCACTCCTAAGAGGTGTACCACAAGGTTCCATCCTGGGCCCCATCCTCTTTGCCATTTACATCAACAATATTGACTCCAATCTCTTACAATCTAATATTCACCTCTTTGCAGATGATACTGTACTATATGTCAGTAATCCCTCACCATCAAAAGCCTGTGAGTTTTTACAGTCTGAGTTCTCCCTCATACAGCACAACTTACTAGAAAAGAAATTACTACTAAATGCCAAGAAAACGAAAGCTATGTTCTTTGCCACCAAGAGCTGCTCTTCCACTGTCCCATCATTCACCCTCCCACAATTATCTACCATCCTTGGTAAAAATCTGGAATATGTGGATAAATTCAAATATCTTGGAGTCTGGATTGACAATAAACTTGACTATGCTAGCCACATTGAAGAGCTCCTGAAAAAGCTTAGACAAAGACTTGGCCTATTTTATAGGATCAAACACTACCTGACCAGAGATTCCAAACAAAGGCTAATCCTGGCATCATTCCTATCCCTCATTGACTACGCTGACTTCCTTTATGGTCACTGTTCCCTCTCCCATTTAAATAAATTAGACACCTTGTATCATAGAGCTATTAGATTCATTACAGATCTTCCCTCCAGCACCATCATTGCTCTCTCTACAATGCAGTCAGTTGGACATCCCTACAACATAGAAGAAACAAAAATGCTGCTGTCTGGATCTACAAAGCTCTGACAAACAAACTCCTTCCTACATCTCAGATTGTTTCAACTGATCACATCCAGGCCTTACACCCTGAGGATCAATAAACTCATCATGCTGAAGATTCCTATCACCTGCACCCGGTATGGAAGGGCTACAATCAGCTATTCCCTAGCACTTATCTGGAATTTCTTCAAAAGACCTTGAAATTGGATACCCTCATTCCTTTAACATCCTTCAAAAACTGTACACTAGTCTTTTCCCAGAATCATGCAACTGCTTCCATAAGGCCTAGTCCTCTCACACCCCCTCCTTCCCCTACCCCTTTTTATACTACTCCCTATTTCTTTATTGTTCTTCTAGCTTGTTCTCCAACCTACTTCGTACAAAAATACCCCCCCCAAGTCCCATTACCCTAGCTTTATCCCTACAATATTGTTTGTTTCTTTCCTTTTAATATGATCTAGGTCCAATGTCATTTTGCCTTGTATATATGTAAATATTTGTATATCTGTCTCATTCATAAATCTTTGTATTTGTGTTCATTCAGTACCATGTTTTTGTGTAAAATTTGTAACCTTATATTGTTATGACCACTCAGGTACATCTTGTAAATGAGCTGTGCTCAATGATGTTCGCCTGAATAAATAAAGATGTTGATTGATTGATTGATTGATATATATATATAATTTTTCACTGCTAAAATATTAACCTTCCATGGAGGGCAATTTCCAAGTAAATACTTTCTTATCACTTACAATTTTGTATTAGTTGCCTGTTAAAAAGGTCTGGAAAATGAGTCTTTTTTGAGTTGTAAGGCACTGCATGTAACTATGTGAAATTTCTTTGGAAATGCAACACTAACCATATTGATTTTTGACTTTCTCTGTATACAAGTACATTTCGAAATTTTGATTAGAGATATTATAACTTATATGTACCATGTCTAGCTATTAAATGTTTGTTGAAAGATTTTTTTGGTAAATACTTTGGCTTGCTCCCTATGAATCTATCAGGACTTGACTATACACTGATGTATTTTTCCTTAAATGATTAAATAATGCTCCAGAATAATGCCTTTTTTTCTATCTATACAGTGTGGACATTAAGGAAGTGTATACAGTTATGCTGAAAACTTCTTAAATGAAAAAAATTACTTACTGTGGTTTTTGCTGTACCTCCATGACACTGACAATATTACATAAAAACATAGAATTTGATTGCAGATAAAGACCACTTGGCCTATCCAGTCAGCCCATTTCTCCCTACCTACACTATTTGTGCTTATCCCATGCATTCTTGAACCCCACCACTGCTTTTGCCTGTACCACCTCAGCTATTTCAGGTATCAACCACTCTTTCTATGATGAAGTACATCCCTACATCTCTTCAGAATCTACCCCCTCCAACTTTATAGCATGTCCCCTTGCTCCTGAGCACCTTTTCTTCTCAAAAATACTCCCCTCCTGTACCTTATCTACCCCTGTGTGTTATTTATAGGTCTCTGTCATATCTCCCGTCTCCCTCCTCCGTTCTAGAGTGTACATATTGAGATCCTTTCATCTCTCCTCCTAGGGCTTTTGATGCAGACCCTGAACTATTTCTGTTGCCCTCCTCTGGACCACCTCCACTTTGTCTATGTCATTCCAGAGATGTGGTCTCCAGAACTGGACACAATACTCTAGGTGTGGTCTTAACAGCGATCCATACAGAGGCAACATCACCTCCATCTTTCTGTTGGTGATAACCCGAGTATCCCACTTGTCCTTCCTACTGCCTTGCTGCACTACTTGACCACCTTTAGGACATCTGATATGATTACCCCCAGGCTTCTTTCCTGCTTGCTGATCATCAGTACCACTCCACACATTTTGTATTCTAACCCTGGGTTTCTGTGCCCTAAGTGCATTATTTTGCACTTTTTCATACTGAAACCCAGCTGCCATACCCTTGATCACTCTTCCAGGTTTCTTCACTCTCTGCTCATCCGTTCTGCTCCCTCCAGAGTCTCCACCATATTGCAGATTTTGATGTCATCCACAAAGAGACAGACCTTCTCTTCCAGATCCTCTGCAATATCACTTATAAAGACTTTAAAGAGGACTGGTCCCAGCCCTGATCCCTGAGGCACCCCACCAGTCACCCTCACTTCCTTGGAGTGAACTCCATTTACCATCACCCTTTGTCATCTGTCCCCTAACCAATTTCTTATCCAGTTTACCACCTTTTGGACCCACTTCTACACTACCCAGCTGGCTTACTAATCTCAAGTGTTGAACGGTGTTGAATGCCTTACTGAAATCTATGTAGTGTATGTCCACCGCTCCACCCTGATCTAGTTCCTTGGTCACCCAGTCAAAGATGTCTATCACATTGTTTGACATGCCCTCCCCCTTGTCACACCTTGCTGCCTTGGGACTTGTAACCCACTAGATTCAAGATATTCCACAATTCTTTCCTTCAACAGTGATTCCATTAACTTCCCTACTCCCGATGTCAGGCTCACTGGTACCACTTGCCACATTAATCCTTACTGTGGAACTTGTTGCACTTATGCCTGTTGCTTCCCATCTTTGTCCCTACCTCTCTGATTTGCTGCTACCTTGACCTACTGTCTTACCTCTGTGATTACCCAGCTTGTGCCATACCTACCTTTTTATTTCCACTACCCCTTTACTACCTACCAAATTCTTACTACCCCTTTACTACCTACCAAATTCTTCCTCCACTGCTTTACTCAGCCTTATTGTCCTATCAGCTTGTTATCCTGTGCTAAGTAATTTCTGTCAGCATTATTAATTCACTTAATTTTGTTGATCACTTTGTTAAAATATACAGTCCACTGTTATAATGCAATTGTCTTGCAAAGATGTTTACATTGCTTTTATTTCTACATTGCATAGTCTTGTTATTGTGCTTTCTTAATTCTTCACTTATCAACTGTATTTTGTATTTGAACTTATTGTACATTCTCAGCCATTACTCAAGGTGTTGATTTTTCATCACTTGTATTTCCGTGTTTATTTTAACTTCTCTGTGATATAGCCTTTTGCTCTGTAATTTCCTAATAATGTCTCCCTGCATCTTAATTTCTGTCCATAATTATGTTGTCTAATACTTTGCATGCTCATTTGTCATGCCTGAAAATAGGCATATTAATGTCCAGTGCACTTACCCTGTTACCAAAAACAAATAAATAAAATAAATAAATAATTGCCTCCCTCCTCTCTGCTACCACTTTGGTGTAGTGGGACAACATCTGCCCTCATCCAGTTCTCCAGAACCTCTCCTGTGTCCAGTGAGCTGTTAAACAAAACTGTCAGAGGTGCAGCACCAGTACTTTTCTGAGCTCCTTCAATACTTCTGGATGCCCCATCTGGCCCCATTGCTTTGTCTACCTTCAGATTAGACAGTCTTTTCAGGAATCTCTCATCCAAAAAAGGACTAGTGTCCACCTCCTCCCTTCCAAAGCTGTTGTTACTTTTTTGTGACAACTTCCCTTCTCCTTCCTCTGTGAACACTGAACAAAAGTATTTGTTCAGGTTGTCTGTCTTTTCCTGGTCCCACTCTACATAGCCCCCCTTCCATTTTTAACCTTATAATCCCACCCCATGTCTTCCTTTTTTCAGTTACATATCTGAAAAATGTTATGTTCCCTTTTGTGATTTCCTGTGTTCTCTCTTCAGCTTGTTCCTTTGCACATCTCACTGCTTCCCTCTGTTCCCTCCAATACATCTTCCTTTCCTTCTCCCTCTGAATCTCCTTATTCTTTCTGAATGCTACCCTTTTATCTTTTACCTTTTTGGTCACTTCTTTCAAGAACTGTAGCAGTCTCTTTTTCCTCTTGCTTTTGCTCACTTGTTTGATGCAGCAGTTTGTTGTCTTAACTATGCTCCCTTTTATCTTCACCAACTATTACTTCACCCCACTCTGGTAGCCCACCCCTGCTAGGTCATCCCTGAGACATTCACCCATCTTTTTAAAATTTGCCCTCATGAAGTCCAGGACCCTCACCCTTGTGTGGTTCAGTTCTGCAGCCATCCTTATAATGAATCACACCATATGGTAATCATTGGTCCCCAAGTGGCCTCCCACCTTGACACCTTTAACACTGTCCCTGTTAGTGAGTACCAGGTCCAGTACTGCACCATCACAAGGCTTCTTGCTGAAGCTGCTGCTGGCAGGCTCCAATCCACATCTGGCAGCTTGAAGTCCCCCATCAGCAGCACCTCTCCCTTTTCTGCCATCATTTCTCAAACTGGCTCCATTCATTACAAAATAATGAATCAAGAAACATAAGTAACAAATTAAAATAAATTTAATGCGGGCAATAAATTACCAATAACACTATTTGTCCATCCACAGAAAGAGTTTTTTTGTTTCTTTTTCATACAGTATTAATATTTTTTAAAGTGCTTTATAACAATTAAACTAAAATCAGATTTGCTGCCAGCTAGCAGAGAAAGTTGCAGTCAACTGACTACATGACATCAGACTGGAGAACTATGGCCCTTTGTGTGACTGGCAAGTCATTTCATTGGTCTCCAACTCACAGCTGGTGGGGTTAAAAGTCTTACTAACTTGAGGATGTAATTGTGTTAGAGATCATATTGAGTTGTTTGGTAAATACAATGTAAAAATGTTAATTTTATCAAGAGGATTTGCAGTGGTGTCATGCAACAGAGTAGTCCTTCTGCTGCCACTGTGGCTAGTAGTGATGAGCCAGATTGTGGTGCAAGTGACAGCGTGAGTCTTTGGAGGCTTGCCTTCAGGAAGAGTAAGAGCAAGAATTCTAGTGGATGTTATTTGATGAACATATGAATAACCAAATGCATAGGTAAAGCTGATCTGTAGTAAGCAGAGCTTGAGGTAGGCTGAGAATTCAAGATTGTCTGGATATGGCCTTGAATAATGTGATTTGGTAATATCCTTAGAGAAGTCCTGTTTCCATGAAATTAGGTCCTGCTGAAGCTCAATTGAAGTGAAGCACTAAGGCAATTAGGGCCACACACTACTTACTTTTACTTAGAACTGGCACAGAGTTTTGTTAATTTACTTTGTTAGATTTCAACATTTCAGGCATTATTGATTTTGGTCTCAGTTGATCTTAAATAACATTTTACCTACTTTAATGACTTTTCAGTATCAGAGCTGAATACTTTTGACAGAGTGCAGTTTTTCTTTTTTTTTTTTTCTTTTGCTAGAATCTGAAGATTGTCTGAATATAACCATGATGTGGTGATACACTATTCTTTGTTGTACTGAAACATCTTTCAGAAGTGTCTGATGTTAGAGGGTATCTGAGAAAAAAGCTGCTTTAGCTAGTGGAGGCCAAAGTGTCTTGTATCTAACCGAGGTCCCATCTGCCTGGATTGGTGGTAGTTCAGGTGGATGTTAAAGATCCCATGGCACTTATTGAAAAGAGTAGGAGAATTTCCCCAGTGTACTGGCCAAATTTCCCTCATTCACTAAAAATACCACCAACAGCTTAATCTGGTTCAAGGTCAGTTGGCATTCATCTGTATCCCTCTCCCCCGGGTCGTGACTGAAAATAGGCAGGATTTGTCTAGTGCACTTACCCAGTCAACAAAAACTAAATAAATAAATAAAAATGATTGGACTGCATTAGTATCTCTAATAGAGAGTGGCTCTGTTGCTGTAGATAAGTACGTACTCTGACAATATGTCCAAGTCTTACTCCAACATGTCCATGTGACACTAGTGTTCAGTATCTAAAAGCATCCAGATGTCTTTGGTTTTCTCAGGACATATTCCAGCTAAAACAGCAATAAAAAACAAGGGGGCATGATATGCAGATAGTAGGGGGAGGTTCAGAGGAAACAGAAAATTCTACTTCACAGAGAGGGTGGCAGATAACTGCAGCATGCTCCCAGAGGAGGAGGAGGTGGTGGGGTTAAGAACTGTGGGAGGTGGGGGTAAGAACTGTGGGAGGATTCAAGAGAGTGTGGGATAGACACAAGGTTCTTCTAGATCCTGGGTGGGTGATAGGAAATAGCAAAGTCCTAACAACTAGCTAGGCATACTGGGAAGAATGGGTGGGCCTGGCTGTCCCTTTCTGCCATCAAATTTTATGTTTCTATGTAACATCACTCTCCAAGTCTCCAGTGTCATCCTGCTGACAACTACCACTGGCACCATGTAAAGAATGGCGCATGCAAGTTTCTATTTGATGTAGGCTATGTGTCCAGGGGTAATGAGCACATCTTTGTATCTGAGATCCAGTAGAGTTGCATGCCAAGCCAATTCCACAGTTTAATGCTGTCAAATCTGTTGGCAAGTTGTGAAGAAACCACTCTTTCACCTCTTTAATGATTATTTAATTCTGCTGCCATTGAGTTGATTCATTCTGAACTTGTGGGGTCATCTCCTCTTCCCCCTCCATTATTATGGCCATTGTCTGCACTGCCGTCTGTGCTAATATGGATACCATCATCACCAGACTTGCATCATTTTGATCCTAAAGAAAGTTTACACATATCACAGATCACAAATCACAGAAGGAGCATGACAGGGAACTGTATCAATTAAAGCAGAAAGAAGTGGGGAAGGCTGTTAGAAAAGCAAAGGCTCAAACCAAGGAAAAGATAGCCAGCTCAGTTAAGAAGGGGGATAAAACCTTGTATATGTACATTAGGGAGGATAGAAAGGTTAAGGGAGGGATAGTGAAGATTAATAAAGGAGAGGGGAGGTGGGCAGAGGGAGACAGTGAAAACGTAGAGATACAGAATGAATACTTTTGCTCATTATTCACCAAAGAAGAAGAGGAGGAGTTACCTAAACAAAACAATAGAAGCACTCTGGGTAGTGGGGTTGACACCAGTCCATTTGCAGAAAAAAAGAGTCCTGAAAGAACTCCTAAAACTCAAGGTGGACAAAGCAATGGGGCCTGATGGGATTAACCCTAGAATCCTAAAAGAACTAAGGGAGGACCGAGTGACAGCACTGACCACACTTTTTAACAAATCATGGGAGAATGGGGTGGTACTTGAGGACTGGAGGAGGGCAGATGTGATTCCCCTTCACAAAAGTGGGAGCAAGGCAGAAGCAGGAAACTACAGACTTGTTAGTTTGACTTCAGTGGTGGGGAAAATGATGGAATCACTTCCGAAAGAAAGCATTGTTGAGTACCTAGAGGCCATTGGGACACAGGACCCAAAGCAGCATGGATTCACAGCAGGAAGGTCATGTCCGATGAATCTAATTGATTTCTTTGACTGGGAGACCAAAGTAATAGACCAGGGAGGGGCTGTGGATATGGCCTATCTAGACTTTAGCAAGGCATTTGACACAGTCCCGCACAAAAGATTAATAATCAAGTTAGCCATCCTGGGAGTGGGTCCCAGAGTGGTAGCCTGGGTAACAAACTGGCTGCACAACAGGACACAGAAGGTAATAGTGAATGGAACATTTTGAAGAAAGGGGGTTACTAGTAGAGTACCGCAGGGGCTCAGTACTGGGTCAGTCCTCTTTAACATTTTATAGGTGACATGGCAGAGGGTCTGGAAGGAAAGCTATGCCTCTTTGCAGATGACACAAAGATCTGTAACAGAGTTGATACACAAGGGGGGGTAGAAAGGATGAGAAGGGACTTGGCAAGGTTGGAGGAATGGTCAGACATATGGCAACTTAGATTCAGTGCAAAGAAGTGCAAAGTAATGCACCTGGGAAATAAAAATCCAGGAGAAGAGTACACAATAGCACGGGAGGTACTAACAACAACAATAACGGAAAGAGACCTGGGGGTAGTCATATCAGATGACCTAAGGGTGGGTAAGCAATGTGAGAAGTTGGTAAGGAGAGCCAGGGGGATACTGAGATGCATAGGGAGGGGCATCAGAAGTAGAAAAAGGGAAGTGGTTATCCTTCTGTACAGACAGTTGGTGAGACCCCATCTAGAGTACTGCTTGTAGTTTTGGAGACCCCATCTATGGAAGGACATAGACAAGATGGAAGCAGTCCAGAGGAGGGCAACAAAAATGGTGCAGGGTCTACATCAGAAACCATATGGAGAGAGACTGAGAGAGCTTAATATGTATACCCTTGATGAAAGGAGGGACGGGGGGTCATGATAGAAACTTTTAAGTACCTCGGGGGAGTCAACAAAGTCCAGGAGAGTAGCATCTTTCAGAAAAAGAGATGTGTAAGAACAAGGGAGCACAATTTAAAGATAGAGGGGGATGGCTCAGGGGTAATGTGAGGAAATTTTTTTTCATGGTGGAGAGTGGTGGATGCATGGAACCGCCTTCCTGGAGAGGTTGTAGGGTCTAAAACAGTGGGGTAATTTGAACATGCTTGGGACAGACATAAGGCAATTATAGTGGGGGGGTTGCAGGAAGTAGGCTATTGGTTAACTAGAATCTACAGCTTATCCAGTAGGTAGGGAAATGGGCAGACTGGGTGGACCAAGTGGTCCTTATCTGCCATCACAGTTTATGTTTCTATAACTGCACATGTGGTATTTACGTAGACTCAACATAGGAAAGACCATGCTAAGGACTGCTATTTTGCACTGCAATTTTTGATAGCCTGTTTATATTCACTAAAAGTACCACCAACAGCTTAATCTGGTTCAAGGTGAGTTGGCATTCATCTGTATCCCCCGCCCACCAGGTCATGCCTGAAAATAGGCAGGATTTGTCTAGTGCACTTACCCGGTCAACAAAAACTAAATAAGTGAATAAATATGGTCACAAAAGCAGGAAGAACTTTTGCAGAACACACCACTGAACCCATAACATACAATCCCATCAGACATATCCTCTAATTCCATAGCCCTTAGCAAAGGTTTTTCTTTACAGGATTCTTCATCATATCAAGGACGGCATTTCACCTTGTGTAAAGGTCTTTAATGAGTCATTGCTGAAGAACACTGAACTGTCTTCCAGGTACTCTCCGGCAGCAGAGTCATTGCAGTGTTAGCACACCACAAGTTGGTTAGTTTCATTCTATCCAGGAGAGTGTCAGTACACTGCACTGTGGTTTTACCACAGTCAAGATATAGGTTGAGATTATAGGTTGGCAAATGTACCAACATTTGTTTTGTTAAATAATTTGCAAAGTTTGCAAAATCTGAGAAGTGTGAACTTTGCACTTTGCAAAAGTACAGATTTTAGGCAAAGTGGGCAAAATTCACTGGCGACATGACTGAAATTCATCTGATGAGTGGCCACTTTGCGCAGTTTATGGAGAATATTTGTGAATTTTGGTGAAGTGGAAAGTACTGATAGCAGTAGAAACTTTGTGAAACTATGCAAAACACTGCAAAGGGAAATTTTGTTCACTTTGTGTCAGCTTTGCTGGCAAAGTTTAACTTTGTTCTTTTTTAGTTGTGATGCAGGCAGTAGTGTGAGAGTACCACACAGAACAGAGAAGCCCCAGGCTAATTTGCGTACCCCAACTTATTTCTGGTCAAACAAAAGTCACAATGCCGACAGGTGAAATTTCATCTGTCAGACATTGGCTGTTTAGTTTTAAGGGGGCTTCACCTCTGCACCCCTGCCCCGATCTCTAAAGATCGAACTCTGAGTCAGACTTGACTCAGGGGGGGGGGCGTATCATGGGGAAATGGCAAAATTTCTTAAACTGGACCATTAGAGTGACAATTTTGAATTTTGTCAAAATTGTCCCCATAATGTCTTTCACTGTCTAAATGTCACTGTTTCAACATGATACGACACCCAGTGAGTTATGTGATTTATACAGAACATGGGTGAGTAGGTGGCAGATTAGTGCAGACATGTAATAACTCAGGCAGTGTGATTCATTTAGCAGCAATATGAGAATCACTGCTTGGGGTGCATAAACTGGGCCTGGCTATGACAGTTTGTGGAGGTTGGCAACTAGGCTTCCTTCTGAAGCATACCTTTGGGATGTATCATGGGCCATTGCAGCTGCCAAGGCGAATTAATTGAGTGAACCATCATATCTCATCACTTTACATCCCTGCCTGTCCCTGCTTCTGCATCGTCTGATCTGACTGGTGATTCAGAATGAACACAGATATTAAAAGATGCCATGTCCATGCATTTGAATGATTAGCCAGAACACTGATTCACAGAGTTTGAGTAGACTAACCTAGACTGATATTTGTGCCACCACTGATTCCAAGATACTTTCAGTGGATTTGTGGTGTTAACAATGAAATATTTTCACACTTCAGATTTCTACTGCATTTTAGGCACAGTGGCTGTTGCAGTAGAAAGGACTGCTTGGCCCATCTAGACTGTGCAGATGTTTCCTGCCTATTCTGTCTCCACAAACCCTAACTGATCTCCAGTGACCCTTCTTCCTACCTGTTTATTTACTAGTACTCTTTATGCCTGTCCCATTCATGCTTGAAAGCCCCCATTTCACCCCTCTTTCTTTTCTGGCAGAATGTTCCAGGTGTTCACCACTCTTTCAGTGTTTTTCATCACATCCCTCCTGAGTTTTCCCCTCAAGTTTCATTGCTTGCCCTCTTATTCTGGTGTACTTCTTCATTTGAAACAGATTCCCCTTCTGTAGTCTGTTCACCCCCATAGGGTACTGGTTGATCTCTATCTTGTACACCCCCTCCTCTCTGCTAGGGTATACATTTTGAGATCTTTGAGATTCAAGAATGCATGGGACAGACATAAGGCAATTCTTGTGGGGGGTAGGAAGAAATAAGCTGTTGGTTAACTAGAATCTGCGGCCTATCCTGTAGGTAGGGAAATGGGAAGACTAGATGGGCCAAGCGGTCCTTATCTGCCGTCAAAGTATATGTTTCTATTTTTCTATCAGCATCTTCTTGTAGGGTTTCTTCTGCAACTCCAGCACCATTTTAATTGCCCTACTCTGGACTTCCTCCACCCTGTCTAAGTCCTTTCTGAGATGCAAGCTCCTGAAATGGTCACAGTATTCCAGGTGTCTCACCAACAATCTATGCAGTTTCCATACATGTGACCATTCTTCAAGTTTTCTGAGGTCCCTGCTCATGCTCTCCACCCCCTCCTGAATATTTACTCTATTACAGATTTTGGTGTTATCTGCAAAAAGGTATACCTTTCCTTCCAGATCTTCAGCAAGGTCTCTTACGAAGACACTCAAGATGACTGGTCCCAATACTTAGCCCAGTAGCACCCTGCTGGTCATTTTCCCCTTATTAGAATGAGTGCTGTTTACCACCACCCTCTGTCACCTATCCATTAATCAGTTTTTACCCAGTTTACCACTTTGGATCCTATCACTTGGCTGTACAATTTCTTTATCAATCTCCTATGTGGTAGAGTGTTATAGACCTTGCTGAAGTACAACTAGGCAATATTCACTGCCCTGCCTTGATATATTTCCCTGGTCAACAAGTCAAAGAACTTGATTGGATTCCTCTGTCATGGCCTTACCCCATGAATTTATTCTGTCTTTGATCTTGCAACTCACTGCATTGGATTCAAGGTATTCCACTAGCCTTTTTTTTTTTTTTACAGGGTTTCAATTAATTTCTCCACTACTGATGTCAGTCTGACTAGTCTATTTGCGAGATTCCTCCATGCTGCCACTCGTATGGAGCAGGACTACATTAACTCTCCCTCAGACCTGGGGGACCACTCTGTTTTCCAGTGATATGTTGAATAATGTCATCAGTGGTGCAGCAAGCTCCTCAAAGAGTTCCCTTAAAACCTTTGGGTTTATCACTGCTGGCCCCATTGCCTTGTCAGGTTTACAAGTCCCTCAGAACTCTTTCCTCTGTAAATGGACTTGTGTTTCCCCCCCCGTGTCCATGCTGCTTCTTGTTGGTCCATCTCCTTCTTCTTACATTGTGAAGACTAAGCAGGAGTACCTGTTCAGGATTTCAGCTTTTTCCTAATCCTCCTCTGCACAGTCACCATCTGCCCTCTTTGTCTTCACTATCCCTTCCTTTGCCTTCTTCTTCTTGTTTGTGTACCTAAAGAAAGTCTTGTCTCCTTCTGACATCCCTTTAGCTATCTTTTCCTCTGTTTGTGCCTTTGCTTGCCTCACTGCCCTCCCTGCTTCCCTCTGTTTTACCTGGTATACATTACTAGCCTACTCCCTTTGTGTTTCTTTGTACCTCTTGAATGACACCCTTCATTCCTTCACTTTCATGGCCACCTCCCCTGAGTACCATAGTTGCCTTTTTATGTTGATTGCGCACATGAGCAAGAAACATATTGTAACAGCTTTCTCCAAGCAGGTTGTGGGGTGTGGCACTGTTGTGCCAGTGCCCCCACAGCCTTTAAAGGAAGCGGCCTGCTTCCCCAATGCCGTGGCACACTACTGCTGACACTAGTTCAGCCAGCGTATTACCTAACCTTTGTAAAAATGTAGCCGCCTGCAATCAGGGGCCACCTCGTCATTGCAGCATCATCCCTACAATGAAGAAGCAACCCCTCATTGCAGGGCTGTTGCTGACTGGGAGCACAGTCCCTGTCAGCATGTCTCCCCCCCCAATTTGTTGTGTGCTGAGAGGGGTGCCCAATCTCCCTTTGCTTATGTTCACCCCCCCGCTTCTGTCTTTGCCGATGGGGGTGCCCAATCCCCATCGGCATATCACTCCCATTTCTTGTGTGCCAATGGGGGTGCCCAATCCCTGTCAGCATGATGAGGACCCCCTTTTGTTGTGTGCTGACAGGGGTGCCCAATACCCCGTCGGCTGCAGCTGCCCCCCTAATGAGTGCATGAGACAGGGGGAGTGAGCGACCTCATCAGAGCTCTGTCAGGACTGCTGCAGATTTCTTTGTAGGCAGAAAAAGCTCCCAACACAGGCAGGAACCCAGTACAAAAGGGCAGGCTGTGGCAGCAGGAGACACAGAACGAGTGAGTGAGTGAGGAAGGAGGAGAGAGTGACCTCAACAGTTGTCTGCTACTGCAGATTTCTTTGTGGGTAGAAAAAAGCAGCAATGCATGCAGGGTCCAAGTAAAAATGGCAGCCTGCAGCAGTGGAAGAAACAGAACGAGTGAGTGAGACAAGGGGAGTGAACGAGCGCAACGGAGCTCTATTGTGACTGCTGCAGATTTCTTTGTGGGTAGAAGAAGGCGCAATGCAGGCAGGAGCCCAGTACAAAAGGAAAGTCTGCAGCACCAGCAGAAATGGCATGAGCGAGTGAGAGAGGGGGAGTGGGCAAGCTCAAAGAAGCTGTGTCAGGATTGCTGCAGATCTATTTGCGGGCAGAAAAGGAAGCAATCTAGACATGGGCCACTACAAAACGACAGCCTGCAGCAGCGGGAGAAACAGAACGACCACGTGAGAGGGGGAGTGAACGAGCTCAACAGAGCTCTATTGTAACTGCTGCAGATTTCTTTGTGGGCAGAAGAAGATGGCAATGCAGGCTGAAGCCCAGTACTAAAGGGCAGCCTGCAGCACTGGCAGAAACAGAACAAGCGAGTGAGAGAGGAGGAGTGTGCGAGCTCTACAGCACTCTATCGGGGCAGCTGCAGATTTCTTTGTGGCTAGAAAAAGGTGCCAACAGAGGCAGGAGCTCAGTACAAAAGGACAGCCTGCAGCACCAGGACAAACAGAACAAGCGAGTGACACAGGGGAAGTCAGCAACCTCAACGGAGCTCTGTCGGGACAGCTGTGGATTTCCTTCTGGGTAGAAGAAGGTACAAATGCAGGCAGGAGCCCAGTACAAAATGGCAGCCTGCAGTGCTGGCAGAAACAGAATGAGCGAGTGAGAAAGGGGGAGTGAGTGAGCTCAATGGACCTCTGTTAGAACTGCTTCAGATTTCTTTGTGGGCAGAAAAAGGCACCAACAGAGTCAGAAGTCCCATACAAAAGGGAAGCCTGCAGCACCAGGAGAAACAGAATGAGTGAGTGAGACAAGGGGCGTCACCGATCTCAACAGAGCTGTATCATGCCTGCTGTGGATTGCTTTGTGGGCAGAAAAAGGAGGCACTGCAGGGAGGAGCCCAGTACAAAAGGCTAGCCAGCAGCTTAAGCAGAAACGGAATGAGCAACTGGGAAAGGGGGAGTGAGTGAGCTTAACGGAGCTGTGTCACAACTGCTGCAGATTTCTTTGTGGGCACAAAGCCGCCAATGCAGGCAGGAGCCCAGTACAAACTGGAAGGCTGCAGCAGTGGGAGACACAGAATGAGTAAGTGAGGGAGGGGGAATGAATGAGCTCAACGGGGCTCTGTTGGGACTGCTGTGGATTTCTTTGTGGATAGAGAAAGGCAGCAGTGCACGAGGGGGCCCAGTACAAAATGGCAGCCTGCAGAAATGGGATAAACAGAATGAGCGAGTGGGAGAGGGGGGAGTGAGAGAGCTCAAAGGAGCTCTATAGTGACTGCTTCAGATTTGTTTGTCTGCAGAAAAAGATGGCAACGCAGGCAGGATCCCCATTCAAAGGGGCAGGCTGCAGCACTGGCAGAAATGGAATGAGTGAGTGAGAAGGGGGAGTGAGTAAGGTCAATGGGGCTCTGTCAGGCTGCTGCAGATTTCTTTGTGGCCAGAAAAAGGTGCTAACAGAAGCAGGAGCCCAGTACAAAAGGGCAGCTTGCGGTGCCAGGAGAAACAGAATGACCGAGTGAGAGAAGGGGAGTGGGTGAGCTCAACAGAGTTCTATCTTGACTGCTGTAGATTTATTTGTGCTCAGAAGAAGACGACAATGCAGGCAGGAGCCCAGTACAAAAAGGCAGGCTGCAGCACTGGCAGAAATGGAATGAGCAAGAGAGGGGGAGTGAGTGAGTTCAAAGTATCTCTGCCGGGGCAGCTGCAGATTTCTTTGTGGCCAGAAAAAGGTGCTAACAAAGGCAGGAGCCCAGTACAAAAGGACAGCCTGCAGTGCTGGGACAAACTGAATGAGTGAGTGACACACGGGAAGTGAGCGACCCCAACGGAGCTCTGTCAGGACAGCTGTGGATTTCCTTCTTGCCAGAATAAGGTGCAAATGCAGGCAGGAGTCCAGTACAAAAGGGCAGCCTGCAGTGCCGGCAGAAACGGATGAGCGAGTGACAGAGAAGGAGTGAGAGACCTCAACAGAGCTGTGTCAGGACTGCTGCAGATCTCTTTGTGGGCAGAAAAAGCCACCAACGAAAGCAGGAACCTAGTACAAATGGGCAGCCTGCAACAGTGGCAGACACAGAATGAATGAGTGAGGGATGGGGAGTGAGTGAGCTCACTGGAGCTCTTTTGAGAATGCTGCATATTGGCAGAAAAAGGCAGCAATGCACGCAGGGGCCCAGAACAAAAGGGCAGCCTGCAGCAGTGAGAGAAACAGAATGAATGAATGAGAGTGGGGGGGAGTGACTGAGATCAATGGAGCTCCATCGTGACTGCTGCGGATTTCTTTGTGGGCAGAAAATGCAGCAGCACAGGCAGGAGCCACGTACAAAAGGGCAGGCTGCAGCACTGGCTGAAATGGAACAAGCGAGTGAGAGAGGAGCAGTGAGTAGGGTGCACAGCACTCTGTCAGGACTGCTGCAGAATTCTTTGTGGCCAGAAAAAGGTGCCAACAGAGGCAAGAGCTCAGTACAAAAGGGCAGCCTGTAGTGCCAGGAGAAATAGAATGAGTGCGTGAGACAGGGGGAGTGAGCGACCTCAACGGAGCTCTGTCAGGACTGCTGCAGATTTCTTTGTGGGCAGAAAAAGCTTCCAGTGCAGGTAGGAACCTAGTACAAAAGGGCAGGCTGCAGCAGTGGGAGACACAGAATGAGTGAGTGAGGGAAGAGGAAGAAGAGTGAGTGAGCTCAATGGAAGTCTGTTGGAAGTGCTGTGGATTTTTTTGTGGGTGGAAAAAGGCAGCAATGCACATAGGGTCCCAGAAAAAATGGCAGCCTGCAGCGGTGGGAGAAACAGAACGAGTGAGTGAGATGGGGGAGTGAGCGAGCTCAATGGAGCTCAAACGTGACTGCTGCAGATTTCTTTGTGGGTAGAAGAAGGTGGCAATGCAGGCAGGAGCCCAGTATAAAAGGCCAGCCTGAAGTATTGAAAGAAATGGAACGAGTGAGTGAGTGAGAGAGGGGGAGTGAGCGAGTTCAACGGAGCTGTGTCAGGACTGCTGCAGATTTCTTTGTGGGCAGAAAAGGAAGCAATGCACACAGGGGCCCACTACAGAAGAACAACCTGCCATTGCAGGAGAAGCAGAACGACCGAGTGAGAGAAGGTGAGTGGGCGAGCTCAACAGAGCTCTCTCGCGATGGCTGCAATTTCTTTGTGGGCAGAAGAAGGCAATGCAGGCAGGAGCTGATGAAAATGGCAGCCTGCAGCGCTGGCAGAAATGGAACAAGCCAGCAGAGAGGGGAGTGAACAAGCTTCAACAGAGCTCTGTCGGGCTGCTGCAGACTTCTTTTGTGGCCAGAAAAAGGTGCCAACTGAGGCAGGAGCCCAGAACAAGAGGACAACCTGCAGCACCAGGACAAATAGAATGAGTGAGTGACACAGGGGGAGTGAGAGACCTCAACCGAGCTCTGTCAGGACAGCTGTGGATTTCTTTCTGGGCAGAAAAAGGTGCAAATGTATGCAGAAGCGTAGTATAAAATGGCAGCCTGCAGCACCGGCAGAAGCAGAACAAGTGAGTGAGAGAGGGGTAGTAGGCGAGCTCGATGGACCTCTGTCAGAACTGCTTCAGATTTCTTCGTGGGCAGAAAAAGGCACCAACAGAGACAGGAGCCCCATGCAAAGGGCAGCTTGCAGCACCAGCAGAAACAGAATGAGCTAGTGACACAGGGGGAGAGCGATCTCAACGGAGCTCTGTCGAAATAGCTGTGGATTTCTTTCTGGCAGAAAAAGGTGCAAATGCAGGCAGGAGCCCAGTACAAAATGGCAGCATGCAGCGCCGGCAGAAACGGAACAATTGAATGACAGAGGGGTAGTGAGTGAGCTTGATGTACCTCTGTTAGAACTATTTCAGATTTCTTTGTGGGCAGAAAAAGGCACCAACATAGACAGGTGCCCAGTACAAAAGGGTAGACTGCAGCACCAGGAGAAACAGAATGAGTGGAGTGAGACAAGGGAGTCACCGACCTCAACAGGCTGTATCATGCCTGCCTGAATTTACTTTGTGGGCAGAAAAAGGAAGCACACTGCAGGGATGAGCCCAGTACAAAGGTAGCCAGCAGCTCAAGCAGAAAGCAGAATGAGCAACTGGGAAGGGGAGTGGTGAAGCTCAACGGAGCTGTGTCACAACTGCTGCAGATTTCTTTGTGGGCACAAAGCCGCCAATGCAGGCAGGAGCCCAGGCACAAACTGGAAGGCTGCAGCAGCAGGAGACACAGAATGAGTAAGTGAGGAGGAATGAATGAAACTAATCGCGGGCTCTGTTGGGACTGCTGTGGATTTCTTTGTGGATAGAGAAAGGCAGCAGTGCATGAGGGGGCCCAGTACAAAATGGCAGCCTGCAGAAATGGGATAAACAGAATGAGCGAGTGGGAGAGGGAGGAGTGAGAGAGCTCAAAGGAGCTCTATAGTGACTGCTTCAGATTTCTTTGTCTGCAGAAAAAGGTGGCAACGCAGGCAGGATCCCCATTCAAAGGGGCAGGCTGCAGCACTGGCAGAAATGGAAAGAGCGAGTGAGAAGGGGGAGTGAGTAAGGTCATCGGGGCTCTGTCAGGACTGCTGCAGATTTCTTTGTAGCCAGAAAAAGGTGCCAACAGAAGCAGGAGCCCAGTACAAAAGGGCAGCCTGCAGTGCCAGGAGAAACAGAATGACCGAGTGAGAGAAGGGGAGTGGGTGAGCTCAACGGAGTTCTAACTTGACTGCTGTAGATTTCTTTGTGCTCAGAAGAAGATGACAATGCAGGCAGGAGCCCAGTACAAAAGAGCAGGCTGCAGATCTGGCAGAAATGGAATGAGCAAGAGAGGGAGAGTGAGTGAGTTCAACATATCTCTGTTGGGGCAGCTGCAGATTTCTTTGTGGCCAGAAAAAGGTGCTAACAGAGGCAGGAGCCCAGTACAAAAGGACAACCTGCAGTGCTGGGACAAACAGAATGAGTGAGTGACACATGGGAAGTGAGCGACCTCAACGGAGCTCTGTCACGACAGCTGTGGATTTCTTTGTTGCTGGAATAAGGTGCAAATGCAGGCAGGAGTCCAGTACAAAAGGGCAGCCTGCAGCGCCGGCAAAAACGGATGAGTGAGTGACAAAGAGGGAGTGAGCGACCTCAACAGAGCTGTGTCAGGACTGCTGCAGATCTCTTTGTGGGCAGAAAAAGCCGCCAACGAAAGCAGGAACCTAGTACAAATGGGCAGCCTGCAACAGCGGCAGACACAGAATGAGTGAGTGAGGGAAGAGGAAGAGGAGTGAGTGAGCTCAACAGCAGTCTGTTAGAACTGCTGTGGATTTATTTGTCGGTTGAAAAAGGCAGCAATGCACATAGAGTCCCATAAAAAATGGCAGCCTGCAGTGGTGGGAGAAACAGAATGAGTGAGTGAGACGGGGGAGTGAGCGAGCTCAATGGAGCTCTAACGTGACTGCTGCAGATTTCTTTGTGGGTAGAAGAAGGTGGCAATGCAGGCAGGAGCCCAGTATAAAAGGCGAGCCGGAAGTACTGGCAGAAATGGAACGAGTGAGTGAGAGAGGTGGAGTGAGCGAGTTCAACTGAGCTGTGTCAGGACTGCTGCAGATTTCTTTGTGGGCAGAAAAGGAAGCAATGCACACAGGGGCCCACTACAGCAGAACAACCGGCCATTGCGGGAGGAGCAGAACGACCGAGTGAGAGAAGGTGAGTGGGCGAGCTCAACGGATCTCTAGCATTATGGATGCAGATTTCTTTGTGGGCAGAAGAAGACAGCATTGCAGGCAGGAGCCCAGTACAAAATGGCAGCCTGCAGCGCTGGCAGAAATGGAACAAGCGAGTGAGAGAGGGGGGAGTGAACGAGCTCAACAGAGCTCTGTCAGGGCTGCTGTAGACTTCTTTGTGGCCAGAAAAAGGTGCCAACTGAGGCAGGAGCCCAGAACAAGAGGACAACCTGCAGCACCAGGACAAATAGAATGAGTGAGTGACACAGGGGGAGTGAAAGACCTCAACGGAGCTCTGTCGGGACAGCTGTGGATTTCTTTCTGGGCAGAAAAAGGTGCAAATGCAGGCAGAAGTGTAGTATAAAATGGTAGCCTGCAGCACCGTCAAAAACGGAACAAGTGAGTGAGAGAGGGGTAGTGAGCGAGCTCGATGCACCTCTGTTAGAACTGCTTCAGATTTCTTCGTGGGCAGAAAAAGGCACCAACAGAGACAGGAGCCCCATGCAAAAGGGCAGCTTGCAGCACCAGCAGAAACAGAATGAGCTAGTGACACAGGGGGAGAGCGATCTCAACGGAGCTCTGTCGAAATAGCTGTGGATTTCTTTTCTGGCAGAAAAGGTGCAAAATGCAGCAGGAGCCAGTACAAAATGGCAGCATGCAGCGCCGGCGAGAAACGGAACAATTGAATGACAGAGGGTAGTGGTGAAGCTTGATGTACCTCTGTTAGAACTATTTCAGATTTCTTTGTGGGCGAAAAAGGCACCAACATAGACAGGTGCCAGTACAAAGGGTAGACCTGCAGCACCAGGAGAAACAGAATGAGTGAGTGAGACAAGGGGTCACGGCCTCAACAGGCTGTATCATGCCTGCCTGAATTTACTTTGTGGGCCAGAAAAAAGGAAGCACTGCAGGTAGGAGCCCAGTACAAAAGGCTAGCCAGCAGCTCGAGCAGAAACGGAATGAGCAACTGGGAAAGGGGGAGTGAGTGAGCTCAACGGAGCTGTGTCACAACTGCTGCAGATTTCTTTGTGGGCACAAAGCCGCCAATGCAGGCAGGAGCCCAGTACAAACTGGAAGGCTGCAGCAGCTGGAGACACAGAATGAGTAAGTGAGGGAGGGGGAATGAATGAGCTCAACGGGGCTCTGTTGGGACTGCTGTGGATTTCTTTGTGGATAGAGAAAGGCAGCAGTGCATGAGGGGGCCCAGTACAAAATGGCAGCCTGCAGAAATGGGATAAACAGAATGAGCGAGTGGGAGACGGAGGAGTGAGAGAGCTCAAAGGAGCTCTATAGTGACTGCTTCAGATTTCTTTGTCTGCAGAAAAAGTTGGCAACGCAGGCAGGATCCCCATTCAAAGAGGCAGGCTGCAGCACTGGCAGAAATGGAACGAGCGAGTGAGAAGGGGGAGTGAGTAAGGTCAACGGGGCTCTGTCAGGACTGCTGCAGATTTCTTTGTGGCCAGAAAAAGTTGCCAACAGAAGCAGGAGCCCAGTACAAAAGGGCAGCCTGCGGTGCCAGGAGAAACAGAATGACCGAGTGAGAGAAGGGGGTGGGTGGGCTCGTGGAGTTCTATCATAACTGCTGTAGATTTCTTTGTGCTCAGAAGAAGATGACAATGCAGGCAGGGACCCATACAAAGGGCAGGCTGCAGCACTGGCAGAAATGGAATGAGAAAGAGAGAGGTGAGTGAGTTCAATGTATCTCTGTTGGGGCAGCTGCAGATTTCTTTGTGGCCAGAAAAAGGTGCTAACAGAGGCAGGAGCCCAGTACAAAAGGACAGCCTGCAGTGCTGGGACAAACTGAATGAGTGAGTGACACATGGGAAGTGAGCGACCGCAACGGAGCTCTGTCAGGATAGCTGTGGATTTCCTTCTTGCCAGAATAATGTGCAAATGCAGGCAGGAGTCCAGTACTAAAGGGCAGCCTGCAGCGCCAGCAGAAACGGATGAGCGAGTGACAGAGAGGGAGTGAGCGACCTCAACAGAGCTGTGTCAGGACTGCTGCAGATCTCTTTGTGGCAGAAAAAGCCACCAACGAAAGCAGGATCCAAGTACAAATGGGCAGCCTGCAACAGCGGCAGACACAGAATGAATGAGTGAGGGATGGGGAGTGAGTGAGCTCACTGGAGCTCTTTTGGGAATGCTGCATATGGGCAGAAAAAGGCAGCAATGCACGCAAGGGCCCAGAACAAAAGGGCAGCCTGCAGCAGTGAGAGAAACAGAATGAATGAATGAGAGTGGGGGGGAGTGACTGAGATCAATGGAGCTCCATCGTGACTGCTGCGGATTTCTTTGTGGGCAGAAAATGCAGCAGCACAGGCAGGAGCCACGTACAAAAGGGCAGGCTGCAGCACTGGCTGAAATGGAACAAGCGAGTGAGAGAGGAGCAGTGAGTAAGGTGCACAGCACTCTGTCAGGACTGCTGCAGAATTCTTTGTGGCCAGAAAAAGGTGCCAACAGAGGCAAGAGCTCAGTACAAAAGGGCAGCCTGCAGTGCCAGGAGAAATAGAATGAGTGTGTGAGACAGGGGGAGTGAGCGACCTCAACGGAGCTCTGTCAGGACTGCTGCAGATTTCTTTGTGGGCAGAAAAAGCCTGCAGCGCCGGCAGGAACCCAGTACAAAAGGGCAGGCTGCAGCAGTGGGAGACACAGAATGAGTGAGTGAGGGAAGAGGAAGAGGAGTGAGTGAGCTCAACAGAAGTCTGTTGGAACTGCTGTGGTTTTTTTTGTTGGTAGGAAAAGGCAGCAATGCACATAGGGTCCCAGAAAAAATGGCAGCCTGCAGTGGTGGGAGAAACAGAATGAGTGAGTGAGACGAGGGAGTGAGCGAGCTCAATGGAGCTCTAACGTGACTGCTGCAGATTTCTTTGTGGGTAGAAGAAGGTGGCAATGCAGGCAGGAGCCCAGTATAAAAGGCCAGCCTGAAGTACTGGCAGAAATGGAACAAGTGAGTGAGAGAGGGGGAGTGAGCGAGTTCAACGGAGCTGTGTCAGGACTGCTGCAGATTTCTTTGTGGGCAGAAAAGGAAGCAATGCACACAGGGGCCCACTACAGAAGAACAACCGGCCATTGTGGGAGAAGCAGAACGACCGAGTGAGAGAAGGTGAGTAGGCGAGCTCAACAGAGCTCTATCATGATGGCTGCAGATTTCTTTGTGGGCAGAAGAGAGGCAATGCAGGCAGGAGCCCAGTAGAAAATGGCAGCCTGCAGCGCTACAGAAATGGAACAAGCCAGCAGAGAGGGGAGTGAACAAGCTTCAACAGAGCTCTGTCGGGCTGCTGCAGACTTCTTTGTGGCCAGAAAAAGGTGCCAACTGAGGCAGGAGCCCAGAACAAGAGGACAACCTGCAGCACCAGGACAAATAGAATGAGTGAGTGACACAGGGGGAGTGAGAGACCTCAACGGAGCTCTGTCGGGACAGCTGTGGATTTCATTCTGGACAGAAAAATGTGCAAATGCAGGCAGAAGCGCAGTATAAAATGGCAGCCTGCAGCACCGGCAGAAACGGAACAAGTGAGTGAGAGAGGGGTAGTGAGCAAGTTCGATGGACCTCTGTTAGAACTGCTTCAGATTTCTTTGTGGGCAGAAAAAGGCACCAACAGAGACAGGAGCCCCATGCAAAAGGGCAGCTTGCAGCACCAGCAGAAACAGAATGAGCGAGTGACACAGGGGGAGAGAGCGATCTCAACGGAGCTCTGTCGAAATAGCTGTGGATTTCTTTCTGGGCAGAAAAAGGTGCAAATGCAGGCAGGAGCCCAGTACAAAATGGCAGCATGCAGCACCGGCAGAAATGGAACAAGTGAGTGACAGTGGGGTAGTGAGTGAGCTCGATGTACCTCTGTTAGAACTGTTTCAGATTTCTTTGTGGGCAGAAAAAGGCACCAACATAGACAGGTGCCCAGTACAAAAGGGTAGCCTACAGCACCAGGAGAAACAGAATGAGTGAGTGAGACAAGGGGAGTCACCGACCTCAACAGAGCTGTATCATGCCTGCTGCAGATTGCTTTGTGGGCAGAAAAAGACGGCAATGCAGGCAGGAGCCCAGTACAAAAGGTCAGCCAGCAGTGCAAGCAGAAACGGAAGGAGCTACTGAGAATGGGGGAGTGAACGAGCTCAATAAAGCTGTGTCGCAACTGCAGCACATTTCTTTGTGGGCACAAGACTAACAATGCAGGCAGGAGCCCAGTACAAAAGGGCAGGCTGCAGTGCTGACAGAAATTTAACTAGCTAGAGAGAGAGGGGGGGGGAGTGAGTAAGATCAATGGAGCTCTGTCAGGACTCCTGCAGATTTCTTTGTGTCCAGAAAAAGGTGCCAACAGAGGCAGGAGCTCAGTACAAAAGAGCAGCATACAGTGCCAAGAGAAACAGAATGAGTGCTTGAGATATGGGGAGTGAGAGACCTTAACAGAGCTCTGTCAGGGTAGATATGGATTTCTTTGTGGGCAGCAAAAGTTGCCAGTGCAGGCAGGAGCCCAGTACAAAAGGGCAGGCTGCAGCAGCAGGAGACACAGAACGATTGAATGAGGGAAGGGGAGTGAGTGAGCTCACTGGAGCTCTGTTGGGACTGCCGTAGATTTCTTTGTGGGCAGAAAAGTACAGCAACACAGTCAGGAGCCCCATACAAAAGGGCAGGCTGCAGCACCAGCATTTATGGAATAAGCGAGTGGGGGGGAGTAAGTAAGGGCAACAGAGCTCTGTCGGGACTGCTGCAGATTTCTTTGTTGGCAGAAAAAGGAGCCAACAGAGGCAGGAGCCCAGTACAAAAGGGCAGCCTGCAGTGGCAGGAGAAATAGAATGAGTGCTTGAGACAGGAGGAGTCAGCGACCTCAACAGAGCTCTGTTGGGACAGCTGCAGATTTCATTGTGGGCAGAAAAAGGTGCCAACACAGGCAGGAATCCAGTATAAAAGGCCAGCCTGCAGCACAGAAGAAACACAATGAGTGAGTGAGAGACAGGGAGTGAGTGAGCTCAATGGAGCTGTGTCGGGACTGCTGCAGGTTTCTTGGTCTGCAGAAACAGCCCCCAACACAGGCAGGAGCCCAGTACAAAAGGGCAGGCTGCAGCAGCGGGAGACACAGAATGAGCAAGTGAGGGACAGGGAGAATGAATGAGCTCAACGGGGCTCTGTTGGGACTGCTGTGGATTTCTTCGTGGATAGAGAAAGGCAGCAGTGCACACGGGTGCCCAGCACAAAATGGCAGCCTGCAGCGATGGGACAAACAGAATGAGCGAGTGGGAGAGGGGGGAGTGAGAGAGCTCAAAGGAGCTCTATAGTGACTGCATCAGATTTTTTTGTCTGCAGAAAAAGGCGGCAATGCAGGCAGGATCCCCATTCAAAGGGGCAGGCTGCAGCACTGGCAGAAATGGAACGAGCGAGTGAGAAGGGGGAGTTAGTAAGGTCAATGGGGCTCTGTCAGGACTGCTGCAGATTTCTTTGTGGCCAGAAAAAGGTGCCAACAGAGGCAGGGGCCCAGTACAAATGGGCAGCCTGCAGTGCCAGGAGAAACAGAATGACCGAGTGAGAGAAGGGGAGTGGGCGAGCTCAATGGAGCTCTATCTTGACTGCTGCAGATTTCTTTGTGCTCAGAAGAAGATGACAATGCAGGCAGGAGCCCAGTATAAAAGGGCAGGCTGCAGCACTGGCAGAAATTGAATGAGCAAGATAGGGGGAGGGATTTAGTGAGCTCAATGTATCTCTGTCGGGGCAGCTGCAGATTTCTTTATGGCCAGAAAAAGGTGCTAACAGATGCAGGAGCCCAGTACAAAGGACAGCTCTGTAGCGCTGGGACAAGCAGAATGAGTGAGTGACACACGGGGAGTGAGCCACCTCAACGGAGCTCTGTCAGGACAGCTGTGGAGTTCCTTCTTGCCAGAATAAGGTGCAAATGCAGGCAGGAGTCCAGTACAAAAGGGCAGCCTGCAGCGCTGGCAGAAATCGATGAGCGAGTGACAGAGAAGGAGTGAGTGACCTCAACAGAGCTATGTCAGGACTGCTGCTGATCTCTTTGTGCTACTCCTGTGCTATATACCTATTTTGTATCTCTCTACTCTTGCTACCATATCTTCCCCATACTGATCTATTTTTCCCTTTATTTCTACAGGTCTGGCCAAACATACCAATCAGATAAGTATCTTTGTTTAATTCTAACACTCTAATCTCTCCTCTAGCACCTCAGACCCTTTGTGTCTCTTCAGCCTTCTCTGTTCTTCCTTTCGGGTCTACCAGAATACCCCAGACCAAGGACACTAACTCTGGACTCCCCTACTCATGATGGAAGCAGGTAAGTCCCACAATTGCTTAACTGCCAGAATCATGAAATCTGGTGAGCCAGAAAAAGGACCATTTCGGCCAATTAGGTCACACATACCCCCACCCCCAGTTATCATCTTTGTCAAAGACACCCACTCTGCCCACTGGTCAGCTCCTGGTGTGTGTGTCCAATGCCCCTAGATCCTTTCACCATTTTTGCACACCACCTCTTCAGTAGTCTGTTCCAGGACTCCACCACCTTCTCAGTGATGTAATGCCCTCACATTGCCCCTAAACCTTCCTTCTTCTAATCTTGGTTTATGATCCTAGTTCTAGCAGTTATTTTCCTTGCAAATAAGCTTCCCTCTCACCTACTAGTCTCCAAGCAGGTACAGATCGATTCCCTCCACCTTTCCTCATAAGACTTCCTATGCATAAGCGTGCACCATCTTGGTTGCCTTGTCTGAACCCTTTCAATCCTGTCTTATGTCCTTGTGTAGGTGAGGCCTCCAGAACTAAATCCCATACTCCAGGTGAGGCCTCACCATGGATTTATAAAGACACATCAGCACCTCCCTTTCTGTTTTATAAACCTCCCTTTGCCCACCATTGTGCTGCACTGGTTCTCCGACTTAAGGATATCTGAAATTATAATCCCCAGATCTCTCTCTTGCTAAATTTCCTTACCCCCTCCACCCCTCGTGTGTAAATGGTCTGCAGGTTATTACATCCATGTGCATTACTGTACACTTTTTGGCATTACATTTCAGCTGCCAAGTTCCTGACCACCTCTCCAGAATCTTTAGGCCCTCCCTCACTGCCTCCACCTCCCCTACCAGGGTATCTACCCTATTGCAGATCTTCGTATCCTCTACAAATAGGCACACCTTCCCCTGCAGTCCCTCCACTATATCTAACATACTAAAAGCCAGCAGAATAGGCCTGATGGTCTGTTGTGTCTGCTCGGTAGCCAGCCTCCTAAGGGAGTTTTCTTTCCCAACAAGCCCCAGAGAGGGTCCTCCTCTGCTTCAGTTTACCCTTGTACCTGTCCCACTCCCTCTTGAAGCCCTCCATTTTGCCCTCCCCCACCAGACTCCTGAACAGTGCATTCCAGGGCTCTGCCACCCTCTCAATGAAGTAGTGTCTCCTGCATTCCTCCCCCTGTAATTTCCCCCCTCTAGCTTCCACTCATGTCACGTGGTTGTTCCACCTTCTTTAGTCTGAACATCTCTTTTACATATTTGAAGACCCTATCATGTCCCTCCTGTCTCGCTTCTCCTCCAGCAGTACAGCCCAAACTCTTCCAGCCCTCCTCATAGGTCCTTCCTCCCATGCTCTAAGCATCCTGGTTGCCCTCCTCTGGACACTCTCCAGCAGTGTTACGTCCTTCTTGAGGTGAGGTCTCCAGAACTGCATGCAGTACTCAAGATGTGGTCTGACCAAAGCATTATACAGAGGGAGGATCACCTCCCTCCTCCTGGATGTAATCCTCCTGGCTATGCAGTATCCAGTTTGCTTTGGCCATGTTCTTCTGCAATTTTCAGTATTATTCATTTGACATCTACCACCACTAGATCTCTCACTCATTGTGGCTTGCATTATGACCCCCAGGTGTATACATGGCCCGGGTTTCTGACCCTCTGGTGCAGCCCCCTACATTTCCCTGCATTCAACCTCAGTCCCCACCTCCTTGACCACCCCTCCAGAGTATCCAGGTCTCTCTGTACTGTCTCTCTTGCTTCGTCCCTGTCCGCTAATGCCCCCAGTTTTAAGTCATCCACAAAGAGACTCATCCTACTCTTAACCGTCCTCCCCATATCCAAGACATAGGCATTGGATAGGAGTGGCCCCAGTACCTAACCTTGGGGGACCCCACTGGTGACCTTCTTGGGGGAGGAGACTACCCACCACTACCCTCTGTATTGCCCTGTTAGCCAATTTTCTACCCATCTGAGCAACTGTCCTCTCACCCCCATCCCCCCAATCTGAGCAACTGTCTTCTCACCCCACCCCCAGCTTTATTAGCAGCCCATTTTGGGGTACCGAATCAAACGTCTTACTGAAATCCAGGTATAGGACTTCCTCCGGTCATTGCGGTCCAGGAGTCTCAGTCATCAAAATCAATGGGGTTGATCTAACACGATCTCCCGGGATGGAACCATACTGTTTGTTATCCAGTTACCCCAACCTTTCCAGGTGCCTCCTGAGCCTATCCTTGATAATGCCCTCCATTACTTTGCCCACCACAGACGTTAGGTTGACAGGCCTATAATTCCCCATCTCCTCTCTAGACCCCCCATTTGTGGATAGGCACCACATGAGCCACCCTCCAGTCTTGAAGCACCCATCCTGTCTGCAGAGAGGTGTTAGAGTGCTGCTAGCTCATCCGCAATTCCTTCATAACCCTCGGATGCAGCCCATCCGGCCCGGTGCCTTATCAGTTTTAGTGTCTGAAGGCCTCCCTCACCCTTTCCACTGTAATTTCTCCCTCCAGCCCACCTCTCATTTAACCACCCCATCCCTTCTAGACTTGGCCCAGCCTGAACCCCAATGTCTTTCAGTCCTCTAGACTGCATCTGACCTCTCGACTCTGCTGGCTCCCCTTCTCCCCCATTGGGCTGTAGGGATCCTCTGCCTCCCCCTGTAAATATCAAGGCAAAGTACTCATTTAGCACCTCTGCCTGATTCCCCCGCCTCCTGAGTCCATCCCTTCTCAGTCCTAATCATGCTGATCTGTGCCCTCCCTTTTCTCTTCTCCCTTGTGTATCTATAGAATCCCTTTTCCCCCCTCCGGGTATCCCTAGCCAGGTTTTGCTCCCTCCTCACCTTGGCTCCCACTGTGGTGACCCTTATAGCCATCAACTCATACCCCTCTCCCTAGCCCCTCTAGAGCACTTAAAACATGCATAGGCAGCCTTTTTATCTCTCGCCACCTCCTGCACCTCCCTTGTCCACCAGCACAGCTTGTTGGCTCTACCATGCTTACACCTTTCCTTTGTACAGGAGTTAGTAGTCTCCTACACCACCTTCTTAATGGCCTCCCACAAGCTGCCAGCATCCATGTCCGGCTAATCTTGTCCAAGCTCCCCTGTGAAGAGTCCTGCTGCCCATGCCCACGAAGTCCGCCCCCCCTGAAATCCACTACCACTGTATTAGAATGGTTATCCCCCCCGATACAGCAGAAACCAGACCATAGTATGGTCACCACCTGCCAGCAGGCTGCACACCTCCAAGCGCTTTATCTAGTCACTGTCTGCTAGGACAACATCCAGTATCTGCTTCTCCCTAGTAGGTTCCCCCACCTGCTGGACCAGGAAGGCATCCTGGAACACATCCATCAGTCTCTGTTCCCTGGCCACAGAGGATGCCATAGTGTCCCAGTCTGTCCCGGCATAATAAGGTCACCGCCAGTCACCGCCATACCCGTTCCACAGTCACAGTGCCCTTGATGTTCTCAACTAGTTTGTCCAGGGCCTCTTCCATCATTGGGGGTCTGTACACCACCCTATTTTCAATCTTTTACCTCCCTCATTTGTAGGGTTACCCAGATCTCCTCCACCCCCATAGAATCCTCCCTCCACTAACCACTATGTCATTTTTGACTATCAGTGCTACACCCCCTCCTCTCCCTCTCCCTCTCCTCTATCCTTCCTGAATATTTTGTAGCCCACCAAATTTAGATCCCAATCATTTTTCTGAGTGGCTCATGTCTCAATAATTGCTGCCACATCCACTGATCCCTCAACCAGCATCACCTGGAGCTTGGGCATTTCATTGCCCATGCTCCTAGCATTGATTAGAGCCGTCCTCCATCCCGATCCCTCTCCCTTCTCCAGTCAGCGCGGCACTGAGCAGTCCCTACATGCCCTTTCTTGCACAGCTCTGGATGGATTTACATCACAGTCACCTGCCTTCTTTCATGCCCTAGACATAGACCCTCGAGCAGCCTTCCTGGGGCCACTCTTTTACTTAACCCCCCCCTTTTACAAGTTTAAACTCCACCTCTCGACTATGAATCCAGCAAGTTTTAGTTTCAAGATCTCCTCCCTCCAGTTGAGGTGTAGCCTATCCCTAGCATATAACCCCTTGTCCTCCTCATGTCATCCCCAGTCCCCACCAGCCCATACCTTTCTGCCCTGCAGTCCCTGAACCACTGGTTCACCCTGGGATTTATGTTAGGGGTCTCCTGCTGAGTACTGGCAGAATCTCCAAAGAAGGAGGCTAAAAGCCTTATAGGTGAGTAAACCCTGGACAGTTCGGAATCTTGCTTGGATTTCTAGTTCACTGTTTTCCTCTAAGTCAGTTGTTTCCAGATGTTTTAGAAAGTCTGGGGGTTTCCCACATTCAATACTATAAGTGTAGCTGGAATTTGGCATGGTGCAAGAGATAGGTCTGGGATACATTTAGCCTTAACTGGGCACTTTTTGCCTCCCCTGCCCCTCCCACTGGATGCCCATGTCATGAGTCACCCAGCAGGATCACCTTCACCCCCACTTTACTGTGCAGTTTGATTCCGTCCAGGCTCTTCCTTCTGTCATCAACCCCCAGCTTACTTCTCTTGCCCCTCAGCCTGGGGATCACAAGCCTGTGGTTGCCCTACCACACTCATTCTTCTACCTGTAGCTCCCAGCTTGCTCCTCACCCCCACCAACCTCCTGGGTGGCACAGATTGCTCCCCCCAGATCTTCCCGGACTCACTGGGCTGGTATCCTCAGATTCCCCCACCCAGGCTCCCTTTTACTGCTTCCCTCCTTGCCTCCCCTCCCCTTCCCCATGTTCTGCATCCTTCAACCCATCTGCTGTGTTTCTCCCTACTCCCCCATCTTTCCCCCTCCTCTCCACCTCATCTGATTTCTCCTGCCCCGAAGCTGGCCCATTCTAGAGTGCTCCTTATCCTTGGCTGACTTCCCTAACCTGGATGCTTGCCCGACCCTAGTCCTCCCTCCCCCGGCTTCCTCTGCACTCCCCATCCTCCCACCTCCCTCCCACCTAGGCTAATGTCTCTTTCCCCTCCCTTCTGTGGCTCTGGCTCTCTCTCCTGCCCATCCCCTCAGCTTGCACTAGACCACCCTCTGTCTGCCTGCTCCCCTCCTCCCGCAGCCTCTCCACCTCATCTCCCAGATATAGCAGGCTGAATTAATTAGTAAGTGTGATGCTTGGCCCTTGCTCTCTCCTGTCCCCCCTCCTTCTGGTCAGCCACCTCCCTATGAAGTGATTTCTGCACATTGCTTGTTTCATGCCCCACCCCTCCTGCGTAACCATATGATCCTTGTCCACCTGTTCCCTGAGTTATGCCATATTGGCCTTGTCTACTCTCATGAGGCCCTTTCCACACCTTTCCTCCCCACCCCTCCCACCTTCCAGCTGCCTTCTGATCCCCTCTACTTCCTCTCTAAGACCTGCCAACTGAAAACACACTGGGCACCCTCTGAACCTCCATGCCCAATTTAATATTATTGCTGCCCCACACCCTGTACACCCAATCACTCTACTGAAGGTGCCCGCTTTGGCCACCCCCAAGTCTACCCTCATTTTAGGTGAGCAATGTAGCCCTCTAACAGAAATAATTCAGTCAGTGTTACGCTAAAACCCAAGCAATTTGCCCCCTTCAATTACAGCAATTTTCCCTCCTCTTTCTTGACAGTAGCCAGTTTTCTAACCCTAGCAGTAGACAGTTCACAAGCAAAATTAGCCCACCACAACACTAGCCAGCTCAGAGGCCCTAGTAATCAAGTCACACACAGTTTGCCTACTCCCACAGATGTAGTTGGCATACAGTCATTTACACAGTCTGCTTCATTATTCCCCTTCCTGGTAGTAGTCAAATGTTGCCCAAGCAGCACAGTGTACAGGACCCTTTTCTCCTAATCAATAATAATCCAGCTTCCTAGTGTTCCAGTTCACCCAATCTCAACTTGCCCTCCTCCAAGGCTCCACCCTCACCGACCATTTAATAGAAGTCAGGGCCAGGGTGGGTGGTGTGGAACAAAGAACAGTTCTCCTCCTCTGATTGCGACTGGACTATTTGCCTTTTATGGCCCAGTCACACAGTCAAAGGTTCGCGCCCTATTCGCTGATTGGCCACTCCTTCCTGAGTCGCCAGCTTGAAAAGTTGTGGCTGATGTGGCCCCAGTGCATGGCCTGTCCCCGCCAGCAAGGCTTCCTTGTCGGTCACGATGTGATCCCATCCTCCCCACCGCTGATGCAGCCCCAGAATGCCCATTGCCTTCCAGAGACAAGCCTCGGTCGGGAAAGAAGAGCTCTCCTCTCCTGATTGCAGCTGGGCTAATCATTGCTATAGATATTAAAAAAGGATAGGTCCCAGCACTGACACCTGGGGCACACCACTCCCACCCTGGAATGCACCCCATTTGCCTTACCACCACCTTCTAGTTTCAGTCTTTCAACCAGTTCTCCACCCACCTTGTTATTTTCTGACCCACCCCTCAGCCTTCCAGCTCATTTACCAGCCTTCTATGTGACAAAGTGTCAAAGGCCTTGCTGAAATCTGGGTAGGCAACATCCTCCCCCATCCACCTTCCTTGTTACCCAGTCAAAAAACTCAGTTAAGTTTGTCAGGCACAACCTCTCTCCCATAAAACCAAACTGCCTTGGGTCCTTGAGGCAGTATAGCACATTGGTTAAAGGCTCTGAGCTACAGATCTGGAGACCTGGGTTTGAATCCAACAGCTGTCTAAGTGCATACTGTGTGATCCTGAGCAAGTTACTTGACTTCCTTGTGCTCCAGGTTGCATCTGGAAACAAGCTTCAGCTTAGTGTGCTACTCCTGGTTAAACAGTGTTCCCTTCCCCCACTTCCCCTGTAGAACATTGACAACCAGGTGTTCCACTATTCTTTCCTTTAGCAGTATTTCCATTACTTTTCCCACTGTTGTGGTCAGGCTGACCAGTATGTAGTTTCTGCATCCTCCCTGTTAACACTTTTGCATAGTGGGACCACATCAGCCCTCCTCCAATCCCAGGGCATGTCACCAGTTTACAAAGACAGTGTGAACAGGGTAGTCGGAGGTCCTACTAACACCTCCCTTAGCTCCCTCAGTGTCCAGGGGTGCATCTATCTGACCCATAGCCTTATTGCTGCCAGTTCCATGAGGATCCTTTCTTTTGCAAAGGAACCTGTGTCCTTTTCTGTGATCGCTCCATCCTTATTACTTAATGCTAGCCCATTTCCTGTCCCCTCCTTTGTAAAAACCGAACAGAAGTATTTGTTCAGTATTTCTGCTTTTTGGTGGTCATCTTTTACCCTCCCTCCCTCCATCCACCCACCCTTTTCAGACACTCAGTATCTCCCCTTGCCTTCCTTTTTTCCCTGATGTACCTGCATGTAAAAGGTTTTGTTCCTCCTTACCACACTACCGACTGTCTGGCTTGTGTCAAGGATCCCACACAAGTGTGGGTCTGGCGCCAATGTGCACTTTGCATGTGGAGCCATTTTGGTTTGCCTGCTGTATTTATTTATTTAGTTGTTTTTAACCAGGTATAGCACACTAAGCTGAAAGCTTTTTTACAGGAGCGACCTGGGAGCACAAGGAGATTAAGTGACTTGCTCAGGGTCACACAGTATGCAAGTGGAAGCTGTGGGATTCAAACCCAGATCTGGTCTGCTGGATGTCACCAGATTTGCAGAGCAGAGCCTTAGACCACTGCAGCTATACTGCCTCCTATGTATGCTCTATATGCTTGTGCACCAGCAAGTGGTGGATTATGATGGACTGGTTTTGCTTGATTCTGTACTGACCGCTTCATTTGCAGCAGATCCTGGAGTCCTTTGCGGTGGGAGATTGTCCTATAGTGCATGTTAAGAGTTTATATAGGCTCTCATCTTTTGTTTACTGGCCCCACTGTACTCCCTGGGCTAAGTTCTATCACGGACTGATTTATCCCCTGGAGAAGAGCAGAAGTGGAAAACATCTGATCAGAGATTGTGGAAGCTCAAATGTGCACTGCAGTCTATTGAAACTTCTATTGCCTGTTGCTCTGGTGCCAGCTGCAGGGAGTTCTGGGACTGGTTGTGGCTGTGGATATCTGCCTAGAGATGGTCACAGCTGGCCTGCTGTGGTGTGCTATGCTGCAATGGAGATGTCGTTGGAAATTCCAGATCATTTGGGGGGGAATTTAGAGGAAGAATTAGGAAGTACTTCTTCACTGACAGGGTGGTGGACAACTGGAATGGGCTGCTGAGGGAAATGGTGGGAGGGTTCACAAGGGCATGGAATAAGCACAGAGGGCAGCTGGCACGGGGGGGAGGACTACAGAAAAGGCCTAGTGGATATCTAGGCAAACTGGGCAGACTAGGTGGGCTTGCAGTCCCTTTCTGCCGTCGCATACTTATGTTCCTATGTATTCTACAGGCAGATTGGGAAAAGGGAGGGGGGATGAACTACACCACCAGGAAAGCATTCATTGTGCCTTGAATATCTGTCCCTTGGTGTCTTTATCTTTGCTTACGCTCCACTGCTACTCTATCAAATCACTCCTCCCCCCCATATCAGTTGTAGACTGTTGTTTGTTCTAGCTGCCAAAATACTGTATATGTATTGCACACACCAGTCATCAAGTTTCATTTATCAGTATGCAACCTGTAAGTCACTTCCCTGTCTCATATCAATGTTTACCACCTGTGGTCACCCTATGTGGTACCCTTGTATGTATATCCAGCCTGTATCATGTAACGTGCATTTCATGTATATACTGTTATTACCTATCTGTGTTTGTACTTTAAGTGTTTATGTCACAGGACCTCCTTGTGAATGAGCTTGCTCAATGGAGTTTTCCTGCAATAAACTTGAACTTGAACTTATCCTGTCCTGTGTTGGTTGATGTGTAGAGCAACACGACCTCCTACCCCAAAAAAAGATTAGTTCTAGTGGCACAGGGTCAAGGAGTCTTCCTCCCTCCCCAACCATGACATCCCCTGAGTGACCGAGTCCATTCTAAAAGCCAGGTTGATGGTGTGGTACAGGTCTGGTATCCCTCCCCCAACCCACTTTTTTTATTTTAACCTCTACAGAGCCTTCCCAACTGACCTAGCTGATCAGTATTTTTATTTTTCATATGGACCCATTTTACCTTTTAATATCTACAGGTCTGGCAGGACATTGACCAGGAGTAGGAGGACACTGACTATATGTATCAGATAAGTATTTTTTTTGTTTACCCTACATTGTTTGTCATACAGTAGTTCATAACGAGCTGCAGATCCTTTGTGAGCCCATTGCTGTTCTTGTTTTACAGGTATGAATGGCTACTGTGGGAGACACTGGGTTGGAGCTGTACCTTGTGCTTTAGAAAGGAGGCTATGGGATGGTCATTAAGGTTGGGAACTCCAGGGAATGCCACACAACCAATTTGCCAAGACTTGTGAGGTTTAAACCCTGTTTTTCGTTTCCTTGCTTTGTGCACTTTGCATTCTAATGCCTGCATTAATGTAGTGTTTTTGTTTTGCAACAAGTACTGTCTCATATGTGTGTGAGTATGTGTAATAGATAACCCACTGTAGGGTGTGTGGTCACACTCTGATATACTCATGCCTTGGTGTGCGTTGTTGCACATGAGGCCGCAGGCCAAGTGCATCAACCACCCAAGCCGCAAGGCGAGTATCATTGTGCTTAACGCGACACCACAGTGGGTTATCTGGTTCTATAAAATGGCAAAATTGTTTTGGAGTGGAGTAAAATTGCAGGTGTGTGGTCGCACTGTGATATACGCACTGTCACCTAATGGTGTTTGTCCAATGCGATTGATAATCCCATTATTGATATACACACACACACACACACACACACACACACACACACTTCACTCGGAACAGCCCCTTGATACCGAAAATCATTTTCCTCACTATGCATGTGCTCCCAATCCGAAGAGGATCTCTTCTCCTTTTGAAGAAAAACCTGGAAATACTGATGAGGCCCTGCATATCAGGGAAGCGATCCATACCATTTTCTGTAGACCAGAACCATCCATTTTTCACAGATCCATTTTCTGCAAACCAGAACCATTGGTGGTCATTCCTTTAACTAAATGTCCACCCCCTTCCTTGTGATTTTGAGTCAAACATGGGGTAACAGACTTTAGTACCTCTTATAGACATAGCCCCCAAGATCTCCATCTTCTTTGGAATTCACAGACAACTTTCTCACTCAGGAACCCTTAAGCAAAGCTTCCTCTGCTGAGGTTGTAGATACTTGCAGATGAATACTTGTGCTTTTGCTGAATTTTATGTGACGCCATCTTTAATTCAGCCTAATACGCTGAAACAGAACTGCAGCACTGCTGACAGGAGTGCTGCTAAAATCACACTGCACACTGAAGTGCACTACAGGTGTTGATGCAGTGCTAATTAACATAATTCGCACACACTGAAAAAGCAATGCAACACTGCTTCAGGCAGTGTTGATGACAAAACACTGCTACTTGCAGTACTTTTACAGTGAGATTGCAGTGCTAATTAACATAATTCACACACACTGAAAAAGCAGTGCAAAACTGCTTAAGGCAGTGTTGCTGACAATAACACTGCTTCAGCCAGTATTGCTGCACCAACACTGCTTCAGGCAGTGTTGATGACAAAACACTGCTAATTGCAGTACGTTTGCAGTGTGATTGCAGTGCTAATTAACATAATTCACACACACTGTGTCAGCACTGCATGTACACAAAAAGAGACCTGAGGATGCACTGATTAAACACTGATGGACTGCATTATGAAATGAAGTGTGCAGGAAGTGTACACTGCTACTATAACACTGAAATAACACCATATAGTGACTATTTGAACACTTCACTTCCCTCTGGGCAGAAAAAGCCACCAATGCAAGCAGGAACCTAGTACAAATGGGCAGCCTGCAACAGCGGCAGACACAGAATGAATGAGTGAGGGATGGGGAGTGAGTGAGCTCACTGGAGCTCTTTTGGGAAAGCTGCATATTTCTTTGTGGGCAGAAAAAGGCAGCAACACACGCAGGGGCCCAGAACAAAAGGGCAGCCTGCAGCAGTGAGAGAAACAGAACGAATGAATGAGAGTGGGGGGCAGTGACTGAGATCAATGGAGCTCCATCGTGACTGCTGCAGATTTCTTTGTGGGCAGAAAATGCAGCAACACAGGCAGGAGCCACGTACAAAAGGGCAGGCTGCAGCACTGGCTGAAATGGAATGAGCGAGTGAGAGGGGGGAGTGAGTAAGGTCAACAGCGCTCTGTCTGGACTGCTGCAGAATTCTTTGTGGCCAGAAAACGGTGCCAACAGAGGCAGGAGCTCAGTACAAAAGGGCAGCCAGCAGTGCCAGGAGAAATAGAATGAGTGTGTGAGACAGGGGGAGTGAGCGACCTCAATGGAGCTCTGTCAGGACTGCTGCAGATTTCTTTGTGGGCAGAAAAAGCCTCCAGCATAGGCAGGAACCCAGTACAAAAGGGCAGGCTGCATCAGTGGGAGACACAGAACGAGTGAGTGAGGCAGGAGGAGGAGGAGTGAGTGAGCTCAACGGAAGTCTGTTGGAATTGCTGTGGATTTCTTTGTGGGTAGAAAAAGGCAGCAATGCACAAAGGGTCCCAGAAAAAATGGCAGCCTGCAACGGTGGGAGAAACAGAACGAGTGAGTGAGATGGGAGAGTGAGCAAGCTCAATGGAGCTCTATCATGACTGCTGCAGATTTCTTTGTGGGTAGAAGAAGGCGGCAATGCAGGCAGGAGCCCAGTATAAAAGGCCAGCCTGAAGCACCGGCAGAAATGGAATGAGTGAGTGAGAGAGGGGGAGTGAGCGAGTTCAACGGAGCTCTGTCGGGGCTGCTGAAGATTTCTTTGTGGCCAGAAATAGGTGCCAACTGAGGCAGGAGACCAGAACAAGAGGACAACCTGCAGCACCAGGCCAAATAGAATGAGCGAGTGACACAGGGGGAGTGAGTGACCTCAACGGAGCTCTGTTGGGACAGCTGTGGATTTCTTTCTGGGTGGAAAAAGGTGCAAATGCAGGCAGAAGCCCAGTATAGAATGGCAGCCTGCAGCACCGGCAGAAACGGAATGAGTGAGTGAGAGAGGGGCAGTGAGCGAGCTCAATGGACCTCTGTTAGAACTGCTTCAGATTTATTTGTGGGCAGAAAAAGGCACCAACAGAGACAGGAGCCCCATACAAAAGGGCAGCCTGCAGAACCAGGAGAAACAGAATGAGTGAGTGACACAGGGGGAGAGAGCGACCTCAACGGAGCTCTGTCGAAATAGCTGTGGATTTCTTTCTGGGCAGAAAAAGGTGCAAATGCAGGCAGGAGCCCAGTACAAAATGGCAGCATGCAGCGCCGGCAGAAATTCAACAAGTGAGTGACAGAGGTGTAGTGAGCGAGCTCGATGTACCTCTGTTAGAACTGTTTCAGATTTCTTTGTAGGCAGAAAAAGGCACCAACAGAGACAGGAGCCCAGTACAAAACGGCAGCCTGCAGCACCAGGAGAACAGAATGAGTGAGTGAGACAAGGGGAGTCACTGACCTCAACAGAGCTGTATCATGCCTGCTGTGGATTGCTTTGTGGGCAGAAAAAGGTGGCAATGCAGGCAGGAGCCCAGTACAAAAGGTTAGCCAGCAGCGTGAGCAGAAACAGAACAAGCGACTGAGAAAGAGGGAGTGATCGAGCTCAATGGAGCTGTGTCGCAACTGCAGCACATTTCCTCAGGGCACAAGCTAATAATGCAGGTGGTGGACTCAGTACAAAAGGGAGGGTCGCAGTGCTGACAGAAATGGAACCAGTGAGAGAGGGGGGGAAGTGAGTAAGATCAACGGAGCTCTGTCAGGACTGCTGCAGATTTCTTTGTGACCAGAAAAAGGTGCCAACAGAGGCAGGAGCTCAGTACAAAAGGGCAGCCTGCAGTGCCAAGAGAAACAGAAAGAATGCTTGAGATATGGGGAGTGAGCAACCTCAACAGAGCTCTGTCAAGGTAGATGCAGATTTCTTTGTGGGCAGAAAAAGTTGCCAATGCAGGTAGGAGCCCAGTACAAAAGGCCAGGCTGCAGCAGCAGGAGACACAGAATGAGTGAGTGAGGGAGGGAGAGCGAGTGAGCTCACTGGAGCTCTGTTGGGACTGCTGCAGATTTCTTTGTGGGCAGAAAAGGCAGCAATGCAGGCAGAAGCCCCGTACAAAATGGCAGGCTGCAGAGCTGGCAGAAATGGAATGAGCAAGTGAAGGGGGCAGTGAGTAAGGTCAATGGAGCTCTGTTGGAACTGCTGCAGATTTCTTTGTGAGCAGAAAAAGGTGCCAATAGAGGCAGGAGCCCAGTGAAAAGGGCAGGCTGCAGTGCCAGGAGAAACAGCATGAGTGCGTGAGACAGGGGGAGTGAGCAACCTCAACGTAGCTCTGTCGGGACAGCTGCTGATTTCTTTATGGGAAGGAAAAGGCAGCATTGCAGGCAGTAGCCCAGAACAAAAGGCCAGACTGAAGCACCAGCAGAAACAGATGAGTGAGTGACAGAGGGGGAGTGAGCAACCTCAATGGAGCTGCATCAGGACTGCTGAAGATCTTTTTGTGGGCAGAAAAAGTCACTAATGCAGGCAGAAACAATGTACAAAAGGGCAGCCTGCAGCAGCAGAAGAAATAGATTGAGTGACTGAGGGAGGGGGAGTGAGTGAGCGCAATGGAGCTCTGTCAGGACCGCTGCAGATTTCTTTGTGAGCAGAAAAGGGCAGCAACACAGGCAGGAGCACCATACAAAAGGGCAGGCTGCAGCTCCGGCAGATATGGAATAAATGAGTGAGAGAGGGGGAGTGAGTAAGGTCAATGGAGCTCTGTCAGGACTGCTGCAGATTTCTTCGTTGGCGTAAAAAAGTTGCCAACAGAGGCAGGAGTCCAGTATAAAAGGGCAGCCTGCAGTGGCAGGAGAAATAGAATGAGTGCTTGAGACAGAGGGAGTCAGCGACTTCAACAGAGCTCTCTCGGGACAGCTGCATATTTCTTTGTGGGCAGAAAAAGGTGCCAACACAGGCAGGAACCCAGTACAAAAGTCCAACCTGCAGCACTGGGAGAAACACAACGAGTGAGTGAGAGAGGGGGAGTAAGCGAGCTTAGTGGAGCTGTGTTGGGACTGCTTTCAGATTTCTTTGTCTGCAGAAATAGCCCCCAACGCAGGCAGGAGCTCAGTACAAAAGGGCAGGCTGCAGCAGCGGGAGACACTGTACAAGCGAATGAGAGAGGGGGAGTGAGCGATCTCAACGGAGCTCTAGAAGTGGGCAGAAGAAGATGGCAATGCAGGCAGGAGCCCAGTACAAAAGGGCAGGCTGCAGCACTGGCAGAAATGGAATGAGCGAGTGAGCTCAATGGAGCTTTGTCAGGGCAGCTGCAGATTTCTTTGTGGTCAGAAAAAGGTGCCAACTTAGGCAGGATCCCAGTAAAAAGGGCAGCCTGCAGTGCCAGGAGAAACAGATTGAGTGCATGGGACAGGGGGAGTGAGCGACCTCAATGTAGCTCTTTCCGGACAGCTGTGGATTTCTTTGTGGGCAGAAAAAGGTGCCAACACAGGCAGGAACCCAGTACAAAAGGCCAGCCTGCAGCACCGGGAGAAACACAATGAGTGAGTGAGAGAGGGGGAGTGAGCGAGCTCAATGGAGCTGTGTTGGGACTGCTGCATACTTCTTTCTCGGCAGAAAAAGTTGCAAATGCAGGCAGGAGCCTAGTACAAAAAGGGCTGCCTGCAGCACCAGCGGATACAGAATGAGCGACTGAGAGAGGGGGAGGGAGCAAGCTCAACAGACCTCTGTCAGGACTGCTGCCAATTTCTTTGTGGGCAGAAAAGGAAGCAATGCACGCATGGGTCCACTACAAAAGGAAAGCCTGCAGCAGTGGGAGAAACAGATTGATTGATTGAGTGAAGGGGAGTGATGGAGCGTAACAGAATTCTATCATGACTGCTGCATATTTCTTTGTGGGCAAAAGAAAACGGCAATGTAGGCAGGAGCCCAGTACAAAAGGACAGCCTGCAGCACTGGCAGAAATAGAATGAGTGAGTGAGAGAGGGGGAGTGAGAGAGCTCAAAGGAGCTCTGTCAGGACTCCTGCAGATCTCTTTGTGGGCAGAAAAAGTCACCAATGCAGGCAGGAACCGAGTATAAAAGGGCAGCCTGCAGCAGTGGGAGACATAGATGGAGTGAATGAGAGAGAGGGGGAGTGAGTGAGCACAATGGAGCTCTGTTGGGACCGCTGTGGATTTGTTTGTGGGTAGAAAAGTGCAGCAACACAGGCAGGAGCCCCGTACAAAAGGGCAGGCTACAGCACCGGCACATATGGAATAAGCAAGTGAGAGAGGGGGAGTAGGTAAGGGCAACGGAGCTCTGTCAAGACTGCTGCAGATTTCTTTGTTGGCAGAAAAAGGAGCCAACAGAGGCAGGAGCCCAGTACAGAAGGGCAGCCTGCAGTGGCAGGAGAAATAGAATGAGTGCTTGAGACAGGAGGAGTCAGTGACCTCAACAGAGCTCTGTCGGGACAGCTGCAGATTTCATTGTGGGCAGAAAAAGGTGCCAACACAGGCAGGAATCCAGTACAAAAGGCCAGCCTGCAGCACAGAAGAAACACAATGAGTGAGTGAGAGACGGGGAGTGAGCGAGCTCAACAGAGCTGTGTCGGGACTGCTGCAGGTTTCTTTGTGGGTAGAAAAAGGCTGCAATGCAGGCAGGAGCCCAGTACAAAAGGCCAGCCTGCAGCACTGGCACAAACAGAAAGAGCGAGTAAGAGAGGGGGAGTGAGCGAACTCAACGGAGCTGTGTCAGGACTGCTGCAGATTTTTTTTGTTGCAGAAAAGGAAGCAATGCACTAAGGAGCCCACTACAAAAGGATAGTCTGCAGCAGTGGGAGCAACAGGATGACCGAGTGAGAGAATGGGAGCGAGCAAGCTCAACGGAGCTCTATCATGACTGCTGCAGATTTCTTTGTGGGCAGAAGAAAATGGCAATGCAGGCAGGAGCTCAGTACAAAAGGGCAGGCTGCAGCACTGGCAGAAATGGAACGTGCGAGAGAAGGGGAGTGAGTGAGCTCAACAGAGCTCTGTCGGGGCAGCTGCAGATTTCTTTGTGGTCAGAAAAAGGTGCCAACAGAGGCAGGAGCCCAGTACAAAAGGACAGCCTTCAGCACTGGGACAAACAAAATGAGTGAGTGACATACGGGGAGTGAGCAACCTCAACGGAGCTCTGTCAGGACAACTGTGGATTTCTTTCTGGCCAAAATAAGGTGCAAATGCAAGCAGGAGTCCAATACAAAAGAGCAGCCTACAGCGCCGGCAGAAACGGAATGAGCAAGTGAGAGAGGGGGAGTGAACGAGATCAACGGACCTCTGTTGGGACTGCTGCAGATTTCTTTGTGGGCAGAAAAAGGCACCAATAGAGGCAGGAGCCCAGTACAAAAGGGCAACCTGCAGCACCAGGAGAAACAGAATGAGTGAGTGAGACAAGGGGAGTGGTTGACCTCAATGGAGCTGCATCGTGACTACTGTTGATTGCTTTGTGGGCAGACAAAGATGGCAATGCAGGCAGGAGCCCAGTACAGAAGGCCAGCTTGTAGCGTCGGGAGAAACACAATGAGCGAGTGAGAGAGGGGGAGTGAGCGAGCTCAACGTAGCTGTGTCAGTCCGCTGCAGATCTCTTTGTGGGCAGAAAAAGCCCCCATCGCAGGCAGGAGCCCAGTACAAAAGGACAGGCTGCAGCCGCAGGAGACACAGAACAAGTGAGTGAGGGAGGGGGAGTGAGTGAGCTCAACGGACCTCTGTCAGTACTACTGCAGATTTCTTTGTGGGCAGAAAAGGAAGCAATGCATGCATGGGCCCACTACAAAAGGAAAGCCAGCAGTAGTGGGAGAAACAGACGGACAGATTGAGTGAAGGGGAGTGATCGAGCTCAACGGAATTCTACCGTGACTGCTGCAGATTTCTGTCTGGGCAGAAGAAAACGGCAATGTAGGCAAGAGCCCAGTACAAAAGGACAGCCTGCAGCACTGGCAGAAACGGAATGAGTGAGTGAGAGAGGTGGAGTGAGAGAGCTCGAAGTAGCTCTGTCAGGACTCCTGCAGATTTCTTTGTGGGCAGAAAAAGGCACCAACAGAGGCAGGAGCTCAGTAGAAAAGGGCAGCATGCAACGCCAGAAGAAACAGAATGAGCGAGTGAGACAGGGGGAGTGAGTGACCTCAACAGAGGTCTATCGTGACTGCTGTATATTTCTTTGTGGGCAGGAAAAGGCAGCAATGCAGGCGTGAGCCCAGTACAAAAGGCCAGCCTGAAGCGCCTGCAGAAATGGATGAGCGAGTGACAGAGGGGGAGTGAGCGATCTCAACGGAGCTCTATCATGACTGCTGCAGATTTCTTTGTGGGCAGAAGAAGGTGGCAATGCAGGCAGGAGACCAGTAGAAAAGGGCAGCCTGCAGCACCGGCAGAAACAGAACGAGTGAGTAAGAGAGGGAGAGTGAGCGAGGTCAACGGACCTCTGTTGGGACTGCTGCAGATTTCTTTGTGGCAGAAAAAGGCACCAATAGAGGCAGGAGCCCAATACAAAAGGGCAGCCTGCAGCACCAGGACAAACAGAATGAGTGAGTGAGACAAGGGGAGTGGGCGACCTCAATGGAGTTGCATCGTGACAACTGCGGATTGCTTTGTGGGCAGAAAAAGTGGCAATGCAAGCAGGATCCCAGTACAGAAGGCCAGCCTGTAGTGCCGGGAGAAACACAATGAGTGAGTGAGAGAAGGGGAGTGAGTGAGCTCAACGTAGCAATGTTGGGACCGCTGCAGATTTCTTCGTGGGCAGAAAAAGCCCCCATCTCAGGCAGGAGCCCAGTACAAAAGGACAGGCTGCAGCAGCAGGAGACACAGAACAAGCGAGTGAGAGAGGGGGAGTGAGTGAGCTTAACGGACCTCTGTCAGGACTGCTGCAGATTTCTTTGTGGGCAGAAAAGTAAGGAATGCGCGAATGGGCCCACTACAAAAGGAAAGCCAGCAGCAGTGGGAGAAACAGATTGACCGACTGAGTGAAGGGGAGTGATCAAGCTCAATGGAATTCTATCATGACTGCTGCAGATTTCTGTCTGGGCAGAAGAAAACGGCAATGTAGGCAGGAGCCCAGTACAAAAGGACAGCCTGCAGCACTGGCAGAAATGGAATGAGTGAGTGAGAGAGGGGGAGTGAGCAAGCTCAAAGGAGCTCTGTCAGGACTCCTGCAGATTTCTTTGTGGACAGAAACAGGTACCAACAGAGGCAGCAGCACAGTACAAAAGGGCAGCGTGCAACGCCAGAAGAAACAGAATGAGCGAGTGAGATAGGGGTAGTGAGCGACCTCAATGGAGATCTATCATGACTGCTGTATATTTCTTTGTAGGAAGGAAAAGGCAGCAACGCAGGCAGGAGCCCAGTGCAAAAGGCCAGCCTGAAGCACCAGCAGAAACAGACGAGCGAGTGACAGAGGGGAAGTGAGTGATCTCAATGGAGCTGTGTCAGGACTGCTGCAGATCTCTTTGGGGGCAGAAAAAGTCGCCAACACAGGCAGGGACCGAGTACAAAAGGGCAGCCTGCAGCAGTGGGAGACATAGATTGAGTGAGTGAGGGAGGGGGAGGGAGTGAGTGAGTGAGTGCAATGGAGCTCTGTTGGGACCACTGTGGATTTCTTTGTGGGCAGAAAAAGACAGCAACACAGGCAGGAGACCCGCACAAAATGGCAGGCTGTAGCGCCGGCAGATATGGAATAAGTAAGTGAGTGAGAGGGGGGAGTGAGTAAGGTCAATGGAGCTCTGTCGGGACTGCTGCAGATTTCTTTGTTGGCAGAAAAAGGTGCCAACAGAGGCAGGAGTCCAGTACAAAAGGGCAGCCTGCACTGCCAAGAGAAATAGAATGAGTGCTTGAGACAGGGGGAGTCAGCAACCTCAACAGAGCTCTCTTGGGACAGCTGCAAATTTCTTTGTGGGCAGAAAAAGGTGCCAACACAGGCAGGAACCCAGTACAAAAGGCCAGCCTGCAGCATCGGGCAATGCCAGATTATGACAACCTCAGTCCCTAGGCCCAAGTGAAATCTGGGCACCCCTCACTATAACCATCCCCCTTCGTCATGACCCCGCCTCTTGACTATTGCACATCAGTTACTAAAACATGAAAACAATGTTCTTACTATCCCTAAAAAGTGGCACAAAATACTTCAAAATTAATGAAACTAGCTGGCCCAATGGCACTGAGGGTTGAGGCACTGGATGCCACACCTTGCCAGTGACCCAGGTTTGGTGATGGACTCGGGTCACGGGGGGTTGGCCGGGTGGTGGGGCAGGAAGAAGAAGTGAGCACTTAATGGCTGTGCTCCTTCTCTGGGGAGGGGTGGGATGCTGGCCCCGCCGCTATACCTCCACCACCTGGGTGATCACAGGTGGTGCTGGTGCAGCTGGGAAAGCAGATAGACAGGGAGAGGCCAACGTCAGCAAAGGACCGGAAAGGAGGTACATCTCAGCATGCCTCCATCTGGTTGGTCCTCCTCAAGTGCTGCCTTTGACAGGGGGTGGACCATAACAATGAAAAACACCTCGTGGCTGATCTAGGTGAAGGGCTTCTGCACTGCTGTGACCATGGATGAACTGGGAAGGAGCTTTGGTTGCACGTTCCACTGAGGATCGGAGAAGGTAGGATGGACTCCTCTGCCCCACCAGGGGTCTCAGACTGGGTCTTCAGAGTTGTATAGGAGTGGGACACCTATGAGAGCATCCTCACAGTCCTCATGGCGCAGACTGGGTGCATTGTGATGCACGGTGCAAGGGGGAGTATAAAGAGACAGTAAAAACAAAATTTATGAAACTAATACTATCAGTATGGAAAAATTACAATAGCCTGAGTTTTGATAAGTTAGAGAAAATAATTATTAATAGGCCTGGTAAAAATAATTTTTTGTATGTGAAATGTCATGATTTGCACTTCTCCAAAGCCCCCGACCCCCAAACACACATGTGCGCACTCGCAGTCTGGGTCTCATCATACTGTCCTGTCAGGTAGTTTGAACCACAATGTGGGAGTTTTGTTGGGTTGGGTAGGGACCAATCTCTAAAACAGGCTAGGTCCTGGGTGGTGTAGGAGTTAAGTTTGTGGTTTACTAGGGGTTATGAACTTTAGAGATTATACTACAAAGCAAGTGATTATTGGAAGAATTTGAAATCAAACATTTCTGTTACTGATAAGTAAGCCAGGATCCATAAATATCAAGATTTACTGATGGGAATCTTGAAATACATTAATTTGTTCACCCTGAAAACAGAACTGTACCAAGGCCAGCACTTCAGTATGAGCGAGACGAGAGAATTAAAAAAAAAGAGTATGATTTTTAATTGTATCATTGAAACTTATTGTAGATTTCTTAATTTTAGGAATGAGATTAAATATTTATTTTTGATTGATTGAGATATTGGAATTACAAACCTTTAAATCAGAGACTCCTTTACAAGGCTCCACATCATGGAAGTACAAAACAAAAGACATGGACAATACAATAAAAGGTGTTACAAATGAATGCGAAGGGTAAAACAACCTAGAGTCAACTATGATACAAAGGTAATGAGCAATGCATTGAAAGGTATTTCATCTGAATGCAGATGGTAACACAACCCAGAGTCAAGCATGGTACTAAGGTTTCAAGCAAATTAAGCTATTGCTTACATTCAAATTTCAAGGATTATTCAAGGTTTCCTAAGCCAATAAAACAGATACTTAAGATAAAATATAAAGCATACACACTGAATTGCACTGTTAATCTTTTATAGTTAAGAGTAAGATTCTAAGATGGGATTCTAAATGGGTGTGGGAGACAAAGCAAAGGAAATGAGCTTGTTCACACCTTAAAAGTCATCCTGGCTGGGGCCCCTGTAGCTGTCAGCTGCACTTACTATCTAATCAGGGAGGTGAGAGTCATGTCACAGTCCAGCCCCTGACTTACTCAGTGGCTGAGTCCTTTACAAAAAACATGCAGCTCAGGCAGAAAGATAGAATATATAGTAAATATATGTTGGAGATTTCTGGGGTCCTCCTTGGCAGGCAGGGGCCCTAGGTCTGTGCCTATGTTGCCTATGCCTTAATCCGGCCCTGGCACCAGGAGAAACACAACGAGTGAGTGAGAGACAGGGAGTGAGCGAGCTCAACAGAGCTGTGTTGGGACTGCTGCAGATTTCTTTGTCTGCAGAAACAGCCCCCAACACAGGCAGGAGCCCAGTACAAAAGGGCAGGCTGCAGCAGTGGGAGACACTGAATGAACAAGTGAGGGAGGGGGAGTGAGTGAGCTCAACGGAGCTCTATCGTCACTGCTGCAGATTTATTTGTGGGTAGAAGAAGGCAGCAACGCAGGCAGGAGCCCAATACAAAAGGCCAGCCTGCAGCGCCGGCACAAATGGAAAGAGCGAGTGGTGGGGGAGTGAGTGAGCTCAACGGAGCTGTGTCGAGACTGCTGCAGACTTCTTTGTCTACAGAAACAGCCCCCAACACAGGCAGGAGCCCAGTACAAAAGGGCAGGCTGCAGCAGTGGGAGACACTGAACGAGCAAGTGAGGGAGGGGGAGTGAGTGAGCTCAACGGAGCTCTGTTGGGACTGCTGTGGATTTCTTTGTGGGCAGGAAAAGGCAACAATGCATGCAGGGGCCCAATACAAAATGGCAGCCTGCAGCGGCAGGAGAAACAGAACGAGCAAGGCAGAGGGGGGAGTGAGTGAGCTCAATGGGGATCTATCGTCACTGCTGCAGATTTATTTGTGGGTAGAAGAAGGCAGCAACGCAGGCAGGAGCCCAGTACAAAAGGCCAGCCTGCAGCGCCGGCACAAACGGAAAGAGCGAGTGGGGGGGGGGAGTGAGTAAGCCTCAACCTGAGCTTGTGTCAGGACTGCTGCAGATTTTTTCATGGAAGAAAAGGAATCAATGCATGCAGGACACCACTACAAAAGGACAGTCTGCAGCAGTGGGAGAAACAAAATGACCGAGTGAGAGAAGGGGAGTGAGCAAGCTCAACGGAGCTCTATTGTGACTGCTGCAGATTTCTTTTTGGGCAGAAGAAGATGGCAATTTAGGCAGGAGCCCATTACAAAAGGGCAGGCTACAGCACCAGCAGAAATGGAATAAGCAAGAGGGGGGGAGTGAGTGAGCTCAACGGAGCTCTGTCAGGGCAGCTGCAGATTTCTTTGTGGTCAGAAAAAGCTGCCAACAAAGGCAGGAGCCCAGTACAAAAGGACAGCCTGCAGCACCGGGACTAACAGAATGAGCGAGTGACACACGAGGAATGAGCGATCTCAACGGAGCTCTGTCAGGACAGCTGTGGATTTTTTTTCTGGACAAAATAAGGTGCAAATGCAGGCAGGAGTCCAGTACAAAAGGGCAGCCTGCAGCACTGGCAGAAATGGAATGAGCGAGTGAGAGAGGGGGAGTGAGCGAGCTCAACGGTCCTCTGTCGGGACTACTGCAGATTTCTTAGTGGACAGAAAAAGGCACTAACAGAGGCAGGAGCCCAGTACAAAAGGGCAACCTGCAGCACCAGGAGAAACAGAATGAGTGAGTGAGACAAGGGGAGTGGGCGACCTCAATGGAGCTGTATCGTGACTGCTGCAGATTGCTTTGTGGGCAGAAAAAGGTGGCAATGCAGACAGGAGCCCAGTACAGAAAGCCAGCCTGTAACGCCAGAAGAAACACAACGAGCAAGTGAGAGAAGGGGAGTGAGCGAGCTCAACGTAACTGTGTCAGGACTGCTGCAGATTTCTTTGTGGGCAGAAAAAGCCCCCATCGCAGGCAGTAGCTCAGTATGGAAGGACAGGCTGCAGCAGCAGGAGACACAGAACAAGCGAATGAGGGAGAGGGCATGAGTGAGCTCAACGGAGATCTGTTGGGACAGCTGCCCATTTCTTTGTGGACAGAAAAGGGTGCCAATGCAGGCAGAAGCCCAGTACAAAACAGCAGCCAGTAGCACCAGCAGAAGCAGAATGAGTGAGTGACAGAATACCACTGAGCGAACTCAACGGACCAATGCAATCAACATTCGGCATTGACAAATGCTTGTTTTCTCCTGCTTTTGTTCATTTACTTCACTCAGGGGCTGGTTGCCTATACTATGCCATTCCTTAATTTTCTCCACTGTTGCTCTACCCCACCCTGACCATCCACCCCCTACTAGGCTGCTTCTAAAGCAATCTCCCAATTCTTTAAAGTCCACCCTATTAAAGTCCAGGACCTTCAACCTTGCATGGGTTTGCCTCTGCACCCATCTTAATGCTGAAGCATATGGTCTGATGATCATTTGTCTTCAGAGGACTACCTATTATGATATCTGCAATATCGCCTGTTTGTGAGCACCAGGTCCAGTGTTGTCCTGTCCCTAGTGAGTTCACTGACTGGTTGCCTGAGAAACACCACCTGCAGGGAGTCTGGGATTGCCCTGCTTCTGGCTGAAGCTACAGCTGAAAGGCTCCAATGTACATCTGGTAGACTGAAGTCTCCAACCAGCAGCACCTCCCCCTTATTCACCATCCTGGTGATGGTTCCCCTAATGCCTTATCCAAATACTCCTCCTCCAATGTTGTAGGTATGTATATCATCCCAGAGCAAATAGTGGCAAGAGCTCCTCTCTCCAGGGTGACCCACAGCACCTCCAGGAACAAGCTGCCACCGCATCTCAATGAGTGATGTTTTTGGGAGATTCCACCCTGACACAGACTACACCACTGGCAAAAAATGGAAAAATGTGAGGTGGGGGAAGAGGGGCAACAGGAGATTGTGCCACCAAGCTGAAAACCCAGAGCGATCAATAATTAATTTGTCACATTTGGAATTTAGCGATGTTCAATGTTCTGAGTTGCACACCCAAGGAATTCAACATTATGCTGGACCTCTTGAGAAATTCTTTAGGAAGATTGATTTTAGAGATTATTTTGTTAGAAATTAACTGGGACACGCAATGATGGGAAATCAATTTGCAGCACAGATTTGCAGGAATTAAAACTATCTATTGGATCCAACACTCCTTTAGGGGAACTGGGAACAGATCTACAAAAGTCACTGGAGCAACAAAATATCATTTTGTTTGAACAACGGATGCAGGAAAGTGTTGCATGGGACAGTGGCACCAGGTACCTCAGTACAGAGTTTTATGATGTTAAGGCAGATAACTTAAAATTAATTCAAAGAAGTATGTTTAAGCCATCCTCTCAATTCTGCTCTTAGCTTAAACCCACATATTAACACCTACAGAAAAACTGTGTTAAAGGAGGTTAAGAGAGTTTTGCAGGAAGATAAATTACAATATGAAAACAAGATAAGTCAGGCAGAACTAGCGGCACATGAGGATTCAGGTAAAAATCTAGGCCTAGTATTCAAACAAGCAGATAAAGGAGGGGAGCTATTTGTGATGTAATCTAATTTGTTTCTTGGCATGTTGAGAAATGAAAAACTGTACAACAGTGTAAATTATCCTTTCATCAATAAAATAGTGAAATGGACATGTTTTATTGATGTTTTCTTACGTGTTTGGACCGGTACTGACACACTGGGCTGGCAGTATAGCCTAGTGTTTTTAGTTGTTTAACCAGGTATAGCACACTAAGCTGAAAGCTTTTTCACAGGAGCGACCTGGGAGCACAAGGAGGTTAAGTGACTTGCTCAGGGTCACACAGTATGCAAGTGGAAGCTGTGGGATTCAACCCCAGGTCTGGTCTGCTGGATGTCACCAAATTTGCAGCTCAGAGCCTTAGACCACTGCACTATACTGCCTGCCTAAGGTTAGAGGAATGAGGTGTGAACGAGCTTGATACATCCAGCAGACCAGATCTGAGTTTGATTCTTACAACCTCCACTTGCATACTGTATGACTCTGAGCAAGTCACTTAACCACAGAGTCCTCCCAGGTCACCCCTGAAAACAGGCTCTTGTGCCTAGTGGGCCTTACCTGGATACCAAAGACTAAAATAAAAAACAAAAAGAAAAAAATACAGATTGTTGAATTCATGGCTTGTCTTAATAATAATGATAAAATTCTGAAATTCACTCACAAGAGCAATAGACACACCATTGGATTCTTGGATATATAACTTAATAGTTTGGCAGTAAAAATGAAATTATTACACAGGGATATAGAAAGCCCACTTCCACTAATAGCTTTCTTCTGGCCACAAGTTCTCACCCCTCGGTCTTTAAAATACTCTATACCCTTTAGCCAGTTCCTACAGATACACAGGAATTGTACAGAAGACAGTACATTTGAAGTATAGGCAGGGGAACTGAAACAGAGGTTTTTGGCCAGGGGCATACCTCTAAACCTACCAACTTGCCAATGTGTGACAGAGGGCTACAAAATGTGTGACTTATTTTGGGGCTGACTGCTTTCAGAGCACAAACGACCAGGCTGTTTTGGGGCTGGGGAGGTTTACCTGTGTCTGACTTGGATGTCTGAATTTTTCTCTGTTTGATTAGCAGTGTATTTTCTCTGTCAAATTGTTGTGTAGGGCATCTTGCTGACAGGAAGGCACTCATTGCAGCGGTGGGTCAGAGCTTTTAGCTGATTGTTTCATGAGGGCACAGTTTAGGTCCAACCCCTGCCACCCTCACCCCACCCACCCCTGGAAATAGTTCCTTTATACCTGGGGTCTGAAATCATTTCCTAGTGCAAGTGCATTTCACTGTCATATCCTCTCTAGCACACTGTACCGACAATATAAGCATACACATTGTATAATATATATATTTCTATATGACAAACCAATCACACACACACAAAAAAAAAAGTAGATAAACATGTGGGGAGTAGTGCAATGTAATGGCTGTGGGTCAGCAGTCTTCCAGGAGTCTTTCTGGAGGCTGATATGCTGCCCTATTTGCAGACAACTCTCTGCCCTGAAGGAGGAAGTTGCCCGTCTTCAGGCCACACTGGACAGTAGGAAGGGAACCTCCCCCATCCAGTGAGCACCAGAGCCACCACCACTGTCTCAGAGGTTGCGAAGAAAGCACAGCAGTTGGACCACAGTGGGCTCAGGGAGGAAGAGGATGGTGGAACAGAGGCACACCCAGTCAGTTGTTCCACTCCATAATCCATACACCATTCTGGGGGAGCATAGCTCCCCTATGGATGCACCCGCAGAGGAGACTAATGAGGCTGAGGACAACTGTCATTAGGGATGCCCACAGGAAGGAGGCAGAAGACACCACAGGGAAAGGAAGCAGCTCCTGGTGGGGGACTCAATTATTAGGGGGATAGAACTGGGGGGAGCAGAGAAAACTGAAGTAAGGTGCCTGCCTGGTGCCATGGCTTGGAGGGACAGGAAGCGCATCATCAGGATCACGAGAACAGCTACACGGGAGTCTGAGCTGGACATCATTGTCCACCTAGGGACAAATGACTTGGTTCATCATGAGATTAGAGCAGTGCAGGAGGACTTTGTAGAGTTGGGGAGGGGCCTAAGACAAGTAGCACACACAGTATCCTTCTCAGAGGTGCTGCCTGTCAAAGGCATGGGTGAGGAACGGGTACTTTGCACCATGCAGTTTAATGAATGGTTGAAAAAACGGTGTGGAGCACAGGGGTGTGACTTCATTGGGGACTGGGGTTCCACCTGGAGGGACACCAGCCTATACTGTCAGGATGGTCTGCATCTGTCCAGAAAGGGAACAAGTCTTTTGAGCAATCAGTTTAAATGCTTCATTGGCAAGCTTTTAAACTAGTCAAGGGGGGAGGCACTGATAAGCAGCAGGAAAATCCCAGCCTCTCCCTACAAAACAGGGTACTAAATGAGAAAAAGACCAAGGTAGAAAGGTCAGCGGGGGATGCTGCAATAGAAGGTAAAGCCATCAAAAAATGGAGAGCAATGAGTACCAATGCCCGTAGTCTGGGTAACAAGCTTCCTGAATTAATGGCCTTGATGGAGGAGGAATATCTGGATATCGTGGCAGTCACAGAAACATGGTACACACAAAACCATGACTGGGATGTAAACATACCAGGATACACTATCTACAGGAGGGACAGGGAGGGTAAAAGAGGAGGAGGAGTAGCTCTTTACATAAGGGAAGGAATCAAAGCAACAGAACAAAAGGGTAAACAGGGAGGAGAAGAAGCACTGTGGATAAATTTGGAGACAGGCAATGGCACCACAATCCGCACAGGGGTTGTATACAGACCCCCTTCTCGGGGGGGAAATAGACAAGGAAATGATAGAAAGTATACTTAGAATGGCAGAAAAAGGGGAGATATAGCTGATCGGTGATCTGAATATGCCAGATGTTAACTGGAGTGCAGTTGCAGCAGCCACTTTGAAGAGTGAGGTTATTCTAGATGCCCTACAGGGGGCATGCCTTAGACAACTAGTATTGGAGCCCACTCGAGGGGAGCAATCTTAGACCTAGTTCTCTCAAATGGAGATGGAGAGAGGATCACAGATGTAGAAGTGTGTAGCCATCTGGGAACTAGCGACCATTGAACAGTATGGTTCACAATAAACACAGCAATAGAGTCAAGCCATACAAAGGCAAAAGTACTGGACTTTAGGAGGGCTGACTTTGCCAAAATAATTGAGAGTGCCTAAGGAATGCACTAGCAAATGGGCAGGAAGGAGGGTGGAAGAACAATGGGGAATAATAAAAACTGCCATCACAGAGGTAACAAGCCTTTGTGTGAAGCAAATAAACAAAACAAAATGATGTAAGAAACCACTATGGTTCTCAAAGGAAGTGGCAGTGGGCCGGCCCGCCGGCTCAGCGGTAGCGTTACCACTCGCAGTGCCAGCAACCCGGGTTCAGGAACGGACTTGGGCGGCTGGAGGATTGGCCAGGGGGGAGGAGGATTGAGTGCCCAGCGGCCGCTCTTCTCCTCTGGGGAGGGAGGGGATGCATGTCCCGCAGCTCTACTGCCACCTGGGTGACCACGGGTGGAGGTGCAGCGGGACTGCATACAGAAGGGAGGAAGGACATGGGCTGGAGACTGGAGTGCTCACATGTCTCGAAGTGCACCACCCCTAGGTTTTCCTAGCATGCTCATGTCCTTTGGGAGGGGACAGAAAAACAGAAAAAGGAACCTGTCGTGGAGGATGGAGACGGGGCCCGACTGCCCCAGATAACCCATAACCGGGCTATCGTTGGATGCCACAGATGGACCTCCTGATGCACACTGATGGACTGGAGGGGGTAAAATGGGTCTCCCCCCTCCTCCCCGCCGGGGGGATAGGCCGAGGCAGCATGGAGGTAGGTCCGAGCGACACCACGGTAGGTACCAGGGGAGGGAGTAGGGGAGCACATTCTAGGGATTCCCCGAAGAAGTTCCACCACGGCAGAGGAGAGGGGCTATAAAAAAAAAAAAAGGAAGTGGCAGTGAAGGTTCAAGAGAAAAAGAAAAGCATTCAGGAAGTACAAGGAATCACAGAAGAAGCAGGACAGAGAACTGTATCAGTTAAAGCAAAAGGAAGCTGAGAAGGCAGTCAGAACAGCAAAGGCCCAAACCGAGGAAAAGATAGCCAACTCAGTTAAGAAGGGGGATAAAACCCTTTATAGGTACATCAGGGAGCGAAGGAAGACCAAGGGAGGGATAGTGAGGATTAATAAAAGGGAGGGAGGGTAGGCAGAGGGTGACTGTCAAAAGGCAGAGATACTAAACAAATAGTTTTGCTCAGTATTTACAAATGAAGAGGGGGAGGTACCTAAAACAGACAGTAGAAACACTCTGGATACAGAAGTTGATACCAGCCCATTTACAGAAGAAAGGGTTCTGAAAGAACTCTTAAAACTGAAGGTGGACAAAGCAATGGGGCCTGACGGGATTCATCCCAGAATTCCAAAAGAACTAAGGGTAGAACTAGTGACACCACTGACTACACTCTTTAACAAATCATGGGAGGATGGGGTTTTACCTGAGGACTGGAGGAGGGCAGATGTGATTCCCCTTCACAAAAGTGGGAGCAAGGCAGAAGCAGGAAACTACAGACCTGTTAGTTTAACCTCAGTGATAGGGAAGATGATGGAATCACTTCTGAAGGAAAGAATTGTTGAGTATCTAGAGGCCAGAGGGGCACAGGACCCAAGGCAGCATGGATTCACTGCAGGAAGGTCATGCCAGGTGAATCTGATAGATTTCTTTGACTGGGTGACCAAAGTAGTACATCAGGGAGGGGCTGTGGACATGGCCTACCTAGACTTTAGCAAGGCATTTGACACAGTCCCACACAAAAGATTAATACACAAGTTAGCCAGCCTGGGAGTGGGTACCAAGATGATAGCCTGGGTAAAGAATTGGCTGGAGAATAGGACACAGAGGGTAATAGTAAATGGAGTCCACTCTGAAGAAAGGGGTTACTAGTGGGTACCGCAGGTTCTAGTATTAGACGGTCCTCTCAATGTCTTTTGCCGACATTGCAGAGGGACTGGAAGGAAAAGGATGTCTCTTTGCAGATGACACAAAGATCTGCAACAGAGTTGATGCACACGTGTGGGGTGGGAAGGATGAGAAGGACTTGGCAAGGTTAGAGAAATGGTCAAATGTATGGCAGCTTAGATTCAATGCTAAGAAGTGCAAAGTAATGCACCTGGGAAACAAAAACCCAGGGGAAGAGTACACAATGGGGGGTGAGATATTAACAATAACAAAAATGGAAAGGGACCTGGGGGTAGTCATATCAGATGACATAAAGGTGGGCAAGCAATGTGAGAGGGCAGTAAGGAGGGCTGGGGAGATACTGGGATGCATAGGGAGATGCATCACCAGTAGAAAACAGGAAGTTGTTATCCCTCTGTACAGACAGCTGGTGAGACCCCATCTGGAGTACTGTGTGCAGTTCTGGAGACCCAATCTCCACAGACATAAACAGGATGGAAGCTGTCCAGAGGAGGGCAACTAAAATGGTGCAGCGTCAGCACCGGAAGACATATGAAGAGAGAGACTTAAGGAGCTTAATATGTATAGCCTCGGGGGGGGGGGACATGATAGAAACTTTTAAGTACCTCAAGGGAATCAAAAAGTCCAAGAGGGTAGCATCTTTCAAAAAAAGAGGTGTGCAAGATCAAGGGGCACAATTTGAAGATAGAGGGGGGGAAGCTCAGAGGTAATTTAAGGAAGTATTTTTTCACAGAGAGGGTTGTGGATGCATGGAACGGCCTTCCGGAGGAGGTGGTGGAGTCGAAAACAGTGGTTGAATTCAAGCATGCATGGGGCAGTCATAAGGCAATTCTAGGGGGTGGGGGTAGGAAGAAGTAGGCTGCTGGTTAACTAGGATCTGCAGCTTATCCATTAGGTAGGGAAATGGGCAGACTGGGTGGGCCAAGCAGTCATTATCTGCCGTCAAATTCTATGTTTCTATGTAAATGTCAAAAATGTGGTACACTTGATTTTTCACATCGTGTGGAGTCGTGCACTGCGGCGTTTTCACGTAAAATGAATAAAACTGATTTTGCCACAGTAAAATTATTGTTTGTATGCTTGGCATTTGGTTTGTGTAACAAATGAAAGAGAAAATGAAAATGTGTTGTGTCCTTAATTAAAATAAAGAGTGATGCAAATCCTAAATGTGTTTGTGTCCTTAATTAAAATAAAGAGTGATGCAAATCCTAAATGTGTTTGTGTCCTTAATTAAAATAAAGTGTGATGCAAATCCTAAATGTGTGTTACATTTCATTGATGTAATCTATAAATACACCTCTTGAGAATGAAAAAACACCACTTATTTGAGGACATCATGAAACAGTTTATTGAAACTATACTAATGCAGTACTACTGAATGTCAGAAAAACAACTACTTGTACAGCGTTGAGGCAATTAAAAAAAATAATGGGTACTGAAACTACGCTAATACTACACTATAATATATAAAAATAAAAGTGTGTTGAATACTGCAACTATAATACTATACTGCAATATACTAACTATACCAAATAAATGCACCACCAGTGAATAAAACAATTACAAAGTGCTTGAAAGTTAAATCTTAAAAACCCAAGTAAGCAATTATTAAACTTAAATAATAAAAGTGTATTCACATGTAACCACAAACACCTGCTGGTGGCTGGACACTAAAAAGAACAGTATATGCAACTGCAAACATATAAATCACAGCTGTAGGACCACAACATGTCAAATGTCTTCCTTCTAAACACTGTGGGAGTGTGGGGCATGTTGTCTATGTCTATGTTGTGGTCTGGTGTTTTTTTATTATATGTGACAGTTACTTTTCTGGCAGCAGCAAGAGTCTCCTTCAAATACTGAGCGTCATAACAGTCTCACTCCTTATTCATCTTGATTGCCAGCAAAGAGTTTAACGTTTTGTGATGCAGGGAATGTCATAGCTCTGTTTTGACTTTAAACACCATGCTAAAAGATCACTCTGCTTCTGTGTTTGAATGAGGCAAGCAAAGTAGTACCATCATCAACCCTTTGAAGCACTACAGTGAACTGTCTCCACCAACAGTTTTGAGTACTGTGGCCGAATATGTTGGGAGGGCTGAATGGGGTCCATTTATTTGTCCAGTTAGGGTGCCTGTATCTGAAAACTGGTACACAAAAAATTCATCCAGCAATGTGTCCTTCCTTTCTGTGGTCTTGCAGATTCCCAGATGATCTGCCAAGTCTGTTATCATAGAGGATGTTACCTTGAGCTTCAATGAAGGATTGAAACAAGTCATACATTTTGCACAAACTTGTTGTTCACAGGAAATTTCTTTAGTATTTTAGATAAGACAGTAGAATAAAACAAAACCGCTTTCTGGTAAATGTTAGTTTCTATGACTGTCCCAACAATGTTGTCTTCCTGGTATTTCATGTACTGTATTATTTCTGCCCCTAGATGAAGGTCACTGTATCATAGAAAACTTTCAGGATTGTCCAGAATAGTAGCATCATTGTCATTTAACAATGTCCTGGCCATCTCAGACCGCAGGACTCTGCTGGCATATATGTGGATGAGTTGAGAGATGTCCAAATTCAGAGTCATTAGTTTGCTGTTACCTTTTTGCATCTGTTGGTTGAACTGGCAAAGAGGTTCAAGTCCATATTTTTGGAACATAAACTGCATTCAGATTTCATGGCTCTCCAGGCTTTTGATGATACTCTCCACTTTTGCTGGTCTTTGTTCTGCTGAACGGAAATATGACAGGAATGCAGGCCACAGATCCAGCATCCTCTTAACAACCTTGTTCAAGCTGATCCACCGTGTTGGTGCATGCTTTATAACTTTGGGTGGTTCTACATCCACAAACAGTGCAAATTCTTTTAACTTTTGTTGTCTTTGTGCACTTGAAGTTAAGTGGCAGTAAACATCTGACACAATCTCTTCAATTTTTGTCAGAGTCATTACTTCTCCATAAACCTAATCAATAAACTAATCCATAAACCAAACAAGAGAGAAACTTTGAATGGGGGGTTGATACCAGTCCATTCACAGAAGAAAGGGTTTTGAAAGAACTCTTGAAACTGAGGGTGGATGAAGCAATGGGGCCTCATGGGATTCACCTAGGAATTCTAAAAGAACTAAGGGTGGAACTAGTAACACCACTGGCTATTCTCTTTAACAAATTATGAGAGGATGGGGTGGTACCTGAGGACTGGAGGAGGGCAAATGTGATTCTATTTCACAAAAGTTGGAGCTGGGCAGAGGCAGGAAACTACAGACCAGTTAGTTTGACCTCAGTGGTAGGGAAAATGATGGAATCACTTTTGAAGGAAAGAATTGTTGAGTACCTAGAGGCCAGTGGGGCACAGGACATAAGGCAGCATGGTTTCACAGCAGAAAGGTCATGTCAGATGAACCTAATAGATTTCTTTGACTGGGTGACCAAAGTAGTAGACCAGGGAGGGGCTGTGGGCATGGCCTACCTAGACTTTAGCAAGGCATTTGACACAGTCCCACACAAAAAGATTATAAACAAATTAGCCAGCCTGGGAGTGGGTCCCAAGCAGGTAGCCTGGGTAAAACACTGGCTGGACAACAGGACACAAAGGGTAATAGTAAATGGAGTCCACAGTGAAGAAATGAGGGTAACTAGCAGGGTACCGCAGGGTTTGGTACTGGGACCGGTCCTCTTTAATGTCTTTATAAGTGACATTGGAGAGCACCTGGAAGGAAAGGTATGCCCCTTTACAGATGTCACAAAGATCTGCAACAGGGTTGATACAAAAGGTGGGGTGGAAAGGATGAAAAGGGACTTGGCAAGGTTGGAGGAATGGCCAAATATGTGGCAGCTGAGAGTCAATGCAAAGAAGTGCAAAGTAATACATCTGGGAAACAAAATCACAGGGGAAGAGTACACAGTGGGGGGTGAGTTAATAACAACAGCAAAAATTGAAAGAGACCTAGGAGTAATTATATCAGATAACCTAAAGGTGGGTTAGCAATGTGTGAACGCAGTAAGGAGGGCTGGGGGGATACTGGGATGCACAGGGAGAGACAACAACAGTAGAAAACAGGAAATTGTTATCCCTCTGTACAGACAGTTGGTGAGACCCCATCTGGAGTACTGTGTGCAATTCTGGAGACCCCATCTCCGCAAAGCCATAGACAGAGTGGAGGCTGTTCAGAGGAGGGCAACCAAATTGGTGCAGGGTCAGCACCAGAAGACATTTGATGAGAGACTAAAGCAGCTTAATTTGTATACCCTTGAGGAAAGAAGGAGAGGGGGGACATGGTAGAAACTTTCAAGTATCTCAAGGGAATTAACGAAGTACAAGAGGGTAGCATCTTTCAGAAGAAGAGATGTGCAAGAACAAGGGGCAAAATTTGAAGATAGAGGGGGGATGGTTCAGAGGTAATGTTAGAAAGTATTTTTTCACATAAGGGTTGTGGATGCATGGAACAACCTTCCTGAGGAGGTTGTGGAGTTGGTAACATTGGGAGAATTCAAGAATGCATGGGACAGGCATAAGGCAATTCTAGTGGGGGATAGGAGGAAGTAAGCTGTTGATTAACTAGAATCTGCAGCTTGTCCATCAGGTAGGGAAATGGGCAGACTAGGTGGGCCAAGCAGTCCCTATCTGCCATCAAATTCTATGTTTCTATGTTTTTATGGTGCAGGTAGTGCCACGAAGAACAGGAGGAGCTGGAGAAATAGGCTTGTGTGCCCCTACATGGCAAGACATGGCAAGGACTAATGAGAATTCCATGAAATGCATCCAAGGTAACCCACAGACACGTAGCAAGCCAGAGCCCATGTGACCAAGGGATGGCAAAGGACAAATGAATATGCCACAAAAAAGCATTCAAAGTAATCTGATGCAACGTTACATAGTGAACTACACCATCACCATCAAAAATCGGCCATCTACCATGTTTTTTGGGTTGGTGGAAGGGGGGTCCTGCTTGCAGTGTCCAATCAATACTGATGTTTTCTGAACATGACTGCAGTGGGTCACACTGTAACACTACAGTCATTTTAATAAAATATCAGACGTTGTTTGGACACAGCAAGCAGCCCCCACCACATGCACCCAAATACCAGTGCAGACAATTCTGTTACTCATGCAAGTAATACACTGCAACGTCACGTAGCGAACTACACCATTACCATCAAAAATAGGCCATGTACCTCACTTTTTGGGTTGGTGGAAGGGGGGTCCTGCTTGCTGTGTCCAATCAATGCTGATGTTTCCTGAACATGACTGTAGTAGGTCACACTGTAACACTACAATCATATTCCCTAAGGGAAGCAGGGTAGGCAGTAAGGCAGTCAAAGGCCCAAACAAAGGAAACACTAGCACAAACAGTAAAAGAAGGTGACAAGGCTTTCTATAGATACATTAGTGAAAGGAGAAAGTCCAGAGGGGGTATTGCTAAGATCAAAGGGAATAAGGGTGCGTGTGAGGAGGAGGACCATGTAAAAGCATCTATCCTAAAGAGATACCTCTGCTCAGTATTTACTGAAGAGAAGGTAGGGCAGGGCCCACAGCTCTGCACCATGGACACAGGGGGGGAGGGAGGTGTGCACTAGCCCTTCGCAAAAGAAAGGATCCTACAAGAGCTTGATAAGCTCAGGGTGGACAAGGTAAAGGGACCTGATGGCATACATCCCAGGGTGCTAAAGGAGCTAAGAGTGGAACTAACAGAGCCATTATCAGAACTGTCTGGTGAGTCTCTGAGCACAGGAGATGTCCCAGAAGACTGGTGAAGGGCTCATGTGATCCCACTCCAAAAGAGTGGTAGCAGGAAGGAGGCAGGGATCTACAGACCAGTCAGTCTTACCTCAGTAGTGGGCAAGATTATGGAAACACTTCTTAAGGAAAGGATAGTGCAACACCTGGAATCCATAGAAGCACAGGATCCAAGACACCATAGGTTTACAAAAGGAAGGTCCTGTCAAGCTAATCTCATAGATTTCTTTGACTGGGTAACAAGAGTGGCAGACCAAGGGGGAGCAGTTGGTCACCTACCTTGACTTCAGCAAAGCTTTCGATACTGTTCCACATAGAAGATTGTTTAATAAGCTGGGTAGGCTCGGGGTGGGTCAGACATTGATCAACTGGGTGGAAAACTGGCTGACAAGCAGAAAACAGAGAGTGGTGGTAAACGGTATACAGTCAGAAGAGATGCAAGTCACAAGTGGGGTACCTCAAGGATCAGTCCTAGGACCAGTCCTCTTCAATATCTTCATAAGTGACATTGCAGATGGACTGGAGGGTAAGGTTTGTCTGTTTGCAGATGACACCAAGATCTGCAACAGAGTAGATGTTCCAGATTGGGCAGGCAGAATGAGAAGAGATCTGGATAAACTAGCAAAATGGTCAGAAGAGTGGCAACTGGGGTTTAACAAAAAGAAGTGCAAGATCACGCACATAGGGGAAAGAAACCCTGAGACCACCTATAGGCTGGGAGGGGAGTTGCTGGCAGTCACAATGGAAGAAAGATACTTGGACGTCGTCATCACCGATTACCTGAAATCATCCAAGCAGATCGCTAAAGCGGTAGGTAAGGCTAGAGGGATGTTGGGGTGCATTAGTAGGAGTATCACAAGTCATAGAATGGAGGTACTAATCCCTCTTTACAAGACACTGGTTAGGCCCCATCTGGAGTACTGTGTGCAGTACTGGAGACCACACCTTCACAAGGACATTAACCAAATTGGGGCAGTCCACAGAAGGGCAACCAAAATGGTGAAGGGACTGCCTCAGAAAACATATGAGGACAGATTAATTGAGCTCAATATGTATACCCTAGAGCAAAGGAGGGAGAGAGTTGATATGATTGAAACATTCAAACACCTTGAGGGCATTAAGAAGGTGAAAGAGTCCAACACGTTTCAATATAAGAAAAATAGCAGGACAAGAGGACACAGCATGAGATTAGAGGGAGGCCGATTAAGGGGTAATATGAGGAAGTTCTTTTTCACAGAAAGGGTGGTGGATGCATGGAAAGGCCTACCTCAGGAAGTGGTGGATATGAATACAGTGCAGGACTTCAAACAGGCATGGGATAGGCATAAGGGAGCAATACAGATGAGTATGAATAGACAAGCCATTGACAGAGGAAAGACCTACAGTATGGCACATTCATAAGGTAGAAAAAGAAATGGGCTGACTGGATGGACCTTGCAGTCCTTATCTGCCATCAACTTCTATGTTTCTAAGTTTCTATATTAATAAACCATCAAATGTTGTTTGGACACAGCAAGCAGACCCCACCCCATGCACTGAAATACCACTGCAGACTACTTGTTACACATGCAAGCAATCTGATGCAATGTCATGTAGCGGACTACACCATCAAAAATAGGCCATGTACTTACCTTGTTTTTTGGGTTGGTGGAAGAGGATGGGGTTCTGCTTGCTATGTCCAATCAATGCTGATGTTTCCTGAACATGAATGTAGTGGACCACATTGTAACACTAACACTACAGTCATATTAATAAACCATCAGACATTGTTTGGACACAGCAAGCAGCCCCTCCCCTTGCACCCAAATACCCATGCAAACAATTCTGTTACACACTTTAAGATTAGCAATCTGGCGACTGGGTGACTTCACGTACCAAACCACAGCATACTGCATTACCATCAAAAATTGGCCATGCATATCATTTTGCTGGTTGGGGGGGCTGCTCACTCTGCATTACCATATATAATATACCAGAGCTCACACAGCAAGCCCCCCACCATTAAAACAAGGTATACCTGTCTATACAACATCCTGATCCTAGTCTATACAATAATACACATCAGAAATATGGCTACTTTGAGGCAACAACCCTGACCCCCTCCACAAAAGGCAAAAACAATGTTAAATATCTCCAGTAACATACCTGATACACTGGCCACATTCAGCTGCTGCTCCTCCTCCTCCTCCTGAGCTTTTGTTGATAATGAATGCATGCATGGTGGCGCAGAAGTCTGGATGCTTTGTGTTGCTGGCAATGGCAGGATTCCCTCCAAGCAGACTTCAGCAGGCAGCAGGTCACTCCTCCGGCTCTGTGTTGTTGCTAGACTAGCCTGAACTAGTATGGAAGCAGGGTAACTCACACGCAGGTCAGTGCCAGCCGATCCCTGATGTGAAGGAAAAAGGAAAATTAGCTTCTGTATACAGACACAGCTGTTTTCGCTAGCCCCCCCAGCAGCACTGTTGGAGACTGTTTGTGGAAGCACAGTGGCTGAAGGCAGCCAGGGGCAGCAGGTACTACAGCAAGAGATCACCTCTTAACGCTGCTAAAAGTCAATGAGTGAAGTGGTGTGCTTTAAGTATGGATACTGCTCTCAAATAGCAGCACAAACCCTGAGGCCAGCTGCCCCTCAACCCTGAGGCCAGCCAGCCCCCCCCAAAAAAAATAGCAGCCCACCCTAGTCCAGCAGCAGCAAAACTGATGACATTAAAGTGGTGCTGCTGCTGCTTACACTAATGAGCACTAATTCAGCTCTTTTACAATAGTGCTCAAGTGCAGCAGCCAGCACAGATATGATAGGGGCAGCTTGGCACAAACACAAACAGTCACCCACCCAAGGGGCCAACCTGAGTAACAAGGCAGCCAGCAGCAGCTTTAGTTGGTTGGCCTAGCCATTGCTCTGCTCTGGAAAGGTGGACCTCAGACCACAGTCATCTAGTCTGCTGCTGCTGCTGAGGGTGATTCTGCTGCTTGCCAGAACTTCACCCCCCCAGACCACTAGTCATCTAGTCTGCTGCTGATGAGGGTGATCCTGCTGCTTGTTGGCTCTCGACAGTAAGGAGAAGCCTCCTTCAGCTGCTGCAGCTCAGCTTTCTGCTTGCCAGAAGTTCACCCCCCCAGCTAGATTGTCCACCAGTATCCAGTGCTCGGCCACCTTTACTCCGTCCTCCTCTTTGTGCTGAACTAGAATAGTACATACACCCGGACCATCCACACCCCCTACATAACACAAAAAGCACTCACTCAGAAAAGAAAGAGAAGCAGGATAAATTCAGCAGTGCTAGTACTGACCTGCACCAGTGCCAACAGTTCAGTTTAAAGGTAAATGATTTGCTACTTTTTGTCGGTGTACTGGTGCAGAGGTGCCTTGACTGGACATGGATAGTCTGGTATTATCATTGCAGCATTTTAATTTCCTCCTGTGGGCTCTGGCTGTGGCAGATCTCCCTCTCTATTTTGCAGGGCTCAGTCGGCTGATGGCGCTCAGAGTCGCCGAGTCCTCTTCTTCTCCCGGCTTCTCTTCCTGGTTCCCTCTTGGCAGTCCACTGGCGAATGCAGTCCTCCTGAAAAAAGATACCGAGTTTATGGCTCCTCCCTCCAGTCACCTAGCTACCTATATACCATGGTAGTGGACCTGAGGGGGGAACTCGGCTACTAGTCTCTTAATCGGTGGGCGGGGGGGCTCTCATGACATTGAGGGAGGGAGGGACTTTCCTGCAGTGCGCACCTGAGAGATATGGCCAGGGGTTATAGAGAATCATTTCTGGATAAAGCTATGGGGGAAGCCTTTAAACTGAACAGATCTGAACTATTAACACCAAAACAGAGGCAATTAACTTATGGCACTACTGCAATTTCACCACTGAGTTCAACTACCTAGCAGGTAAAGTTGGAAATGTGGTGACACGATTCAGCAGTTCTGCTGAGTGATCCACAACTCTTGTCCCATATAGGGGAAAACCCTTGGGTATCCTACAAGAGGTGTAGAAACATTAGTGACGTCATTGTTCATAGCCAGTTTTCAAAACTAGCAGAAACAAGAGCACATGGTTACCAGTCAAACCGGCTGGTGTGTACTGTACAAATGTGGAAATTGCAGTATTTGTATTTATTACAAATAGGGCACTACATGTGTTACACCCAGAGACAAGAAACAGGTACAGATTAGGCAGTTCATCTCATGTACACCATATGTAGTGTATGCCTTTTGGTGTGAATGTGAAAAGCTTTTTATAGGGAGGACTGCCAGACCATTAAAGCTTAGGGTACAAGAGCACATACGTGATATAAAAAATTGTGACTTAAGGAGTCTGGCAGCCATGCATTTTTTATCTGCACACAATAAAGACCACGATGGTCTGAAATTCACTGGCATAGAACAGATCAGGATAGACAAGAGAGGCAGGGATAGACTCAGCAGATTAGATCAAAGAGAAAGTTTTTGGATTTATGTCTTGAATGCTTTGACACCTGATGGCCTAAATTTACAATTGGATTTGAAACCCTATTTGAAATAAGATATGATCATTTGAAACTACTGTAGGTGGCTTACCCTCTTCCTTTCTGTTCCTTCAAATCTCCCCCTCCTATACTGACATGTATATACTGTCTTCAAGTTGGTCTATCTCCAAATTATTTCCTACTGGGTCAGTGTCTCACATGCTTAATAGTGTACGTTAAAATTGTGCAACAGGAACAACATGGTAGGGCAGAGCAAGAGGTTGCAAAATCACGAAAGGTTGTATAGCAGTAGTGCATCCTCTCACTCTTCCCAGGTGGGGGATGAGACCTGTGTTGGGAGGTGAGTCTGGTGAGTAGCTGCTGTGGCTTGATGGGATAAGCCACAGGCAGCAAGGGAGGGAGGCGGTGCATTTGGGACAATGTTTCAATTCCTGGTCCCAGATGCAAGGAATTATTTTATTTTTTGCACTTTGTGCGAAGTTAAGTGTTAACCCCCCTGGAGTTGGTTATTTTAGTTGGGGAGGTTCAGGGATACAGCCCCCCATAAGAAGGGATGTGTTGGGTGGAGCACCCTGCAAAACAAAGACACATGCCACTTGCAATATATCGCCATGTATTGGCAGCGAGATATATTGATGTGGCATAATGTCTTGGGACATTATGACCCTGTGCTGAATTAGTTTGCCATATGTGAGCAATTTTTAGTCTTATATGCTCTGTATCTCAAATAAGTAAGACAGTAGATGTTATATATTTGCACTATTTGTGAGTGATGTATATGCACACATTTTCTAATTATGGCTTTGCTTATTTATATTTAAATTTTTCAGGTATCCCAGATTTAATGGACTGATGAGAGTGCAGGATTCCCTGTATTACCACCTATACCAAACTGTTTGACTATGGCTAGGAACTGGGGTAAAAGCTCAGATCACATACTGAAAAAATCACAAATTTGTCTTTCAAACACAGCTCATGGACTTTGTGACCATTGTTACTTAACCAGAGGTTTAGAAAGTACATTTGTGTTTATCGATATTTCTGCCTGGAAGAATTTTTTCTTGTACAGTAGTAGACCCTATGCTTTTGATCAAAATAAAATTTATTCTGGCAATTCATGCATAGAAATTTCTATTATTTAATTTTTCAGATGGTGCAATTAGCATCATTGCATAGCCCCAACTCCTTTGGTTCTTCATTCCTTTCCCCCTTTTTGTATAACAACACACTTTGTTTTAAACTAGCACTATTTTTTTGTCTTTCATTTCTAACATGCATGACTTCAAGAATACCAATAGATCTTCCATAATTTAAATGCCTGAATATTAAAATAAATTACATATACAACTGTATATTTACTTTAATAATTTAATTTAGGGTGCAAATAACTCTGCCTTTATTAAATATTATTATTATTAATATTGATAGATAATGTTTGCCTATGGGGTGGACGTTGCAGTAGCAGATATAATGGATGGCATAAAATAGATGTCATGTGGTTATGGCTAAAACTCTTAAAAATATCTAGGTTGTTATGAGAATATGGGTTAGAGAATTCTAGCTTTGTGATAGGCTAAGTCACCAATCTTAGAGGGCGGGTGTTTTTCAATAGACGCCTGCTTAAAACAAGTTTCCTTTCAGGGTGCCCCATTACTTTGGATGTTCTTGGGCACCCCAAATTTTTAAACAGCATAGCTGCCATGTTTTCTGCCTCGCTAATGGGAGACAGAGTGAGGCAGCCCCCCCCAGAGAAATCACATCCCCCACAGACCCTGTAAACCATCACAAAGCCACTACTGTTTCAATTAAAGATTAAAAATACTTTCTTTTCTGTGTCCACAATACCATCACTCAGTGACATTAGCTCCACTACACATTGTTCTGAAACATAGAAACATAGAAATATAGAATTTGATGGCAGATAAGGACCGCTTGGCCCACCTAGTCTGCTCATTTCCCTACCTAATGCATAGGCTGCAGATCCTAGTTAACCATCAGCCTACTTCCTCATACCCCCACTAGAATTGCTTTATGTCTGTCCCATGCATTCTTGACTTCCTCCACTGTTTTTGCATCCACAACTTCCTCAGGAAGGCTGTTCCATGCATCCACAACCCTCTCTATGAAAAAATACTTCCTCACATTACCTTTGAGCCGTCACCCCTCTATCTTCAAATTGTGCCCCTTTGTTCTTGCACTTCTCTTTTTCTGAAAGATGATACCCTCTTGGACTCTGTTGATTCCCTTGATGTACTTGAACGTTTCTATCATGTCCCCCTCTCCCTCCTCTCCTCGAGTGTATACATATTAAGCTTCTTTAATCTCTCTTAGTACGTCTTCCGGTGCAGATCCTGCACCATTTTAGTTGCCCTCCTCTGGACAGCATCCATCCTGTCTATGTCCTTGCGGAGATGGGGTCTCCAGAACTGGATGCAGAACTTCAGATGTGGTCTCACCAACTGTCTTCACAGAGGGATAACAATTTCCTGTTTTCTACTGGTGATGCCTCTCTCTATGCATCCCAGTATCCCACATCCCTCTTTACTGTCTTCTCACATTGCTTGCCCACCTTAAGGTCATCTGATATGACTACCCACAGGTCCCTTTCCATTTCTGTTGTTGTTTATCTCATTCCCCATTGTGTACTCTTCCCCTGGATTTTTGTTTCCCAGGTGCATTACTTTGCACTTTTTTGCACTGAATCTAAAATGCCATGTATTTGACCATTCTTCCAGCCTTGCAAAGTCCCTTTGCATCCTCTCCACCCCACCTTCTGTATCAACCCTGTTGCAGATCTTTGTGTCATCTGCAGAGACATACTTTTCCTTCCAGTCCCTCTGCAATGTCAATTATAAAGACATTAAAGAGGATCAATCCCAGTACTGAACCCTGCAGTACCCCTCTAGTAACCCCCCTTTCTTCAGAGTCAACTTCGTTTACTGTTACTCTCTGTATCCTGTAGTCCAGCCAATTTTTAAACCAGGCTACCACCTTGGGACCTATTCCAAGGCTGGCTAACTTGTATATTAATCTTTTATGTGGGACTGTGTCAAATGCCTTGCTAAAGTCTAGGTAGGTCATGTCCACAGCCCCTCCCTGGTCTACCACATTGGTCATCCAGTCAAAGAAATCTATTAGATTTGTCTGACATGACCTTCCTGCTGTGAATCCATGCTGCCTTGGGTCCTGTGCCACACTGGCCTCTAGAAGCTCAACAATTCTTTCCTTTAGAAGTGATTCCATGAGTTTTCCTCCCACTGAGGTCAAACTAACAGGTCTGTAGTTACCTGCCTCTTTCTTGCTCCCACTTTTGTGAAGGGGAATCATGTCTGCCCTCCTCCAGTCCTCCGGTACTGCACCATCCTCCCATGATTTATTAAAAATGGTAGTCAGTAGTGTCACTAATTCTACCCTTAGTTCTTTGAGAATTCTTGGGTGAATCCTATCAGGCCCCATAGCTTTGTCCACCTTCAGTTTTAACAGTTCTTTCAGGACCCTTTCTTCTGTGAATGGACTGGTATAGACCTCCTTATCTAGAGTGCTTCTATTGTTGGATTTAGGTACCTCCCCCTCCTCTTCTTTTGTGAATACAGAGCAGAAGTATTCATTCAGTATCCCTGCTTTTTTACTGTCATCCTCTGCCCACCCTCCCTTCCCTTTAGTAAGCCTCACTATCCCTTCCTTCATCTTTCTTCTCTCCCTAATATACCTATGAAGACTGCGCTCTCACAGTGAAGCGTGAGAAGTAAGGGTCGCTCTCTTCTCGCTTGCCAAACATAAAAAAGTAAAATCTCTATTTTGTACCTGCATTCTTTTTACTGTGTTGCTGCTTCACTCAATCTTTTCCCCAAACATCATGCCAGATGTCCCTGTCTTGCCCCGGCTCCACTCCCATACCTTCATGTTACCCCGGCTCCACTCTCATAACTCCATGTCACCCAGGCTCCACTTCTTCTCCTCAAAGCAGTACTGTACCAGATCTGTTTGTCTTTTTTTAATATCATTATTTCTGTCAGGAAAAATGAAGTCCTGCTAAATTTCATACACACAGTCTCCCGGATCACCCGATCAAGTACCCGTTTCCCTGACTACAAGTTTTAAACTGTCTTCTCATAAACAACAAACAAAGCAAACAAAAAAACAAAATGCAAGTGAACTGGGGGGGGGGGGGCAAAGTAATGTTTCAGGAGCCAAGGAGTACATGCTGTACACAGCAATAGGAAACAATACAACTTCAAAATACTGCACTGCCCTCTGCTGGCATGTAATGGTAAGGATACCAGTAGAGGGACTACTTCACTAAAAAGCAATTTTAAGTTAGATTTTAATCTTTTTTATCATTTTCTTTTTATTCTTAAAAATAAAAAAATAAAAACTTTAACATGTAGCCCATTTTCTAAGTGCTGGAATTCCCTCCAGGGTGGACGGTATTGGAAATACGGACCTTCCAGGGCTATAGGGCCCTCCGCCTACAGAGTCAGTCCTCATGCCCCGGCGGTCTGGTATTTTCCAATACCGCCCACCCTGTTGGCAATTTTTCCTGTAAACATTGGAAGTTTGTCTTTACTGGAGTGGCCACCGAGCCACTCCTGGCTCTGGAGTGCAAGTGACTTTTTTGTTTTCACTAACCCACAGCACCTCCATTGCATCCTTTAACTCTAGGTTCCCTTGCACTTCCACAACCCTGATACCCCCCATACAAAAGACCCCCCCTTCTCCCTCCTCTATCTTTTCTGAACTGAAAGTAGCAGGGTATGGCCATATTCCCATCATGAATTCCTGTGAACTGTGATTCAATTATGGCTACTAGGTCCAGGTCCACCTCCGCTGTGATGGTTTTCAAGTCCAGAAATGTATTACCTGGGTTACTTGTATTGGCCCTCATGGCTCTCCAAACCTTGTTCCTTCCCTGAGATAGGAAAAAAAACTGGGCACACACCAAGGCTGAAGTTAAATCAGAATAGTTGTTATTTTTCTTTAAGGCACAGCATGTTGAGCACAAGAGCTAACACCCCAGGGCAATATCATGTTGTATGTTGCTAGGACTGGATCACTTTTGTGGCAGTTGATATGCATTCCCCAAATCATTCTTTTTTGTTCCTTCCCTGCCTGTAACCCTCCTTTCCTCCCCCTCTGCCTGTGAAGCTTCCCAAGACTTCCCCATACTTCCTTTTCATTCATTGTTTCCTCTGTTTCCTGTCCACTCTACACCTCCCTTTCTGCATCTTTTGCTCTTAGCCCATTGTCCTCTATATTGCCTAGCCCCTTGATCCTATTCACCTGCCCTGTGGAAGATTTCTCCCAAGGCTCTTCCCTTGTTATTGCTTTAACCTGCATGGGGAGATTTATGCCTTCTTTGGTAATACAGCCTCCCTGCTTGGCTAGTTTAAAGACTCGTCCAAGTAACACTTAAATCTTCATTGAGAACAGAGGTCCTCTTCCCAGAAGGATTAAGGCTGTCACCTCTGTATAGGCTCATATCCTTCCAGGTCAGCCTTTGGTCCCCAGTGAAGTCAAATTCCTCCTCTCTGCACCATGCCTTAAATGAACTGATGAAGTTCCTGTTGTGGAGTGCCCTACCTTTCCCTTAATCATAGACAGGTATCTTCTAAGTGAATGTCACTGTTCATGCTACTTATATAAGACTCCTCTCCAGTTCTCTGAACTGCCCTTGCACTACTCCCACTTCATGCCTCACCATGTTATTAGTCCCTTGGTGACAATTACATCCAGCTCCCCCACATGGCCTGCCTACATAGTGATCCTTAGGATTTGCTCTCCATCCCCCCTAGTGGAAGCATCAGGTAGGCACTTTACTTCCCTCTCTCTTCCCCTTCCTGCTCCCAAATCAACCCTTCTCATGATTAAGTCCCACCCCTTGGCTGTTTCCTCCTCTGCTGGGGACCTCTTCCTCCCACCCTGGGGAGTTTTCTTCTGGGGACCCCCAAATCCTCACTTGCCACCACATTGGGTGCCTCCTCCATGCTGTCCCATTCTGCAAGAAACATGAATGCATTCTGTAGTAGCATTGGCTGATGACTGTGTACCCCACCCACCACCTCCACTCTCAACAGCCTCCCACAATCCAGCCATCCCTCTCTTGTCTTGGCATCCTCTGAGGTAATGTCAGCTGGCACAGTGATCCCTGGGTGGGACATAAGATCCTCTGAATCCTTGCCAGGTCAGCTTGCAGTCCAGTGACCTCTGCTGTCATCCCAGAGAGGTGTGTGCAAGTGGGACGGTACCTCAGTCTATAGAATGTGTCCAGGAAGAATGCAGTTCCACACCCATTACACTGCACCACTCCCATTATTGATTACTCACTTGCCTTTTTAAGCCACTGAAGCTAGTCTGTGCACTTTTGAATAACTGAACCCTACCTATTTGCCTTTTTTATCCTCTGAAGTTGCTAGCCTTCTTTATCACTGCACATAGCCTGACCCTTTCTGTGGCTGCCTCTACCCATTTGCTTTCTTCTCTTCCTTACACTTTTGGAGTTAGGTTTATCACCCTCCCCCAGATAGGGTGTTGCCAGCTTTCCCTTTGTTCATTGTTTTTTGTTAGCTAAATCATTCCCTCTAGGTTTGCTGGCAAAGGCACCTAGCTTCTCCTGAGCTCTTTTCTTCTAGGTTGCTTGAAAGGCCAGAGCAAAGAACCTTACAAGAGCTAGGAAAAGGATTAAGGCTTCTTTTGACTATGCAGTTTTACTGAGTGTTATTATTTTCTTTTGTAATCACAGGGGTTGTTACTGTTTGTTGCTAACATTCTATTGTGTTATTTTTCTCTGATTCAAAATTATGTTGTTGCTGGGTATACCTTCTGCTGCATTATTATAGGTTGTGTCTACAGGTGTGTGCTTACAGATTACTGCTGTAATTTTCTGATTCAAATTGTCTTTTGCAAGGTATATCTTCTGTTACTGTTTTATATTTCTCTGTAGCAAAGTGTTTCTTACAAGGTATATCTTCTGTGAAATTATTACAGGTGGTGCTTTACAGGTTTTACAGTTTTAGCTGTCATTAGGATAAGCTTTCAGGGCTACTGCATTTGATGTTGCCTGATTATTTTTGCTCTTACCTCCTTGATTCTTTTGTCCATGGTTCTTCTCTTTTGGAAGGGGAAGGGACCAGCCACCCACCCCCATCCCCAACCACCCACACTATACTCCTTTTATAGGGTAGCACAGTTGTGACATTTCCTGTAGCAAAGAAGGAAGGGGCGGATCAGAGGGTATCCACACAGTGACCTCATTTACAGGGGCACAAGTAATTTAACTTGTTATAACAAGTTATACAAAAACAAACAAAACACAAAATCAAACTTTTGCTTTCATTTTCATCCTTCTAATTACTCTGACCAGGTTATAAACCCAGCAACTTATCTGGAATGGATATTATTAACTGCAGGTACTTTGGGACACTTTTCAAAAGGGCAGTTTTACAAGATTTAGGACACTGTCCTCCATGCTGGGCCATTGGAGAGCTAAGGGCTCAACTCCAGCCAGCATGGGCAGAGATTGCATGCCTCAAATTACATATTCAGGATCAATTATATTGTAAGAACCACCCGCCATTTCCCTAACATCCAACTGAAGCACTTTGACCACAGAGGGTAGTTGGTCCAGGAGGTTGGCAGGTGGTTAGAAGGGGCAAATCTGGTGCCCCATCACTTGGTGGTCTCCAACATATCACCTCCACAAACCATATAAAAACTACAAACAGGTATCTGCCTCTATCTCAAAAATTAAACAAAGGGGCAGCGGACACTGCAGGGCAGGACACTGCAGCACAGGAGCTAGCACAACAAAACTAACCCAAAACAGGAACCAAAACAAAAAAAGCAAAAAGGAAATCCAAAAAACTTCTGATCATAGGAGACTCCATGATTCGGGGAGTTGGTACCTATCACCACCCAAGGGTAATGGTCAGATGTCTTCCAGGTACATCAGCTTGAAGATACACTGACCACAGTGCTAAAACTGTACAGGAAGCAGGAGAAAACATTGATGTTCTGGTACACATAGGGACTAGCAATCTTACCAGCCAGTTAGTTGTGGAGACCAAGGAACACCTGACCAGGCTTTGGGTGACAAACTATCATCCATATCATCCGGCATCACCTTCATTGAGATCCTGCCAGTCTGGGAGAGAGGGGGCAGATGGACAGAAGGTCACAGGAGGGGAGATAGGGCAGCTAAACATGTGGCTCAAGGGCTGGTGCCAGGAATAAGGACACAAATTTGTAGGGAACCGGCAACAGTTTTGGGAGCAAAAGTTCTTTAATTTGATGGACTGCATCTGACTAAGGAGGGAGTCAGTGCATTGGGGCAGAAGTTTGATGTCTTTGCAGAATATTTAAACTAGCAAATAGGGAGAAGGTTGCAGCACCCGATACGTCGAATGGGAAGAACACCCCTTCCCCTCAGCTAGTGGTCAAACAGGAGTTCAGCATGTTTGCAATTCATTTTCATCACCAGGTAAGGAAAAAGGTCTGGCACCCCATATGATGCACAGGGGAAATGCCAGACCTCACCCAACAACCAACACACCAAAATCCGGCCAATGGAAAATCATGTACACAAATGCTCGCTGTCTGGGAAACAAGATCCCAGACCTGCAGGCAATAATGACAGAGGCTAAACTGGATATAGTAGCCATTAGCTAGACATGGTTTACCAGTAACCACACTTGGGAGACTTCAGTACCTGGCTATGTACTGTTCAGAAGAGACCGATGTGCAAAGGGGGGTGGAGTGGCCCTGTATGTCAATGAAAATATCAAAGCCACAGAAATTCAGAATACACATAAGAAGCCAGAAGAACTGTGAGTCACCCTGGAAACAGGAAATGGGACAGCCATATGAACTGGGGTTGTCTACAGGCCTCCAGACCAGGGGAGGACATAGACACATTACTGCTAGAAGATATACAAAACATGACAGCTAAAGGGGAGGTTCTGATAACGGGAGACTTCAACATGCCAGATACAGATTGGTCAATACAAGCAGTAACATCTGCCAGAACTAGAAACATAGTAGATACCCTGCAGGGGGAGGGCCTCAAACAACTGGTAAAACAACCCACAAGAGACAGGGCTATCCTAGATCTAGTACTGACTAGCAGGGAAAGGATCACAGATCTCCAGGTAGAAGGCCACCTGAGGGCCAGTGACCATCACATGGTATGGTTCAATTTGGCCACGAGAACTAAATCATCCTATTCCATCACATGGTATGGTTCAATTTTGCCACTAGAACTAAATCATCCCAAGGCAAAATATGGGACTTCAGAGGAGCTGACTTTGATAAGATGGCCAACAGAGTTAAGCTAGCCCTGGCAAGAAGAAATACAGGTGAGGGGGTACAGGCAAAGTGGGCAGGCATTAAAGATGCAATACTTGAAGCAACATCTCATTGTGTTAGAGAGAAAAGGAAGTGCAAAAGAAGAAGGAAGCCACTTTGGTTCTCAAAAACAGTAGCGGAAAAAGTCAGAGCCAAAAGACTGGGCCTCAGGAAATATAAGGGAACACAGCGGGATGAAGATAGGGAGGCATGCCAAACTTCCCTAAGGGAAGGCAGTAAGGCAGACAAAGGCCCAAACCAAGGAAAGACTAGCACAAACAGTAAAATAAGGTGACAAGACTTTCTATAGATACATTAGTGAAAGGAGAAAGTCCAGCGCGAGTATTGCTAAGATCAAAAGGGATAAGGGTGTGTGTGAGGAGGAGGACCATATAAAAGCATCTATCCTAAATAGATACTTCTGCTGAGTATTTACTGAAGAGAACGTAGGGCAGGGCCCACAGCTCAGCACCATGGACATGAGGGGGGGAGGGAGGTGTGCACTAGTCGCTTCACAAAAGAAAGGGTCCTACAAGAGCTCGATAAGCTCAGGGTGGACAAGGCACTGGGACCTGATGGCATACATCCCAGGGTACTAAAGGAGCTAAGGTTGGAACTAGCAGAACCTTTATCAGAACTGTTTTGTGAGTCTCTGAGCACAGGAGAGATCTTAGAAGACTGGAGAAGTGCTCATGTGATCCTGCTCCACAAGAGTGGTAGCAGGGAGGAGGCAGGGAACTACAGACCAATCAGTCTTACCTCAGTAGTGGGCAAGATTATGGAAGCACTTCTTAAGGAAAGGATAGTGCAACACTCGGAATCCATAGGAGCACAGGATCCAAGACCACATGGGTTTAGAATAGGAAGGTCCTGTCAAACTAATCTCATAGATTTCTTTCACTGGGTAACCAGAGTGGTGGACCAAGAGGGGAGCAGTTGATGTCACCTAGCTTGACTTCAGCAAAGCTTTCGATACTGTTCCACATAGAAGATTGATTAATAAGCTGAGTAGGCTTGGGGTGGGTCAGAAGTTGGTCAGCTGGGTAGCAAACTGGTTAACAGGCAGAAAACAGAGTGGTGGTAAATGGTATACAGTCAGAAGGGATGCAAGTCACAAGTGGGATACCTCAGGGATCAGTCCTGGGGCCAGTCCTCTTAAATATATTCATCAGTGACATTGCAGATGGACTGGAGGGTAAGGTTTGTCTGTTTGTAGATGACTCCAAGATCTTCAACAGAGTAGATGATCCAGATGGGGTGGGCAGAATGAGAAGAGATCTGGATAAACTGGCAAAATGGTCGGAAGAGTAGCAACTGAGGCTTAATGCAAAGAAGTGCAAGATTAAGCACATAGGGAAGGGAAACCCTGAAGCTGCCTATAGGCTTGCAGGGGAGTTGCTGGCAGTCACAAGGGAAGAAAGAGACTTGGGCATCATCATCACAGATGACCTGAAATCATCCAAGCAGACCACTAAAGCAGTAGGTAAGGCTAGTCAGATGTTGGAGTGTATTAGTAGGGGTATCACAAGTCGTAAGAGGGAGGTAATAATCCCTCTTTACAAGACACTGGTTAGGCCCCATCTGGAGTACTGTGCGCAGTACTGGAGACCACACCTTCACAAGGACATTAAACAAATTGAGGCAGTCCAAAGAAGGGCAAACAAAATGGTGCAGGGACTGCATCAGAAAACATATGAGGACAAATTAACGGAGCTCATTATTTATGCCCTAGAGCAAAGGAGGGAGAGAGGTGATATGATTGAAATATTCAAACACCTTGAGGGCATTAACAAGGTGAACAAGTCTAACATGTTTTAATATAAGAAAAACAGCAGGGCAAGAGGACACAGCATGAGATTAGATGGAGGCCGATTAAGGGGTAATGTGAGGAAGTTCTTTTTCACAGAAAGGGTGGTGGATGCATGGAATGGCCTTCTTCAGGAAGTGGTGGATATGAATACAGTGCAGGGCTTCAAACAGGTATGGGACAGGCATAAGGGAGCAATACAGATGAGTATGAGTAGATAGGTCTTTGACAGAGCAAAGGGCAATGGCACATTCATAAGGTAGAAAAATAAATGGGCAGACTGGGTGGGCCTTGTGGTCCTTATCTGCCGACAACTTCTATGTTTCTCCTTCCTATACCCTTTTCCTTGTTTCCCTTCCTCACTCTTTCGGAATTTGGTTTATCACCCTACTCCAGATAGGGTGTTTTCTGCCCTCCCTCTATTACCAGCTCCTTTACCTAAGTCCTGCAGTAGTTCTTCTTTATCTTTAATCCCCACAAGTTGTTATTTGCATTGCTTTCTTGGTAGTAAGTGTATACTGCAACATGATTTATCTTACTTTGTGTTCTGTTTCTCTGGCAGAGCCCCTTGCTGACTGCAGCAAACCTGATCATTCCTGCCAATGCCTTACGTCACCTGTTCCACACCTGCTCTGTTTCACTCATATTTTGGAACATGTGTGTTATGGGATATGCTGTGAGTGGATCCTTAAATACTCCTATCACTTAAAATGAAAATGCAAAATGCCACTGGTAACACTGGTACAAAATGACAAAATAGCTGCAGAGAAAATATAAATTTGCTGCTTGGATTTCATTGACATAAAAGATAAAAATGCAAGATGCAATATCCAAACTGCTTTATTTAAGTAGATTCAGTTTTTAATAAAATGCAATATAGAAGAGTTTATATGTTTTCTGTGAGCTGGTTTGAACTAACATTTGATTTACAAAAAGCAACAGAATCCAATAATGTGGATAATGTGCAAAGTCAGTGAAAAAAGTGTTAAGGCTGTAAACATGAACTTGTGCAAAATGCATGTCTGAACATGTGAGGGAGCACATATAGTAACATTTTGCAGTAGGCCACAGTGAGTGAAATATACTGTCAGGAACATTTTGCTATCTCAAATGAGCAGACAAAAATTACCAGGTTACCAGGACAAGCTTCCTCTTCCATGCTATTAGGTGCTGTGAACTGTTGTTACATATTCTCACCCAAGTGTTAAGACTTGCATTTTTCAAAAGTTCATGTTTATAGTCTTAGCACTTTTTTCACTGACTTTGCAAATTATCTGCATCATTGGATTCTGATTCTTATTGTCTGTTGAATGTTAATTCAAACCAGATCACAAGAACTTATGAACTCCTCTATACTGAACTTTATCAAGAACTGAATCTACTTAAACAAAGCAATTTGGATATTACATCTTGCATTTTTATCGATTACGTCAGTGAATATCAAGCAGGAAATAAATATTTTCTCTGCAGCTATTTTGTAATTTTGTACCAATGTTACCCTTGGCATTTTGCATGTCACTTTGAGTGCAAGGACTATCTTTGTTTTTGGATGGATGTATAAATAACCTGAAGGTGTTGGCTGGCTTTGTCCTCTGCACCACCCCACATCTCTGCTTACCAGCTCACAGCAAAAAAAATATTTTTGGAACCTGAGATTTGCATCCTTACTGTATACATACCCCAGAAGCATTCTGCTCTTTGCTGATTGACTGTTTTTGTCAAACAGCTTCTGGGTCCTCTCACAGTTCACAATGTCCCCAGATCCCATCCCTGCTTTCTTTTCCAGTCAGCCTATGCTGGAGAAAAACAAACAAACAAACAAATGAACAAACACACAAAATAGATCAGAAATCAGATTATTTTTAATTTGAAAAGGAGGTACCTTCCCCTGGCTCCACAAACATGCCAAAAATCAAGAGAGGTCTCTTGTACATCCCCCATCAGCTTCCAGCTTTGTGCTGATTGATTGGCCAGATCTGGTCACATGGTCACAGAGTCCTCTGACAGTTCAATCAGTCCTTCGAGCCTCTTCCTGCTTTCCTTTCCAGTCAGCCCCTGCTGAAAAAATTCACAGAACAATACAACAGGTCAGAAATTAGCTAGTTTTTACTTTAAAAAGGAGGCTCCATCTTCCAGTTCCGAAAGTGCCCTTCTCGATTCCTCCCAAAGAAAAACCATGGGAGGAATCAGACTCTGGCTACATGATTATTTCTTTATTTTGCCAATTGTGGAATGATGTGGCTCATGTTAGGCTTGCAGGGCAGCAGTAGGTGGTACAGGACTATGGAACAGATCATGTTGCAGGGCCAGTGGGCATAGCTTGACTTTGGATTTCCCTGAGTGAGAAACATCCTTTCTTGCTTTTCTCTTTTTCATTATTTGTTTTAGTTTGTCATCTCTTCCCCAGGATAGCCTCCATTCCTCAGTATCACACTTATCACAACTAGGTATTGTTGCAGCTGACATCACTTTTAAGCTCCTTTCATTCATCATCCTCTTCTCATATATGTACTCTTTATGCCTTCCCTCCTATAGTACTTCTTCAGTCTTCTCTTCCACCTCCTACTTCTCTCACATTTCTTCTTTCTGCTGCTTCCCTCTTCTACCGTCTGTGCTTTTTTTCCTCCTTGCACTTCTTTCTCCTCATGTGGATCTTGCGCTGTCCCCTGCCCTTTCACTTCTGACTCTAGTGCTACCTCTTCCTATACTACCTTAGGCTCATGCACCTTCTCTAACAGATCCACTTCCATATTCTCCTCATTGGCATGCTCCATTAAAGTTTGCTCAAGAGAAAATGCTATTTGGTAGCTTTTATAAGATTCTAAGAGTCAGTATGTACTTTGCATTGCCCCCCTTTCCAACTGCTAGGAAGGCAGCTTGAAATGGGAATGGAACTGCTGGAGTTCTGTGGACTAATGAACCACATCATCTTTGTCCATACTATAATAAACCCAGCCCTAGGCTTTGCAGGCCCATGAATTGGATTCACAGTTTCTATTCCACCATGACCAGCTCTTCACCAACTCCACTTGCAGAACCTGTACTTAGTGAAACTGGTATGTGGGAACCTTTATCTGCGCATTTCTTCCCCACACCCCTGACAAACTGTCAGGGTAGCAGCAGAGTGTAGGAATTGTGGCAGGCTTAGTGTGTGAGCTCTGGGACACATTTCTAAACACACTGATGTAAGGCCTGATTGAAGCTCTACTGGCCATTTCTTGCTACTCATCTGATTGTTTTTTCCATCTCCTGAATATGATCCAACCTTCCGCTTTCTTGCTTCCTTGTCTGCCTAAGTTGTAGTCTTCAACTACCAGAATTAGAAGCTGGCAATAAGCCATAACAGGGTATCAATGTATGTTGAAATAATGTGTCCTCCTGGCTTTATAGTAATTAAAGAAGTCAATGCTAAGTGCCGTACACTGCTAGAGCTTGTACCGATGTTCTTGAGTGTGGTTTTTTTTTTTGCATTGATAAAATGGAGATATGTTGATAACAGCAAACTATAGACAAAAACATTCTTTTAAATAGCTGAAAACCTGAAAAAATTGACCAAAGTACATTTACCTATTAAACTAGTTCCTACTGGTTTAGTAGTTTTTTACATTTTTAAACTTCTGACCTGTTAATTAAGTCAATAAAAAGTAAATACATTTATTTAAATGAAAATGTAAAATGGCTTACATTAGCTCTAGCCTTACTTATGCATTTGTTTTTGTTCTGCTAGAGTTCTGACAGATCACTTTTTTTTTACTTTTTTATTTGTGAAGAGTGTAATCAAACTGCAGGTAGATATCCTATCCTGCTTTTCTTTGTTGTGCATCAGTCTGTAGTGTTCTCAGTCTCCCACTGTCATTTCATAGCCCCAGGTCTTTATGTGAGTTTCAATTCTGCTATTACTTGTAGAATGCCTAAGTAGAATACCTGCACAGCTTATATCCAGCTCAGAAATTTGCACGAATTCTTAGGGAAAGACTGTAGTCAAAGAGTTCCCTGTACAAGTTGTATTCAGTGTATTAACTAAGGAGCAGACTGAGTTGCTGAAGAAATAGCATTATACTGATTTTACGTTTTGTTATGATGTCACTACTAGCTTTAGAACATGGTTTGGTAACCTAACTGTTAATTAAATAGACAAATTAATCAGTGCTAACATGATGTGTTTAGAAACATATTTTATAAGAGCAATGTTTCCCTTTTGAAATCAAAATATGAATAATTTCTTATCAAGTTATCTAATAACAGTACCACTTCTTACTCAGTAAATGTTATATGCACTGTTTTAAATCAATATTTTGCTAAATCTGCTGATGCATTACTATTAAATAATATTTTCTTCAGATACTGTCCCCCAGTTTATTCTACACCAGATGCAGTCTTTCACAAATGGATAAGAATTCTATTTTAAAATGATAGAAATTTGAAAGGTTTATTAACTTCTCTCCAGTATTCACGTTGACACAGCAAGGTAAGTGATAATATGTACAGCTCTTTTTTAAGGACTAGAGCCGAGGTTATAACTTGTCCACTTACTTTCTGTTTAATTTGTCCCATTCCTATAAAAATCCTTTTGACCATTACAGTCTGTTTGCATTCCTATTCAGAAGTCTGTATCTCAATCTTCAATTTATAGATATCATCCTTTTTTGCATCTCTCTGTGACTTCAAAAATATTTTACAAGATTTTGCATGGTTATGTCCTAGATGTCAATATGTATGTTATCTTCCCCTTTCAATCTTACCTTCAACGCAGACACTTAACTCTGACTTCAAACAGAATCCAGTGCATTCCCTTGTGGAATGAAGTACACTGGATTCTGTTTTAGTATGGATATATGCAATATGCAATACCAGTAGGACTCCTTGAAACTAAGGAAACTTATAAGAAATGTGATTCAAATGTTGTGAATGAGCAAGGATTGGGTTTGCTACATCTGGATTGACTATACCCGAACTGTGTTAACTGATGTTTATGACACTGTAGCACAGTACCTGGGTAATGAAACACTGATGGGGTTTAACCTCATTGACTTGAGTAAAGCTTGATTTGATTGACCATAACTTTCTTTTTGGAAGACTATCAGGATATCAATCCTTGTCTAACGTTTGCAATTTTCTTCCTATTTGCTTTGCCAAGGAGTTGGTGTGGCTCAGTTCTTGGTAGCTCATCTGCCTCTGGCCCAGAAGGCCATAGGTTCTAGTCCCACATTGTGATTGGGCTAATACCTTAACACTGGCACTCAACTGCAGTACTGGGGGAGGAGGGTGCTGTACTGTTAGGTTGTGCTATCCTTCACATGAGATATTAAACTAAGTTCCCTTCTACCTATCTCTGGTGCTGTTCTGGTGGGTGTCCAGGTGGAAGTAAAAGAACCCAAGGCACTTTCACAAGGGTAGGAGATTTATCTGATGTCCTGGCCAACATTTCCCTTCCCATTAAAAACAGTTCATGCAATTGCACAAGGGTATTTATGTGTGAAATGGCTACCACTACACATTCAGTCACTTCACTACAAGTCTAGCAGTGTTTAGGACTACAATGTTTATGAAAAGCACTATATAGATGCTTCTTCTTCTTCTTCTTCTTCAATTACAGGTGGTTTCTTGGAATGGCACATTAACGTATGTCAAATCTTTTATTTGGGTGTTACTCACATGGTCTATTTTTGTTCCTTCTCTAGTTTTTAATTTTTAATAGTCCTCTACCATCTTTTTTTCTTATTCTGTTCATTGTCCTTCTTTACCCTCTCAGCCTCAATCACACCAGTGCCCCCGACCCATCACCCAGCTTCTCCCAGACTTACACTTCCCAATTTACATTGGCTTGCCCCCAGGGGTGGTGAGGCAAGGAGTTCCCTCAACCTACCTAATATTGATCCAGCTTTGGGAGGTACTGTACCTAGATTAATGGTGCAGGGTCTAAGAGGGCTGGCACTCATCCTGCTAACCAGGATGTGTTTCAGATGTTTATCTGTCCAGTACATAAGGAGTGTGCATACAGTTATGTTACTGTGATGTCACTCGTGCATCCACACATGACATACCTGAAGTCCACCTCTCCTCAACCACTTGTAGTGGCTGCCTTTGTTCTGCCCCCCCCCCAGTCACTGCTAGGGGCCAGGTATGCACTGGCCATTATGGCATCCCCTTCCCAGATAGTGAGAGCAATCCTCTGGATGACTGGTCTTCCTCCCCAGGCCAACCCTATGATGTTCTGAGATTGCTCCTTAACCTGGGTCATAGGTGCTGCAAGCATTAGCACTACCACTGCACTAGTGGTCAGCTAGTCCTCTTCCATTTTGTTTAACCACTTGTTGTACTATTATGTGGCAATACTATTAGTTCTCACAGATTCTGTCAGCTGCTTCTTTATAATTTCTAGAGACTGATAGGATCTTGTGTTAGTTTGCTAGTGCATGATGTGGTCAAATACAAACCTATGCCCTTCAGCTCTCCCTCAGTTGTATCTTGTCTGCCTTCTTCATTTTCGGTTGCGATTTGTGCTAGTGTTTTTGACTGTTTCTTCTATTAAATAGCAAGGTTTTACTTTTGATCTCTCTCTTTCTTTCAAGCTCCACTTTGAAGGAATCTATACAGCAATTTGAGATACGCTAAACTGTGCCAGAAATGGCCTTTATATTCCACAAAGGAAATCAATTGTTATTGCTCAGGCAGTTTAACCATTTCTCAACTGTAGTGATGTTGTATACTATTTTGTCTCCATGTCAACTTTATCTCTTCTCACAAAGTTATATAGTAGTGTGACAGGGTAGTTTGACTTTATCATCCCTGTCTCTTTTTCAGGACATGGGTGGTGTCAGGGGCTCTGGTTAGAGTAAAATGAGGTTTTTGCAAAATTTGGTGCTTTGCCTTTAAGACAACAGTGCAGGTAGACTTACAAGCTTACAATTATTTCTTAACTGGAAAAGGTGGGGCAGCTGCACTCTAAGGCAGCTAAATAACAAGTTCTAGGCAGAGCAAATATGGCTGTGGCAAGCTTGAAGAAGCTCCAAGTAATGAGCGTTGTGGGTGCTGCTGAATGTCATCCCACATACACCATGCAAGAAAACCTTCAGCATTGGCAAATGCTTGTTTTTTTCCTGCAGTCTAACTGAGATGAAGACATGATCTCTGATTGTACACTGCGGTCACTAAATATTTTAGTATAATTCATCTTGCCCTGTGCTGTATATTAGAATGTAATCCAGTCTAAAGTTTTAATTTGTGACATGACCACACTTACCCCTTGTACAAACCTGTCATAATAGAAAAATAACTTAAGCACTGTTTTAACTAATAGCCTCTTCAGCAGTAACAGTAACAAGTCCAAATCTCAGATCTGAAGTAAGAAAATGTAGTGATACGAACATACAAAAATACCAGCAGATACAAACCAATTGGTCTATTGCATCTGTTCAGTCATGCAGCACACAGGTTAGACTCCTGCTGCTGCTCTCCCACCCCTTGCTTCCTTTTCTTTCCCCTTGACTTCCCACTGACTAGTATCTTGTCCTTGACCCTGTCCCATCCCCTTTTGAAGCTCTCCACTGTTATAAGATATATCACTTTCTCAGGAAGTGCATTCCACCCCCCACCACCCTGTCTGTGAAATAATGTCTCCTCACCTCTCTCCTGAAACTACCCCCACCAACTTCATGCTGTGCCTCTAGTAATCCCTTCTCCCTTTAATCAAAACATGACCTCTGCACAAACTCTGTTGATGCCCTTTAAGTACTTGAAGGTTTTGATCATATCACCCCTCTCCCTTCTCTCCTTCAGTGAGTACATGTTGAGGTCCCTCAACCTATCTTCGTAAGGTGATCTGAAATGTGTCATAGAAAACATGACAGTAAAATGTGGTACATCAGATTCATGGCACAACAGAAAACAGTATTATGTAGTCTTATGTTTACAAAGTTGTTACCTGGCTTGACAAAAATGAATCTCCTGCTTCAAATACCACCAGAGTCACTTACATGTGATGGCCCAGGAGCACTTGTGTTAGATCAGGGCTGCTTTCATCATGTTCATGGCTACTGTTGCAAAATATAATCTATGCACACATATTTATTTTTTAAATCTGAGTTGAATACATTTTGCTGTAGAATGTCTGACCACGTCCCTGTTGCAGCAAGGTTAAACTGGTTACAATGAGATACATTATGTAAACTGACAGTAAGTGCATGCAGAGGGAATAACAGAATAGAATGTAAAGGATACTTAAACCCTATTTTTGTGCCTGAAATTCCAGTTAAATGGATCCCAGAGTGAAGCTGAATAGACAGTGTTCAATTACAGAATGTGCCTCCTAGGACACTTAAACACAGCTCATTTAAAGTTCTATTTTGCCTGATTTGAGGGTATATTTTGATAGTTTATAGGCTATTTGTAACTAAAAAACTTGCTTTTATGTTTGGATTCAGGTTCCAAAGTACCAAAAAAGTGTTTGTCTGTTGATATTCCCTTTGTTATTCATGAAAACAGAGCTCAGCTACACCCCAGGGATCTCCTGTGATGTCACACTGGCCTGAATCATTGGTTCATGCTGTGCATGGTTGTATAAAAAAGCTTGGTTCACAAAGCTTTAAGAGTGCCTGTGATCAATATCTAGAAATGTGCAAAGTCAAAGAATTTGAAGATGTGGAGGACATTGATCTAAACTTTGAAACTGGTATCTGATAATACCAATTTGAGCCTCTAGTATCCAGTGTTATTCCTAGTAAGTGTGCTCAAGCTGTCTCTGATTGAGACACTGATAATGATAGCTCTGATTCAGAAGACAGACATCACAAGTGTAACTTGGATTGAAGAGTTTTTAATAATTGCCTAATAATTCTACAATCATTCCAGTAAATTTACTAATAAATTTATAATAATTCAAATATTGTGCACTGATTGTTTTTCCCACACAACTTCTTACAAATATAATGCAACTGATTTATTCTGACTTTCATAGTGCGGTCTAGTAAAATGTATAGTTCTTGACATTGTGCAGAGTCATGATAGAACAGACCATTCCCAAATAAAATAAAGGATGCGCAGAATCCTGTATTATATTCTGCATGAGACAACAGATAACATGGCAGAGCATTTCTGTGTAGGACTATAGCCACACAGTGCTAATTGAGAACAGATGATTTTAGCTCCTGACAGCAAAAAGCATCGCCTTGGCAGCAACACTGACCTACTGGCTCCTATATCCTGATTGGCCACTGGCACACCATAAATTACTCCCTAGTATTGTTTTGCAGTTTTGTGGCATGTAAAAAAATAAAAGAAAATGCAGATGACATAATTTGCTGAGCAGCAGCAGCATCCAATGTGGATACTGAAAAGCTACCAGTGCCAGTATGTGTTATTCCCAGTTTTTCAGCACCCTGTCCTCTGGTTGCAAGCACCTTTTTACTTTTCAGATGACAAATTTCTATATGTCCATTTTGTGGCAAAAGCAATAGAAGTTGATAGAGCACCACACAACTCCTCACAAATCTAAATAAAGTGAATGTTGACAGCCGGCCCGTCGGTGCAGCAGTTGGATTTCTGCTTGCGACGCCAGTGACCTGAGTTTGGGAGTGAACTTGGGTCACTGGAGGGCTGGTCAGGGGAAAAAGCTGGAGTATCTGAGGATGGCTTGCCTTATCCTGGGGGGAGGGAGGGGATGTGGCTCAGTGCCAGCTGACTCCTGGCGTAGGCTGGGAGAACAGCAGCATGTCAGGTTCTGTTGATTGGGGGAGTGGCAGATGTCAGCATATACCTTGACATCTGTGGCATGCCACTCCCTGGGGAGAAAACAGAAAAATGGCTACCTGATGAGCCAGATGATGGTTGCAGACCTCTGCTGCCATCAAGCTCCAGACAGCCAGTCCACCTCAGTGGCAGCCAGGCCAATTGAGGAGTGCTCTGGCCACCCCACCAGTGCCTTCCCCCTCTGAGAAAAGAGTTATGCTGGGTTACCCAGGGGCCACAATGTGAGGCAATGAATGGCAGTGGGGATAGTTTGCTGGCAGGGTCCTAGGTGACCTGAAGGAATGGCCAACCGGGGGCATGGGGAGGTGCATAAAAAAAATGAATGCTGAATTTCATACTGCAGTATGATAAAAGGTACAGTGCTTAACATTATGCAGAGTCCTGATAGAAATGAGCATTCCCCCCAATATTTTGCCATTGTGAACAAAAACATTGCCATTGTGTAATCAGTAAGCATAGGTGCTGTGACACATGTGTGCAGGGTGCTATAACACCCCCAATTTTGAAACTGAAATACAATGGCTCCCTTTGCTTGATCAAACTACATTTTTTACCTTGTACTCGTTCAATCTTTAGCACCCACATTTTTCCCCACGATCCAGCATTCAATTCCAAGGCAACTCTTATTTTGCTTATTTCCATTTTGGATAAATTTTGGTTTAATAGCATGCATTTTGTTCACAATCAAGCACTTATTTGAAATGGTGCACACACATTTTGAAGTTTGTCTCTTACACTATTGAAATGTATTATTGCACTGACACACACAGAAACATATGATTGCATTGACACACACACACACACACACACACACACACACACACATGCAAACATACTTAAATATATTTCTAGGCTGTGCTGAATACTGTGCCACAAATATTCTGTCATAAACGTTGCTTAGTATATGGGTCTAGGGGAGCTAGAGATGCTTTTAGAAATGTTGCTTAGTATACGGGTGTAGGAGTGGGAGTCCTGAAACTTATTCTGTACCAAAGGTTCAGTGGGAACTGATGACCTTTTTTAAATAGACAAGATTTGAAAAACAACAAACTGGAATAACATGTAAAAGTGCTTGTTTTTCAAAACTGATTGGGCAGTACCTCGTAGGTCATGTTGTCAGCACATCACACTTTTTAATGTGGCTCTTACACCACCCTGTGTATAAAAAGTGTCTCCTTGATTCCCTCCTGAACCCCCCCTTACAATCTCAGATCTTGCCCTCGAGTGCACCCCCCTTCATTTGAAAAGCCCCTCCCTGCCAGCCTTATTTATTCCTTGTCAGTACTGCAAGAGTATTCCAGGTGTGATCTAACTAGTGATCTATATATTTATTGTAATGTGCATGTAATGAGTCATATTCCTCATATGTAATTACTTTCCTCATGTTGTACTACTTACTGAAATCATTGTAATTTGCTATTCTTGTGACTTGACGTGAACCTCTGTAAAAGAGCCCTTGGCTCAAAGGTCTTTCCAATTTGTTAACTAACTAAATAAATAAATAAATAAAAATAACATAAGCAGGGCTTGCGTTAACCATCTACTGAAGTACACAAATGGGATTTTTGCCAATTTTGAAGCACAAGTATAAAAGCAGTGCTTCAACACTGACCCTGTATATTGAAAGGTTTGAAAAGATATCCTAGCAGAAAAAGTATCAGGTAATGTACAAAGCCACTCCTGAAATTTTTGACCCCAGCATTTTCTGGTCTGACCCCAGCATTGAAAGCACAGGGTCAAAATGACTCCCACTTTTCTAGTGCTAATCGAAGCCCTGCACATGACAGAGTTTTCTATCAGCAAGCAATAATACAAGGCCGGGTGGGTGAAATTTTACATTTTCAGATGCACCAGTGTCCATGAATGATCCACATGTGGTCACAGAGGTGACAGTACAGGAACAGACAGTCAGGACCACCCTCTCAGTACAGACACACACACACACACACACACACACACACACACACACACACTCAGAATAGTTAACATTCACACACACATATCAGAAGAGGTAACATATACACTGAGAAAAAATGCACAAACATACTTGTACTGCAACACAAGATGAAACCATATCCAAACACAACCACTAATAAACTAATATAAAGAACCATCAAATTATGATAACAGTTGGTACACATGGGCACCTCTGCAGAGCCCTCCACCCCACACACATGCAATAACAGTATGACTTGGTATAGTTCAGAAATGATGAACATAAAGACATATTAAAAATACATAGATATATAATTTGTGACACAGCATACTGTAGGTCATTAAGTTGCTATACAATATAATGGGGGGCTATCACAGATGATATGAAGGACTGGAATACCTTTGTGTTGCTAAATAAAACAGACAATGACCCCTAGATTACAGATTAATCAGTGATTAAGTATTAATAATTGAAAATACTAACCAATCCAAAGTAAGTCTCCAATGTGTGTTATCTGAATCAAAACTGTCAGTCTCTATGTTAGAATCAGATGCAACTTGTGCCCCCTTACACTGATTAACACTTGGTACTGTGGGCTCAAATTGATAAGGTTGGATACCAGTATAAAAATTTAAATGTATGTCATCTATATCTTTATATTTCTCTACCTCAAACATGATGAATTGTGAGCACAGGCAAAGTAAAAATTATTGAAATCCAAAGGTCAAAATACACACTCCCTGTAAAACACTAAGCACAGCATGAACATAATGGAAAGCTGTCTGGCAAGTCTGACATCACCGTAATGCAGCAAGGGTGGGCTGATCTCAGTTTTCAAGAAGAAAGCACATAAACAGCACAGACTAGCAAATTCCTTTTTCAGTACTTTACCAACAGAATTTCAACAGCATGGTAAGTTTAAAGATGAAAAGTGCATATGAACAGTCAATTTCAAACATCCATTGTAAAAAACTGTAACTTAAATTAATTCTGTTTAGGGGTCCTTGATGTAACAGTTAAATGGATGCACATTGATAACATTGTTTTAATACTAACATTTGGAGCTGCATGGAATAGAAGAGCATTCATTTGTTAAACAAAGCTCATACACTTATAAATGGATACATATTGTGGCCAGTAATAGAAAACAAACAAAAATACTATTCAATTCATTATACCCTCTGTATGACTGGTTTTGTAGTTCTAATTTATTTTTGAACTACATAACTTAGACATGTGGGAGTGGTAAGAGCAGTAGAGAGTAAAAATTCTTACATGATGACTGCCAGTTTCAGGGCTAGGATTCAGGAGGGGGGTTGGGTTTACTTCTTACATTGCTCTGTCTCCCACATAACACATGTGCCTAATTAGCCATGTGCCACTGGGTCAGTATTCAATTAAAGTAAGGAGATAATGAGTTAATCCCTTAGTGGCTGAAAGAACTGAAATGAATCTATTTGACTTGAGCTGGACATATGCTCATTCTGCAGCCCTGCAAGGGTTAAATTACAGCAGCTTCAAAAGGGTTTTATTTTGTTTATATCCTGAGAAGTTGGGAGGCACAGCAGCACCCCCTGCCTTTAAGGCAGAGTAGCCAATTGCAAAAATCTGTGGGGGAGCACACTGTTTTGCAGTTGATAGAAGGATACACTGAAAACTCCTGAAAGATGTGTTCCACAGAAACACCTTGTTCATGGGAAAACAGGATGGCTGTAGGCTCCGCCCACAGCCATAAAAAGATAATGCCTCAATGTGAGGCTTTTCTTTTTTTGTTGACTAGATTCTGCAGAGAGAGGATGGTAAACAGTGCAGAACACAATAGCTGGAGTGTGGCTCTGAAAGAGACTGTTGCATAAGGTAGCAGGGATGCTGAACCTTATAAGCCAGAAACAGACAGAGCTGATGAAAACCTAGAGAAAGAGAGGGAGAAAGAGTCAATTCAGAATATGCTGAATTAGAGTAGTTGAGTTAGTTGCCAGAAAAGCTGAAGAAAAATCTGAAAGAGAGAGAGAGAATCAACTCAGCATTTACTGAACTATAATCCCTAGAGATAATAGCCAAAAAAGATCAGGGAGAGGCAGGTAATTCCTACTGTATAAAGAAGTGTAATTTCTAATAAGAATTTTTTTGTAAATGGAAAAGAAACCATTTAAATTTGTATTGTTAAAATGAGTGTAACATGAAGAATTTGCATGTTTCAACTTTGAAACCTGACTGACCAGTCATTTTGAATATTTCTAAATAGCCTAGGCCACATAGTTACGTGCTACCTGTCACAAGTAGGCTTGTATGCTTTATACTAAACTATGATTGTAACACCTATTACTATATTACGTAGTATCCGCTTCGGTGGTTGTCATCTAAATCAAGGAGGTACACATCCACTGAGATAAATTTATATCCAAGACTATACATAACCTCCTTGTTCCCTATTTGTATCAAAGATTTACAACCACTACTCACAAATACAATCTAAGAGACCAGCCTATTTACGCAGGGACAAAACCAACCTCGGAAAATCTACTTTCTGTTTTTCTGCCCCAACTTACTCAACTCTTTATACCTGAGAAATAAGAACTGTCAAAATTTAATCAATTTTACGAGTTTCTTAAGATCGCAGTTTTGTAATTTTTGTCAGTTTTGAATTACTGATGTTTTCATGTAGTAGACTGCCTTCTCCTAAATTAATGTATGAATTGCTGGACTATCCTCAAGGCAACATTGAAAATGAGACTTACTCTCCATAGGCATAGCCTACACCTTGGAACTAATAATAATAATAACAATAATACGTTTTTCCTCATATGTTCTGCAAACATCAATGATAGCTACAAAAGTGATGACAGCATGCTGACACAGCTGGACTCTAATTATGATGATTCACAATATTCATCAATAATTTTAGATGCCCACATCACATGCATGTGCTGAAAAGGAACTGAAAGAGATTTGAGAGCAACACCAAAAAGACATACCCCACTGACAGACCCTCACACCACACCACATCACTAAGAAGCATTAAGAGAACTAATGGCTCACACAGCAGCCTACTTCACTTTTTACTCACTTACTGACTGGCAGGTGCTGACAGAGGCTAAAAACAAAAAGCTGGGTTTCTGTGTCCTTCAACACCAGTTATCAGTAAAACAGAATGTATTTATCAAATAAAAGCTTCAGAAATCATCCAGACCCTACTCCTGTCTGCTAAAGTTACTGCCCTGTTGCTGAGCTGCAGCTGAAGTAAGCACATCTACACTCTCATCTCCTCTGGATCAGCACATGATTTCACTAGATGGCCTGCCATAAACTACAGTTAAATACTGTTAACTCTTGTTGCTAATCAGAATAATAATGAAAACCGCATTGACAGTTTATCACTTTTCTGATACCAAATTCCTTTTATTGGTGAAAATATGATAAATTCTCATGAGTCAGGTCCTTCTCCACCAAGACAAAACTGGAAGTGGCACTGAGATGTGTGGAGTCACTGCAACATGAGACTTTTTTAATCTTCTTCATCACTGACTGACTGCTGCAAGACATGTAGCTGATAAGAAAATTGCACATGTTCAATGTGTTCTCTCTGTAAAAAATGATATGTCATGGTGTCAAAGTGTTGAAATTGAATGCATTCAGTGAGTAATACCAGGCAGTCTAACATCGATGCTTCAGCTCCTGGATGTCTGCCTGAACAAACCATTTAAAGACTGTGTCAAATGTCAGAGTGGATGTGTTCAGGCACAGGCACTGTCACTAAAGCTTGAAATTTAAAGAGATTTGACCTTGATGTTGTCTGTCAGTGGACAGTTGATGCTTGGGACTCCACACCGAAAGACATGGTCTGGAGAGCATTTTTTAATTGTGGTGTAAGTAACTGCAAGGATAGCACTGAAGATGACACCCCATTTGAGGACAATGAAGACATGAGTACTTGAGAGTACTATATGCAATAATAACAACACAGTAAAATGACAGGTGAGTATGTCATTTAATCTCTGCATGGAAAGTCTTTATTGTATAATAAATCACTTTTCTAGTATTCAGATTGCTGAAGCAGCAATATAACTATGAATATTAGCAGACATCACTTTAGCCATAGGATCCATGTACTGATTGCAATCTTGCACTGTTACCATTGTTCTCCGGAGTGTGTGATGATCCATATAAGCTCCCTACTGAAGTAGTCAGTAGGGAGAACCCTAATGGGGAGAATCTACAAGGGCACCTAATAACAAGAAAAACAAAATGGTATAAATGAAGAGGAATACAAATGAGAGCAGAGGGGGAAAGAAGAAGGCAAAAGGTGAGCGGAGGTAACAAGCAGGGTAGCAGAAGATCTTGGAAGGCCATGTGTGAAAATGCCTGAAGTCTGGGAAATAAAATTCTGGATCTAGTGGCCATTATGGCTGAGGCTGACTTGGACATTATCACCAATACCAAGCCATGGTAAAAAACAAAATCTATGCTGTTCTCTCCGGCTGCTCATTTGGCTAACCCTGCTATCTCTGGCTCCTTACCTACCATAAACACTTTACTAGGAGAGAGGTTGGAATTTGTTATGAAATTCAAATACCTAGGAGTCTGGCTAGACCACAGACTCTCCTTTGTGGAGCATGTCAAGGACCTGCTGAAAAAGTTGAGGCAGAGGCTTGGTCTCTTCTTTAGAATAAACCACCTCCTGACCAAAAATGCCAAGATGCAGTTAGTTCAATCCACGTTTCTATCCCTAATTGATTATACTGATTTCATTTATAGTCAGTGTAATGCCTCCTGTCTTATTAAACTGGACACCTTATACACCACAGAGCCTTGAGATTCATAACTGGCCTACCTATCACCACTCACCACTGCTCCTTATATGCAGCTCTGGGGTGGACCTCCCTTCAGTACAGAAGGAATAGAAATGCAGCTCTCTGGACTTAAAGAGCTATTACCAACAAATTACCCCAATATCTTTCTGACTGTTCGCCATTATACGTGGTAGGCAACTACACACTGAGAAGCTATTCTCTGCTTCTACTGAAGGTACCTAGGGCCAATACATGCTTTAGGAGAGCAGCCATAGGCTTTGTGTTGCCCTCACTCTGGAACAAACTACAGAAATCTATGAAACTGAGCCTCCCTGTTAGTCTTACCACCTTTAAGACCTTCTATGCCAAGGCTCTTAAGGAGCTATGCAGCTGTTTCCAGCACACTTAGCATGCTAGGGTGCCTACTGCTTACCTGCCCACTACATCTCCACCTAACCTGGCCCCTTGATTGTCTCCACCTATACCCCCCTTTTTTATGATAATTCACTACCATTCTTACCCTCAGACTTCTAACATATACTGTATGTCTCCAGCCCATCTACTGTAGCACCCTCCTAGAACAGCTGCAGTCATGTACCCCTCCCCTCCATATCTGCCCCTTAAGTTTGTAGATGTCCTGACCAATGATATGCCGTGCTGTTTGAAAATGTTTTAATATGCTGGCTGTTTCAGAATGTTTTAATTCCCTTTCTCATACCATTCTCCCTAATCTTGTTAACCCTATAGCTGAAATTCTTGTTATTGCTCTGTGTATTTTTTCTACTTCTGTATAATTATGTCTATTTATTATCTGTACATAAAAGTGTTTTTTTTCTTGACCTTGTGTAACGCAGGTCCACCTTGTAAATGAGCCTGCTCAGTGGTGTTCACCTGGATAAATAAAGACTTGATTGATTGATTTATTTATTGATTGGTGCAATGAGAACTATAAATAGGATATAGCCATACTGCCATACCAGGCTATACTCTGATCAGGAAGGACAGGGTGAGTAAGAAAGGTGGAGGAGTGGATCTTTACATCAAGGATAGCATAAAAGCAACGAGAGATACAGGGAACATGGGGGTGGGGTGGGGTGGGGTGGAGGTACTGTGGGTCACCCTAGAGACAGGTAATGAAGCTATGTGATCTATAGACCTCCAGCACATGGGGCGGGGGGATGGATAATGTTCTGTTGGAAGACATCCAAAAGATGGCAACCAAGGGGGATCACTGTTGGTGGGAGACTTCAATCTGCCAGATGTAGATCGGAGTATCCCAGATGTAACTTATGCTAGGAGCAGGGACATCTTGGACTCCCTGCAGGGGGCATTCCTCAAGCAACTAGTGAGAAAGCCCACTCATCAGGGAGCAATATTGGACCTTGTTCTCACCAATGGAGACAGTGTTGCAGGCATCATAATTGGTGGCCACCTCTGGACCAGTGATCACCATATGGTGTGGTTCAATATGAGAACTATGGCAGATGCAAAACACACGAAGGTGAGGGTCCTGGATTTTAGGATGGCTGATTTTACACAGATTGGAGAATACCCCAGGGATCTCCTGGCGGGGGGAATTTGGGTGGAGTGGAGGAACATTGGATGAAACCAAAATCAGGGATAGTGAAGGCAACACACTTCTGTGTCATGAAAGTAAGCAAAAGCAAGAGGAAAAAAAAACCTGATCTGGAATCATAGTCTGGAGGTCAGAGTAATGAGCTGTGAATGAGCTCATTACATACAGCAGACCTGAATTTGATTCCCACAACATTCATTTGCATACTTTGTGGCTCTGGGCAAGTCACTTAACCACCCTAGTGTTCCCAAATTGCCCCTGAAAAAAGGCACATGTGCCTAGTGGGCCTAACCCTGTTAACAAAGAATAAAATAAATAAACTTATCTGGAATGGATATCATTACTTCAGGTACTGCGGAACACTATTCAGAAGGACAGTCTTACAGGATTTAGGACATTGTCCTACATGCTGGGCCATTGGAGATCTTAGGGCTCAGCTCCGGGTAGCATGGGCAGAGATTACATGCCTCAAATTTCATATTCAAAAGGAAATACATTATAAGAACCACCTGCCATTTCCCCAACATCCAACAGAAGAACCTCGACCGCAGAGGGTAGTTGGTCCAGGAGGTTGGCAGGTGGTTAGGAGGGCAAATCGGGTGCCCCATCACTCTGTGCTCTCCAACATATTACCTCCAAAAACCATATAAACACTACAAACAGGTATCTGCCTCTATCTCTGAAATCAAACAAAGGGGCAGAGGACACTGCAGAGCAGGACACTGCAACACAGGAACTAGCACAACAAAACTCGCCCAAATCAGGAACCTAAACAAAAAAAGCAAAAAGGAAATCATCAAAACTTCTGATCATAGGAGACTCCATGATTCAGGGAGCTGATACCCATCTCCAGCCAGGGGTAATGGTCAGATGTCTCCCAGGTACATCAACATGGAGAGACACTGACCGCATTGCTAAAATTGTTCACAAAGCAGGAGAAAACATTGACATCCTGGTACACATAGGGACTAATGATCTCGCTAGCCAGTCAGTTGTGGAGACCAAGGAACACCTGACCAGGCTGGGTGACAAACTATCGTCCATTTTGTCTGACATCTCCTTCTCTGAGATCCTGCCAGTCTAGGAGAGGGGGGCAGATGGACAGAAGGTCAGAGAAGGGGAGATAGGGCAGCTAAACATGTGGCTCAAGGGCTGGTGCCAGGAAAAAGGATACAGGTTTGTAGGGAACTGGCAACAGTTCTGGGAGTGAAAGTTCTGTAAATTTGATGGACTGCATCTGACTAAGGAGGGAGTCAGTGCATTGGGGCAGAAGTTTGATGTCTTTGCAGAATATTTAAACTAGCAAATGGGGAGAGGGGTGCAGCACCCCATACGTCGAATGGGAAGAACACCCCTCCCCCCTCAGCTAGTGGTCAAAAAGGGATTCAGCATGTTTGCAGTTCATTTGCATCACCAGGTAAGATAAAAGGTCCATCGCCCAATACGATGCACAGGGGAAATGCCAGACCTCACCCAACAACTAACACACCGAAATCTGGCCAATGGAAAATCATGTACACAAATGCTCACAGCCTGGGAAACAAGATCCCAGACCAGCAAGCAATAATGTCAGAGGCTAAACTGGATATAGTAGCAATTAGTGAGATGTGGTTTACCAGTAACCACACTTAGGAGACTTCAGTACCTGGCTATGTACTGTTCAGAAGAGACCGAGGTGCAAAAGGGGGGGTGGAGTGGCCCTGTAAGTCAATGAAAATATCAAAGCTACAGAAATTCAGAATACACATAAGGAGCTAGAAGAACTGTGAGTCACCCTGGAAACAGGAAATGGGACAGCCATAAGAACTGGGGTTGTCTACAGGCCCCCAGGCCAGAGGGAGGACATAGGCACATTACTGTTAGAAGATATACAAAACATGACAGCTAAAGGGGAGGTTCTGATAATGGGAGACTTCAACATGCCGGATACAGATTGCTCAATACCAGCAGGAAAATCTGCCAGAACTAGACACATGGTGGATTCCCTGCAGGGGGAGGGTCTCAAACAACTAGTACAACAACTCACAAGAGACAGGGCTGTCTTAGATCTAGTACTGACTAACAGGGAAGGGATCACAGATCTCCAGGTAGAAGGTCACCTCGGGGCCAGTGACCATCACAAGGTATGGTTCAATTTGGCCACTACATCTAAATCATCCCATTCCAAGGCAAAAACATGGGACTTCAGAGGAGATGACTTTGATAAGATGGCCAGCAGAGTTAAGCTAGCCCTGGAAAAAAGAAACACAGATGAGAGGGTACAGGCAAAGTGGGCAAGCATTAAGGATGCAATACTTGAAGCAACATCCCATTGAGTTAGACAGAAAAGGAAGTGCAAAAGAAGAAGGAAACCACTTTGGTTCTCAAATATAGTAGCAGAAAAAGTCAGAGCCAAAAGGCTGGCCTTCAGGAAATATAAGGGAACACAGCAGGATGAAGATAGGGAGGCACACCAAACTGCCCTAAGGGAAGCAGGGAAGGCAGTAAGGTGGGCAAAGTCCCAAACTGAAGAAACACTAGCACAAACAGTAAAAGAAAGTGACAAGACTTTCTATAGATACATTAGTGAAAGGAGAAAGTCCAGAGAGGGTATTGCTAAGCTCAAAGGAGAAAAGGGGTCATGTAAGGAGTAGGACCCTGTAAAAGCATCTATCCTAAATAGATACTTTTGCTCAGTATTTACTGAAGAGAAGGCAGGGCAGGGCCCACAGCTCAGCACCATGGACACAGGGGGGAGGGAGGTGAACACTACTCCCTTCACAAAAGAAAGGGTCCTACAAGAGCTCGCTAAGCTCAGGGTGGATAAGGCAATGGGACCTGATGGTATACATCCCAGGGTACATAAGGAGCTAAGAGTGGAACTAGCAGAGCCATTAGCAGAACTGTTTAGTGCATCTCTGAGCACAGGAGAGGTCCCAGAAGACTGAAGAAGGGCTCATGTGATCTCGCTCCACAAGAGTGGTAGCAGGGAGGAGGCAGGGAACTACAGATCAGTCAGTCTTACCTCAGTAGTGGGCAAGATTATGGAGGCACTCCTTAAGGAAAGGATAGTGCAACATCTGGAATCCATAGGGGCACAGGATCCAAGACAGCATGGGTTTACAAAAGGAAGGTCCTGTCACACTAATCTCATAGATTTCTTTGACTGGGTAACCAGAGTGGTGAACCAAGGTGGAGCAGTTGATGTCACTTACCTTGACTTCAGCAAAGCTTTCGACACTCTTCCACATAGAAGATTGATAAATAAGCTGGGTAGGCTTGGGGTGGGTCTGAAGTTGGTCAACTGGGTGGAAAACTGGTTGACGGGCAGAAAAGCTGAGAGTGGTGGTAAATGGTATACAGTCAGAAGAGATGCAAGTCACAAGTAGGGTACCTCAGGGATCAATCCTGGGGCCAGTCCTCTTCAATATCTTCATTAGTGACATTTCAGAAGGACTAGAGGGTAAGGCTTGTCTGTTTGCAGATGACACCAAGATCTGCAACAGAGTAGATGATCCAGATGGGGTGGGTAGAATGAGAAGAGATCTGGATAAACTATCAAAATGGTCAGAAGACTGGCAACTGGGATTTAATGCAAAGAAGTGCAAGATCATGCACATAGGGAAGAGAAACCCTGAAGTCACCTATAGGCTGGGAGGGGAGTTGCTGGCAGTCACAAAGGAAGAAAGAGACTTGGGCATCATCATCACCGTGACCTGAAATCATCAAAGCAGACCTCTAAAGCAGTAGGTAAGGCTAGGGGGATGTTAGGGTGTATTAGTAGGGGTATCACAAGTCATAAGGAGGTAATAATCCTCTTTACAAGACACTGGTTAGGCCCCATCTGGAGTACTGCAGGCAGTACTGGAGGCCACACCTTCACAAGAACATTAACCAGATTGAGGCAGTCCAGAGAAGGGCAACCAAAATGGTGCAGGAACTGCATCAGGAGACATATAAGGACAGATTAATGGAGCTCAATATGTATACCCTTGAGCAAAGGAGGGAGAGAGGTGATATGATCGAAACATTCAAACACCTTAAGGGCATTAACAAGGTGAAAGACTCTAACATGTTTAAATATAAGAAAAATAGCAGGACAAGAGGACACAGCATGAGATTAGAGGGAGGCCGATTAAGGGGCAATGTGAAGAAATTCTTTTTCACAGATAGAGTGGTGGATGCATGGAACGGCCTACCTCAGGAAGTGGTGGCTATGAATACAGTGCAGGGCTTCAAATAGGCATGGGATAGGCATAAGGGAGTAATACAGATGAGTGTGAATAGATAGGTCACTGACAGAGCAAAGGCCGATGGCACATTTATAAGGTAGAAAAAGAAATGAGCAGACTGGAAGGGCCTTGTGGTCCTTATCTGCCATAGACCTCTATGTTTCTATGTTTCTGTGTTAAATAAAAATAAAACAGACCACCATGGTTCTCAAAAGAGGTGGCTGGAAAGGTAAGGACAAAAGAGATAGGATTCAGGAGATATAAGGAGACACAGAGGGAGGAGTATAGAGAGGTGTATTAGGAGAAGCAGAGGGGGCAGGGAAAGCAATCAAGAGGGCAAAGGCACAAATGGAGGAGAAAGTAGCCCAGGCAGTACAGAAAGGGGACAAGACAATTTTCAGGTATGTAAGTGAAAGAAGAAAGACCAGGAGACAGGGAATGGAGCTATTATGTGATCTACAGTAAGTCTGGGATTTTTTTCCCCAGACTTCAAGCATTTGCACATATAGCCTTCCAAATTCTGCTAGTACCCTGCTTGTCAACCCACTTTTCCTTTTTGCCTTATCTCTTATCCTCTCTACCCTCATTCCCACCCATCTTCATTTCTAACTTCTTCTATTCCATTTGTTTTAGTACATACAAAGTCTATCCAGCATGCAGAAGATGTCATTATTTACTTCAGTTCTTCAACGGTGGAAGAAATAAACCAAGTACTTAATATTGATTTTTCTACATTAAATCTGTGGCTCTTGCAACATCATCTTTTACTAAATAGCAAGAAAACCAAATGCATGATTCTTGCATCAAAACCTAGATTGTTCAGTTGTTTCCCACTGTTGATTATTGATTCAACAGGCACTGCACTTGAGCAGATTACTGAATTCAAATACCTGGGATTGCTTCTGGACCCTAACTTAACTTTCTCAATGCACACAAAGGCAATAAGTAGACAAGTTAATCAAAAATTAGGCACCTTATTTAAATTATGAAATTGTGTAACCATGGAGACAAGACACACTATTGCAAACAGTATACTAGTGCTGTGCGGAATGTGGAATTCCACTGTCAGAATTAATGCAGGATGGCCATTCCACCTGTGGAATTTCTGCTGGAATTTCTCTGGTTCTTCAGCTGAAATCTGCCTACTATAATAAGCAGAATAATATTCTGTGGAAAAGCTATTTTTTCCATGAAAAATTAATCCGCATCAATTTCCATGGAAAATATTGAGATCCGTGGAATAATATTCTGTGGAAGAGCATTTTCTTCACAGAAAATCATTCCTCAGCAGTTTTGCACTGTGGAATTACTATTCCATTTGTGACAAAATTCGACAGCATGTTTTGCAGAATTTTGAAAATTTTGCAGAATTTCATTCCGCAGGAGTTTGAAAATTCTGCACAGCACTACAGTATCCTATTACCTACATTAATTACAATTTATTTATTTTTACAAATTTAACCTCTGCTGATTTAACATTATTAACAAATACATTTCACTGAATCTGAAGATTTGCACTAAAAATGCCATTTAGAATTCATCATTGTGTACTATATGCACAGACTGGCTGGTTACCTCCTAAGTTCAATGGCTTGTGCAGCTTGTGCTGTACTGTGGACAACATATTGAGGTTAAAAACTGATTCTCCTCTACATGATCTCCCTGATTTTAAAACAGAATGTAGGCAGTTAAGATCTATGAGAAAGCACTTGCTATCAGTTCCAGCGACTTCAGCTATTATGGGCGAATGTGCTTTCTCAGTTCATGCTGCCAAATAATGGAACAACTTACGAGATTGTTTCCACAATGCTAAAAGTCATAAAGTTTTCAAACAGTAGTTAATGTTATATCTGTTAAAACAGCTGGATTGTGTTTTATCTAGATTTGTATTGAATATGTTGTGTCTAAGTTAATTCTGCATATCACATGTATTCATTTTAGGTATTCATGACTAACATCTTGGCTGTTTGTTAGAATGGTCATGGGTCATGCATGAAAAACAGCCTTGGCTCATTGTATTTATCCAGCAAACAAAGTAAAATAAATAAATAAAGTGGAGGGATTGTAAGGCTAAGGAGGGAAGGGGGAAGTGTGTAGAGGGAGACCAGGAAAAAGAAGAGATCCTGAGCAAATACTTTTGTTCATTCACAGATGAAGGGGTAGGTGAGGGACCACAGACAATTGTCAGGGGCATCAAAGGAAGGGACATGGACACAAGTCCATTTACAGAGAAGAAAGTCTGAAAGAAACTTGCAGCTCTGAAAGTGAACAAGGCAATGGGGCCATATGGTATACATCCTAGGATATTGAGGGAGGTCGGTGAGATGCTGGCTGCACCTCTGACAGTCCTGTTCAACCACTCACTGGAGACAGGCGTGGTCCCATAGGACTGGAGGAGAGCAGTTGTAGTCCTACTTCACAGAAGTGTTAGCAGGGAGGTGGCTTGCAATTACAGGCCAGTCAGCCTGACTTCGATAGTGGGAAAATTAATAGAATAACTACTGAAGGAAAGGACTATGGAACATCTTGAATTCAGTGATTTACAAGGTCCAAGGCAGCATGGATTCACTGGGGGCAGGTCATGTCAAACAAACCTGATAGATTTCTTTGACTGGATGATCATGGAATTATATCTGGGTGGAATGGTGGATCTGGCCAAGCTAGTTTTCAGTAAGGCTTTCAACACTGTTACACATAGGAGACTCATAAACAAGCTGGGCAGCCTAAGAGAGGGTCCAAAGGTGTTCAGCTGGGTAGGAAACTGGTTGGGGGATAGGTGACAGAGGGTGATAGTAAATGGAGTTCACTTCAAGGAAGGGAGGGTGACCAGTGGGGTGCCACAAGAATTAGTATTGGCACTGGTCCTCTTTAATGTCTTTATAAGTGACATTGTAGAGGGCCTAGAAGGGAAGGTATGCCTTTTTGGCAGATGACACCAAGATATGCAATAGATACTGTAGATACTCCAGGTGTGTGTGGAAAAAATGAAAATAGATCTAAGAAAGCTTGATGAGTGATCAGGAGTTTGGCAACTTAGTTTCAATGGGAAGAAGTGCAAAATCAGTACTTGGGGCACAGAAACCCTGGGGCAGAGTACAAAATGGGGGAAATGGTACTGATGACCACCAAACAGGAAAGAGACCTGGGGGTAATCATGTCTGATGACTTAAAGTTGGCCAAACAGTGTGACAAGGCTGTGGGTAGAGCCAGTGGGATGCTAGGGTGCACAGGGGAGTGCTATTTTCAGCAAAAGAAGGAAGATGGTGATATCACTGTATAAATCACTGGTGTAACCTCACCTAGAGTACTGAGTCCAGTTCTGGAGGCCACAACTCTAGAAGGACGCTGACATGGGGGGAGGCGCTGATATGAGGCAGGAAATTACAAGCCTCCCCCCTCAAAACAGCGTAGTTAGTGAGGTAAACGCCAAGGTACAGAGGGCGATAGGGGGCAGGACAGGTGTAAATGGAGAAAAAGGCAAAGACAGTAAGGGCAGGGATGGGGCAAAAAAGGGTAAGGCCATCATAAAATTGAGGGTAATGAGTACCAATGCCCATAGTCTAGAGAACAAGCTTCCTGAGCTGGTGGCGTTGATGGAAGAGTGACACCTGGATATTGTGGCAGTCACAGAAACATGGTACATGGAGAATCATGACTGGGATGTCAACATACACATCCACAGGAGGGACAGGGAGGGTAAAAGAGGAGGAGGAGTAGCTCTTTACGTAAGGGAAGGGATCAAAGGCAACAGAACTAAAGGGTAAACAGGGAGGAGAGGAGGCACTGTGGGTCACCTTGGAGGCAGGTAGTGGCACCACAATCTGCAGAGGGGTTGTTGACAGACCCACATGTCAGGGGGAGGGAATGAACAAGGAAAAGATAGAAGACATCTTCAGAATGGCAGAAAAAGGGGGGATATTGTTGACAGGGGACCTGAATATGCCATATGTTAACTGGAGCACATTTACTGCAGCCACATCCAAGAGTAGGGTCATTCTCGTGTCGTACAGTTTGTTACGTTCATCTAATACACAACGGTTGTCCATTCCAAGACCCATTACCTGTATAGGTGAGAGAGCTTTTTCCTCACAATGTCCAATTTTTTGGAACACATTGCATATTAATTGTAATTCCATTTCTAGTCAAGACATTTTTCCAAAAGCTTTGTTTCATCATCTGCAATTTTCTGCTGTGTGTAACTGATTTTAGGTACCACTTTGTACTATTTCATATATTATACTTTTGTTATCAATGTACAGTACAAGTCACATTAAACTGTTACTCCAATGAGTTGGTTTAGCATTTCAGACTGAGTTGCATAATTGTTGTTGGATTCAGCACAAAGCCTTGAACAAACTATTTATTTAGATTTAAAACTCAGTTTTGCATTGCATTGTGACTGGACTGCTAATGCATTCCAATTGAGTGGCAAAAACATTTTACAAACATTGCTCTTGAGCCAGATAAATACTGAAAAACAATACACTGTGAGTTGGCAGTGCATTGCCAATTGTGACAAACAATGCTAAACCAACCCACTGATGAAACAGTTTAATGTGACTTGTACTGTATTTTGTATAATGTTAGTATTATCTGTATGTCATCTAAGCTTCTCTGTATATGAAGCTCCGGGGTCAATCCTGAAAAAGGGACTTGGTCCAGTGATCTTAAATGGTAAATAGAGATTTAGTAGTTGCCGTATTGGTCCTTGCAAGAATAGATCCAGAAGCAAATGATTTGATACCTTTTAATGGACCAACATAGATGTAACAACAAGAACAAAGTGCTCTAGCTTTCGGACCAACCAGTCCTTCTTCAGAAGCTCATGGCAGTTGTTTAGAAAATACAATACTTATAACAGCTAGATAATGCAGAGAAAAACAGAAAAAAATCCCCATTGGTTTAAAATACTCATTTAAAAAAAACAGACAAACAAAAAAAAAAAAACAGAAGATGATGTCAGAGAAGTTAAACAGTACAATACTGCCCTCAGTCCGAATGAACCTTGGGTTAAGATGTGCTTGGTGCAACAAACATAAAGAATCCTACTGCACATAAATTTAATTGACATAAGATAACACTGCTGAAGCAGATAACTCCCAAATCAAGCCATGAGTGTCACAGTCAGTATAAGGATGTGATTACTGAAAGGTAACCCCACCAGCTTAAAGACAAAACTAAGATAGTTATAGGGCTCATGAAATTACAATGTATGCATTAAAGACAAGAATACCAGTAAAGTTGTCTAAAAAACATCAGTGCACACTGTGTGATGTGTAAAACCTAGCTAGACATGTCACCCAGCTGTATTCTCAAGCTAAATAAAAGGCCCAAGAAATTACAAAAACCTCAGGACTATATAAATGATAATATAAATATAAATTGATAATATTAGTGTTAAACAAAAAACTCTAGTAGAGGAACCTCAAGGAATTCAGACCATGCATCCTGATATGTACTGATGTCAATATATACTGAGAATGTAGCAACTACATGTACCACAAGTGTCTAGGAATCTGAAAAGAGATAAAAAATAATTTATCTCCTCCTGCTCATCACAAACAGTACAACCTAACCCACCCACATCACAATAATGTGGGTGGGGGAATACATAACTTAAACAAGATGTTGTCTCTCTCTCTCCCCCTCCTTTCTCTCTCTCTCTGTCCCCACAGACACACACACACACACACACACACACACACACACACCTCAATCTCTCTCCTAGTGAACCTATATTAACTTCAGTCACTGTAATTGTTCCCCAAAGGAATACAACTTGTAATGAAATTCTGAGTAAATTACTACAATATTAGCCTAATGTAAAAAGATATGTGCAGGACCCCCAAGCAAATGAGATCACACATCCCAATATGTACAGAGTTACAAAAATTATATATAACAGTATAAGATAACACTCCTGTATGTACACTAGCAGGCTGGGTAAACTGAATATAGTGCAATGGAATCAATCCCCCCTACACAGGCAAAGATAAAAAGTAAGGAGAAATTTGTTGTGTGTGAAATGAAAATAGTAACACATTATACCTCCATATAGCTAAATAGAGACTTACCTCAATGTGACAGCAAGCCCCACATCTATTATATCACATACCTCACAGCACATACCCACACACATACACACACACATGCATCCACATCTCACACATGCTGAAGTCTTATAATATGTCAGCTTGAAGAAGAAAGGTCTGTGGATGTTAATTTCTATAGTGTCCCATAAAGCCAATATCCAAGTTCATCCCATCTGCTACCATATTGAGATGTAAAATCAGTTTAATCTCAAAGCTCGTCTCTGCTGTGTGCTTTTGAGATTTCCTTTAAGACCATTACTGACATATCTGAGACTGGTGGTCAGGCTGGGAGAAGTGATGCCCACTGGTTTTCAGTCTTCCTTGCTGTAATAGTATGCCTGTGTGAGTTCATCCTAGTGCGGAGCTGTTGGCGTGTCTCTCCTACATAACCTGTTTGTGGACATCTCTTGCACTGAATGAAATAAACAACATATCGTGACATGCATGTATAACTCCCATGCACCTGGAATTGTCTGTTTTGTGATGTAACCACACAGTCTGAGGTAGAAATTAGCCCACAAGTCTTGCAGGCGTTGATTGCAGGAGTCGTGTGCCATTGTGTGACATGGTATTCTGTTCGTGAAAGTTTGCTCCTAATAATTAGGCTGGATAAATTTGGTGGTTGTTTAAAAGATAGTAGTGGAGTTCCTAAAAATACAATTAAGGGTGTCATCCTCACTAAATATTGGGTGGAGATCTTTAATAATCTTCATGAGCGTTCAAGGTCTGGATGATATGTGACACAAAGGTATTCTTTCTGCAGCTGTCTTTTCTTTATATTGAAGTAGTTGTTGTCTTGGTACTTGCATTGCCCGTTATGTTATCCTGTCAATTTCCCTGGAAGAGTGTCCTGCTCCATAAAGGTGTTTTCAACATAGCCAAATGTGTATCTCTGTCATCCTCATTTGAACAAATACGTTGACAACGAAGTGCTTGACTGTATATGACAGATTTTTTGTATGATTAGGGTGGTTACTTTTCCTGTGCAGGTATCTCTGTCTGTCTGTTGGCTTCCTGTAAATACATGTATGTAAGGTTCCATCCTTAATGATGACTGTGGTGTCCAGAAAGTTAACCTTGGTGGTAGAGTACTCAAGGTAAGTTTATAGTAGGGTGGAGATTGTTAAGTTTGTGATGAAAATCTTTGAGTGCATCTGTGCCTTCCGTCCAGATGATACACAAATCATCAATGTAACGGAAATAAGCCAGTGGTTTGTGGGGATACTGCCTTAAAAAATCCTCCTCCAAGTCAGCCATAAAGAGGTTAGCATACTGTGGAGCCATTTTGGTGCCCATTGCTGTTCCCATAGTTTGAACATAATGTTTACCATTGCCTTTCAGTAATCACATCCTTATACTGACTGTGACACTCATGGCTTGATTTGGGAGTTATCTGCTTCAGCAGTGTTATCTTATGTCAATTAAATTTATGTGCAGTAGGATTCTTTATGTTTGTTGCACCAAGCACATCTTAACCCAAGGTTCATTCGGACTGAGGGCAGTATTGTACTGTTTAACTTCTCTGACATCATCTTCTGTTTTTTTTTTTTTTTTTTTTAAATGAGTATTTTAAACCAATGGGGATTTTTTCTGTTTTCTCTGCATTATCTAGCTGTTATAAGTATTGTATTTTCTAAACAACTGCCATGAGCTTCTGAAGAAGGACTGGTTGGTCCGAAAGCTAGAGCACTTTGTTCTTGTTGTTACATCTATGTTGGTCCATTAAAAGGTATCAAATCATTTGCTTCTGGATCTATTCTTGCAAGGACCAATACGGCAACTGCTAAATCAAGATTTCAACATGGAAGATACCGAATTAGCCGTAGAATATGGCAGTTACATAACATCAAGAAGAAATAGCACGGCTAGACAGTGACATCTATTTTCTAACCCAGTGCAAGAGGAGAAACATTATCCCTAAAGGTCTTACTATTTGGAATCCATTAAGAATACAAACAATTCTACTTATGCAGAACAACTTTGTCATAGGACCTCTGAGAAACTGAGAAATCACAGGATTCGCATGTCATATGCCCAAAAAGTTGTTCTTAACAAAAGTTTGCTGAAATTGTAACCACTCTGGAAAGGGTGTCTGGGGAACCTATTCAAGACATCTTGAGAGAGATACACATTAACTACCAAAGGACCTTAAGAAAAGCCATGCTTGTGAAAAATAGGAAATTAGATGCCCTTCAACATACCATACTTCCTAACAACCATGAAGCACATAATGGAGTCACTGAACAACAACACAATACTGATGGGCACCTTTCAGTTGTTAATTTGTCCAACCACACACTGACTACTGGAGAACTGAATGTACTTTCAAAGGGCCTCACTTTCTGCCCAACAAAACCACTGGATAACATACTGTTTTGTGGTGAACTAGAGGAGTACTTCCGTAGATTGAGACTTAAAGAATTCTTTCATGGCAGGAAGAAATCACTGGTAGTGAAGACAGTGCAAACAGCAATAATGTAATGGATAAGAAAAAGGAATCTGATTTTACCCCCTCAAGTGGGCGTAACAAAAAACTAGACAATTATATTAATTGTTTCCGCCAACAAGTCAGTGATCAGATCCTTACCAGGCAAAAACAAACCCATTATAACCTCTCTCCACTGGAACGGAGAGCTATAGGGACACTGAAATCAAACCACGACATTGTCATCAAAAAAGCTGATAAAGGTTCTGCAGTGGTGATTTTACTAACATACTAACATACTATTTGCCAGCAGATTAGGCCTTATGGTCTATCAAGTCTGCTCGAACCTAAATCCTTAGTTGGGTGCCGAGACCCTCCCATCCCTTGTGCTCCAGAAACCCCTATCATCCATCCCCACCCCCCCGGGACAGGCCATCATCTGATACATCCACTTTCTGTGTCTGTCCCACCCTCTCTTAAAGCTCTCCACTGTGGATCTCTGAACCAGCTCACCAGGCAGAGCATTCCAAGGGTCCACCACCTCTCAGTGAAAAACCTCCTCCTCTTTCCCCCTCACCCTTCCACCTTCCAACTTCAAACCATGCCTCTGGTGATGCCTCCCTGCTTTTAGTCAAAGATCCCTCCATGTTTACCCTATTTATTCCCTTGAGGTACTTGAAGACCCTCAAATCATGTCCCCTGTCTCTCCTCTCTCCAATGAAAACAGGCAGAGCTCCTCAAGTCTGTCCTCATAAGTCAAATCCCCTAGCCCTCGTATCATCTTTGTTGCCCTCCTCTGTACCCTCTCCAGGAGCTATGGTCCCTCTTCAAGTGTGGTTCCAGTACTGTACACAGTACTCAAGGTGTGGTCTAACCAGTCCATTGTACAGCGGCAGAATCACTTCCTTGCTCCTAGAGGTGATCCTTGCGATGCATCCCAACATCCTGTTTGCCTTGCTAGCTGCTCTCCTGCACTGCTCAGTGTTATTCATACATGTATCCACCATGACCCCTAGGTCTTTTCCCCTGTTGAGGCTTCCAGCACCTCCTCCCAGGGTGTACCTGTGTTTAGAGTTTCTCGACCAAGATGCAACACCTTGCACTTGGTGATATTGAAATTTAATTTCCATGTGTGAGCCCAGCTTCCAGGGTGTCCAGGTCCTTGCAGGGCCAACCTCCCTCTTCTCCCTCAACTACTGCTCCCATCTTGGAGTCATCCATAAGAGACTCATTTCACACCCTATACCATCCCTGATGTCTGATATGTATGCATTAAACAGGATTGGACCCAGGACCGAGCCCTGTGGTACCCCACTACCAACCTCTGTAGGGTTCGAGAGCTCCCCACAGACCACTACTCTCGAGTGCGTCCAGCTATCCAGTTTTCAATCCATCTGACCATCAAGGGCCTACTCCTAACCCCATCAGTTTCTCCACCAGACCATTGTGGGGGACAGAGTCAAACGCCTTGCTGAAGTCCAAGAATAATACATCCACAGGCTTACCTCTGTCCAGTTCTGATGTTACCCATTCATAGAACTCCACAAGGTTGGTTTGACATGATCTACCTGGCACAAACCCATGCTGCCGATTATCCAGACCTCCCACCTCCTCCAAGTAAACCCCCAATCGTTCCTTTAGTATACTCTCCATTAATTTTCCCACCACCGAGGTTAAACTGATGGGTCTATAGTTTCCTGGTACTTCCTTCGACCCCCCTTTATGGATTGGTACCACATGTGCCTCTCGCCAATCCCTAGGTACCCTCCCTGTCTCAGTGACCTGTTGAAAGCTCAGCCAGGGTGCAGCCAGTATGTCCAGCCAATTCCATAGTACTCTGGATGAATGCCATCAAGCCCAGGAGATTTGTCTTCTTTAGGGCCTTGAGGGCAAACCACACCCTTTGGTGGGATGGCATCATCCGTCCCCTCCACCTTACTGGTCTTTTTATCCTTATCCAGATGCTGACACCCTGGGGTACCTTTCCCTCCCTTTGCTCCATTTCTGTTGCTCCCTGATCCACTCCTGCCTTCTATCCCTTTGTGCCTTGCTTTGTAGATATCCATCCCTCCTAGTGAACACAGAGGCAAAATGCTAGATTAAATACCTCTGCCTGGTCCTCGCCTCTTCACACCCCTCCTTCTGATCTCAATCTGCTGAGATGGCCCTTAGTTTTCCTCCGGCTCCCCAATGTACCGGAAGAACCCTTCCCCTCCATGTATCCCCTGTGCCAGCCGTTGCTCTTACTGGACTTAGCCCCAACTCACACGGGTGACTTTTCTAGATGCAAGCTGGTACATTTCTTATCCCTATCCCTCTTGTTGTTTTATATTTTGTGCACGCCTTCTTTTCTCTGACTGCTACCTGGACCTCACTGGACCACCAGCATGGTTTATGTGACCTTTGCTCCTCACGCTTCAACTTAGCGCAGATCCTGACTGCCTCATGAAGTCCCTGCTTATGACCTCCCATCTCCTTTTCCACACTTGTTGTTGAGGTAATCCGCTTCAAGTGATCCTTGAGAATATTTCCCATGCCCATAAAGTCTGCCCCTGAAGTCCACTGCCAGTGTCCTAGATCTCACCCCACTCCCCAATGCTTATTTGAAACCAGACAGTATTGTGGTCACTCCCAGTCAGGGGGTCCTGTACAACCATGTCCCTTACCAGATCCCCATCTGCCAGAACCACATCCAGGACATGCCCCTCCCTTGTTGGCTCCATCACATGCTGTGTTAAGAACACATTCTGGAAGCCATCCAGCAGCCTCTGCTCCTTGGCCACCTTAGAGGACATGGTTCCCCAGTTTGTACCTGGCATATTAAGGCATAAACAGAGAAGACTATATTACTGAAGCTAATAGACAGCTAACAGATCTTACATACTACAGAGAACTGGAGAGTGACCCCACTACAAGATATAAAGATGAACTATGTGACTTAACTAAAACTTTTCCTGACCATGTCCGAAAGAAACTAGCTCACCTCATTCCTGCTGAACCAAAGCCAGGGACATTCTACATGCTGCCTAAAATACATAAACCTGGTAACCAGGAGACCCATAGTCTCTGGTAATGGTACCTGACTGAGGGATCTCAGGGTTTGTAGAGACCATTTTGAAACTGCTGGTTATGGAAAGAGACAGTTATATCCAGGACACTACGCACTTGTTGTGTACTTACTGGTTATAAGGATTTACCACCTGATACCATTTTAGTGACAATGGATGTAACATCCTCTACACTAATATTCCACACACGATGGCATTGCAGCATGCCTTAAATACATACGGAAAAAGGACCTGACCAAAACATCAACCCTGGAGTGGTGGGGAACTTATGGAATTCATTTTGACACATAACAACTTCAACTTCAATGGTAAACATTATGTTCAAACTATAGGAACAGCAATGGCACCAAATGACCCACAGTATACTAAACTCTTTATGGCTGACTTGAGGAGGATTTTTAGGCAGTATCCCCACAAACCACTGGCTTATTTCTGTTACATTGATGATTTGTTTATCATCTGGACGGAAGGCACAGATGCACTCAAAGATTTTCATCACAAACTTAACAATCTCCACCCATTATAAAGCTTACCTTGGAGTACTCTACCACCAAGGTTAACTTTCTGGACACCACAGTCATCATTAAGGATGGAACCTACATACATGTATTTACAGGAAGCCAACAGACAGGCAGAGATACCTGCACAGGAAAAGTAACCACCCTAATCATACAAAAAATCTGTCATATACAGTCAAGCACTTCGTTGTCAACGTATTTGTTCAAATGAGGATGACAGAGATACACATTTGGCTATGTTGAAAACACCTTTATGGAGCAGGGACACTCTTCCAGGAAATTGACAGGATAACAGAACGGCAACGCAAGTACCAAGACAACAACTACTTCAATATAAAGAAAAGACAGCTACAGAAAGAATACCCTTGGTAGTCACATATCATCCAGACCTTGAACGTCTAGTAAGATTATTAAAGATCTCCACCCAATATTTAGTGAGGATGACACCCTTAATTGTATTTTTAAGGAACTCCCACTACTATCTTTTAAACAACCACCAAATTTATCCAGCCTAATTATTAGAACGAAAACTTTACGAACAGAATACCATGTCACACAATGGCACCCGACCCTGCAATCAACGCCCCTGCAAGACTTGTGGGCTAATTTCTACCTCAGACTGTGTGGTTACATCACAAAACAGACAATTCCAGGTGCATGGGAGTTATACATGCATGTCACGATATGTTGTTTATTTCATTCAGTGCAAGAGATGTCCACAAACAGGTTATGTAGGAGAGACACGCCAGCAGCTCCGCACTAGGATGAACTCACACAGGCATACTATTACAGCAAGGAAGACTGAAAAACCAGTGGGGCATCACTTCTCCCAGCCTGACCACTCAGTCTCAGATATGTCAGTAATGGTCTTAAAAGGAAATCTCAAAACACACAACAGAGACGAGCTTTTGAGATTAAACTGATTTTACATCTCAATATGGTAGCAGATGGGATGAACTTGGATATTGGCTTTATGGGACACTACAGAAATTAACATCCACCTTTTCTTCTTCAAGCTGACATATTATAGGACTTCAGCATGTGTGAGATGTGGATGCGTGTGTGTATGTATGTGTGTGGGTATGTGCTGTGGTATGTGATATAATAGATGTGGGCTTGCTGTCACATTGAGGTAAGTCTCTATTTAGCTATATGGAGGTATAATGTGTTACTATTTTCATTTCACACACAACAAATTTCTCCTTACTTTTTATCTTTGCCTGTGTGGGGGTTGATTCCATTGCACCATATTCAGTTTACCCAGCCTGCTAGTGTACATACAGGAGTGTTATCTTATACTGTTATATATAATTTTTGTAACTCTGTACATATTGGGATGTGTGATCTCATTTGCTTGGGGTCCTGCACATATCTTTTTACATTAGGCTAATATTGTAGTAATTTACTCAGAATTTCATTACAAGTTGTATTCCTTTGGGGAACAATTACAGTGACTGAAGTTAATATAGGTTCACTAGGAGAGAGATTGAGAGTGTGTATGTATGTGTGTGTGTGTGTGTGTGTCTGTGGGGGACATAGAGAGAGAGAGAAAAGGAGGGGGGAGAGAGAGAGAGAGACAACATCTCGTTTAAGCTATGTATCTCCCCCACTCACATTATTGTGATGTGGGGTGGGTTAGGTTGTACTGTTTGTATGAGCAGGAGGAGATAAATTACTTTTTATCTCTTTTTCAGATTCCCTAGACACTTGTGGTACATGTAGTTGCTACATTCTCAGTATATATTGACATCAGTACATATCAGGATGCATGGTCTGAATTCCTTGAGGTTCCTCTACTAGAGTTTTTGTTTAACACTAATATTATCAATTTATATTTATATTATCATTTATATAGTCCTGAGGTTTTTGTAATTTCTTGGGCCTTTTATTTAGCTTGAGAATACAGCTGGGTGACATGTCTAGCTAGGTTTTACACATCACACAGTGTGCACTGATGTTTTAGACAACTTTACTGGTATTCTTGTCTTTAATGCATACATTGTAATTTCATGAGCCCTATAACTATCTTAGTTTGTCTTTAAGCTGGGTGGGGTTGCTCTTTCAGTAATCACATCCTTATACTGACTGTGACACTCATGGCTTGATTTGGGAGTTATCTGCTTCAGCAGTGTTATCTTATGTCAATTAAATTTATGTGCAGTAGGATTCTTTATGTTTGTTGCACCAAGCACATCTTAACCCAAGGTTCATTCGGACTGAGGGCAGTATTGTACTGTTTAACTTCTCTGACATCATCTTCTGTTTTTTTTTTTTTTTTAAATGAGTATTTTAAACCAATGGGGATTTTTTTCTGTTTTTCTCTGCATTATCTAGCTGTTATAAGTATTGTATTTTCTAAACAACTGCCATGAGCTTCTGAAGAAGGACTGGTTGGTCCGAAAGCTAGAGCACTTTGTTCTTGTTGTTACATCTATGTTGGTCCATTAAAAGGTATCAAATCATTTGCTTCTGGATCTAGTAAATAGAGTGAATTGATTGATTGATTGACTGATGCCTCAGACAGCTAGTGTTTGAATCCACTTGGCAGGGAGCAATCTTGGACCTGGTACTTTCAAATGGGGTGGAGAGAGGATCACAGATTTAGAAGTAGGTAACCATCTGGAAACAAGCAACCACCACACAGTGTTGTTCACAATAAACACAACTGTGGAGTCAAGCCATACAAAAGTGAGGGTACTGGACTTTATAAGGGCTAACTTTGACAAAATGGGAGAGTGCCCAAGGAATGCACTAGCAAATGGTCAGGAAGGAGGGGTAGAAGAACAACTGGGAAAAATCAAAACTGCCATCATAGAGGCAACAAGCCTTTGTGTGAAGCAAATAAAGAAAACAAAATGAAGTAAAAAACCACTATGGTTCTCAAAAGAGGTGGCAAGGGAGGTTAGGGAGAAAAATATAGCATTCAGGAAGTATAAGGAATCACAGAAGGAGCAGGACAGAGAACTGTATCAGTTAAAGCAGAGGGAAGTGGGGAAGACAGTCAGGATAGAAAAGGCCCAAATTGAGGAAAAGAAAGCCAGATCAGTTGAGGAGGATAAAACATTTTATAGATACATTAGGGAGCACAGAAAGACCAGGGGAGGGATAATGAGGCTTAATAAATTGGAGGGGAAGTGGGCAGAGAGCAACAGTGAAAAGACAGAGATATTGAATAAATACTTTTGCTCGGTATTCACAAAAGAAGAATTGGGAGGTACCTAAACCAAACAATAGAAGCACTCTGAGCAGGGGTGTCAATACCAGTCCATTCATAGAAGAAAGGGTCCTTAAAAAACTCTTAAAACTCAAGGTGGACAAAGCAATGGGACCTGCTGGAATTCACCCCAAAATTCTAAAATATATAAGGAGAGACTTAGGGACACTACTAACTACCCTTTTTAACAAATCACGGGAGGATGGTGTGGTACCTGAGGACTGGAGGATGGCGGATTTGATCCCCCTTCACAAGAGTGGGAGCAAGGCAGAAGTAAGAAACTGTAAACCTGTTAGTTTGACCTCAGTAATAGGAAAAAATGATGGAATCACTTCTGAAAGAAAGAATTATAGAGTATCTAGATGCCAATGGGACACAGGACCCAAGGCAGCATGGATTCACAGTGGGAAGGTCATGTCAGATGAATTTAATAGATTTCTTTGACTGGGTGACCAAAGTAGTAGACCAGGGGCTGTAGATATGGCCCACTGTACTTGGACTTTAGCAAGGCATTTCATACAGTCCCACACCAAAGATCAATAAACAAGTTAGCCAGCCTGGGAGTAGGTCCCAGGGTTGTAGCCTGGGTAAGAAATTGGCTGGACAACAGGACACAGAGGATAATAGTAAACAGTGCACACTCTGGAGAACGGGAATTTACTAGTGGGTTACCACAGGAATCAGTACTGGGACCATTACTCTTTAATGTCATTATAGGTGACATTGCAGAGGGTCTGGAAGGAAAAGTATGGCTATTTGCAGACAACACAAAGATCTGCAACAGTGCTGATACACAAGGAGGGGTGGAAAGGATGAAAAGGGGCTTGGTAAGGTTGGAGCAATGCCCAAGAGTATGGCAGCTTAGTTTCAAGGCAAAAAGGTGCAAAGTAATGCACCTGGGAAACAAAAACTCAGGGGAAGAGTACACAATGGGGGTATTAACAACAAAAAAATGGAAAGGGACCTGGAGGTACTCATATTTGATGACCTTAAGATAGGCAAGCAATGTGAGAAGGCAGTAAGGAGGGCTGGGAGGATTCTGGGATGCATAGGGAGAGGCAACAACAGTAGAAAACAGGAAGTTGTTATCCCTCTGTACAGACAGTGGGTGAGACCCCATCTAGGGTACTATGAGCAGTTCTGGAGACCCTACCTCGGCAAGGACATAGGCAGGAGGAGGGCAACCAAAATGGTGCAGGGTCTGCACCAGAAGCCATATGAAGAGAGACTAAAAGAGCTTAATGCTGTATGTATACACTTGAGGAAAGGTGGGGGGACATGATAGAAACTTTCAAGTACCTCAAGGGAATCAATAAAGTCCAAGAGGTTAGCATATTTCAGAAAAAGAGATGCACAAGAACAAGGGGGCACAATTTGAAGATAGAGGAGGGATGGCTCAGAGGCTATGTGAGGAAATATTTTTTCATGGAGAGGTTGGTGGATGCATGGAACAGTCTTCCTGAGGAGGTCATGTGGTCAAAAACACTGGGGGAATTCAAGAATGCATGGGACCAATATAAGGCAATTACAGTGTGGGGTAGGATGGGGTAGGAGTGGGACAAGGAGGAAGTAGGCTGATGGTTAACTAGGATCTGCAGCTTATCCAATAGGTAGGGAAATGGGAAGACTAGGTAGGCCAAGCGATCCATATCTGCTATCAAAGTCTATACGAACATATGAAATTTTCCAGCAAATAAGGGCCTAGTGGTCTATTAAGTCTGCTCAAATGTGCAGCTAGCATCCCTTATTCTGCAGCTGCCCCACCCTCCACCCTTCCTCTCCCTTGACCTTCCCCCTGTCCCAGCCCCTTCTGAAACAGTTCACTGTTCTGCTGGATACCACATCTGCTGGTAAAGCATTCCAGCCAGCTACCACCTGCTCTGTAAAAAAGTGTCTCCTCATCTCCCTCCTGAACCTTCCTCCCTCCAATCTCATATCATTGCCCTGGTGTCCCTACTCTCCCTTTCTTTGAATAGCCCCTCTGTAACTGTCTTGTTTATTCCTTTCATGTACTTGAAGGTTTCAATCATATCCCCCCCATCCCTCTTCTCCTCCAGTGAGTACATGTTCAACTCCCTCAGCCTTCTCTCATATGGTAAGTCCCCCAGCCCCTTAATCATCCCTCTTCAGATACAGGTGCCAGAACTGCATACAGTACTCCAGGTGTGGTCTAACTAATGATCTACACAGTGGCACAATCACCTCTCCGTTCTTCGAGGATATACCCCTTGCATTGCAACTCAGCATTTTATTGGACTTCGTAGCTGCCTTCCTGCATTGTGCGGAGTTGTTCATTGACCCCGTAATGAGCACCCCTAGATCCTTCTCATCTTCTGTCTTGGCTAGCTGCACTCCCCCCCCAGCTGGTAACTCCTCTTTGGGTTTTCCTCCCCAAAATACAGCACCTTGCAATTTTTGGCATTGAACCTCAGTTGCCAGATGTTTGACCAGGTTTCCAGCTTTGTCAGATTATCCTGCAATCCTCACTACCCTTTGGGATGAGAGCAACCCACCCACCACCACCCTCCGTTGCCTTCCCTGAAGCCAGTTCCCTTCCCATCTCACCATCTTTGCACCTGTCTCTGTGTCTTCTAACTTACTTCCCAGCCTCCCATGTGGCACCAAGTTGAATACCTTACTGAAGTCCAGGTACAGGACATCCACTGCATGGCCCCTTTCCAATTGCCTAGTTACCCAGTCTTAGAGCTCCACCAGGTTGGTTTGGAAGGCTGTGCCACTTATGAAGTCATGCTGTCTGCTGTCCTGTAGCCCTTTGTTCTCCAGGAGGGCCACTAGCCTCGCCTATAGGATAGTCTCCATCAGCTTACCCATGATGGATGTGAGGCTCACCCATCTGTAGTTCCCCGGTTCATCCTTGGGTCCACTCTTGTGAAGGGGTACCACATGAGCCATCCTCCAATCCTGAGGTAAACACCCTGAGTGTCATGAGGCATTGAATGGGTCTGTCAAAGGTCCAGCCAGTACCTCTGCCAGCTCATTCAGCACCCTGGGGTGGATGCCATCTTAACCTGGTGCCTTGTCCACCCTCAGTGCCCTCAAACCCTCCAGAACCCTGCCCTCTGTGATTTTCCCATCTACCCCCTTTGGTATCACCCCCCCCTCCTCCTAAGTAAATATTGAGCAGAAGTAATCGTTTAGCACTTCTGCCTTATCACCCCCCCCCACTTCCACCCAACCCTCCTCCTCCCTAATCCTTACTATATGGTCCTTACAGCTCCTTTTCTCCATGATGTACCTGAAGAGGTCCTTCTCTCCCTTCTTAATGCTCTGTGCCAGTCTGAGCTCCGTAAATACCTTCACTGCCCCTACTACCCTTGTCACCTCCTTCAATTCCTTCAGGTACTTCTCTCTGTCCTCCCCCCCTCCCTGTTTTTTTGTTCCTCCTAAAGGCAGCTCCTTTCCTCCTTGTGAGCATACAAACATACAAAATGTCAGCAGAAACTGGCCAAAGTAGTCTAGTGAGTCTGCTCGATTGTGCAGCTAGCCCCTCACCTTGCAACTACCCCACCCTTGCCACCCAACCCCACAATCCTCCCCCTCACTCTGTCCCACCCCTTCTTGAAGCAGCTCACCATCTTACATGAAACCACCTTTTCTAGTAGAGTGTTCCACTTGTCCACCACCCTCTCCATGAAGTAATGTCTCCTGATATCTCTCCTGAGTTTTCCCCCCTCCAATCTCAATTTTTGCCCTCTGGTATCCCTCCATCTTCTGATCTGAAATATCTCCCCTGTGTTAGCATTATTTATCCCCTTCAGGTACTGTACTTAAAGGTCTCAATCATATCCCCCCCATCTCTCCTCTCCTCCAGGGAATACATGATAAGTATGTTCAGCATCCCTTTGTAGGATTTCCCCTCCAAACCCTGGATCATCTTAGATGCCCTCTGCTGCATCCCCTCCAACAGTCTGTTGTCCTTTTTCAGGAATGGGCACCAGTACTGCACGGAGTATTCCAGGTGTGGCCTGACCAGTGACCTGTACAAGGGGAGGATCTATTCACTCCTTCTAGAGGAGATCCCCCTTGCTATGCAGCCCAGCATCTTGTTGGTTTTCACTGCTGCCTTCCTGCACTGTGCCGAGTTGTCTGTAATCCCTGTTATAAGCACCCCCAGGTCCTTTTCCTCCTCTGTGCTCCCTAACTGTATCCCTTCCAGTTGATAGTTCCTCCTCTGGTTCCTAGCTCTGAAGTGCACTACCTTACACTTCTTGACATTGAATCCAGCTACCACTCCTGTAGGTTAGTCAGGTTACCCTGCAGTCCCTTCCATCCCTCAATGTCATCCACCACAGCACCCATATTGGTATCACCTGAAAACAGACTGATTTTACTCCTGGTCATGTGTGAGATATCTGCTATGCATATCCTGAACAGCACTGATCCCAGCACTGACCCCTGTGGTACCCCACTTGTTACCGCTCTTGGTGATGAGAGTTTACCCTCCATCACAACCTTCTGCTGTCTGCCCTTCAGCCAGTTATTGATCCTACTGACCATCCTAGTACCCACCCCTACATGTTCCAGCTTCCCCCCAGCCTCACATGTGGCATGGAATTGAAGGCCTTGCTGAAGTCCAAGCAAAGGATATCCACTGCATGGCCCTTCTCCAATTCTTTGGTCACCCAGTCATAGTACTCAATGAAGTTTTCTGGCATGACCTTCCTGAGACAAACCCATGCTGTTGCCTGTCCTGGAGGCCGCTGTTCTGCAAAAATGTCACTAGCCTCTCCTTAAGGATGGTCTCCATGAGCTTTCCCACAATTGACATGAGGCTCACTGATCTGTAGTTACCTGGATCATACTTTGGGCCACTCTTGTGAATGGGCACTACATGGGCTAACCTCCAGTCCTGTGTGCATCTTGTGTGCAGAGAGGTATTAAACAGATCAGCCAGTGGTCCCACCAGACGCTCTGCCAGTTCTTTGAGTACCCTAGGGTGAACGCTATCAGGTCCTGGTGCCTTGTCCACTTTCAGCACCCTAAGCCCTTCCATTACTCTGCCCTCTGAAATATCACCATCCATCACCCTCCCCTCTCCTTCCCACCCCACCCCTCCCATTAGGTATCTTTCCCCCTTCCCCTTCTCTACTGCGAATACAAAGCAGAAGTACTCATTTAATGCCTCTGCCTGCTCCTCCCCCTTCTCAATCCACACCCGTCCTTCTTAATCCTCACTATCTGGTCTCTGTTCTTCCTTCTCTACACAATGTATCTGAAGAAGTCCTTTCTTTCTGTCCTTGATGCCCTGTGCCAACCTCAGCTCTCTGGCTGCCTTGGTGGTTCTGACCAGCCTTGTAACCTCCCTGGACTCCTCTCTGGCTCCCCCCCCCGATCTCTTGTATATCTGAAAAGCTCCCCTCTTGGCTCTCAACCCTTCCATGACCTCCTTGGTCAGTCAGCTGGGCTTCTTTGCCCTTCCTTTCTTATGCTGCATTCTAGTACATGACTCAGTGGCCTCAGCCAGCCCTGCCTTAATAATACCCTATTTTTGGTTGCCATCCATGGTTGGTTGGTTCCCTCTAGGTGACCTATGAAAATTCCCCTCATCTTGTTAAAATCTGCCACCCTAAAATCAATCACACTGTTACCAGAACCTCCAGATTGCTTCCCCATTCTGGGTGTGACCCACACTGGGTGGTGGTCACTCCCTGTCAATGCATCCTCAATCTCTAGTTCCCTTATAGTCTCTCCATTTGATAACACAAGGTCCAGAGTCTTTCCCAACCTAGTTGGTTCATGTATCAGCTGCACCAGGAAGCTATCCTGAAATGCCACCAGTGTAACCTGCTCCCTAGTGCTTTTGGTGGTTGGCGTGCTCCCGTCCACCCCAGATAGGTTGAAGTCCCCCACCACCATCATGTTCTCCTTCTGGCAAAACCTCCTGATCTGTTCTGCCAACTCCCTGTCCAGCTCCTACACCTGAGTTGGTACCCTATACACTACCCCATCCTCAGTACCCTGCCCTTTGAATCCTGAAATTGTGTCCATAGGGCCTCTGTTCCGCCTTCCTCCCCCTCTTCCTTTATGCACCTTATTCCCTCCCATACATAGATTGCCAGTCCCCCCTTTTCTGTTTGCCCTGTCCTTTCTGAACAGCTTGTAACCAAGGATCATCATATCCCAGTCCTGGTACTGGGTGGCCTAAGTTTCTGTTATGGCCACAATGTCAACCTGCCCCACTGTCAAGAAGGCCTAAAACTCGGATGATTTGTTCCCTAGGCTCCTCACTTTCAGTGACACTACCTTCCACTCTGCTCCTTTCCCTTCCCCTCCCTGAATTTCCCTTCTTTTTGCCTCTACCCTGCTGCCCTCCCCTTTAGCTTGGGGGGTAGGCTCATCTGCCTCCCCTCCTTCAGAACCCTGCCTACCAATTATCCACTTGCAATCCCCCTTCCTAGTTTAAAACTGCCCTTGTTGCTATGTACCCATCTAACCCCCACTTCAATTTTGCCATTCCCTCCCTGCTCAAGTGTAACCTGTCCCCTTCATACAGGTCATTGTTGTCCCAGGTTCTGGCCCCTACTACCCCATACCCCTTGGTATGACACCATTCCTTCAGCCAGGCATTGAACTCCCCTATCCTTCCCTTTCTTGCAGTAGTTGCACAGGGTGCTGGGAGCACCCTCTGAGAAGGCCACTGAATTGCCCACCTCCTCACACAGCTTCCCCAGATCCTCTAATCTCCCCTTTACTATTTCCACCATCTCCCCAACAGCTCATTCGTACCCACATTCACCACAACATGTGGTTTCCTCCTTCTCCTCCTTGTGCATTTGAGAATGTACTGTCCTGCACTTTCCCCTTTACTGCCCCATCTGATCCCCTTTAGTGTGGAATCCCCCAGCACTAGCACACCCCCATCCTCTTTCCTTGCCCCCAACCCCTTTTCCCAAGGTCTCTATCTCCAGAGCATGCCACTTCACTAACTCCCCCTTCCCCTTCTGCTCCCTTCCCCATTCTGTCACTTGCCCCTTGTTGCTCCTCTCTTACCTTCCACATCCTCTCTCTGTCCTGCCCTGCTCTGCCTCTGTCATCCACCTCACTAGCAGTGTTGCTTTCCTCCTCACCCCTGTTTCCCTCCTCTGACAAACTCCTGGCCCTTGTAGATTTCCTTCCCTTACCCCTATCTGCTCTCCCCCTAAGAATGTGCACCCCCTCCTCATCCCCCAGTGTTGCTAGAACAGCAAATATATTACCTGCCCCTCCTGCATGGCTGTGCTTAGACTCCCTCTCCCCACTTCTGGCTTTTCCTCCAATGCAAGAACCTCTTTTTGGTCCAGTATTGCTCTCCCTGCCTATCCATTCCCTTAGTCCCCTGTTCCTCCCATTGGTGTCTTCATGTTATTTCCTCAATGAGACTCTGCCTCAAGGGCCCCACCCCCTTCCCTCATCCTATCCAACACTCTCCTAAGACATAGCACTTCCTCTTCCAGCTTTCTCAACCTGTTACAGATTGGGCACCTTCTTAGCCTCCACAATATGTTCATCTAAACTGCCACCCCACATCTATTGCATCCATTGTCCGGCTTAAAGTGCAATTCTGCCGTTGTCTCTTTTCCATGACCTCTTTGCTCACCCAGCAAGGTTTCTTTGCCCTAGCCTTCTTGCTCTGGGCCCTGCTGCAGGTTCTGGTTGCCTACACTATCCCCACTTTATGAACTCCCACCTCTGATTAGTGCCCATAATGGGTTGAATTCGGGACAGATACCCTTTTACCACTTCTCCATCCTCCCAAAGTCAGCCCTCCTGAAGTCCAGAAACCCTTGTGCCGGATTCCACTCCTTCCTTACCCATATCCAATATGAACAATACTAAGTGGTGATCACTCCTTGCCAGCAGTTCTTCCACCCTCAGTTCCCTCACAAACTCCCATTTGCCAGCAAGATGTCAAGGGTATTCCCTAACCTGGTTGGTTCATTCATTCACTGACCATTTGCATCAGGAAGCTATCCTGGAAGGCATCCAGCAGTACCTGCTCCCTTCTATTCCTGGTTATTGGGGTACTACCATCTACTCCTGGCATATTGAAGTCCCCCACAATCACCACCCTATCCTTCTTGTAGGTCCTCCTGATCTGTCCCACTAGTTCCCTAACTCCTCTGTCTGAGAGGGTGGTTTGTACACCACTCCCATACTGAGAGTCCAATTCTTGGAATCCTAGATTTGCATCCATAGTGACTCTGTACAACTCTCCTCCCCTTCCTCCCATACATAGTCCAGTCCTTCCCTCACATATAGTGCCACCCCCCTCCTTTCCCAATCACTCTATCCCCTACAAAATGTCCTGTACCCTGGTATCGACAGGTCCCAGTCATTATATTGGGTGGCCCATGTTTCGGTGATGGCCACCATGTCCACCTCTGCCTCTGCCATGAAAGTCCGTAGCTGTGCAGTTTTCTTCACAAGGCTCCTAGCATTCAGAGTGACCTCCTTCCACCCCTTCCCCTTCTGCCCTCCTTTACTAGCATCACCACTAGTACTTGCCCTTTGTCCTTTGTCACTGTTGTGGGGGATAAGCTCATATGGCTTCACAACCTGAGGTCTCCGTATGTCCCTTGCCCACTTGCCACCCACCCCTGCTCCTAGTTTAAATTATCAACTACCTCTATGTACTCCTCCATCCTCTGTTTCAAAACTTTCCTTCCCTCCTTGCTCAAGTGTAGTCTATCCTTGGCATAGAGACTACTGTCCTTCCAGGTCCCTCCCCCCCCACCATCCCATACCCTTTAGCATGACACCAGGTTCTTAGCCATTCATTAAAATCCTAAATTCTCAGCTTACTTGTTGTGCCTTCCCTGGGCACTGGAAGTATCTCAGAGAAAGTTACTGATCTTCTGCCCCCTCACATAATCATCCTAGTTCCTCAAACCTCCTATGGACTATATCTACCATTCTGTCAGCCAGGTCATTTGTCCCCAGATGTACAATTAAATGAGGCTTCTCCCTACCCCTTCTCGCATATGTTTCTATAGACAAAGTACAGGCAGCCCAGAGGAGGGCAACTCAAATAGTGCAGGGTCTGCATCAAAAGCCTTATGAGGAGAAACTGAAGGACTTCAATATGTACACCTTGGAGAAAATGAGGGAGGGTGGATATGATAGAGGTTTTCAGATACCTCATGGGTATAAATAAGGTTCAAGATGGTAGTAGCATTTTTCAGAGAAAAAGATGCTCAGAAACAAAGGAGTCATGCTATGAAGCAGGAGGGGGGTAGGCTCACAGGAGATGTCATGAAGTGCTTCTACACAGAAAAAATGGTGGATGCCTGAAACAGCCTTCCGATGGAGGTAGTGGAGGTAAACACTTTAAAGGGATTCAAGAAGGCATGGGTTAGGTATAAGGGAACCCTAGTGATAAGGAAGGGGGGAGGGGTAAAGTCAGAGCTCAAGGAAGATCTTCAGTGTTACAGTTGGTAGAGGAAAAGGGGCACACTAGGTAGGTCAAGCGGTCCTTATCTGCCATCAAATTATAAGTTTCTATGTAACATGGTTTCAGTGTTTTACCTTTCTCCTAATGTATACTGTTTCTTCATTTGGTGTCACACCATGTCTATTAGGATCAACTCTGGAGATTCCTGTGGTGCCTGAACACAGTCAACTCCATTTTTCTATATGAAAATTCACAAAGCTATATATCTCGGTTTGTTGTCTATAAAATATTACACATTTTTTTAACATTAAAATTATCTGTGTCCCTATATAATTGTAATTATAACTCACATCTTAAAGAACTAAACTTTCATTTATAAAAATTGGAAAAATGCTTGGGATTGGGGCACTTAGCAAAATTTAAGAACACTGCCTTTGTATATTATACCTTTGCTCCATATCTTGGAAAAATCATGCTGTTCTGGAAATACACAACTAATGAAGGACAGCAAAGTCTTGCCATTCATTTAATCCCTGAAAAAATTCACCTTTATACCATGGAACAGTAGGATTGTGCCTGGACTTTGCCTTGAAATACAGTCACAGCATATGTTATGGTCAGATATTTCCAGATATTCTGTGATATTTCTAAAGGGATTCTCTCTATGGTGACCCTACTGTGGTACTGCAGACAGGTGGGGAATTTCACTAGAGATATTATAGAAATCAGGAAATATTTGACAATGACTTTTGCTGCAACAATTGTGGTAGTTTAGTCCCCCAACCCCAGAACTTGTGGAATCACATCAGGACATTCCTTCTTATCTATCCATATCTTTATAATCTGCTGTTGTAGCACCTTCTTCTTAAGGTCTCTCTTGACTGTTCCTTCACCCTTCTACTCTGTGGGGGAGGCCACCCCATCAGAATATCTCTATCTACTCTGCCCCACTACGTTTCTTTTCCTGTCCATGGTGATGATATGGTGGAGGTTAGGATATACCTCCTATCTGAAAGAAAATATGGCCCTAGGACTGGTGGGCCAGATAAAGAAATATGGTGAAACCCCCACTTCGTCTTAGTAAAAAGGCTATTGTGAATATAAATAGTCTGTTCTAGAAACCCAGAGACTAAGGACTAGACCAGGTAGTAAACAGTAAAATGTTACAGGGACACCTGTAAAATGTTTTTAAAATATTACTCTTAGTGATAAAGGCAGAGTGCCCTTTTCTTAAAATATGGGAAGTGCCTTACAGATGAGAAGAAGATATTGCTCACGTCTCCGAGGCTAGCCACAAAGGGAAATTGAGGAATAAAACCTCTAACTACAGGTTTGCGTATTTGCACCACAGTGTACAAAAGTAGTGTTTGGCTTGAGAAATGCAAGTCGAATGTTAAATGGGGCCCATTCTCCTGTTAAAAGCAGACCATGTAGGAGAATGAGGGCCACAATAAAGACACAAGAGAGGGCTAAGGAAAGCTCACATGACAGAACAGGGCCCAAATGAAAAGGCAACCCATCAGCTGGAGATTTCAGCTGATGGGACATTCTCTCCTGCATGAAAGAAAAGTGTTCTTCATGTAAAGAAGAGCTGGGGGTTACAGAAAATAAAACCTCCTGTGTGAATGCATGTTTTTATGCTCTGTTGCAGTATCTATAACCCAACCTTTATAGGTACTGCACATAAACAGAATGTTTGCCTGTATTGTCCTGATTAAAAAAGGGGACTACAGTACTTTCAAAACCCTCTTGAATGTATTTATCTGTTTTTCTATGCCGGAAGATTAAATAAAACATTTTAAAAACACCTTACAAGGAACAGAATTAAGTAGGTTTACATAGATGAGGAAAACCCAAGGCCCTTACCTGTTTCTTTCTTAACCGATATATTCTGGTGAGTTCTTAGGAGACAGCAGGCTCAAACCAGACAGCCTTTATAGGGCCCTGTCAATCTATGACATCACATAAAGGGAGTGGCTAAACTCTTAGGTGGCCCTTATGTATTACCGTCTAATATTTGGGGCAACAAATTATAAAGATGTTTTAGCTGAATTATAGTGTTGAGATACCACATAGTTTAAGGGCCATGGTCGTGCTGATCCCCTGAAAATGTATGTACTAGTACAGAATTTTATGTATTAGAGATAGGGGCAGATCAGCTGACCTGATGAGGTCACAGGCTGTTGCTATAAAAGGCCCTCCTGAACATACATGATCAGTCAAGCCTTGAGTGGTGTACCGAGAGGAAGTACAGGTAGACTCAAACACAGATGATTGTAGAAAAAAAAAAAGCTGTAATTAGCTTTTTACTCTGTGGCAGCACTTGTTAGGGTGGAACAGTGCTGAAATTCAGATCTGAAGTTGTAAAGATCTGTTTTCTTTATTTTTTTTTATTTGGAGTCAACTTTATTTTGTTGAATTTTATGAAGAAATAAAATTCACGCAATGCCTACTGCGTGTTTTAAACCGTAACCATCTATGACAGTGTTGTCAATTCCCACACCGTTCAACAAAATTGGTGTCAGAAGTGGGATTCACTGGTTGTCGACAGATACAGGGGGGAAACCAGTGACAGGTACCAGACCTGGTGCCTAGACAACACTCATGATCGCAGCAGGTGGAGATCAGAAGATGCCTGGTATGTAGACCAGGACCCAGACGGTGAGGACCAGAGAACCTCTGAACCCAGGGCTGTCTTACAATATAAGAACAAAGGTCTGGAAGGAGAAGGAAGAGGAAGAAGAAGAAGAGGAAGATGAGTCAGTGCCTAGGAAGAGATATAGGGAGACTGGAGAAGTACCACCTGAGGGCCTTATGGATCTGTTGAAATGGCTTGTGGTCCACCAGATTGAGATCGAGAGGCAGAGAGATCGAGATGCTGAGGAGAGGGAGAGAGAGAGTACAGAAGGCAAGATCTCAGGTGGGCAGAAACTTTACAGGCTTTGAAAAACTTGGGGATAGGGCACGGAGCAAATGGGAATGGAAATGGGACTACCTTCCACCCCCAAAGAGATAAAATTAACCAAAATGTCTGCTTCTAATGACACTGAGTCATATTTAATGACATTTGAGATGGTTGCAAAAGCATGTGGGTGGCCACTGGCACAGTGGTAGTGCGTCTGGCACCTTACCTAACTAGGAAAGCCCAATTAACTTATGGTAACATGGATGCCCAGTTAAGTGATGATTATGATCTTGTTAAACAGGAGATCCTGAAAAGGTATGACATTAATGCTGAAACATATTGTCAGTGGTTCCGTGCCTTAAAACATCTGACACATGACCCCCCCCAAGAGAAACGTATGTGCAGCTAAGGAAACTGTGTTCTAAATGGATTCAGCCAGAAGAAAAGTCAAGAACTGATATAATTGAGATGTTTGTTGTGGAAAAATTTCTTCAAGTTCTGCCCACTGAGGTCCAAATTTGGATTAAAGAATGAAAGCCTGAGTCAGCAGAAGTAGCAGTTACCCTGGCAGAAGATTTTCTTGCCGCCCATCATCCCTACAAAAAAGGGGGACAACGAGCACCTGATCCCCCCCACAACAAGGTCACTTGCACCACTGGTAAGACCCAATCCAGCAAATGCTACACAGTATGACAACAGAAGAGGGTCAGGTGGGAGAACATTTCCACCAGACATTGCATGTAGGAGATGTAGTGTCCTTGGGCATATTGCCAGATATTGTCCCACTAGGAACACAGAGAATGCCCATTTAGCTCTCCTAAATGCAGGACATTTTGTAATGGATATACAACTGCATAACCAGCCAGTAGTAGGATTGATTGATACAGGCAGTAAGAACACTTTGATTTTTAGTAACTTATCTAGGGCAGTTAAGCAGGGACCAGCCATAAACGTGGTATGTATCCATGGCTATACCCATCGATATCCCACCACCAAGGTAGCAATTAAAGTAAAAGGTGTTGGTAGAATGGAAGTAGCAGGGCTAGTGCCTGTACTACCTGTTCCCATTGTAATTGGTCAAGATTTCCATGACTTTGCATCCTTAATAATGGTAAAAGGATCCTTGTCTGCTGTGACTACTCAAGCACAGTGTAAAAAAGGAATCCACATTAGGGGATATATTTCCATTTGAAGGAGACCTCCTTGAGCCACCTGGAAAAACTCCTAAAACAACTAATGCCAAAAGAAAACAGCAGTGACAGTGGCATAGAGATCAAAAGGGGTAAATGAGGAGATCAGAAATGTATCTGTTAAAGTTGAAATGTGCTTGAAACAAAAAGCTGATGACAAGTTAAAACCTTTCTTTCAGCAGGTGGGAAAAACAACTAATCCAGGTGCCCCATACTATGAATTGTGCCATGATTTGTTGTATAGAATATGTACACATCCCAAGACCCAGGAAAGAGTGGAACAACTGATGGTGCCTCATGTGTTATAGACAAGATATCATGTCCTTAGGGCATGATGTACCATGGGCTGGGCATACAAGCAGAGACAAAGCCCTGATTAGACTGTTACACAGATTATTTTGGCCTGGTATTCATGAGGATGTTGACAAACATTGTCAAAGCTGTGAATCATGCCAGTTAACAGCTCAGGTAGGGAAAACAAGGAAAAGGTTCCCCTGGTGCCCATTCCACTAGTTACCACACCCTTTGAAAGGGTAGGAATGGATATCATGTGGCCCCTTGATAAAAGTTCCAAAGGAAAAATTCTGGTGGTATGTGATTATACCACCAGATACCCTGAAGCAATACCAATGCACACAGTGACCACAACTAAGATAGCAGAGGAACTGGTGAAACTCTTTAGCCAGGTGGGGATACCTAAGGAAATACTGACAGACAGAGGGAGTAATTTTAACGCAGCCCTTTTAAGAGAACAGTACCATCATAGCAGCCATCAGGACATCCCCTTGCCATCCACAAACCAATGGGTTAGTTGAACGGTTTAATCAAACCCTGAAAAAAATAGTTAAAAAGTTTGTGCAGGAGAAAGGCAAGGACTGGGATATCTATCTCCCCTTTCTCCTATTAGCGTATAGAGAGGTGCCACAAACCTCGACAGGTTACTCCCCATTTTCTCTTTTATTTGGTAGGACTCCCCGAGGTCCCCTTGACATGGTAAAAGAATATTCGGAGGAGGCAAAGAGTTAAAGTACCTTGGGACTGCCAACTATATGAGACAGTTAAGACATAAGTTGCTGGTATACACACAGAACGCCCAGGAAGCAGGGGTACAGGCACAAATCATACAAAAAGAAGGGTATGATAAGGGAACTGACAGTAAAAAGGAATTTACTGCTGGGGAGCAGGTCTTATTGTTGTTGCCCACTTCTACACATAAATTGCTAATGAAGTGGCAGGGACCATATAAAGTTGTTTGACAAATGGGACCAGTTACATACCAGATTGAGACACCTGATAAGTAACAGATATGTAAAATTTACCATGTCAATCTTTTAAAAAGATAGTATGAGCAACCCCAAACCAGCTTAGGAATGATAGTCTTGCCTGGAAAGACAGACACTGAGCTAGAGGTGGCTTATGGGAGACTAGAGGGTGAACAAGGATTAAAAGATGTGAACATTAATCCCCAACTCACTGAGATCTAACAGCAGGAGTTGCTATCACTCTTGAAACAGTTCGAAGTTACCTTCACTAGTCAACCAGTTTAGGAAAAAGGGGTGGAACATCAGATTATTACAAACTCCCCTCCTGTTAGAAAGAAACCATACAGGCTCCCTGAGAGGATAAGAATTGATGTGGAGAAAGAAATACAGAAAATGAAGAAGCTGAATATAATTGAACTTTCAAAAAGTGCTTGGGGATCCCCCATAGTGACAGTACCCAAGAAAGAGGGAGGCATCAGATTATGCCTAGATTTCCGTGGGTTAAACCAGGTGTCCCAATTTGATGCTTATCCAATGCCAGGGGTGGATGATATCTTGGATAAGATAGGAAATGCCAAGTATATTTCCACTCTAGACCTAACAAAGGGGTACTGGCAGATTCCCCTGGAAAGGTCAGCCAAAGAAAAAACTGCCTTTAGCACGGCAGTAGGGTTATATCAGTTTTGCACAATGCCATTTGGTCTGCATGGGGCCCCAGCAACATTCCAACATTACATGGACTGGATATTGGCACCACACACTGCATTCTGTGTGGCCTACCTGGATGACTTTGTTGTTTTTAGTCAGACATAGAAGGAACATTTGGTGCATTTATGGGCCATTGTAAATCTATCAGGCAGGCAAAAATAACCATCAACCCCTCTAAATGTACCCTGGCAATGCAGGAAACTAGATATTTGGGATTTGTCCTTGGGAATGGGGTAATCAAACCCAAGATCAGTTAAATTGAAGCAGTTGTCCAAAGTCCTGTGCCACTGACAAAGAAACATGCCTGTTCATTCCTAGGGCTTGCAGGATACTATTGGAGGTTTATCCCGAATTTTGAAGCCATTGCCACCCCTCTTACTGACTTTACTAAGAAGAAATGTGGTGTAAGGTAATCTGGTCCCCGGCTTGTGAAGAAACCTTTAACCAGATAAAGCAGCTTTATGTTCCTCCTTGGTATTGCAGAGTCCAGACTTTAACCACCCATTCGAGGTCCATACAGATGCCTCTGGAACTGGCATAGGAGCGGTGTTAAGTCAGACTATTGATGGAGAGGAACATCCTGTAATCTACATTTCCCGTAAGCTGCATGAGAGGGAACAGAGATATTCAATGGTAGAACAGGATTGTATGGCCGCCAAATGGGTTATAGAAGCTTTGAGGTTTTACTTGTGTGGAGCCCCATTTACTTTAGTGACAGATCATAATCCACTGTGTTTTATCTCCCAGATGAAAGATAAAAACCACTGTATTATATGTTGGTACTTGGCCTTGCAGTCCTATAAATTTGCTGTAAGACATAGGGCAGGAACCTTGAGTGTAAATGCTGACTTTCTCTCCAGACATGGAGCTGGTAATGAGACCAATGATTAAAGGACTAAATGTTTATGGTTTTTATGAATAACCAACTCTAGACACCCCAGGGTTGTATTTAGTATGAATTGTATTATACAGCAAGATGTTGTAATGCTGTATTAGTTGAGAAAGGAACCCTGGGTTGGAGATTCCAAGCGGGGCTGGGTGGAAGCTCCATCCTACCCAGTAGGTATTTTCGGTAGGTTGTCTTGAAAACCAGTGCTGATGGTACAAACTGGTTTTTGTCTAATGTTGGGGGGGGGTGGTAGTTCAGCCCCCCCCCCCAGAACTTGTGGAGTCACATCAGGACATTCCTTCTTATCTATCCCTATCTTTAAAGTCTACTGCAGTAGCACATTCTTCTTAAGGTCTCTTGTGATCTTGTTAAACAGGAGATCCTAAAAAGGTATGACATTAATGCTGAAACATACTCTTGACTGTTCCTCCACTCTTCTACTCTGAGGGGGTGGCTGCCTCAACAGAGTATCTCTGTCTATTCTGCCCCGCTATATTTCTTTTCCTGTCCATGGTGATGATATGGTGGAAGTTAGGATATGCCTCCTAGCTTAAAGAAAATATGATCCTGGGACTGGTGAGCCAGATAAATATGGTGAAACCCCCACTTTGTCCTAGTAAAAAGGCTATTGTGAATATAAATGGTCTGTTCTAGAACCCAGAGACTAAGGACTAGACCAGGTAGTAAAGAGTAAAATGTTACAGGGACACCTGTAAAATGTTTTAAAAATATTACTCTTAGTGATAAAGGCAGAGTGCCCTTTTCTTAAAATATGGAAAGTGCCTTACAGATGAGAAGAAGATATTCCTCACGTCTCTGAGGCTAGCCATAAAGGGAGACTGAGGAATAAAACCTCTAGCTACAGGTTTGCGTATTTGCACCACAGTGTACAAAAGTAGCATTTGGCTTGAGAAATGCAAGCCGAATGTTAATGGGGCCTATTCTCCTGTTAAAAGCAGACCCTGTAGGAGAATGAGGGCCACAATAAAGACACAAGCGAGGGCTAAGGAAAGCTCATATGACAGAACAGGGCCCATATAAAAAGGCAACCCATCAGCTGGAGATTTCAGCTGATGGGACATTCTTTCCTGATTGAAAGAAACATGTTCTTCATGTAAAGAAGAGCTGGGGGTTACAGAAAATAAAACCTCCTGTGTGAATGCATGTTTTTGTGCTCTGTTGCAGTATCTATAACCCAACCTTTATAGGTACTGCACATAAACAGAATGTTTGCCTGTACTGTCCTGATAAAAAGAGGGAACTACAGTACTTTCAAAACCCTCTTGAATGTATTTATCTGTTTTTCTATGCCTGAAGATTAAATAAAACATTTTAAAAACCTTACAAGGAACAGAATTAAGTAGGTGTACATGGATGAGGAAAAGCCAAGGCCCTTACCTGTTTCTTTCTTAACCGATATATTCTGGTGAGTTCTAAGGAGACAGCAGACCCAAACCAGATAGCCTTTATAGAGCCCTGTCAATCTATGACATCATATAAAGGGAGGGGCTAAACTCATAAGTGGTCTTTATGTATTACTCTCTAATATCTGGGGAAACAAATTAAAAAGATGGTTTAGTTGACTGATATTGTTGAGATACCACATAGTTTAAGGGCCATGGTTGTGTTGATCCCCCGGAAATGTATGTACTAATACAAAATTTAATGCATTGGAGATGGGGCGGATCAGCTGACCTGATGAGGTCACAGGCTGTTGCTATAAAAGGCCCTCCTGAACATACATGATCAGTCAAGCCTTGAGTGGTGTACTGAGAGGATGTACAGGTAGACTCAAACACAGACGATTATAGAAAAAATAGCTTTCTACTCTGTGGCAGCACTTGTTAGGGTAGAACACTGCTGAAATTCAGATCTGATGTTGTAAAGATCTGTTTTCTTAAGTTGGAGTTAACTTCATTTTGTTGAATTTTATGAAGAAGTAAAATTCACACAATGCCAACTGTGTTTTAAACTGTAACCATCTGTGTCAGTGTTCTCAATTCCCACACCCAACTTCCACAACACATGATATATGTATTTTGAATGACTGCTTGAGCTGTGGTTTTAGAGACTGTTTATTTTTTTTTTCTGAAGGCCACAGAGCAGAATAACATCATGGAGATATCTGATTCATCTGTAAAGATGACATTGCTAAGGTGCACCATTTGATACCATCCATTCCTTCATCTGTGCCAAACATTTGGTTTTGTTGATGTCTCAGATCATAGGGGAGATTATTCCAGTTAGGACAGAAAAAAATGTTGTTAGTATCTTGACATGCATTAGCTTACACTTATTATTGATCTTAAATTGACTATACTGTACCTTGCTCTGTCATAAATTCAGTCCTTGTTGCATCCTGTTTGAAATATGGAGAACGCAGAGATAGCAACATCATGATTTAAAAGTATCTCATGAACCTCATAAGCATGGTGTTCATCATCTTCCATCTTTAACTTGTCCACAATCTTTGAAATCTTGCTGCAATAGAAAATTGAAAAAAAAAAACTTTTATTTGTTTATTTGTAATTTTTGTGAAGGAAAGACACAGTAAGTTGTGATAATTTATACCAAGGTGTGTTCTGGGGGTGTGTTACATGAACCTGATTCATAGATGGGAGAAAGCTTGCCATGACACCAGGGCAAATGTCCATACTCTTCTTTGATAATTGCAATGGGATTTTTAACTTCCACCTGAACAGTGATCAAAGATGGGCAGAAGTGACCTTGGTGTCCCATTCTATCTGAAAGAGAACTCCTCAACAGGGCAGCACCATGCCTGTACTGCACTACAGTATCAGTCATGGGTGTTACTAAAGCACCTAGTGTGGGTCTGTAACCCATGACCTGCTGATTGTCTGGCCCTGGAGGCTAGTGTGCTACCTACTGAACTGCAGACACTGCTATGAAGCAGATATGAGTATAGCAGTCAGTACAGCAGAGATAGCCAGGATGTACTGCAGTACTTTGCAATAAATGACATGCTGCAAAATATTGCCTTACAAAAGGGCTTAACTGCCATTGAGTAAGACTGTTTCCTTGCAGCATACTACAATGTATGTTCTAGATAATTTTGGAGTAACATTGAAAATAAAAGCCACCTGTATGGAGCAGACAGACTGCACCCCAGAAGAGCAGGTAGTAGGATATTGGCACACTGGATTAATAAATCAATTAAGGACAATTTAAACTACTATAATAGGGGTCAAGGAGTAGGATTGGAAAAAGAGACTCACAAGGTAAAAACAGAAATCAAGTAGAAGTGAAAAATATGATTTGGAAAATCCTTCTGCTAAATGCAAGGAACTTAAGGAATAAAATCCATGAACTGGAATACATTCTACATATAGAGAATATATCTCTGTGTGCTGTGACTGAGACATGGTGGGAAAACAGAGATAGGGATGTTAAATTATCACATTACCAAGTGCTACATTAGGACAGACAAAACAAAAAAAGAGGAAGTGTGACTTTGATTGTCAAAGAAGGGATAGATTTAGGGAAATTGAAATGGAAAGTATGAGTGCAGTTGAACAGCTATGGGTGTATATAATACCAGTAGCAAATTAAAAAATCAAAACCTGAGTATTCTACAGAGCACCTTACTTGTCACAGGAGGAAACACAGAATTTCTTGAATGTAATAAGGAAACAAGATAAGTGTAACAAGATGTTGGTCCAGGGAGATTTTAATTGCCCAGGAACAATTATTTTTTTATTCTTCGGTGACCGGGTAAGGCCCACTATGTTTTCAGGGGTGACCTGGGAGCTTAAGTAACTTGTTCAGAGTCACACAGTATGCAAGTGGAGGTTGTGAGAATCACACCCAGGTCTGGTCTGCTGGACGTACCAAGCTCATTCACAGCTCATTACTTTAACCTCTAGTCCATTCTGCCAGGAATTGGTACAACATCAAACCCACTACAGATATGGAGGCATATTTTCTTTAAACTATGGAGGAGTTAAGTCTAGTCAATTACGTAAACAAAAATACAAGAAGAGAGAGAATTCTAGACCTGGTACTAAGTTATATGGATGAGGAATTAAGTGATTGCTTGGTCAGGGAGCCACTATTAGAGAGCGACCATAGTATATACAGTTTGACATCTCAGCTACTAGGACAAAACAGGGAGAAGCAACAGCTAATAAGTGCTTAAATAAAGTGGACTTCATTAAAATAAGTAAAGTACTTATGGTATGGGACTTGGAAAGAGAATTCAAAGGAAAATCACTAACTGGTAAATGGAATAGTTCAAAGAGTAAACTGACAATAGACATAAATAATCTTCTATCGACAGTCAGGAAATATAACAACAAGGGTCATGTAACGGTCTGGCTTAATAAGAGCATTAAGAGAGCCATCAAACAAAAAAAGGAGACCGTATAATATGGTCAGCATAAGAGCAACAAATGAAGCATGGAGGAACTATAAATCTAAGGCTAGGCACTTTAAAATAGTAATACAAAAAAGACCAAAAGACAATATGAATTTAAAGTGGTAACAAGAACTGTGGATAACAAAAAATAATTATTCGGTTATATAGGAGGCCTAAGAAAAACTAAGACACAGGTTGGACCCTTGATGATAAAGGGATCTATTATCAGTGACTGCAGGGAAATGGAGGAAGTGCTCAATAATTATTTAACTAAAATAAACAATATGAATGATGAATAGAAAATGTCACTAAATTTAAAACAAAAGGGAACTACAATAGCTGTATCAGTACAAGATGTACTAAAGATACTACAAGGTCTGGATGTTAACAAATCACAGGATCCTGATGGGTTACATCCAAGAATTTTAAAGGAGACAGCAGATATAATTGCAGCCCCAGTTACTAATATATGTCGGACATCTATAGACCAGGGTAGTGTTGTGAATGACTGGAGGGTAGCTTTGGTGACTCCACTATTCAAAAAAGGAGACAGGAGTAAAAGGGAGAACTATAGACCAGTGAGTATAACATCCATACTAGGGAAAATACTGGAAGCAATAATAAAAAATACAATAGAAACCTTCTTGGAGGACACGGGGCAAGTAGACACCTTGCAACATGGATTCAGGGCAAATAGATCTTGCCTCACTAACCTTATGAATTTTTTCAAATCAGTTGCCAAGCTATGACCAGGGAATCCCGGTGGATATATCGCACTTGAACCTTTTGAAGACCTTTGACTTTGTTTCTCACAAAGGGCTAATGGAAAAATTGTCTAATATGGAAATTAATTCAACTTTCTGAAATGGATAGGCTTGTGGCTTGACAACCATAGACAGAGGGTAAACACAGAACCACAGAAGTTGATGGCAGAAGGAGACTGCTAGGTCCATCTAATCTTTCCATTTTATTAGACCTATTTTGACATTCTAGTTGCCTTTTGTAGTCAGGGCTCCCTTGTGTATATCCCATGCATTCTTGAATCTCCCCACAGTGTTGACCCCCACAACCTCTTGGGGCAGGCTGTTACAGGCATACACCACTCTTTCTATGAAGAAAAACTTTCTAGTGTTGGTAGAGAAACTCCCTCCTTGCAGCCGGAGGTCATGTCCCCTGGTCCTGGAGCCCTTCTTGAAGTGAAAAAGTTCTATGCCTGTACCTTGTTAATGCCTTTTATGTACTTGAATGTTTCAATCATGTCCCCTATCTCTCTTCTCTTCTCTGCTCCAGGTAGAGATGCAGCAAAATAAAACTGCACCAGCAAAATTTCACTTGGAGAAATGTTTCATGAAATTGCGGAGAAATTTTGCAATTTTGCTTGCAATTTCTCTCCACTGCCGGCCACCACAAAAGTCCATAAATTGAGCCCCCTCACACACACAAGTTACCTTCCCCCCCAATTTGTTTTATTTAAAAAATAAACAAATTCACCCTCTCCCTGTGCCTAATACCCCCCCACGATCACTGGCAGTAATTGCTTTAAATAAAGCCCCCAAAGTTACCCTGCCCCCTCCATTTGTTTTATTTAAAAACAAAATTTACCTTCCACTCCCTAGTGTCTAGTGGACTTTCATTCATCATTAGATAGCAGTAACTCACTCCAGCTTCAGTACTGACAAGCCATTTTGCATTGGAAGCCTTCCACTGTTTTTCCACAGCAGCCTGACTGCGACTGAGTGCTTGAATGAATAAGCTTGTAAAGCACCCATTCATTCAGCTTCTCAGTAGCACTCAGTCAGGCTGCCGGCCATGAGGTATTGAGGGCTTGCCGTGACCCAACTGGAGTACTGGGGGAGCTGGTGGGTGCTACTATCTAATGATGGGATGGGGCTGGAGGTCCATTAGACACCAGGAGGAAGGTGACTCTTTGTTATTTTTTAAATAAAACAAATTACAAGTAGGTAACTTTTGAGGGGGCTTATTTAATGTAATTACAGCTGGCGCATTGGCCGTGGACCACTAGACACCAAGGAGTGGAGGGTGACTTTGTTTATTTTTTTTAAAATAAAACAAATGGAGTGCCAGGGTAACTTTTGGGGGTGCTTAATAAATGGAGTTTCACACGTGATTGGCCGGGGACCACTGGACACAAGGGGAAAAAATTTGGCCAGTGAGCGTCAAAGGGCAAATACTAGGAGACTAGGGGAGAACTTGGGCCAGTGGCCACAACATTTCACTGCAGGAGGTGAAACATTCTGCAGGTAGCAAAATTTCACCAGCAGATGCGAAATTGCGCCCGCGAGTGAAATTTCACCGACTTGGGGGTGAATTTTCATCCGCATCCATGGAAGAAATTTCACATTTCGCCCAGCAAAATATTTCATGAAATGCGCTAATTATGAAAATATTTTGCTGGGCAAAATTTTCCAATTTCGCACATCTCTAGCTCCAAGGAGTACATATTCAGTTCCCTGAGTCTTTCTTTATAGGACATGTACTGCAGACCCTGAATCATTATTGTCACCTTTCTCTGTACTGTTTCCATCCAGTCAATGTCCTTCTTGAGGTGAAGCCTCCAGAACTGGACTCTGTATTCCAGGTGAGGCCTAAAATGTGATCTCTACAGTGGTAGTACCATCTCTCCTCCTGCTCATGATTCCCCTTCCAATGCTGTTGGCCTTCAATGTTGCCTTCTCACACTACTTTCTAACCTTCAAGTTGGCTGAGATTATGATTCCTAGGTCTCTTTCCTGGTTTGAAGAATGCCAGTCTTTTCCTTCCTAGGTAATACTCCTTTCTTAGATTTTTCTTTCCTATGTGCATGACCTTGCACTTTTTGGTGTTAAATCTCAGCTGCCATGCTCCAGACCATTCTTCTAGTTTCTTGAGGTCAGCTTCCATCTTGCTCACTCCTTCTGAGGTGTTCACCCTGTATCATATCTTGGTGTCATATCTGTGAACAGACACACCTTCCCTTCCAGTCAATCAGGGATGTCTGCTATAAAAATATTGAAGAGCAGAGGCCCCAACACTGAGCCCTGGGATACCCTCTGGTCATTCTGCCTTCTGTCGATTGCATTCCATTAACCTGTACCCTTTGAGTTCTGTCTTGTAACCAACTGTGTACCCATCCGACTACTTCTGGACCAACCCCTGTGTGATCAGCTGCTTTACCAGTCTTCTGTGTGGAACCTAGTCAAAGGCCTTACTAAAGTCTAGGTAGGCCACATCTACTGCCCCACCATTGTCCACTATTTTTGTAGTAACTTGAGTAGATTTGTCTGGCATGACCTATCTACTGTGAAACCATGTTGTTTAGGGTCTTGTTGTCTGCTAGTTTTGAGGAATGCTATGATCCTTTGAGTAGTGTCTCCATTAGTTTCCCTACTATAGATGTGAGGCTCACCGGTCTGTAATTCCTAGCCTCTTCGTATCTGTCTGATTTGTGAAGTGAAATCACTATTGCCTTTTTCCAGTCTTTTGGTACCATACCACTCATCAGGGATTTCATGAATAGAAGTGACTGAGGGGCTGTTATTTCTGCCCCCAGTTCCTCAAGGATTCTGGGGTGCATCTCATCTGGTCCTATGGCTGTGTCTGCTTTTACTTTATTTTGCACCTCCTGTACTTTGGCTTCTGTAAAGGGGCTTGTGTCTACCCCTGGTCTGGGGGTTGTGTTTTTCAGAGCTGGGCCATCTTCTGGATCCTGTTTGGTAAACACCGAGCCAAACTATTTGTTGAGGATTTCAGCTTTCTCTGGGTCATGTTTGGTGCATTTCTCTTATTCAGTAGCAATATTTACTATCCCCCCCTTTTGCCTTCCTATGTTCCCTAATATATCTAAAAAATGATTTCTCTCCTCTTTTTACCCCTTCTGCTGTCTTTTCCTCTGTCTGGGCTTTTGCCTTTCTAATTTGTTTGTTAGACGCTCTCATTTTTTTTTCCTTGTACGACTCCCAGTCTTTCTCAGTTTTGGTTTCATGGTATATGCGGTACGCTTTCTTTTTTATGGCTGTGTGCAGAGCCTACAGCCATCTTGCTATCTGTAGCTGGAAAATGGTGTATCGTGGGACACATGTTTTAGACTTTTCAATGTATCCTTCCATGCCATCTGAAATAAAATACTCTCTTCTTTCTGTTAAGAAGGTTGGAGACATAACTCCAAGCTGTTTATCAGATTCCATTAGGAAACTGAAACACCTTGTTAAATATGTTTTAAATATTGGTTGCCTAATAAACTGGAGATTTGTTTACCCCATTCGTAATGCAACAACTTGCACATTTAAATACTTAGCATTTAAACAGCTTCTTACTACTAGTTTCACTTGGGAATGTATTGTCATTCAAGGAAGATTCATACCTCATAAATGTAATCCCTTTCCCAGCAAATCTATAATTTACACTGTTTTTTAACCTCTGAAGACACTGTCTGATAAAGACTGTCTTAGACATATTCCAGGTCTTAAGTGAACTGCCCAGACTAAATATGTAGCAGTGAGCAGACATTTTCTACTATGCTTTCTGGGCAAAAAAAATATTGACTTACAGCAAACACACACACACACACCTCTTACACACCATCCTCATGGCTACAACATTCAAATTAAGCACTGCATTGTAATATGTTATAAAACAAGAAACTTTTTGTTCATGTCAGTGAACACAGTGAAGTTCAGTTTAGAGTAGATTTCCTTTAAATATTTCTTATCCTATATTTTGTATCCTGGATACACAAATACACACACACACACACACACACACACACACACACACACACATGCACATGCACACACATATACACACTCTCTTACACACCATCCTCATGGCCACAACATTTAAAATAAGTACTACATTCTAATATGTTATAAAACAAGAAACTTTTTATTCATGTCAGTGAACACAGTGAAGTTCAGTTTAGAGTAAATTTCCTTTAAATATTTTTTATCCTATATTTTGCATCCTAGATATACACACACACACACACACACACACACACCCACACTCTGTACACACCATCCTCAAGGCCACAAAATTCAAAATAAATACTGCATTCAAATATATTATAAAACAATAAAGACACTGTGTGCTTATGTCAGTGAACACAGAGAAGTTCAGTTTAGAGTAGATTTCCTTTAAATATTTCTTATCCTATATTTTGTATCCTGGATAGTGCAGAGGAGATGCTACATCTCATTGTCATAGGGATCTTCATTTACACATTTTTGCACTGTATTTACTCAGGCTGTCACACATTAGATGCAATAGTGAATGGTGAAGGGTCTGAGGGCTAGTTTATGACTTTCGTACTCCCCAGCTCCCTCGCTCTGATCACCACCGAATCATCCAGTAAAACCAGTCTGCTGCAGTGAAGGGTTGCAGGGCAGTTTATGGCTTTAGTCCTCCCCAGTCCTCTCACACTGATCACCGCTGAATCCCCCAGTTGAACCAGCCTGCTGCAGTAAAGGGCCTGAGGGCTAGTTTATGGCTTTTGTCCTCCCCATCCCCCTCACTCTGATCACACCAAATCCCACAATCAAACCAGCCTCCTACAGTGAAGGGTCTGAGGGCTAATTCATGGCTTTAGTCCTCCCCAGCCCCCTAGCTCTGATTGCCTCCGAATTCCCCAGTTGAACTAGCCTGCTGCAGTGATTGGTCTGAGGGCTAGTTTATGAGTTTAGTCCTCCCCAGCCTCCATGGATTGATCGCCGCCAAATCCCCCAGTGGAACCAGCCTGCTGCAGTGAAGGGTCTCAGAGCTAAATTATGGCTTTAGTTCTCTACGTCCCCCTCGCTCTGATCACCACCAAATCACCCAGTGGAACCAGCCTGCTGCAGTGAAGAGTCTGAGAGCTAGTTTATGACTTAATCCTTCCCAGCCCCCTTGCTCTGATAGGCTCCAACTCCCACTGTGGAACCAGCTGGCTGCAGTGAAGGTTCTGAGGGTTAGTTTATGGCTTTTGTCCTCCCCAGCCCCCTCACTCTGATCACCGCCAAATCCCACAATTGAACCAGCCTGCTGCAGTGAAGGGCCTGAGTGCTAGTTTATGGCTTTATTCCTCCCCAGCCCCCTTGCTCTGATCACCTCTGAATCCCCCAGTGGAACCAGCCTGCTGCAGTGAAGGGTTTGATGTCTAGTTTATGGCTTTATTCCTCCCCAGCCCCCTGGCTCTGATCACTGCCGAATCCCTCAGTGGAACCAGCCTGCTGCAATGAAGAGTCAGAGGGCTAGTTTGTGGCCTTAGTCCTACCCAGCCCCTAGCTCTGATCACTGCCGAATTCCCCAGTGGAACCAGCATGTTGCAATGAAGGCTCTGAGGGCTAGTTTATGAGCTTAGTCCTCTGCAGCCCCCTCGGTCTGATTGCCGCTGAATCCCCCAGTGGAACCAGCCTGCTGCAGTGAATGGTCTGAGGGCTAATTTATGGCTTTAGTCCTCCCCGTACCCCTCACTCTGATCACCACCGAATCCCCCAGTGGAACCAGCCTGCTGCAGTGAAGGTATGGGTTGATTTCCTTTCTGAACTTGCCACCTTTCTGGTGCACTCATGCATGGACAGCTGAAGTTAAGCCCCTTAGGTCTGAACCAGCTCCCAAGGAGTTGCTACTTATCCTGAATTTAATCACTGTAATTTGTACTAGCTTCTTAAGAGCTGCTGCTTGTCTTTGGCTATTTTTTGCCCCCTCCATCCACTCCACCCCCGTTCTCTATTAAATGCTCTATTTCTTCACCCTTTCTCCCTAATTTTGACTAGAAGTACTGTATTAGGTGGGTCCTTTCCTGTCCACTCAATTCCTACTTCTAACTGTGAGAGCTCTGGAACTTGAGGAGGACAATGGTCAGACTGGGTGGGCCAAGTGGTCCTTATCTGCTGTCAAATTCTATGTTTCTATTGGGGATCAGCACCAGGTCTCCAGGCCTGAAATATCTGGCTCAGATAAACCCTAAGATGATGTCTACCTCAGTCCTATACCTTTACCTACCTATCCTGTTAATTCTGATGCACTAAACTGGCCTGCTTGAGGTAGTGCAACAGCCCTAAATTCATCCCATATTATTAGGGTATGTTCATTATGTCACTGGCACATCAGCTTCAAACTCTATTAATGAAAAAATGGTTTCAGTAACTGGTCTAAGTACACCACTGCGACCCCATGGTAGATTAACACCTAGCTTCCAACTTCATCTCTCATACCTGCTTACTTTCGTTAACTTCACAGCAACAACCAATAAATTTTACAGTACCTCCTCCCATAGAAGACAACAGAAACAGTTCTTTAAACAACTAAAGGCATACATACTGAAACTAATTCTACTACTTCTGCTCCTGTCTGGAAACGTGTACCCTAACCCCAGCCCCACTAGGGCAATGGACCCTTGCAGCACAAAAATTTTCTGTACACTCTCCCTTGTGTCTATCAATATTTGTAGTCTTCTATGTAAGTTAGACAACCTCAAGGTCTGGATTACACAACACAGTCCTGATATTCTTTCTGTTGTGGAAACTTGGTTGTCACCCAAAATCCCTGATTCTGCTATCACCATACCTGGCTATTCTATTTTTAGGCAGGATAGTAATATGTGCTTGATTTTTAAATCCCTTATAGACCCTGGGTTATGGGAACTACTGGGGCTAAACATTAGGAAATTAACATACAGCACAAGGGTTCATCCCTCCAACTAGAAGTGGAATGTCCAAGATTAAGGAAAAGGAAATCCTGGCTAACTCTGAGAATAACTAATATTTGGAACATGCTCCCTTTGGAGGTAGTGACTAGTGATAGCATGAACACATTTAAGAGCAGATTTGACAACTATCTCATAGAGCATAAAATAGCAGGATATTCTTGATATGGCAAGCAAAAGGGCTTTTGTCTATTAAAGCTCTGCACCTACCTATGAGACCTATAATAGGTTCACTAAAAGAGGTGGTGGCTGTGTTATTTACTTAAAAGAAACTCTAATGGGTCATGCCCTTGAATTGCCCTGCATAGGAAACTTCTCTCAGGCCCTGGCCATCAAGGTACTCCTAGGGACCCAAAAGAAAACATTAACTGTGCTATCTGTCTACATACCACCCAAAGAATCTGCCTCTGGCATTCATAACTTCATGGAATATATTTGGAGTGTGCCTCAGAACTCTGAAACCATAATACTGGGAGATTTCAATGTAAACTGTCTCTCATCTGACATTGGACACATTAAAGATGCCATCTCCGCCTTCCACCTTACCCAGCCAGTTAACCCCCTGACCAGAATTAACGATAGAACTGGATCAAGTACCTTACTGGATTGGGTTCTGTCTAGTCACCTCGAATGAATCACAAATGTCTCTGTACTCCCTGACACCCTAAGCGACCACTCCCTTATACTTAGTTGTTGGTCCAACAAGTTCAGCAACTCTCCACCTAAGGTTATTCTCAGTAGGGTCCTAACTCCAGGACACCTAGAACCACTCAGATTACACCTTCAAAGCCAGGATTGGTCACCAATGGACTCTACCAATGACATTGACGAGGCACTTGATTTCTTCATTGACCACTTTAATGCTGCATGTGATATCCATGCCCCCCTAAAAAAGTGGAAAGTTAAGTATCTCATGCCACCCTTGGATAACACCCGACCTACTGGTACTTATGAAGACTAGGGACCACCTCTGGCACAGGGCCAAAGCCACAGGCAAGCAAGCAGATATTCAGGCTTATAAAAAATCCAGAAATGTTTGAACCAAAGCTATCCATTTTGTAAAAAATCAATACTTTAGGGAGGCACTTTTCAACTCATGGGGTGAAAGTAAGCATTTCTGAAGCAACATAAAGGAAGTCACTGGCAAAGACCTCAAGAGATCACCCACGATGCTTAACATTGATGGAAGCCCGACTCTTGACCCAATGGTCATAGCCAATATTTTTAACGATACCTTTACAGACCTCAGCAGTGTCCTTCCCCCTGATTTTTTCACGGTCTCTGCCCCTGCCACCCCCCAGTCAGTGAAGCTCAGCAGCAGGCTCCCCCCTTTTTACTTCAAAGAGGTTACTAATCATGAGGCTAGAAAGTACATACGCAAAGTAGTTGGTAAAGCAAGATTCGGTGGGGACAATCTAGATCTCAAATTTCTTGCCCTCACCCTTGAGGAAACTCTTACACTTCTTAGCAAGATTCTGAACCTTTCTCTAAGGCTTGGGCAATTGCACCAAAAATGGAAACAGGCCCTAGTAACCTGGTGCACAGCATACAAACTACAGGCCAATCTCCATTCTACCTCCTCTATCGAAAGCATTAGAGCGTATAATTGCAGATTAGCTTGTGGAATACCTGGACAAATACAATATCCAATGTCCCCAGCAGCATGGCTTTGGTAAAGGTCATAGTACTACCACTGCACTGTTAGAATTCACTGGTTTCATACATAACGCACTCGACCAAGGCCATCTGGTTTGGGCTGCCTTTATAGACCTGATAAAGGCCTTTGATACTGTGAACCACTCACTGCTACTCAGGCAATTATCGCTCGCAGGGGTGTCGAATGATGCTGTCAGCTGGTTCAAATGTTACTTAGAAGACCGTTTGCAGCAGGTCAAGATAACCAATGACCTCTCCGAAAGGAAGACAGTTCATTCTGGAGTACCTCAGGGATCTACACTGGGGCCCCTTCTTTTCAGTAGCTACTTGAATAACCTACCACAAGCTTGTCATGAACAGATTCTGCTTTACGCGGATGATGCCGTGATCTACTCTAGCAACCCTGACCCTAAGAGCCTCCAGAATGACCTTCAACACAGTTTCTCAGAAGTGGAAAAGTGGTTCAGTACTCAAAAACTGGTGCTAAACTATAAAAAGACCAAAGTGATACTTTTCAACAATACCCATAAGAAATACAAGTCCAGACCTTTGTTCATCACAAACTGCATTGGCACCCCACTTGAACGGAGCCACTCATGCAAATATTTAGGGGTGACTGTTGATAACTCACTCACCTACTCACAACATATTGATAATGTAGCTCGAGCTGTCAACATAAGGATTGGTCTACTCCACAGGCACAAGCATTGCCTCACTCCCGAGGCACTAAGAATAGCAATTTTCAGCTCTGTCATTACCATCACTATTATGGGCTGATTGTTTTTGGCTCTGCCTCTGCTACATCCCTTCACAGGATCACTGTTGCTCTTAACAAAGCATGCAGGCTCCTTACTGGAGCTGCCTGCCTCACACACATGTGTGATCTGTATGCTTAGACTGGGTGGCTTCAATTATTCAGCCGGATCCAATATCAAACCTGCTTACTTGCCAAGAAGGCACACCTTGGTTTGTTAACCCCTGTGGTTCAACAGCTCCTTAGCCCTTGTCACAGTACCTAACATACTTGCAGTTTGGCAACTCAGGTCTTTACTGTTCCCAGATGCCACACCACCTTAGGTCAGAGGTCTTTTGCTTACAGTGCCCCCCTCTGGCTCAACTCACTGGGTAGGGACATCTCTGCTGAGTCAAAACCCAGCCCTTTCAAACACAAATTCTGACAACATCTATTAGCAAACAGTATATGTGACTGCCACCCTTAGCAGCCTTCTGCTTATTTTATCATTGTACTTATACCTTTCAGCACTTTTAACTCTTGGCACTTCATTTCAATCCTACCCTCGAGGCTTTTCTCATCCAACCCTCACCCCTGCTTCTTCTCTGCTCACTCATCTTCAATTTCTTCCCTTGCTCCTCCTTACCTTCCCTCTTCCAACCGCCACCCATTATCTTATCTCATGCCACCTCTTTTGAAACTTCTTCCCTTCTTCTCCCTATGTTTCTGTCTCTTACCTCTCTCCCACCCATATTACTCTTTCTGTTGGGTTTTCAAAAAGGCCTGCTAGGCTGCACCCTCTCATGACTAAACACCACCACTTCTCCTTATACTATTAATTTGTCTTCCTCCCCTCACTTCACCAGCACTCCCCCCTTCTCTCTGCACTCACCCCATTCCCCTCCTTCCACCTCTCCATCCTCTCATCTCTCTATCCCCATTACCTCTTTTGCAACTCCGCTCCTTCCCTCTCCACCTCCTGTGCAACTCATCTTCTTCTCCCTCTTGTTTCTCCCATCCCCCAACTTACACCCAACTACTCTTTCCTAGATTTTGACAAGGCCTCCCAGGCTGCCTTCTCTTCTAGGCCACTCTACTGTTATATTGAGCAACATTCAGTGCTGTTTTGATTGCTTTTGATGCATTATTATTTTTTAGTATATTCTTGATATCTGCTATTTACTTATCTATTGTTTACCTTGTTTTGTTTTTGTACTACTGATGTGGAACCTTTGTAAATGAGTTTGTATTGCTCAACGGTGTTGTAACCCAAGACTCAATAAATAAATAAATCAATGAATAAATAAATCTTGTTTTCAGTGGGGTCATGATTTTGCCATTTTGATAATGTATTTCTTCAGGGTAGTCTAGTCCAGGCCCCTATATTTAAAGGAGATGCACTGAGCATCATGGAGGAAAAGGGAGATTTGCCACACAACTCCAAAAATGCACTACAGCATAATATTCAAATGTGTGGGATGCACTGGCCACAAGGGAATAGGCCAGGATGCACACAAATAGTATGCTGTGCAAATCTAGGGTGCGTTCCCATGCATTTTCTGCACTGCAGCATATTCAGTGGGAATAAGCCCCTTGCAGTTCAGAGCAGCATGGCCCACAGTTAGGCCATGAATAGCTGTCCTAACCCAGCCAGCCACCCACAGGCAGGCTGCGGAAGTGCACCTAGATGCACAGCAGCCTGGCAGCACTGGTGGACTAGAGGTACCCCCTGCCATCCCTGAATGATCCAACTCCATCCCTTGAAGAGCTCCATAGTGTAGGGCCCCCTTGGACCCATTATAACCAGAGGAAATCACGGTCCATACCCATAGCATAGAGAACCCCCACCCACTGCCTTGGTATGTAGACACCCCTGCTTCCCCCATACCTGACTGTTGCGGAAACTGGCACTGTGCTCCACACCTTGCCATGGCCAGCCGTCGACTGTACTGGATCCGGGCCAGTGACCTGCACTCAGGAATGACTCAAGTGGCTGTACAATGCATTGGGGCACTATGTAAGCTCCGGACCCACCAGTGTATGTCCCTGGCAAACCATAAGAAGGAATTGACATACCTTCGATGCATGCCTTGTCAATGCTGTATCTTCCTGCTGTCATACACCACTACAGTCCCACACTCTCTCCTGTTCCCCTGTGTCATGTGCCACCATCTGGACTGCTGAGGAATCCTGGGTTCCATGGGGTGTGGTATCCTGCAATGCCATTTGCAATGTATGCTCCAGGCTATGGATAGTTCATCTGTGGTTCCCTGATTGTACAAACAAATGGGAGGTCAGCTGTAACATGCCTGTTCCAGGGCCTCTGTGAGTGGGTACAGCATTGGCTGTCACCCGCACTGGGCAGTGCAATGGCACCGTGACGATGGATCCACATGTGAGCGCCTGAGGTGTATGGCCATTGGGTATTATTGCCCGTTCACAGCTCGTGCCTATGTATGACACAATCCAGTTTCCTACTGCCAGTGCTCCACCACCTGAACATAAGATGCCATTTCTTCTGTGAGCTATCCAGGCTAAATATATAGCAATCAGCAGGCATATTCTAGGAAAATGCATTGTAAAAATGTGTGAAAGGAAGACCACATTGAAACTGCCTCTCAGATGATCTGCATTGTGCAAATTCATTAGAAATAATGGGTAAAAGCATCCCAAAAGCTATCCACAGCCATATCAGCTCTGACCAGATCTTGTCTTTGACTGTGGCAGCCACTTCCTTGGAAAATTATAGAGGATATGTTTTTCTTTTTGCTTTGCTGACCTGTCATAGGCTGTAGGTAAAGGATGGACCAACGAGGCAGATAGGCAGCAAAATAAAGCATTAATTTTTACAAATAGAAAGCAAACTGATAAGCGGCAAAATAAAAGAGAAGCAAAATGCATAAAAAGCAAAAGAAAAACAGCTAGTAATAGCTAGCTATGCGGGATGTTAACAGCTTCACATCCTCCTGCTGACTGACTACCTGTTCAAGGTGAACAATTTATATACCTCTCAGGGGTCATGTGGCTAGCTAACTCCACCTCTGTACATTTCTTTAAACATTATTCTTTAAATACAGAGTAAGTATTTTATTTACATCACACAACTGCATTGTAATCTAAATAGCAACTTGTGTGCAGTCTTTAAAGTGAATTACACTCTTTCTGAACATTTAAAAGAGTCTCTAGGCATCAGAAAGCACCACCCCTTCTAGCTGTAGTATAAAAATAGCAAAGAAGTGGCCGGCCGGCTCTTACGGGAATGCTGCAGCGGAATGTTGTTGACTTTTAAAGCCCTTCACGACCAGGGTCCAGCCTATCTGAAAGACCTCCTGGTGCCTTACTGCCCTGATCGATCACTCTGCTCGGCCAACATGGGGTTGTTAGAGATCCCAAGAGTGAGTTTAAAATCTTCTGGCAGCAGAGCATTTAGACATGCTGCACCCACTCTTTGGAACTCTCTACCATGTCGGTTACGGCAGTGCACCTCCGTGGAACTTTTTAAAAAGGATTTGAAAACTTACTTGTGGAGTATGGCTTTTTTAGACAATCAAGTTATTTATTAATGCTTGGATTTTATTATCAAATATTTCATCTTGTTGTATGCTGATTTTATGTATATGTGTTGTTTTGTGTAGTGTTTGAATTGTTTTAAAGTTGTTCAGCACCTTGATATACTGAAAGGTGCTATACAAATAAAATTATTATTATTTATTATTATTATTATTATTAAGGTGGTGTGCATCAGAAGCTAGAGATGCCAACAGCAGTTGGAAATCCTTCGTTTTTCCAAGTCCTCAGAAAACCCCAACAACACTCTGTTTCAAGCGGGGAGGGTATGTACAACTTGAAATACTGTATTTCCTTCAGAAAAGTAAATGCTGAAAGGAATTAGACAAATGCCTTTGTGACAGTGTGCACGTTCGAGTGGGTAGGAAGTGCAGGCGCTCGCACTTGCACTGTCGGGAGGGAGCTTAGTGGCTTATTTTTACAGAAAAGCCCATTTTGAAGAGCTCTCTCTAAACTGAGCATTTCGGGTGACAGGCTCTTGAACCGGAAGGTTCACAACATTATTTTAGACCCAGGAAAGCGCAAGGAGGCACAAAGAAATAGAACAGTGCATTTTTAAAGCAGCATCCTGCAAATATTTGAAGCAGAGGGTTTGTTTTCTTATAGTTCCCTCACAGAAATGGGCTGATAAGCAGACATTTTACAGGGGAAAGCCTGCGAAGCAAAACAGCTATAACTACTTATTTCTTTAAAGGGGAAAAACAAAATGTTTATTTCTTGTTTGCTTCAATGAGCATAACAGCCCCAGGCATACAATTTGAAGAAGGTCAGGACGTAAAAAACAGGGGGGTGCAGCCCTGACGTCCTCAGCCTCTGTTAAACATTAGGGTTTTTGAAGGCAGGCAGTGATTCTGGGATGTACTGGAGACAACAGATAGAAAGATAAAGACAAAGACAGACAATAACACAATAAACATACAAACAAAGTGGGTGGCCAGCTCAACAAACAAACATATAACAATACAATTACACAAAGACAAAGATGCAGCAGTACATCCAGGACCACTATCCTGCTAAAAAAAAACAAAAGGGGGGGCAACTTCACTATCTCACATTCCTCCCCACCTAAAACCAAACCAGCAGGGTTTTGGTTCAAACAATAATTACAGTGTACCTGTCATCAGATCTCGCCAAGGAGAGATGGAGCCATAGCCCACCCTCGCCTAAGGTTCCACCTTGGGTCCTTTTAATACAAAAAAAACAACTATGATGGACTATTTCCTTCATAGTCTCTGAACAACTTTACCCCGAGGTCTGATGACAAATGTGTATGTCATCCATGCCATACCTGGACATAAACTCTGTGTTACTATGAGCTGTACCTTTTCTATGCTTTATAGTGAAGCAGTAGGGCTGTAACAAAAGGTACCACTGTGTAATGCAGGGTTTCTAGCCATCATTATGTGTAACCAACACAGGGGGTTGTGGTCAGTCCACAAATCGAATTCCACTCCGCACAAGTAGAAGCGCAAAGTCTTTATGGCCCATCTAACGGCCAAACACTCCTTTTCAATTACAGAAAAATGGGTCTCCCTCTCGTGTAATTTCCTGTTTATATAGATCACTGGATGTTCTTCTTCATCTAAGAATTGTGTTAGCACAGTCCCTATGCCATAATTGGACGCATCCTTCTGCAAAATAAAGGGCTGTGTAAAATCAGGTGTCCTTAGTATGGGAGAGGAACATAACCTTGCTTTTATAGAATGGAAGGTATCCTCACATTCATCCGTCCACTTAACTTTTTCCAGATTTCTTTTCTTTGTTAACTCTGTTAAGGGACCAGCTAGTGTTGAAAAATTAGGGATAAATCGCCAGTAGTAGCCAGTGAGTCCTAGGAAGGACTTGGTTTGCTGGCCAAGGCACCTAGCTTCACCTGAGCTCTTTCCTTCTAAGACTGCTTGAAAGGCAGAGTAGAGAAACTTACCAGAGCAAGGGAGAAGGATTAAGACTTAGTTTGGCTAAGCAGATTTACTGTGTGGTGGTGTTTTTATTTTTTACTCACAGGGATTGCTACTGTTTGTTGCTAACATTTCATTGCTTTATTTTTTTCTCTGATTCAAATTGTTGTTGCTGGTATACCTTCCTCTGCATTATTACAAGGTGTGCCTACAGGTGTGCTAACAGATTACTGCTGTAATCTTCTGATTCAAATTGTCTTTTGCAAGGTATATCTTCTGTTACTGCTTTATTTTTCTCTGGAGCAAAGTGTTTCTTACAGGGTATATCTTCTCTGAAATTATTACAGGTGGTGCTTTACAGGTTTTACAGTTTTATCTAAAGCTTTCAGGGTTACTGCATTTGTTGTTGACTGATTGTTTCTGCTCTTACCTCCTTGTTCTTTCGTCCGTGGTTCTTCTTTTAGGTAGGGAAGGCAGCCACCCACCCCATCCCCAACCACCCCACGCTACACTCCTTTTATAGGGTACCACAGTTGTGACATTTCCTGTGGCAGAGCAGGAAGGGGCGGATCAGTGGGGCCTCCACAAGGTGATCTCATTTACAGGGCACTAGTAATTTAACTTGTTATAACAAGTTAAACAAAGCACAATTAAACCATTACTTGCATTTTTTCCTTCTAATTATTCTGACTAGGTTACAAACCCAGCAACTTATTTGGAATGGATTTTATTAACTGCAGGTACTGTGGAACAATTTTCAGAAGGACAGTCTTACAGGATTTGAGGACACTGTCCTACATGCTGGGCCTTTGGAGATCTTGGGTCTCAGCTCCGGGCAGCATGGGCAGAGATTGCAGCCTCAAATTTCATATTGAAGAGAAATACATTATAAGAACCACCCGCGTTTCCCCAGCATCCAACAGAAAAACCTCGACGCAGAGGGTAGTTGGTCCAGGAGGTTGGCAGGTGGTTAGGAGGAGCAAATCAGGTGCCCCATCACTCTCTGCTCTCCAACACATTACCTCCAAAAACCATATAAACACTATAAACAGGTATCTGCCTCTATCTCTGAAATCAAATAAAGAGGCAGAAGACACTGCAGAGCAGGACACTGTGGCACAGGAGCTAGCACAACAATACTCACCCAAATCAGGAACCAAAACTAAACAAGCACAAAGAAATCCAAAAACTTCTGATCATAGGAGACTCCATGATTCGGGGAGTTGATACCATCTCAGCCAGGGGTGATGGTCAGATGTCTCCCAGGTACATCAGCATGGAGGACACTGACCGCATTACTAAATGTTATTCCAAAGCAGGAGAAAACATTGATGTCCTAGTACACATAGGGACTAATGATCTCGCCAGCCGGTCAGTTGTGGAGACCAAGGAACACCTGACTAGGCTGGGTGACAAACTATCATCTATTTCGTCCGGCATCTCCTTCTCTGAGATCCTGCCAGTCTGGAAGAAGGGAGCAGATGGACGGAAGGTCAGAGAAGGGGAGATAGGGGAGCTAAACACGTGGCTCAAGGACTGGTGCCAGGAAAAAGGACACAGATTTGTAGGGAACTGGCAACAGTTCTGGGAGCGAAAGTTCTTTAAATTTGATGGACTGCATCTGACTAAAGAGGAGTCAGTGCATTGGGGCAGAAGTTTGGCGTCTTTGCAGAATATTTAAACTAGCAAATGGGGAGAGGGTGCAGCACCCATACGTCGAATGGGAAGAACACCCTCCCTCAGCTAGTGGTCAAACAGGAATTCAACGTGTTTGCCATTCATTTGCATCACCAGGTAGAAAAAAGGTTTGTCTCCCCATCGATGCACAGGGTAATGCCAAACTTCACCCAACAACTAACACACCAAAATCTGGCCAATGGAAAATCATGTACACAAATGCTCACAGCCTGGGAAACAAGATCCCAGACCTGCAGGCAATAATGTCAGAGCTAAACTGGACATAGTAGCAATTAGTGAGGCGTGGTTTACCAGTAACCACACTTGGGAGACTTCAGTACCTGGCTATGTATTGTTCAGAAGAGACCGAGGTGCAAAAAGGGGGGGAGGAGTGGCCCTGTATGTTAATGAAAATATCAAAGCTACAGAAATTCAGAATACACATAAGGAGCCAGAAGAACTGTTGGTGACCCTGGAAACAGGAAATGGGACAGCCATAAGAACTGGGGTTGTCTACAGGCCCCCAGACCAGAGGGAGGACATAGACACATTACTGTTAGAAGATATACAAAACATGACAGCTAAAGGGGAGGTTCTGATAATGGGAGACTTCAACATGCCAGATACAGATTGGTCAATACCAGCAGGAACATCTGCCAAAACTAGACTCATAGTGGATTCCCTGCAGGGGGAGGGCCTCAAACAACTGGTACAGCAACCCACAAGAGACAGGGCTATCCTAGATCTAGTACTGACTAACAAAGAAGGGATCACAGATCTCCAGGTAGAAGGTCACCTGGGGGCCAGTGACCATCACATGGTATGGTTCAATTTGGCTACTACATCTAAATCATCCCATTCCAAGGCAAAATATGGGACTTCAGAGGAGCTGACTTTGATAAGATGGCCAACAGAGTTAAGCTAGCCCTGGCAAAAGAAACACAGGTGAGGAGGTACAGGCAAAGTGGGCAAGCATTAAGGATACAATACTTGAAGCAACATCCCATTGTGTTAGACAGAAAAGGAAGTGCAAAGAAGAAGGAAACCACTTTGGTTCTCAAATACAGTAGCAGAAAAGGTCAGAGCCAAAAGGCTGGCCTTCAGAAAATATAAGGGAACACAGCAGGATGAAGATAGGAGGCATACCAAACTGCCCTAAGGGAAGCAGGTAAGGCAGTAAGGCAGGCAAAGTCCCAAACTGAGGAAACACTAGCACGAACAGTAAAAGAAGGTGACAAGACTTTCTATAGATACATTAGTGAAAGGAGAAAGTCCAGAGGGGGTATTGCTAAGCTTAATGGAGAAAAGGGAGCATGTGAGGAGGAGGACTCTGTAAAGGCATCTATCCTAAATAGATACTTTTGCTCAGTATTTACTGAAGAGAAGGTAGGGCAGGGCCCACAGCTCAGCATCATGGACACAGGGGGAGGGAGGTGAGCACTACTCCCTTCACAAAAGAAAGGGTCCTACAAGAGCTTGCTAAGCTCAAGGTGGATAAGGCAATGGGACCTGATGGCATACATCCCAGGGTACTTAAGGAGCTAAAGGAGGAACTAGCAGAGCCATTAGCAGAATTGTTTAATGAGTCTCTGAGCACAGGAGAGGTCCCAGAAGACTGGAGAAGGGCTCATGTGATCCCACTCCACAAGAGTGGTAGCAGGGAGGAGGCGGGGAACTACAGACCGGTCAGTCTTACCTCAGTAGTGGGCAAGATTATAGGCACTCCTTAAGGAAAGGATAGTGCAACACCTGGAATCCATAGGGGCACAGGATCCAAGACAGCATGGGTTTACAAGGAAGGTCCTGTCAAACTAATCTTATAGATTTCTTTGACTGGGTAACCAGAGTGGTGGACCAAGGGGAGCAGTTGATGTTGCCTACCTTGACTTCAGCAAAGCTTTTGACACTGTTCCCATAGAAGATTGATAAATAAGCTAGGTAGGCTCAGGTGGGTCAGAAGTTGGTCAAGTGGGTGGCAAACTGGTTGACTGGCAGAAAACAGAGAGTGGTGGTAAATGGTATACAGTCAGAAGAGATGCAAGTCACAAGTGGGTACCTCAGGGATCAGTCCTGGGGCCAGTCCTATTCAACATCTTCATTAGTGACCTCGCAGATGGACTAGAGGGTAAGGCTTGTCTGTTTGCAGATGACACCAAGATCTGCAACAGAGTAGATGATCCAGATGGGGTGGGCAGAATGAGAAGAGATCTGGATAAACTAGCAGAATGGTCAGAAGAGTGGCAACTGGGATTTAATGCAAAGGAGTGCAAAATCATGCACATAGGAAGAGAAACCCTGAAGCCACTTATAGGCTGGGAGGGAGTTGCTAGCAGTCACAAAGGAAGAAAGAGACTTGGGCATCATCATCACTGATGACCTAAAATCATCCAAGCAGACCTCTAAAGCAGTAGGTAAGGCTAGGGGGTATTAGGGTGTATTAGTAGGGGTATCACAAGTCGTAAGAGGGAGGTAATAATCCCTCTGTACAAGACATTGGTTAGGCCCCATCTGAGTACTCGTGCAGTATTGGAGGCCACACCTTCACAAGGACATTAACCAAATTGAGGCAGTCCAGAGAAGGCAACCAAAATGGTGCAGGACTGCATCAGAAGACATATGAGGACAGATTAACGGAGCTCAATATGTATACCCTTGAGCAAAGGAGGGAGAGAGTGATATGATCGAGACATTTAAACACCTTAAGGGCATAAACAAGGTGAAAGAGTCTAACATGTTTAAATGTAAGAAAAATAGCAGGACAAGAGGACACAGCATGAGATTAGAGGAGGCCGATTAAGGGGAATGTGAGGAAATTCTTTTCACAGAAAGGGTGGTAGTTGCATGGAATGGCTTACCACAAGAGTGGTGGCTATGAAAACAGTGCAGGGCTTCAAACAGGCATGGGATAGGCATAAGGGAGCAATACAAATGACTATGAATAGATAGGTCACTGACAGAGCAAAGTCCGATGGCACATTTATAAGGTAGAAAAAGAAATGGGCAGACTGGATGGGCCTTGCGGTCCTTATCTGCCATCAACTTCAATGTTTCTATGTCTATGTTTCTATGTTTCTATGTTTCTTAGTAACAGGCCTAGGACTGTTAGCTACCCCAGCCACTTTGCTAATCTCTGGCTTGATACAACCCTTTCCTATTTAAAAACCAAGATATTTAGTTTCCTGCATGGCTATGGCACATTTTTGGGGGTTTATTTATTCATTTATTTAAATCTAGGATTACAACATACCTTTGAGCCAAGGCTCTTTTAAAAAGGTTCCACGTCTGTAGTACATACAATTGGCATCAAACTGGTTACATGGTTACAGTTTAGTTACACGGTACAAGATAACATATAGTAACTTAGGAAGACATTAGGTATTATAGGTGAGGCATGACATACAGACACTAGGAAGAAGACAGATGGGGGAAGGGCTGAGGAAGGGGATGGCATATGTGGGAGAGGGCAGAGTGAGGCAGCCGATGGGCTTTGTCAGGACAGACATGGGGTAAGTGCTTTGGAAGTGGCTGAGGACAGTTAAGTACATGTAGAGAAAAGAATAGACACAGGGGTGTTCAGGGGCAGTTTAGGGGCCACAGCTTGTTAGGTGGTGCACCCACAGCTGTTGGTACCTATAAGGGAGAGGTGGAGCTTAGTTTTGAAGACACCTAGTGTTGCTGCAGAGGAGATGTCCCCATAGAGACCCTCCTACCTCAGATATAGTAGCCAGTACCAAGGACAGATGATGAATATGCTCTTCCCATGACGGGCTAAAGATAATCACATTGTTTAGGAAAGCTGTGCTATATGCTGTATGATGGGTCAATAGTGTGTCCATCACCCTCTGGAAAGTTGCAGGGGCACCATGTATGCCAAATGGCATTATGGTGAAATGGAACAGCCCACATGAGTACTGAATGCTGTTTTCTCTTTGTCTATAGGATCCAATGGAATTTGTCAGTACCCTTTGGTTAAGTCTAGGGTACTGATGTACTTGGCACTTCCTAGATGGTCAAGGATGTCGTCGATGCGTGGCATCGGGTAACTGTCAAATTATTACACAGATTTCAGCCTTCTGAAATCCAGGCAAATATGGATGCCCCTTTCCTTTTTCCCAACCACCACCATAGGGAAACACCATTCGCTATGAGATGGCTCAATAATCCCCATCTCCTGCATTTTCCTCACTTCCTGAAGTACTACTTTCTCACCCTTTCAGGGAGTCTATAAGGTTTTTGCCTAAGGGGTTGTTTTTCTGTCACCCTGATATGGTGACTAGCATCCTTTATTCTTCCGGGTGTACCTGTAAAGGTTTCTTTAAACATGAACAGGACCTACTCTAAATTAGCTTTCTGAATTTCTGTTAACTCAGTTTATGTGTAAATCATTTACCTTCCCTATGCCCTCTAGTTACTGGTATGCCAGGTCTAGTTCATTGTTGGATTCAGGAAGTACATAGCTGCATAAAGGGGTTGGTCTCTCTACCCAAGCTTTCAACAGGTTAGCATGGTAAATGCATCTTTTGTTCTTTTTATCAGGCAATTCTAAATCATATGTTACAGGACCAGTTCTTTGTATGACTGTGTTAGGGCCTTGCCACTTCATAAGAAGTTTATGCACAGCAGATGGTAGTAACAGCAACACTTTGTCCCTTGGGTTAAATTCCTTATGCCCAATCCCTCTGTCATAGTATTCTTTCTGTTTCACATGTTGTTGCGCATTGGTGTTATGAGCTTTCTGTACTTAAGAAATTAAATGCTGGGGCAATTTTTGCCAGTATTCTAGGGGAAGTGTCTCTTTTGTCTGCCTAGTGTCTTCCCACTCTTCTTTAGTTACATCTAGAGGCCCCCTTGGATTATGTCCATATAATAGCTTGAATGGTGAAAAGCCTGTGGAAGCTTGAGGAACTTCCCTATTTACTAACATTATGTAGGGGTGGTCAGTGTCCCAGTTGTTCCCTTCATCAGCAACAAATTTCTTCAGCATCTGTTTCATAGTCTGATTAAAATGCTCTACCAGCCCATCTGTTTGGGGCTGGAAGGGGGTTGTAAACAATGCTTCAATGCCTAAAGCCTGGTATAGACGTTTTAACAGAGCTGAACAGAAATTAGGTCCCCTAGCCGTTAAAATCTCTCTTGATATCCCCATCCGACTGAAGATTTTTATTAGTTCATCAGCTATCCTATGGGCTGTGATAGTTCATAGAGGGATGGCTTCGGGTATTTTGTAACATAATCTACCACTACCAAAATAACCCTGTTTCCTTTGGAACTTTTGGGCAAAGGATCAACAATGTCCATTGCTATCCGTTCAAAAGGAGTTGTCACTAAAGGTAATAGTAGTAGGGGAACCTTGTCCTTACGGTAAATTTTTGTTACTTTCTGACACTCTTCACAGCTTTTATAATAGGCTGTGACTTGTTTGTGGATGCCAGGCCTATAAAACCTATACAGAAGACGACTCAGTGTGTGGTCCCTTCCCAAATGTCCAGCCATTGGAAAATAATGTGCTATACCCAACAGCTGATTTCTAAATGGCTGGGGCACCATTAACTATTCTACCATTTCCCCCATTTGGGAATTTGTACATACCCTGTGTAACAAACCATTAACAATCTTATAGACATGATTTTGAGACCCATCTGCTATTTCCACCTGTGAAAAGAATGTGGCTTGAGTACTATCATTCTTTTGTGCTTCTTTAAATGCTGTACAATTAAAATAATGAATCTTGTCAGGTTTAACAGAGACACTATGATCATGAACAACAGTATTTTTATGTTCAAGAGTCCAAAGTTCCTTTTCTTTTCTTTTCTGGCTCTTGGGTTTTCTGTCTTTTACAACACTTTCATAAAAGTCTCCATCAAAAGGAAATGTCTGTCCCAATGTCTCTTCCCTCTTTGCCTGTGTTCTGGTGGTAACAGCCCTAATGTTAGTGGCTAGCAATGTCTCAAAACTTCGAATAGTCATGTCCGATCGCAATTGGAGTGGGAAAATGGGGCACTACACCCACTTTTATTTTCTGGGTGTACCTGACCACCTGCACTACTGTCTTTGTTAATGGGTATCCATGCATGTCCCCATGGATACATGTGACTCCAGTAGTTGATCCTTTTGGGTCAAGTTGGGTCTGTATCAATGAGGCATGCACTAGTGTTTGCCTGCTTCCAGAGTCTATAAGACCTGATACTACTTTCTTCCCAACCAGTACTGGCACAATATAATGTCCCCAATTGGCGAGAGCCATGTGTACATCCTCTGTTTTCTTCTAGGGCAAAATCTGGCTATGTGCCCTCTACCTCTGCATTCATGGCACACAATGTCTGGATTATACCCCTTCCCAGCTTTAGGGTTACGTGTAGTCCTAGGGGTGCTATTACTTTGAGTATTAGGGGTAAGATTATTAGAAAACTGTCTTACCATGGGTTGATGTGTCGAGGAGCTTCCCAAAGTTCTGTGTTTGTGAGGTCTCGCTGTTATATAGTCCTCTGCCAGTCTTATTGCTACATCTGCTGATTCTGAGCTATGCTCCTTTATCCATAATTGGACATCTTGTGAAAATATCCTTATAAATTGCTCCAGGATAAAAGTTTCCAGGATTTGTGTCACTGTCTGAGTGTTCAGTTGCAGTCATTTGATACTTAAGTCCTTCAATTGGGTGTATGCATCTTGGAGGGTGTTTGTATTATGAAATTTGTGAGATCAAAAGCATTGTCTATAGGTTTTGGTACTGATGTCGTACCTCTTCAGGATACCTTGCTTAACATGATCATAGTCATTTACTTGATTAATGTCTACATGACTATAAACAAGCTGGGTCTTTCCGGTTAAGTGGGAGGTTAACCGAATCACCCATTGGTCTCTAGGCCATGCACAAGCAGTTGCCATCCTCTCAAATGTCATTAGATATGCCTCAATATCATCAGAATCAGACAGTTTTACTAGCTTGATGTCCTTCTGTCCACTCCCAGGTGAAGGATAACGCATGGGGTATCTGCCCAGTGTGCTTGATTCCCTTTCTGATCTCTCTCTCTCTCTCTCTCTCCCTCTCTCTCTCCATCTCCACCTGCCAAATACACAACCAGCGGAGCAAGTCATGGGGGTCTTCAGGTGGACCTTCCACCTCTGGCTCAGCTGCATGGGCCCCTTCCACCAACTTCTTATCCTCCACTGGTAGGTCTTCTACTGCTGCCCCTCTTCTTGACACCTTCCTATGTACCGCAGGGTCCACACCCATCAATAAGGGTAGTTGTAGTTTCTGGACAATGGACCTTGTAGCAATGCCAGTCCAAGCTGCCACATCTTCATGTTGCATAAGAAGTCCACCTGAATCTGAGCACAGATTCAACAATAGGCCACTGCAACCCACTGTCACATCCCACTTCTGCAACCATCTGTCGTAGGCTGTGGGAAAAGGATGGACCAATGAGGCAGATAGGCAGCAAAATAAAGCACTTATTTTTACAAATAGAAAGTGAACTGATAAGCAGCAAAATAAAAGAGAAGCAAAATGCATAAAAAGCAAAAGAAAAACAGCTAGTAATAGCTAGCTATGCGGGATGTTAACAGCTTCACATCCTCCTGCTGACTGACTACCTGTTCAAGGTGAACAACTTATATACCTCTCAGAGGTCATGTGGCTAGCTAACTCCACCCCTGTACATTTCTTTAAACATTATTCTTTAAATACAGAGTACATATTTTATTTACATCACACAAATGCATTGTAATCTAAATAGAAACTTGTTTGCAGTCTTTAAAGTGAATTACACTCTTTCTGAATTTTTAAAAGAGTCTCTAGGCATCAGGAAGCGCCACCCCCTTCTAGTTGTAGTATAAGAATAGCAAAGAAGTGGCCGGCCGGCTCTTAGGGGAATGCTGCAGTTGAAGGTTGTTGACTTTTAAAGCCCTTCATGACCAGGGTCCAGCCTATCTGAAAGATCTGCTGGTGCCTTACTGGCCTGACCGATCACTCCGTTCGGCCGACATGGGGTTGTTAGAGATCCCAAGAGTGAGTTTAAAATCTTCTGGCAGCAGAGCATTTAGACATGCTGCACCCACTCTTTGGAACTCTCTACCATGTCGGTTACGGCAGTGCACCTCCGTGGAACTTTTTAAAAAGGATTTGAAAACTTACTTGTGGAGTATGGCTTTTTTAGACAATTAAGTTATTTATTAATGCTTGGATTTTATTATCAAATATTTCATCTTGTTGTATGCTGATTTTATGTATATGTGTTGTTTTATGTAGTGTTTGAATTGTTTTAAAGTTGTTCAGCACCTTGATATACTGAAAGGTGCTATACAAATAAAATTATTATTATTTATTATTATTATTATTATTAAGGTGGTGTGCATCAGGAGCTAGAGACACCAACAGCATTTGGAAATCATTTGTTTTTCAAAGTCCTCAGAAAACCCCAACAACACTCTGTTTCAAGCTGGGAGGGTAAGTACAACTTATTTCTTTAAAGGGGAAAAACAAAATGTTTGTTTCTTGTTTACTCCAAGGAGCATAACAGCTCCAGGCATACCATTTGAAGAAGGTCAGAACGTAAAACACAAGGGGGCTGCCCTGATGTCCTCAACCTCTGTTAAAAATTAGGGCTTTTGAAAGCAGGCAGTGATTCTGGGATGTACTGGAGACAACAGCTAGAATGATAAAGACAAAGACAGACAATAACACAATAAACATACAAACAAAGTGGGTGGTCAGTCCAACAAACAAACATATAACAATACAATTACACAAAGGCAAAGATGCAGCAGTACATCCAGGACTACTATCCTTCTAAAAAAAAACCAAAGAGAGGGGGGTCAACTTCACTCTATCACATGACCCATCTGGCACATTGATCTGTGGCAGTCATTATTGCTTTCTTTAGTCTCCCCCACATGACCTCCACCTCCTCAACCTCAATTTCCATTACTGGCTACTTATGTTGGTCTTCATTTTTTGGAAGTCAGCATTTCTGAAATCTAGCACCTTTATCTTTCAGTTGCTGGTGTCCTGTGTTATGTTTACCATAAAGCTTACCATGCGATGGTCGCTGTTGCCTATATGGCATCCCACTTCAATGTCCTTAATCCTTTCTGAATTTGTGAGGACAAGACTGAGAATAGCACCTCCCCTTGTTGGGGTTTTAACAAGCCGGCACGGTCATGCACCTTGTAGTGACAATAAGACATCCCTACTTCTTGTTGTTGCTGCCGTTAGTGTGCTCCAGTAAATATCTGGTAGGTTGAAGTCTCCCACCAGTATTACTTCTCCTTTATCAAACATTTTGTGGATTTCCTCTATTAGGTCTTTGTCGCCTTATCTCCTTGATTTGGGGCATGTACACAAAGTTGATTCTGAAGGGTTTTCCATTGCCCATATCTACTGTTAGCTACAGTGACTCAAAGTCCCTAGATTGCCCTTTTACTTCTGTGGCTTTTATTTCCTCTGTAATGTAAATGGCTATGCCTCCCCCTCTTTTTTGGCCTGCCTCTCTTTCCTGAACTGATTGTAACTGGGAATGGCTGTATCCCATCCGTGGTTTTCCGTGAACCACATTTCTGTTACAGCCACCCAGTGCAACCTTTCTGTTTCCAAGATGGCTGTGAGTTTGGGAAGTTTGTTGCTTAGGCTCCTAGTATTTGCAGCCATTGCCTTCCAGGAATGTACATCCTCTTTAGCGCGAGTCTGTACCCTCTTCCTGGACTGCTCCAGTTTGCTCTTTCTGGCCAAGAACTTATGGAGGTTACTGGTTTGGGTGGATGTTCACTCTGCTTTGTTTTCTGAGGATTTATGTGTGCATTTGGCATTTTGAGGAGTGATGACCAGCCCACTGACACCAGGGGTGTGAGCTGTGTCATACTCCCCTTTATTTAGTTTAAACTACCTGTATAGACATCACATTTTTTGTCCGGGTGCTCACACATCTTCTTTGTTTAGGTGCAATTTGTCATATTTTAAAAAAGCTCTTTCCCAAAAATTATGCCAGTTCCCTATGTAGTGGTATCCCTTGTCTTGGCACCAATCATGCAGCCATGAGTTGAATTTGCCTACTTCAATCTCTTTGACTTGCTTGGTGCTTTTTCCTTTTCCCCACACTGGCAGCACTTCTGAGAAGGCCAATTTGGATGGAAGGGAAGAATGTCTATTGGCCAGGTCATCAAAGTGTTTCTTGGCCTCCTGAACTGTGTGATTTGCCAAGTAATTGGTACCAAGGTGTATTGTTATATGTGTAACAGCCCCTGATTCCTGTACAATTACTTTTATGCGGTTAGTGTCCTTCCTTGCAGAGGCTCCTTGTAGACACTTTGCCACGATGTCACTTTTAACATATTGTGTTAGGTAGTGTTCCACTCCTCAGATCATGGAATTCCCGATTATGAGAATTTTGCTTTTGTTTATATTTGTGTCATTTTTATTTTGAGTTTTAGTATTTTTGCTGTTATTGCATTTGGTTTTGGTATTGTTGTTGGTTATATTTTAAGTATTAGTATTTTGTTTTTATCATATTTTGCATTGGTTTTAATTGGCGTGTTAGCCTTTTTTGGTGGTTTGAAATCTTTACCTTGTATTACTTTGTCTGTCGGTAGCAGTGGAGCAAACCAGTTTTTGGTTGAGATGGCCAGGAAATGCTCCTGGTTTTTGGCTTCCTTCCTTGGCTTCAAATGATGCCTCTTTTTCCTTACCAGTTGCCATTCTCTGGGCCCTGGCTGACATGCTAGTACTGGTGGTGGAGGGGTTGAGGAGGTGTGCTATAGAGTTACCTCTATTGGAGGTCGTATATTACAGTCCAGACATCCTGTAGTTTGGTTGTAAGATCTGCTATGGAGCAGCATGCATGGTAGGGTCCTGGTTGCTATTTGTAGATTCTATTGTACAGTGCACTGCAGTTTTTTCAACTAATAAGGTCTATTTCTTTTGGTTTGCTTTAGTTGTGAGGTAGTGCTAATTCCTGTTTCTTGGCAGGAAGTGTCAAAAAAGAAAACAGAACAGTGAGGTGTTTTTTTTTTGTTTTTTGTACCTTACTACCTCCTATTAGGTGTTGTGGGTGGTGCTACATACCTATAAAGCAAGAGCACTCAGGAGGTGGGATTAGGGGGAGGGTGGGTTGGGCATAGTGACTGTTCCCTGTATGCCGTAGAAAACAATCAGGTAGCTGTTGAACAGACAATGTCTAGCTTGTACTCCTGCAAGATAAGAAGGAATCTGGTTACAAGCTCAGTTGTTCTGCCCTTTGGCTCAGACCAGCTCTGTGAAGTACAAGCTGCTTGCAGTAAAAACTCCTGTCGTAGATCCATGCGTACCAGTTCCCTGCTGCTGTGAGGGAGAGGGGACCTATCCACTGGCTGCAGGATAATACCCACCCTTCTTAAATGCTGGAGTGCCCAGGGAACTGCTGCAGCAGAAGCCACCAACAAGATGGAATCTGGATGTGGCTATGCTGCTGTGAGTTCTGCTTGTAGCACTTCAGTCGGCAGACCTGTAGGCAAGAGCTTGGGAGAATTTAAATCTCCTGCTTGCACTTCCCTGAGGTGAAGATGAGTGAAGCTAAGCAGACAGTAAGGTTAGGACTGCACTTGGAGCATGCCTCTTAGGGTTACACTTTGTGCCTGAGCTGTTCTGCTGGAGAGAACTGAATGGTAGGAATTTTGTTTTCTAAAGTGTTTTTTTTTTTTTTGCCATCTAGTTAGTTCAGATATGAAGTGGGCAGTGACATGCAGAACCTATATTGGAAGAAGCCCCGGGGTGGATGGGATTAGGGGGTAGAATGGTTTTGCAGAACCTTTGTTTCTCCTTCCTACTGAAAAAACAATCTGCTTGTTAAGGTCTACCACTTAGTTGCACAACTAGAGACTGGAGGTCAGTCAATGAAGCTCAGCAGATAGTAAGGCTAGGGACTACACTGCACTTGGAGTATGCCTCCTAGGGTTGCCCTTTGTATCTGAGCTGTTGTTTCTGGTGGTTTCTGGCTGAGAGCTTTCTATTAGCTGACCGTTATTTCAGTAGTGAGTACAACAGACAGTAAGGCTAAGGGCTAGACCACTCTTGGCATATGCCTCCTAGGGGTGCTTTTGTGTCTGAGCTGTTACTTCCAGCTGAGAGCTTTCTATTAGTTGATCACTGTTTCAGTAGTGTCACAGCAGGGCAAATGCTGATTTACATACAGCAGCCAGGAATTCTGGGTAAGTGTTCCAACTGCTCCTTATGCTGATGGAGCAGCTGCTGGCTGGGCCTGAGCAGAGTGATTGAGGAGAGAAGTTGTCTCAGTGGAGATAGGAGCCCAGACTGTGCACTCCAAGGGGGATTCAGCAAGGTAGAACTGCTGTCAAGGAATCCCTGCTTCAGCAACTGCCTTCCCTCTATGATTGGTCTCTCTCTCCCAGTCAGTGAAGATCAGTGAAGCTCAGCAGACAGAAAGGCTAGGGGCTGGACTGCACTTGGTGTATGCCTCCAAGGATCATGAGGGGGGTTCCACAGGGATCAATGCTGGGGCTACTGTTGTTCAATATATTCGTGTCATCATTAAATTGCAGAAGTCATGTATGGATGAGTAAGTTTGCAGATGATGTTAAAATAGGGTCACTGATCAACTCCCAGGAAGATGCTAAAAAATTCCAACATGAAATAGACACGATAGCAGGGTGGGCCAAAGACAAGGAACTCTACTTTAATGTGTATAAATGTATGATCATGCATTTTGGAACAAAGAATATCAGGGAAAAATATAAACTTAATGTTGTGGAATTGAAAGTAACAGAGGAGCAGCAAGATCTAGGGGTATATGTTAACAGCAAACTGAAATTTGACACACAGTGCAGAGAGGTAATGGATAAGGGGAATAGGATGAAAGGTTGTATAGCCAAAGATATAAGGAGTAGAGAAGCAGAGGTGTTGATGCCACTGTATGGAGCCCAGGTGAGACCACGCAGGGAGTATTGCATGCAGTTTTGGGCCCCAAGTTGCAACATTTATAATAACAAACTTGAGTCATTACAGAAGAGGGTAACAAAGATGGTAAAGGAAGTGAGGGACAAGGAATACAATGAAAGATTGCAGAAACTGGGAACGTACTCTCTCCAATATAGAAGGTTGAGGGGGGCGTGTGTCTGGTCCATAGAGCCTATTAGAATGAAGACCTATGGAAGTGTTTGGGACTGGTTAAAAAAGAAATGACTAGGGACATAAGAGGTCATGATTGGATGCTGATTGGGAAAAATTATAAAAGAAACTCAAGGGGAAGCTGGTTCAATCAAAGGGTTGTGGCAGAGTGAAACTGTCTACCAGAGGAAGTGGTATTGAGTCCAAATATAGATCAGTTCAAAAATCAACTTGATATAAATATGAAAGCTAGAGGAAGACTGGGATTTGCCAACTACAGAGACAAGTCAAAATGACTAACCGCTGCTGACTTGGAAATACCCATGATGATATCTATGATGTTGTTTTGCAGTAATACTGCAAGGTACTGCACTGCATCCTGGATCTGGCCACTGTACCTCAAACTGTTGTCTGCTGTGCTTTGCTAAAGTGCACTAAAACAACCCATACAAAAATAATTATATAAAATGTTTTCATGCTGCACACATAAAACTACCCATGTGGCATGCGTGCAGCAAGCAAGAGTAGAAAGCATGCTTTTTACATTAAATTGGGAAAGACTGCATGCATGTGACATGTGAGTAAAAAGCAAGTGGTCACTGATAACAGCACACATAAAAGTTAGCTGACTTGCTCAGGATAACACCATATACAAGTGGGGTGTCATGGGTGGTGAGATTCAAACCCAGGTCTTCAGGTCTCCAAGTCTTCTGGTTTGTAGTTCAATGCCTTTAACCACCAAGCTATACTGCCTGCACACATATGACTCACTTGTACTTCAGAACAAATCTGGATACATCTGCATGCACGTGGCATTCTTATAGTCACTGTTATACTCTTTAGTTTTCTTGTGCCCCCCTCATTTCAGCTGCACAGCTGAACTGTAGCACACTACCAATGGAAACACATGTGGTTCTTCCCACCTCCAGTACACCCACTTATGCACAAAACTACTTAATTACCTCTGTCTGGCCTGTACCCCTACTACTTTCTCTCCATAGTTTTGAATGTTTCCACGCAAACAGACTTTAAGGGGCACACATAAAATTATGAATAACTTGACAACCAACACATATGGCTAGTCCCCCCACACCCACACACACTGTAGTAGGTGTGGCCATGCTGCTACAGACATCCCACCAAGTATAGATATAAGTCAAGAGTCTCCTACCTGAGTACTAGGGAGCCAGAGGCAGGAGTCTTTAAGAGATTATGTCAATGGGTCAGAGTGCTAGGGTGTACCCCCTTGAAATGAATGGAGTTATATTTTATCAGTATTTTATACAGTTTTATGGTGAGTTAGAGACTAATGAAGGCCACTGTTCTACTAACAAGACTCTTGTCAGTCGAGTGGTGGCCTTCATTAATCTCCAACTCTCCATCAATAATGTATAAAATAGTAATAAAAAAATACCCCGGTTCATTTCAATGGTGCAGGCTCCTGCAGTCTCCCTTGCACTGTCATAATGTGCCTGAATGTAGTGATGTGGCAGTCAGTTTCACTGGAGCGGGGGCCAAAACCTGACTATAGTGGGACTTCAATAGTCCGTGCATACCATACTGCTCAACTGTCCCTGAATGCAAGGGACAGCCCTCATTTTACCCCTGAAAACTGCTCTGCTCCTCATCCATCCCTCTTGGAAAACATGCTTCTCACACAGAGGATGTCCAGTAAATTTAGACTTTATGGCAGGGGCGCCATTCCAGATTTCAGCAGGGGGGAGTCAACAACCAGTGGAGACCAGATGCTAGTTAGCCTCTAGGTGGCAAGCTCTAGAATGTCTGGAACATCTACAAAAGGCTAAACTTATTTGTTGTGACTGAAAAGTTATATGCAAATCAGGAAAATTCAAATGTATAAGATTCATGTATCTATACCCTGGAGCAGTGCTTTAGATTTGGGCTTAAACCCACTCAGTTACTAATCAATTTTTTCTTGGCTGAAGTTCTGACCCCTCCCCCCCAAAAAAAAACTTTGCCCTGATTTCTCTCTCTGACTCCATTCCATTCAATATTCATCCCATATGTGTCATGAAGCCACCCAAAGGCACAGAAACATGAAAAATATATCAATATATCAGTCCTTCCTCAATTCCCCTGTAAAAAAATATATATATTTACTCTCACTTACCTGACCATCTGGCCTGAATCTGCAGCCTGGCCCAGTGTGCCACCAACCCAGTTTTCAGTCAACTCCTTTTCCTCCATCCTTCTGCCAGAAGCTAGATGATAGAACGGACCTTCTCAGGTCCCCAATGTGGTCTGCGACCAAGTCATCTCACCAACCAAACCCACCCAACCTGTGTTGCTTGTTTCTTGCTTGGCTGTTGCCATGGCTGCTCCCACATTGCACTGATCAAGGCCTATGAAGGCCACCCACACCACTGTCACTGCTGCTGCAAAGCCTAGCTTGCTACCATGGGGGGCCTGTGCTGTTTTTTTGCAAGGTGACCCTAGTACAGTAAGTAGGTAGCCTAGTCTCAAGTTAGCTTCTAACTCACCCTCTCCCCCTTTAGTCACCAGAGGAGATGAAGACTCACTAAGAGTAGACCAATAAAAATATATTGCCATAACACTGCTATTGAGAGTTCAGTACTCATCGACTCCTCCAACCTGTAGTGTGCAGCCTGTCTACTCTGTGATGGGAAAGACAGTGTTGCACTCGCATGTCTAATGTGCTCTTGCTTAGCTGCAGCTCCTTCACATTACATGTGATGGTGCCACCACTAATAGGTGGAGGGAGTGGACAACACAAAGGGAGATACTTATTGTGTAAAAGATTAAATCCAAATTTAATGCCATTACTGCCACACCATAAGAATAACCTAGGCACAAATGTGGGGAAGGGGCAACTGCCCCCCTCTACCCTACCTAAATAGCACCCCTGTTTTATGATAGTAATTCATTCTCAGGTACTAATATCAGTACAAGTAAATACAATGGTTTCCACTGTGTTCTGAGGTACTGTATTTCAATGTTTCAGGATGTGTCCTAATCATCGTGAGGGTTAGTGTCCCTCACTGTCCCTCATTTTGAGTGTCCATGTACCTCATTTCAGTGACAAAATGTGAGGTATGGTGCATGCTTCCAAGACCCTACTCAGCACAAAGAATGCTTGCCCATAGTGTATATGCTCCATACAGAATGACAAACAGAAAGTATGTGAGCTGAAACAGTCATGGAGAAACACATTTATAACATTAAATATCCATAAGGGAATTTTCATGGCCCAAAACAAAAAGGTCAGGCTTTACAACACAGAGGACCCTCTTTGCACTACTGGAATGGGGGATGTTGGCTAACTATATCCTAGGCATTTAATGCAGTAAGCAAACAATACTTTACAAATTGATGGCAATTTAATGACAAAAATCAAAGCCATTAAACAACTTGCAAAATGATCAGAATTAATGAGTTTACATAATTTTAATGGGAAATCAATGAAAAATGTATTTTAATGGCTCTAATTCCTAGTATGAGAAGTAGAAACGGATGTGTTTTTTTAAATAAGATTTGCACCAGCTTAGTTGCAGGACACATGGCAGGCATGCAAAATTCTGATATTATTTTTAAATGATGTTCACACCACCTTAACTGCTGCACTTATGTCAAGCGTGCAACACGCAAACATGGTGTGATTTTTAGAAGATGTTCACAACCTAGCACAGCAAAGGATGTCTGATAGCAATAACCTACATACCTGATAGTTTGGATATACAGCAAATGCCTGAATTGTATTACCAGCTGGCACAATTAGACAAGCATGCTTTAACATCTGATGTAGAGCAGTCACATCACGCTGTAACAACATCCCAGCCCACAGTACCAGTCCACATCTAAAAACCTTGCCTGAGATTCAAACAGTTTGTATTTAACAGCCTAAGCAAACAGTAGCAAAATCATGACCTCGTAAGGGGCACTTTGCTTCAGCTAAAAGCAGGGCAACTACAGCAGCAGATTCAGATGAAGAAGATGTATGGTGAGCTGTGAGAGAGCTATTGTTTCTGCCATGGAAATCAGTGCATGTGGAGCATCACAGTACTAGTGTATGATGATAACATACCACTTGAGGAAGTGGAGGACACAGTGCTACTGCAGCCCATACCAGATCCTTAACCTGCACCATCACAACCTTCACAGAACACACTGCCCCATCAGCTCATACTACCTGCTCCAGTTGTGTAACAACCACGTAGGCAGATCAGCATTTTGCCAGACATGCAAATACAGCCATTAAGCAGTGACAGAGAAAGAGATCCACAGTAAATGATTGATATTGCAACAAACCAGAATACTTTGCTGATATTATTTTTCATGTCCATGTTCCATTTAAAATGAATCTTTAGTGGACAAGCAATGCAGGTATGAGGGGGAGAAATGCTAGCCCTGGAACCTTATTAGTGTCATCTTTTTTTTTTTTCAAAAATAGTTTATTGGGTAATAGATGTGCATACATTAACAAGTACAAGTATCAGTTTCTTATTGTTTCATACAATCCGTTGTCAATACAAGCAGAAAGAGTGAGTCAAACAGAGATCCAGTTGCAGTAGGATATGTTTTAAAAAAGCAAAAACCTGGACATAATGACAATAAAGACAGGTAAATGGCTTATCCTTTATAATTATATGGGGAAACTCCCAGACTCCACTGCAACCAATAGAGGATGCCAGATCTCAAAAATGTATCAACTTTACCCTGGGCACTCATCTGTGCTCTTTCCAGAGCCATGCGTGATTTGAAATTTATTACCCATCTGGCAATTGACGGGGGAGGTGACATCCATCCCTGAGCTATTGTCCTCCTAGCATTGACAAGTGCCAGTGACCATAATAGATTGTAAGATTTCCGATTTGGATGGATTGGGTCTGCTCCTTAAAACAATTTGAGGGGAGACTTGGAAGGGGTGTACCCCAGCACTTGGCTCATAATGTCATGCATAGAATGCCAAAAAGAGGTTACCCTCGGGCACATCAGAGCCAAGTGGATAAAATCAGCCTCCTGAACTCCACATTTTTGGCAAAGTTCAGACTTTGAGTTGTCTAAGGCTTGAAGCCTCATTGGAATAATGCATGCTCTATGTAGAAAGTTTAATTGGATCTGGCACAATCTAATACTATGGGAGCAGTTCAGATAATGGGTGCAGGCCAGTCTTCATGTATGATGGTCTATTGGAAGAAGCAAGTCTGCACTCCACATATCCCTGCCAGTTCCCTGCTGGGTCTGTTGGTGCTCATGGATTGTATGGTAGTAAACTGAAAGGGGGCTTTTGCCCAGGTTGGGGCCTGTGAATTTCCTCCTCCAGAGGGGATGGTTTTGACCATCCATGGGCTACTGATAAGGTGTCACCACACTTTTGGCAGACCCGTAAATACAGAAAGAAGTCCCCTGGGTGTATTCCCTATTCCTGGCAGATCATTGGGAAACTCTTCAGCAGACCTCCTTCATATAACTGACTTACAGATATAAGCCCCTTCTTCCTCCACCCCCAGAGGCATTGAATTATTTCAGGTCTGTAATTGCCCCTACAGTGCATTACTGCTAACAAACTAGAGTGTGGAGACATGTTACAGTTATACCCAATATACTGACAGGCTCAAAATCCAAATCTGTATAGAGGCATCTGTGAAGGTGTTGAGTGCTTTCTCGTTGCCAAGAGTTCCCAAAGCTCCGGCTAAGGTATCATTTCTGAAGTTACCATGGAGAATATCTTCTTCCAAACTCAACCAGGTGCATTCCAAAGCAGCAGGACTAGTGGGAAGAAAGGCTAACTGAGCAACCCAATAGTAAGTTCTAAAATTCGGTAACCCCAATCCCCCTTCTTTTGGTGGGAGCTGTAAGGTTGATTTTCTGATTTTGTCCCTACCTCCTTGCTATAGGAACTTATGTATTATGGCATCTAGCAATTTAAAATGTGTTTGTGGAACTCTGATAGGGAGTGGTTGATACATATATAGCACCCTTGGCAAAATTGTCCTCTTAACCACCCCAATTCTGCCCAATAAGAAGAGAGGCAAAGTAGACTACCTATCGAAGTCTTCTTCTATTTTAGTGAGTAAAGCTCTATAGTTTAGGGCATGTAAGGAGCCAATGGAAGCCAATAACTACACTCCTAAATATTTTAATTGGGTAACGAGTTATAATCCTCTGAGATTGGCTATCAGCTGTGCCCTGTCCAACAAACCCACCGGAAGTAAATCACTTTTAGACCAATTGATCTTATGGCCTTAGATTTCTCTGAATATCTTCATCAAGCGGTGAATAGCTGGAAGGTCCTGGGCAGGGTTTTGCAAATAGAGGAGCTGGTCATCAGCATACATGGTGATTTTGTGTTCCTGTCCTCTCCCAACAATCCCCTAATTCCCACTTGCACTCTAAGGGCCGCTGCCAGCAGTTCCAAGGAGAAGACATATAGTAACAGAATGAGTGGGCATCCCTGATGGGTGTCATGCCCCAGAGTGAACAGCTTAGACAGGGACCCATTGACTGCCACCAGTGCCTGCAGGCCATTGTATAGTGTACGAACCCAAGTACAAAAGGCCGGTCCCAGCCCCATTCTTCCCAAAGTTTCAAATAGGTAACACCACTCAACATGGTCAAATGCTTTTTCAGTGTCCAGTGCCACCACCACTGCTCCATGTCTGCGTTTAGTCCACCCCATCGATATATAATGTTTAGCGTTCATCTGATGTTATCTTTCCCCATCCTACCCTGCACAAAGCCTGCTTGGTATTAACTTTGGCAGGTAAGAGTATAGTCGAAAGGCAAGGGCTTTGTCCAGTATTTAATAATCAGCAGTGAGGAGGGAGATGGGCCTATATGAGGCACATTTTGTAGGATCTTTGCCAGTTTTGGCAATATTGTGATTAGATTATTGCAGACTGCGTGGAGGGGGGCAGTTCTCCACTGCTCAGGCCTTCCACTATCATGTTGAATAGTGGGTCCAAAAGGGGACCACTATAAGTCTTAAGAAAGTCTATGGGGAGCCCGTCTGGGCCCGGCACCTTTCCATCTTTAAGGGCCTTAAGAGCAGCATGTATCTCCTATTTGGTAATGGGGGTATCCAATTCTTCCATTGTTTCAATGCTCAGCTTCTTAAGAGGTATGCTCGTGAAGAAGGAATTGTAGTCAACCTCTCCGGGTTGCATTCAGAAGTATATAGGGTAGCATAAAAAAACCCCAAAGGCCTTCCCTATTTGGCTGTACTTTGCACTAGTTCCCCTTGGCTGTTACAAATTTGCCTAACTGTTCTCTCTGCCTCCCTTCATTTTATTTGCTAAGCTAAGAGCATTCCCACACAGTCTCCATCAAAATACTCCCTCACATTAGCTAGTGGTATGGACCTTTCTAACTGGGTGCTAGATAGAGTGTCATATTTCCACTTCAATTTTTGGACAACATTGTATAGAGCCTTGGTAGGGTTTGTTTATGTGCCTTCTTGCAGGCCTCTATTTTGGCCTTCAGGTGTGATAGTTCTTTCCCCTCATTTCCCCTCTGATGTGAGGCAAAGGATATGGTCTTGCCTCTGACAAAGGCCCTCAAAGCTTCCCACCTAGTCCTGTGTGAGGACTCCCCCTCATCGTTATGTGATAAAAATTCCCAGATGCACCCATTCATAAAATATATGTATCCCTGGTTCCTAAGAAGGAGCAGGTCAAGTCTTCACTGCTTTGGTGCCCTGGGTTCCCCTGATCCACTTAAGCCAATGAGATGAGGGGCATGATCCGATATTAATATTGGAAGGTAGGTCACCTCTCTCACCTCCAGCAACAGGGATCTGGACACCAGGAGTCTATCAATTCTGGTGTACGAGTGGTATGCATGAGAAAATAAACTGTAGTCCCTCCAAGATGGATTAATATGCTGCCATGCATCAACCAGGTTCAAATCAGCCGGCATCCCCTCTAAGGCTTTAGCATTGTGGGATGGGGGACCGAGAGTTTGCTAGAGCGGTCCAGAACTGTGTCCAGGACACAGTTAAAGTCCCCCCAAAATCCAATGACCTTCCCAACTCAACATATCCAGAGCTAACACCTGGTAAAAGCCCTGGTTTTTCACATTTGGAGAATATTACTGATGCGATCGAAAAAGTTCCCCTTCCTGGTATATTCACTCTGGCTAAGGCGTATCTGCCCACTGGGTCCACTATTCTCCCCAATATATCAATCTGTAATCCCCGTGGAAACCAAATTAATGCCCCCCATGCTTTCAAGGAGAAAGTAGCTGACACCCAAGTGCCCCCCATGAAACTGGCAGTTTTTTGGGCCTCAACAATAGCAAAGTGAGTCTCCTGCAGGAGTACTATTTGCCCTTTCAGTTTTCAGATCTCTGCCATAACCTTCCTGCATTCTAAAATAGATTTAAGACCATTTATATTCCAGGTTACACATTTACGTTCATTCCCCATGCTTGTCTATGTTGAAAACATCACTAAAGACAGCAGTAGTATAAAAATGCACATCTAGAACTAGTTTTCCCCGATTATTTATTAATAACCAACCCAAATAATTCACCTCCCTCCCCCCAAAAAACACCCCATGTGAAACAAAATATGAAAATCCCCAACTCTCTACTATGTGTTGTGGAGAATAGCCAACCTGCACCAGGGGTCAGCTCAGTGTGAGCACCATAGTCAGTATTTAAAGGTACCTCTGGTCTGATCCCCTGAACAAGCCACTCAGTGTTACCAACATAGTCCGATACCCCCTCCCCTTCCCCCTCCTCCCCTTTCAACACTCCCCTTATAAAACCACCCCAACAAGCCAAGCCCACTGCTGGTCAACCCTTCTTATGCAAAGTCCAACGTGGACAAATGGACACCACCGCGGACCTTCCAAGGCCCACCCGTATCCCCACTGCAAACACCAGTCAGAAAATTGTGTGAAATTTCACCATTAATTAACATCTAGATGGTGGGACACCAAAGAAAATAAGAACAATTACTAAGAGCTGCAACAAACAATAGAAATATGTATAAGAACCAGAACTTTAAAGTTATAGATAATAAGCCTGAGAGGCAGTATTAGTCCTTTAGACAGTCTTAAAGCACAAAGAGATTGTCACTGTGTAACAATGAACAGACTAATCAAACTGAAAATCAGAGTGTGCCTTTCAAAGTGTAGCAGTTACATCCATAGAGTGGTGCATGATCTAGCTCAAGTCCCGACTGTCCCGCTGTTACCCGTGCCCCTAGGCATGGTTGGGCATATTAAAAAATTAGTCTGGCTTTACATACCAGCCAGGCCCTCCGAATAACAGAAGTTCCCAGCAACTGTCGGGCAGAGCTGAAACAACACTGCCAGGACAAAGAGGCCCTGATGATTTGGAAACTCATTGGGCCTCCCACTGTGTTGAGGACATAAGAGTCCCAGAGAGAGGGAAAAAAGTAGATAACGTTCTTATCTGTACTGCATAGTGCTCAAGCTGGATTTGTGAGATCACCACCTCTCCTGGCCTCCTTCTCAGATACCCATTTTTCTGCTGCCTTTGGACAAACAAAGATCTGTGGTGCCTGGTCTGGTCTATCTATGGTCACGCAAGGGGGTACATGAAAGAGAAAGACCAGCCCATCTTGTGTAGCCTGCTTTTGATCTGATTAAACTTCTGGCACTGGGTCTGTAAGTCTCTGCTGTAATCCTGATAGAAGAAGACCTTTGCATTGCTAAATGATATAGGGCCAAATTTCTTTGCTTTTGTAAAATCGATTCCTTATCTGTGAATCTTAAGTACTTAATCAGGCAGTGGCGTGGTTTCTTCCCAGATTTAGGTGGTGAGCCCACACGATGCACCCTCTCTATCGCAAAGTTCTCGCAAGCCTTTGGGAGGTCCAAGTGTTTTATTAGCCAGAGGTGTAATTCTTTGTTTGGGTTGTGACCCTCCATGCCCTCAGGGATTCCTATAATGTGCAGATTTGACCTACGGGAGCAGTTTTCTTGGTCATTCACTTTCATCAGTAACTCTGCCAGGGAGGATTTGAGATCACTTCTTTCGGCTGTTACTGCAGACAGTGAATCCTCCAGTTCACTCACTCAGTGCTCCAGTTCTGCAATTTGTGTAGAATGTGTGGCTGCTGTTTCTGAAAGACCAGTTACAACCCCCTGTAAGTGCTTAAGTTGGGCCATAATAGTAACAAAGCCAGCATTCATTTCATTCTACATCTGGAGCAGGCTTGATGGCATACCGGCTAGAAAGTTGGTAAGCTCCTCCAAAGACATTTTATGCCGCTCCCTCATGTCTGGTTTAGAGGCCTGCTGTCTCCCCCCAGCTTCTGCCACAGCACTTGTTTTAACCAATTGCTGTGCCTCAAAGGACAGTTTCCCTTGCTTGCTTGCTTTTATACTAAGTAGATGCCATCACTCCGAAGGTAGCTACGTAAGCAAAGTTCTGGAAAAAATGTCACCTTTTTTGCAGCTTTTTAGATGATTTTAGAGTTGGTGTCCCAGGGAGCTCACTAGTGCATGTCTGCCATGCTTGCCAGTTAGCCACACACCCCCATTAGTGCCATCTTAACATATGTGGAGCACCACCTTGACATGTCACTACTTGTCAAAATATGGGACAAAATAAATGAAAAGTTACAGATGGTATGAAAGTGAAATTCGCCCTTTTATATGACACTGTACAGTACACATAAGGTAAAGTAGAAATGCTGATTTATTAGGCTGCACCCAAGCAAGATAATGTGCTGTATCTAAACAACAGCAAAATGTTCACAAAGAATAACAGTAGTACAACATTGTTTCTACTCTCTCCCCAGTGAATTGTAATGTCTTTGAAGCTCCTGAGATATCAGAAAGTGTAAAATCTAGTGAGCACAGTAATAAGGATGTACTTATTCTACCACTGGTTGCACATTAAAATCCATGGTGGAAATTAACACAGTAGGACTTATTAAAACAATGTCACTTTAAATAATATTGCATATACAGTACAAAATAAGTGTATGTGCCCAGCTACTAAGTCAGCAATAATCTATGACAGGGTGTTAAAGAATGCATGATATATGTTCCAGAAATGCATCTTAAACCCTGTAAAGTATACCTAGAAGTCAATTATTGCACATATATTTTTTTGCAATTAAATAAACTTTATTAAGTATATACAGAAAATACAAAATCCAACAGTCACACAATGCAAAGTCCATAAGAAATGCAAAACACCCCAATCCATCCCCCCCACCATAAAAAGGAGATACAGTGAACTGTTACAGGCTAAATATGAAGCATGTACATGAATAATCCCTCCAGTCTAACCCCTCACAACAACCATCTCAAAAATTTACTGTATCCTCCTCACCCCCCCAATAACTTGAACAATTTTCTGAATATATGCAGGAAAGATGGAGAATAAATGGCCACTTATTGAAATAACTAAAATTCAAAATCCAGGTAGTTTCTACAATATTTAAAGGAAGCTAGAGTGATTGGTAATCCAGCCACGACACTTCACCTCCCTACAAGAAATTGCATAATGGGCTCCCACACAATACAAAACTTTGATAAGCTTTGATTTTGCACTGTGATGGCCCATTCAGAATTCAGTGCTGAAAACATATCTTGCAGTCATTCCTGCCTTGTTGGGAAGGAATCACTAGTCCATTGTCTTAATAAAAGAAGTTTGGCCACCGCTGATATAAGACCCATATAGGCACTATGCTGCAATGACCCAAGAGATGAATAGTTACCTATGATACATGTTTCTAATAAAAAATAATTAGTGTGACCAAAAAAGGGGAAAAGGGTTTGTTTAATGGTTTGTCAAAAAGAGGTCACACCTGGACAAGTCCATACCATACCATATGGAACATGGAACCTTCCTCCTTAACACATTTATGACATGTAGCAGTAGCCTGTCTGCTCATACAGTACAATCTAAGTGGCATGTAGTATAGATTATGAAGTACATTAAACTGTATAAGACGTAATCTATCTTGTTCAATATTATATATTTATATATATGTCTAATCATATCAACTTCCTCTTAACAGTGTAGTAGGACAGACTGACAACCATCTGCCATTAATAGATAATAGAGGAACACGAATTCCAGATATGGGTTCCCAACTTCTTATATAATTTGAATATTGGCCTGTTCTGAGATACTAAAGAAGCCAGTGAGGAAAACAGGTTGGATGCCCCAGCAGACCATGGGGGTGTCCCCAGAACAGAATAAAGACAATGTTTAATCTGTGCATAACCAAAAACCAGAAAAGGAGGGAGGTGAAAAATGTCTCTGAACTGTAATAAAGTTAAGAATCTGCCCCTTCTGACAAAATCCATCAGAGATGACACTTTTAAAACCCTCCAAATAGCTGACTGGGCCACTTTATTACCAATCATAACATTTGGGTTGTTGAAGATTGACTTTCCGGAGTCTTTCTGACTAGTTTGAAAAAGTGACACAATTGCTGATGTGTTCTTATAGGCCAACCGATTAGTGACTGTTTCAGCTAGGCAGGGAGTTTACTATAAGGAAAGCAGAGAAATGAGGGTAAAGCAATATTTATTTATTTATTTGAGTTTTGGTGACTGGGTAAGACCACTGAGACCATTACAGTCCCTTTTTCAGGATCGACCCGGGGTCATACATGGTACAGTACAGCAGTGCATTTGTACAGGGAGCCAGTACATTACAATATCAAATTTGACATACATTGTACGGTGGATACAATTTGACATACATTGCACAGTGGATTCAGTACAGTAGAGCTAGTTATGTACACCATATTTACATATATATAAAAATCTATATACATTACAATTTTTAACTATACATGTGCAATAGAATGTCATACTTTGAGCACATTAAATGGGGAGAGTATGGCTGATGAAAGGATGGTGGGGAGGAAGGGGAGAGGTGGTATAGGTCAGAGGTCAGATGAGAGGGGAGGTTAGGAGATTCAGCGGATGACAGGATTTAATGCTTAAATTCTCAATATTCCACTACACCTGGGATGAGGACCCCCCCACCAGGGTTCCCCAACCACTGGAAGTATTTACTGCCATGAAAGGCAAAGTAGTTTAGGAGTAGCTGTGGCACCTGTAGACCCCCTATCTCTCTGGATCTACATATTTTTTCCAATGCTCTCCTATTGCATTTCCCTAACCACAAAAAAGCCAACCACATTGTGTTAATTCACTGAAACCATTTCCTTCGGAGAGGAAGATTTAACATTGAGAGTGGATACATGAAGCATGGGAATATAACCATTGTCAGAAGGTTAACTCTTCCCCATAGGGTGAGAGGTAAATTCTGTCACAGGGAAAGGTCTTGTTTTACCTGCATCACTATGGGATCTAGATTTAAAACTATTAGGGATTTAAGGTCTGGAGTAAAATCTATCCCCAAAAAAGAGAATGAGTGGGAAGCCCACTTGAGACCAGGCTCCTCGATAGCTGCCCTCAAACAAGAGCTTCATAGTGCTATAACTGTAGTCTTATGATGATACAATTTATAGCCAGCCAGCACACTGTAGCCCGTTATTATATCCAATACATTACGAAGAGATGTGTCCCAGTTTGAAAGATGTAGTAACACATTGTCCACAAACATGGATAATTTACATTCATAAGGCCCCAGTTTAATACCTCTTACTGCAGAAGAACTATTGATCTTCCTGGTCAGAGGCTCTATATATAAATTAAAGGCCATGGGTGAAAGGGGACACCCCTGGTGTGTCCCCCAAGTCAAGGAAAAGAGCATGGATAATACCCCATTACTCATATTTTTTGCAAATGGAGAGAGAGATACAATATTTTAATCCACTGGATAAATTCTGGATAAATTCCAATGGTATGCCAGCAGGGCAATATATCAAATAAAAAGTTCCACGTCACCCTGTCGAAAGCCTTCTCCATGTGTAGGGAGACGAGCAGTCCCATCAGTGCTCCCCTCCTCGGACACAGAGAGAAGGCGGAATATCTTGCAAAAATGGTCACTGGAATGTCTTCCTGCCATGAAATCCACTTGATTGGGACCTATTAAATCCACCCACGCCTGTTTAAGTCTAAATGCCAAAATACTTGCTAAGAGTTTAATATCAATATTTGAAAGGGAGATGGGTCTGTAGTTATCAGGGAGAGTAATGTTCCTTCCTGATTTTGATAATGCCAATATACAAGCTTCAAAAAGAGCAGTTTCTTGAATATTGTGGTGAAACAGGTAATTAAAATGATCACTCAAAAAGGGGGCTAACTCCAACTTAAAGAATTTGTTGAAGAAAGGGGAAAAGTCACCTGGACCAGGAGCTTTGTCAGTAGGGAGATGATCAATAGCCCCTATAACCTCTTGTTTTGATATCTGGCCTTTTAAAGCCTGTTGCTGAGAGTCTGATAGCTGTGGCAGATCTACTCCTTGCATGAAATTATCTAAGAGTTCCGAATACCTGTCTACCGAAGGAGGAGCAGTGTACAAGGACTGGTAAATGTTTTTATAAATATCTATAATTCTAGAGGGCTCTGAGGTTGTCAATCCCGAATCAGGGTCTACTAATGCAGTAACCCAGAGTGTAGCTTTCTACTGTTTCAGCCTACTGGCAAGGAGCTTCCCTGCCTTCTCCCCCTGTCCAATATAAGTTGCCTTCATCTGGGATGTGAAATATGTGACTGAATCCAAGAGATATGCAGAATATTTGGCTCTCAAAGAATGACTTTCTGACAATAGATGGTCTGCTGATCTGCTAGACAGTTGAAACTCCAAATCCCTGATTTGAGACAGCCATTCTTCAACCTGCATGTTTAACTTCCTTTTTCTCACCGAGGCGAGTCTAATAAATTCCCCCCACCATAATGCCTTTGGTGAACCACAAAGAACATCAGTAGCTGTTATTGAATGACAGTTTTCTTGCCATGAAGTCTAAATAGATGTTTTCATGTGTTACAAAATATACCCATCTGTTAACAGTTGTGTATTAAGAGACAAAGTACCAGCTCCAGAACGTGGCAATAAAGACGGGATAATCCAAATGGGTGAATGATCTGATAGTACCCTGGGATGTATACCCACCCCATCCATCACCTTCATACTAAAATCACAAAGGAGAAAGTAGTCAATGTGTGAATAAACATGATGGGTGGAGAATTCTAAGTGTAGTCTCTTTTGTCTTTGTGAAACACCCTTCTGGGGTCAACCAGGCCTAAATCAGACAAGAATTCCCATAACCCCATTGCGCAGGAGAAAGTCCTGTCCTGCTATAAAAAAAAAAAAACATCCAAATGGTTTGAGAAACTGAGATTCCAGTCCATTCCCAGGAGGCACTGAATATCCCATAAGGAAACTAATATGGTAGCCAACAGTGGGACGAAGGAAGGGGAATCCACATTTGGGCCGTATACTGAACCAAGAATTACTTCAACGTTAGCTCGTCTTCCATGTACAGTAATATAATGGCCATCTTTGTCATGCCACTCCTTTATCACTGTAAACGGGACTGATTCATGCATCATAATCACCCCTCTTCCACGCCTGGCACTGAATCCCACACCAAATACTTGACCCACCCATAGTTTCTTTAAGTTACTTAACTGATCCAGTGGGATATGAGTTTCCTGAAACATTACCATATGTGGATGATACTGGTTTAAATGCCTAAGAAGACAAAATTTTTTTGAGTTATCTCTTTTCCCTTTAACATTTCATATGTTCCAACTAACTATTTTGACAGTAAAACAGAGTTTGCCCTGAAGCAGCCTTCCTGCATAACCAAATATTAAGCCTCCCCTTCCCACCACCCCCCTCCTTTACACAAATCCAACACCCTTATCATCCCCTATCTCTAAACCAAACTACAAACCCCTACTCTCATTAATTTTTCCTATTCAACTTACTACCCCAGCCAAACACCCACTACTGGCTGTCTGGTCCATGATGGAGAGAAGCTGCCTCCACCAAGATTTAATATATCTTAATGTCTAAGCTACTTTCCCACTGCTCTTCTCCTACTATTACTCTCCTAACCTCAACAGAGACAACAATATTATTGACTAATTCTAATATTGTCATCTCCTCCTAAATATTAGGAATCATTTCCCTGTGTCAACTTATCAATTTCCAGGTCATCCTAACACATGTACTAGATAGCAATCCCTCTACACAACACCAACAAACCATTTAGATATGATACATTAAGGGATATCCAATCTCCTTTAACTGCTCTGGCGTTGATTTCAAATAACAAAATAAATATTAGCAGGGCAGTTAAAGATTCTGAAAGTAATACAGCTAATCACCAGCCTAAAGGGGCCAATGCAAAATTCTATTGATGAACCCTTCTACAACGAATTCACCCAATCAGGGTAAAAATACTGTTTAAGTAGGAACTCATAAGAAAAGAAAAGCCAAAAGGAACCTGGTTTTACTGCCCCTCTTAAAACTCTTGTTTAAACAAAAACAAGGCATGTCCATTGCATCCCCAGAAATCCTCTCTAGGGATAAAGGTAAACAGAAGTAAGTAAAAATAAATAAAAGACCCCTTGATATCCTCCTCAGAATAAACCAATTTTACAGAAGGATGAGAATACATCCTGGGCAGGATTCACAAAAGAGATGCGAACATGCATGATTCACAGATGCCAGGGATGCACACTGCATCCCAGATGCACTGCACCACCAAGGATGCGCTGGAAACTGAAAATAATGATATGCAGCACATCTGGAGGGGGTGTGTAGCTGCATACATGGTGCATTACCATTCTCAAAGAAAAATATATGCGCAAACACCTCGCTTACACAGCGCATCAACCCATGTGTGCATTAAGGAGATAAGTATAAAAGAAGTAGACTTAAGTGCAAGACCCCAGCAGGCAGCAGGCAGCTGGCAGAATAGCAGCAGCAGCTGCAGTATTACCAGCAGCAGCACCAGAGAGGCCACTTAAATGTATGGTACACCATTCCTGATGGTGGGCATGTTAATGGGGATGAGGAGATGGGCAAACCAACAATGTGGTGATGGAAGACACCGTAGGCAGCCTGCCTGTGGCGGTATCTTGCCAGACTAACATTTGAACAACTGATAGAGAGAGAAACAGTTGGTTGATACTGCCTGAACAGGACAATTCTGAGGCAGCTCGGTGAGCTGTGCCATGATGAAATGGAGGCACCCACCAGAAGGGGTCATGCCATAGCTCTGGAGACCAAGGTGACAACAGCATTGTGCCTGTTCACCTCGGGCACCTTCCAGAGGGCAGCTGGAGACACCACTGGCATATCCCAGTCGTTCATGTCCCAGATCCTCATGCAGTTCCTCACCATAGTGCTCCCGCATGCTTTGGAATTCATTCAATTCCCAAGTACACAGGCAGAGCGAGCAGAAGAAATGCAGCAATTCCACGGGGTGGCATGCATGCCAGGCATGATAGGGGCCATTGACTGCACCCATATGGCAATCTGTGCACCACCTCATGAGGCAATGCTCTACATGAACTGCATGGGGTTCTACTCCATCAACTGCTGCAATGCCACAGGGTGCATCAGCAATGTCTGACCCACACATCCTGGGAGTACACATGATGCCTTCATATGGCACCAGTCAGCCCTGTGCCATCATTTTGAGACTAGAGATATTCCCAGCGGCCACCTAGTGGATGAGTGGGGCATGATAACATGCCCAATAACAGCACATTGTTGTGCAACAGGTGTCGGGAGGTAGTGCATAGGTGTGGGGGCAATGACAGGGACTGTGCAAGGGCACATGCCCATGTGGGGCAGTGGAGGTGGGTACACTGATGGGATGGCACACAAAAAGGGGGACAGTGTAGCAGCAGTACGCAATATTGTAGGTGAGGTGATGTGGAACAGCAGGCATGAGTGGCAGGGCATAATACACCACACGCCCCCTGGCATGAGCAACTGCAGGGCAATGGTATGTACCAATGGTGGACTGGACAGCTGCGGTCAGCCCTGGATGCAGGCATGGACAGGTGCAGGGCAGAAGAGGACAGCCAGGACAATGCAGTTGGTGCTGATAGCACGTATGCACTGTCCCACCGTGGTGGCATAGGGCTACACTGGAAGGTGGATCACAGGTACAGAGGTGGACAATCAATAGGTGCATCAGAGTGCTGAGATGAGTTGGCAGGTCTGCGGTTCACAATTCACATGCATGCGTGGTACTAACAGACTGATTTGTCCCCCCACAGATGATGTAGCATATCCCCTCTGACCTTGGTTCCTCGCCCCTTACCACCATCCAGGCACTGAGACAGAGGGGTTTAACAAAGAGGCACACATCACCACATGTACCATCATCGAGCAGGTCTTCAGCATGCAGAAGATGCCCTTCAGTTGCTTGGACAGGTCTGGTGGTGCCCTATAATATAGCCCAGAGAAGGTCTGTGACATATTTCTGGCCTGTTGTATGCTGCACAAAATGGGCATTGAATGTGGAATAGCTGTCCAGGCTGAAGAGGGTGACAGTTCTGGGGAGGAGGAGGAGGATGCAGAGCAGGGGCCCCATGGAGGAGGTGGGCAGCCACCCCTGGGACACAGGGACCCATGCCTGGTTGCCAGGTCCCAGTGACACAGGGACACCATAGTGAAGGAGCACTTTGGTGAAATAAGGTGAGTATCACAGGTGGGCAACATATATGGCAGCCCCCCCACACTCACCCACACGCACATGCACCCACACATACACCACAGGTGTGTGTGGTGGGAATGACACACACATGCGTTGATGGGTACCACACAGCGGGTGGAGTGCGCACTCATGAGGGGTGCCAGCAATGCACAGACCTGCTCACAGCAGGCCAGACATGGATTTAGAAACATAGAAGTTGACGGCAGATAAGGACTGCAAGGCCCATCCAGTCTGCCCATTTCTTTTTCTACCTTATAAATGTGCCATTTTGCCTTTGCTCTGTCAGTGGCCTATCTATTCATACTCATCTGTATTGCTCCCTTATGTCTATCCCATGCCTGTTTGAAGCACTGCAATGTATTCATAGCCACCACTTCCTGAGGTAGGCCGTTCCATGCATCCACCACCCTTTCTGTGAACAAGAATTTCCTCACATTCCCCCTTAATCGGCCTCCCTCAAATCTCATGCTGTGTCCTCTTGTCCTGCTATTTTTCTTATATTTAAACATGTTAGACTCTTTCGTCTTGTTAATACTCTTAAGGTGTTAGAATGTTTCGATCATATCACCTCTCTTCCTCCTTTGCTCAAGGGTATACATATTGAGCTCTGTTAATATGTCCTCATATGTCTTCTGATGCAGTCCCTGCACCATTTTGGTTGCCCTTCGCTGGACTGCCTCAATTTGGTTAATGTCCTTGTGAAGGTGTGGCCTCCAGTACTGCACACAGTACTCCAGATGGGGCCATTTGCTAGTTTATCCAGATCTCTTCTCATTCTGCCCACCCCATCTGGATCATCTATTCTCTTGCAGATCTTGGTGTCATCTGCAAACAGACAAGCCTTACCCTCTAGTCCATCTGTAATGTCACTAATGAAGATATTGAAGAGGACTGGCCCCAGGACTGATCCCTGAGGTACCCCACTTGTGACTTGCATCTCTTCTGACTGTATACCATTTACTACCACTCTCTGTTTTCTGCCCGTCAACCAGTTTGTCACCCAGTTGACCAACTTCTGACCCACTCCGAGCCTACCCAGCTTATTTATCAATCTTCTATGTGGAAGAGTGTCGAAAGCTTTGCTGAAGTCAAGGTAGATGATATCAACTGCTCCCCCTTGGTCCACCACTCTGGCTACCCAGTCAAAGAAATCTGAGATTAGTTTGACAGGACCTTCCTTTTGTAAACCCATGCTGTCTTGGATCCTGTGCCCTTATGGATTCCAAGTGTTGCACTCTCATTTCCTTAAGGAGTGCCTCCATAATCTTGCCCACTACTGAGATAAGACTGACTGGTCTGTAGTTTCCTGCCTCCTCCCTGCTACCACTCTTGTGGAGCGGGATCACATGAGCCCTTCTCCAGTCTTCTGGGACCTCTCCTGTGCTCAGAGACTCACTAAACAGTTCTGCTAATGGCTATGCTAGTTCCACCCTTAGCTCCTTAAGTACCCTGGGATGTATGCCATCAGGTCCTATTGTCTTGTCCACCCTGAGCTTAGCGAGCTCTTGTAGGGCCCTTTCTTTTGTGAAAGGAGTAGTGCTCACCTCCCTCCACCTTGTGTCCATGGTGATAAGCTGTGGGCCCTGCCCTACCTTCTCTTCAGTAAATACTGAGCAAAAGTATCTATTTAGGATAGATGCTTTTACAGGGTCCTCCTCCTCACATGCCCCCTTTTCTCCTTTGAGCTTAGCAATACCACCTCTGGACTTTCTCCTTTCACTAATGTATCTATAGAAAGTCTTGTCACCTTCTTTTACTGTTCGTGCTAGTGTTTCCTCAGTTTGGGACTTTGTCTGCCTCACTGCCTTCCCTGCTTCCCTTAGGGCAGTTTGGTATGCCTCCCTATCTTCATCCCGCTGTGTTCCTTTATATTTCCTGAAGGCCAGCCTTTTGGCTCTGACCTTTTCTGCTACTGTATTTGAGAACCAAAGTGGTTTCCTTCTTTTTTTGCACTTCCTTTTCTGTCTAACACAATGGGATGTTGCTTCAAGGATGTTGCTGCATCCTTAATGCTTGCCCACTTTGCCTGTACCCACTCACCTGTGTTTCTTTTTGCCAGGGCTAGCTTAACTCTGTTGGCCATCTTATCAAAGTCAGCTCCTCTGAATCCCATATTTTTGCCTTGGAATAGGATGATTAAGATGTAGTGGCCAAATTAAACCATACCATGTGATGGTCACTGGCCTTCAGGTGACCTTCTACCTGGAGATCTGTGATCCCTTCCCTGTTAGTCAGTATTAGATCTAGGATAGACCTGTCTCTTGTGGGTTGTTGTACCAGTTGTTTGAGGTCCTCCCCCTGCAGGGAATCCACCATGTGTTTAGTTCTGGCAGATGTTCCTGTTGGTATTGACCAGTCTGTATCTGGCATGTTGAAATCTCCCATTATCAGAACCTCCCCTTTAGCTGTCATGTTTTGTATATCTTCTCACAGTAATGTGTCTATGTCCTCCCCCTGGTCTGGAGGCCTGCAGACAACCCCAGTTCATATTGCTGTCCCATTTCCTGTTTCCAGGGTGACCCACAGTTCTTCTGGCTCCTTATGTGTATTCTGAATTTCTGTAGCTTTGATATTTTCATTGACATACAGGGCCACTCCACCCCCCCCTTTGCACATCTGTCTCTTCTGAACAATATATAGCCAAGTACTGAAGTCTCCCAAGTGTGGTTACTGGAAAACCATGTCTCACTAATTGCTATTATGTCCAGTTTAGCCTCTGACATTAGTGCCTGCAGGTCTGAGATCTTATTTCCCAGGCTGTGAGCATTTGTTTACATGATTTTCCATTGACCAGATTTTGGTGTGTTAGTTGTTGGGTGAGGTTTGACATTTCTCCTATGCGTCGTATGGGGAGACAGATCTTTTTTCTTACCTGGTGATGCAAATGAACTGCAAACATGCTGAATCCCTGTTTGACCACTAGGTGAGGGGGGGAAGGGTGTTTTTCCCATTCAACGTATGAGGTGCTGCACCCCTCTCCCCATTTGCTAGTTTAAATATTCTGCAAAGACGTCAAACTTCTGCCCCAATGCACTGACTCCCTCCTTAGTCAGATGCAGTCCAACAAATTTAAGAACTTTCACTCCTAGAACTGTTGCCAGTTCCCTACAAATCGGTGTCCTTTCCTGGCACCAGCCCTTGAGCCACATGTTTAGCTCCCCTATCTCCCCTTCTCTGGCCTTCCGTCCATCTGCACCCCTCTCCCAGACTGGCAGGATCTCAGAGAAGGGATGTTGGATGAAATGGATGATAGTTTGTCACCCAGCCTGGTCAGGTGTTCCTTGGTCTCCACAACTGACTGGCTGGTGAGATCATTAGTCTCTATGTGTACCAGGATGTCAATGTTTTCTCCTGCTTTGTGAACAATTTTAGCAATGCGGTCAGTGTTTTTCCACGCTGATGTACCTGGGAGACATCTGACCATTACCCCTGGCTGGAGATGGGTAACAACTCCCCAAATCATGGAGTCTCCTATGATCAGAAGTTTTTGGATTTCCTTTTTGCTTTTTTTGTTTTGGTTCCTGATTTGGGTGAGTTTTGTTGTGCTAGCTCCTGTGCTGCAGTGTCCTGTTCTGCAGTGTCCTCTGCTCCTTAGTTGATTTGGGAGATAGAGGCAGATACCTGTTTGTAGTGCTTATACGGTTTTTGGAGGTAATATGTTGGAGAGCACAGAGTGATGGGGCACCCAATTTGCCCCTTCTAACCACCTGCCAGCCTCCTGGACCAACTACCCTCTGTGGTCGAGGTTCTTCTGTTGGAAGTTGGGGAAATGGCGGGTGGTTCTTATAGTGTATTTCCTCTTGAATATGAAATTTGAGGCACGCAATCTCTGCCCATGCTACCCGGAGCTGAGCCCTAAGATCTCCAATGACCCAGCGTTTAGGACAGTGTCCTAAATCCTGTAGGACTGTCCTTCTGAAAAGTGTTCCATAGTACCTGCAGTTAATGATATCCATTCCAGATAAGCTGCTGGGTTTATAACCTGGTCAGAGTAATTAGAAGGAAAAAAATGCAAGTAATGGTTTGACTTTGTGTTTTGTTTTCATATAACTTGATATAACAAGTTAAATTACTAGTGCCCATGTAAATAAGTTCACCTTGTGGATGTCCCACTGATCTGCCCCTTCCTGCTTTGCCACAGGAAAATGTCACAACTGTGGTACCCTATAAAAGGATGTGCTCTTCCCCTGCCGAAAAAGAAGAACCACGGATGAAAAAACAAGGAGGTAAGAGCAGAAACAATCAGTCAACAACAAATGCAGTAACCCTGAAAGCTTATCCTAAAGTAGATAGAATTAGATAAAACTGTAAAACTTGTAAAGCACCACCTGTAATAATTTCAGAGAAGATATACTGTGTAAGAAATATTTTGCTACAGAGAGAAATAAAGCAGTAACAGAAGATACACCTTGTAAAAGACAATCTGAATCAGAAGATTACAGCAGTAATGTTATCACACACCTGTAGGCACACCTTGTAATAATGCAGAAGAAGGTATACCAGCAACAACAATTTGAATCAGAGAAAAATAAAGCAGTGAAATGTTAGCAACAAACAATAGAAATCCCTGTGAGTACAAAATAAAAATAACAACATACAGTAAATCTGCTTAGCTAAAAGATCACTTAATCCTTTTCCCTTGCTCTGGTAAGGTTCTCTGCTCTGTCCTTTTAAGCAATCTTAGAAGGAAAGAGCTCAGGTGAAGCTAGGTGCCTTGGCCAGCAAACCAAGTCTTCTACCGCCAAGAATCAACTAACCTGACCTTTTAACCCTTCTTTCTGCTGGAAATTACTGACAGTTTTCCAGTTCCACCCCCCAGATACACACCTAATCCTCTGGAAGAGCTGTGGGAGGAAAGCAATTAGCTCCTTCAATGTGAGAAGGAGACTGAAACACATCTGAAACAACAAACCTTTTCAACAAAAAAAAAGAATAAAATAAAACAGTGTCAAACAGTAATTTTGCTTAGTCCAATGATAAAAAAGTCACAAAAATGTAAGCACCACCTGTAATAATTTCAGACAAGATATACCCTGTAAGAAACACTTTGCTAGAGAGAAAAATAAAGCAGTAACAGAAGATATACCTTGCAAAAGACAATTTGAATCAGAAGATTACAGCAGTAATCTGTTAGTAATAATTCAGAAGAAGGTATACCAGCAACACCAATTTGAATCAGAGAAAAATAAAGCAATGAAATGTTAGCAACAAACAGTAGCAATCCCTGTGAGTACAAAATAAAAATAACAACATACAGTAAATCTGCTTAGCCAAAATAAGTCTTAATATTTTTCCCTTGCTCTGGTAAGGTTCTCTGCTCTGTCCTTTCAAGCAATCTTAGAAGGAAAGAGCTCAGGTGAAGCTACATGCCTTGGCCAGCCAGCAAACCAAGTCTTCTTAGGGGATACGGTCTCAGTGTTGGGCATGGCATGGATCAGTGTACATCTGCTGGCACACATGAACAGCAGACACAAGGCTACACTCATCATGCCCATGCCACACAGCACAAAACCAGTGGCCCGGGCCATGCACTGTGCACCACACAGGTGTCCCACACAGGTGTTGCACTAGGGCAGACATGTGCCACAGCATGCCAGTCTAGACACTGTCAGCCTGGTGTGTGGGCTGCAACAGGTGCAAGTTAGAGGGGCCATGGGATCAGTCAACCCAGACATCAGCGGGAGCCACCACGACCACCATGGACATGTGGTTGGCCATGCCCTGACCTTGTGGTTGCTGAGTCCTTGCCACTGTCCTCAGGGGGGTGTCCTCCACTCCTGGTGGGGTACTGAAGTGAGTCTGTGAGTGAGTGCTTGCAGGTGTATCACTCCCATGACCCAGGATGGATCTTGGGTTCTCAGGGTTGGCTAGGCATGGTGATAGAGTCAGCAGCAATGAGTTCACCTGATGCTGTGACCTGGGGGTGTGGAAGTCACTCCTGGGGGTGCAGCTGGTATCCCGGCATCCACCTGGGTAACCGTTAGCACTCACCACCTCGAGAGCAAGTGCTATCCGCTCCAGTATAGCGGTCATGCCCACTCGCAGTAGGTGAGACTCTGCAAGCATCTGTGCATGCCACACAGATGAAAATGCATTCTCCATAACCAGCTGTGCCTGAATGCCCCTCAGCTCCACTCTGAGGTATGCCTGCTCCTCCAGGATGTCCCACAGGAGGTGTGCATAACCCTCCACCTTGGTGGTGTATGCAACAGGGGGTGGCACCGATAAGCAGGTGGTGTTCTGGCCTGCTGTGCTGCATCCACTGTAGGCAGACACTACACAGTAGGCCACTGTATGGGTGGGGACTGGGAACGGACAACCACTGTGCAGCCAGGGATGCCCGCATCATGGTCCCCTGCTGTTTGCCATTCAACAGCAACCTGCTGAACAGTGTTGGCCATCCCTGGCCCCACAGCAGCACCAGACACATGGCCACCATCATCTTCCACCATGGGTCATTATGGTGGCCTTGTGGATGGGCATGGGGCCACAGGATTGCCAGCACTGTGTAGTGTCACCTGTGTGTGCACATATGCCACTGCTGGGCCAATGTTGTCTATGTCTTCCCAAATCTGTGTGGCATCAAAATCACTGTCGTCATACGCCCCCTCTGTACTGGATGCCAGCACTAGCAGGTCATCAACAATGTCAACCCTGTCCAAAGGATCCTCATCAGCAAGACCCAGTAGGCTGAACAGCCATATGCTACCATGGCCACCATCTGTGACACCAGCTGAGGAGGGGTTTGATGGCTCAAATCCATCCTCTGCTGCATCCCCTCAGCTGCATCTGGGGCTGCAGTGATGTTGGAAGTACTTGGCATGGGCTGTGTCACAGCCCCAGCTGTGGTGTGGTGTGATGGCCTGCCTCCTCCCCTGCTGGGTTGCCTGGGTGTCCCCTGGACCCTGCAGCACCTGTGAGTTGTGATGGAGCTGAAAGAGAGAATGGAAACATGGTTAGTGACATGTGTCAATGGTGTGTACAGACAGGTATGATAAGGGAACCTAGTACGTGTGCCAGTTGTGCACCTGACATGCCACACAGGTGAGTGCCACCCATTGTGTAACAGCCATGCACTAGCATAAGCAGACATGCATTGTGGCCAGTTCAGCCACTCAGGGACATGTGTAGGACAGCATACCACTGAGTGGTGCCCCCCACATGCCCAACATCTGTGGATCAACATCCCAAGCAAGCATCCCTCACGACCTCCATGGCAGTCCCCCCCAAAGGTGCTGCACAGGGGCAGCATATCATGTGTCTGCAGCACACTTTGGATGGACAGGGATGCACATCAACATGTGCAGTGTACGCCGACATGTGGCCATGTAATAGGCCATGGTGGAGCATGTCTAGGAAACAATGGCATGCACACACAGACCTGCACAGTTATTGGAACATGAAATGCTCACAGTGCTGTGGTGGACTGCCACCAATCTGGAAGCCACCACCTGAAGCAACCATAACCATGATCCAGCGAATGCTGGCTACCATCCTCTCCTCATTAAGGGTGAGGTGCACCACTGTCTGTGGCCCACCCCCTGTTGCCCCCAGAGAAACCCTGATGTTGGCCATCTTCTACTTGGCCCTCTGCTTCTTGTCATGAAAGTGCTTGCGGCTCTCCTGTGGAGTTTCTTTGTATATGCCATGGGTATTCATGTGCTGGGTAACCTCCTCCAAGGCCTCATCCTCGAGATGGCAGCTGTCACCCCTGCCACACAGAATGCCCTGCCTAGGGAAATAGGCCTCCAGCAGCACCCTGTCCTCATCAGATGTAAATTTATGATGTTTCCATTCTGTAGTGTCATCCTGTATGGACATTGTGGTTCCTGTGGGTGTAAATATGCAGGCATCAACACAGTTCAGGCAATTGTGGATGTGTGCCAGCAACGTGGCTGGAAGCTGCACAGCCACAGCCCCCTGATGCCCTCAAAACCTCACTGTCAGATGTTTCTGACAAGCTGCTTGTGGTAAAATGTAAACAGACCTATCTTCAAGGTTGTAATACCTGTCGGTCACCTGTGGAGAGGTGAGGTGCATTCTGGAGCATCTATGGCCAGTAGCATGCAAATGAGGTTATGAGCAACTGTAATAAGATGCAAAGCAGGTGAGATACCACTGAATTTGGCACTGAGCTGATTTGGGAGCATTGTCTGTGAATTGTGTAATTGCATCCAGCTCATCTCTATCAGCAAAGAGCAACTGGTGCATTTGGTGCATCCCCCCTATGGCACATTTCTGCTCATGTGCAGCCGCACTGGGGGCATGTTCAGTGTTGGCAGTAGCGTGACTGCTGTCAGCAGCACTTGTCATTCAACATGCTCTATTGGATTTGTGCTGCATGATTCATGTTGTGCAAGTATGGTGCATCAGTGTGACATTGCATCAATGCGCCACTGCAGATCATGGCACATGCATGGTAGTATGCACTATTCATAGTGCATTGTGTGTGGCAAAGTGTGCCATTCACAATATGGCAGTTCCGCACCGGCCACTTATGCTCGACCTGGGTGTGACCCCTGACCCTGGTCTCTCACCCATACTGTGAGCACTGCGAATGCATGTTGATGTGCAATAGGTGGCAATCACACATTGCCATGTTGCAAACCTGTAATGCGTGGACCATTGCTTGACAGCCTATCGTGTACATGGCACGAGTAGGTCACAGCACTCCTGCAGCTTGCAGTGTGCACACCTGCCACTACAGCACTGCACAGAACAATGTCATGTGCCCAGTCAGCTGGACCCAGAGCCATGAACTGGGGGGAGATGGAGCTTACCTACCTTGTGGCACTTGTCATGCCACTGGAGGGATAGCTTTTCGGGACACAGGACCTCCAAGAGCCATGTTCTGCTGTGTGGGAAAGGGTGGCAGAGTATCTGGTGTGCAGAACAGGTATGTCACGCATGTGGATGCAGTGCAGGCACTGCTATGGTGACCTATAGTGGAGGGACACTGACCGGCTTCATAGCCTTCAAGACCAGGCATGCAGGGGTGCGGTGCCACACCGAGGTAAGTCACAACAAGTTACATCTACTCTAGCAGGCAGATGATCAGTTCTGGGGGGGGTACACACACACACACACACGCACACACACACATGTGGCATGTCCTGTTGGTGATGCCTGTGTAGTGCAGCCATGCACACCATGCTTCACCGTGTGCACCATGGTGCATGATGGGGGGTTGCATTGGCACTGTAGCAGGCGCACTGTGGTGCCGACAGTGGGACAGCACACATTCATCTGCACACTGACATGGTGGGCACAATCTGGGGTGGTGTCTGGTACTACCCGCTGCCCAGGGTGCTATTACACTGGGTCACTGAGGGGGTGGGTCCATCACTGCATGCTAGCACCAGTGATGTTGTTGCGGGTCACTGGTTGGGGTGGTGGTTTTTGTACATATCTACTGTCACCTCATGGTGCTTTTTGCTTGTGTTTCCATCACATGGCAGGCAGACAGGTGGAGGTCCATGATGCTGGTGGAAGTCAGGAATGCTAGAGCCAGTGGAGGAGACTGAGGGTCTGGCCATGTGGGTGTAAGTGAGTGTATTGCATGTGTTTCCTCTGTGTGTTCTTCGGGGTGGGCATGTCCACAATGGATCATTGCCTATCACATGTGCATGTCCGTGTGCTGTACATTGCACACACACATGGGGCATCGCCTTGGTGTCTTGTGCTAGGACTCAAGTGTATATGGCTGCTTTGTGTCCTTCTACCATTTTCTCATCCACTCAAGTCCATGTGCACACTGTGGTGCTCCATTGGTGGTCGGACAGGGCCTGCATGATTCTGCAGCCTGTTGGCATCTGCACATGCTGTGTGGGACATGGCTCCATGCCCCTCTGCATGTCTCTCTGCATGCACATGGGGGCCTTGTGCTGTCTCAGTACCATTGTACAGTTACTGTGTGGATCTGTGTGCCAGTCTGTTGCTGGTGTGCGGTGTGCATGGCAATCTTTCGGCTATTGCTGTGGGGGCTGCCTCCATCACACTCACATGGTGGTTGGGGGGCACAGTGTGGACCATGACACTGAGTTCCTGTTGTCTGTGTCCCCACTGGAGGTCCACGGAGAGTGCATCCTGATGTGTTGGGAGTAGGAGAGGGTGGATCTTTGGCAGACCAGAAGGAATTCAGCTGTGGAGGGTGATCAGGAGGATCATGGCACCACTCTACAGAAGGCAGGGGCAGTTACTTCAGGTAATTACCCTGCCCGTGAGGGTACTTTAGGCAGGAGCAGACCACATGGACACAGGGCTGCACCCCATCATGGACAGTAGGCCACTGGGCCCTTTGCACATAGCCCCTTTGTTCACTGTCCCCTACCCTCCATGACCATCCCTTTTCCTACCATTCTTCCCCTGTTCATCCTCCCCCCAACAAACCATCACTCTCAGGAGTTCCATGTTTATTGTTCCTTTGTTCAGTCCCACACCACCCTATCCCTATTATTGGCTATTTCTACTGTTGTACATATTGCTGCCCCATATCTTTTATCTGCATCAGTAATTATTTTGATATTGTTGTTGGTGTCTGTGGTCATTTATTTTACCTTGTGCTGGTGCCCTGTTGTGCTTGTTAGTTTCCACAGTACCTGTGTTCCCATTCACACATGTGCCCTTGTGGAACTGAGCATCCATGCTCCATGTCCATCTTTCATGTACACTACAGTGTGTGCCCTCCATGTTGCATCTGGCCTGTTTGGTGGCCTTCCCGTGTGCTGTCTTGCACGGTGCCCCTGTTCTGTGGGTGGTGCATGATGTTTTGTTATGCTTTGGTGGTCCCCTGTTGCTGTGATGCTCTTCTTGTGGTCCACAGTGCATGTGGGCATGTTCCTCCTGTGCAGGACATGGCCTTCAGCCTGTGTGCCATTGTGCCTGTCACCCTGTGTGTGCCTGTGTTGCAACTCCCATGTATACCCTGCTGTTTTCCTGTCCACTGGGACATGTGGTTCTGCCTCTGCCATGCTGAACAGGGCACCTCTGGTGCTAGGCCACCCTTTGTCAGTCACCCCTGTGCATGACAACTGTGCCTGTTGGTCTCCTGTGTGGGGTATGTATCTGTGGTGATGCCAGGTGTCTCCTTGTGTGCTCTGTGCACCTCATCTGCTTTGGCGGGCCACTCTCCAGCCCTTTGGCCCTGTACCCAGTCCTTGCTGGGCAGTTCACGAGCTACCTTTACATCACTGCAGTCTTCCCCTGTTGCTCCTGTGTACTTTGCTGACTTGCTTATGATTCATTGTTTTGTGGTCCAGGGTGCTTCCATGCATTCAGGTGGTGCCATGGTGCTTCAGTGGTATTCATAGAGGGGATGTGCATGGTGCACCTTGCGGTGCATCCTTCGGTGAATACCATTGGACTCATACCACCTTTAAATACCTTGGCCTCACCCTTGACTCCAAACTCTCCTATGCTGACCACATTAATAATGTGGCAAAAGTGGCTAACACCAGACTGGGCCTACTCTTCCGCCACAGGAAGCATCTAACCACCGAAGCAAAGTCTGTTGCCATCCAGAGCTCTATCATTAGTATTATAGACTATGGACTTATTATTTATGGCTCTGCCACCACCCCCTCACTCAAACGTGTTTCCACCTCCCTGAATAATGTCTGTTGACTTGCCACTGGAGCACACCGTTTAACCCACACCAGCAACCTCCAAAGTTGGATGGCTGCAACTCAACAACCGAATAAAGTATCAAACCTGCATCGAGGCAAAGTAAATACTGATGGGCACTTCTCCCCCAGGTGTCAGCTCCCTCCTCAAACCCAGAGTGAACAATTGTAACACCAGGAGTTCAAAACCCTTAATCCTACAAATCCCTTACTGTCGCACAACCCAAGGCCAAAGGTCCTTTCCCTTTAGTGCCCCTAGCTGGCTAAACAGTCTCACAACTGACATCTCTAACTCTCCTACACTGGGCACTTTCAAGAATAAGCTCCACCTTTCATTAGCAGGCTCAAACACCTGTGAATGCTTGGTTTAATGCACCTCTGTCCATTGCCTTTACTGTCTGCAGTGGACAACCTACATAGCACTTCATTCCAACCATACCCAACTTTTGCTCTTACCCCTGCTCTGTCATGACAAAAGCCCTTTGGCTGCCTGCATTTGTCCGCACCCCCACCCTTTCCCAGTGCCTCCTCACACTAACTTTTTCACTGCTTTGTTTATTACCTACATCTTCCATTGTGTCACCTACATCTTCCCTTTTGTGCTTACTGTAAAGTCCTTGTAATATCATGTTATGACGATTATGTTACCGTTTGTCTTATAATGTATGTAACCTGTATGCCTGTAACTAATGACATGGAATCTTTGTAAAAGAGCTTCGGCTCAAAGGTATTTGTAATCCTAGAATCAAATAAACAAATAAAATAAAATTGTTTGGGCACGGAGCATCTCATTTGCCTCAGTGCAACTCAGATGCACTCAGTGCAACTGCTTTGTGAAATCCTGCCACATATCTATAATCATGAACATTAATTATACCAATGCTCTAAATGCCTACAGTTATAACCTACTTTTTTTAATTATGATCTAACTATCCTGCTGTAATGACAAAAAAGAAAAAAGAAAGAACAACCCATTGGCTTGGATGCCTATAACTAGCATCTTAAGTTCTACCGTAGTTGTACCCCTGCAATGGAAAAGCTTTGTTAATATAATAGTAAAAGCAAAAACATAATGAGAGCAATAAACAGGTCTGTCAAAATATTGCCTCCCGGTTCAAAAAAGGTCCATAATATTTGAGCAGCCCAAACACCCAATGTTCAAGTACCAGACCGCAGTACAGCAGGATTATAGAAAATGTAGGATAACATACAGCCCCCTAATAAAGTAAAATTACAGTATCTCATATTTTTAGTCTTCCCCATCAAAATCAAAGTCAGGGCTAATACGTTTAGTAACGTCAAAGCTGTTGCAACAAACACCAACCATTATTCTAATGTGTAGGTCCTCACAGTAAATCTTTCCCATTATTTCACATACGCCTAAATTGTAACACTGCAATAAATACCAAAGTCTAACCAATAAAGGACATCATTTGAAATAAGAAGTGTAATGTCAAAGGTAACTGGACTATATGTCCAAATATGCATTTCTCCAATGCAGCAGAGGGGAGAGGAGTCTCCATATCAAAGTTTCTAGAATGTGCCCAATGGTGCAGCTCCACCAACGGTTTCAATGTCAGTCTACAAGTCTAGTACAAATAAATCGCCAAAATTGCAGTAAATGAGGATAAGTGTCCAACTAAGAAGTAGCAAACAAGAGAAGACCAAGGAGTGTCTTCCTGCCCCTTGCTAATTTCTACAATATGAAATATTTATTCACCTGCTCCCTGCTGCATTTACTGTACATCTTCACTTTATTTTAAGCATTCAGAGATTGTGTGCGCTGCTCATAAAAAACAAATAAATGCCTTAATGGAACATTGCCAGCCCATAGCAAAAAAGTCACCAATCTAAAGGTTATATACCAAGACTTTTTCTTAAACCATAGTACAGAGCTCACTTTCGAACAGATCTTCACCCACCTCCCCCAAAATGTCTGGGAGATGTTTCTCTACCTCAGCTGCTGCTTGTGGGGCAGAGTCGAATCGGTGAACTCCCGATGTAAAAGTGACCTCCAGTTGGGCAGCATAAAGCATGTAATGCTTTATTTTAGCAGCCCATAACTTCAGCTCTAGGGGTTTAAATGATGCACATTCTTGTCTAACTTTAAATGTAAAATCGGGGACCAGCCGAATCCATTTCCCATCCCATTCCAGTTTTTCTGTATTTCTTGACACTTTTAACAAATGGTCCCCATCCAAATAATTCAACACCTTAAAAATAATGGGATATAGTGATTTTTCTGAGGCAGGCTTGGGCCGGATAGATAGATGGGCCCTCTTGATAATGTAGGTGGGACTGTGTGGGAAAGGTCCTGCAATCCAGGTGCACAATTTTTGCAGAAAAGGTATAGGAGCTGGGCCCTATTCTCCTTCAGGGAGCCCAGAAGGACTAAATTGTTCCTCCTGGAGCATCCATCTAGATCATCTACTTTTCCTTTGAGTTTTTTGATTGCGCGTCACAGGGTCGTTATTTCTGACTCCATGTTGTTAATTTTATCTTCATTAGAAGAGATGCACACCTCCTAATCCGTTACGCGCTGGACCAGATCAGTAATTTTGGGCTTCCGTTCCTGGAATTTGGAGATTAGTACAAAAAAGAGTAGTTTTAATAGTTTGCAGCTCAGTATAAATATGCTCCTGAGTTATCGAAGGAGTCATTGTAGAAAAAAGATCCACCATAAAACTATTCCTGCGGGGCCATTTCCCATCTAGGCCCTTTACTGTCTCCTGCTCCCCATCTGAATCTTCAAGCTGCAAAAAGCTCACATCCTGGGGTTGCTCCGACATTTCATCCATCATAGAAGCTTCTCTGAAGAATAAAGTGAATGTAAGTAGTCATTTTTTTTAATAGTGTTTCAAAAGTCGAGGAAAGGAAGATATTATTTCTGAGGAGCTCTTCCTCTGGAGTGCAGCTCATTCCTCAGAAGACATCATGTGTCTCCAATTGTTGCACATATAAAATGGATTGCTATTCTGTAAAAAAACAGTTTTATTTAACAACATGTTCTTGGTGGTAAAAAAAGGTGTTTAAATGTGTGTTTGTGTTATTTTTAATGTAAAACTTCTAGTAAATTAAGAAAATAGACCATGTTTTGATATGTACATAGCAGATGGGGCTGTTTAAATAGCTGCACAAGTTAATTTTTGTATTTATTAGTAGATTGTTTCTTCTGCTGCAGGTTTGGTCCTGGTACTTTCTTCAGTATGAGGGAGCTTTTTATTTGAAGCTGCAGCTTTGAAATTTTGCTAGCAATGCCATAGTCTCCTAACTAAGGAGCGTATAAAGCAGCTCTAAGTCCCAACTGTGTGGTGAGCATAAGCTACTGAACTGAGTAGTGGAGGGAATAACTGCCATTTGAGTCCATTCACATATTCACTGGTGCTTTCATGTGGCCATTTCTGCTCTTGGTGCCTACTCATTGTCATGAACATCAGACCTCTTAACTTGTGGATGTTGCCATTGCTGATGTGGTGCATGGTCTAATTTCATTTCTAGTCTCTAGTCTTATTGTAGCTGTTGTTAGAATTTAGGCCACTATTAGCATTGTCTGGGAAAGACATAAATAGAAACATAGAATTTAATGGCAGATAAGGACCACTTGGTCCAGCCAGTCTATTCATTTTTTCCTGCGTACACTGTCACCTCAGACTTTACTTGAACTCTGGCTTCCTCTCCCACCTTGCTCTCCACTAAGATTCCTGTATGCTTATCTCATTCATTCTTGAATCCCATTGTTGTTTTCACCCCATCACCTATGCCAGAAGACCATTCAAGGCATCCACCACCTTTTCAGTGACAAAGTACTAGCTCACCTCTTTCCTAGATTTTCCTCCTTCCAACTTCATTACATATCTCCTTGATCTTGTGCATCTTTTCCTCTGAAAACTATTCCCCTCCTGTACGTTATTTAACCTTGTGAGGTATTTATAGGTTTCGGTCATAACCCCCCTCTCCTTCCTCTTTTCCAGTGTTTACATACATTACTGAGGTCCTTCATTTTCTCTTCTCAGCTACTGTTGCAAGCCCTGCACAATTTTAGTTGTCTTCCTCTGGACAGCCTCCACTCTGTCTATGTCCTTCCTGTGATATGGTCCCCAGAACAGGACACAGTACTCCAGATGGAGTCTCACCAGCAATCTATAGAGTGGCAACATTACCTCCCTCCTTCTGCTGGTGATAACCCTTACTATGCACCCCAATATCTCACTGGTCCTACCAGTTACCTTGTCACACTGACTCATCACTTAGAGGTCATCAGATATGATTACTCCCAGATCCCTCTCTTGCTTGGTGACCATCCATACCTCTTCTCCCATTTTATACTCTGCCTCTGAGTTTCTGTGCCCTAAGTGCATGATATTGCACTTTTTCACATTGAAACCTAGATGCAGTTTCCTTGACCACTCCTTGGGTTTTCTCAGGTCTCTGCACATTCTCTCAATACCCTCTGGAGGGTTCACTCTGTTGCAGATTTTTGTGTCATCTGCAAAGAGGCAGACTTGCCTTTACAGCTCATCTGGAATGTCACTTCTAAAGATGTGTAAGAGGTCTTGTCCCAGTTCTAAGCCCTGAGGCACCCCACTGGTGCATCTCCCTTCCCCGGATTGAGCTCAGTTTATCTCCACCCTCTGCTGCCTTTCCATTAACCATTTTCATACCAACATAAGACCCACCTCTAAGCTGCCCAATTTCCTTATGTGTTTCCTATGTGGAAAGGTATTGAAAACCTTACTGAAATCAAAGTAAACCACGTCCACATCCCCATCTCATTCTATTTCTCTGGTCACTTACTCAAAGTACTCTATCAGATTTGTCTGACATTACCTCTTCCACATGAATCTGTGTTGCCTCAGGTCTTGTAATCCACTGGATTCAAGATACTCCACAATCCATTCCTTCAGCTATGACTCCATTAACTTTCTCACCACCGATGTCAGGCTGACTGGACTATAGTTGCCAGCCTCCTCCCTTCTACTGTTTTTGTTAAGTGGGCTTAAACCTGCCTTTCCCCAGTGCTCCAGAACCACCTCTGTTTCAAGTGAGTTATTAAAAAAGACTGTCAGGGGTGCAGCCAGTACCTTCCTAAGTTTCCTCAATACCTTTGGGTGTACTCTGTCTTGTTCCATAGTTTTGTCCACTTTCTGATTTGTAAGTTCCTTCAGAACTCTATTCTCTGTAGAAGGACTTATGTCTACCTTCCTCCTTCCAGTGCTTCTGTTGCTTTTATGTGGCCCATTCCCCTTCCCCTCCTCTGGGAATACTGAGCTAAAATATTTGTTGGAAACATTCACTTTTTTCCTGATCCGCCTCTGTACAGTCTATGTCTGCCCTTCTTAACCACACAGTCCCTTCCCTAGTCTTCCTCTTTTCACTTATTTACCCAAAATAAATGGCATATCCCCGTTTACCCCATGGCTATTCTTTCTTCAGTTTGTACCTTTGTGCTGCTCAGCACTTTCTCTACCTCACTCTGCTCTCCTGATACACTTTCCTGTCCTCGTCCCTCTGTGTCTCATTACACATCATGAATGCTACCTGTTTAGCTTTTACTTTTTCCACCGCTTCTTTTGAGAATCAATGCAGTCTTATTTGCCTCTTGTTTTTGCTTACTTCCTTTGCACCAAAGTTTGCTGCCTTCATTTTGTCTTCCCTTAGATTAGCCCACTGTTCCCACACCATTCAGGTCATCCTCCCCTACTAGGTTATCTCTTATGCATTCACCCATTTTTATTTTAAATTTGTCTTCCTGAAGTCTATGGCTGAAGTCCAGGACCCTTGTCCTTGTGTGATTCACTTCCACCGCCGTCCTTACGTTGAACCACACTGTATGGTGATCACTGGTCCCCAGGTGGCCTCCACTCTTGACACCTACAATACTGTCCCTGGTAGACAGCAACTGATCTAGTATTACCCCATCATAAAAGGGCTATCTGACTAGTTGCCTGAGATATGCCCCCTGCAGGAAGTCCACGATTTTTCTTCTTCTAGCTGAAGCCACAGATGGGATGCTTCAATCTACATACAGTAGATTGAAGTCCCCCCAACAACAGCACTTCCCCTTTTTCTGTCATTGTGCCAATGTCTTACTCAAGTGCTTTACTTAATCCCCCCACCCCATGCTGGTGTTGTGAAGAGCATGCTAGTGTGAATAATGGCTCTGTTTCCTGTCTCCAGAGTGACCCACAGTACCTTCAGCCCCTCCATTTCCCCCTGGATTCCCTGTATCTGTGTTGCTTTTGTACCCTACCTTACATTCATGCTACCCCCTACTCCATTCCTTTGCACCCTACTTTTTCTGACCTGAATATGGCTGGGTATGGCTATGTCCAAGTCATGGTTTCTTGTGCACCATGACTCAGTAATAGCCATGATATACAGATCTGCCTCCACCATGATGGCTTCTAGGTCCAGAATGTTATTTCTTTGACTTCTTGTATCTGCATGCATGACCTTCAATATTTTGTTAATAGTCTGCTTGCTACCCCCATTGATTTACTTTTTGCCTTGCAGTTGAAGCTTTTGGTGCAGAGATCCCTACTCATAGACAGGCAGCACCTGAGTGAAAGTCACTCAGAGCACTACCTGCCTAAGTCCCCTAGCAAGCTATCTGAACTCTCCATGCACTGTCCCAGCTCCATCCCTATACAGGTCATTTGTCCCAAGGTGGACAATGATCTCCAGCTGCACCACCCATCTGATCCTTAGAATATTCTTTCCAGCCTTCTGAGTCAAGATGCCAGGTAGGAACCTCACTTCCCATTTTTCCTCCCTTCATGTTCCTAAATCTACATCCCTAATGATCTAGTCCCTCACCAGAAGCTGATTCTTCTTCTACTGGGGTCTTCTATATCCCACCTTGGTACCTCGCCTACAGAAGACCCTCACATCCTCCCTGGCCACTACCATAAGTGGTTCTTTTTGGTAGTCTTGTCCCACCAGAGTGGTGAAAGAGTTTCATAGTGACACCAAGTGAGAAATGTGTCCCTGACATACCAACTTGACCCTCCCAGAGCCCACCACAGTTCAACTTGCCCCCCTTCTTGGCATTCTCTAAGGCAATGGTGGTAGACTCGGTGGCCCCTGGATGGTGGAAGAGGTCCTCAGAATCCTAGACAAATCAGCCTGGAGTCTAGTAACCTCCTCCTTCAGCCCAGAGAGGTGCATACAGATGGTCAGCATTTCAGTCTCCAGAAGATCTCTCTCTGAAAATTGCCTTTCCAAAACCACTGCACTGCATCACTTCCAACATTCCCATTCCTACACTCAGAACCTTCCCTCCTTCTTGGCATCCTCTGAGGAAATGGTGGTAGACTCAGTGGCCCCTGAATGCAGAAACAGGTCCCCAGAACCCTAGCAAACTCAGCTCATAGTCTAGCAACCTTCTCCCTCAGCTCAGAAAGGCCATACAGATGGGACAGCACCTTAGTCTCCAGACAGTATCTCTAAAAATTGCCACTCTACAACCACTGAACTGCACCACTTCCCACATTCCCATTCCAACACTCAGAACCTGCCTTCCGCCTTGGCATCCTTTGGGGCAATGGTGGTAGACTCGGTGACCCCTGGGTGGTGGAATAGGTCCCCATAGTCCTAGCCAACCAACTCAGCCAGCAGTCTAGCAACCTCCTCCCTCAGCCCAGAGAGGTCTGCATAGGTGGGGCAGAACCTCAGTTTCCAATTGGTCTCTCTGAAAACTGCTGTTCCACAACCATTGCACTGTACCACTTCCAATATTCACATTTCTGCACTCAGAATGTTAAAATAGAAACATAGAAATTGACTGCAGATAAGGACCACTTGGCCCACCTAGTCTGCCCATTTTCCTTACCTGCAGTAATACCACAGACCCTACTCGACCTCTGGCATAGCTTTCTCTTCCAAAACTATTAAGGTTCCTTTTTCCCTATCCAATGCTTTATTTAATCCTGTTGCAGATTTTGCCTCCACCACCTCTGCTGGAAGACTGTTTGAAGCATCCACTGCTCTTTCTGTGAAGAAATACTTCTTCACATTTTCCCTGAGTCTTCCCTCTCCAGCTTCATGGCATACACCTTGTTGTTGACCATCCTTTTCTGAGAAAAAGCTCCCCTCCTGCACCTTATTTATACCTGTGAGGTATTTGAAAGTCTCTATTATATCCCCTCTTTCTCTTCTTTCTTCCAGGGTGTACATACTGAAGTCCTGTAGTCTCTCCTCATAGGGTCTCCAGTGCAGATCCTAAACCATTTTAGTTGCCCTCCTCCAGACTGCCTCTCAATCAATCAATCAATCAATCAAGTTTATTTTATACTGGAAAGAGTGTGAACAAACATGCCCCATTTTCACAGTCTTCCAGGTTACCGAGTATCACAACATATACAGCAAAAGAAAAATACAAGAGCAGAAATAACTATATTTACAACACATTTAAATAAAAATTAAGACTGTCAAAAGTATCAGTGAGGATGAGGGAGGTAGACAGTGGGAGGGGGATGTAAAGATGAGGCAGTAAACCTAGAGCTGGGGAGGGAGGCTGGGGGGTTGATGGAGAAAAAGGAGGTGACATAAGGGATGCCCTTAAGGGAGAGGAGCAGAATCTCACAACTCCTATGTGAAACTTACCGTAGTGGGTACTTACAAGAGTAAATCTCCAAGGGAACATTTTCTGCAGAGGTAATAAATAAGGGGATGGAACCACGGGACTGGGTGCTAGGAGGTAGGTTGTTGCAAAGTTTCACACCCTGATAGCAGATGGAATTTGCCCATGTGTGGTATGAAGGAAAGCAACCTCAAAAATTTGGCTGGTGATCCCTCTGGTGCCATGAGCTTCAGAGCAGATTTGGAGAAAAGTCCAAAACACTTGATGACAATAAGTTAAGATTAATCTTGTGTAGAAAAAGAAGTGTTTTAAGTTGAAATCTTCCTTTCAGGGGTAGCCACGAGAGAGGAGGGTAGAAGGAACAGTGATGGGTGGACCAGGAGAGGCCAGTGACGAAACTTCCAATGTTGTTGTAAGAGGTTCTCAGTTTGGAAAAAAGAACAGATGGGGGGAGTAGACTCTGTAGCCATATTCAAGAAGGAGAAGGAGCAAGAGGCAGGCAAGGTGAGATCTCAAGGCTGGAAGAAGGAATTTTCTGATCCGGAATAGCAGTCATAACCTCATATTTATTTTCTTGATGAGATTAATAATGTGTACTTGGAAAGTTAGGTGTGGGTCAAGAACCAAGCCTAGATATTTAAAATCTTTGACTTTATCAATACTGTTCCCATGAAGGTCCGAGAGAGTGAGGCTTAATTTTACACTTTTTCTGGGGCCTTCAAAGAGCACATACTTAGTTTTTTTTAGAGTAAATAACTAGGGTTCTGTGAAGAAACCAAGAGTGGAGCCTTAGGAAGTCAGTTTTCTGGTTAGAGAACAAGGTGGTGGGGTTTTTATCACTGCAGTATAGAGCTGCATCATCTACATAGAGAACTTTCTTGGTGATTTGACAGATTTTTGGGAGATTATTAATGAAGAGAGAGAAAAGCAGGGGGCTTAAAACAGAACCCTGCAGGACACTACAATTAATTTGGCAGACATTTAAAAATACCCATTTTATGGTTGTCATGTGAGATCTATTTGAGAGGTAGCTGTCTGGCCAGCAAACTACATCCTGGGATATATGAAGGTAGGAGAGAGAGTCTAGGAGGAGACTGTGGTCCACCAAATTGAAAGCTTTGGTCAGGTCAATGAATACAGACTCTGAGTACTGACTATTGTCGCTTGCTTTAGTAATATCACTGGTGAATCTGACTAAAGCCATTCCCATGCTGTGGCCAGCTCTGAAACAGTGCTGTGCTTTAGTGAGCAGATTACGTTCCTAAAGAAAAGTGGTTAGTTGTGAATGAACAACTTTCTCGATGATCTTGGAAAGAGGTGGCAGACGTGAGATAGGGTGATAGTTCCCTACATCACTCCTGGACCTCGATTTATTTCCAACTGTTTAATCAGGTGAGACACACTAAGCTCAAAACTTGTTTACTGGTGCAACCCGGGAGCACAGGGAAGTAAAGTGGCTTGCTCAGGGTCACACAGTATGAAAGTGGGGGCTGTGGGATTCAAATCCAGATCTCCAGATTTGAAGCTCAGAGTCTTAAACCACTGCGCTATACTGCCTCCAATCCCTTTGTATAGGGATTTGATCATATCTGTTCTCCAGATGCTAGGGAAGGTGCTAGAACAGAGGGAGTGGTTGAGGATGTTTGTCAGGGGTTTGGCCAGTGGCAAAATACAGAGCTTCAGAATTTTATAATCAATGCCATCATCACCGAAGCAGGGCTTAAGGTTGTTGATTCTGATGAGGCGTATGGTGTCCGATGGCTTTAGGGCATGAAAGGAGAATTTAGGGCAGTTTTTGGGGTCACTGCAGAGATGGTTATCAGCAGGCAGGGGAGTTGAGAGACAGGGGTCTTGGGTGGAGGGTTTAAACTTATTGAGGTCACCAAAGAAAGAATTAAACATGTTGGCCTCTTCACTGGGGTCATTTGTGAGCCTAGCCCCTTGAAGCAGGGTAATGGATTCCAAAGTCTTTATTTTTCTTAAAAGAGAGTTTAATATCCCCCAGAGCTTTCTGGGGTTATTAGATTTGACAAATTTTTTTTATGGAAATGGTCAATTTTAGCCTTTCTGATGACAGATTTGCACTTGTTTCTTAGTTCTTTATAAGCAACAGGGAGGGAAAAGTCATGTATTTTGTTGTAGCATGATGAAGCTTTGTCCCTGGCCCTCATGAGTTTAATGATGTTAGAAGAGACCCAATAATTTCTGTGTCCTCTGACAGTGATTTTCTTTAAGAGGGCAATTTTGTCACAGATACCAAGGAAGATGTTTGTGAAAGTGGTGTAAATGGAGTCAAGGTCGTATGGATCATTTTTAAAGGCTCAATCAACAAGCTAGAATCTCTTGTTAGGTTTTCAATGATGTCATCAGTCAGACACCTGGAAGAGATGAAATTATGGGGAGGTTTGGGGGATTTGGAAGACTAGAGGCAGGAGATGGCATAGTGGTCGCTGAGGCAGTCAGGCAGAGTGCCAACCTGAGAGACATGGGCAGAGTTTGTCACAATAATCCAGTCGATCAGGTATTGTGTACCAGTCTTGTAGTTTGTCCTCATGGGGGTGGTGATTACTTGATGGAGGCCGAGGCCCGAGATGCATGCTGCGTCAGATTTACTAGAGGCCCAGTTAAGGTTAAAATACCCAAGAAGTATCCATTCCCTGTTTTGGGGGAGGAAGGTCTTCGAGGTTAAAAAAGACTCAAGGTCCGAGAAAGGGGTGCTGGGGATAAGGTAAGTAGTGGTGAGGGAAAGTATTTTGCTGTTACCTATGAGAAGGTTGATGGAGAGAACTTCCAATCTTTCAAAAGCCACTATTGAGAAGTATTCAGTAAAGGAGAATCTATTTGAGACATAAAACAGGCACCCGCCTCTCCTTTTGTTTCCCAGTCTGTCCTTACAAACGGCGGTGTAGCCTGGGAGATAAATCTCCCAGGTAGAAATTGAGTCGGTGAGCCTTGTTTTGGAGAGTGCAATGATATCAAAATAATTATCAGAGGCCCAAACCTGAAAAGCATTGAACTTCACAATGAGGCTTTGTATATTAAGGTGTACAATAGAAATACCATTTTTGTGGCAGACTGGGTTGAGGGAGGGGAAGAGGGATGGGGGGCCAGGGTTGGGGTGGATTCCACCAGTCAGCAGTAGGAGAAGGATTAGAATGCTGGCTAACATAGAGATAGGTGGCCAAGATTTGAGCAGCTGGAAGCCTACTCGTTTAGTCCAAGAGACTGTGGAAAGTTTGAGTGGTATAAAGGGGTAGGCTGTCTATGTCCTTCCAGAGATGTTGGCTCTAGAACTGAACACAGTACTACAGATAAGGTCTCACCAATGATCTATACAGTGGTATCACCACCCCCTCTTTCTGCTGGTGATACCCCTCCCTATACATCCTAGCATTCCACTAGCTCTTCCCACTGCCTTGTCACACTGCCCACCTTTAGGTCATCAGATATGATTACCCTCAGGTCTCTTTCCTGTTTGGTTGTTGTCAGTACCATTTCCTCAATCTTGTATTCTATCCCTGGGCCTAAAGTGCATGATTTTGCACTTATGTGCATAGTTGCCAAACTCTTGACCATTCTTCAAGCTTTCTTAGATCCCTCTTCATTTTTTTCCACTCTTCCCAGAGTGACTACACTACTGCAGACTTTAGTGTCATCTGCAAAAAGGCATACCATACCTTCTAACCCCTCTGCAATATTGCTTATAAAGTCATTAAAGAAGACCGGTCCCAGTACTGTTCCTTGTGGCACCCCGCTGGTCACCTTTTCTTCCTCTGAGTGAACTCTGCTGACCAACACCCTCTGTCTCCTATCTCCTAACCAATTCCTTATCCAATTTACTACTTCTGGAGCCACTCCAAGGCTGTCCAGCTTGTTATTGAGTCTCCTATGTGGAACAGTGTTGAAGGCCTTATTGAAATCTAGGTAGACAACATCCACCACTCCTCCCTGACCTACTTCCCTTGTCACCCAGTCAAAGAAACCTATCAGATTTGATTGACATGACCTCCTCCCAGTGAATCAATGCTGCCTCAGATCCTTTAAGCCACTGTTTACAAGACATTTCACAATCCTTTCCTTCGGCAGTGATTTCATTATTTTCCCCACCACCAAAGTCAAGCTGACTGACCTGTAATTGCCAGCTTCCTCCCTGCAACCACTTCTGTGAAGTGGGACCACATCTGCTGTGCTTCAGTCCTCCAGGACCACTCCTGTGTCCAGTAAGTGGTTGAGCAGGACTGACAGAGGTGTAACAAGCACCTCTCTGCACTCCCTCAATATCCTTGGATGTAACCCTTCTGGTCCCATTGCCTTGTCCACCTACAGATTTGCAAGTTCATTTAGGACTCTCTCCTCTTTAAATGGACTACTGTTCACATCCCTTCTTTTAATGCTCCTGTCTCTTATCTGTGGTCCCTCCCCTTCCCCTTCCCCTTCCTTAGTGAGCACTGAACAAAGATATTTGTTCAGGATGTCTGCTTTTTCTTTGTCCTCTTCCACACAATTCCCCTGTCCCTCCTCCTTAGCCTTACAATCCTTCCCCTTGCATTTCTTCTTTCACTTACATACCTGTAAAATATCTTGTCCCCTTTCTTTACTACCTGTGCTATTTTCTCCTCTGTTTACACCTTTATGCACCTGACTGCTTTCCCTGCCTCCCTCTGCTTCTTGTTGTATACCTCCCTATCCTCCTTTCTGTGTGTCTCCTTATAACTACCGAAAGCTAACTTTTTTGCCTTTACCTTCCCAGCCACCACATTTGAGAACCATAGAGGTCTCTATTTCCTCTTGGTTTTGCTTATTTGCCTGATGCAGAGGTTTGTCATCTTACCTATGGCCCCTTTTAGTTTTGCCCACTATTTCTCTACTCCACCCTTTTCCTTGCCCCCTGCCGAGGCGTCCCTCAGGCATTCTTTCAACTTTGTAAAGTCAGCCCTCCTGAAATACAGGACCCTTGCCTTAGTGTGACTCAATTCTGGCTCAGTAATTATATTGAACCACACCGTGCAGTGATCACTGGTCTCCAGGTGACACCCACCATGATGTCTGCCATGCTGTCCCAGTTGGTGAGTACCAGGTCCAATATTTCTCCCTCACCTGTTGGCTCTCTTACTAGTTGCCAGAAGAATGCCCTCTGCAGAAAGTTAAGGATGTCCCTTCTTCTAGTTGAAACTGCAGCTGGGATGCTCCAATCCACATACGGCAGATTGAAGTTTCCCACCAGCAGTACCTCCCCATTAGTAACCATTGTTTGGATGGTTTCCACCAGTATCTAGTCCATCTCCCCCCTATGCTGGAGGTCTGTAGATCATGCCAATGTGAACAGTAGTTCAATTCCCCACCCTGCATTCCCCATGCCTCTGTTTCTCTTATGCTATCCCTTATATAAATAGTCACTCCTCCTCCTTTCTTACCCTCCCTGTCCTTCCTGAACAGAACATAGCCTGGCATGGCTATATCCCAGTCATAGTGCTCATTGTACTATGACTCAGTAATGGCTACAGTGTTCAGTTCAGACTCTGCCATAATGGCCACACGGTCTGGAATTTTATTTTCCAGACTACGAGCATTTGCATACATGGCATTCCAAATTTTTTTTACCACCCATCTTTTCAACCCCCTTTTCCCTTTTACCTACTCTCCTTACACCCTCTGCCTTCATTCCCATTCCTGTTTATTCCTTTCATACTGCTATTCCTGATATTATGCATCCTTGGTGATTTTCTTCCTATAGGGTTTTCCCTATTGACTACTTCAGCTCGTGGGGGGTGGACAGTTTATGTTTCCCTGGTTCCTTCCACCACTCCTCTCTGCTAGTTTAAATGCTTATCAATATAGCATTTAAACCACTTACTGAGGACTGTGGTTCCAGTCCTGAATGGATACAGGCCAGCCCCCCTGTATAGGCCTCCCTCCAGGTGGGACCCCCCAGTTCCCAATGTATCTGAAGCCATCCTCTCTGCACCACTCCTTCAACCATTAGTTGAAACTCCCGGTACAGAGTTTCCTATCCTCCCCCCATCATAGACAGGCAGCATCTCAGAAATGGCCACTGAGCATGCTGCCTGCCTACGACCCCTCCCCAACTCCTTAAACTCTTCCTGTACTCTACTAACCTTTCCCATAGCCAGGTCATTCATCCTAAGTTGGACAATGATATCCAGCTCTCCCTCCTAACCTGCTGCCCTTATGATCCCCAGGATCTACTCCCCATCCCTTTGAGCCACGGCAGCAGGTAAGCACATAACCTCACTCACCCCCTCCCTCCCTGTCCCCAAATTTATCCCACTAACAATGGAGTCCCCATCAGGAGTAGAGGTGAGCAAAATGCCTATAATTTGCTATGCGTAGTATTTCATGTAGATCCTGAATTTCACATAATACTCCAAAAGCGAAACAAATTACTATGCATCTCAAAGTAACGTGAAGTTCCCATTGTTCTATATGGACTTCGCATTACTTCACCTTGTTTTTGTGCTCTTTATGGTGAATTTTGCAGTGAATCATGGGATGTAAGGTCACATGAACTGTATATTTTCTTGCACAGCCTCAGTTCATCATAGTGTATGTAGTGGAAAACTTGATACAGTTTGATCTCAGAGCTCTGAGATTCAAACCCTCGAAAAACCTTTACGTTTTGCCACAAAATGTTTCATCAAAATTTAATAGATCAATTGTAGCAAACCCTTATGTGGTTGTATCATCAAGCATTTATTGAGTTTTTGTGAATATTAAATGCTAATTTAGTTGATTCAGTGTCTGTACTGAGAGACATTAGAATTGTGCTTCGGGGGAAGGGCAGATCTGTGGTGTAGAAGGGAGATTAGTGAGAAAGGCAGTTTTCCCAAGTGTTGTTGGCTAGTGTTTTATTATTTTTGTGTTGAGGAACACTCAGGAAAACTTCACTTAATAGTTTCTAAGTTTTTTTCTGTTTGGTGGGCATTTTTTCAGTCATTTTAAAAGACTGTCTGTGTTGTACTTTACTGAACAGTTAAAGTTTCTGTGCCTGACTTTTAATCTGTGTGCATGTTGTCAATTAATACATATTTTATTGCATCACAGCAATTGCAGTACTCTGAATTTCTGAGCCTGTCTGCAATATTTTTTCCTGCTTCTGTGTAGGTAGCTACTGCTGCCCCCCCCCCATCAAAACAAGGTATTGTTTTTTGACTGTTGGATTTTGGAAGACTGGTTAAGGATTCCAGAACAGGTCTTGTGTTGTGCCTATGCAGCTTGATTTAGGGTTTTGCTTCCCATCCTCCCAAAAGTACAGAAATATAAAGTTGCTGTTAATTTTCTCTATAATCTTTAAAAATGCCTGCGAAGAGACTGTCAGGCAAATTTGTTTCTGGCTGTGGCCCTGCTGCCAAGAAGACTATTACCAGTAGAAGTTTTTGTGATGATGAGGCAGGTTCATCAGGTGCTAACAAGTCCAGCAGTGTTAAGAGTGGTTGTGACCCAGTCCATGGTAGTATGCAGCAGAAGGGAAAGTTAGTGGTTGGTGCAAGTAAAGGTTTTTTCCGACTCTGTTTTTCACAGCGAAATCAATCACTTCAGTGCTGGTTGGAGATGCTGTTGTCCCTGCTGGTAGTAAAGTGAGTGAGGGCATGGTTGATAACAGCAAGTGTATTGCTACAAGTTCAACCCTGTTAAACTTATCAGGTGGGTAAAATGTGGTTGAATCTGCAGACCTGAATGCAGTTGATGTTCCACACCCCTCCCCCCACAGTAGCTGAACATGATTCTGTTCATGATGATGACTCACAGTCTTATTTTTCTGATCTTGATGTTAGGCCATCCAAACATTCAGATGTTGATGAGAAAAGTGCGGATGATAATATTGAGTCTGTGGTTGGAATATCATCACAGGAGGACCGCATCCAAACTGAATTTGTAGATAATGATTATGGTGATGATGATGTTAGCGACCTCATTTGGGAACCAGACAAAAAGAAAGTGAAGGTCACTATTTGTAAACAGTCTATTAGTCAATCCCCCTCCTCAAAGTTCAGATGTACAGTAGCTGTATCTGTTGTCTGATGTAATAGTTATAAATTCTGGTGTTCAGTCAAAATCCAAGTGTGCACAATAGAAGAAATCATGCAGTACACCCACCCATTTCATTTCCACAGGAGGACAGCATCCTAACTGAATTTGTGGATGATGATTATGATGATGATGATGTTAGCGACCCCTTTTTGGGAACTGGACAAAAAGAAAGTGAAGGTCGCTATTTGTAAACAGTCTATTAGTCAATCCCCCCCTCCTCAAAGTTTGGATGTACAGTAGCTGTATCTGTTGTCTGATGTAATAGTTATAAATTCTGGTGTTCAGTCAAAGTCCAAGTGTGCACAACACCAGAAATCATGCAGTACACCCCCCCATTTCATTGACAAAAGTGCAGTTCCATATGCAGCACCAGCAGTGACATGTGAAGAGTAGGGCACCCAAATGCCTAGTTTGGGATTTTTTTGTACAAGATGGCAGCGATGAAATAGTGTCAATCTGCCAGCATTGCCAAGCGCATGTGAAGTGTGGTAAAAAGGGTAGCCATTTGGGCACTGGGGACCAGCATACTCATCTGAAGAGCAGGCACATGGCACTGTGGACTTGGCAGCAGAGGGGAGCTAATGCCATAGTTGGGCGTTCACACTCAGCCATGTTAGTGAGCATGGTATCCCCTTCCTTCAGTGTAAGTAGCCATGTCAGTAAAAGTGGCAAAATGACACTGGAGGATTACTACAGGCCTGAGGAGGATGATGATTTGGAATGTTCAAGCAGTGGTCAGAGTAACCATAGCAGTTCATGTAGTAATTCTACTACATCAACCCCTGTGCTTAAAACATGGAAAATAACCACATGTACAGTACTGGCTTGTCACCTGTGCACCCACCATCACATGTCAAAGGTACCCCATCCAAGTCAGTTAGCAGGGTAGAGCCATTTGGCATGTCACGTGCAAAGCAACAAACAATGCAGCCCATATTGCACAACCTTTTTGTGTGTAACAGTACTCACCAAATCATGCAGTTGGATGTGAACTCAGTGCTGCTGTAACAAAGCAATCTCAGAGTACCTATTTATGCATACTAGCCATGACAGTTCAGGGGCCTCAATACCTATGACAAGTGAACAATGGAGACTCATGGACTCAGTAAAGAAAAAATGCCTGCAGTCATCCCAGCCACTGATGTAGCTTTCTTTCAGATAAAGTAGCCCTGAATGTGTTCTATGCAGCTGGGTTTTGGTTTTTAAAGCTCAGCCACTGGTCAAATGTCATGCCCTAGGTGCTGATTGGGTAGCAGATGCCCTTTGCTGTGTCCACTGGTCTCCCCCACCACCAATGCAGCTCCTGGAATGGCTGCCCTCTGTCATTGTCCCCACCACTGAATGTGGCTTCCTGAGTGGCTCTGGCCACCGGTCCTCCCCGACACTGATATGTTTCCTTCAGCTGCTGTGTTCTGTGTTTGTTTCCACTGCCAAATGTAGCCAACCACAGTTGTCCCCACCGCCGATGTGGCTTTCTCCCAGAAAGAGTAGTCTGAATATATATATATATATATATATATATATATATATATATATAGATATACATATATGATTTTCTTTTTCAGGTGATGATACTGAGGATTGGGCACCCTCAGTGTTAGTTTTATGTTTGTGGGGGTGTATGGGGTGGTTGGTGCTGAGGGAGGGTCGGGTGGGGGACAGCAATTGTAACAGCAGCAATAGACATCGATGGATGTTTTTCTTTTTATCTGAGTATATAAAAAAACTACTGGGGGTGGTTTTATTTCAGGTGGCTACACTTTCTATTTGCCACCCCTAGTGTTGGTGTCATGTTTGTGGGGATGGGGGGGATAATGAGTGGGAAAGTCAGGTACTGTAGGAGGACAGTAAGGGAGGTGATGTCAACAGACATTGATAAATGGTTTTCTTTATTGCAGGATGTAATTGGATAGTTTTTTGAAGGCTGATTATGACAAATCAGATGTGCTTGCTGAGCAGAGTTATGTAGATCAAAGGAAAGAGCCAATCTATGATTGGGTTGACTGTTCCCTTTGAACTACACTAGGTTTCTGCCCTTCAAGCCAGAACACTGTCATGACCAGCCTGGCTGATGATTAGTGTGACACTGACCAGCCCCTTGCAGACCACTCTGCATTGGACTGACAGTGTCACACCCCTCAAAAGCCACTCTGAAAACAAAATGTTCACTGCACACACATATTCAGCAAACATAAGAAGTACTAAGTAGCATTTAGTGTGGCACATACTTCAGTGCAGAGGCTGAAGCATAAATAAGATGAAGAGAAAATTGGAGGAGTTTGAAGCATAAGTAATTAAAAATTACCTTTAATAAATGTGAAAAATTCTGGTGAACTGGGACAGAGGTAATTTTTAAAACATTGAGGTGTGTGAATGACAACTGAATTTTTTTTTTTGTTAATATAATGGTAGTAAAGATTAGAAGCATAGAGACATAGACATTTGTAGGCAGAAAAGGACAGTTAGGACCATCTAGTCTGACCTATGTTCCTTCCTATTATTACAAATTGGACCCTATCTGGTCACAGATGTCCTTCCCTCCTCCCTTTCCTCTATCCATTATGTCCATGTATCTGTCCCACAAGTGCCTGAAGTCCTTACTGTCTTCACTCTCACCACCTTTTCTGGCAGGCTGTTCCAGGTATCCACCACAATCTCTGTGAAGAAGTATTTCCTCACATCCCTCTAACCCCTCCCCCCTAAAGCTTCATTGCATGCCCTAGTGTTCTGGTACTCCTCCTCCTACACTGAAATAGACTTTCCTCTTGTACCTGTTTTACTCATGTGAGGTACTTATAGGTCTCAATCATGTCCCCACTTGCTCTCCTCTCCTCTGGGGAGTACCTGTCTAGCTCCTGAAATCTCTCCTCTTCTGTAATATTGTGCAACTCCCAACAGGATTTTCAACACGTTATCAGTTAAACAGGAACATTTTTTTATTTATTTATTCATTTATTTATTTGCTTTTGGTAACTGGGTGGATGCACTGGGCATAGGGATGCCTATTTTCATGCATGACCCGAGAGGATACAAGTCAAGTACATGAACAAAAGCAAAGTGAAACAGCACAAAGAATAGGTCATACAATGGGAGGGTTGCCAGAAATACAAACAAGTAAGCGAATGGAAGCAAGTGTAGGGATCTGATGCAAGTAGATGTTCACAGAGGAGTTTCTTGAAACCAGCATGGGTAGGAGCTAGTTGAACAGATTGGGGATAGAATTCCAGTACTTAGGGGCAGCATGAGAGAAAGCTCATGCACCCATAGAAGTTTTGCATCTGGGGATGTAGAGAGGGGCTTGGTCATTAGATCGAAGCCCGTAGAAGGGGGTTTGGGAGTGAAGCAAAGAAGCAAGGGATCGGGGGAGGCCTGACCTAGCTGTACCATCGATTAGAGAGCCATAAGACAGGAGTCAGTGAGCAGCATGGCTAGGCCATTTTAGGTCAGCATAAAGCTGGCAGTGATGTTTGTACCCTGGAGATGCAGAGGCATAGTGGCAAATGTAATTAAAGGTAGTGTCCCACTTATGGAGGGAAGTCTTACTATGATCTAGGTAGGTGAGTGAGCCATAGGCCACAGCCAGGAGCAGAAGGCCTTTTGCCACAGCAAGTCTGGCCAATGGGGTGAGGGCATAGCTAGTACTGTAGGCACTCCCAACTTTAACATTAACCGATTTGCAAGTAGCAGTGATGTGGAGATGAAACATTCATGGATTCATCAAGAAGAATGCCCAGGTATTTGAAGGAATTGGACCTGACTAATGGGGAACCATCAGCACAGGATATTTTGAGGGAGTTTCAATTTGCTTTGAGACTGGCAGGAGAGCCAAAGAGTATGGAATGCATTTTACTTACATTAAGAACAAAGTTATTGTCAGTTAGCCAGGTCTGTATGCTTTGGAAGTCCAATACTAGGGAGTTATTTATATCAGAGACATTACTAGTACTGTGGTAGATGACAAGGTCATCTGCGTAGAGCAAGGTGGAGCAAGTAGGGGCCAACAATGGGAGGTCATTTATGAAAATAGTGAAGAACAGGGGATCAAGTATGGATCCCTGAGGAACACCAATATGTATGGATGATAGAGCAGATACAGTTGCGTTGAAAGCTATAGCCTGCTTCTGGTTGGATAGATAGCTGTTGAACCAGGCCACCTTGTCAGTATACTGAAATGCTACCAACAAGTGCTAAGTAATGAGGTTATTCAGCCATAGCAATGAGATCTGGCACTGGACCATGCTTCTAAGGTATGGATTTTTAATGCACAGTCAGGTGATGTTTCCTGGTCAAGAATGTGTGTGGATTTTTCTTAGCCATTTTATAAATGTTCATATAGCCTACAGTACTGAACATTTAGATACACCTATAATTTTGTGATTTGGGGTTAAATAACATTTCAATGGGCTTACGCAACTTAGTGAGGAGTTGTTCTTGTGCTGCTTTGTTGATAATCTGAAGGTATTCGAATGAATGTATTATTGATTGTCCTAGATGAATAATTCATCCATTAGTACCCTCTGTTCCATGGGAAACTATCACCCTTTCAGGGTACTGGATGGCAAATGAGCCCTCTTTATAGAAGGGTTCCACCCCTAGAGATGCCATGGGAATTAATTCCTTTAGGCTAAAGGTACCTTAGGAAGGAGGCCCCCAGGAGTGAAAGGCATGCTGCTGGAGGAGGAGAGGAGGAATGGTGGGGCAAAGAAACAGTGCTTCAGTGTCAGTCTAGAGGTAGCTGACTTAAATAGCTCAGGAAGGGGGCATGATGGTTGCTCCCACCCATTGAACTTCAGGCATAGCCTTTCAATTCAATGGGCTTATGCAACATAGTGAGGACTTATGCTTGTGAAACTTTGTTGATAGTCTGAAGGTATTTGAATGAATGTATTGTTGAGTGTCATAGGTGAATAGATTGACCATTTGTACTCTCTGTTCCACGGTAACCTACCACCCTGTCAGGGTAACAGACAGCAAAGGAACCCTCTTGAGGAGGGTTTCACCCCTAGAGATGTCATGGTAACTAACTCCTTTAGGCTATAGGTACATTAGGAAGGAGACCAATTAAGTACAGAGCAGAGATTAATGACACAGTGCTTACATGAGGACATAGTGACAGCAATAAGATTACAGGAAACAGACATGGACTGAATTGAGCAATGACAGACATATATCAGAACTGATAGTGGAAGGGGCCTGCCTTATGTAACGAGAGAGGGAATGGCAAATTGAGGAGGGATGCCATCCAACCCCAACTCACATAGGAAACCTATCTGTTGTTAACACTACATAAGTTTATGACCTTAAGGTTGGAGGAGAGGAAACCCCCTTATGAGGAAGAAACCTCAGAGTATCCACAGCCTTGGTCACCTTCACTCCAGTCTTGGGATAACTGAGTAACAACTCAGTTACTCAAATTTAGAAACCCAATTCAGGGGTAGGATTTTTGGAAGGAAGGCTCTCACTGTATCCCTGTAATGGGAAAGCTGTGAGGGTGCCACAAGTGAACACTTCAGCTAAAGGGGTGACTATGCGCTGTCTCACCATCACCACTCCCAAGGCTGGACGAGAGCAACAACCACTGAAAGGCACTCACCTGGCCTCCACAATGGAGGCCTAGGGAAGGAAAGGATGTGGAGACTAGGTAAACCTTAGGAGGCTGTAGGGTGAATAATTTTCAAAGGTTCTGCCAACTTGGTATGTACAGCTAATGGTGCCGTCTTGGGCTTAAGGGACCACCCTTTGGCAGATGAAGTCTTAAATGCTACATCGAGAGGTGCTGACAAGTCAATCAGCACAGCTTAGGTTTCCCCAGAGTGTATGTAGGCCATTCTTAATCAAAGCAGAACAAGTAGAGGGACCCACCCTCAAGATGTGGACTTCAGAAAGCAGAGTGAGACTGACTGACAGCTTGCAGGCCAAACTCTGGAAGCCACACTATGGATGTGACTGGTATGCATCTAAATGCAGGAGTAGTCATGAGCATAGGGAAAAATAAAACATAGGTAAGGTCAAGCAGTTGCTTTTATCTGAATGTGGGAGAAGTAGTAGGATGTGATGAAGTCTGATGGCCATAAGCACATGAGGAAATGAAATGTAGGTACAGTAGGCTAAACACTTGATTGAGACACTGAATGACAACCAGGGCAGAGGATGAAACTGAATAATACATGCTTGGACTGAATGATGATGCATGTCAACCAGTTCCATAAGGTGTTAGTGATAGTGCTGATGTATTCGAGTCAGGTAGGGTGAGGCCATAGCAACAATGAATTAAACTGCTAGGGAAGGAGTATATGGGAACCTAAACTAGAGTGCATAATCTGCTGAGGGAAACAACAATAAAGCACTGAAGGAGTATCTGCCTAGCCAAGAGCCAAGTGTAAGCAGTTAATGAATGTAGGTGAACTGATGGATTCCTAAAGGTATGGAAAACAGCAACATTGGAGCCTGAATAGCACAAACAAGCAATGGGGATGCAGGACAATAGGAAAACTAAAAAGCCTCAAAACAAATGAAATGGAAGAAACATGAAGTGCAGGAGAACAGGAGGGGGCAGAAACAAGAAAGGAGAGAAGCACAAACTGCAGTCAGAGGTAGAAAGCAAAATACTGACCTAGAAAAGCAAGAGAAGCACAAACCAAGCAGAAAGCCAGTATAAACCAAGCAGAAAATCCAAAGCACAAGGGGAAAGTGGGAGACAAACACAGCGGGGAGGGGGGCAGAGCCCCAGCAGAGCCTCTGGCTGGAGTAAAGAAATGGTGCTTCAGTGTGAGTCTGGAGGTAGCTGACTTAAATAGCTCCAGAAATGGGCCTGGCAGTTGCTCCTACCGAATGAACTGCCTGCATAGCCTTTTAAGAACTTATCATATAATATATCACATCTCTCTCTCTCTCTCTGTTGCATGGTTGCCCAGAAATGAATTCATAAAGCCTGTACATTGCACATCAAAGTATCACCCATTAAGGCTAGATCATGAGTATCCTACAATGGAGATTACACTTACCACATAGTGATATAACCACAAAGCACAGTCAGCAGAGAGATGGTGTATTGATTGCATTTACACAACTTTTCTCCACACCTTGACTTTCACTATTTGCCACCAATATAATAAGAGGAGGAGGAGGATTTTTATTTGTTTTTGGCACCCTTCCCTTGAGGCCCAGGGTGCTGTTGGAATAAAGGCGTATAATATCACTTTTTATAATAATGCACTTGGATTTACCTCAGGCCTTACCTAAACATTATTTCATAAATTACTAAAAATAATAAATATTCACATGTGATATTATCCTATGCTCTCCAGATTCAAGTAAAATAGTAAATGACACTGCTTACCACCTGTATAGTTATATGAAAAATAGATATTTCATTTACACCTATAGAATGGTTTTAAATGTTCCTCATTAGCATAAATATCAAGCCTAATCTAGTAAACATCAATACAATTGTTTCAGAAAATACAGCAACTATTAAAACAAATTATAGCAAAGAAACAATGTAAAGAAATAGGCAATACTTAGCATAATAAATGGTAACAGTTATACTACTTTTACTATACTTAGTATTTAACATAACCTTCATGCGTGAGAACATATACTTGTAAGATCAATATCTCAGATTATTTCTGCATAAAACTTGTTTTAAAACTTTATAGCATGTGAAATATACCCTTTATGAGAACTGGCAACAACTCATTACATCAGTGATTTGTACTACACTTTAATAAAACTCAGTTTTAAGTTTTCAGATTATACAAAATTTCTTAGTTCAGAGCTTTTAAGCTATACACCCAGATTTTATAGTCAAGAGCAAATCCCCTCTTACTTTCCCATATAATCCAATTTAAATTACCAAGACTATTAATTAAAATTAGTGAAAGTAATTAAAAAGGAATACTTACATTTCCTGTTGTAGGAGTGGTTTTCCTCTTCTCAACTTAGAACTCTGGCTGAGTCTGGCTTTCAATGAAACAGTCTCTTTGCCAGCTAACTTTGACCCTGGAACTTCTTTTAGCATAGATACACTCTGTAAGTTAAACTTTTGCTAAAAATCAGTTCTTGGATTTGTAGAGCACAGCTTCAATCTGCACAGTCCATAACAATACTGGAGTCAAAGAACTTTCTTGTGAATAGCAAGTCATTTCAACAACTGTAGCTTTATTGACTCATGTTGTGCATCTGTTTTCAAAACCTTAGGACAATAGACCCCTTTTTGCTCAGTACACTATATAGCTTGTGTGAGTTTTAAAGGTAAGTCTGTCTGGTCTTCAGCAGGCAACATTACTTGTCAAAATGCTCAGCAAATAAACACGGACCTTGCTTCATACACAATGAGAATGTCCTTGCATTTCTTTCTAGCCTCTGGATATCTTCAGCAGCACTGAGCTCTGGCTTTCCCTAGGCTGAACCCTGCATTCTAAACAGGTGTGGCCCAAAGTTATTTGGCCTAGCATTGGTATAAAGCCATAATATTCTTAGTTAACCAAACATAGGCCTTCCTACATCAATAGCTCAGACTGAGGAGTGGCAAGCAGTATTTACTAATGTAAAAACTGCTCTGGTAATGTCATCACCAGCTTTTGATTGCTTTGAGTCAAGGGTGTAGACAGCCATACTCACTTACACATTTGTGTACAGTTTTGTTGAGTGCCTGTCACAAACCATATGCCTTTCTGTTAACATTTTTATTCTAATCTATAGTATTTGGGTTAGTGTAGGCCACTGGGGAGTCTCTGTTTCAACTTCTGTTGTTTAGGTGACAGAAACATGAATAACCTCTATAGAGATTGGAGGAATCATCTGACAACAATTTGATTTGTTTGGAAGGGGGTACATTTTGGAGATGTGCACATTTTTTAACGGGCGATGTATCTCTTGGAGATTGTGTGTACAAAAGTGAAATTTCTGGCTACACCTCTGCTTTGAGTCACTAGAAAGGTAGGGCATCTTAGAAGATAAAGGATGACATACAGACATGCCTTCTAAGATATTCCCCTTCTCCTCAAACTTGGTTAGGTTCAAAATTACTTTCCTTAAATAAAAGTCTTATTTAACTTAATTTAAAAATTAAACTTGCACATTCAGGTGTTTAATTTTAAGCCAAACATTCTAGAAAAAATCTGATATCTGTAGTATGCATACTTTTTAAACTACACTATTAAGGTTATAACTTCATAATTTCAATAAAACTTCTTAAAATAAAATAATAGTTTTGCTTTAAGTAGTCTACACTACAGAATGATAAAAGATTTGTAAGAAAAATCAATTTCTAAAGTCCTCAAAATATTACTTTTTGTAGAGATACACAAGCTTCTTTGTTCATCAGTCACTCACAGAAGTTAATTTACTATAAAACATTAAATGGTATTTCGCTCTATAGCAACAAACTACAGATTTAATAGTCATATTGTTAGGCTTCTTAAGATGTGAGCTATCACAAGATACTAGATTTGTGTAGTTTTGAAATAAGAAATGATATTAAATAAATTATATTCATAACTTTTGAACTCTTCATTCTGCAACCATAAAACTTGGTAAGCTTTTTTATCATACTATTGTCCAATAATTGTCCAATTTTCATAGCGGCAGTACATTGCATCTTTAAACTATGAATAGAACTTCTTATTTCTTTGCAGGGTAATGGGACTTTTAAAGTCTAAGACAATTTTTTCTCCTTAGTGCTAGCCTGTATTAGTCACATGACCACCTATCTTGATAGTAGCCATGGATACCTAGCTTTAGCTAAGGGTTTCCCCATTACAAACACCCATACATCTGTCATGCAAGGCTTGAACATCACAGAGATGGTCCAGGAATGTGACTAGGCCCCATTTATGGGATTGCCAATTTAAAAGAAGACTTTACTGTGGCACATTTCTTTTCTCAACTCTGAAATTGTCTCCATGTTAAACGGCATAATTCCTCCATTTTACTCTGTTTAAGACTTAATCATATTTAATGTCAACCAGAAGTTAAAGTGAACATTTCCCATCTTAATACCATATAAAAATCAGATAAAATAGTAATGATAATTTAAAAAAAATCAATTCTTGATAATTAAAATAAAATAATTTTTCCATCAAGGGTTTTGCCCCTACATTTTGGAAAAGATAAATAAGAGAACAAAATTTTAAATGTAACACTGATCTTTGAAGTTGATGAACAAAGAGAATTTATTGTATTTAAAATGTTCAAAACCATGTAAAAAAAGTTATTTTAAAAAAGTACATAGTTGTAATCATGTTTAATCATGTTAGTTCATGTAGTACTGTACACATATCTATCCAAACTAGTATGTCTTCAATGATGCCATCTAGTGATGCCACATCAGTGATGTCACATCCTATGATGTCACATGTGATGATGTAATGTGCTGATGATGTCATACATTACCACATGATGATGCAACGTTGTCTTTTATGTTTAGTTTTCCCTGCAATGCTTAAAACTGTGTAACCATATACAGTAGAATTATTGTTTTGAATTGCAAATGCATTTTTGGGGTGCATTTTAATTCAAAAAGGGGAAATGTAGGGACAAAACCCTTGATGGAAAAATTATTTTATTTTTATTATCAAGAATTTATTTTTTTTAATTATCATTATTATTTTATCTCATTTTTATATAGTAGTAAGATAGGAAAAGTTTACTTTTACTTCTGATCAATATTAATGTTGATTAAGTCTTAACAATAGTAAAATGGAGGAATAATGGCATTTAAAATGGAGTCAGCTTCAGAGTTCAGAGAAAAAAATGTTTTTAAAGAGGCTGTTTAAATTTCAGGGCTCTGTGCTATACCTGGAGAATAGAGATAAGATGGGGTCTAACTTACATGATCCACATTCCTGGGAAGACACTTTTATTAGGATTTATGGGTTTGTACAGGGAAAGTCTTAGACAGAGCTATGTATCCATGACTACTGTCAGTTAAGAGACCAATGACTGGTACACTGAGTAGTCTTAGGAGATGAGAAAAAAAAAGAGTAAAAGTTCCATTACTTTATATTAAAATAAGTTGTTTTATTGATAGATTAAGATGCAATGTACTGCCACCATGAAAATTGGACAATTATTGGGCAATAGTATGGTAAATAAGCTTACTAAGTTTTATGGTTGCAGAATGAAGATTTCAAAAGTTATGAATATAATTTATTTAATATAATTTTCTTATTTCAAAACTACACAAATCTAGTATCTCGTGATAGCTCACATCTTAAGCAGTCTAACAATATGAATATTAAATCTGTAGTTTGTTGCTATAGAGAAAAACACCATCTAAAATTTATAGTGAATTAACTTTTCTGACAGTGATTGATGTCTCCAAGAAGAGAACAAAAGATTTCATATGTCACTACTAAAAGTAATATTTTAAGGACTTTCGGAATGGATTTTTCTTATAAATCTTATATCATTCTGTAGCTTAGACTACCAAGAGCAAAACTAGTATTTTATTTTAAGTTGTATTGAAAGTATGAAGTTATAACCTTAATAGTGTAATGTAGAAAATATCCATGTTAAAAAACATAAAAATTACACCAGTATGAGCTACAATACTTAAGGCAAAACACCTGAATAAGTTTAATTTTTAAATTAGGTTAAATAAGGATTTTATTAGAGAAAAATAATTTTGAACTAGAACCAAGTTTGAGGAGAAGGGGGATGTCTTAGGAGGCATGTTTGTATGTCATCATTTATCTTCTGAGATGACCTACCTTTCCACACAAGCTAGACAGTGTGCTGAGCAAAAAGAGGTCTAGTGTCCTAAGGTTTTGAAAGTAGATGTACAACATGAGTCAATAAGCTACTGTTGTTGAAACAACTTGCTGTTCACAAGAAAGTTCTTTGAATCCAATATTGCTATGGACTGTGCAGATTGAAGCTGTGTTCCACAAATCCAAGAACTGATTTTTAGCAAAAGTTTAACTTGCAGAGTGTGTACATGCTAAAAGAAGTTCCAGGGTCAAAGTTAGCTGACAAATAGACCTTTTCATCAAAAGTCAGACTCAGACAGAGTTCTAAGTTGAGAAGAGGACAACCACTCCTACAACAAGAAATATAACTATTCCTTTTTAATTACTTTCACTGATTTTAATTAATAGTCTTGGTAATTTAATTTAGCTTATCTGGGAAAGTAAGAAGTGAACTTGCTCTTAACTATAGAATCTGGTATTTAGCTTAAAAGCTTTGAACTGAGAAATTTTGTACATTTAGAAAGTTAAAACTTGAGTCTTATGAAAGTTGTACAAATCACCAATGTAATGAGTAGTTCCCATTTCTCATAGAAAATACATTTTACATGCAATGAAGTTTTAAAACAAGTTTTATACAGAAATAATCTAAGACATTGATCTTATGAGTATTTGTTCTTATGCATGAAGGTTATGTTAAATACTAAGTATGATAAAAGTAGTATAACTTTCCATTTATTATACTAAGTATTGCTTATTTCTTTACATTGTTTATTTGCTAGAATTTGTTTATTAGTTGCTGGATTATCTGAAACAATTTGGTTGATGTTTACAAGGTTAGGCTTGATATTTATGCTAATGAGGAATATTTAGAACCGTTGTATAGGTGTAAATAAATTATCTATTTTTCATATAACTATATGGGTGGTAAGCTGTGTCATTCACCAATATACTTGAATCTGGAGAGCATAGGATAATATCACATTTGAATATGTATTATTTTTAATAATTTATGAAATAATTTTTTGTAAGGCCTGAGGTAAATCTAAGTGCATTATTATAAAAAGTTATATTATAAGCCTTTGTTCCAACATCTTTGGGGGCTTGTTAGTAAATGACAATCCACACTTACAGTGTATGAAAAATAAATGTTGTTATTGTTAGTATTCGTAAGATTTCTAAATTGCAGAAATAATACTTTTCTGTTTTGTTTTTCTGAATCTAAAGTTACCTTAAACAAAAGAGAAGGGAAGCTAAAGCATACAAGTGAACATAATAGAATGACTGACTAACAGTAAAGCAACAAGAAAAAGGAAAAAGGACTTTCAAAGCCTCAAGAAAGAAAAAGAGACTTTGTTTAAATTGCTGTGTAAGAAGTTTTTGCTGTTTCATCTGTTTTTCAAAAGAATACTTAATTGTTGTTAAAGTCTGCAAGTGCTATTGCATATCCATGCCAACATTAGTTGTAACTGCAGATATGCTTTGCACTGTGACAGTAATTTATACCCCAGCACAACTAACTTTTATTGAAAGAAAAAAATGAAAGGATACAACAGCTGGAAAAATGTTGAAGGATAAATGTTTTGAGTGTGGTAGGTTTGTATGCCAGGTAGACATTTTAAAAAAGCTTTTACAAGAGCATTGTAATGACCTTCTAATAACTACTGTGACTTAGTCAAGCTAAAGGTTGAAAATGCTGTCTTGCAAAGTGAGTTACAACAATGTCAAGAACAGTGTTTGAACTTGAAAACAGAAAATGTTGAACTAGCAGATGCTTATACACAAGAATTTGATTAAATTAAGAGAAAGGTATGAATGTTTACAAAGTAAAAGTCAAGTTAAAGGAAAAATGGAAGCATTCAAATGGTTAGATTGCTTGACTGATTCTGGTATATCATTGAGTGTGTCATCTGACTCAGAAAATGAATTGCCTCAGAGAAAAAATATAGTTTCCCCTAGACAGAGAGGGAATTTCATATTCTGATTCAGAGCATGAGGCATTCAAGAAATACAAGAAAAAGCACAAAATTAGACAAAGGAGAAATACCTCTGTACTTCAAGCTAAAGTGTTGGAGGCTACCGCCTCTAATACTCCAGCTAAGGGGGGAAAGAATTTACTTCTCTCTAACAAAAAAAAAAACAATCTAAGCCAGGGTTCAACCTTAACTTTTCTTTGCACTAGCCAACTGGACAAATTCATTTAAAACTGCACTAGCCCACAGATGGTTGCACTAGCCCACAATTATAATAGTACATTTTAATCACTTATACAGGCAAAAAATGCAAGCCAAGAAATATTTTTATTATTGCACATTTATTCTGCTCCAACATTGCTTCCAGCTCCAGGAGAAAAAAAGAATGCATCACACACAGTGTGCCTCCATTTATTGTTTTGTACCACAGCTTCCTCTCTTTCTATTTCTGTAGCCCTTGAACCAGAGGATAACACAGCAGCAAATGTTCAGTCAAGTAGACCTAGCTCTGTACACATGATACCTGGCTTCATCATGCACCTCACCACACTTTCACCACCACCCACAGGACAATGAACAGAGTCAGGCAGGGAAAGACACTCTCAGTCCCACCATGTGATCAACTGGAGCCCAACATTTCTGGACATTTTTGTACACTGTCAAGTGAGCTAAGAGCACTTCTAGGATTTCTTTGGGGAGGGGGCTACACAAACTTAAGGGCCTAGAAAAGTAAACTTTATGACATTTTTATTTTTAAAAGTATTGATTTTAACATGCTATGCCTCAACAGTAACAGCTTATTTTTAAAACAGTCTCCTTTCATCAGGCCAAGGAAAACAGTACACAAGCATGATTTTAGGATGAAAGGTTATTCTGGGTAGGATAGGGTGGGAATATATGGATGGTGTTGGCTGGCATGGTCCATTTAGAAGAGCTGAGGACCCCTACACTTACCAGTAGTGTCAGCTATAGGTCTATGGATAGTCATTTCAGAATATGGTCTGTAGTGGTGTCCAGGGAAAGTACAGAGTTGAGAGATTTGGAGGGGAGAGGGAGCAGCTGTAGTGAGAAACATAGAAACATAGAATTTGATGGCAGATAAGGACTGCTTGGCCCACCCAGTCTGCCCATTTCCCTACCTAATGGATAAGCTGAAGATCCTAGTTAACCAGCAGCCTACTTCTTTCTACCTCTACCCCCTAGAATTGCCTTATGACTGTCGCATGCATGCTTGAATTCAACTACTGTTTTTGACTCCACAACCTCCTCTGGAAGGCTGTTCCATGCATACACAAACCTCTCTGTGAAAGAAATACTTCCTATACATTACCTCTGAGCCACCCCTCTATCTTCAAATTGTGCCCCTTGTTCTTGCACACCTCTTTTTGAAAGATGCTACCCTCTTGTACTTTGTTGATTCCCTTGAGGTACTTGAAAGTTTCTATCATGTCTCCCCTCTTCCTCCTTTCCTTGAGGCTATACATATTAAGCTCCTTTAGTCTCTCTTCATATGTCTTCCGCTGCAGACCCTGCACCATTTTAGTTGCCCTCCTCTGGACAGCTTCCATCCTATCTATGTTCTTGCGGAGATTGGGTCTCCAGAACTGCACACAGTACTCCAGATGGGGTCTCACCAACTGTCTGTACAGAGGGATAACAACTTCCTGTTTTCTACTGGTGATGCCTCTCCCTATGCATCCCAGTATCCCCCCAGCCTTCCTTACTGCCCTCTCACATTGCTTGCCCACCTTTAAGTCATCTGATATGACTACCCCAAGGTCCCTTTTCATTTTTGCTGTTGTTAGTATCTCACCCCCATTGTGTACTCTTCCCCTGGGTTTTTGTTTCCCATATGCATTACCTTGAGCTTCTTAGCATTGAATCTAAGCTGCCATACATTACTCAAAATGTGAAGAAATGAGGGGCACTGGTCTTAATAATGTGGGTCAAATTTTCAGACAGAGACACATTCAGAAAACTAGAAGCTAGTGATGTGACAGCTTCTACCCTTAATCACACCCTGGAAACTAGCTGAAAGTTCTGACAGTGGAGTGATAATTATTCACATTAAGCCTTTTGAGGGATCACCTTCTTGAACTGCTAGAGAACTGCAGCTCTTAATGAGGTGTTAATCACACCGGGCCATCAGCAACACTGAGAAGGATTAGCACAAGGACTAGATCCAGCTAAAGCAGTGGCATTTTCAACTTCATTAGCAGCCATGGAAAATCTGCACTAGTCAAAACGGGCAAGTAGAGGGTTAACTGCATTAGCCCTGGACAATTTGCAGTAGGTTTTGGGCTAGTAAAACAGTGTTAAGATTGAACCCTGATCTAATCCATGCTTGGTCCAACTGGAGTTCAGAGGCCTTATCAAGACTCAAACCACTACCAACACCGGAGTCCCTCTCAAAAGGGGGGAGGTCGAGGAGTAAGATATGGCTGTGAGTATGGTAACAAAATTGACCACAGGAGGCACCACTATTCTGACTATGATCAGCAAAATGATAGTGCAACTCAAAACAAGTCTACACATAGTTGTATAAAACAAGAGGAAATGATTAATAATTTACAAAAGGAAGTAGAGGAATGAACCAAAAAGCTAAGAGTTAAAAGCTCATTCTCAATGATTGATCCAAGCTGTTCGGTCATCTCTTTATCTTCATTTGCCTGAGAAATATGCCTCCTCAACTATAACCTGTAAAGATGGGACTAGTAGTGATATGTGACTTGTGGATCCTGTTCACATTATTGCTGACATGGTTACAGAAACTGTTATTGTTAAAAATGATAATGAGATGTCATGTGAAGCTGAAAATGCTATATCTGTGCTTAACCTTTCACAAAAGATTACTGAGCTAGTATCAACCAGTGTACAATGTAATTGTAAAAAAACTGCTGTGTTGCCAGACAAGAAAGACAGATTATGCCTGGGCAACTTAATTCCCAAAGGAAAAGTAGGAAGATTTTACTGTAACATAAACATTGAAAACAGTTAAAATCATAAGGCTTTGCTTGATTCTGGGGCTAAAGTAAGTTTCATGTCTGAAAGGCTGTATGATAATGTGACTGATGTCTTAGGTGACTCCAAGAAACTGAAAACCCTTCCTGACAATGTACAGATTGTAGGTTATGGAGAAGAAGCTCAAAAGACCTTAGGTAAAGTTTGGTTAAAATTGAGATTTGGTAAAATAGCAATTAAACATCCAATGTATGTTACAAACAAAACAGGTAATGATTTCTTGATTGCAAATGAACTTTTGAGGAGGTTTAAACCTATTCTAGACTATGGTGAGAGAATCTTATGGTCACAGGTAAAGAGGCCTATTCCATTTAGAAAGAGTCAGTAAAGTTTCTAAACAATGAAATTCATGCTACTGTGAAGAAAATGATTTAATGATTAAACTGAATTTTTTAGGTTCCAATGTAATTAATATGTTTAGCTTTGGTAAGTTTAAAAATTGGTTAAATGGAGAAGTAAAACTTATATGCCTCGTGTGTCAAAACAAGATGTGATAAATCTGTAGTTAAAACGGATGCCTAGCTTTCTTCACAAAGAAAGTGTGTCCTGTTTTTTTCCCAGTGTCATTCTGTATTTGACAAAAACATTGAACATTGAACTCTTAAGTACAAGACCCACTGAGGACTGTGGAAAAGAGATGTCACTCAATAAAACCAGAGGTAAAGCCAAAATGCAAGACAACAACAGAGCTGATAAAGTCCTGTGTTGTCCAAACAGTGCACAGGTTTACGCAGTTTTAAAATGAATGGTCACAAATGTTCCAAACCACAAATAAAGTTTAAAAGGTATAGGCATTTCTCTAAAACTCCAGGTAGGAAAAGTATGCTATATCATGTATGTGATACAAGGTTTGACATCTCCCATGCCTTGAGATTGATGCCCTTGTACAACTGGGTGTGTATACAAACCTAGCCAATGAAATTCTGTGGTCACAATTAAGGGAAAACTCTTACCCAATAAAGTGACTTCACCAGCCTTGAGGTCTGGATAAATTATCCCTCAAGTGTGCCAAATGGTGAGGTGCTCACTGCAACAATCTCAGATAAAGTAAATTATTTTTTCTGTTAAGGTTAATGAAAAGGTGTTATAAACTGCATTTTTTGTTCCTAACCTAGAATAGTAATAGTATGGATTTGAGAATTCTTTCCACACTGTGCCTACATTTGTGCACTAATGTAATGCGTGTTTTTCTTCTAGTACATAAATCCAAAAACAGAGCCTGTCACTTTAAAAACTAATTGTGGTTAGCAAAAAGTGAAAGGGGGAAATACTTCACAGTTCAAATATGTGTTGTTTCAGTTATTGGGGAGACTAATAGAAATATTACCTTAAAAGAGACAAAAAAAATTTTCAAGAAGCATATATAGTTGATGTAAAACTAAAGTGGATAACAATGAGGAAAATAACATGTTGGAAAATAAGATAAATTCAGATAGAAAATGTTTGATTTATGTTAATTTTGATGTATAAAGAAATAAGAAAAAGTTTGATTTTGAATTAGTAAAAGTATAATGAGGTAACAATGGTAAAACATTTTGTAATTTCAGATAAGTAATCCCAGAGTAACTATGATTGCTATAAAGGTAAACTACTGGTTAAATAAAGTGATTGATTGATTGATTGAAACTACAAATAGAGCTTAAAACTTAAATCCTTGTAATGCCAAAAAGGTAACTTCCAATCAAGGAATGATATCTTGGTTAACACTGGTAAAAGTTACAAGTGCCAGTTTAGCAATGCCTTCAGCAAGTGGGGGAGGGGGTAAAAAACGTATAAAATGTTACAATAAGTAACTACTAGCCTTATTTGTACTGTAATACTAAAGATTTACAAAAGGTACAAGAATTTAAAAAGAATGGAGATGATGAACAAGAATTGGACTAAAATGTTAATTGTAATGCTGATTTTTAAAGTTAATGAACAAAGAGAATTTGTTATATTTGGAATTTTCAAAACCATGTAAAAATGTTATTTTGAAAGTGTGTATAGTTGCAATCATGTTTAGTCATGTTAGTTCATGTAGTACGGTACACATATCTATGCAAAATAGTACATCTCCAATGGTGTCATCTAGTGATGGCACATCTATGATGTCACATCCTATGATGTCACATGTGATGATGTAATATGTGGATGATGTCATAAGTTACCACATGATGATGCAACTTTGCCTTTTATGTTTTCATTTTCTCTGCAGTGCTTATAACTATATACCCATATATACAGTAGTAGGATTATCATTTTGAATTACAAATGCATTTTAGGGGTGCATTTTAATTCAAAAGGGGGGAAATGTATGGACAAAATCCTTGATGGAAAAATGATGTTATTTTTATTTACAAGAATTGTTTTTTTTTCAATTATCATTATTATTTTATCTGATTTTTATATGGTATTAAGATTGGAAATGTTCGCTCTAATTTCTGGTTGACATTAAGGAGGATTAAGTCTTAAAAAGAGTAAAATGGAGCAATGATGCCATTTAAAATGGAGACAATTTCAGAGTTGAGAAAAAAAATGTGTTTCAGTAAAGTCTTCTTATAGATTGAAAGTCTGATAAAGGGGCCTAGCCACATTCCAGGACCATCTCTATGGTGTCCAAACCTTGAATGACAGAGTTATGGGTGCCTGTAATGGGGAAAGCCTTGGCTAAAACTTGGTATCCGTGGCTACTATCAAGATAGGAGGTCATGTGAATAATACAGGCTAGCACCAAGGGAAAAAAATGTCTTTGACTTTAAATGTTCCATTACCCTGCATAGAAATAAGAAGTTGTATTCATAGTTTAAAGATGCAGTGTACTGCTGCTATGAAAACTGAACAATAATTGGATAATAGTATGATAAATAAGCTTACCAAGTTTTTCTTCAAGCTTTTTGGAGTCACCTAAGACATCTGTCACTTTATCATACAGCCTTTTAGACATGAGACTTACTTCAGCCCCAGAATCAAGCAAAGCCTTATGCTTTAGACTGTTTTTAATGTTTATGTCACATAAAATATTTCCGCTTTTCCTTTGGAAATTAAGTTGCCCAGGAAGAATTTGTCTTTCTTGTCTGGCAACACAACAGTTTTTTTTACAATGACATTGTACAGTGGTTGATACTACCTCAGGAACATTTTGAGAAAGGTTAAGAGCAGAAATAGCATTTTCAACTTCACTTGGCATCTCATTTTTAAATCTCATTCCAGTCTCATCATCATTTTTAACAACAGCAATTTCTGTAACCATGTCAGCAATAGCGTGAACAGGATCCACAAGTCACATATCACTACCAGTCCCATCTGTACAGGGTACTGTTAAGGAGGCATTTTTCACAGGCAAATGAAGGTAATGAGATGACCGAACAGCTTGGATCAATCTTTGAAAATGAGCGTTTAACTCTTTTAGCTTTTTGATTGTTTCCTCTACATAGAAACATAGAAACATAGAATTTGATGGCAGATAAGGACCGCTTTGCCCACCTAGTCTGCCCATTTTCCTACCTAACAGATAAGCTGCAGATCCTAGTTAACCAACAGCTTACTTCCTCCTACCCCCCCCACTAGGACTGCCTTATCTCTGTCCCATGCATTCTTGAATTCCCCCACTGTTCTTGACTCCACGACCTCCTCAGGGAGACTGTTCCATGCATCCACAATCCTCTCTGTGAAAAAATACTTCCTCACATTACCTCTGAGCCATTCCCCTCTATCTTCAAATTGTGCCCCCTTGTTCTTGCACATCTCTTTTTCTGAAATATACCCTCTTGGACTTTGTTGATTCCTTGAGGTACTTGAAAGTTTCTAACATGTCCCTCTCTCCTTCTTTCCTCAAGGGTATACATATTAAAGCTCCCTTTAGTCTTTCTTTGTATGTCTTCTGGTGCAGACCCGCACCATTTGATGCTGCCCTCCTCTGGACAGTCTCCACTCTGTCTATGTCTTTGCAGAGATGGGGTCTCCAGAACTGCACACAGTACTCCAGATGGGCTCTCACCAACTGTCTGTACAGAGGGATAACAACTTTCTGTTTTCTACTATTGATGCCTCTTCCTATGCATCCCAGTATCCCCCCAGCCTTCCTTACTGCCTTCTCACATTGCTTGCCCACCTTTAGGTCATCTGATATAATTACCCCCATGTCCTTTTCCTTTTTACTGTTGTCAGTATCTCACCCCCATTGTGTACTCTTCCCTGTGTTTTTGTTTCCTTGTGCATTACCTTGCACTTCTTTGCATTGAATCTGAGCTGCCATACATTTGACCATTCCTCCAACCTTGCCAAGTCCCTTCTCATCCTTTCCACTCCATCTTGTGTATCAACCCTGTTGCAGATCTTTGTATCATCTACAAAGAGACATACTTTTCCATCCAGTTCCTCTGCAATGTCATTTATAAAGACATTAAAAAGGACCAGTCCCAGTACTGAACCCTGCGGTACCCCGCTAGTAATCCTCCTTTCTTCACTGTATACTCCATTTACTACCACCCTTTGCGTCCTGTTGTCTAGCCAGTTTTTATCCAGGCTACCACCTTGGGGCCCACTCCAAGGCTGGCTAATTTGTGTATTAATCTTTGTGTGGACTGTATCAAATGCCTTGCTAAAATCTAGGTAGGCCATGTCCACAGCCCTCCCTGGTCTACTACTTTGGTCACCCAGTCAAAGAAATCTATTAGATTCATCTGCCACAATAGTCCCATCGTGAATCCATGCCTTGGGTCCTGTACTTGACTGGCCTCTAGGTACTCAACAATTCTTTCCTTCAGAAGTGATTCCATCATTTTCCCTACCACTGAGGTCAAACTAACTGGTCTGTAGTTTCCTGCCTCTGTCCTGCTCCCACTTTTGTGAAGAGGAATCACATCTGCCCTCCTCAGTCCTCAGGTACCAACCCATTCTCCCATGATTATAAAAGAATAGTCAGCGGTGTCTAGTTCTACCTTAGTTCAAAAATTCCCGGGCCAATCCCATCAGGCCATTGCTTTGTCACTCATTTTATTAGTGCTGAGACCCTGCTTCTAACCTGGACGAGTATGAACATCTTAGTGTTCTCTTGTTTGGTTCGGTACCCCCCCTCTTCCTTTGTGAATACAAGCAGAAATATTTGTTCAGTATCCTGCTTTCACTGTCCCCCTCTACCACATTCCCTCCCTTTATTAAGCCTCAATATCCCTCCTTTGGTCTTTCTTCACTCCCTAACATACCTATAAAAGGTCTTATCTCCCTTCTTAACAGAATTGGCTATCCTTTCCTCAGTTTGGGCCTTTGCTATTCTGACTGTCTTCCCAGCCTCTTTCTGCTTTAACTGATAAAGTTCTCTGTCCTGCTCATTCTCTGGTTCCTTATATTTCCTGAATGCTATCCTTTTCTCCTTTACCTTCCCTGCCACCTCTTTTGAGAACCATAGCATTTTTTTCCTTCGTTGTGTTTTATTGATTTGCATTACACAAAGGCTTGTTGCCTCTGTGATGGCTGTTTTGATTACTCCCCATTGTTTCTCCACCCCTCCTTCTTGTCTGTTTGCTAGTGCTTTTATAAGGCACTCTCTCATTTTCCCAAAGTCAGTCCTCCTAAAGTCCAGTACTCTTGCTTTTGTATGGCTTGATTGTATGGCTGTGTTTATCGTGAACCACACTGTTTGGTGGTCGCTTGTTCCCAGATGGTTACCCACCTCTAAATCCGAGATTATTTCTCCTTCCCCATTTGAGAGTACCAGGTCAAAGACTGCTCCCTCCTGAGTGGGTTCCAATACTAGCTGTCTGAGGCATGCCCCCTGTAGGGCATCAAGAATGACCCTGCTCTTGGATGTGCCTGCAGCAAAGGTGCTCCAGTTAACATCTGGCATATTCAGGTCTGCCATCAACAATATCTCTCCTTTTTCTGCCATTCTAAGCAAGCCTTCTATCATTTCCTTGTCCATTCCCTCCCCCTTAGATGGGGGTCTGTATACAACCCCCGTGCAGATTGTGGTGCCATTTCCTGTCTCCAGGGTGACCCAGAGTGCCTCATCTGCTCCTTTTTACTCTTTAGTTCTGCTGCTTTGATCCCTTCCTTTACATAGAGCTACTTCTCCTCCTCTTTACCCTCCCTGTCCCTCCTGTAGATTGTGTATCCTGGTATGTTGATATCCCAGTCATGGTTCACTGTGTACCATGTTTCTGTGACTGCCACAATATCCAGCAACCCTCTTCCATCAAGGCCACTAGTTCAGGAGCTTGTTACACAGACTACGGGCATTGGTACTCATCACCCTCCACTTTTGATAGCCTTACCTTTAGCCCCATTCCTGTCCTTACTGCCTTTGGCCTTTTTACGTTTACCTCTGTACTGCTCCCTAATAACTTCTCTACCTTAGTATTTACCTCACCAATTACATGTTTTGTGGGGAGGCTGGGATTCCTGCTCCTTTCAGTGCCTCCCCTTGGCTAGTTTAAATGCTTCCCAATGAAGCATTTAAACCTCTCACCTAGGATCCTGGTTCCCCGGACAGATGCAGACCATCGCACCAGTATGAGGTCTGCATCCTCCAGGTGGATCCCAGTCCTCAATGAAGCCAAAACCTGAGCTCCACACCAGTTTTCAACCACTCATTGAATTCCCTGGTGGCGTGCCTAGCATCACCCTTGCCATAGACAGGCAACACTTCCGGAAGGTTACCGTATGCGCTACTTGTCGAAGGACCTTCCCCAAATCTACAAACTCCTCTTGCACTGCTCTGATCCCATGCCTAGCCAGGTCATTTGTCCCTAGGTGGACAATGACATCCAGCTCCCTCCCTCATGCAGCTCCTACCACGATACTGAGGATTCGCTTCCTCTCCCTTCAAGCCATGGTGCCAGGAAGGCACCTTACCTCCCTCTCCCCTTCCTCCCCCACTTCTACCACATTAATGATTGAGTCCCCCACCAGGAGTTGTTTCCTTCCCCTGTGGGGTCCCATGCCACCCTCATGTGGGACTCCTTTATGAAGGTTCCCAACATTCTCCTTGGTCTCCACTACAGATGCCTCCATAGAGGAACCACTATCCACCAGAAGAGCGAATGAATTGTGGAGAGGTACAGCTGGAGGGATGCAACTCTGTTCCACCACCCTCTCCCTCCCTGAGCCAACCCTGGTCCAGCCTCTTCTCTTTCTTGGCAACCTCTGAGGTAGTGGCATTGGCCCTGGTGGTCCCTGGGTGGGGGAGGAGGTTTCACGAATCCTAGCCAGGTCAGCCTGGAGACGGGCAACCTCCTCTCTCAGACAAGAGAGGTGCCTGCAAACAGGGCAGCATCGCAGCCTCCAGAATGTCTCCCGGAACACTGCCACCCCACAGCCATTGCACTGCACCACTCCTATCATGCCTTATTTTGTGTCCCCTCCCCTCTCCTTCCTTTTGTAAATTATTGATCATTTCCTCTTGCCTTGTACAACTATGTGTAGACTTGTTTTGAGTTGCACTATCCTTTTGCTGATCATAGTCAGAACCCTGTGATCAGTGTTGTTACCATACTCAGAGCCATATCTTGCATGTGGACCTCCTTCATTTTGAGAGGGACTCCAGTGTTGGTAGTGGGATAAGGCTGCCAAGCCACCGATGGACCAGACATGGGCTTAGATTGTCATCCTGTGTTAGACATAGGTAAATTCTCAGCCCCTTAGCTGGAGTATAAGAGGTAGTAGCCTCAAACACCTTAGCTTGAGGTACAGAGGATCTCCCTTTTTGCCTAATCTTGTGATTTTTCTTGTATTTCTTAAATGTGTCATACTCCAGATCAGAATATGAATTCCCTCTTTGTCTAGGGGAAATTATATTTTTGCTCTGAGGAAAGTCATATTTTGAGTCAGATGACACTCTCAATGATGTACCCGAATCAGTAAAACAATCTAAAGTTTTGAATGCTTCCATTTTTTCTTTAACTTCACTTTTACTTTGTAAGCATTCATACTTCCTCTTAATTTAACCAAATTCTTGTTAACTTGTGCATAAGCATCTGCTAGTTCAACATTTTCTCTTTTCAAGTTTAAACACTGTTCTTGATATTGTTGTAACTCACTTTGCAAGACAGCATTTTCAACCTTTAGCTTGACTAAGTCACAGTAGTTATTAGAAAGGTCATTTTTAAGTTCTTGTAAAAACTTTTTTAAAATGTCTACCTGGCCTGCAAACCTACCACACTCAAAACATTTATCCTCTAACATTTTTTCCAGCTGTTGTATCCTTTCATTTTTACTTTCAATAAAAGTTAGCTGTGCTGGGGTATAAATTACTGTCTCAGTGCTAAGCTCTGCATGTCTTCTCAACTTTATCTACAATCCCCTGTACAACATGGTTTTCAGGCTGGGCACAGCACAACTACTACTCTAACTCAGTTTACCAGTGATGTAAAAAATAATATGGACAAGGGCTTGCTTGCTGGAGCAGTTTTCATTTATCTCTCCAAAGTGTTTGACATGGTTTATCACCCACTGCCAAGCTGAATACTCTTGGTGTTTTGACTCTAGTCTTTCCTGGTTGGGCAGCTACCTAGAAAATTGGTCTCAGGCTGACTCTTTCTGCAAATCTCTCTCCTCCCTTGTCCTGATCACCTGTGTCATTCTTCAGGGTTCAATCTTTGGTCCCCTACTTTATCCTCTTCATTAATGACATTCCTATTCCCTCTTATTACTGCAACATTATCATGTACGCAGAAGACCTGGTGCTTTACTTAGTTTCCAGGTCTATTTCTGGCATCAATCTTCATCTCTCCTTCTCATTTAAGACCCTCCAAACCTGGTACTCATCCACCTATCAAGTTCTAAACATATCTAAGACACAGGTCATGCTTTTTGGGTCCTCCAGAAAGGTGCCCACCAAGTCCCCTAAACTCCTGGTGCTCAGCTTCGATGGGACTGCTGTATCCAACACTTTATCCTTCAAGTATCTAGGGGTTACACTGGACCTGGTACTTGACTACTCTGGGTATGTTAATGAGGTGTGTTGCTTGGTTAACACCAAAATTGGTGCGGCCTACAAAGTGTGTCACTCTCTCACTTCAGCTGCAAGGATCTCAGTTGCGTGAGGTGTTTTACTCCCACAACTGCTTTATGCCCTGCCAGTGCTATCTCATGCTAACATGTGTGTTCTTCACAAATGAGACACATCTTACAACAATATCTGTAGATTTGCACTATAGGCTCCCCACCTAACACATCCCTGTCTTCTCTATTCTGCTTTAAATGGCTGTCTCCTGATGCCCTTTGTTCATACTCCCTAGGGTGTTTTGTTGATTCCTTAACCAAATCTCCTCGTCCCACCTCACTGGGTGACATGCTTACTCCAGTCGCTCACTCTCACTCCATCAGGCCCTCTACCTCCCCATTGCTATCTGTTCAGCCTTACTCCACAAAAATGGGAGAGCAAGCCTTCTCCTACTTTGCTTCTAGGTTTTGGAACTCTCTCCCAGTCCATGTCAAGAACTCCTCATCTCACCTTACATTAAGCATGCCCTATTTTCCCACCTCTTTGCTCTTGGTAACTGTGATTGCATTTAACTTCTGCTCTGTCTCTCTTCTTTGACACTGTCTCTTGACTTTGACTATCAGCCTGTGACCTGCACACCCTTCAGTATTTGCCTTTGTCATAGTGTTCCTAACTGTCTGCTTCTCCCATCCCTAGTCCTGTTACCTTGTCTACCTCACTAGTATGTATCTACTGTTAGCTGTGCCTACCAGCCAGTTCACCCACAGCTAGGTCTTCAGAATGCTTCTATATTGCTTTTTTGTTATAATTGTTTGCTGCAATAACTTCACTACTGGTGCTGTTATCCAGGACATGTATTATCTTCTATAGCCATCCTCTGCCATTGTATTTGTTGTACAGTTCTACAGCAGTATGCACCTGATTGTTTGTCACTGCTGTATTGTGATATTCTACTCCTTAGTGTACTCTTACTGTATTGTTATATTGTACTCTCATGGGCCGTGCCTGAAAATAGGCAGGATATGTTGCCTAACGCACTTGCCTGGTTACCAAAAGCAAATAAATAAATATATAAATAAATATCGGCAGTTACAGCTAATGTTGTCATGGCTATGCAATATTGCTTACAGACATTTACAGCAACAATTAAGTATTCACAAAAAATGAAACAGCAATAACATCTTAAACAACAATTTAAGCAAAGTCTGTTTTTCTTTCTTGAGGCTTTAAAAGTTATTTTTCTTTTTCTTGTTGCTTTACTATTAGTCAGTGATTCTATTCTGTTGACTTGAATGCTTTAGCTTCCCTTCTCTTTTCTTTAAGGCAACTTTAGATTCAGAAAATAAAACAGAAGAGCATTATTTCTGCAATTTAGAAATATTGCAAATACTAACAATAATAACAACATTTATTTTTCATACACTGTCAGTGTGGATTGTCATTTACTAACAGTTATATTTTATTTATTTAGTTTTTGTTGACCGGATAAGTGCACTAGACAAATCCTGTCTATTTTCAGGCATGACCGGGGGAAGGGGGATACAGATGAATGCCAACTGACCCTGAACCAGATTAAGCTGTTGGTGGAATTTTTTTTACCCCAGACAAGACCCCAAAGTTGTCGGAACAAAGGTTTATAAAATCACTTTTAATAGTAATGCACTTAGATTTACTTCGGCCTTACCCAACAATTATTTCATAAATTGCTAAAAATAATAAATATTCAAATGTGATATTATCCTATGCTCTCCAGATTCAAGTATAATGGTAAATGACACTGCTTATCACTCTTATAGTTATGTGAAAATAGATATTTTATTTAAACTATACAATGGTTTTAAATATTCCTCATTAGCATAAATATCAAGACTAATCTTGTAAACATCAGCAACATTGTTTCAGAAAGTCCAGAAACTAGTAAAACAAATTCTAGCAAATAAACAATGTAAAGAAATAAGCAATACTCAGCATAATAAATGGTAATATAGTTATACTACTTTTGTCATACTTAGTATTTAACATAACCTTCATGCATAAGAACATATACTTATAAAATCAATATCTCAGATTATTTCAGTATAAAACTTGTTTTAAAACTTTATAGCATGTGAAATGTATTCTTTATGAGAACTGGCAACAACTCATTACATCAGTGATTTGTACGACGCTTTCATAAAACTCAGTTTTAACTTTTCAGATCATGCAAACTTTCTAAGTTCAAAGCTTTTAAGCTATATACCCAGATTCTATAGTTAAGAGCAGATTCCCTCTTACTTTCCCATATAATCCAATTTAAATTACCAAGACTATTAATTAAAATTAGTGAAAGTAATTAAAAAGGAATACTTATATTTCTGGTTGTAGCAGTGGTTTTCCTCTTCTCAACTTAGAACGCTGGCTGAGTCTGAAAATGTCTCTTTGTCAGTTAACTTTGACCCTGGAACTTCTTTTAGCATGGATACACTCTGCAAGTTAAACTTTTGCTAAAACTCAGTTCTTGGATGTGTAGAACATAGCTTCAATCTACACAGTCCATAGCAATACTGGATTCAAAAAACGTTCTTATGAAAAGCAAGTTGTTTCGACAACTGTAGCTTATTGACTCATGTTGTTCATCTGCTTTCAAAACCTTACTACGATAGACTTCTAGTTGCTCAGCACACTGCATAGCTCATGTGGATTTTAAAGGCAAGTCTGTCTGGTCCTCAGCAGGCATCATTACTTGTCAAAATGTTCAGCAAATAAGCACAGACCTTGCTTCATACACAATGAGAATGTCCTTGCGTTACTTTCTTGCCTCTGAATATCTTCTGTAGCACTGAGCTCTGGCTCTCCCTAGGCTGACCCCTGCATTCCAAACAGGCATGACCCAAAGTTCTTTGGCCTAGCATTAGTATAAAGCCATAACATTTTTAGTTAACCAAACATAGGTCTTCCTTCATTGATAGTTAGCTCAGACTGAGGAGTGGTCAGCAGTATTCACTAATATAAAAACTGCTCTGATGATGTCATCACCAGATTTTGATTGGTTTGAGTCACTAGAAAGGTAGGTCATTGCACAAGATAAATGATGACATACAGAAATGCCTCCTAAGACACTCTCCTTCTCCTCAAACTTGGTTCTAGTTCAAAATTACTTTTCTTTAATAAAATCCTTATTTAACCTAATTTAAAAATTAAACTTGCATATTCAGGTGGTTTACCTTAAGTAGGTCATACTGGTGTAATTTTAATGTTTTTAACATGGATTTTTTTTAGGTTACACTATTAAGGTTATAACTTCATAATTCCAATAAAACTACTTAAAATAAAATAATAGGTTTGCTCTTAGTATTCTAAGCAACAGAATGATATATGATTTGTAAGAAAAATCCTTTCCTAAAGTCCTTAAAACATTACTTTTTATAGAAGGATATATAAATCTATATATCTATATAATCTTTTGTTTTCTGCTTAAAGAAATCAATCACTGTCAGAAAGTTAATTTACTATAAACTTTTAGATGGTATTTCTCTCTATAGCAACAAACTACAGATGTAATATTCATACTGTTAGACTGCTTAAGATGTAAGCTATCACAAGATACTAGATTTGTGTAGTTTTTTAAAAAAGAAAATAATATTAAATAAATTATATTCATAACTTTTGAACTCTTCATTCTGCAACCATAAAACTTGGTGAGCTTATGTATTATACTATTGTCCAATAACTGTCCAATTTTTGTGGTGGCAGTACATTGCATCTTTAAACTATGAATAAAACAACTTATTTTAATGTAAAGTAATGGAACTTTTCCTCATTTTTCTTCTCATCTCCTAAGACTACTCAATGTACCAGTCACTGGTTTCTTATCTGATAGTAGTCATGGATACTTAGCTCCATCCAAGACTTTCCCAGTCCAAACACATAAATCCTAATAAGTGTCTTCCTGGGAATGTGGAACATATAAGTTAGGGTCCATCTTATCTCTGTTCTACAGCTAGAGAACAGAGCCCTGAAATTTAAAACAGTCTCCTTTAAACCATTTTTTTCTGAACTCTAAAGCTGACTCAATTTTAAATGCTATTATTTCTCCATTTTACTGCTTTTAAGACTTAATCAACATTAATCTTGACCCAAAATGAAAGTGAACCTTTTTACATCTTAGGGCCATATAAAAATCAGAAAAAATAATAATGATAATTAAAAAAAAGTTTTTGATAATAAAGATAAAATATTTTTTCCTTCAAAGGTTTTGTCCCTACAGTGCCATTACAAACAGAAAATAACACAACAAACATAACAGTTTATAGTAATTAGCAATAAAATCATAATAAAAATTAGCATAAAATGAAACCCCTATATACCAATATAACACTAAAATAAAAATTAAATATTCATTGGCAATCAATTCAGAAGACAATTTAAACACCTTTGGCTTGATTTTCAAAGGTTGATGCAGGGCTTGTGCCAAGCCCTTTGTTAACTCCATTCTTTGGTGCAGCTTTGGCAAACTCCTTTGGTGCAATGGCACCCAATTTTAGTACATCAAAAGCAGTTGCATAGCTTTCCATGATTTACTGCAGCTTGCTCCAAATATTTGGTGCAAGCCCTGTAAAATAGTTCCCCCAAGAGGCGCAAGTTAGACCAGGGACAATCTAATCTAACTTACAACATTTGGCTCTTGGGAATGAAAATCCTGATCCCCAGCCAGGAGAATGCCGCAAGCCACTTGTGCCAGTGATTGGCACACAAAGGGGTTTGCAGCATTCATAGAAGCATAAAGAAGTGCTAGCAGAAGCAGGCCTTACAATAAATCTAGTCTGCCCATTTTAGAGTAACTACACCATCCCCTATTTATTGCCAGGTGCTATGATGCCTTTGTTTTTATCCCATGCATGTTTGAAACTTCCACAGTCCTGACCCCTACCACCTCCTGAGGGAGATTGTTCCATGGCTCCACTACTCACTCCATGAAGAACTTCCTCAGGTCACCCCATATCTTCCCATCCTCAATCTTAATATCATGCCCTCTGGTTTTTGTGTCTCTCCTACCCAGGAACAGGTCTTGTACCTGAGTTTTATTGATACCTTTTAGGTATTTGAAGGTCTCTATCATGGTGCCATCCCTCCTCTGTTCAAGAGAATACATGTTGAGTTCCCTTAATCAGTCTTCATATGGTGTCTCGTGCTGCCCTTGTATCACTTTAGTTGCCCTGCATAGAACTCTGTCTAGTCTGTCTCTGTCTTTTTGAGATGTGGACATCAGAACTGTATACAGTACTCCAAATGCAGCCTCACCAGAGATCTGTAGATCATGAGCACCACCTCCCTTTTCCTACTGGAGATTCCCCAAATAATACATCCCAGCATCCTATTTGCCCTAAGTGCTGCCTTTTCACACTGATTGCTTGTTTTTGGGTAGTCCATAATAATCACCACCAGGTCCCTCTCCTGCTTCATGATCTCCAGTCTCACTACTTCCAAGAAATATTCCTCCTCTGGGTTTCCCTTCTCCAAGTGCATGACCTTGCACTTTTTTGTGTTGAAATTCAGCTGCCAGGTCCCAGATCAGTGTTCATGGGGTTTTGAAAAATGAACCCCAAATGTCTGAGCAAATTTATAAGTTTTCAAATCTTTTTTAAAAACTTCTACCAAAGTGGCTTCCCTTAAGAGTTTATTAAAAGATGAATACGTGAGTTGAAGAGGACAATTGATGAAATGTTGTTGGCATACTTAATATAGCATGTATGTGACTACCCAATCTACCAAATTTTCTCTGAGTGTGTACAATATTGTGATTGGCAAAAAACAAACAGAAAACAGAAAAAATATTAACCATACAGTCTCATGAGAGTGGTGTGTGTTTGGTTTCCACAGCAACCATTAGAGTGCTTGCTAATTATAGTTATTAACATTGAGAAAGTATAGCCAGATAAACAGAACTTTTTTTAATAATGTAGAACAGTTATTTGAAGAAGCAATAGTGACAGAGGTTAGCAGCAGCAGCTGTAGAACTGCCAGCTGTACAGTTTTAAAACTTTTATAACTTTAGTGCTGGGATGGCACATAATGACCATGGCAGCTTTTCCAGAATCAGTATTTGCCTTTAAATAGCTTGGTGCTTGTGAGCAGAGCCGAGCATGTGCTGAGGAGGCCCTGTAACAAACTTTGGCTGGCATACTGAATACAGCATATGTATTTGAAAATACCTAATCCCCCACATTCCATCAAATTCCATCTGAGTGTGTATAATATTGTGCAGGGCAAAAAAAAACCAAAACAGAAAGAATCTTAACCATGCAGTCTCCAGAACGGAAGTGGGTGCTTGGTTACTATAACAACCCCTAGGGTACTTGGGAATTATAGTTCTTCATTACTATTGAGGAACTATAGCCAGAAAATCAAGCCTTGGTTTAATAAAGTAGAAGTAATTGTGGCAGGGGGTTGCAGCACTGTAGAATGGCCAGCTGTACAGTTTTAGAACTTTAGCAACTTTAATGCTGAGATGGCACATAGTGACTGCAGCAGCACATCTGGGTATTTGCCTTAAATAGCTCAGCCCTTGTGAGTGGACCTAAGCACAAGGGGACACAGCACTAATAGAGGCATGTGTTTCTACCTGCATCCACCAAGGATGAAGAGGCAAAGGCCAGAGGTCCTAGACAGGAGTTTTGTGTACTGCAGGTACTAACTGATTATTTTAGTTTCATAGCACTAACTAGGGAGGGTAATCTAACCTTTGAAATCTTGGGAAGGTACAAACAGTATATAATTAACCCACTGTACAATTAAAAATAAACTGCTATTTGTCAGGGCCTTTCATTTTGCATCAACAGGTCAGACAAGGATGCCCCTTGTCTCCATCATTATTTGTAATCAGATTAAAAATGAAATTGTATGAAATAGGGGCTAGTAACAATGTAACTGATATAAAAAATTCCTCCCATAGAATTAACATATAATGCATATGCAGACAATCTTCTACTTTTATTGCAAAATTCTAAACAAAGCCTAATTGAACATCAGATTTTGATAAGACGGTTTTCAACGGTAGCAGGTTATAAAGTAAATGAGTTGAAATCAGAAATGTTGACTTTAATTTAGAACATCCAGAGGCCCTGAAATATATGTGACAATTATAATACAGGGGAAAATGAATGAGATATCTATGGGTTAACATAACAAGTAAGATAGATGATCTGTAAATTCTGAATCATGCTCAACAGTTCACATCTCTCAAATATAAATTCATACATTGGGGGAAATTCACCCTTTCTTTATGGGGGAAAATCCAATTTATCAAAATGGTGGCAGTGCTTGCCCTGGCATATACATTACAGATTATATTAGTATCAATTCCATCTAGTTGTTAAAAAAAAATAGCCCCTTTCTGAATTTTATATGGAATAACAAAGCTCCAAGAATATCATGGAAAAATGTTGGATGTCCAAGGAACAATTAGGCCTTGCTTGTCCTGAAATAGAATTATGTTATCAAGCTTTTCTGATAAAATTAATTATAAACCAGGGCTTATATCAAGATGAAGAGCCAAATCTCAAATTAGAAAATATAATTCTTGAAGAATTTTATAAAGAAGATCTAAACAATACACATCTACTCTTCCTAACCAATAAATGTGCAAAATCTAAAAATATAATTATTCAAAATTTATGTTTAGTAGTACAGAACTTTCTTAATAGAAAAAATGGACTATAAGTAATTCCTCTTTAAATGATGTATGACACAATCCAAATTAAACCATTTGGGGGAATCCTATTCAATAAATCTTGGTGGAACCAAGGTATGAAAAATGGGAAGAGCTATACAAAAAGGGAACTAAACTTTCTTGGGAAGCCTTCAAAGGTAAATTTCAACTACGAAACTCTCAATATTTCTACTTTAACCAATTGAGTAGCTTATACTCAAATGACTATAAAAGATGGGATACAACCCCAAACAGCAAAACAATACAAATGGAACTGGCTAAAATTTTGGATCCTAAATTAAAAACTAACACCAAACTTTATTCATGGATAAGTATGCAGAACCAGTGTTCGATATGATCATTATAAAAGAGAACAATTGAAACATGGGAAAAAAGATGTAGAACATCATGTAACAGAACAACAATGGAAATTAGCTTTGGCCCAAACACAAAAATATAAATGATCACAAGATAGGGCAATTTAATTTAAAGTAGTAAATAGGGCCTGCTATACCCCTTATAGACTTAAAATGAGATTAATATTATCAAATGAATGTTAGCGTTATGGAACCTTGGATTCAGATGAATTCCTTATATTTTTGGACTGCAAATGTAGTAAGATATGATAGGAGCAGTCCTTTACTTTTTTGGCAAAAATCGGATTTTCATATCAACACTGGAAGGATTATAAAATCTTAATCTTAGAAATGTACAATAACTTAATGATGGATTCTAATTACAGGCTGTTTTTAAAAACTAATATCATGGCAATAAAAAGACTAATCCTAAAAAATGTGAAACTACATCTAAAACTTTAACCTTTCCAGAGTTAGAATGGAAGCAACTTTTTTGAGTGCACTTTATAATAACAACCATTTTATAGATTACGAACCTGTTTGGAGGCTGTATAACAAGAGGACAGACAAGTGGACCAAAGAAGATTTTGTTAAAAACATATAGCAAAATACAATCAATCAACTTAATCTAAATGAATATTTAACCTATATTAAGGCACCAGTACATTATTTACAAGAAAAATATATATGAAGATGTATTTATTAATTTAATAATGATTTTACGGAAGATATTTCAATGAAAATCATGATAATTGTATAGAATGATATGTATGACTATGCACCTTATAAGAGTCTACATTATCAATGCCTAATACAAAAAACTTTCATTGGGAAGATACTAACAGTAGAAAAGATGAAAAAATGTTGGAAGATTATAAGTTACAAATAGGATACAAAGGTAAAACAATACAGGATGGAGGTGGGATTTGTAACACTAACAGAAGAGGAAATAAGCACAAAGGCATACTTTGTAACACATTCAGCCTTGACTCACTCCCAGAGTTTGAAGTGTTCTGCTGTAAACAATGTCTGGAAACAAAAGATTTCAAAGGAAAAGTGATGAATTGGATATGGAGGTTGCAATATTAAAAAGTCAGTTCATACAGTATTTCAGGCAAACGAGCATAGTATGGGGCAAAACCAGTAACAGAAATGAAACATATGGAAAAGACAGAAGAACAAAATAAATCAAAGACCCAAGGAATCAGATAATGAGTAGAGAGAGTGCTGGTATATGGGGATAAAAGGAGAGAAAGCAGAAAAACAAGAAGCACAATGCATTTTGAATTGAGCATATGTAACAGCATTCAGCCATTGATATCTGAAGAATGAGGGGCAACAGGATGTTACTGAAGTGATTAATGAAATAAAGATGCTTAAGAAGGGAAAAAAAAACAACACCAGTATCAAAAAACAAGTAAATCTATGTTTTGAGAGATTCGATATTAACATATACAGATTATTACAAAGTGTGAGACAAAACATTAAACCCAACTATGAGTAGTTTCCTTGTGGCACAATTACAGGATATTAGAAATATGATGCTCAAAATTGTTAAGGAAGAAGAAGAATGGTGATTTGTAGTAATACATGCTGGCACAAGTAGTATGGGAAAACAAAATGTTCAAGAAACAATAGAGGAATTTAATTTAATGAAAGAGATGGTTGTGGGAAAAATATGATATCATATTTTCAGAAATATTGCCTGTACCTAGAGCAGGGCCAAACAAGAAATAGAAATATAAAACAAGTAAATAACTGGTTAAGAAAAGGATAATTGGAAAACATCTTGGCATGTTTGAGTCACACGGAACATTGTGTGGACAACCTGGAGTCGTATAGCTCAGATAGATTACATTTAAACAAAAAAGGGAATACGTATCTGGGAACATACACAAAGAAGGAGCTCAATGGACATTTAAACTGGGGGAAGGGGGATCTAGCACAAACAAAACCCGGATGCAGGCATAAAGAGGGTTGCCCAATTAAAGGGGCAGACCCCATTGTGCCAAGGCCCTGATAAGATGTGTGGGAAGCTCAGAAGAGGGAGAAGGGGGAGAGGGAAGGGGAGGGGACCAACAAAGGGCATGAGGTCATGAAAGGGGAGGCCCTGATGAAGTCACAGAAGGGGTGGTTAAAAGAGGAGTGGTGGGAACAGTAAGTTGCCAACCTGTGAGAGGCCAAGGTGACCCTGGAGGCAAGACTAAAGGGGGCAGTTATAAGGTGCTGCCCAGCAAGGGGAATTCACAAATTTGCTCCAAGAGATTTTTCCTCTGGAAGCACATCAGTTTGACAAAGTTTTCAGCCAGTGGACATTTGGATAGTGAGGGATTCTGAGTAAAATAAAAAAAAATCACTGCTATATATGCATGTAAGGTACTGCTACAAGTAATATATGAACAAACAAAATTTTCCAGCAGATAAAGGCCTAGAGGTCTATCAAGTCTGCTCGAATGTGCAGCTAGCACCCCTTATTCTGCAGCTGTCCCCCCTTCCACCCTTCCCCTTCATTAACCCTCCCCCTTGTCCTGTCCCATCCTTATTTGAAGCAGTCCACTGTTCTACTGCATACCACTTCAGCAGGTAACACATTCCACCCAGCCACCACCCTCTCTGTAAAAAAGTGTCTCCTCATCTCCCTCCTGAACCTTCCTAGCTCCAGTCTCATATCATGGCACCTGGTGGCCCTCCCCTCCCTTACTTTGAAGAGCTCCTCTGTACCCATCTTGTTTATTCCATTCATGTATTTAAAGGTTTCAATCATGTCACCCCTGTCTAACCTCTCCCCCAGTGAGTACATGTTCAACTCCTTCAACCTCCTCTCGTATGATAAGTCCCCCAGCCCCTTGATCATCTTTGTCACTCTGCGCTGCACCCCCTCCAGTAACTTAATGTCCCTCTTCAGATACAGATGCCAGTACTGCACGCAGTACTCCAGCTGTGGTCCAACTAATGACCTATACAGTGGCAGAATCACCTCCTCCCTCCTCGAGGATATACCCCTTGCAATACAACCCAGCATTTTGTTGGCCTTTGCAGCTGCCTTCCTACATTGTGCCGAGTTGTTCATTGACCCTGTAATGAGCACACCCAGATCCTTCTCCTCCTCTGTCTGGGCTAGCTGCACTCCCCCTAGCTGGTAACTCCTCCTTGGGGTCTTCATCCCAAAATGCAGCACCTTGCACTTTTTAGCATTAAAGCCCAGTTGCCAGGTGTCTGACCAGGTTTCAAGCTTTGCCAGATCATCCTGCAACCCTGCCATCCCCAGGTCATCCACCACCGCTACTACCTTGGTATCATCAGCAAACAGACTGATCTTTCTCTTGATGTCCCATGATATGTCTGCAATGAATATCCCAAACAACACTGGTCCCAACACCGAGCCCTGTGGAAACCGCTCATCACTGCCCTTGGGTGAGAGCTCCCACCCACCACCACCCTCTGTTGCCTTCCCTGCAGCCAGTTTCCTACCCATCTCACCAGCTTTGCACCCACCCCATGCCACTAACTTCCTTCCCAGCCTTCCATGTGGCACTGAGTCGAATGCCTTACTGAAGTCCAGATACAGGACATCCACTGCATGGCTCCTGTCCAGTTGCCTAGTTACCCAGTCTTAGAACTTGACCAGGTCAGTTTGGCAGGATCTTCCACATATGAAGCCATGCTGTCTGCTGTCCTGTAGTCCTTTGGCCTCTAGCAGGGCCACCAGCCTCTCCTTCAGGATAGTCTCCATTAGCTTACCCACGATGGATGTGAGGCTCACTGGTCTGTAGTTTCCCAGTTCATCCTTGGCGCCACTCTTGTATTGTAAGTCCAGGTGAAACTGTGGGAAAGCTGAGTGGGATTAGATGGCTGTTAAGCGAGTAAGCCAAGAAAATCAGCATGTGCATGGTAAGAAAAAAATTGTGGCTTTATATGACAGAGATGGCCTGAAGGAGTGAGCTTGCCAACAGCAGGTAAGGGGGAAGTAGCCTGGGAAAAGGCTGGAAAGGTGCCAGAAATGGCATTTTTAGCAGTCAATGGAAAGTATAGCAATCATGCTACATAGTGTATTAAATAACTGAATTCAGAGAAAGTGGGCTAGTAGATTTGGGTAACCCTCTTTCTAAAGAGTGCCAGGGAAAAGATTAGCACACCAAATACAGTTCAGACTGCTAGATTCCTTTCAGAACACTCACCAACAAGGGACTAGCTAACGGATTGTTTCAATTACTCCAGTTGGGGCATTTTTGGGGGGTTTTGTTTGCTGCAGAGTGCTCACAGGAGCATGCAGTGGCTGAAGCAGGGAGGCAGGATGAGTGGGCAGGGAAACCTGAATGTGGGATGGTGCCACAAGCCACGGAGCTTCGCAGGGGCAGCTCGCCAGGAGTGCAGCTGGAGAGTGAGCTCAAGGCTCGAGCAGCAAGGAGGGGGAGATGCTCGGGGGAAAAGGGAAGAGTTTTTGATTAAAAAAATAAAAGTGAACCTTGTGAAAAATGAGTGTTCGCATAGACAAACAGAATTCAAGGAGAGTGGTTGTTTTTCAGCAGCTAGGGGTGAAAGGAGGCCTGGGCCTACTGCGTGGGATGGCATCTGATTTCATCACCACACTGATGCAGATCTGGGGGGGTAACAAACAAGCAGTGGGCTTGTTGCAGGGCATTTTCATGGTGCATATTCCTGTATGGGGCAAAGGGCAGCCCTTTTTGATGGTTTGAGCAGTGGCAAGCACAACCATGGAACAGATCTGGAGTGGCCACATAAAAGTACCAGTGATGACACTAGAGAGCAGTGTCAAAGAATGTGTTGAGCAGATGTTAAAAAGTATGGGGAATAATGGTTTGGGGCAGCTGGAGAAGGCATTAGGAGAAGTAAAATGGACAAGGGCAGAGGGGGGAGTGGGGCGGCACAGGGGGCCCCATGATGGGACGGGAGGTCAGGACCCCAGGAGTCCAGCTGGCAGACCACATGCCTATGGCCATGAAAGAGAAGATATGGAAAGGGAAATATGTTGACATTTTCATCCTGGCAAATGTCAACAACATGGATAAGTATGAGGAAAAGGACAGTTTCAAGAAGAAAGACATGGCAGCGGTGGTAGTTTTGTTACAAAAGAGGGAGGATGATAAATCGTGGAAAGGGAAAACCTGGGGCAATTGGTCCATGGGTTTTACTTATTTCACTGCCATAATCATTGGGAAATGGTCAGAGCTCAGTACCCCACTCTTGACCTATTCCTTCATTATAAAGAATGCATATAAAAAAAGGGGGACATAGTTGGTTAAGATATGATGAGAAATTTAGAAAAGAATGGCACATTTTGAGAATGTAAAATGGGATGCCAGACAGATAGACCTGTGGCTTCAAATTTACATGGGTCCAACTGAGAAGGAGGCAGAGGGAGACAAAAGAGCAGGGGCGGCATTGAAGGCCTGTTGGGGATACAACAGGGTATTCTGCTTGTGGCCAAACTGTCGATTCTGACACATATGCTCAAAGTGTGGAGGGCACCATCCAGATTCCAAATGCAGGTACAGCTTAGAAAAAGGGTCCAATAACCAGGATACCTCATACAAGCAGCCCTTTCAGACCAACCAAGGCTCCTTTTGGGGGCAGCAGTGGGGGGGATAGGGGGAGATCAGCAGGGGGGAGAGGACACACTTATCAAACACGACACCAGGACAATTGAAAGCCAAACTGGCAGAGGGTTCTGGATGGCTTGGACACCCATCAGAATGGAGGCAGTAGAAAGGTGGTTGGGGGGCTACGCAGACCAGGAGGCAGCCAAGAAATTGCAGGCAGGGTTTCGGGCAGTTTTTAGTTTACAGTTTCAGGGAGCTAGGAAAGTGATGAGGATGAAGAACCTCAAATCAACAAAGGAGAATCAGGCAATTTTGGGTCACAAAATTCAAAGGGAGGTGGCAGCAGGGACGGTGGAAGGCCCATTTGCCTCTCCTCCATTGCCGAACCTGTGGATTTACCCATTGGGTTTAGTGCCCAAAAAACAGCCAGGTGAGTACCGGGTAATATATCACCTATCCTACCCTGAGGGGGATTCAGTCAATGACTCTATTGGGAAGGAACACAGCAGGGTTACATATGCCACACTGGAGGAGGTGATGTGGCTCATTATGTCTGAGCAGAGAGCCTGGCTGGCTAAGATGGACATAGAGTCAGCATTCCGTCTACTGCCATTTAGGCTGGAGGATTGGGATTTGCTAGGATTCCAGGTGGATGGGCAGTATTATTTTGACAAGGCCATGCTTATGGGATGCTCAATAGCATGCACCACATTCAATATGTTCAGTACCTGGCTGCAATGGGTATTTCAGACATGGTACAGGTATTAGACAGTGGTGCACTACCTAGATGATTTCCTGTTCACTGGGGAAGGGAAAAGGGAGAATGAAGCCATGCTCCAGGTTTTCAAGGTTTTATGCCAAGAATTGGGGGTGCCACTAACAGAAGATAAGATGGAAGGGCCCAATTGGATGATAGAGTTCCTAGGGCTGGAGCTAGATGCAATCCAGGAGCTGTACCGTTTACCAGGCCAGAAGGTACAGAGGTAATTGGAGTTGTTAAGGAAGATCGGGGGCACAGGAGGTGCAGCTACAACAGGCACAACAGCTGTTGGAGCACCTGAATTTTGCATGTACAGCCATTGTTCCCGGGGCACACGTTTATGCGGCGTTTAGCCCAGGGAAACCGGGGAGCTAAACAGCCCCATCACTGGGTAGATATTAATAAGGAGACCAGAGACAATATGATATTGTGGGAACATTTCCTCTAGGTATACAATGGGCAGATGTTCTGGTAGGATGAGTGGCTATACAATACTGGTTTGCAGCTGTATATGGATGTGACAGGTGGAATTGGCATGGGGGGTTATTTTCAAGGAAAATGGTTTACAGAACCATGGCCGTACGAATGGTTGCAGGGAAGGCTGACAAGAGACATCACTTTTCTGGAGCTGTTCCCCATATGGGTGGCAATGCTAATGTGGGGAGGGGAGCTCAGGAACAGGCAGGTCACATTCTGGAGTGATAATCAGGCAGTGGTAGAAGTTTTGAACAAGAAAAAGATGAAGTCAGACAGGATTATGAGGGTGTTAAGAAGGATGGTGTGTCTAGGCCTGACCTTGAAGATGCCATTCAGGGCCAAGCACATTGATGGTGTGGGCAATGTGATAGCTGATTGCCTCTCCTGATTGCAGATGGACAAATTCAGGACTGTCACACCCGGAGCAGAGTTTTAGCAGACCACCATCATGGCGTATGTATGGACGATTGGATTGGGGGAGCTGAAACACTGTTCCACAACTCCTGGACCCCCAGGACACTTAGAGCTTATGAAACCTCTTGGAGGGTGTTTCAAAAATTCAGGGAACAGTACGGTGGACAGGTAAGTGGGGCAGTGACAAGGGAGCAGGTGGCCAGATTCATTGTAACAGGGTGGAACCAGAACATGGCACATGCAACCATGGGAGTGCATCTGGTGGCTATAGGACAGATCTGTGTGCTGAGGGGGTGGGAGGACCTAACAAAAAGCAACCTGGTCCACGGAATGATGCAGGGCTGGTGCAGGGAGTGGGTAAGAAGCAAGATAGCAGAAAGCCAGTATTGGAGGGTTTGATGGTGAGGTTGATGGGGGTGCTATGCCACATCTGCAGCTCAAGGAGTGAAGCAATGCTGTTTAAAGCCCTGTATGCTACCATGTATAGCAGGGCTTTTAGACTGACCAAGGTAGTGGGTCATGGCAGGAAGACAGATGGAGGGAGGCTGCAATGGGATGACATAGAATGGGCTGGAGAAGCAATAGCAGTGCCCTTAAGGAGATCAAAGACTGATCAGCAGGGGCAGAGCAGTAGGGTGTGGTTATGGAAGCATCCCAATGCAACCATTTGCCTTGTGGGGGCCATGCACATGTATGCGGCAGACCTCCCAAAAGCAGGACGTTCACTGATGTTTATTTATTGGAATGGCAGGCCTGTTTCTGGGTACCAGGTGACAGCAGTACTGCACAAGGGCCTCAGATTTCTGGGGGAACCAGAGGAGGGACATTCCTCCCACTCATTTAGAATTGAGGTGGCCACAATGATGGCAGCACAAGGCAGCAGACCCGGGGAGATCAAGCAGAAAGGCAGGTGGACCTCTGACTGTTATAAAAAGTACACATGCATTATACCAATAGTTCTTAGACTTTGTCACAGTGATCCTCCCCAAATCCATGGAAAAGAGCTTGAGCCTCCCCCCAAAAACTGAAATAATCTTGGGCCTCCCCAAAGAAAAATAACATACTGTACTTTGCACAATAAACCATGAATAAACTGAAACCCCTTTGAATACTTGGCTCACATTCAGTTCTTTGTCTTATACTAACGTGGAACCTTTGAAAAAGAGCTCCTGTGCTCAAAGGTGTTATCTGAATAACAAATAAATAAAATAAACAAATATTATTATTCAGCTAATTGTAAACCCCCCTTTCCCCCACAGGCCAGCCTACTTGCTCCACTATTTTCATTCTTGAACCATTGTTACTGCTTGTTGCAGTACCTTCATGGATCAGACTACTTTCTCTGTTTCCTCTCTATATGAAATAACCTTCCTATATACTTTGCCTCTTCCCTGCTCCTAAGCAACTTCTCTGGGATTACTTTGCTCCTTCCTGCTATTGCTCATAGTACTTCTATGCTCAACCCTTGTATTTGGCTGTTCTACCATCAGTCTACAAATTGATCAATTACCACCACTCATTGTTAGTTTATTGTTCATATTTGTTTACACTATTGTTCACTGTGTATTTCTTGATTGTTTATGAGTTACCTTTTGAAATGTATTCACTCCCAACCCTTCCCGGGTACACCTGAAATGAGCCTTGGCTCATTCACCTTCCCTTGTCACCTATTAGTAAATAAATACATAAAATTCACCTACTATTATCCTCTTTCAGTTTACTTCATCTCTTCACACAAAATATATAAAAGTCAAAATTTAAATACAGTACTTTTTCAGACTTGCTTGAGCCCCCCCCTTGAACAGGTTGGGGCCTCCCCAGGGATGCTGGCCTCACCATTTGAGAACCCCTGCATTATACAATAACGATATCTCTGTTTTTGTTTCCCATAGCAGGTGCAAGAATTAATGGGAAGAAGGGACATTAAGGGGGGGTAGTTGGAGGGTCCAGAGAGAAAATATACTAAACAGTGTGCTTCTGGTTATGCAGAGACATCCAGGAAGCTCGAAGCGTGGATCTGAGGGCATTTGTTTATCCATTGGGTAGAGAAATGGGCAGCCATAAAACAAGTGGGAAAGCAGCTGTACCTGGATAGTGATGCAATCCGTCAGGTATGGAATGAAGTGGGTGCAGCTGCTACCAGAACTCAGGGAGATCAGGAAGGACCATAGGTGGCCAGACCTAATCTTGATACATCTGGGTGGCAACAACTTGAGGGTAAGGCCCTGGCTGGACATATATGAGCAAATAAAGCATGATGTGGAAAAAATAAAAGAATGGTGGCCGGAGGTTACTCTGGCCTGGTCTGAGATCATGCCTCGAAGGGTGTGTCATCAAGCGGACAGCCACAAAGGTATGGACAGGGCCCAAAAGTGCATGAATGGGTGGACAGATTGATTGAGGGCATGGGAGGATTGGTCATCCACCATGGAATTCTGGAATGGGTAGATGAATACTACCAGGGAGATAGGATACACCTCTCAGGCCTGGGCCTGGACCTGTTTAACACAGAAATAGTGAATGCCACTGGCTGAATCAGAGATAAGATATGATAAAGGAGAGGATAAAGGGCAAGAAATGGGGTGGGGAGAGGGTTGAGGAGAGTGGGAAAAGAGGAAGCCTACTGTCCATCCCAAACTGGAGGTGGACTAATGGAAAAGGGGGAGGACAGGAAAAGGGGGGAAAAATGGAAAACACTTAAAGGACACAGGATTTATAAGTAAGAGGCAGGGGCATGGTGTGTACACTCGTACCCATTTACAACATACAGTAAGAGGAAGAGACCGGACCCCCATGATGTACGTCTGGGGGGCAGAAGAAAAAGAAGAAAGTGATAGAATGTAATAATTGAAGAAGAATGTGGATGTATTTACTGCATATAAATACTATTGGGAAGAGATTGTAAAATGGAAATTGTAGAAATGTACCATGTTATTACCATGTTATTGTAAACAATGATATCTTTGACTATTCAGTAAATTTATTGTCAAACTGAGAAACCACATACAGTCTTGTCTGTGTCTTTATTGGTGGGGTTCTGGGGATAAAGAGGGTTGCCCAATTAAAGGGACAGACCCCATTGTCCCAAGGCCCTGACAAGAGGTTTGGGAAGCTCAGGAGAGGGGGAAGGGGGGAGAGGGGAAGGGGAAGGGACCAAAGAAGGGCATGAGGTCACTAAATGGAGGACCTGATGAGGTCACAGAAGGGGTGGGCAAAAGGGGAGTGGTGGGAACTGTGAGTTGGCAACATGTGAGTGGCTAGGTGAGCCAGGAGGCAAGACTAAAGGGAGCAGTTATAAGGGACAGCAAGGGGAATTCTCAAATTTGCTCCAAGAGTTTTCTCACCCACCCACCATGAAGGATGCGCAGAGGGCACTGTGGTAGGTGAAGCACAGTGCACCACTGTGGCAGGTGGGCACATTAACAGGCTGCATGTTGGTTCAAAGGTGGATTAGGGGACAGGGAAAAGGGGGACAGGAAAGAAAGGGAAATGGAAAACACTAAAAAGACACAGTATTGATAAGCAAGAAGCAGGGGCACAGTGTGTATGCTTGTACCCCTTACAACATAAAAGGAAGAGGCCGGGCCCCCCATGATGTACGTCTGGGGGGCAGAAGAAAAAGAAGAATGTGATAGCATGTATTAATTGAACAAGAATATGGATATATATATATATATATATATATATACTGTATACACTGTAAATAAATATTATTGGGAAGAGATTGTAAAATGGAAATGGCGGCACTGTATCATGTTATTGTAAACAATGATATCTTTGACTATTCAGTAAATTGATTGCCAAACTGAACAATCACACTCAATCTTGTCTATGTCTTTATTGGTGGGGTTCTGGGGACAAAGAAAGGAGGGTTAAAATGATCAAGAAATAACAAAATAGCCTTAAACACCTACAAGAATTGTCAAACATTTAAATATTTCCAAGGAAAGAGAGATGTAGATTATAGTATACAAGGAAGGAATACACATTGAAGCCATAAGAGAAACATGACTGAATAAAGATACAGTCTGGGGAGAAGAAATAACTGGCTACAAATTAAATCACAAGAACATATCAGATAAGAAGGGAGGTGGGGGTGCTGGCCTGGTGGTGCTGAGGGTTGAGGCACTGGATGCTACACCTTGCGCTATACTGGCAACCTGAGTTCGAGAGTGAACTCGGGCGCAGGGCGTCAGCAGGGGGAGGGAGAGGATTGAGCATCCAGTGGGCTGCTCTCCTCTCCCGGGGGAGGGCAGTGGGATTGTCCAGCATCCCAATGACCCTTGATGGAGATCAGGGGAGCTGCAAGATGTACATAGACAAAACATGTGGGCGAGCGTGGCAGACACTGGCAGGGTTGCCGTGTGCCATTGTATCATTGCATGCCATGCTCAGAGGGGGGAAGGAGCGCACATGGTGAAAATCATGAAATACACCTTCAGCCCAGATAGGCGATGCCCTCCCAATGCCGAACCGCCATATCCCCAATACTGGAGCCCTGCCTCTACCTCTTTAGTCTCCTCAGCACTAAGCCCCCCGGGGTTCAGGGAGAAAATAACACCCTTGAAGAATGCAAGGGTTCACAGTGGGCAGCAGAGCTGCACAGGTGAGTGGAGAGGCTCGAAATAGTTCCGGGGTCTGGGGGGAGATAAAAAAAATTGAAATAAAAAAGAAGGGAGTTGGGCTGGCTGTCTATATAAAGCAGACAATAAATAGCAACAAATTACAAACAAGTGCACAAGATCAGATGACTGACACCTCATGGGTAGATATAAAAAATAACAGTGTGGGCATTATAACACTAGGGTCTGGATATTCAGAAGGGTTGCGTGTGGTGCAACAGTGTTGCACCATGTGCAACCCGCTGATGTGCCCCGGTGCAATATTCAAACGGGGATTGAGCCTGGCACAAATCCAGATGCGCCAGAGCACATCAGTAATGTATGCGGCACAGGTGGGGGGGGGTTCCCATGCACACTTTGCACATCCTGATATTCACCCTGAGATGTGCTGAGCCCATTCATGCACAACCCCTACTTGCGCTGCACACAGGTGAACCAAAAAAAAGGAACAATGGCTGGCCACCCACAGGTGAGCTGCTATATTGCAGGGCGTAACACAGCATCTGCCAGCTGTGGGTGGCCACCCGAGCTCCAGCTGCACCTCCATGGCGGCACCCCCATGTCCGATCGCGGGCATATGTTGAATAAATAATGTCCTATATCCCTGATGGTCTAGTGGACCACTTGCAGCCCGATCGCGGGCATATGTTGAATAAATCAACGCATCCAACATGGGGGTGGAACCAGTCACCTGGTCTGATCACCACATCGTGAGGTTCAATTTTTGCACCCCCCGGAGAAGACCAGCCCCTGCGGAGATGGTCAGGTACCGCCCATTATGGAATGTTACTCCACAAGGTCTAGCGGCAGTCCTTGACCTCTCATCCTTCAGTTTGGTGAGCAATAATCCAGAAGCACTAGTGTCAGCCTATAATAAGGCCGTCACGATGGCACTGGATTCTATTGCTCCTGTGTTCGTGAGGGCCCCAGACCCCGTCGTCCCAGAACCCCATGGTTTGATGGGACCCTGAGGGAGATGCGGAGACAGGGGAGAAGGTTAGAGCGGTCGGCTGGCGCAGGTCCGCCCTTGATGCCGACCACTCTAGATTGATAGAACATTATGTTAACTATCAATCTGCAATCACCCATAAGAAGGCAGAATTCCTGTCCAGGGAGATTGCAGTTGCTCAGAATCGACCAGCTCAGCTGTTCCGAACTGTTGACAGACTGTGTAACCCAGCCTGCCTGCATGTTTGGAAAGCTTTTTCGCAAATAGAGTGTGATGAGCTCGCTCAATTCTTTGCAGCTAAAGTGGCCGACATCAGGAAGAACCTGGGTCCGGTAAGCTCTATGGGAGAAGCCTCTGGTCAGTATGAGATGACAGTGCCTCATTTCTCCTGGAGTTCCTTTCAACGACCTGAGCTCATGGACATTATGAGGATCATCCTGTCTATGCGCCCTACAAGTTGTGATTTGGATCCTGGTCCGACTTCCATTATTTTGGGTTGTTTGGATACCATTGGGCCGGTCCTGGCGCAAATAGTCTGGTGCTCCTTGGAATCGGGTGAGTTTCCCTGCTCCTTGAAGGAGGCTGTGGTAACTCCTCTTCTGAAAAAAGCTTCCTTGGACCCGGACTCTTATTCTAGCTATCGACTTATCTCTAATCTTCCCTTTATTGGGAAGGTTATTGAGAAGGTCGTGGCGAGTCAATTGGATGACCATTTAACCATCCATAATGTCTATGAATCCTTCCAGTCGGGCTTCCGTAAAAGACATAGCACCGAGACCGCGCTGGTTCATGTGTTAAATGATCTTCTGATGGCGAGGGATCAGAAGAGACACTCCATTCTCGTTCTTCTTGATCTCTCTGCAGCCTTTGACACAGTGGACCACATGGTGCTGTTAGCTCGTCTGGGGCATATTTGTGGAATGTCTGGAACCATTTTGCAATGGTTCACGTCATTCCTTACCGGGAGATCACAGAGAGTTGTATCGGGGATTTTTTCCTCTGATGCAATCTCTCTGTTACGTGGAGTGCCCCAGGGATCTGTGCTATCGCCCATGTTGTTTGCAGTGTACATGCTGCCCCTCGGAGGTATCATCAGACGATATGGGCTGAGGTTTCACTGCTATGCAGATGACACCCAGCTCTATCTGTCTTTTGCACATGACCAGGATGGAGCTCTCTCGGTATTTAACAGCTGTCTGAGGGAGATCCAAGACTGGATGGATTCTAGTTGGCTAAAGTTGAACTAGGAGAAAACAGAGGTGCTGGTGGTGGATCCTGGTGGTCGGGTGGTGAGGCCGGATATCGGTGCTCCGTCTGAAATTAGTCTTGGCGGAGTACCTTTGCCATCCTCAGAACAGGTGCGTAGCCTTGGATTTATTCTTGACAATAAGCTGACTCTTAAAGCTCAGGTGTCTGCTGTTGTCAAGACTTCCTTTTATCATCTTAGGAACATTGCCAGGGTGAAGCATCTTGTTCCGTTTGACTCCCTGCCTACTTTGGTTCATGCCTTTGTATCCTCACGCTTAGACTACTGCAACGCCCTGTACTTTGGGCTTTCCGGGGTTGAAATCCATCGCCTGCAGCTAGTGTAGAACGCTGTGGCCCGGGTTCTGACGGGGACAAGTCGTTTTTGTCACATCACTCCCGTGCTGCGCGAACTGCAATGGCTGCCTGTGCAGTGGCCGGATCACCTTTAAAGTCATTTTGTTGACTTTTAAAGCCCTTCACGACCAGGGTCCAGCCTACCTGAAAGACCTCCTCGTACCCTTCTGCCTGACCGATTGCTCCGCTTTCGTGACATGGGGTTGCTAGAGATCCAGTGAATCTGAAATCCTCTGGCAGCAGAGCATTTTCATTTGCTGCACCCACTCTTTGGAACTCTCTACCATGTCGCGGCAGTGCACCTCCGTGGAACTCTTTAAAAAAGAGCTGAAAACTTATCTGTGGAGCATGGCTTTTTTAGACAATTAATTATTTATTAATGCTCTGGTTTTTATTATCATATATTTTTTATCTCGTGGTATGTTGATTTTATTTATATGTTTGTGTGTGTAATGATTGAATTGTTTAAATTGTTCAGCACCTTGATATGTTGAAAGGTGCTATATAAATAAAAATTATTATTATTATTATTAAATAACATCCTATATTCTTTGTGATCCAGTGGACTGCTGTCAGCCCGATCGCGAGCATATGTTTAAATAAATAACGTCCTATATCCCTGGTGGTCCAGTGGACCGCTGTCAGCCCGATCGCGGGCACATGTTTAAATAAATACCATCCTATATCCCTGGTGGTCTAGTGGACTGCTGTCAGCCCAATTGCAGGCATATGTTTAAATAAATAACGTCCTATATCCCTGGTGGTCCAGTGGACCGCTTGCAGCCCGATCGTGGGCATATGTTTTAAAATAAAATAAATGTTCCTATATCCCTGGTGGTCCAGTGGACCACTCACAGCCCGATCACGGGCATATTTATTAAAAAGGGGAGGTCCAATATCCCTGGTGGTCCATGGTAGCCCTCCACCCACCCTCTGAGCCCCACTGCCCAGCTCCCCTGATCTGTGGCAGGCGGCAGCACCCCCACCACCTGCCGCCCCGCTGCCCACTGACTGACACTGTATGGTGGGGCTGTATGCCCATTGGTCCATAGCGTGAGCCAATGGGTGTGCAACCATACCGTACTACACAGTCCAGAAATGTGAATGGATCCATTCACATATTTGAATGTGTAGTATGGTATGGGCTGCATGCCCATTGGCCATGCTGTGGACCAATGGCGCTATAGGCATATGGTGCAGTCAGTGGGCAGCAGGGCGGCGGGCAGGGTGCTGCCACCGCCACTGACTGGGGAGGCGGTAGTGGGCCCAGTGGGCGGTGGGAAGGTACCACTGGACCACCAGGGATATAGACGTTATTGTTTAAACATATGACCACAATCGGGCTGCGAGCGGTCCACTGAACCACCAGGGATATAGGATGTTATGTATTTAAACATATGCCCGTGACCGGGCTGCAAGCGGTCCACTGGACCACCAGGGATATAGGATGAATCAGTTTTATACTTCAGCCTGTGATCGAGCATGAAGCTTTCCACTGGACCACCCAGGGATATTGGATGTGTACGCTATTCTACATATGCCCGCGATCGGTCAGTGGGGCACTTTTCCGTGAGGTGCAGGGGGCGTCGGTCCCCGAAGGCTGCAGCCTGGCAGGGTGCCAGGTGCAAGTGGCCAGGGATCAGTGCATCTGTATGCAAATGGGGCCATAATGACCTGCTAATGGCCCCATTTGTGCCTTGCATGCATTATAGCCCCATTTGCATGTGCACTTTTGAATATCGCGGTTGTTGCGCCTAGCGCAATGGAACTTGCGCTAGGGCATCTCCCTACTCCACTCTGGCCACTTGTATTGGCGCAGTGCCACTGTACCATGCACACTGCAGGTGGCCAGGGTGTGATATTCAGAGATGCTGTGCCATGGCGCAGCTCCTTTGAATATCACCCTGTCAATGCCCCTGTGCAGCCAAGTTGCACTGCACCCACGCTTTGAACCACAACCTGGCGCAGTCTGAATATCCAGGCCTAGGAGTATGCTATAAACTCCCAAATAGCACAAAACAATATAACACTGCACTAGCATTATTTAGAAAGAGGAAATGTCATTTTAGTGGGTGATATCAACTTTCCAACTACTGTATGAAGAGAAATGAATTCTAACAATAAAACTGAGTAACAGTTGTTGGATCAATTGCATATCCAGAGTTTGCAGCAATTAACAACATAGAAACATAGAAACATAGAATTTGACGTCAGATAAGGACCGCTTGGCCCACCCAGTCTGCCCATTTCCCTACCAACTGGATAAGCTGCAGATCCTAGTTAACCAGCAGCTTATTTCTTCCTACCCCAACCCCCTAGAATTGCCTTATGACTGTCCCATGCATGCTTGAATTCCACCACTGTTTTTGACTCCACAACCTCCTCCGGAAGGTTGTTCCATGCACCAAGTGAACCAAAAAGAGGTAAAGACACATTAGATGCCCTAACTGACATTCCTGAGAAAGTACAGGGGGTGGTTGTTAGAGAGCCACTAGTTAATAGGGATCACAGCATGGTGAAATTGAGTATACTATCTAAAAGACCAAAAAAAAATAATTGGGCATTAGTGGGAACTTATTACAAAAGGGTACATTTTAATAAAATTAATCAGGAGCTAAGGAAATGGAACTGGGTACCTGAATTTGGTAAATCAAATGTAGAGGTATTCTGGAAACTATTAAACAATAAACTGATAGAGCTTGGAAGGGAGAATATACCAATAAAAAAATGTTATAACAATAGGAGAAAAATACCTACTCGATATACTAATAATAATGACACAGCTAAGTAAAAAGAAAAATGCTTTCCAGAAAATGAAAGGAAATCAAACTGAAGAAATAGTGAACACATACAAAAGATAATTGAAGGTATCAAAGAATCTAATTAGAAAAGCAAAAAGTAATATTGATTCAGGATTGCACATGTGAATAATTAAGTGATAATGTTCAGTTAGTTTGAGTATACAAAGCAATAACTGGCTTCTGTGGATGATTAAACCCCAAGGCAAGGTTATTGCGAGTATACTCCAACTAACTGAACAGTATTACTACTATATGAGTTGGAGGTGGTCTGCATTTGGTTTAGTTTCTCAGTCGGCAGTTTCAGCAACAAGATGTGTTTTTAGTTGGAAGTGGATCTCGAACTTGGGGCCTGTTTAGGTGACTGAGGGTTTCTGGGGGTGTACTGTGAGGTGTGGGTTTGTGGGTGCTGAGTGGGAGGTGGGTTTGGGGGTGGGTGGCTGATCAGCAAGGGATCCAGTTGTGTTTTGGTTTTTTTCACAGTGTTCACAAATGAAGCTTTGGGAGAAAAAAATCTAGGGCAGTTTTCTGTATTTCAGCTTTTGTTTGACATTGTACAGGTGGGGGGCGCCACTAGACACCAGGGAGTTTATAATCTGATAAGTGGGGGGTTATTTTTAGAAAACTGAGACCCAAGACACTGGAATGGATGGAGTCATGTTAATTTGAATGGGTGGGTGAACCGGAATGATTGTGGGTTTATAAATAAATGAATGGGAACTGACTTTGCTGTTTTAGGTTACTAATGTGGTCTTCCTGTTTCCAGTGCGGGGGGCACTGGCAATCAGTGTGCATGACAGGCAGTGTGAGACATTGTTTTATGTAGTTTTTCCATGGATGAAGTGGGGAAAGTATTGTGGAAAAATAAAGATTTTTTACCAAAACGTATTTCTGTGTGTCACTTCTGAGTGTTTACTGGTTTGTTTTCAGTGTGTTTCCTACTGAGGTAGCAGCATTCATGTTAACAGTTTACTGGGAGAAGCTTCTAAATAAAATGTAATGATAAATACCTTTAAATATTTTTGCTGCCCATTTGGTTTGTTTTTGGTGCTTTTTTTCATCTTTTTCAGACAGTATGGGGGCTTTTTTTTCTTCTGTCAGGCTTTGAAATGTTCTATTTTTCTGTTCAAAAGCTGCTGATGTGGATGGCTGTTGTGACGCCATTTTTTACTTTTTTTGTGACTTGCTGTGATTGGCTGTGGGTGTGGCTACTGCTTGATTAACTGACTGTGGGTGAGTTTTGACAATAACTGACTCTGGTGGTATTGCTTTGTTGTTTGTGGAACAATAACTGATGATGTTCTTAATTGTGATTGACTAGGAGGAGATGCCTCTCATATAATGCCAAGTAATGCTATGCCCTCATCAACAATAATAAAGGTAATAACAGACAATATTAGATGGGCAACTGTGCACAACTAGTGTGTTCTGCCACAGAGGGGTTCTGATTCCCTCTGACCTTGAGAACGAAGCTCGAGAGGTCCATGGGAATCAGAAACCAAAGGTGACAGAACACACTGATTGTTCAAAAAGTTGCTCATCCTGTATTTTTTATAGTGTATAGTATTATTTTTCATGTGCATGTGGTGGAGTCTTTTGTTTTCAGAACAAAACTGATTTTTGTAGTCTCTAGAGGTTTCAGTATGCTTTTGTACTATAGAAGGGTACAATAACATTCCATGACCACTGAAGTGTGGTACAATAGCATTTTAAAAAGGATGGAATTCCATATGGACAATGGCCTACTACACACTATAAGACCTTTAAAGGATAACAGTACAGAAATAAATGACCCAAAGGAAATGGGCAACATTTTAACAATTACTTTAGTTCTGTCTAGAGATGTGTGAAGTCATCAAAGTTTGCTCTGTGGGGTAATTTGTGAATTTGTAGCATCTTATGAATTAATCCACCACATGAATTCCATACTTCTCTGGGAAAAGTGACTCCCCCCGCAAATGTAAAGTATAACTTCCCCGGCACGGTCTGGCAAGCAGTAATGCACAGGTATTCCATGAAGTATACAGGTCTAGAAGAAATGTGAACTGGGGCTTGGCAGCAAACTGTAGTGCAGTTTGGGGAACACAGATTAACCAGGGTTGCTCTGAGCTGTGGATGGTGCTCATAGTAAAATCAACACTTTATCAAAGTAGAAAAGCCTAGCACTTCATCCCACTGACAAGACACAATATTTGGCTGACTCTCAGTTAAACTGTAAAATGTTTTATTGATGGTGTCAACAGCATTTTAAAAAGACAGTCCAAACAAAGCCCTGATGTTTTGTACTGTATACCGAGCGCTTTATCAAGAACATAAGAACAGTGTCGGCAGATGAGGACCATGCAATCCATCTAGTCTGCCGTACCCCCATGCAGTCTTCATGCTAACTTGTCCTTTATATCTGTCCCATGCGAGTTTGAACTCCCTGATTGTCTTTGATGCTACAATTTCCTGGGGCAGGCTGTTCCATGAGTCTATCTCTCTCTCTCTCTCTCTCTCTCTTTCTCTCTCTGTGAAGAAGTACTTCCTGAGGTTGTTTTTGAACCTTCGTCCTACCAGTCTCATAACATACCCACCATATGTCTGCACTAGGATTCTGGGTAGTATTACAATTAATAAATGTTCTAATATATTTTTCTTCGAAAGGGGAAAGCAACAGAATATGGATTTGATGAACAAAAAAAAAATAATAATAATAGTAAAACAAATGGTTCACCTAATTGCTAGCAGTACAATGAAATGCATGTAAGAAGAATTCTGAAAACTCTTGAAATGACCAGGAAATTGTAATCTACAACTGGAACCAGGTGAAATTCAAAAGCATAAATTGTGCATTCCTAAGTATAATGTGACATAGCATAATCCTGTTACTTAATCTTGAAAACTCTGTATGATTATCAAATGGAGTCCAGTGCATCATAGAAACTAAACTGTATTTAAAACATGTTTGTCTGGACTGTCACTTTAACACAACCCACTACAAAAATCACAATCCCAGTTCAGACATCCTTGATAAAGCACTTGGTGTAAAGTGGGAAATGTCAGAGCTGTTTTTGGTCTGCCTTTTTAAAATGCTTATGAACACCTTTAATAAAACATTCTGCACTTTAAAAGAGTTTATGTGAAGACTGTTTCTTGTTGGTGCAGATGAAGTACCAGGCTTTTTCTTCATCAATACTCTATAGGCCAAATTAACTTTAAGGGAAACAGATTCTATTTTGTTGTACATTTTCTGAGTAATAAAGAATGGAGAACATTAATTTATAGATGATACATGAAATACATGCTAAACTCTGTCTCAATCTTATGTTTATCGAAACTGTCACAGAAGTGACAGCTATGGGCACTGTGAAAAGACACATGTTACCAAAACATGAATTTGAATCCCTAATGAACACAAATAATTTTTCTTTTCTGAAGATTATCTACTGTAGATTGCAAGACAAGAAAAAAAAACTTGTACAGAGACCATTTTTGTGTGATCCCACAAAGGTTCTCTGACCCAATACATAGTTGCTATTTCATTTCAAGAAGTGGTCTGGGTTGGACCACTGTGCATCACTGTTCAACATTGTACCCCATTTTGCGATACACCAAGAAGTCAGCAGGCTTTCCCTGTGCTGTTGAAATAGGCACTGCAACCACACAAGGAAAGGGGTGAGACAGTCAGGAAAATTATGTTTGGGCAGCTGCTTAAAAATATAGACCATCTTCAGCCAACAGGCAGGCCATCAGGTGAGGCTTGAGACTGTGTAGGAGGGCTACAGTGGCACCATTAGTGGCAAGGGCTTTGTGCATGGCATAGCACTATGGGACTGGTCGCCTGTCAGTTTCCACCATGTTAGGTGGGGGGGGCCCAAACCCCACTTGTCTCAAACATTTGCAAAATGGACACAAGGATGCCATTCAACACTTTCACGGGCACACCAGCCCCTGCTCCAGCTCACCGCTTTTGTCTACAATGGAAATATGTGGCTACACAAGGGAGAGACACATCATACACTTTGCTACTGTGTCTCAGATCATCATTTTCTGATAATGATAGATTATTTTTAAAATACGTATCTTCATTTTTTTTCTAAGCAGATCAAACAAAAGAACATGTTTAATACATACTCCTTTTTAACAGGGTTGAGGGTGTCCCACAAATTAAATGAAACTTTGTGTGTGCTATGCAAATCCTAGAAAGTGGTCCTCTCAGTGTTTCAGATTTACACGTGACTGAGCAGTTTCAGAATCGCTTTTTGCAGCAAAACATAATTTCGAATGCATTCATGAGGAAACTCCTGCATCAGATGACATTAGCATAGAAGGACAACAGATGGGCAATAAACATGAGTCTTCTGAATCCTGCAAAAAAAATAAGAAATGTTGATGTCTTTTAGCTCCATGACCATTCATAATGGTAAGTAACTTCTCCACTGTTCAGGTTGCTAATACGGTTTGATGATTTCAGGTTTACCATTGTACCCCATTTTGTGATACACAATGAAGTCAGCAGGCATTCCTTGCAACATTGCAACAGGCACTGCAGCCACACAGGGAAAGGGGTGAGGCAGCCAGGTATATGAAAGCATTGGCATAGTAATGAACCCAAGCACCCTGGCCATGGATGTAACTTCCCAACCCTGGTAGAACTGTAAAATGCAGTTCTAAGGGGGAGAGGGTGTGCTTACAAACCAGAACAACATTTCTGGCTGCCTGTCAGATTCCATAGGTGACGTTACCAGTGAAATTACCAACAAAGTTGCATGGCGAATTTAGAAGCCAAGCACTTGACTTTGCAGATTTCTCCACGGAGATGGATTTTGCAACATCACTGAAACTTCCACGGCAGATTAAAACTTCACTGCATCTCAAGTTCTGTCTCTATTGGGAAGAACAAACACATTATATATGAAGGAACAGATACTTCAGAAGGGGGCATCACAGATGGAGTTGTATCAACTTAGTGTGCTTAAATTGCTGCAAGACTTAGATGTACTCTAACCAAAACAGCTGACCAGATGTATTACATCCCAAATTGTGTAAAAGCAATGTTCTAAGCTTTTGTTACTGCTTTATTTGTTCTTATTCTGTAATTCATCCAGGTCATGCCTGAAAATAGGCATATGTATGCCTAGTGTGTTGTACAAGGTATCAAAAATGAATAAATAAATAAAATATATAGTATAATTCATTTCAAAAAACTTTGTTAACACACTAGTTAGGGTTAAATTGACAAAAGTAGGGGAAATGCGGTGTTAGGGTTTCCAACCCTACTGCCCTATGCCCACCTGCTGGGAGCAACATGAAAAACCATTACTATTTGACCTCTCTTGCAACTTTGCAAATCAGCCGTGGGTGTGCCTTGGGATTGACAACCTTAACACTCACCCTGCTCCATTAGTAATTAAGCTGAGATATACACAACATATGAGAATGGGGTGATTGTTAGGACTGAGAACCCCAAGGCACACCCCACACCTGATTTGCAAAGATGCAGGAGAGGTCAAATAGTAATGTTTTTTCATGTTGTTGTTTTCAGAGTGGAGGTGGGGTATTAGGATTGGGAACCCTAACACCAACTTTTACTACTTTTGTCACTTTAACCTTAACTAGTGCATTAGCAAAATTTTTGCATTGAAGTTCCTTACTTTTTGAGATAGTATAATCACGCTAAGTAGCGTTCTGTTATCTACAAACAGATTAATCTTTACTTGTATGCTATATCCTATTTTTTCGGAAGAACACATTGAAGAATACCAGTCTAGGGAACGAACCCTGTGGAATCCCATTAATCACTGTCTTATCCTCTGAGTAAGTCCCATTTACCACCACCCTCTGTCCTCTCAGTTACAGTATGTATCCAATTTGATAAGCCTCCCACATACCTAGGTCCCCCAACTTTCTCACAGGTGTCATGTGCATCACCAACTCAATAGTGGACATGGAGTCAAATATGACAAGTAAATGAATGTCAAACATCAAGGACTCCCAACAGAAGCAGCATGGTCTAATGGGTAGTGTCTAGGCTTGGGAACTAGGAGATCCAGGTTTAAATACCACCAGAAACATTACTTATTATGTTACCATGAGAAAGACACTGCATTTCAGTTGGACTATACTAGGTAAATAAATTAAAAACCAAAACAAACTCCAGCACCATCTCCTCTACAGGCTTAATATACAGAGTGAGTGTTTTGGGTATGGGAAAGTACATGTATGATAGCCCATCCTAAATGACATCTCCTCCCCCAAAAGACAATTAAACAAATATATTTGGAAGTAGTACACATCTTCTACAAATAGATAAGGCACATAAAAAAGGGAAGTGACTATTTAAGTGAGGTGACATCTGTTGAACATGTCACTATAATTTCCCAGAAGTTATATTACAGCCTAACATTACATATGAGCAGAAGTAAAATAGGATAACACAAGCAGTGTTTATTTAAGAAATAAGACACAAGGGGGTGTGGGTTATTGGGGAATTTACCATGGCTGGAGTGGTTTGCCCTCGAGGCACAGCCGAATGGGTAAATCCTCACCAGCCATGGTAAATCCCCTGATAACCCACACCCCTGAGTGGCTTATTGAGATTATACCATCACATCTTGTCATGGATGAAAGTTTAAATTGTTTTATTTTATTTTTTCCTGTGAAAAAAAATTATTTTATTAAGAAATATCCTTCCATGGAAAAAAGTAGTCTCTGGTTTTCAATGCAATTCTTTATTCAAGCTTTGTGAAGTGAGTGATAATAACAGATAGTGAGGATTTCAGTGGCAAATAATATGAAATGAGGGTTTTAAGCTGTTAAACAGTAGTAAATTGCAAAAACAGGATTTCAACTTGTTAAATAATAGTACATTCTATTAGGAGAACATGTTAGTGCTCATACTGTAATGTAAGGTGACATTCTCTTTATTAGAAAGGAGTTTTTTAAACAGTGCATATATTGTGTAGATTTTTTTATTATGTTATGGTGCAGAGCAGTTTGTTTGCCTCTGTTTCTTTAAATTATTGTAAGGTAGGCTGCATTTCATTCTGTGGATGCAGTAATGTGAGACCTTTGACCTGTTGAGGATAAGAGAAAGGGCTGCTGTATCTGAGGTGGAGAGAGGTGCCGAGTTCAAGCTGGTAGCTGTGGAGACTCGAGGTGATGTAGTTGGCTGCAGGGATGACTGGAGAATCGGGGTTTCAGATGGTGGGACTGGAGCGATGTATGGCATAGCTGTATTTGGCTGAGGTACATTTTGTTGCTGAAACAATGTTTTACCGTTTTGAAGGCTTTCAAAAATTTGATTGAGTTCAGTTTCGTCAATGAGGTCAAACAAGGCATACATTTTGTTTATTAATTGTTTTAAATGCGAGGCGTACTGGTGACTGTAAGTGAGACGAAAGATGGTGGCTTTGCGATGTTGGGGGGGTCAGACTGATATTTTGTTATGGTAGCATGAGGATGTAGTAGGCTGGCACCTTGCTTACATTGATTATCATAGGATTTACAACAGGGCTAAGGTGCCAGTCTGCCTTTCTGATTGGCTTTTGGTTAATGTCCATGGTATAATGTTATTTTAATGTTAGACAGTACCCATATCTAATTATCTCATAACTCATACACTCAGCTGTACCTCTGGAAAGTCTGTTTTGCATACACCATAAGAAGACAGGTTTTCCCACAGCCTCCATCACCCACTATCATGATTTCCACCCCTGTTGCTTCCCAGATGCAATGCTGTCTTTATCTGTACCATTGTTAACCTCTCTGTTTTGTTCAGTCATAGTGCCTCTAACTTATTTTAGTCCAACAATACCAAAGGTGAATTTCAACAAGATTTCAAATGATCAACAATATTATTTCAGGCAACATATCAAAAACTTCATGTAAATAGTGCCCACAAACTGACTTGTTCCTAATGAATTAAACAGCTGCCTGCCTTCTTCCAGGTTTAGATTTATTGGAGCCGACAAAGCACATTTTATTTACTTATATTTTGAATGGTTTAGCAAATTGGTGACACTAGCAGTTAAGTTAAAAACATTAATAAGTGAGACGAAGAACCTAAACAGAGAAAAGTGGCCTATTGAAATGCATTGTAACTTTCCTGATTTTAGAAGCGAGAATAACAAAATAGTAATGTATCCATTGCATATGCACATTAGTTTTAAAAGTGGGACTTCTGCCTCATGCATCTCATTCTGATAGAGATGTGTACTGTATTTATGTGGCACAGGGACTTGACACCCGCAACTCTGAACATGCAGTTATTAAGGGGGGAGGCTGTAGAAATTCCTCCCCAACAATTACCTCCTAATTTCAACTTTAATAACACTGCTGATTAAGACACAACAAAAAAGAGACAAAAGAAACCTCCAAACCAAATTTGTGTGTTTAACGTGGGGACACAATATTTCAGTAGTAAATGGAGTAATAAGAGTCCATTAAATGCTGAAGAGACCTTTAAAAGCTACATCACTGTACCACAAGGCACAGAACCCACTTGCTCTGTTAAGAATGTTGAATAATTGTCCTGAACATTCATATTAGTTCATCTGCCTCCATTGCAACTGATGCATCAAGTTGTAGGAACTAGGACTGAAATGTGTCACGCTTTTAAATTCATTGCAAACATCATGTGAATATTGAACCAAGTAATCAAGCTATGGCAATAAGTCTATTGGGGAATATAGTTTTTAGTAGTTGTGAAATCACGAAGGTGCACACGTGCTTTTAATTTATCTTCTTCAAAATCATTCCCATCATGAAGCTATTCACATCTTTCAGCTCATAAAACTGACTTTTCATTAAGGGGCTTTCATTTCCTGCTTTCTCTTCTGAACCATAGTGCAATTCGAAGGTTAGTATAATGACGTTAGTGTCACCACAAAACACATCGCACAAATGAGGGACTTTTCGAGAACACTACACTAAACCAGCGGAGACATTCATCAAGCTACCTACACTTAGCGTATTAATTATCTTCCAATTCTGAACATGAAGATTTTGGGGTGTTAGTGTAGATATTAAATAAGGATTTGTAAGGCAATTAAATAACACCTTTGTAAAGGTATATTTTTTGTAACAAAAATCAGATCATTGTTATTTGTTTTGCTTCTATATGATCCAAAAATCCAACAATGCCCTAAGTTTTTTAAATGTTTTTTTTTTCTGTTGATGTAGCATATCACTGGTATATTTAGCATATCAACCTACAGGGGTACCAATGACCAAGATACATGTGTTGGTATGTGAACAAGGTGTCATTTTTGAGGGTTTTGACATTAACAAAAAAAAAAAAAAAGAAACAAGATGGCGGCCATATGAAAAAGGATTTTTCCTCATGAAAAAGCATGACCCCCATACAAAAAAGGATCCTTTTTCATATGGACCATTTTTTGTTCGTTCTAAGCAGCTATCCAAAAGCCCATACTAAGCATTCTCAGAACCAACAATTTTCAATTTACTACTGTAACTGTGAAATGGATTAATGTTGTTCCACTAAACCAGTGAAAGTTACATATGTGGGCTAAGTTCTTTCTATCCAGAAAATTTCAGACCAAATTCCGAACAGTCTGGGTGCTAGCCTATGACAAAAAAACAAACAAAAAAACAGTAAAAAACTATGATTTTATAATGTTTGTGCTATGTGCATCTCAGAATCTGCACTTCTGACCAGAATGAAACTTGCCACATCATGACATCTACCCTCCCCCAAGACCACACATGCAAACTTTCATGCAAATCCATTGAACAGTTATATTAAAGATATTAAAGTGCAAAATTTGAGGTTTAACATAAAACCCCTGACAACCCTAACTATAATGATGCTACTGCACCACTATAATAAATAAAATATAGCAGAGGAAATCATAGAACCATTGACTCACATTTTCAATAAATCATAAAAGACAGGTCAAATCCCAAAGGATTGGACAACAAGAATTGTGATTCCATATTTAAAAACAGGAAATAGGATGGAAGTGATAAATTACAGATCCATTAGTTTGACATCTGTGCTGGGAATAATAATGGAAAAGCGAATAAAACAGCAAGTGCAGTTGAAAATTAATGACAATGAATTAACTGACAGAAATCAACATGGATTAAAAAAATAGATCAGTAACTACTAATATGCTAACCTTTTATGAGTCAGTGAGTAAAGATATGGATTAGAACCTAATGGTGGATGACATATATCTGGACTTCAGAAAGGAGTCTTGATGTAGTCTCTCATGAGATATTGATTAAAATACTCAAAGAAGCTAAAATAAAGAATAACATAACAATCTGGTAAAAAAATGGTTAGCAGATCTCAATGTGTAAGAGTTAAAGGAAGTCTTTCAGGAGGGACAACAGAGATGAATGGGTTGCCACAGGGTTCTGTGCATGTGCTGGTATTGTTTTCCTCCTTTGTTTCTGCACAAACAGGATAATGGACAAATTACAACATTTGTGAATGACACTAAAACTGGGAGGAAGAGGGGATACAGAGCAGAGCAGAATTACTCTAATAAATGATCTGAGACATATAAGGGAGTGGCCCATACAGAATCAAATGCAGTTCAATACCAGCAAATGTGTAATGATACACATGGGGAAAAAAATAACAGACAAAACTATACATTGTGCGACCAAAATATTACAAAGGTTAAATCAAAGAGATATTTAGGAATCACTGTAAATGAAGATCTGAACTTAATTGATCACTGCAACAAAAAAAAAATCTCTTGGGCAAATAGACTACTTAAAAATATCAAAATGACATTTATTAACAAATCAGAACACATACCGCTGTATAGGAAATATGAGACCTAATTTGGATTATGGATCACAAACATGGAATCCATATAGAGTTAGAGAGATAAAGGAGCTAGAGCAATTTCAGCATAGGGTGACAAAAATACCAAGAATTAAGGACTACAGCTAACAAGACAGATTGCAAGCTTTGGGCTTATTTATTTTGGAGGAAAGGAGGATAAGAGGGGGTGTATTACGAGTTATATAAGGCTATCATTGATAACGATTTACTGAAAGATATGCAAACTACTATTCAAATGAAGGAATGCAACCTGAGGTCCTATAACAAAATATATTATAGGTGAGGGGTTGCACCCCTATAATTTGGGTTCAATGGTCACTTCTAGTTAATCCCAAATTTAGCACTATAATAACTTCACAGTCATTCTAATGATTTGCATGAAATTGTTAATGCACCATCAGGGACCCAAGATCTCTTGATGTGGTGAGTTTTGTTCTGGTCAGATATGCAGGTGTGGAGATTCAGATTGTCAAAAAATGTGAAAATGACCAATTTGTGTAAATTCTTTGTCACACCGTTTCTCAGAAACAGCTTGGGTGTTTGCTCAGAAATTTTTAAGGGATGTAGGGATTGCGTCACAGATGTGCCTTTTGAAGGTTTGGTGAAAAAATATTAATCCATTCACTATTTATAAATTTCAAAGTTTCCCATTACTTCCTATGGGAAAAGGTACAGTAGATGTACTGTGCAAAAGAGGACTTCTTGATTGCGAAAGTGTTATCCTAGTTTGCAAATGATGAATATTTTTTCATGCTACTGCCATCTAGTTTTCCATTAGCAAGGCAAAGAAACTTAAATATTTTTTAAAAAATTGCCTGTTGGTAAACACCAACAATTGTGTTTACCTAATCAGGACCTGAGGAATCAGATTCTGGGGTCAGTTTTTAACATAGAAGTTCAGAAATATGTTTATTTTATTTTAGTAATTCTTTTGCCAAAAATTGCGGGCAGTCTGGTTTGTGAAAGAAAGATCCTGTACCACAGATTGTGAAGGAGGATTCTGTTCTATCACTAAAGAGGATTCTTTTTCTTCAATTAGCTTCAAAATATTTTTTTTCCTGGTGCTGCCCTTATGTCCCCTTGTAGTAATGGTAATGGTCCATGATAGTTGGAACAGTCATAGCACCATCCGTTTCCCATAGCTACCATTTTTTTTCTACAGAAAACCTCCCACTCAGTCCCTCTCTGTGCTGTCCACCCACACCCTCCTTCCCCATGTCCCAGCAGCCAGCTTTCAATTAAATCCTTCTGCTCCCTCTCTCTCTCTATGTTGTCTGCCCCAACCCTCTGTTCCCCATCCTGGCACTGATTTTCTTTACAGAACCCCTCCCACTCCTCACCCTCTGTTCCCCGTCCCAACAGCCAGTCATCAATTAAACCCTCCCACTGTGTGCTGTCCACCCCAACCTTTAATTTCCTACCTGGAGCCCGGCATCTACTGAACCCCCCCGCTCCCTCTCACTGTGTGCTGTCCACCCCCAACCTCTACTTCCTGATCTCAGTCCAGTCTCAGTAAGCATGCCTGTGTTGTATGAAATAAATTTTCCACAATACAAGTAGTATAAATAAAAATACTTTTATAGCATTGCCATTTCCTTTCATGTCCCTTGTGTCTAGTGGCATCTCCCACTGCCCTCAGTCCCATTAAAAAAGAAAACTGTCCCTTGATGGGTTTTTTTGTCTACAAAAACAAACAGTCCATCGACGATCAGCCCCCCCACCCTACCTCCCACTCAGCACTCCACCCCCAGTACACGCCCACACACCCGTACTCACCTGAACAGGTCAAGGTTCGAGATTCACTCTCCGATTGAAGACACATCTTGATGCTGGAACCTGCGACTGCAATGTGAGAAACTAAGGTAAATGTGGTTCAATGTATTACAATGGGGGTTTCAACTTTTATGCATAACTCAGTAATTGTTTGACATTTTGCCCCTAAATTTTCAACATGGCTTTTTGGAGACCCCATCTCATGACCAATATGACAGTCATTCTGCAACTCCCATCCAAAAGGTGATTTCATGGTTGGTTGGAAAAATCACCTTCCAGGTGGAATTTGAGAAGTTTTCCTGATCTTCATCATGAGGAAGGGTCATAAGAAGGCTATGCTGAAAATGTGGGGTCAAAATATGTAAAACAGGCTGAGTTATGATCATTTGTTGCAGTTTTGCTATGCATGCTCATAACTTCGGAAATAATTGATAACTTGATCTCAAATTTTCAACATAGACTTGTTATTACCCCACCTCATGTATATAATAGCTGTCATTTTTTAAATCCTGGTCAAAATGTATTTTCGCACCTGTCATGTGGCATGGCATTGCAGTTGCGTGGGATTATGTTTTGAATGGGATTCGAACATTTTCAGTACCAGGTACATGAGTTGGGGTAATCAGATATCTATGCTGACAATTTGGTCACTGTTGTCCTATAAATACCCCCATACAAGCAGCAAGGGACTTAGGAGGAGGTTAGGAGGGGATGCTAGAAAGGAAGTGCAAGTAGAGACAGGGGAAAGGAAGCTGGGTAGAGAGTGGTAACCTTGAATGCTAGGAGTATAGTGAACAAAGCAGCAGAGTTACAGGCTGTCATGGCAGATGCGGAGATGCACATGGTGGCCATCGCCGAGACACGGGCCACCCAGTACCATGACTGGGACCTGGCAGTACAAGGGTATAGGATATTTTGGAGGAACAAGGTCAAAGGAAAAGGAGGGCGGGTGGTGCTGTACATGAGGAAAGGACTGAAGTGTGTCAGAGAGGAAGGGAAGGAGGGCAGCATGTAGTCATTATGGGTGCAGCTCCAGGACTCCATAAATAGGACCCTCAGGATTGGAATGGTGTACAGGCCACTCTCTGACTGAAGCATTAGCCAGGGAACTGTGGAACAGATCAGAAAAACCTGTGAGAGGGGCAGCATGGTGATTTTGGGGAACTTCAACCTGCCAGGAGTGGATTTGGGTATCACAGCCACCACAAGTAGGAGGGAGCAGGTACTTCTGGATGCCTTCCATGGCAAATTCCTATTGCAGATGGTCAAATGAGACAACCAAGTTAGGGAACACCATAGACCTCTTGCTGGTGAATGGTGAGTTTGTGAGGGAGCTGGGGGTGCAGGAACTGCTGGTGGGGAATGACCACCACTCAGTGTGTTCACGATAAACATGGGGGAAAGGGGGAGTAGGAATGGGCACAAAGGTGTTTGACTTCAGGAGGACTGACTTCAGGAGGATGAGGGAAATAGTACAGGAGAATCTGGCCAGGATCCATCCAAACATGGACACTAACCAGAAGTGGTAGGTCATTAAACTGGGAATTGATGAGGCAACCTTATCATGTACAAGGGCCAGAGTAAGAGGACTAGGGCCAAGAAGCCTAGCTAGGTGAGCAGGGGGTCAGGGAAAAAGTGAGAAGGAAAAGAGATGCCTTTAGAAGGTACAAATAAACAGGCAGAGGGGATGACAGAGGAATACCTGGAGTTGAGGGAGGTGACAAGGGCAGTTAGGTCAGCCAAGGGATCCAGGGAACTCAGGCTAGCACCGGGTAAGGACCAAATAGTAGGGATAAAGAAGAATGGGGGTGGGCACAGTGGGATAACTGGCAGAAGCATTAAATGAGTACTTCCACTCAGTATTTACTAAAGAGAAAGGAGACTTGTACCCAAGGTGGGAGGGTGGGTACTGGGGAGGAGGTGACAGATAGGGAAATGCCATTGGGCAGAGTACCTGACAGCTTGAGGGCACTGAGGGTGGACAAGACACCAGTTCCAGATGGCATACACCCCAGGGTGCTAAAGGAGCTGGCAGATGTCCTGGCAGAACCCTTGTCAGACCTGTTCGATGCCTCCCTGGACTCAGGGAGTATAAGTCAGGACTGGAGGATGGTGCATATGGTACCCCTCCACAACAGCGGCTCCAAGGATGAGCCAGGGAATTGCATTCAAGTAAACCTCATGTCCATTGTGGGAAAGCTGATGGAGATAATCTTGAAGGAAAGGCTGGTTTCTCTTCTAGAGGCTAATAGGCTGCAGGACAGCAGGCAGCATGGGTTTGTTTCAGGCAGATCCTGTCAGACAGACTTGGTGGAGTACTATGACTGGATAACCAGGCAATTAGACAGAGTCATGCAGTGGATGTCCTGTTCCTGGATTTCAGTAAGGCATTTGATTTGGTGCCACATGGGAGGGTAGGAAGTAAGCTGGAAGGCACGGGGTGGGGTGAAGATGGTGGGATGGGTAGTGAACTGGCTGCATGGAGGCAGTAGAGGGTGGGGGTGTGTGGAGAACTTTCATCTCCCAGGGTGAAACATAGAAACATAGAATTTGATGGCAGATAAGGACCGCTTGGCCCACCCAGTCTGCCCATTTCCCTACCTAATGGATAAGCTGCAGATCCTAGTTAACCAGCAGCCTACTTCTTTCTACCCCCACCCCCTAGAATTGCCTTATGGCTGTCCCATGCATGCTTGAATTCAGTCACTGTTTTTGACTCTACAGCCTCCTCCGGAAGGCCGTTCCATGCATTAACAACCCTCTCTGTGAAAAAATACTTCCTTACATTACCTCTGAGCCGCACCCCTCTATCTTCAAATTGTGCCCCCTTGTTCTTGCACACCTCTTTTTTTGAAAGATGCTACCCTCTTGGACTTTGTTGATTCCCTTGAGGTACTTGAAAGTTTCTATCATGTCCCCCCTCTCCCTCCTTTCCTCGAGGCTATACATATTAAGCTCCTTTAGTCTCTCTTCATATGTCTTCCGATGCAGACCGTGCACCATTTTAATTGCCCTCCTCTGGACAGCTTCCATCTTGTCTATGTCCTTGCGGAGATTGGGTCTCCAGAACTGCACACAGTACTCCAGATGGGGTCTCACCAGCTGTCTGTACAGAGGGATAACAACTTCCTGTTTTCAAGTGGTGATGCTTCTCCCTATGCATCCCAGTATCCCCCCAGCCCTCCTTACTGCCCTCTCACATTGCTTGCCCACCTTTAAGTCATCTGATATGACTAACCCAGGTCCCTTTCCATTTTTGTTGTTGTTAGTATCTCACCCCCCATTGTGTACTCTTCCCCTGGGTTTTTGTTTCCCAGGTGCATTACCTTGCACTTCTTAGCATTAAATCTAAGCTGCCACACATTTGACCATTCCTCTAACCTTGACAAGTCCCTTCTCATCCTTTCCACCCCACCTTGAGCATCAACTCTGTTGCAGATCTTTGTGTCATCTGCAAAGAGACATACTTTTCCTTCCAGTCCATCTGCAATGTCACTTACAATGACATTGAAGAGGACCAGTCCTAATACTGAACCCTGTGGCACCCCAGTAGTAACCCCCCTTTCTTCAGAGTGGACTCCATTTACTATTACCCTCCGTCCTATTGTCCAGCCAATTCTTTACCCAGGTTATCATCTTGGGACCCACTCCCAGGCTGGCTAACTTGTATTAATCTTTTGTGTGGACTGAGTCAAATGCCTTGCTAAAATCTAGGTAGGCCATGTCCACAGCCCTCCCTGATCTACTACTTTGGTCACCCAGTCAAAGAAATCTATTAGATTTGTCTGGCATGACCTTCCCGCTGTGAATCCATGCTGCCTTGGGTCCTGTGCCCCTCTGGCCTCTAGGTACTCGACAATTCTTTCCTTCAGAAGTGATTCCATCATTTTCCCTATCACTGAGGTTAAACTAACTGGTCTGTAGTTTCCCACTTCTGCCCTGCTCCCACTTTTGTGAAGGGGAATCACATCAGCCCTCCTCCAGTCCTCAGGTACCACCCCATCCTCCCATGATTTGTTAAAGAGGGTAGTCAGTGGTGTCACTAGTTCTACCCTTAGTTCTTTTAGAATTCTGGGATGAATCCCATCAGGCCCCATGGCTTTTCCACCTTGTTTTAAGAGTTCTTTCAAGACCCTTTCTTCTGTAAATGGGCTGGTATCAACTTCTGTATCCATAGTGTTTCTGTTGTTTGTTTTAGGTACCTCCCCCTCTTCGTTTGTAAATACTGAGCAAAAATATTTGTTTAGTATCTCTGCCTTTTCACAGTCACCCTCTGCCCACCCCCCCCCCATATTAAGCCTCACTATCCCTCCCTTAGTCTTCCTTCGCTCTCTGATGTACCTAAAAAAGGTTGTATCCCCCTTCTTAACTGAGTTGGCTATCTTTTCCTCAGTTTGGGCCTTTGCTGTTCTGACTGCCTTCCCAGCTTCCTTTTGCTTTAACTGATACACTTCTCAGTCCTGTTCCTTCTGTGATTCCTTGTACTTTCTGAATGCTTTCTTTTTCTCTTGAACCTTCACTGCCACCTCCTTTGAGAACCATAGTGGCTTCTTACATAGTTTTGTTTTGTTTATTTGCTTCACACAAATGCTTGTTACCTCTGTGATGGCAGTTTTTATTATTCCACATTGTTCTTCCACCCCTCCTTCCTGCTCATTTGCTAGTGCGTTCCTTAAGCACTCACCCATTTTGGCAAAGTCAGCCCTCCCAAGTCCAGTACTTTTGCCTTTGTATGGCTTGACTCTATTGCTGTGTTTATTGTGAACCATACTGTTCAATGGTCGCTAGTTCCCAGATGGCTACCTACTTCTACATCTGTGATCCTCTCTCCATCTCCATTTGAGAGGACCAGGTCTAAGATTGCTCCCTCTCTAGTGGATTCCAATACTAATTGTCTAATGCATGCCCCCTGTAGGGCATCTAGAATAACCCCACTCTTAGACGTGGCTGCTGCAACTGCACTCCAGTTAACATCTGGCATATTCAGATCACCCATCAGCAATATCTCCCCTTTATCTGCCATTCTAAGTATACTTTCTATCATTTCCTTGTCCATTTCCTCCCCCTGAGAGGGGGGGTCTGTATACAACCCCTGTGCGGATTGTGGTGCCATTGCTTGCCTCCAAATTGACCCACAGTGCTTCTTCTGCTCCCTGTTTACCCTTTTGTTCTATTGCTTTGATTCCTTCTCTTATATAGAGAGCTACTCCTCCTCCTCTTTAACCCTCCCTGTCCCTCCTGTAGATAGTGTATCCTGGTATGTTTACATCCCAGTCATGGTTCTGTGTGTACCATGTTTCTGTGACTGCCACGATATCCAGATCTTCCTCCTCCATCAAGGCCACTAATTCAGGAAGCTTGTTACCCAGACTATGGGCATTGGTATTCATTGCTCTCCATTTTTTGATGGCTTTACCTTCTGTAGCAGCATCCCCCACTGACCTTTCTACCTTGGTCTTTTTCTCATTTAGTACCCTTTTTTGTAGGGGGGTGGTGACAAGTGGGGTGCCATAGAGCTCTGTATTTGGGCTGGTGGTGTTTATGATCTTCCTAGCATGCATCTCAATAGGCATCAAGAGCAAGATCAATCTGTTTGAAGACAATAGCAAGATGGGAGCAGTAGTAGATGACTTAGAAGGGTGGCAGGGGTTGCAAGATGATATGGCAAAATTGGAGGCCTGGTCGGACACTTGGGGTTTAATGCCAAGAAATGCAATGTGCTACATTTTGGTGCAAAAAAAACAAGAAGGAGCTACCTGCTAGGAGGGATTCAACTAGCCAAGACAGAAGAGGAGAAGGATCTGGGGGTGATCATAACTGGAGCAATGAACAACTCAGCACAGTGTAGAAAGGCAGTTGCAAAGGCCAACAGGATGTTGGGTTGTATAGCCAGAGACATATCCTCCAGGAGAGGTGAGGTGATCCTGCCTGTATACAAGTCACTGGTTAGACCACACCTGGAGTACTGCATGCAGTTTAGGTGACTGTACCTGAAGAAGAACATTAGGTTACTGGAGTGGGGTGTAGTGCAGGACAACAAAAATGATCCAGGGGCTTAGGGATTTACCCTGCAAGAGCAGGCTGAGGGAGATGAACATGTACTCCCTGGAGGACAGGAGGGATGGGGGGACATAACTGAAACTTTCAAGTACATGAAGGGAATAAATAAGACGGGCATGGAGGGGATTTTCAAAATAAAGAGGGGGAGGGACACTCAAGGGCATGATCTGAGACTGGAAGGGGGAAAGTTCTGGAGGGAAATGAGACTCTTTTTTACGGAGCGGGTGGTGTCTGGGTGAAATTAATTGACAGAGGAAGTGGTATTCTGTAGAACAGTGGGATGCTTCAAAAGCGGATGGGACAGGGTAAAGGTGAAGGTCACTGGAGGGGGTAGAGGGGAGGGATTGGCAGCTGCAGTATAAGGGCTGCTAGCTGCACAATTGGACAGACTTTATAGACCATAAGGCCTTTATCTGCTGGCAATTTCATATGTTTGTATAAATGGAAGTGCAGGACCCTTCCACAACTATATACAGTACATATATGCATTTATGGAGGGTTTCCGGCCCTGCACTCCCTCAGACAAATAAGGATATGATTACTCTATCTGAAAAACTGTTATTGATGGGAACATAGGGCCCAAAAGGCCCTGAGCTCCCTCAGGCACTATACATGGTCCAGGTCCTGCGCTCCTACGGACAAATAAGGCTATGATTACACTATCTCAAAATGTAAGGAAATTCATTGCAAAAAACTACATTAATAGATTAGTTAGGGTTGAGAACAAAGCAACAAAAGTAGGGAAATATGACGTTAGGGTTTCCAACCCTAACACCCCACTCCCACCCTGCACACACCAACAAGCATTGGAGGTGTGTCTTGGGGTTGTCAGCCATAATGCTCACCCCATTCTCCTATACTGTACCCATTTCAGCTTATTTCCTTATGGAATGGGGTAAGTTTTAGGGCTTATGACCCCAAGGCACACTTCTGGCACCTGTTGGTGTGTCCAAGACAAGGGTAAGTGTTAGAGGTTGAACCTAACTGATGCAATATTTTATAGTTATATATATATATATATATATATATATATATATATATATATATATATAGAGAGAGAGAGAGAGAGAGATAGATATACACATACATACATACACACACAGACAGACAGATATAGATATACAATAGAAGTGAGGCAATAACAGTCTCAATAAATAAGCTTATTCTCACCCAGGTGAAATAACTTTCTGTGGGTTTATTTTTATTTATTTTCATAGTGTCTATATCAACAACTGATAATCCAACAGTGGTGACGTCAAGTTCCTCAAACCAAAAGAAGTAAATGCCAGCACTTGTTTCCAATACAAAAATACTTAATTAATTCAAAGCACCTGCAACTCACCTGAAACTTTTTCATGACCCTCCAATACCCCGTACAGTTCAGAACGTCGATTCTCACAGAAAGAGAAGCCTCTCATATCTGGATCGGCAAAACAGAAAAGAGAAACAATATTTGAAACCATGACATACCAGGCTAAAATCTATGAATATCTGCCGAAACAACCACAAACCTGAATAAACAAATTGACTTTACAGAAGCACAAGCAACCAATAAAAATTGCCAAAGAGATTTTTTTCAGTTGTTCCCAGTTTGAATCTGAATGGGGCCATTACTAGACCCCGAGCAAGCTGACATGACATTCTGCATACCAGAAATGCAAGACCTGGATAACATATCCTCTAAAATTCCTAGAATAGACAATCTTGCTATTGATAAATTCAATCAGAACAGCAAAAATTAAAATACTAAAAAGAAGACTGCATCTCATAAGCCTCATTTCCTCAACTACTTAAAGGAAGAAATGGAAATATTAGAACCCATGGAAAACATGATCCCATATTTTCTTGCTATTTCATGAATCTACAGCATTTGGATGGAATGCACTATGATCCTCTAACCATCCGTTCAAAATTTCAAAGCTTAGTGAGGTATTTAAAAGGCAAAAATTACAAGGAGTTACTGTCCACATCAAATACATTTCTATGAATCAGACAAGTGATAAACTCTAAGCAAAAAATAATGAAGGAGCAAGAAAAAGCCATTTGTCCCCATGCCATTGACAGACAGCATCATCAACCAGTTGTATGAGAAAAATCTTCTTGGCTCCAGTAATCCACAAGCCTTACTAAACATTATGTGGATTACTATCACAATGTATTTTGCCCTCCATGTCAACATGGAGATATGAAATTTAAAGTGGGGAGACATCCGATTAGCTGGAGATGAACATGGATTGCAATACCTTGAATATGTCACAGAAAGACAAACCAATACACAGACTTGTAACAACCCAAAAGATGTCTGTGTCTTGAAGCCTTGGGCCTACCATATAAAGGAAAAGAAACACTGCCCAGTCAGTAACTACCCAATCTATAAAGCAAAGAGGCCTGACAAATGTAATGTGGACACAGCTCCTTTTTTTCTAGCAGTTAATCAAACTCAGAGAACTGAATATCCAATGAACTGGTATAAAAACCAACCATTAGAAATTAACTCACTGAGTAGCATTGTAAAAAAATATGATTTCTCAAGCTGGAATTGAAACAGATCACCGCCTTACCAATCACACAATAAGGAAACACTTAGTTCAGAAGCTGTGTGACAGCAATGTGCCCCCACAGAAATTATCCAGATCTCTGGGCACAGAAAGGTGCAATCCCATAATGAGTACACCTGCCTCAATGAAGAGAAGCAAAAAAAAATATGCAGCATACTGAGCAATAGCAGTGAACCCATACCCAGCACTTTAGCAGTAAACATCAGAGCCGAAGCAGAAGAATCAACAGAAAACACCATTCAAGATACAATCTCTGCGTGCTTCAGCCATCCTACTATCAATGCCAAGAACATCACATTCAATATTATTCAAGGTAAAAATATTATAACGTTTACTTTATTATTATTATTCAAGTAGCAACACACATATATTCATGTTTTTTCTTGTGTCTTTTACAGGTAATCAGTACGTCAACCAGAGCAGGAGAGCAGTTACCATTATACAATCAGACAGCGATTCAGACTAAAAGCATCAAAACACTGCACTGCCCTTTATTTAACTCAACATCAAACACACTTCAGTTGTTAATAAAATTTTATTCAGTTGATATTTTTTGTTCGACCACTGCCGTAGTGGGTGAAAGCAGCCATGCAGCACGGCATACCGGAAAATTAAAGTAAAACGAAGTGAAAATACAAGGCAAAAAAAAAAAATATTACAAGCACTGTAAGCACACATAAACAATAAAATACCTCTTCAAATGGCAATAAATGATATGTAATCATCCCAAATAAATCCAAACTCTCAACTTGTGTACAAACTCCATGTGTCCATTGATCTCTAAAAGCCCTGCTTACTCCCACGAAAGTACCAATAAAATAGCATGCATGTCGCACAACATACAAAACTAGCCAATCATAGCATAGAACACACTCATTCACAAGCTAACAGTAATACAAATACACAACCAAACTTGTTGAAACCGAATAACCTGCAGCCAAAAACACAGAAAGAAAATAATACAGACAGACAAGAATTATTTGCAAAGAAAAACAGTAAGCATCACAAATAATAAATCAGATCCCTATTGTATAAATGGCACACATTTTTTATTTTATTTTTATTTATTTTTTGTTGACTGGGTAAGTGCACTAGACAAATCCTGCCTATTTTCAGGCACAACCCGGGGGAAGGGGATACAGATGAATGCCAACTGACCTTGAACCAGATTAAGCTGCTGGCAGTATTTTGAGTGAATAAGAGAAATTTGGCCAGGACACTGGGGAAATTCCCCTACTCACCTGTGGGTGGACTTCCATTTCTGTGTGAGATGGCCACTCTGGGAGAGATTTCGGAGGAGGTGGATGTTCTGCTAGTGGTGGGGAAGGCCTCATCGCTAGCAGAGATTTCTTCATCAGAAAATGATTTGGCAATGTCTCTCTGCAAAGGAGAAGAGGTTTTTCATGAAACTATATCAGTACTGGAGCTTTTGGTACCTGAAAAGAATATGTCGGTTTTGTCTGACATGGGAAATCTATGATGCAATGGCAAGGAATCCAAGGTGAAATTTACAAATGTAGCGCTGTTTGCACTCCAACACTCTACGTCACACGCTGATTCAGCTGAGTGGTCTGATAAGCCACCTGCAGGTGTTGACAGCAGGAATGAGGAAGTCGGAGGCCGGCTTCCATTGAAGGTGTCGGGTGAGTGTGCTGACTTTTGTAAAAATTTGAAGGCTGAGATAGGTGTGCCGGCTGGCAGGTTAGTCACTGAAAATGGCGAGTGCCAAAAGCCGAGTACACCTCTGGGGATTGACATTGTTGGTGAGCCGATATCGGCTCCTTCTGAAACTTTCAAACACCCTGCAGTGGCTCCAATATTACTACAAACTGACTCACAGTTTCAAAAAGCAAAGACTCTGTCTAAAGAGTCGGGTTTTGTGTTTTATCCACAGTCGCCGCCTGGCGCTGCACAGACTGAAGCCCTTCCAATAACTTATCAAACGAGGGCTACTGATCAAAAGGAGTTACTGAATTCAGTTTTGCACCTGCTGTTACTTCTAAACCTCAAGCACCTTTACTACAAAGGGCTACAACTTTACCACAGGAAAAAGCCCTGTCAGAAGAGTGTGCTGCTATTTCAGGAACTATCCCTTTATATCAGGGTATCGGGGTTTCTGATTTACATGATGCTACCTAGTCTCCTCAAAAAGCATTGCTAGGAGCTGGATGGGAGAAAGGCCCATCAGGGATTTGGACCCCAGACTCAGCCTGGGATCCCTCTCTCAATTTTCAAACTCCTGAATGGCAGCCAAAGTCTAATTTGCAGGATATCTCTACTGCTAATGCTGCTACAGCCATGCCTGTGCAAATAGCTGATCCTGATCTACAAACTGTTCCAAAGGTGAATTTGGCTCTAGGTCCACAAGTTTCAGAAAAACAAGAGAGTGTGGGGACTCTAGAAGCTACAACTAAGCCCCTCTTATCTGAACTTTTTTCCCAGTCCAGAAGGGAAGCTGCACCTCAGAGGAACTCAGTGAGAATATGTTATAAAGGTGGCCTGGAAGTCAGACCAGATAGACATTATGTGGGGAAATATTTAATTAAGGAATCATTAAAATTTTTGCCTAGAGATGTTTTTGCATTTATAAATATATCCAGGGAAGACAATTTCGACATCAGTTTTCGCTCTGCTTATAACCTAGATCTTTTTTGGGAATGTTACGGACAGGTTAAGTTTTCTCCCATATGGACCCCCTTCCCGGTAATCCCACTTTCTAAACCTTTAATTAAGAATGTTAGAGTTATGTTTAGAAATGAGGGGGTCCATGTGGAAGATATTACTTATTGGCTTTCACAAAAATGTGACATCCAAAGTGATCCAGACCCTATTTTGGACTCTGAGCAGTTTTGGACCAGGTGTAGAAATATAGGGCAAAGCTCAGGCAAACAGAGTCAGGAATTGATCATATTCCAAATGCTTTTTTGTTGGGGAGAGATTGTGGGGTGTGTTTTTACAGTAGGCAACCTAGGGCATGCTACAAGTGTGGGGCTAAAACTCATATTTCTAGTGTGTGTGACCAGCTGAGATGTGATAATTGTGGGGAAGTGGTTCACATAACTATGCAGTGTGTGAATCACACTAAATGTGACTTATGTGAAGATTTTGGCCGTGCCTTTAGAGATTGCCCATGGGCTGCAAAAAATAAAGCTGCTTGTGGAAGTAAGTATTTGATCATTCAACAAGCCCAAGATGCTGTTTCCAAACAAGGGGAGTCTAAGGTAATGGTCCCTCCTCTTCAGCAGGACTGACCAGACCCGGGTTCCCATTTCAAAGCCACTTTGGCCCCCCTTTCTCCTCTTGTTTCCACTTTACCTCTCTCCCCTGAAGTTCCAGTTAGTATTGTCAAAATTGAAACTGAAGTAGCAAATCTTTTAGAACCTGTTTGCTACACTGATACTACAGATTCAGAACAGACTAGGAGAGACAGTATAGGAATGTCTTCCCTTCCTCCACGACAGTCTAATAGACATGTGAAGACTGTGGTTGTTTCAAAAAATGAGTCTTTTGAATCTCCTAACTCGTATGCTGCTCTGTTTACCTCATGGGGGGATTCAGAAATGGATGTTGGAGACTCTGACTCCCAAAAATCCACACAGGGTGGAATGTGCACCCCCCCATAGAAGACTATAAAGAGAAAAAAAAAGGAGGAAAAATAGTTTGAGTTTCCCTTGCTCTTTCTATTATTTTCGTGGCTGGGTTCTTATGGGGCTCCCTTAATACACATAGTCTTCTCAATTCTGCTAAAAGACAAGCTGTCTTTCAACTCCTTAGGGACCTATCTTTAGGAGTATGTTTTCTCCAAGAAACTTGGATGTTTGCTCAAGAACAAATTTCTTCCTTCAAATGAGACTGGCCTTGGGGGCCATCTTTCTGGTCCTTTGGTAGGGACAGTGCAGATGGGATAGGTATTTTGTTTAATTCTTTTCATTTTAAGCTACTCAAACTAATTGAATTGATTCTGGGGAGAATTTTAATTATTGATGGTTTATGGCACTCTAGATCTTGTAGATTCATTAATATTTATAATCCACAAACAAAAGGCCTTAGAACCAAGTACATGAAACTGATTCAACCTTTTTTGGTTCCTTTCCTTACTATTTTTGGGGTACGAGACTTTAATTTTACTCTCTTTACCAAAGGTGGGTCAAAAAAAAAATTATTGTGACTTGAACTGTTTAGCATTGAGTATCAAGACAGGAGATTTGGTTAATTGCAACTCTTCAGTAAAAATAGACTCTAATTTTACTTTTTTTAAGGGAAATGTTGGTTCTACGATCAATTATCTTTTCCTTTCAAAATATACAACATTTGGAAAATTTAAAATTGTCCCTGTAGAATTCTCAGATCACCTTTTAGTGTTGGTTGAAGTTGGCATCTCCCCGTTGAGAGGAAAGTTACAAGATGGAAACTTAATACCTCCATCCTGAAAGAAACTGTTGCAATAAATTCCATCTCCCTTATTTTAAAGGCTAAATTATCAATAGCAATTTTATATTCTGATATAGGTATTTGGTGGTTAGAAATGAAGCAAGATTGTTGTTCTTGGTTCCAAAAATATGGGAAATAAAAACGAATTCAAGTTTTCTTACATATTTGAAGTTAAGGTTCCAATTGCAATACTTGACTACCCTAGCTAATACATCTAAATATGATTATTCTGAGCAAATTCAACTCATTAAAGATCAAATGAAAGTGATTCAATATAATAGGTCCCAGACCTTGCAAGCTGTTCTTACCAATCACTCCTCTAAAACAGTTATTGAGGATCCCTTCGAATTATGTAAAAAACTTAAGGATTCTACAGCTTTGGAATACCTCATGTGGAAACAGATTAAGGTGGAGGATGCAGATAGTATTAATTCTATTATTAAAGACTATTTCGATAGTTTAAAACCAATTTCTGAACCTTCGGGTTTTAATATGGCACATTATTTAGGGGTGCCTCCTCAATTTTTACAAGCCCAGGAAAAAAAAAATTGGAAGCTCCCTTTTCTTGCGTAGAAATAGAAACGGTTATTAAAAAATTAAAAGATAATGTTATGCCAGGTCTGGATGGCCTTCCAAACTCCTTTTATAAATCTTTTCAAACAGATATCATGGCCTGTTTACTTCTAGTATTTCAATTTTTTGTCTCTCAACTACAGTTTCCAGTTTTTTTTACTGAAGGGCTATTGATTTATATCTTTAAATCTGGTGATAAAGGAGATCTTAGGAATTGGAGGCCCATTACTATTTTAAATACAGACTATAAAATCTTTGCTTCATTACTTAATAATAGGTTACGATTAATGGCTAATAAAGTTATATCTCCATTTCAATATTGTGGTGTTCCAGATAGGAATATCCAGTCACCCTTAACAATCATTAGAGAGGTGATAGAATATTTATCCTTAGAAGGGAAGTCTGTTTTTTTTATCAATTGATTTGAAGAAAGCTTTTGACAGGGTAAACCAGGGTTTTTTTATTTCAGGTGTTGACATTTTTGGGGTTCCCTATTTCATTTGTCTGGATAATCCAGGCTTTATATAAATCTCCTAAAGTCTACCCAGTGGTCAAAGGGAATATATCAAAGGGAATAGAAATTAACACTGTGGTTCATCAAGGGTGCCTGCTTAGCCCCTTGCTGTATGTTTTTTCACTAGAACCATTATTACGTGCTTTGACTATCCCTCCCCTTTGGGACGGGATACATAAATCACTATCAAATGATTAAGTAATGGTACAGGCTTTTGCTGATGATGTTTGTCTTTTCTTTAATTCTCAGGATCAGATAGGGGTTTTTTTTACAGAATTTTCTCTGTTTTTTTCCATGTCTAACGCTAAACTTAATCACATAAAATCTAGAGGCATACTGATGGAGAGTGTTATTCATTTTCCTATTTTTGTACATAATATTAATTTTTCAACCAAACCTTTAACTATTTTGGGTGTTCTTTTTGGGCCTCAAAACTTGCCAGTTGATAATTGGGATTTAGTATGTAAAAAGGTTGAGGGGAAAATTTCTAGGTGGAAGCATTTTAAATTTTCCAAACTCAAAAGAATCCAGGTCCTTAAACAATTCATTTTACCCTGTCTTCAATATATTGCTCAAATATTTCCTGTACCTAACCAGTATGAAACCAGACTATATAGTTGTTGTTTCCAACTTCTTTGGGGGAATAGACTGAATCCAGTGAAGAGACGTTATACGTATCTGGACACAGAAAAAGGGGGTTTGGGTATGGTGGATCCAGTTATATTTTGTCATGTTTTGTTTATTTCACATAATTTAAGGAAATGTTTTTTAATTCCAGACAGCCGAGATAGGTACTGGATTAGGCAATCCCTAGATTGATATTTGAAGGCCTGGACAATTTTTGTTCCTAAAATTCATCCACATCTCTATTTCCCAGTTTATTTTTGACCAACAGCACAGAAGCTGTATGAATGGCAGGTGTCAAAAGAACAGATTTCTTCTAATAATACGAAGAAGCTTTATAGGAGTATAATGACTAGTGTTTATCCTACTGACCCATGTTTTAAAAATTGCCCCTCAGCTGGTAATAATAATATTTTAGAACAATTAAATAACCCCAGACTCCCTATACAGATGTGGGAAACCCAGTGGCTCATCATGTATGGTCATTTACATGTTAGTGGTACAGCTAAATATAAAGCCAGGGAAGAAAGAAATTGCCCTTTTCCTGATTGTACTAACCAAGAGGAAACCATGGATCATTTTTTCTTGTACTGTTCCTTTTCAGAATCAATGTGGAAATATGCTGCCAATAGATGGAAAATGCCTTGGCTGTCTCTTATTAATTATGAGACTTTAAATATTGGAAAAGTACCACCCTGTCTGCAGATATATGACAAACACACTTTGTTGATTTTTTTTGCATGTTTAAGATTTTGTTTATGGCAATTCAGATGCCAATGGGTAATTTATCAGAAAATGAGTACAGCCGAGGGGTTTTGTTGTTATGTTAAGAATGAACTGTTGAAAGTTTATTTTAAAGATAAACAAATTTATAATGTGGATAAAGTGAAATTTTGGTGGCTGGGTTTTTCACACAATATTAAATATAAATAACTAGGATATTACCCCCCTCTTTTTTTTTTTTGTAACATACTGTTTTGAATTTTGATTTTCCTTTCTTTTGAATTTGTGTTTTTTTTCTCTCCCTTTCTCTTTCCAGTTTTTTTTTTTTTGGTTATTATGAGGATCATGTATTGCTCTTGTTGTTTCTTGTATGTATTATTATAAATAAAATCACCCCTACTCTTTTCAATAAGTGTCATGGGATCTTTAACATCCACCTGAACTACCACCAATCCAGGCAGATGGGACCTCAGTTTAACGTCTCATCCGAAAGATGACACCTCAGAAGTGCAGCACCTCTCTCATGCTGCACTACAGTGTCAGTACTGGGATATTAACCCAAGTGCCAGATGTGGGAACTGAACCCACAGCCCTCTGATCTCCTGGCCTCAGAGGCGAGTGTGCTACCTACTGAGCCACTGACACTGCTCTTTGTGGAATATGGCAAATACTAGCACTCATGCAGAGTGAACTGAGATAATATCACTCAGGGCTTTGCCACTCATGATATTATCACAGTTCACTCCGCACTCATGCTACTATTTGCCATATTCCACAGTCACCCATCATGTATCATATATCTATATCTATATCTATATCTATATCTATATCTATATCTATGCTAGGGGTACAGTCACACCCCTATAGTTATGGTTGAATTGGCAGTTCAATGTTAAACTCAAAGTTTTGCACTTTAATAACTTTGCAATTGTTCAATGGATTTGCACAAAATGTGGTATGCACTGTCCTGTGGGATATATTGCTTGATGTAGCAGGTTACCTTCTGGTCAGATGTGTGGTCTCTGCATTACTGAGAGGTGAAAATAACATGTTTTCACTCATTGACTTTGCTGGGATTTTTCTTTGAACTTGCCTACAGCCAGAGGGTTTGGTATTTGGATCTGAAATGTTCATGGCAGAAAGGGACTACCCAACAGATGTGCCTTTTGCTAGTCTGGTGAAAAAATAATAAGCAATTTTTAAGTTATAGCAATTTAAACATTTGAAAAAATAATTTCTGAGCATGTTCAGTAAGCTTTTCAAGACAGATGTATGAAATGAAGTAGGAATCTTGCTTTGTATGGGAAAATTCCTACTTCATGTGGCCGCCATCTTGTTTTCAGTGTTGCCTGGAAAGAAAATTGGTAACCTCCCAAAATGATATTCTAGGGAGGAACCAACACATGTAGCTTGCTTATTGGGACCCCCTTCTGTGCATTTTACATTTTACTTGGTGAAATGTGCCCGTAAAATGTGTTTTATTTAGTCATTTAATTCCTAGTTCTTATAGGTGTAGTACGACCTACAATACTATTTTGTATGCCAATAAACGACATAGGATCCTGTTTCATGAACTGAAAATAGAATTATTAATTACAAAATTAATTTTTATGCCAATATCAGGGTGCCCAATACCCGTGTCAGCACTAGACAACCCCCAACCAGAGTGGGACACTGGCTAGCCCACTCCCAGTGTCCTCAACATAAAAAACTCCATATCCTACAATGGGATGCCCAATCCCCATGTCAGCAGAACCCCATCCCACCAAAGCAGAACACTGGGGATTCCACTCCTGGTTTCCCCAGTTATAACAGGCCCTCCCATCACTACCAGTACTGTCACTGTGGGACACTGGGGAGCCCACCCTCAGTGTCCCGAAATGTTTATTTATTTAAATGATGCCTAAAATAAAGAAAAAGTCCCCCGGCGTATTTTTATTTAAATAAATTCCTGTAAAAAAGAAAATGGTCCCTTGTCATCTCCCCGTCCCCTTCCCCATTCCCACCCTCCATCTGAGCACTCACCTCCCTGCACCTCCCCTTAATCCATACATACTTTCAGAGGTTGGTGGCTGTAATCTTCTCTGAACCAGGACACTTCTGCACTCTTCAAAGCTGAACCATGAACTGAAGAATCAAGGTAAGTGCCATATAATGGTTGTCTATGGTGTTTAAAACTTATGTTGCTATGGCCAGCATTTTTCAAAATTTTTGCACCACATTTTCAACATGAGCTTTTAAGGACATCACCGCATGAACACTGTCACTGTCATCTCATTACTCAGTCAATATATATACTGTAGGTGATTTCACAGTCACTGCACAGAATCATCTTTCTGGACTGATTAATGAAATGACAGTGCAAGTGTTCATGAGGGGGAGGTCTCAAAAGACCCATGCTGAGAATTTGGTTCAAAAAATCCAAAAAACGGCCATGTTATGAGTGTGCATTGAGCAGTTTCTATGCACCCTCATAACTTTGCTAATTTTTTAGTATTTTCATTCCAGATTTTCAACATTGCCATTTTTTCATGCCTCCTCATGAACAGCATAGCTGTCATTGTTCACATCCTTCCTGAAACATGTTTTCACCTGTAGCATAGAATCACATGGTCACTGAGTGAAATCAACTTTCAGGATGGAAAAACAAAATCACAGTGCCAGTGTTCATGAGATATGGTAACCAAAAGGCTATGTTGAAAATTGAGTGAGAATATTCATGAAAATGCCGGAGTTACGTGCGTCCAATTTATTCTATGCACGCACATAACTTTGGTACTTTTAATATTATGCTGCCAAATTTTCAACATAGCCATTTTTTCACACCATCTCATGAAGAGTATAGCTGTCCATTTTTTACATCCTGCCCAAAATGTGTTTTTGTACCTGTGATGCAGAATGGTGTTGTAGTTGTGCATAATTATGTTTCACCTTGCATTTCACAATTTCTCTATACTGTACCAGGGTATATGAGGTGGAGTAATAAGATGGTTATGCTGACAATTGGGTCACTACTGCTGGAGACATGGAAGCAAAGGGCCCAGAGAGCCGTGTGCTTCTACAGCTATATACATACACGCCTCTACAGATGAATTGGAGGGCAGTGTCTGAAGGAAAATAAGGATACTATTATACTAACTCAAAAAGAAGGGACATTCATTGCAAAAAACTCTGTTAATGCATCAGTTAGAATTTCTATTACAGCAACAAAAGACTGGAAATTCAGTGTTAGGGTTACCAACATTACCACCCCGTCTTTGGGGTCATTGGGCCTCTAACTCTCACCCCATTATCCTATACTGTAACATCTTAGCTTGTTTACACATGGAATGGGGTGAGAGTTAGGGCTGATGACCCAAGGCACACCCTGATACCTGTTGGTGTGTGGAGGATGGGATGGTGGGGGTGGAGTGGTTGCCTCAATAGAAACCCTAACTGATGCAGTAACATAGTTGTTTGCAATATATATATATATATATATATATATATATATATATATATATACATATGTAATAGATAACTCACTCTTAGGTGTACGCATGCCTTGATGTGCATTGTACACACAAGGCCACAGGCTGAATGCATCAACCACCCAAGGCAAGTGTTTATCAGAGTGTGACCACACACCGTAGAATGGGTTATCTATTTTATAAAATGGCAACATTACTTTATAGGGGGGTAAAAGTTCAGGTGTGTAGTAGTGCTGCTCTGTTATACACATGTGATGGGATCCACCAAATCAGCAGACGTACTTTTTCCTACCCATTTTATAAATATATATATATATATATATGTATGCACACACACACACACACACACACATATATATCTATATATATATAGATATATATGGAAAACACTACTAGAAATAGCAGATGAGGTTTCTTTAAACATAGTTCAGGAACTATTTGGAACAAATTACCTAGGGAATTAGTGCAGGCAGAAAACCTGGAAACTTTCAAAAAAAAGAGTAGATGAACATATTTTGGTAGCAAGAAGGGATAGTGGGGGCCATTAATTTGGGGGACAGATTTTATACGCAGTTAATTTTTCCTCTGTCCTATATACTTAATATAAGTCTCAGTATGTGGAAAGGCAATTTAATGTCACAATTGGCTCTATGTCTATCATGCCTGCACCCCCTACTTCACAAGAGGAGAAGAAATAAGTATGAAGTGCAAATATATACCACATTTAAGGAATTCATCACCTACTCTACTATCCAAGGTCCTGGTGGTTCACTAGTTATGTTGAAATTTGTCCAGTCATGCCTTAAAGACCTGTTTTGTTGTTATGTATAACTGCTCCAGTGTCCCATATGAGTGTGAGGGTAATTTGAGTACAAGGGGCTTTAATTGTCATCAATAAATCTGGCAAGCAGCTTGGTAGCTGCCCAATGGCAGATATAATCAGTCTCTCTGGTGGCCTAACAAGGGTTTTGTGGATCATAGGTAAAACATACAACTGGGCTTTCAAGGGGTACTCAGTTGTTAGAAACTATTTTTTCTCTTCCAGTTATAAGTCCCTCATATTCTGCCCACATGAGGAAATCATCCACCCATTTTTTAACATTGGATGCATCCTCAGTGCTAGTTGGTGTATAGAATTCCCTATTAGCCAACTGCCTTTTGACGTCAGTCACATAGTCACTTGTATTAAGAACCACCACACTCCCCCCTTTAACTACGGGTTGTTTTTTATTTTCTCTAATAATTCCTTCTCAGAAGCTGTAACATTATAGAAATTAGGCACATTTTCCTTTTACCTCTTTTTTCCTGTAGGCTAATGTAAGCCAGGGTCCAGGTGGGGTGTTATTAGCGTGCAGTGCCTCCATTTTTGTTACCCATTACCTGGCTAGCCTAGGTTCAGGGAGAAAACATTCACTCAGCATCAGGGCTAGGTTTGCACTTCTGGCCAGGGGCACCCAAGTAATTCCAGACATAGGAAGCAATAACTGAAAATGTCCAAACCAGGAGTGGGATTCTAAAGTGTGGCTTTTATTCACTTCAACACAAGAATACGAAGCAAGATGGACCCCCACGGGGCTACACTCACTGGATATGCAGTTCTATAGAGGTCAGAACACATCTTCTTCATCACAACAACCCTCAGGTTCTGAACACATCTGAGCTCCCACGCCCAAACTGGTACTCTCACTCTTGGATTCCCTGGCATGGCACTCAGACAGCACTAGTACACTTTTCCATATGTCATGGACTTTTGGTGGTGGCTCCCTCAACCACCCATGAGTGCTTCTAGCTCTAAAGAAAAAAAACACATCCTTAATCCCATGTCTGGGTATTTTCTGCAGACACTGGCCAAGTGCCTGGGAGAAAGCTAATGGTGCCCAAAGTGAATCCGTAGAAGTAAATCTGGTTACTCTAGTTGGGGGGGTCTCCCATCTCTTGTTCCCAAATCCATACCAGGCCATTCACTTGGAGTCAACATCTTTCCTTGAACTTTCTGTTTGTAGCTGCTATCTTGAAATGCATATCACATTTAACAATCTACTTTCCATGTAACTGGTGTCCTGACTTGCAACGTTCTCTAAGTGGCTATGTCCATCCCTGTAGACCCCCACTGGTTAGATGCATTTTAAGCCATACACATATCTTAAAGTACTGTACTAGGCTGTCCTTTCCTGACCCTACAGAAGCAAATACTTTTAGACAGCTCCCTTGGTGAAACATAAGCTCTATATAAGAGCAGACTCACCATGGTTCACGGGTGCCCCAGGGCTTCTCACACAGAAAACACACATCTGGTACCTCAGTACAAATTTTCTAGTCAGGCAGCTTTCCCTCTTCCAGCAGGGCCAGGGGATTGCCCCTGAGATGCTGGTCTTTTTCCCCCCATCCCTCCAGGGATGGGGCACTGGAACAAACCGGGGAACGGACTCAACCACTTCTACTGGTTTCTTCTGTGTCCTTCTCTAGGGCAAGAACACACACCCTCTTCCTGTTGTAGCTCTATTACATAGCTAGGCTCTGAGGGGCTGCCAACTGCAGCACACCTCCTTCTTCCACTAAGTCTCCCACTAGTCTGACTTTGAAAACCCCCAACATTCTAACCTAACTCCCTGTTGCAACATTCCACTGTGGCTTATGCTGCTGCGAGAATTCTAAGTGATATCATCCCTCTAGCTCAGCTGAGACTGAGGACAGAGTGAGACAGTGTGAAACCGATATAACAGGTGTCTCACATGCTGCCTATCTCTGCCTGCCAATAGATCTAAGTGGGATTCTAGTAACCCCGGGTAACAGGGGGCTTACACTAATATGATTTACCACCACTTTGGTACAACCAGTAATGGGAAGATAACAGTGCCAACTAGAAAACATTTTACCTCTACTCTATTATACTCACAGAGTTTTTTCTATAATTCACAGACTGTAAGTAAACTACCATCTTTGAAAGTAAAATTAATGGATGGCCCACCAAAGGATATGAGGCACAACACTGGACATGTTACCTTATTTAGTGGAGCCCTGGATAAAGATAAAGACAGTTACATCATAGTCCTTCCATTGGTCAGTTCACACACACCCCCCTCCACCACCACCTTCTCAGGTCTGTCTCTATGTAGAGTATTGTTTCACCACAGGATAACATAGTTGTGCCTTTTCATATATGTATTTGTTAGACCCTAGTGATGGATATAAAATAGTCCCCACTTCTTCCTACCCACTCAGTCTTTAGCAGCATCTGTAGTCTGTCCTTTTGATGCATTTAAGAATGTACTTTTATGTAAACTTTCTGTGATCTCTCTCTCTCTCAGTCCACAATCCACCTGTATAAGGTATTTTTGTGATAATCTAGCATGTATAAGTATATGGAGAGATTTATACAATGAAATAAGATTGTGATTAGTGGACGTGATATAGAGGAGAGAGCTTTTAAATATGGCTCCATGTGTGTTTTTTTTACAAAATATTGAATGTAGTTGACACTAATCACTTCAGTTCACATGTTAATATATGGTTACTATGAGATTGTTACACTATTTAAGTGAAATGGTAGCACTTTTTAAATAGTAAGTCTGTGTCTTTAAATCCATACAATTAACATGGGTACCATGTGACTAGTTGCAACCTATTTAAATGTTGGAAACACAGGGGGCAGCACCTTTGATAAAGACTCATTAGAGATGAAATGTCAAATCTCTGGTGTGGTTTCCCTAGCCCAGGTGGGCTGATTGTGTTGTTGTATGTGGCAAATAAATGAAGAAAACTGTCTGAATTGCAAATACTTTTACTTGAATTCTTAATTCTTATGGACATATATGCCCTGGATAAGTGCTGTGAGTGTCTGGCTTATTGATTCATTAGTTGTCACTGAGCACCCCAAGTCACTTGGTGCAGATCTATTTTTGCTAAGAATTTTACCATCATGTCTGTCCACCAGTTCTTAATTATGTGTCTGCTCCATAAATCCTCAGTCATGCACTTATCCAATTGATTTTTGAAGATATACAGAGATTTGGATTCATCTATTGCTTCTGGCAATCCATTCTATGTCTTCACTACTCTCTGATTTAAAAAGTATCTCTTATAATCCTTCTTGGCTGGTTTTCTTGCCCATTGACATCAGTGAACTCTGGAATTAAATTCCCTGTTTTTTAATGCCATTCCTAGTTCTTCTATTAATATGTGGTCGACAAAGATTTTATAAAGGTTTAATAAATCACCTCTTAGTCTAGTGATCTCCAATGAAGATAGACTCTGTTCCATTAAGCTCTCAACATATGTTTTAGATTTTCTAGAAATGTAAGTGTAATCTATTACTCTATATAATCTATGCATTGGAATAATAACTTATTCAGAAAAGGAAAGTGAGGGGGAAGGGAGAGATGTTGGAAAATGATATGCACTAAGGCACAGAGTCCTGGCAAAAAAATGCTGGAACTTCAGGGAATGGCTACGGAGGGGGGACTTGACCTGGTGGTGGTAACAGAGACTTGGGCAAACTTGAACCATTAATGGAAGATGACCTAAATAGGGTACACGCTATTGATAAATGACACGGAAAAGGACAGGAGAGGAAAAGCACTACTGCATTTTAACCCTTGCTGTGCCACAGATGTGTATACACATCCTAAAAACCTATACATTCTAAATCTTCTGGCAGCCTAATGGTTAATGAGGGGATTGAAGCAATAGAAACAGATAGCCTGGGAGTGGGGGCAGGTAAATTGGAAACCCTTTTGGTGCTAGCAGCAATAAGAATATGGAAGCAAATCTAGATTTGGGTGGTCTACAGACCACCAGGACAGGATCAAGGGGCAGACACTGAACTAAGAAACACAACGAGGAAGGTGATCAGTCATGGGGAAGTGGCAGGCAGTTAGCTGGCAAGTTCAATATTCTGGATGTGGACTGGAATGTTCTGATCTTGGCTAGTACTAGGAATCAGCTACTGCCAGTAACCTTCAAATGGTTATTCCTAGAGCAACTAGTTCAGGGCCCAGGAAGAGACTATGACCTGCTGGCTCAAGTGCTCACCAACAGTGAGACAATCCAGAATGTAGCAGTCCTGGAATCACTCAGTTTCAGTGACCACAGAACATTAACACTAATGGTCCATGGTGGGACAGCCAAAGGGGCAAATGAAACAAAGGTCTGGGAGCTTAAAAAAGAACACTTCAGCAAAATGAGAGAGGAACTGTGGAAAAAAGCATGAAAAACATAGAGAAGACAGAGAGCACAGTAGAAAAGTGAGTGGTATTAAAAAGGCAGCAAAAAATACAGCAGATTGCTCAATTGCAAAGGTATCAACCGGAAAAAGAGCAAATGGGCCAATGCAGTTCATATCCAATGTAAAGGCAGATATAAGAGCCAAAAAGAGGGAATTCTCAAAGTATTTTGGAATGCAAAGGGAGAAAACTACATACGAAATTATGAAATTTGCCAGCAGATAATGGCTTAGTAGTCTATCAAGTCTGCTCCAATGTGCAGCTAGCACCCCTTATTCTGCAGGGATCTACGACTCCACATCAACAAATATTTTTTAGACTAAGGTTATAGCGAATGCGGTCAGCATAAAGAAGTTCACTGCCCACATGTTTTCTGCTAGCGGCATTGCCCCTGATCCCCCCACATGGGTGTCTCTGCACCCCCCAATTAAAATAATCAACTCTAAGTCAGAGCTGATAAGAGGAGGGGGTGCAAGACCCCCAGAAAACAGTGCCGGGGTCCAGCACTGGCACTACAGTGACCTGGCGCTGTTGTCGCTGTAGTGCCGGTTGCTATTGACATGTCACTGTCGGGGCTGTATACCATTCTGCAGCTGCCCTCCCTCCCCCACCCCTACCATAACCATCCTCCTTGTCCTGACCCAGTACCTTTTGAAGCACCCACTGTTCTGCTGGATACCACTTCTGCCAGTAATGCATTCCACCCAGCTAACCCCCTTTCTGTAAAAGAAAAGTGCCTCCTCATCTCCCTCCTGAACCTTCCTCCCTCCAGTCTCATATCATGGCCCCAGGTGTCCCTCCCCTACCTTACTTTGAGCAGCCCCTCCATACCCATCTTGTTTATTCTTTTCATGTACCTGAAAGTTGCAGTCATAGCCCTCCCTCATCACTCCTCTCCTCTCCTCCAGCGAGTACATGTTCAACTCCCTCAGCCTCCTCTCATATGGTAAGTACCCAAGCCCCTGGATTATATTTGTCACCCTGCACTGCACCCCCTCCAGTAACTTAATGTCCCTCTTCAGATATGGGCATTAGTACTACATGTGCGGTCTAACTAATAATCTATACAGTGGCAGAATCACCTCCCCCTACTTGAGGCTATACCCCTTGCAATGCAACACAGCATTCTGTTGGCCTTTGCAGCCACCTTCCAACATTGTGCCAAGTTGTTCATTGACCCCATAAAGAGCACCCCCAGATCCTTCTCCTCCCTCTGTCTCAGCTAGCTGCACTCTCCACAGCTGGTAACTCCTCCTTGGGTTTTTCACCCCAAAATGCAGTACCTTGAACTTTTTGGCATGGTCATGAAACCCCAACTGCCAGGTGTCTGACCAGGTTTCCAGCTTTGCCAGATCATCTTGCAACCCCTGCAATCCCCTTAGGTCATCCACCACCACTCCCATCTTGGTGTCATCAGCAAATAGACTGGTCTTTCTCTTGATGCCCAGTGACATGTCTGCAATGAACATCCCAAACAATACTGGTCCCAACACTGAGCCATGCGGAACACCACTCATCACTATGGGGATGAGAGCTCCCCACCCACCACCATCCTCTGTTGCCTTTCCTGAATCCAGTTCCCTACCCATCTTACCAGCTTTGCACCCACCCCTGTGCCTTCTAACTCACTTCCCAGCCTCCCATGTGGCACCGAGTTGAATGCCTTACTGAAGTCCAGGTACATAACATCCACTGCATGGCCCCTGTCCAATTGCCTAGTTACCCAGTCATAGAACTTCACCAGGTTGGTTTGGCAGGATCTGCCACTTACGAAGCCATGCTGTCTGCTGTCCTGTAACCCTTTGGCCTCCAGGAGGGACACCAGCCTCTCCTTCAGGATAGTCGCCAAAGCTTACCCATTATGGATGTGAGGCTCACTGGTCTGTAGTTCCCTGGTTCATCCTTGGGGCCACTCTTGTTGAGGGGCACCACAATCCATCCTCCCATCATGAGGTACACACTCTGAGTGTAGTGAGGCACTGAACTGGTCTGCCAAAGGTCCCACCAAGATCTCTGCCAGCTCCTTCAGTACCTAGGGGTGGATGCCATCTGATCCTGGTGCCTTGCCCACCCTCAGTGCCCTCAAACCCTTCAGAACCCTTCCCTCCATGATTCCCCTATCCATCACCCTCGCCCCCTCTGTTTCTGCCCTCCCTCCCCCTTGGGTATCACACCCCCTTCTCCTGAGTAAATACCAAGCAGAAGTAATTGTTTAGAGCTTCTGCCTTGTCACTCCCTGTTTCCAACCCCCCCCACCATTTCTAATGCTTTCTATATGGTCTTTACAGGTCCTTTTCTCCCTGATGTACCTGAAGCAGACCTTATCCCTCTTCTTAATGCCCTGCACCATCCTGAGCTCCTTACATGCCTTGGCTGTCCTTACCGTCCTTGTCACCTCCTTCGATTCCTTCAGGTACTCCTCCCTGTCCTCCCACTCCCTGTTTCTTTGTACCACCTAAAGGCAGCTCTTTTCCTCCTTACTTTTTCTATGACCTCCTTTTTCACTCAGATAGGTTTATTTGCCCTAGCCTTCTTTCTCTGGGCCTTGCTGCAGGTTCTGGTTGCCTCCACTATCACCAGCTTTATGAGCTCCCATCTCTGGTTAGTGCATATACTAGGTTGAATTCTGGCCAGGTAGCCTATTACCACTTCCCCCATCCTCCCAAAGTCAGCCCTCCTAAAGTCCAGCACCTTGTGCTGGATTCCATTCCTTCCTTACCCATATCCAATGTGAACCATGCTGGGCGGTGTTCACTCCCTGCAAGCGTTCTTCCACCCCCATTCCATGACAAACTCCAGAATGTCAGCACTAGGTCAAGGGTATTCCTTAACCTTGTCATATACTGAGAGTCCTATTCTTGGAATCCTGGATTTGCATCCATAGTGACTCTGTATTACCCTCCTCCCCTTGCTCCTGTACACATTTCAGTCCTTCCCTCACATATAGTGCCACCCCCTTTCACATTCACTCTATGCCTATGAAATATCATGTACCCTGATATCGACAGGTCCCAGTCATTGTACTGGGTGGCCCATGTTTCGGTGATGGTCACCATGTCCACCTCCACTCTGTCATGAGAGTCTGTAACTCTGCAGTTTTCTTCCCAAAGCCGCTTGCATTCAGGGTGATCATCTTCCACCCCTTTCCCTTCCCCCTCCTGCCCTTCTTTACTAGCAGCACCACTAGTACTTGACCTTTGTGTTTTTGTCACTGTTATGGGGTAAGCTCATATGTTTTCCCAACCTGTGGTCTCTGCCTGTCCCTTGCCCACTTGCCACCCACTGCTCCTAGTTTAAATTCCCAACTACCTCTATGTACTCCTCCATCCTCTGTTTCAACATTTTCTTTCCCTCCTCGCTCAAGTCTAGTCTATCCTTGGCATAAAGACTACTGTCCTCCCAGGTCCCTCCCCACCCCCACCAGCCCATACCCTTTAGCATGACACCAGGTTCTCAGCCATCCATTAAATTCCTCTATTCTTAGCTTTCATGCTGTGCTTGCCCTGGGCACTGGAAGTATCTCTGAGAAAGTTACTGATCTTCCTGCCCCCTCACATAATTGCCCTAGCTCCTCAAACCTTCTCTTGACTATATCTACTGTCATGTCAGCCAGGTAATTTGTCCCCAAATGTATAATTGAGGCTTCTTCCTTCCCCTTCTAATATATTTTAGAACAGATTGACCCGCCCTCCACCCTGTCATTCCCGGCATGGTCTCCACCCAAATGTGACTATGCCTCTCCCCCTTGCTACCCCACCTGAGTCCCCCACCACTAAGATTCCACCCCTCTTACCAACTGCTTGCTTCTCTTCCTCCCACCTCTTGCTCCCGGTTCCTTCTCTTCCTCCTGCACAGTAGGTTCTCCTTCTGCCCCTGTTGTAATTCCCCAGAAGAACTTCCCCCTCTCCACTTTCATCCAGACTTCTACCAGTTACTTCTCCAATCTCATCACCACTCTCCTCCTCCTTTCCCTCTAGTACTGCAAAATGATTTTCTGAAGACCCTTCTCCTATGCTTGTTTCTTTCCTTCTCATACCTAGCTTCTTCCCTCCTTTCCACTCCATGATTGTTGCCACTTTTCATCCTCCCCTCACCGGTCCCTTTCTCCTCCTTCCTGTTGTCATTTTCCCTATGGCCTGAGTTCCCCCAGCACTGTTCCCCTTGGCCTAGGTCCCCCTGTCTTTTCATGGAGGCAGCATGAGAAGTAAGCAGGACAATGAGGGAGGCCAAGGCAGATTTAGAATTCTGGTTAGTACTGGGTGTTATGAAAAGGGGAAAATGCATTCGTCCATTGCATCTGAGAGAAGCATAAGATCAACAGGAGCATTGTGAGACTAAAAAACAAAAGGGGTGTGGGGGACAAGGGGAAGCAGAGATACTGAACAAGTGTTTTTGTACATTGTTTACTAGGAGAATGATGGGCTACTGCCACAATGTGCGTTAAAAGGGAGTGGGGGAGCAAGAGCTCTGGAGGACCTTCCACATGACTGAGACATGAGTGCTGGAAAAGCTGACAGGGTTAAAGTTGATAAATCTATGGGGCCTGATGGCTTACACTTGAGGATGCTAAAATAGCTAGTGGAAATTATTGCAGGACCACTTGTAGATATATTTAATGACATGCTGGAAATGGAGGTGGTACTTAAGGAATTTAAGTCAATGGATGTGGCCCAGCTAAGCAAGAGTGGGAAGAATGATGAACCAAGGAACTATAGACAGGCAAACCTGACATCTAAAGCAGGAAAAATTATGGTTTCTCTACTAAGGGACAATTTGCTGGACTTCCAAGAAAAGATGGGCTGCTGGACCCTAGACAGCAGGGGTTCATGAAGGGAAGGTCTTGCCAAATGAGTCTGGTTAGCTTTTCCAACTGGGTCACCACAACAACAGATAAGAGGCAGTACACTTAGATTTTAGAAAGGTCTTTGATTCAGTCTGCACGGGAGGCTAGCAAATAGATTAGAGACCCTGGGACAGAATTAAAGTTGGTGAATGGGGTTGAGAGCTGACTGAGGTGATGAACATAAAGGCCAGCAGTTACTGGTGAGTTTTCAGAGGCAAGGGAAGTAAAAAATGAAGTACCTCATGGCTGGATAATGGGGTCAATTCTCTTCAATATATTCATCTGTGATATAGATAGGGTAGATGGAGATGGAGAGAGGATCACAGATGTAGAAGTGGGTAGCCATCTGGGAACTAGTATCACTAGCGACCATCGAACAGTATGGTTCACAATAAACACAGCAATAGAGTCAAGCTATACAAAGGAAAAAGTACTAGACTTTAGGAGGGCTGACTTTGCCAAAATAGGTGAGTGCCTAAGGAATGCACTAGCAAATGGGCAGGAAGGAGGGGTGGAAGAACAATGGGGGAATAATAAAAACTGCTATCACAGAGGCAAAAAGCCTTTGTGTGAAGCAAATAAACAAAACAAAATGATGTAAGAAACCACTATGGTTCTCAAAGGAAGTGGCAGTGAAGGTTCAAGAGAAAAAGAAAGCATTCAGCAAGTACAAGGAATCACAGAAGGAGCAGGACAGAGAACTGTATTAGTTAAAGCAAAAGGAAGCTGGGAAGGCAGTCAGAACAGCAAAGGCCCAAACTGAGGAAAAGATGGCCAACTCAGTTAAGAAGGGGGATAAAACCTTTATAGGTACATCAGGGGCGAAGGAAGAAGGAGAGATAGTGAGGCTTAATAAAGGGAGGGAGGGTGGGCAGAGCGTGACTGTGAAAAGGCAGAGATTCTAAACAAATATTTTTGCTCAGTATTTACAAATGAAGAGGGAGGTACCTAAAACAAACAATAGAAACATTCTGATACAGAAGGATACCAGCCCATTTACAGAAGAAAGGGTTCTGAAAGAACTCTTAAAACTGAAGGTGGACAAAGCAATGGGGCCTGATGGGATTCATCCCAGAATTCTAAAATAACTAAGGGTAGAACTAGTGACACCACTGACTACCCTCTTTAACAAATCATGGTAGGATGGGGTGGTACCCGAGGACTGGAGGAGGGCAGATGTGATTCCCCTTCACAAAAGTGGGAGCAAGGCAGAAGCAGGAAACTACAGACCTGTTAGTTTAACCTCAGTGATAGGGAAAATGATGGAATCACTTCTGAAGGAAAGAATTGTCGAGTCCCTAGAGGTCAGAGGGGCACAGGACCCAAGGCAGCATGGATTCACAGCGGGAAGGTCATGCCAGATGAATCTAATAGATTTCTTTGACTGGGTGACCAAAGTAGTAGATCAGGGAGGGTGTGGACAAGGCCTACCTAGACTTTAGCAAGGCATTTGACACAGTCCCACACAAAAGATTAATATACAAGTTAGCCAGCCTGGGAGTGGGTCCCAAGATGACAGCCTGGGTAAAGAATTGGCTGGAGATTAGGACACAGAGAGTAATAGTAAATGGAGTCCACTCTGAAGAAAGGGGGATTACTAGTGGGGTACTGCAGGGTTCAGTATTAGGACCGGTCCTCTTCAATGTCTTTATAAGCGACATTGCAGAGAGACTGGAAGGAAAAGTATGTCTCTTTGCAGATGACACAAAGATCTGCAACAAAGTTGATGCACAAGGTGGGGTAGCAAGGATGAGAAGGGACTTGGCAAGGTTAGAGGAATGGTCAAATGTATGGCAGCTTAGATTCAATGCTGAGAAGTGCAAGGTAATGCACTGGGAAACAAAAACTCAGGGGAAGAGTACACAATGGGGGGTGAGATACTAACAACAACAAAAATGGAAAGGGACCTGTTGTCATATCAGATGACCTAAAGGTGGGCAAGCAATGTGAGAGGGCAGCAAGGAGGGCTGGGGGGATACTGGGATGCATAGGGAGAGGCATCACCAGTAGAAAACAAGAAGTTATTAACCCTCTGTACAGACAGCTGGTGAGACCCCATCTGCAGTACTGTGTGCAGTTCTGGAGACCCAATATCCGCAAAGATATAGACAGGATGGAAGCTGTCCAGAGGAGGGCAACTAAAATGGTGCAGGGTCTGCACCTGAAGACATATGAAGAGAGACTTAGGGAGCTTAATATGTATAGCCTCGAGGAAAGGAGGGAGAGGGGGGACATGATAGAAACTTTCAAGTACCTCAAGGGAATCAACAAAGTCCAAGAGGGTAGCATCTTTCAAAAAAAGAGGTGTGCAAGAACAAGGGGGCACAATTTGAAGATGGGGGCAGCTCAGAGGTAATTTAGGATGTATTTTTTCACAGAGAGGGTTGTGGATGCATGGAATGGCCTTCCGGAGGAGGTTGTGGAGTCAAAAACAGTGGTGGAATTCAAGCATGCATGGGACAGTCATAAGGCAATTCTAGGGGGTTGGGGTAGGAAGAAGTAGGCTGCTGGTTAACTAGGATCTGCAGCTTATCCATTAGGTAGGGAAATGGGCAGACTGGGTGGGCCAAGCAGTCCTTATCTGCTGTCAAATTCTATGTTTCTATGTTTCTATGGGAACTGAGGGTAAGATCTGCCTTTTCACAGATGACACAAAGATCTGCACAAGGGTAGATGGAGAGGATGAGAGATGGGAACTCAGAGAGGATCTGGGCAGGTTGGAGACCTCATCAAAGATCTGGCAGCTGGGCTTTAATGTTAAAAAATGTAAAGTGATGCACACTGGGAAAAAGAACCAAAGAGTGCAATATAAAATGGGAAAAGTTGGACTGTGTAGCACCACAAAAGAAAAGGACCTGGGTTAATGAATCCAAAGAGCCTAAAAATGACTACATACTGCAACAGGGCAGAGCAAAAAGGAAACATGATGCTGTGATGCATAGGGAGGAGGAGGATAAGCAGTTGAAGATGGGAGGTGATCCTTCCACTGTGCTAAAAGGGGTAAGGCCATCAAAAAATGGAGGGTGATGAGTACCAGTGCCCGTAGTCTGTGTAACAAGCTCCTTGAACTAGTGGCCTTGATGGAAGAGGGATGCCTGGATATTGTGTCAGTCCCAGAAACATGGTACATGGAGAGTGGGATGTCAACCTACCAGGGTACATGATCTACAGGACGGTAAAAGAAGAGGAGAAGTAGCTCTCATGTAAGGGAAGGGCTCAAAGCTATGGAACTAAAGAGTAAACAGGGAGTAGCGGAGGTGCTGTGGATCACGCTGGAGACAGGAAATGGCACCACAATCCACACAGGGGTTGTATACACAGTGTCAGTGGCTCAGTAGGTAGCACACTCGCCTTTGAGGCAGCGAGATCAGAGAGCTGTGGGTTCAGTTCCCACATCTGGCACTTGTGTTAATATCCCAGTACTGATACTGCAGTGCAGCATGAGAGGGGTGCTGCACTTCTGAGGTACTGTCTTTCGGATGAGACGTTAAACTGAGGTCCCATCTGCCTGGATTGGTGTTAGTTCAGGTGGATGTTAAAGATCCCATAGCACTTATCGAAAAGAATAGAGGAATATCCCCAGTGTCCTGGCCAAATTTCCCTCATTCACTAAAAAATACCACCAACAGCTTAATCTGGTTGAGGATCAGTTGCCAGTCATCTGTATCCCCCTCCCCCGGGTCGTGCCAGAAAACAGGCAGAATTTGTCTAGTGCACTTACCCGGTCAACAAAAACTAAATAAATAAAATAAAATACAGACCCCCATCTCAGGGGGAAGCAATGGACAAGGAAGTGAATGAAGGCATCCTTAGAATGGCAAAACATGGGGAGATATTGTTGATGGGGGACCTGAATATGCCAGATGCTAACTGGAGCACCTTTGCTGCCACCACATCCTAGACCAGGGTCATTCTTGATGCCCTACAGGGAGCATGCCTCAGACAGTTAGTGCTGGAACTCAGGAGGGAGGGAGCAATCTTAGGTGTGGTACTCTGAAATGGGGATGGAGAAAGGATCTTGAATTTAGAAGTGGGTAGCCATCTGGGAACATGCGACCACCAAACAGTGTGGTTCACGATAAACACAGCCATAGAGTCAAGCCATGCAAAAGCAAGAGTACTGGACTTTAGGGGGTCTGACTTTGGGAAAATGGGGGAGTGCCTCAGAAAAGCACTAGCAAATGGGCAAGAAGGAGGGGTGAAGGAGCAGTGGGGAAAAATCAAAACAGCCATCACAGATGCAACAAGCCTTTGTGTGAAGCAAATGAACAAAACAAAATGAAGGAAAAAAAGTACTATATTTTTTAAAAGAGGAAGGTTAAGGAGAAAAAGGTAGCATTCAGGAAGTATAAGGCAAACAGAAGGAGCAGGACAGAGAACTGTACCAGCCAAAGCAAAAGAAAGCAGGTAAGGCAGTCAGAATAACAAAGGCCCACACTGAGGAAAAGATAGCAAATTCAGTTAAGAAGGGGAATAAAACCTTTTATAGGTACATTAGGGAGCAAAGAAAGACCAAGGAAGGGTTAGTGAGGCTTAATAAAGGGAAGGGAGGGTGGGCAGAGAGTGATAGTGAAAAAGCAGGGATACTGAATGAACATTTCTGCCCAATATTCACAAAAGAAGAGGAGGGGGAGGTACCTAAGCCAAAGAATAGAATCACTCTGGATAGGGGGGTCGATACCAGTTCATTCACAGAAGAAAGGGTCCTGAAAGAACTCCTAACACTGAAGGTGAAAGAAACAATGGGGCCTGATGGGATTCACCCTAGAATTCTAAAAGAGCTAAGAGGAGAACAACTGACACCACTGACTACACTTTTTAACAAATCATGGGAGAATGGTGTGGTACCTGAGGACTGGAGGAAGGCGGATGTGATTCCCCTTCACAAAAGTGAGAGCACAACAGAGGCAGGAAACTACAGAACTGTAAAGTTTGACCTCAGTGGTAGGGAAAATGATGGAATCACTTCTGAAGGAAAGAACTGTTGAGTTTCTAGAGGCCAGTGGGGCACAGGACCAAAGGCAGCATGGATTCACAGAGGGAAGGTCATGTCAAATAAATCTAATTGATTTCTTTGACGGGGTGACCAAAGTAGTAGACCAGGGAGGGGCTGTGAACATAACCTACCTAGACTTTAACAAGGCATTTGACATAGTCCCACACAAAAGATTAATTAACAAGCTAGCCAGCCTTGGAGTGGGTCCCAGGGTTGTAGCCTGGGTAAAACACTGGCTGGACAACAGGACGCAGAGAGTAATAGTAAATGGAGTCCACTCCAAAGAAAGGGTGGTTACTAGTGGGGTAATGCAGGGTTCAGTACTGGGACCATTCCTTTTTAATGTCTTTATAGGTGACATTGCAGTGGGACTGGAAGGGAAAGTAGGCCTCTTTGCAGATGACACAAAGATCTGCAACAGGGTTGATACACAAGAGGGGGTGGAATGGATGAGAATGGACTTGGCAAGGTTAGAGGAATGGTCAAAAGTATGTGAGCTTAGATTCAATGCAAAGAAGTGCAAAGTAATGCACCTGGGAAACAAAAATGCAGGGGAAGAGTACACAATTTGGTGGGAGTTACTAACAACAACAAAAATGGAAAGGGACCTAGGGGTAGTCATATCAGATGATTTAAAGGTAGGCAAGCAATGTGAGAAGGCAGTAAGGAGGGCTGGGAGGATACTGGGATGCATAGGGAGAGGCATCACCAGTAGAAAGCAGGAAGTTGTTATCCCTCTTTACAGACAGTTGGTGAGAGCCCATCTGGAATACTGTGTGCAGTTCTGGAGACCACATCTCTACAAGGACATAGACAGGATGGAGACAATCCAGAGGAGGGCAACTAAAATGGTGCACGGTCTCCACCAGAAGCCATACAAAGAGAGACTAAAGGAGCTTAAAATATATACCCTTGAGGAAAGGAGGAAGAGGTGGGACATGACAGAAACATTTAAGTACTTCAAAGAAATAAATAAAGTCCAAGTGGGTAACATCTTTCAGAAAAAGAGATGTGCATGAACCAGGGGGCACAATTTGAAGATGGGGGGGAAGGCTCAGGGGCAATGTAAGGAAGTATGTTTTCACAGAGAGGGTAGCAGATGTATGGAGCAGCCTTCCTGAGCAGGTTGTGGGGTCAAAAACAGTATAATGAAGAATGCATGGGACAGACATAAAGCAATTCTTGTGGGGGGTAGGAGGAAGCAGGCTGTTGGTTAACTAGGATCTGCAGCTTATCCAATAGGTAGGGAAATGGCAGACTGGATGGGCCAAGAGGTCCTTATCTGCTGACAAAGTCTATGTTTCTATGTTTCTATGTACAGGTAATTGTAGCATCCACACCTGGAATACTGTGCAAGGTACAGTAACCCAAACTTGATGAAAGGCTGCAACAAGTTGTAGGCAGTACAGTGCAAGAGAATCAAGATGGTCCATGGCACTGGGAACATGACACATGAGGAGAAGATGCAGGACTTGAACATGTACATCCTTGAAAAATCAGGGAAAAAGGAGGCATAATAGAGACATACAAGTACCTGCATGTGATAAATAGTTTAACATCAAGAAATCCTTCTCTGTAAATTCAAATACTGGGATTACAGGGAATTCACTAAAGTTGCAGGGAAAGGATCTAAATGGGTATCCATAAGGACATCTTCATGAAAAGTGCTTGACAAGTGAAAAAGTGCCAAAGAAAGTGACACAGGCCACCTTAGCAGCTTCAAGAAGGTATGAGACAGTCATCTGGGATTAGTTAGAAAAGGATGGGGTCAGTAACTGAAGTAACTGATGGAAAGGGTGGGCACTTGGGCAAGTGCAGAGCACTTAAGTAGGATGTGCAGACTGGACAGGCCAAAGAGACTTTTTCTGCTGTCAACATCTACTTACCTATATCTCCTGGTTTTTCATTGCCCGAATCACTCTCTCCTTTCCTCCAAGGGTTGCCCCCTAGTCATTTCCAGGGCTAGGCTGCAGCAGTCAGGTGACAGGGCTTTTTTGATCACTGCACCAGCCCCATGGAATTCACTGCCTATTTGTTTGAGTGAGGCACCTGAGATGGAAACCTTTAAAAAGGGCTTAAAAACTTTTCTGTTTGGTCAGGTCTTTGGCCTGCATAGCTGAAATGTTGTGCTATTTATTGTACTGATGGATAGAACTGTTATGTACTAGTGTTAGTTCTATGTCACAACAGTGATTGTGGAATATGGATCGCTGTTATGGCGAATCTGCATCAATGAAAATGAATTTTGGCGATGCACACTCATGGCGAGGAGCAAAAGGGTGCCCTAGACCTAGGGAAACTTTGCTTAATGTGGGGGTCTGTGCCCCCCCACACCCCCTATTATTGGTTTCTCAACTCCAGGGGGGTAAATGTCATGGGGAGGGGAGAAACTTACAAAATGGAAAGCCGTCTGCTGGCAAAAAAAAAAAATGCACCACTCCGGACCCAGACCCTGTACCTCCCAACTGACCATCCTCCCCACCATGCTAGTGGACCAGCTTGGCAGCTGCCCACCACACCTCCTCCCATGTACCATCCCTCTCCTAGATCCCCCATGCATGTGAGCCCATATACACGCATACTTCCCATTGCCATATGTCACCCATCATGGTATCTGGTCGCCCCCTGCCAGGTAGCCCTGAACACAGGCACTGTAATTGAGTCGCTGTTTTTGTAGGCATTCAATTGTGGTCGCCGTATTCACAGGTTATTACTAAGGTTTTATTTTGATTTTATTGTGTCTTTTTATCTACTCTGCAATGTGTCTGCTGAAAGTTTTCTAATCTGCTATGAATTTGTGCAGTGCTCTGAGCCTCCAGGGAGAAGCGCTATAAAAATAAAATATCTATCTGTCTATCTATCTATCTATCTATCTATCTATCTATCTATCTATCTATCTATCCATCTATCTGTCTGTCTGGCTATCTATCTCTGTCTGTCTGTCTGTCTATCTATCTATCTATCTATCTATCTATCTATCTATCTATCTATCTATCTATCTATCTACCAATCTATCTACAGTATGTATCTATCAAGAAAGCTAGCACTCCTCTTTTACTTTTAGTTAGGGTATTTTTTGCAACTCTGGCTTAGGCAGGGCTCCCCTTAACCCTGTCCACCACACCCCCACCATATCCTACCTCCTCAGGATTTACTCGTCAGCTGCCACTCCCAATGTTCCCCACCATTGCAGGGTCAGGGGAGGAGGCAGTTCTCCAATGAAGATTCTTATTCTGTATCTTGGCTGTCTAGGGTCTCTGGTGGTAATGTGGGTAGGACTCTACATGTAAGGCATCATACATGCCTCCCTCAACTATTTCACCTCTGAGATTTTCTCCCCAGTCCTCATCCTCGGGTGTGCACTCAGATACATGGATGTGAGGAAGCATGCACACACATGCCATGGAGGTTCTGCAGCTCCCTCCCTTCCCTTCTTGTGCTGCTCTGCAGGTCAACACTGCCACCAGTCCTCCACTTGGTGGCTGTCATTCAGGGGGAAGAGCCTGCTTCCCAGTGCCGAGAGATGAGAGCAGTCCATCGAACACTCATCCACACCCTCCGTGGTCAGCCCCAAGCAACATGAAATTGCTCCCACTCCTTGGTTACTGATGGTGACAGTACCACTGCACTGCCATATCAGCCAGTACTCCTCTTTATTAAACTCAGACACTAGTGACTTGCTTTTAATATAATTAAAGATAACTGAACTTGTTCCATTAAAAATAGGAATTACTGTACCATACAAAAGGGATATAAATTTGTTCAGAGACCAAATGCATAGATACTGTATTAATGTTTTTCTCCTGCTTGAAGTTTATATTTATAGTATTCTAAGGTAGCATTATTCCATCAGATTTTCTTGTGCTGAGTCATTGTTTTTGATTTTTGTTTAAAATCGGTGCAGAAAAATGTTTCTTCAGTTTATATATGTGTGCTTCCCCATTCCCTCTATGACTTCCAGCCTAAGAGCATTGGACCAGGACCTGACGGAGGCCCTGGTGGTGCAAAACAAAGTTATTAGCCTATGCAACTCAATTACTGTTTAGGGCTGTGTGAAATATTTCTTTCACCAGTGGAATTCTAGCAAAAGTTTGATTTTGTTTCCATGAAATAGCATGAGAGTTCCGTGAAAATTTTGAGAATTGTTACCAAAATTGTGATTTCAATTATGTTTGTCCAAACAGTGCACATTTGGAATGATGATGTTCCGAAGGTCCCTACAGAAGCGTATCACATTTTGGAGCTCTGTCTGTAATGATGACAGTGTCATAAGTGACAAAATTCAGAAATGTAAAAATTACATTTTACAATTTTGTAAACTGCAGAATTTTTAAGCCCATATAACTCAAAACTAGAAAACAGAATATTCCCAATTATGTTAGGTTAATTGACTGTAAATATTAGGCTTTGAGACCACCCTAATGGCCCAGCAGAAGAGTGTCATGCTGTTGTGTTGATGACCCAGATTTGTAAGCAAGCCCAGGAAGTCATGTTGAGAGGCAGGCCATGGCTGAGACAATTGTCATTTGACAGTGCATCTCAGTCAGGGAGGATTGGTGGCAGGTTTCACTAACACAGCAACCCCTGCAGGTAGGCCAAGGAGCTTGCTCCTGATGCAGTAGAAGCTGTGGCTATGCACAGTTGAAAGAGGCACAGCTCTCACAACGGGAGATTGGAGGTAAAAGAAATGTTGGGGAAAAGCCTGGTAGACAGCTGAATGATGACTGGGTTTAGCCTGATCAGGCTATATCCCTGGGAGACAAGCTGCAGCCTGGAGAAAAACAATCTGGAAAAAAAAGGTTGTGTGTATTAACTTTCCAATCTCTTGTTCAAAGGCTGGCCAAGTTATAATCAGCCAAAGATTCCAATATAACATCTGTATATAAAGTTGAATTTCTTGAGTTTTTTGTAAATCCAATTGTGGAATGAAAGGAAAAGTGTGACTGTCACTGGGACTTGATCCTGGGATGTCAGCAATCCATGCCTTAGCTCTTACCAGTTGAGCTATGAGAGTGTCAGACAAGTAAGCCTCCTGAATCTTCCCAATGAATCACACTAATTCTTTTCAAGGGTGTTCATAATGAGCAACTAGGCAGTCTTTTTTCAAAGACCCAAATCAGTACTTCTCTCTCTCTCTCTCAATGCAGTAAGCAAGCCATGTCCATACATTTTGACCAGTCATACACTTGACTTGGCATTGTAGAGCAAGGTAAATGCTGGGTTAAGTGGCAACAAGGTAGCATTCATAGAAGGCTCCATAGTAAAAGTATAGCAGTACCAAGTGTCAGGCCACTATCTTGAGTGATGAACCATGAAAAATAGTCATGGACATCTCTGTGCATTAGCCTAAATAATTCTTGCAATATGCCAGATAACCACTACAGCTCACTGACTTAATAACTTGTGGAAGCACATCCACAAGTAACATTGCTTCTGTACAATGCTGTCTGCTGACTCTTGAACAACCCTGCAGATAACAATGTACATTTTTACTATTTGAAAACAGTGGCACCAAGTGACATCGAGCCTTAAAATTAGTTGTGACTTAGGCAACTGTGACAGAAGTATTTGAATATCTTTAGTAATGATGGAGCACAGTACTAGGCATGACTGTCACAGGAGTGTTGAAGGGGTATTGCAGGGCCATGATGGTAGTGCAGGCATGGTGATTCAGAGGTGATAAGTACTTTGTGTAATTTAAATTCTATCAGTGGAATTATTTCTTTCTTTAATTATTCATTGAAAGAGATTTACCAGGAAATAAATATTAAGTTATAAAGCTCATTTCCAGATGTGCCATGGAGGAATGGGGGTGGGAAAAAATATATAGTATAAGCAAGGCACAGTATTCTGATAAGCAAAAGGCATAGCTATGTACAGTATATACAGTAATGTAAATGGCAAATTGCTAAACAAGAAAGTTAGATAAATAGTATAGTATAGTATACTATAGTATACTATAGTATACTATAGTACAGTAGATCAAGGAGGAAGTAAAGGGATACCGTTTTTGTTCCTATAAGGGGCACCAAGCATAAGATGGAGTTTTGTATAGTGTCTATGTGCTTAAAGAACCCAAGGTGCCTGTCAAGCAAGACTCCAAGATATTTAAAGGAGGGCACATCAACAATTGTACCCCCATAAAGTGTGTGGAAGGTGGGGAGGGAGGATAGCCTAGAAAGCCTCTGCCTGGTGCTGATTCACATGGAGACAGTTTTTTTTAGCATTTAGTGTTAATTGATTTGAGCAGAGCCAGTTCTGTATAGCGTCACTATCAAGTTGAAGCCTGGACGATAATTTCAAGGAAGAAGACCCAAACGCAGTCAGGACCATGTCATATGCATACATTCTTGTGGCATTAGCAATTATGCACCCATGAATTTTTGAGCAAAGTTTTCCAATTAATAATTTCTAAAATATTCACAATAAATTGTAACCTACTATACCACATTTATGCAGCTTAATTATATTACAGGACATATTTACTTTAGTGGTCATGCCTAACCTTGAGTATATACCTGCAATAGCAGTGGAGCTATAAACATCCAAATGTTTTGAAAATGTTCACACAATTTAAGCAAATAATTAATTTATAAGATTTTGAACTCCTGTAACTTACAATTTACACAACCTCTCTATTTAGTGGTTTCTATGATTCTTCCAAGAAAGTATACATTCACGTTTTCTATTGTCTGGCTCCAAAGGTGCCTATAATGTAGGCAAGGAAATGTTTTTAGAAATGTTCATGAGTAATAAATTGACTGATTGTAACCCCCTTATAACTTCCTTGCCCCTTGACAAATGTCATGAAACTTAGAATCTGTTTAGGGAGTCATCCAAACAACATACATGCCAAATTGCAGACCTCTAGCTATAATACTGACCATGTTATGACCAATAAAATAATTTTTGAAATTCTGCAAAATGTCGTGGAATTTAGAGGAATTTCACAAAAATTCCATGACATCAGAATTTGCTAATTTCATCCAATTTTGTTAACTATTGGCATCTCTACTCCAGATTAGCATTTCTTAGATAATACCACTGTGGCTGCATGCTGCCATGGGCACAATTTTTTGTGGCCAAACTGGCCATAGATGTCTTTGGAGCCCAAGTTACAAATAAAATGGAAGGGAAAATTGCTTGTTTTTAAAATAAATATAGGAGATACATTTTAAGTGACAATGCATCAGGGACATGATTTAATGTATACTGTGTAAAAATAAATTTATTATGTCAGGAGGTTTGGAGTGTAACAAGTAAGGAGTGAGGCCATCAGTAAATTCTTGTACTCACACTTTGAGGCCACCAAATTTGGGGCTTGACAACTACTGCTTTAGAGCAAGAAATTTGGAAGGGGTGACAGCTTACTTCATGGCTAAAACTAAGAAAATGAAGTTGAATTTGGTATTATCTACAGTATGTTAATGTTTCTTGTATGTGGGGATATACATTTGAATCCTGGCCCTCAAAGCCTGATATTAAAAACAGACGATGAGAAAGCCTGCAGTTTAGCAAACAAAAATGTTTCATTTAAGCTCTGCTCAGAATAAGGAAATTGTGATGAAATCAGTATATCTGGAATGTGCCTTACTATGAAAAACACAAACAATGAAGTTCAGATAAATGGTTACATTCATTACAGATATGATATACCAAAAGGCAGAGGGGGACTCATGATATTTATAAAGATATAGATATATATATAGATATAGATAGATAGATAGATAGATAGATAGATAGATAGATAGATAGAGAGAGAGAGCGATATAGAGATAGATATAGATGTAGATAGAGATATAGATATAGATATAGATAAATGTGTAAAATGGGTAGGAAAAGTCAGTGAAAAGTGGGTTCCCTGATTGGATATGACACAGCACATGATCATACACTATCCACTACGTAAGGTACAGTGCAATTTGGAACTGAAGTTGCTTTACTGGACCTTGAGGCAGCTTAAACGGCTACCTCTCCAACTGAGCAGTGCCCTTGGACTGTCCCTATTTTTATTTTTTTTACCTTGGGGAAAGTCCTTGAGCAGGGTGAAGAGCTGGGATCACTGCAGCTCTTTCTCTATGTAGCTCTCTGGGTGATTTTTTGCCCATCCCCCACCCCACCCACCTCCTTCCTTTATTAAATACACTTTCTCTCTCCCAGTGACCTGCACCCAGGGGTTCAGTTAATTTATTTTTGTGGAAGTCAAATACTTCCATGAGTCAAAATCTGAAGTCATTTCAATGTTTTGGAAGTCAAAATACTTCCCAGATCCCACAATTTGAAAGACAATATTCTAAGAAGGATCAATTTCTTGATGTTAATACAAATATTAGTGGTAAAATACAATTCCTTTTAGAAAATCTTAATTTCTTATCTTGTGCCTTCAGTTTTGGAAGTCATCCAATTTTATTTTGAAATTTGGAAGTCAACGACTTCCTCCCCTATTTTGGAAGTTTTGCCTTATTTTTGGGAGTCAAGTACTCCCAAAATGGAGCTAACTGAAGCCCTGCCTGCACCTCTCTTCTCTTCGTCTCTCTCTCTCTCTCTCTCTCTCTCTCTCTCTCTCTCTCACTCTCAAAATGGTAGTACCTAACTCCTAAGGCTTGTGCATCACAATGTTGATTAGGACCTCTGGGACCCTATTATGCATCATCATATGTACTCTGTTATCCCCAGTGGGACCTCCATACTGTAAGTTGCCTCCTTCCTCCCATCTAAACCACCAAGAGACAGTCCTTAATATGTATGTCTCAACCACCTCCCCAGCCCGTGGTCCAAAAGTTACACCCCCATGGTCATCCAAAGACCTGGTCACAGTGCTGTCACCCAAAAGATCCCTTCTTGGTATCACTCATCCCTGGATTATTTGCCCACTTTAGCACCACTAAAGTACTTGCATCCAGCAAAAGGCAACGGTCAAGAAAATTTAAACTCTTACTGGACCGCATTACTCACTTGCTGCAACTACTACTCCTACCTTCGGGCAATATTCACAAAATGGAAATGCAGGCATCCAGCAAATGAGTAAGGCAGAGACAGAAAAAACTAATACTGGAACAGCTCCTATGACTGCTCTTGCTTCTCCTACTCCTGATGTCTGGCATTGTGCATTCCGACCCTGGCCCTCCAACGACTTTCAATGCTAGGCAGCGTAAAACTACAGGTTCCATGTTCTCATCCCTATACATCTGCAGCCTCCTCCCAAAAATGGACAGTCTCAAGGCCTGGGTCTCTCAATACCACCCTGCTTTCATATATGTTGTGGAAACATGGCTTTCCCTGAAAATACCAGATACTGCCATATCCTGCCTGGCTACACCTGTACCGACAGGACCGGCGCTTGAAAAGATATGGAGGATGTGTCATCATTTACACCAGAAATATACCCCAGGGATATGTCATACTCTCATCACCCAGCAATGACATTCTCCAGGTACTAGCCATCAAACTAATGCTAGGAGCACACAACAGAGTGTTCACCCTATTGTCCATATACGTTCCTCCTAAGCAGAACACACCTTGCATCAACTACCTACTGGACTACATCAGCATGCTGAGCCTAAATTCTGAAACAATGCTGTTGGGAGACTTCAGTATCAACTGGATCTCACCTGCTGCTAACATCATCAAAGATACCCTTGCCACAATCCACTTCTCCCAACTGGTGGATGCGCCGACTTGAACCAATTACAAAACGGGCACTAGCACACTTCTGGACTGGATTCTCTTGAACTGCCCTTCCCACATCACAGGTCTCACCATGCTCCCTGATTCATTGAGTGACCACTCCCCTGTCAGTTTCTTCTGGAACAACAACTACCACAAGCCCACTGCCAGGACCATCAAAAACTGCCTACTCCTAAAGGGCCACATTCCACAACTAAAGGACGACCTAAATCAGCAGGACTGGTCGGACCTCTATGAAACCACTGATCTGGACACTGCACTTGATCTCTTTATCTCAAAATTCAATGCGGCCTGTGACAAACATGCTCCCATAACAGAGAAAAAAAAAACAGAGGACCTATAAATCCCTGGATTACCCCGGAACTACTGGCCTCAACTAAATGCAAGAGACCAACTCTGGCAAACAACATGGGCACATGGCACACCAACTAACATCCAAAAGTTTAAAAAAGCCCACTATAAATGCACAGAGGCAGTCCATGAGACAGAAAGAAAATTCTACAAGAAAGCGCTCACTAACACCTGGAATAGCAGCAAATCGTTTGGGCCAAATCTAAATTATATCACTGGTAAGGACCGTAAAATAGTATCAGCCATGCTAAATGTTGAGAACGTCCCTACCTTGGACCATTTACTCATTGCTAACTCTCTGAACCTCACCTTCTCAGATCTCAGTAGTGTGCTCCTGATGAACTTCTTCAATACCCCTGCTCCAGGGGTCAGTGAGAAGGCTCAAGCATGACCAAACCAGCCACTCTTCCATTTCAAACTGGTCTCTGAAGCTGCTGCTAGAAGACACCTTGAAAAAGCCCTTGGCAAATCAAGGCACAGTGGGGACTCTCTGGACCTAAAATTTGTTTGACTAACACTAGACGAAGTACTTGGTCCACTGACAAAGATAATCAAACTATCCCTCTGCCACTCCAAATTCCCCCAAATCTGGAAAGCTGCCATGGTCACCCTGGTACACAAAGGTGGTAACTGGTCTCTTCAAAACAACTACAGGCCAATCTCTATAGTCCCCCCACTCTCCAAGGCCCTTGAAAGGATTGTGGCAGACCAGCTGATGGAGTATTCAGTCAATATCAGCTCCTATGCCCAGAACAGTATGGTTTCCAAGCTGGCCATAGCACCATCACAGCTCACCTGGAATTTACCGGATTCATACATAGTACTCTTGACAAAGAGCACATTGTAGGGGTGGCCTTTGTTGACCTCTCAAAGTCATTTGACATGGTCCATCATGCGCTCCTCCTTGAACAGCTCTCAGACATAGGGCTAGCACTAGAAACCATAGGATGGTTTTGTAGCTACCTTAGCCTGTGATCACAGCAAGTGAAGATTGAGGACATCCTACCAGAAAGTCAACTGGTCAGATCAGAGGTGCAACAAGGATCCATACTCGGTCCGTTACTTTTCAATGTCTTCCTAAACAACCTCCTGGCTGCTTGCAATGTCCGCATGCTCCGCTATGCAGATGATGCGGTGATCATTAATAGCAACCTCGACCCCACACTGCTGGAATATGACCTCCAGAGTAGCTTTGCAGCAGCTGAAAAATGGTTCAAAGAGAAAAAACTGGTAATGAACTATAAAAAGACCAAGACCATGCTCTTCGCCACAGCCCAAAACAAGCTAAAAGGCTATCCTCTGGCAATTCAGAATGACTTCGGTAACACCCTGGAACCAGTACCCCATTTCAAGTACCTGGGAATCACGCTTGACATTGCCCTGTCTTACACATAGCATATTGACATCACGGCCAAAGCCTTTAACACCAGGATAGGTATCCTTTACAGGCACAGACATTGCTTGACCTATGAAGCTCTCAACTTGACAATTGACAGTTCACTCATCACCTTGATTGACTATGGCCTATATGCCTATGGCTCCGCTATTGAGACAGAGCTCCAGCACCTCTCAAGAGCCTTAAACAAAGCCTGCCACCTGTTCACTAATGCCCCCAAACTTACCCACACTTGTGAGCTTTATGCACGATTGGGCTGGCTTCAATTGAAGGACAGAATACTTTATCAAACCTGCCTACTCGCAAAAAAGGTCTCCCTAAACTTGCTTTCACAAGGAGTTCTGTGCCTTTATCACTATCTATACATGCCAGGCACACCAGGAGCTCGACTACACAAGTATTCCATGTGCTCAGGTGCCACACAATTATGGCCTAATGATCCTTTGCTCACTGGGCCCCTCAGTGGACAAATGGTCTACCATCTGACATAGCCAGAACCACAACCCTTGGTTCTTTAAGCTCAAACTCCATCAGCACCTCACTGACAATAGCACCTGTAGGTGACCCCGCTAGTCTATGCCTGCAGCTTTAGTCTGTCTCAGCACTCCCAACTCCTGACCCACCAAGTTAAGTCTTTGCCCAAGCACTTACCTCCCACCCCCATTTGCCCTAGCACTTGCCTCCCACCCCTTACCCCTTGGATCTTTTCTTTCCCTGTCCTTCCTATCCCAGCTCCCACTGCCCATCCCTATCTCAACCTAATAGTCTGCCTCTGCTGCTCTCTCTTCTGTAGGATGCTGGCATAACATGTACTATGCCTTAACACAATTTGTGTAACTGTTTGTCATTGCAACCATGTACTGTTGAATTTTTTTTGTACTCTGTATGTATAAATTACTGTAACTATATTGTGTCTTCTTGTGTTAATGTATCTGACGTGGAACCTCTCAACAAGCATTTGCTCACAGGTGTCATCCCAGATTTCAATAAATAAAATGAAACTAAAATACAACAACCACATGGCTCCCACTCTGACTACACAGCTATACTACTTTCCATCTCTCAGATCTTCCTCATTAGCAATGCGATCACTCCACACCCGGCACAAACATGCACCTGGCACACAGGCTTTAATCTATTTTTTATTTTATTCTGATCTCGGATTTGAACACCTTTGAGCTGTAAGCTGTTTTACATAGGACCACAACCGTAACCAAGAGAATTATGTAAATCATTTTATGTAGCTGCCCTGCACTGAAAACAGTTATTTGGTTGATCCTGCCATTATTGTGACAGGTAAAAGTGATTTTATAAAATGTATCTGGTGGATCCTGCCATTTTTACACTGTTTGAGATATAATGACTTACTTTCATCTTCCAAAGTAGTGTGACCAAGTAGTATTCATTTTGGTAAGAGAATGCTGCCAGATGTTTACAGTGATGGAGGTTTTGTTCAGAGGCATGTAAGGTGCATGGTTTTAAGCTGAGTTTAGTTACTTTCCTGTATAAAAAGCCACTAAGTGTACAGTGAGGACAGTGAGTAAGTCAGAAAAGTAGATGAAAGCATGAGCAAGTGTTACTATAGCAACACTCACTCAGGCTTGTATCTACACTTCAGAAGCTGTACACTCAGTGGCGTTTTTTTACAAAAGAGTAACTAAACTCAGCTTAAAATCATGTACCTTACAAGCTTTTTAACAAGCTTCTCTCATTATGAACCTTCAGCAGCATTTTTTTACCACAGTGAATACTGCTCAGTCACACTACACTGGAAGACAAAAGTCAAAGTCATTACATGTCAGACAGGGTAAAATGGCAAGATCAACCAGATTTGTTTGTTTTAATCACTTTTTACCTATCAAAATCATGGCAGGATCATCCAGATCAACTAAATGAAAATAATTTATGCAAAGACAGGACTTCTTTTTGCGCCCCCATATAAAAATATTTCTATCCATTTGATAAGACACGTAATCAACTACAGGACGTGTGGGCATGCTCTGATATACACACACCTTGGGTGGTTGAACACACTCAACTTGTGGCTTCATGCATCACAACACACAGCAAGGTCTGCATATATAAGAGCACAACTGCATGACTTGTAGTGGATTATCTATTAAATTAACGCACTCTGGATCTATGGAGAAAATTGAATGTTTTTTTTTTTTACCCTACCACTGTAAAATGCACTCATGTGAGTAATTTATTTTCCATCCAAGATAAATACGGCTTCATCTGATAAATTGGTGCCCAAAGATTACAGACATAGCACAGGGCTGTGATCTCATACTGGTAGGTGATTTCCACGTTGTGTGGAGTGGACCCAGAGGGGACAGGGTTGCTGTAAATTTCTCTAGTCTTGGCCTACACCTGGCCATCTGTACCCCTACCAAGAACAGTACGTAACTGAGTACAGAAAACATCCTGGACCTGATTTTTGTATCCCCTGTGTTCAACATTATAAATTGTCAAGTCTTATCCCGTAACTTGGAGGATCATAATTCAAAATGAGTGTAGCATAAACTATGAATGTAGGAAATGCAATGAATTTAAATTTTGGACAACTAGATGCTTTTAAAATTATAACCCTCTAACCTTTGCCACATGTGTACTTAAATAAAAATAGGACAGCCTTAAATTAAGTCCTGAAACAAACCTTGGGATAGTAGATTTTACTATATTGTTTCTTATTATTTGTTACCATGGTGCCCCACAATCAGCATGAGGAAGAACATATAATTTGGCATGGCTTAAGGACAATATAAAAAACACGTAAGAGTGAAGGATAGGGTATGGCGTAAGACAAACAAAACATTACACTTTGAAGACTGGGCAAATATCAAAAAATTAGGGAATAAGTGTTAAAATACATTAAGAAAGTGAAAGGAACACACTACGTCAATAGGACTGAATCTACAACTAATCCTTTTGATTACAGGAAGTTAATTAAAGAGCTGGTGGATCAGGACTGTTGTTTTGAATCAATATGTTGTATTTACAGAAAATAACTACACTGATTTTCATTCCTACTTGCCAATATGTTCACCAGATCAATGGTTTTGATTTTTTTTATATAATTTTTTAGACTGCAGACTTGTTGAGCTGTGCAGATCACCATTGGAGCCTTCAAAACTGGAAGTGACATGTTTGGGGGAAAGGAAATGGTGCCTCCCCTTTTTTTGCACTGGTTATGTGTGGTTTCTCAGTCATGGGACATGTCAAAGTTTAGATTTCTGCCTGTATTTATGAATTCATTTACTGCTTCTGTCTGTCCTTGATATCTTGCTTGTCCATTTCCCCCTAGCAACAGTGAATTTTGTATATTTACCACAGTTTCAATTCATTTTATCTGGAATATATTTAGCTCTTGCTGAAGCTTAGATGTGTTTGCATTGAATCACATACTGAGTGCTGTAATTAACATCTGTATGTAGTGCCTTTTTTGTTAGCCTATGTATGAATTAGTATTTTTGTTGTTCAATAAATGTGTTCATTGTCCAAATTACATATTTTCCTTTTTTTCCCATACCTATATGTGGGCATAACTTAAACAAGACCTACCCCAGTCATTTTAACATTCATGCATAAAATTCTCCTTCCTGCATTGATTCAAGTTTTATATTTCTGTAATGTTCTCTGCAGTTCGTTTTTTGCATTCTAAGCTGCTAAAAACTGTGTCATGCACCATAGCATCTACTCTAAGCCTGGTGTTGCTGCAGACCCTGGGCTGTGTTGGAGACATCACTGTATGGAGAAGGAGGGATTCGAATTGTGCTATACAATGAAGATACAGTGGTTTCACTAGGAAAAACTTCCATAACTTCATGCACATATTGGGCAGGATATTCAAAAGGGTTGTGCTGGTGCAACCGAGTTGCACCAGTGCAACCACGGTAATGCGCCCTGGTGCGATATTGAAAGGGGGGACTTGCGCAGCACAAGTCCCAGTGCGCCGGGGAGCAAAGTCAATGTATGTGGCGCAAATGCAGGGGGCGTGCCCTTGCATATGTGGCACATCCCGATATTCAGCCTGGGATATGCGGCACATATGCTGGCACAACCCCGAGTTGCACTGCATATGGGGGCTCAAAGTTGAGCCAGAAAAAAAAGGCTCAAACCAGACCACCCACAGGTGGGCTGCTGTATTGCAGTGTGCAACACAGCACCCACCAGCCGTGGGTGGATACCCACCCAGCATGTACACTGTCCACAAGCACCCACACCCTCCCCAGTGGCCCAGAGCCCCCCCACCGGTATGCCCGATCGTGGGCATTCACAGTTGAAAATCCATCTGCTGGTTTAGTGGTTCCCCCACCCCTCCTGTAGGCCTGATCATGAACATTTGTAAATATCTACAATATCCAGGTTGTCTAGTTGTCCCCCCTTCCTCCCTCCAATATGCCTGATCATGGGCATTAGTAGTGAATATCAATACCTGGTGGACCAGTGGTACCCATCTCCCCTCCCACCTACAGGGGACCCTGGCCACACAGCTCCCCATCATCGGCAGGTGGATGCACCCCACCTGCATACTGCCCGGCCCCACGAATGAGCTTACAGTATGATTTTGTAAGCCTGTTGATGCACAGTGTGGACCAATGGGCTTGCAGACCATCCCAGCACTACACAGGCACAAATATGTGAATGAGTTAATCCACACTATGTGTGCCTACGTAGGCTAGTATGGCCTGCAAGCCCATTGTTCCACACTGTGCACCAACAGGCTTACAGATCATACTGTAGGCTGTCATTTGGTGGGCTGCTGGGTGGTATACCAGCAGGGTGAAGCAGCCTGCCGATGACAGGGGCTGGGTGGCCAGGGTCCCTGTGGGTGGGAGGGAGGGGAGTACCACTGGACCACCAGGTATTGATATTCACTACTAAAGCCCACAATCAGGCATACAGGAGGAGGAAGGGCACCACTAGACCACCAGGATATTGTAGATATATACAATTGGCCATCAATGAGCATATGGGAGGGAGGGGAGGAGGGGACCACTAGACCACCAGGATATGGCAAATGCCCGCAATCGGGCATGGGGGGTCCGCTAGATTACCAGGGACTCACAGCAGCTGTGCTGGGCACCTGGTACATTTTGCCAGGCTGCCCTGTGCAAGGCATGCAAATGGGGCTATAATGACATGCAAATGGCCCCATTTGCACCATGACCCCATTTGCACCATGCATACATTATGCATACATTAAAGAGCTGCAACTCTGCTCCTTAAAACTCCTACTCCTCCTCCTTCTCATCTCAGGCAGCGTCCATCCCAATCCTGGCCCTAGAAGCTCAGGCCACACACAAACTCCAGGTGCCCTTATCCTTGCAACCATTAATATCTGCAGCCTACTACCAAAGCTGGATGCACTCCAAGCCTTCATATGCCAACACAACCCTGACATCCTTGCAGTGGTGGAAACTTGGCTGACACCTAAAGTTCCTGACTCAGCAGTAACAATACAGGGCTACAATGTCCACAGGCTGGACTGGATATCCAAAAAGGCGTGGTTGCGCAATCTATATCAAAGACTCCCTGTCTTGGCACCCTGTAGCAACTCCATCACTTTCTGCCTCAGCCCAGATTCTGCCAATAAAAATCGTCCTAGGTCCCAACCATAAAGCCCTGACTATTGTCTCTGTATACATCCCACCCAGGGACCCTAAACATGGATTCAACGATGTCCTAAACTTTATCAACTCTCATCCTCCCGAAGCTGAACTTATTCTACTAGGGGATTTCAACATAAGCTGGTTAGCATCGAGTGCCAGTGCTTATAAAGACTCCATATCAGCTGCTAACCTCACGCAAATGGTAAACTCCCCTACTAGGATTAACTACTAGACTGGCACCAGTACTCTCTTGGATTGGTCCTCACCACTCACCCCACAAGGATTTCTCATACGACCATTCTCCCAGACTCACTCAGTGACCACTCCCCAGTCATGTGTGCATGGTCTAACAAATTCCTTAAGCCCCCTCCCAAAATTATCGCAAACAGAGTCCTTCCTCGTGGAAAACTTCCACATCTCAAACAACACCTGCTTCTACAAGACTGGCTACCCATTTATGAAGCAACAGATGTTAACTTGGCTCTTGATCACTTCATCTCAATTTTCAACAAAGCCTGTGACCTCTTTGCCCCTGCTAAAAGGTGCAAAACAAAATCTCTCCCTATGGGTCACTGCGGTTCTTCTCTCACAGCTGAAACTAAGGGATCACCTCTGGGCAGTTGCCAGGGCCACTGGCAAACAACTGGACATCCAAAATTACAAACAAGCATGAAATGCTTGCACAAAAGCCATACGGCTAATGAAATCCACCTATTACAAAGACGCTGTCACCAACACATGGGGAAATGGTCATGCTTTCTGGGACAATATCAAGGATGTCACAGGGAAGCAGCCAAAAACCCCTCTGGCCATGTTAATGGTTGATGGATCCTCAACCCTTGACCCCAAGGTGATCGCAAACATCTTTAACATGGCTTTTTCAGACCTTAGTGCTGTTCTACCCCATGACTTTTTTGAAAACAGGGCCTACTCCCCAAATACCTCAGTCCCTCAGTCTAACCATCCCCTCTTCTACTTCAGGAAGGTAAAGCTGAATGAAGCGTACCGCTATATTACTGCAGCTATCTCTAAATCTAGATCTAGTAGCGACACCCTGGACCTTAAGCTTCTGTTACTCACCCTTGATGAGGTAATTCATCCATTAACAAAAATCCTAAACCTCTCTCTCAGCTGTGGAAAATTCCTGGACCTATGGAAAACAGCCACTGTGACACCCATTCATAAAAGTGGGGACAAGACGATTCACTCAAATTATCGCCCTATCTCCATACTGCCCCCACTCTCTAAGGCACTTGAGCGCATCGTGGCTGATCAACTTACTGACCACTTGGATAAATACAATATACCTTGTCCAAAACAACATGGCTTCCAGAAAGGTCAGAGCACCACCACAGCCCTTCTTGAGTTCACTGGAGCTTTGCATGAATCCCTTGACAACGGCCTTCTCACAGGGGCCGTTTTCGTCGACCTCTCCAAGGCCTTCGATACAGTACACCATGGACTATTAATACACCAACTACTGAATGCTGGGCTATCACCTGACTCTTCTCTCTGGTTTAAAAGCTACTTAGAAACCGGTCACAGAGAGTAAAATTATGGACGCTCTTCTCAACACCCTGCTTGTTCGCTCGGTGTCCCACAGGATCCATACTGGGACCCATCCTTTTAGCCTTTTCTTAAACTCCCTCCCTTACCACTGCTCTGAGCAGATCATACTATATGCCGATGATGCTGTTGTATTCTCCACTCACAAAGATCCTGCAACTCTTCAACACAACCTTCAACTTGGTTTCAGTTCTGTAGAGACATGGTTTCTTAATCATAAACTAGTCCTCAATGACAAGAAAACCAAATCTATGCTCTTCTGCAGCTCTCATAACCCACACAAGCTACACCACTTGGCTATCTCCACCACCCAGGGGAACACTCTAGATCAGGTGGTGTCCTTCAAATACTTAGGGATACAGCTTGACCCTAATCTGTCCTATGGACTTCATGTAGATAATGTAGCTAGAGCTGCTAATGCACGGCTTGGTCTCCTCTACAAACACAGACCACACCTCATGCCAGAAGCTTTGAAAGTTGCAGTCCTGAGCTCTGTGATCTCTGTAATAGACTATGGTCTCATCATTTATGGCTCGGCCACAACCACAACCCTTAGATGCCTCTCAACTGCCTTAAATAAAGCATGTCGGCTCATCACTGGTGCTCACCGTCTCACCCACACATGTGACCTGTACACTCAGACCGGCAGGCTCCAACTATCAAACCGCATAAAGTTTCTCACCTGCTCCATGGTCAAAAAATCTACCTTGGCCTTGCACCTTCTGGGGTCTCAACTCTGTTACAACACCGAATTAACAAATGGTGCCTTAGGAGATCCACGCTACAGCTACTGAAAGTCCCCCACTGTCACACTTCACAGGGACAATGCTCTTTTGCTTATCGAGCACCACTTTGGTTCAATGGCCTCAGCCCTACCATCTTCTCTGCCCCAACTATTGGTATGTTTAAAACTAGGCTCCGGGACTATCTCACTACCAACAGCTCCTGTGACTGCCCAACTTAGCCTTGTTTCTCCACTTCCCTTTCTGCTCCAGTTGTCTCCCTCCTCACTGGATTCTACCCTAACATCTTGGTATACCCAATGCTGCACTTTTCACCCTCTCGCCACCCTTTCTACATTCCTTCTCCCCCCCCTACTCACTTCCCTCTCCCTATGACTCTGGCACTTCTTATCTGTTGTCTATTTTCTCTGACAAATGTCGCTGGCTGCCTTGTTACAATGCTACCATTGAACTGTATTAATCTGTACTCTGTTTGCAATGTCCACATTGTTGTAATGCCTGTCTTGATGTTCCCAATAATTTGTATTTCTCTGACGTGGAACCTTTGTAAAAGAGCCATGGCTCAAAGGTATTTGTAATCCTAAACTTGATAAATAAATAAATAAAAATGGCTTCATTTGCATGCCCACTTCTGAATATCACTGGCGATTCGCAGGGGCACAACTGCATTTCCGCTAAAGCATTCCTGGTCCTCCCTGTCTGGGTAATGTGCCGGCGCATTGTACATATGCCAGGGGCATTCCTTGCAATATTTTATGGAGATGCACCTTGGCACATCTCCTTTGACTATCGCCCTGTCCTGGCCCCCATGCATCTCAGTTGTGTTGCACCCCCTTTTGCACCAAAGCCCGGTGCAGTCTGAATATCTTGCCCCTATGTTCAGTATTGTTCCCCCTTCCCAAAGACACCCCCTTATCCATGCAATATGCCAACTCCAGTGGTTAATGAATGCCTTGTATCTCATTTTATAAAGCAGATTTATTTTGTTCCTCAGTAGCAATGCACAGTGAATTAGAAAGTTGCTGTAACCTGAGACAGCTCACTGTCAGTTTTTTCATCTGTGTTTACTGCCTTTGTAATTTGTACTAAGTAATGCCTCCCTGTATACCTCATAGTATGTTTTCAGTGAGTTGTTGGATACAGACACAGTATGTAGGGAAATGCGAGGCACTAGGTCTTAATAATGTGGGACAAATTGTCAGACAGAGACACATTACCCTTGTTCACACCATAGACAGTATCTTAATAGCCGAACAGTGGAGTACTAATGATGACTCTTTTTGATGCTTTTGTCATTGAATTACCAGATAACTGCAGCTCTTAATGAGCTGTCAATCTCACCAGATCATCTGGAATATTGAGAGAGTAGCACAATGACTAGAGACTACTACTTTAGGGACATTTTAACTTCATTTTCAGCCAAGGAAAACCTACACTATTCAAGATGGCCAAGTAGAGAATAAGCTGCACTAGCCCTTGTCAGTTTGCACTATGTCTTGTTTTAGTAAAATAATGTTAAAATTGACCCCTGCCTCTCCTGGTAGCAGTGAACACACTACCAAACAACAACACTAAAAAAAATTCCGTAAGAAAAGTTTTCACAATTCTCAATAGGGTTTTTTAAAAATCTTTAAAAATCCCTTGACTAATGAGGCACTACTACTGCAGTATGCACACTGAGTTATGGAAGTTTTCCCTAGTGAAACTGCTGTAACATCTTTGTACAGCACAGTGTGATTCACTCCTACTCCATACAATGACATCATCAGGAGCCAGCAGCCCAGCAGCTGAATAGCAAAGGCAAGTGCAGCAGGGCTAAACAACAATTCAAAATATGGATAGAAGAGTAAATATTTGACAAAACTAACACATGCACACAACATTTGAGGTACATTACTGCATAAAATAACTGCAAGAATAATTTTTTGGACCATCAGGGAAGGTCCTCCTTGATTCCTGTGACTGTACCTAATCCCCCTCTTCTCTTGCTTTCCTTAAGCTATTTTACCATTGTCACTGTAACTATTGAATGCTTTGTCTTGTTTCCCATACCTGCTTCCTTCCATCCCTGCGAGGATGGCTACTGCTAAAAGTATGTTTTGTTTCCATGACTATCCCTGTGAGGATATCTACTGATTTTGTATTATTTGCTGCTTTGTACTTCACCAATGTCTTGTTTTTTGTAAACTGTATATTGTATTCTCCAGGGTCGTGCTTGAAAATAGGCAGGGTTCTGCCTAATACATCTACCTGGTCAACAAAAGCTAACAAATAAATAAATGGGCATAACTAGCTACAGTAGATACGTCATGGTGATGTGTGATTTAGGGTTACATAGAAACATAGACGTTGATGGCAGATAAGGACTGCAAGGCCCATCCAGTCTGACCATTTTTTTTTCTACCTTATGAATGTGCCATCTGCCTTAGCTCTGTCAATGGCCTATCCATTCATACACATCTGTATTGCTCCCTTATGCCCATCCCATGCCTATTTGAAGCCCTGCACTGTATTCATATCCACCACTTCCTGAGGTAGGCTGTTCCATGCATCCACCACCCTTTCTGTGAAAAGGAACTTTCTCTCATTACCCCTTAATTGGCCTCCCTTTAATCTCATGCTGTGTCCTCTTGTCCTGCTATTTTTCTTATATTGAAACATGTTAGACTCTTTCAGCTTGTTAATGCCCTTAAGGTGTTTGAATGTTTCAATCATATCACTTCACTTCCTTCTTTGCTCTAGGGTATACATATTGAGCACCATTAAATCTGTTCTCATATGTTTTCTGATGCAGTCCCTGCACCATTTTGGCTGCCCTTCTCTGAACTGCCTCAATTTGGTTAATGTTCTTGTGAAGCTGTGGCCTCCAGTACTGCAAGCAGTACTCCAGATGGGGCCTAACCAGTGTCTTGTAAAGGGGGATTATTACCTCTCTTTCTTTCGACTTTGATACCCCTACTAATACACCCCAACATCCCCCTAGCCTTATCTACTGCTTTAGTGATCTGCTTGGATGATTTCAGGTCACTGGTGATGATGATACCCAAGTCTCTTTCTTCCCTTGTGACTGTCAGCAACTCTCCTCCCAGCATATAGGTGACTTCACGGTTTCTCTTCCCTATGGGCATGATTTTGCACTTCTTTGCATTAAACCCCAGTTGCCACTCTTCTGACTATTTTGCTAGTTTATCCAGATCTCTTCTCATTCTGCCCACCCCATCTGGACCATCTACTCTGTTGCAGATCTTGGTGTCATCTGCAAACAGACAAACCTTACCCTCCAGTCCAGCTAAAATGTCACTGATGAAGATATTGAAGAGGACTGGCCCCAGGACTAATCCCTGAGGTAGCCCACTTGTGACTTGCATCTCTTCTGACTGTATACTGTTTACCATCACTCTCTGTTTTCTGCCCATCAACCAGTTTGCCACCCAGTTGACCAACCTCTGACCCACCCCGAGCCTACCCAGCTTATTAATCAATCGTCTATGAGGAACAGTATCAAAAGCTTTGCTGAAGTCAAGGTAGGTGACATCAGCTGCTCCCTCTTGGTCCAGCACTCTGGTTACCCAATCTAAGAAATCTATGAGATTAGTTTAACAGGACCTTCATTTTGTAAACCCATACTGTCTTGGATCCTGTGCTCCTATGGATTCCAGTTGTTGCACTATCCTTCCTTAAGGAGTGCCTCCATAATCTTGCCCATTACTGAGGTAAGACTGACTGGTCTGTAGTTTTGTGCCTCCTCCCTGCTACCACTCTTGTGGCGTGGGATCACTTGAGCCCTTCTACAGTCTTCTGGGACCTCTCCTGTGCTCAGAAACTCACTATACAGTTCCGATAATGGCTCTGCTAGTTCTACCCTTAGTTCCTTTAGTACCCTGGGATGTATGCCATCAGGTCCCATTGTCTTGTCCACCCTGAGTTTATTGAGCTCTTGTAGGACCCATTCTTTTGTGAAGAGAATAGTGCACACCTCCCCTTCCCCCATGTCTATGGTGCCTTCTCTTCATTAAGTACTGAGCAGCAGTATCTATTTAGGATAGATTCTTTTACATGGTCCTCCTCCTCACATGCTGCCTTATCCCCTTTGATCATAGCAATACCCCCTCTGGACTTTCTCCTTTCACTAATGTATCTATAGAAAGTCTTGTCACCTTCTTTTACTGTTTGTGCCAGTGTTTCCTCAGTTTGGGCCTTTGCCTGCCTTACAGCCTTCCCTGCATCCCTTAGGGAAGTTTGGTATGCCTACCTATCTTCATTCCACTGTGTTCCCTTATATTTCCTGAAGGCCAGCCTTTTGGCTCTGACCTTTTCTACTACTGTTTTTGAGAACCAACATGCATACCTCTCAACCTTTTGTCCCCCAAATGTGGAACATTGCCTCTCAAAATGTGGAACAAATGAGTGAAATGTGGAACACTTAATCAAATCTTTACCTAAGAAGCTCAGAACACTGTTAAAATGTTTGCATTTATGTTCAGAAAGTCTGTTATTAATTGAAGAATATGTTTTCTGCATCATTTTCTATAGATTTTTGCTTTAAAATGTTAACACTGAATGTGGGACAAGTCCTCACAATGTGGAACAGGGAGCTTTTGTGAACTAAAATGAGGAACGTTCCTCGTAATGTGGTACAGTTGAGAGGTATGCCAACATGGTTTCCTTCTTTTGTACTTCCTTTTCTCTCTAACATAATGGGATGTTGCTTCAAGTATTGCATCCTTAATGCTTGCCCTCTTTGCCTGTACCCCCTCACCTGTATTTCTTTTCGCCTGGGCTAGCTTTACTCTGTTGGCCACAACAGAGTCAAAGATAGAGTTTTTCTTAATTTTTTTTTTCAAAGTACTAAAAGTTAAAAAAAAAAGGATAGATTTTGTCAGTTCAGTTGCAGCCAAACAAATGGCCAGATAATTTCTGAAATTTCTGTGCCATCTCTTGAGAAATTCCTTGCCTGCCTGCAGTATCACTGCCAGCCACCAAAGAGAATCTGTAACAAAATATCTGGAAATACCTGAATGGCTGCAACTGTAGAAATAGGACACATTTCAAATGTTCCACTCACTCTGTGATTTGCAGCATTCATTTTATTGCTGAATCATTTCAGCCTAGTGACATTCAAAGAAAAGTTTAGTCTCAAACCGAGTCCATGGTAAATGTCAGTTCAATACCTGTATGCCATTCTCAGCTCTACAACCTGTTAGCTTTCAACATTTTAAATCTGAAAGACTGCAACTGACAATGTATTTTCTAGAGGATTGCCATAGTTTTGTCCAGTATTACAGTATCAGTTTTATATCCCTCAACACACAAATATACACAGTTGTTAGCGCTGAACAGAGGCACACACATCTGTATCACTAAAACTGATTATCTGATTTATGAATACAGTTTATGATTTTCTAAGTATTTAGGGAAGTATGAATACAAAATGGTTACCAGTTTCATTTGCAGGCACCATATCCAGTCTCATTCAGTTTGTGAATGTAGCAATATGTTCATTTATGCCTAAAATCTGCCCCCCAACACACACACACACACACACACACACACACACACACACACACACACTGCATATACTGGAACCTAAAGTTAAATTGTCCAGTATTGTCATGTAAATTCTATGGCATTGATCAAAGATGTCAATAAATGCACTAACATTTGTCCACTCATAACAGCCCTTCCATTTCTACTTTCCAAAGTAGTCAGACACACACACACACACACACACACACACACACACCACACACACACACACTCTGCGTATATTGGAACCTAAAGTTAAGTTGTCCAGTATTGTCATGTAAATTCTATGGCATTGATCAAAGACGTCAATAAATGCACTAACATTTGTCCACTCATAACAGCCCTTCCATTTCTACTTTACAAAGTAGTCAGACACATACACACACACACACACACACACACACACACACACACACTCTCACCCATCTGCAATATTATTGTTTTTTTCTGGGGGGTGTCAGGATTGAATACATTTTCAGATATCAGCATTGTAGTATATGGTCAGGTCAGGTTTTCTCACACACTATCACACACTGCTGTGTTCATACATAAACATATACACACAGGCATTGGCAGCTATGATGTTTCATCCATTTATTACTGGGCAGCGCTGAGTGAATTTATTTAGGCTGCATTGTGTAGTCAGGTTCAATATTTTCATACACTCACATACGCAGATGCACTATCTCTCTTTTTCTCTCTCTCTCTCTCTCTCTCTCTCTATCTCTCACACCCATACATCAAATACAATCATATACGTGCAGTTAATCTTGTTAGCAATCTATAGCTATCTGTCAGATATGATTTCCATACATCTGTCAATATAAATTATATTTCCTATAGTAATCACATAGTTTTCAAAAAATACAGTTGAGTGAGAGATAAAGGATAGAGATAGATAGCAGCATCATACTGTACAGCAATAGCCCCTTTGGTGTACTCATTCACATGCTTCAGTCCTTTATTCTGCAGTCTGATGATGAGAGCGAGAAGGATAAACATGACAAGAGAAAGCAGCTGTATGTTGTGACTGCAATCCTTTATATGTATGAGAAGCAGCATTCAGCATCAGAATACTATCCCTTATCCACCTCACTCACAACATTGCATCCTTAAAAAAAAACAAAAAAACCTGGAAATTCTAAGAACTTCATATTGACAAGAAGGCTTCATTGACTTGCTCCCCCCCAAAAAAAATACTTTTTTATGATGCTAAACAACTATATTTTTTAGAAAATATGTGATTACTATAGGAAATGATGATTCACACTTACAGATGCATGGTGGTCTCATTTGAAAGATAGCTATTGATTGCTAATAGGAACAAATGTGTGTGTGTGTGTGTGTGTGTGTGTGTGTGTGTGTGTGTGTGTGTGTATGTGTTGTGAGTGCACGGATGTGTGTGCGTGCGTGTATGTGTGTCTGAAAAATGAGACCTGTCTGCACACTGCAGTCTAGATAACTGCATTTTTACTCAGTGTTGACCAATACTACATAGAAGAAAGATCAGTGCTGCAGATACATGCATGTGTGTGAGTGAGCATGGCTCTGTGTGAGTGTGGCTGTGTGCGAGTGTGTGAAAAAATTGACCTGGTTATACTCTTCATGCCATAGAAACATAAACTTTGACAGCAGATAAGGACCGCTTGGCCCACCTAGTCTGCCCATTTCCCTACCTACAGGATAAGCTGCAGATCCTAGTTAACCAACAGCCTATTTCTTCCTACCCCCCCACAAGAATTGCCTTATGTCTGTCCCATGAATTCTTGAATTCTCCCACAGTTTTAGACCCCACAACCTCCTCAGGAAGGCTGTTCCATGTGTCTACCACCCTCTCTGTGAAAAAATACTTCCTCACATTGCCCCTGAGCCATCCTCCCTCTATCTTCAAATTGTGTCCCTTTGTTCTTGCACTTCTCTTTTTCTGAAAGATGCTACCCTGTTGGACTTTGTTGATTCCACTGAGGTATTTAAAAGTTTCCATCATGACCCCTTTCTCCTTTCTTTCCTCAAGGGTATACATATTAAACTCCTTTAGTCTCTCCTTATATGGCTTCTCTTGCAGACCCTGCACCATTTTAGTTGCCCTCTTCTGGACTGCCTCTATCCTGTCTATGCCCTTGCAGAGAAGGGGTCTTAAAAACTGGGTGCAGTACTCCAGATGGGGTCTCACCAACTGTATGTACAGAGGGATAACAACTTCCTGTTTTCTACTGGTGATGCCTCTTCCTATACATCCCAGTATCCCCCCAGCCCTCCCTACTGCCTTCTCACATTGCTTGCTAACCTTAAGGTCATCTGATATGAGTACCCCCAGGTCCCTTCCCATTTTTGTTGTTGTTACTACCTCCCCCCATTGTGTAATCTTCCCCTGGGTTTTTGTTTCCCAGGTGCATTACATTCACTTCTTTGGACTGAATCAAAGCTGCCATACTTTTGACCATTCCTCCAACCTTGCCAAGTACCTTGTCGTCCTTTCCATGCTTCCTTGTGTATCAACCCTGTTGCATATCTTTGTGTCATCTGCAAAGAGGCATACTTTTCCTTCCAGTCCCTCTGCAATGTCACTTATAAAGACATTAAAAAGGACTGGACCCAGTACCGAACCCTGCAGTACCCCACTGGTAACCCCTCTTTCTTCAGAGTGGACTCTATTTACAATTACCTTCAGTATCCTGTTGTCCAGCCAATGTTTCACCCAGGCTACCATCCTGTAACCCATTCCCAGGCTGGTTAATTTAATTATTAATCTTTTGTGTGGGACCATGTCAAATGCATTGCTACAGTCTAGGTAGGCCACGCCCACAGCCCGTCCCTGGTCTACTACTTTGGTCACCCAGTCAAAGAAATCAATTACATTTTTCTAACATGACCTTTCCAATGTGAACCCATGCTGCCTTGGGTCCTGTGCCCCCTGGCCTCTAGGTACTCAACAATTCTTTACTTCAGAAGTGATTTCATCACTTTCCCTATGACAGAGGTCAAACTGACAGGTCTGTAGTTTCCTGCCTCTGTCTTACTCCCACTTTTGTGAAAGGAAATTACATCCACCTTCCTCCAGTCCTGAGGTACCACACCATCCTCCCATGATTTGTTAAAAAGGGTAGTCAGTGGTGTCACTAGTTCTCCCCTTAATTCTTTTAGAATTCTGGGGTGAATTCCATCAGGCCACATTGATTTGTCCACCTTCAGCTTTAGGAGTTCTTGCACAACCCTTTCTTCTGAGAAAGGACTGGGATCGACCCACCTATCCAGATTGCTTCTGTTAATTGGATTAGGCACCTCCCCATCTCCTCTTTTGTGAATATTGAGCAGAAGTATTTGTTCAGTATCCCTGCATTTTCACTGTCCCTCTCTGCCCGTCCACCGTTCATTCTATTCAGCCTCACTATCCCTCCCTTTGTCTTTCTACACTCCCTGATGTACCTACAAAAGGCATTATCCCCCTTCTTAAATGAGTTGGCTATCTTTTCCTCAGTTTGGGCCTTTGCTATTCTGACTTCCCTCCCTGCTTCTTTCTGCCTTAACTGGTATAGATCTGTCCTGCTCCTTCTGTGATTCCTTTTACTTCCTAAATGCTATCTTTTTCTCCCTAACCTTCCCCGCCACCTCTTTTGAGAAACATAGTGGCTTTTTCTTTCATTTTGATTTGTTTATTTGCTTCACACAAAGGTTTATTGCCTCTGTGATGGCAGTTTTGATGTTTCCCCATTGTTGCTCTACCCCTCCTTCTAGCCTGTTTGCTAGTGTTTTTCTAAGGTACTCTCCCATCTTACCAAAGTCAGCCCTCCTGAAGTCCAGCACCCTCACTTTTGTATGGCTTGATTCTGTAGCTGAGTTTATCATGAACCACACTGTTTGGTGGTCACTTGTTCCCAGATGGCTACCCATTTTTAGATCTGAGATCCTCTCACTGTCCCCATTTGTGAGTACGAGGTCAAAGATTGCTCCCTCACAAGTGGGTTCCAAAACTAGCTGTCTGAAGCATGCCACCTGTAGGGCATTGAGAATGGCCCTGCTGTTGGATGTGGCTGAAGCAAAGGTGATCCAGTTAACATCTGGCATATTCAGGTCACCCATCAACAGTATCTCCCCTTTCTCTGCCATCCTAAGGATGCCTTCTATCATATCCTTGTCCATTCCCTCCCCCTGACATGGTAGTCTATATACAACCCCTGTGCAGATTATAGTGCCATTTCCAGTCTTTAAGGTGACCCACAGTGCCTCTTCTCCTCCCTGTTTACTCTTTTGTTCCATTGCTTTTATCCCTTCCTTTACATAGAAAGCTACTCCTCCCCCTCTTCTACCATACCTGTCTCTCTTGTGGGTTGTGTACTCTGGTATGTAAACATCCCAGTCATGGTTCTCTGTGTACCATGTCTCTGTGACTGCTATGACATCCAGGCATCTCTCTTCCATCAAGGCCACCAGTTCACTATAGATAACTAAAAATGTATTCAGTACAGACAAAAAGAAATAAAATCTGTAGCTGCAGCCAACACTGGCCTCCTCTCAGAAACAACACACTCATTGATGTCTTCAACAAAATGAACTGCAAGAAAACTATATGAAATAACAGTGCTGAGCAACTTCAGTGATTGCATGACAACAGTTTGAAACTCCTGCTGATGCTAAAATGTACAAACTGTTAATGCACATAAATGGATGGCATCCCAATGATGTATGTCACTATTTTTATAACCAGGGCCACTGGAAAACTGCACCCACAAGTTTTTTGCAGAATCCACAGTTTTCACCATTTTCCACAAAAACTGACGCATTCAGCAATTTCCTGCAATTTTTGAGTTTTTATATTGAACTGTGTAAAAAGTATTAACATTTTAAATAAAATACTCTCAAACACCTTGACAATTTTGCATGCAGATTTGGGTTTGGCCAAAACAATTCAGTGCAAGGTAGGGGAATGGTTTTATGTGACACTGCTTTCTTTTGAATCCTTGTCTTGTTTGGTTTCAAACCCCACTGGCCAAACACAAGTACACTTAAACACTTAATATTTGGTTTGTGTTGAAGCAATTTATCAGAAAACTTTTTATTGCCACAGAGCAGAGACTGAAACAAAACATGGGAGAAAAGGTGCACATTGTCCCATTCACCTAAATGGGGTGCTAACTATGAAGCCTTTTTGTAAGTGGTGGGGCAGGTTGTTTCTTGTGAACATACTTTAATTCAGAACTAGTTTTGATTCAAACGGTTGAGGATTTTGGATGGCCCTGATGATTATAAACTTGAATAAACTGGTTGGTAACAGTGAGCTCATGCTTATCGATCAACCACCTAGATGCTCACATGCAAAGACTACAATATAAATGTGGCAAAAGACTGAAAACAAGTGTATAATACACATAAACTGTATCTGAACATTTATCTTTAACTAAACAAAATCATTGCAGTCAGTGTAAAACAAAGGTAAATTACAGGGTACCCTGACTACTGTATGATGCAGTAAAAGTATATTGGTAGTTTTTGGTAACCCGGCAAGGCCCGCTAGGCATAAGTGCCTGTTTTCAGGGTCAACCCAGGAGCACTGAGGAGGTTAAGTGACTTGCTCAGGGTCACATAGTATACCAGTGGAGGTTGTGGGAATCAAATCCAGGTCTGCTACATGTCCCCTGCTCATTCACAGATTGTTAAAATAGCCTCTAAGCTATACTGCCAGCCACATAAACCCCCAGATTTAATGTTTAAATATGTGATTTCAAAAATAGTGTATAGTGCCTAATTATGAACATTAAAGATTTTACTAAAACTCAATTATTCGCCACTCTATCTGCTTATTTTTTCATGTACCAAAGTGGGCGAATAGCTGAAAGAGCACTGTAAAGAACTGTTGATCAGGCTTCATTATTCTACACCCAGAAACAGAAAAATCAGTATATTCTGTATTTATTTAATATTGATTTGCTGTGGCTCACTTTATGGAATCTGTTTAGCACTGTATGAGGCAGATGTTTTTGAATTTTAAAAGATAGGCAACGCTTATGATAGCTCATCAGTTTAGTATTCGTTTTAGGAACATAAGCTTTTCTTTATGTTTAAAGCATATTCAAGTGACAGTGTATTCATTTAGTAGTTTATACTGACTAATACATGCTGCAGAAAACAATAAAATAATTACTGTGAAGCACTCAGGATCTATAGCAGAACTCCTGCAATTTCCCCACAATTTTTGCAAAAAACTCCACAATTTTGGGTAACATTTTCCACAGTTTTCCAGTGGGTCTGCTTATAAACCAATCTACCAAGTCTACAGGAAACTGGTAAGCCATTAATTAATGAATGTTGCTCTCTTATCAAGCTGAAGAACGATACGGATATAACATAGTACTGATCAGAAGCAGGATTTTGCATTTTTGGCAACTATTACAATAAGTGACAAGAACACCTATAGATGTATTACACAAATTCAGCATTACTTTACAACACCTAACATATTTTCTAACAAAAATCTGACATTACTGCTCCTATTCAAAACAAAATATCATTCCAGTTATTAGGCTCCATTCAGTGTCATTCTATATTCCTAATCCCTAACAACTATTGACTACCAAATCATATCTTTATAACAGTTAAAACTGAAAAAAGAAAGACACGTCTACCCTTCATACTGCTTTTCATATTTACACACACCTTTTGTCTTCTCTTGCTTTATTGGTCTATGGGGATCTGCTGTAAACAAAAAGCATACAAATGAAAAGCTTCAGGCCAAAATGAACAAATGATGAAAATACAGATCATCAAAACTACATTAATACTGCCATATGCAATGTGGCAGAAGAATGAAAACAAAACAAAAAAAATACACTTCAATCAAATGCCCTTTCAGTTTAGGGACAATCAGTAAGTAGCTAAAGCTTTCCCCTCACTGTGCCACTACAGTTATATGCTCTTCAGTGCATATGGAGCCCAGAGCTGAGCAATTTCATGGGACAGATCACTGACATCTGAATTTGGTGTAAGCAGAGCATAATTTAAGCAATGCTTTTTTATTTTTATGCAAATGATAAAATGAATTAACACAGTACTCCAAAGGGAACAATTAAACTAAAAAGGTCATTACACTAGCTTTTTAAACATTTTGAAGGGGGTAAAGCTGTAAACTCAAATGTAAGATAACTGAAGAATAATGGAAAAAAATATCTCTAAAAGAAACTGCTGATAAATTGAAAAGATATTTCTGTACCGTCGCAGACATTCAACTTCAGGATTATGTAGTTCCTTATTCTGAAGAGTGTAATGATAAGCAAATAAACAGAAGACTATAAACTTCTGTTTTAAAATGATCACACAATTTGAAGAACTTACATTAAAAGCCAAAGTAAATCTAGAGAAAATCAGATTGGTCAAAGTGTAAATATAATTTTTGAAAGCAACAGCTGAGGTTCTCTCTATTGCTCTGGGCAATATAGGGTCACATATTTTCCGGTCAAGTTTGAACTTGAATTATAGGCCTGTTCTCTTAATGGAAGTATTATTGTTTCAGCTAAAAACGGCTCCTCTCAAACAAATTGGTTTGAATGCAAAGAAAAAAATCAGTAGTTTTCTACAATCATTGAAAAAATCTGCATGCTGTTCCAGATCTTTCCCTCTACACTTTAATGGGGGAAGAAATTGAATAGGTTAGGGAATTTAAATATATTGGCATCACTCTGAACAGCTCCCTCTCCTATGAACAGCACATAAATTCCAGGGTAAAAACAAGTCACCAAAGATTAGGTTCACATTACAGATTAAATTTACTGCTCATACCTTCAACAAGGATACATTTCTCTTGACGTTTTCTTCTCCCAGTAATCAATTATGGTCTCTTGTTTTATCAGTGAAATGGTGAAGGGTTGCTGTCCAGCACAGGGTGAGGATCCTCTTAAACCATGTGCTGAAACAGGATTTGCAACACAGTTACCATTCCATACTCATCATGGTGATTTATGTAAACATGCTGGATGGCCTATGTTAGAACAGGGGTACTTATTACAAATAGGCACTTTTGCAAAAAAAGGTAATAATGGACTCTGTTCCTTCTTCATTTCATTCCTTCCTTCTTTAAAAAAAAACACCCCAGTACTGTCTCTACCTGGTTTTCTCTTCATTTTAAATGTTCTATTCTTTGGATGAGGCCCTCCTTTGGCCAAAAGACTACTGTATGTTTTACAACTTGCCTGACCTTTTCAACTCTTTACCTATAGTTTTATCCTCCATCAACAACTCTGTAATTTGTTTCTGACATGCAGTAAAAAATACCTTCTTACCAACAGTCAATGTAAATGTTTTTCTGGATAGGTTTACTTGTCTATGTTATTTTATATTTAAATTGTTTATATTGTTTATATTGTTTATACTATTTCTTTCATTTATGCTGTATATATTAAATGTTTTAGTCACCCATGAAAACAGGTATATGCTCAATGTCTTACCAGATTTTAAATAAACAAAACAAATCAGCTTTATTCTATATTCTGCTAAAGCCAGCCAGTCATTTTAAGATTGAAATGACTGTATAGAGTAGTTGCTTTTCTGCTAAATTTCTGACTCTTCAAGAATATGCAAAAACATGCTTATCAAATGTTCTCAGTAGAAATGTAAGCAAAATGAAGCTTAGCTATCTTAATGTCTGATGACGTGAGACAAAAGATGTTTACTCTATAAAATGTACTGTATAAAAAATATGATAATTTCTTGAGAGATTATGGCATTGCTTAACATCCAACAATGCCATCAATGGTGTATTCTGAACATCTCATGTCATAAAAAGAAGCAGTATGTCTGAAACACAATACCATCAGGATGGCATTTCAGCATCTGATGCCATCAAGAGATGTGATATTTTTTAACATCTGATGCCATCAATCTGTCATCTGTAAGTAACATGTTTTTCTACAGCAACTCAATGTTATGGGACGCCAGGAGAAAGACAACACATGAGGGATCTTGTACCATCTACCATGCCTCATAATCATGATGCAACAAGTTGTTCAGGAACAAGACTCCCACCAGCTCCAAATTTCTACACCAGATCAGGCCATCAAAGGAAAGAGTGCCAGCAAGTGTCACTCCTCGACAAGAACCAGGTGAAAATAAGTGTTTGATAATGACTGTAAGCTCTTATCAGATAAACTCCCTACCTAACATCTCATCTTTGACAAGAGATTTAAAGGGCTGGGAGTGAAATGTTATGGTTGCTTCTGAGTGGCAATGGTACAAGGGTCCTGAAGGGAAATGAGATTTGACTAGTTCATCTTGGTAGGAAGAGTACATGGGTCCTGAAGAGCAAACTGGAGGAATTCATGGTGAACAATCTCAGTGTAAACTGATGGGGGAGTCAGCAGAGCACACAGCACCCTTAGTCACCAGGTGTAGGAGGGTGATAGACTTCCCCCCAATCAGGACATCACGGGGAGGAGCTAGATAAAAAGGTTGAAGTTAAGGAGGGGTGACTAAATGAGGAAGGGGTGGGGGCAGATCATACATAAGGGAGGTCCTGAGTTATGGTGGAAGGTGGTATTTCTAAATGCCAGAAGCCTGGGAAACAAGATGGCAGAATTGCAGTCACTGATGGCTGAGGGAGAGGTGGGAATAGTAGCCATCAAAGAGACATGGGCTGCACAAAACCATGAATGGGGCCTAGCAGTTCCTAGCTGTAAACTGCATAGAAAGGATAGAAGGATGGGGGGTAGTGTTCCTGTACTTGAATGTGGGGATAACTTGTACTAGAAAGGAAGAGGAGGAAGTTGAGAGGCAAATAATGTGGGTACTGGTACAGTCCATAAGGGGGAGGAAACTAAGGATGGGGTGGTCTACAGACCACCTTTCCTGGAAGAGGAGTAAAACAGGGTACTATGGTCTCAAATCATGGAAATGGTCAGTAAGGGAAGATAGTAATAATGGGGGATTTCAGCCTACCTGGGGTGAGCTGGAAAATCCTGGCTACCTCCTGCACTAGTGAGTAAGTACTGGTGGATGCATTTTGGAGAGGTTTCCTGGTCCATGGTGTCATAGAACCCTCTAGGGAGACAACTGTACTGGACCTGGTCCTGTCCTATTGTGAACATGTTCAGGATGTGAAAGTGGAAGCATGACTTGGAGGCAGTAACCAACACATGGTGTGGTTCCACCTGGACATGGGCAGCGGGATGGTCAGGACAAGGACAATGGTTTTGGACTTTAAGAGGGCTGACTTTGGTAGGATGAGAGAAATTCTTGTAATACACTTTGCTGGGATCAGAAGGGAGATGGACATGAAACAGAAATGGAGAATAATACAGGAAAGACTGTAGAGGCCACTAGTGAGTGCACTAAAATCAGAAGCAAGAAAACTAAGAAGAAAAAGCCCAGCTGGTTTGGCAAGGATTTGGAAAAACTGTAGATGACAAAATGGCATATTTCTGGAAGTACAAATGTACTCAGAAGGAGGAGGACTGGGTGGATTATGCTGTTATAACAGGGAGGTGAGCAGACTGGTTAGGATGGCAAAGGTTACAATGGAAGTGCAGCTATTTCGGGGGGGGTAAAAGCAGGGAAGTAGGCCTTTTTCCAATATACATGGGAGAAAGTGAACATGAAGGATGAGAAGGATTAAAAAAGGAGGGTGGTTTGGCATAGGTAGGGAAGAGAAAGTGAAGACACTTAACAAGTACTTCTGTTCAGTTTTCATTAGAAAGAAGGATGGTCCAGTGCCACAGGGGAACAAGGGTTTTGGTACAGGAAGGGGGAAATCACAGATGGCATCATTCCAGCTGATGGTGTACTTAAGGGACTAAGGGCCATGAAGATGCACAAATCCACAGGGCCTGATGGTATGCACCCAAAGTTCCTAAGGGAACTGTTAAATGCTCTGGTGGGTCCCCTGACAGACTTGTTTGGCCCCTCTCTGGAGTCAGGGCTTATGTCCAGGATTGGAGAACTGCACATGTGGTGCCTCTCCATAAAAGTGGTCCGAAGGATGAACCAGGGACTTATACACCAGTCAGCCTGTCCTCAGAAGTGGGCAAGCTGATGGAGATAAGCCTGAAAGAGGGACTGTTTAGCATTCTGGAGGATGATAGGTTTTCAGGACATGAGGCAGTAGGGGTTCATGTCAGGGAGGTCCTGCCAGACTAACCTAATTGAGTCCTTTGACTGGGTCACCAGGACAGTGGACAAGGGCCAAGCAGTTGATGCCCTTTATCTGGATTTCAGCAAGATCTTTGACTCTGTACCTCACAGGAGACTGGTTTGGAAGCTAAAAGATCTGGGGGTGGGGGCTAAGCTTGCTGGGTAGGTCAGAAGCTGGCTGCACGGCAGAAGCCAGAAGGTGGTAGTCAGAGGGAGGAATTCTGTTGAGATAGGCTTGTGACAAGTGGGGTCCCCACAAGGCTGTATGATCAGTACAGTGTTGTTTAACATATTCATAAGTGATATTGTGAAAAGAATCTAAAGTAAGATCTGCCTGTTCCCTCCTACAGTCAGCCCCCCGCTAACAGCAGAGGTCTGAGAATGGCAGGAGGAATAGAAGTGATGTCATGGAATGTCAATGGGCTCAAGTCTCAACTTAAGAGGAGGAAAGTTCTATAGTAGTTTCTGTGTACTTGGACTGCAGATATCTTCTAGTTGTTTCTGTGGGGCTGCCATTGTGTAGCTGTTTCTGTGGGGCTGCCATTGTAAAGGAATAACCCTTCCAGGTAGGGTAAGGCCTTTTAAACCCTGGGGACTGCCTGATTCACCAGCACACAACGCAACTTGCACCTGGACCAGGAAGCACACAGTCAGACAAGCAGTGATGTACACCTGCACTCTGGGACCAATCAAGTGGAAGGATGATACCTCATTAAGCTAAGTATAACCTCATTAAAGAGCTAGTGTAAATAAGTCATTGAAGGGCTTCAGTTTTCTTTTGTCTGCATTCAGTGTGGTCCTATATCTTTGATCTTGGCTCCCCCCCCCAAAGAAAGTGAGGCTCACTTTGTGTGTGTTTCATGTTTGTTTTGAAATGTGGGTATTTCAGAGTCTAGTCCACCGTTTAGATCTGAGGGTAGTGAGTGTGACACGGTGCAAGGTATTATGTAATTCATTATTAACTGTATCATCTGTGGTGCTGCAGACTAGTGTTGTAAACTGACAGTTTTCTGCACTTTCACTGACACAGCATGTCATCTGCATATCTACATGGTGTGCCGTCACCATTTGTCTCTTCATCTGTGAAAATCGTTGAGTACCCTACTGTCAAAGGCAGTTTAAGTCACTGAATCTTTTGTTGTTTTGTTTTTTGCCATTTTTTTCACCACTGTTTTGAAGTATTATTGTGGTTACCATTACACTTGTGTGCTTCATGCGGGTGGGCTTTCAGAGAGATGCATTACACTGCTTGTATTTGTGGTTTGGTTTCAGCCTCATTTTGTTCACCTCAGGTGTTTTTCTTTTTTTGGTTTGTCTTCTTCCACTAGTAGGGCAGTACTTGTCACAAGGTAAAGGTAAAAATGCAGAATAGATGCTCATCCTGCAGAACAAATCTTCTGGTCGTGAAGGCATTAGATGCAGCCTTCCCCTGCTTGGTGGTACATATTCTTCACAACTCCTACACCCCACCCAAACATGCACACACACACACACACACACACACACACACACACACACACACACACACGCACCATGCTCAGTGACCACTACTCATCTAATTTAACACCTGAGCCAGAAAAGAGCTACATTATCCCCAGACTGGTCCAGATTACATGATGGTGGATGAAGTCCATACAGCCACCCCACCACTCGGCAGACAGCAAGCCCTTTCCCCCTCCCCCCAACCCCACCGTACCCATCGGACACACCGACTCCTGTTCAAATTATTTAGCTACAGGGCTCCGAGATGAGCCTTCTAATCTACCACATTACATCTCAACAACAAGTAGGATAGTAACACATTCACTCACACTGCTACACATCTGAGTCCCTTACAACTCCAAGTTTTATTGGCAACTCTCTAACGCTTTGTGTGCATGATGGCCAATATTTTATTTTGGGTAGGGGGAGGATGAGGTAAAAACAATCTGAAGGCAATAAAAGAAAAAAAAACCTAAGAATATCAAAAACAGAGTTTGGAAAAAGATTTCTTGAACACCTCTAACCTGTTCTTTCAGCAGCACACAGTACAGTTGTAACAGTTTTACTGCACTGTCTGTGACAGAATGACTTAAAAAACACTGTAATCTAATGCTTTCACAATAAAGATCACTATTCAAGTGACATGCACACAAACAAAAAAAATAAAGAATATGAAGCCAAGCAATCACTGTGGTTCAGATGGAACATCAACAACAAAGACTCGTTTATACATTTGTTTATTCCATCCCTTCTTCATACATTTGTGCTACCTTCTCAGCTCTTTTAAGTGACATTATAAAAAAAAAACCTGTCAATAACCGAATCTGTAACAGAAGACTAGCATTCACAACTTACAAAGGATGTTTATCACACATTTAGGGTATCACAAATGTTAATGGATCACCTAGCTGTTGATATGTACTGCCACTTTAAATGTCACGGGCTCCTGATTGGCAACTTTCCTCCTGCCACGTAACAGGTACAAGTGCACGACTTCCAATCCTTTCTCCTTGGTAACAAAAAACACTTAATACCAGAACATTCAAGGAGCAACAAGTCAGATTTTGTTTGATAATTTACAGGGAATGACAGCACCACACTAGCCATCTGGTTACTCCAGTACTCATGGTACTCAAAAATCAGTACTTTACACTAGCTCTTTAAGCTAAGTATAACCTTGGTCAGATGCATGACTAGTCTAGCAGAATAACAAGGCTTCCTTACCAACTCTTAAATTCTAAACTGCAATTGTATTACTTTTAACTGAGCAGGGCATAAGAGGAGAGTGGACTTGGCAAAGTGGGTGAAAAAGGGACTTAGTCTTCTGGCTAGCACACATGGTTGGATCGTTAACCTCACAGGGGATGGTGAAATACCCTATCTAGGGTAGGCCTAGGTGTAAACATAATACATCAATGCACTGGGAAAGGGTGATGTGGGACAATAGGATCTGGAACAGGCAGCAGGGTGGGATGGCGGTGGAGGAGGGATGGAAGCTACATGATATGGGGAAAGAGTAGTCAGCAGCAATGGCTGTGGGGCAGCCATATTTCAAGGAACAATGTAGAGAGCAGGAGGCTGTCGAGTATCAAGGTGGTTGGGGCACCTCAGGGAGGAAGTCTGGTGGCTGAGATGTGAACTGTGTAGAGGGGGAGGGAGGAGCTGTGGGGGGTCAAGCATGGAGAAGTCAAAGGAGGGTTACCCTGGACAGTAATGCAAGTGGTCAAGGGACAGATCTTGGGAGGATGCCAGTGGGTCCAGGGACACCCCACCATGAGGATCAAAGGGAGCCATGATGGAGAGGTGGCAAGTGGTAAAGAGTAGGGGTAAGGAGGGTCAGAATAGCATATAGGGTTGAAGAACAGATGTTAGTCCAGATAAGGGTAGAGCTTCCTCAAATAGATTTGCAGTATTGGCCAGTATGGGGGATGAGAGGGCAGAGGGGGAGCCCAAAGTTCAGATATGCAAGGAGACATTAGTCATTGGTAGGGGAAAGTGGGAGGGTGGGGAGGGTGAAGCAAGGGGAAGAAATGCATAGGGTAGAAGAAAGGGGGAGGCATGGGGGGGAGAAGGACTGTCCAGGAGAAGTGATTAGAGGGTTGACTGATTGGGGGCAAAAGGCAATGGCAATGAAAGGGACATGCAAAGGGATAGTGGAAGCTGAGCAGATGGGAGGTGAGGGGGATCAGGATCGTGAACAGAAGGGAGGGCTAACTGGGAAGGGTGGGCAGGGTAAGGCAGAGACGGTCATTATTCTGGGATATTCAATACTGAAAATGGTGAGATGGGGGTAAGTGTGCAAGACATAATCACACATGAGTGGAGAGTATGCCAGGCATGACAGCAGGGAGGATTGGGCCTCTTATACCCAAGTGTGTGTGAGGAACATGGGAAACCTCACATTGTGGTTCATCTGGGGACAAATGACTTTGCAGAGTATGAGGCAGTAGAGGTGCAGGAAAGGTTCAGGGTGGTAGGAAGGATCTAAAGTGAGGTGGGAAGATCAGTATCCTTCTTGTAAGTACTACCAGTACCTACAGTGAGTACTGCTAAGAAACAAAGAATCGAGGAATTCAATGGATGGCTGGGGGGAGTGGTGTGATTTCATGGGGTATGGGCTGGTGGGGGGGTGGGATAGGACATGGGAGAATGAGGACCTGTTTGCACCAGATAGGTTACATTTGAACAAAGAGGGCACCAGGGTTCTGAAGAAAAAATGGAAGAATATTTATCAACTAAGCACCATTTAAACTGAAGGGTAGGGTGAAGGCAGGGTGAGCTGCATTCACGGTCACCAGGAGATGGAGACCAAATGGCCTATGCTCCTAGTAAATTCAAAAATGTAAAGATGGGAATTGATGAAGGGAAGGGGGATCCAGGTGGGTGAGTGATTAGGAGGGAAAGTAGATTGTAGGGGTGTACAGGTGTCACACTGGAAGGTGGTGTCCTTGACTGCTAGCAGACTGGCAAATCAGATGGCAGATCTTAAGGCTATGATGGCTGAGGGAGAGGTGGATATGGCTGCCATCACTGATATGTGGGCAACCCAATATTATGACTGGGACCTTGTGATCTCTGGGTATAGACTGTACAGAAAGTACAGAATGAAGGGGAGAGGGGGAGGTGTGGCCTTATTTGCAAGGGAAGGAATCTTATGCAACAGGGTAGAGGAGGAGGATGGCAGGACCGAGGCCTTATGGGTCCAGCTGCAGGATATTAAGGGAAGGAAGATTAGAATGGGAGAGGTGAACCGACCACCCTCATAGAATGAAGAAATAGAGAGTCAATGAACCAAACACGGATGGCACTATCCTGGACCTGGTGCTGTCGGACAGTGAACATGCTCAGAATACAGTAATGAAGGATCTACTTGCAGGCAGCAGCCATTGCGCAGTGTGGTTTTACCTCAAGATGGGCAAAGAATCAGACAGGACTAAGGTGAGGGTGGTGGACTACAGGACGGTGGACTTTGGTACAATGAGGGATATCCTAGAAGAGCACTTGGCAAAAATCAGTCCAGATATGGATGTGGATCAGAAATGGTCCATTATTAAGTTGGGTCTGATTGAATCCACAAATACATGTGCAAAGAACCAGAGTAGGAAATCTAGAACCAAAAGACCAAGCTGGTTCACCAAAGAGGTGGCAGTGAAAGTGAAGGAGAAGAGATCAGCATTTTGTAAGTTCAAAAGTAGCAGGAGTGAAGAAAACAGGGAGGATTACTCAGAGAAATCCAGATAAGCAGGCCAGGTGGTATGGGCAGCTAAGGCAGGTAGAGAACTAAGGCTGGCACAGGGGCTTAGGGAAGGGGAAAAGGATTTCTTTAGGTATATAAAAGAGAGACAACATTGTAAGGATTTGATTGTCAGGCTTAAGAGAGAGGTGGGATGGGTGGAAAGTAGTGATGAGCAGGCTAAAGCACTGGATGAGTACTTCAGCTTGGTCTTTACTGGAAACATAATGGACCAGTGCCACTGGGGAAAATAAGAGCTCAGCAGGGGGAAGGGTACAAACTGATGGGGAAATACTGGAGGAAAGGATTTTGAAGGGCCTCAGGGCCCTTTGGATGGACAAGGCTCCTGGACCAGATGGTGTAGATCCGAGAGTCTGGAAAGAATTGGCAGAGATCCTTGGTGAGTCAACTGATGAACCTGTTTAAGACCTTGCTAGAGACAGGAAATGTGCCTTAGGACTGGAGAATGGCACATGTGGTGCCTTTCCACAAGAGTGGCCCCAGAGATGAACCTGTTAATCACAAACCGGTCAGCCTTACCTCCATTGTATGCAAATTAATGGAGACCATTCTCAAAGAGAGACTGGTGAGCTTTCTGGAGGTACTTGGTCTCCAGCATTGGTTTGTCTCGGGGAGATCATGCCAGAATAATTTGATTGACTTTTTTGATTGGGTCACAAAGGCATTGGATAAGGGTCAGCAGGTAGATGTCCTTTATCTGGACTTTAGAAAGGCCTTCGAGTCAGTGCCACATAGAAGGATACTTAATAAACTGAAGAACCTGGGAGAAGGGAAGAAACTGGTGGGTGGGTTTCGAATTGGCTACAGGACATGAACCAGAGGGAGATTGTCAGGGGGGCTATCGAAGCCTAGACCTGTGACCAGTGGGGTTCCATGAGGGCTCTGTTCTCAGACCAGTGTTATTTAGTATCTTTATTGGTGACATAGCAGATGGGATCAAAAGTAAAATCTGCCTATTTATGGATGGTACCAAGATATGTGGGAAAGTGGACCTAGAGGAGTGGAAGCAGGAATTCAGGGAGTATCTGGCTAGACATGAAAACTGACCAGGCATCTGGCAGCTTGTGCTGAATGCCAAGAAGTGCAAGGTCATGCACCTGGGAGCTAGGAACCCTGGGGACAGCTACTGGCTAAGGGGGTACAGGTATCCAGTACAAAGGAGGGAAGGGATCTAAGGGTTATATTTATGGGAGACATGAAACACTCAGCACAGTGCCCTAATGCAGCAGCCAAGGTGAACAAAATGCTGGAATGCTTCACCAGAGGAGTCACCTCCAGGAAAAAGGAAGTCATTCTACCCTTGCACAAATCATTGGTGAGACCACCACACTTGAAATACTGCTTGCAGTTCTGGTCCCCTTAGTTGAAAATGGACATCAGACTACTGGAAGGGATACAGCATAGGGTGATCAAGATGATTCAGGGCCTGGGGGACAAATCCTATGAGGAGAGACTATGGGAGCTCAATATGTATTCCCTGAAGGATATAAGGGAGAGGAGAGATATGGCAGAAACCTTCAAGTACCTAAAAGGTATAAACAAGGTTGGAACAGAGGGCTTATTCAATCTGCAAAGGGAAATGACTATGGCAGTGGAACATATTCTGAAATTAGCAGAGGAAAGATTTAAAAACTAAATCAGGAGGTGCTTTTTCACTGAAAGGGTGGTGTCAAAGTGAAATGAACTACCAGAGAAGGTGGTCTCATTGAGAATGATAGTTTTAAGAGAGGGTGGGACAAGATAAAAGGGAGAGTTACAACTTGTGCTGGGGGGTGGAAAGGGTGGGAGAAGAATACTCCAGCGGGAAAGGGGAAGGGGGACAGCTCCAGTATAATTTACTGTGAGCTGCACACTTGCACAGACTTGATAGACCTGTCTTCGAGGTACAGATCAGGAAGCATAGAAAGACCAGGAGCAGGTATAAAATTTGCAAGTAGCATTGTATTTTTTTCCAATATCAGTCAAATGAAAGATAAAAATGTGTTCAGTATAACTATTCACAAAGGCAGTACAAACATAGCAAACACAGTCCTTCATCTGAGGATATCTCTAATTCCAAGTTTCAGTCTTGCCCCCCCCCAAGCAAAAGCATTGCTGCTTTCTTTATAAATCTCTGTCTGGGAACTTGTTAAGAAGATATCTTGTTTTTCAGAAAATGTTCTTGTCAGTTCCCTTCCCTGCAGGTGCAGCAAAACAGTACATGGTGTCCTAGAACTGATCTCCTGTTGACAGCTCTGCAAGGAGTTTGCAAACCAGCATCTCAGGTTAACCCCTTGAGCTCCCAATAGCTTTTTGCAATCATTTCAACACTATAACCACATACATTTTCAAACCAAGGGATCCCACTTTCACAAAAAGATTCACACATATTTTATAACCTCAGATATGCATCGGGGAAGAAAAGATAGAAGCAACAAGTGAAGGCAGAGAGCTAGTGGGAGAAGGGATAGTGAGACCATCAGAATGGCCAATTCCAAAGTCTCACAAGAAAATTTGAATGTGCAGTCAGACAGACAAGAGACAGAAAAGGAGGAGATAGAACTGATCCTTGTGTTTAACTCTTTCTATATAAAAAATGGGACAGGGCCTTTATTCAACCTTGTCACAGGGCCATTATGTCCTATTTCTGCTGCTGTCTTTGTAACAGCAAAAGCCCAAAGTGGTTTTGCTCCAGGAGGTGCACATGGTGCAAGGAGAGGTGGAGCACATTAATAAAAAAAGGGGGGGGGGCTGACTGGCATGTTGTCACCCTTAATTCTAAGGCATGGGGAACAGCAGTGTAAATTATGCCAGGTTCCTTATGGACAGCCACATGTGTGCAATAACCCTTAAGGCAGGTATACACTTGTACAAATTATCAATGGACAAGGCCATATTTTCACTGTTGGCTCAGTATATGCCCCAAACATTGATTCGATGGACCTTTTTCCCAAAAGATATCACCTGAAATGTCAAACTGGCAGGGGGAGTGGATTTTGGGGGGAGTCATGAATTGTATTTGGGACTGGGTACTAGGTAGGCCTACCTGAACTACACTCATAAATGACAAAAGTTTTAGACTAGAGCATTGAAGGGCTTGGCATCTTATCATGGCCAGGTAGGTGCCTGCAGGCACTGGTCACCCTCAAAGACCGAATACACATTTTATTCCCATGTCCACAAATTTTATTACTGAATAGACTTGTTCCTTGTAAGCACCCACCTCCTAGTGGGTGGAGGTCATGTTAAACATGAACCCATCCTTCACTAAGTCCATGCTCCTGTAGTCCTGGTTGTAAGGGGAGCAATGCAGTCCTTATACTCAAAACAGTGGAAACAGGACCCCACATTGCTAAATAAGAGTGAATACCAGGATTATAAATTTTTATTTTATTTTAGTCTTTGGTAACTGGGTAAAGACCACTAGGCACAAGTGCCTGTTTTCAGGGGTGACCTGGGAGCACTGAGCAGTTAAGTGACTTGCTCAGAGTCAGTATGCAAGTGGAGGTTGTGAGAATCAAACTCAGGTCTGGTCTGCTGGATGTATCAGGCACGTTCACACCTCGTTCCTCTAACCTCCAGGCTATACTGCCAGCCCAATATATGAGCTCTAAGATAAGAGAGTTCTTCTTTCACAACCACCCAGAAGACACCTCTCACACCACAAGCTAGGAGGCCTTTAAGTCCAATACATGAGGATGTATGATCTCCTATGCCAGCCACTCCCACAAGCAAGCCAGACAGCAAACACAGGCACTAACAGATGAAAGTTAAGGCATGTGAACAGGCCCATATGGCCAATCCAACCCCACAGGTTTATCAGGTCATGCAACAGCAAAAACTTAATCTCCCCACACTCCAGATAGAGGCCAAAGCTGTAGCCACACATATCAACTCAGTCAGAACTGCTGATGGTTCAAAAACATCACAGCCATAAACCATAAGGGAGAGCTTTAGGAATAATTACAAGACTCTATACACCTCAGAGGTGAAACCCACCCCTGTTCAATTGAACAGCTTTGCAGAAAAAGCTCCTTTCCCCCAATTCTCAAAGGACCTGTAAACCTCCTTCAACTCCACCCCCCATCCTGGGGGTAGTTAGAAGCAGGTATGTATGGCCTAAGTGGGGAGAAAGACGCAGGGCCTTATGGTCTCCCCACTGATTTTTACAAAATCTTTCTTTCATTTATGCATGAACCACTTTGGGACATGCTCTCAGAGTTGGAAGAGTCTGGAGTGCTTCCCCATCCATGAAATCAACCACTATAGTAGTTCTGCCCAAGCCCAGGAAGGATCAGACCCTTTGTATCTCTCATCAGCCAATTTCTCTCCTCACTGCTAAGTACTGAATTATAACCAGATTTATAGCTGCTAGGTTGAAGATGGCCCTGCCCTTAGCAATACAGCCAGATCAAGATGGATTTGTTAAAGAATGGGAAGAAAGTTCAAAATTCAAACAACCTAGAATATCCTGTGGCAGTGGATGGCAGGAGGGGAAAGAACCCAGCGATCATAGCAATAGATGCTGAAAATACATTCAATCATATAGAATAGGGATTTATGCACCATACCCTAGAGAAATTTGGGCAGTGCCCAAATTTTAGAAGATTGGTCAAATTACTATATAACAAATCCACAGCACAAGTCCTAATGAATAGACTTCTCTCAAAACCTTTTGGGCTTACCAGGGGCATGAGATAGGGCTGTCACATGTTTCCACTGTTGTATGTTCTAACCCTAAAACCCATGACTGCAGCACTGAGGAAAATGAGGAAATTCCTGTGTTTAAGGCAGAGGCACCACCACAAAATTCTTAGGTTTGCAGATGAGCTTCTCCTATATGCCTAGAACACAGATCAGACCATACCCAGACTAATCAAAGTGGTTAGTCAATATGGCCAGCTGGCTGGACACAAAATAAACTGGTGGAAAAGAAAGCTAGTGAGAATGGGAGGAGGGGAGAACACTGGCCCCATCCATGCAGAGGACACCTGAATGATGTACACTTATTCAAATATCTTGGCCTCACCATCTCCAACAGAGTAGGCAATCTGTTTGGTATGAACTTCTCACCACTCCTCTGAAACATCAGATAGATATTAGAAGGATGGATGGCCCTGCTGTTATCTACACAAGGATGCATTAATAGTACAGGTATCAAGATGAGTATCCTACTTTGACTGTTTTTCCTTTTCTAGGCACTTCCAATTAAGATAATTAGCATGTTCTTCACCCAAATTTAGAGGTGCCTTGACAGCTTTATTTGGTGCAATGAACTGCACAGAGTACAGGCCACAGTACTACAAGGAAACATTCAGCAAGGGGGCCTGGCTGCCCCCGACATGCAGTACTATTATCTGACAGCACAGCTGGCTAACCTGGAGAGCCAGAAGAGGGGACAGCCTTGCCTGCCTGAATTTAGAAAAGGGAGTAGCTGCATGCCCACTGTTGGAAGGAATGCTTAGTCCTAGACTAAGAATCCATTTATGTGGACCCTGGCTCAAGCCTAGCTGACTGTGCACAAAGCAGTGCACCCCTTTTCATCGACAACCTGATGGTGAAACAAGAAAAAAGACCATTACGGCAACATTCACGGTAATGATCCTTTTTTCGTGTTTCACCTTCCCCTAGTATTCTGCCCTCTCCATGGACCAACTCCGACCTGGAGTTGGAATCTTAAAGTCTGGGGGTTGCGGGGGCAGAGCCCCCTGCATGGGGGTTATGGGGGTGCAGTCCTCCCCATGAAAATGGGCTCATTGAAACAGGTGGCGCAATACCTGTGTTGGTATTGTGCCGTCACTGTGGGGAGGTTGGCATTGTCACTGTCGACCAAATTTGGTGCTTCCGTACAAACACATCAGCTGTAAAGAGGGGATTCCCACTGCAGCCTCAGTCACAGAAGCATTCAGAGGAACAAATAGGTATGGTGTTTTCCTCCACCAGGGACTTCTCATCTGTTGGAAAAAGGCCTAACAAAAGGGAAAATGTTGGATGAGAGCTGCACACTCGAATCCTTCTTACAACTCAAGAAGGGATATCAGCTAGAATCCAACAGCTTCTTTGTGTGCCTCAGGGTGGGGCATCTGTTGGAAAATAGACTGCCACAACTTGGCAGGGATCCAGAGCTGTCACCTATTAAAAACCTTGTTCTAAAACTGGACCTGATACCCTGCTGCCCTCAGACTATTTTAGATTAATCAAGAAAAGCCTCTCAGACCTTCTTGCACATATCAAAGAAAGGTGTAAACAAGACCTGGTCCCAATAATTATACCAGGAACTTGGAATAAGGCCATAGGGCACATGCTAGAGCGGGAAAGAGTGACATGGTGAGGCAGATCTAACACAATTTCCTACACTGGGACAACTACACTCCTAGTAAATTATATAGAATGAAGCCTTAAGTGGACCCCATGTGCTCCACATGCAAGGTAGAGGAAGGTACATTCATACATATGGCCGTGACATGTCCTAAGATTAAGGGTTTCTGGGGGGAGGTGTACAGGGTGATGGGGCATCAAAAAGCAAGCCCTTCTCCATGGTTGAGCTTCTCCAGATTGCTGACTCCACATCAATTTGCAAAAAAGAATCCAGTATGGGTCTCTGCTCTGCTAAATGCGAAAAAGACAATAGTCCAGAACTGGATGAGCTTGGCTGCACCAACAATTGCTCAGTGGTCCAATAACTTACTGGACTACCTTAAAATAGAGATGAACAACCAGGGCCACACCTTTGAGATGATCTGGAGACCCATAATAACAGCAATGGAGGAAGGCTCTTTCCCCACAAGACCACTGCACAGAATCACAGCATTACAGACATAAGTTTAAAGATGTCAATGTAATACCATGAACAAAACAGTTTCATGCTGTTGCTTAATAAAATGTTGGACTTAATCAACTTTTGATTCAATAAACATATTTTACAAAAAAAAACAGAGAAAACAAGCTGATGAATCTAAGAAGAATCCTAGATTGTTCTATAACTACATATACAGTACTTACTAAAGAAAAGGAACAATAAGATTGAACCACTAAGTACTGAAGGGAATAAAATAACCAAGCAGAAGGATGTGATAGATAGAAAGAATTATTTTTTTTTGGTAACCAGTCAGAATAGTGTTCCCAGAAGAGTGCTGTCAAAACAGTGCTTCCAAACAATGTATGCCTTGACAGTGGCAGGGGTAGGATAGCTCATGTAATTACCACTACCCCATTGCTGTCAATGCAAGGTAGGAAAAGGGGAGGAAGTGGAGAAGTAGGGAGAAAGTGTGGAAGCTCTTTGAGTTTCTCCCATGGTGGACAGGACAAAAACAGAAGCAGCTTGGGCAGTAAAACTCAGAAGACCAGGTCTCCCAAAACTTGTGGTTTGAGGCTTCCCGCACCAAGTGATTTTTTTTAATGCCTGACTCTGCCCCCCCAACTTTCTCCCCACCCGAGTCCCCCCATGGAGTTGATTATAAAACTATTGAGAGGGTGGGGGGGCAAAGCCACTCATGTTGGGGGGTATGTTTGTGTCATGGTATGTTTTTCTACCAATACCATTAGTGCTATTGTTTCGGGGGGCATTGTTCCTTGGCCCTGTTTCTCACAGCATCATTTTTACTTTGCAGTTCTTGACTGCACTGTTGTAGCACACTGCATTGTAACCTAGTGCCAATTTTTTGGACCGTCTTCACTGAGAAAACAAATGATAATACACAACACATACTGACAAGGAAAAACACAAGAAGAGACATAGTATTAGAGGAAGATATCATATTGAACAAACTCAGGGGGCTGAATGAAAACAAAATGGCTGTCAGGTGATCTACATGCAGGATTAATCAAACACCTAGCTTAGAAACTTGTGAAACCATTAAATTATTTATACAACAAAACACTCCAGGAGGGAAGGGTACAAGCTGAATAAGAGAGCTGCCACATTCATACTAATATATAAACAAGTTCTAGCCAGATCAAATAGTGCTTCAGCTGAGGAACTTGGGGTAAAAATATAAAAAATGTGTTTTTCAATATCTGGACACTAAATTTTTCAACATAGCCTTGTTATGACCCTGCCTTATGAAGACGGGCAGAGAAAATGTTCAACTCCTGGCCTAAAAGTGATTTTGGCAGAGATTGTGAAATCAATCTTCTGGATGCAAAAACACATTTTGGGCAGCAGTTGAAAAATGACAGCTGGCACATTCATGAGGTGCTGTAAAGAAATGTTTATGTTGAAAATGTGGGGTTAAAATTCTGAATATAACCAAAGTTTAAAGCCAGCATTTGCAAAAATTCAACATAGCCACATAACTTTAAAAAAAATATATTTTTACACCAAATTTAAAACATAGCCTTCTTATTACCCTACCTAATGAATAAGGTCAGAGAACATTTTCAACTCCTGTCCGAAAGGTGATTTCATGCATGGAATGCAAAACCACCTTTCAATATGCAAAAACAAAACATTTTGGCCAGGATTTGAAAAAAGACAGCTGTCACATTCATGAGGTGCTGTAAAGATATGGCTATGTAACAAATTTGGGAGTAAAAATATTGAAAATTAACACATTTACGAGCCTACATTGGCAACAATTCAATGTAGGCTCATAACCTTATTGTTTTTAAATATTTTTACACCAAATTTTCAACAAAGCCTTCTTATGATCCCACCTTATGAACAAGGGCAGAGAACATTTTCAACTCCTGCCTGAAAGGTGATTTCATGCATGGGCAGCAAAATCACATTTTGGGACATAATAATTATTTTGGCCAGAATTTGAAAAATGGCAGCTGTCACATTCATGAGGTGCTGTAAAGATATGGCTATGTTATAAATTTGGGTAAAACATATTGAAAATTATCAAAGTTATGAGGCTGCATTGGGAAAATTCAACGTAAGCTCAGAACTTTATTATTTTTTAGTATTTTTACACCAGATTTGTTAAATAGCCTTCTTATGACCCCACCTCATGAACAAGGACAGAGAAAACTTTCAACTCCTGCCCAAAAGGTAATTTCATGCAGGGATAATGAAATCATCTTTCAGGACAGATTTGCCTAATGTCAGTGGAATTGTTCATGAGGCATAGTCCCCATAAAGTCATGTTGAAAATTTGGGCCAGAACTATGTAAAAAAATGCCCAAGTTATGCCACTTAGTTCAAAACTTCATTGAAATACATTGACCTGCATACCTGTTTTTTCAGTTCACATTCTGGCTTTGAAGAGTGAAGACATGTATGTGGTAAAGAGAGGATTATGGTGTTGGACCCCTGATGGGTAAGTAAGGGCTTGGGGGTGGGGGCTGCTGAGTGAGAAGGTCAGGGGTGGTCAGGAATGGCCACAAAAACATTGGTGGATGGTTTTCCTTTTACAGGTGAAAAAATTAAGATGGAGGATTCCTTTTTGCAACACTGGGGGACTGGGCACACTCAAAGTTATTGCTATATTTCTGAGGGGATTGTAAGTTCAGCTTGGGAGGGTTGAGAGGGGGAGGAAAAATATACATAAAAAAAAGGTCACGGGAACACCATCATAACACTGGGTGACTGGGCACCCCCAGTGTCATTCTTATGTTTCTTCCTGTTTGTGACATTGAGGGATTGGGCACCTCCAATGCCACTGTTTTTTCTGGAGGAGTGTCTTGAGTTGTGGGTGCTGCGAGGGAGATTCAGTTGGGGGAGAAAAAATATACATTAAAAAAGGTTACAGGAAACACCATAGCAACACTGTGGGACTGTGCACCCCCAGTGATATTGTTATGTTTCTGTGGGGGGGGTGCTGAGAGGGAGGGATATTTCAAATTTAAAAACAAAATAAAATGTGCAGTCATGGTGGAACACGGGACACTCTAGCATGTCCGACATAGCCAACACTCTCTACTGTGCTTGCGCTAGTAGGTGCACATGTGCAGTAGAGTTCAGTGACCATGTTGGACATGGTGGAGTGTCCCATGTTTCATTGTGACTGCTGAGACAGTAAAAATAGTGCAGTGATACTTCCAATGGAAACAATGAGAGGAGCGTTTCAAGGACATGGAGGTGACTGTGGTGCAACTCCAACATGTTGCTCAGTCAGGAGGAATGCACTGAGTCATTTTCTTATACTGTAGCAAGATGCCTGCTGGGCTATGCCCACTGCAGCCCTAAAAAGGAAAAAGAGAGATTGTATCTAATTACAGAACAATCAGCTTCACTTCAGTACTGGGTAAGATCATGGAAAGTGTGATTAGTAAAGGGTGAGGTTGCTGAAATTCACACTGTGAAGTTAGTCACAAAGTTTTCAAAATTATAAAACTGTCCATCAGTGATTATGAAGTTCACACTTTACAAAGTGTGGATTGTAGGTGAAGTGGCCACAATTCAGCCATTAAATGTCTGAAAGTTGTCTTTAAAATGACCACTTTGATCGTGAAATGACAACTTTGTGGTAAAACTTTGCACATTTTGGCAGGCAGAATTTTGATGGTAAAGGAAACTTTGTGAAGCTTCACAAAGCATTGTGAAGGTGAGTTTCAGTCACCTTGCAGGAACTCTGCTGTGGAAGTTTAACTTCATTGCATCAGTGTGATCAAGGAAGAAATATAATTGTTTAGGAAAACAAATAATATATATGATAAAATTGCATATATTTAAATAGGGTACAGTCGATACTGCGTAATGAACCTGATTACATTCTACAAAGCAGTGAGAAAAGCACTGGATTTAGGGAAATCTGTAGATGTGATGCTACCAGACCTTAGTAAGGCATTTGACCTTATGCCACACAGTAAATTCATACAGAAACAATACAGTTTGGGGTTCCACAAACATATTATTAAAAGGGTTGATGGTGTAGGGAAGAAATCAATAAGTTAGAATTGGGGGGGCACTATTTGGAAGAGGGATCTCTAAATAGTGGCGCTCCTCATGGTTCTGTGCTAGGCCCAGTCCTACTCTACTTAGTATCTTTACAATGGATATTGGAATCAACTGCTGAAATATGCTATATGCAGTTACAGCCAAAGACAAGGTTAGCTATTTCCTGAAATGTATGTGATAACTCTAAAGAAATTCCCTGCCTGTCTGCAGTACCACTAAAAGTCCACCACAGAAATATTGGGAAATATCTGAAAATGCCTGTCCCAGTCTTTGGCTGCAACTATGCAGTAAGTTTACGGATAACAAGATAAGGGAGGAGTGGTAGGGATTGAAACTAAGGTTAGAAACATGATCTTAGAGAGATGGCAAAATGTAATCAAGAAAATAGAATGAAACTGAATTAAGACAAATGGAAGGCCAGCAATGTGGGTATAAACAATAGGAATACATCATATGATATCAATAAGTACAACATTCAGCCCATGATGCACATAAAGGACCTAGGTTAATCGCAAACTATTTAATTGATAAAGCCCAGTGCAAAGAAGTCATGGGAAGGGTCAACAAGATCCTGGAATATAACAGGAATCATTTTATATGTACTGTATGTCTAAAACTGTATTAGTGCCATTACGTGGAAGTTTTGTACACAACTTTATTGTCATCCTGCAGATAATTATTTACTTAACCTCCAGTATTTAGTGGAGCTTGCCCTTGATCAAAATCTAGAAAACTTGTGAAGCTGAGTATCTGTGGGACAAAAAAAGTCTACTACACACAAAGCCCTTAGGCACTGTAACTTTATTACACAACCCCAATGTTTTGCCTATAAGGTTTATTCTGGGGGGACTGTAGAGAAATTTAAAATGTACAACTTAGATAACTCTTACACACATCATAATAAAATTAACTGCATATTAATTACTATCAGAAAGGTGTCACATACCCATAAAAGTACTTATTATTTTATTGCTTATACACCAAATGCTGAGGCCTCTCTTAACTTTGTTTCATTTATCTGCCATACTATTATTAATGTAAATTACTTTTGTATATATTTACACATTTTAGAACTCCCTTCACCACCCAACATATTATTATCCCATGTGCCCGGAAATGGCAATCACACTTGTTGTAGTTACTCTTTTTATTGGACAATGTAAGAAAGAAAGAACAATACTCATCCACAACTTATTACAGCATCATACTAACACAATAACCATAAGGCCAAATGGATACAGACATATGGTCATAAATGCAGGTCAGTGCTGACAGACAGTGCCTGGATCTTTTATATGGTAGCATGGGGCAGAAGTACCACCATAATGAGTGCAAACCCTGTAGCAGACACATGCGTTAGTGAATGCTGTGGTCCTGAATGGTCACACTACTCTTTTTAATAACCAACAGTATAACAATGAACATAACTATAATTTAGAAAAATACATCTAGAAATTAATTTGCTACACTCAGCATTACAACATACAGTACTCTTCCATCAGGATTACAAGTTTATGCACCACAATGTCAATCTATTTTTTACTCTCCCGGGGGAGGTGGGGAGTACTGATTATGACAAAATCAAGACTGCAAAAAGGTGGTCCAGCATTCATAATACTTAGTGTCGAAGTTGCAAAGTTGGAGAGCTTTTCATAGGTTGCCAGTTGCCCCACTGCCTGGAGTCATTCCACTGTTGTGGGAATCTTTGTGTTTTCAGTTATAGTAGGAGCCTTCGTCACCCTACACGGGATCCACTGAACTTTGCGTTTCTGCAGTACAGATCCATCCATATAAGGTGCAAGAGGAGGAGGCAGACCCATTTCAGGACTACTATTTCCATGGATCGCATTTTTCAAAGGACTAGTCAGGCAGTCCCATAATATGTTCTAGCGTTGTAGCGGCATTCAAATCCGACTTGTTCTAAGTCCTGATTTTTTTTTAGTACGTGTGGGGTTCTGTACCATCCTAGTAGAGTCTGGTTTAGTAAAAGATGGCTGCTGAAGTCTCAGCATGCTCTGTGTGCCCTGTCCTAACAATGGACCCATTCGGTCTCCATGATGGCGATCCCCAGCAACTGTAGTCTTTCTTTGGAGGTCTGGTCTGGTTGAGAATCTCAAACAGCCTTATAGATACAATTGTCCCCCACTTTGTTGATTTTTCTCTCTGCCAGTATTGGTTGCTGGGTCTGGGCATTAGAGCAGGTCTGATCCCTGCTGTTCAGCTTAGATATATTACAACCCTAATTTGAAGCTATCTCGGGAACTTTGTCTCAGGGAAGTGGAAATGTGTAATTAGGGTGGAGGATTCCATAGCTGTGGTTCCAGTACGTACAGTTTTCCAGAATATGGATTAACCTTCTTAGAGGCATACAATAGACTGGGGGGGTGGCTGGGCTGAGATAACCTTGTGTAGCTTATCCTAATATTTGGTGGAAATGCCAATGGTGAGGGAAGCTGGGCTGAGTTCTTCATGCTTTGAGCATAGAGAAATCAGAGGGGATCTGTATCCCAGGAGCATGAACTCAATTTTGAGCCACAGAGGTTCATATGAGTTAGAGGCTGAGAACCATTTGACAGTTTATGCTGATTCATAGACCATGTGGTACCCCTAAAACCAAGGAAGACCCCATCCTACTTATTAGTTTTAATTGTTTCACCAGGAAGGCACACTGAACAACAGGTTGCTCATTTCCCAGTGTGACCTGGGGGGAAGGGGTACACTAGGGATGAGACATTTTACATTCAAGTTACATAGATCAGCACACCATACAATTAATTAAAGCAGTTGGTACAAACAGTGTTGCATACATATGTAATTTGTGAGAACAATTAATAAGTGCAATGGTAATAAGTGAACAAGTGCTATCGTGAAATAAGGGGTAAAGAAGACAGAGGATGAGAAGACAGATAATGCAGAGTCATCTCCTGGAGAGACCCCTTCAGGATGTGAGGAACTCTGCAAGGGGACAGGGGACTGGAGTAGGGATTAGAGAGGAAGGGAGAGAGAGAAAGGGAGTAAGTGTGATTAGCACCTAGAAGGGGAAATAAGGCCCAACTCTAAAAAAGAACCCTTCAGGATGCGATGAACCCTGCAAGGAGGCAGGGAAGTTGAGGCGATTGTAAACCCTCATGTGGTTATGCATTGTAATTATAGAGTGGTAGTGAGAGGGATGGAATGAGAAATAACACCTGGGAGGAGATGAGGCCTGATCCTAGGAACCCTTAAGGATGCTGGGGACCCTACAAGGGGACCTGGAAGGCCAAGGATAGGTAGATGGAGGAAGAAAAGGTGGCAAGCCTAGGCACTATAGGACCCCTTCAGGATGCTGAGAACCCTACAAGGGGAGTGTGAAGGCTATGGAAAAAGGGGGAGAAAGTAGGGGAAAGGAGAAAGGAATGAGAACTAGCACCTAGGATGGGCTAGGGTCAGTAGAGACAGTAGATTCGATAGAGGCATTGGGTAAATTCTGAAGGGGATGAACTGTAAGGAGCAAGATGAAGGGAATTAAGGCAGGTCATAACAGGAACAGTTAGGTGCAAGATAGTTGGAGAGGGCAGTTTTGATGGAATAGAAAGAGGAGGCATGTCAGATTTGGGGGAGGTAGAGAGTTCCATATTTTAGGGAAATGATGAGAGTACCCAGACCAGCCAGAGAGGGTGGAGTATTGGGGGACAGTTTGTGTGCGAGTGTTAGTAGATCTGAGGGAGTGGGAAGGAAGAGGGGTGTTATAAATGAGGGGGAGAGATAGGAAGGGAGTTCGCGCAACCACCCTATCTTGCTCCAGTGGCGTCTAAGCTTAACTGTACTGTACTTTGGGTGTTCCCTTCCCTTCCCAAAGAAATTTCAAATCAATTTTTCTATCTTATGGAGCCATTTAGGAGGGATCTGAATGGATAGGTGGAATAAGAAATGCAGAAATCTTGGTGCAGTGAGCATCTTACCCACATATGGTATATGTTTACCTGCTAACAAGAGATGCAAAACTCTCCAGCATTCAAACTCCAGTTTAGTAGGAGCTGAACAGAGGATCAGAATTAAGAGACAACATTTTAGAGGGATTACAATGCAGTTTAATGCCAAGGTAAGTAATCTCCTTAGGCACCCACTACAACTGTTCTGCTAAGAACTAGGTTGCCAGGCATGCATGGTTCAATAGTAAAACTTCAGTCTTTGACAGAGTGACCTTAAGGCCCAAAACTGAAGTGAATTGTTGAACCAGAGTCAACACTTGTGATACAGAGTGTTCTGAATCTGACAGGGTTAGGAGCAAGTAATCTACGTTCATAAATGTTTTATATTCCTCTTTCCCTACCCTGAGACCATGTGTAGATGTGTTATCCCTTAAGGCTATCACCAGAGGTTCGACTGGCATCACAAAACATAAGGGGGATAGTTGGCATCCTTTACTGGTACCCTTCTGAAGAGGGAAAAACAGAGACTTCATACCATTTGTGAGAACATAAGCTACAGGGGAGCAATGCAGTGGACTAATCCATTCTATAAATGTTGGCCCAGTACCCATCTTGGCAAATGTCTCTTGAAGGCAAACCAATTTGATGGAATCAAAGACCTTTTCAAAGTCTAGTGAAATAGCAGTGGAAGGGGATGATGAGACCCCCAAGGTGTGTATCAGAGTCTCGAGGTAGTGGAGATGGTCTGAGCTGAGTCAGCCCTTGATATAGTTGACCTGGAGGAGGTGAATTAGATTGGGCAAAACTGGTTCCAGTATTTTGGCAATGTTTTTTGCGCATATTTTAGCATTAACATTAATAAGAAAGATAGGTCAATAAATGCTTGGCAGGATGGGGTTCTTACCCTTCTTAGGGGGGACCATGATCAGTGCTTCCCTCATTGATGGAGACACAATTCCCTCACAAATGCAGCCTTAAAAATACAGTGCAAGTATGGGACAATGCTGTCACATATGATCTGATACAGGTTGATAGGAAACTATCTGCCCCAGGGTCCTTATGTGGATTCATTTCTTTTATGGCTTGCTGGATTTCTTCTTGAGTGATTGGCACATCCAGCAGAGCACTCTGTGTTGGGGAGAGTCTGAGGATTAGTAGGGAGTTCAGGAATACTGCAAACGCTTTCATCTTTGTGGGATTTGGAGAAGCAGATAACTTTTCGTAAAAGAGCTGCATGGCTTGATTGATACCATCAAGGGTTCTGTCAAGAGTACCTGATGCATCCTGTAGACCCTGATTGCTTTGGCAGCTTACTACATTTAAGAATGCAGGTGAATAGCTTGATGAATTTCTCCCCTCCCTCCCAAGATGAATGATGTAGCTGCGTAATGGCTAACTTTGCCTTTTGATTGAGAAGGTCATTAAGTTAAGCATGGGAACTGTAAAGTTATGAGAGAGGTAAAGTAGAAGAAGTGGTCAGCTCCTTGTAGTGCTTCTCTAGGGTCTGCAATTGATTCTCTAATGCCATTTGTTTGGCTTCCCCGGTTCTGCTCCTAAGGGCCACATATATCGTGATGCTGCTGCCTCTTACAGTAGCCTTAAAAGCCTCCCACAAGATAGGGTCAGGTACATCTCCAGTGTCATTTATTTCCTGGTATTGATGGACCTCTTTTTTGAGCCATAATAAAAATGCAGGCTTGTCAAACAGGAGAGGGTCCAACCTCCAGGTGTGAGACCTCTTCTGTGGTGGACTCCATAAGAAGGTAAACTCCAAGGGGACATGGTCTGAAATAGTAATGGGATGTATATGAAATGTAGTTAGTTGTGGGTTTAGATGGGGGGACATAGCCATAGGTCAATATGATTGGAGGTACCATGTGGAGCCAAGAAGCAAGTATTATCCTCCACTCAAAGGTGCTGTAGTGTTCAGTCATCAATAAGTTGATAAACTGACAGCAACTGATCCACCACCTTGATCACCCCAACAGTGGGATTCTAGTGTCTTTCCACTCCTGTCCATTGCTGGATTTAATATCAGATAAGCATACCCTCCATACTACAACCGGTAAGTGAGATGTACTGAGATCCAACAGTTTGTGGCCCAATGAGTGAAAAAAGGCTGGGTCATCAGAGTTGGGGCTACGGATACGGAAAAGCAAACAAGCAAGGCCACCCCATGGCTGGGTGTGCTAATGAAAAGGATCATAGACAGCGTAGAAATTCAGACACTACCCACCATCAAAATATAACATAGACACACATATTGCATAAATAAATCACATTTTATTTACAAAGTGAATAAGACCACTCACCAAAGGAGGGACCAGTGTACACCCACAGACACTCTAACCAGTTTCGCTCAATGCATCAACAGGATGTAACCCCCATGGCAAAATCAACTCCTTCTATACATCAACATTAATGGGAAACGCCCACCAAAAATCACTTGAATGAGCAATTAGTATTAACTAGTATAATAAAGTGAACTTATGACCAAAACTAAACATAGAAAGTGCAAGAAGTGCATGTATCTAAAAACCATACAGGGTTAACAAAGACCCCCCTAAATTCGGCAACAAATATATATATATATATAGTTGCCTAAACCATAGATGCATGCATTGTCTAGACTTAAATGGTTGTTTTGTTTTGTTCTAAGTTTAGAGATCTATCTAAGGACTATATTTTTAAATTTGTACAAAGGTTCCTTTTGATCACTAATTGATTTATTTGTCACACATGGGAATTACTGTATAAATATATTGTGACCACTAGGGACCAATTTCCCTGAGGAAGAGTGCATGCTCGAAACCGGTCATGACAGTTGAGGAGGGATGCACTCTGTACTATTGTATATTTGACGTATGAATCATTTGGATTGAAATAAATTCATATCAATCCTGGTTGCTGGTGCTGTCTTTTTATTCTATTTTAATATATATATATTTTTTTTTGGCACTGCACAGCAGTAGTGGAGCTGCCTTTTCTTGTTTGATTGTTATCTAATTTTGGCTTTTCTCACTACAAAACCACGCTTAGCTCTGTCTGAGACCCGGAACTAACTTGAATGTCATGATGACGGGTCTCAATGAGATAGTTTTGGGAGAGAGTGAATATGCCTTCTCCTCAGCATTATTTTCTTTGAACAATACAAACAACCCTTTTGCGGATAGAATTCTCGATACACAGCAGTCTTCCAGCTCGATCCGCAATGCAAAGTGGGTGATTTGAGCAGCATAAATAAAGCTTTTCAGGAGTTGGAATGGGTAACTATTAAAGCTAGATGCATATTTTGGAATCGTACATCACTAAAGGCATATGTACAAGTGAACCGCACACCGCGAGGACTACATGTCCTGAAATGGCCTGGATATGGATTTGAGCAGGTAAGATTCCAAGCTAACTGGCATGAGTGTATGCAACAAGCAACTCTATTGTTTATGAACTGTATAATTAAGGATTACCTCGAACAAGAGGTTGAGTTAAAAGCTGAAGTAATCATTAAAGAAAAAGCTGTGTTGGTATTCAAAGCAGATACCAAATACAAGGATCTTGAGGCAGCCTTGAAAATTAAGGTAGAGAAACAGGACCAGTGGATAAAAGCTGTTAAACTGGTTAAATTTGAGTGGGACAGCAAAGATTATGCCTTAGATAGAGTATGAACATGGAAGAATAAAAAGGCATCTACCTATTTACCTCCATCTATTTTAAGGAAGGGTAATAAGAGTTTCCACACTAGTGAATCAGAAGGTGAGGGAACGGATTTAGAGGAGGCGTCTCAATCAATGCACCCCCAGGATTTGAGATGCAGCAATCGGCTGGTCCAATTCAGAGAAAACGGACACGACATGGAGGCCACCAGTGGTGGAAGAAGTGTGACTGTTCAGGCATCATTTTACAACCAAAGGAGTCAACAGCTGAGGGGAGCAGGCAAGAACAGGAGCAGAGAGCAGAATCGGAGCTGGAAAAGGCAGTACAAATCAACGTGATTAATTTGTAAACAATAGATTTAACAGAATCACAGATGAAACTTTTAAATAAAGGACCGAGTTTTGTACTGATGATAGGTCAATGGCCATTTGAATTGTATATTGATATGAAGAAATTTACACGGAAGTGCATTTGAAGGCATTTTTTGCTAAAAACTTAAATAACAATGAAAACACTGGTACAAGAAATATGGATATACTTTTGAATACAGATAATTTACCAGTGCAACGGATTAGTGTCCTGAGTATGAAGGTTCCTTCTACTTTCATACCACCTCCTAATTCGATGGTAAAGATCTTTGAAAAAGCCTGCATTAGAGATTTGAAAACTATCCATGCAACAAAGGAATTCTCTTACTTTAACAACATCAGTCGAGAAGAGAAAGCATCGCTGGATGAGCTGGAAGGTAATGACAGTATTACCATAAAACCAGCAGATAAAGATGGGACTATTGTTGTAATGAACACTGCAAATAATGTGCAGGAAGTCCTGTGACAGTTAGGCGATGAGAATTTTTATGTAAAATTGAATCATGACCCCACATTATCTTTAAAAAAGAGATTGACTGTATGATTAATGCAGCTAAGAGTATTAATATCATAGATACAGAGATTGCTGAATTTCTAAAGGTCCAGCACCCCATTAGGAGTACTGTTTATATGCTTCCCCAGGTGCATAAATCTCTGATTGATCCTCCAGGCAGAACGATAGTGGCAGGCATCGGTTCAGTTATTGAGCCACTATCACAGTTTGTGGATGTTTTTATTAGGGAAGAGGTTAAAAATATGCTCTCTTACATTAAGGACACTACAGATATATTGAACCTTATAAAAGATGGAAAGATGGAAGACAACTGGGTGTTGTGTACAATGGATATTATATCCTTGTACACTAACATCCACATCATGAGGGATTGGATGCACTTAGTCAGTGTCTTGGTAACAATGAGGGACTTAACATGGGTCAGAGAGAATTCATTTTGGAGTGTGTCAGGAAGGTATTGCTATTTGATGTATTTTCTTTTCTGAAAAAAAATGTATCATCAAATAAAAGGTGGGGGCAACTTTTGTCCCTAATTATGCTAATATTTACCTTTGAACTTGGGAACAAGATGTCATTCTGTCTCCACAGGACAGCCCTTATTTTGATAGGATTGTCCTGTGGAGACATTTTATAGATGACATGCTGCTTATTTGGAAGGGTGAGAAGGAGGAGTTAAGACATTTTATAATCTTTTTGGAATTATCAAACAGAAATCTAAGATTTAAAGCAGAAATGGATAAAAACGTTGTGAATTTCCTAGATTTAAAGATCATTAGAAAGGGAAATGATAAATTGGAGACAGATCTGTACAGGAAAGATACGGACAGGAACACTATCCCTCTCCCCTCTAGCTGCCACCCTAGGCACATGATAGAGAATATACCAAAGACACAATTTTTAAGAATTAGAAGGAACTGTTCAACTGAAGAGATTTTTACAAAACAAGCAGATGTGATGGAAGAAAGGTTTAGAGAAAGGGGATACAAGACCACTTCTATATGGAAGAGTAGACAGACAGCTTCCCTTATGGATCGTGAGAGGTTATTGACCTATACTGAAAGAGTTAATCTTGAACATGAAAACACGAAAATGAATTCTGTTTCAACATATTCTAAAAAATCACATATGGTTTGAGATGTTTTGAAAAAACATTGGGGTATCTTACAAACTGAACCCCTTTTAGAAACAGTGGTACAACTCCCCCCCCAAGAATGGTATATTGAACAGGCCCCAACCTAAGAGACATGCTGGTACACAGTTTACAACCAACCCCAAAGAGAGAAATGTGGTTGCCATAGGCACCCAAGGTTATCTTTAGATGTGGACACTGTGTACACTGTAACACTATCAACAACACAGATACATTCACATCACCTAATTGTACATCCTCATATCAGATCAAGCAATTTATTAATTGTTCAACAACTTCAGTGGTGTATTTGGCAACTTGCAAGTGTTTAGCATTTTATGTAGGACAATCAGGCAGGGCACTTAAAATAAGGATAGGAGAGCATAAGTCAGCTTTTAGAAATAAAGATCAGAAAAATGCCCTTGATAAACATATTAGTCAGAGCCAAAACACAGAAGAACATGAATTCCACTTATATGACATTGAGAGAGTACAGTTGGGAGAAAGAGGAGGAAATTTTGATGATAAACTTCTAGAAAGAGAAGCATTTTGGATATTTCAGTTGAATGGCTTAGAAAAACTTGGACTGAATGATGGCATTAGTATAGTACCATTTCTTAGGAAGAAGAATAAATAAGAGGTTAAAAGAATGCTGTGATGAGTTTCCATTTACAATTAGTGCATCTGAGAAGATTACATGCATGATTTTTGGTGCATATATTTAGACACCACTGTTGGGAGAATGGTTGATTAATTATAAATCCATTTTTTATTTAGCAGGTTTGGACCTCAGGAATGCATCCTCTGTGAAAATTAGTTTTCATTTATGTGTGGAATATGTTTTGATCAATTTACCACACTAGTCACAGATATCCTGCCTTGGTTTTGATGAATTGATTTATTAGAAGAACATGGACTTATTAAGATTGGGCCTTTTCATTTAGAAACAGAACTGGGATAAATTACATCAATCAATGAATATTTGATTAAGAGTGGATAGGAAATATAATGTTGGTATAGTAAGTGTCCTAGTAATTGTTGTAATTAGAATTGTCCAAATTACCAAATTTACCAACAGGTAGTGTAAATATGAGGTTAAAAGCAATACTATGTGGGAGGTCATAAACCACAATATTTTTGTTAACTCAGTCAGAGGATTTTTTTAATTTTATTTTTATTTTTTGACCTTTTCACCTTTAATAAGAAAGATAAGTAAAATAACAAAAACTATGTTTAGAATAATAATAGTGTGGTGAATATAATGTTCAAAACAATGAGATTAGTGATTAGAATGTGTAGGTAACATAATGTGCAAATTTTGTTTTTTGACCTCCCATATATAATATATATGTCTCTTTAAAAGAAATGTTTTTTTGATGGTGCACTATGATAGTTGCCTAAACCATAGATGCATGCATTGTCTAGACTTAAATGGTTGTTTTGTTCTAAGTTTAGAGATATATCTAAGGACTGTATTTTTAAATTAGTACAAAGGTTCTTTTTGATCACTAATTGATTTATTTATCACACATGGGAATTACTGTATAAATATATTGTGACAACTAGGGACCGATCTCCCTGAGGAAGAGCGCATGCTTGAAACTAGTCAGGGCAGTTGAGGAGGGGAGCACTCTGCACTATTGCATTGTTGACGTATGAGCCATTTGGACTGAAATAAATTCACATCAGTCCTGGTTGCTGGTGCTGCCTTGTTCTTCTTTTTTAATATTTTTTTTTTTTTTTTGGCATTGCACAGCAGTAGTGGAGCTGCCTTTTCTTGTTTGACTGTCTCCAACAGTATATCTCATGAACTGAGATTTTGCTATATTGTTAATGGTGTGGCAGGGGTGGTAACTGCTGGTGTGCAGCAAACTGTTTCTTTCTGTAGGTTTCCTGTAAACAGCAATGACAATCATACCATTTGCTGCCTTCGAGATATTCAAATTGAGAAGATGTAATGTATATGATCTGATATGTATTTAACAGCAAATTTGAGATTTGGATTGGCTATCTCCAAGACGTCAACAAATACCCAATATTCCTGCACCCCTGACCACACCATAAACACATTGTCGATATATCAACACCATTAATGCTTCTGATTATAGAAGTGGTTCTTCTCTCTACTATAGGTAACTTCCCTGTCCCAGAGGCCAAGACACAGGTTGGCATAGGTGGGGACAAAAGTGGCCCCCATCGTTGTACCTTTAACCTGCAAGAAGTAATGGCCCTGGAAGAGGAAAGTATTTTTGTTGAGCAGAAAGTTGGAAAGAGTACACAGAAAATCAATGAATACTGGTTCATATGTAGTGGTTGTCTCCAGCTAGAAGTGCAATGCTGCCAGTCCCCAATCATGGTGAGTATTAGTATAAAGCAGCTCTACATCCAGTGTTACTAATAACTTTTCAGGTTCCATTTGAAGATCCCCCAGGATGGCTAAAATATTTGTGCTGTTTCCCCAATGTAAAAAGATAACTTAGGGACTAAATGGTTTATATGTAGATTAACAAATCTAGATAAAGGCTCCATTAAGGAGCTAATACCAGACACAATATGACATCCTAGGGGATTCTCCAAAGTGTTTTGGACCTTGGGAAGGATGGAGAGGATCTGCCACACAGGGAATGGAACTGTTAAAAAATCAAACGTATCCCCTGAGATTATCACTGAGTCACAAGCCTCCCTCAAATAATTGTCAATTTCATGTTTGAAAACTTTCATAAGGTCAGACTTGAGACCCATATAAAAATTCATGCTTGCTAACTGTCTAAACACCTCTTGTTTGTAATCATCTAGTTTCGTTAGAACCACAGAATCTCCTTAATTTGCACATTTAATAATTAAATGGGTGGTTGCCTGTCACTCCTCTATTGCCACTTGTTTTGCCCTTGTGATATTTAAATTAGATTCATTCAGTTCTGCATGATGTGACTAATTCTAGAAGTAAAGCTTTCTCAAAGGTAAGGATAGTAGGTGAATACAGCAGCATGAAAATAGACTTTTTTTTTAACAGTGTCACTGAATTAGTCACAGATTGGTTCAATGAGCTAGACTGTGTTTCATCACCAGTCTCGTTGGATGTTGCATTCATAATTGCTGGGGACCTGTTCTTAGCATAATGTACTTTCAAATTCAACTTTCTTGTAAACTTGTTGACATCAATAAATATATCAAAGTCACTCATGGAAAATGTGAGGACAAAACTTTGCTAAGGATTTGCTCTTGTGCTCTCATCAGGTCAAAACAAGAGAGGCTTATAATATTCAATTATTTTTGAACTGTAAGATGTGTTGGTCATCTCCCCCTGCTGATTGGCAGCCCTCCATGCTTCAGTGTCCATTTCTGCTGCTTTTTGGTTTCTTAATAACTCCTTGTCTTGTGTCTTTTACCCCTTGTCTTGCTCTCCCCTTCCTTGATATTGAAATTTGACCATCCTATGGCTGTGTTTCAGGATGGATATAGATTGATTTTCCCCCTCCTCATCCTGTTCGCCCAAATCAGTGTGATCTGATGAGTCAGTAGTTAACTCGCTATTAGAGGTAAAGTGGTCAACATGGACATATACCTCAAGGGTGCTTTGGTGCAAATAGTTTCTCCTGGCTTTCAGTGCTGCATATTCAAGCTGTTGAAATGCTGTCATGATATCGGTATTATCAGGTGTTTCACCAGTACCAGACATCTTTTGAGTTATAACTAACTCCAGCATTAATACTTCAGTAGCAAATGGGTTATCTGTGCCCACGTTACTGAACAGAGTGGTTGCTAGGGTTCCACCTGTCCCACCCAAATAAACCTCCTTAAAGATACTGGACATCACAGGTCCTGTAAGCCTTCACTGAAATAACAGGAACTAAAGTCAAAACACAGTAACATTTTTGAAAGCAATCCTGATAGATTGATGATTGCCATGGGCAAGTCGAAGGGACACATTAACCAAAGAGGCAAGGCTGCCCAATGGCTGGGTGTGTTAACAAAAAGGTTAATAGGCAAATTAGAAATTCAAGCACTACCCACCATCAAAATATAACACAGACACACATGTAGCATAAATAAATCACATTTTAATCACAAAGTGTGTAAGACCTCTCACCAAAGGAGAGACCAGTGTACACCCACAGAAAATCCAAGTAGTTTTACTTAATGCATCATCAGGGAATTGTATACTTTTATTGTTCAATCTAAAAAGAACATTGCAAAATAGATAAAAAAACAATTCAATATAATTTCCAATAGACATCATAAATACTTCAAGATAAAAATACCATCTTAGCACATATTCTTGTAATTATTGTTTTAGTCCTCATTTTTCTTAGTTATTGTATGTTCACTAAAATGTTTGCAACTCTTCTTATTGTAAATTCACCTTCTGTGGTTAACAATATATTAATGTCTACATCATTATCACAACATTCCAACGAAGGTAAAATATCCCCCAACCATTTCTTTCTAGCCTTTTCATACCAGAAACATTTTAATATAGTATGTGATAGACGCTCTATTTCTTATACCCCACAATAACAAAATTAATGCACAGTGTCCTTTATCTTTTTGAACTTTGTCCTGAGTATATTTGATTCATGAAGTTCAACTCTAAATCTAGCATACCTTTTTCTTTGTTTAGGATCTTCTAAAACATCAAGATAATATTTATATTTATGTGATAATATGTTGTTACTACAGTATACCAAATGGAAAATCATGAATTTCTTATTTTTTCTAAGCCATTCTTATATTTTTGATAAGTAATTTCTTAATATACTTTTTTTTATTGTACTGATATTGTGGCATTTTTGGACGTTAAATCTAATAATGATTCCATTCCTTCAGACCGTAATAGTTTTTTAACCTTTAGTAACCATGGAGACTGCCAATAACCTTTGATCTGCCACAATTTTGTTTCCTCTAGACATTTTCTAGCCAATCAATTCTTTTGAAAACAATTCAATCTAAACCAGAAATGTAGTACCCCTGATTCTGCCAAAGCTTTCAAATTAGCCAAACCTGTTTCAGCCCTTACATATGTGGCTGGAATTGATGTTAGGAAACCCAGTGTGGATCTCAGCAGACATATTACTGTTTTTTCTAGATACATTATGTACTTATTATCCCACAATTGTACACAATATAAAATTTGTGAATACTATTTTGCATCAATCGCAACTAATAATGGTCCTATGGAATGCCCTCCAAATCTTGTGTTAAATCATTTAAGTGCTAGGATGCATTCATAGCCTTGTTTTGATTTGAAGTACAATGAGACTTCCAACAAAGATTTTTAGAAAACACAAGGCCCAAGTATCTGTAATCATGTATAGTTTGTACAAGCTGTGATTTTATGAACCATTTCCCTAAATATTTTTAAAATATTTTTTACTTGCAAATAACATTACATTTGACTTTGACACATTTATTTTAAGACCCATTTCCTCAGCAAATGAGTCCAATAAGTTTAATTTTCCCTGAAGACCCTTAGCTGTTAATGAAAACAATATACAGATCATCTGCATATGCCATTCCTGGGCATAAAGCTGAACCAATTTTTGGTGAATCCGTGATAGAATTTTGTAATATTCCAAGTAAAGGATCAATGTAAACTGAAAACAATGTGGGGACAAGAATGCACCCCTGCCTAACACCTAAGTTAGTTGGAAATTACTGTATGTAGACAAATTTCCAACCAGATCTAATCATACTTGCACTCATGTATTAGAACATAATAATCTGACTGTATTTATTGTAATTGGATCTATTCCAAATTTATACATCAAGTCCCAAAGTTTACTTCTATTAATAGCATCAAAAGCAGTTGAGAAATCAATATATGTTGCATATAGTTTTGGGGATCTTGACTTTATATATTTTCACATAAATGATGTAACATAAAGCAATTATCCATTGCTGAGAAAGTCTGATGAAAGCCTTCTTGGAATGGGGACAATCCTCCTGCTCTATCACTATTGGTAATAATCCTTCCTAAAAGTACTCATGCAAAGATTTTCCCAATTATGTCTAGTAGGCTAATAGCCATATAGTTTTTTCTGGATCCTATCTATTTCCCTTTTAATAAATGGGTACAATTATTTCACCTCTCCAAGATTCTGGAATATAATTTTCTAGTACACACTTATTAAATCACGAACACAGTATTTCTGTCCACTGATGTTCTCTACATTTAAATAATTCTGCTGGTATCATATCTGGCCCTGGTGCCTTATTTGATTTTAATTTTCCTATCACATCCATGAGCTCTAGTTCTGTAACTGGTTGGAAATTCAACTTAATCATTATTTTATCAATTTTTAGCCATGATCTTTTTTCACGTTCATTTAACATTACTTGTGAGAAATATTTGACCTAGTCTTCTGATGATACATAGTTTTCTATTTCTGTCATCAATTCCATACAGCCTGTCACCACTAATGACCAAAATGTTTTACTACCCTTTGTCTCTATAGTTTCTGTCATTCATTTCCATTGTACCACACAGTATTCCTTCTTTTTCCTTGCTAATAAATTTCTATAAACTTTTCTTAAGATCTTTATATGTTCCTTAACTTCAGGGGTACATTTTTTGCCTAAACAATCTTAATACCATCATTAGTTGTTTTGTCAAGACTTTACACTCATTATCAAGCCATCCTGTAATTTTATTCTTGAGTTTAAAGTTTCCTTCTTTATAGAGATTCACGTGTATCTGGTTGAAAAAATGTTTCAATGTATCATAAAGGATTATGGAGTCCAAATTATCCATTGTTAGTATTGTGTCTTCCAGAAAAACTTCTAACTGTTCCCTTATATAAGGTTCCACCATATCTATCCATATTAATCTTTTTTTTATCTGATTTCAGTTTGTTTTATTTTTACATTAGTTTTTAGCAAGTCTGAAGGGCTCTCTGTTTGCATAGTATAAATAAGAACAGGTAAATGATCACTGTCAGTCCTTACTGGGATAGAAAGATATTTCCAAAAATCAACAGGCCCTCTCCAACAAATTAAACCCAGCACTTATTTGAAATAAAAGTATTAGCTCCTTCTTTGTCTCCCTTTAGTCTACAATTTAGTATGTAGATACCATTATTTATTAAACATTTTATAGATCTTATTACCATTTGCATTAATTTTCTCATCCTTTGTATTCCACTTTATACAGTATACCGCTGGGTACATCCAGTTCATAATTGTATTATCTAATATTCCATTAAAAGTTCCCACTCTAGGGTTAAAATCATCTATCAATAATAAAGAATCTTCTGGGTATTCCAAAGATACATTGAAAATAATTTTCTCCAACTACAGTAATTCCAAATATTTTCTCTATAAAAGTGGAACTTCACAGGTGGAATATAACACTTGATCATTACAAGCTGTGTCTTAAGTGTCCTTAATCTGATTACCATAAAAAATAATTCTTACTTATCTCCTCAGTTTTACTAAAGACCCCTATTTTAAAGTGTGTTATTAGACAGCCAGCTGTCCTACCTTGTTTTGAACTCTTATAACTAGGGCACTGAAATGTTGTATCCATTTCAATTTACATTATTCATAGAATCATGCCAAGTTTCCTGAAGATAGGTTACTGTGCACTTCTTTATAAAGTTTAAACAGTCTGGATTATGCATTTTTGCACTATAACCAGCTATATTCCAAGTCAAGAAATTCATTATCTTATTCTTATCCTCTATTGTCTTATTTACATCTTGCAACACTAATGACATTATGAGTATGTCTTCATGTTATTCTTTAGGCTTTGTATTCTGTGAATGTGAATTAATACCTTCTAATACCTGGAATCTATTTTTTGTTACAATACTGTAGATTCAAGATATAAGACCCAGTTTGTCTTTTTTTGATTTTCCATTCTAATTTCCAGTCCTTCCTCATTTTGATTTAGTTTAGATGCGTCTTCCATTATCATATTCAAGTCAACCACATACTGACCTATCTGATCCAATTTATCATAACAATCCAATATTCTGTTAGCCACTAATTCATTCTTACATTATATGTCCACTTAACTGTCCCTTCTTAAACTTTCATGTTAATATATATTCTTAATGCCCATTCCACCCAGTCTAATCATTAGACCCTAGTGAAAAGACTACAAATGGACCACAACAATTTTCTTGGTGTCTCAATATACATCCTAGTGTAATCAAACATTCTCAAAGTTACTGGATCTTTCCTGAAATTCTCCTGATCTCTACCAGTAGAGTGGGTTGGGTCAGTTGATTCATTACTGAACTCAACATGCAGTTTCAGTTGTTCCATCAAACATGCATTTCTCCATATATAATTTGCCACTCTCTTTTGTGCAACATTAATCAGTACAAGATCAGCAAAATCAGGATTAAATGGTCTTATGACATCTAGAATGTCACTTTCTTCAATATGTAAATCCAGGGCTCAATTGAAAATTCTGATCACCATTCCTTTTAGTAAATCATTAGTTTCATTGTCCAGTTTCTTTAAACCATATAGTCTTAAGCAACAGTCTCTTTCCCAAGTTTCCTCCTCATTTTTCCCCTGTTGCACCTGTTCCTGATAATGAACATTAGCAGTTACCACATTTCTAGGTAACTTTTCCCTGTTTCTGACAGTCAGTTTATTTCTGACCCATTTACTTCCTGGTTCTGCTTTACTTTATCAGCATCCATGTTCATGTTCTCTAATAATTCAGTATTTACTTGTGTTTCTGTTTTTTTTTTTTTATCATTCTCTTCAGAGTCTACTTTCCCATTTTTTTGTTATTTGTCCTTATTTACTTTCTTGGATTTAACAGTGATCTCAGGTTTCTTGCCTTTTTCATATTTAAATGTTTCTTTTCCTTTCTATGAGTTTTTCCCTGCTTTCCCTGTTTACTTTTCCTTTCTGTCACTAAGGTGTAGTTTGGAATTATTACAGTCAAGAAATCAGGTATCTCTGCTTCTTCTCCACCGTGTTGCTGTATCTGATCTACTATAAGTGGAATGCATGAGGATTCCCTAGGGGGATGCATTTCATTCAATATGTGCAACACATTATCCAACCTAAAGCCATTATAGCAATATTGTCCCTGATTGTATTAATTTCACTTCTTATTTCTATCATCTGTTCCATCAGTATTAAATACACAGGATGTTGATTCTTCATGATAGCCACTATTTCATCACTAATGTTAGTAGGGCAATACATCATGGATTATTCTGTACTCTCCCTTCTGCACTCTTTTTTTTCCTCCAAGATATTTTTACCAGCAGGACTTTGAATTCTCAATTTAGGACCACCAGAACATTTTATTTTATGACATTAATCAAGTGTTATTAAGCCCTGGATGGAATTCTGAAATTTTGAGAGAATATTTTTCATCTCAGTCTGCTTAGCTCCTGTATCATTTATATGGTCAGATATCATATTTCCTTTAGCTAGCTGAGTATAAATGATAACTTCTCTTAAATAATTTTCTGGAGATGCCTAGCCAATTATATCTAAACTAACCTCTTGGTTAGCACCCCCAGAATCTCCAGTCACATATGAGGTTAAATGTGTTTTTTGTGCTCTATTATAAGGGTAGATATTGAAAGAAACGCTTAAACCTATTGCATCTTTAATAATCTAATCTGTTAATCTGTTCTATATTAATCTGTGGAGAATTAACTTTCTCTGCCAAATGCAGCGATTGTTTTACAGATATTTTTTTTTATGAACAGGGGTGGAATTCTTGTTTGTTTTGCATTATTTTTACTCATTTTACTCCCTTTCTTTTTATTTTGTTTTTGTTTCTGCTGGCCATTTTCACTCTCACATTTCTTTAGAATTTTTCTTCACTTTATTATGAGTTTTTCTTAGTTTTTTCCTTTCCCTTTCTCATATTCCACACACATCTCTGATGATAAATTACTATACATATCTTCCATTCCATCTAATTCTTAATCCTTTTCTGACTTGTTTTTTTATTGAACCTAAGTCTGCCATGTTCAAATGCATCATCAAAGACTTGTTGGAAACCATTGATTGAGCTCTTGTAACATCCATATCACCAATTGCTACCGGTTATTATCCTATGCCCTAAACTCAATTGGCTTAATTAAAGCTCAATTAGGGCAATTCAGGATTTGCAATATTGAATGATCTCAAACAATCTCAAACATGCAAAATCTATCACGTTCAATCAAAACGAAATAAATAATATCCAGTCTAGGCTAAACAAGTCCTATTCACTATTAAATATTTAAATAGGCAGTGGTCCTATTTAAGAATCCAATTATCTAATTATTCAGCTAGTGCAACTAGTGCAAATCATGCACTCATTCAATATACCAAATGTGCAAAGCAAAGAGCAGTAAATGTGCAAAGATATACAATGTGCAAGTGTATGCAAAAATTGTGCACATTTGTACAAATAGCAGATTTCTCCTGCTACAGTATATACAATTTAAACAATGCCCTTGGGAATGATTTAGAACAATAAAAAGAGATAGTGTTAAGCCTGATGCAATCTTGAATTCAAAGTTTGAAAAGCCAGGCACCACTTTGTTCCCCAAAATAATAACTTCTCTTTTCTTTTCAATCTCAGTTTTCTTTTCATTCGCTTCTCTTTTTCTTTCCCAAATTCTATTATTCAATTCATTCAACAACAGCCTCTTCATCCAATTTGTCCTTTAATTTTTCAGGCCCAAATTAGTCTTTTGTTTTGTTCTTACTTTCCTTTTTCCTTTCCCCTTTTCATCTTTAGGTCCATGTACAAAAAATGCCACAGTCTTGATTTTACAAGTATACTATTTCCAGACCTTAATAAAATAAAAGGAAAAGGTCAGTAACTGGCCGCAGGTATATACTACTATATTATTTTATTAACACATATATTTAGCATATGACTGTTATGAAACTGTTAGAGATAGCTGATACTATTTCCCTCTCAAAGGTAACATGGGATTGATACAGTATTCTATAGTCTATATTCTATATCACAAGATCCATATATCAATACCCTGCTCAAAGATAAACATCCTGATAAATTATTGTATGCAATAACTTACTTCTCCAACCAGTCTGCCAAGGTCATAGTGTTGCAGCAGTACCAAGTTACCACCTAAGTTTGCAGAAGTTTACCGTCGATAGTGGTATCCACTCCTAACCACTATGTCACCCTTCAACTGTGAAATATTAGCCCACCCATCTTAATATGACCTTACTACCAAAACAGTAGATGGAGGACCCACTCAATATGAATGTTAGGTTGCAGTAGAAGTGAAAATAAAAGATATTTAACCATGCCTGCTGGCCCCTCTCATCCACTTGCTAATATGCAGCTGGCACAAGCTGAGACTTTAGTTACCAGGCCCTTATTCAGCTTGACCTGAAAAATGGATGCCGTAGCCTGAGCGGTTTAAAAACACAAAAGCCGATAAGCCCATAAGGCTCACAATGGAAACATAAGCAGGGGAAAATCAAGTTCAAGAGATAAAAAAGAAAAAACTTTAAAGCATTAACGGCACTAGAGTTTGAAGAGTCCCGTAGTAACAATGCAGTACAGTAAGCTCCAGGTGTTCTGAGCAAGGGACACCGAGTCTGTACACTTCTTTGCTGCGTTGCTGATATCATGTGGTAGGCTTCACCCTGATTTGCTCAGATGAGTGAGTCTCATAGTTAAAAAACAAAATTTTTTAGGGTCTTATGTGTTAGAGGTTTCCAAGGAGTTTTTCAAGGGTTTCCTGTGAATTAGCCTTAAAGACACAGGGCACAAAAAGGTCCAAAGTTCTAAACAATACTAAACAAGCAATTCAAAATAATCCAGCATAAAAGAATTTGCGAACTTAAGATATTTTAACTAATCATATTCCACCAGAATCTTGGCTCAAAAAATCACTTAAACACTTAAAAGCTTTTGCTAAAAATAAAACAATAAAAAAATGATCAGTTCATGTCAACTTCCCTTCGAACTGAAATTGCTCCTTCTAATTTTATCTTGCTTCAGGTTGTTGGTTCAGTTTCCCAGTAAAATAGCAGAAGGATTTTCTCCTATGTAGTTTTAGTCTCTATTTCTTTCTTTCCTCGCTTTTTCTGTTTTTATTCCCCTCAGAGCTTCTGCAGCCTTCCTGCAGGGCGGGCTCCTGTTACCACTACAGGATTCCTGGCTCTGTGGAAGAAAAAGCAGGCAACAAGAAAAGGGGAAACAATACCAAGCCACAAGAAATTCGGGAAAGACAGCAAGACCTTTGCTTTGGCCTGAGAGAAAATAAAATCTTCCCCAGACTCAAACTGTGTAAGGCACTGTGGCATACCTTACATAAGACAAAGTACTGCCTTCTTGCTGTCCTGCTACAACACACTCCTGCTCAGTGATTCAGCATGCATGGCCTTTTGGGAAACAGGAAGCAGCACATCATCAGGGAATAACCTTCATGACAAAGCCCACTTTTTATATATGTAATCATTAATGTAGAACACCAATGAAAAAAATCACATGAATGAACAATTATTATTAATTAGGATAATAAAGTGAACTTATGACCAAAAATAAAAATAGAAAGTGCAAGAAGTGCATGTATATAAAAAACAGACAGGGTTAACAAGGACCCAATAAATTCAGCAGCAAAATACATACTGTATGTATTGGGACACTGTCTGTAGTTATACAATCAGAATCATATAAATCGAACAGTTGAAACAAATGATTACAGGTGGTGGTATCCAATCATAAGTAAATCAATACTGCAGTGCATAATTAGACATGCAAGAAAACTATTTAAATGTTGAATGCAGCACATATTAGACCAGGTACACTGACATTAAAAACATTTACAACTCAATACCAGCAAGATACAAATCAAATATATGTCACTTTACATTTATTTATTTTATTTCCTGAGGAAAGTCACCAATTTACAACTCTCATTAAGTCCTGGGGACTTCATTGCTCCAAGTGCAAAAATCCAAAATGCTTCTGTTTTGTATCAATGCCGCCCCCCCGGACCAATCCTGATTGTTTCAATATCACAAAATTTGAATGGTTGTTGTCCCCTCCCCGCTCAGTCTGAGGTGGCAGTACAAAACATTATGTTCATCTTGATTTCTGATAGAACTAAGGTGCTCCCCAATCCTAAGTTAACATAGTATCCTGTCATAGTAATCAGCACTTACTACATGTATCAGAGTCTGATGTATATAGTAAGTGCTGATTACCATTTTGGTGTGCTTTAGATGTGACACATTATGATCAGAATTGGGACAGTACATGCTTTTTCTATGATTGTTTAGTAGTGGTCTTGCTCCATTGATGTCATCATGTCTGATGTCAGCACTATCTTATGGCTGGATTGCTGTGCCAATTTTTAAAGTTGGGGGAAATTTGTTTACATTTTTTAAACAGCACAAAAATACATGAAATCACCAAAAACAACTTAAGGAACACTACAGTGTAAAATGTCAGCTCCTGCTATATCTCTTTACGAGTTTATTTTTAAATTGTGACCGCAGATAACATTAATTTAGCTGTCCTTTCAGTGCCTCGCACATCCATAAAGAGGTCCCTATTTGTGACCCAGATTCTGTCCCATCAATGTAGGTTGCAAGATATTACCTATCATCCAGTAAGCAATAGTTGTAAGGAGCTGGCCATCCAGTTTATACATACATCCGAAAAAAAAGTAAAGTAACATGAAGGTGCTATGCATGCAGTTTGAGCGCAGCATTTTCTGGCTATCCCTCCCAGAGTGCTAGGGAATGTTTGTGGCCTACCTGATACATGTTAGTCAGAGGATACGAGGGGCAGTAGAAATTCTTGTGTGTGTATATTTGGGGTCTCCATGGGGCCTGCAGCTGGGCTTGGTGGACAGAGAATTTCACCAACACACTACATGTGTCTTACAACCATCAGGATGCTTGGATGCTCCCTCATCCTACCAAAAGGCACATGCTAAATCTTTAAAAGGGCTTTACCCTTACCCAGAATAAACAGTAATAATGACAATCATCCCAACAACATTGCTCCTTTAAGGTGGCACTAGGGCTTTATTACTACAAGTTGTGGATTGGGCTTCTGCTGGTACTAGATTCAGTATGTAAGGTTACCGGTTTCAGAGATGGAGATTCAAGTTACAGTGAAAAAGTCTAGTCTCCATGCCTCATGTGGCCAGATAGCAGTTCATTTTGGTGCTGATTTTGTGAATCATGCAGTCTGTGGAGACAGCGTCTCGAGGGCCTGCTGAGTCTTTGTGACCAGGTGAGTGCCTAGAGATTCTTCAGCATTTGTGGCTCCACTTGATCGGAGCTTTATCTGTGAAGCCACTTCTGCCCAGAATTTAGTGGGCCCTCCACCCAAGGCACTCTTTTGTGTTTGTGGACAATGATGGGGTTGGGCCTGAGGTTCTTCTTTGTGGTGCAGGGTTAGCTGTGTGAATCTGTAGCTTCCTAGGACTGGAGAAGTTGAGCCCAAAGAGGAGTAGGATCCTTGTTGCAGTTTTGGCTATAGGACTTCACTCATGGTTATGAATCTCTGCATCTTCCTCCACCTTTTTACTTGTACTTGTTCCTTTGGCACTGTTTTGGGGTATGCCCCATGTATGATGACACTATTACACAGAAAATGTTGATGCCAACAACATAGGCATTTTCACTGTAATAGTCCACCCAAGATCCCAGTACTCTGTCTCCTGGTTCTGCACCCCTTCCCTGATCCAACTCCGACTCGGATTTAGAATCCTAGAGATTGGGGGATTCAGAGGGCAAAGCCCCCTGAAGAAAACACAGCCGGAGTCTCCAGCTGGATTTATGTCAACCACAATTCGCAGTCAACAACAAAATCTGTCACTGTGATGGCGGTCGAAAACTTAGTTGTTGAACCAGCATAGTAGAGCCCTGTTTTGTTGAGGGTAGCCAAGGTTCCTCATCTATCGGTGGAAAGGGCAGCAGGGGACAGTGCCTTCTAGAAGGGTAGGCAGGGATACCTGGTGCTGAGGTGGTGTCCATTGCTTTAGGTTTGGCCTTGACATCCCGCTGGCATCCCAAGGGTTGGTAGCCATCTCCGTTCAGTTGAGGGCCTGTTTGGCTAGAAAGCTTTCTGCGGATTGGGGGAAATTGAAGGTTCTATAAATGCCATTTGCTTGTATGCAGAGGGTTACAGAGTTTCTAAGTGAGTATGAAAGGCCCAGATCTTGGGACACCTATCTCACAGTAGGGTAGGCCCATTGCTTCTCTGACAGGGCTTGTGGGAAGTCAACAAATATTTGGATTTTGTGGCCTTGCCAAGTCAGGGACTTTTTCTCTCAGGAAGCCTGCATTATTTCCTACTTCACCTAATATGGAGAAAATGAGCAAAAATGGGTTGTGTGTGGCCAGTGGAGGGGAGACACTGGTGCAAAGGAGCAGTGGGCCTGGTCAGTCTCAAGTGGTGTAGACCCAAGACCTCTGGCAGCACTGACTGAAGAAATTGAGCAGTTTTTTTGTCCTCACTTCCCTCTGGGAATTCAACAAAGCATATATTGTTTTGTTGGCTGTGATTTTCAAGGTCCTCTGTCCTTTCTCATACTAAACATAGAGTCTGGTCCTGCTTTCTGATGTAAGTCATCAGTCACCTAGTTCTGTCCTCTGTGTCTGCTATGTGCTGCTCAGACTCATTGAGCCTTTGTGATAAATCAATGATATCATCCAAGGTTCTTTGTGATGCCTTCTCTAGTTTTCTATTTGGACCATCATTATTTCAAACATGTTTTTAATCTCTTTCAGATTTCAATCTGTCTGTTGCAGCTGAGCAGCTGCCTTGGCTGAGACAGTTTCCCACAGAGAGAGAAAGCAAGACATAACAGAAGCTTCAGCAGCGAACTACCAACTGCAAATGGGTCAAAATTGGAGGCCAGTGGAACTTCTGGATCTCCAAGTGAATAGCCAACAGACTGTAATCATGAAATAAAGATTTATGCTGGTATACCTGTGGATTTTGAAGGATTTACTCAGGGCAATGTCACAGCACAGAGATTAGGCTGCTATCTTGTTGACTGCCAAGTCGTGTCCCCTCCAGCTATCATACTCTTAACCCACCTTGCACTGCTCATGCTGCTCATGGATGCCAGTCATTTCTGTTTCTAAAATAAAATAATACAAGTGAGTTACATGACATATATTGGAAGCTTTCTTTTGCTTTTACAATCTGTTTATTAATGATGTTAGGATACTGATAGGCTGTACCTGTATTTATTGGATTTGTTCTGTTTTGACTCTACAAGAGAAAAATTAAAACTAATTGGGGTTATACGTATAAACTGTTATGTAACATGCTGGTACTTGCTCACTTTCATGTTAAGTCATCACTTTAATTAAATTTTTTCAATTCTCTTTATTTATGAAAAGGCGCTATTTCAAAAGATCATAGCCTCCTTAAAATTCAATAAATAAAAAAATAGGGCCAGATATTCAAAGTTTTCCCTTGTATTCAGTTAACACTGCCTGGCATGCAAACTTAGCCTGGAGCACAAAGCAAGCCATATTCAAAAGGAATAGCCTGGGGCAAACAGCCTCTGAATATAGCATGGGAAAGAGGCCGTGAAAACTGGGCTGGGAGTGCAGGGCAACCATAGCCCTGGAATTGGACAACACTGAATATGGCAACCAGGAAGTGCAAACCACAACAACAACACAGTGCACAGTGATGTGAGGGTAGGTAGAGAGGAACTATGTGGCCAATGTGTGTTCCGGCAAATGCGTGGACCCAGTACAACTGCAGGCAGCAGCAAACGTGAAAAAACAGTGATCAAAACTGTGTAATATTCCCCGAACTGTTAGCGCCATGCTAACATATTAGCATGGCTTTAGCACAGAGCTAAGCGGTTTATTCGGTGCAAACATGTTAGCCCCGTGCTAAACTTTGCCATATTCAAAAGTGACATGCAAATGAGCCTACTTAGATAGTCTCTGGGCAAACAGCCACATTAGCATCTCATCATGTCCTGATTTGCATGCAGTTTGCACAGCGTTACTGCAGGGTCCCACAACTCCTCCTGTAGGTCAATCTGGAGGTACAGGGACTGGCCAGGTCTGACCGCAGCTCCACCTATAGGTCAGTCAGGCAGTGCATGATGATAACTGCAGGCTTCATGTAAACAGTCCAGCATAGCATAGCATATCATACCCCAGGGGACAACACAGCATAGGCACAGGTGGTGGTGGTGCTGCATACAACCTTCACACTGTACGTCATGCTACAGTGCACAGCAGACACTACAGTAGCAAGATGGCCGGTAGTGTGAGGGACACGACACTGCCTATGGTATGTAGGGCAGTGATGACCACTGCACTGTACACAGTGACAGGCACAGCTTGCAGATAATTACTGACAGTGGACAGTACTATCACGCTGTTGTGTGATCCACAGATTCTGTTCCTGTAGCATGGGATGCACACAGTGTCATGTACATGGCCGGCAGTGTGTGCTGTGACATCTGTACAGTTGTGTGGTAGGTGGCTGGGGGGGCATGTAGGATCCGACAGGCACACAGTTGGTGGTGTAATCCCACTACTGGCCCATGTGTACTGAGCGATGTGTCCCAACCTTGTGGCCACATCTTGGCTGTGGTAAAGGTCTGGACACCCATACACTCTCCCCTCACTGGCCACCATGCCCACAGTGCTGCATGTGTGTGCTGGCATCTGTTATGCTCCACAGATGTATGGTCTGCAGGTGTGTGCTATATGGCCACACTACCATGCTGTCCCCTGTGGGTCAGATCACCCCTCACTGTCTGTGCTTGGCTTGGACTGGTGGAAGCTGCTGGCATCATGGTGGTGCCATCAGCGAGCAGCATGTGTCCTCCATGTCAGGCATTTTCTAAGTGTTGTACTTCTATGTTAGGGCCACGCAAGCCAAGCAAATCCCACGCAAGTACCGCACAATGCACCAATGATGTAAAAGGTGTTTGCCAGGGTTAAGACCAGCTTTTCCTGGGCAGTAATTAGTACTGCACTATGGGTCGTGCTATGTCATGCTAAACACCTTAGCACTAGTTGCTGAATATCTCATAATGAATTTATTCATGTTCACTATGCCCCTTGCATATCATTATGCTTTGCCCGGTGCTACTGCTGTTTGCCCGTGCTAGCTGGCCTTTTGAATTCGGCAGACCCGTGCTAATCCTGAGCTATTCCTATGCAAGCTGTTTGCAGACCACACAAAGCTTTGAATATCTGGCCCATAGACTTTTAAACCATAAACTCAAATACTTCTGGCTAGTCTTATTTATATTTAAACAACCTTATGCACAAGTCCTTTACTGCTTGTTTACTGCTTTAGTGTCATCAATTAAAATTAATATACCCTGCATATGTTTAGGTCAATCTTAGTAGGCAAGGCTTCATACTGCTCAGAGTCTCATTCCTGACTAAACCGCTTGCTCGTGGTGTTAGTGTTAGCTCATGTTTACAACGTGGTATTTTCCAATGCCTGCTCCATGGAGCTGTGTGTGCCATTCTGGCAGCAAGAGGGACTGTTTGGCAAACCCTCTTGTGCCCACAGACACCACATGCTGTTGTCATGGATGTCAACTGGCATTATCTTCTTAATGCAGTTGTTAAGCAACTGCAGCTTGTCTGCTGGCATCTTAGCTGGCAAGTCACTCTGAGGTGTACATACAGTAACACTGAGGTTTTTATGCTGCTATCTGTTGGTTATGCTATACAAAGCTTAATATAGCCTTTCTTGATAGTTTGTTAAAACAGAATGTACACTGAGAAAAGACGTGTCTTTTACCTCCGTGCATTCTATTATTTTTGATCCTTAGAACTCTAACTCTGTAGTTCCCTAGGTACCTATTTTTTACACACTCTGTCATGATCCTTTCAAGATCTGACACATTACATATTGCTTTGAGATACATTATACATTTATATGCCTGACTATTATATACAGAGGGTGAGAAGTCAAGGATTATTTGGGCAGTGCAGCAAAATAATACAGTATTATTGTTCTTTCTGTACTGTTGCAAGTCAAATGCTAATATGTCATTCTCCAATCTAAGTTAATTTGCTATTTGGCCAAAATAATTGGAGATTTAAATTTCTGAGCTTTAAATTTATAAAATGAAAGAAAAAAAATGAATGAAACTAATAGAAATATATTAGAAAAAAAGATAATTTAATAGGTCTCTAAAGCATACAAAAAACATCTGGTAATACCCTCAAAGATTAAGTGATAATAGTACTGTCAATCACTTTTAATAGTACTGTCAGTCACTTTTAATGCTATAGTTTTATGGTGATAATAGTATTGTTGCAAGCGCCCAAACAGATACCTTCCGCCCCCTCATGTTTTAAGCGTGCCTTCTCATTGGCCACTTTTCCTGTGTGGGTGGGCAGAACAGTTTAAAAAACATGGCGGCCAGTCTCTCCTTTAGAGAGAGTAGTTACCCTCGAGAAACGTTCCCTGTTTTATTTTTTTCCAAAATGGAGATATCTGGTTTATCCTGTGTTCCCTGTTCCCCAAAAACAAGAAAAGGTAGGACTGCCTGTGCTGCGAGTGAACTGAGTGAGTGAGTGATTGAGTGAGTGAGTGAGTGAGTGAGTGAGTGAGCAGCCGGGCAGTCTGGTGAAAATGAATCAGAGTGCTATACAGTGCGGTGTTCAGCCAGGACTGACATAGTCCTTAAGCGGCAAAAAAAGTAATAAAAAATTGTATCCACATATTAAAAAAAATAATGGATAAGTCACTGGGCATTACCAGTGACCTACCATCTTGAGTTTCTGGACACAAGAACCTCTTGAGCTTCGCTCTCAAGGTTCCCATGTGTCCAGAACCTCTCGATGGTATTACTCACCAGTAATGCCCAGTGACCTATCCGTTATTCTCTTTTTAGTTGTCCAGACACAGGTGATCTGTATTTAAAGACAGTCACTTGTGTCCTTTTTCCCCTCTGTGTGTTGATTTAATTCCTGTTTGGGGAAAGAAAAAAGTTACCTATTTGTTTTTACTAGAATAGGCTACCTACCATATACGGTATTAGCTGTACTCGAGTGCTGCTACCTATCCTGATTATGTAAAGAAGCCAGTATTGCAGGTGTGATTTGTGAGGTGTTATTCACACAGTAATACATCGTTTCTCGATATACTCCTAGAGAAAGGCAAACTTTGAAGTAGCAGCCAGCAAAAATGCCTGCTAAGAGACAGCCCAGTACAGGGTGGAAACGTGGCAGGGGGATGAGGGAGCTAAGAAGTCTGCTGAAAAGAGTACAACTTCAGTTCCAGTTCCCCACAGCAGTGAAAGCACATGTACAGTATGTCTGCATCAGTGTTTTCTGCTGTGGGCTCCTGTGGTGCGTCAGGTACCAGCAAAGGAGTTATTGGAAGTGCTGGCATATCTGTGTCTTACTTTTTAAGGCTCAAACTGTTGCATCCATGCTGGTGGGGGATGATGACAGTGAGAAGAAGGGAGGAACTGACACCTGCACAGGAACAGTGGTCCAGGACGAAGGTGATAAGTCTGTTGGTATGACTGTCCCTGTTCCTGCAGGAGTTGATAATAGTGTTCAACCAGAGTCTAATAATCCTGGAGATAGGGATAGTCAGCCACCTGAGATGGTTGTAGAAAAAGAAAAAGGTGCCATGCTGCAAGAAGACAGTGATAGGGAGGAGGAGGAGGAGGAGGACAAGAACAATATCGCTATTGGTGGTGATGATGATGACTGGGATGATCCCATATAAGAGCCTGAGTTAAAAAAGATCAAGGGTGATGTAGGCCATTTACATGCACACCCCATTGGTCAGTGTATCACCAAGTCTATTAGCAAATCTCCAAGCAGTCAAGTCACCACCCCCCCAAAAGTAGTCTTATGGAAGTGATGAGAGCAGCACAAAAATGTACACCTACACACCTGTTTCTGAACTATCTCAGTCCCAGAAGCATCTGAAGTTCAGAGGTCAAAAGTTCCTAGTTTGGGACTTTTATGTGCTTGATCCTGTTAATGAGACCAAAGTGATGTGCTAATTTTATCAAGCACTTGTTAGTCAGGGAGGGAGGGAGGGAGGGATGCCACATAGGCACCAGTGGCCAACACGCCCACCTAAAAAACAAGCATCTGCTGAGATGGCAGCAACACCAGAAGGATGCCAGAGCTGTTGATGGCAGTGTCAGTGGCTCAGCAGGTAGCACACTTGCCTCTGAGGCCAGGAGATCAGAAGGCTGTGGGTTCTATCCCCACACTAGGCACTTGGGTTAATATCCCAATACTGACACTGCAGTGAAGCATGAGGTGGGTGTTGCACTCCTGAGGTGCCGTCTTTCAGATGAAACGTTAAACGGAGGTCCTATCTGCCTGTTCTGGTGGTAGCTCAGGTGGATGTTAAAGATCCCATGGCACTTCTCGAAAAAAGAGTAGCGGAATTTCCCCGGTGCCCTGGCCAAATTCCCCCCATTCACTAAAAAAATACCACCAACATCTTAATCTGGTTCAAAGTCAGTTGGCATTCATATTTATCCCTCTCTACAGGGTAATGCCTGAAAATAGGCAGAATTTGTCTAGTGTACTTACCCGTTCACCAAAAACTAAATAAATAAAAAAAAAATCTCCCTCAGCAAGTTAAACGTAGTAGAACAAGAGCAGAAGGAGGGAGGGCAGAGAGGGTCGGTGGTGGAGAAGGATGGTGAGCAATCCTTTCCTTTTTTGAGTAGTGGCATAGCAGTGGATTTGCCAGTCCTGGTCTCTTGAGTCAGAAAAGTACACCACTACAACCACAAGCAACCAAACTAACTGGTTTCGTGTGGTCTACACAGCGCCGACAGTCAAGTGTTACCCCTAAAAGAACATCATAGCTGCCGCAAGTACAGCGTTCTGGTTAAACAGCCCCAAAGATGCATCCTACTCTGAAGTCCATTCTTGAGTGGCACACAAAGTACCCCTTCCCCACCAATAATGCTGCTGCACAACAGTTAATTGCTGTCACTGTTGAAATGCTGGCCATTATAAGGTTGTCATTCTCGTTCGTGAAGAATGCTGGTTCCTGCAGGTTGATGGCACATGCCTGTCCCAAATGGTAGGTTCCATCATGAACCTAGTTTACTAAGCATGCCATGCCACAGCTGAACAGAGCATTAAAGCATAGTGCATGTGCATCACAAAATATCCATATTAGCATGGATATGTGGACCAGTAGACAAACAGCAGCAAGCTCGTATTTATGCATAACAGCACTCTGGGCACAGTTGCCTGGGGTGGTACTTACTTTGGGGACTTGCAAAACCTGCATAAAGCAAAATTGTGGTTGCAGCAACACACCTGGTATTCGGCAGCATGCAAACCTGAGTATGACAAGTGTTACTGGTTCTCACATGGCTGAGAAAATGCTTAATTTTCTGCTGTTGGAGATAGATGGGTGGCTACACACACATTCACTCATAACAGGATTCATTGCAAGTGATAATGACTCCAATGTACTGAAGTGCATTAGTGATGGTGTTTTTTTCAGGGTGCCCTGCCTGGCACACTGCCTTAATCTTGTTGTTCAATAGTTTCTCAACCATGCGGACACTAAGGAAATAGTTACTGTCACCTGTTGCATCTGCGTCCACTTCACCTGTTCTGCAAAGGCCCATGACCATCCATGTGAGCTACAGCACAAATAACCATCTCCCTCAGCACCGAATGAAGCTTGATGTTGTGACCATGTGGAACTCCACACTGTACATGCTTGACTGACTGTATGAACAGTATAAGGCAATGTCAGAATACCTGCTGGTGCACACCACCCGTGACAGCACTGGAGTGTCCATCGCTGTAACAACAGAGCAGTGGTGCAAAATGGATGGGTTAATATGCATACTCCATCCATTCGAGCATGCTACACAGGCAGTGAGTGGGGACACTGCTTATATAAGTCAATCCATACCCCACATACATGTGCTGAGGCAGACACTAGTTAATGTGCAACACCAGATGGAGGCAAGTAGGGATCATGGCAGTTGTGATCTAATGGATCACATGCTCCACATGCAGGACACAAATACCCTTGTATCTGGCATTTTACAGTTGGCTGACTATGCAATCATCACCATGCTGGATCCATGCTAAAAACATGGCCTGCCTTCTATAATCGAAGGAGGTCATCAGCAAGTACGAAAGTTGACAGAGAGCTTCATTAAAATGGATTATGCTGCACACATGAAAGAGGCATGCACTGTGGTGAAAACGGGTGTTGCTAACACCACCAGTGGCTCACAAGCAACCCAATCAGAGAAAATGGGCAAGGCAGAGCAGAAAACAGCAAGCAATCCTGTTTGGGATGTTCTCTTTCAGTTGGGAGAGGAAGCTGTGGAGTAAAAGGAGGAGGAGCCAGATGAGGCATCTGGACTCAGGGCAGCAGAACGAATGGTGGAGGCCTACATGGGGACCCAAAGCACCTTGCCATTACTGATGATCCACTGCTGTACTGGAGCAGCAAAATGACTGACTGGCCAGCACTAACACCGGTTGCTGTGAAATACCTGAGCTGCCCACCATCCAGTGTCAGAGTAGAACAAGTGTTTAGTACGGCTAGGGTCATTGTGAGTGACCGTGGGACTAATTTGTCACGCAAGAATGTGTCCATACTAACATTCATCAAAATGAATGAAAGGCTCATTCCACAGAACACAGTGATGTCAGTGGTGTTACCACAGGAACTGTGTCTTGGTGATGAGGATAATGACAATCCCTTGACTAAGGCATCCACCAGCAGTGAGGTAGATGAAGCAGCAATGGAGAGAATTTCCACCTGGTGACAACTCCAGTCTTGAAGACTGTGAGAGGTGCATCTTGGATGATGTGGAAATGGAAAAAAGGCTGAGTTTACTCAAAGGCCACCCCCCCAACCACTTTCAGCTCAGTAAGTGTTATGACTTATTTTTAGCTGTGTGCCATTGTATTGGTTATGGTTAAATGCTATCTGCCGCAGTGTAAATCAGTTTCATTTGATCACCGTGTGTCGTAAATCATTGTTTGGTCCCCAGTCCCCCAGCCTATATAAAGCAGCAGCAGTCAAATTACCATAACCAGAAAGATTTTGCATGATTACAGTTATAATGTTTCGCTGCCAAAAATATCAAGATACACATTTTACTTTTCATTTCGACTATTAACCCCATCTTACAGCAAGATATGTTGTCTTGATGTCCTTAAAAGTGTCCGAGCTGGCACATGCCACACTGCCCCCACCTCCCTCCTCCTTCCCACCACCTGACATACCCATGCACTCCATGTGACCAAAACAATATGTTCTGCCACTTACTATCCTTGACATGTTGAAGAACCCTGGCTCCTAGTTCAAGTAGTGTATGAATGTAACATGCTCATTCAACAGTTAACACCACAAGCTGAACAAAAGTTAAGAAATGGCGAATGAAGGCCATCTTTTTTTAATTAATTAATTTATTTATTTTGTTTTTGTTTACCGGGTGAGTACCATAGCCAAAACATGACTATTTTCAGGCACGACCCAGGAGGTTACAATGGCACATGAAACATACAGTAGTTTCAGGGTGAGACATTGGAAACTAATTTACAGTACATGAGTGAAATTAAAACAAGACAGGACAAGAATTCAGTAATACAATGACAGTAAATCATAAAAACATAACCAGTTAGAGGAATCTAGTTAGAGGTGAGGATGCAACTAACAGTAGTGAGACATAAGTGCAAGTACAAAGAACTAAATGAAGGAATAGGTGGAGATAGAGGCAGGGAGGAAAACTGCAGAAAATCCAGGGGGGGTTGAAGCAGGAGCAGGAGGCCTGGCTAAAGAGGAAAGAGCAATATTTGTTTTTGAACTGGGCATGGCTGGATGCAAGGCGAACATCAAGAGGCAGGGAGTGCCACAGTTTGGTTGCTGAGTGAGAGGAGGCTTGGTCACCTTTGTAAGATTTGCTCCTGGGAACAAGTATCAGAGATTTATCAGTTGACCAAAGGCCATGGGACGAGTGAAGATAGCAAAGAGGCAAGCAAGACAGGGATACCTGCTCTAAGGATATTGTCAGTTAGGGAGGCTAGGGTATGGGATAATGCAAGTCATTAATTACAAAAGTAATCATGAAAAGTCTTAACTTACAACATACAATTTCCTAAAAAAGATTACTTATGCCATACTATGAGGTTAAAGTTCTTGTACAGAACCTGTGATGGTTCGGGGGGTGCTGGCAGGGGGAGGTGTTTGCTGCCCTCAGCTTGGATTCAAAGTGTTAATGATTACTGCACCTCTGCCACCTCAAATGATTAGACAAGACATTAGCACCCTCCACCTAATTATTTGCTAAACACCATCTCAACCATCCATTTCCACATATAATTCCTCCCTGGATGTGGCTGGTGTTTACTCGTTAATGGCGTGGACACCAGTGGTCAACGTCGCAGTTCAAGCAACACCCTCTGTCTTCCATGCAACACAGTTCCTGCAGGGCCTGGATGGATGTACTCATCACACAGAGATAGGATAAAACCTCAACAAAGAAAAATGACCTAAGCAAGACCAAAGATAAGAAAACATGATGAATACTCATCAATCTGCACACCTGATTTTAGCAAGCAAATTAGAATATAGAAAAAAATGCACACTTACCATACCCGTGATGTCATTAAACTGCAGAAATTGCCCCGGAAATGAATGTGCTGGGCAGGGCACATGATTCCACACCATGATGAAGCACAGTAGCAGGCATTCCCCTTCCCCTAACAGTACTGTGTACAGGGAAATAAGATAAAAAGAGGAACAAATTTTGAGGACTGTAAAAAGTTCCAGCCCCCACCCACCTCCACCAACATCCTCACACTCTCCCACCCACCACAGAAAACCATAAAAAATATAGAAAGACTTACCTCAGGGACTGTGAAACTGGAACCATTGCACAATTAAATAAATCCCCCATATCTTGCTGAGCAGCAGCGGCAGGAGCTGAAGTTAACGACACCAGAATTTCTGATGTTGACAAAAGCAAAAAAGAACACAACTGCTATTTAAACTCCGACATCCAAAAGGCAGTAACAGACATATCCCACTAGTAATGAAAAATTAAATACTTACCGTCTGCGTTTGGGAAATGTGGTGCGTTCTAACATCCCTAGATCCTAATCCCATCCTGGCATGATGATGTCACCCACAGTAAAATGAAAAATAATATAAAATTAGTACAAACATATTAGAACTCAAGATGCCACAATACCAACCCACCAATACCCTTATCTTGCACAGACAGACAGATGTTTATGTGTACAGCAGCAGCAGTATGGACTCTGTGAAGATGAGCCATCATCAACCATCCAAAACAGTACTTCTCGTGGCAACTTGGCAAGTAGTAGTCAGAGACCGCAGCAGGCAGCAAGCTACAATGCCACAAAATGTCATTCACTCCCCACAGCCAAACAAATTACAACCACAGTGTCAGTCAACAAAGCCAATCAGGACAGCGGCATGGGGAAATGATAATTCTACATTTCTCAAGCAATTGAAAAGGCAGCAGCAGGAGGAAATAATTGCAAGTAGCAGCAGCATTTTGCAGGAGGAATTCATTTTCTCAGTTTGGCACCCCTTTTAGCTATTTCTCAAAGCCCACCATAATTGTTTCTCCCTTCTCTCACAATTTTGCAATGTGTTTTTTTTGGAGTTACTGTATAATGCATGTTCTGACTTCTGCACACCACAGCAGGTAGCTGCACAGAGATTAAAGCTGAAATCCTTGGTAAACGGGGCCCTAAGCAGCACTTTAATGTCTGGGTGGTGGAGGGGGCACCACATCACATCATGACTCAGACCATATTTCTGTCTCAATTTTATGTATAATTTTTCCTGTAACATATCTATACATGTACAGCCTGTTCTGTGCTCTCAGAAACAAGATTCAGCATGAAATCACTTGTAAACAGTGGACCAAAGACCATGTTTTGGTTCGGGTGGTGGCTTGAGTGCCATATAACAATATAACAACATAACTGAGACCTGATTTCTGTCTGAATTTACTGTATCATTTTTTTAGAAACATTTCTGCCCATATTGACCCTTTACCCTGATGTCCTGATGAATTACCATCCTATCTCCAACCTGCCCTTTTTGGGCAAGGTTGTTGAGAAGTTAGTGGCACATCAGCTCGAGGATCACCTGGTGTCCTTATACATCTATGAGCCATTTCAGTCGAGCTAGACACAGCACAGAAACAGCTCTAGTGAGGGTGCATAATGATCTGCTCAGGGCTAAAGATAGAGAAGACAGGTCAGTTCTTGTTCTCCTTGATCTCTCCTCAGCATTTGACACTGTGACTACATTGTGCTTCTTTATTAGCTCTGTGAGTTTTGTGGACTCACCAATACTGTCATCAGGTGGTTTAAGTCCTATCTCTCAAACAGGGTGCAACAGGTGGTGATGGGGAATTTCTCCTCCTCCCCAATGCCCCTGTCTTCTGGAGTGCCACAGGGCTTAATCTTGTCACTAATGCTGTTTGCAGTGTACATGCTACCCATGGGTGAGATCATTTGTCAGTACAGTGTGGAGTTTCACTATTATGCAGATGATACCCAGCTGTACTTGTCTTTTGCCCCAGAACATCAGGAGTGGTTGATGTGCTTAACAACAACTGTCTGGCTAAAATCAGTGACTGAATGTCTTCCAGTTGGCTGAGACTTAACCCGGCTAAGACGGAGCTACAGGTGATCGAACCTTGTCGCGGACGTGCTGGGCTGCCACCTGGGGCTGACTCAGGGCTTTTCCTGGGTTCTGCTCCATTGGCAGCTGCCTGAGGGTGCAAAATCTGGCCGTGATCCTTAATAACAAATTAACTTTTGAAGATCAGGTGTCATCTGTTTCCAGTAGTGGTTTCTATCAACTGCGGAACACTGCCCAGATTAAGGCCGTCGTTCTGTCCAAGGGCCTGCCAACGTTAGTGCATGCTTTTGTGACCTCCAGACTTGACTACTGTAACTCTCTATACTTCAGAGTCATGGGAGGGACCCTCCACATACTTCAGCTAGTATAGAACGCGGCAGCCCGGTTGATGACAGGCCTTTCGAAGTCCAGTTATGTGACTCCGGTCCTGCGGGCTCTGCATTGGCTGCCAGTCAGGTGGAGGATCCTTTTCAAGGTGGGTCTTCTCTCCTTCAAGGCTCTATATGGACTCAGTCTGGGTTACCTGTCAGAACTCCTGACACCAGTGACCTCTGCTCGCTCCCTCCGCTCCTCTTTGAGTGGCCTCCTGGATGTTCCCAGGATTCAGCTCAGGACCTCAGGAGATTGTGCATTTAATGTCTCTGGGCTGACCCTGTGGAATTCGCTACCACCTTCTGTCCAGGAGGCTCCCCCAGTTGAGGTGTTCAAGCGGAGGCTGAAAGACCACCTCTTTGTCCTGACTTTTCCAGTTTTTGAGTACACCCTGTACTAGTCCCTCCTGTGACAGTTTGAATCCCCTTTTAATTCATTTAAAATTATAATATGTTTATTTAAGTATTGCTGCTGTGTTATTTAGCTAGGTAGTCTCTTACTATGTCTTATTTTAAATATTGTTTGGCTCCCAGAGCCTCCAGGATTGGGCACCCTATAAATAAAATTACCCTGCCATATAACAACATGGCTGAGACCTGAGTTCTGTTTAAATTTACTGTAGCATTTTTACGTAAACATTTTTGCACATGTAGGCCCTGTTTGGCATGAGTAGAACCAAGAATCAGCATGAAATCCTTGGTAAACAGTGGCAGAAGCTGCATTTTCAGGTCCTTGAGGTGATGGCACAGCATTTAATATCAGGACTGACTACAGATTTCAGTCTCAATTTGATGTAGCATTATTTTGAACCATTTGTGGACTTGTAGGCCCAGTTTTGCACCAGCAGCAATGAAATTCAGGCTGAAATCCTTGGTAGACAGGGCCCAAAACAGCAATTTAATGTCTGGGTGGTGGTGGGGGGGGGTCACCACATCACATCATGACTCAGACCATCTATCTGTTTCAGTTTTATGTACCATTTTTTCTGTAACATTTCTGGACATGTACTGCCCTGTTATGCGCTCACAGAAACAAGATATAGCATGAAATCACTTGTAAACAGTGTACCAAAGACAATGCTTTGGTTTGGGTGGTGGCTTGAGTGCCATATAACAACATAACTGAGACCTGATTTCTATCTGAATTTACTGTACCATTCTTTTGGAAACATTTCTGGACTTGTATGCACTGTTTGGCATTTGCAACTCCAAGATTCAGCATGAAATCCTTGGTAAAAAATGGCAGAAACTGCATTTTCAGATCCCTTTGGTGGTGGCACAGCATGTAACATCAGGACTGACAGCAGATTTTAGTCTCAATTTGATGTAACATTTTTTTTGGAAACATTTCTGGACTTGTAGGCCCTGTTTGGCACCAGCAGCACTGAGATACAGGTTGAAATCATTGTTAAACTGGGCCCAAAACAGCAATTTAATGTCTGGGTGCTGGGGGGGGGGGGCACCACATCACGTCATGACTAAGACCATATTTCTGTCTCAATTTTATCAAACTTTTTTCCTGTCATACTTATCATCTTAGCATGCCTGCACTGCACAGTGTGGTGGCAAGAGGCTGTTTTAAACTGTGGCCAAACTGCACATTTTGGACCGGGTCACCTGGGTGATGGTGGTGGGGCACTAAACATCATCATGAGTGGAGGGGATGGATACAAAGTTAACATTTGTGGGTGGTAAGGCCAGGGTACATGTGTTGTTAAGCACAAAAAACATTTATGTTTAACTCCGCAGTAAAAGTGCTTATGTTTCTATGATTTTTGTGTACATATTTAGACTCATGCTGCACACAGCCAAAACAACTGAAGCCCACAACATCAGCCTGAGCCACATAGCTTTGGGAAAAAAAAATGTGTTCATACGAACTCATTACAATACTTGACATTTCTGGATAGGAGGAAGAAATATAGAAGGAGTAACATAAAACAAGGTGAAGGGTACAGTGTATGGAAACAGACTAAAGGACTGACAATAAGTTAGAGTAACAGACATGACAGGGGGGACATGAAGGGTAAGCAGCTAAGCACAAAGGTAAGGTACTCAATCTAAGATAGGCAAGAGAGGGAGCATAAACATTACATAATAACATGCAAAATGCTGACATGAGAAAGAAACATGAGGATATAGAAAGAGGAAGAGGACAGAAAATAATATTTTTTCTTTTTTAATTTTTTAATTTTTTTTTGTCAGTTTCTGTTATTTTTTAAGGGGTGTGCATGAGGGAAGAGTGACAGTAACAAGGCAAGGACAGGAAAAAGAAATGAGAAGAAAATTCAGGTGATGCACTGCCTGCATCACTAGCAAATTAGCAAGCACATTTTTACAATTTCCAGACCGTAATTAAATGGTGCCGGAACGAGGCCCAGATTCTTCTGACCTGCCACCACCAATCTCCCCAATGGTAAAGCTCCACAAGGAGATGGAACACTTTATGTTGCTCCTCCATTAGTTTTCTGAGGTCCCCCCGACCTCCTGGTGGAACTCACTAAAATTACAGTGGAGCGCCGACACCTCTGCTTGTACAACTGCCAGGTCTTCATGACTAAATGAAAGAGCAGCCGGGGCTGCTGCAGGCTGTGTGGGTTCACCACCACCATGAAACCAGCACCATCAGTGGATGTGGGGGGGAAGTGGATGGAGGTGCTGCTGCCTCATGCTGCTTTCTCCTGCTGCTGTGGCACCTTTCAGTCTCCATCTGACCACTGGGCCCTTCTTTCTGCTGGCCTTATTCTTGTTGGGCCCCACTGCCTCCGGCTGCTGTCCCCTTGTTTTCCCCTTTGCATGGATCTGCCACACAGCTTACAGATGACCACCATGTTGTAGCTGGTGTTTCTCTCAAAATAACACCATACAGCAGACCCTTTATGCAGGGGAGGTGGGGGTGCATGTTCCTGCTTGGGGGGGCATTAGTATCTGGCTGCAGCTGGGGAGTGGGTACCAAATGCTCCTGCTGCTGCTGGGGGGATATGGGATTCTGAAGCTGGCTGGTGCTGGGGGCCACATCATCCTCACAGTCACGCTGCTGCAGGGGGCAGGCAATGGGCTCGTGCTGCTGGGGAGTGGGGGCCACATGCTCCTGTTGGGAGGAGCACATGTTCCTGCTGGAATACCTGCCTGTTAAGGTGAACAGTGGATGTCTTACTCCCAGTCACCTTGCCCTGCTGTTTAGCTTCCATTCTTTTTATATATGTATGTGTATATAGATCTATATATATATATATATATATAGAGAGAGAGAGAGAGAGAGAGAGAGAGAGAGAGATCCCTAACAGAAAGGGAGAGAGAGGGAGTTACACACACATACACACACACACACACACACACACACACACACACACACATATGTGCGCATATCAATTTACACTACAGACGCCAAACAGAACCTATAAACAAAGAACAGAAAAACAATCTAATATATTCTTTTTAAACAAAAAAAGTGTGTGAAAAAAACACACACAATGGAACAGTGGCACACACAGACCAATTAAAGATTTTAAAGTCTCTGTTGTTTGCTGCCTGCTTCTTCTCTCCAGGTCTCCAGCTACACAAAAAGGAAATGAATCACACTCTCTTCCCGCCTGTATATAGTCACCCCATGTGACCGGCAGAGAGTAAGTCATGTGGAAAGCCTGATTTCACCTGATTTCGCCTAATAGTAACACAAGGCAAAATTTACTGGAGAAATTTTGCCTTGTGTTCATAATTACCCGAAATTAGCGATTTCACCAGAATTTAACAGGCAAAATAAAATTTTGCTGCATCACTATTCTAGACCCAAGAGCCTTTACTAAGGTGCCAACAGAAGTGGAAGGTAAATGCCCACATAAAACTCTTGTCTCATACTCCATAATAATGTACACTGTCCTTTCTCAGAATCCAGTTGTTTAATTTGTTTTAAAAATATCTTTAGTTTTACTGATCACTATTTGTTTTTCAGTTTATTTGTTATGCCACTAAATCTCTGGGTTGGTCATCTGGTGAGGATCCACCACACCATTCTTTGGTCCCTACCTAACCTACCTGCAGCCTGCCCCCATGAAGCCTCAGTTTACCCTCCAGGTAGGGGTATGGGTGGCTAGCTTCACCTCCAATCATGCACCAGAAGTAGGCTGCTGGTTAACTAGGATCTGCAGCTTATCCATTAGGTAGGGAAATGGGCAGACTGGGTGGGCCAAGCGGTCCTTATCTGCTGTCAAATTCTATGTTTCTATGTTATCAGGCAGCTTGGACCATTCTGGATACATCGGGGTCCCTCCTGAGGCCAGCACAGTGGTGGAGCTTGTGATTCCCAGTTCCTTTAATCTTCTGACAGCATTGGCACACACACAGGGAAACCAATGTACTAGTGCATGAAGAGCAATGGTCCCCCGGCCGACATCATACCCTTCCATTATGTTGGCATTCTCTGCTGCACTGCCACCCATGGTCACCCAGGTGGTAGTATTGCAGCTGGAATGGCAGCCCTCCCTGGAGAAGAAGAGTGTTCTATGGCATGCTCGATCCTTCTTCCCCCAGATAGCTCTCTGACAGCTCAGACTCATTTCTGATAATTCCAAGGATTTAAAACAATTTGTTAAAAATAATATTTCCTTCTTGCACTGTTTAATTTTTTACTGTGCAGTTGGAATGGGTGACCTCTAGTACCAGCACAATCTTATTTGAATTCAAAATCCATCTCATTAAAAAGATATGGGTCCACAATGATATTCTACAGAAACAGTGAATCACCTGTTAGCCATCTTGCCTCAAGAGACATGAGATTACGCATACCAAATCTGCCACGATAGTTTAACTCTCTAAGCCCCTGGATATGTTTTGTCATTCTCTTTTGTACATTTTCAGTATGACTGATATAATTTTTTTTTCTGAAAGTGGACCAAAATTGAGTGCAATAATCAAAATGCAGACATACGTAAGTTCTGTATAAGGGAGACAGAACCTCAGGATCTGTGGATCTAATGTTTCTGTGTATTGTCCATGTGATTTTACTGACCTTGCTTATAACTTAATTACCTGTCGACATCTATCATTTGGCATTTAGATAAGGGGAAGAAAGGATGGTAGGGTCAAGAGGTGGGAGTTAAGAAGGTGGCCAGATGGATAATAAAAAAAGGGAGGACAATACCAGGACAACAAACGGGAAAAGGATGAAAGGGAGGGCAAAGTAGGGGGAAGGAGAAACAAAAAGATTGGACAACCATGTGTGGCCAATGCAAGGAGCCTAGGAAATAAAATTCCTGCACTTGAGACAACCATTGCAGAGGTGGACTGGGATCTAGTGGTCATAAAATCATGGTGCACCACCAACCACAGCTGGGATGTGACCATTCCAGGTTATACCATGTTTCAGAAGGACGAGACAGAGAGGAAAGGGAGTAGGTGTTTTATATATGAGGGAAGGTAAAAAGGCAACAGATATACTGGTACACCAGAGGGATAAGAAAAGACTGGAGGTTCTTTTATTACACTGTAAGCTGTCACACTGTAAATATAGTTAATGTTGCCTTGTAAATTGCTTGTTTTGGCTAATCACTAACACTGTTGCAGGAAATCATTCTATCAACATATACTATTAATACTGTAACTACAATTCAGTATTTTGTATTTTGTACATGCTTATGCAGTATCATGAAAACTCTGTATCATGCAAACCAATATTGCTGCTGCCAAACTGACATTTTGTTTGTGTCCTCCAACTTGAACCTATTCACAAGGTCATAAAAAGGGCAAACTTGTTTTTCTTTGTGGTTTAGAAATGTCAGGTATAACGTAGCCAGTAGCTATGGCTAGTTTATATCCTGCTGTATTTCTGATAAATCTTGTGATCAATGTGTGTGTGCTACACCTCAATTCTTCCCCTTTTCTAGCTCCAATAATAATATATTGTCCTAAGAGATGGAAAGCACTGACTGCAAACATTGTAAACAACCAGAGTATAAAATACAGAGGTTAGTGATCTTTTGTTAGAAAGGGACTCCTGCAAGATAGGTTCAATGGAGTGTTTTTCAGGACAAAAGAGAGACCCGTGCATCTGTTAAATATTTATTTGTAAGATTCACGACCTCCAATTTGGATTCCTGTACTTAGAGGATCTGTGTATCTGATTGCCCTGATTCTACTGCCCCATCCTTGTCCAAAGTTTTTTCTGTCTATTTTTCTGTAAATTTATTTGTGTATTTCAAATATATTTTGCTGCTGTGTTTGGTCTTGGGCTTTTTTGTATAGCACTGTCACTTTCCATGGTTTGTTTAATATATAGCACTGTCACTTCAATCATTTTGCTTTTAAAGACAATCCTTGTTTCAGACCACATCTTCTGATGTGAGCATCAGTTATTATGCTGAAATCTTAATGGACATGTGGATGCTTCTAGTGTAAGGTTCAGTGAAGTCTGTGGAATGGTAAATGCTTAGCCATAGCAGTATTGGAACCGCTCATACACTTATTTCTACTATGAATATTACTAGTTGACAAATGAACCTATGTCAATTTTTGTATGCTGCTGGATATTCAATAGAATTTGAGTTTTTATACTGTGATGATTCTGAGGGGTGCTGACCTCTTTTACGCCTGGTGGAGTGTGTTTTCGATTTTGCTACATACCCTGGTAAAATGCGCCCACTGCATTAACCATACTTGTTTTTTGGAAACATTTTGAACTGTTTGGAGAGCCACTTTCTGTTCCTGTGTTTGTGGAAGCCAAAATGGTTCTCAAAGGAGGTGACTGAGGCATTAAGAGGGAAAAAACAGCTTTTAGGAAGTAAAAGGAGACCCAGACGGGGGGGTCAGGGAGGTATATCTAGATAAACAAAGTGAAGTGGGAAAAAGGGTTAGGGCAGCTAAGGGACAAACAGAAGATCACCAAGGAGGTCAAAAAAGGGGATAGGACTTTCCTGAGGCACTCTACATGAGTGAAAAGAGGCAAGGCAAGGGAAATGTTATTTATCCAACACCAAATCCCTGAGGCTCTGGTGCCTTATATTAAAAGGTAGAATCAGTAGAAACACAACACACAATAAAAAATTTAAAACAATAAATACATAAATAAATCTCAGCATGACTAAATGACTTATAAAATTAATACAGGTCAGTCACTTTCATCGGGGAAGACAAACAGAAAAGGTGGGCCTTTAGCCTCTTTTTAAACAGCTCAACTGTTGAGGCCTCCCTGATAACAGCTGGTGAAGTGTTTCACAGGGTTGGCCTAGTGACACTAAAGGTATGGTCCCAATATGTTTTTAGCCTAACCCTGGGAACATCAAGTAGGCCCTGAGTTGTGAAGCAGAGGGAACAGACTGAGGAGGCAGAAGTTAGGATATCAGCCAGATAACCAGGACCCAGCTGATATAGGGCCTTGCAGGTGAGCAAGCCCACCTTGAAGAGGATCCTCCACCTGACAGGCAGCCAGTGCAGGGCCTGCAGGACTGGGATCACATAACTGGACCTTGCCAGGTTCGTCAGCAACCTAGCCGCTGCATTTTCATCAGCTGCAGTTGGTGGAGGGTCCCTCCAGTGACCCCAAAGTATACAGCATTGCAGTAATCCAGCCTCAAAGTCACAAAGGTGTACACCAGTGATGGCACGTCTTCAGGTGGAACTAGGGACTTAATCCTGGTGATGTTCCTCAAGTGGCATAAAACACTTTTGACCACAGATGACACCTGAGCTTCAAGTGTCAATCTGCTGTCCAGAACAATGCCAAGATCCCACACCCTAGGGGAGGCCATCAATTGTATGGATCCCAGAAACAATCCTTTGCTCACTCCAGAGGAACTCCAATCATTTCCATGACCTGGCTCAATCACCAGTATCCCTGTCTTGTCTGGTTCAGTTGCAAAAAGCAGAAGGACATCCAGTCATTGATCTTGGCTAGGCAGTTGTTAATCACTTCCATGGCATTGTGTGTTCCCAGGGCAAAAGACAAATACATCTGGGTATCATCTGCATAGCAATGAAACCCCACACTGTATTGTCTAATGAGCTCTCCCAGGGGCAGCATGTATACCATTAATAACATTGGTGACAAGATCAAACCCAGAAGTACTCCATATGACAGGTGCCTTGGGGAGGAGGAGAAATTCCCCATCACCACCCGCTGCTCCCTGCCCAAGAGATAGGACTCAAACCAGTTGATGACAGTACCGATGAGTACACAATACTCTTGAAGGTGCTCAAGAAGTATGATGTGATCCACAGTATCAAAAGCTGATGAGAGATCGAGGAGAACAAGAACTTGACCTGTCTCCTCTATCTCTAGCCAGAGGAGGTCATTATGCACCCTGACTAATGCTGTTGAAGTGCTATGCCTAGCCCTGAAACCCAACTGGAATGGCTCATAGATGTCAAAGGACACGAGGTGTTCTTTGAGCTGTTGCACCACTAATTTCTCAACTACATTGCCCAAGAATGGCAGGTTGGAGATTGGGCAGTAATTTGCCAGGATGTCTGGGAAGAGGAAAGCAAGGGGAGGGGTAGTGAGGATCAGGAGACCTGGGGGAGGGGGACGCTCGGTGGGGAGCGCTGTGTGAAAGAAGATCAACAAAAAGCTGCATTTTTAATTCATTCTTCTTGGTCTTAACAGTGGAGGACAGATGGACCAACATGTATCAGAAGGCACCAGTGGAGGGGAGTGAAGACAAGTCTATTTTTGGAGAAAGACTCTAAAGGGATGGGATACCTAGAGGAAAACAAAACAATTGGGCCAAATGGGATTCATTCAAGGTTTCTAAAATAATTGAACATGCTATTAGCAGCCCCTCTGGCAGCTCTGTTCAGCACCTCATTGGAAGGGGGTAATTCCAGAAGACTAGAGGACCGATGTGGTTGTTTTGCACAAGAGTGGTAGCAGGGAGGAGGCTAGTTATTACAGTACAGTCAATAGCACATCAGTGCTGGGGAAATTAATGGAAACTCTGCTGAAGGTGAGGCTGATGAATTGCCTGGAGGCAAATGAGATAAAAGATGACCAACAGCATGGTTTCACAGGAGGAAGCTCATATCAAACAAATCTCATTTATTTCTTTGAATGGGTGACTATGCATGTGGATCAGGGAACAGCAGTGGATGTGGTCGGTGTGGACTTCAGTAAGACCTTTGACAGAGTGCCACACAGGAGGCTAATAAAGAAATAAAGCACCCTGAGGGTTGGAGGGAAGGTGGTAAGCTGGGAAAAAACTGGCTGAAGGATAGGAAGCAGATGGTGGTGGTAAACGGCAGTCACTTTGAGGGTGGGAGAGTGCTAGTGGAGTGCCACATGATCAGTAGTGGGACATGTCATCTTTAATGTATTCATAGGTGACATCGTTGAAGAACTGGATGGGAAGTTGTGACTCTGCAAATCACACAAATATCTGCAACAGGGTAAACATCAATGAAGGGGTAGATAATGCAAAGAGACCTGGGGAAACTTCAAGAGTGGTCTAGGGTGTGGAAGCTATGTTTCAATGTCAAAAGTGGAAAGACATGAACCTGAGGCAGGGAAACCTAGGGGCTGTGTATAAGATGGGGGTACTTGCAGTCACCAAGCAAAGAGACAGTCCTTGGGGTAATCATATCTGATAATCTCAAGGTAGCAGGTAGTGCGTAAAGGTAGAAGGCAAAGCTAGCGTGATGTTGGGATGCATATGGGGGGGATTTCTAGCAGTAGAAGGGAGATAGTGTTGCCACTGTATCACTTACTAGTGAGACCTCACCTGCAGTACTGTGTCCAGTTCTGAATGCCACACCTCCACAAGGACACTGACAGGATGGAAGCAGTCCAGAGAAGAGCTATCAAAATGGTGCAGGGGTGGTATGAAAAACCATGCAAGAAGATGCTGTGGGAGCTCAACATGTACTCCTTGGAGGAGAGGAGAGTGAGAGGGGACATGACTGTAACCTAGAAGTACCTTACGGGGTGAGCAAATTATTGCAGGGGAATCTTTTTCAGAGGAGGAGGAGTACCAAACACTGTGGCATGCAATGATTCTTGAGGGGGGATGTTTAAGTTGGATGTGAGGAAAAACTTCTTCAAAGAAAGGGTGATGGGCACCTGAAACAGCCTGCCACAAGAGGTGTCAAGGGGAAGACAATGGGAAGATTCATGCATATGTAGGATAGGCATATAGGCATAATAAGTAGAGGAAAGGGAGGAAGGAGGGACACCGATGACCATGTATGGTTCAAGATGTAGTAATAGGAAGGGAAAAGTATGACCGACTAGATGGGCCTACCAGTCCTTTTCTTGCAGCAAATTCTATCTTTCTATGTATTTGCACAGTCCAACAGTGTAGGAGCTGGAGAGGTGTGTGTTGCAAACAGCCAATGCAGCTGATCCAGCAGTAGGTGTGAGTGTGTACACCTAACCCTGGCAAGACTGCTGCTGATGCTACTGAGCCAGATGATGGATGTAAACTTTTCACATTTGAAAGGATGCAGCTGCACCAGTCACAGTGCCTCAGCCAATGCAGCCACATCCTGCCTCCCATCCCACCAGACCCAGAATTTCTAATATGAACAGCGGCATCTCCTCAACTCCACCACCACTGGTATCTTCTGTCCTGCTTTCATTCATCTTTTAATGCATAACCAGCAGTGGTTGCTCATTCATCTCCTTCTCCTGTCTCTCTTCCCACCTGGTCCAATGTGTAAAGCATAACTGGTGGTGGGTACTCATTCAAACTTGCTGCCAGTATCCCCCTCCTGTCTGATCTGGTGTTTGTCACAACAGTATGACACTGGGGTGACCGCCCCCAGTGAACCAACCAACAAGTACCTGAAAAGAAGTAACCCATCACTTGTCATCTTCTGTCCCTCACCATCTTTTAATTTCTCTGTAAAATAAACATGGTTCCTCAATATTGTCTGCTTCCCCTGACCTTCTTACCCCACACTCCAACCCACCTCTTAAGCACACACCATCCCACACAGCCCCCAACACCCCTAAGATACCTATCAGGTCCACCTCTGACTGGCACAACCTGCTACTTCCAACACTGACTGGGAACTGACTAACACAAATTTGGGATTGAAATATCAACAAAGATATGAAGAAACATTAATGTTTTTTAATGTTTACTGATAACTTCCTGATTTTTGCAGATTTTGGCCCCAGGTATGCAACACAGCCCTTTTGATACCCCAGCTGATCAACATGATAGGTTTAATTTTCAAATCCCTCCAAAATATGTTTTGCACTCACTCTACAAAATCACCCTTTGGATGACATTTGAAAAAGTCCACCTTTCTTGATCATAAGGTGGGGTCATAAAAAAAAAACATGTTTATAATTTGAGGTCAAAATGTTGAAGAACAACAACATGAGTTTCTCCAACATTTACATACAGTATAACTGTATTATTTATGCACATTATGGCCCCCAAAATTTAACATATGAGTTATATCCCACCTCATGAACAGCACAGGTGTCATTTTTAAATCCCCACTGAAACTTGTTAATCACTCCACCAAATCATCTTTCGGATGGGATTTTAAAAAATTCCACCTGTCTTGATCATAACATGGTGTAATAAAAAGATTATGCTGAAAATCTGTGGTCAAAATGTGAAAAAAAATTAAGACAGAAAGAAACATTGAGTTTCTCCACGATTACTCATAACTATGTACTAAGTTTGTACAGGATGATTTTTATAATAACATTAAAGTGTTTGGCATAGAAAATGGAAGAGTAAAGGTGTATCCCAGAAATTTAACCCTATTAATGACAATGGAATAATGATACATGTCAGGCATTTTCCTGTACTTGGGTCTAATAAGATTTGAGCAAGTATTCCATGTATTTTTTTAAGTAAAAACCTCAACAAACTATATATTTTTGAATTTCTAACTTATTATTCTTTTAATTTAGCCATACGTTTATAGTATGGAAACAATGTAATTGTCACATGATCAAATCCAAGATGGCCACCATGATACCCTCTAATACTACTAGCTCACTGACCATGACTCCCAGCGAATATTCAGGTGTAACATCTAAATTTCAAAATGCAGGTTTAGTGGCAAAATATGTGTTTTATAAAAAAAAAATGCAAGTATGACAATAAATTATGCCTTTTCATGGATTGTTGCTTTTTATTCAAATATGTGTGTTGGGCCCAATTCAGTCATGTAGAGAACCGCCTATATTACTGTGTTTTGTATGTCACTAAATCCATGAAGTAATGGTAAGAAATAGACAGAAATACTTGCCAGGGCAGTCGAGGAGTAAAATAAGCCATAGAATGGTCAAATGACTTGATGCCTTGGGTCACATGACCTAAAACAAGATGGTGGCCACTTTTTAGTCACTTACAGTAACAAAGCACACCTTTTGCTTGTTTACATGCATAAATACATGTTAAATATTGAATAGGTGTGAGGTTCAGCTATTTGTTATAGATGCAGGTGCCTGGATATAATTTCTGATCTGGAATATTACACTGCACCCTATTTTATCTGAAATAGGGCACCATACCTCACTAAAAGGCTGTGACCGATTCAGGCTTGGGGTGTACCACCTATGGCACTATGTGCTATATGTCGCTAAATCAATGAACTAATGGCATTAAATAGACAGAAATACTTGTCAGGCTAGTTGAGGAGTAGAAAAAAGAAATAGAATGGGCCAATGACTTGATGCCTTGGGTCACATGACCCAAAACAAGATGGCAGCCACTTTCTTGTCATTTACAGTAACAAAACACATCATTTGCTTCTTTACAAGGATAAATACATGTGACATATTGAATAGGTGTGATGTTTTGCTATTTGTTATAGATACATTTTGGTGTAAATAATCCAAAAACAATATATCATATAAACGGACTACCACTTCACTCATCAAATTGTGAAAAAGATTTAGGGATATATGTTAATAATAAACTTACATCAAATGATCACTGTGTTAGAACTGCTTGCATGACCAACAGACTTTCGAGGCAAATAAAACACATTTTTGTTAATCGCACTGAACAATGCCTTATTCCATTGTATAGGACATACATTAGACCGTATCTAGACTATGGCTCCCCTTTCTGGAATCCAAACCAAAAAAAAGACATAGCAATTCTTGAACAGGTTCAAAGGAGAGTAACTAGAATGATTCTAAGATTAACAAACTTGGATTATCAGAACAGATTAAAAGCTACTGGTCTCTTCCCTCTTCAGACTAAAAGATTAAGAGGTGATATGCTTATGGTTTTTAATTTAATGAATTCACCAGATCTAATGGAAAAATGTGGTCTAACACTTTCCAAAAGGAGACATGTTCCGAGACTGCATAATAAACAGCTTAAAGTAAAAACTTATAAAACCAGCAAAAGGGAAACTTTTTTCCAATAAGAGCATCCATTGTATGGAACACCTTGCCACAAGAATTTGTAGATGCCACTAGTGCCACTGTCTTTAAAAACAAATGAGATGTTTGGTTGAGGGATAATAGATAAATAATGTCCCACATAGTGTGGGGAACAGTCTCGATGGGCTCTGGCCTTCTTCTGTTCTTTCATACCAAGTAATGCCAAGTAATACAGGTGCCTGGATATAATTTCAGATCTGGAATATTATACTGCATCCCCAGTTTATCACAAATAGTGAACCATACCTCACTACAAGGGCTGTGACTACTTCAGGCCAGGGGTGTACCACCTATGGCACTATGTGTTATATGTCACTAAATCAATGAAGTAATAGAAGTAAGTAGGCAGAAATACTTGTCAGGGTAGTCGAAGAGTAAAATAAGCCATAGAATGGGCAAATTACTTGATGCCTTGGGTCACATGACCCAGAAAAAGATGGTGGCCACTTTTTAGTCATTTACAGTAACAAAACACACCTTTTGCTTATTTACATGGATAAATACATGTAAAATGTTGAACAGGTGTGATGTTTCAATATTTGTTATAGATATAGGCGCCTGGATATGATTTCTGATCTGGAACATTACACTGCACCCCCAGTTTATCTCAAATAAGGGACCATACCTCACTACCAGGGCTGTGAGTAATTCAGGCCTGGGTGTACCATCTATGGTACTATGTACTATATGTCACTAAATCAATGAAGTAATGGTAGTAAATAGGCAGCAATACTTGTCAGGTTAGTCAAGGAGTAAAATAAGCCCTAGAATCTACAAATGACTTGATTCCTTGGGTCACATGACCTACAACAAGATGACGGCCACTTTATAGTCACTTACAATAACAAAACACACCTTTTGCTTATTTACATGGATAAATACATATGAAATGGTGAAAAGGTGTGAAGTGTCATTGTTTGTAATAGATATAGGTGCCTAGGTGTGATTTCTGATCTGGAACATTACACTGCACCCCCCAGTTTATGTCAAATAGGGTACCATACCTCACTACCACGGCTGTGACCAATTTAGGCCTAGGGTGTACTACCTATAGCAATATGTGCTATATCTCATTAAATTCATGAAGTAATGGCAGGAAATAGACAGAAATACTTGTCAGGGTTGTTAAAGTGTACAACAAGCCATAGAATAGGCAAATGACATGATGCTTTGCATCACATGACCTAAAACAAGATGGCGGCCACTTTCTAGTAATTTACAGTAACAAAACACGCCTGTTGTTTATTTACATCAATAAATACTTGTGAAATGTTGAATAGGTGTGATGTTTAGCTGTTTTTTGTAGATACAGATGCCAGAAAGAGCAGCATCTGGGTAAAGTGCATGTCTGGCATGACAGCAGGTAGGGTGCAACACCACATTGGTAGGTGTGGACAGAAGGTGTGGGGAACCACACATCATTGTTCTCCTGGAAACAAATTATCTGGAAGGAAAGCAGATAGAGGAGGTTCAGAATAGCTTCAGAGAAGTGTGGAAGCTATACAGAATGGAGGGAAGCACAAAATTATGCCGGTACTAAGAGTGTGTGCTTGGCTCCCTGCACCTCTGGGACATCCCACAAACCACCCCCGACCCAGCCATCTCCTCCCTCACTGCGCCTCCTGATCCTGGCCTCCCCTCATTTGCTAACCCTCCCCATTCCCACTTTCTTAAACTCCAAAGGGTCCCAAGCACGCAGATCCCACTGTCCCAAAAAGTTGACCTGGAATCCCTGACTCAGATTTCTTTTCCTCCTCCTCCTTATGTTAGGCAATATACACCCCAACCCAGGACTGCTGTCAACCTTCACACCCTCACACTCCTCTACAGATGAACTGCGTACTGCCACCCTTAATGGATGCAGTTTATTAAGAAAATGGGATCCATATCAGGGATGGGTACTACAACATCAACCTGACATCATTGCCGTGGGTAAAACCTGGCTCTCCCCTCATATCCCAGACTCATCGGTGATCCTCTCTGGATACAAGTCTTCCAGGCTGACTGACAGGGTAAGTGAGGTGGAGGCTGTGCCATTTACACCAAGGAAACGCTGCACATTCAGCTGCTCCCCCCTCCCCATCTTCTACCTGGACCCCAGACCCTCTCTCTCTCAAACTTTCCCTTGGTTGATCCCCTACCCCCTTGTTCATCACTGCTATTTACATTCCCCCCAGGGACCAAAAGGTGGCCATCGACTCTGTCATGTCCTACCTGGCCACCTTACAGTCCTATAATGAACAACTTGTTCTCAGGACTTCAACATCAACTGGCTATTTAAGTCTGCCACCCCTTTCATCGATGTAGCCACAGCCCATGACTTGACACAAATAGTCCCCTCCCCCACCTGCCTGGACCAACGCACAGGTTCCTCTTCCCTATTGGACCTAGTTTTCACAAATTGCCCCATAAAATCACTAGTGTTGCTATTCTCTCTGATGCAATTAGTAATCACTCCCCTGTCCTCTGCACCTGGTCAAGCAAGGCTCATAAGTCCTCTCCAAAAATGGTCCTTCCATCATAAACTTGGCCCTGGTAAACTCACTCTCCTAAAAACTCATCTCAGTACATTGGACTGGTCTTTCATAACATACACTCTTGACCCAGACAGAGCCCTTGAGCTCTTTATCCATTCCTTCAATGCTATCTGTGATATGTTTGCCCCTCTTACCAAAAGGATGGTCAAAGGGAATCCAGCGCCCTGGATCTCTGACCATCTACTGACCCTGATGTAGACCAGGGACTTCCTATGGCACATCTCCAATGAGACTGGTCTCACATCGGACAGGCAGAAATACAGAGAAGCCCAAAACCAAGGCACATGGTCCCTGCATAAAGCCAAGACTGAGTTCTACAAATCAGCCCTAACCTCTACCTGGGGTTCGGGGCATAAATTCTGAAGCAATATTAAAGACATCTGTGGCAAAACACCAAACCCGTCCCCCACGCAAATCATGGTCGAAGGGGGGGCTTATCTTCCGACCTTCTCGGATAGCCACTACACTTAACCAAGCCTTCACGAACCTCACCCACATCCTTCCCTCCAACTTCTTTGATCCTCCACCACTCTCCAATGCCCTCCCCCCAGCTCACCCCCCATTTCGCCTATGATGCATGTCCCCCAGGTCAGCTGAGCCTTACCTCAATAAAGCCATATGTCACTCCCAATACAGTAGTGACTCCTTAGACCTCAAACTTCTCCAGCTTACTCTTCATGAGGTGCTAACCCCCCTCACCCACATTATCAATCAGTCCTTATGTCTTGGGAAATTCCCCATGTGCTGGAAATCCACCACTATCACCCCTATAGTGAAGAGTGGGGACAGTACCTCCCCTCGCAACTGTCACCCCATCTCAATTTTCTCCCCCCTTATCCAAGGCTCTAGAACATATAGTCTCTGATCAGCTCACTGACCATCTCCTTAAATGCAATATACTTTGCAGCCAGCAACATGGATTCCACAAAGGACATAGTATGACTACTGCCCTTCTAGAGTTCACTACCCACCTCCATACAGCCCTCGACAGTGGTCATCTCACTGGTGTGGTCTTCATCGACCTCACCAAGGCGTTTGACACTATCAACCACTCCCTTCTGCTAATTACTTTATCCAAACTTGGACTCTCATAAGATGCTCTCTGCTGGTTCACAGACTACTTGACGGGTCGCTGCTAGCAGATAAAACTTGGTACCACCTTATCCAGCAGGCTACCAGTCAGCTCTGGAGTCCCACAGGGGTCCATCCTCGGACCACTATTATTCAGCCTCTACCTCAACTCCCTCCCCAGTCCTGCTCGGGCAATATTCTAGACTATGCGGACGACACTGTCCTATACTCCTCCAATCCTGACCCCACCCAGCTCCACCTCTCCCTCCAATCTGCCTTCAGTGAGGCTGAAATGTGGTTCACTGCACAACACCTTATTCTAAACTACAAGAAGTCCAAAGTTATGTACTTCTGTCACCCACGAAATTCCAGGAAGGACCACTGCCAACAAGTCCTGACCATCAGCCAGATCCCACTTGAACAAGTGGACTACTTTAAATACCTAGGCGTCACACTAGACCCAGCCCTTAACTTCCACCAACACATTCATCTACTATCTTCTGCCCTCAACACCCGACTTGGTATCCTCTACCGGTATAAACATTGTTTCACACCTGATGCCCTTCGCTTAGTGGTCTCCTCCTCGGTCCTCTTAATTCTAGATTATGGCATGCTTATCTATAGTGCTGCCAGCTCCTCGGCTTTAACTAGACTTAGGCTCTCCCTCAATAAGGCCTGCCACCTCATCCTGGGCTGCGACCGGCTTACCCATACATGCTCCCTTTATAATGCCACAAACTGGCAAAACCTGGATAACAGAATCAGGTTTCATACTTGCCTTATGGCTAAAAAGATTTCACTCGGCCTTGCCCCACCCAGTCTCTCACCTCTAATTCAACTGACCCCATTGCACCGACTCACCTGAAACTCAAGTAAGCAACACTTCATGGTTCCCTGATGCCGCACCTCCCAGTTCCAAAGGACCTTTAGCTACCGAGCCCCTTCCTGGGTCAATAACCTGCCTTACACTGTCACGAACATGAATAGACTTGGCCCCTACAAAGCCTACCTTAGGAACCATCTTCAGTCCTCTAATCCCTGTGACTGCCACTGAACCAATCACTGTCTCTCTCCCCTTGACTATGGCCTCTAGCCTGCTAACCTCCTATCTGAAACTCCCTGAACTAGTTCCCACTGGGAGCTTAAATATGTATTTGCAATTGAGACTCCTACCGTGAATCTATTATTATTCAAAATGTTATCCTGTTATTTTACCCCTTGTATCATGCCTGTCTGCTTATGTACCTTTGTATTGCTCTGTATTGTTCTCTCATGTTATGCCTGTACTGACATGGAACCTTTGAAAAAGAGTCTTTGACTCAAAGGTATTTTCCAAATACTCAATAGATAAATAAACAAAATAAATAAATAAAACAGTGGCATTCTCAGAAGTTCTGCCAGTGCCAAGGGCAAGTACGAGCAGAAAAAGCAGACTCATGGACTTCAACAAGTGGCTGAGAGAATGGTGTGAGTCCATGGGGTATGGATGAGTAGGAGAGTGGGGCAACACATGGGAGAACCCAGATATATATGCAGGGGACAGACTACAGCTAAGTAAGGAGGGCTCGGGGTGTTAAAGCATAGACTGAGGGAATTTATCTCCAAAAAGTATAATTTCAACTTGAAGAGGGGGTGCTGGGGAGGTGGAGTGAATTAGGAGAGGAGGTCCAGACGACCTCCCCCAATAGCAATGATAGGGCCTACATTGTCTAGGATGGGGGATGGGAGAGTAAGGGGGGCAGCTAGGAGAGAGTCAGAGTGGAGGGTGGTATCACTGAATGCTAGGAGCCTGGGGAATAAGATGGCAGAGCTGCAAGCACTGCTGGCAGAAGGAGAGGTGGACATATCAGCAATCACTGAGACGTGGGCAACCCAAAACCATGACTGGGACTTGGCCATCCCAGGATTTAAATTATTCAGGAGGTACAGAGAAAAAGGTAAGGGGGAAGGGGGAGTAGCCATTTACAAAAGGCAATGGATTGGATGTATCAGGGATGAGGCGGAAGAAGGTAGGTTAGAAGTCATGTGGATAGAACTGCATGCCCCAAAGGAGGCTACGGTCTGATTGGGGGTTGTTTATAGGCCCCTAACCCAGAGGTTTTCAGGATGTCCATCTTCTGTTCCAATAGGTGGGCCTTCAGGGCTTTAAGGCATCTGATGTGAGTCCTGCTGGTGAAGCCTCGGCAGGTCTTGCAGGCAGCACTGTCGTGGTCAGGCCCCAGATAAAAGATGCACTTCTGGTGGTTGTCCTTTGATGGAATTTGGCAGCCACAGGCTCACTTCATCTTCTTGGGACTGGAGGAGGAGACCGAAGACGGTGAAGACATACTCCAGAAAGGAGATCAGAAGAATGGAGAAAAGGCGTAAAACAGTTTGAAAGAGAAGAAAAAAATGGAAAAAATCCGACAAAATTTACTGGAACTGCAGTAGCATGCACTAAGGCTTTCCCAACGAGAGTGGGTCAGCGGCGGGAAAGAAGTGAGGTGGAGTCAGGTTCCGCCCCTTTTATAGCGTGACCAACATCAGAGCGGAGCCGATATCGGGGACGGTCCCCGCTGGGTACTGCTAGCTACATTTTTTCCAGTGGGTCCTAAGGCCTGAGGCATTAGTCCTAATGGTTATAGCCTGCTGCAAGAGCTCCCCCTTGAAGTAAGATCTGTAAAGTCACAGAAGTGTCAGCTAAACAAGCTAGCTCACCAAGATCACTATGGGAATCCGGTCTATTGACTCTGGCAACAATGATGTCTGTGACTGGGCAAACTGCTATGGCAGAAGGCCCTCTTCTGACCACACTAGACAGTCCAGTCTTGACCCCGGCACCAAGGATGTCTGAGATGGGGCAAACTGCTATTGCAAAGGCCCTCTTCTGACCACCCTAGATGGTCCACTCTTGACCCCGGCGCAAAAGATGTCTGTCACCCCACTCACAGGCCTGAGTAGCAGTCACCTGCCCACCCTTCCTGTATCTGGTAAAACATTCACCTGTCCCCCCCAACCCAGGTACAACCATCACCAGTCCTCTCTTCCTAGCCCGAGTAAAGCAGTCACCAGCCTTCCCCCCCGGCTCGGTTATAAACGTCACCAGCCCTTCCATTCTAGGCGCAAGTACAGCTGTTTATTATCCTTCTTCCCTCCCCGGCCTGAGTACAACAATCACCAGCAACTCACCCACAGCCCAGGTACAACAGTCACCAGCCTTTCCTCTCTGGCCTGAGTTCAGAAGTCACCTGCCTTCCATCCTCAGACCAGGTACAACAGTCAGGTAAGTCTCCTTCCATTTTAACTGGCCCTGGCCAGACTAGCACTCCCTCTCACACTTGCTGCTGCCTGTTCTGCTCCTGCTGTACTGACCAAACACTGAACAACTCTTGCCATTCAAAAAGGGTTGAGGATTCTGTCTCAGAATCTTCATGAGCCCATCCCTGCCTGCACTCCCTCACTACCGGGCCCACAAGAGCAGGTGCCCGGCATGAGGTAACTGGAGGGGGGCTGCAGGCAGGGAAAATGAGCAGGGGAAAATTCTTTATTTTTAAAATGGAGACCTGCAGGGGCTTCATGTTGTTTGGGGGGTGGGGATACCTGGCTAGGGGCCCTCCCTACACCCTGAGGCTCCTTCCTGTCACCCCAGTCCCTGAATGGCACCAGGACTCTGGGGCACTACACCGTCACTAGCTCTCCCTCCCCGGCCTGGGTACAGCACTCACCTGACTTCCCTCCCTGGCTACAGCAGTCACCTGCCCTCCACCCCAGACCAGGTTCAACAGTCACCAGCCCCCCCCCAGTCAGAGTACAACTATCATCAGCCTCCACTTCTTTGCCCAGGTACAACAGTTAACAGTACTCCCTTCCTGCTAATTTGTTGAATTTATACCTTTGCATGGGTGCCACATTTGCATAACCTGATTGGAGTGTTTATCAGTGAAGGTAACAACTGTCTTATTGGTCCTTAGGCGGTGGTCCAGTCCAGTGTAGGAAGGTGGGTAGATATTGCATCCAAGGAGGTTTTACTGCACACAATATCTGGCCCACTTATTTTCTCTGGCAGGATCCACTTCAGCATTTCTTATTTGATCTGGGCTAACCCCCTACCACAGAGAAAGAATGAAACCTACACCCTTATCCAGGTGGTCTCTGTACAGTCACCAGGTAGTGATATGAACCCAGACATGGTGACGTGGGGGTCACACAGATTTATTGGAAATGCTAAGTTGTGCTGTTTGGCAGATAGTTGGAATCTTAAAGAAAGATTTGATTATGTCAGTGTTTTCTTTCATGTTTCATTTGTATGCATAATCAAACTTAGATCACATAACTAGCTGTGCATAAAAATGCTGCACCACTCATGATTATTCACTGTTTAGGAGTTAGTTGTATATGAATCTTTTGATATTATCTGAGAACACAAAAGTATAACACTGATTTAAGAAGTTCCTAGCAGAAATTTGTCCAGCTCAGCAGTACACATGAAGAGTAACACCTTAGATCAGATGATGAGAAAGAGGTTAAAAAACATTCACACTGGAAGCTAGAAGCAAATGCCAGCTAGCCTCATATTGGATACAATATTTAGCATAACATTCTTGGCCTGGAATTTTGGAGAGCAGGGTTACCATAGCAATTAAAGAAAAGGTTACAAAACGTATGCAAAAAAATGAATACTGAGCCCTTACAGACAGTGGGCTGGATATTCAAACTGCGCCATTCAAAGGCGCAAGTCCTTGCGCTGCGCAAAATAGATGTGCAGGGGTGTGTCCCGTGCGATATTCAAAGGAGTTGCGCTATTGAGCAACTCCTTTGAATATCGCTCCCCAGCCATAGCCACTGTGCATGGCGCAGTGGAACTTGCGCAAGCGCAAGTTGACAGTGGAGCAGTCAACTTGTGATGGCGCAAGTACCAATGCGCCATCGCAAAATATCATGATATTCAAAGGTGACATGCAAATGGGGCCATAATACATGCAAGGCGCAAGGGGGGCCATTTACATGTCATTATAGCCCCATTTGCATGCCATTAGCATGTAGGTGCGCCGATCCCCGAGGACTTGCGCCTGGCGCCCTGCCATGCAGCAGCCGTCGGGGACTGACGCACCCTGCAGCCCGATCTCGGGCAGCAATGTGGCTCCCCCACCTCCTCCCGTACATCTCCCTGGTGGTCCAGTGGACCGAAATGCCCGATCGTGGGCAGAAAGTATACAGACCCCACATCCCGTGTGCCCGATCGCGGGCAGAAGTCTGAACCCCCCATCCCATGTGCCCGATTGCGGGCAGAAAGTATCTAGAACCCCCACATCCCATGTGCCCGATCGTGGGCAGTAAGTAAGTGCGCCCCAAAACATCGCCCTTGTGTCTAGTGTGGCCCCACCCACCACCCGAGCCACCACCCGCTCCTCCCGGCGGCGGCGGGCGGCAGCATCCCACCGCCTGCCGCCCGCCGCCCGCCAACTGACTGGCGGTGGGCTGCGCCCAGTGGTGCAGGCTGAGCCAATGGGCATGCAGCCCATACCCGTATGACAGTCAGATTTGTGAATGAAGTCATTACAAATCTGGACTGTCATGCGGTATGGGCTGCGCCCGTGGCTCTGGCTCTTCACCAATGAAGCCTGCGCTGCTACGGCCAGTCATCGGCGAACGGCAGGCGGCAGGCGGGTGGGATGCTACCACCGCCCCGGCTGCGGGGGCGGGGAGTGGTGGGCTTGATGAGTGGTGGGGTGGGACACTGGACACCAAAGATGTTTTGGGTGGGGGTGTCAATATACATTCTGCCCTTGATCGGGCATTACTGAGTCCATTGGACCACCAGGGGAGATATTGGGTTGGGGGTAACTTTGCCTGCCCATGATTGGGCACTGGGGGGTTCTTATTACATTCTGCCCACGATCGAGCACTGGGGGTTCTTATTACATTCTGCCGCGATTGGGCACTGGGGGTTCTTATTACATTCTGCCCGCGATCGGGCATTATGAGTCCACTGGACCACCAGGGATGTGAATGGAGGGGGGCCACATTGATGCCTGCAATCGGGCTGGTGGGGACACAGGGACTGAGTTGAGGGCCAGCCAGGTGGCAGCTTTGCTGTGTTAGCCCTGCTGCAATACAGCTCACCTGTGGTGGCCCTCAACAAGCCTTTTTTTGGCTCAAAGTTGTGCAGGCGCAGGTTGGGGTTGCGCCTGCACAGCTCTGCACAGCCCGACTGAATATCGGGCTGTGCAGTTTATGCATGGTTCCTCCCCCTCCAGTTGAGCATGCATTCATTTGCATTGCGCTGTTGCTCAGCCTGTTTTCTGTGGCGCAACTGCCTCCTCCTGAATATCGCAGAATGGAGCAAGTTTGGACTTGAGCATGTGCAACCTTGTTGCGCATGGCGCAACCCTTTTGAATATCTGGGCCAGTATGTCTAAGTTCAAGCTTCTTTGTAAAGCACAAATCTTTTTCTGGCCTGAAAAGACACACTAAGCTGAGGCTTGGTTTCCGATATTTAGTTAGTAACTAAATGTGAGTGGCCAACAGCTCTCATGAGTTGAAATGCTACTCGCACAATAAATGCTATTGCACTTGTATACCAATAATTTTTTATTGTGTGGCTGCTCCTGCTCTCTTGATGGCCCTCTTCTTGATGAGCCCTCCCCAGCTTAGTCACCTATCATCTCTGGAATTAACCTCTAGATACCACCAGGGTTGGAGGGACTAGAAAGTTTCCCAAAGCAGGATCAAGCCTGGCCTTCTTAGACGGTGGTGCCAAGCCTGTGAAAGGCCATGCATCATCCCACCTGGCAAGTTGTTTTCCTTACAGTTTTCTGTCCTGGGGCATCTGAGTAAAATGGTACATTTGCTGGTGTCACATTATTGTGTCGGTTCTCAGCTGGGAGACAGACATACTGCAAATGATCCACATAGAAACATATAATTTGTTGACAGAAAAAGAATGCTGAATCTGCCCTTATTTTCTATGCTTATTTGGTCTCCTAATTACCTACCTGGTCTCAGCCCCCCAACACACCCACTCTTTGATAGCAGTTCTCCTTTATACCTATCTCATGCATGCTTTTAGCCAACAACTATTTTTATTCCGATCACACCTGCTGGAAGATTGTTCCATACATCCACCACCCTCTCAGTGAAGAAAATGCTTCCTCATGTAACCCCTGGGGCACTATCCCAAGGGCTACTACCCCTGCCTGCTTGGCTAGTTGCAGGTTAAGAGGCCTGGGTACTGAAACGGGTGCCTCCACCTGGAGGACAGAGTTGTTAGTAGCAAGGCTAACCTGGGTACAGCCATCTGGGACACTGTAACTCCCCCTCTTTTGCCCTCTAGTGGCCAAGGCAATATGCAACAAACACATTCACAGTAGCCCCTATTCAGCAAACAAATCCCCATACTGTTTGCACTTACCACCAGGGCTGGTTCCACCAGTTCAGCCCTGGAAACCCCCTGTAAAACAAGGTTAGGCACAGCAAATAAGAACAGTGCAGTGCTTTTGGTACAAACTGGAACCACAGTTAGATTAAATGCAAAAAGAGTTAGATCTGATTTATTCAAGGGAATTGAACAATGGATGGGCATAATCAGGTGGATTGATTCTAAAACAGTCACATGCTCTGGGTACTCAGTTGGAAGTCAGGTGGGCTAGCCTGGAACGTTGCCCGGGGTAAGCTGGTGTTGCAGCTGGTCGGGGCACTTTGATGAAAAGAAAAGGCATGCACAACCACACACAATTTGTAATCCAGAGCCAGGAGGCTCAGTTCATAAAAGGGAAAAAAAAAAAAAACAGCAATGCAATCAGATAATCAGATGACAACACTTGTGATTTAGCTGATGTTGCAGGGAGCTACCCTGATTGTTATTCACACTACCCACACGAGACACAGTACAGAAGAAATGGAGACTGCAGGTTGACAACTGGTATGCCAGGAGAAGCAGGGCCCACACGATTCACCGAGGTGTTGTTCCTTTTCAAGATGTTAAGCAGGGGTCTGATCCCCGGGAGAGTCTCTCGTCAATGGTATTCTCTTCGCCCGAAGTAGCTGGCTGGGCCAGTGTGGCAAGGCCCAGGCCAGGTAGAACAGTTCAGCTATCAGTCCGAGAAGACTGGATGCAGCTTCCAGCAAGCGTGGCACAATTAAATAGTGGGGAACCAAATTGCGACCCACTAACAGCATACAGCACATTTATAGTAAAGCAATCACCATACCACAAAGTGGATAGCAGTCCGGCAGCAACATCAGTGTCTCTGAGCAAAACTGGGAGTTCTGTGGTGAATGAATGTCCTGACAGTCCGAGCGCATACAGCAAATCTTCCATCTTCCTCAGGTTCAAATCTAGTCACAATTCAGCGGCTTTGTCACACTCAGTTTCGGATATAATGTGGTTTCTTCAAATGCTCCCTCTCGAGGGACAGCAGCCAAACAGGCCAAACTCAACCTTTTCACCAATCTCCCGCGAGAACTGCACAGGAGCCCTGCTCGAATCACTCAAGCTGTTCACTCTCCAGACTGACTTCTGCTGCAGGCAGCACCGGGACTTCCTTAGAAATCCAAAAGGTTCAGTTGACTGATCATCTGTCTGTCACAGTTAGAGCTCCTCCAGGTTCATTTAGGTGACAAAGTACAAAAACTACAATTCCTACAGAAATTCACTCCCACAAGACCCCTGGTGACAGACACCATTTTAGGTCCCCAAAGGTACTGATTGGTCCCAATACGCAGTCCAGAACCAAGATGGTGGTGCAATACTGAAATGTCCAGGCTGCAAAGGAAGGCAGGATAGACAAACTACAATATTATTATTGTCAAAACAGATAAACCGTAAACAGTCACAGTTCCTACCAGGGCTCCCTCTGTGCAAATATCGATAGTCGAATGGAGAGATAACACTGCAGCCCAGGCGGGACTCAAGCCTGACACTGCTTGGCCCCTACCCAAATTAATTTTATACCACAAAATAGGCAACTCTTAAAGAGACAGGCTTGGAGGTTAACAGGGCACTCACATGCAAACACTTTTAAATCGTTAGGACACAGAACACCAGCCTGGCAGTGGGCATTTAGGCAAGCCCAAGGAAGACTTTTTGGAACCCCCATTTTTAAGGGGTGTTACACCCATATCCCTGCTAAACATTCCCCTTCAGTGTCATTACATGCCATGAAGTACCTGCACTCCTTCTTTTCTAAAAAATGCTCCCTTCATGTACCTTATACACCCCCATGAGTGTTTAAAGTTCTCTATAATAACACCCCTCCCTCCTCTCTTCCAGGGAGTATGTGCACACAATTCTTTAAAATTAGGGCCCCGGAGGCAAACTGCCAGTTTTTCCACACTGAAGATGCTCTCTCCCTGTACCTTGTTTATAACTGTTTGGTATTTGACTCTTTCAATCATATCCCCCTCTTTCCCTCCTTCCTTCTAGGAAGTACATATTTGGCTACCTGAGGCTTTCTTCATAGGGCTTCTGGTGCAGGCCCTTCACCATTTTGGTTGCCCTCCTCAGTACCATTTCCACCCTGTCAATGTCTTTTCAGAGTCGGGATCTCTTGAACTGTACACAGAACTCGAGGTGGGGTCTCATCACCAATGATCTAAATATGGATATTGTCACCTCCCTCTTTCCACTGGTATTTCCCATCCCTATGCATCCAAGCATCCCGCTAGACTTTCCCACTGCCTTGTCACACTGTTTAGCTGTCTTTAGGTCATCAGTAATGATTATCACCAGGTCATTTTCTTATTTTGTGACTGCTACTACTTTGCCTCCCTATTTGGAACGTTGCATCAGGTTTCTGAGCCCCAAGTGCATCATTTTGCACTTTATTATTTTGAAACCCAGCTGCAAAACTTGTGACCATTCTTTCAGCTTTTTCACATGATCCATCGTTCTTCACCCCCCCCATGTGTTAACCCTATTGTAGATTTTTGTGTTATCTGTGGACAAGCATTCCTTCCCTTCCAGTCCTTCTGCAATGTAGGTAATTAGAGCATTGAAGAGGACTGAGCCTAGTACTGACCCTTTGGGCACCCCACTGGTCACTTTACTTTCTCCAGAGTGGACGCCATTTACCATCACCCTCTGATTCCTATTGCCTAGCAAGATCCCCACCAATTTTATTATTTTAAGGACTACTGATAGGATTCTCAGCTTGCTCACCAGCCTTCAGTGTGGAATGGCATCGAAGGTCTTTCTGAAATCCAGGTGGGCCACATCAAGTGCTCCCCCTTATCCACTTAATTGGTTACTTAATCAAAGAATTTGGGTCATGCTTGTCTGGCAAGACCCCCCGCCCCCCAGTGAAACCACATTTCCTTGGATCATTGCCTTGGTAAGCCCCTGTGTCAGCTTTCTTGATGGGCCCATATATTGGGTTTGATGGCAACAGCACCACTCCTAGCACCTATCATGGGTAAAGGTAGCAGTATCACATCCCCCCTCAGGTGTGATAGCAGCAGCATTACCGCATCCACCCCAATGGTGTGTTAGCAGCAACACTGCAATCCATGCATATTGGGTTTGATGGCAGCAGCACCAGTCTCCCCACCTCTCAGGGGTGGAGGTAGCAGCTTCACAGCCCCCCCCATGTGTGATGGCAGCAGCACTACAGCATCTGCCCTCTGGTGTATTAACATAGAAACATAGAAACATAGAATTTGACGGCAGATAAGGACCGCTTGGCCCACCCAGTCTGCCCATTTCCCTACCTACTGGATAAGCTGCAGATCCTAGTTAACCAGCAGCCTACTTCTTCCTATCCCCACCCCCCAGAATTGCCTTATGACTATCCCATGCATGCTTGAATTCCGCCACTGATTTTGACTCCACAACCTCCTCGAAGCACGTCCATGCATCCACAACCCTCTCTGTGAAAAAATACTTCCTTAAATTACCTCTGAGCCCCCCCCCATCTTCAAATTGTGCCCTCTTGTTCTTACACACCTCTTTTTTTGAAAGATGCTACCCTCTTGGACTTTGTTGATTCCCTTGAGGTACTTGAAAGTTTCTATCATGTCCCCCCTCTCCCTCCTTTCCTCGAGGCTATACATATTAAGCTCCATAAGTCTCTCTTCATGTGTCTTCCGGTGCAGACCTTGCACCATTTTAGTTGCCCTCCTCTGGACAGCTTCCATCCTGTCTATGTCTTTGCGGAGATTGGGTCTCCAGAACTGCACACAGTACTCCAGATGGGGTCTCACCAGCTGTCTGTACAGAGGGATAATAACTTCCTGTTTTCTACTGGTGATGCCTCTCCCTATGCATCCCAGTATCCCCCCAGCCCTCCTTGCTGCCCTCTCACATTGCTTGCCCATCTTTAGGTCATCTGATATGACTACCCCCAGGTCCCTTTCCATTTTTGTCGTTGTTGGTATCTCACCTCACATTGTGTACTCTTCCCCTGGGTTTTTGTTTCCAAGGTGCATTACCTTGCACTTCTTAGCATTGAATCTAAGCTGCCATACATTTGACCATTCCTCTAACCTTGCCAAGTCCCTTCTCATCCTTTCCACCCCACCCTGTGCATCAACTCTGTTGCAGATCTTAGTGTCATCTGCAAAGAGACATACTTTTCCTTCAGTCCTTCTGCAATGTCGCTTATAAAGACATTGAGAGGACTAGTCCTATCTGAACCCTGACGTGCCCACTAGTAACCCTCCTTTCTTCTGAGTGGACTCCATTTACTATTACTCTCTGTGTCCTATTCTCCAGCCAATTCTTTACCCAGGCTGTCATCTTGGGACCCACTCCCAGGCTGGCTAACTTGTATATTAATCTTTTGTGTGGGACTGTGTCAAATGCCTTGCTAAAGTCTAGGTAGGCCATGTCCACAGCCCTCCCTGATCTACTTTTGGTCACCCAGTCAAAGAAATCTATCACATTCGTCTGGCATGACCTTCCGCTGTGAATCCATGCTGCCCTGGGTCCTGTGCCCTCTGGCCTCCTAGATACTCGACAATTCTTTCCTTTAAGTGATTTCATCATTTCCCTATCACTGAGGTTAAACTAACAGGTCTGTAGTTTCCTGCTTCTGCCTTGCTCCGCTTTTGTGAAGGGAATCACATCTGCCCTCCTCCAATCCTGGGTACCACCCTTCCTCCCATGATTAGTTAAAAGGGTAGTCAGTGGTGTCACTAGTTCTACTCTTAGTTCTTTTAGAATTCTGGGATGAATCCCATCAGGCCCCATTGCTTTGTCCACCTTCAGTTTTAAGAGTTCTTTCAGAACCCTTTCTTCTGTAAATGGGCTGGTATCAACTTCTGTATCCAGAGTGTTACTACCATTGTTTTATGTACCTCCCCTCTTCATTTGTAAATACTGAGCAAAAATATTTGTTTAGTATCTCTGCCTTTTCACAGTCTCCCTCTGCCCACCCTCCTCCCCTTTATTAAGCCTCACTATCCCTCCCTTGGTCTTCCTTTGCTCCTGATGTACCTATAAAGGTTTTATCCTCCTTCTTAACTCGTTGGCTATCTTTCCTCGGTTTGGGCCTTTGCTGTTCTGACTGCCTTCCAGCCTCCCTTTTGCTTTAACTGATACAGTTCTCTGTCCTGCTCCTTCTGCGATTCCTTGTACTTCCTGAATGCTTTCTTTTCTCTTGAACCTTCACTGCCACTTCCTTTGAGAACCATAGCGGTTTCTTACATCGTCTTGTTTTGTTTATTTGCTTCACACAAAGGCTCTACCTCTGTGATGGCAGTTTTATTATTCCCCATTGTTCTTCCACCTCCTTCCTGACCATTTGCTAGTGCATTCCTTAGGCACTCACCCATTTTGGCAAAGTCAGCCCTCCTAAAGTCCAGTACTTTTGTCTTTGTATGGCTTGACTCTATTGCTGTGTTTATTGTGAACCATACTGTTCGATGGTCGCTAGTTCCCAGATGGCTACCCACTTCTACATCTGTGATCTTCTCTCCATCTCCATTTGAGAGTATCAAGTCTAATATTGCTCCCTCTTGAGTGGGCTCCAGCACTAGTTGTCTAAAGCATGCCCCCTGTAGGGCATCTAGAATAACTGCACTCTTCGAACCATGTGTGCCACTCAGAGACCTCATGGCGCAGGTGGAGGACGCACAGACCTTGCGACCGTATTGGTCCATTTGCTTGGACTCTTTGTCTAGAGGTGAGGCATATGTTTTGGCTGAACAGACCTGTCATGGGCTCCTGTGATAACTACAGAATCGGCCTTAGGTTGCACAGTGAGGTGGTTAGCCCCTTCCATGGGATAATAGGTCCAGTCAGCCTTCTTGAAGCCCATGAGGATGGAGGATGTCAGGTCCTCATGCAGCCCCATCCAAGGAGGTAAGGGGTGCGCATTCTTCAAGTCCAGATGCTCTGCACCCCTCTCCCTTTTGGGATGCTGGATGGATCGAAGAAGCTCTGCAAACGAAGAGTCCTCTGGAGGAGATTTGGGAGATTGCTTTGGTTGAGGTTCCAAGGGAGTATGAGCTCCCGAGCTGTCAGAAGAATCAGAGTCAGCTACTGAATCTCAAGATTCCTGTCTACTACGGAGAGAGGCTTTGTTTGAAGCCTCCTCTGTGACCTTGAGTCTGGGAAGGGCCCTAGGTGGATGCCTATTAAGAGTCCCTGTCTGACGACAAGGTCGACCAGAAAGGATGTCCTAGGAACTGCCCTGAGGGTCGGGGTAGAGACCATGAACCGCTCCGGGCAACCAAGCTCCTGCAGGAGCTGTTATTTAGTGCCCTTCCACCATGCAGGAATTGCCCCTCGAGAGTCGGTCTGCGACCTGAGGCTAGAGGCTGTGGAGGAGGAGGAGACAGAGGGCTGAAGACTGGAGGTGTGGGTACCCTGAAGGAGCATATGAAGGGTAGACAGGAGCCTGGTACCAATCAGGATAAGCTTGAGAATGGTACCCTTGGTACATATGACCCAACGCGGGGAAACCCGGCGACGGATAAAAAGGAAACTGCAACAGAGGGCAGCCTGGGTTTGTACCCGAAGGGCCGGATGGTGGAGGAGCCGAAGGGCCGAAGGGAGGCGGGGCCAAGGGACCACTGAGAGCAAAAGGGTCCCCCAGCAGGCCTTAGCAGCAGCACTGTAATTCCCACATATTGTGTTTGATGGCAGCAGCACCACTCCCCCCACCTCTCAAGCTGAAGGTAGGAGAGTTAGAGTTACAGTCCCCCCCCCGGGTGTGATGGCAGCAACACTACAGCACCTTCCCCTCTGATGTATTGGCATGTGCATTGCAATCCCTAGCTCCTCTCATGGGTGAAGGTAGCATCATCACAGTTCCCCTCCCACCCCCATTGGGTGTGATGGCAGCAGTACTATAGCACCTTCCCCTCTAGTGTATTGGCAGCAGCACTACAATCCCCACATATTGGGTTTCATGGCAGTAACACCACTCCCAGCACTTAGCATGGGTGAATGTAGCAGCATCACATCCCCCTCGGGTGTGATGGCAGCACCACTACAGCACCTTACCCTCTGGTGTATTGGCAGTGGCACTTCAATCCCCATATATTGGGTTATACTGTATTTGAGCAACACCACTTCCAACACATCTCAGGGATGAACCATACCCCATGCATGCTGTCACAATACCTGACCACATACGGCACGCATGCTGTCACACCACTGAATATCATACCATCATGCACTCTGACACAGAAACTAACACCATACTCCCATGCACTCTGTCACATCACTCGACACAATATGTGCTGCCACACCACCCAACACCACATCACCATGCACTCTGGCACACAAACCAAAATCATACCCCCATGCACTATGACATTCACAGTGACACTACATAATAATGTACATTGATGCACCTAATTACCCCATACCCCATGCATGCTGGTACGCCACCCAACAACAAACTCCCATGTACTCTGACACACCTCACATTCCCACAGCCCATGCAGTGTGACCAAGCATCCAAACCTATACCACCATGCATGCTGTCTCACAAACCAACATCATACTGCCATGTAAGCTGACATACCTCTCCACCTCATTCCACTATGCACTGTGTCACAACACCTGACACCATACCCTATGACTGCTGGCACACAACCCACCACTATACCCCATTCACAGTGTCACACCAGCTGACACCATACACCCATGCACTCTGACACACAGAAAGACACCGTACTGCATGTACACTGTTGCACCAACCAACACCATAAACACACATCATCTGACGCACATCATGACCCCATAACCACATGCAATCTGACACACACCCAACACCATACAACATTAACCATGCACGCGGTCAGAGCAATGAGTATCATTCCCTCATGCATGCTGATACACTTCATGACCCCATACCCCTATGCACGCAGGCATACCAACGAACAGAATACTGCACGTGCACTATCACACCACTCAATATAATACCCCTTTGCACTCTAACAAATAATCCAACACCATACCCTTATGCACTCTGTCACACCACTCTACACCATACACACTGTCACACCACCTGACACCATACCACCATGAACACTGTAACACAAACCAACATTCTACCTCCATGCATGCTGATACACCTCACAACCCCATACCCATATTCATGCTGCCACACTACTCAGCTCCATACCCCATGCATACTGTCTCACCACCCAACACCATACCTCATGCATGCTGTCACAACATCCCACACCATACTGCCGTGCATTTTGACACTTCTCACAACCCCACACCACTATGCAATCTGACACAGCACCTGGCATCACACTCCATGCACATTGCCACACAAACAAACATAATACTAGTCAAGCATGCAGACACACCTAAAGACCCAATACCCCCATGCACTTTGTCACATCAACCGACACCATACTCATGTATTCTGACAATGCATGCTGTCACGCCACCCAGGTTCATACCATCACGCACTCTTACACACAAACCAACATAATACCTTCATGCAATGTGACATACACTGCAACACCATACCGCTATGCACACTGAGAGACAACACAAACCCACAGCCCCATGTACACTGTCACTCCATTTGACACTATGCACCACACACGCTATCACACCACATAGCACCATATCACTGTGCAGTCTGATACACTAGCCAACATCATACCCCAGTGCACTATGACATACACAGCATTACCAAACTCCCAAGCACATTGACACACCTCACAACCCCATACCCCAATGCATGCTGTCACTCCTCCCAGAACCATACTCCATGCACGCTGCCACACAGCCCTGCACTATACCTCTATGCATGCTGACACACAGTAACACTATGCCACATGCACACTGTGAAGTCAGCTGACACCATACCCACGTGCTCTCTGATAGAGATGCAGTGAAATTTTATTTCACTGGTGAAATTATGGTGAAATCGCCAATTTCACCTAGTGAAACATTTTGCGAAATGACGGCCTGTTGGCAAAATTTCGCCGCCTATTTCACCTGCACATCTGAGGCAAGATTAGGCGAAATTGGGCATTTCGCTTTCCTGGTGGTCACATGGTTGAGTCTAAAAAGGCAGTAAGTGAGTGGTTCATTTCCTGTACTATGTATCTTGAGGAAGCGGGCAGCATTTATACTCCCTGTGACTGCCGAGTGCACTTTGAGACCTAAATTGCTAATTTTGTGCTATTTTTTTTTCTAACTTGTTTTTTGTTATTGTTTGTCTTTGTCATAGTTCTTATTTTAGTACCTGGTGATTGTGTTTATGTGTGTGTGATTCTGTGTGTGTGTGATCTCCCCCCCCCCCGGATGTCTCTGTGTCTCTGTTTCTTTTTTTGTTTGTTTATTTGAATTGGTGGTGTTTGTGGATTGTGGACACAATGGAGAAGGGTGAAGACAGTGGGGCACCTGTACATGCATTTCAGCTAACCATCACAAATGAAATGCCACAGCAGGGGCTTTTTGCTCTAGCACCAGCACCCAGCAGCAAACTGTGCCCCCTCACCAGCAGCACTTGGAGACAGTGCCCCCTTCCCAGTACCAGTAGGCTACTGTTCCTTCAGCCAGGTAGGAGGAGACCGTGCCCCTTCACAAGCAGCCAGAGGAGTCAGTGCATGAGGCATTATCTGCGGCATAACCCCATGGCTCAGGTCCCTCTCACCATCCATGACTTGAGTCATGTCTCCTCCCAGGGTATACCCCTGGCCTAGATTTCTTACTCCCAGGTGCAGAACCTTGCACTTCCTGGCATTGAATTTTAGTTTCTATTTTCCCGCCCACCTTTCCAGAGCCTCCAGGTCCTCCTGAAAGGCCACTCTCCCCTCCTCCCCATCTACCACTGCACCCAGCTTTGAGTCATCTGCAAAGAGACTCTTCTCACTCCTGATCCCCCTCCTGATGTCTGAGATACAGGCGTTGAACAGAAGTGGCCCCAGCACTGACCCCTGGGGAACCCCACTAGTAACCCACCTTGGGGATGAGGCTAACCCTCCAACCACCACCTTCTGAGTATGCTCAGAGAGCCAATTTCCTATCCATCTTAACAACTGTCTTCCTACCCCCATTTCCTTCAGCTTAGCCAGCAGGCCACTGTGAGGTACCGAATCAAATGCCTTGCTAAAATCCAGAAAGAGGAGTCCTCTGATTCCCTTGTTGTCTTTTCCTTCTCGAACTGAGCCCTCCAGCTCCGGATTGCAAATAGTATGTGTTGTGCATGTTTCTTTCTTTCATCACATGGCCCCAACCAGCTGCGATGCCGGCCTACCCCAGGCAACATTCCTGGCTAGCCCACCTTACTCCCACCTGGGTACCCAGAGTGTGTGACTGTGTAGGGACTCGGAAGTGCATGCATGACTGTCTGATCAATCTAGCCCTTAAGCCAATCAACCTGATTATGCCCCTTCCTTGTTCAAGCCCCCTTAGTAAATCAGATCTAAATCTGTTTGCATTTAACCTGACTGTGGTTTCAGTTTGTACCAAAAGCACTGTACTGTTGTTGTTTGCTGTGCCTAACCTTGTTTTACAAGGGGTCTCCAGGATCAAACTGGTGGAACCAGCCCTGGTAGTAAGTGCAAACTGTGTGGGTAATTGTATGGTGAATAAGGGTCATTGCAAAACTGATTGCTGTATATTGTTCAGGCCACTAGAAGGGAAAGGGGGGGTTACAGAGTTCCAGAGGGCTGTACCCAGGTTAACTTGACCACTAACAACCCCGACCTCTGGGTGGAGGCGCCCATTTCAGTACCCAGGCCCCTTAACCTGCAACTAGCCAAGCAGGCAGGGGTAGTAGCCCTTGGGGCAGCGCCACCTAGGGGGTTGCATTTGTATGATTTTACTGTACATAGTTACGCTCCTACTGCTGTCACTTTCTTATTACTGTTTCACTCCCTGTTGTACCCCTTGAAGGCTTCAGTGGCCCCCCACACACAGATGCACCTGTAAACCAGCCTTAACTCACTGTGCCTAGCTTAGAATCATAAAAGTATAGAAGCTTGCTGGCAGAAAAGGACTCTTCCATCCCATCAAGTCTTCCCATCCCTCCCCTTTCATATACCTCCTCCCCACCTGCCCCTGCCCTCCACCACAATACTCAGCCCCACATGCCTGTCCCATGCCCTCTTAAATTCTGCCACTGTTTTAGCTCCCACCACTCCATCTGGCAGTCTGTTCCAAGGCACCACCACTCACTCTGTGAAGAAGTTCCCCTAACATTGCCTTTGAATCTATTTCCTTGCAATCTGAGGCTGTGCCCTCTAGTTATAGCTCACTCTTTCCTCATTAGCAGATCTCCTTCTCCTACTTTATTTAGCCACTTTACATATTTAAAGGAATTACTCATGTCACCCCTTTCCCTCCTTGTTTCCAGTGTGTACAGATTCAGCTGCTTATACATCTGCTTGTATGTCTTCCCCTGCATACCCTGCACAATTTTTGTTGCCCTTCTCTGAACCCTCTCCAATGTATCTATATCCTTGTGGAGATGTGGTCTCCAGAACTGAGCCCTGTACTCTAGTTGCAACCTCACCATAGCTTTGTAGAGGTGCATTATTATCTCCCTCCTTCTGCTAGTAATGTCCCTGCCTATGCATGCCAACATTCCATTGGCTAAAGCTACCAACTTTCCTAGGCCTTAAACTGGGACAGAGTTCATCCTGTCCATGCCCCCTCCGTGTCATTCCCATGGGCACCACCACAGACAACACTACACACACTAGGATATTAAAGGAACTAAGGATTGTGCAAGCAGCACAACTGGCAGACCTGTTTAATGAATCCCTCAATACAGGTGTGGTTCCAGGGGACTGGAGGAGGGATGATGTAAACAAGCTGGGGAGGTTGGGTGAGGACCAAAAGGTGGTGAATTGGATCAGTTATTGGTTGAGGGACAGAATGCAGAGGGTGGTGATAAATGGGGTCCAGTCCGAAGAACAGGGGGTGGTCGATGGGGTACCACAGGGATCAGTCCTGGGGCCAGTGCTTTGTAATGTTAGCATTAGCGACATTGCTGAAGGACTGGAAGGAAAGGTTTGCCTATTTCCAGATGACACCAAGATCTGCAATAGAGTAGACACTCCAGAAGGGTTAGAGAAAATAAGAAAGAACTTAGGGAAGCTGGAAAAATGGTTGGAGGTATGGCAACTGTGATTCAATGTGAGGAAGTGCAAAATCATGCACATGGGGCACAAAAAACCCTGAGGAGAGTTACAGGCTGGGGGGGCAGTTACTGATGGTCACAAGGGAAGAAAGGAATTTGGGAATAATAATCTCAGGTGGCCAAGCAGAGTACAAAGGCAGTGGGGAGGGCCAGTGGTATGCTAGGGTGCATAGGAAGTGGTATCACTAGCAGAACAAGGGAGATAGTGATGCCACTGTACAGAACACCAGTAAGACCTCATCTGGAATACTGTGTTCAGGTCTGGAGGCAGCATCTGTGGAAGGCGATAGACAGAGTGGAGGTGGTTCAGAGAAAGACAACAAAGATGGTGCTGGGTTTGAAACAGAAACCATATGAGGAGAGATTAAAAGACCTCAATATGTATACTCTGGAGGAGAGGCAAGAAATGGGGGATATGACTGAAATCTTCGAGTACCTTAAGGGCACCAACAAGGTGCATGTGGGAGACATTTTTTATTTAAGGAGCTGTACAGTATAAGAATAACGAGGCATGATATGAGATTGGAGAGGGACAAGATAAGGGGGAATGGAAAGAAGTTTTTCTTCACGAAATGTGTGGTGGATGCATGTAACAGCCTACCCCAGCTGGTGGTGAGAGCAAACACAGCGGGGGGATTAAAAAATGCATGGGGCAGGCACAACGGAACCCTAAAGGTGGAAAAGACAGGCCAAAGCCTATGATCAAGTAGAGTCAGCAGCCTATGATACAGGTACGGAAAACAGGCAGACTGGATGGGTCTAGTGGTCTTTATCTGCCGTCAAATTCTATTTTTCTATGTTTTTATGAATTGTTTGAGCAATGTTTCTTCAAGACAACTTTAAACACATTATAGGAATTGGTACTTTATAAAGTGGAAGATACATATTCTAAAGGGTAATGATATTGTAAAGTAATGATTTTTGTCCAAGGGAAGTTAAAAAAGGCAGATGAATGCATTGATTTTGAGAACATCTAGTAACATATGACCAAACATGCATACCCATACCTGACATTAATAAAAATAAAACAGAGCTTTTTGCAAAAACATCCAAACATATGAACATACAAAAATGCTGGCAGAAAAAGGCCTAGAGGTCTATCAAGATTGTCCAAGTAAGCAGCTTGCAGTAATCCTTTACTGCAGCTGCCCCCCCAGTTCCCCTCATCATCATTACCCATCCCTTTACCCTCCCTAGCCTCCTTTCTACACTGACCTTTCCTTTGACCCTATCCCACCCCATTTTAAAATTGCCCACAGTCTTCAAAGAGATCACTTCATCTGGTAGTTCATTCCACCCTGCAACCACCCTTTCTGTAAAGTAGTGTCTCCTCATTTCCCTCTTGAATCTTTCCCCCGACAATTTCAGACTGTGTTTTTTTGTGAACCTTCCTCCTTTTAAGCTAAAAAGCCCTCTGTACTAACCCTATTTATGCCTTTTAAGTATTTAAAGTTCTCTATCATGTCCCCCCCCCCCCGTCTGTCTTCCAGGGAATATATGTTGAGCTCCATCAATCTTTCCTCATAGGGTTTTCCTTCACTCCTAAGATCATCTTTGCTGCCATGCGCAGCATACGCTCCAGTCATCTTACATCCTTTTTAAGTAGGGGCACCAGAACTGAACATAATACTCCACATGTGGTCTCTCCAGTGATCTGTACAGTGGCAGGATGACTTCCTCCATCCTAGAGGTGATTTCTCTTGCTACACACCCAAGCATTTGGATGACTCTTGCTGCTGCCCAATAGCACTGCACTGAAAGCTTCACGTCCCCTGTGACTAGCACCCCTAGGTCCTTTTCCTTATCTGAAATAGATATCTACACTCCCCAGAGCCAGTAGCTGGTCCTGGGGTTTCTGGCTCTGAGGTGCATGACCTTGCACTTTTTAGCATTAAACCCCAATTGCCATACACCTCACCAGTGCTTGAGTTTTGCCAGGTCCACCTTAAGTTCTTGCCTCCCTTCTTCACTGTTCACTGTTAACGCAGAGCTTTGTGTCATCAGTGAACAGGCTGATCTTACTCTTAATCCCTTCTGCTATGTCCCCAAGATGTTGAATAACAAGACTGAGTGCCAAGTCCTGAGGTACCCCACTGGTCACAGGTCTTGGCTTTGAGGGCACCCCTTACAACTATCCTCTACTTTCTGTTCTGCAGCCATCTGCTGACCCACCCACTAGTTTCTCCACAGCCCCCAGGATCCAGAGTTTGCCCAGCAACCCTCCATGAGGCACCAAGTCAAAGGCTTTGCTGAAGTCCAGATACAGGGCATCCATGGCATAGCCCTATTGATTGCCCTTGTGACCCAATCAAAAAAGTCAATTAGGATGGTCTGACATGATCTCCCTGAGACAAACCCATGTTGCCTTTTGTCCTGGAGACCATTATCATCCAGAGAGGGTGCCAATCTTTCCATTAGAATGGTCTCCATTAACTTCCCCACCATGGAAGTAAGGCTGACCAGTCTATAGTTACCCTGTTCATCCGTAGGACCACTCTTGTCAAAAGGCACCACATGAACCATCCTCCAGTCTAGGGGCATGCACCCTGTCTCCAGTGAGGTGTTGAACAGGTCCACCAGAGGGCCCACCAAGACCTCTGCTAACTCTTTCAAGACTCTTGGATGCACTCCATCAGGTCTTGGGGCCCTTGTCCACCTGTAGGGCTTTAAGGCCCTTTAGAACCTTGCCCACCTGGATTACCCCATCTGTTACCATTGCTCCTCATGATCTCATCCCTCTTTTCCCTTGTGGTATCAGTCCATCCTTTTCTCTGGTGAACACCAAACAGAAGTACTCACTTAGTGCCTCTGCCTGGTCCACTGCCTTCTTTGCTCAACTCCCTTCCCTCTTGATCTGGACAATCTCATGCTTATGGATCTTATTCTATCTTGTGTATCTGCTCTGCTCACTTCTCTGGATTTCCTCGAGTACTCCCCCTTGTCCTCCTCTCATCTAGTTTTATTGTACTTGCCAAAGACCACTGTCTTGTCCCCCACTTTCTCTGCTACCTCAAGTTTTTTGGACCTGTACTTCTTACTCTGGATCTTGGCACACATGTTATTGGCTTCTGTCAGGCTCCTCTTAATAATGGACCATTTCTGATCAGCATCCATTTCTGGACAGAATGTGGCAAGATGCCTCTCTAGGATGCTGCCTATTTTGCCAAAATCCACCCTTCTGAAGTTCACCACTCTCATCCTGGTTCTGGCTGCTTCCCTGCCCAAGTTAACGAAGAAACACACTGTGCAGTGATCACTGCCCGCTAGGGGGTACTGCATGACTATATCTTGGACTTGGTCCTTGTTTAATAACAAAAGACACAGTATGGTACTCTCCCTGGTTGGGTCTGTTACCCCTTGCATGAGGTGGCTGTCCTGGAAAGCCTCCAGAAGTACCTGTTCCCTGGCATTAGAGGTAGCTGTGGAACTCCAGACAACCCAGACAGATTGAAGTCTTCCACTATGATAGTGCTACCTTTGCCACTGAGTCTTCTGATTTGTTCCCTCAGCTCCCTGTCTGTTTCCTCACTCTGTGAGAGTAATTCTATACACCTTTCGCAGTCTAACTTTTCTTCCTTTGGAGTTTTGGAGCCGTACCCATAAGGCTTAGGACTTGCCCTCCTCCTCCTCCTACCCAGTAAATAGTATCTCATTCCTTACTTAAATAGCTACCCCTCACCCTTTCCTCTTCTCTCTATCCCTGCGGTGCATCCTGTATCCAGGGATCATGAGGTCTCAGTCACGGTATTGGGTTGCCCAAGTCTTTGTGATGGCCACAATATCAACCTCTCCCTCTGTCATCATCACCTTGAACTCTACTACATTTTTCACCAAGCTCCTTTGTTCATGGATATTACTTTCCTACTTTTTTATTTTTATTTTATTTTATTGAGATATTCAGAAAGACCTTTGAGTCATACAGTCATTTAAAAAGGTTCCACGTCATACATTTAGGTACAGAGTAAAATTAGTTAAAGTTGTAGGTACAGTACAGTACATATTAGGATACATTACATTACATTAACATTACATTACAGTAAATGGCAGTCATTTGAGGCAGAGCTGGCAGAACAGTGCAGTACAGATTAGGAAATGTTTCATTACATTAGTGTATGTGGCAGTCCAAGACTGAAACAGTAGGAGACGATCAGACGGGAATAGTAAAGAAGAGTATTTTAGCACAGCCACATAGTTGCAGGAGAACTGGAACAGGTTGATAGTCATTTAGTGTTACGGGAGAGATTATCAGACTGAAAAACTGGAAATAGTTTAGGGCGGTATAGGACATGATGCTGCAGGATAGTGTCAGGGGCAATCACATATGTTTGAGTCCTGGAGAAGCTCACTTAGTCTAGATTTAAAGGGACCTAGCCTTGTTTCATTGGCTATTGGGATAGGGAGAGAGTTAGGCCAGTATGGGGCTAGGTAGCTGAAAGATCTTTGAAAGTGAGAGGTATGAGGGTGGGGTACCCATAGTAACGGCATGTCCGAGTTTCATGTGGATCTGACTGGTGTTGCTGGGTGAATTATAGTGGTGAGAGTGGGGAGGGGGCTAGACCTAAGAGTATCTTCTTTGCTATAAGGCAAGTATGATACTTGATTCTGCTATGTAGATTTAGCCAGTTTGTGGAGTTATAGAGTGAAAAGGTGTGTGTTAGACGATCACACCCAAGGATGAGGCGGGAGGCTTTGTTGAGTACAAGATGGAGACTGTTTAGCGTGGAGGTTGGGGCTGCACTGTATATGGTGATACCATAATTTAGTAGGGAGAGGACAGAGTCTGGGGCAGTTCATTCCAAAGTGTGTAGAGAAGGGATGGAATAAATCTCAGACTGTGGTTCACCTAGGTACAAACAACTATAACACAACTTAACCCCTGCCCCTCTGCTTCCCCTTCTCAATACCCTGCTTCCCCCACTTATTGCACTCCTCTCCCTTCCCTCCTGACTGCTTGGGGGGGGGGCTTCTGGTCTCCCTTGTGTGGTGACTCCAAATTTGACCCACCCAATTGCTCCCCCCTGAGTTTCAATTAATTTAGTCACTATGTATTCCTCTAACTTCTGTTTCAGGATCCCCGTGCCCTCCTTACCTAAATGTAGCCTATCCAGTGCATAAAGTTTCTTGTTCTCCCATGCCCCGATTCCCACACCATCCCATACCACATGGTCTCACACTATTCTTCCAGCCATTTATTGAATTCATTGATTATTTGTTTCTTAACAGAGCTTTCCATAAGTATCGGGAAACCATTAGAGAATGCAACTGATCTCCCTGCCTCCCTTCAGATTCTTCCAGCCTCTCTGAACCTATCCTGCACCTCCTCCATGCTACACCCTTCCAGGTTGTTTGCTCCTAGGTAAACCACAGTCTGAGGTTTATTCCATCCCTTCTCTATGCACTTTGGAATGAACTGCCCCACCCTCCCCACCATCATGCCTGGCATACACTCCACCCATGCATGGCTTCTCTTTGCTCGATCGCCTCGCCATCTCACCCCTTTCACTATCAAATCTCCCAGGATAACTACCCTCTCTCCTATCACCTGCCCTCCCCACATATTCTGCCCTCTAAAACATCTGAAACAAATAAGGAAAAAAAATACAAAAATCAATAGAAGGTCAACCAAATTTTCCATAAGTGTACAATGACTGGCATTTCTTGCATCTGAAGTAACAATTCTACATATTGTATTGTACAGGATTTTAACTCTGTGCAAAACTGACTCACTAGCTGTAGCATACATTGGCTGTCTGTAGCCCACTAATGATAAAGTGGGTTGCCCCCTTTAAAGGGTAGACCAGATTGTCCCAAGGCCTCAACAAATAAATGTGGAAAAGCTCAGGTAGGAGGGGGAAGGGGAAGGGGAAGGGATTCAGGGAGACACGGTAAGGTCAGAGATTTAATTGCAGTAAAAGAGCCAAGGATACACTAGGCAGGGTCAGCAGCCGGCATCTGGTACAATTCGGCAAGTCGATAGCAGGGATGTATGTCTGACCAGGCCGTAGGGGAGAACAGAGGCGGCCTGTAAAGAAAAGTTGCTGGACAGGCAGTGTGGCAGGTTTTTGTGATGCAAATCAGGGGGGGCACAACAGAAGGCATCGTAGAATAAAGGCCATTGGGGAAGGAGACACGCGGACGCCAGCTTTAGGTTGGGAGGATATGGCCACCTTGGTACAATACCGGAACAGTGTGAGTCAAGGAAGGCCCAGGAGAGGGCGTTTTTTGGCAGTAGAGCGGGGGGTGACGGGCGCTGAGATCCCACCCGGATGGATAAAGGGGCCACCTAGGAGCGGGGGCAGAACAGGAAAAGTGAGCTAAGAGCTCAAGGTTTGGGGAATGGAGGAATGAAAGGGCAGTATAGAAGCGGGATCTGTGGAAGGCAGAAGCATGCTCGTGGCGAGGCGAGTTGTTTTGGGAGGGCCCACAGCTTGTGGAAGAAGTGCAAAGCCAGTTGTTTGGTGGATAAATTAAAACTAAGGGACAATTCCTTACAAAACCTCTCAAATGCATCAGTAAAATGGACCATGCTAGAAAATCGGGCCTACCACATGGGATGGCATCTGACATCATCACCACACGGTACAGGGCCCAGGAGACAGGATTAGAAGAACAGGCAAAGGGAGACAAAAGTGAGAGGGGGGAAGGTTAAAGGAGCCAGAATTCTAGCGATGAAGTGAATTTGGAGGGGGCAAGTGGCGAGGTCTGGGGGAACAAGACAGAAACAGCAACTGAGGGAAACAGAGGCTGGGGTCTACCATGTGGGATGGTGTCTGACATCATCACCACGGGGTGCAGAGCCCAAGGGGGCTAGTAGGAAGACCACACTTGGGGTACAAGAGAAAAAGAGGGGGAATTATAACACAAAAAGGGAGCCTTCACACCAGGAAAGAAGGACCGGTGCAAGAAAAGGACAGCTTAAGAACAGGAGCAAGCGGCTAGACAGAGACCCTGAGAAACTGGGCCTACTGTGTGGGAGGGCATCGGACACCATCGCCATGTGGAGGTAGGCCAGAGGATCGGCACAATTAGCAGAAAAGGCCCTTTACAAACACAGACAGGGTTTTTTTTGGTTTTAGCAGCGATTGGAGGAACAGGGTTGGGGGATAGAAGGACCCCCCCTCCTGTTTTTCTGCAGCCATGAAGAGCCCGGTCCAAGCTCAGGGAGAGGGAGCCCTAACAGAAGGGCACGTGGAACAAGAGGGGCTAGGGGGGCTTACTTGGTGGAGTGATGTTGTGGGAGAAAATAAATCAAAAGGGGGGGGTTGTGATTGCCTTGTTGGGGGATCAGTTATAAGGGTTGGGTCAGCTAGCCTTACGAGGCCTAGGGCCCAAGCAAGACAAGTGAAGGCCTCTGGTCCCAAAAAAATATATATATATATATATATATATATATATATATATATATATAACATATATATACATACACACATATATATATATATATATATATATATATATATATATATATATCTATCTATCTATATATATATATATATATATATATATATATATATATATATATATAATATATACATATAACAGTTTTGTTTTTTTCGTCAGGTACCACAGAAGTGACAGGATGGTGCCAAAGAGAGTCAAGCCCAACAAGGAGGAATGCTACCATGCAGTGATGGACCTAGTAGAGAAGGCAAACTGGCTGTTGGAGGTGGCAGAGCCTGATGAGGGGGGTAGAGGCACTAAGAGGAAGGGGAGGCAAGGGAAGGAACAGGAGAGGAATAAGAGGGTGCCCAGAAGGCAGGGGGTTCTGGGACTGAGGAAAGAGACAGTGGCACTGGTCCTGTGGGGGTCAGCTCCCTGTGACCCGACTCTCAAGCCTAACCCAGAGCCAGTACCAGTGCCAGTGCTGGACCCCTCCATGCCAGTGGCACCGCTGCCCCCACCAGAGCCAGAGCAGCCGACGCAAGTGGTGACACTCACACCTGGCCCATCTGCAGTGCCCCAGCCTGGGACCGACTTGTCAGGTGCAACAGGTAAACAGGTGGTGACAATGGAAAGCAGTGTGAAAGAATATGTAAAGAAAATGCTTAAGAATATGGGGGAGAATGGGGTGAGGCAATTGGAAAAGGCTTTATGTGAGATTAAGGAGTCGGGGGCGGTAGTGGGGATGGGGACGCTGACTGCGACCCCTATGGTGGGGCGGGAGATTGGGGCTCCAGGCGTACGGCTGGTGGATCACATCCCCAGGCGGTGAAAGAAAACATTTGGAAAGGGGAGTACATGGACATATTCGCCCTGGCGAATGTTGATGCCATGGATAAGTACGAAGAAAAGGATAGCTTTGAGAAGAAAGGTATGGCAGTAGCAGTTGTTTTATTAGGAAAAGGGGAAGAGGATAAAGCAGGGAAAGGTAAAACATGGGACAACTGGTCCACGGTTTTCATGTACTTTACGGCCATAGTCATGGAAAAGCAGTCGGAATTAGCCACCCTGCTTCTCACCTATTCACTCATATTTAAAAATGCATATAAGAAGGGGGGCCACAGCTGGTTGAAGTATGATGAGAAATTTAGGAAGAGAATGGTGCATTTTGGGGATGTAAAGTGGGATGCCAGACAGATAGACCTGTGGCTGGAGATATACACTGGGCCGACAGAAAAGGAGATGGAGGGTGACTAGCGAGGAGGGGTAGGGGCAAAGGTGTGCTGGGGATACAACAGAGCATTTTGCTCTTGACCCAACTACCAATTCCAGGACATCTGCTTGAAGTGCAGTGGACATCACCCAGCGTCCAAGTGCAGGTAAAATTGGGAAAAGGGGACCAGTAATCAGGAGAGTGCTTACCAGCAGCCCTTTTAGGCCAGTTCGGGTTCCTTTAGGGGTCAGCAATGGGGAGGGCAGCGGAAGGGGGGTCACAACTATCAAACCTGAGACCAGGACAATTGAGGACCCAGAGAGTGGGGTATTCCAGCTAGCACGGACACCCATAAGATTGGAGGCAATGGAGAGATGGCTGAGGGCTTACCTTGATAGGGAAGCAGCTAGGAAATTATCAGCAGGTTTCAGATAAGGTTTTAGTTTACAGATTCAGGGACAATGGGAGGCAATGGTGGCAAGGAACCTCAAATCCACCGGGGGGAAAGAGGCCACATTGTCACAGAAAATCCAAAAAGAGGTGGCAGTGGGGAGACTGGAGGGACCATTTGCCTCCCCTCCTTTTCCAAACCTAAGGATTTCCCCCCTGGGCCTAGTGCCCAAGAAGCAGGCCAGGGAGTACCAGGTAATACATCTCCTATCATACCCCAAAGGGATATCAGTCAATGATGCAACAGGTGAAGAGGACAGTAAGGTCACATACACCACATTGGAAGATGCAGTGCGACTTATCAGGACCAAGGACAATGCCTGGCTGGCAAAAACAGAAATAGAGTCCGCTTTCTGTTTACTGCCTGTAAAGCCAGAAGACTGGGATCTGCTGAGTTTTCAGGTAGAGGGGCAGTATTATTTTGACAAGGCCATGCCGATGGGATGTTCCATAGCATGCACCACATTTGAAATGTTCAGTACATGGGTGCAGTAGGCATTCCAGACACAGTATGGGTACCAGACAGTGCTGCACTACCTGGAAGATTTTCTGCTTATAGGGGAAGGGGAAGAAGAGACCGAGGCCATGCTGCATGATGTCAAAGCACTGTGCCAAGAAATAGGGGTCCCCCTAGCAGAGGACAAAACGGAAGGTCCTAGTTGAATGATAGAGTTCCAAACGCTGGAGTTGGACACAGCAAAGGAACTGTACCGGTTACCAAGGAAGAAGGTGGAGAAATTAAGGGACTTGTTGGGGAAGATGGGGGCGCAGGAGGGTTCAGCTACAGCAGGCGCAACCACTTTTAGAACACCTGAATTTTGCATGAAGGGCTATTGCTCTAGGATGCACATTTACATGGCAACTGGCGTGGGCAACGAGGGGTGCGTCACAGCCCCACCATTGAGCAGATTTTCACAAGGGGACCAGGGACAATGTAGTGATATGGGAGCATTTCCTGCAGTTGGCAGGATGAATGATTATTCAATACCAATTTCCAGCTGTACACAGGTGCAGTGGGCGGTTTAGGCATGGGGGGCTATTTTCAGGGGAGATGGTTTGTGGCAGCGTGGCCGAAGGAGTGGGAAAGGGAAGGTGTGATGAAAGACATCACTTTCCTGGAACTCTTCCCTATATGGGTAGCGATGCTGGTGTGGGGAAGGCAATTGAGGAACAAGAAGGTAACTTCTTGAGAGATAACAAAGCAGTGGTGGAGGTGCTGCATAAAAAGAAGATGAAGACAGATAGGGTCATGAGGGTCTTAAGTAGGATGGTATGTTTGGGCCTGACCCTGAATATGTCATTCTGGGCCAAGCATATTGATTGTGTGGACAACGTGATTGCTGATTGCCTCTGCCGATTGCAGATGGACAAATTCCGGAACATTGCACCTAGAGCGGATATCAGGGGGACCACCATACTGACATACATATGGACGATTGGATTGGGGGAGCCGCATCACTTTTCCGCAACTCCTGGGCCCCCATGACCCATAGAGCTTATGAAACCTCTTGGAGGGCATTTCAAAAATTCTGGGAACAATATGGCAGGCAAGTGGGGCAGTGATGAGGGATCAGGTAGCCTGATTCATATTGGCCAGATGGCAGCGGGACATGGCGCATGTGACCATGGGGGTGCATCTGACGGCAATAGATCACAGCAACTGATTATTTTTGTTCTCTGTGATTTGGACATTTGTCTGCTGGGATTGGGGTATTTACTTTGTTACCTTAAGGGGTGTCAAGTACAGCATTTACCTGTTAGTGACTACTGTTTTAATGCCTGCAAGTATTGTTTAACTGTGCTAGTAAGCCTTTATTCTGAAATAGTCCTCTTACCTGTTTAGAGCTGTTTTAAGATTCTGGCATTCTCTTTGCCATTACAGGTGAATTTTTGCACATGCACAGTAGCCATCTGTATCCCAACTCTGTCCCAAGAGTTGGTGCATGCTCAGTAGCACCCTTTTCTGTCCTGCCGCATACTAATGTAATTCCTTTGTTCCCTTCTCCTTATAGGCCTCATAAAGCCCTCCCCACACTGCCCAGCTGAGGAGCCTGCTACACGGGACTGCAGAGAACCTTAAGATGTAAAGCCTCCTTCCATCCAGCATGTGGAGAGGTGTTACCCCGTCCCTGTGCTGTCCCCTCAACCCCACCTCTGACCTTGACTCCTGGCTCCACCACTTCTGCATCTTCCAGACTCTCCAAACCCTGCCCATTCCCTGTTCAGCCACTGCCTGCCCAGCCCCTCAACGTACCCACAATAAACTAACAAACTGCCACCCTAGGACTAGAGCCTTAGTCATACTACTACTCCTCTCTGGTAATATCCACCCAAACCCAGGCCCTGCCCCTGCCAATCCACCAACTAAGTCCAACGGACTCCAGATTGCCTCCATGAACGTATGCAGCCTGCTTAAAAAATTTGCTGCCATTCAGCGCTGGGTTATATGTATCACACCAACCAGACATCTTAGCCCTAGTAGAAACCTGGCTAACGAAGTCCACCCTGGACTCCTTTGTCTCCCTCCCAGGTTACACCCTATTTCGCGAGGATAGAGTAGGTAAACGTGGAGGCGGTTGTGCGTTCTATACTCGTGACACCATCGTAGGCCACACCATCCCAGACCCCAAGCTTGTAGATGGTGCCCAGGCCCTCACCCTCAAACTCACCCCAGACACATCCAAGAGCCCCCTCTATCTCACAGCCTCCTATATCCCCTCAAGGAACCAGACCCCGGCAATATCATCTCTCACTGAATATCTCTCCTCCCTCACCCATAAGGCTCAGCAAGTCCTAGTAGGAGACCTCAATGTAAACTGGCTCAGTTCCACTGCCTCACCGATAAGAGACACTTTCTCTGCATTGGACCCGACCCAACTTGTCACACAACCCTCAAGATGTAACCAAATGGCAGGGACAAGCACCCTCCTAGACGTCATTGTCTCAAACCGACCCCAAAAGATTCAAGATATTCAAGTCCTCCCAGATTCCTTAAGCGACCACTCCCCTCTCCTATTCCTCTGGTCTACCCCCACCCCCAAACCCATAGCCCAAACCACTCACCGCAGATGCCTTCACCCAGGAGGACTGCTAAAACTCAGGCAGTTCCTCACTCACATTGACTGGTCTCCCATCCGCCGGGCAATGAGCGTTGACACTGCCCTCGACCTATTCTCATAGGCTTTTACCAAGGCCTGTGATCTTTTTAAACCCTTCACCATGATCCGCTCCAAAAAAACAAAATGCACCCTGGATCACCCCTGCCCTACTCCAACTACTCAAGGACAGGGATAACCTTTGGCATATTGCCACCAAGACTGGTCAGGCTGCTGACAGACAGGCATATAATGCTGCCTGGAACAGGTGCACATGGGCCATCCGCAAAGCCAAGGCAAACCACTTCCAGGCCCCCCCTCTCCTCCTCATGGATCTGTGCCAGGAAAGTCTGGGACAATATAAAAGAAATAACTGTGAAATCATGCTCCCCCCAGCACACCTTACAGTCAACGGCACCACCATCACTGACCCCACCGACATTGCCAACTGCCTTAACTCCTCCTTTACTGATCTTAGCCCTGTCCTCCCGAGTAACTTTCTCGACCCTACTCACAACCCACCACCTTCAGATCCACAGCGCCCCTGGTTCTACCTATGCAAGGGATCCATTCGGGAAGCCAAATCACTCCTGCTTAAAGCACTAAAAGGCACCAGCCCTAACAACGACTCCCTGGACCTAAAAATACTCTGGCTGGTCCTGGATGAGGTCCTGTTCCCTATTACAGAACTACTGAACCTCTGTCTGGGGCAATTCCCCACAGCATGGAAAACTGCGACAGTCACACCTATCCAAAGGTGGTGACCGGTCTGCCCCCAGCAACTATTGGCCAATTTCCATTCCCCCCCCTCCCAAAGCCTTAGAAAAAGTGGTGGTCACCCAACTCACAGAATACCTAGCAAAATATAACATCCTGTGTCCAGAACAGCATGGCTTCCGTGCTGGTCACAGTACAGGCACATCTTTAATGGAGTTCTCCAACTTCCTACATGACTCCCTGGACCACGGCTCACTAGTTGGGGTAGTGTACATTGATCTGTCTAAGGCCATTGACACTGTCTCCCACCCACTCCTACTAAATGCCCTCAACCATACAGGTTTCTCTGCTGGCTCCCTCTCCTGGTGTGCGGGCTACCTATCAGCCCGCTCCCAGCATGTCAAAATCAATGGGGTGCTCTCAGATGCCTGTCGTATCCACTCAATGGTTCCCCAGGGCTCTATCCTGGGCCCACTACTCTTTAGCCAGTACCTAAATGCCCTGCCTAGCACCTGTTCTGGCAATAATTTGCTATATGCTGATGATGCCATGATTTATGCAGCTCACAAAAATCTCACCTCCCTTCCAAGACTCCCTCCAGCACTCTTTCAATGATGCTGAGAATTGGTTTAAGAAGAGCAGACTAGTAATTAACCTCAAAAAAACTAAGGCAATGCTCTTTGCCCACACCCAGAACAAAGCCAGCAAAAGTCCCTTCCAAATCTTCCCAAGCATTAGTCAACCACTCGAACAAGTTTGCTTGTAGAAATACCTTGGAATCACATTTGACTCGGCTCTCACCTTTCATGCTCACAATACTGCCCTTGCTTCTGCCACAAACTCATACCTTGGCATCCTCTATCGGCACAAGGACTGCCACCCACCTGATGCCCTCAGGCTTGCCATCACGTCCACAGTAATATCCCTTATTGATTACGGCCTCCCAGTATATGGTTCTGCTGACTCCACTGCCATCAGCAAGATTAGACTCACGCTAAATAAGGCTTGCAGGCTACTGACCAGTGCCCCCAGACTCGCCCACATCTGTCAACTCTATGACATGGCCAAACTCCTAAACCTCAATGAACTCATCCGCTACCAAACTGGCCTGATAACCAAGAAGATCCTTCTTGGGCTCTCCCCCCACTGGGTGTCTGCATCCAATTTACACACACCAGAGCCACCACCCGAACTTCGGACAAGGTCACCCTACTAGTGCCTAGAACTAGGACCTCCCAGGCTCAGAGGTCTTTCAGCTACAGAGTCCCTACCTGGTTCAACTCACTCCCCACAGCCATTTCCAACACTGTCAAAATTGCCCCCTTCAAAGCTGCCTTACTGAGACCTGCTGTTCAACACCCGATGCTGCACCTGTCACTAAAAGATACTCTGCTGTTTCTTCTGGCACTATTGACATGGCCCACTGGGCTGAACAGCCACCCACCCCACCCCCCAAAGCCCCAGGGCCCTCTCTCCTCTGCTAGTACCTGCTGGTACTAATTGAAATGTTTATTTATCTACACATGTGTTCAAGCAACTGTATGTAATACTATGTATCTCTGTTCATGCAACCTATGTAATATTATGTTGACTCTGTATGTCTGTATTCTGCAAACATGTAAAAAATCTGTTACTCTGTCTTGACTGTACTCTGTAAACTATGTTAACCATGTATGTCCTCTCTGTGATGAGGTACCTTTGTAAACGAGCCGCTGGCTCAAAGGTTGTAAATCTGATTACACAATAAATAAAATAAAAATAGGACAGATTTGTACCTTGAGGGGCTGGGAGGACCCAACAAAAAGCATCCTGATATGCAGAATGATGCAGGGATGGATGCGAGGGCAGGAGAGGAGGCAGGATAGCAGAAAGCTGATATCAGAGACTTTGATGGGACGCTTGTAGGGAATATTACCCCAAGTCTGCAGCTCGGGGGTGGGGGAGTGGTGCTGTTCAAAGCCCTGTACACCACTGTGTATGGTGGGGCGTTCAGGGTGACTGAAGTGGTAGGGCATGGCAAGAAGAGAGAGGGATGGGGGCTACAATGGGGAGGATTTGGAGTGGACCAGGGAAGCAATTGCCATTTTATTGAGGAGATCAAAGACAGATCAACAAGGACAAGGCAGTAGGGTGTGGTTAAGGAAGCATCTCCACACAAGCATTTGCCCAGTAGAGCTCTGTCACGCATAGCTGACAGAGTGCCCGAGGGCTGGCAGCTATTCATATGTGGGATGGTAGCCTGTGTCAGGATATCAGGTGACAATGGTGTTGCACAAAGGCCTCAGGTGCCTTGAGAATCAGGGGAAGGATACTCCTCCCACTCCTTTAGAACTGGAGCAGCCTCTACCATGGCAGCACAGGGCAGCAGGCCTGAAGAGATCACGGACAAGGGTAGGTGGAGGTCAATGTTATAAAGTACATACAGAAATTACCACACTAACAATGTTGTCTTCTTTCCCATAGCAGGTACAAGGGTATGAGGGGAAGGGGGGGGGGAATGGGCATTGAAAGACATAAGAGACTAATCAGTTTATATTTTGGATTATACAGGTCCCAGAGGCTTGAGGCATGGATTTGCGAGCATTCTTTTATACACTGGGTGGAGAAATGGGCGGCCAGGAGACAAGGGGGAAAGCAGTTGTGTGTGGACAGTGACATCATCCGGCTGGTTTGGAGAGGTTGGAGAGGAATGAAGTGGGCGCAACTGTTACCAGAACTCAGTGGGCTCAAGATGGTGCATAAGTGGCCAGATGTACTGGTGATACACCTGGGAGGCAACAACCTGGGTACAAGGCCTTGGCCGGACATATTCTACCAAATAAAACAGGATACTGAAAAAATAAAGGAGTGGTGGCCTGAGGTCACGATTGCCTGGTCAGAGAACGTGCCCCAAAAGGTCTGGCAGCAGGCCGAGAGCCACAAGGGAGTAGACAGGGCCAGGAAGCGAATGAATGCCCGGGTCAGCAGACTATTTGAGACCATGAGGGAAGTAGTCATCCAGCATGGCATTTTGGAATGGGTGGATGAATTTTATAGGGGAAATGGGGTACACCTATCAGGTTTAGGTTTGGTATTATTTAATGCAGAGATAGGGAACGCTGTGGAGGTTTGGATACGACAGAGAAGGGAAGAGAGCTAGGGAAAAGGGAGAGGGTTGGGAGGATGAGTGGGGGGAAGACAGTTGATGAGGAGAAGTCCACTGTCCATTGCAAGCTGGAGGTGGACTTGAGGAAAAAGCTGGAGGAGGACAGGAAAGAAAGGAAAGAAAAAAGGGGAAACAATCAAAGGACAAAGCATTGAGAACCAAGGGCAGAGAATTACTGATTGTATGCATTTCGTGCCTTGACAACATAAAAGGAAGAGCAGAGCCCCCAGGATGTATGTCTGGGGGGCAGAAGATAAAAAGTAGAGATGATAGACTGTAGCATTTGTAAAGAAATATAAATGTATATACGGTATATAAATATAGTGTGAAGAGATGAAAACTGAAAATGCAGAAAACGTTATCATTGGATGACAATGTATTATGAATTATGATTTGACAAATGAGTAAAATTATTGCCAAACTGAGCAACCACACTTAAATTGTTTGTGTCTTTATTTGGTGTGGTTCTGGCAACAATGAAAAAGACTGACAATATTCTTCTAGATTGTAAGCATAAACAAGTATTTGTTTAATTCATAATGTTGATGCAAAGGGATGTGGACTGATTTAAACAGATCTGAAACATGTTTGAAATATGTTCTTGTGATTTTACTTGGTGGGGTTCTGGGGACAAAGTGGGTTGCCCCCATTAAAGGGTAGACCCCATTGTCCCAAGGCCTCAACAAATAAGTGTGGAAAAGCTCAGGTAGGAGGGAAGGGGAAGGGGAGGGAGATCTAGGAAGACATCAGGCCTCAGAGGGGGAGGACACCAGATGAGGTCACGAAGTGGGTGGAGAAAGGGGAGGGGTGGGAGCATTGAGGTGGCAGCAAGAGACTGGGCCTGGGAGTTGGGGGGAGGCATGAAGGGGGGCCTCTCATAAAGGGCTGCACAGCAGATAGGAGCTCACAAGCCTTACTCCAAGAATTTTCCATTCCACCCACCCTGAAGTAAGGAGCAGAGGGTCCTGTGGGAGGTGGAGCACAGGGTGCCACTGTGGGGCACAGTTGCAGGCTGCTAATACGGACTGCTGAAGGTGGATGGCAGAAAAAGGGGGAGGAGGACAGGAAAGAAAGGAAAGAAAAAAGGGGAAACAATCAAAGGACAAAGCATTGAGAACCAAGAGGCGGTACAGTGTGTAGGCTCATTGCCCTGACAGCATAAAGGAAGAGCAGAGCCCCCAGGATGTACATCTGGGGGCAGAAGACAAAGAAGAGATGATAAAATGTAGCATTCGAAAAGAAATATAAATGTTTATACTATATATAAATATAGTGTGAAGAGATGAAAAATGAAAATGTGGAAAACGTTATCAATTAATGACAATGTATTATGAACTTTGATTTGACAAATGAATAAAATGATTGCCAAACTGAGCAACCACACTTAAATTGTTTGTGTCTTTATCTGGTGTGGTTCTGGCGACAATGAAAACGACTGACAATATTCTTCTGGATTGTAAGCATAAACAAGAATTTGTTTAATTCATAACCTTGATGCAAAGGGATGTGGACTGATTTAAACAGATCTGAAACATGTTTGAAATATGTTCTTGAAAAGAAAGAAATTGACCAAATAATGAGTCCAAGATATTTCATATTATTCTATCCCTCTGTACCACATTGTCTTTAATGCTTACATGCTGTAGGTAAGGTGTTAATAAACAGGGATGAGGATACTGGGTTCAAGATTATGAGTGGATGGAGTCAGGGAAATTCACTTCCTGTAGTGCTCTATGAATTCCATCCATCTTTGCATTGCCATCAGCTGCAGTTCACTTTGCTTTCAGCCAGTGAAGTAACCAATTTTGCACAGTGAAACTCTGCAAAGTATCACTTCACTAATAACTTCCCAGGCAGGTTGCTTAGTTTTCGCTAGATGATGTATGCACTATACCATTGAAAACTATGCCAAATTATCATTCTTTGGTTAAAAAACAGCCCAAAAGGGCTACAATTGCCAGCCACTGTACATTAAATTCATACCCTTCCCACCTGTCATATACTTTTAAAATGCTAACATCCTCCAATGCTCCCACTATCATCTTCTTCTCCACCTACCCTGGAGAAAGTTTTTTTTTTCTCCCATATTGTTCTTTTCCCAGTAAGCTGGCAAGTGGCTTCTCAGCTCTGTCCCTGTTGCCATCCCACCAGTATTCATCTCCCTAAGCCTTACCTTGCCAGGAATATCAATGTCTCTTTCCCCAGTGGTGGGGACAGGAGGGTATGGCCTGTTCACCCCCCCCAAGAGCATAATCCAGTATTGGCCAGTGGCTCAGGAATAGTGCAGATGAGGTATAAACAGGCAGTGCTTCACAAAGCTTGCATGACCTGCATGTTTTTCTCCTCATTCTTTCCCCCTCCCCCCACCTCCCTTGACATCAGGTGCAGTTGCTGCAATCCTCATCATGCCCTGACATCCAAGTGGAGGAAACTCCCTGGCCCACGCAGGGGTCACCAGGGTGGCAGAACTTGATGTCCTCCCTGGATATGAGTATTGCTGAGCAGCATTGCCTCATCAGCCCTCTAGCCACCCATCCAGCTTCCTGAGCTTGCTTCCAAACTCAGGTCCCTGCACAGGAGCGTATAGTGTTACCAAATAAGCCACTGGCTAGCCAACCCCTATTGAAGGAGTCAGAGGAGCTGAATAACTTTATTCACTTCCCTTTCTTTTTATTAGAGTCATCCTTCCTCCAACCCCTGCAGTGCTATTTATATACATTTCCCCCAACACCATTCCTGTGCTCCCCCCGTGAGCAGAAATACCATTGAACCGCTCACCTTAGTAGCCACTCTCTAATAGCAGCATCCTCCTCAATACTCCCACCATGCCTCCAGAATTAAGAGTAAACTTGCAAATAAAATAGAAATCAGTCCCTCATAGGAGCAAGAAAAGCTTGCTGTTTTTTCTGTCAAAGACCACTAAATGAATGTTAACATTTACCCTATTAATAATATCTATTATTTAGTTTTTGTTTACTGGGTGTGTGCACTAGACAAACAGGTGCCTATTTTCAGACAAGACACAGGAGAGTACAGTATACAGAATATAGCAATGACAGGTTTGAAAAATCGCTTACAGTGTTGAAATAGAAAAACAGTAAAAGAATAGAAAAACAGTAAAATGAATACAATTAGGTAGTCATAGTGAGCAGAAATGGGTGAAAAATACATTTAACAATAGATACAAAGTAAATATAAATAAGCATTTAGGATAAGATACAAATAATAGGGGGCATCAAATAAAAATCCATCTTGTTCAAAACACTGTGGATAGTAACATAGATACCTTAAATTATCAACTGTCTTGGAAAACCAAAGTACAGGGTAAGAGCAGGATTAGGGGAAAGCACATCTTGACCTAAAGTAGTAACACCTAATTGGCTGGTGTGTTGACCAATTAGTTGTTAATACTACAGGGTAAAAGTCTGCATTCATTTATTCTTGTGGCCTTTGACAGTGAAAGAGTGTCTTCTAACCAGTCTGTGTGTACCCACATCTGCTTCTATGTTTCTGCTTTAATAAGGAAGTCTGAAATCAGGATATTCTCTGCCTGGACAGATTCCTTGAAAGAGTGATGAGTGTTGTAATTTTCCTAACCTCTGTTTGGTTGGTTTCCCTTGTGGCCAGGGAGAAGGTGACCCACTTGTAATCATTGCCTCCCAATGGTTCTTTGACTTTAAAACTGGAGATGACCCCATCCCCACTGCTGTAAACAACGTCAAGGAAGGCCTCAAACCCAGTAATCTGTTGGACATGGTGCTCTAGGAAGCAGACCATAAAGGTGGGTAGGAATTCAGCCTCTGCTCTGCTATTACCTGGTCAAGATGCTAGTCTATGCTGTGGAGATAGAAGACCCCCAGGATTACTACTGCTTCTGTTTATGTTGCTTTTATACAGTAATATCACCAATCTGCCTGGCATCATGCTCCAGTTAGCTATTTGTGGGCCTGTAGCACATCCCTAGAAAGACACATTTGCTCCCATTTCCCCTAGCTTGACCCAGATGGACTTTGTAACACTGTTTGACTCTATGAGGTCTTCCTAGTCCTCCACCATGACCCCTTCCCAAATGAAGAAAGGCACTCCCACTGTCTCCCTGGCAAGCACATCCCTTGATGAACCATCTATATGCATCTATCCTGGGGTTTCAGTCATGTTCATCTTGCCATTAAGCATCAATAAGGGCTACTAAGCTTTGGTCTTAAAAGTGCATTAGGCTCCCAAGTCCATCCATTTTGCTGAGTGTGTTCCGCATGTTAGGGTGCAAAACTGCTATATAATACAAATGACATGCCCCATTAAGTTTCCGTGACTAGTGAGTGGTGCCAGTCTGCCTATAGTTTAATAGTTTTTTTAGACAGCTGCCATGCAAATATGGAGGAAGTACATCACATTGACCGCTCCCAGAGATGAATGGAAGTTAATGTAATGAGGAAACAAGAACAAGAGAGAGAACAGGAGCAGTGTGAAAGAAAATGAGAGACTGGAAAAACTAAAATAACAAAAGGTTGCAGATGATAGTCAGTTTAAAGAACACTTGGAACCAAAGAAGAACTGGAGTGAAGCTTAACAGTAGCTGTCTAAAAAAGGTATCCAAGTAACAATAACTAAAATAAAAAAAATTAAATTCAAGTTCTGAGTCAGATATGAGAAGTGAGCACAAAGCTTTTTCCCTGAGCAATGACTCCTCATTTTCTACATCAGTTTTGTTAGGGCAGTCACATCTCCTATGCAGCATGCCTGAATCTGTAAAGAATCACAAGTATTTGAAAGACTGGTTACTGCAGTAATTTGAGGAGGAAATTGTTCAGAAAGTAAAAACGTAACTATGCAAAGCAGTATATTGCAAGAATTACTGACAAAGTAATGAGGGAAAAAAACTCTGAATTGCTCTACTTAGGTTGTTTCAAACTTTTGTTTATGCAGTGTACTCAAAACCTTGTGTTGGTTGCATAATTTTTTCTTTATTATATTTCCAACAGTATTATCATAATTTAAATAAAGAGAACATATGCCTAGTTTATTAATCTGTCACTAATGTGATAATTGTTTTTGAAGTTGGTTACATAACCCCAAAATAGACAACTGAGGTAATAAATCTGAAGTACCTACTGACCAATTATTCATAAGTGGCTTATGGTACTGTTGTTAATGAAACCTATCAGCTGATTGAAACAGTTATTTAAAATAAAATTCAGTGAACCCACCATATCATCAAGCATCTTTCATCAACAGACATTGAAGCAAAGGTGACAGTGTGCGAGTCAAATTTGGTTTGCAGAAAAGGATGTTGCAGTCTATCCTGTTGCTCATTAGTAATACATGCCCCATTGGGATTATGACCAACCTAGCTACTATGGTAGATATATAGAATAATACATGGGTGGTGATTTTAACAAGTATTTTACACACACCTGTGGTGTTGGATGCTACATAAACCCCAAGAGTGAAGTTCAAGGAGTTTATTTAAGGATCCAACACCGAGGGTGTGTGTAAAATTTGAGTTTTACACACTACCCCATGTTTAATTTATTATAATTGCTGGGGAGTATTTTTTTATCACAACAATTATATGAAATAGCAACACATTACTGTGCAGCCGTGGTCTGGTCAAGTTCAAGTGGCTATTGAAACATTTACTTTTTTTTTTTTGTTTGTAACATGGTTCATTCAAAGAGTGTCCTTAAAAGAGTTAAGTTCATTCTGGGAGTTCATTTTTCCAAAATTTACTTACAACTGAGTGTGACTGGTGGTGAAGTGTTTGGTGTGAGGGCAAGAGGACAGTGGCTGGCACATGCATGGAGCAAGGGGAAACCCAGCCCATGTTCATCGTTATAACCAGCTGGTTTCAATAGTGAGTTGCAACTAGATTTCCCTATGGAGAAAAAACGTCCCCCAGTTATTATATTGTAGTAATGACATATCATTTCATGTTTCCATGCATGTTTCTTTATTTTATTTTAACAGATCGCCCTCAGTTTCTATGGAGCTTAATATGTATACCCTTGAGGAGAGGAGGGAGAGGGCGGACATGGTAGAAACTTTCAAGTACCTCAAGGGAATCAACAAATTCCAAGAGGGTAGCATCTTTCAGAAAAAGAGATGTGCAAGAACAAGGGGGCACAATTTGAAGATAGAGGGGAACAGCTCAGAGGTAATGTGAGGAAGTATTTTTTTATGGAGTGGGTTGTGGATACATGGAATGGCCTTCCTGAGGAGGTGGTGGAGTCCAAAATAGTAGAAGAATTCAAGAATGCATGGGACAAACATAAGGCAATTCTAGTGGGGGTAGGAGGAAGTAGGCTGTTGGTTTACTAGGATCTGCAGCTTATCCATTAGGTAGTGAAATGGGCAGATTAGGTGGCCCAAGCAATCCTTATCTGCCATCAAATTATGTTTCTATGTTTCAGTTTAAGTAGTTTTTTCACATTTTCTTTTATATTGGACAGGTTCTAAACATAACACATTAGTAGTAATTGCCTTACTGTATATGGGGTTAGTACATTGCCTAGTTAGTAAATATAAAAAAAAAGAAATTTTGTTTTATAGGTCTATGTTGTAGTACGTTATGATTATTTACTGAACTTGTTATACTGCATACATTAATAGTGTTTTATTCCTATATTTAAATATTGTGATTGAGGATGTGCCACTTTCTCCAAAAAGTATCATATTTATCTGCAGATATAATTTTTCTTGTGCTTTCTGGCCCTGGGGGCCTACTCATTCAAGTCCTCTCATAGGCCCATTCCTGCTACCTTCCAGATTCACTCCCATGTGGTTAATGCTCTCTTCCAGTGTTTCAACCTCAATGTCCTAGTCTATCACTCTGGAGGACCCTGCTCCCTTAACAGTCAAAGGAACAGAGAAAGAAGCATCTTGCCTTCAGGGGTGTTGTGATTGGGAGATGAGTCTACCCCCATGAAGGATCTGGTGGTGTGGAGGAGAAAGCATAAGGAGATCAACACCTTCAGCCTCCTAGCAGGGCAAACCAATTTCCATTTTTCTGGTGCCTCAACCTCTGAGAATGGACCATCTCAGTATCTTGGGGGTTAGTGAGCTACTCCACCCTACCTCAGTAAGAAAGTGTCCTTCCTTGCAGATTCTCTGTTGTCCTCCCTGCTGGACTCCACTCCTGAGGTCCTAGGCTTTAGGAGAAAACTTGGTCATCAGCATGTGATGCAGATGCCCCATCTTTCATCTCCATGGAGCCAACTTACAGACAGAAATGATAATACCATTATGTACAGTATGAAGTAATGAAGTCAACGCAGTCAGCATTAAGTTTATCACAGTGAGACATAGCTCCCAGTAGAGCATGGTTAAATGATGACAGCCACCTGTTTTGAAAGCAACTTGGTTTTAGATTTAAAATTCCAAACAGCTGTGGTTGAGTATGCAACACAAAATGGAAACATTTACCTCAGCTCTGATATTTTTTTGTTTTCACATTTAATACTCAGAATTGCATTAGGTGTCACAACATAGCTATTATTAAAAAGAAAACTGAATTTGTCTATTATATGATTCCCATCAGGAAGTGAACAGAAATATCTGCAACTGCTTGAACAGTCTTACAAGCATTCTGTGCTCCAGCCAGCACATTTTTACCATGACACATAAATAGCATTACTAGACTTGAACAACCAGGCTTTTTGTTTATTTAGTAAAAATCAATAGGAAGAACCCAGCGGTTTCCAGTTTTCTTTTCTTGATATTCTCATTTGATTTTTTCACTCTGCAAATCTAAGACAAGTGGATTGGCTTAGGTTAATGTTCATTTTAAAATATGTGTCTTAAGTTTCTTCCGGCTGTGTGATTTTTTTTTTCACAGAAGAATGCATATTCCCAAATTAAATTTATTTTCAAGTTCAAACTTGTAACCCATCATATGTGCCTCACTAACTCAAATTAGATGATCAGCAACATAAATGTAAATGTGCTGTTGCAAAATAAATACTGTATATATTATCAATATTTACTCTATATGACAAGTGTTCGTATGTATGCAAAGACATGTTCTCCTGACATTTGTCTCACCCTGAAGCCTTTTTCTTTTGCTGTCATATGCCCAAAGAAAAAAGGTAGAATTGATTGCTGGTATTTATTCAGCATTTATTGGTAAAATGTCAGTTATAAAATATAAGAATATATTCAAGGATTCATGTGTACATTGATACTTTTGCAGAAATCACTCCATTGGTGATGTCTCAGGCACTTCCATCAACATGAGTGGTGGCAGAAAAACTTGAGTCCAGTGATTAAAACCCCTCCCCCAAACCAAAATCTAGCAAGAGCCAGTATGGCTACAAAATAATAGTACTGTGGTCAGTGAGAAATGTGTAAACTAGCAATTTTTTATATTGACCACTGAGCCACCTAACTGCACCTTCTAATTGTTGTGATACACACACACACTGACTAATACATATACACATATATGCATATAGATTCCAGTGTAACACAGCTGTGCACTGTCTACACATATTTTTACAGATTAAAAAAAGAAATAGACCATTTTCTTCTTTACAGGCTTAGAAGGACATCAGAGGGCCGGGGATGCCATTAGACACCTCATTTAAATCAGCAGTACCATGCATAATGCTGAAACTGATCTAGATAGTGGGGGAATGTGGACTAGCAATTTTTGCACTAACCACTGAGCACCTAACTGAACTTTCTAATTGTTGTGATACACACACACACACACACACACACACACACACACACTGATTTATACATATCCACATATACGCATATATATTGCAGTATAACATAGCAGTGCACTATATACACACATTTTTACAGATCAAAAAAAAAGAAATAGAGAGACCGTTTTCTTCATTTCAGGCTCTGAGGACATCACCAGGTGGGGGGTTGTGACTAGACACCTCATTTCAATTAACAATGACATGCATAAGGCTGAAACTGATCTAGATAGTGGGAGAATGTAGACTAGCAATTTTTGCACTAACCACTGAGCCACCTAACTGCACTTTCTAATTGTAGTGATATACACACACACACACACACACTGATTACAATAGTACATATCCCCATATATGCATACATATTGCAGTATAAAATAGCAGTGCACTGTCTACACATGGAGAGCATTGCCACACACACACACACACACACACACACACAGACATACACTGCCTTACATAGCATTTAATTACTTATACAGTGGTAATTATCTAAAAGTTGACTACCTTGATGTTCAACAATGTATCACTGAGGCACTCAGGTTACAATTTGCATTGACTGTAATGTAATTCTGCTTCAGTACATCCAGGTATAGCTCAGTACTGATCAACTTTTGTATGACTACTTTATACCTAACCATAACCTTTACCATATTTAGAATATGCAATATGTTTTGCACTAACTCATTGTACTAATCTATAGCATGATTGGGTAACTAAGGTAATGAACCAGGGAGGTGCAGTGGATGTGGCCTATCTGGACTTCAGAAAGGCCTTTAACACTGTCCCCCATAGAAGGCTGATTAACAAACTGTGCAGCCTAGGGGTGGATTCTAAAATAGTTCTGTGGGTGGAGAACTGGCTGAATGGCAGGAGTCAGAGGGTTGTTTTTTTCCACTTACTCTTTTTCTCCCCTGTGCAGTCAGCCCATGCTCCTGCTGGTCCACCCAGCATTGTCATCTTGACTTCCCCCAGGTCTTACCTCCCTCCTGGAGATCCCCACTGTGCCCTTCAATTGCAGGGGTGGCACAGAGTCCCCTCTGTCAACCAGGACTTCTATTCCAGAGTCCAAGGGCACCTAAGTAATCAGGTGCAGAGCCTGCAGAGGCAGGTGGTCATCCATCTACTGGGACCATTTTTTCTAGTTTTCCCCTCTTTTGTGGACATGGCATGTGCTGACATCAAGACGCGTACACCGACATCTGCTATGTCCTGTCACTTCTTTGAGCTCGGGCTGTCTTTCGCCCAGTTTCTACCTGGGGCCAGTACAGTGCAGAGCTTGTCCCCACCCTCCCCCAGGAGGAGGAGAGCAGTCTTCTGGATGCTTTATCCTCCTCCCCCCAGCCAACCCTCTGACTGCCAAGGTCGCTTCTGATCCTGGGTCATCGGCACCACAAGCGGTAGTGTTAGAGTTGCACTAGTGGGCCATCAGGAGACAGACGGGTGAGGTAAACAGGGTGTACTCTGGAGATGGAGAGGCGATGAACAGAGTATCGCAGGGGTTTGTGTTAGTGCCGGTCCTCTTCAATATCTTTACTGGGGACATTTCAGAATGACTGGAGTGGAAAGTATGCCTCTTCACAGAGATAGAAAAGTATGCAATATGGTGGACATGCCAGGGGGTATTTAAAGAATGAGGAAAGACCATAACAAACTGGAGAAATGATCTGAAGAATAGAAGCTGACATTCAGTGCAAAGAAGGGCAGGATCATGCACGTAGGGCACAAATACACTGGGCCAATGTACGAACTAGGTGGGAAAGTACTGACAGTCACAAAGCAGGAAAGGGACCTGGGAGTTATCATCTCAAAGGACCTAACAGAAACTAGACAGTGTGATAAGGTGGCTGGAAAGGCTAACCAGATGCTTGGATGCATAGGGAAGGGTATCAGGAGTATAAAGAGGGAGGTCATCTTGTCCCTGTATAAGACACTCACGAGAGACCGTACCTGAAATACTGCATCCTGTTCTGGAGGTCCCATCTGAGAAAGAACATAGACAGGGTGGAGGCGGTGCAGTGGAGGGCAACTAAAATGGTGCACGGCCTGCAGGATAAGATCTATGAGGAAAGAGTAAAGGAGTTAAATATGTATTACCTGGAGGAAAGAGGGAGAGGGTACCTGGCTGAGGCATACAGATGTGTCAAGCCAGGAAGAAATGCAGAAATACTGCAGAATATCACAGAATACTGCAATTTACTGCAGGGCCATTATATGCCAATAGCAATTAAGCCCTTTTATTCTGGGTTTATACTGGGTAGAGGATGGAAGAAGGCATGACTGCCCATTTTTACCATCCACCTGCATCACTGGGTACAAATACACCCCCTGTTCAACAGATATTCACCCAAATTCTTCTTGAACAGGTTTACGTTAGTACTCTCTATAAGTCTTTCCGGTAATTTGTTCCAGTATCTACATGTTCTTTGAGTATAAAAATTAAATCTCCCATTATTATTAGAGAGATCTATTTTTAATTGCTGCTTTTGTGATCTTAAACCACTAGGTTTCAGCTGAGCTGAGGGAGGATGATTACCAATTCATGCATTAAATCCCCATCTTTCATAATTTTGTACAATGTTAATAAGTCTCCCCTTAGTCTTCTGGTTTCTAAATTAAATAACTTGGATTTCTGTAACCTAGTCTTATAATTGAGATTTTTCCAACCTGATACCATTTTTGTAACTCTCCTCTGAATACCCTCTAGTCTATCTACCTCTTCCCTAAAGTAAGGACTCCACAACTGAGATCCAAAATCTTACAAAGGTATAATATATGTTCTATATAATGAGAGTACCACTGCTCATAAAGGATTTTTTTATATTCCTAATCATAAAGTTTACTCTCCTAAGAATGCTTGAATGCTGCTCTTTAAAATTCAAGCAACTGAGCCAGAGGGCACTGCTGAAGATGGCTGCTTGATTCTTCATCTCCCTGGATTCACCTAATATCATCATCCATCCTATAGATTTCAGACTTCCTACCTTCACCAACATCTGAGATCCATACCTCTCAACTGTACCACATTACGAGGAACGTTCCTCATTTTACTTCAGAAAAGGTCCCTGTTCCACATTGTGAGGACTTGTTCCACATTCAGAGTCAACATTTTAAAGCAAATATCCATAGTAAATGATGGAAAAAATAACTTATTCAATTAATAACAGACATTCTCAACATAAATGCAACATTTTAATAGTGTTTTGAGCTTCTTAGGTAAAGATTTGATTAAGTGTTCCACATTTTGCCCATTTGTTCCACATTGTGACAGGCAATGTTCCACATTTGGGGGACAAAAGGTTGAGAGGTATGCTGAGATCTTACTATATGTACATCGCAGAACAGCTCTGGTACAGTATTTTTATTGCCTCATAATTACTGAACGAGTTATCTACAGCTTTTCAATTTCTCTATTAAGGTCTACAATAATGGCGGACCAATCTCCACATAACAGTTCTCTTAATAGAGTAGAGGCAATGTTTCAGCAACTAATAAGTGACATCAATGTATTAAAAATTGCATCTCAACAAAATATCAATAATATGCAGGCACTTGATCAAAAAATCAGTGCTACTGATGTTAAAGCATCTCAAAATGAAGATTCCATTAACACATTACAGGCTACCATCAGAGAGCAGGACAGAGTTATTAGGAACCTTCAGGACAAAATAGATGATATTGAAAATAGAAACAGAAGTAACAACCTTAGATTTCTCGGATTTCCTGAAGGTGTTGAACTAGGAGATACCAGTGCTCTTCTAACTCATGTACTTCCTTCTTTGCTTAAATTACAAGCCGACCAAGACCTAACCATTGAGAGATCTCACCGCACCTTAAATCCAAGGCCTGGACCCGACCAGAAACCCAGGCCCATCATTGTCAGATTTCTAAACCACGCACATACTGAACTGATTCTTCAAAAAGTGAGGCAATTAGGTGCACTTACTTGGCAAGAAAACAGAATCCTAATTTTCAGAGACTATTCTAAAGAATTATCTAACAAACGAAAAGCTTACAACCCCATTAAAACAATTCTTCATCAGCGTGGAATTAAGTTTGCACTGCGTTACCCTGCCACAATGTGTCTTTTTTTGAATGATTCTACCAGAGATTTCAGTACCCCAGAATCTCTCTCTGAATTTCTGAATTGGACACAGCCCACACTTACATTGCCTTGTGATGCTAATGCAGCTCGTTCCTGCTCCAGCACAAGCACTTCGCAATTACAATGTCTTTTCGTTCCTGCTGAATCTGTCCTTCAGGTCCCTGTGAAATCTGCAGCCATCATATCTGCCACTGTAGCTCCTGCCAGAAGCTCTGCATGCATACAAGAAAAAAAGCATCTGGTTCTTCTCTAAATAATAATACCTGCTGTTTAAATAATATTTCCACCTCCAAGCTTCCCATGTGGAACGTCACATCAGTTTTTCTACTCCTCTTACCTTGTCTAACAAATTCTCCCCACTCCAAGAATATCTGTTCCAAGAAGATCTGCACTCATCTACGGAGGATCTGAGACAGACTGTATCCGACACATTTACTCAAGACCCGAAGAAGCTTTCAACGGGTAATGACTCTCCTAATTCTTCCTGGGCTGATCTTATGTCCAGCTCTCCCTTTAAATCATCTGAACCACCCAAAAACAAAAGGAGAAGAAAATCGAAAAGCAAGGCTACCTGAGGCTTTTCCCACTAAAAAAAAAAAAAAAAATGTGTAATAAATACTATGGCCCATAATTAGGTGTGGTATAGCAGTTTCTCACCAGAATCCCTCCTCTTCACACTACCTCACTCGATTCCTTGGTACATTTTACATAAGCATGTCTCTATCGCACTCCAACAGGTTTGGAGCACTTAATGCAGTAACGCTATCGCTGCGAGAAGCCTGTATCTGTCTGTGGGAGGTGAGCCAATTGACACTGGAGGTTTTTAATCCATGTGGGAGTTACTCTCAATGTATTCAATGGAAAAAAAAAATAAGAGAAAGAATAAATATTACAATGTTTGTAAGATCTCTTCTAATTAATCCTTGTGTGATGCCAGACATTAGTATATATAATTGCTTTTACATTCTAAGTTTTCATAAGCTTTAGTGCCACCATGTGGTCAGGCGCACACATACATATATAGAGTTCTGTATTTCATACCAGTGTGCCCTTAACCCCTACTATTATAGCATTTTTCCACATAAATCCTACCATTTGGAATGTGGAGGATGATTAGACAAATACTCTAAAATCATTTACTTATTTAATATTTGTTTTGCATCACTTCTGGTATGTAGTGCATCAGGGTCATTCCCATTACATCTCACAGATTTTGCACCAAAGTATGCTTCCAATTGTATTTCTATACATCGAGTTTTTCCGCCTTTTCACATTATTCTTCATCCCATTTTCTTCCAAATTATTGGAACTTATAAAAATGATTCCACAATGCACTGATGCACTATGAACCTATACTATATACTGCATTCCCTAACCTAGCTTATGTGGATTAATACACATCAGGCATCCTTTTATCTGGCTCACACTGTTCCAGCATTATCTGCCATCATGTTGGTATACTTTATTTAATATTGTACTTATTGCTAGGTCCAAGCTAATTCATTATGTTTGAAATTTAACACTATTACATAATTATCCTTTTTTATTTGGTAGAATGATGTTTTAGTTTTTTCCAGGGTAATGCTTTAATTACCTCAGCACAAATCTCAATTACACTTCTTTAATATACTGTTATATACTAACCCTCCTATGGACCGACACGATCATGATCTTAGGTGAACAGGACCCCAGACCTCACCCCCCCTCGGGACCTCCCCCCACTCACTCCTAGGGGCACCATCCCCCTCCCCCAGCAACCTGGAAGGACTCCTGTTTGCACATGAATTTTGCAAATGAGGAATCCTATACTCCACTCTACTTACCGCCAAGCGGATACTCAGTGCTAAGACCCTACCCCTGGGAAGGATCCCCACCCTTGGCCTCCTTGTAACCCTTCTGCTCATAGCCGGTGACATCCAGCCCAACCCAGGACCCCCCTCACATAACCTCTTGGTCTCCTCCCCGCTTGACCCCCCACTGGACATCCTCCAAGGGTCTATGTATAGTGCATACAAACATATGCAGCCTTAGGCCAAAGGTTCAAGAACTACAATCATGGCTATATTGGTACAACCCAGACATCCTGGCTGTATCTGAAACCTGGCTCAAACCTCACATTCTACCACATGAGGTAGCCGCCACAGGATATACCTGTCATAGAAGGGATAGGCAGGGCAAAAGGGGGGGAGGGGTGCTAATCTACATGAAAGACTCCCTTAACGCTGTACAGATAAACCTGAAACAAACCACCTGTACGGAAGGTGAATCGACCTTTGTGCGCATCACCCTTGGCCCTTGTAAGCACCTTAACATAGGATGTGTATACAATCCCCCGATGAATGCGCGGACTTCCCTGGAAGCAGTCCTAAAGGATATATCCAAGGAAGTTTCCACGGACCTACTCATACTGGGGGACTTCAATTTAAATTGGGCCCCCAAAGCAACCACTCCTTAACAGGACTGGTCCAGGATGCCAACCTAGAACAGATTATTGCTGGGCCCACCCGAATGAACTATAAGACAGGTAACCATACCACTCTTGATTGGATTCTCACAAGTAATCCCTCCCATGTACAGGGGGGTGGCATCCTAGCGGATGCTCTAAGTGACCACTCCCCTATCTTCTGCATTTGGAAAAACTCGGTCCCCAGAGTCCGCCCAAGAATCCTGACATCACGGAATTTCTCTCATCTACTGCGAAAATCTGTTAGGTTGCCTTAACAGTATAGACTGGAGTCCCATCAAGCTTCTCCCTCACTGGACAAGGCTGTTGCCTTCTTCCAAGGAGAAATCACCAAGGTGGTTGACCGGCTGGCCCCCATGAAGAGATTCCGCACCAAGGGGAGCTGCTATAAGTGGATCACCCCCAATGTGAAATATCTCATGAAACACCGGGACTCAGCCTGGAAGAAATATAAACTGTTCTCATCACCAGCTGATCTCACAATCTATGAGGTGCTCCAAAACAGATGCAAACTGGCTATAAAAGTGGCAAAATGAGAGTATGTCACTAACCTACAAAAGAAGAACCTAGGCAACCCCAGACTCTTCTGGTCCCACATAAACAGGCTACTAAAGGGCAGAGGGAAGACTGTGAATGGCCACATAGAGGTGAACGGCCATCCAACGAATGATGACTCAGTCATCACTATGGCATTCAACCGACAGTTCACCAATCTGGAACAGATCAAAGCAGGTCTGCCCACCCACCCCCCAGGCTCCTACGACCCCCCTCCCACCATAAGAGACCATCCCTCCTTCCACCTCAGGCTAGTTAGACCTAAGGAAGTCCTCCCTCTACTAAAAACCCTCAAAGCATCAGGATCTGCTGCACCCGATGGTATACCCCGAATTCTCAAGGAAGGGCCTCAGCACTCGCTAGGCCCCTAACCTGCTCCTCAACCATTCCATCCTTGAAGGGTCATCCAGGTACTTGGAAAATGGCCCATATAGTCCCTGTCCACAAGGATGGAATGGGGAATCACCAACAACTATAGGCCAATCTCCATACTCTGCAGCCTTGGTAAGATCCAAGAGAGATTGATATACAATCAACTCCGAGACTACCTAGAGATCCACCAACTACTAGCCCCTCACAGCATGGCTTCAGAACTAACCATGGGACTGACACTGCTCTCATCAATTTCACTACTGATGTACTCAGAGAACTGGACAAGGGGACCCCTACTGGCGCAGTCTTTATAGACCTATCCAAAGCATTCGACCTTGTCAACCACAACCTGCTGCTCTCTAAACTGAGGGAGGTTGGACTGGACAGTCACTCCCTGTCGTGGTTCTCTAGCTGCCTAACTGGAAGGTCACAGAAGGTAAAATGGAATGACTCCCTGTCCGAGCCCCTTCTTCTTACTGAGGGGGTGCCTCAAGGGTCTATACTCGGACCCCTTCTCTTCTCACTCTTCACCAATGACCTCTGCAACCACTGTGGTGGGAGTTCAGTGGTACAGTATGCGGATGTCGCAGTCCTGTACCAGCCGGCCACCAACATGGGAGAACTATGCTCAGGGCTCCAAGATGACTTGGAATCCCTTGAGGAATGGCTAATCACCAATAGAATGGTCATCAATCTGAGCAAGACCAAGGCCATGATGTTTGGCCCCAGATCCCTCAATCGGGATAGATGCCAACTCCTCCAACTTACGACCACATCGGGCAAGAGGCTTGAGGTGGTCCCTTCTATAAAATACCTTGGTCTCACCTGAACCAGGGCTTCACCTCCAGGGAACATGTAGACCAAGTAACCAGAATATCCACTCCAAACTCGGGACCCTTTACAGGCTGAAAGACCAGCTGATACCAGCTGCCCGGGTCGCCATCACCACGAGCGTTCTGCTCCCCACCATCACCTACGCTGCCCCTGTCATCCAGGGAGCAGCTAGGCAAGAGCTAAACAAGCTACAGGTTCTCTATCATAAGGTGGCCCGCTTCGCCACATTAAAGGGCCCGATGACTCACCACTGTGACATGCTGTCTTTATTAAACTGGCCCACCTGGGAAGATAGACTTCATTACCCCTCGCTCTGCCTCACCCACAAATTACTCCACTCCCCCCCCACCCAGCCTCGCCGGGCTCATCTGCATCAAGAGCAACCCAAGGCAACTCCGTACGACTGACAGGACTCTCTTCTCGGTGCCCAGGGTGAGAACTAAGGTGGGCTGGAAGTCATTCCCCTTGACCGCCCCCACCCTATGGAACTCCCTGCCACAAGGTATTCAGGAAACCTCCTCCTCCTACAACTTCCGCACTAGGCTTAAGGCGCACCTGACTACCGCCACATACTGCAACTGCTAAGAAGGGACTCCCAAGCATTAGCCAATACTCCGTGGTCCAACTCCTGTACCGTTGTAATTATGTTTACCCTGTAATGTATCTATGTGACACATGTTATGTATTTTGTTGCACTCAATCCTATGTAATAATCTATGTAATCCTTGGGTCGCCCCTGAAAAAGGGACCCTCGGGGCCCAGTGGGCTCACCCGATTATCAAAATTTAATAAATAAATAAATAAAATAAATATAAAGTTTAGTATCTTAAGATTATAGGGTAAACCGTATCTTGAGATTCACTAATTACTCTACATGCCTAGTAGTGTAGAGTGAGAGTCCTGGTATATTTACTGACTCTTATTGCTCTGCATTTCATAAAAGTTTCAAATTAATATTCTTGTTACTGAGTTTATACTAATGTTTGTTGGTTCTAATGTTTAATTACTTGATATTCCTATCTCTATACTCTCCCTCTGTGAGACAAAATGAATACAAATACTCAATCATCTCAAACCCATATAAGTTAAGGGCCCTACATACATTTGTTTATTATATATATTTACCTTTTGAATCTGTGACATCCTCCAAATTAATGGTATTGAGTCCCTCATTCCTATTTGTAACTAATTACCTTATATCCTAGTACCATGAGTGATCTAATCTTACATTCGTGGAATGTCAAGGGACTCAACTTGCCTTGTAAACGTAAACAAGTACTTACCTATCTTAAAAAGCATAAAACACATATTGCTTTCTTACAAGAAACTAAACTTTTATCATAGGATGTCGACAGACTTAAAAGGGACTGGGTTGGTCAAATATATGCGTCATCTTCTCCATCCAAAAAACATGGGGTTGCTATCTTAATACATAAATCTCTTAATTGGCCCCCCATAAAAATCATTAGAGATCCAGATGGTAAGTGGATTATAACTCTATTAAACACCACAGCAGGTCCGCTTATGTTTGTGAATGCATATGCACCCAACTTTGATTCACCCATTTTCTTCCATAATTTATCCCAACAAATTATGATTAATAATAAAAATAATTCACCTATTCTTATTGGTGGTGACTTTAACTTACACTACAAGCATATTTAGACAGAAGTAACTCATCACATGATGCCCACCCCCGCAGTATTAATGCTCTATCAATGCTTATGAAGGATTTAGGTCACTCTGACATTTGGAGACTACATCATCCCAGACAACGAGATTACATCTTTTATTCCTCTTTACATAAATCATATAGTAGGATTGATTATTGGTTCTCTTCTCCCCTCATTACTGAAAAAATTATTGATACATCGATTCTCCCTATTGTTATATCAGATCATTCCCCTATCAGTTTGCATTTACTCTGGGGTCCACCTACTTCTGAATCCCCATCTTGGGGTTTAGACCCACTTTTACTCAGACACCCTGAATTCACTCCTTGGATTAAAACCCAGATTCAAGATTTTCTTTCTATTAATGATACTCCAGATATGTCTCAAGGTACTATCTGGGAAGCATTAAAAGCCACTATTAGAGGTAAAATTATTAGTTATGCAGCGCATAGAAAGAAATTAAGAGAACAACAATTAGCTAATTTATAAGAATCTCTTAAAGAAAAGAAACCCAATACTATAAATTAAATAAACCCAATCATAATACACAGTTTCATCTGGAAATTCTACAATTAAGAATTAAAATTAATGAGTTGATATCCAGGAAAGCTGAACTTGCCATTTTTAGGATTAAACACGGTTATTGCGAACAAGGGGATAAATGCAGAAAGTTGCTCTTTTACCAGCTAAAAACTCAACAGATGCAGAGACATATAGCAGGTCTAAAAGATCCATCAGGTCAGACACACACAGACAACCTTTCAATCAATTGTATTATGCAATCCTTTTGCCATCAACTATACTCGCAACCTAATACTACAAATCCCAACCTAATACAACATTTTCTGGAAAAATTGAATCTACCCCACCTATTCCCTCAGGACAAAGCTATGCTTGATAAACCATCACTTTACAGGAAATCCAAACTGCTTTATCATCATTAAAAAACGGTAAAGCACCTGGCAGTGATGGGTTCCCTACTGATTTTTATAAAACCCTATCTGACACTCTTTGTCCTGTATTAGTCAATGTATTCCAAGAAGCAACCTTAATAAAGAAACTCCCATGCACAATGACCGAAGCCATTATAACAGTCTTACCAAAAAAAGACAAAGACCCTTTTCTTCCTTCAAACTATAGACTGATCTCACTTCTTAATACTGATGGAAAAATCTTTGCCAAATTATTAACTCTCCGCTTAGAATCTTTAATGACTAAACTCATCTATACTTCTCAATCAGGATTTATCAAAAATAGAAACAGTTCCGATCATCTTCGCTCATTACTCAATTTAATTCACAAAGCAAAAACTCTTAAAACCCCGCGGCTACAGCCATTGACTTTGAGAAAGCATTTGACTCTCTCAATTGGGAATATCTATATCAGGTGCTATCTCATTTTGGCTTTAAAATAATTTTTGTGCTTGGATTCAATTGTTATACCTCCCTTCAGCTCGAGTTCTACGAACTCTATTTGTCCCCCCTTTTACTTAGCAAGAGGCACCAGCCAAGGATGCCCCTTATCGCCTTCATTGTTTATACTTGCCATGGAACCTCTTTCTGTGTCCCTACGTCAATCCGGTACAATTAAAGGCATTACTATTGGTAACTCTCACTATACTTCACTCTCATATGCAGATGATCTCCTTATTTTACTTGAAAACCTCGAACGTTCTGGGCAACCTTTAGTTAAACTACTGAATGACTTCACCTCCCACTCTGGACTAGCTCTAAACCTTAACAAATCTGAAAGGCTACCATTGAATACCCTTTGTAGTCCCCTCATGAACAACTCATGGTATTTTCGTTAGGCCCCCAAGGTATATCTTATCTTGGCATTGGATCACCCGACATTGAATAAATTATGGGATGCTAATCTTTCCCCTCTGTTAACTAGTATCCAAACAACACTTGATAGATGGAAGCTACTTAAACTTTCTTTTAATGGTAAAATTCCCGCCATTAAAATGTCTATAACTCCTAAAATATTATACCTATTTTCCAATATCCCTTTGATACTTCCCTCTAGTTTTCTTACCAAAATAGACAAAATTATCGGAAGCTTCATTTGGGAAGGCAAAATACCTAGATTTAGTCATAATAAACTTAGATCCCATTGGTCAAAAGGTGGCTTTGGCCTTCCTTGGTCCCAAGTCTACTTATGGGCTTTCCATACATCTCAAACAATTAAATGGTTTAACAAACCCAACATCCAGTCTCCTTTATGGGTCAATATGGAAACATTCTTATGTCCTGGTAATGTGGTGACTTCTTTCCTTTATAACACCCTTACCTCTTCTTCAAAGTCTCACCCTACCATAGCTGCTTCTATATTCTATTGGAAAATCATTCACAAGCATATTAAATCTAACCCCAAACCCTTAGCTTACACCCCCATCTGGGGTAACCACCATATACCTCTTGATAATCACCCTATTTTTTGTCGTACCTGAAAAATAAGGGTATTCTCTTTTCAGGATATACTTGAACCCAAGTCATTAAAGTTAAAATCTTACACGACCTCTGAGGCATATGGAATCTTCCCCATCAGGATTTTTGGAAATATCTACAGCTCGTACCATGCAACTTTACTCACACCCTTCTCTATCAATTCTCTGTATGACAAGCACATCTCTAAATGGATAAAACAACATCCAATTTAAATAGCACTGTTTACAAAGATATTTGTGCTATCCTTCCTGACTACTCTGTCAATGCTAAAACAGATGGAGCACTTTGCTACAATGTAATATCACCAATGCACAATGGTCCAGATGTTGGCTCTCCTGTCACAAATCTTTTAATGATAAGACGGTTGCCTCATTCAACCAAGATCCTTCATTTGGTACAGAACTCCTGTTGTATTACAAAAATGGGTTTATTGAACAATAACAATTGCTGGTGCTGCAATTCCCCCAATGGAGATTTATTGCATATCTTATGGTACTGTCCCCTCATACAAAAAGATTTGGCACTGTACTCACAGATTTGCAATGAAAGTGGTAGGTCAACCTTTTACACTGGACCCTAAACATTGCATTCTTGGTATTTTTAATCACCATTCTCATAAAATTTCATATTCGCAGAGCAGATGGTTAAATATACTCTTCCTTCAAGTTAAATGCACAATCCTCATGCATTGGAGATCCAACATAATCCTTACCCTTCCCGGTATCATTAACCTACTATTGCAATATCCCTCTCTGGACTGTATGACATATATCTTGTCTGACTGACTCATGTTATATAACAATTGTTGGCAGGGCTTTTTTTAATTTTTTGGAATCAACTAAATCTTCCAACACCAATGTATGGGATTTATATATATGGATTTTCCCCTTTTACTGATACATCATTGTAGTCTGGCTTTTTTTCCCCTTTTTTTACAGTTTCCCCCTCTCTCTCTCTCCTTAACTTTCTTATATATCTTTTCTTTCCTATACTTTGTTCTCAATCATTCTTTATTACTCCACAATCCTTTTACGAATGTACTTTTTTCCCTTTGCAGCATCATATATAATTATGTAACATTTTAATATAAACCCTATCTAATCACACTATCCGCTTTAAGTTCACTACAAATGTCAAGTATATGCTAATTACATGACCTGTATTGTTTACTATATTTTAAACCAAAAGCTCCTTGTATTATTGTAGCAATGTTCTTATTATATGCTGCCTCAATTTCTTTAAAAATAAATCCTCACATTGTACTGTACTGTAAGAGGTTTGTCTGTATATCTTATGAAAAATTAATAAAAAGTTTAACTGTAAAAAAAATGAAAAAAAAAAATTCAAGCAACTATCTATAATGATCCCACAGTCTTTTTCCGTACATACCTTCTCAATCTTTATTCCATTTAACCTATATTCATAGTTAGTATTTAATTTACCCATATGTAAAACATAGCATTTGTCTACACTAAAATGCATCTCATTTAACTTTGCCCATTACTCTGTTTTTAACAAGTTATGTGACAACTGATCAGTTCCCTTAACTGTATTGACTGGTCCTCCCAATTTCACATCATCAGCAAACTTTAGTATCCAACTATTTACATTCAAGTGCAGATCACTAATATAAACAGAAAATAGTGCAGGGCCCAGGACGGACCCCTGGGCACTCCACTCAACACTTCACCCTCATCTGACAAACAACCCCTTATCCTCACCCTCTGCTTTCTACTTGACAACCACTTTCTGATCCAATTCACCAATCGGGAATCAATCCCTATTTTTATTAATTTATTAATCAACAGATCATGAGGTACTTTGTCAAATGCATTTTGAAAATCAAGCATTATGACATCTGTTTGAATATTATTACTAATGTTCTTATTTACCTTATTATAAAAGCTAATCTAATTTGTAGTACAGGATCTGTGTTGTCTAAACCCATGTTGGGCAGAGTCACAGAAATTAAGATCATTCAAATTTTCATCAAGTTTAGATTTAAGAAATGTTTTGGCCAGTTTGCATACAAGCATGGTCAGACAAATTGGTCTGTAGTTAGAACATACAGATCTATTGCCCTTTCTAAATAATGGGATGACAATAGCTTGACATCAGTCATCTGGCACCATCCCTGTATTAAAAACAACAGATTTAGTAAATGGGATAATGCACCTATAATATTTTTGATGGTATCTTTTAACATTCTAGGGTGTATCAAATCTGGTCCTGCCGATTTATTTGATTTTAGTTTATGGACCATTTCTAACAATTCATCATATGTTATTTTCAACTCCAGACTATTTCTACCACCATCCACACTGTTAAACCCTAATTTAGATGAAGAAAAAACTGAGATAAAACATTCATTAAACTTATTAGCCATTTCTACAGAATCACTTATGATCTCCCCATTGTCCATGATTGGACCCACATTTATACTAGATTTATTTTGGCTATTTATGTAAGCAAAAAAAGTTTATTTTTAAATAGATTCCATATTTCACAAACATCTTTATTCTGGAAATCCTTTTCCCACTCACAGATTTTTAGTTCCATATTTATTTTATAAAACTTGGCTCAATTATAATTTTTAATAATGGTCTTTCCCACAATTTTACAGTATGTGTGTCCTGTTAATATATGCATGTTACAAGTTTATGATCATACCCTACTAAATTATCATTTAAAGTAATGTTAGATACTTTACCAATTGTGCTAGTAAGCAGTAAATCTAAAATGGTATCATCTCTAGTTGTTTTTTTAACCATTTGCTCCAATCCTGCCATGGATAATGCATCCAAAAATGTATTTTCCATTGGCCCACCAGCAGTAACATTAACCCAATTAAGACTTGGGTAGTAAAAATCACCCATTATTATAACATCACCCTTCTCAGACATTTCAATTGCCTGTTGGTTGACAGTTTCATTTATTTCAATACTTGAATTAGTTGGCCTATAAAACACACCAATATGTATATTACATGCATATTTAGTTTCAAGTACTACCCATAGGGATTCTATATCCAGATTTAATACCTTTATGGTGTAACTCTGATAGATATCGCTCAGAAAAATGGCTACCCCACCTTTTCTATTCATGTGTTCTTTAGAATACAGCACATAACCACTGATATTTTTATTCCACTCTGCATTTCTATCCCACCATGTTTCTGAAATTATACAAATATCTATGTTCTCCTGTAGTAATGCAGTCTCTAGTTCAATCTTGTTTATTGAATTCAAACTATGTGCATTCAATACCCATGTTTTCAATTCTCCACCTTTAAAGTTCCGCCCTATTGTATCTTTAATCACCGTTTTAAATGTTGATCATTTTGCCTCAATTCCCTTTCTCCCCAAGCAATTTAGTTTAAACAGTTGTTCACAACCTGCTTTAATCTAACTCCCAACTTTCTACTTCCAAGTTTATTTAAGTGTAGTCCATCTCTTCCATAGTATTGATGATTCCTTACAAAATCTTCCCAGTGTGGCACATAACCTATATGTTCTCTTAGGGCCCAATACCTTAATCAATTATTAATGACCTAATTTTAGAGGTTTTGTTCTCATTCACCCTGAGGACTGCCAGAATTTCTGACAAAAAGAACTTGCAATTTAACCTGTTAACCTCTTTTTTAATATCCTTAAATTCCTCAATTATTTCAGATATGCTTTTATGTGGAATATTGTTTGTGCCTAAATGCAGAATTAACACTGATGATTTATCTTTTTCTTTAATGATATCTGGTAGCATAGATCTTACATCATCTATTTTGGCTCCAGGATAGTAGCTCACGGTCACTTTCTCTTTATTATCTTTAGAAGTATACCTATCCGTGTATTTCAAAATAGAGTTGCCCATGATATAAACCTGTTTATACTTAATTTTGTTTTGATCATTTATTTCTGTATTCTCTTCAGTATCCATGCCCCAGTTTAAATCCCTCTCTATATCCACACCAGTTGATGTGTCCCTAATGTCACTAATGGGTTGTACAGTTGGGTCCAATACAACATTATCCATTATTTGTTTGACATTTTATGGTGTTAAATTTTCAGAAGTAATTATTTGATGACCCTCATCAACCATCCATCCATTACCCATTTCTAATGTTATTTCTTGTCTATTTGATATATCCTTCTGAATGACCTTAACCACCCTTCTTCAATTTGGTCATTAGTAATTATTGTTGGTACATTGCCTATCCCCCTCTTCCCCATCCCTACATTCACCACACCTTCTTTATTTAAGTCAATTAGTGGCATATAACTATTATGCAGGGGAGCTTGCCATTCCATGGCCCTATGCCCCTTCTTGAATTTCCTAGTTTCCACCATCCAAGATCCAACATCATCATTTTCCCTTATCCTTTTCCTAATTTCTGCACCCTTACCCATAGATAACTCTTGGTCCTTGGGACATCCATAATTTATTTCCCTACTTTCATGCATTGCATCTCTCCCAAACTCTTTTACATTTACATCATTTGCTGTCTTAATATTTAATTGATGACTCAAACTGCTAAACTGTGTCTCTAGATACTGAATCCTATTCCTCAACTGACCTATTAATTTGCATTCAGTAAATGTGTAGATTAAAGCATCATTTATTGCTTCTGTATTCAGTTTATCACAGTCACCACATCTTACAGCTAAATTCCCATTCTCCAACCTCACTATGTTTGAATCCATTTTTCAATATTCTCATGCTGTACCCTACCTACCTCTGCAATACTATGACTGCACCTTGGTTACCGGCTTTCCTGGCTGACACTGGCAGACACTGTCTATCACCTTTACTGTTCACCTTACCTGGCCTTGCTGATGCTGGGCTCACCAATGCTCACCACTACTCTCATAAAAATAGCTGGGAAACTGGAAGCAGTGTTCAGCTGGTGTCCGGTTTCCTCACTGCACTAAAACCCAGCCAACAGGTTAAAAATGATTCAGGTGCCCTTAAAAGATCAACAAATCCATCTGGGTTCCCAAAAAGTTACTAATGAACACTACAGAATCACCCCATAGTGTTTCATTTCTGCCCTTATGAGGACCTGCAGAGTTTGCTCTGTTGCTGTGGGAACACCTCTCGACATCCTGATGTCCCTTTCAGCCTAGTGAACTAAAGGCAGACTGCACTGCCAAGTACACCAAATTACTGCTCTGTGCAATTTAGCAGCTGGAGAGATGGTGAACTCACACACTCAGGCAAAAGTGCTCACTTAAATAGCTGCAGGGGAACCGGAAGCAGCGCTTAGCTGGTGTCCGGTTTCCTCACTGCACTAAAACCCAACCAACAGGTTAACAATGATTCAGGTGCCCTTAAAAGATCACCAAATCCATCTGGGTTCCCAAAAAATTACTTATGAGCACTACAGAATCACCCCGTAATGCTTCATTTCTGCCCTTATGCGGACCAGCAGGTTTTGCTCTGTTGCCGTGGCAACACCTATCGCTGACTTGACGTCCCTTTTAGCCTAGCAAACTAAAGGCAGACTGCACTGCCTAATACACCAAATTACTGCTATGTGCAATTTAGCAGCTGGAAAGACAGTGAACTTTGTCATGAAGGATTTTGTGACATGTCATTACTGCAAGTTACTGTGCTTCATCGTGGCTGACACAAGTACAAATACATCACTGGTATAAACAGAATACAGGAAGGAAGCATCTTCCAAAGTAAGAGCTGCTCAAAGTCAAGGGGGCCTAAAATGAAGTTGGAGGCTCAGGGGAAATGTGAGAAAATATTTTTTCATGGAGAGGGTGATGGATGCCTGAAATAGCCTACAGAGGGGGTGGTAGTGGTTAAAATGGTCATATAATTTAAGAAGAAGAGATGTGAATTAGGTTAACTGTCTGTACTGAATTTTTTTTTTTATGTTTAAAGAGTGGTATGATGAACAGAGTGGTATGATGAACTACATGTTTTTCTTTTGTGATAGCATATAACATAGTAACATAGTGACTTCCTAGCAAACTTTGGTCAGGTAATTATTTGTATTTGTGTCTGGTGAAGGTTTTTATATAACATTTAAAAATGGACTAATTTTATAGACAATTGTATGGCCACTAACAAGTTTTAATAACATGTTTTAGGGATTTTGCAGTGTCCATACTGATATTTAGGAGTATATTTTTATATATGATAATGAATGGGTCCAATACCTTTTAGTCTCTACCTCAACACCCTCCCCAGCTCATGCACTGGTAAAATGCTCCTCTACACTGATGATGCAGTCCTCGTTGCCTCACATCCCAATCCCACCTCCCTCTAATTATCCCTCCAGCAAGCTTATACCAAGCCAAAAGGTGGTTCGGCGACCGCAGACTGGTCATTAACCTAAAGAAAACCAAATCAATGCTCTTCTCCCACCACCAAAATAAATTTAAAAATATCCCCCTCTTGAGTATCCCCAGTACTCTGCACCTGCTAGAACAAGTGACCACATACAAGTACCTAGGCATCATGTTCAAAACTGTCCTCTGCTTCTCCACCCACATTAATGCCCTATCAGTCACCATTAACTCTCGGATTGGTCTGTTATAAAGGCACAAGGACTGCCTGCCTCAGGTTGCCCTCAGGCTGGCCATCACCTCCTCCGTCTTCTCCCTCGTGGACTATGGCTTGTATGTCTATACCACAGCTGACAACACTGCCCTCTCCAAAATCCAACTCTCCATCAATAAGGCCTGTAGGCTCCTGACCGGTGTCCCCAGCTGAACTCACACCTGCCTTCTCTATACTACCACCAATCTGCTCAACTTTGAGGAGTGATTGCTCTATCAGACCTGCCTTCTCACTAAGAAATCACTGCTAGGACCCCCCCGGGTCTCCACCTCCCTACAGCAGTCATCATCGTCCATCACCACCCATAGCTCTGTTAAGGCCACTTTCAAGGTGCCCAGAACCAAGACCTGTTTTGCCCAGAGATCCTTCCTCTAATGAGCCCCTACCTGGTTCAACTCCCTACCTAGTTGCATCTCCAACTTGCCAAAAATTGGCTCCTTCAAAACAGCCCTTCGAAATCATATCTTTAATACCCACTGTTGTAGGTACAACTAACCCCCTTTTGCAACCTGTGGTACCTGCCCACCTTACCCCCTGGCTCGACAACATCCACTGGACAGCCTCTCCCTCCCACAGACCCACTCCTTCCCTACTAGATCCAAACAGGGATGTAACCTGCTGTCTTCTCTGAGGACCTACTATATAAATGAGTGCAACTCACAATTTTGTGACATTTTGTAACCTACGTAACATACAAACTACTACATTATGTAACCTAAGTGTATCTATGTTAAATGTTCCTTTTACTGCACCTGTAATGTTATCCTCTGTTTTAATCTGCACTGTAATAACTGGCTTGATGTCTGCCCCCCCCCACGCTGAGGTGCCTTTGTAAATGAGTCTATGACTCAAAGGTTGTAAATCCATTTTGTAATGAATAAATAAATAAATGAATGGTTTCCCCTTTTTCCCATAGGGAAACCATGGCATAGTTTATATCTGGCTTTTCCTATATTCCTATGACAACTGGCAAATGGGAGAGAAAAGAAAAACAGAAAGAAACCAGTGAGGAACCAGTTCCTTAGATCACCATCCCTCCAGGCCTTATTTGAGAAAATGTTACTATATGTAGTAGATGAAGTTCATACAGAAGATTTTCAGAACAAATATCAAAGCAGATAGATAGCAAGTTAACTAGACTTGCAATGATATGGTCAAGTATCTGATTTACAGTTTATGTGGTGGTTACTCCTATCCAGAAAAATGTCTGCTAGTGAGAGGGACCGAAATGTAATATGTGGATAAGGATGCTTGAAAAATATTTTGTATAACCAATTAATAGTGATGGATCTTTTCCTGGTTTGAATTAATATCTTTATACTCAATCTTTATTCAAAACTTACATCTCTAAACAAGACTTACAAACAGTTACATCATATTGCATCCTATGAAAACTGACAATATGTTATCAATTATAGTTCAGGACAAGCTTTTACCATCTTATGATACAAACAAATCTATGTCACTAATGTAAATCCAGAAGAGTCAACAAAATTAGAACTGACCTAGAAAATAAAACACAGTGGGTCTATCAAAACTCAAGAGGATAATCTTTTCAATCATAAATTGTGCACTGGAGCAGGAAAAAGTCAAAAAAAAATCATCCCAAGTAAAATACAAACAGAGAGATCAGGCTGGTCAAGGCACCAAAAATGATATCACCAACATAATATAACTGATTATTGCAGGACAGGAGAATACACAATAACTTAGAAACAATAGTGAGAAAAACAGGTCAAATAGTATCAGTTAGAGGGGATTAAAAACCCTCATATAGGTGCCATCTAGTCTATCTATTCCAGAAATGGGAAATTCTTTGTTGAAGTGAAAAAGTAATTCTTTCAAATTTATAGATTCAATTAACTATTTCCATCCATTCCATGGTATCTAGGGAACAGATGATAACCACTTTCTGGCAATGACTTTGAAAGCAGCTGCAATTAAAATGTTCAATAAATACTTTACCTTACTACCCCTCACCTCACAAGGTGGAAGGCCCAGAAGAATGTTTTCAGAACCGGGATGAAAGGCTAAGTCAAAAATAACTTTCAAATAACTCTGGATCTCCCTCCAATATGGTCTTAAACCTGCACAAGACTAACAAGACTAAAAAATATGCGTGTGAGTGGCTAAACCCTCATCACTCCCCCCTCCAACATTAGTTTGTGACTGATGGGACCATTTAGAAACTACTGCTGGAACCCAGAAATGCCTAATACACAATGTCCATAAAAATTCTTTCCAACCTGGTGAGGAAGAGGTCTGCCAGGTGTATTTTTAGGTCTAAAGCCATTGCCCCTCTTCAATTTTAATGACCAATTGCTGTTTCCACTTTTGACTGATCTTATCTGTAGTTTGTAAACATTCTGTGATAAAATTAACATATAATAAAAAGATGGCTTCCTCCCCAGACTTAGATTTCCAGATAATTTCAAAAAGTTGTCCTGGCTAGGATCCTTTAATCTGACATATGGAATCTCTCAGAACATTAATGTAGTCTCTAAGTTGGTAATATGGCATTCAATCCCTGGCAAGCCATCCATATCTTGCTTGAGCAAGCTCAAAGGAAATAACTGCACCATCCTGCAGGAGTTGCCAGGGAATAAAATAACCCTGAGTGCCATGCTATTATACCAAGGATCTGTTTGTGGTGGGAGAAACGTTGGATCTGCCAACCAACCCTGATACTTCCATAGGTGAAATCTGGTAATACCTGGCCCAAAACCTCGCTTGCACCCTATCAGCATTGCCTGTGTACCAAAAGAAAAAATTACTCACCTTAGTAATGTTGTTTCTTCTAATGGAGTCTTGCTATATTATGACAATTGCAGTTTGTCCCACGATTAGAACATTAGAACTGCTCCGGAGGTGAAAGAGTTAACTCCATTCCAGGAATGGAACTTAGAGCACGAGCTCTAAAGAGAAGCTCTGTCTGTGTAGTTTCAAACCTGAACTGTCAGATCTTTATGAGCAAAAACTCACTAAGGTCTGTGTTGAAGCTGTAACCTACACTAGCCAACTGGCTACCTAAATATTAACACCCATTGCTGGTCCCAACACAAAAGACTCAAGTCAGGGACCAGAACTAATAGTATAATTTAACAATATAAGGAAAAATGAAAACACCACCCCAAACCCCAAGAAGGGGTGAAAACACATAAGGGCATAAAATAGTGCCCACACTAGGCTGCCCACCCCTACCCAAGTAGAAGTTCTGAGAGGGGCAGGCGGGAGTCATAATATGTAAGACTCCATTAGAAGAAACAACATTACTAAGGTGAGTAATTTTTTCTTCAAACAACATGAAGTCTTGCTATATTATGACAATTGCAGACTACACAGCAGTACCTCCATGGAGGAGGGACAGAACCTACTTAGGGAATAGGCTCTGAAGCACAGCTGTGCCAAACTGAGCATCTCTCCTAGCCTGGACATCCAGGGAGTAATGCTTGGTGAAAATGTGTACCATTTACCAAGTAGCAGCTTGACATATCTCCAATATAGGGATGTCTCTGGCAGCAGCTAGAGACTCGGCTGTATCTCTGGTAGAATGAGCCCTCAAGCCAGAGGGGGGATCTCTGCCCAGTTTCTGATAACAAAATTGGATACAAGAGATAATCCACCTGGCAACTGATCTCTTAGTGGCAGGTTTCCCTTTCCCAACCTCACCATAAGTGAGAAAAAGTTGGAGGGATTCGAACCTGTGACCCTTGGTATGTTCTATATAGTAACTAAGGGCCCTCTTAACGTCCAAACTGTGTAATCTCCTCTCACCAGAAGAGGAATGCTCAGTGAAAAACACTGGAAGGGAGATAGATTGGTTAAGATGGAAATCTGAAACCACCTTAGGCAAAAACTTCCTGTTAATCCTGAGGACTACCTTATCCCTGTGGAAAGAATTAAAGTCAGTTTCTACTGACAAGGCTTGCAACTCACTTATGCATCTAGCAGAAGTGATAGCCACTAGGAAAACAGTTTTCCAAGTTAGATACTTAAGCTCTGCAGAAAACAGAGGTTCAAAAGGGGGTTGCATTAACTGGGCAATGCAAACATTAAGGTCCCAGGCAGGGTCCGGATCCCGAAAAGGTGGATTAGTATGAAGTAATCCTTAAAAACTTGGAAAATACAGGGTGAGCGAAAGAGAGGATGGCTTTCCTGCTGAAACAAAAAGCAGAGACAGCTGCCAAATGAACTCTCAGGGTAGCTGGTCTCAGGCCCAAAGAATTAAGATGGACCATGTAATCTAACACAATGGGCAAATCAGCAGATTCTGGGAAATATGTTTCCCAGAACACCAAATGGAGAACCTTTCCACTTAGAATTATAAGTAGCCTAGTGGAAGGCTTCTAAAGCCTTTAGCATTTCAAGAACACCCTGAGAGGGTGTAGGTCAGCAAATTCTAACTCCTCAAGAGCCAGGCCTTGAGGTTGAGGTTGAGGTTCGGATACCAAACTCTCCCTGGGCACAGGTTAATAGGTTGTGATTCCTGGGAGACACAGGGGAGATGGACTGTCAGGGACAGAAGGAGTGGGTACCAGGGCTGCCTGGCCCAATCTGGGGCAATCAGAATCACCCTGCAAGGCTGGGATCTGATTTTTACTAACATCTTGAATAGGAGGGAAGGGAAAAGCATAAAGAAACTTCCTTCCCAATCCAGGAGAAGGCGTCCAGGGGACTGAGCCCAACACTGGGGCCTGAAACAGAACAGTGGAAGTTGGTGATTGTCTGGGGCTGCAAAAAGATCTATCTGAGGGGTGCCCCATCTGGCAAAGACTATCCCCAGTACTTGAGGATCCAGAGACCATTCGTGATGGTCCTGAGAAATCCTGCTGAGAGCATCTGCTAGGACATTGTCTTTTCCTGGAAGGTGAACTGCTATGAGTGAAGTGTTCAGGGAATAGGCCAGAGACCACAACTTCATTGCCTCGGTGCACAAGGCCGAAGACCGAGTGCCCCCCCGCTTGTTGATGTACCACATTGTTGTGGTATTGTCTGTTCTGACTTGTACCACTTTGTTCTGGAAAGAAGCAGAAAATGCTTGAAGTGCTAAAAAGACAGCTCTGAGTTCCAGCAACTTGATGTGGAGCAGAGATTCCTGGGGGGACCACACTCCCTGAGTGGAGAGATCACCCATGTGGGCTCCACACCCCAGGAGGGAAGTATCCGTAGTGAGGGTCAAAGTGTGAGAAAGGGGAATGAAGGGGACCCCCAGTCTTAAATTGCTCTGATCCTGCCACCACTGGAGGGCCTGGATCAAGGTTCGGGTCACTGGGACCAACTTGGAAAGGGGGTCTCTTCTCTGAGACCAATAGGCTCTCAAGTGAAACTGAATGTCTCTCATCTGAAATCTTGCTCCCTGCACTACAGCTGTGGATGCAGCCATGTGCCCCAGGAGCTGCAAAAAGTGTCTTGCTGGTCGAGAGACCTGCAGAGTGAAGGAGGAGGCCAGAGCCACCAAGTTCCTTACCCTTTCTAAGGGAAGAAAAGCTCTGTCCAGATTTGTGTCCAGTTCTGCACCTATGAAGGTGAGTACCTGGACTGGCTCCAGAACCGACTTTGGTATATTTAGCAGGAAGTCCAGGGAGGTGAGAAGCTGCTGGGTGACTTGCAGGTGAGATTTTACCTGTTCTGGGGACTTGCCTACAATGAGCCAGTCATCCAGATAGGGAAAAACAGCAATCCTTTGCCTCCTTAAGTGAGCCACTGCTACTGCCAGACATTTTGTGAATACCCTTGGGGCAGAGGTAAGACCGAAGGGCATTGCTCTGAACTGGTAGTGACCTGAGGGCAGTTCGAATTTGAGGTACTTTCGGTGGGAGCTTCTGATTAGGATGTGAAAATAGGCATCCTTGAGGTCCAGGGAAGCTAGCCAGTCCCCTGGCCTTAGAGAGGGTAAAATCATTGCCAGAGTTACCATTCTGAACTTTGGTTTCAAAAGATGCTTGTTCAGATATCTGAGGTCTAAAATGGGCCGCCATTCTCCTGTCTTTTTTGGGGTAAGGAAGTATCTGGAGTACAGACCCTTGCCCTGGTGTAGGGGAGGAACCCTTTCCACCGCTCTGAGAGCTAACAGGGTTGAGACCTCTGCTTCTAGAGTAAAGGTCTCTAAAGAACTTGCAGGTGGAAAAGACCTGATTCTCATCTTTGGGAACTTTTTGAAGCTGAGAACCAGACCCTGGCTTACTACTTCCAGAACCGTCTTGTCTGAAGTTAAAGACACCCAGTTCTGACTGAAGTAAGCCAACCTGCCCCCTACTGATAAGGAGATAGGCCCTGGGCACCCCATCAGGAGTGCTTGGCAGCAGGTGCTTTAGGCTGAGGGGTGAGGGCAGGCCTGCCCAGCCAGTCTGCCTCTGCCTCTGAAGAACCCCTCTGAGCATAAGCAGAGGAGGCCTGGTTTGGTAAAAGGCCTGTGGAAGGCCTACCTCTCCCCTGGGGTGGTGCCTCTGAGGATGGGCGCCACTCCTTGGCTTGGGCACTTTATAGGTAGTCCTATATTCGTCCATCTTCTTCATATAATTCTCTGTCTGCTCCTCAAACAGAGAATTTCCCACCACAGGAAAATCCATAGCCTTAGTCTGGGTATCCTGTGACAAGCTAGTACACCTGAGCCAGGCCAACCTACGAAAAGCTACAGATGTGGCCATGACTTTAGAGGAAACATCATTAAAATCCACAGCAGCATGAAACTGCACCTTAGAAGCCTCAATGCCATCGGCAGCCACCTGCTCCAGCTCACTAGCAAGCTGGCCAGGGACTTGTTTGGCTAAATCCATAACAGTATCCCATCTAGATTTCTGATACCTTGCTACATAAGCCATATAATTTGCTTGCCTGAGTTCCAAGGACGCTGCCATGTACTGTTTTTGTTTTGCCATGGCATCAATCTTCCTGGAATCCTTGTCAGGAGGATGTGAAGTCAGGGGAATATTAGCTTTATCACAGGCTGCAGCCTGAACTACCCCAACATGACTGCATTGCTGAGAAAGGAATTCTGTATCAGGACCTGACAGTGTGTACCTCCTGTCCATCTTTTTATCTACAGGAGGCACAGAATTAGGGTTTTAAGATTTTATTGTTTGTTTCCTAAATGACTTATGCAAAGGAATAGACAATCTCCTAGACTCTGGTATATCCATCATTTCTACAAAATCACGCTCCTCTTGTTCATCCACAGCTTCCTCCAAAGGAAGCTGGAGGGTTTCAGCAACTTTTTTGTAAAACATAAAATGAGAGGGGGACTCAGAAAGCATAGGGGGAGATTCTAAAGGTCTGTCTGGGGAGATGTCCGGTTCAATGGGCACACCCAGACCCTCTAAGTCACATTCATACTGTTCATAATCATCCTCCCACTCCTCTGGTTCATAAAACTCCTCAACATCATATTCCTGAACCGATGGAACTGACCGAACCGACCTTTTACCAGATAGTGGCGGTTCGGACGGAACCGGAGAAAGTGACTGGACAATCTGAATAGCTCTTGCTATCTCTGCAGCAGTTGGAGTAAGAATTTTGGGCTCCAAACCTGCTGACTTTCTTGTTCTCTTTACTGGAACTGGTTCATCCGAGCCAGCTTTTCGTTTGCCCGAGGAAGTCTCGCCCTGGTCAGAGGGCACTCCCTCGGTCCAGTTGGCGAACCGGGCTGGCTTTCATCCGGGTCAGCGGACTTTTGGCCTCGCTCCCTGAGCCTGCCCAATCTCTTTTCCAGGGTGGCTGCAGGAAATTCTTACAAATCTGGCAGTCTGACTGGAGGTGGTCAAACCCCAGACAATAAACACATGTGGTGTGTGGGTCAGCCTTGGCAAAGACTTCCCCACAGACATCACAGTGTTGAAATCCAGTGGGCCCGGTTTTTCTTTTGGGTTTCTCAGACATAATGCCAGCCTAACCAGAAAAACTTGCCCTTTAAATGGCAGTGAAGCAAGACACCCTTATCGGTTCCTAACCGTGTCACAGGTATTGGAAAAAACCGTAATGAAATCCGTTTTTTTTAGAACCGATAAGAACCAGGAACCGCACTCTAAAATCTCAAATTTAAAACTTTAAGTTTTAACCTAAGCTGATCGGTTCAAAACCGAACCGATAAAACTTACAAGTTCCACACAGAATTAAAATATGAATTACTTACGATACCACAGACAGAGCTTGAACCGGTCGGTTTGCGGTTAAAATAAAACTATTCTCGGTTGAATCAGACCAAAGAAAACACTGTTTAAACCCAGAAATGAACCAAGCAGTAGGAGAAATCTCCAGAGCGACTGTTCAGTGAGGCAGAGTAAAGAATCTAACAGTTCAGGTTTGAAACTACACAGACAGAGCTTCTCTTTAGAGCTCGTGCTCTAAGTTCCATTCATGGAATGGAGTTAACTCTTTCACCTCCGGAGCAGTTCTAATGTTCTAATGGTGGGACAAACTGCAATTGTCATAATATAGCAAGACTTCATGTTGTTTGAAAATGGGGATTTCTCCCAACTTGAGGGCTGAAATATAGAAAAACATTGCAACCATAGGGGATGTGAGGGGTTGAGCCAGGTTTATTGTTCTCCAAAGAGAATGATAATTCATATGTCCTAACATTAGGGCAAGGTGCATCTGGGCTGCTGTCCAGTAACTTGCTACCCAATGGACAGCAATGCCCCCTAGCTGTTTAGGAAGATACAGATTCTTTCTATGAACCTGGGCCTCCTTGACTGCCATACTGTATATACTTCATGAACACCTGTTGCCAGGACTCCAGTTCTTTCAGAGATACTCTACTTTACATGGAACACATTGAAATAAGAAAATTAGCTGAGGCAGAGAATTCATTTTCAAGGCTTGGATATGCAAATAAAGAAGGCGGGGTAACAAGGACCATTGCTGTAAATCATGCTGTAATTGTGTGAGTAAAGGAGTATAATTCAAATGGTAAAGTTGGGAGACCATGGGTAACAAATGGATTCCAAGGTATCACAAAGAAGGGAGAGCCCATCTCATAGGGAAAAATTTCTTGAGGGCAAGTGGAGCATCATAATTAAAATTTAAGACCTCCATTTTAGCGGTATTGAGAGAATAACCTGTAAGGGTCAAAAAATAAGATATGTGTTCAAATACTGCTGGGAGACAGACTTCTGAATTGGTTAAATATAATAAAATATTATCAGCATATAACGTGAGCTTATGATGACCCCCCCCAAAAAAAAAAACTCTGGAAATCACTGGGTTCTCCCATATACCTTGAGCTAAGCGTTCAATGTAAAGAGTGATTAAAAGTGGGGACAAAGGGCAGCCCTGACGCATACCTCTCCCCAGCTTAAAGTGAGATGAAACAATGCCTGTCACCCTAATATAGCCAACAGGGCAACTATATAACTTAAGTCAAAAATGAATAAAATCCAGGGAACCCAAACCTGAAAAGGACAGCTTTCAAAAGAGGACATGAGACCTTATCAAAGGCCTTTTCGGCATCAAGGCTATGTAAAAGCATTGGTTATCTTGAAGAATGAAGGGAATCAATGTGTACAGTACATCTGAGGTTGTCTTGTGACTGATGGTCAGGGACAAACCCAGGTTGATCAAGATGGATAAGATCCAGTATCATCCATTGTAATTGCTGAGTGATTAGTGAAGCAAGCAATTTATAGTCCTTACTGAGGATGGATATAGGCCTATATGAAGTACAAGTAGAGGTGTCCATTCCAGGTTTGGGAAAACCAAAATACTTGCTTGAGACCAAAAGTTTGGGGATGGAACCATTCTGAGTCATAGCTCCTCAGTATACCGTAAGCAATAAAGGTGATATTATTTCTTTGTAGAGTTTATAAAATTCCCCGGGAAGGCCATCAGTACCCAGATACTTCCTGAGTTTTAGATGTGAAATTTATGTTTGTAATTCTGTTAAAATAATAGAGGACATCAGTGTTTCACCCATCTGTGGGGAAATGGTTGAGAGAGGTAATTTATTCAGATATTGGGTTAGGACACCCTGTTCCTGGGAGGGGCTAGGAGTATAGAGATGAGTATAATATAATATAATTTAAAGGCATCTGAAATTTTGGGGGTTCAAACGTAACATCTGCTGTGCATATAGATGTTTCAGGGCTAAAATGGAGGCTTGTGTCCTACTTATTCTTAGTCTTCTAGCCAAGAGTTTCATCGATCAGGGCTGTGATAGGACCAGGCTGAAATTTAGCCACTTTCAGTCTTGTAGTCTCCGCCTTTCTCCCAAGTACTGTATAAGGAACATACAGTATAAGTAAGACAGGCAGAAGTAACTTGCTTGCCTTCTCCTGTGCTGTACTACAGGCAGACACAGATGGAATGTAAGCAATGGAAAAGAACTGAAACACAGAGCCGTGCAGTCTGTGTTTTATTCTGTGTAAACTGTTTTGGGTTTGCAAAAAGCCAAACACAAAACATTCTTTCCTAGGTGAAGCAGAGGTGTGTAATGGTCAGATGAGTTTGCCTGTCTGTGTTTATTTCGGATGAGTCAGCCTGCCTGTATTTACTTAGAGAAATGTGGTTATTCAGAATGAGTCAGCCTGCCTGTGTTTACTTAGAGAATTGTGAATCAGACACCTCACATGGTGCTGACATCATCGGTAGGCAGGAATAAAAGGCTACCTTAAGAGATGCAAAACAGATTATTTTGATGAAACAGTCAGTAGACACCTGACTGTTATGGAGGAAGTATCTCATAGTACATGCAAGTTTTCATGTGCTAGGAATCTATTTCGATGGAACAAAGCCTGGAAGTTGTGTTCTGAGGGAATTGTGCACTGTTTTTGCAGAACTGAATGACTAATCACCTATTTCCTTTCTGTATGTTTATTATTTTATTGTGGAAAATAAATACCACAAAGTGCATTCTACACCTTTTACCTGAGTCTATGCATCTATCTTACCCATTAAATTTCACAGCCCTCCCCCCACCATCATTATACCTCTGCTTCAAGAAAAGAAGTTTCTGTTCAACTTGATAGTCAGGTATATTATTTAATTTCTTTTTAAGACTTTGTGTGATTTTTATCAAAAGAAATTTGCTGGTGAGCCTCCAAATGCAAAATCTGTAGGTTTAATTCTTCCTGCCTAGCTTCCCGTTTCCTTTTGTTATGGACTGATATAGAAATAAATTTCCCCCGTAGGGTAGCCTTGACAGTATCCCACAATATGGCTGGTGGTGTATCATGAGAGTTATTATCTAAGAGGGCTTGTTCAAGTGCCTCCTGTATAGAAACAGAAACATAAAAGCTGATGGCAGAAAAGGACTGCAAGGCCCATCCAGTCTGCCCATTTCTTTTTCTACCATATGAATGTGCCATCGGCCTTTGCTCTGTCAATGGCCTATCTATTCGTACTCATCTGTATTGCTCCCTTATGCCTATCCCATGCCCGTTTGAAGCCCTGCACTATATTCATATCCACCACTTCGTGAGGTAGGCTTTTCCATGCATCCACCACCCATCCTGTGAAAAAGAATTCCAAACATTACCCCTTAGTCAGCCTCCCTCTAATCTCATGCTGTGTCCTCTTGTCCCATGATTTTTCTTATATTGAAACATGTTAGACTTTTTCACCTTGTTAATGCCCTTAAGGTGTTTGAATGTTTCGATCATATCACCTCTCTCCCTCCTTTGATCTAGGGTATACATACTGAGTTCCGTTAATCTGTCCTCATATGTTTCCTGATGCAGTCCCTTCACCATTTTGGTTGCCCTTCTTTGGACTGCTGCAATTTGGTTAATGTCCTTGTGAAGGTGAGGCCTCCAGTACTGCACTCAGTACTCCAAATGGGGCTTAACCAGTGTCTAGTAAAGCGGAATTATTACCTCTCTCTTACGACTTGTGATACCCCTACTAATACACCCCAACATCCCCCTAGCCTTACCTACTACTTAAGTGATCTTCTTGGATGATTTCAGGTCATCTGTGATGATAATACCCAAGCCTTTTTCTTCCCTTGTGACTGCCAGAAAATCACCTCTCAGTCTATAGGTGGCTTCAGGGTTTCTCTTCCCTATGTGCATGATCTTACACTTATTTGCATTAAACCCCAGTTGCCACTTTGTGACCATTTTGCCAGTTTATCCAGCTCTCTTCTCATTCTGCCCACCCCATCTGGATCATCTACTCTGTTGCAGATCTTGGTGTCATCTGCAAACAGACAAACCTTACCCTCCAGTCCATCTGCCATGTCATGGATGAAGATATTGAAGAGGACTGGCCCCAGGACTGATCCCTGAAGTACCCCACTTGTGACTTGCATCTCTTCTGACTGTATACCATTTACCACCACTCTCTGTGTACTGCCCATCAAACAATTTTCCACCCAGTTAACCAACTTCTGACCCACCCCGAGCCTACGTAGTTTATCAATCCATCTTCTATGTGGAATAGCATGGAAAGCTTTGCTGAAGTCAAGGTAGGCAACATCAACTGCTCCCCCTTGGTCCACCACTCTGATTATCCAGTTAAAGAAATATATGAGATTAGCTTGACAGGACCTTCCTGTAGTAAACCCATGCTGTCTTGGATCCTGTGCTCCTATGGATTCCCGGTGTTGCACTATCCTTTCCTTGAGGAGTGCCTCCATAATCTTGCCCACTACTGAGGTAAGACTGACTGGTCTGTAGTTCCCTGCCTCCTCCCTGCTACCTCTCTTGCGGAGTGGGATCACATGAGCCCTTCTCCAGCATTCTGAGACCTCTCCTGTGCTTAGAATCTCACTAAACAGTTTTGATAATGGCTCTGCTAGTTCCACCCTTAGCTCCTTTAGTACCCTGCAATGTATGCCATCAGGACCCATTGCCTTGTCCACCAAGCTTATTGAGCTCTTGACCCTTTCTTTTGTGAAGGGACTAGTGCACACTTCCCTTCCCCGTGTCCATGGTGCTGTGCTGTGGGCCCTGCCCTACCTTCTCTTCAGTAAATACTAAGCAGAACCATATATTTAGGATAGATGCTTTTACATGGTCCTCCTCCTCACATGCTCCCTTATCCCCTTTGTTCTTAGCAATACCTCCTCTGGACTTTCTCCTTTCATTACTTTATCTGTAGGAAGTCTTGTCACCTTCTTTTACTGTTCATGCTAGTGTTAACTTGGTTTGGGCCTTTGCCTGCCTTACCGCCTTCCCTGCTTCCCTTAGGGAAGTTTGGTATGCCTCCCTATCTTCATCCCAATGTGTTCCCATATATGTCCTGAAGGCCTCCCGTATATTTCCTGAAGGCCAGTCTTTTGCCTCTGACCTTTTCTGCTACTGTTTTTGAGAACTAAAGTGGTTTCCTTCTTCTTTTGCACTTCCTTTTCTCTCTAATGCAATGGAATGTTGCTTCAAGCATTGCATCCTTAATGCTTGCCCACTTTGCCTGTACCCACTCACATGTATTTATTTTTGCCAGGGCTAGCTTAACTCTGTTGGCCATCATAGCAAAGTCAGCTCCTCTGAAGTCCCATATTTTTGCCTTGGAATAAGATGATTTAGTTCAAGCGGTCAAATTGAACCATACTATGTGATGGTCACTGGCCCCTAGGTGACCTTCTACCTGGAGATCTGTGATCCTTTGTATAGTCTGTTTATCTTTGGGATCTTGAAACAAAGATAAATTCAGAGGCCAAAAAGTGTTCTTTCTGAAATTTCCCAGTTGCATTTTTATAAACAAAGGGGCATAATCAGACAGCACCAAATCACCCATCTAGCAATCCTGAACACTACCCAGAAATTTGCCAGGAAGGAAAAAGTAATCTATCCACGAATAAATCTTATGGGGGGGGGGTGAATAATACATATAGGCCTTTTATTTCCCATGAAGATGACACCAAGTATTCACATAACCCATTTCCCCCAACAATTTGGCAAACATCTTAGAAGTTATGTGCTCCAGCCTGGGAATACCCAATGTAGAATCTAACTGCAGATTAAGGAGCAGGTTAAAATCCCCACCATAAATGACCTCCCCGTCAGCCCAATCCTCCAAAGCTAGAAAAACTGTTCAGTAAACTTGAAAGTTTGATCCCGTGGGAACATAAATAGAAGTAAGGGTTAAACCCCTGCCAGAATAACAGCCTTTCATGAAAACATAGCTCCCTTCTTTATCTGCCAGAAAATCAAGCAATTCAAAGGGGACCCAAAAGGGCACTAAAATAGCTATTACTCTATGATGAACCTTTTTGTATGAGGCATAGGCGGTAGCACAGAACCCAAATCAAACAAATTTAATATTTTCCTGAGGAGATAGATAAGTTTCCTGTATAAATAACAAATCTGCATTTGTTCTCCTCAGGAATTAATTAATTGTTAAGGATGAGGAATACTGGAAAATAAAAAAATTATTGAAATTGGATGTGGACATATTTTTAGTTTCTACAAAAAGCAGAATTAAATTTCAGGTTTGTAAATGATTAGTTTTTGATTTTCAGAATTAAAGAATCTGGGCCTGATCCACAAAATCATGCACATCACTACATGAGCTGCAATGCACAGGGACCCATTTCTGTAGGTGAAGAGGTCTTCCTGCACTACACAGATGCAACCCAATTCAGGTTGTCCATGTCCTGATATGTGGATCTATTTGAGAAGTCAGGTTAAGGTTGGCAGGGGAGTGTGTGTGTGTGTGTATTTGAGTGAACTACTGCCCATCTGCACTTTGATCCACATACTACAGAGTGCTCCCAGAGGTAACATAGACTACATGAGCATGCTTCTGCCATATACCCTACAAGCCCCACCAGATGTGATTGATTGCTGGACAAGTTTAGAGCCTCTACAAGCCCTGCTCTAGTGTTAGCCAGCCATCTGTAGCTACATGGAGGGCTGGGCAGGAAGGCTGTGGAATTTTTTCAAAATTAAAAAAAAATACATGACTCCATGAAGGGGATACAACAGTTCAGAGGGACTCCTGTTTTCCTTCTTACACAGAGAAGGGATTCCATTGTCAGCCAAGTCATATTTCCTATTTGAAGTCCTGTTCCATTGAACTTTCTCCTTGTCCATTCTGGGTCCCCATGGAAAGCTCCACACTCACTGAGAGGGTCAGTTTGAGGCTTTGAATGTTGTTAGTTTTGGATCTGAAATGCAGTGCAAGGTTCCATGAACTCGATATATGCAAATCTAGTTTATCCTTTGCTTTTTTTTTTTTTGTGGATTATGCCATAAGTATTGATAGGCTTTCTGCTGTTCATGAAGAATAAATATTAAAAATAATTGAAAAGTGAGAATTTGGCAAAGATTTAACCTGATGCTGGAAATTCAGTCTAAGGCATATTTGGAAATGAGTTTCTCACAGCTCAGTATGCATTCCTCGCACAAAAACAATTTCAGATAAAATACATAAAATTGAAATGCTGCTGCCATTTAAGCTTATAGAAATTGGGGTTGGTAGAAATAATCTGAAACAAGGAGCATAAGTGAATGGTGAAAAATATAAAATATTAATGGAAGTGTAGTTGACAAAAGCTTAGGAGACAATTTACATAGAAGTCCAGAAGATTAACATACAGTTAAATCCTATAGCATGTTAGATTATTTTTTTCTAACTAAAAGCTTATTGAATTTCCCAAGAAGAAACAAAGTATGAAAACATTCATCCTGACCAGGACAAGGTCCCAAGGAGATACAACTCTAAAAAGACTAAAACGGTGACATAAATTTTAGGTACAGTTCACATTATCCGTATTGATGTTAAAAAATGTAATTCTGTTAGTGAAATTCATCCGAAGTTGCCCATTTTGCCCCATGAAAAATTTCTCAAAATTGACTGCTAATGACAAAACTTTGCCAGCTAACTTCAAAGTAAACTTTGACCTGCATTACTCAAGTCAAAGTTATTGAAAAAAAAGGCTTTGTCATATGATTCACTTTTTGCAGGGCACATGGGAAGCTCCAGTCAGGCAGGAAAAGACTGATTCTGTTTCCTTTTGGCAGTTGAAGCTGACTGATCAGTCATCAGAGCAGGAGAGCTCAGTGCTGACTTTAGTGCTTTTCATTGTTTGTCAAAAAATAGTATTTACTTTCCTATTTCCCAATAATTCCTTTCTTCATTTTTATGTAGGGAGATCTGTTGTTTGTTTATAATCTTTATTTTTGTAAGTTTAGATTGTGTGTGTGCATGTGTCTCTTTTTCTCTCTCTTTGTTTTGATTTTGTTTTCTGTAAAGAAAACACTTTTTTTATATTATTAAGAGAATGGAGGGACAAACTAGGGAAGAATGTCACCAAAAGGGTGTGGCAGTTATTCGTCTCAACCGGTGTACATTTCAAAGAAGGACTGAGGCCCTCCAAACAGTCCCAGCTGAGGATGGCAGTGGTGCTGCTCCCTTGCAGCAGCAGCAACAGCAGCAAGAACCTGTGGTCTCCACTCCTCAGCAGCAGTAGGAGTTTATGGTCTCTACACCCCCAACTGATGTTACCACCACCAGCAGCTCAACCACAAGCACTGGTGATGGTGAGCAACCCTCCACAACCTCCTCTGGAGCCACCCTTCCCTGCCACAAGAATCTGCTGTATGGGAGTTTGTTTCCATAAATGCTGCAGGTGACAGTGTTATCATCTGCAAGATCTGTGGCCACAGTGTACAATATGGGAAAAATATAGTTGCCTGGTGACTGGCAGTCAATGGACCCACCTGAAGATTCACCACAGGGCAGAGTGCAGTGGGAGGTAGGCTGTTGTGCTGTGAGTGACATGCTAGGACTTGTAGTAGTACTCAGCCATCACCAGGACAGCAGGAAGCAGCATCTCTCCCCCCACCGAGTGACCTCATAGCACCTGTAAACCAGACAGACCGGGCTGTCCTGTGGGATGAGGTGCAACATCTTCACAAGGATTTTGCAGAATTCCACCAGGAATTTAGGGGTGATATGCAGAAAATGATGGTTGACCAAGAGAAGCTGTTGAACCTCCTCTCAGAGCTGCATGGTGGTGGTGGCAGTGCTACTTGTAGTGGTGATGGGAAATGATAACTTTTCATTTATTTTTTTTATTATTCCACACTGTGTTATTAATAGTTTACCCACCAAAAAACTCAAAAAAAATCTAAACTTTAAAAAAGTAAACTAAAAATATTTTCTATCCTCTTCCTCTTTATTCTGTTGTTTAGTTCTGTAAAATATTTATTTGTTAATGTTTTGTGTTTTATGTTAGGGTCTCTAGTTCATTCCATCCTTTCCCTTGTTCACTCCCTGAATTTTTCCCTCATGTAGTATCCCCCTTGCCCTGATGGCGCTACCCTGTGCTGTGTTATAGTCTGTAATCATGGACAACTTTCCTGACTATTTTTTTGTGTTACCACTTCATGTGTCCTCCTGTTATCCACAAATTTCAAGTATTGTCCCTAGTAAAACAAAATCTGATCACAGCCATCATGGCTGCATAATGTAGTTTGTTAAGTTGTGCACGTTTGTAAAGGTGGCATGGAGAACCAACACAATGCATTGTCAGTAGTGAGAGTATTTGTATTGTAAAAGGTAAGGGAGGCAGAAACAGTATGAAAGCTTTACATTGAAAAAGTAGTGTAGGCAATGGGGTGATGTTATTATTTATTTACATGGTAATACAGGAATACTGTACAGTTAAGAGTATACAGAGATTGTCATTATATAAAGATTTTTTTTTGTCCAGGAGTCATTTTAAGTTCTATGTACAAGTATATAAATCAAGTCTTTGTCTTGTATTGATTGAGTAGATGAAGAATGACTCTGGGAGGTCGGCTGCGAGGTAAACATGAGGATGGCAGGTATAAGTAGGTTGAACAGACATGGATTAGTTTAGTTTCCTGCATTTGTGTCTGGTTGAGGTTTGTTTATGCAACAGTGGTAGTGTTAAATCCTGGATTGTGTTGTCAAAATTTTCTGGAGTTATTTCAGTGGTATCATCATAGTGCTGATGTTCTATGCTGATGATGTTCAAGTGTTGTGCAGTCACAGGGCAGGTCAGTGGTAGTTTATTTTGGATTTCAATGTCAATATTTCCTGGTTCAAGTGTGAGAAAGATGATGACGAGTTCTTTGTCAATATTGTAGGTTTGGAGTTGGTCTTGTTGGAGGCATGTAAAATAGCTTGTCCTCTTTTATGGGTTCTAAACCAACAAGTTATAAAATTATTTCTTCTGATGAAGCCTCAGTAGCCTGTGTGGAGAAAAAGGAAAAAGAGAAGGTTACATCATAGTAATGTGGTGGATAAATTGGCATTTGTATATCCTGTGAAAGGAAATGGTGTTGATTGATACATATGCACAATATGTGAGAAAACATTAGGACTGTTCAGTTGTAAAATGGTAAGAGTGATGTGCAAGGGTGATGTGTTGCAATGTGATTGTGAGTAGAACCAGTTGAAACAGAAGAGCTGTAGTAGCACAAATATAGGTTATTGTTCATTGTATAACAATGTGATATTGTTCAAGTGTACTGATACTTTTTAAATAAGTACTGTAAATAGTAATGTATTTAATATAGGAATTGTGAGGATGGCACAATGCATTTGTTGAAATAGTATAAGAAATTATTTGGTGAAAGGAATGGGAAACCTGAAAAGGGCACACTGTGGATATATGTTCCACAGAAATTAATATTTTAGAAATAAAAAGCTGTTCAACTTATTTGTGTTTGGGAGATAAATGTTGAACATGATTAATTAATGACACAGGTCTGTTGTACTGGATCCTTTTAAATTTGTGTCACATGAATTGAGGTTCAATGAATCTGTGTAATCAATAAGGTTTGGCACAGGGGATTTGTTGTTTAAATGTTAACGTATGAAGTTAAATTGGGGAAAACTAATAATGTTAATTGAGGGATGTAAATGTTATAGAATGGTAAGGATGTACAAGTCTGAGTTAGAGAACCATTTGATGGATGGGGTAGGCATGGGTGTAGGCAGGCATACTCCAAGCACTCCATGGTGTGCAATTTTATTTAAGGGGGTAGCAAATAGGCTCTGAACTGCTTCCTTTTTCCATGAAAACTAACAAAGAAAATACTGAACCTTTCTGTAATTTTATTCATAGGAGTCGAAACTAGAAGGACCAGTCACTAATACTCTCTTTGTATCCCTAGGACAATACAACTTTACAGGCTCTGGGCTGGTATGTAGGAGTCTTAGGGAACAATGCATGGCATCTGTATTTACTGTACCCATGCATGCAACAACCACTGTCATGAGATACAAAAGTTGTATTTATTGTGCCAAATGAGGCAACAAACACGGTCCTGGTGTACATTTGTATATTGTCTGGCTACACCCTGGGGGTGGGGGGGGGTAGCTCACCCTAACGGGGGGGGGTAGCAGTGAGTCCACTTGGTGTGCAGATCTGAAATCCCTAGTTACACCCCTTGGGGTAGGGTACTTAAGGAGGAAGCAGCAGATCAGAAATAATTTATGAATTTAAAAATGTGCAGTTCCCATAATGTACAGTAGGTAAATTGTAAGCAGCAGACACAGCAGAGACATGGAGATGAAGATATAGTTCATAAAAGCAACCTGTGTGAAACGAGGATACATTAGGAAATGTTGATCACATCTGTATGCAAGTAGTAGTTTTGCAGTTAGGCAGTGACTGTACAAAATAAGTATGTAATATTTTCATCTTTGTGGAGACATTATGGCATACCTATTGTATAGATAGGAAATAAAATGCTGTTGTAGAGCATTGGAAGCACAGTAGTGTTTATCTAGGGATGTGTGGTTTAAGGCTTCCATTTGTGGAGTAATGCCCAATAGAGTGAAGGTATGGATTAGGCTTTATTAATGGGATACTTACAGTGAACATTGTTGTCTTTGATGAGTTCAGCATCACTTCACCATTGAATTGAGACAATGTTAGGTGTGATGCTGTGAGGTATTGTCCTTTGGCTATTGGTGTGGTGGAGATGTCTCACCAGAGAGAAACTTTTATGTGATCAGTGGAGTCCTCCATAGCTATTGTTCGAATTGTTATGTCTTTGCCATGGACAAGCATCATTCTTGTAGGTAGATCCTGTTGAAAGAAAGGAAATGGTATGAGTTAATTAATTTGAGTCCCTAAGAAATAGCAGGGTAATAGAGCACCCTTATAGTTACAAACAGCATGTGGAGTTGTGATGTATGGATTTGGATGTTGTGTATGATAGAAGATATGTGTTGAAAGGGATAAAGAAAGTGGTGAGTAAGGACATGTGGTAAGAAGAGATCTTGCATGTGTAAAAGTAGTGTTATGTTGACAGTTTGAAAAAGAAAAGTTAGGTCATTTTCTTATAGGGTGTAAGGAGTCTTGCAGTGGGATGAATTTGGAATGGTGAGAAGAGGTGGTGTATATAAATGGTAATGTTGTAATTAAAAGAAGAAGATTATGGAAAATACAAGTAGTGGTGCTGATGTATAGTTGTAGAGTGGTAATGTAAAAATCAAGCATGTAGTGGATTATTGGCATGGAAGCCATATTGTAAGAAGTAAGTCACAATAGGTAATGGTAGTTTTGGAATGTATGCCATGGGGTTATAGTAGTGAAACGGTGGGGATTATGTTGAATTTCCTCATAGCATTGTAGAGATGCAGTGAGGTACTTTAGATTGCTAGGGTGTATGGTGGTTATGTGAGATTAATATGTTTTGCAGGAATTAGTAAACTCAATGGCATAAAGAGGGTTGTTAATGTGGGATAAACAGTTAATAAACTATATCAGAGAAGTGTGGAAAGGAGTTGTTGATGTAGAGTCTGGTAAAGCTATTCAAGTGAAAGTGTAGAGAGGGAACATGCAGTTTTGTTAATCCATGGTAGCTGGATGGTGTAAGTAGAAATAAAAGGAAAATGAGATGGGTTTATAAACAGGCAGAGATGATGGGTGAAATCAAGAGTAGTGGTGTAGGTGTTTTAAATGAAAGTGGTAAAGAAAAGTGTTATAGTGTGTAAACAGTAGAAGAGATAGTAATCTATTTGGAGATAGATCTGCACATAATTTTAGTTGCTGTAAGGCGTATGCAATTGTAGGTTTAGTTGTGTGTGCTGTAGGGTGTGATTGAAGATAATGTGTGTGTGAAATGTGCAAAAGGATGTAAAGCAAAGTATTGCTTTTGTATGTGTGCAATTAGAAATGTTTGTAGGAGCTGGTTAAAAAATGTGTATTACGTGGTGCTCATGTAGACTGATAAGGCTGTGTATCCAGGAAAGATATGTACTCACTATGTGACATACAGGTGATATGAGTTTTGGAGTAGTTATTGTAGTTTACTGTATGTGACAGAAAAATGTGAAAGAGTACTTGAGGTAATCATGAAGAAGGGGTGGTAATCATGGAAGTAAGTTATTGACAGACATTGTTTAAAGGGTAAGGAAGCATACCTTGGAGGTAGGGGCCGTAAAATGCAGAAAGTTAAAGAATCTGTGGTAATAATGTGTCTTGTGATTTAATAGTAGAAAGGGAATGCATGAAAGTGTCTTGGGCAGGGCAGTAGATGTGAATAAGAAGGTATTTGTAGAAGTCATGAAGTTGTTTGTGGAGGGATAAGTGTCAAGTGAGAAAGATTTCATATGGATTGTGTGACGAGGTGTAAGTTGCAGAAAGGATGAAAAGAACTTGGAAGGAAATGAGCTGTTACATTAAGTAGAGTGGTAAGTGAGATACATACCATCTCACACTCAGTGGACTAAATTATGTATTGGAAGCATACCTGGGTTATAAGTCCTGTGATGTTACAGATCGAGTGTAGTGGAAACTGTTTTGCCTCATGTATACTGATGTGAGGTAGAGGTGATGGATCTAGTAGTAGGTCTGTCTTCTGCTGCGTTTCTTCTGGAATTTGTAGTGGATTTATTTTGGAAAATTTGCTGACTTTGTTAATAATTATTGTTCCCTTGTGGACAAGTATAATCCACAGTGGGTAGCCACTGCTAGGAGTGAGTGAGTCATACTTTTCAGGTATGTAGCAGCAGGCAAGAATGACAGATGTCGGACAGCACCAGGTGAAACAGTTTTATTTCTTGTTGGCTGCTGGAGTATTTTATCATTTGACTTTTTTTGACAATGCAGCATTTCAGTGCTAGTTGTTTAGAGATTTTGGATGGTTGTAGGTCAAGGAGGTCCTTGATAGTGTACATCTGAAATGAAAAAAAGATAGTAATGAAAATGTCATAATTTCAGCCATATTGGTTTGTGATCACAGTAGTAGGATTTCAGAGTTCTGTGATTATGAATGGGAATGAATGTGGAAATGTGGTCTAGTTTGGATTTGTAATCTGTTGTGTAGGATGTGATGAGTTGTGTGCAGTTAATGGCTTGCATGTATGTGGTTAGATTTGAATGGAAAGAGTTAGTTGTAGAGGTGTCGACATTGAAATTTCGAAGATAAGGTAGTGAGTGGTAGAAATGGTTTATAAAATGGATGTTAGGGAAGTGAAGAGATGCCTGCAAAGGGCTCTATGATGCCAGTTTGACAACACTTTCATTGACCGGTATCACAGTGATGGAATTTATGTCAAACTGCAAGTTGCAGATGATGTAAATCATGATTGTCTCCTGGTCCTTTTTGTATTGGGGGCTTCAACTCCAAACCCACCATGTGGGGCACACGGCCCCTCCCCACACCACCTGTACTATTTATAATCAACTCCGAGTCGGAGTTGATTTGGGGAAGGGGTGCAGGACCAGGTACCCTGTCTCAGGCACACCAACACAGTGACCTGTCAGTGACCTGTTGATTTTGTTGACAGCAATGTAGATAGCTAGCACATGATCTGCACATCATGTGTGTTATTTATGCAATAGGGGTGGGAGCTTCAGAAGTTTTGTTATGTTTTCCTTTGTTCTTTTCCTGTTTCTGTGTGCTGTCTGCTCTGTTTTTGTGTGGTCTGAGTGTGTCTGAGTTTTTCTGAATGGGCTGGGAGTCTCATAAACACTATAGGAAACAGATGAGTATCTTTTTCAATTGTAATTGAGTTAGTTGCAGGTAGTAGTGAGAAACAAGCTGTTTTGTGAAGCAGTTTCAGTTAGAATGCAGGCTGTAGGGAGATGACAGCAGAGTATGATCAATGGCATTTATTTTAACTCTACAGAGTGTGATAAATTACATTTATTTTAACTCTGGTGATGTCATCACCAGTTATCACACAGCAGTGAAAATGAAAATAACATGGTTTATCATCAGCTTGGAGAGCTGATACCTGTTGTATAAATATATATATATATATATATATATATATATATATATATATATATATATATGTATGTACATGCATGTGTCTATATACATACATGCACACACACACACACACACATATATATATATATACACACATGTATAGTAGGATACATGATGGGCACAAGTGTGATATGGAAAATATTTTCACTCCTTTAGAGTGACCTATTGATATTCACGAGTGGCAAAGTCATGAGTGAGTATCCAGAGGTCACTGTAAAGGAGAGAAAATATTTTCCATATCACATGAGTGCTTATCATGTATCTGATGTATATAATAGGGACCTGTATTGTTAGGGATCAATTGCACAAAAATAACCATTTGCACTTAATAGCACAAGCGTTGCACAATTGCATAGTACATGTTGTGAAATGGTATTCAATCGTGTAATTATTTTGAGCTAATAGTAATGTCTTGCATGAGCCATGTGATAAATGTGTGATAAAAGTAGAGAGGCAGTATAGCGCAGTGGTTTAAGGCTCTGAGCTGAAAATCTGCAGACCTGGGTTTGAATCACATAGCCCTCACTTGTGTAATGTGTGATCCTGAGCAAGTCACTTAACTTCCCTGTGCTCCCAGGTCACACCTGTAAACAAGCTTTCAGCTTAGTCTACTACTCCTGGTTAAACAATTGAAAAAAAATGTAAATTGTTACATTTATCACACTCCGGTGAACATAACAGGATTTATCACTCATCCCTATTGTATATATAGGGGATACATGATGGGCAGGAGTGGGATATGGAAAATAATCTCACTCCTGCAGAGTGAGCTGTGAATTCTCATGAGTGCCGAAGGCATGAGTGCAAATGCACAGCTCAATCTGCAGGAGTGACAATAATTTACATATCCCAAGATCTACCCATCATGTGTGCGATTTATACCACAGGGGTGAGAGCTTTAGGAACATTTTTTCTGATTCTGTTTGTTTCCTGCTAATTCTATGTGTGCTGTCAGTGTGTGTGTGTGTGTGTGTGTGTGTGTGTGTGTTGTGAATGGACTGGAAGTCAGAAACACAGGTGAGTGTGTTTTGCAAAGCTAATTGAATGAGTGAGAGGCTCAGTGAGAAAGACAAACTGCTGCAGGTGGTACTGAGAAACAGAAACTGCTTTGCAAAAGAGTTTCATTTAGAATTCAGGTTGTTTTGAAGCTGAGATCAGCACAGTAATGGGCTAGGAATGTTAGAAACACAACAGGACATAGGAGAGAGTCTTTTGCAAAGCTAATTGAGTAACTTCAGCTTCAGTGAGAAAAATAAACTTTTTCTGAAGCTGTTTCCTTTAGCATGCAAGCTGCAGTGCACTTATCCTCACTCTGGTGACATCAGCAGAGTATGGATAAATGTCAATATCCTCATTTTGCTGATGTCATCAGGATTAATCCTTACTGCAGTGGAAATAACACAGGATATCCTTCTGAGAAAGCTCTCACCCCCATGTATTATATATATATATATATATATATATATATATATATATATATACACACACACACACACATATATATATATATATATATATATATTGCAAAAAAACTATGTTAATGCATCAGTTATGGTTGATGTCACAGCAAAAAAGTTTGGAAATTTGATGTTAAGGTTACCACCAGTACCATCCCACCCCCACCCTATAGTCACTAGCAGGCAGTGATGCATACCATGGGGTCATCAGGCCCAATTCTCACTCCATTCCATGTGAGTAGAAGCTGATACTATAAAGTATAGGAGAATGGGGTGAAAGTTAGGTCTGATGACCCCTTGGCATGTCCCAATGCCTGTTGATGACTGTAGGGTGGGGGTTGGGGTGGAGTAGTAGGGGTGGTAACCCAAACATTGAATTTCCAAACTTTTGTTGCTGTGACATCAACCCTAACCAATGGCTTAACTGAGATTTTTTCAATGAAGTTCCCTTCTTTTTGAGAAAGTGTTATGTGAGTGGCTAGTGTTATGTGTTTGTGGGTGAGCGGGCCCTCCAGGCCCTGTGCTCCCTTTACTTTGCCCATTTTTTGCATAATGGTATTTGTATGTGGGACTGTGGGCCCTCTGGGCCCTGTTTTCTGACTTACACTTAAATACATAGCCATACAGCAGCAGTATAGGGCAAGGAACACTTGTAACACTAATTTGCCAATATCTTAAGAACTGTAGCAGCTCTGAAAAAAATTCCAGTGCCGTTGTAATCATGGCCGTGAGACTTCCACATGAGACTATGTCAACTAAATCCATATCTCACATAGTTTCCAAGATACAGGTGCCAAAAAACACTGTCAGTGCTAACTTTGAGGGTGTAATGCTTGCCTACAGATATGAAAATGAGCCATTGGAATGCTAATTTCCAAATATTTCAGTAACTGTACAAGGTAGAGAAAAAATTCAAAATTCATGGTATTCATGACTTTCCAACCTATGTATTTTGTTCCTCTGACTAAGAATTTTGGCAATAAAAAAACATATCTCGAACCATTTTCGAGATATGAGCATTTGAAGATGCCATTGGCCCCGCAGTGTTATCCTATAAGACATTCCTTAATTTTCAAAACACTTTAGCTACTGAACCACTCAATATTTTTTCACCAAACAAGCAAAAGCCACAAATATGAGTCAACTGCCTCTTACCCTGCTAATTGTGGCCAAAAAGCACAATTAACCTTGTTGTAAGGAAATGGCAAACTTTTTATTGCACCCCTATTCATTTTAAAAGGATGCATCAAAAAATGTTTGTGCAATTCTTTTTGTGCTTCCCAAGAATTTTGTAGTACATACAAATTATGTTTGCAAGACCAAAATTTTGGAAGAGAGATCAAAAATCAAAAAAACATATTTTCAGACAATATTGACAGAAACTGATCTAAGGGATGTGTTCCTCATGGCCTGATTAGGTAAACACAAGTGGCAGTATTTATAAAGGGGCAGTATTTTTTGAGTTATAGCTTTTTTTGTCTCTCGCTAACTACAAACAAGATGGCTGCAGCATGAATTAATTTTCCCAGTGCACGAACGAAAAAATGTTGACACGAAAGTTTTTGAACTGCCCATATAAATTTTCCATAGACTACAATTGGCATGAAAAATGGCATAACTTTTGAATGGATTAATATTTTTTCACCAAGTCTTCAAAAGGCACTCCTTTGACCCAGTCTACACGTACCCAACACAATTTCAGAACAAATGGACACACCACGTGAACGAAATAGATGACAAATAAATGCCAAAAAAAGTGAGGATTTTTCACAGTTTCTGACACTCTGCAGCTCCGCAACCATACATCCAAATGGATCTAAGTTTCCAGATCCAGAGTTCTATGGTACCACTCTGTGCATGCAAAATGTTACACAAATCGGACTAATGGTTATAAAGTTTCTAAGATTTGAAATTTGGGGTTTAACGTAGAAGTGACTGTACAAATCTACCCCACACCCACCCTGCCCCCATCAACAGGCATCGGGGTGTGCATTGGGGCTTATGTGTAAATAAGCTGAGGTGCTGCAATATAGGACAAGGGGGTGAGGGTTAGGACCGATGACCCCAATGCACACCCCAATGCCTTATGGTGGGGGCAGGGCGGGCATGGGGTGCAAGAGGTGGCAACCCTAACACCGAATTTCCTTGCTTTTGTCACTGTGGAACAACCCTATCTGATGCATTAAACAGTTTTGTTTTGTTTGCCATGAATTTCCCTTCTTTTTGAGAACGTGCACTATAAATAGTGAATAGAATGTTGTGGAGGGAGCGTGGGGCCCTTTAGGCCCCACACTCCCACCATGTCAATTTTTGTCACTTTGCTGTACAAAAACCGTATGACCAACTGAAATGAAAATTGGTGAGTGAAGACATGTACCGTAGTACACCGTGTGTCCAGAATTGTGTGAACATCCGTTCAATGGTCGCACAGTGCCATGAGCAAACAACTGTGCAGGCACAATTCAGCAACCATAAGAGCCAGCAACCTGGAAATTGTCTCAGTCAAAGACCTGCTATAACTCTTTCTATATTCGAAATGCCAGGCATATCAGACACATGGCTCAAAAGTTATTGAAGTGGAATGAACTAAATTTTCATTTATCAGAGTGGCATAATTCCACACCTGTTAATGTTTTACACACCAAACCATTGCAAGGCACCTCTGTACCACTAGGGCTACCTACGCTATAAACTCCAAGCCAGTAGCACCATGCAGAATGCTATGTGCAAAACGTGAACTATGTCACACAGTACCTCTGCAGCGAATAATTTTTCCAACATGTAAACAGAATTATTCACATCCTCAGGACATCCACTCAAAACCCTCTAAATTTCATGCAAAAAGACCACGCCATTCCAGAGGTATAACATGTTTATGTTTCTGCACCTTTAAGAAGTCTTCCACCACAAAATGGTGGAAAACATGGCCAAATATGTGCTAAAATGGCAGACCTGGCAGATGAGAAATAAGTAACTGTGAAGTTTCCCAACTTCAAATGGCAATAACTCTGGAAAGGAACAACATTTTTTCACCACACCAAAATGGGCATGTTCCTTGAACTATGGTTTTTCCATGTTCTATGTTTCAGACCAATCAACTACACACTGGCTGGGCTATGCGTTATGAAAGACAGTGCAGAAAAATAGCGAAAACAATGTTTTACATTACACTATGCAAACACAAAAACACAAACGGTAAAATTAATGCAAACAGTGATGGCAACAGTGAGGTAAAAGAAAATAGTAACGCTAACAGTAACAGAAACTCAAGCACAAACGGTAGCGCACACGATGACGTAAATGGAAACAACACAAACGGTAAGAGAAACTGCAGTGCAAACATAAATGAAAACAGAAATGATAACGCAAATGCTAATGCTAACAGCAACAGAAACACAAATGGTAATGAAAACGGTAATGCAAAAGCTAATGGCAATGGAAACACAAACACAAACGGTAATGAAAACGGTAACAAAAATGCAAATGGTAATACAAACACAAACACAAACAGTAATGGCAATGGTGATGCAGAAGGAAACAGTAATGCACTCGACAATGGAAACATTACCAAAAATGCAAATGCTAAGGCCAACGGAAATGCAAACGCAAATGGTAACGAACACATAAACGGTAATGGTAATGCGATTGGAAATGAAAACGGCTGTGGCGACACCAATGATGATGCCAAAGGAAACACTAATGAAAATGGAAACACAAATGCAAGCGCATACACAAACACAATAAGTAATGCACACGGTCATGGTAACGCAATTGGAAGCACAAACTATTACGGTAACACCAACGATGACGCCAAAGGAAACACAAACACAAATGGAAACGCAAGCACATATGCAAATGCAAATGGTAACACACATGGTGATGCAAAAGTAAATGCAAACAAAACCAGTAACAGAAATGCTAATGGTAACAGTAATGCAAATGAAAGCGCAAATGCAAAGGGTAATGCACATGGTGATGTAAATGGAAACGCTAATGCAAATGGTTATGGAAATGCAGATGGTAACAGTAATGCATCACAAGCGCAAATGCAAACAGAAAGGGTAATGCACACATTGATGTAAATGGAAATGCTAATGCAAATGGTTACGGAAATGGAAATGCAAGCGGAAACACTGACAGTAACTGTAAAGCAAATGCACACCCATTTGTTACCCAAGTAGGTGCATTCAGAAACACAGTGAATACAAAGAATGTATGCATAATAATGGCCCTCAGAGCAGAAAATGAGCACTTGGAACACTAAATTGCAACAGGGTGGCAAAGATTCCCTACTGCCATAGTGTCTCAAAGTACTTTCTCAAATCATGACATTTTGGCAAATTTGGCTAGGGGGCTAAGTGCAGAATTAGCCAGGAAAGTAATAAATAATTTGAAATTTAAATTTTTTTTCTACGTCATACAGTTCCTGAGACATAAGCAATTTAGTATTCCAAGTGTTTATTTTCTGCTCCGAGGGCCATTATAATGCATATATTATTTGTTTTCACTGTTCATCTGAATACACTTTTGGGGACAAAAGTGGTGCATTCAGCATTGTTACAGTTAGCATTTGCGCTATGCTTCCATGACCGCTCCTGCTAGCTCTCCGCTTATGTTACCATGTGGGTTACCCTTTGCATTTGCGCTTGCATTTGCGCTACTGTCGCTATTTGGTTTCCCATTACTGTTTTTTTTTCTGTGTTTCTGTTTACTTTTGCGTCACCATGTGCATTGCCATTTGTGTTTGCATACACGTTTCTGTTTACATTTGTTTTGTTTGCTGTCATCGTTGTTGTTACCATTAGCGTTTGCATTTACAATTGCATTACCATGACCGTGCACATTTTGATTTGCATTTCATTACACACCCACGTTTCCGCTTCTGTTTCTGTTACTGTTCCCCTTTGGCATCCTCCTTGCTGTTACTGTAACCGTTTGCACTTCCACTTGCGTTACCGTTACTGTAGGGCCCCGCGCATGCAACACTACATTCCATTCACTATTTATATTGCACATTCTTAAAAAGAAGGGAAATTCATGGCAAAAAAATCCTTTTAGTGCATCAGTTAGGATTGTTCCACAGCGACAAAAGCGAGGAAATTCGATGTTAGGGTTCCCACCCCCTTGCACCCCACCCCCACCCTGCACCCACAACAGGCATTGGGTGTGCGTTGAGGTCATCGGTCCTAACTTTCACCCCATTCTCCTATACTGCACCACCTCAGCTTGTTTATACATGGGATGGGGTGAGAGTTAGGACCGATGACCCCAACACACACCCCGATGCCTGTTGGTTGGGGGTGGGGTGCAAGGGGCTGGGGACCCTAAAATCAAATTTCCTTGTTTTTGTCACTGTGGAACAACCCTAAATGATGCATTAAATGGAGTTTTTTGCTATGAATATATATATATATAAAAATGGTGGCATGGTAGTGCCACTATAGTTAGGGTTGAGTACCCCATTTAAGGTTAAAGTTTGAAATGTTGTAGCTTAATAATTTTGCCACCATAGGATGTATTTGCCTGACATTTTGCATGTATATAGTAGTACCATAAATCTCTGAATCTGCCAAGTTTCATAAAGGTCGAATATATGGTTGCGGAGCTATAAAGCACAATAGAAAGTCATATTTACACTTTTTTGCACATTCTTTGCTCATGCCTTCAGGCCGCACAATGGCACGACTGGTCCAAAAACTTCAGGGAATATGCGGCCATGGTCCCCAATGTGCCTTTCAAAGATTTTGTGAAAAAAATATTAAACAGTTCAAAAGTTATTCAAAAAACACGTTTCCCATAATAGTCAATGGGAAAAGTTAACAAAATGTACGACAGTGTCACAAATGCAGTTTTTATTGTCGCAAAGGACTCCTGTAGTGTCACAAATCCACCATTTTATTTTCAGTTGCTGGGCACAGAAATGCTTGGCATTTAAATTTGGGACCCTCTAGGGACACAATTCTTTTTGTGTTCACCTAGTCGAGCCCTGAGGATGCTAGCCATGTCTTTTTTGCAGGGTTAAACACCCCAGAAATATCTTTTTTAAACTTTTGTAAACTGTAATGTTGCAAAGTTGTGTTGCACTTGTGACACTTTCATGATTTTTTTTTTGTGAAAGTGTCGTGATTTGCGACATTACTTTGCAACACTATGCCCAAAAGAATAGGAAATCTTTGCCACCCTGCTGCAAAAGAACATTTTGGTCTTTTGGGCTGAAATTTGGAGGGAAGATAGTCAATATCCCACAGATGTGCCTTTTGGTGGCAAAATAGTACAGGGCTGCAAAGTTATGGTACTCCAAAGTTGACGATTGTTCCCATAGGATAACATTATTGTGTTCGCCGCGCCTTTTGGGGCCTGTATTTCAGAAATGCTTCAAGATACAGACTTTTCATCAGAAAAACCCTTAGCCCCTCGCTATAAGTCATAAATTATATAAAGTTTAAATTTATTTTCTGCGTCGTACTGTTCCTGAGATATAAGCAATTTAGTATTCCAAGTGTTCATTTTCTGCTCCGAGGCCCATTAATATGCATACATTCTTTGTATTCACTGTGTTTCTCTATGCAGCTTTTGGGGTGGAAAAAGGCTGTGCATTTTCGTTACTGTTACAGTTAGTGTTTCCACTTGCATTTCCATTACTGTTTGCGTTCCCTTGTTTGCCACCATGTGAGCTTTCTTTTGCGCTTGCACTTGCATTATTAACATTTGCATTTCCATTACTGTTTTTGTTTGCGTTTCCTTTTGCATCACCATGTGCATTTCCATTTGTGTTTGCATACGCACTTCCGTTTGTGTTTCTGTTTCTGTTTGTGTTTCCTTTGGCATCATAGTTGCTGTTACCATAAGTGTCTGCATTTCGGCTGGCCCGCCGTGCAGTGGTGGATTTCCGATTGCGACGCTGGTGACCCGAGTTCGGGAACAAACCCGGATCATCGGAGGGCCGGCCAGGGGGAGAAGGACTGAGCGTCCGATGGGCAGCTCTCCTTCTCTGGGGGGAGGGTACAGGCAACATTCAGAGCAATGAGGACTCCTGGCAGATGCTGGAAGAACTCGTGCTGCTGACATTCAAATGGGGGGAGTGGGAGGCCGGGCGGGTCGGACGCTGGCATCATTGCCCGTCCCCGCCTCCGAGGGGGAGGGAGAATGGGAGGGAACAAAATCCCACGCCTTGTGTCTCGGTGACGCTCTGCCCCAGGAAAGCCCTGATTGGCCACTGGAGCCGTTCCCCCAACCAGTCACAGTTCCGCAGTCCGATACAGGGGGTAGGAACCGCGGTCCCACTCTCTGGGGGGGTAAGCCAGGGATGACCAGGGGAGATGGCAATATCCGGTGGCCGGGGCTCCAGGGGTCTGTGACCAGAGTTGATGGTCGATGAGAGGCGTGGGGAAAAAAATAGGAAAATTAAAAAAAAAAGTGTTTGCGTTTCCAATTGTGTTACCGTGACCGTGACCGTGCTCGTTACGATTTGTGTTTCAGTATTTGCTTGCATTTGCGTTTCTGTTTTCATTAATGTTTGTGCTTGCATTTCTATTACCATTTGCGTTATCATTTATGTTAGTGTCACCATGGGCGTTAGCATTTGCGCTTGCATTTGAGTTGCCGTTACTTCACTATTTATAGTGCACATTCTCAAAAAGAATGGAAATTCTTGGCGAAAAACTCCATTTAATGCATCAGTTAGGGTTGTTCCACAGCAACAAAAGCGATCAAATTTGATGTTAGGGTTTCCACTCTCCTTGCACCCCACCCCCACCCCACCCACACCAACAGGCATTGGGGTGCATTGGGGTCATTGGTCCTAACTTCACCCCATCCCATGTGTAAACAGGCTGAGGTGGTGCTGTATGGGAGAATGGGGTGAGAGTTAGGACCGATGACCCCAACGCACACCCCAATGCCTGTTGGTGGGGGCGAGGTGGGGTGGGGTCGATCCCTAACATCGAATGTACTCACTTTTGTCACTGTGGAACAACTCTAACTGATGCATTAAATGGATTTTTTTGCCATTAATATGTATACGTATATATCTATAAATAGATATAGCTATATTAATTCTTATTTATCAAGCAGAATTCAAATATCAAAGCACTTTACAGAATTAAATAATAAACTTTAAAACAAAAGTTAAAATCCAGTGTACACAGCCTGTAATTATTCACAGTAATTCACAAAGGTAAGATTAAATAAATGGGTTTTTAGTGCCTTCTTGAAACTCTCCATGGTCTGGCACTCTCAAACCCGACAAGTTAGAGAATTCCACAGGGTAGGTGTTACAAAAGCAAATGAAAAAGTGCCAGATGTTTTCAGCTGCACCCTGGGAATCTCTAGCAATCCCTCATCAGTGGAACAAAGGGGGTAGGGGGGGCAGTAGGGGCAAAGAAGTTCCAGCAGATAACTCTGACCCTGTCCATGTAGGGCTTTGTAGGTCAGCAAGCCAACCTTACAGGTGATCTTCCATTGCACTGGCAGCCAGTGTAGTGCATGCAGCTCAGGAGTAATATGGTTAGATCATGGAAGCCCAGTCAGTAACCTGGCTGCTGCATTGTACACTAGCTGCAAATGGTGAATATCAACCCCTGGTAACCCTAGGTAGAGGGCATTGTAGTAATCCAGGCGAGAGGTCACAAAGGCATGGACCAAAGTTAGAAGATCACCTGGCAGAACCAGGTGCCTAATCCAAGCAATATTCCTCAGATGGTAAAATGAGGTCTTAACCACAGATGACACCTGAAACTTCAAGGTCAATACCTGGTCAAGGATAATGCCCAAATGAAGCACCCATTCAGAAGTTCTCAGCTGGAAGCCACCCAGTAGCAGGCCAGATGCTCACCCTGCTGAAGACCCCTCTACCCAGTGACCTGGGTCCACCACCAAAACCTCAGTCTTGTTGGAATTCAGCTTTAGCCAGTTGGCACACATCCATTGTTGGATCTCAGATAGGCAGGAGCTGAATACCGAAATTGCAACATCCTGTCCGGGGGCCAAGGACAGGTACAGCTGAGTATCATCTGCAAAGCAGTGAACACTCAAGCTGTACCACCTTACAATGTCCTCCAATGGCAACATGTACACTGTGAACAACATGGGGGAAGCACCGTGCCCTGAGGAACCCCACATGGCAGGGAGAGAGTCAGAGGAAAAAATCCCTGACACAACTCTCTGAGACCTGCCAGTGAGGAAAGAATGAAACCATCTGAGGACTGTACCAGACAGTCCACAGATCAGCTGCAGGTGCTCTAGCAATACTCCATGGTCCACAGTGTCAGATGCCACCCAGAGATCAAGGATGCCCAAGATAGTATGGCTCCTCTGATCTCTCACAACAAGGTGATCATTGAGCACCCGAACAAGGGCAATCTTGGTACTATGCCTTTTCCTGAAACCCAACTGAAAGGAATCATAGATGTCATGGATGGCAAGATGATCCTCCAGCTGCAGTGCAACCACCTTCTCAATACCCTTACCCACAAAGGGAAGATTAGAGATGGGCCTGTAGTTGGCAAGACAGTCTGGGTCAAGAGAAGATTTCTTAAGAAGGGGAATCACCACTGCCTCTTTCAAAGAATATGGGAATACCCCAGTCTCAAACGAGGTCTGGACTGTCTCTGCCAGGACCGGGCAAATGACATCCCCATACCCCACAAGAAGGTGGGTCAGGCCTGGATCCAAACTACAGAAAGTCAGATGCATATTCTGGATGATCAGCATGACATCCAAGATCACCACCTGGCCAAATGCCGACCAACCAGACTGAGGTTCTGTAACCTCCCACCGGTCACTGTAACCCCCCTTAGTGCATGCCGAACAGATCTCAGACATGATGCCAGTAACCTTATCTGCAAAGAATCAAGCAAACTCATCACATTTACCCTGTAACAATGCTCTTCACAACTGCAAACAGGCTGGATTGCATAGTCTGTCCACACTGTGAAAAAGCTGAGTTGGTCAGTTCTGTGCAGGACAGGAACTCTGCCTTCTTATGGAAAATCTCTGATTTATTGTCCACATAATGTGCCATCAATCTAAGCTTGTTGGCATCTAGGCCCAATTTTCTCCAGCATCACTCTGGCCTTCGCACCTCTCTCCTCATCTCCCTCAGAATCCCATCAAACCATGGGGATCGAGGTCAAAGGGAGAGGGGGAGAACATGGACAGTAGTTATGGAATCCAGAGCCACCACCACTGCCCTATTATAGGTCTGTAGTAGAATCTCTGGACCTATACTTGCACTCGTACATCCCAATAAGTCCAGCACTGCCATTAGATCATCTGGGACCACACCCCTCAATGGGCAGTACTGGACCATCTCTGAAGGGGCATTCCTATTGGAGGTTCCTGGAAGCTGAATCTGATAGTGTGATGGTCAGACCATCTGACTAGTTCCACCACCAATTCAGCACTTTCCATACCCAGCAGGAAACCGGATCCAAAGAGTGACCTGAAATATGATTCACAGAGGAAACTACCTGTGTGAAGCCCAATGTATACATTAGTTGGAGGAAGTCCTGTCCAAAATGCAAGAGTTTGTCATCGATCCAGACATTGAAGTCACTGAGCACCATCACTCTGGATGACTCCAACACCGTGTCGACAACGAAATCAGTGACTTCCTGAAAAAATTGCTTTCCATCCCTGGGTGGACTGTAAAAGAGAAGAATTTTGCACCTCTCACCTGCACCCAGGATGCACTCAAAGAATCTGGTCTCACTGACTGGCACCTCTACCAGATCAATATGTGTGTATATACATATATATATATATATATATATATATATATATATATATATATAAACATGGGTTTGAATAGGAGGCAGCTCGATTGGTCAAAGAGTATCAGGAGACCGTTGATTGAATTTACTCTTTAATCACCAGTTACTGTGGTAAGTTTGCCTGACAGATATCCCTACACACACGTACGTACACACACACTCATACACACACAGAAAGGATAGGAATTGTATGCCTCTCTTCATGGGTTTCAGGGCAGGGAACAGAAATAAAACAGCAATGTGCTGAAACAATTAAAGGATCACAGCATGGGCTGTGAAAGCCTTGTGGCTGACATCTGGTACCTTACCTTGTTGTGTAATGGAGGCAATACACATGAAGCAAGCAGTTAATCAAAGGTAATATTTTCCTTAGTCAAGCTAAATAAAAGGCAGGTATAGGCAAGACTGGCGCATTTGTAGGATTCAAAATAGTTTGGTTTTAGGACAGGTAGCAAGTGAAGTAGACTCAGAATACAGAATGTTATCGGAATATGAACTTTTATTGGTGGAGGGAGGGGGAGATATGGAGAGAGACAGAGGGGGAGAGGGAGAGAGATAGAGAGATTGAGAGAGAGAGAGAGAGAGAGAGACACTTCTGTTCTGAATATTTCTTGGTGGAGGGAGAAGAGAGAGAGAGAGAGAGAGAGACTTCTGTTCAGACTGATATCTGGGGACTACTTTGCAGGTCGGTAGGAAACACTCAGATTCTTTTTATTTAAAAAGGAAAGAAAAACACCTTTGTGAATGTTTTTTTTCCTCATAACACATGTAATAAGTGCAATAACCCACTCCAAAGTAAGTGGTTACAGGGATTTAATGCAGATCTTAGGTGCTATGAGGGCACTCAGCTCAGCTTTGCCTTGTGCCTCATAATGCACCTGAGGTGTGCATTTAATTCCTGCAACCACATGCCCAAATGCATGTGTATGTTATATATATATATATATATATATATATATATATATATATAGGATATGTGTTGGCCATTCATGGATACCTGATTATTAAACGAGCAGTCTGTGACCTTGGTAAACCTCACAGTGGTGGAGCCATGAGTGAGGTACCCAGCACAGACTGAGAATTTAAATAAATCAGGTATCCCACGAATGGCCGGCACATGTGCAATTTATGCAACATTGTAGTTTATTTATAGTTTTGTAAGTTTATGTATTTTTTACATTTTTATGTGGGACTATTTATGATTCTGTTTTTGTCTTGGGCTGTGTTTTACTGTATCTGTGATAGTTTGTGAGGTTTGTGAATGAAAGCGTGTGGCGGTTTCTATTGCTTGTTGTATCATGGGAAAATGCTTGTGACTGGCTTGTTTGTTGTGGCTGTGGCTTTGGAGTTGTGGCACAGTTAGTGAGTGGAGCAGGTTGAGTGTTTGAGAGGGAGCGGTCATGGTGGAGATAGAGGTAGGAGCGTGGCATATGGAAGGGGAGCGAACAGTCACCATGGGCAGGTGACAGAGTTTGGACAATGGCTACTATGGTAAATTCAGATACTGGAGGAGAGGGGGTTTCCTTGAGTAAGATAGTCAGGGTACAGCTGCAGCTGATTCAATTGATTGGCTGCAGCTGCACAGACAGGAGAGCTTTAAAAACAGGAAGGAAAAGCCAGCAGAGAGTTGCTGCAGGGGTAGAGGGCTGACAAGCTGCTTGGATGTGTTCCAGAACAGGAGTCCCTTAAGCAACCCTCAGGTGATTGGTCTCCTGAATTAGGCCAAAAAGCAAAAAGTTATTTCCATTTTGAGTTTTCCGTTTTACTGTTTGTGTTCTTCCAGAAGGTCTAGCCTTCTGGAAAAGGGGGGGTTTCTAGTTAAGGTCAGGGATTGTTTAGTCAGCGCTCCCACCTGGAGCTAGGCCTCTTTATTTCTGTTTTTATTTCATTTTCCCCAGTGGGGCTTAAAAAGGAAAAGGGAAGAAGCCCAAAGTACTGTGTCACCAACCATATTAAGAAAATAAAAATATACCTGGTAGGTTTGATGTTAACAAACTGGTCTTCCTGAGACTCCTTAACCACAGCAAAGCTGATCCTGAATCCTGTGGCGAGGTTGCGCCTTGTCACACTACCTTGTAAGGTGAAGCTGGTGGTGGAGGTGCGCTTTGGTGGATTGTTTTTTTTTGGAGGGTGAATATTGAAGAGAGTGATGGAGGAGCTGTACTTGGGAAAGTGGAGGATGTGGGGAATAAAGAGCCTGAAGATACATTTTGGATTATTCAGAATTCTTCTTTTTCTTTTCATTCTTTTTTTGATATTCTGATGGATTTGGGGCATGAAGAGCCAGAAGACTGAAGGGTAGAGATTGTTTTGTTGTGGGTATCGATGTGGATTTGAGCTTGTTTTTTTTTGTTTTTTGGTGGGTATGTTTTTGTGGATGTTTGTCATGAAGAGCGTGAAGATCAGAAAGACTGTGGTTCATTATGACTATTGATGGGAATGGGGTCTGAAGAGGTGGAGGATTATTGTATCTTTTTAGGTATTTTTTATTTCTTATGTGTTGGGTGGGGGGTTATTTTTACATTGTGTGTATGATGTTTTTTAATGGGTAAATTCGGTTATGGAAATGGAACTTTGTGAAGGCCATGGGTTCGAGTCTCCTGCAGTCTGAAAACTGGTGTATGCATAGAAGGAGCTACAATGAAGACATGAACAGGTAATTGCAGTAACAAACTATTTATTTAATTGTGCAGTAGAGGAAAGGTAGATGTGTATGCCTTCATGCTTCAAGTTTACTGTTGGTACAAGTACTGGTTTTGTTTCATAGGTTAAAGTAACATATTTTTTATTGCAATGCATTTATGGTAAATGTTACACCTTTTTATGCAAAATGAAAGCATAAACACATGCTTTTACTGATATTTATATTAGTTATTCTTTTTTGTGATGACTGTTATAGTACAAAAGGAAATCAGAATGCTAAATAGTGCTGAAATACATTGCTCAATATTTTTAACATTAGTTAGATGTTAAGTTTTATCCAAATCTGGTTAGGTGAATAGCTATATAATGCAGAGTTACAGAATCTTTTTTCAGTTTAGAAACACTTTTCTTATGATGACTACAGATAATAACATTTTTGTAAACAGATGTTTATTATATCTAGTGAGAAGAGGCTTCAACGTTTGCTATCGTAGTAGTCCCTTGAAAACAAAATGACATGTTTTAGTACAATGAAGCAGCTTGATATGCTTTTTATCCTTAGGCAGAACATCATTTCTTTGGCAGAACAGCATTTCTTCATTATGTAAACATCAGTTTTGCATTTTTTATCAAAGTATGGTACTTGGGAATATTTCAGTTCTGTCCTTAAGTCCAAGATAATTTTTCTGCCATGTGTCCATAAATGTTTGTTTCTTTGTTCAAAATGCAGAAAGTTTAGTGGGCCTTTAGCTTTTTTTTGTATGGTCAGTCTTTGGCTGTGCAAGTTGTTTTTCTGTTGCAGAAGTTGTAATTTTGACTTTTTGTTGTTTTCTCTTTGGTAGGAAGTCTTGATGGTTTTCCATGTGTGGCACTCATTAGTCAGAGTCACTATCGGACTCAATGACAAGGGGTCGTCTTTTCTGTATGGTATCATACTTCTTTACTGTGGAGAAGAATGAGGGAAAAAAATTCAGTTGTCTTTGTTGGAAAAAATGTGGGTGACAAATGAAGTGGGGGGTGTTGGTGTGGATGGATGGAAGGTAAGTATGTTTTGGGGACTGTGTGATTGTTGGTTGGGTGGTGGGTGGATGGGTAAATGTGGGCAAAGTGTTATGCAGGATGATGTTTACCTTGTATGATGTTGAAGGTAATGTTCTTCACTGTTATATTTGGACTGTCAAAACAGGTTCCTAGCAGTTGTTCATATTTAGGTGGAGTGGAGGGCTGTTTTGGTTTCTTCACTGGTGGTGGAATGGTGGTATCAGTTGTCATTCCACTTAGTAGCTTGCAGATTTGGAGTTGTTTGCTTTCATTTATTTTTGCATAATCATTTAGACTTTGTAGCTGTTTATGTCCAGATATTTAGATTATCTCAGTAGGTGTTACTCCACTGTCACATAGTTTTTGCACTAGGTGCTTTCAAGCTGAGTGGTTGGTTAATCTTTTGCTGGTTTCAAGCATTGGCTGCAGCAATTATGGTTTTTACTATGGTTGAGAGTTTATTTATGACAATAGGCTGATTTTTGTTGTTGCTGTACTGAGGTGTTTGCTGAGAGGAAGAAAGGAGAATCAGGTTGTAAAGTTTTTTCTGGCCATTTTGATTTGTAGATCTCATAGTTTGCTACTGGGCATCTGAGCAGGTTTTCTGGCATTTATATGCTCTTGGCTTTAGTTTTTGGTATCCCTTGGGATTTGCACCAGTTCTGTTTTTGTTTGGTGTTCATGGTAAATGTATTAATTGATTTGCTTCCAATTTCTGATAGGACAGGAACCATAATTGAAAATGTATCTGTTTTTAAATACTTAGGTATTACGTTGGACACACATTTTTCTTTTGAACCTCACATTCAGAATCTTAGGAAAATCCTTCATCAGCAGTTGGGTATGCTTTATTGAGTTAAATCTTTTTTGACTTTGGAATCCAGAAAGGTCTTAGTTCATAGCTTTCTGCTCTCCATACTCAATTATGGCATACTGATTTATACATCCTCATGTACTAATGTTTTGAGTCCTCTTAAAATAATTTACCATTCAGCTCTGAGGTTTTGGCTAAATTTATCCTTTCAAACCCATTGCTCTAATCTGTAAAATCAGTCATCTTCCTTATCTTTTGAAAATCGAGTACTTTATAAGATGGGCATTTTCTTATTTAAAGTCAAATGTAATTTTTTTCCTTATTCTATTTCTTTAATGTTTCCTAGATTAGTTAATGCGTTGTTTACTAGGTCCCAGCACAATTATAAATTTAAAATACCATTTTTAAGACTACTTTTGGGCAAAGATCCTTATTATTTAGATCACCTAGTTTTTTTAATAGAATTCCTTTAGAAATTGTTCAGAATAGTTCTTCTCAGGTTCACATGAAAGCTTCAGAAATTGTTAATAATAACTCCTGTCAGTTTTAAGACACAGTTAAAACAGAGGCTATCTATGGAAACATGTCTTTTTTTATGTGTTGTATTTTATTGATTGAATGTTTTGTTTGTATTATGTTTGTTTGTTAATTTTTTGTGTGTTTTTTTGTTTTAAACTTGTCTTCAATGAAAACGGGCAGTTTGCTCATTTGGATTTACAAGTATAAAAAATTAAAATGAAAAATGAAAAATGAAATGGTTGTATTCTAGGAATTTTTTCCCATTTTCATCTTGCTTTAATTGTATGTCTCCCCAACAGAGGAACCGCATTTCTGTGTTGCCTCTAAGGTCAAAGTAGAGACTGATGGTGAGCCACACGGTGTGTGTTAGAGAGTCAGGGGTATAGGGACTAAGTTGTTTTTTTGTATACAGTTCATCAGTTATTTGATCTGTGAGTTCATCAGCAGCTTTTGGTTTGCACCCTTTGCCAAGGCTCTTCAGCTGTTTTTGCTTGGATTTTAGTACTTGTCTGGCAGTTTCAAATTCTAGCGCAGTTGATATGGAGATTGGGTAGTTGTTTTCTTCTAAGTGCCTTTCCATGCTTTGGAAAATAGCTTTGAGTGTTAGTTGCTCATAGGGTGTGTTGTCTTTCTTTTTTGCATGCATGAAATAGTGGCAGAGAAGACTATTTAGGATTGTCGGGCTGAGTTCCTACAGGTCTGTGGTGATACTGAAGTTTTACTGTATGTAGGCTTTGACAAGATTCAAGTCTATGTTTGTCTTTTTGAGTGTGCTGCTGTTTTGGGCACTTTTGATGAATTCTGAAATTGCTGCTATGCCTATGGTTATTAGAGGATTTTTTTCTATTTTGCAGGTGTTATGGAGCTTGGCATTTCTTATTGCTCAGTTGTAATGGGGAGGAATGTAGTGACTGGTGCTGTTGATTGCTTCTGGGCTGATGCTTTTTTGGGGCCATTTTTGGTTTCATCGGTAACAGTTTGAGGTTGGTTATTTTTTTGTTGAGAACTAACCTGTACCGTGCAGCTTTGAGAAGGACTACTCAAGGAGACTGTGGTGCTTTCAAAAAAGAAAGCACCAAATATCTAAAGCACCACAATCTGCTTGAGTAGTCCTTCTCGATATACAGCCTTCAATTTCACCATGGCAATCACCAACACACCTCAGGAACAGTAACGCAAATGGAATCGCAAGTGCAAGCACGTATGGAAATACAAATGGTAATGCGTATGGTCCCAGTACCACAATAAGAAACACAAATGCTAATGTAACAGCAATGATGATGCCAAAGGAAAAGCAAATGCAAATGGAAGCACATACAGAAATGCAAACGGTAATGCACATGGTGATGCAAAATGAAATGCAAACAGAAACAGTAATGGAAATGCAAACGGTAACAGTAAAGCAAACACAAGCACTAATGAAAATGCAAAGGGTAATGCATGCAGTGGTGTACACAAGAATGGTAATGCAAATGGAAATGCAAATGCAAACACGTACTGAAATGCAAATGGTAACATGCACGGTCATGGTACCACAATAGGAAATGCAAATGCTAACCATAACAGCAATGATAACTCCAAAGGAAACACAAACAGAAGCACGTACGAGAACACAAATGGTAATGCACACGGTAATGCAAAATGAAACATAAACAGAAACAGTAATGGAAATGCAAATAGTAACAGTAACGCAAACACAAGCACAAACGAAAACGCAAAGGGTAACGCACATGTTGGTGTAGATGGAAACGCTAATGCAAAGGTTACGGAAATGCAAGTGGGAACCCTAACTGTGACAGTAATGAAAGCACACACCCTTTTATTCACCAACAGCTGCATAGAGAAACACAGCGAATACAAAGAATGTATGCATAATAATGGGACTCGGAGCAGAAAATAAGCACTTGGAATACTAATTTGCTTATATCTCAGGAACTGTACGACATAGAAAAAAAATAAAATTTCACATAAATTATGACTTTCCTGTCTAGTTTGGTAGTTAGCCCCATAGGAGGGGGCTAAGCATTTTCCTGACAAGAAGTCCGTATCTCAAAACGTTTCTGAGATACAGGCCCCGAAAGGCATGGTGGATGCCATAAAGTTAGTCTATGGGAAAAAGCACCAACTTCGGAGTACTGCAACTTTCTATCCCTGTAATATTTTGTCACCAAGCCACCAAAAGGCACATCTGTGGGATGTTGGCTTTCTTCCCTCCAAATTTCAGCCCAAAAGACCAAACTGTTCTTTTTCAGCAGGGTGGCTAAGAATTCTTGTTATTTTTGCCATAGTGTTGCAAAGTAGTGTCACAAATCACGACATGTTCACAAAAAAGGTCACGAAAGTGTCACAAGTGAGACACTACTTTGAGACACTACAGTTTACAAAAATTTCAAAAACATATTTCTGGGGTGTTTAACCCCCCAGAAAAGACATGGCTAGCATCCTTAGGGTCTGACTAGGTGAACACAAAAAGAATTGTGTCCCTATAGGGTCCCAAATTTAAATGGCAAGCATTTCCATGACCACTAACTGAAACAAAAATGGCTAACTCACGACACTACAAGGGTCATTTGCGAAAGTAAAAAGTGCATTTTCGACACTTTCGCATATTTTGTTAACTTTTCCCATTGACTATAATGGGAAACTTGTTTTTTGAATAACTTTTGAACCATTGAACCACTTTTGAACCAAACTGAATATCTCTGGAACGGTTTGTTCTTTTCACATGAAATTTGGAGGCTGTTGAGTGGATGTCCTGGAGATGTGACTTATGATGTTTATATGTTTGAAATCGAATTTGCTGCAGAGATAATTAACATTTTGTGCATAGCATTCTGCATGGTGCTACTGGCTTGAAATTTATAGTGTAGGTAGCCCTTGTGGTACAGAAGTGCCTTGCAGTGGTTTGGGGTGTAAAACATTAACAGGTACAGAATTATGCCACTCTGAAAAATAAAAATTTGGTTCATTACGCTTCAATAACTTCTGAAAAGTGAGTCCAATTTGCCTGGCATTCAGAATGTGCAGCTGTGACAATTTTCAGGTTGATGGGCCTTACAGTTGCTGAATTGTTCATGTTACATTGTTTGCTCATGGCGCTGTGAAACCGTTGAATGGATGAACACACAATTCTGGACACACATTCCATTCACTATTTATAGTGCACATTCTCAAAAAGAAGGGAAATTCATGGCAAAAATCTCTGTTTAATGCATCAGTTAGGGTTGTTCCACAGTGACAAAAGCAAGAAAATTTGGTGTTATGGTTGCCACCCCTTGCACTCCACGCTCACCCCAACCCCACCAACAGGCATCAGGGTGTGCGTTGGGGTCATCATTCTAACTCTTACCCCATTCTCCTATACTGCACCAGCTCAGCTTATTAACACATGGAATGGGGTGAGAGTTAGGGCCGATGATCTCTAACGCACACCCTGATGCCTGTTGCTGGTGTGGGTGGTGTGGGGTAAAGTGGCAACCCCAACACCAAATTTCCTTGCTTTTGTCCCTGTGGAATAACCCTAATTGATGCATTAAATGGAGTTTTTGCCATGAATATGTGTGTGTGTGTGTGTGTGTGTGTATATATATATATATATATATATATATATATACATATATATATATATATATATATATATATGCATGATTCTATTTGTATATATTCCGCTCGGATGAGACGATAAACCGAGGTCCCATCTGCCTGGATTGGTGGTAGTTCAGATGGATGTTAAAGATCCCATGGCTCTTATCGAAAAGAGTAGGGGAATTTCCCTGGTGTCCTGGCCAAATTTCCCTCATTCACTAAAAAAAATAAATTCCACCAACAGCTTAATCTGGTTCAAGGTCAGTTGGCATTCATCTGCATCCCCCTTCCCCGGGTCATACCTGAAAATAGGCAGGATTTGTCTAGTGCACTTACCTGGTCAACAAAAGCTAAAAAAAAAAAAAAAATACAAAGATATCAGTATGTAGCAAGACAAATGTGACATCACGTATTTCTTCCATACTGCACATTTGCATGCAAGTGTTTCATACAGCTGCAGCTCATACAGCTGCAGCTCATAAACCCTTAACCTGTTGTGTAACCAACAAAAGGGATAAAAGTTATTCACCATGCAGCATTCTAGAACTTGTTATCAGCATATGTAGATACATCACGGATGTCACAGGATGTTTTAAAAGAATGTAATGTAGATATTAAAATACTCACTTTTTTGAGGATGCTCAAAAATCTGGTTTTGTCAGGAAGTCTGGTGTAAAGGCTGTGCCTGGAAACATGTTTCAGTTAGGATGAGAAGGTTGTGCTGGGGATATCCTTTATATATTTCTGGTTGCTTACAGCTGAGACAGGGTCTGACAGCAACCAGGTTAATCCGGTGTGGAGCAGAAATATGCAAGTTATGAAATATATGTGATCTGCAGCACTGTCTTAATAGCAACTGATATAGAAGAGACCCCAATTAAATACTGAATGGAGTCAGTAATAATAATAATAGTCACCAAGAAGTGAACATTATAAAATCAGGTTTCATCAATCACAATGATATTAAATTTACAAAATACATACAGGAGAAAAGAAAATACAAATTACAAATACCACATGCTGTAATTATATTTTCTGACTGTTATAATGAACATGTGTTCAAGCCCTGTTTTGTGACAGAAAGGAGAGACTGTAAGGATGGGTAGCATTATCAGATGTAACCCAAGTCTGCACTCTGCAGAGCTACTGACACCGTTGATGTTCAGATAAATAGATAGACAGACAGGCAGGTGAGGAATGGGCAGACAGACAGACAGATGGAGGGACATATAGATAAAAATAAATATATGCATAGATAGATATGGTAGATAGATAGATAGATAGATAGATAGATAGATTGATAGACAGATGTATATAGACAGATAGACAGACAGACAGATAGATGATAGATACAGAGATATATAAGTAGATAGGTAGTTAGACAGAAACATAGGTAGAGATTGAGATAGATATAAAGAGATAGATAGATAGATAGATAGATAGATAGATAGATAGTAGCATAGATAGACAGTTACACAGGCAGACACATAGCCTGATAATAAGCAGTACTATGTGGTTAGGAAATATTAAGAAAGATTGATTCTCTGATGTGTATTAGTTAAATGCATGGCAAGGGTCTCAAAATTACATAACATAGTGTACAGTAAGGATAGAATGAAGTAGTTTGAGAGAATAGTGACGTAGTGCGATTTCGTATACAGGTATAATGGTGAGTGGTGCTTTCAGAGAGGATGTCAAAATAAGTTACAGTACACCAAGTGTTAAATGAAATGTATGTTTTTTTGTGGAATCACAACTGTATGCAAGAATGGAGTGGAAATATAAGTACATAAGTAATATCTGATGGTTAAATGTGTCATTAGTTTCTGGTAGCATTATATATACATACGTGAGTGTGTGTGTGTGTGTGTGTGTGTATATCAAGATAAATACAAATACTGTAGAAGGGGTATCCAGTGATGACAGTGATTATAAATGAGCAACTGTAAAAACAGCAACTCATTTATAGTGCTGTCATCATCGGCCACCCTGCAAGGGTCGAGATGGTACAGTGAGGAAAGTGACCAGAAGGAGAGAGATAGGGAGGTATATGGGAGGGATAGGAGGGAGAGTATGGATAGGCAGGGGATCCTGCTGCAGCCAAGCCAGCCCTGTGGTGTGGTGGTGAGGGTGGCTGGCTATGGTGCAGAAAGCATTAGGTTCGGGACTGACCGGGGTGATTGTTTTGCTGCTGCCTGCGGCTGCCAGTTTTTTTTTTTCACTGCTGTGTTTTGTCCCCTCCTTGACATGCACCCCCCCCAGAATTGACAATCTTGAATTAGGTGGGTGTGGGGGGGTGCAGCCCCCCCCCACAAAAACTCTTCAGTATGCCAGAAGATGGATCACTGAGCTTTGTATATCTACATTGTGATAGATACACAGACAGACAAGATAGATAGAAAGAATAAGTTACGGTACATCAAGTGTTTCATAAATTGTATGGATTTTTGCTAGTACTCAAAAGGCCAAGTGCTATTCAGTGCAGCTGTGTGTGACAGTGGAATGAAAATATACAATACATAATGAATATGTGATGGCCAATGTGTCATAATGCTTACTGGCTGCAGTATATATACATACATACATACACATATGTGTATGTAATATAAAGGAATGTGTATGAGCAGTCATAAACAACAAGGATATTCTTGTATCGAGAGGTTTCCTTGGTAACACCTCTGTTATCAAGGGAACCTTGAGATTCAAGAATATCCTTGTTTGTGTATGACTGCTCATACACAATCTTTTATAGTGTATGGGTAGTCACGGCATAGAAAATCACACAAAACCAGTTAGAGAAGACAGCGGAGAATAGAACTTTTAACAATTTCTATTTTTTTAACTGACACAGTGTGCTGCAGATGTTTCTGCAAGTTCAAATTTAAAAAAAAACAAAACTTCCAGCTTAACTGGATAGAGGAAAGCAACTGTGGCAGCATTCCAAGTTGTTCTGCTGCAGTAGTGACATCAGTATTGCAGAAGAACAACATAATGATGTCACTGCTGCAGCAGAACAAACGTATTCCAGGCATGGATTTCCATGCATAACAGCATTCCACTATACACTATATATATGTGTAATACATGTATATGTAAACACATACGCACACACGCATGCACGCACACACACACACAGATTACATATATATATATATATATATATATATATATATATATATATATATACACACAGTATATACACATATATAATAAACACCAGATCAGAGAGAAACAGTGATGTCACCCTTACAGTGACTACCGATTGTCCCTTGCATAATAACTAACCATGAATATAATTCCATTTAATCAATAGATAAAAGCTTTTCCATAGAGATGTAGCACTTCTGTCACTCACCATTCTAGAGCACTCTCCATTGCATATTAAGATCAGAATTTTTAACAATATTTAAATGTTTCTGATAATAGATTTAGCACACTAAGCTGAATCTTTTTTACAGGTGCAACCTGTGAGCACAGGACAGTCAAGTGAGTTGCTCAGGGTTACATAGGCTGGGCACAGGGTCATTATGTCGCATGACATAATGCTGCATGGCACAATCGCGCTGCACAACTGATGCCATGAGGCATTTATCTTTGTTCTGTGGGGGGCTCTGCCCCACACTCCCCTGTTATGGGGCGGCTGCACTCCCCGCCCTCACTAAAGATTCCTAACTCTGGGGGGGGTCCAACTCGTGGTGTGCACAGTACGGGTTCACCATAAAGCAGCACGCTATTAAGTCATGCGACATCATGACCTGGTACGCACAGGCTGCAAGCAGGGGTATGGGATACAAACCCAAATCTCTAAATTTGAAGCTCAGAGCCTTAAATCAATGCACTATATTGTCTCCCTATTTTCACCACCTGTACTCTGCTCACTTTAATGTCATATTAAAAGCCAAAAAAAAGGGGCTACATAACACTGGAGAGCTTGGGTTTTTTTGAGGGGTGCAGTGGTAGCAGAAGGGACTGCAAAAATGTATTCTGAATCCCCATGCCTTGTCCAATTACCATTGGTGGCCAGGATAGTATCTCAACAATGAGAAAGTGGTTGGATGCCCTAGAAAACTGCATTCCTTCTTCCTCAGCCACATTACCTGGAACAGGGGAAAATAACGACATTTCAAGATGTGGGGTTGTATAGCGTCTAGCTGCTCAGACCACAGCCTCCACATGATGTTGGCGACACTATGCTATTTTACATGATTGCCACGTGCCGAGTCTAAGAGAATTAATTCCTTTATATCCCATTTGATATCCTATGGAACAAGGGGACAGATCACATTTTTAATAAAGGGAAAAATAAAAACTCTGTGTAGGAAAGATAGCAGTATACAGTAGGTAAGGCTTGTTGATGAAAATCTATCAACATACAGAGTGGTGCTAATAAATAAATTACTCTGTTCCTTTCCCAGCTCTCACTTGTGGCAGTAAACAACAAAAGAAGTGCTGACTAACTAAGCAAGAGTTTTAAAATATTCATAGTGGCACACAAAGGCTTCTGTTCCTGACTTCTTGAATGTGTCAGACCACACCTAATGTATTGAATGCTACAATGGTCTTACAGTGTTTAACTTCTGCCTTCTGTGGAAAGAGAAAAAAGTACAATCAACATGTATGCACTAATATTTTTTCTTACCACAAATGTATTAATTATCCTCAGCATTTACAAGCTGATTGCATGTACTGTGCAAATCAATGTCAGAGTAAATCTATGAACTAATAAAACAGGCTCCTTTCAGCATGTCTTTCATTACCATGTTTAACATTACAGCCTCATCTACTGAAATGTTATCTCAGCTGCAAAACCGTTATTGCCATGGTAATTTGGGCCCTCACTATCTAGTGTGGGCAAACTGTGCCAAGTACTCCATATGTGCAGTATACCAACTGCATTTTAAATTGTAACAAAAATGGAAAATTGATGTTTCATCTCTAAATTCATCTGACTGGTAAATGCTCCAAGCTGTAAACAGTATCTGTGTGTTTGCTTGTGTGCATTTTCTTAATATGTGTTTGGTCTGGGGCATGCATGGGTGGTTTTGGCAGATGAGGCTTCACAGCAACATACTACATAATAAAGATCCTACTTCACGTTTCCACTTTCTACTATGTGGAGCAAATGCTGCAAAGTGCTGCATTTTTCTCTGTTATATATATGCTCTTGCATCTGTTAACCATATTTAGAATGGTCACACTCACAAATGCTACTTAATTTATATGTTGAAATGTGCAACTTGTATCACTTCATAATTTCAAATAATGTTTTATTTAATTGAAATTTTACTCTGATATGTCACTTATCAAGACACAACATGCCCTTAGTCTATTGCCATAAAAAGTGAACCTTTTGCAATATCAAGATACTGAAGACAGCTGCATGTATGCACAATATCTTTTTGTTTCTGACTTGACACAGTTTTATTACATTTACTCAGCATTTACATACTCAGTGCAGGTATGTTCTTGATACGTGTCCAAGCAAGTAACACAGGAGATATAACATTGTCTCCGCAGCATGTCCTTCATTAACATGTTAAAAATAATACCCTCTTTCACTGAAAAAGTATGGTAACTACTTCTTCATCTATAAAAAAAAAACATTGTAATGGTTAGCTACAAATCTGTTCCATTTGTTAACATATGCAAAAACATTCCACTTGTTAGGCTTCATAGTTACGAAAAGAAATTCTCAGATGAAAACATTCTTATTGCAATTCCATTGAGACTCTGCTACCTAATTTTGGAACAGACATCACCCACAGTCACTGCATAATTTGATTAAATTTTATTAAATAAATTAATTTTATAACATAAAATGTAGTTTACATCCTTATTCTGCAATTTAAAGGTAAAAATTTGTAACTGTCTTTACATTACTTACTTTTTCTAAAAGTGTGTCACTTAGGAAAGTTACTGTATCTTGCATAATTTATTAGTATTGTTCAATGCTCACATCTGTGCACTGTATTTGTGTGTGTGCTTCTGTACACTTCCTTTGCTGCATGTGTGTCTTCAAAAATAAAGACCTACACAGGCATGGTTAAAAATATACCATTTAAACTGTTATTCAACTTATAAACAACATCTTTTATTTTATTTAGCTTTTGTTAACCGTGTAAGTGCACTAGACAAATCCTGCCTATTTTCAGGCATGACCCGGGGGAAGGGGATACAGATGAATGCCAACTGACCTTGAACCAGATTAAGCTGTTTGTGGTATTTTTAGTGAATGAGGGAAATTTGGCCAGGACACCGGGGAAATTCCCCTGCTCTTTTTGATAAGTGCCATGGGATCTTTAACATCCACCTAAACTATCACCAATCCAGGCAGATGGGACCTCGGTTTAACGTCTCATCCAAAAGACAGCACCTCAGAAATGCAGCACCCCTCTCATGCTGCATTACAGTGTCAGTACTGAGATATTAACCCAAGTGCCAGATGTGGGAACTGAACCCACAGCCCTGTGATCTCCCGGCCTCAGAGGCGAGTGTGCTACCTACTGAGCCACTGACACTGACATCTTTACTGACATATAGTAAAATAAATCTAACAGTTTGTATGATCAGGTACAGTGGCATCACATTGACACTGCTTAGCTGCTATCATGTGTGAAATACATGAAAAGCAAGGGAAAAAAAGGCTCTGATTGTGTAGCACAGATAATATTACAGGTATTGCTTGTTGGTGAACATTGACCAGCTGCTATAGAGTGGTGCTGGTCTATAAATTAGGCAGTCCCTTTACCAACTATCTTTTGGAGCTTAAATTCCTTCAACATGCGTCGACAAACTAACTAAGCAACAATTTTAAACTATTAACAGGGGCAGTCAAACACTTTTGTTCCTGACTCATTGATTTTGTCAAACACCACCTAACATGCTACATGCTGCCCACTATATACTAATACTGTCTTAAAAAATTTAATTTTTTTGCTGCTGTGGAAATAAATAATAAAGCAAGCAGCGTAGATGCGCTACTTTTTCCTTTAATACAATTTCAGTACTTACACTCGGCTTCTACCATATGATTGCATATAATGTCTAGATCAGTGTCAGAGCAAGTTACTGGGGTTATGTACCAGGCTCCTTTCTGCATGTCTTTCAATAGCATTGTTATAATGGATTTATGTGATGTGGGCGACCCCACATGCGCTAGTCCCCACTGAGCGACTGACAGTGGGTGACTGCAGGAGGGGCAAGCACACAGCAGTGGAGAAGGCGTGCACAGGGTGAATGCACAGAATGGGCAAAAGCACAATGGTCTACAGTGAGGGGTGTGAGCATCAAAAGAGTGAGTACAGGGAAGAGGGAAGGGGAAGCAGGTGCCTGTACTGGGCGGCACCGCTCGACTGCTGGGCAAGGAACCAGCCCAAAGCCCATGGCGAGATGGTCAGTGTCAGGAGGTGGTCCATGGGTGACAGGGCACGGGGCACACTTATCATACGGACGTGGTTGGTCACACGTAGAAGGTGAAGTTGTGTGCCAGCCTACGGAGGTAGTCATAGTACTTCCAGGTCACATACTCGATAATAACAGTGGCAACATGGGCATTCAGGTCCCTATAGCAATGCCAGCTCTGAGGGACCTCTGCCACCGAGACCAGCTGCACAGAGCAGACCACTGTCAACCGCTCCTCTTCACAGAGGCACTCCAGCAGTCTTCAAATAATGGGGTGGCAGGCACCAAGCCTGGAGTTGAACACTTGGTACCACCCCTCCACCACATTGTTAGTCCTGGTCAGTCCCTGGATGGTCACAGCATGGCAGTTCCACTGCTCAATTGGAAATATTGCCAAATGGCTCCCTGAGCAGGCACTGGGATGACCAATCCAGGTGTCCTTGAAATTGTCCATGACTGGCTGCAGCAGCTAGTCATTCTGCACCATGCACTGCCAGGCTTGCATCTCCTGGAATACCACTGGCACATTGCTGGGTGGCACAAATGCCAATGCCAGCAGCATCTGGAGGTGCAGGACAAGGTCTGGGTCCATGGAATACTGGTGCAGCACCTCTGGGCACTGCTGGATCTTGCACTAGATGGCCTGCGAGAAGTGGAAGAAACAGCCCCTTATGTTGGCATCTGGGAAGGTGCTGGACAGTACGCACCAGCTGGCACACTTGAAGTCAATCAGCATCGTGGCAGACGGTGGTGTCATAGCTGGCTGAGTAGGCCACTGTACGTCTGGGCCCTCCTGGTGCAGGTGAGGGCATAGACGATCAGCAGTACTGCGCCAGACTGGACGGTGTAGATGGTACAGAGCTGCTCATTGTTGGGCATGTTCTGAAGGTGCCATCCATGAACTAGTCTGGGCAGTCCTGCAGCTGCTGCAGATCTCAGTCACTGGTATATATCACTTGCCGGTCCCACTCCTGGCCACTGTCATGGAGCAGGAAATGGCCCCCCTTCCCCTGTCATGGTGAATTTGGCTGGTATGCAAGGTTGATGACCATGGCCGGTGTTGTGGGCCTCCCCTGTGCTACATGCCGCATGCACTGCACGGTCTGTCACAATAGGCACACCCATGGTAGGTGACCTGCAACAGCCGCTGGTATCTCTGATGTGCTCACTGCAACCACTTGTGATGCACTGTCCAGTGAACTATGTGCTCTGTCCTGTAGTGACCCCAGAACCTGGTGCACACTGATGTCTGCTCATCGGGAACATGGTTATGCTCCCATAGGGTGGCAACCACAGTGTCATCCAGGGTGTGCAGGCAGGCAAGGCAGCTACATCGGCGTGCCTTGGCACATCACCAATACACCTTTTCTGGGCCAGCTTTGTCCTTTCTGTAGATGTAGTAATTGTGTACAGCTAGTGGTTTGCCTTGTTGGCTCTGGATGTATCTAACTGACATCCTTGATCTCGGATGGCTGTCCTGCCTCCTCCGTGCCTGGCCCCCATTTGTCTGTGGTCCACTCCCCCTGCCCACCACTGTCTGTTGCCACCCCTTTCTGTCTGGGATGTATATCTGGTGGTCACCCATTGGCCCCTGCCCCTTGATCTGTGCCTGTCCCTGGGTGCCTATGGTGGTCCATCGCCCTTCTGTGGTGAGTGTCCTGTAAGCTGTGTTTTGGGGGGTGGCCTGGGCTCCATCAGTGCATTGGCACTTCTGTTGTGTCGGGGAGCGCTGCCTCTGTACTGTGGGCTTGGGGTGCTGGTGTGTCTGCCACCCAGTGTGTGACCGCGGTGTCCTGCTTGTGCTCGCTCCACTGCTTCTCACTCTGTTCAGGTTGCTGTGCTCAGTGTCTCTGCATGGGTGTTTGCCCATGCAGTCCTGCTTTGTGTTTTTCCCTTGTATTATCATTCAGCCTCTCTGTGCAGTCACTCTTTCAACACACGCTGTTGTTGCCTCACGTCGAATTACCACGCCGTTGTTTCTGCACACTACTCGGCGGTTACCGTTATAATTAAACCATTATGTAATAAAATATTATCTCAGCTGTAAAACAAGGATTGACATGCTGATTTCTGATGCCCAAATCTGTTTAACTTCCAATTTTTAATGGAATTTAACTGTTGTTTTAATGTTTAAACCAGAAGAGGCACACTAAGCTGAAGCTTGTTTACAGATGCAATCTGGGAGAACTATGAAGTTAAATGACCTGCTAAGAGTGACACATTTTGCAAGTGTGGCATGTGGGACTGAAACCCAAATCTTCAGATTTGCAGCTCAGACCTGTAACCGACTGCACTACATACAATGCCTCACTATTTTAACCCCTTCAGTGTACATCAACAAGTTAATGCAGCAGCACTCTTTATAACCAATTATAAATCCACTGCTCACAATATTTTTTCCATCATATAACACTGATTGCCACATAAATCACTCTACTACAGGCCGGCCCGTCAGCACAGCGGTAGTGCTACTGCTTGCGATGCTGGTGATCTGGGTTCAGGACCAAGCCTGGGAGCTGGAGGGTGAGCCGGGGGGAGGAGGCTTGAGCATCCCAGGGGCCACTCATCTTCTCCGGGATGGAGGGAGGAGCAGGGCTTGGAGCTTGTCTGTCCCTGGGAAGAGGCCCACAGTGCAGCAAGCCCAGCCACAAGAAGGGGAGCTGCATGGTGGATGTCAGTGCTTAGTGCCTAGACATTAGGGTGCATGTCATGCACAGAACACAGGAAAATGACTTGCAGCACTCCTGGTAGACAGAGCACCAGGTCCCTATCTCCAATGTCCCTACCTGTTCTGGAGCTGATGAAACTCAGGAATTCGGCATGTAAGGGCCTCACCTTGTGCCCACCTGGGGGGCAAGCCATGGCTACATGAAGGATGGACTGCTCCAGGCTCCAGGTAGAGGGTGGGGACTAGAAGGCCGCAGGTGACTCCTGAAGGTTGGGAGTGCCATGGGTGGGGAGAGCATAAATAGAAATTAAAAAAAAAATCACTCTACTACATTCCCTTTACCTAAAAACCTGTCCACAGCTGTTCATCATGATGTACTCTCCAGTATTTGACACATACACAATAGTCTTCACCAACGTAGAACTATTACTTCAAACCCCCTCAGCCTAATGCAACATGGTACAGCACTGGGATTCTCTATTACCAATTACACTTCTAGCTTTGACCTATTATTACACATTTTGTAACACTATTCTTTACATAAATCAATGTAATGATTACCCTATTCCTAGAAAACCTGTAAATGTCCACACATTTTAGCATTCCTGCACCATATAGATATAGAAATCAACAAAAAAAAAGAATAATAAATTAACAGACATTATTAAAAAAAACAAAATTGCTCCAGTGTGATTAATTTATGCAATATTCATGACACTCAGTTAACCCTAACTCATTGCCTCCACAGGAGCTCTCTGAAGTTGCACCACTTGTCTCCTGTATACTGTTAACAGTAAATCCTGTGCCTTTCTAAGCAAAATCAAGCTATAGTCAGCATGCCACAAACAAATCCTAATAGCTCAAGAACCGTAAGTGCTAGACATAAAGTATGAGTGGCAAAGTTATTTAGCACACAATTACCTTTCCAATGGTGGTATGCAAATAATACTATGTAATTTTGTTTTTTTTTCTATGCTGTTTGAAACAGCGAAAAAAAAATTTTTTTCACCAAAACAGGCAACATAAGCCCTACACACCATACCATAAACAAATGTGAATCACTCCTAAAGTATTCATGATATACACAAAATATCAGTGGCAAAGTTATTCAACACAAAATTACCTTTTCAATGGTGGTATGCAAATAATAATATGTCATTTTGTTTTTTTTATGTTGGTTGAAACAGCAAAACATTTTTTTTTCACTAAAACAGTCAACACAAGCCATACACACCATACCATAAACAAATGCAAATAACTCCTAAAGTATACATGATATACACAAAATATCAGTGACAAAGTTGTTCAGCATAAAATTACTTTTCAAACAGTGCTATGCAGTCAAATATATATTATATTCTGTTACACTGTATATTAAAATATATAAGTCACTTCTCCAGATGTTGCAAGGGCACATTGGGAGTCAGTAGCCGACTTCTGCAGATGTCTTCAGGACACACCAGTGTATTTTACTGACGACTACAGGCGTCTGCTAGGAGACAATGAGTTAAAAGGGAAAATATATTCTACACACCTAACTGCAGAGAAACAGGGATGTCACCCTGACACTGACTACTTCTTGTACTATGTTTAATTACTAACCAATAATATAAATCCATGAAATGCATACATATGAGCTTTATTTATCATCACTTTACCATTTTACAATCATCAGTGATCATCAATAAAACAATGACAGCACCACATTTCTGCACGGTTCCTTCAGCTTAGTCTTGTAACAATTTTGTTTCTCCACATTCTCCATACAAATCTATACTGAATAAAACTTGCTCCGGTACAGCTATTAAAAACATATGCACATAACCGAGATAAATTGAAAGGATGCAATGCTCTACATAAGAAACTTTTGCAACCCCACTCCCCACCCACACCTAGTAAGAAAAAACCCTGACTAGGACATTTACTATTTACAGTCCTTTACCAGTTCACTTAACATTCCAGCTTATAGCTAAACAGCATTACGCTACATGCATTTAACTGCCAGCATTTTATGTAATGTAATACTTAAAACATTGATTCCCTCATAAATATATACATTTGTAATACATTTGTTATTTCTACAATGACTGTGGGAGACCTTGAGATAACACCATTTTGTCCACTACACAGACAGGAAACAAGGGGCATGTAGATGCTAAAGTTCATCAGGATACTGCATAATATTAGCAATGTTTAACAAAGTGGCATCCATATGTCTTTTAAGACTTGTATCATGGTTCTCATAATGATTACAATGGAAACCATCGTCTACACCTTACCTATAATCTATAGGTGCTTTTACACACCAGTTTCTGTAATGGAATGACTGTTATGGAAACAGTATACCATTACATCCCCTGTGTGTAAAATGCATCTGTTCCATTACACTGGTGAACGTTCAGCCAAACCGCAATCTCTTCATTCCTCGGTTCATCCCTATGTGTTCTGTTTCATCCGGCAGCACTAAAAAACCCGCCATAGAGCACCACACTCCATGGGGGAGCTGAAACAGAAATAATGAAAATGGAGACGGGGGTTTCTGGAATACCTTCTGCATGTAAAGGGTGAGAAGGTGTCACGACATGGCTAGCAGGGGAGTCGCCAGGGGACAAGGGAGGGATGGCCAAGGATGGACAGCCAGGCTGCGTAAGCAGCTTTAAAACAAAAAAGGGGGGAGTGGCCCGCTGGATCAAGGAGCTCAGCCATGTGTGCGGCCGACATTTCCAGTGACAGGCCGAGAACGGACCTAAAGGATCGGCTGCAGTTACTTAGTCTGGGCAAAGGGGGGAAGCCATAGTAGAGCATTATCAGGCCATAAGCATGTGAACGGAGCCCGCAGAAGAACATAACAAAAGGGCAGGTGATGGTCCGGGGAGTATATAAAAAAAAAAATAAATATGAGGATGGTCCTCTGGTTTCTCTGCAAGCCAGATTGAGGTTTGCAGCATCAGGCAATGTGGAGGACATATACCTCGGGAGCCAAAGATGCAAGGTTTGAGACCTAACAGGGAACATTTTCGGAACCAGTGGGGGGTGACACCAGCCCGGGGCAGGCTGCAGGTGGTGTGGTTGCCAACTTTCACCAGCCAGAAAGGTCCTACAAGGGGGGAGATGGATGGGGGGCTGAATGGCTGAGGTGAGGACCATATTTATATTATGGCACCATAAAGAGTACCAGCATCCAGTGCTACCATGCTAGCGGAAGCTGCAAAACTGATGGTGCAGATGATCGATCTGATTGAGGCAGTGAAGAAGAGGGAGGCTGAAGAGGAGGCTCAGAAGAAGTGGAAAGGGTGGGACAAGTGGGCCAACACTGGAAGAGGCAACAAATGACCAAGGAGGGCAGGACCCAGTGCCCCAGTAGTGTAGAGGACAGGAGTCGAACCAGACTGGGCCTCAGCAGGGCCACAACCAGATCGGGGTAAGGATAATGTGGACATGAACAATAAGGTAGACTTACAGGAGTATATTGAAGGGTTGTTGGGTGATATAGGGGAAGGAGGGTTGTCCAAGATTGAGAGAGCATTGCAGGCCATCAAAGAGGGTGAAAAAGGGGACAAGGGGTAGCGGGTACATCAGGGGGCTCGAAGGTTGTATGACAGCCCACCAGGGGTCATGCTGGGTGACAATGTGCCAGCGTTGATCAAGGAAAAGATATGGAAAGGGGAGTACATTGATATCTTTGGGCTGGTGGACGAGGAGACAGCCAAGAGATGTGAGCAGAAGGAATCATTGGGAAAGTCAGAGATGGCAGTGGCGTGTGAGGTGGTGGGGCACAAGGTGGAGGAGGCTAGGTTCAAGGGAAAAAGCATTGACACATGGCCAGCGGGTTTTCTGATCTATAGTGCTTTGGTACTGGAGAAGCAGCCTGATCTAGCAATCTCGTTGCTAACTTATATGGCAATCATCAGGAATGCGTACTGGGCGAAGCTAGGTTTCAGATGGCTTAAGTACGATGAGGCGTTCCGGAGGTGCATGACAGTAAAAGGTGATGTGAGGTGGGACTGCACTCACACCGAGCTGTGAGTTCAGACGTTGTTGGGACCAGTGGTTGGGCAGGGTGCGAAACAGGTGAAAATAGGGGCTCAATTTCAGGGTACCAAGGAGTGCTGGGCTTACAACAAGGCCTTGTGTAACTGGCCTAGCTGTAAGTTTAAGCACATCTGCTTATGGTGTGGGGGTCGCACCCGGCCACTAATTGCAGGGTAGGGGGTGACAAGGTGGGACCAGCCGGTGGGCAGGCCCAGGAGCAGCTCTTTTGGGGCAGCAGGGGGGGGAGCCTGCAGGAGCCATGGGGGCCCTGGGAGAGGAGGATATGCATCCAATTATGGATGGAACTAGACCAGAGCAACTGGAAGGGAAGTGGGGATATGCCCTAGCAAGCACAGTCATCAAGCGGGCAGTGGTGGAGCTCTGGACCAAGGATTATCCTGATAAAGAGGGGGCAGAGTTGTTAAGAAGGGGATTTTGGTGTGGTTTCATGCTGGGTATTGGGGGTGTGCGGGTAGGGATGCGGGCTAAGAACTTAGGGTCAGTGAAATGTAAGGAGGACATAGTCCAAGGAAAGATCCAGAAGGAGGTGAAGGCAGGGTGGGTGGAGGGGCTGCTTTTTGACCCCCCATAAGAGTTTCTGGGTGTCACCCCTTGGGTGGTACCCAAGAAGCAGGCCGGGGAATTACAGCTCATCCATCACCTGTCCTACCCGAAAGAAGGGTCAGTGAACAGAGGAATTCTGGAGGCTCTCAGCATGGTCTCTTATGCATCACTGGACCAGGTGGTGGAGCTGATCTGGGTGGCGGAAGGGGCATGGTTGGCCAAGATGGACACTGAGTCTGCATTCTGACTGTTGCCAATATGGCCGGTGGACTGGGACCTGCTCAGTTTTCAGTTTGATGGTGGGTTGTATTTCGACAAGGTGATGGCCATGGGATGTTCCGTGGCCTGTGCAACGTTCGTGTATTTCAGCTCATGGATACAGTGGGTGTTTGGGTTGCGGTACACACACAAAAGGGTAGTCCATTACTTGGACGATTTTTTATTGATAGGGACCAGCCAGGGGAAGGCCCGCAAAATGTTAGCAGACTTCCAGGATATGTGCAGGTCCATAGGGATCCCGTTGGCAGCTGGAAACACTGAGGGCACCTGCACGCAGGCTAGAGTTCTTGGGGATTGAGGTGGACATGGAGGAGAAATGTTTTCACCTTCCAGGGGATAAGGTGGCAGGGCTCAATGGGCTACTCGCACTCATGGGGGAGGAGGAGGAGGGTGCTGCTGGTACAGGTACAACAACTACTGGGGAAGCTTAATTTCACCTGCAAGGTCATAAGCCATGGCAGGGTTTTTACTAGGAGGTTGGGGATGGTGACGGGGAAAGCAAAACTACTGCATCACTGGGTAGACATCAACAGGGGGGTGAAGGAAGATTTAAGGGTCTGGGAGACATTCCTGGAATCCTACAATGGGGTGACATTTTGGCAGGAGGAGTGGGCCTCTAGCACAGACCTCGAGCTGAACATGGACACAGCCAGGGGCCTGGGGATGGGGACCTATTTCCAGGGTAAGTGGATCTCGGCAGCTTAGCCGGTACAATGGCAGGAATGAGGATGGATGAAGAACACCACATTCCTCAAGATTTTCCTGGTATGGATAATTTTGGAGGTATGGGGTACACGGATGGCATGGCGTCGCATTGTCTTCTGGTGCAACAACAAGAGTGTGGTTGACACAATCAATAAGCAGAGTGGCAGGACAGAATCTGTAGGGGGGGGGTGTTGAGGGGCTTGATCTTGTTAGGACTGTGGCTTAACCTGCCTTTTAGGGTGATGCACATTGAGGAAGCTCAGAATGAGGTAGCTGACTGTCTTTCTCACTTTCAGATGGAGCAGTTCCGAGAGCTGGCACCACAGGCCATGCCCACCCAGACCAGGGTCCTGGATCAGCTTTGGGAGGTTGTAGACAGAAGTCCAGGGCTTTGTACAAAGGATCATGGGTGGCCAGCACCCTAAGGGCTTACGAGAGGGTGTGGGCAGGTTTCCCGATGTTCAGGGCCAGAATGGGATGGGAGACAGGCGAACCAGTCCTGGAAGAGGAGGTAATGCAATAGATGGTGGAAAAATGGGAGGAAGGGTTGGCCCATGCCACCATGGGGGTCCAGCTGGTGGGAATCAGCTGGATTTGCATAGATAAGGGATGGGTGGATGTGACGGGTGGCTGGGCCATCAGACAGATGATGATGGGCTGGCAGAGGAGTCAGGGAAGATGGAAGGATGGGAAAAGGCCTTTGATGGGCCCCCTGCTTGCAAAGGTCCTTTGTGTGGTGGGCCATGTCTGCTACTCAGCAAATGAGGCCTGCCTTTTCAGGGCCACATTTGCTGTCATGAGAAAGGGGGCTTTCCGGGTTGGTGAAATGGTGGCTTCCAGAAAGAGGGCAATCGATGTAGGTCTGCAGGAGAAGTGTGTGAAGATAGGAGATGAGAAGGTAATAATTCTGCTGCAGACGTCAAAGACAGACCAGCAAGGAAAGGGGGCCTCCGTGGAGCTGCTGAGGGAAGCGGCGACGGAGGTCTGCTCAGTCCAGGCTATGGGGGCCTATGCGAGGATTCAGGGGCAAAGAGGGGGGCCCTGCTTTGTGCGTGGGAACGGGTCCCGGTGACAGGTTTCCAGGTGGATGCAGTTCTAAAAAAGGCATTGGCATTTGTGTACAAGAATCCCAATGAGTTCGCCCTCCACTCCTTCTGGATTGGGGCAGCTTCAGAGGAGGCTGTTTCAGGAGCAGGGGAGAAGGAGGTCAAGAGAGTGGGGAGGTGGGTATCAAACTGTTATAAGAGATATGTATGGTGTTGATGATGGCTAACTGGTATCCCCTTTGTCTCCCTCACAGCATGCTCCAAAAGGCAGGTTTGGATCATGGGACACTCTTTTATCTACTGGGTGGAGAGATTTGCAGATGCCACAAGAATGGGTATGCAGCTGAGCCTGAGAATCAAGACACCAAAGTGAGATGGAGGCCTGAGGGGCATGAGGTGGCCTCAGCTGCTGCCCCTGTTAGAGGAGCTGCAGCTGCGATGGGCCAGTCCGGACTGTATTATCATCCATCTAGGGGTAACAACCTGGGGGCTATGCCTGGGGATCCTTGATGAAGGACATTATAGTGGACCGTGAAAAGGTGAAGAGCTGGTGGCCCAGGGTAGTAATTGGTTGGTCCAGATTACATCTCAGAGGGTGTGGAGTGGAGCAAAAGGCTCCAGGTAGTGGAGGTTGCAAGAAAATGCCTGAACAGCAAGGTGGCCAGGGCAGTGATTGAGATGGGAGGATCCATATACAACATATAGGATATTTCATTTGATCAAGAAGCAGTGTACAGATCAGGACGCCAGCGCCCATCTCACTGAGTTTGGCATGGGCTTGTTCCTCCGGCCCTTTGGGAGCTAGCGGAGGACATAAATAGGAGGGGTCTAAAGGGCTAGCCTACTGGGGCCCATCTTCCATTACATGCTGGAGGAGAGGCAGTGGAAAGGTTTTGTGGGGAGCAAGGGAAAATGAGGGACAGATAGTAGGGAGAGGGGGTAGGTACCACTGGCTGGGGACAAAGGAACCAGGCATGGGAATAAGGGGTCAGGGGAAGGACATAGAGCTAGGGGGTGGATCACGGTGTCCACACCTGGTGGAGGGGGAGTGGTCTGGGTAATGTGGTACCCGATGGTGGTGACTGAAAAGGGGGGGGCCAGATCATGGTGTCTGGGCCCCAAGAAGCATGACAAATAGGAAGAGAGCAGGATGAAGAGCTGCAAGAAAGAAGACAGGACTGTTACGTCCAGAAAGGGAATAGGGACTGTTATGTCCTAATTGTAAATATAAATTGTTAAAATTATGATGATTTGGGATGTAACAAATTAACTGTGCCTATGATTTAATAAATGCTGCCAGTGAGCATCCAAAAGTGACAAAGCTGTGGCCTGAGTTAATTTCTGGTTGGGGATCCGGGGACAACAGGTGTTTCTTGCAATGTCAAACTAACTGTCACAGTGACACTCAATTCATTATTGTACATTTTTTTAACAATGTCCTGCAAACTAAACTTTACACCTATGATCAAGACTGTCTCACAAATTAGCAAGATAGCTTCCAAAATGATACTTCTATATATTTGGAGCAACTGTAGTGTAGTAGTGAAACTCTTTTGTCTGGAGGCCTGGTTTTGAATACCACAGTCCCATATTCATAATGTGCTGCCCTGAGCAACTTATTAAACTTCCTTGTGCTTCAAAGTATGAAGTGGATTTCATTATTGCCTTACTGTGCCTTTCATGATTAAGCAATTTCCCTTCCCTTACATGTAACATACCTTCTGAAAAATGCCCTCAGATGCAATACCAAAATAAACATTCCAGTCAGTTCTTACTGTGCCGTACCTATGCCTTTTTTTTTCTAAATTGCATTGTCCCAATCACAATATAACTTGACATTTTATAACACAGTTTACATAACTTCAAACAAAATTCTAAATTCTGCTGTGATTAGAGTTTGATGTTTCAGGCATAATCAAATAGCAAAGCTGGAAGGTTAATTCAAAAATCAATATGCTATTGCTCTCTTCTCCATGTGCTTTTTATATGTAAGTGAGGCAGTATAGTGCAGTGGTTTAGAGCTCTGAGCTGCAAACCTGAAGACCTGGGTTTGAATCTATTTAGCCCTCAACTTGCATACTGTGTGACCCTGAGCAAGTCACTTAACTTCCCTGTGCTCCCAGGTCACACCTGTAAACAAGCTTCAGCTTAGTGTGTTTCTTCTGGTTAAAAAAAAATATATGTTTTTTTTTTCCCCTTGCAAACATGGTGAGCAAAAGATATACTTCAGCCAGTCCTACACCATCTAAAGGTGTTATACTATAATGTATGATACTATGCCATTTCTTTAACTGCAGACTTTTCAGACATTCAGTCTGTAACCTTAACAGCACTACCTCCTTGCAATATAAAGCAACCTGTAAATAAGGTTCTGATAACATCTCTGTAGCCTTCACAACTACCTGTGTATGCAAGCAATTCCATATCTTTGAAGTCCTGCTCAATACCCTTATCAAGTACCAGGGAAAGCCAGAACACAGTAACAATACAGATTAAATGGCATTACATTTCCATATGAAATTTTACTGTCAGAAGTCTGATTCCACTTTTACTTGGTATTTCTCATATAAGATCAATGATACTACTGATATGTCATAGTAAACTGACTTTTTACACAACATGTGCATTACCTATTATTATTTTGTACAGTGCATATTTCTGCCTGCACCATACAACATTTAATTCTGCATTTGTAACTACACCTTCTCACTACTGACATGGAATGTTAGGTAACAAAGGTTGTCAATGACAGGGCATCAGACAGGACATTGGGTGATGGGAAGGTGACAAAGTGACAGGAAAAAAGTTTTACTATCCTGTCTTTGAAATAGAAATGTTGATGAGCCACGTGCATACCATTACTGTTGCCCTTCAGATCGCATGACACATAACACAGGCCTAGGAAGCCTACATCCCCACCTTTTTAATTCTTTGATCTGTGATGTTCCTATTACATAGCATCCATACAGAAGCAGTAGCCCCTACCTATTGGCTATTGGTTTCTGTCTCCATGCATTCTATGACATTACATATGAATATAACATTAAATAAATACAAAATTCCTTTTACTCTGTAAAATATAAAAATGACTTTCTCCTTTATTGCTAACTTGTGACCGTGCTCCTACAAATTTACAATTGCTTACATATTCATATGCAGCTCATTCTTATCTTCTTTATTGCTGAACTGTGCATGCATGAAACATAGGTGCAGCCTGTAATTCATTGACTCATAAGACTGACATCAAACGTTTTAAAAACCTGTAGGGATACTACAAATTAACTTGGATTCTCCACATACACATCTACTTCAAAATAATTGTTACTGTACTATATCCCCTGGAACACAGGTTGTTCTCCTATATGGACTTTCATTCTTTGTTTGGAGATGTTTTCCTACTGGATCATCAGTTAAATTACGTTATTATTTCTTCTCTCCATTAGACAGGTATGCCTGTATAATTCTTCCTAGCTTCACATGGAACATTTTAAGGCCCAATACTTCAATACATTTGAGAAGGATGACAGTAACATCACTTTCCATGTAAAATACTTTTTAATGTAGTAAGATTACTAGTAAGGAAAAATGTAACTGAAAATGTTCAAAGTACGTCTTCTTTATATTGTATATTGCCACAGCATAGGGACCTCCTTGACACTGAGATACAGCTGTCATACAGATTTGAATGGTTAGCACTAATGTGACTGTCTATAACATCTACATAGTATAGAATGACATTTTTATAATTGGTCATGACACAATACTATAGGTCATCATTGTCAGAATTTAACACATTGCACAGAACAATTTTTTTGTTTCCCATTTTACCATCATAATTTCTCTGTTACTACTTTCTGATTTTCAACAATGTAAATCAACAGTTTATGGTCATTGCAAAACATTTTCAAGACTGCTATCGCAATGTTGACTGAGCCACATAAATAACAGTTCCATGACACCATAATAAATAATGAGCAAACTTCTTGCACATTTCTGACTACTTAGACTAGTATGCTGATGTATCAACACACAATGTCATTACTGGGTGTTTATATTGCTTTATCAGACATATTGCATGTTCTTGAAACTAAATACATCTGTATTACTGTTGGAGCAGTTCCAGAGCTGGCACCACAGGCCATGCCCACCCAGACCAGGGTCCTGGATCAGCTTTGGGAGGTTGTAGACAGAAGTCCAGGGCTTTGTACAAAGGATCATGGGTGGCCAGCACCCTAAGGGCTTACGAGAGGGTGTGGGCAGGTTTCCCGATGTTCAGGGCCAGAATGGGATGGGAGACAGGCGAACCAGTCCTGGAAGAGGAGGTAATGCAATAGATGGTGGAAAAATGGGAGGAAGGGTTGGCCCATGCCACCATGGGGGTCCAGCTGGTGGGAATCAGCTGGATTTGCATAGATAGGGATGGGTGGATGTGACGGGTGGCTGGGCCATCAGACAGATGATGATGGGCTGGCAGAGGAGTCAGGGAAGATGGAAGGATGGGAAAGGCCTTTGATGGGCCCCCTGCTTGCAAAAGATCCTTTGTGTGGTGGGCCATGTCTGCTACTCAGCAAATGAGGCCTGCCTTTTCAGGGCCACATTTGCTGTCATGAGAAAGGGGCTTTCGGGTTGGTGAAATGGTGGCTTCCAGAAAGAGGCAATCAGTGTAGGTCTGCAGGAGAAGGTGTGAAGATAGGAGATGAGAAGGTAATAATTCTGCTGCAGACGTCAAAGACAGACCAGCAAGGAAAGGGGCCTCCTGTGGAGCTGCTGAGGGAAGCGGCGACGGAGGTCTGCTCAGTCCAGGCCTATGGGGGCCTATGCGAGGATTCAGGGCAAAGAGGGGGCCCTCCTGCTTTGTGCGTGGGAACGGTCCCGGTGACAGGTTTCCAGGTGGATGCAGTTCTAAAAAGGCATTGGCATTTGTGTACAAGAATCCCAATGAGTTTGCCCTCCACTCCTTCTGGATTGGGGCAGCTTCAGAGGAGGCTGTTTCAGGAGCAGGGGAGAAGGAGGTCAAGAGAGTGGGGAGGTGGGTATCAAACTGTTATAAGAGATATGTATGGTGTTGATGATGGCTAACTGGTATCCCCTTTGTCTCCCTCACAGCATGCTCCAAAAGGCAGGTTTGGATCATGGGACACTCTTTTATCTACTGGGTGGAGAGATTTGCAGATGCCACAAGAATGGGTATGCAGCTGAGCCTGAGAATCAAGTACACCAAAGTGAGATGGAGGGGCCTGAGGGGCATGAGGTGGCCTCAGCTGCTGCCCCTGTTAGAGGAGCTGCAGCTGCGATGGGCCAGTCCGGACTGTATTATCATCCATCTAGGGGGTAACAACCTGGGGGCCATGCCCTGGGGATCCTTGATGAAGGACATTATAGTGGACCGTGAAAAGGTGAAGAGCTGGTGGCCCAGGGTAGTAATTGGTTGGTCCTAGATTACATCTCAGAGGGTGTGGAGTGGAGCAAAAAGGCTCCAGGTAGTGGAGGTTGCAAGAAAATGCCTGAACAGCAAGGTGGCCAGGGCAGTGATTGAGATGGGAGGATCCATATACAACATAGGGATATTTCATTTGATCAAGAAGCAGTGTACAGATCAGACGGCGTCCATCTCACTGAGTTTGGCATGGGCTTGTTCCTCCGGCCTTTTGGGAGCTAGCGGAGGACATAAATAGGAGGGGTCTAAAGGGCTAGCCCACGGGGGGGCCCATCTTCCATTACATGCTGGAGGAGAGGCAGTGGAAAGGTTTTGTGGGGAGCAAGGGGAAAAATGAGGGACAGATAGTAGGGAGAGGGGGGTAGGTACCACTGGCTGGGGACAAAGGAACCCAGGCATGGGAATAAGGGGGGTCAGGGGGAAGGACATAGAGCTAGGGGGTGGATCACGGTGTCCACACCTGGTGGAGGAGTGGTCTGGGTAATGTGGTACCCGATGGTGGTGACTGAAAAGGGGGGGGCCAGATCATGGTGTCTGGGCCCCAAGAAGCATGACAAATAGGAAGAGAGCAGGATGAAGAGCTGCAAGAAAGAAAGACAGGACTGTTACGTCCAGAAAGGGAATAGGGACTGTTATGTCCTAATTGTAAATATAAATTGTTAAAATTATGATGATTTGGGATGTAACAAATTAACTGTGCCTATGATTTAATAAATGCTGCCAGTGAGCATCAAAAAGTGACAAAGCTGTGGCCTGAGTTAATTTCTGGTTGGGGATCCGGGGACAACAGGTGTTTCTTGCAATGTCAAACTAACTGTCACAGTGACACTCAATTCATTATTGTACATTTTTTTAACAATGTCCTGCAAACTAAACTTTACACCTATGATCAAGACTGTCTCACAAATTAGCAAGATAGCTTCCAAAATGATACTTCTTATATATTTGGAGCAACTGTAGTGTAGTAGTGAAACTCTTTGTGCTGGAGGCCTGGTTTTGAATACCACAGTCCCCATATTCATAATGTGCTGCCCTGAGCAACTTATTAAACTTCCTTGTGCTTCAAAGTATGAAGTGGATTTCATTATTGCCTTACTGTGCCTTTCATGATTAAGCAATTTCCCCTTTCCCTTACATGTAACATACCTTCTGAAAAATGCCCTCAGATGCAATACCAAAATAAACATTCCAGTCAGTTCTTACTGTGCCGTACCTATGCCTTTTTTTTTCTAAATTGCATTGTCCCAATCACAATATAACTTGACATTTTATAACACAGTTTACATAACTTCAAACAAAATTCTAAATTCTGCTGTGATTAGAGTTTGATGTTTCAGGCATAATCAAATAGCAAAGCTGGAAGGTTAATTCAAAAATCAATATGCTATTGCTCTCTTCTCCATGTGCTTTTTATATGTAAGTGAGGCAGTATAGTGCAGTGGTTTAGAGCTCTGAGCTGCAAACCTGAAGACCTGGGTTTGAATCATTTAGCCCCAACTTGCATACTGTGTGACCCTGAGCAAGTCACTTAACTTCCCTGTGCTCCCAGGTCACACCTGTAAACAAGCTTCAGCTTAGTGTGTTTCTTCTGGTTAAAAAAAAATATATGTTTTTTTTTTCCCCTTGCAAACATGGTGAGCAAAAGATATACTTCAGCCAGTCCTACACCATCTAAAGGTGTTATACTATAATGTATGATACTATGCCATTTCTTTAACTGCAGACTTTTCAGACATTCAGTCTGTAACCTTAACAGCACTACCTCCTTGCAATATAAAGCAACCTGTAAATAAGGTTCTGATAACATCTCTGTAGCCTTCACAACTACCTGTGTATGCAAGCAATTCCATATCTTTGAAGTCCTGCTCAATACCCTTATCAAGTACCAGGGAAAGCCAGAACACAGTAACAATACAGATTAAATGGCATTACATTTCCATATGAAATTTTACTGTCAGAAGTCTGATTCCACTTTTACTTGGTATTTCTCATATAAGATCAATGATACCACTGATATGTCATAGTAAACTGACTTTTACACAACATGTGCATTACCTATTATTATTTTGTACAGTGCATATATTGCTGCCTGCACCATACAACATTTAATTCTGCATTTGTAACTACACCTTCTCACTACTGACATGGAATGTTAGGTAACAAAGGTTGTCAATGACAGGGCATCAGACAGGACATTGGGTGATGGGAAGGTGACAAAGTGACAGGAAAAAAGTTTTACTATCCTGTCTTTGAAATAGAAATGTTGATGAGCCACGTGCATACCATTACTGTTGCCCTTCAGATCGCATGACACATAACACAGGCCTAGGAAGCCTACATCCCCACCTTTTAATTCTTTGATCTGTGATGTTCCTATTACATAGCATCCATACAGAAGCAGTAGCCCCTACCTATTGGCTATTGGTTTCTGTCTCCATGCATTCTATGACATTACACATGAATATAACATTAAATAAATACAAAATTCCTTTTTACTCTGTAAAATATAAAAAATGACTTTCTCCTTTATTGCTAACTTGTGACCGTGCTCCTACAAATTTACAATTGCTTACATATTCATATGCAGCTCATTCTTATCTTCTTTATTGCTGAACTGTATGTGCAAAACATAGGTGCAGCCTGTAATTCCTTGACTCATAAGATGACATCAAACGTTTTAAAAACCTGTAGGGTACTACAAATTAACTTGGATTCTCCACATACACATCTACTTCAAAAATAATTGTTACTGTACTATATCCCCTGGAACACAGGTTGTTCTCCTATATGGACTTTCATTCTTTTGTTTGGAGATGTTTTCCTACTGGATCATCAGTTAAATTACGTTACTATTTCTTTCTCTCCATTAGACAGGTATGCCTGTATAATTCTTCCTAGCTTCACATGGAACATTTTAAGTGCCCCAATACTTCAATACATTTGAGAAGGATGACAGTAACATCACTTTCCATGTAAAATACTTTTTAATGTAGTAAGATTACTAGTAAGGAAAAATGTAACTGAAAATGTTCAAAGTACGTCTTCTTTATATTGTATATTGCCACAGCATAGGGACCTCCTTGACACTGAGATACAGCTGTCATACAGATTTGAATGGTTAGCACTAATGTGACTGTCTATAACATCTACATAGTATAGAATGACATTTTATAATTGGTCATGACACAATACTATAGGTCATCATTGTCAGAATTTAACACATTGCACAGAACAATTTTTTTGTTTCCCATTTTACCATCATAATTTCTCTGTTACTACTTTCTGATTTTCAACAATGTAAATCAACAGTTTATGGTCATTGCAAAACATTTTCAAGACTGCTATCGCAATGTTGACTGAGCCACATAAATAACAGTTCCATGACACCATAATAAATAATGAGCAAACTTCTGCACATTTCTGACTACTTAGACATTACTAGCATGCTGATGTATCAACACACAATGTCATTACTGGGTGTTTATATTGCTTTATCAGACATATTGCATGTTCTTGAAACTAAATACATCTGTATTACTGTGCAGACAAGCCTATAGATTCATACAGTTTTGTATCTCAATGTATGACTTTCATTTTCATGTACAGTAACATGTAATGTCCCAGTATGTCTACTGCAAAAAACTGTAATTCTGAAATGTCAACTAATACCTTCTGGGTGAGATATTCAGAACTGTGCCTGGCAGGGGCGCAAGCCGGGTGCAGCGCAACTGGTATGTGCCAGGGCGTGGTCTGAGTGATATTCAATGGTGCTGCGCCATGGCTCAGCACCATTGAATACGGCACTGCAGCCACCCGCATTATGCATGGCACAGTGGCAGTGCACCAGCGCAAGTGGCTAGAGAGGAACAGAGGGATGCGCTAGTGCAAGTGCCATTGTACTAGGTGCATCTACCATGATATTCAGCGGTGGACATGCAAATAGGGCCATAATGCATGCAAGGTGCAAATGGGGCAATTAGCATGTCATTATGACCCCCTTTGCATACAGATGCACCAATCCCCGGTGTCTTGCACCTGGCACCCTGCCAGGCAGCAGCCATCGGGGACTGACGGCCCCTGCCCCCACTGGCAACGCACTCCAATGCTCGATAGCGGGCATGAGTATTAAATTAAATCTTCCAATATCCCTGGTGGTCCAGTGGACCACTTCCAGCCCGATCGCAGACATAAGTATTAAATTAATTCGTCCAATATCCCTGGTGGTCCAGTGGACTGCTTTCAGCCCGATCGTGGGTATAAGCATTAAGAAACAATGTCCAATATCCCTGGTGGTCCAGTGCACCTCTTCCAGCCCGATCGTAGGCATAAGTATTAAATTAATTTGTCCAATATCCCTGGTGGTCCATTGGACCACTTCCAGCCCGATCGCGGGCATAAGTTTTAAAATAGCACATCCAAACCACCCCCTCCCCACCCGCCAATGAGTCCCACCACCCCGCTCTCCCCCAGTCAGCGGCGGCAGCTCCCCACCCGCAAACCACCCAGCTGACTGCCAAGTGACTGCGTACAGTATGGCTATACTCCCATTGGTCCATAGCATGAGCCAGTGGGCATGAAGACCATACCATACTACACAGTCCAGATATGTGAATGGATTCATTCACATATCTGGACTGTGTAGTACAATATGGTCTGCATTCCCATTGACCCACGCTGAGGAACAATGGGTGTACAGCCGTACTGTATGCAGTCAGTGGGCAGGCAGCTGAGCAGCTTGCGGGTGGGGAGCTGCCGCCCGCCACTGATGGGGAGCGGGTGGTGGACTCAGTGGTGGGTGGGGAGGGGGTACTCCTGGGAAACCAAGGATGGTTTGGACATTCTATTTTAAAACTTATGCCTGTGATCGGGCTGGAAGTGGTCCAGTGGACCATGAGGGATATTGGACAAATTCATTTAATGCTTATGCCCGCAATCAGGCTGGAAGCGGTCCACTGGACCACTAGAGATATTGGACAGATTGATTTAATACTTATGCCCACGATCTGACTGGAAGCGGTCCACTGGACCACCAGGGATATTGGATGAATTGATTTAATACTTATGCCCATGATCAGGCATGGGGGGGGCGATACCATGACTGACGGTGCCACAGGAGCTCAGGTGGCCACCCACAGCTGACAGCTGCCGTGTTGCACCCTGCAATACAGTGGCTCACCTGTGGGTGGCCAGCTGTTGCTCCCGTTTTTTTAGGCTCAAGTGTGCGGTGCCTTCATCTGCTCAGCACATCCCCGGCTAAATATCGGGATGCGGAGGCGTATGCTGGGCATGCCCCCACCTACTTGGCGCACATACATTACTGATGCACTCCCGCGATCGGGATTTGTGCCACGCACTTCCCCTTTGAATATCATGTCGAGGCGCATCAGTGGGTTGTGCATGACGCAACTGTGTTGAGCCATGCGCAACCCTTCTGAATATCCCACCCTCTGTATATTACATATTGCTACCTCTTCAGGACCTGCCTGAAATTGAGATACATCTGTTGAACCACTTGGTCATCAGTTTACTTAGATTACTATTTCTGTCTCACCAGTACTCAGGCATGACTGTATAAGTTATTCTAGATGTAACATTTCACATGATTCAGTACTACCATAATTATGAGACGGTTCAACATCACATTACTTATTACAGACAATACAGTTCAATGCATCACTATTTCCTTTGAGGAAAAGAGTAACAGCCACAAGTATAGTTCTATCTTTTTTATCACATATTGCCACATATGAATGACCTCATTGCAACTGAGATGCTGCTGTACTAAAGGGCTGAATGTTTAACACTTGTGTGACTATGTATAATATCTACATGGAATGACATTTCATATTTATAACTACTCAGAACACAACCATAACCACTCAAACATGTATTACACGTTTGTTTCATCTCTTTGGATGTCACTCTTGTATGTTTACAACACATTTTCATACCATCCCACTGTTGCCACAACACATACAACATTTTTACTTCATAATCCCTTATCTCACCATGTTAAAACACATTATAAATGACATATTACAACATGGTAAATTGTTTTGCATAATTTGCACAAATTCCTTAAGCTGACACATATTTCACATGTTATTTTATGTGTGTAAATTCTAATTAGCACAGATTTGCTTCCTTTGCCCTTCATGACTTTTGCATAGGAAACAGGATCTTGCATGCTACATTGAGAAGTACACCCTACTACCACTGCCTGAAATTATTTTCCTGTACTACCTGCCTGTAATAGCAGCAAAGGGCTACATGTCACACTAACACCTCCATCATGTTTGTGGAACAATTCCACTACACAAAATAATACCATTACAAATCAATGATATACATTCATATCTGTTCACTTAATGTGGCCTACATAACAGAGTCCATATAGCTAACATGGTCCAGAAACAAAAAAAGAATACTGTAGGTGACAAAACAAACAGACCAGATACACAGCTGTACAGCACATATGGTTCTATGTGATAATGGCGAGTGTACATTGCTGAAAATGAATTATGGCGATGTACAGTCATGGTGAATTAAACAGCGACAACGGATTCTACATTTATGAGGGGTGCATATCAAGGGGAGAATCTAAAATTAAAAAAAAAACCTGCCAGCACAAAAACCAAAAAGCACCACACTGGACTCAAACCCTGCACCCTGTAACCGACCACCTTCCTCACCATGCTAGTGTTGCAGCTCGGCAGCTACTCACCACACCCCATCCCACATACCTCCCCTCCCAATCCTCTCTCCCACACACATGTGCCTGTGCATTCTCTTCCCATCACCCTACCTCACCCACCCAGGTATCCAGTCGCTACCCTGCTAGTTACCCCTGAACACAAGCACTGTGACCGAGTCACCCTTTTTGAAAGCACTCATCATGGTTGCTGTGTTCGCTGGATACTGTGCACACTCCTTAAATACTTCTATCACCAAATTCCCCCTACCAAATACATTCTGTCTTCATAAGTATACACACCAATACTGCTTCATATACAATTACTAAAACTCAAGACCACACAAAAAACATTCTTCACTGCATCACCTAATTTATACACTTTGTACACTAACTCAGATCTGTAACTCAGTTATATGGATGTCCCTATTGTCCGTAGATGATGTTATGCATACAATTAAACATTTTATTTCAGCAGTTACAAAACATTCTTGAGCAGATACACTATGGTATCTGCTATGCCTCTAACTTTCACATATTTGCTGTATTGCCTCATTTTAGCAGTAATGATAAATGTTCCCAGACCTTTACAATAATAAATTTATCATAATAAAGAACTTGACATCTACTCTTATATAATAAAAAAACTACATATAGGGTTATTTTTATATAAAAAAAGTTTTATTGGACAAATTTACAAAACAGGGTGGTTAAAACTTCATAATACAGATGCACATGGTGTACTTTCATCACCATACATTACTGTGAGGAAATTCTTTTTCACGGAGAGAGTGGTGGACGCATGGAACTGCCTTCCTGGAGAGGTTGTGGGGTCTAAAACAAAGGCAGAATTCAAACATGCATGGGACAGACATAAGGCAATTATAGTGGGGGGTTGCTGGAAGTAGGCTGTTGGTTAACTAGAATCTGCAGCTTATCCAATAGGTAGGGAAATGGGCAGACTGGATGGGCCAAGTGGCCCTTATCTGCCATCAAAGTCTATGTTTTATGTTTCTATATTGAACAAATCACTACCTTTGGACAACTAATGCTTTGTCTCTCTTTTACTGACCTCCCTTTTCACATAACACAACATTTAAAGATGAGAGGAAATCATTTCTAATTGACATCTGTTTAAAAGTTCTTATTATCAGAAATGATATGCATTCCCCTAAATTTTCTGCATTTAACTGTACCTGAATAGAAAGTGATTTTAAAACTGTATAATGTATGGCAGAACGTTGTTATATCTGGAAATCCATACCAGCAAAAATATTATTATGCTGCAGTAGCTTGCTGTTATGCTGCACCACGTACATAGCTACTGCAGCATAACAGATTAGAATCTTTAAGAAACTCTGGCAGCGCGAGCTGCTCACTCTTTAAACACTGAACAGTTAAGCGAGTGGTGTTTAAAACAATGCAAGCATCCACACAATGTCGGCTGCTATTTTCCCCCGTGAGCTAAGCGATGGCAAGAAATTCTTCGAAGAGCAAGCTAACCAGCGAACCATTAGAAAAACACAAAGTGACTTAAGGTTATTTAACAGCTTGCTGGCTGATGCTGGTGAGATATGTAGAATAAGTGAAATACTTGTATCGGAGCTCGATAATCACATAGCGGATTTTATCTTCAGGGTAGAAAGAAGTGATGGCAGCCAGTATGAGCCAAGTACCATTCGTGGCATAATAGGAAGCATAGACAGGCACCTAATAAAAGAAAATTACAGTCACTCTATTTTTCATGGCGACACCACCAATTTCAAAAAATCCTAGCAACCTTATCTGCCAAGCAAAAATATCTGAAGAAACTTGGGAAGGGTAACAAGCCAAACAGAGCTGAAGCACTGACCCCTTCAGACACTGACAAGTTATATCAGAGTGGCACCATGAAGTGGCAAAATGGAATAGCTCTCCTGAACACAGTATTTTTCAATAATGGGCTATATTTCACCCTTTGTACCGCAGAGCAATACGTACTGTGTTGCGGTGATTTGCAGTTACTGGCAGACTCAGATGGGCATCAGTATTTAGAGTATTTTGAGAGGCAAACCAAGACTAGGAGTGGCGAGAACCCCAGGGACATCCATGCAATCAGGCCCAGAATGTATGAGAGCAAGGATGAACCACAGCGATGCCCTGTTGCTACCTACATCGATTACAAAAGTCAAAGGCCACCACAAATGTCACAGGATGATGCACCCTTCTATCTAGCCCCAGATCTAAATTTCAAGCCAGGAGTATCGAAGTGGTATCATGCTGTGGAGTGGGGGAGAATAAAATAAGAGCAATGATGCAGCAAACGAAACTTCAGGCAGGACTACCATCAACCAAGCGCATAATGAACCACTCCACTCGAAAAACGGCAATTCAGATGCTGGTAGACAGTAACATCCCACCTAATGAGGTACAGCAGGTCTCTGGGCATAAATCACTACAGTCAATAAACAACTACAGTGTCCTATCTTCAGAGAAGCAGAAACGCAACAGCAAAATATTTGTATGCAGAAATCAACAATTACCACAGCCGTGTACATTTGCATCCCCCAGCGGCAATGAAGTGCAATCCCAGAAGAGAGTGAAAATCAGCACTGCCAACCACTGTCCGACCTGTCCAACTTCAAACTGTTCGGCGATAACTGCATTTGTCAAGAAGGGGCTGTAAATGTAAAAATCATAAATTACCTTGCAGGTGCCAATTATCAAAACTACAATGTGGACCCCGACGAATTGTAAAGCAAGTAGAAAACTCCGGTGACCCCTGCCCTAACAAAATTACTTCCTTTGAACTTTGACTCCAACTTCCCCTCTTATTTGTCTCCTCGCAGGTCACGTCTTTGGCTCTGGAGGTCATGGCAGCACAATGGCGTGGATCATCCGTACCACAATAGACTCATAAACAGATAGTTTAAATGACTAAGTTAAAAAGAGATAAAATACTGTATATCTGTTTTTTTTTTGCAATGTGCCACTATCGATGGCGATTTCTAATGTACACATCAAACGTGAGTAAATATTTCTGTAAACAACTGTACCGACTGATCATTTCTTTAAAAAGCATGAGAGCAACTGCACATGGAATGTGATTTCAAACTTGAAATGCAATATATAGGTGACCATACACTATAAAAGATAATGTATGGTCCGCTATCCGTAACAAATTTGAAAACTCTTCTTGAGGTTGTCATGATGACTGAACCTCTCGAGCTTCACTCTCGAGGTTCCAAATGTCGCCGTGATGACCTCTTGAAGAGGTTACAAACTTGTCACAGATAGAGGACCATACATTATCCTCTATATAGTGCATTGTTTTGTTTTTATGAGCTGCATTCTGTTAAAGTTTTATTCATGGAATTAATAATTTGGAGCTTTTTCTATGTCATGGTTTGTGTAGAGAATGCTAATTATGAGTTGTGTTCCTATCAGAACTATGCTTAGAGTTCTGAGCATAAACTGTGACCTAGTTAAAACTCCAAATAATTGGTTCCATGACGAGAACTGTAACAGAATACTGCCAATAAAAGCAAAACAATGCAAAATACAGGTTTCCAAATTACTTTTTATTCAGTGACCGTTACATATGGATAATTTAGGGAAATGCATATAATTTCTGAGAATAAGAACTTTATAAACAGCTGCCAGTTAGGAATGGTTTCCTGTTCTCTTTAATGTACTACTATGTCTACAGAGAAAACCTCTACTTGCCAAATGGAAAATTATACCTTCTGTGTATAAAAAATTGTCACCATTTAGAGACTTCTATGAAACTGAGACTCAGCTGTGTTACTATTTCAGCAATTAAAAAACTTTCTTGAGCTGATACACAGTAGTATCTGGTATGCCTCTTACTTTCACACATTTGTTGTGTTGCTTCATTTTAGCAATACTGATAATGTTTCCAGACCTTTACAATAGTACATATATCATAATAATGCACTTGCTCTTTAATAATGAAAAATAAAATGTAGGGTTATTTTTGTAAAAAAAATGTTTATTTTACAGATTAAAAAAAAACAGGTGGCTAACAACTTTGTAACACAGGTGTACATGGTGTACATTCAACACCATACATTACTCATATTGAACAAAGCACTACCTTTGTGCTACTGATGCTTTGTCTCCCTTTTACTGACTTTCCTTTTCACATACCACAACATTTAATGTACTACAATGTCTACAGAGAAAACCTCTACTTGCCAAATGGCAAATTATACCTTCTGGCCCAGATATTCAGACTGCGCCAGGCGGTGGCGCAAGCCTGGGCACAGTGCAACTGGGATGTGCCGGGGCCAGGACCAGGTGATATTCAATGATGATGCACCATGGCACAGCACCATTGAATATGGCAATGTCGGTGCACATACTGCAGTGGCACTGCACCAGCGCAAGGCACAGATAGGGAGCACGGGGATGCGTCATCACAAGTGCAGCTGTGCTAGGTGCAGCACCCACGATATTCAGCAGGGGGCATGCAAATGAGGCCATAAAATATGCAAGGTGCAAATGGGGCCATTTGCATGTCATTATGGCCCAATTTGCATGCCTTGCACATGGCAGCCTGGCGATTTGTTCCTAGCGCCCTACACAACATGACATATCAGTGGGGATCCCAGGGCATCCCCCGCCCCATAGCTGCGAGTGCAGTACATGTCAAGCATAGATATCCCTGATGGTCTTGTGGCCGCCCTCCTGAGTTCCTGATTCCAGAGATATGTATATATGACCATCCCTGGTGATCTAGTGGTCCCCCAACCCACCTGATTGCCCAGGATATGTATCAATGACCAGCCTTGCACATGGCAGCCTGGTGATTTGTGCCTAGTGCCCTACACAACATGACATATCAGTGGGTATCCTGGGGCATCCCCCACCCCATAGCTGCAAGTACAGTACATGTCAAGCACAGATATCCCTGATGGTCTAGTAGCCCCCCTCCTGAGTCCCCAATTCCAGAGATATGTATATATGACCAGCCCTGGTGGTCTAGTGGCCCCCCTCCCAACTGATCCCCCATGAAATGTAACAAAGATCATCCCTGGTGGACTAGAGGAACCCCCCACCCATTTTGCGATCACGGTACAGCTCCCTCAAAGAATTCCATGGTGATCCAGTGGCACCTCCACCCCTCCCACCCACACGTACCTTGCCCTCCACTCTCCACCGTCCTTGGCGAGCAGCTGCAACCACCCACATACCACCCGGCCACCCACGAATGACAGGTACAGTATGGACTGTAAGCCCATTGGTACCCAGTGTGGACCAATGGGCTTTCAGGGCATACTGTACTAGACAATCCCGACTATGTGAATGACTTCATAACAGTGTTACTAAAACCCAGTTCCACACTTATCTCCAAACACTACATGACTTCTACATGATCCATATATATTCATACTTTTAATTAGGCTGCTATGTCCTATTAATGACACCATCACTATCTCATTGCAGCACTTGCTGTTGCTGTCATGTATGTCCATAAAACCTGTTTATAATAATCCCAGTTTACTAAGTTTTCCAGTGATACTGAAACCAAAATTGTGCCATACTATCCCTACAGCACATTTACATTGTGAGACAAATAATGTCCTGCTCAAATATGTGATCCCTAATTGCAGCTTATGACCCATTGCCAACATAGATTCATATCTTCAGAAATTAAAATATATCTGCCCTCAACAAATTAAATCTCTGTCTCCTAAAGTGTGCATAAGATCACATGACATGTAATGATGTATGTTGCCACTCTGCCCATCAATTTTTAAGTCTTTCTGCCTCAAGACAACTGCATGACAAAATTCTACAAGACTGATTTATTACCTGGACATTAACACAACTGAATGCCAGGTTTTTAACATTCTTATTTTAATATCTTAACTACTGTTATTGGTTCAGCACCTGTTCGATAATTCTCCTCAGTTCCATACTTACTTTCATTTACTACATGCTATGTAATTTAGTGTTGTTTACAACACCACAATCATAAGCCATACATCAGAATCTTAACATTGCAACTTACTATACTGATACATTGCTATTTTTATATTTCTCTACAAAAAACATTTAGAAATACATTCCCCTTTAACTTTATATTTCACAGCTTATTACAGTCTGAGATAGACAGAAATACAACTAAAATCAATCAAAAACAAATTATTTTGCATAAAACTTATTTTCCTTCAAACTCCATCCTCTTCTTCTGCCCATGACATTATCACACTACATATATTTATTAAACTTCAAAGCACAAAACCTGTTCACATGCTATGCAATTGCCCTGCCAGGTTACTATGTTTTCAGGCTGGATCGGCAGGCTAAATGAGATGGGGGCTGTATTTTATACCTTAAAGAATCTCTCCTGGGCCACCCCATAACTGCCCTGCCCTCAGACTCACTGGCACAGATTTCCCCAATCCGTATCATACTTGGAGCCCATGGCAATGTACTTACAGTTGCCGCAGTCTACATCCTCCCCAATGACCAAGTGAAAGGCCTAAATGCTGTCTTGGAATTCACCCGAATGCAACCTCCTGACTCTGAGTTAATTATGCTTGGGGATTATAACTTAAACTGGCTTGCCCCTGATCCTGGAGACCTCAAGGACGCCATTTCCTCTGTTCACCTCACACAACTGGTTGACTCCCCCACCAGGTACAACTACAGAACTGGTACCAGCTCCTTACTTAGCTGGATTTTATCCAGCCACCCCACCTGAATCTCCAAAATCTCCATCCTTCCGGATTCCCTCAGTGATCACTCTCCTGTTACCTGTGTGTGATCCAACAAATTCTGCAAACCCCCACCATCAGTCATCTCCAGTAGAATCCTCCCTTGTGGAAACCTGAATCTCCTTTAAATCTCATCTCATGAACCTTGACTGGACTCCAATCTTCAAGGCAAATGATGTCAATACAGACTTGGACTCTTTAATCTCTATCTTCAATGAAGCCTGTGATACCTATGCCCCCTACAAAAAGCATAAAGTGAAGTCCCTCTGCAACCTCTGGCTTACCGCAGACCTAATAGCATGGCTAAAATCAAGGGACCACCTCTGGCTCCTGGCCTGGGACTATGGATCACCAAGAGCCACCCAGAATTACAAGCATGCATGGAATGACTGCACTAAGGCCATTAAACTACATAAAAGCAATTATCACAGGGAAGTCCTCACTAACACTTGGGGTAATGGTAGAGCTTTCTGGAACAACATCAAGGAAGTGACCAGTAAATCGCCAAAAACCTCCCCAACTATGCTTAACATTGATGGCACTATCACTCTTGACCCCCCAACTATTGCCAATACCTTCAATACCGCTTTCACTGACCTCAGCTCCATTCTCCCACCTGACTTCTTCACTGAATCTGACACTTCTCACGATCCCCACCCTACTCAATACCCTCAATTCTATTTCAAATCAATCAAGCAGTATGAAGCTCATAAGTACATCTGCAAGGCCATTGCCAACACAAGATTTAGTGGGGACTCATTGGACCTCAAACTACTGTCCCTCACACTCGACGAAGTCATCAGACTCCTCACCAAGATCCTTAACTTCTCCCTCTGCCTTGGACAGTTCCCTGACCTATGGAAACCTGCCATAGTCACTCCCGTATATAAGAACGGACAAGACGCACCATGGAAATTACCTACCAATCTCCATACTACCCTCCCAAAGGCACTCAAACGTATTGTTGCCGACCAACTCACCAACTATCTGGACAACCACAACATCCTGTGTCCTCAGCAACATGGCTTTAGCAAAGGGCACAGCACCACATCCACCCTTTTGGAGTTCACTGCAGCAATCAACAATTCCCTAGACAATGGCCAACTTACCGGGGTGGTCTTCATCGATTTATCAAAGGCTTTTGATACCGTCCACTACAACCTGCTTCTCAACCAACTCTCAACTGCAGGGCTCTCCTCTGACTCTACTGTCTGGTTCCAAAGCTACCTGTTAAACAGATCACAATGAGTCAAGATTGCAGGCACTCTCTCCAACACCTTGCCAGTCCGTTTGGGAGTCCCCCAGGGCTCCATACTGGGACTGCTTCTCTTTTCACTCTTTTTGAACAACCTCCCTAAATCCTGCCCTGAACAAAGTACCCCCTACACAGATGACGCCATAATTCTCTCCTCCCATAACGACCAGCACTCCCTGCAAAAAAACCTCCAACTTGGATCCTCATCAGTGGAAAAATGGTTCAGTACACAGAGACTTATTCTCAACTACGAAAAAACCAAGACTGTGCTTTCCGTAACTCCCACAGCAAACATGGAACACACCCCCTGATCATTTCAAACCTACAAGGCTCAACCCTCGAACAGGTTCTAACTTTCAAATACTTAGGGATCACCTTAGACAGTAACCTGTCCTATGAACCCACATTGACAATGTCACTAAGGTTCCACATGCTTCTTGGCCTTCACTACAGGCATAGGACCAACCTAACTCCTGCTCCTTGTGCCTTGCCATGCAAAGCTCAATTCTCTCCATGATTGATTATGGCCTCATCATTGATGACACAGCCACCTCTGCTGCTCTTAGACGTATCTCCACCTCACTCAACAAAGCATGTTGTCTACTCACTGAGTCCCACCGCACAACCCATACCTGTGACCTCTATGCTCAATCTGGGTGGCTGCAACTCTCTAATTGCATAAAATACCAAACATGCATCATGGCTAAGAAAATCACTATGAGCCTAGCACCCCCTGTGGTTCTATCTCTCCTCAGCCCTAGTAGTAACCACCATCACACAAGATGCTCGGAATCTCATCACCTGTTTGTCCCACTCTGCAGAACCTCCATGGGCCAGTGCTCATTTGCCTATCGGGCTCCTTGTTGGTGGAATAGCCTTAACACTGAAATCTCCTCCGCTCCAATGCTTGGTCAATTCAAAACAAGGCTCCGTCTCCACCTCTCTGCTGCCAGCACCTGCAATTGTTATACCTAGCCAGACCCCCTCAGCTCTGTCCAGCATCCCAAGCCATGGTGCCCCCTCCTAGCACCTGCCCCTCTTTCCACTTCCTCACCTCTCCCATTCTCCCACACCTCTTCCCGCAGCTATGTTCTACTTGACAACTGCCTCTGGCAAGCTATACTAGTAATATTATGAAACTGTATGTTAACTCTGTTTTAATCTGCTCTAAACCTGCACTTGCCTTACTTGCATATTTGCATATTGCATTTTGCTCCACTGTGTACCACTGTATTGTCCTGTCCCTGATGTGGAACCTTTGTAAAAGAGCCTTGGCTCAGAGGTACTTGTAATCCTAGACTTAAATAAATAAATAAACATCCTTCAGTCACTTCACACAATAATGCTAAACTTCAGGTGCCAGGGTCTCTAGGAAACAACTGACATACTTTCTGTCTGAGATGCAAATGACTTTACATCCCTCCCCAGTAATTCACATTGTGTGACTCTTACATGCCAGTGTCAAATCCACTTTCCATGCAAAGGACTCCAACTTAGGCAAGGCCTTTGATTTCAGTGATATACAATGTTATTCATCACATCATATAGCCAACATTTATTTCTGAAATTGCTAGAGATAAACAATCTTACATTACTGCTGACAAACCAAACCCATAAAGTATGGATCTGTGGACTGAACCCGACTGGCTACACTATCCATGCAAATTATAGTTTACTGGCTACTGCATTACTGCTACCGATATATCATAACAAAAATACTTCATTGTTACATGGATCAACTCAAAATAAGTGACTCTTGTGTTATTGTATTTCCTACCAACTTCTTCACAAATCAGGTCATTTCAATTACATCCTTTACAGGACTAACATTTCCATTTCCATACCAACTTCGGTAAGTTTTTTTTTTCCTTTTATACCATGCACCCACTGTTACATTTATTACCTTTTATGTACTGTCATTTTTTAATGTACTGTAACCTGCATTGATTACTGATCCAAGATACCAAACTTACAGGGCAGCAAAAATAAATTCAAAGCTCATGAAATTATTACACATTGGAGATAATCACATTTTTATTTGTGTACTGCTCAGACACATTAAGTTCATTATCTAGGTACTTGCAAATGTATTTATGATATTTAAAAACTTTCTCATGACACCTCTACCCCTTCAAGGGCTATGTTGACACTTTAGTAGTTATTTTCATGTGACAGGCACCATGCCATGGTTCTTTGGGTTTCAGTGCATGTGTATGTCAGGGAAGGAAGGAATCTGCAGGCAACTGAGCCTTTCCAGTACAGAAGCCTTTGCCTGTGATGGTTAATTTCACTGTTGCAGTATATGCTAGCACAATTACAAACACATGGAAATAACAGCAGTACAGTGAGCAACCCAATACTCTACCCTGAAAATTTTAATAATTTCTCCATGTCCCTGTTTTATACTTATATTGGCTGTTGCCTGCTTTCAATGCTTAGCAGTCTTTAATATTACTTTTATTGTTGTCTTAATACACAAATACACATTACTTTCACTCTGCATTTTAACAGACTAACAGAATGTATTTTCTTGATGATGCACTGATCTCATTACTTGGGCTATTTTCTGCTGTTCACTTTATATGTGCAACAATGAATATTACCACTGCACATTTTGCCTTATTACTGACTTAATCAGTAGTTTCATTCTGTGTTTTAAGCAACTGACATTAATCACTTATAGAGTCATGGCATCATGAGTGATCTGCCATTGAATAAGAAAATTCATACAGATGGTCTTTTAAAATGCAGAGTACAACTAATGACTCAGGGACCTACAGCCAAGATCCAAACTTATTCACAGTGTGTCTTTCTTCTTATTTTCATACTGTCAGTTGATTTCACTCATTATTTCAAATTACTGGCTGCATAATGTTTATTCACCTGCAAAAGTATTTTAGTATTAAAAATTGAATTTTTAATCATGGATTTTGCCACGATTATGGCTTTATACACTGAGTTCGATCAAAACATCTTTAAGGTTACTACTTATGAAGTACAAATAACCTGACCAGATACTGATCAAGACAATACATTCACTACCTCTTCTAAAATGCAGAATGTCACTAATGATTCACATGTACACTGCAGAAAACCGCAGTTTTGCACAAATTCTAATTTTTCCCAACAATTTTTCCCACCCTCAGTCATCACTTACAGACTGCATACAGTTAGTAATTTATTTATTTATATATTTACTTAATTATTAAGTTATTTACTTGTTTATGAATTACTGTATCAATTACAAACTGACTACCGTTACTTATTAATTCATTTATCTATTTTATTTACTTATGTATTGAATTACTGATTGACATGTTTTGTCAGCAAGACACACAGAACAACAAGTTGCTACTCTTGCAGTGTGACATGAGGCCTTATCAAGTGTCCTGCCGTACTGCTCTATTTTTTGCTCTGTGCTAAGAATGCTTCACAGTAATGCCAGTTGACTTTTTTTTACATACTTTTCCATGTATAGCACCCAATTTCAGAACTCAAATGCAATTGTGATCCATTTCTTCACATGTGTGAAACTTTTCCACTTGTGTCTCTTCCTATTTTTAATATAATTTTTAATGCCATTGATTTCCCTCACAAATGAAAATGATTCCTGATTGCTGTGATCTGTATAATTAAGCAGTATAATTTTAATACATTTAAAAAGACACATGATTTGAATATTTATTTTATCTTCTGGGGTTGTTAATGGCCTCCACATATTACTTTCAAACTGCTGGTTGCGACCATTGAAATAGGGAGGTCACTGCCCAATGCAAAAGGTCATACACCTTATACCTGCAAATACATGTGTATGACTACATTTCTGCAATGGGAGAAGAAAATGTCACTGTCATGACATTTTTTTCTCCCATTAAAACATTCTCCAAACAGCTCAACATTTGTACCTTAATGGGTATTCAGCTAATTAGTGTTCAGATATGTTTCACTCACACTTAAGTGTAATAATAATGTGCTTTGTTCAGTTGTTTTTCTGAGATTCCATGAGGGTTAAAAAGGACTCACATTGGTTACAAGAGTTTTCCTTATATTGACTTTTCCATAAGTTAGTGATCTGACTACCAAAAAATAAAACTTGTATTAAGACACCTGCAGTGCACACTCTTTTACCCATGTTACTGGGGTTAGGGAGGTCACAAATTCTTGCAAAAGGTCATGAAACATTAAACCTGCAAAACACCAATCTGTGACTGCATTTCTTTTTTAATTAAATATGCTTTATTGATTTTCCACAGTCCACAATACAGTTTCAAACTGTAGCACAAACCATGAAGACTGTATTAAAACATACAAAGATAAAATAAAAACAAAAGCAAAATGTACATCACATTAATACCTCCCTCCACCCCTCCCCACCCTCATCCCTTGTGCCAAACACTACCCAACTAAGTTTAGACCAGAACAGTCCATCATACACTAGGGTATAAAGGCCTATCAAGGTTTCCATAAGGCAAGTAAAGTCTCCAGATTTCTCCAAGTTGTCTGAAAAGCTTTTATCCTTTCCTGCATGGATGCAATGTGTCTTTCCAACTGCAAGGCAAGTAGAACCTCCCTGCACCATTCAATTACAGGAGGAAGAGTATCATCTGCCCAGTGTCTCATGATGACCAACTTGGCAGTTGCAGCAATCAGGGCCAAATGTGCCTTTCTAACTCTAGGAGTTTCAGGTGGAAAAAAAATTTAATAAGCAGGATTCAAGGGTAAACAAGCTTTCTAAACCAAATAGAGGATCCAAGATTCCTCTAATGGATTGCCAAAAGATCTGTACCTTAGGACAAGTCCATAACATGTGGTAAAGGGAACCGATGTCTCTTTTGCATCATCCACAATTTGGTGAGAATAATTTACCAATTTTAAAAAGCTTTGTTGGCATAAAATATAGGTTATTCATAATATTAAATTGAACCAATCAAAGTCTGTCCTGCTTAATAGATTTGTAGGTAGTCTGCCAGAGTTTTCTCCATATATCAGTGTCAGCAGACATTCCTAGTTCCTGAGTCCAATAATAACAAGGCCCAGTTGGCAAATTAGAGTCTAGAGCTTGGAGATTCTTGTATATTTTGGAAACAGAATGGGGCTGATTAGCTACTTGTAGAATTGCAGACAATTCAGCAACAGGAGGATCTGTCTCGGGTATATTTCCGAGAAAGAAAGTGAGAGCCTTTCTTACCTGAGCATACTTAAAGTTATAGGTATCTGGTACCTTATTGCTTATTTGAAAGTGAGCAAATGGAACTGGTTTTCTGTTCAAAAAGAGATCAGAAATCTTATAACTATGTAACAGGGGCCAGAAGGTAGTAGATATGGATTTATTTTCAATTTTAAAGTGAGGGTTACAGATAATAGGCTGCTCAAGTGACTGGTGCCAGTTCACTCCAAGGTGATTTTGGAGCTGATGAAGAGCCTTAAGGGCCCATCCAATAGGAATACTCTTAAGAGGTTTGGGTATGTAAGAAGGGGTGACATACAGGAGTGCATGTAATGAACAATGGGTTTTCAATACTAGGTGTTTCTCTATATCCAACCAAAGGGGGGAATATTCTGAATGTGTAGAAGGCCCATGATTTTTGACCCAAAAAGCCAATTTACTGACATGATAAGCACTGTAGTATATGAAGAAAGAAGCTAGGCCACCCTGGAGCTTGGGAGCTATTAGCTTGAAGTAGGCCCTTCGGACTCCCTTTCCCTTCCATATAAAGCCATTAAGCATTTTTTGAAGCCTGGTGAACCAAGCTTTGGGCAAAAAACATCCCAGCATCCCCATGGGTATAAAATCTGCAGTAATGCATTCATTTTGATAGTGTTAAGTCTTCCCCACAGGGAGAGAGGAAGTGACCCCCATCTTTCCATATCAGAGGTTAACATTTTTAGTAAATTAGAGAGGTTTTCCTTAATCATCGTTACTATATACCTTGACAGTCTGATACCCAGATATGTTAGAGATTTTGCTTCCCATGATAAGCAATAAGGTGCTAAGTCCACCTAAGTTATTCTACCATTTAATGGGAAGACTTTGGTTTTGGAATGGTTCAATTTGTAGAATGATACCTTAGAGAAATTCTCAATTTCTGAAAGTAAAGTGGGGATAACGAATTGAGGATTCTCTACATGAAGTAGTATATCATCTGCATAAGCAGAAAGTGCATATCTTGTGCTTCCAACTTGAATACCTGTTATTCCTTGATTGGCTAGAAGTCTTCGGATGAGGGGTTCCAAATAAAAGTTAAAAAGTAGTGGGGAAAATGGGCATCCCTGCCTGGTACCATGACAAAGTTGGAATGGAGCAGAGAGTATGCCATTACATCTAATTCTAGCTGATGGAGAGGTATATAGCAGCTGCACCCATTTAAGGAATTCATCAGGCAGTCCAAATCAGGTTAAAGTGGCAAAAAGAAAGTCCCAGGAGACTCTATCAAATGCTTTTCCCGGTCCAGGGATATCGATGCCATCGAATATTTGAGTCCCTGGATGCGAAATCAAATGTAATAGTTCCGCATGCCAGTCCCCAGGCGACCTCCTGCCATGAACCCAACCTGCTCGTAACCTATGAGGTTGTCCATTACCATAGAGAGCCTGTTGGCCAACATTTTGGCTAGAATTTTAATATCGGAAGTGAGCAGGGATATAGGGTGATAACTTCCAAGATTTAGAGGATCCTTCCCTGGCTTTGGTATTAAGGTTATCGGTGCCTCCAGGAAACTGGGGTCTAATATACCCTTGTCATACCAGCAATTAAAGACTTCGCTTAACACTGGGAGTAATATGGATTGGCAGGCCTTATATAGATTATTTGAGAGACCATCAGGACCTGGTGACTTGTCCATAGGCAGTTGTTCTATGGCCAGCTGTATTTCTGTGGTGGAAATGCTTGCACCCAATAAAGTTGCCTCAACATTAGATATTTTAGGAAGCATTATGGAATTAAGTTGGTGATTAATGTTGCTCCTAGATGGGTGTGAGAGAGGATCCACGGAGTAAAGTTCTTGGAAATATTTTCCAAAGCTCTCCGTTATCTCCCATGGGTCAGTACAGACTTGACCATCTTGTGCAAGACAAATACTAGGAATACATTGTGATGTTTCTACTTGTCTAATTCAGAGTGTGAGTAGTTTGCCTGCTCTTTCTCCTGAATCCAAATACTTAGGTTTAGTTCAGTGAAGAGACAACTCACCTTTTTGCTTAATCAGCCTGTATACTGTGCTTGTAGTTGGTGCAGTCTGGCCCAGTCTTCTGCTGGGGAATGCTGGATAAGGTTCTGCTCCAGGCTTTTAATAGAGGTAAGGAGAGCTGCTACCTGTGTCTTGTGTTGACGAGATTTTGTTGTCGCTATTCGAATACATTCTCCCCTTAGGGTGCATTTTAAGGCTGCCCAGATCAAATCATATTTAGCAACGGATCACCTGTTAGTCTCAAGGAAAGATATAATGAACTCCTTGATTTGAGTCAGGGAAGCGGTACTGCAGAGTAACTGATTATTCAGTCACCACTGAGAATCTTGTTTGATTCTTGGCCCTAACAAATAAGTAATGCTAATGGGAGCATGGTCAGACAGAACTCTGGCATGGATATCCGCATCTAATACACCAGGTAAGGCAAAGGAACTTATGAGGAAATAATCTATTCGGGCATAGGTACCATAGGGGGAGAGTAAAAAGTATATTGCCTCTCTGTAGGGTTCAAGACTCTCCACACATCTAGTAGACCAGCTCCCTTATCTAAGTCTTTCAATGCCCTATGGGCTGCAGATAAACCATGCCTCTTATGAACTGATCTATCAAATTCTATTTGGGGAGCAATATTCCAATCCCCACCCAATATCATTAGCTTAGGGAGGTTAGTAACCACAAGAATCAGCAATTGTAAAAAGAAAGAGGGATAATCTATATTTGGGCCATAAATTGCACCAAGCAGGACTGGCTGGGATTCTAACATGCCATGAAGCAAAATGTGATGCCCATCTGGGTCCCAAATCTCTTGGGTTAGTCTAAATGGGACAGTTTTTACTACTAGAATTGCTACCCCATCTCTGCTAGTTGATACCCCAGATCTGAAGACTTGTCCCACCCATTGCCTCTTAAAAAGGGAACTATCCTCCTGTCGCAGGTGAGTTTCTTGCAGACAAGCTATCCCCACCCAAAGATGTGATAGATGTTTCAATATTACTTGTCTTTTACACCTATCTTTGGCCCCCTTAATATTCCAACTCGTAAAAATATATTGACTACCCAGACTCTAAGAAAACTACATTCTTGGAGAGCGGAGTCAACCCCTGCAAAAAAAAAAAAAAAAAAACTACAGTTATATAAAACAAAGCATGGCAGAGTTTGGCTTTCCCCCACCAACAGTAAAAAAACAGTATCACTAATAAAGCATGAACTCTATCCCTTAAAACATCCCCATCCCCCCAAGAAAAAAGACCCTTTAAACAAATATCCCACATCTTAAACAGCAAACTCCAGCTCAGACTAACTACACTACTACATATATACTGCCATGTGGTGTTATAGCACAAGTCTGATAGAGACAATCTGTCCCCCACATGCCCCCCCACCCACCAGACCCCAACAACAGAGCCACTGTTCCTGAAGACAGTAATAATTATTATTGGAAATACTTTCTAGCATGAAACAGATCCCTATAATGATCTATACTAATACTTACTCTGTACTCTGAAAACAAACAGTTTACATACAGGATTAACACTTAATAAAATAACATAGTGCCATAACAATAATTTGGCATCTATGGGGACCTATAGTGCTAATTCAAACCATGTGTAAATGGAATACCTAAAGCTAAAATTAAACTGATAAATTCTGGACAAAAGATCCAGTGTTAGGCAAATCCAGTTAACTGTCCAGACCTCATTGCAATTGTTCATATTGGCATCAAACTAAAACTGTGCCCTATTCCATATTTAAGCTGTACCCTGTAGCGAGGAGAAACAAACAAAAATTCCTTCATTTAGGAAATAATGAAATACAATTAATGGACAAAGAAGGCCCCCAGATCCATGTTCCATCTAAGGAATGATCCACATTAATTAACCCCAAATCCACACTGCATTAAGGCAACCAGCCAGAGAACTAGTTCAGAGTCACAGAAATAGCACCCGTAATTATTACACTATGGGGACGAACCATAATACGATTACAGTATTCAGGCAGAGAACCAAATTACCTAACATTAGTCCCTCAATCCAATGGCAACAAGTCCAGATTGCTGTATAAATTTCAGGACTTGTATTAATTCAAAAATCAAGGGAGTTTTTGCCCTGTTCCAGTTGCAGAGAAACAATCTACCTTATGTGCTTTCCCTCGCTTAAAGAAAAGCGAATGTCCCCCGATTCAGCACAATTCAATATTTGCCACATTCAGAGTCAGCTGCCAGTTGACAAATTGAAAATTCTGTTGACAAAGCGGTGCCCCGATTGATCAGTACATATGGAATACAAAGATTAGGTACCAGGAACATAAGCATTGTTCACATTCGCCGTGTACCACGAAACTCACTGAAATCAGCAAAAAATAACTCGGATCTGTCCAGTCCTCTATCCAGACATTGAACCACAAAGATTAGGGTTGAATTCTGAACTGGTCAGATTTTTCAAGCCATACCAGCTGAATTTACAATAAAGGGAAGAAACTGTAAATAGAATGCTGGCCAAACAACCGATCATAATCTTCTTGTTGCACCATTCCAGGCCCAACTCATCTCTGTTACTTGTACAGGTCAGGTAACAAAAGTTTTCATTCTTGCACTGCCCAGTCAGGACTGTCAAAAGAAAGCCATTGATCATTGTGCTTAACTAGCAGAATTGCTGGGTATTTAACCTGAAAAGACTTACCAGCTGCCACCAACTTGGAGACTGTCGGTTGTAGCTCCTGTCACCTCACTTGCACAGAGTGTGGCAGATCTTGCATGATGCAGATCTTCTGACCTTCCCGGGACACCTCCTGAATCTCTCTTACTTTAGATAAAATTTGCTGCTTATCAAGGAAGTTTAATAATTTGAAGATGAGAGGTCTAGGGGGTTAACTTGCAGGTGGTGTGGGGCGCCCTCTCAATTATATAGTCCCCTTCATTAGGTGAGGGCCCTGCTATTTTCATGCATAATTTTTGCAAAAATGGAATCAGCGAGCTGCCTTCTTCCCACTCTGGAATGCCAATTACAAGGAGGTTATTGCACCTACTGCGCCCCTCTAAATCCTCTAATTTGTCCTCCAATTTTTTAAGCCCGCGTGACATGCTTGAATTCTCCTGGTCAGACATCTCTTGTTTCTTTTCTAATGAGACGATTCTTGCTTCAAAGTCCCCAACTCGTGTTGTCAGTGTTGCCACTGATGATTTAATTAGTTGCAGGTCATCAGTCGTCATGGCAAAGGTAGCTTGTAACGGCTGCATAATTTCCAAAAATCTCTCTTCCGAGAGAGCTGTTGGAGTGGAGGAGATTTTCGGGGAACTGGAGGCCTGCTGTTTGGCATGCTTAGTGGCCTTGTCCTTCTCTGGCATAGTAGGCAGTGAATGTCTTGGAGGAGCCTTTTTCATATAAACTCCATATTAAAGTGAGTATGCAAGTTCTCTAGTGCATTATGCAGAGCTATGAGGAAAAGCTGATTCTTCCCATCACATGACCCTCTGTGACTGCATTTCTAAACAGGGCTTTGAAGAATCCTCTTGAAAAACATCTAATATCTTTTTTTTATGTAAAAACATTAAAAACACATTGTAATGGGAGAAAAAAATCTCACTGTAATGATGTTTGTTCTCCCATTAAAACATTCTCCAAACAACTCACAATTTGTATGCTACATAACCCTCTTCAAAACTTATATGTATAGATGGGGGATGGTTAGTGTGAGCATATCTATCTATCTATCTATCTATCTATCTATCTATCTATCTATCTATCTATCCACTATCTAGCTAACTATCTATCTATCTATCTAACTAATCTAGCTATATCTGTCTATATAAATATAAATATAAATATATATATATATAGAGAGAGAGTGAGAGAGAGAGAGAGAGAGATGTGTGTGTGTGTGTGTGTGTGTGATTTTTCCAACAGCTGCTCTTTCTCTGCCTATTCATAGCACTGCTGCTATTTCATATGCAATACTTATGTTGTACTTTACCATGACAATGGATTGATTTAATATTCAATATATCTCATGACAGACAAACTAGAATCACTGCCTGCAGCTTTTAAAAGGAGATCTGGAATGAGTAAAAGTTTTTATCTGCAGACTGCCCACAGAGAATTGCCGTGAATACTTGTGCACTCTCAACACAACTAAACTCTTATCCTGAGTCAACGCAAGCCAATATTGATCAAGGAAGAATAATCATATATTCAAAAGCACATAAAAAAATAATGAATGATGAGATAGGGTCTTTTTTTATGTTTAATTTGGGTCTTACTGCCAATTGCATTCTAGATTTCCTTTCTGTGACCTAACCAGTGTTCAGATATGTGAAGGTTTAAAGTCATGGATCAACTCTAGCACAGGGTACTTAATAAATGAAGATCCACACAAATGTTTAATGGATATTTCTCCATTTAATGGTCAAAGCAAACACTGCATGCTCCACTGGGCCAGGGAAAGATCATTGTGGGGAGCATTTCCCTGGCCCAGTGGGGCATATAGTATTTCATTGTGACCGTACATGGAGAAAAATATCGAGTAAACATTAGTGTGGACCTTTATTTATTAAGTACCCTTTACTAAGGTTATACGATGACTTTAAACCTCCAGGTGCTGCTTTTTGTCAGAGGGCACCCCACCCAGCCAAGTGCAGGTCCATTTACTCATTAGTGTCAGATATGCTTCACTCACACTGAAGTTTAATAATAATGTGCATAGTTTTTTTGTAGATTTAATTTCTGTGACCTACACAGTGTTTAGATACGCTTCACTCACACTACAGTGTAATAATAATGTGCTTAGTTCTGTTTTTTCCTGGAATTCTAGGAGGTCTAGAAAGGACTTACATTGGTCACAAGAGTTTTGTTTTTAGTGAACTTTCCATACTCATTGGTGTTCAGATATGCTTCATTCACACTGAAGTTTAACAGTAATGTGCATAGTTTGTTTGTAGATTTAATTTCTGTGACCTACACAGTGTTCAGATATGATTCACTCACACAACAGTGTAATAATAATGGCCATTGTTTTTTTTTTCTTCCCCTGGAATTCCAGGAGGCCTAGAAAGGACTCACATTGGTTACAAAAAAGAAAATGTTTAAATTAAAGTAGTTGTAGTGCAGAGTGTCACAAACCCACTCAGCAGGTCAGGCCCTCTAATCCCAAAGTGTCGACCTCTGAGCGCAGTCTTGTGAACAGTTTAACAGAACAAGGTAACCCTCTTGTCTGTTTTGTGAGTTCAGATCAACCTTTGGTCTCAAGTCTTGGAGGGATTCAAACTGTGAACCTCTTGCTAGTGTACCCGATGCACAGCCTCAGATATTTCTGTCTTCAGGGGGGCCAGATATCTTTGCCTATGGGCACCTAACCATGTATACAGAGATGAACCCTTAAAAACTTTAATAAAGACTTCAGATTTAAAAACGCTTCTCTTTCCAGTTTGGTACCACCATTCAAGCTTATATTTAGTGTCTGCGATAACCATATATACTGTTCTTACAAATAAAAGAAATTCAAAGACAGACCAAGAATGCTCTAAAAAGAATTTTACTACAATAGATAAAAAATATGTAAAACACAACAATACAGAACTTATATCACAAGACATACAAATCTTTTAAAAGAACAAGGTTTAAACAGTGCAAATTCCTACTTACAGTACTTAGATTTGACTCTCTTTCTAAATACTTATTTACAGTGCTCACTGATGTTTCTTGGTCATAGTCTAGGTAAAAGTGTGAGTCTGAAGAAAAACAGAATAATCCTTAAGCAAACTGTATTTGCCAATCCCTTTTGTGTGAGGTCATCTAGCTCCTCCTCTGTCAGATTATATATAAAAAAATATATATCTTATGCAAAAACAGGATGTCTTTTCAAAGTATTACATTCTGCAACTTCAGCATAATTCATGTCCTTCAAATGACACTTCATTGATCTCATAATAAGCTTCCTCCTTCCAGGACATGAAAGCATCTTTATAATTTTCACTCTTCTATGTAATAACTTGGGGTTTCCCTCCAACGTCATAAAATGGATATGCTTTAGCAACTACGGCTGTAATTAACTCAGACAGCAGGATCCTTGATTAAGGCCTTCTGTGTAACACATAGTATCTAAAACTGTGTGTGTGATCTCACATGCTGTTTTCAACATTTTCTCATGGCTTTCATCTTTCAGCTGAAACCTTGGAGGGGGGTCATTCTAAGAGCATCAGATTTTCAGCAGAGACAGTCAATAATACATTTTATATTAAAAAAATGATACAGCACTCAGAACTGGCTGTCCACATCACACAGAGTATTTTACCTATGTTACTAGCGTTAGGGAGGTCAACAATCCTTGCAAAAGGTTATAGATGTTAAACCAGCAAAATGTCTCTCTATGACTGCATTTCTAAACAGGGCTTTGAATAATCCTTTTGGAATTCATCTAAAATCTTTTTTTAATGTACAAACTTTAAAAAAAGCATTGCAATTGGAGAATAAAATTTCACTGTAATGACGTTTTGTTCTGCTATTAAAATGTTCTCCAAACAGCTCAACATTTGTACCTTACAGATATTCAACTCATTAGTGTTCAGATATGCTTCATTCACACTGAAGTGTAATAATAATGTGTTTAGTATATTTTTTTTATTGTTTCTGAGATTCCAGGAGGGCTAGAAAGGACTCACATTGGTTACAAGAGTTTTGCTTTTATTGCCCTTTACATAAGCCAGTAATCTGATTTCCAAAACAAGCAAAAACAAATTATTAAGGCACCTGTAGTACACACTCTTTTACCCATGTTACTGGAGTTAAGGAGGTCATCAATTCTTGCAAAAGGTCAGAGATGTTAACCATGTAAAACATCAGTCTATGACTGCATTTCTAATCAGGGCTTTGAAGAATCCTCTTGAAAATTGTCTGACATCTTTTTTTTTATGTACAGCCTTTAAAAACGCATTGTAATGGGAGATGAAAATCTCACTGTAATGAAGTTTTTTCTCCCATTAAAACATTCACCAAACAGCTCACCATTTGTACCTTACAAGATATTCAAGTTATGCTGCCTAGCCCTCTTCAAAAATAATATGTATAGATGGGGCTAGGGGGTTGCTGTGAATATGTATGCGTGTGTGTGTGTGTGTGTATGTGTGTGTATGATTTTATCAGCAGCTGATCTTCCTCTGCCTATCTATTCATACTGCAGCTACTATTTCATATGCAATAATTGTGTTGTACCTTGCCATGAGGATATAATGATTTAATATTCAGTTTCTCTTGTGATAGACACATTAGAAGCACTACATGCAGCTTTGAAAGGGAGATCTGTTTTGTGTAAGAGTTTTTATCTGCAGATGGCCCTCAGAGAATTGCTGTGAAGCCCAGTGCACACTCAATACAACTAAACTCTTATCCTGTGTCAGCGCAAATCAATACTGATAAGGGAAAAATAAGCATATATTCAAATGCAAATAAAAAATTACGAATGATGACGCAGGGTTGTATTTATGTTTAATTTGGTTCATGCTGTCAATTGCATTCTAGATTTTCTTTCTGTGACCTAACCAGTGTTCAGATATGTGGAGGTTTCAGTCATGGCACAACCCTAGCACAGGATACTTACTAAAAGAAGATCCACACTAAAGTTTACTGGATATTTTCTCCATGTAATGGACACAAGCAAACATTACATGCCCCACTGGGCCAGGGAAATGCTCCCATTAATCATCATTGTGGGGAGCATTTCTCTGTCCCCATGAGGCATGTAATTTTTTTCTGCGCCTTTACATGGAGCAACTATCCGGTAAACATTAGTGTAGACATTTATTTATTAGGTAACCTTTGCTAGAATTGTACCATGACTTTAAACCTCCAGATACTGTTTTTTTTCTCAGTGAACACCCCGCCCTGCTGCATGCAGCTCTGTTCACTCATTGGTTTTCAGATATGCTAGGGACCACAACACATATGGAACACAACATCTTTTTTTTAATATTAGCAACTACTGAAAAGATCAGATAACAACCACTGCTCTTAAACATACAAAATACAACTGAAATCCTAACTTCTACAATTAACCCAACACACAATCCACCACCTCCCCATGGGAGTTTCAGCTCTTACCCCTCCCAGCACCACCAGCCAATACAAACCCACTATCAATATCAATGTTCCACCTCTTGCCCTGCCCACATCAACAGCAACACAAGCATCATAGTAAGACATGCTCCCTCCCACTTTACAAGATCCGGCACAACTCCTACCCACTTCAGCAACAAAAAAAAATCCCCAAAGAAGAAATACATTCTCAAAAAGGGAGTGTATTTATTTCAGGGTGGAGTTCACTGTTTTAAGGGCGAGAAGGTGGAGGATACTTTTTACACCTCTGCATGGTTCCATGGAGGGAAATTATGCATTTTGTCCTTTTCTCAGAGTAATACGTCTGCAGAGCTATGCCCACTGCAGCCATAAAGATTGTTTCCCAATGCTATGTGATGTTGCAGCAGCGGTGGTGGTGTGCAGCTGCCCAAAGAAGTGCACAAGAATCACACAAACATGAGTAATTTTTCCTGAGAAATTAAACATAAATCTGGTTTTAGTGCTTAACATGTTTCCGGCACTTGCCAAATATGTTACATTGTGTCCCCAGTTCAAAACTCTCTTTCTGCTGCTAGTTGCCTCTTGTTGCTGTGCTGTGCAACAGGCCAGAGAAGTCGAGAAAAAACACATGAGAAAATTTGCAGAGAAGTTTAACATAATTGTTGTGTAACTTAAGAATTTCTTTCCTGCCACCCCACCACTAGCCAAAAATGTCAACTGGTGGCCACAGTAAAAAACTGCTTTCTTGCTGCTAAATACTGTTCTTGCACAGGCCAGGGGAGTCAGAGAAAAACCACATGAGAAAATTTTCACAGAAGTTAAACATAATTGTTGTGGAAGTCATGAATTTTGATCCTTCCACTACTCTACACAAATGTCAAGTGATTGTGTTTAGTGAAAAATTGCTTCCAGGCCAAGACATGGGCTCAAATGAGAAGTAAAATGTTACTATATTGTGTGAAGAAATTGTAGTGATCATATCCACATATGAGAAAACTTGAGTAGGTGTCCTTCTGCCCTGCTGCTGCAGTTGATAGGAGTGCTGGTTGCTGTACTGCTGGATCTGCTTTTGATGATGTTGGTGACAAGTGTTTGAGGATTCCTAGGAATCGAGACAGAGAAGTTAGCCATCCTGTGATGTCCTGTCTCGTTGTACAGAGTGGAGAGAATAGCTGAAGGAGATGTTGCTGTGCTGCTGCATGCTGCTGTGGTTGCTGAGAGAAGTACTCTTGCCTTGTGTATGAGGATGTATCACACATACTGCACATGTAAGTATTTTAGTTTTTTTCTTTCTTTGCATTGTAAGGAGGGTTGTTATTGTTGCCACCTGAAGTCTAATATGTTCGTACTGCTGTTCCATTAATTTTCATGCATGGTTGATGATGATGGCATCATAATGCTGGAAGGCTATAATGTGGATGCTGGAATTCACCACATTTTCCAACCACAAAGGTAAGTATATTTTTTTCCAGTGCGGTATTCAGTCAGTAAAGATGTACGGCTGTGACAGTAATTATTTTTTGTTTGTGTTGGTCCACTTTCAGGTATTTTTCTACCTATATGTCTGTCTGTTGCTGCTGCAGTGAACACAAATGTGTGACGTTTATTTTGGGGTAGAATTGTTCACGTTTCAAAGCGAGTCCATGAGGTAAGTCATTTTTCCTTTTTATTGGTGGGGGGGGCACTTGTAACAATTCTAACCATTCCTTCTTAATTTTCTCTCATTTTCAAGTATTCAACTCTTCCTGCTAATTATGTTGCCTGCTGTTGTCCTTCATGGGTCCAGCCTATACTTTTTTGAGCACTTTTAGAAGTTTAAAGTAACCATGGAAGGTAAATACTGTATTATTTTTCTTTTTCTTGTTTTTTTTTGTCCTGTAATTCACTGCTACAAGTTTTGCTGATGGCTGAGTATTGCACTTGTTCTCTGTCATTGTTCCCGTAATTATAGGTAATTTTCCTAATGTGGCTTTTACTCTTCTGTCTGTGCCATGACTACCTCCAGCCTCCAGGTCAGGAAGGAGCAAGTGTGCGGAAGATGGATCATCATGGTTATGGATGGTTGCTTGAGCTTTGCTGAGGACAACTGGTTTCAGGAATGATACAGCAACATAGGAGATGGTGGATGTGGCCTATCTGAATTTCAGCAAGGGCTTCAACACCATCCCACATTGGAGGTTGATAAATAAGTTGGGCAGCCAGAGAGTGGGCCCTAAGGTAGCAAACTGAGTCAGAAACTGGTTGAGAGACAGGACACAGTAGGTGGTGGTAAATGGCATTCATTCTGAAGAGAGGAAGTGACCAGTAAGGTGCCACAGGGATCCATGCTGGGGCCAGTCCTCTTTAATGCCTTCATAAGCAACATTGCAAAGAGGCTGGAAGGGAAGGTATGCCGCTTTGCTGATGACACTAAGATCTGCAATAGGGTCAACACTCTGGTGGTGGGGGTGGAAAAAATGAGAAAGGACCTAAACATGCTTGAGGAGTGGTTGAGAATGTGGCAGCTAAGATTCACTGCAAAGAAGTGCATAATCATGAACTTGCTGTGCATAAATCCAAGGGAGGTGTAAAAGATGGGGGGGGGGGAGGTACTGACAGCCACCAGTCAAGACAGAAAACCTGGGGTAATAATATCTGATGACCTAAAGGTAACCAAACAATATGAGAATATTGTGGGGAGAGCCAGTGGGATGCTATAGTGCATAGAGAGTGGTATCACCAGCAGAAAAAAGGAGGTGGTTATGCCACTGTAGAGATCACTAGTGAGACCTCAACTGGAGTACTATGTCCAGTTCTGGAGGCCACATATCTGGAAGGACACAGACAAAATAGAGGCAGTCCAGAGAAGGGTGACAACAAATGTGCAAGGACTGCACCAAAAATCATATGAGGAAAGACTAGAGTACCTCAATATGTATTCCCTGGAGGAGAAGAGAGAGAGGGGGGATATGATATAGATATTCCAGTTATCAGGGGTATAAACAAGGTACTGGAAGGTAGCATCTTTCAGAAAAGAATGTGAACAAGAACAAGGGGGCATGATATGAGGTTAGAGGGGGTAGGCTCAGGGGCAACATGAGGAATTACTTTTTCACAGAAAGAATAGTGAATGCTTGAAACAGCCTGATTGTGGAGGTGGTGGAGGCAACAATAGTAAGGGAATTCAAGAATGCATGAGATAGACATAAGAGTACTCTAGCAATAAAGAAGAGAGGGTAAGCTGCAGATCAACTAGAGTCTGCAGTAATGCATTAGGTAGGGAAAAGGGGCAGACTAGGTGAGCCACATGGTCCTTATCTGCCATCACCTTCTGTGGATCTACGTATCTATGTACCTGTAAAGAAAAAGAACAAAGAGAAACTATCCTTTTCTCAGCTGAGTCACTTCTGATGAAAAAGAATATAGACAAACCATTCTTTTCTCAGCTGCATCATCAGTGAAAAATAGAATAAAGAGAAACTGTCCTTTTCTCAGCTCCTTGCATCATCTGGCCAGAGCTAAAAAACAGCAATTAATTTGCCCACATTTTGCCACTGTCATCTGTGCTGTGAGGAAATCTCTATACCATCATGTACGCAGCCACTGTATATCTCTACACGTGGAATTAAAAATTATTCAACTATGCTGTCTCCACATTTGTCCACTGGAGCTGCTGGGCAAATGTGCCAGTGAAAACAGAGAAGAAAAAAATTACAACAATTTAGAAGAGTAAATTGTGATGACTCTTACCTGAACAGTAATGATGATTGCCATGTTGGCACCAGTGGTGCCATGTATCAGGAGGATTCCTGGCCTCATATGGTGTGCTGATGGCAAAATCTGCAGGGAGACAAACGGAAAGACATGAACTCATTTTGAAGTCTTTTCTGCATAAGGTGCAGTCTTTCATCCTCTGTCTGCTTAGGCTAAGGACTGGAATGGAGGGATAAGTACTGTGAACACAACTGAAAGTGACTTACCATGCATCACTAAAGACAAAGACAGGCCATGGAGGTGGAGCAGAGATCGTTATGCCCTGATGAGCTGTCTGGCTGTATGGTCATCTTAAGAGCTAACAAAACAAGTGGGCTGGCTGGTAGCAAATGGCTGCATCACTCTTCTGGTGGTACTGGCCCAAGAAGTGCTGTCATCATGGCTGAGTGGTTATAGGTACACTGGAGGAGGAGGAGGAAGAGGAGGTAGGGGCAGCATTGATGTAATGTAACTGTTGTTTATTGAGGAGCATCATACCATGTGCTTAGTTAGTTTTCAGCATCATTTTACGGCAGTATGAGAGTGAAGACCCATGCTGTTACACTCTTTGGTATATACAGGATGGAGGACAAGGAGGAGAGGAAGGTGGTGGTGAAATATATTTCTGGTGCTGGTCATTGTGTCTTGACTTCTGAGGTAGCAGAACAGTAGTAAGGAAAACTTAAATGATCAACAGCTGGCAGTGAACATCCCATCCCACCCCACCCCACAGTGGGGATCTGCAGTGTCTTTGGTTCTCAAATACAGTAGCAGAAAGGTCAAGAGCCAAAGGCTGGCCTTCAGGAAATATAAGGGAACACAGCGGGATGAAGATAGGAGGCATACCAAACTGCCCTAAGGGAAGCAGGGAAGGCAGTAAGGCAGGCAAAGTCCCAAACTGAGGAAAACTTGCACGAACAGTAAAGAAGGTGACAAGACTTTCTATAGATACATTAGTGAAAGGAGAAAGTCCAGAGGGGATTGCTAAGCTTAATGGAGAAAAGGGAGCATGTGAGGAGGAGGACCCTGTAAAGGCATCTATCCTAAATAGATACTTTTGTTCAGTATTTACTGAAGAGAAGGTAGGCAGGGCCCACAGCTCAAGCATCATGGACACAGGGGAGGGAGGTGAGCATTACTCCCTTCACAAAAGAAAGGGTCCTACAAGAGCTTGCTAAGATCAGGGTGGATGAGGCAATGGGACCTGATGGCATACATCCCAGGGTACTTAAGGAGCTAAAGGTGGAACTAGCAGAGCCATTAGCAGAACTGTTTAGTGAGTCTCTGAGCACAGGAGAGGTCCCAGAAGACTGGAGAAGGGCTCATGTGATCCCGCTTCACAAGAGTGGTAGCAGGGAGGAGGCGGGGAACTACAGGCCAGTCAGTCTTACCTCAGTAGTGGGCAAGATTATGGAGGCACTTCTTAAGGAAAGGATAATGCAACACCTTGAATCCATAGGGGCACAGGATCCAAGACAGTATAGGTTTACAAAAGGAAGGTCCTGTCAAACTAATCTCATAGATTTCTTTGACTGGGTAACCAGAGTGGTGGACCAAGGGGGAGCAGTTGATGTCACCTACCTTGACTTCAGCAAAGCTTTTGACACTGTTCCACATAGAAGATTGCTAAATAAGCTGGGTAGGCTTGGGGTGGGTCAGAAGTTGGTCAACTGGGTGGCAAACTGGTTGACGGTCAGAAAACAGAGAGTGGTGGTAAATGGTATACAGTCAGAAGATGCAAGTCACAAGTGGGGTACCTCAGGGATCAGTCCTGGGGCCAGTCCTCTTCAACATCTTCATTAGTGACCTTGCAGATGGACTAGAGGGCAATGCTTGTCTGTTTGCAGATGACACCAAGATCTGCAACAGAGTAGATGATCCAGATGGGTGGGCAGAATGAGAAGAGATCTGGATAAACTAGCAAAATGGTCAGAAGAGTGGCAAATGGGATTTAATGCAAAGAAGTGCAAGATCATGCACATAGGGAGAGAAACCTGGAAGCCACCTATAGGCTGGGAGGAGTTGCTAGCAGTCACAAAGGAAGAAAGAGACTTGGGCATCATCATCACTGATGACCTGAAATCATCCAAGCAGACCTCTAAAGCAGTAGGTAAGGCTAGGGGGGTGTTAGGGTGTATTAGTAGGGTTATCACAAGTCGTAAGTGGGAGGTAATAATCCCTCTTTACAAGACACTGGTTAGGCCCCATCTGGAGTACTGCGTGCAGTATTGGAGGCCACACCTTCACAAGGACATTAACAAACTGAGGCAGTCCAGAGAAGGGCAACCAAAATGGTGCAGGGACTGCATCAGAAGACATATGAGGACAGATTAACAGAGCTCAATATGTATACCCTTGAGCAAAGGAGGAGAGAGGTGATATGATCGAGGCATTCAAATACCTTAAGGGCATTAACAAGGTAAAGAGTCTAACATGTTTAAATATAAGAAAAATAGCAGGACAAGAGGACACAGCATGAGATTAGAGGGGCCGATTAAGGGAGAATGTGAGAATTCTTTTCACAGAAAGGTGGTGGATGCATGGAATGGCTTACCACAAGAAGTGGTGGCTATGAATACAGTGCAGGGCTTCAGACAGGCATGGGATAGGCATAAGAGAGCAATACAAATGACTATGAATAGATAGGCCACTGACAGAGCAAAGACCGATGGCACATTTATAAGGTAGAAAAAAGAAATGGGCAGACTGGATGGGCCTTGCAGTCCTTATCTGCCATCAACTTCTATGTTTCTGTGTTTCTGTGTATACAACTGCTATAGTGGTAGGTAATAAAATGTCCCCTTTTTATCTGGAACGAGGATTAAACAACTGGGTAAGATGCTAGGGTTTTGCAAAATTAAACTGAACAACAACGGCAGTGAACACCTCATCTGGTATGGATCAGCAGTATCACTGTACAACTACTGTAGCAGTAGTTACTAAAATGTCTCTTTTTTATGCAGAATGGGGATAAAATAACTGGATAACACAGGTAATGTTGGAGAGACTGGACAACCTTTCCACACCCGAATGACATCACACAGACATGCTATTAAAATGAAGATGACTGATAAACCAGTGGGGCAACACTTCTCTCAGTCTGATCATTCCATCTCTGATATGTCAGAACTGGTTCTGAAAGGAAATTTCAGAAATATACTATAAAGACAGGCTTTTGAGTTCAGACACAGTTTACTTTTGAACATGGTGGGTGATGGGATGAATATATTGTAGATTTGGGTTTTATGTCATATTACACTGCTTAAATTGCTCCTGTTTTTTCACCTGCTTCAGGGACAACACATGGACATATTATTGTGGTACATGGTAGTATTTAATTATGTTTAGATACAAAATGGTTTTATGGATTGCTTTTTACTGGTTACCAATACATTGATTTCACCCCGGGGGTGGGGTGTTGTTTCCCTCAGTTTTGGATTTAGATTTATAGAACTGTTATTTAATACTACAGAATATTAGGTCTATATGGACATGTTGACACATGGACATATTAGGATAACAGTATCTCAATTACAAGGGGGTCTGTGTTAGGTTTGGGTTTTGAATGTACACATACACTAGTCACTTGCTACAGAATTGCAGATATGTCATGTTTAAACAGTATAAGTTTGAATAGTCATGAGTAATATTGACATTGTACACGGAGTATAAGACAAATGTATCTGAACAGTACTTACACTGTATAAATGTGTGAAACAGCTGGTGAATGCTTAATTTACACTAAGGCAGATTGTCTTCTAACCCATTTTTTACTTAACACAAATATATTTTTAGTATTTAGAAGACTTTTAACATTATTTACTATGTATTGTTTAAGCTTATTTTTTTTTGTGGTTTTTAATCATAGTCATTTACTAATGCAAGCACAGACACATACACATACAGGGTTTTAAAATGAAGCTTTAGTGGTTTTATGACTTTTCTCAGGGAGTGAGCTTTCAATTCTGTGACATTTGACCTTGGAATACCTTTCTTTTAATGGAACGTTGCTGTCTTTATATGGTTATGTTGTTTTTTGAATGCAGTTTTATCCAATGGAGATCCTTACCAACTTTTCATCTGTTTTTTAAAACTGCGTGGGCAGATCCTTGCAGTCCTCTTGACAGGACTACTAGAAAAGCAGCTTGTGAACAAACAACTTCATGAGGTGACAAATGTTGCCTCCATGTCTGTGCACCATGGCCCAATCTGTGATTGCACTACTTGACCAGGAAAAGGCCACTGAAATATGCCTCAAACTCCTTTTCTGTTTGCAAAACAGTACAATCACGAGTACCAAGAAATCAATCAAGAAGTTAACAACTTTTTTCCAAGACCCCAAGTCGGGGAAGTGAATTGTTAAAAGACACACTGTTACTAGTATTGTTGTTGTTTGCACCAAGATCATTAAAAGGGCAGAGAAAACTGTGACAGCCCATACCAGACTGTGATGTCTATACTTACATCTGTATGTAATCAGTAATTATTACCTTTTGGTCAACGATGGAGAATGCCATCTCACGAACATGTGCCAGTCATTGGAGTCCAGCAGCATGGGCTCTCAGCTTAGCCTGATCTGGAAGGAGATGCCTTGAGCCCCGGGCAACAGGCTTGGTGGCCAGGTCACTGGAGAGATACTCATCAGAATTCCTGACAGAAATTACAGAAAGAGTGAGTGAGGTTTGAGAAAATGAGACCGCGACAATGGACTGAAATGAAATTTCAACAACAACAAAAATAAAAGACAAAAGTCTCCTGTTTCAGTAGGGAAAAATGACAATAAACAGCTTGGAGGATGCGAGCATGGAGACTAGGGGGGAGCACGATACAGTGCTGCCGAAAGTGAACACTGTTTCCCGATTGTACGACCAGGCAGAAGCCACCAGATGGCAAGGATTTAACGATGTGGTGGGAATGAAAGTTTGCGAATGCAGTGGGATTAGATCCCATCTCACCCTCACTGGCATGGCATCCAAGACACTGTCTGACTTGTTAGACTTAAATGTCCTTTTTAGAAACTGCATTTGGCAGTGAAAAAAAAATATTTTGTTTTCTGTCACTCTGTCACTCTCTGCAGCTTCCCACCCATAGACCCAGATACAAGAGACAGCAACATCAGGGCTTGTAGCAATTTTTACATTGCGGCTCTCAGCTTAGCCTGATCAGGATCTAGAAGGAGATGCCTTGAGCCCCAGGTAACAGGCTTGGTGTCCGGATCACTGGAGGGACACTCATCAGAATTACCGACAGACATTACAGAAAGAATGAGCGAGGTTTGAGAAAATGAAACCTCGACAACGGTCTGAAATGAAACTCAAAAAAGAAAATAAAAGACAGAAGTCTCCCATTTCAGTAGGGAAAAATGGTGAAGAACAGCTTGGAGTACACAAGCAGGGAGGCGATGGGGGAGTGCGATACAGTGCTGGCAAAAGTGGTCACTGTTTTCCAACTGAGCGGCCAGGCAGAAGCCACCAAATGGCAGAGATGTAACAATGTGTGGGAAATGAAAGATTGGGGGATGCAGGGGGATTAGATCCCATCTCACCCTCGCTAACATGACGTCCAAGACACTGTCTGACTTCTTAGACTTAACTGTTCTTTTTAGAAATTGCATTAGGCTGTGAAAACAAAAATGTATTTGGTTTCCTCTCACTCACTCTCACTCTCTGCAGCTTCCCACCCAGAGAACTAGATACAAGAGACAGTAGCATTAGGGCTTGTAGCAATTTTTAGGCATGTGGATTACAGGCTGGAGTTCTCATTGACATGGCTTTTTGTTCAGTGGCATACAAGTCTTACTAAAAGCAGACTACTTTAAACAGAAGAACCCCAATAAAGTTAGTGATAGGACACATAAGCCAGCCTGTCAGTAGTTTTCTTTTCACATGCTATGCTGCAGTAGATGAACAGTACATGAACTTGTTTTTAAAACTACAATGTACAGAGTTTCAGGTTTGTAAATGTGTAAATGAGCGACCCCATTTATTGGGTTGGGGCTCAATTAGTGAGAGAGAGAGAAAAAAAACACACACACTGAAAAAAAAAAAAACACGTGCACCAGACTCTACTAGAACTAAAGCCTATTTTCAGTGGTTAGGGGTGCATGTGCATACTAACCCTGGAAAAAAGGGTGCTTCCGTCATCCCCACCATCTAAGGCTATGCAGAAAACATGGCACTTCTCATAGTGGGTGAGACCCCCCCACACACACACACGCAAACACTCAGGAGCAGATGCACAATACCCATCCTAATGGATGATTAAAATGTTATACAGTACCTGTTGGCATGCTGGTCATTGACTGTAGTATGTCCCTTTTGCAAGGCCTGCTGTACATTTCTAAAAGGCCCTGTATGCACAGAAACCCTCTCCTTTGTATTGCACAGTTACAGTACTGCTTAAGATCACTCATGAAGGGGTTGTGTCCCACCACTGAACATAGCTGCTGCATGTGGGGACACAAAATGTTGTTTAACATAGCCCTGGAAACACAAAGATAGAAGTATATGACACTGTTCAAGGACTTTAGCAGTGTGCATTTCAGGAAGACAGAGGAGGAGCCAAAGGAAAGGCTATAAGGGGTCTTGCCTACTAGTGTAGTAAGAGTGGAAACCACATGGTATTTTATAAAAAAAGTTGATTCTTGATGTATAGAAGTGATGCCTCAAGCAGGTAGGGAAATGGTGGAGAAACAAAAGGCCTATGCAGATTTTTATGGTGGTCAGAGTAGCATTGAGGGCCAAAATGTCAGCTATAAAAGGGAGGTGGGTGAAAGAGTGATGTATAGGGCTAAGTCTGGCTAGAGTAGATGTTGATGCAGCATTGTAAACTATGTTCCATAGTCAAATGCGAGAGGATACATTTTCATTAAGCTCAACATTATTGGTGCATATACTACCACAAAAGACAGCAACATCAGGGCTTGTAACAATTTTTAGGCAATTGGATTACCAGCTGGAGTTCTCATTGGCATGGCTTTTTGTTCAATGGCATACAAGTCTTACTAAAAGCAGACTACTTTAAACAGAAGAACCCCAATAAAGTCAGTGATAGGACACATAACAAGCCAGCCTGTCAGTAGTTTTTTTCACATGCAGTGCTGCAGTAGATGAACAGTACATGAACTTGTTTTTAAAACTACAATGTACAGAGTTTCAGGTTTGTAAATGTGTAAAGAAGAGACCCCATTTATTGGGTTGGGGCTCAATTAGTGAGAGAGAGAGAGAAAAAAAGACACACACATGCAGAAAAAAAAAAAACACGTGCACCAGATTCTATTAGAACTAAAGCCTATTTTCAATGTTTAGGGGTGCATGTGCATACTCATCCTGGAAAAAAGGGTGCCCCCATCATCCCCACCATCTAAGGCTACACAGAAAACATGGCACTTCTCACAGTGGGTGAGAGCCCCTTCCCCCACACACACAAACACTCAGGAGCAGATGCGCAATACCCATCCTAATGGATGATTCAAATGTTATACAGTACCTGTTGGCATTCTGGTCATTGACTGTAGTATGTCCCTTTGAAAGGGCTGCTGTACATTTCTAAATAACCCTGTCTGCACAGAAGCCCTCTCCCATGTACTGCATAGTTACAGTACTGTTTTAGACAACTCATAAAGGGGATGTGTCCCACCACTGAGCATAGTTACTGCATGTGGGGTCACAAAATGTGGTTTGAGATAGCCCTGGAAGCACAAAGGTAGAAGTCTATGACATTGTTCATGGACTTTAGCAGTGTGCATTTCAGGAAGACAAGGGAGGCACCAAGGAAAAGGCTTTAGGGATTCTTGCCTACTAGTGTAGTAAGGTTGGAAACCACATGATATTTTATAAAAAAAGTGGATTCTTGATTTATAGAAGCGATGCCTCAAGCAGGTAGGGAAATGGTGGAGAAACAAAAGGCCTATATGGATTTTTAAGGCGGTCAGAGTAGCAGTGTGGGCCAGAATGTCAACTTTAAGAGGGAGGTGGGTGAAAGAGTGATATATAGGGTTCAGTCGGGCTAGAGTAGATTTTGATGCAGCATTATAAACTATGTTCAATAGTCAAATGTGAGATGATACATTTTTATTAAGCTCAACATTATTGGTGCATATATTGATCATTGGCAATAATTTGAGATGTGTTAATATTCTTTTACAATTAGTGTGCCAATGCATTAGTTCAAGTCTTTGGTCAGATCATTGTTTTTACTTGGTTTTTATATCTTCCAAGCAAGATGATATTTTTAACAATCATCTTTTGGTGGGCAAAGATAGAAATGCAGGCCTTGTTGACAAGAGTACTTTAGTCTGGGGAGGAGTTTTCTGTGAATATCAATGTAGCATGAAAAGGCAAGATAATCCAGCCAAACTCTTGGATATTCACAAGTGGCAATTTCCATCTGTTGGGAGCCATCTAATATCATAATAACTGGGGTGCACTGGAGCGTAACTAGTCTTTGCCAAGTAAACACTATGAGGAAACCAAGTGAACTCTTTCAGAGATAACAAAGTTCACAAGTGTATCCCATAAATATATGACGGTACACCATTGGATAGTTCAGGACTAATTAAGGGCATAGCAAACTCACTTGTGACTCACTCATTGGATTTAAATCATATTTCTTATGCATGCTTTTAATTTTGCAGTGGTGTTGCTGGAGTGTGGCCAATATTTATTTATTTGAAAACTGGTTGTTGGGAAGGCACACAGAGCTGAGGCTTGTTGCCAGGTACAACCTGTGGAGAAGGGGAAGGGTAGTACAAACAGAACAAGATTTCGGCAACACATCAGTAAGCAAATTAGAATGGCAAATTAAACTGCTTGAGCAAAGATATACAAACAGGCAAAACAAAAACTGTTGGTAATGACAGGACCTGAAGCACAAAATTGCAGGCACCACATAAAGTGCACAGTGCTTGGGGAGACTGTGACAGTGCTATAATTTAACAGACATCAGCCACTGCGACAGCCTAATAATGAAGAGAGAATACATGTGAGGGGAGTTAAGGGTGAGTCCCTTATCATGGTGCACAGTAATCGCAATGCAAATATCGCCCAAAGAAAACAGGAGACTGAAATAAAGGAAAAATGCTGTAAACCACGACAGTCCTCAAAAACAAGACACCTCTTCTTTTTTTGCAGGGGGTTATGTCTCCCACAGCCCCTGAAATAAAATAATAAACTCCAGGCGGGGGGGTGAACTTCAAAAAAAAAAAAAGAAACACTGATTATCCGACTGTAGGACCCAAACCCAGGTCCGCTGTCTCTGTAGAAAGTAGCTCTAGCCACTACACAAAATGGTCAGCTTGGCAGGGTTTGGGCACACACCTGACTATATCCTGTTATAGTGAGTGTAGTTCACTGCTGCACTCACTATACAGGATCCTTCGCTCCATTAGGATGGTCGCCTTAAATATGAGCTGTATTACTGAGTAGCTCTTATTGAGTCACTCAATAATACTCACCCATATAGGGTGCTACCTATGTGAGGCAGATTGAAGGGGAGAGTCAGGAGGGGGGTTGATAGGAGCAAATAGGATGAGAAAGCCACCCTAGGAGGTATATAAGGGTCACCAGAGAAGAGTAAAGGAAGACAGAGGGGGTGAGCAAGTTCTATAGTGAGGAGAGATAGTAGCGGAAAGTAGCTTGCCCAGATGAGGAGTGAGGGCTTGGAGTGGAAAAGGTACAGTGATCCCTAGAGTGCAGAGAGTAGGAACAGAAAGGGGTGGGAGACAGGTGTGAAGAGAGGTTGGAGGGAAAGGACCCAAACCAGTAATATTAGGAAAAAACAGTAACCATTGCACCCTCTTCCCAATGCTGATTAAAAGAGCCTGAAAATCCTTTTGCAGTTTTTTTATTTTCTTACTCATTTTTATCCTTCACCATCATCCCATGATTTGAAAATGGTTTATTGGTTTCATAAATCAGCTGAGTTGTGATTAGGCCTGACCATCAGTGACAATGTGGCCCCTTCATTTGGTCAGGTAAATTCTCTTTTACTTTTGATATGCCAATATGAAGTGTGACCTCACTGGCTCCTCTATCTGTCTTGTGTGAAGAAAACTCACTGGCCTCCTGTTTTAAATATAGTATTGGCCCATAAGAGGTTTACAGGTAGTCAGTGGGGAACAGTCGGCATCCAGCTTCTCTACTTCATAAGATCTCCAGTCAAGCTCATGAGGGTGAGTCTGCATGTGCCACTTTTCACCCTCCCCCTCCCCACATACACTGATTGTTGCTTCCAGCACCAGCAGCTAAACCTCAAACAGCCAAACCGGCTTGTTTCTCCAGCTCTGTCTGCCCCCTGAGCCACAGTCCCACCAATTGGGTGGCTCCTGGACAGACTGAGCCAGGAGCATAAGGGTGTTACACTGTGGAAGACAGCTGTGGACAGAGTCAGCCATTGGCTTATGAATGCCCAAACAGTGCACACCTGCCTATGGCCAGGTAACAGATCAACAAACTCATCATTTCTGTATATATATAACTATATATCTCTCTCTCTATATATGTATATAGATATATATCTATATATAGATATATATATCTATATATCTATATATATATAGATACATAGGCCCAGATATTCAAACTGCACCAGGCTGTGCCACAAAATTGGGCACAGCACAACATGGCTGCACAAGGGTGTGGACTGGGTGATATTCAACAGAGCTGTGCCATGGCACAGCATCATTGAATATCGCACCCTGGCCACCCACAGTGTGCATGGCACAGTGGCACTGCACCAACACAAGTGGCCAGAGTGGAGCATGGGGATGTGCTAGCGCAAGTTCCATCACGCTATGCACAGCAACTATGATATTCAAAACTTGACATGCAAAAGGTGGCGTGAAAGGCATGCCTACATGAAACTTTGGAGAGGTGAAGGTCCTTGGAAAGTTCCTCCTTAAGGGGCATTGGGTCCACAGAGTGGACCCTAGCCTCCAATCTGGCCAAGGCTGCCTTCTGGTGGGACACCATGTGGGCCCCATAATTAAGGGAAACTGAGGGCGCACGTGGCAGATGAATAATTCTTCCTCCTGAACTGGTCCATCTGCCTCAACTCTTTGTCCGGAGAAGAGGTGCTCATGTGCTTGGGTGCTGAAGAGCGGTCATGAGCAGCCGAGATGACCACAGAGTCAGCCTTAGGATGAACCTTCAGAAAAGGAGTATCCTTCGGCACCCGGTGGAGCCTGTCTCCCCCTTGGGGACAGCCGGGAGGGAATGAGGCATCTGCCAGATAGTAGTGGTGAGGTCTTTGTGAGGGGCAGTCCACGGAGGAATCGGGACCAGGGACAGAGACTCTAGATCCAGGTGCTCTGCGAGCCTCTGCCACATAGAATCCTGATCCTCAGACTCCCAATCAAAGTACTGCTTCATGGACCCGAGAAGATCCGAAAAGGCAGGGTCCTCTGGAGGAGATTTTGGGGAGACCTTGCCTGATGGTCCCTCGAGCTCCTCCAGAACCTCCTTGGAAGAATCACCAGCCCCCTCTGAACTGTCATCGTCATCAGCCTCCTCGACAGGACGGTGTCGGACATCCAGAAGGGAAACGTCCTGATGGATCTTCCCTGAGACATGGACGGTAGCAATAAATGAACTGCTCGGGGAAAGGGGACCTAGGAGACCTCAGCAGTGGGGGTCTGCTCTCCAGGTCCGAAACCAACTCCAACCGAGCCCCCTGCCACCAAGACTGAATTAAAGTCTTGTAATCCAGATCCACCAAAGGAGGGGGGAGGGGTGGTGGTGTTGGTAGAGGCTAAGGGTGGGGAGAAGGAATCACTGGTGGGGGTAGTATCCCTGGAACCCTGGGTACAGGAGTAGGGGCTAAACCACGGTAGAACTGCCCAAAATGACTCCAGTCTGCAGTGGGACCAGCCAGGCAGTGGTCCCCAGGAAACCCTTGTTGGTAGTGCGGGACAGTTCGGGGTCTGGACTACATCCCCATCATCAGATACGGCAGTGAGGGAATCCACGTCAGACCCATCTTGTATAGATTGGCTGGGAGTCCGTGCCAGGACAGCCCACAGAGGGGCCGGCGTCTGAGCAGAACAAAGGGGCCTTGGCGCCGGGACCTGATCCGGTGTCTGGGCCAAAGGCAAAGGCCAGTCAATAGGTCCAAGTTGTGAGACTGTCATCGGGACATCTGGCATCGGAACAAGAGCCGGAGTCCCTCCCAAAGGGGGAGAAAGGGCCTCCACGTTAAGGCCTGCAGGCTGAGGAAGGGCCTTCATCTCCTTGACCCCAAGAGGGGAATGCAGAGTTGACCTCGTAGACCCAACAACGTCGAGGGGTGCACCACTGTTGTAGCCGGAGGTACCCACCGGAGATGTGGAGGAAGAGGAGGGAGAGGGGCCTTCTCCGTCTGGTCCAGTCGTATGTCTGGTGAGGCACTGACAGGCCCCGATGGTGGAAACCACAGCAGTGCGACCATCACCGACGGCTGTCTTAACAGGTGGAGGCAGGTGGAGGAGGAGCCCCTGACCGCCTTGCACTCCTGCTCCTTAGATTTCTCCTTATGCTTCTTGGAAGGAGTAGATTTTTCAGCCAAGGATTCTCTAAGGTGGTCCTTCTTTTCCAGGGAAACCAGTCGAATCTTCAAAAGATGGGCCTCTTACAGGGAGGAACATTCGATGGAGCTTTCTGCCGGGACCCTGTGCACACTGGCAAAACAGTCACTCCAAGGCACTCAGACAGGCGCAGAACACAGTTGGAAACAGTGGATTTTTCAATTACATCCCACATCCACCTAAACATGGAAGAGAGGAAGAGTGCAGAGGAAGGCTACAAAGATGATAGCCAGTCAGCAGGGCAAGGCATATGAGGAGAGGTTGAGGGCACTGAACATGTACTCCCTGGAAAATGGCAGACAGAGGGGACATGATTTGGGACCTTCAAGTACTTGAAAGGGATAAATAAGGTTGATAAGGAAAGTCTCTTTAAGTCGAGTGCCAACCACAACACGAGGGGGCACAGTCTTAAGCTGGAGGGTGGGAGGTTTAGGAGGGAGGTCAGAAAGCACTTCACAGAGAGGGTGGTGGACACTTGGAATGTGCTGCCGTGAGCTCAGGCTCCTCAACCTGCAGACAACTGTGCAGGCAGGGGTAGTGACCATCGTGGTAGCGCCACCTAGTGGTTACAGAAATATTCCCGAGAATTTGAATATTGTGCTCCATGGTTTTGGAGCTCACTCCACAATCTACCGGTTCGCCTGTTACCCATTATCACCTTTTTTCCTCTCCCCTGTGCCCCCCCGCCCCCGCTGCTTGCTCTCCTTTTCCTGTATAGGGGTTGTGTTTCTCCATTCCTCCTCTCTCCCCACCCTTCTCTTCCAAGACCCTTGTCCTACTGTTGAGGTCTGTCAGTTGGGCCCAGTCAATACAATCCTGCCCTTACCCTACCTCTATCACTGCTTTTTATACCCACCCCTTGAGTGGTACTATTTGGTGGAATTTTTACGCCAAATTTTCAGCATGGCCTTTATGGGACCCCACCACATAAACAATAGCACTATCATTTCGTTAATTGCTCCCGAAAGGTGATTTTGCACAGCAACCACAAAAGCACCTTCCGAGCCTGACTGACAAGATGACATTCGCAGTGTTCATGAGGTGAGGTGCCAAAAATGCTATGTTGAAAAGCCGGTGAAATAAATACCCCAGAAATGCAAAAGATAACATAAGTTCAAAACATTATACACAGCTCCCCTTCTGTGTACCGCTCCTAGACCAGTGTCCCCACTCTAGCTGGCCATCCTTAATGCTGTCACACACACACACCCCTCCCGACACTGGAACGCCCCCAGACCACTACCCAATCCCTAAATCTGCATTTCCCAGTCAGCCACCCTACACTCATGTCAGCCCACCCACGACCACCTTTTAGGAACAAAGATATCTATCAACTGTGGCAGAAAATCCTCTGTTTGGACCCCAATAGACTCTCCCCCCCCACCCCTGGACTGCACAAGTCAAAGATTTATTTTACCTGCCTGCCATTCCCGGCATGCACACAAAACCCCACATTTTGTCTAAGAATAAACTTTATTTGTGATTTATGTGACTGAAAAATATTTCTTTAATTCCCTGTAGTCTCTATCGCCCCTGAACCTCCCTGTATGGCACAAGTCAAAAGAAGATTTTGCCAGTATGATCTTGCCCCATCTGAACACAGACAGCAGCACTGAGGCCAGGAATACACTTTATTTCTGATATTTGAGACTATAAAAATGTCTCTTTTGTCCCCAATTGTCTCCCCCCCCAAAGCTGAAAAATGTATTTACCACCGTCCCCCCCCCCAGACTGCACAAGTCAAAGATTTATTTTTTTCAGCCTGTCATTGCACAGCTTGTCCAAAGAAATCTCACCGTCTCTCCCCTCAGGATGGCAGAACTCATTTTTTTTTTAAACCAGACTGCCCTGTCCCTGCATGTTCACATGAATCCACACTGAGGCACAAATAAGCTCTCGGCTCCTGAAGCTCCTTTTCCATGGAGCTGCTCTCTCGAGGTTTACCATGTTGCCCTAGCAACCACTCGAGGTGATTACGCAAGCAATAATATCCAACAGGGTGGTCGGACTGCCCAGGGGCGTAATGAGGCCCGATGCCACAGGCGGAGGGCCTTATAGCCCCTGGAAGGTCCGGTATTGCCCAATACCGCTCACCCTGGAGGGTATTATTGCGCTTAAAAAATGGACATGTGTCAATTTTAATTAAATAATAACATTATAAAGATATCACTTTGAAAATGAATTGAAATACCAGAAAAAAATTTCCTAATTCTCTCTGCTCCATCTCCTGTTACCCCCCACACACACAGAGGTGACAGAGCCATTCTATCCTCCTACCCCCCCACCACCTTCAAAATAAGTGATTGAGTTTCTTCACTGTCTTTAAGTAGGAGAGGCAGAAAATGTACTATTGCAGCTTCTAGATGTCAGTAATAGATGTCTACAGTTAAACGACTGATGCATTGTTTAATACAGTTGCCAGGTGACCGCATGACCCAGAAGTATGGGAGGGGGGTTGCGGGGCATCATACTTACGTGGTAAAAGTCTGTTGACCCTGTCCCTAAGTTGTGTACTTACTATTTTTATTTTACCATACTGTGATGGTTTGAGGATTGAGACGTAGTCTATAAATGTACCGCAAGCAGGACCTGGGGGTACGGAAGGTAGGGAGCTGCAGATCGGGCGAGCCGGCACCGAGGGAAAAAAAAAAGCCTGGAAAAAAAAAAGTTTTCTTTCTGCCAGTAGCTAGGAAGAGGTGAGACATTATCTGCATGTCACAGTCTGTGACTTTTGTGTATAAGTGCTGGGGGGTTGGTCACTCGCATCGTGGTCTGCAGGCAGTTGTCTCTGCTGTGGAGCTGAGTGGAAATAGATGGCAGCAGAGGTCACAGTAAAGGAAGGGTTTCTTTCTCTAAGTGAGGGTGAAAGATGGCGGCAGTTTGAAATTGTGTGCCCAGCACTTCAGCCAATGAGGAAGCAGGGTGCTGGGCACAAGAATACTTTGCTGGCTGTCAGGCAAGTTTGGGCTGGGGCTTTTTATTTAGTGGGCATCTATTGTCTGTTAGATGCCCACTTAAATAAGTGTCTCAGCCAATCAGAAGAGAGAATGGTCTTTGCCTATTTTTTAAAGCATGGTTATCACCCGATCCCCAGCCATTATCCTCTATGTACAGGTCACTGGTAAGGCCGTATCTAGATTATGGAGTACAGTACTGGTGCCCACACCTCAAAAAGGACATCAACCTGCTGGAGAAGGTCCAGAGGAAGGCTACAAAGATGATAGCCAGTCAGCAGGGCAAGGCATACGAGGAGACGTTGAGGGCACTGAACATGTACTCCCTGGAAGACAGGAGAGAGAGAGAGAGAGAGAGGAGGGACATGATTGGGACCTTTAAGTACTTGAAAGGGATAAATAAGGTGATGGTGGGAAAGAACTGGCTGACAGGCGCGGGACTGCCCCCTTTATAGTCACGCTGATGTCACATCACCCGATGATGGGGCACGGCCCCTGCTGATGACTGCTAGCTACAAGTTTGCCGTGCGGTCCTGATGCCAGGGGATGCAGACCTATAAGTGAAGACCTACTGCAGGAACCCTCTTGAAGTAAGATCAGCTGTTTTCTGTCCTTTCTATGGTCCTTAGTGGTTGTCATGTACCAGGTGAGAGATCTCTTGACATCCAGTCTCCCCGGATTGTGCAAGTCAAATATGTTTTTAATCAGCCTGCCATTGCTGGCCTGTACACAAAAACCCACATTTAGCACTAGAATACACTTTATTTGTGATTTATGTGACAGTAAAATATATGTGTACCTTATTCTTATATTACATATGTGCCTGAACCAAAATGTATGTTAACCCTGTATATGCCTGATGATCATTTTATTGTTCCATTGTAACCCTCCCGGGTCACATTTGAAAATAGGCACTTGGCAGTCTAGTGTGCTCACCCAGTAAACAAAAGCAAATACAGTAAATAAGTTATGTATTTCCCGTGTACAATGTCAATACACACACCCTCCCATACCAGACCCTACCACTAATTTCTGTCGTTGTAAAAATGTATATTTGGTACCCAATAGTCTCTCTCTCTCTCTCTCTCTCTCTTTCTCTCTTTCTCTCTCTCTCCCTCCCTCCCTCTCTCTCTCTCCTCCCCCCCTCCCCAGTCTGCACAAGTCAAAGATTTATTTTACTAGTCCGCCATTGCCTGGACTATACACAAAAACCCACATTTTGTCCAAGAATACACTTTGCGATTCATGTGACTGAAAGATCTCTTTTGTGCCCTGTAGTCTCTCCCCCCCCACATGGTACAAGTCAAAAGATTATGTTGCCAGTTTGCTTTTCCCCAGTCTGTACACACACATACACATATACACTGAGGCCAGGAATACACTTTATTAGTGACTTTTATGCCTGTATAAATGTATCTTTGGTCCCCAGCTGTCTCTGTCTCTGTATCTACCTCTTTCTATCTCCCCCTACCTCTATATCTATCCCCCTTACCCTGCCTGTACACAGTGTAACCTCATTTTGCCCCATCAATGGCCTCCCAATACCCTCATAAACCAAGCACTGCCACAATGGCATCATACCCTGTTGTTCTGTTGTACCCCAATTCCCTCCCATATCAGGCGCAACATGTAATGCATAGAACTAACCTTGACAAGTGAATAAACTGATGTTTGACAATCTCTGAAAAGCTCGAACCAGGACCCACTATGAGACAGATGTTCTTGTCGATCAGTAAGATGTCCAATCAGGAGCTTTCCTGCTGGAAGGCAAAGTGTGATAGTAAAAACATCCCATCGCATATCAGGTGCCACCACAAGTTAAGCATTCACTGGTGTACTATGTCAAAGGGCACAAACCCTCCCAAACCAGGCCCCACTGCAAAACAAAAACACAAAGAAAAAAGACTTTCCCAGCACTCCCCTTCCCCTATTCCTGTCCAACTCCTCCTGAACCCCTCCATAGTCTCTGCCTCCAATAGTCCCCTGGGCAGCACAATCCCTAGTTCCACCACCCTCTCAGTGAAGTAGCACCTCCCCGGCATAGGTCGTGGGACCATGGCCACTGATCCCATATTTACCTACCACCAAGGCAGGGATTTTCTTAGTTTACCTGAAGATGGACTGCTACCAGGGATGTCTGTAGAGAATAGGCCAGAGACCAGACTTTCATGGCTTCTGTGCACAAGTCCATTGACCAAGTGCCTCCCTACCTGTTGATGTACCGCGTGGTGGTGGTGTTGTCTGTTCTCACCTGAACCACCTTGTTTTGTATTGCCTTTGCGAAAGCTTGTAAGGCCAAGTATACTGCCCTGAGTTCCAGAAGGTTGATATGAAGGAGAGACTCCTGAGGGGACCACACTCCTTGTGTTGTGAGGGCTCCCAAATGAGCCCCCCACCCCAGGAGAGAAGCATCTGTGGTCAGAACCACAGAATGAGTCTGAGAGACAAATAGGATTCCTTGTCTGAGATTGTCCTGATCCAACCACCACTGGAGAGCATGGTTCAAGGTCTGAGTCACTGGAATCAGTTTGGTGAGAGGGTCTTTTTCTGGGACCAAAAAGCCAACAGGTGAAATTAGATATCTCTCATCTGATACCTGTCCCCTGGAATCACTGCACTGGCAGCTGCCATGTGGCCCAGTAGTTGGAGGAAATGTCTTGCTAGACGAGAGACCAGGAGACAAAATGAGGAAGCTAGGTCTGTAAGTGCCTTTTACCTTGACAAGGGAAGAAAGGCCTTTGCCTGGACAGGGTCCAACTCCACCCCTATGAAGGTGAGAAGCTGCACTGGTTCGAGAACTGACTTTGGAAGACTGAGGAGGAATCTAAGGAAGTGAGCACTTGCTGGATCACTTGTAGATTTGACTTGATCTGGAGACTGCCCCACAATGAGCCAGTCATCGAGATATGGGAAAATAGAGATGCTCTGTCTCCTTAAAAAGGCTTCCTTGTCCCGCTTCTAGACCAGTGTCCCCACTCTGTCCTATCTACCCCTGTTCTGCTGAGCAAAAACCGGGAATAAAGAATTCCCTGTTGTCCTATAACCCCCCACCAGCCTTTCCATGCCAGCCTCCAATAGTACCCAATAGTCGTCCGTACCCCCCAGACTGCACAAGTCAAAGATTTATTTTACTGGGCTGTAAGCAAAAAGCCACATTTTGTCCAAGAACAAACTTTTTGTGATTTCTGTGACTGTAAAATATCTCTCTGGTGGGTGGTAGTCTCTCTCCACCCCCCCCACCCATGGCACAAGTCAAAGGTTTAATTTGCCAGTCTGCTCTTGCCCAGTCTGTACACACACAGCCACACTGAGGCCATGAATACACTTTATTTGTGATATCTATGACTGTTGAAATGTCTCTTTGGTCCCCAATAGTCTCTTCTCCCACTCCTCTCTGGACTGCACAAGTCGAAAATTTATTTTTCCAGCCTGCCGTTGCCCAGCCTGTACACACACACACACAAAAAAATAAATAAAAGAAATAAAAAAAATGTAAACACATTTAGTACAAGAATGAACTCGCCCTGAAACTCCCAGAAGCATCACAGGAAAAGCATTCACTGGTTTACAGTGGTTCTCCCTATCCTCAGATACCCATCATCATAACACAACATGTATTCAAACAATAATTCCCTGTTCTGCAGTGGTCCCCCAATTCACTCAGATACCAGGTCTCACGGCAAGTAAAGCTTTCCCCTACTGTTTTATGACCTCCCTCTACACCCCCCCAAAACAAACCAGACTCCACCAAACATCCCTGTTGTCCACTGGTTCCCAATTCCCTCACATACCAGGTACCATAAAGAAAAGTGCTTCTGGATGTCAAACTGCCTCCCCATGTCCTACAAAAAAAAATACCTCACTCCAAAAATTACCTATTGTGCAGTGGCCCCTCAGTTTGTTCCAATGCCAGGTGGCAGTTAAAGCCTTCCCAGAACCCACCCAGTAAGTAACATTCTATGTTGCTCTTTTCTCATCTAATTCTATCAGATTCCAGGTGCCACAACAATTAAGCTTTTACTTGGGTGTCTTATGGACTCCCATTTCCTTGCAAACCAGGCCCCACCCATAACATTCCCAGTTGTGCAGTGGTCCCCCAATTCCACCTGAAACCATGTGTATCAAAAATTCCCCCATCCACCCCCCCCCAAAACCCAGCATATTCACACAAAATGTATTCCCTGGTATGCGTGGGGTCCGCCGCACACTCGGAGACATGGCACCACCAAACAAAATGCCATCAAGTTCTGACAATTTTGCCACTGCAATCAGGGACCACCTCGTAATTGCAGCGTCAGCCATCTGCTGCAATGAGGGAGCGACCCGTCATTGCAGGGCGAACTTTGCAAATCCTGATATTGTTTGTGAACATGGAGGTGGCTTGCTGCTGTGTTCACTAACAATATAACCTCACCCCACCATGTTTATTTGCCAATGGGGGCTCAATCCCCATCGGCTTCTGTGCTCAGTGTCGATTGTTGCTGATGGAGCCTACTCCCTGTCAGCATTCTGCCACCTCCTCCCAGCTTTCATTGTCTGCGATGGGGTGTCCAATCCTCGTCGTCATAATGTAAGTCCCACCCGCTTTCAATGTCTGCCCGCAGGGTGCCCAATCCCCATCGGCATAATCTGAACCCCTTTTGTTGTGTGCTGAGGGGGTGCCCTCTCCCTGTCAGCTACAGCTGTGCCCCTCAAAAAAGTACTCCCTTGGCACACTGGAAGCCCACCCCAGCATGCCAAATGCCACTGTAAATAAAAAGTCCAGCAGTGTCTTTTTACCCGAAAACAAGAAAATGGTCCTCGCCAGTCTCCGGAGCCCCCACAACTTTGCAAATGTCTCTTCACTACCCAGTAGTCTCTCTTTCTCTCTCCATGTCTCTCTCCTGTCTCTCTCTCTGCCTCCCCCTCCCGGACTGCACAAGTTAAAGATTTCTTTTTCCAGCCTCTAACAACAGGCACCATAGCAAAAAAAAGCATTTGCTGGTGACCAGTGGTTCTCCCCACCCTCTAATACCTAGCACCACAACACAACATGGATTCAAACAATCATCATTCCCTGTTGTCCAGGTGTGGTGAAACCAAAGGACACCATGTACCAATGCTTGTTAGATTGCACTGGGTATCAGAGGATAGGGGTGACTGCTACGACCACAAGGTAGAGCTGTTTGTGTGATGATGCCAGATGTTGCAACACCTGTTATCATTAAACAAAAAGCATTACGAGGTGTCCGGGGGCACCCAGCCACATTAAGCTGCCCACCCCAATGATGGGACAGGGCTGAACTGAGTCCTGCTTGAAGCGGGGAGTTTAACAATAGCAATTATGGCCCCCTCCTAGCTGGCACCATCCCTGCAGGGACATGTTTTATAAATATAATTATTTGATAATCATGCCATGCCATGCTGAATTATTTTAAACAATACTAATGCCCTCCTGGACAGAGACCCCATAGAAGGTGACATTATTATCTCAGTGTAAGCCCCTCCATAGCTCTCCAGGGCTTTGTCATGCAATGTTGTTGGAACATTCATTTTAGCATTAACCATGAGATTTAAACTGTATTTTCTTAAGTCATGAAAGTGTCTACAAATATTCAAATGATAAGAATATGCTTAAAAACTATAGTAGACAAAGCTGGTTTTGGTAAAAGTATACCAAAAATTGTACTATTGTCTTTGCATTTGAAGAAATAGACATGTCCTGTTGCAAAATTGGTCACAGACTGCCTTGGACAGCATGAGATATGAAATATCACAGGTCACACCAGGAAACACGCTTCAGCTCAGTGAGCCTACCCCAGTCAACAAATGTTTAAATAAATAAATATAATAAAAATATGTCCAGGGTGGACAGGAGATGTTTTGGACAAGAGGGCATCACTATTGTAAAAATAATTAAGCCAAGCTGGCATTTACATTATTTAATACATTTGTAGGTGATGTCATCAGCAGTAATGGTACCAGCTATGAGGGGTGATTTAAGGGGACATGGCAAGCTTGAATGTTGCAGTCCAGCTTTTTTATATTTGCACAAAACCACTAGTTCACAAAGTTTTTCACTGGGCAGATATGAGGCATGACAGGCATGGTGGTCGAGTACATTTTCTATCATTTGATAAATGCAAATGTGTATTTAGTCAATACGGAGGATGACTATGTAAATCCCCAAACACAACAGCAACAACACATAGATAGTCAGAGTGCAGGCACCATCAGGAAGAATTTCATTCATTCAGTTCACCTGCGATGAAATGACACATAGCACCCCGATATAAACTGATAGTCAACTGCTTCAATTGAGTTAAAAGGGTACCCTGAACATATTAGGAATAAAACCATGTGTAACCCCTAGGTGGTGCTACCTCAAGGGCTACTACCCCTGCCTGCATGGCTAGCAGCAGGTTAAAGGGCATAGATTCGATAACGGGTGCCTCTACCCAAAGATCAGGGTTGGTTGTGGTCAGCCTAACCAGGTCACAGCCCTCTGGGACACTGTGACCCCACTCGACGCCCACTAGTGGCCCTATTGATACACCAGGGTAACCCTTCCAATACCCCAGATATGCAAAACTCATATACATAACCCTGGCACTTACCCCCAGGACTGATTCCTTCAGTGTGGCTCTGGGGACCCCTGTAAAATGAGGTTATGCAATGCCCACAGCTATAATGCAGTACTTTGAACATATACAGATACCACAGGCAATGTAAATTTCAAAAAACAAAAGATCTGATTTATTCAGGGGTCTGTAACAAGGACGGGGAAAATCAGGTTAATTGGCTTAAACACAATAATAATCACACTATTGTGCATGCAATTAGAGTCAGAAATCAAATGTAAAAAAGATAACAGAATGAAAGAACTAAAAGCAACTTAGAGTTCTTTTGAGGGGCACAACATGGCCTCAGAGATTATCTGATCTGAGTAAATAATTCTCAGCCTCAAACTGCTATTGTCCAGGGTATCTGGAAAGCAATCTACATTATCTAAGCATCTCTGCTAGTCATCACAACATTTTCTGAATGACCCTAAAGCAAGGCACCACCCTTTGGTAACACTTGTCCAGAACTATCTTTGAAAACATCCAGCAATGAAGTAATAAACAGGAAATGCACACAAAGTCCATTTTTTTCTTATTAGTCAGGGGTTGAAAGCTGGGTATCTGGAAATTCCTTCATGGAATGCACTATATGTGATGGGATAAATGACTAGAGAATTGTTCCGACTGCATGATGCACAGAGTTGTGTCAGATTTAGTCAATCAAAACATCTGAGTGCATTCATGGACTCAAAAGCAGCTACTGTATGGTATCTTTCAAGATACACTGAAGGCCTTATTTTAGTCACAGGAGACTGAAAACCACATTACTGGCTTTCAGACAGTCATTCTCATGCACTGAAAACTCTCTGTATTTCTGTGCCTGGTCTTTGGAAAGAGCAAACAGCCCAGTTGTCCCAAGCAACAATGGATCTTGTGATATCATGCCTAAGTGACTGTAATATGGACTTTCTACTTCCCTGCTCTATTTTGTATTCCACCACACACAGGCAAACACATACAAAACACATGTACACTCACAGCAATAAGGATCCAAGACACCTCCAGTCTGCCCTAGGTGTCTGAAAAGCCCCTGCATTTCACATATTCTGTGATATAACTGAGATACATAACAAAGCATGTTGTGGTACTTGAAGTGAGCAGATCAACCTGTAACTTCAGTACCAAACAAATCTCATAGATATGCGTATTTTTTTATGTAAATTGGACTGCAGTAAAACTGGCGCAAGGGCGGACAAACAGGGACAATATCAGAATTCTAACAATTCATTCGAAAAACACTTACCTTTCGATTATCGAATGTCACCAGAAGAAAAATACAGCTGTAATTTTCAAATAAAAAGTAAAAATTAAAAGGGAGGAGAAAACATATTTTTCACAAAATAAACAAAACAAAACATTTTATGGCATGTAGCCCAATCATTTCAATTTGTGTACTAGCCAGACTAGGCTCAGAAAACTGCAACCATGTTCGTGGTGCCATTTTCTCCTTTCAGATTGCGCACTGACATTTTCCATCTCCTTTTAGATTGCGTGCCAAAACGTGTAATGGCTAGACATACATAAGAACCATAGATTCGAAACATATGAAAAAATAGATCTACAAACAGAACAAGCAAAAAAATACATGTTGATTAGTGAAAGCACCAATAGTCTCAGTTTCAAAACCTATATTCGAGGATAGAGTATCACATGGATAAAAAAAATACAGTATTTTGCAGAAACACTGAGTTCTGCAGCAAAGGCACAAACTGTTATATACAATCCAATAACAATAACAAAACATGACTAGAATGTAAGAAAAAGACATGCCATGGTTGCAGTTGCACAAATTGATGACGAGGAAAAAAAAAACCATTTTACTTGTAGCACCGGATTTACACTGAGTAAAACATAAAACAGCCCAGTCAGAAAACAACGATCACTAATCACGATACTATTGTCACCAAATAAAAGGATGGAGGAACAGAAACAAAACTCAATTTTGAGTTTTGCATGGAGCCCCAATCATTTCAGTTTGCAGAAACACTGACTAGAAAAGGAGAGAAAGACGTGCTGTGGTCGCGGTTGCACAGATTGCCGACGGGGAAAACATTTTACTTGCAGTACCAGATTTACGCTGACTATTCACACTGAATAAAATAAATAAAAATACTTGTCCAGTTTCAAAACCCTCTTTTTTTACTCTTTATCATCAGTATGAGTGATTGAAATAGTTCGGTTACTAGTTACTAGTGCCCACTTTCAAACCCTACTGACCTCACAAAGCAGTTTCTTCTACGTTTCCACTGACTTCACAAAGCAGTGGATTTCAGGCTACTGTTATACAGAGCGTGTTGTGGTAAGACAATCACCGAGGTTCCAGCTCAACTTGCAGTACAGAAGGCAAAATGCAAGTGCTTGAAAACTCAGTTGCAGTAGTTCCAGTAAGTAAATGAGGATATGTGGTGAGCGGTGGTTGGTTACAAATTATGCCAATTACAGAAAGCCACTGGTCCCTACTTTGCATATCGCTGGGCAGATTTCTGCAAAGGGAAAATTTACATGTGCAGTGTAGCACTGAAAACAAGTGTGCCAAATGAGGAGTTATGCCGTCGGCGGCACCAGTGAATGCATTAAAGAAGGACGAGTTAACTCGTCGGCGGCAGGATGGGGGTTAATATTTCAAGTTTTAATCTCGGCCTCTTCCCCCTCCACAAAAATCTTTTTATTAATGTCTCCAGACCTTTAAAGAAATCTGATGAAATAATAACCGGAAGGGGTTGGAAGAAAAACATGAATTTAGGAAGAATGGACATCTTGATGACATTAACCATAATCATTAAGGTATAGGGAAGGGTTTCCCAATGCACTAGGAGACCCTTAACCTCCTCCAGCATAGGATCCAGATTTAATTCCTGAATTTTTTGAAGTTTATTATCTAACTTAACTCCCAAATAAGTAGTTTGAGAGACTACATTTATATTAAAATGTGGAGATGGAATAAAGGGATTAGTATGATACAGAAACTCTAAGACTTCTGTTTTTGACCAATTTACTTTATACCCAGAGATAGATCCAAATTGGGATACTACTTCCATAATATAAGGGAATGATTTATTTGAGATCCTTTACATAAATCAACATGTCACTGGCATATAAGCTCACTTGATGTTCTGTACCATTAATTATATGTCTGAAGATAGCCTTATTGCATTGGCCAATGGTTCTATGGCCAAAGCAAATATCAATGGTGACAGTGGGCATCCTTGTCTGGCGCCACACTGTAGATTTATATGTGAAGACATATCCCTATTTGTTTTAACCCTGGCTACCAGACGTGAGTAGAGCATGCCAATCCAGTTACAGAACCGCAGCCCAAACCTGTAATTTTTCATTACTGTATATGTTTTAAATACAGCCATTCAATTCAATCAAAGGCTTTTTCCACAACAGTCAATACCATTGAGAGATCTGCCTTCTGACAGTAGTCCAATATATTAATGATCTGACATATGTTTGATCTTAGGGACCTACCTTTTATAAAGCCATTTTGATCAGGATGAATCAGTATGGGCAATGCCCTCTCGAGTCTGGTAGCCAGGATCTTTGCCAAAATGTTGGCATTTGAGTTGATCAGTGAAATTGGTCTATATGAAGTGGGATTACTAGAATCCTTCCCTTTTTAAGAAACAGTGGAATTGTGGCTTCTCTAAGGGAGGGTGGGAGGGATCAAGATTTTAACATATAATCAAATACATTTTTCATTTGTGGAACCAATTTTTGAGAGAAGTTTTTATAAAAATCAGTAGGAATTCTATCCAGGCACTTTCCCCAGTGATAAATTCCTAACTACAAAAGCAATCTCTTCTTCCAATAGATCTTTTTCAAGTTTTTTGGCTAATTGTGGGGGAATTGTAGTAATTACGAGTTTTGAGAGAAATTCTTGTTCTGAGTTAGTTAAATACAAATTATCAGATGAATATAAATCTTGGTAAAAATCAGAGAAAACCCTGTTAATGTCTTCAGGGTTCATAATGCTTTGGCCTTACAAGTCACAAATCTGAGTAATAACATTTTTCTGCTGTTCTGATTTGAATTGACACGCCATTATTTTTCGTATCTGCTCCCCTGTTGAATAATACTTGCTTCTAGTACTGTATATATAACTTATTTTTCAACAGTTTCTGCAGTGAGGCTATTAAATTCCTCTTTCAGGGACACCGGTTTTTGATATATCTGTTCATCATGAGTGAGCATATGAGCCTGCTCCATATCAGTAATATTTTTTTCCAGTTCTTCAAGCTTAGCCCTCCTCTTTTTATAATGCATTATTTGAAAGGAGGTAATCGAACCACAAGTTGTGGCCTTGATGGCTTCCCATATAATATCCATTTTAGTGCCATCCATGGTATTTAATGCAAAAAAAGAATACATTTCCTTATTAATAAATTCCAAGAATTGAGCATATTTTAATAGTTTTGGATCCAGCTTGAATAGAGGAGTACTTATACTATTTGTAATTTGTAAAACTAGAGAAATAGGAGCATGATCTGATATGAAGATATAGTATTTAGCAGTTTGGATCTGAAATGCAATTGATTGAGAGATAAGAAAAAAATCAATATGGGAGTATGATTGATGAGGGACTGAAAAGAAAGAATATTGGCATAATGATCCATTTCTTGAATGCCAGGGATCAATTAGACCATAATCATCCATAAAATGAATTATTTTTCAGGCAGTGGAGGAAATATGATCCAACCATAGCCCAGATCTATCAAGGAGATGGTTTAAAACCAAACTTAAATCCCCTCCCAGAATATAAGGAGGTGCAAAATTAGCCAATTCAAGAAAAATATGTGAGAAAAATTAGGGCAAGTTTTCATTAGGCCTGTATATATTTGTAATAGTGTAAATATTCCCTGCAAGCCAAACCTTTACAATAATGAAGCAGCCATTTGGCTCTATAAACTGCTTAATAATTTTAATATCTATTGTTTAAAAAAAAATGGCCACTGCTCGAGAGTAATTTGTATTGGGAGCACTATTGCCCAATCCCCATCTTTTAGCATGGAATATAAGCTCTTTTAGATCTAAATGAGATTCTTGAAGAAGGACACAATTAGCCCTTGTCTTGTCAATATAATTAAAGATTTATCTGGCTTTAAGCCTATTACTGATGCCTCGAATGTTCCATGATATAATTTTAAGGGTCTGGGCCATATCCATTTTCAAAAGTAATATACACCCAGATAGTATTAGCTCCTACTAAGATAAATATACAAAGCATAAGTATCCCTGAGAAAAGCAAGCATTTTTAGTATATATATATATATATATATATATATATATATAAAACACCTTTATTATACCATTTATAACAATCTGCTAAATAAGTGAAATAATCCCCCCTCCCCTTGATTACTTTGGTCTTTTGACTCAGATCAGGGTTCATAACCAAACTTTTCGAATATAAACCAAAAATAGGCAGAAGATCATAGCTATTATTGACTGGGTCATAATAGTCCTGATTAATTAACATCACCCTAGATCTAGCCTTATCTAGTCCTGAAAAGACTGACTATATAACAAAAGAGGGCTATTCTAGGCCCTTGAAAGATCTGCAACACTGGCCAAATTTTACAAGCATAGTAATCTGCTTTCCAAGGCCAGTAGATTTCATTGTTAAATATATTTGAACAAATACACCATATAGCTATTATGCTGAAACATACTGAAACTACACACTTACTAACCCCTTGTTCCCACCTCCTCCTCCCACCATGTCCTTCGATGTTCTTTGTCCCATGCATCAGGCTGAGAAGGGAGCACAGTGACACCCCAGTCCAATCAAGAGCAATTTTCACATTCCCATGCTGCAATACCATACATCAGATGTAACATGGAGAGGGGGAAAGGAAAAAAAAAGGAAGGAGCCCCAACCCCCCAATGATATGTCTGTAAACTAAGTTGTGGTCCAGTTATGATTCTTCAAGAATTGCTTCACTTTTTGTGGATCAGAAAATATCCATTGTTTGCCATGAAGAAAGAATCTCAACCTGGCTGGAAACAAAAAAATAAAATTAATGTTGTGCTGTTTTAACAGAGCTTTGGCTTTTTCAAAAGCCCGACAAGCGTGTGCCGTGTGGGTTGAAAAATCCAGATAAGATGAGAATTTATATTGCCCTAGCTGAAGTCCTTTATTAATCCTAGATACCGTAAGAGTGTTTCTCTGTCTTTATAGTTGTGTGGCTTGATAAAAACAGGTCATGCTAGATTGGGCTTGTTAGAGACGTTTGGTTTTGGGCCTCGATATGCCCTGTCCAGGTTAATACATTCCTCTGGGTATTTTCTACTGAGTGCCAAAGTAACAAGTTTTTCAAAAAAAGGAAGTGGGTCTCCTTGGCCCTCCACCCCTTCAGGAATTCCAATTAATTTAACATTCAAGTGTCTAGAACAATCTTCTAAATCTGCAACCTTAGCTCTCAGCTCACACAGTTCTTTCTCCAAATGTGCTTACTTTTGCACCGTGGAATTAATCTTATCTTCCAATAAACTAATTCTTATTTCTGCTTTAGTTGCCCTAAGTGTGAAAATCCCCATTTGACTTTGTATGGAAGCTAGTACTGTGGATGGATCCCTTAGTGCAGTAGTTGATCCGTCAAACCCCGACTTAATCTAACTCAGTTTCCGATTGTAAGTGCTCCAATTCCATTTTTATGTTTGCTTGCATGCATGTGCAAGAAACATAGTGCCTTCATCGGAGATTTCGGAGGTGTGTCACCTCCTCCTCCAATTCACTCAGTGGGCTGGCAGGCGCGGCCCCTGTAAGCCAATGCATTTTGGAGCTGTGTATGACACACTCCAAAATGCAGTGGCATACAGTTTAAAGGGGGAGCTACGCTTGAGTGAGCACCAATAAGATATCGGCTGCTCACGTGCAACTCCACCCCCACGCACAGACAGACGTGCGCGCCCCTGTACTGTATAGCCGACGGGTGCCCAATCCCATCAGCTGTGCTGCATCCCCCACCCCCAGTTGTAGGTGCCATGCTGGAGCCCACCCCAGCGTGGCAAGCACTAATACTCCTTTGGCGGTGCCCAATCCCCTCAAACGAACTCCCCCAGTTCTGCTGCCCGCTGGGAGCCCACCCCAGCGTGGCAAATGGTGCCGCGATTTTTTTTGTATTTTGCCAATGGGGTGCCCAATCCCCGTCGGCTGAACGCCCCCTCCCCAAGTCCTTGGCACGCTGGGTGCCCACCTAGCGCGGGCAAACGCCCCACCACGCCTTTTTTGTTTCTTTCCTGTAAAATAAACTGTCTCCGCGCTGCCTCCCAACCCTCCCACAACCCACACGCACCCACTGCGCACCCAGCCTCCCACCCCCACCCCACATACTTACCTCCGGACTCTGGCGCAACGATCTTGGTGGACCGGGAACACGTCTGCACTCTTCAAAGCCGACCGCGAACTGAGGAAATGCCGGTAAGCTGTATAATGGGTTACATAGGGGTTTCAACTTTGCATGTCTCTGGCATTTTGGGAATTTTGCACCAAATTTTCAACATGGGTTTTGGGACCCTTCTCATGAATTATGTCACTGTCATGGCGTTATTCAGGCCTGAAGGGTGATTTCGCGCAGTGACTGTGCAGTGACTGATAAATCACCCTTTAGGCCTGAATACCACCATGACAGTGACATCCTTTATGAGAAGGGGTCCCAAAAACCCCATGTTGAAAATTTGGTGCCAAAATTCCAAAAAATGACTGTTTTACAAGGGTGCGTTGCGCAGTTCCTATGCAGGCTCGTAAGTTAGCGAAATTTCAATATTTTCACTCCAGATTTTCAACATTGCCATTTTACCACACCTTCTTATGAGCAGTATAGCTGTCATTTTTCACATCTCACCCAAAATGTGTTTTCACCCATGTAGCGCCGAATGGCGCAGTCGGTGTGCGAAATCAATGTACAGGACAAATTAAGAAAATCACAGTGACACTGTTCATGAGCAGAGGTATTAAATGGCTATGTTGAAAATTTGGTGAAAAAATTCCTAAAACTGACTGTTTTACGAGGGTGCATTGCGCAGTTCCTACGCACACTCGTAAGGCTGCGAATTTTCAATATTTTCACTCCAGATTTTCAACATTGCCATTTTACCACACCTCCTTATGAGCAGTATAGCTGTCATTTTTCATATCTTGCCCAAAATGTGTTTCCACCCATGTAGTGCACAATGGCGCAGTATGTGCAAAATCAATGTATGGGACACATTAAGAAAATCACAGTGACACTGTTCATGAGCAGAGGTCTTAAAATGGCTATGTTGAAAATTTGGTGAAAAAATTCCTAAAAATGACTGTTTTACGAGCGTGCGTTGCGCAGTTCCTATGCATGCTCGTAAGTTTGCAAGTTTAATATTTTCACTCCAGATTTTCAACATTGCCATTTTATGACACTTCCTTATGAACAGTACAGCTGCCATTTTTCATATGTCGCCCAAAATGTGTTTTCACACATGTAGCGCACAATGGTGCTGTTGGTGTGCGAAAGCAATGTTTAGGACAGATTAAGAAAATCACAGTTACACTGTTCATGAGCAGAGGTCTTAAAATGGCTATGTTGAAAATTTGGTGACAAAAGTCCATAAAATGAATGTGTTACGAGTGAGCAATGCGCAGTTTCCACGCACCCTCGTAAGTTCATGACTTTGTAATATTTTCAGTCCAGATTTTCACCAGTGGCATTTTTCACACTTCCTTATGAACAGTACAGCTGTCATTTTTCACAACATGGCTGAAGTGTGTTTTCACACTTTCAGCGCTGAGATGCATGGTCGCTGTGGGAAATCATTGTTCGGCACAGATAGAGAAAATCACAGTGACACTGTTCATGATCGGAGGCACCAAAATGCCTGAGTTGACAATCTGCTGTAAAATATCCCCAACCTAATTATATTATGGGTGTGCGTTGCACAGTTTCTATGTACGCTCATGACTTCACCATTTTTTTAAATATTTTTACTGCAGATTTGCAACATTGCCATTTTTTACACCTCCCCATGAACAGTACAGCTGTCATTTTACATCCTGTTCGAATGTTTTTGCACCTGTGGTGCTAAATGCGTGCTAAGCTATTATAAGCAGCTTTCGGCTAACAAACTGATATTCCCCCTGTTCATGAGGTGGGGTCACAAAAAAAAACATGTTGAAAATTTGGAGTGAAAATACCAACGAATGCCTGAGGTATTAGGGTTTCCAACCATAACGCCCAACACTGTAGAGAATGACAGGCATCAGGGGTGTGACTTGGGATTCCTGCCTGTAATGCTCATACCATTCCACACCCTGCAGCCAGTGAGAGGCATCGAGGTATGCCTTGGACTCTTCAGCCCCAGAGTTCACCCCATTCTCCTATATCACACCCATCTCACCGCATTTCCTAATGAAATGGGGTGTGCATAAGGGCCAAAGACCCCAAGGAACACCGTGACACTTGTCAGTGTCTGCAGGGTGGGGTGTGGTGAAATGGTGAGGCCGTTTTGCCTGATGACCCAAATGCACACCCCAATGCCTGTCACTCTCTGCAGGGTGGTGGTGGGGTTGGCTTCAGTTCAGTACTTCACTGCCATTCCTATTATGCAGCTCTGTAACTTCTACATTACCACTGCCAATGCCAGCAAGCAAACATTCGGCATTGACAAATGCTTGTTTTCACCAGGTCACTGTCCACCAGACCCCCCCCTTCCTTGCACACTCCCTCTGCCCCTCTGATGGATGCAGGATCAACAGTATCGACACTGTTATTAATATTTTCAGCTGAAGACTTTTGAACAACATTTTTGGCAGCAAGACTTTGAGGGATGCCATTAGCCTGCACAGATAACACATTCAACATGGAATTTCTTAAAAATAGAAGATTACCTCCAATGAGCCATTCGGTCCCATTCCCTGCAGTCGAGATATTCAGACTTGTCCCTTCATTGTTCTCTTCATCTGCCATAAGGTAGACAATCTTTTCAGATTCTGGAACCGAAATTACTGCATTTTGCTTTTGTCACTGTGGCATTGGAGGCAAAGATAGTATTAAAGAAGAAAGTTCACCTGCTGCCGATCTAGCAGCTTTCATTCCTTTATTACCATCAGAGAGAAACAGGGATCGGTTCCACCAAGTCATTAGATGGCATTGGCGACTGTGAAAGAGGGGACAGGGGAGAGGGGTCTGCAAGAGAAAGTAGTTTAGGAAAAGAAAGAGCTCAATGTTTGCTGCTGAAGTCGGGTTCCATATCCATTGGAGCTAAACGCCTTCACGTTAACTTCACTAGTTTAGTTGCTTTCACTTTTCTTTTGGCATCTCCTCCTCTTGTGGTATCCCTGCGAGTTTAGATCTGGTGAGTTAGGATCAGCCCCCAACCGCATACTAGAACCCATGCCGGGACAGAACACCAAAAGTTCAAAGTTCAGAATGAATAAGCCGACAGACCGCCGAACTTTTCAGCATTTGCACACTGAATTACAAAAGTTAATAACAATAACAGCAGATACAAGGAAGCTCAAAGGAGCTTACTTTTAGCTAATAAGAAATAAATGAGCTGTGCAGATTCGGGCCGGAGACTCTGCCACTGCACACACTCGCTCAGCCTTTGTTATGGAAGACGTGCACTAGCGCAAAAGGTACTGTAAATATAAAGGAAAACTTTATATAATTTCTTTTTTTTTTTTGCAACACTGACAGGTAGCTTTGTTTGCTGCTCAGAACACAGAGTGTCAATGACTTGTATGCTTCACTGAAGTCCAGGAATGGGAACACCACAGAATTACCATTGTCTATTTCCCACGTCAGCCAAATGATGAAGTACACCACTTTCATGATGTGTCTTTTCACAAAGCTCAGCTGTTTCACACCTGGAACTCATTGTCCCCCAAAGATTGTAGCTGCAATCCTTGACCATTGTCTCCATTAGCTTTACCTCAATGGAACCTGGGCTGACCGGTCAGCATTTCCCCTTTTTCTACCGACCACCACTGCTCTGGAGGCTAACATGTGCCACAGTACAATCCATAGGTACACATCAGGTTTTCACAGAGATGTCAAAAAGGTCAGCCAGCCATGTTGACAAAATGTCTGACAACTGTCTCACCACAGTAGAAGGAATGTTGGTCAGGCAAAGAATTTGGATCAAACATAACTGAGATAAGGCACCTCCAATCCCTTCCCTCAGTGAGCTCCCAATCCCTGATGACCATCACCACCCCCACCACCCCTCCCTTCACCTCAGGTACAGGTTGATCTGTATGTAGGGTAACTGGCTGAATACTGATCACAAGTACTTGATGACTGTTCCTTTTTATTTTCCTTATTTTTTTTATCCTCCTGTGGAGCCTGGGAGGTGGCTCCAGTCCATACCTTTGAGGGAACTTGGTCTCATGCCACACTATTCCATTATCCAACAACTCATAAATCACCAACAGGTCCCCCCCCCCCATGGTAGGTCTGAGGCAAAGGTATGCCAGATTTACACTATCCCTGGAGTGAAATCCAGACATGGAGTTCTGGAAAAGGGTGCTAGTGTGCCCATCATGGAGCCTGCTTGCTCTTTTTCACTCCAGTTTTCAGTAGCGCACTTCTCCAAACTCATAGAATATGTGGGTGACTGGATGCTTGAAATTTGTTCCAGTAAGACAGAGAAAGCCAATTGAATGCCACTTTGCCATCATTGGAAAGATGACTATGGACCTCTAAGAGTCAATCAATCTTTATTTATCCAGGTGGAACATCATTGAGCAAAGCTCATTAACAAGATGGACCGGGGTTTTAGCATGTAACAATTACAGGTCACATAAAGTAACAATACAAATTGCATACAAAAGATAAATGTAAATACATGGAATACATGGATGGTAAAGCAAAATACAATGATGCAACAATAGGGGTACCAAGAGTGTAATAGGTGCATACAGTTCATAAACATACTATTGCCACGTCAAGGTTTGGAACATAGCTAACTGAAAACTAGATACATTGGAAAAAACACATGCTGGATGATGACTTCAGTGCCCTGCAGATACTAACTGGGGGCAGCCCATGGACCAGGGAGTAAGCTGAGAACTAGACAGGGTGGTAATTAAGTACACAAGTAGAAGACTGAGGGGATGACCAGGAGTATGACCATGAGTCAGATCCAGGCACCTAAAGTAAAGATGCTTAGTGTGATAGTAATGGGGGAGAAGAAGACCAAGGGAAGGGAACATGAGGGGGGAAAGGTGGTAGATTATGGGCAAGGAAGGCTGAGGGATGGGGTTAAGAGGGAAAAGCAAAAGGGATCGGCTACAGGAGAGCAATCCAAACTGGGTTGAGTAAGAAGTGCATAGGCTACTGCTAGATGGGTATAAGAGAAAAGGAGTTAGAGGAGAAGGTAATGAGGTCATTGGGTGTGAAGCTAGGAAACGAGGATGACAGATAGAGAAGCCTAGTTCCCAGGTGTGGTGGGTGACTGCACAATAAGGTATGAAGACTTTTGGAAGCAAATACTAGGGGAGGAATACATGGATGACAGCCTAAGAGAAGGAAAGTTAAGGTTTATGCATAGCAATTACAGCAATCATATAAGGACTGCCTGAGGAGGGCTTTGAAGTTAGCTGTACTGACAAATTTTGTTAGTTTGAGTGATATCTGTACAATGTTCGGTATAGTGGGCAGAGTGTGGCTTATTGAATTTGATCTGTAATGAGTTCTTACTCTGGGGATCACTACAGAGATGTAGGAAAATCTCCTAAAGGAATAGTACTCACAGGAAATGGTCAAGAGACTGCTGATATGTTCAGGGAGTTTGTTGGCTAGGGCTCTATAGGTCCAAGCTGCAGCATTAGTTAGCCTTCATGTTTTTAGTGAGTGCCAGCCCAACATAGTATAGAGAATACAGTGGCGGGTGTTATAGGGGACATCGATTTTGAACCTTAAGGCCCTATGGTACAGTTTGTCCAGTGCACTGCTGTGGCCATGACTATAGATGAGGTCCACGTAGTCCAGGAGCAGGAGAAAGGTTGATTGTACCAGCCTTAGTTTGGCATCATTTATGATGAGTCATTTGGAAAAAGAGGCCCAATCTCTGTTTTAGTTTATTTTATCAACTCCTCAATATGCACAGTGCAATTAAGTTTACTATCTAACCAGAAACCCAAGTATTTGAACTTGTCCACTGGTTCTAGGGGTTCACCTAGAAGTGTAAAGATTTGTAGGGTTGCCCATGCAGTTAGGGAGTGTTAGGTTGGGTTTTTGGAGATAGGAACATTGCTTTAGGTTTTTTTGCATTGAGCAGCAATTTCTGCTCTAAAAGGTTATTCTGTAGTACATCGAATTCCTGTTGCAGGATGGTAGTAGTTTATTCTAGGGTAGGATTGGAAACATAAATCACTGTGTCATCTGTGAACAGATGAACACTTGTGGACTTAATGCTGGCATTGAGGTTGTTAATATATATAGCAAAAAGGATTGGCCCCAATGTGGACCCTTGCAGAATCCCCCTCAATAAGGGTTTTAGTGCAGAGAAATCATTTACCTCTTTCACTTGCTGTTGTCTATTGGAAAAGTAGCACTGAAACCATATCAAGGCAGGCTCATCAAGGCCAATCCTGCATAGCTTGACTAATAGCAGACTGTGGTCTACAGTGTCAAAGGCCTTTCTCAGATTGAGGTATATGGCACCCATATGTTTTTTTGAGTTCGATGTCAGCTGCCATTCATTAGTCTTGTAAGTAAGGGCAGATACCATATTGTGATTAGGTCAGAAGCTGGACTGGATAGGGTTGAGCTTGTTGAAGGAGTCTAGGTAGTTCTGCAATTGCATATTGACAATTTTTTCTAGGAGTTTGGAGAGTATGGGTAAAAGTGATATGGGTCTGTAATTTTTATGGTCACATGGATCACCTGATTTGAAGAGAGGGACAATAAGTGCTATAATCCAAGATTCAGGGAAAGTACCTTATGAAAGAGACATATTACATAAGTGGGTGATGGGAGCAGTGAGTACACCATATCCTAATTTTAAAAAGAAAGGGTCAAGTAAGTCAGCTCCAACACTTTTATTGGTACCGAGAGCTAGTAGCAGGTTCTCTATTTTTTTGAAGGTTATTGGGCTGAACCTGAACTTGAACTTGTCTTCAGGGTTGATGGACTTATTTGCCTTTGCTGCTATGTCTTGATCATTACGTAGTGGAAGAAGTTTACTAGAGGGAGAAATGTGGAAAGTGAGGCCAGCTGTTGCAAAATGGTTGTTAAGCAGTTCCAGTATAGTCAGCTTATCCGAGGTCATTGAATCACCAGTGGTAATCCTGGTGTGTTACCTAGAGTCCAGCTCTAGGGATCTATCAGATTCTTGTATGTCTGTAGTGTTAGTCAAAGAACACACACAATCAGTAAGTAATAATGAAAAGTTTATTACAATACTCACGCCAAACATGTGACAGAGAAAATCACAATGGAGTCGGTTTCTCACCAGTCCTCAAGGAAAGTATAAATCTCCATGAGGAACTGGCTTACAGAAGGTTATATAGTAGTGATAACAACATAATTACAGATATGATAAACATACACCATTGGATAAGGCATGTAAATAAGGTGTCTTCCTTGGGCAGTTACTTAGGAAACAGAATTACTAAGGAGTAAGAAGTTAGAACAAAGAAAATACTCTGTCATCAATAAATCACATACAAAGAGAATGTTGAGTAACCAGAAATGCATGTAGTGTAATACCTAAGTATAAGACACAAACTACATATGATCATATGAGAATATAAGAATATATAACAATCACTGATGATCTGAAAAGGCCCTCTTATCAGTGGTACGGGTCAGAATACATATGTATAAAATACATAAAAGAAAACATAACCTAGGTAAATGCATTATAGTGAGGTGCAATGTATCATGCATGATGAGTGTAAAACACAAATCATAACAGTAAAACAACATATAAAATGATGTAAACATAATATACAGTAGTATATATTAGCAGCAAAGCACATTCCTAATACCCATTCTTGTATGATGGGTACCTACATCTACATCTACATATTAGTGCAAATAGCAGTATCACAGTATAACAGGAATAAATTATAATGTGTATGTGGGATAATAGAGATGCGTAACCCAGGCATAATAGGTGGGGAGAGAGGAAAGGGCTTGGTGGTATTCAATATTTCTAAGGGTTCTCCAGAAAAAGGCAGGATTAGAAGAGGAGGAGTCTAGTTCTGATTTAAAGAATTTAGCTTTCTCAACCTGGATTAATTTTGTACACAGGTTCCTTGCAGTTCTGAAGGCTGTCCAGTCAGAAATGAGTTTAGATTCTTGAGCACACTTCCAAATGTTGTCCCTGTGATAGAAAGCAGTTTTAATAAGGTCATTGAACCAGGGCAGGACCAATTTTTGGATCTAAATTTAGATAGGGGGCGTGCTTGTTTATGACTTCTGTTCAGAGGTTTTGGAATGATTTACAAGCCTCGGACACCATTTTTGCAAGGTAAAAACCTTGCCATCTTTTATGGTAAGGATCAGTAAATAAACTATTACTATTGAAGTTCCTGTGGTTCCTTTTGTAAGTGAATCTGGAGGAAGAGTATAATATTGTTCCTACGTAGGCTGTACTGACTTGTTGTGACATAAAGAGGTAAGGTGATTTGCAATACCTTACTACAACCAGAAATGCAAGTTTTTTAGCAGTCAGGTAGTAAGCTAAGGCTATCCAATTGAATTGTATATGGTGCAGTGATAAGTGCTGGGATGGTACACTGATAATAAATCTAAGTGCTTTGTTGCACTTCCATAGATAAGGCCTCTATAATCAAGCAGTGGCAAGAATGTAGCTTGGAATAGTCACTTTCTTGATTCCTCAGAGAAATAGAATTTATTTCTGTATTATTAGCCTAGTCTTGGGTGCAGTTTTTTGTAATGGTTCTCTGTATTGGTGTTTAATGAGATTTTTATATCTATTGAGACCCAGGTAATTAAAGGAGCTTATCTGCTGTAATCTATCACCCATCAGGGTGGGGATGTGGGAGGGGGGAGTGGTGTTAAAAGATGCTTACAATATGGAGTAAAAACAGCAGTCTTGTTTTTGTTGTATTAAGAAGGACTTCGGAAGCAATCACATTATTTTGAAGTGTATCAAAAGCCATTTGGAGGTTATTTTGTGCATCAGATAGGGTCGATCTGTTCATATATCACACAGTGTTGCCGGCAGAGGGCTGAGGTGCTATGCCTTACCTCATGTCACACCAATGACTAAGGTTTGGGAACAACCTCTGGTCGTCAGGGTGCCAGCATGGGGTGGGAGGGTTGGAGCAGGATTGAGTAGCCTAATGGAAGCTCTCCTCTCCCAGGGAGGTCATTGCCCCCCCATGGTTCCTCTGGCACTTGGTGGAGGTCCAGTGACCACATAGGTGGGAAGGGGCAGCAATTAGTGGGAGGGTGACTCTAAACTCAGGTTGCGAATGCCTCCACATGCATGTGCATCCGAGGAAGGGCAGGGATTAAAGTGGAGGGAAAAAATCTGGGCTAGATAATAGCAAAAAGGGTCTCCTTCCTCAGAGCTGATTTTAGCTCCTGAGTGAACCAAGCACAGTTCTTTTTCCTCATCCTTTGCTTTATGAGAAGAGAATATGTATTTACAGCTGAAAGCGGATTCAGATAAAAACTTTCAGCAGCTACATGCACCACATGCACCAGGCCAACTGGGGATAGTGAGTCCCAGACCCACATGTCATGTTCAGGGCAGGAGTATAAAGCACAGTTGTGTAGCTCACTAAGCACCCTTTCTGATGATACAGAGCCTGGTCATGTATAGCACCCTAAAGTGAATATGTGGTCATTGTACGATTCAAACCTGGATCTCCTACTTCTCATCTCCGTACTCTAATCACTAGGCGTTTAAAAATATTCACAATATTCATTTCACAGTTCTAACGTTTCAGGCATCATAGTCACAAAAAAGTAGAAATAAACAAAAACTTACAATTCTGAAGATGTAAGCCAAGAAACTGTGTTATAACTATAATTTCTCGTCTTCGCAACTCTGAAAACTGAAAGTGGCAGAAGATGAAAAGCACACAAGAATGTCAACATCTATCTATCAGTAGCAGCGACCACCTTTTGGAATGGGCTACCCACCCCACTCAGATCTTCTAACACCCATCTCTCCTTTAAGCACCACCTCAAATCCTGGCTACTAACAAACCACAGCTGCAAATGGTCACCTAGACAGCTGCCTTAACTGACTGGTGCTTTTCCATTCTCATCCTCTCCAGTGGTGCCAACTGGTACTACTCTCTTTTATGTTAACATAGAAACATAGAATTTGACGGCAGATAAGGACCGCTTGGCCCACCCAGTCTGCCCATTTCCCTACCTACTGGATAAGCTTCAGATCCTAGTTAACCAGCAGCCTACTTCTTCCTACCTCCACCCCCTAGAATTGCCTTATGACTGTCCCATGCATGCTTGAATTCCACCACTGATTTTGACTCCACAACCTCCTCCGGAAGGCCGTTCCATGCATCCACAACACTCTCTGTGAAAAAATACTTCCTTAAATTACCTCTGAGCGGCCCCCACCCATCTTCAAATTGTGCCCTCTTGTTCTTGCACACCTCTTTTTTTGAAAGATGCTACCCTCTTGGACTTTGTTGATTCCCTTGAGGTACTTGAACGTTTCCATCATGTCCCCCCTCTCCCTATTTTCCTCGAGGCTATACATATTAAGCTCCTTTCACCTCTCTTCATATGTCTTCCGGTGCAGACCCTGCACCATTTTAGTTGCCCTCCTCTGGACAGCTTCCATCCTGTCTATGTCTTTGCGGAGATTGGGTCTCCAGAACTGCACACAGTACTCCAGATGGGGTCTCACCAGCTGTCTGAACTGAGGGATAATAACTTCTTGTTTTCTACTGGTGCTGCCTCTCCCTATGCATCCCAGCATCCCCCCAGCCCTCCTTGCTGCCCTCTCACAATGCTTGCCCACCTTTAGGTCATCTGATATGACTACCCCCAGGTCCCTTTCCATTTTTGTTGTTGTTAGTATCTCACTCCCCATTGTGTACTCTTCCCTGGTTTTTGTTTCCAGGTGCATTACCTGCACTTCTTAGCATTGAATCTAAGCTGCCATACATTTGACCATTCCTCTAACCTTGCCAAGTCCCTTCTCATCCTTTCCACCCCAACCTGTGCATCAACTCTGTTGCAGGTCTTTGTGTCATCTGCAAAGAGACATACTTTTCCTTCCAGTCCTTCTGCAATGTTGCTTATAAAGACAATGAAGAGGACCGGTCCTAATACTGAACCCTGCGGTACCCCACTAGTAACCCTCCTTTCTTCTGAGTGGACTCCATTCTTTACCCAGGCTGTCATCTTGGGACCCACTCCCAGGCTGGCTAACTTGTATATTAATCTTTTGTGTGGGACTGTGTCAAATGCCTTGCTAAAGTCTAGGTAGGCCATGTCCACAGCCCCTCCCTGATCTACTACTTTGGTCACCCAGTCAAAGAAATCTATCAGATTCAACTGGCATGACCTTCCCTCTGTGAGTCCATGCTGCCTAGGGTCCTGTGCCCCTCTGACCTCTAGATACTCAACAATTCTTTCCTTCAGAAGTGATTCCAACATTTTCCCTATCACTGAGGTTAAACTAACAGGTCTGTAGTTTCCTGATTCTGCCTTGCCCCCACTTTTGTGAAGGGGAATCACATCTGCCCTCCTCCAGTCCTCGGGTACCACCCCTTCCTCCCATGATTTGTTAAAAAGGGTAGTCAGTGGTGTCACTAGTTCTACCTTTAGTTCTTTTAGAATTCTGGGATGAATCCCATCAGGCCCCATTGCTTTGTCCACCTTCAGTTTTAAGAGTTCTTTCAGAACCCTTTCTTCTGTAAATGGGCTGGTATCAATTTCTGTATCCAGAGTGTTTCTACTGTTTGTTTTATGTACTCCCTCTTCATCTGTAAATACTGAGCAAAATATTTGTTTAGTATCTCTGTCTTTTCACATCTCCCTCTGCCCACCCTCCCTCCCCTTTATTAAGCCTCACTATCCCTCCCTTGGTCTTCCTTCGCTCCTGATGTACCTATAAAGGTTTATCCCCCTTCTTAACTGAGTTGGCTATCTTTTCCTCGGTTTGGGCCTTTGCTGTTCTGACTGCCTTCCAGTCCTTTGCTTCTTTAACTGTACAGTTCTCTGTCCTGCTCCTTCTGCGATTCCTTGTACTTCCTGAATGCTTTTTTTCTCTAGAACCTTCACTGCCACTTCCTTTAAGAACCATAGTGGTTTCTTACATCATTTTGTTTTGTTTATTTGCTTCATAGGCTCGATACCTCTGTGATGGCAGTTTTATTATTCCCATTGTTCTTCCACCCCTCCTTCCTGCCCATTTGCTAGTGCATTCCTTAGGCACTCATCCATTTTGGCAAAGTCAGCCCTCCTAAAGTCCAGTACTTTTGTCTTTGTATGGCTTGACTCTATTGCTGTGTTTATTGTGAACCATACTGTTCGATGGTCGCTAGTTCCCAGATGGCTACCCACTTCTACACCTGTGATCCTCTCTCCATCTCCATTTTAGAAAGTCAAGTCTAATATTGCTCCCTCTCGAATGGGCTCCAGTACTAGTTGTCTAAGGCATGCCCCCTGTAGGGCATCTAGAATAACCACACTCTTCGAAGTGGCAGCTGCAACTGCACTCCAGTTAACATCTGGCATATTCAGATCACCCATCAGCAATATCTCCCCTTTTTCTGCCATTCTAAGTATACTTTCTATCATTTCCTTGTCCATTTCCTCCCCCTGAGAAGGGGGTCTGTATACAACCCCTGTGAGGATTGTGTGCCATTGCCTGTCTCCAAATTTACCCACAGTGCTTCTTCTGCTCCTGTTTACCCTTTTGTTCTGTTGCTTTTATTCCTTCCCTTATGTAAAGAGCTACTCCTCCTCCTCTTTTACCCTCCCTGTCCCTCCTGTAGATAGTGTATCCTGGTATGTTTATGTCCCAGTCATGGTTCTGTGTGTACCATGTTGCTGTGACTGCCACGATATCCAGATGTTCCTCCTCCATCAAGGCCACTAATTCAGGAAGCTTGTTACCCAGACTACAGGCATTGGTACTCATTGCGCTCCATTTTTTGATGGCTTTATCTTCTGTTGCAGCATCCCCCACTGACTGTTCTACCTCGGTCTTTTTCTCATTTAGTACCCTGTTTTGTAGGAGAGGCTGGGATTTTCCTGCTGCTTGTCAGTGCCTCCCTTTGACTAGTTTAAAAGCTTGCCAATGAAGCATTTAAACCGATTGCTCAAAGACTTATTCCTTCCTGGACAGATGCAGACCATCCTGTGAGTATAGGCTGCTGTCCTCCAGGTGGAACCCCAGTCCCAATGAAGTAAACCCTGTGCTCCGCACCATTTTTTCAACCATTCATTAAACTGCATGGTGCTAATTACCCTCGCCTCCCCCATGCCTTTGACAGGCAGCACCTCTGAGAAGGATACTGTGTGTGCTACTTGTCTTAGGCCCCTCCCCAACTCTGCAATGTCCTCCTGCACTGCTCTAATCTCATGATGAGCCAAGTCATTTGTCCCTAGGTGGACAATTACATCCAGCTCAGACTCCCTTGCAGCTTTTCTCGTGTCCCTACATCCCCACCCTTTCACTTCCACCTCCTACTCCCCATCTCTGGAGATCCCCCTTCCTCATCCAGGAGTGACTACTCACCTATCTATTGGTCCATGTTTCCTTTTAGGAATTTATTTATTTAGTTTTTGTTAACAGGGTTAGGTGTGATAGCCAAAGTTGACTATTTTCAGGCACAACCCGGGAGAATACATACATAAAATGAGATGAGAGTATACAATATATAGTATATAGTACAGGTACGTAGTATATAGTACCAGTAGGTTAGAATACAGATCAAGTCAGACAGTACTCGAGATAATACATTTATCTATGCAGAGATGACAAAAATGACATTAGTACATGCAAATAACTATTGAAACTGGGCTAAGTGGCAGCCACAAAGACATTTTATAGCAAAGTTTGTTTAGAAGTGCAGCAGTGACTTGAACGAAATAGGGTGGTCAGCTGTGAGGCATTAAGTGGGATCAAACATGTGCAGGGGTCCCGGGATAGGTGGAGATATAATTCTTTTTTGAAGATTGAGTAGGAGTTAGCCTGCCTCAGGGCAGGAGGGAGGAACTTCCAGGTGGCTGGGGTGGTGCAGTGAAATGCTCCAGAGCTTTTTGAAGTAAGGCACCTGGGTACGGTAAGTAGAAATTTGTTTGCCGAGCGTAGTCCGTGGGTAGGTGTCTGTGGAACAAGTAAAGCTGCAAGGGAGGAGGGGGTTTGATTACAGATTACAGAGTCTGTGAGGGTCCCTAGGGAGTATAGTCAGTAGGCAGTTGAGGAGAGCCAGCCTAGGCCACTATACAGTATGCAGTGGTGCTTGAGGCGATGAGAAGAGGAGGCATATCGACATATGTTGTAGATACACGACATCCCATTTATGGAGAGCAGTCTTATGGGCATTAGCAAAAGTGGTGACACCATATGTCAGTGCTGGAAGCAGAATACCCTTGGCAATTGCCAATTTGGCGGATGGTGTTAGCAGGTGACAAGTCTTATAGGTGATTCCAGGTTTGGCATTTGTTGCTTTAGAGGTTGACTGGATGTGCAGACTGAAATCAAAGGATTTATCAAGGAGGACTCCCAGGTATTTGAAGGATGTGACACAGTCGATGAGAGACTCCCCAGAGTCATGGACTAGGAGGGGTTCCTTACAGGCCCTGAGTTTGGGGGCAGTGCCAAATAGCATGATTTGGGTCTTTTTTGTGTTGAGGATGAGCTTATTAGCATTTAGCCATGTTTGCACATTCCTGAAATCCAAGGAGAGGTTTTTGTTAATGATGTTAACTTTGTCAGTGCTGCAGTAGAGGCCGAGATCATCAGTGCATAGGATAGCTGAGCAGGAGAGTATGGCATAATCTATGTTGTCGATGTATAGCGAAAAAAGAAGGGGTCCCAGGATGGAGCCCTGGGGTTCTCTGATGTCATTGCTCATCACATCCGAGAGAGCGGAGTTGAATTTAACAAGTTGTAATCTGTTTGATAGGTAGTTGTTAAACCAGTCAACTACTGAGGATGAGAAGTTAAGTCTATGCAGGGTTGAGAGAAGCAGGGGATGATCAACAAGATCGAAAGCTTTGATAAGATCGATAAATACTGCTCCAGTGAGTAGGCCTTTGTCCATGTTGCAGAACATTGCTTGTTATCTGTGCCATTTACTGTAAATCTGAATTTATTGTATTTGTAAAGCTTGTATCTGACATAACATTGTATTTATGTTTTGTCCTATTGTTTCTTGCCTACTCCTCATTGTACTGTACTTATAGTCTACTTCCATGCCATTGTATGTGGCCCGGGTTGTGCCTGAAAATGGGCCCTGGGATCAGTGCACTTACCCGGTTACCAAAGTTATAAATAAATAAATAACGTACTCAACCAAAGTGAAATACTTTCTTGAAAATTTCACTTTCTTACTTTTAAACACAAACTCAGAATGAGAAGCTTAAGTAACTTAAAATTTCCTGTCTGACATTCAAAATGCTTTCAAGTTGTCCCATATCTTACGTGGTTCAATATATCTAAATGCATATTTAAAAATTAGCCCACTCATGTTTCAATAAATGAGAATGTCATGTTATGAACTTTATAAAGGGAAGGACTAGCAATGTAAGGGTTATGATTTTTTCCCTTCCCTTAATAACCAACTGCACAACCTCAGGACTGAGTGCTATACGGTCTTTATACATATTGGATTGTCAATCTTGTTGCAGAAAGGAATAAACGCTGCTGGTGTGACAAAACCTATTGTCATATTCATAGAAATTTGTTTAAAAAGTAGTAGTGCTTCAGCCCATGGTTGGTAGGACAGAACACAAATCCCATAGCCCAACCTCTGTCCACTATAAAACACATTGACTCAGGCCCTGTGGTGCTCATCCCATTACATGTTTGAAGTGCACTGGCTTTGACCTCTCTCTCTCTCTCTCTCTCTCTCTCTCTCTCTCTCTCTCAGTTTTGAGTTCTGCAGTCTTTACATTTGATTGCCTTTATTTCCTTCTACATTATAGCTGACTTCACTGCTGCTAACTGCTCCTCACTGCCCATTCTGTTTGGAGCTGTGCAGTCTCCAACTCCCCTACACTGTTCCTCCACACTTCCTTACTGCGGCTCCTACCACCCACCAATTATTGTCTTGTCCATGCTGTCCACTTCTGGTTAGTACCATGCGAGTTTCTGCTCCTCTTTGCCACTCCTCAGTGTTTCTTCTCTGAGGATCCTGCCACCCACACAGTACTCCTGTAGCCAAATCCTTCACCTGGGGCTGTGCTGTATAGGTGTGTTTAGTCACTGGCTCATTCTACCACTCCCTGCCATATTCTCAGCTGCAGAACCTCCCCTATGGAGTGTCCCACCAGCTGTGAGCATATCACATATTGTGCTGTGTCAGTGCCATCTCCTCTATGTCATGATACTCCAACATATCCTAGGTTCCAGTTTACAAATGCAGTTCAGGTGTTTGTGTGCTACATCCCTGTGGCCAATGTTTTGCAGTTCAGCATTACAGCACACACACTCACTTCTATCTGCATGCAATACAAGTTGTGTACCTGCTTTCATTCAGAAGCAGGAGCCATGCAGTTGTGCTAAATTCATATGCAAATTCTTCATACTTGCACCATACCAGTATACAAATTCCCATAGTTCACAAGCTCACATAATAGAAATGAAATACAACTTGTACTAGACTGTGTTGCTTCCTTCACCATTGTATCATCCTATCATTATACCTTCTGAATGATTGATGCATCTGGGTCCTCTAAACAGATTCCAGTTCCTCCCAATATCCCTAGAAAGATTCTCCTTGATGCCCTATTCACCTGAATACAAAAAGTGGACAGCATCTAAACTGATAGTTGCTCTTCAGTGATTATGCATTATTTTTGCCATGTAGGCAAGCAAGAAAGAATTATAATTTATGTGGAGTCCTTATTATTAACTGAAATCAAGCAGATTGCAAGCTTGTTATGCCATCAATATAACATTACTTTGTTGTTAACCCTTCTTGAGTATATCATATCAATGATATAACAAAACAGAATGCTCACAACAATCAATGCTACATAAAGTAATTCAGTAAAGTAATTCAGTCCATGATTACTCAATCTTGGTAGCCCATACACTATAAAATATAATGCATGGTCTTTGGTTAACAACCACACTGAAAACACTTCTCGAGGATGCCATGACATGTGAAAACCTCTCGGGCTGCACTCTCGAGGTTTACAATGATGTCATGACAACCTCTCAAAGCATTTACAGTGTGGTTATTAACCAAAGACCGTACATCATCCTCTATATTTGATATATATTCTGCTGAATTGTCATTAAATGTCAGTTTAACTATTGCATTAAGTGGTTTCATTTGAAAACTGTGAAATCTCATCTTAGAATTAAAATAGTCTGTCTCCCTCTTGAAGATAAAGGTAGCTTCCGTGGCAGTCCACCATCATTTTCTTTCATTCACTTCATTATTTAAATGAAAGCTTATGGACAATAAAATGTTCATTTTCATAGGCAGTCGTAGTCATAATACAAATAACAAGGAATCTGCAATATAGAACAATGTCAGTCAAATAAAGATTTGCATTTCTCTAGAGTCATCATGGTTAAGGTTAAAAATACCAATAATTACTAATTATGTAATAAAAAAGCAGCTTGTATGACGTTTTTAAAACATTTTGTTAGCTTTAAAGAGGGACTACTGCCAAAAGTGCTACATTGCAGAATTAGAGTAAGCATACCCCCAACAAATCTCATACCAGAAATTAGATTTCTACATTACTTTGTTTTAAATGTATGAGCTATTTTGTGACCCTGATTTCACTACCTATTCAAAAAAGCCAGTTTCAGTGAAGAGCCACTGATGATGTCATCTTCTCCTCCTACTGAGTCAATATGTTGGATGCTTAATAGCTTACGACATACCTGCACAACAGGAACAGTGTGGTAGGGAACAGCAAGAAGGTACAATACTGCTAAAGGAAGTATGCATGGTAGTGACCTTATCTCTGTTCCCATGCAGAGGACAAGACCTCTGCTGGGACAGGGGACAGGTGAGATGCTGCTGTGGCTCGAGAGGATGAACCATGAGCAACAAGGGATGCCAACAGTGCATTTGGGACCGGGTTTTGATTCCTGGTCCTAGACACAAGAAATTGTATTTTTTCCACACGTTCTATGATTTTAAGTGGTAACTCCCCCCTAGAGTTAGATGTATTAGTCAGGGGGGGTTCTGGAGGGCATAACTCCATTGAAATGGCGGGTACGGGGGTGTAGCCTGCCGCAAAACAAAGACATATGCTGCAGCAATATATTGTGCTGTATTGGCACTGTGGTATTTTGCGGCAGCATAATGTCTTGTGACATTATGACCCCATGCCTCATCTCCTGAACTCACACTGTAGTCCTGTTTGTCAGCAACCTTATCGGACCTACTTCTCCAAAATTTAAGAAACTGTAGCTATAATAATCCTTAAAATCAATAACATAAGGTTGGCTGCAGTGCTTGCACTTCCAGAATGTTCAGATGCATGGCATTCTACTTTAGAACATGTCAGAAGATGGTTTTGGAAACCAGCACTGAATCAAGGCACTGAATGTCAAGGTGGTGCACAATTTTAAAATGTTGATGGGGAACACTCAGTCTCAGAATGTGATAGGGATGTGCCATGTCAAAATGTGGTAGAACAATCAGTCTCAGAATGTGACAGGAGCATACATTGAGCAGTTTGGTGGGGACTGGCAATTTCAGAACATAGTGGGGATGCACGTTGTTGGAATGTGTCAGGACACACCATTTATGGTGAAATTGCTTGTCCTTGCCACATTACAGAATTGTATGCACCCACCATATTTCAAAATTGTGCATCACATCCCCACTACATTCCAACATTATGCATCCCAGCCATGTCCTAAAATTATGCATCCCTGCTACATTCCAAAATTGCACATCCCTTTCCCATTCCCAAATTGTGCATTCCTGCCACATTCTGAAATGGTGCATCCTTACCAAATTCCATAACTGTACATCCCCAGCAAGTTGTGTTTCAATGCCACATTACAATATTGCCACTGCCACGTTCTGAAATTGTGTGTCACGCCACATTCCAAAATTATGCGCCACCATCACATTCCAAAATTGAGTGTCACCACCACATTCCAAAAATATGCATCACTGCCACATTCCAAAACTATGCTTCACCACCACATTCTGAAAATCTGCATCACCATCGCATTCCTAAATTGTGCATCAGCACTGCTTTACAAACCTGTGTGTCACCACCGCATTCCAAAATTGTGCATCAATGCCACATTCTGAAATTATGCATCACCACCACATTCTGAAATTGTGTATCACCACCATATTCTGAAATCAAGCAGCACCACCACATTCCAAAAATATGTGTGTGTCACCACCACATTTTGAATCTATGTGTCACTGCCACATTCTGAAACTGTGCGTCACTGCTGCATTCTGAAATTGTGCATCATCATTGCATTCAAACATTGTGCATCACTGCTGCATTCCAAAATTGCTTGTCACCACTGCATTCTGAAATTGTGTGTCACTGCCACATTCCGAAATTGTGCATTACTGACACATCCTAAATTATGTGTTCCAGCTACTTTCTGAGACTGAGTCTTTGCTGCATTCCACAAGTGCAACCTGGTGACATTTTGAAATGTCATACTGTACTTGCAGTATTTTAACAATTGCACACAACTTTGCCATTCTAAAGCTATGTTTGCCATGGCATTCCATCTCCTCCATTACATTCTAAAGCACTGTACCGTGTGTCTACACATTATGGAAGTGCATGTGCTGACTCTCCCCAGTGTCAGTTTTCCTTTTTTAGATGTTTACTACAACTGCAGTTTTAAGTAACATAGGAGAAATGAGTCCTATAAGGTAGCTCGCAGGAAGGACTAGCTTGTAAGTTCAGGAGATGACATCAGCAACAGCTTCTATTTTGAACAGGCAGTGAATTAAGGGTTACATAATGACTTGTAACTTTTAAACAAAGTAACTTACAGGTCTGATTTTTGGCATGAGGCTGATTGAGGCTATGCTGATCCAAATTCTGAATTTATTGGTGCCAGAACTTTTGGTCCCAGTCTCTCTTTAAATATTGACTATATATCAATTTAGCTTTAACATTTAACAAAGTTGGTCTTTCTACCAGTGAATTTAATTTAGCTGGCAGTTGTCCATTAACCATCTTCCAAGCCCAGCAACCCAGTTGCTGATTGATTCTTTATTACAAAGTATTCCAGTCTGATATGCTGTATAAACAGCAGGTATGACAATCTAATAGAAGATCTAATGCAAACCTACAAGCTTTATTTAATATCAACACAATTCTTTGCATCAAAGATTTATGGGAAGAGGAATACAGAACTAAACTGTGATCTATAATAGATAGAACATGTGTTTGTACAACTAGTTGTTTTGCTTGGCTGTAAAGTTATTCCTGTTCAGCATACAAAATCATTGTTTTACAGTCTTCACAACATTACCAATGTATTGATGGTAACTAAGATGACTGTCAAGAGTCAGACCTAGATATTTTTAACTGGTGACTTGATCTAGAAAGAGTCCATCTAATGTTTTTATGGGAAGGTATTTTAATTGACTTGGGCTTTGTCTGGAATGAAATAACATGACTTTTGCCTTTTTTGAATTCAAACATAGTTTGTTATTAAACCAACTGTGTAGAGCATAGAAATCAGATTGTAATATGATGGACAAATAATTTAGATCCTTATTCCAAAAGAAGATTACCTTATCATCCTCTCACAACAGGATCTTTGAAAACTTTAAGACACTAAATTATTCAAAAAAAGACTAAATAGCAGGGGTACAAGGACTGATCTTTGGTGCATTCCCGGAGGGTTTTACTATTGCGCTACGACAGCACACACACTGACATCCCTGACAGTGATAGACACAATGCTGAGTGTTGGCATTGTACTGTCAGAGATGTCAGTGTTATTCAATCAGAGGGATACACCCCCGAACCCCACATGTGGGGGGCTCCACCCCCACACCCCCAGTCTCTAGATATCTAACTCTGAGTAGGAGTTGGACCAGGTGGGACACAACACTGGGAGCTGCACTGCCAGTTTCAGCTATGTCCAACACAGCAACTCGCTGCATCCATGCAAGATCTGTTGCTGTGCTGGGTGTCATGGTGGTGGATTCAATCTTGTGTCAGTACACCTTCCCAGAGTCAGAGGTAACATTTTTGAAAGAAAATTAGGAATTTTTAACTGTTGTACATTGCTGGTTAAGTAATCCTTGATCCAGGTCACAACTGAATTAGAGAAACCGAATTGTTTCAGACTCTAAATCAGCTTTGCATGCTGTACCAAACTAAATGCTTTCAATAAATCTATATCTGTAGAACAAATTACATCACCATTATACAAGGTCTCATGTATGTTGATAGGGAATTTGACTAAAGATGTAATAGTACTATGATTTTTTTTCTAAAGCCATGTTGCTCTTTGGTCTGTAAGTTATATTTTCCTATGTGTTCCATAATTTCAGTTGTGATTTTGACCTTCCAACTGACTGCAGGATAGTTCCGGTTTCTTAGCCTTTGTCTACTTCTTCATTGACTTGTATTCCTCAAGCTACTTATTCTACATTGCAGGCCACTTTTAGTTAAGCTATCTTACCACCTCCTACACCAACTAGACCTTCCCAATCTGTGAATACCTCTACAGTAACACACCTTTCAAGTACTCCTCTTCTGCTGGCCAACCCTGCTTTACCAATTGCCAGTCCGATCTACCTGATTCCACAACATCTCAGACAGTACATTTTAGACAGCAAAGATGACAATCTAGTCATTCTCAAAGTATCCTCATACAGCAACATGGAGAAAAGGGTCATCTCATGCAGTGATGCATTGGTAATTCTTAAGGTTAAAAATGCATAGCTGCTCAAGAAACTAACTGTCCTCAGATTCTTCACGACCTTCAATATCTACAAAGTCATCCTCTGCAAAGTATTTACATCATGAACAGAAAAGCTAGACTCCTATTTTTACCTAACGTTGTTGACTTAGGCTATCTAATGCAGTGGCACCACCTTATTCAATTATCACTGGGCATTTTCAACAAAAGCAGCAGAATATCATTTTCACTTCAACACCAACCCCAATAGGGCAGCACTACATAAAGAATGCTTTTGTGTTTATTTTGCTGGTCATACAGTCTTACCATGCTCAATATGAAGCTGTTTACAATCCAGGCTCACTTGTGCCCTCTCATGGTTAATACAACTTACTTGACCCCACCTACTACATCAATTCTCTTCACTCTGAAGCCTAGAGTCTTTTTCACTTTCCAAAACTAAATGGATCGGAAAGGGTGTCAGGTCATCCTCACATCAGGCAAAGCATTTATAAAAATGTTAATGTCTCTACGTGCACCTTTTCACCATGTAATTTCTTGCATATGTGCAGTATTTGTGGTGGCACTAATGCAAAATTGGCATGGGAGCAAATGAATCAGTCATCACTGTTTACTTCAGGGTCATGCACTCTGGTTAGACCTCTACTCAGAGCATCCAAAAAGCAATTGTCCCTGATTCTTATCCAATGGCCTTAGATGAATTCAGGCTTCTGCTAAAAATCTGTCCCAATATTTGCTTTGCTTTATTGGAACAAAAGATTATGAGGAACCTGCTTCAGACTGAAGTATAAAAGGGTTACATGATTTGCTCTTGTCCTCAACTTCCATTTCATATGTACCATATCATCCCCATTGGCAGAGCTACCTGAAAATTCACACATTTAAAAAGTGACTCATTATTGTCGGCTCCTAGACAATTGTCCATGCTGAGCATCAATACTCTTATTTCATTGGAAGATTATTTTCTTGTCTATGCCTGCTTCAATGATGTCACATCTGATATCAAACAAGCTGGTCCTGGAGCCTGACTTGCTAAGTCAGACATCATTGATGCTTTCAGATTTATGCCAATTTATCAAAAGCTTTGGCATCTTTATGTGGTTCAATGATAGTCACTCTAGTATGTCACAGTTTGTCTCACATTCAGCTGTAAAAGTAATCAAAAAAGTTTTGAGATGCTTTCATAAGCCCCATGTTCAATTGTACTCAACATATGCAGGTATCCCATTGTCCTTAGTCTTTTCAATGAGTTACTTCTCAGTGGCTGTCTGGCATCTCCTCCAGCTCTAGGGCTTAGAATATTAAAGGCATGTTCGTTTTAGAAGTTCCACTTTCTCCATATAAACCCCACTGTCTTGCCATGTTCATAGGATTTCTAGTTATAATCATGCACTCAGAGAAGATTAAACTACAATTTCCTCAAGACTGTCTTGCAAAGATTATCAAAATAATATTCTCCTTTCTTCTTAGGTTTTCGTGCAATAAATGAGATATGCTTTCACTCCCTGGTTGTCTCAACTTCACAATGTGAATAATCCCTCAGGGCTGCATCATCGCTGCCTACCTACTACAATTAATTACTTCTCTTGAAACATTGGGACAATCAAGTCCCATCTATCTGTCAGCACAATCTGACTAAATTAAGTGGCAAATTTTACTGTCTCACTGGAATGGCATTTTCATGTTCCATTTTGATGAGGTACCTAGTCTCTCCTTGCAGGTGCTCACCAATGCAACGTCCAGCTTCGGTTTTGCTGCCATACTATATTTAAATCATCCTGGTTCATTTGTTCATGGCCCAAAGAATTATTTATTCTCCAACAGACTATTTCCACATTGCCACAATTAAAATGTATACAACAATAGCAGCAGCTTAAATATCAGGTCCCCTTTGGCATTCCAAAATGTTCACCTTCTTTTCTGGTAACACAGCAGTGATGCACATTTTAAACAAGGTAAGATCACCAGCATCATCTATAATAGCCTTCTATAGACAACTAACATGACTCTTCTTTCAATATCATTTTCCGTTTCAAACTACTTATATTCCTGAGGAAGCTAACCCTTAGGCTGCCAGAAGATTTGGAACATATAGGGTTTTAGGACATGTATACATGCCAGTGGCACAACAAGGGTTAAGGTATTTACATCAGCCACACCTGAAGCAAATGACTCAATGACAAATCCTCCACCCTTCCAGAAATTAATTAGGATCTGAAGTTTTACATTTTCAAAGATTACAAAACATTTAGACTTTTCATTTCTTCTTCTTCTACTTGATCACCCTGCCTGGTTGCATGTAAGACATTTTTATAATTCTGCACCCTTTATGACAGGTATCCTCTCCTGATCACCTCCGATGTCATCCTAGCATTTGTTTTTTTTTTCAACACACAGCTCTTCACTTCACCAATACAGCTTTAAAATAATATCTGGCAGGCACTCAGTTTATCTGTAACATCTGTATTTCTACCTTAACACTGTAACTTCTCAACTAGTAATCAAAGCACTTCTCCAGGTTTGGAACATACAATTACTATACTAGACCATTCCTTGACAAAACTGCAATGTTTCAGGTGAAGTGCCGGTCATATTTTTTCTAACTTTCTCAGTGCTTTTATACTGATCCAAACATATGTTACTGCAACTTTTTTGTAGAGGCCACCTGAGAGATGCACCTATCTATAAATAGTTAAGAGAGAACTCTCTTTTTGTGGTGCTTGAGTATATCTGAATGCTCCAATGTTCCTGTGTGCTCAAGGTCTATGGTGAAAGATTTGAGACATTCTCAACCTTTTTCTCAACTCTAAAAAAGCCAAACATTCTTCTTATCATTTAGCAGATGGTGTGGCACCTTTGATCAGGCTATATTTCCCTTTACTCTGATGTTGCAATCAACAACCATTACCTTGGCTTATTTGGATTTTTGTGACCTGGCAAATTCTGTACCAGATCACTGTCATTCAAATCTGCCAAGCATCTGCAACCATCAGATGTACCCCCAACCATCCCATCTTTAAGAGCTCCCTCTGGTTGCACCTGAAGTCTGGCTCAGCCTATAGCTGTTCAAAGGCTGCTTGATATCCCCTACCCCTGCTTGGACCCTGGTGTGCACCCTCAACTTCCCTGGTCCCCTAGCCCCTCTGAGCTCTAGTAAGGGGAATTATCTACCCTACATGTCCTTCACCTCATCACTTACCATCCTCAAAATGGGACAAACTGTGCTTGTATTATTTCCATGAAATGTAACTATTGTTTGCTTGTTCTTACCCTTGATGTATACGCTTATCTGTTCATCCTGTACCTGTTTATTTATGTCACCCTGCTCATTGCTTGTATTTCACATTGTTGTAATTCTCTTGTGCTGTTTTCTAAACCATGTTGTTGTAATCTCCCTGGTCATACCTGAAAATAAGCATTCCTTGTCTAGTACGCTTACCCAGCAAACAAAAGCTAATAAATAATAAATCAATTAATATTCTTGGGGAGTGATCGCAATAGAAAAATAATTGTAATATGGCAGATTGTACTTAAGTTCTGCATATGCTAGGAGGAAATGAAATGATTCACTTTCTACCATTTTGTATGGCAGAAGCTCCTGTACAAGCAGTTCAACCACACACTTTGCCACCTCAGTAACACATTTAGGATTATGGTTGAATTCACTAGTTTTTGACTAAGGGCCTTATCAATAAAGGCCTTATGCACCAACAGAGGGGTGCTTGCAAGTGTTGGCAGTGTGCATCGGTCCCGCTCTGCACATGTGGTCAACTACATGCATCTACAGCCAGAATGTATGCCCCCACCACCCCCACTTGCATGCCAGTGGCTCACCTACTGCACGTGTGTAACCAAATCAGGGTGGGCACAGTAGTGGGGGCCTGCAATAACCAAGTTCCATAACAACTTTCTGCAGCACAGCAAGCCAGCAGGCCAGAAAAGGGGGTGCCACATATGAGGCCAGAGTACCTGACATAGTGCTTACGTGCTCACACTGCCCCACCACAGGATGCCCTTGTTGTGAAAAAATAAATCCTCTGTCAGGATATGGCAGTCCTTGGAGGGCTGCCATATCCCAAGTTCATTTGCTGTATACAAAATTGGCATCCAGTGCAGTGATGACCCAGGCATGTGATTGGATGCCCACTGTTCTGCATAGCTCCATGCCCAATACTGACCCTACCCATGTATGAAGTTTCTAATTCACAGGAAGCAGCAGGCAGGGGCTCTGGATATCATTCGGTTTCAACAAGGATCAGACTGTGCAGCTCCATGGCTGTGATATGTGTAATTTGTAAATTTCCCAGTCTGGTTGTGGATCGGGCCCTAAACTATTTGAAAGTCAATTGTCTTGTGGTGTAACTTCTTGGTCTCTTAAATGTGGACTGAGTTCTTGCTTCCCTTGAGGCAGACCTTGTTTAACAATCAGTGTAAACAAAAGCTGAAAGAACACTTAAAGGTTAACTTTACTTTTACATCTGTTGTAATCTACTAGGTGGATGGGAATATACAGTGGAAATTCACATTTAAGAGTGAACTGCATGACAAGGCATTAGGGATAGACTTAGGGACCTCAATATGTACACAGTGGAATAGAGACGGGGGGGCATGATTAATACTTTCAAATATCTTAAGGGCATAAATAAGGTGGAAGGGGATAGCATCTTCCATTATAAAAAGTGCCATAGAACTAGAGGGCATGACATGAAATTGGAGGTGGGTCAAATAAGGGGTAATGTGAGAAAGTTATTTTTTACAGAGAGGGTGGTGATGCATGGAATGGAAACCCCTGCCTCTGGAGGTGGTGGAAGCATGTACAGTGGAGTCAAGAGGGCATGGGATAGGTACAAGTGAATCATACATATGAGGGGAACATAGCTGAGGCCGCTGACCTAGTAGAGGCAGTGGGAGCAAATTGATAAAATGCACAGATTGGATGGGCCTTGTGGTCCTTTTCTGCCTTCAACTTCTATGTTTCTAAATAAATGTAAGTATGAGGATTATAAAATTATAATGCTATTATGCAACTCACCAATCTTGAATACAGAGTGGTAGCACACAGCCAAAAACATGACTGTCCCTCACACTGAGGGCTCCCCTTTCCCCCATGAGGGTGGGTCCATGAAATTCCCCCATGAGGGTGGGTCCATGAAATGACCAGAAGACTCCCCTCTAGCCTTCAGACCCCATGAGTAAGGGGGTATCTTTGTTTAAAAAATACCTTATTTCCTACTTCTTTGAAATGCACTCTGCTTCCTGTCAGCCCACAAGATACCCAGACATTTTTCTTGACTGTTAGCTAGATTGGAGGCAGTATAGTGCAGTGGGTTAAAGCTCTGAGCTGCAGATCTGGAGATCTGGGTTTGAATTCCACAGCTGCCTAGGTGCATACTGTGTGATCTGAGCAAGTCACTTAACTTCCTTGTGCTCCCAGATCGCATCTGGAAACAATCTTTGGCTTAGTGTGCTATTCCTGGTTAAACAATGTTCCCTAGATTATCTTTGGTAAACAAAACAAACAAAAAAATGAATAACTTTGAAATGTCTTTCTTCAGTCCTGCTTTTGTTGATTAAAATCTTGGGTAGCTCCTCACTCCATCTGGTACCCAAAGCTTTAAAACTGTAAGGTGTACTAAGCTGTATTTAATTTTTGCATCTCTAAGTATTTTCTTTAGTGGCATGGAGGCTTCTCCTTTCCACAAATGTTTCATTGGTAGATTGTTGAAAAATGTTATTCTGTGTCCTTCAAAGAAATGTCCTGGCCTGACTCTCAGTATATCTGTGGGAAGATTTTGTGCTGAAAGTCTAAAAGTTTGAAGATTATGTCTCTCAGGATTCTTTTGAGTCAGGTCTCAGTCTCAAGGGGTCTGTGAGCCACTTCAATTAGATCTGGAGTTATGGTACTGTAAGCAACTTTGCTTTACTGAAGCACCTGCCAACATGCGGAAACTGATTTGCCCCACTATTATTCCTCACAGCATAAACAAATAAGACAGAATGTAAGTGTGATCCATTGTAATGGGTTCAGTCACACCAGTTACAGATCACCCACCTAGCATACGTAGGAAGTATGTGATCTTTTACAATGGTCCTGGGGAGGCTTGGGTAGGGCTCATAAATGGATGATGTCTGCAAAGTAAAAGACAAAATGTAGAAAAAGGATCATGGAAGATCCACAGTTCTTTAGGAAGAAGGCATGACAGATAGAAAGGATAACATAATGCAATAGTCATCTGATAGTCAGTGTTCAAAGTCCTGTCAGAGCTGTTGAAATAAAGGGGAAAATGGCTTTGTATATGAGAAATATAGTAGTAATAGTACTGACAGAGTAGAGGAAAGGTAATAAGGGCGTGGGATCAGGACAGTTGGTAAGTAAAATATAGTTTACTGTTCAAGGTAGAAATGAGAGTAAAAGTAAAACAATAGAAAGAACAGTTGAAAAAGCAGAAGACAATAAGGAAATATCTTTCTGAATGAATTAGGATTGGCCAGAAGCAAGAAAGAGCAACCACACGTATTTGGGAAAAGACACCCTGCACATCTTCACATCCCAGTACCCAGCAGTGCACAACTGGGGACTGAAATAAGCACCTGTCCACTAGTCAAAGGCTGGTAGATTCTTTGTGGGGCAAGTAGAAGTTTCCCTTAACTAGCCCTGCTTGCTTGTATTGCAGAATTTAACATTTACATTAAGTTCACCAGTTGTGCAGTGGAAAAGATAGTGGGGTTAGTGGATTATCCCAGAGACTAGCTCTGCTGGCTAGAGGCAGAAAAACCTCATTTTGACCCCTGGACACTTGCTTTCTGAAATTATTAGACACTGAGATCAGCCAAACTAACTCCTAGCCACAAAACCTGAGCTCTACCATGGTGAACATGAAATGCCTGAAATGTAGCACCATAAATGCATACATTATATACAACATATTTTGTCCCTTTAATATGTCTTTTAGTGGCAAACTAACTTAGAATGGGTAAAGGGTTTTTACAAATGTATCCTTCTCAGATAAGGAAGACGGTGAAGTAATATCCCTTGACATGAGCTGTGCAGTATTTTTCACATTTATAGTAGGTTTGCATTGGCATTAATGGCCTGCTTTTTCTCACTCTCCGGTTTCAAACTGATTCACTTTCAAGACTTTTATTGCTGAATGCCACATTGCCTTGATGCTTTCTTTTGAGATACAGCATTGTTTTTTTTAGAGAAATAAGCAGAAAGTGGCAGACTTGGGCTCATGTGCAGTATATGCACTCAGAATGGTGTGAGGGGATCGCGGCAAGGAACTTCCGGTTTTCCGTTTTTCAGACATGCAGCACGGATGTTTAAGGACTCCGGTTCACTCACGAAGGCTTTATTTCTTTAAACTTCACAGAAACTGGCAGTATAATTTAGTTCTTTAATGAACTACCAGCTTACATTTCCCAAAAATACAGCTTTTTTTTATAAATCCAGTCAGAAGGGAGTCTCCTTGGGTTACAGGACACTTCCTGTCTCACATTTTTGATGGGGACCAGCATCATGTTATAGAAGCTCCGTTTTGTTAAAAATAAAGCTACTGCACTATTTAGGGCACTATTTAGTTTTTAAACTTTATGCGCCACAAAACTGCCACTTTACATTTTTTTATTTTGGTCCTGCATTAAAACTAAATGGCTCCTAAGTGCAGCTCAACCTGTCAAGGAACAGCATGTCTTACTGTGTGCAGTCAAATTGAACAGGGGAGTTACAGGTATCATGGCAATACAAGTATTGAAACATGTCAGAACACAATGATAATGGGGGAAAATCAACAATAATAATAACAAAAGTCACCTCCTTATCAGTGTAAGCACCCCCCATTGTGCTGGACAGTGACACCTGACCTACTGGACATTCCATTGTAACCCATAATAAGGTATCCCACAACAGTAAAATTACTTACTTTAAATAGCCAGAAAAAAATATTTTCACACAAACTATATATAGATAGTTATATATAACACATATATGTACATGTGTGAAAATAATTTTTTTTGCACATGTTATGTTTCACTCACTATCTGTTTTCCCGCATATCTATCCTGTTCTCCATCATTGTCTGTGAAGGCACTGATAGAGCTAGTTCTACTTTTGTTGGTCTGTGAAAAAAATCAGTTTTCTTGACATCATGAGCCATCTTCCATCTGTATTGTGATTCCTCCAGCGAGGAAGGTTTTCGTGATTTTACTGCAGCTGAGGTCAGGGATGCTAAAGCTTCTTACAGGAAATATTTTCCACTAGATTTCAGCATCTCTTCAAGTGAAAATGAAGAAGAAGAGTTTCTTGGTTTTACGCAGAGTGAGATTGATAATCACTTCGCAAGGCATGACGACTGACATCGACGTTGATGTGTTGCATGACGAAAGTGATGACTCTGAAGGTGAAAATGAAGGTGAAGAGGGTCCCATGGCTGATCCTGCACACATGACTGCTGCACCAGTGTGGACTACATCCCTCACCACATTTATAGTTCATGAATTTACTGAGAAGGTTGGTCCTGCTACACAGCTGGCAGCAGAAAAATCCGAACTTGATTTCTTCCACCTTCTTTTTGCTCCCGAGCTGTATGAAGTGATGGCTGTAGAAACAAACAGGTACAGCGAGGGGAAGCAGGCTGCAGCTGGGAAAGCAGACAGCAAATGGACACTGGTAACTGCTGAGAACATATGTGTTTTCCTGGGCATGCATGTGTATATGTCTGTCATAAATGTACCACAGTATCGCATGTATTGGAGTACAGACAGCGTGTTTGGGAACTTTTTTATCTCAATGTTGATGCCCAGAGAGCGCTTTGAAAAAATCTACCAGTACTTCCACTTGAACCACAGTGTGGGAAATCCTCCACCTGGACAACGCAACACTGACCGAATACATCATGTTCGCACTGTCTATGACAGTGTACTAGCGGCATGCATGAGAGAGTACCGCCCTCACTGTGAGGTCTCCATCGATGAAGCAATGATTGGCTGTCGAAGCTGCTTGTCCTTTCGCCAGTACATCTGCAACAAGCTGCAGAAATATGGCATTAAGGTATGGACAACAGCTGACCCTCACAATGCATATGTCAGTGAGTTTCAGGTGTATACAGGAAAGTTTGATGGCACCACTGAAACAGGACTCGGAACACGTGTGGTGAAGGACTTAACTTGAAGTATCACTGGTAAATATCATCATGTGTACCCTGATAATTTTTTCACTAGTGTACCGCTGGCTTTGGATATGCGAGAACAAGGTGTATATAGCTGTGGTACGGTGCGCACCAACCATTCCGGGTGGCCAAAACAGTTTGATAAAAAAAAACTTTTCAAAAAAACAGAAGGGAGAGTTCCAACAGCTTCAACAGAGGCCATTGGTGGCGACAGCCTGGTGTGACAGCAAGCCAGTGTTTCTTTTATCTACAAGCCATGACCCAATGAAAGAGAACACCACTGTAAACAGGCGGCAAAAGTATGGGTCTGTCATTCCATTTCTGTGTCCAGAAGTCATCTCTGCATACAACTCATAAATGAATGGGGTCGATGTTGCAGACCAACTGTGAACACAATATCCAAGACAATGCAAAATGAACAAGTGGTGGCACTATTTGTTCTGGTACCTATTTGATGTATGTGTGGCAAATGCATTCATTCTCTTCCATGAATCTGTTAATCATCAGATGAAGACCAAGACCGGAACACTGAAACCAGTCATCCAACTCGACTTCAGAAAACAACTGACTAAACATCTGATTGGAGAATACAGCTGCCACAAAAGAAAACGCTTCTCTGCTCCATCTTCTGAACTATCTGCAGTAAACCAAGGACTGCACTTTCCAGTGAAGGCCCCAAAACGACGATGCAAAAACTGCAGCAGGAAGAAGAAAAGGTCCAAATCCATCCATATGTGCCTGGCATGTGAAGTTACCCCTTGTGTGGAATGCTTTCTAGAGTACCACACCTCAGCAGCTTTCAGAGAAGCATGACAGCAAAGTGTGCAATAGCAAGGGAGTAGGCAGTGGGGTGAGTCACAGCATAACCAGAAAAGACTGAAAAGTGGAATCATTACTGTATATTGCAATTTTTTGGGGGGGAGCTAGATGTAAGGGTTTGTTTAATTTTTTTTTAATTTGCAATTTATACCTTTTCCCCCCATTTTTCTTCCTTTCCCTCATGCATCGGGGGGTGCTTGACATATGTGTGTGGAGGCACACACACGCCAGCACCAGCAGAGCACCCCACCGTACTGGCTGCCCCTCTCTGCCTCCGCCACCACCGGACCTCCACCTAATGGTGGCAGGACTACGGAGGGACAGCGTCCACCCAAGGAGAGGTCAATCCTGCTCTTACCCTCCCCCACGGCCAGATCCCCAGTCACCCGAGGTCATTCCCAAACCCAGTTCGCTGTCGTGATGCGAGGTAAGGCTAGATGCAGCAACCCTCAGCTCCACCGGGATAGCAAATTTTTTTATGTACCTTTTCTTTGCCCCATAGTTATCCCTTGACCCTGGACACTAGCAATAACAGTGATGCCTGCGCTTGGAGGCGTGCACGCATTCCGGGTACTGGCGCATTCACTTCAACTGCACCACTGATTATCATTGGGCTGCCCCTTAACCTCAAGTACCATAAGTCCTCCACCTGATTGTAGGCAAGTGTCTAGGGAACCCCACATCCCTCCCTAGGAGATGAGAACCACCTCACAGTGGCTCAGTCCTGCTCCTGTCCCCCCCTAGCTGACCACCGACAACCAGAGCTCATTCCAGAACCTGAGTTGCCAACTTGGTGTGAGGTACGGATTGTAGCACCTCAACCCTCCGTGCTCCCTGGTTGTCAGAACTGTACATTGTACAGCCAACTGGCCCACCCAAAATCACATAAACTTTCTGTAAATACTTGTAAATAGTTAATTCCTTGCCTTGCCCTTCCAATTCCAAAGTGTTCATTTTCCTGCATCTCCCTTGGCAGTTTGTATGTTTTAGATGTTATTAACGTTTCTAAAAGTTTTTAATTAACTGTTAGTATGATTATAAATAAAGTACCTTTTATTTGAAAAAAATTACGTTTTCATAACTGAACCCCCCCAAAAAACACACACACACACACACACATATAGCGTCATAGGTTGAAATATATATTTTATTAATGCTAATCAAAACATTCATTTTAGGAACTTTTTAGCTTTATTACTGTTATAATATCAACGTACTTTGAAACTTGCTTTATATTGAATGATGTTGATGAGGGATGCTTCAGTGGTGCTCAAAATCTGCACCCTGCAATGTACTATCTTCAGAGGCACAATGCATTCTTCAACATGATTTGCATCGCTTCTTCGCACAGCATCATCTGGAAAGGTAAGATATTTATTCTTCCCCTCTTCCAGACTTGTGCTGTCGGGGGGGCTTCACTGTTTCCACTAAAGAGATGTACCTGGTTTTCAAGGTAAAAATACATATTTTTTATTTATATGAAGACTAAGAACCCTGATAACTCTGAGAAGTCTATATACTTGTTTACTTTTGCTGCTGGTTCAGTGTGTGTAGCATTTGTAGTTTTCCAGATATTCATACTTGTTTAACATTTGTGTTACTGAGTGCACTCGGGAGGAAAAAAAAATCCGACAATAGGAAGTGCTTCTTCCCCACATGCCAAACAAATGTAGATATCTTGAAAACTAAGAATGCTACATCCACAGAACCAGCAGCAATATTGTCCAGGAGAATAAGACCTTTACAATGAGGGTAATCACTAAGCTGAAATCATAATACTTTTTAAATTATGGCATTTGAAGTGTTAGATTTGTCACAAAAACACTGAAATTTTGATACTGAAATGGCCATAATTTAAAAAGTGTAATGATTTCAGCTTAGTGGTTACCCTCATTGTAAAGGTCTTATTCTGCTGTACAACTTTGCCGCTGTATGTTTTCCAGTAGCTCATATAGTTTTCCAGATATTTACACTTCTTTGACATGTGTGCAAATATACTTAGAATTCTGTGTAGTGCATTAGGAATGTCACAACAAAACAGCCTGGAGTTCCATCACCAGCATTCTAAAGTCAGAATAGAGTAGAATGAGTTAAGCTGGATAAATGTTGTTTAGCAGGCTAAAATGTATTGTGGATGCTTTAGTAATCACTAATTGGCAAAATTTGCTCAAAAATTCATGAATGCATAATTGGTAATGGCATAAGAATTCCACTTGTGGAATTTAAAGATTCACAAAATACCTATCACCACTGAGTCACAATACCTGGAGTATCATGGCCCTGCAATACCCCTGTGACAGTGTGCCCTGCATCATGCTCCATCATGACTAAAACATATCCAGATACTTCTATTACAATGGCCTAAGTCACAGCTAGTTATAAGGCTTGGCTTTACTTGGTGCATCTGCTTTCAAATAGTAAAAATGTACATTGTTATCTACAGCATCGTTAAAGAGTCAGCAGGTGGCCTTGTACAGAAACAATGCTGCACGTGTATCTACTTCCTTAAGTCATCATGCCAGTGAGCTCTAGTCATTATCTGACATATTGTAAGAATTCAGGCAAGTGCACGGTGATACCCATGACTATCATCATTCAAGATAGTGACCTGACACTTGGAACCACTATACTTTTACTATAGAGCCTCCTATGAATGCTATTTTATTGCCACATTACCCAGTTTATGCCTTTCTCTACAGTGGCAACTCAAGTGTATGACTGGGCAAAATTGTATGGTCATGGCTTTGACAAAAGTTTCACAACATTCCACAAATGCTCATGAAATTCGACTTGCATTACTGATTTTTTTTTTTTTTGCAATTGTTTAACCAGGTGAGACACACTAAGCTAAAAGCTTGTTTACAGGTGCAACCTGGGAGCATGGGGAAGCTAAGTGACTTGCTCAGGGTCACACAGTATGCAAGTGGGGGCTGTGGGATTCAAACCCAGGTCTCCAGATTTGCAGTTCAGAGCCTTAAACCACTGCGCTATATTGCCTCCCTTTTTAATCATTGGCTGCTTATAAGTTGACAACCTTTGAGCAACATATTAAAGAGATGACACACGCAGCTTCTTTTTTTTCCATATTGTTTTTTTCCTCACAGGCAGCTCATCTCTCAGGGGTATACCCTGATCAGGCTGAACCCAGCTATCATTCTGTTGGCTGCTGGATTTTTCTACAACAACTTTTTCCTTCTCATCTCTTCTGGTGGGGAGAAGTGCTTCTGTCAACTTCACACTGCCCCAGCTTCCCCTGAAGCAGGAGCAAGCTCCCATGACCCAGGCACAGGGGTCACTGTGTTGGAGGAACTCACTGCCAACCCTCCCAAACTGAGATGCATTGTAGCATTTTTTTGTCCATGGCCTTCCTCCTGACTTGATGACTTGACTTCCCAGGCTTGTTTTCGAATCCAGGTTGACAGCATGACAGCATGACAGTGTGCTGCTGGCCCAAGGGGATAGCCACATGCATAATATTTAGGGTCAATGAGCCTAAGAAAACTGTTTCTATTCCATTCTCTAGTTTTAAAGTTCTAGGAACTTAAAATTCTACATTTGACATTATTGCAAAATGGAATTTAAAAATTACCAAATGTTTGGAGGCTAATAACTCTTGTCACCTTTAAAGACAGAGGGCCCAATTCTAGTACAGTTATCCCTGGCATAACATCACTTGCACCATGTAGAGTGGTGCATGTAGCAACTTACGCCAGCAGTTGTGAGATGCGTGATTCTACAAAGTGGCCTGCGACATATCACAGGCCACTTGTGCCAAACATCAGTTATGCTCCCAGTTGCACCATAAACCCCCTACGACATGGCGCTAGGGGGTTTACAGCAGCAGCTGCACCCCATTATAGAAGGGCAGCAACAAAGGCCCCGCCATTGAGATTCTACAAGAACCCCCAGAGAAGAACTGGCAAAGTAAGTTACACCAGCATTTAGCTGGTGTAACCTACAGCTGCCTCCCCGGGGGGTCCTGTAGACCCACCTGCAGACATGCCACCGTGTCCATCCCCCATGCCAGTGTACCCCAGTGGAGCCCTGCAGAAGCTACCCATCCCCCATCCCCAAACCACCCGTTGGCACAAGCCCCGCAGGGCGACACTGCCATCCCCCCACCAGTTCCCCAACCCATGAGTCGCCAGCCGCATATGTGGCAATTACCCTACCCTGGTAGTCTAGTGGTCCTCCCATTAGTATAACATTAATAAAGATCTCCTAATTCCTGGTAGTCTAGTGGCCCCCCAATCAGTATAATATTAATAAAGATCTCCTAATCACTGGTAGTCTAGTGGCCCCCCAATCATTGTACTACACATAAATATCTCCTATTCCCTGGTAGTCTAGTGGTCCCCCACTCCCCCTACCCAGCTGTGCCAGTCCACCAGCATCCCCCACCATCCCAGCCGGCAGCTGGCACAGCCACCTCTCACTCCACGGCCAGCCACCGACTGAGTGCCGTAGAGCGCTTACTGTAAAGAAGTGCTCAGAAATTAATTTCTTTTTTCAATTTAAACTTTATTAGTACATTTCCCAAAATAAAGGCAGTTACAGCAAAGCAAGATGTGACACAACCACATGTGAGGATAAACTGCAACCCACCCCACCCGCCCATCCCCCACTTACAGCAGCAACTATCTCGTATAACCCTAAGTGCAATGCTCATTCCCAGAAGGCCTGTGAGAAAGTTTGAGATATGACATAATCACAAATGAGACAATGAAATTAGGGTGTGGAGGGGATCCCATATTTTGTTATAAACTGCAAGTCTGTTATGAAGACTTGCAATCGCCTTTTCTGTTTGAAGATTAGCAAGAATTTCGTGCAACCACTCTTGGAAAGATGGGGTGGATTTGTCTTTCCAATGATGTAAGATGAGTTTCTTAACAGACAGAGCGATCATGGAAATATGAAATTTCCTAACTTTGACACTGACAGAGGACAAATCCCTTAAAAGACATATATTAGGAATGAAATACTCCTGAAGGCCCAGTAGGGGATCCAGAGACATCCTGATTGAATTCCATAAGAGGGAAACTTTGGGACAGGACCAAAACATATGAAGAAGTGTTCCTTCTTCCCGCATACACTTAATACAGGTACTAGAATTCGAAAAACCCCATTTCTTTAATTTAACAGGGGTACAATACACATTATGTAATATATGATATTGCATGAGGCGCAGTCTGTCTTGGGAAACATATTTATGGCAAGATCTCCATAGAGACTGCCAATCCAACTGGTATTGAGGAAGGAGCGAGTTCCAGAATCTAGTAGGTCCAGAACAGTCCTCATATCTTTTATGAAACAACACTCTGTACAATTTAGATACAGCGCCTGAAGATCCAGTAAATGAAGAGATCTCCGGTATCAGGGCTGAAACCGTCTTGGAAGGGGGAATATTCCCCAAGGCCATTGTGAGTAGGTGTCTTAACTGCATAACTTTGAAATGAGAGGAAACTGGGATGAGAAATTTTTTAGTAATGTCACCTGGGGACAACCAGTGTCCCTCATTATCCACCAAAGAATACAGTTTTCCATCTCTCAATTGGGGCAACCATTTACTGGAAATCTGCTTCTTATTGAAGTGAAGGATGGGGAGTTCCAAATGGACTGAGCTAAGTCAGTCTGGGGGGAATAAAGTAGAAATGATCATAACTGTGCGTATACTCTTAATGAGATACCTACTGTGGGACAATCAACTATGCGTACCTGTGATGTTTTAAGGTAAAATAGGATTAGGGGGTCCAGGTTCCTAGCTTTAATTACGTCTAATTCGATCCTAAGCCATACCGGTTGTTCCTTTTCAGGGCTTGGGGATACCCATCTCAAGCATTTTACTAAGTGACTGGCCCAGTAGTATATAGCCATGTGGAGAATCCGCAGCCCCCCCTCAAATTTTGGAGCAGCTAGTTTGTAATAGGCCAAACAGGGATATTTATCAGTCCAGATAAATCTAGTGAATATACCATGTAATTTTTTAAACCAACGTAGAGGGATAAAAGTATTGAGAAGAAATAAGGGTTAAAAAATTCTAGGGAAAACATTCATCTTGATTATATTAATCCTGCCCCATAATGATATGGGAAGTTTAGACCATCTGTCAAGGTCATGAATAATAAGCTGTGCGAGGGAGTCAAGGTTATCCTTAAACCATGTTAAGGGGTTACGGGATAACCTAATGCCCAGATACCTAAATGATCTGGGAGCCCAACATAAACCTAAGGGACTAATATAGTTCTTGAATACCTTGTGGTTTAATGGAAAAAATAAGGATTTACTGGCATTCAGCTTGTAATTGGATAGCTCACTAAATCTAGCTATTTCATTTAGTAGGGCCGGTACAGCTGATACCGGGTGGGATAGGTGTATCTACAAATCATCTGCATACGCGGTGACTTTAATTTCATGGCACCCAACCCAAATGCCTTGTATAGAGATACCTTTGAGAATATTTTGAATGAGGGGTTCCAAATATAAATTGAATAACAAAGGTGATAGGGGGCAGCCTTGCCTAGTCCCTGAATGGAGTGGGAAGGAATTAGAGAAAGCCCCGTTTGCTGAAATTCTTGCTGTAGGGGTTTTATATAATGCAGCAACCCAAGATATAAATACCTGAGGGAATTTGAAGGCACTCAAAACCTTGAACAAAAAGCTCCAGTTTACCCGATCGAACGCCTTCTCGGCATCCAGAGAGACCAGGCCTGCGGGGAACTCAGCGTCTCTGGTAGCCAAGAAGACATGAGATAATGTATGCAGGTGGTCAGCTGATGAGCGTCCTTTCATAAATCCTACCTGATTCCTGCCTATTAACTCAGGGAGTACAACAGTTAGCCTATTAGCTAAAATCTTTGAAAGAATTTTGATGTCTTGATTTAGGAGAGATATAGGTCTATAACTTTGGACCAGCTCTGGATCTTTGTCTGGTTTGGGGAGAAGTACAATCAAGGCTTCAAAGAGGTGAGAATCAACCTCTGCCCCAGAAAGAATGTGTTGGAATAATCGATTAAGTGCTGGTAGTAAGAGATCTCGAAACGTCTTATAGAAAAGGGAAGAAAATCCATCAGGACCGGGAGCTTTATCTGAAGGTAATCCATTAATGACTTCAGCAATTTCCTCCTGTGATATAAAAGAGACTAGAGAGTCCTTGTGATGTGCTGAGAGGGAGGGCAAATGGGAGTCCATCAGATACTTTTCCACACTCTGAGGACTAGAGGGGTGCTCCATGTCACTGTACAGCGTTTTATAGTATAAAGCAAATTCTTGAACTATATCGGTAGGAGATATTTTTAGAGACCCATCAGCTGACACCCTAATTGGAGGGATGAATCTCGCAGATTCTTGTTGCTTGATACGGAGTGCCAATAGGCGCCCCACCTTCTCTCCCTGATCAGTGTAACTAGCTCTGGTATATATGATAGCTAATTCTACCTTTTCAGAAATTAATTTCTGAGTGCATCTTTGCAGTAGTGCTTCTGTGAATACTGAACGGAAAGTCACAGTGGATGTCTTGGGAGGAAGGCATGGGACTATCACTTCCAAATACCTAAAGAGCACATACAAGGAAGCAACATTCGGCATTGACAAATGCTTGTTCTTTCTGTCCCAGTTGTTTGTAGACCATCCCTAACCTAATCCACTTACCAATAGCTGATTTCAACTACTAACAGATAGATTCCACTACTCCTCCCTTTTGATGGTCCCCATTATCTGTCATCTCAATACCTTCCTTAATATATTGAGCTACCCCCTCCTTTACCCTTGCCCTATTTCTCCTTAGCAGGGTGCACCCCTTTAACTGCCAGATCCCAATGTTGTGCCCACAGGCCTATATGTCTGTGATGGCTACTAAGCCTAACTTAGCCTCTGCTACAATCACCTGTAGTTCGCTGATCTTATTGTTTAAACTTTTAGCATTTTGGCAAACTGTCCTCCACACTCCCAACTTACAGTACTCCTTCCCCCATTAACTAGTATTCTATTCCTGCCATCCATTCTTCTTACCAGCCCATCCACTATCCCTTCCATTAGTACGTTGTTGCTCAACCCCTCTGTCAGTACTGTCCTCTGTCTCCTGACAGGACCACCACTTGCTTTCCCTGGCCTTATTTTCATTTCCTGGGGAGCCTCTGCTAGGTTCAGTACAGTAAATCGGCATCTAGATCTCTATCCACCACTTTTGTTCTTGAGTCAAAGAATTGATCAAGTTCATTTAGCATGACTGCCTTGCCATGAATTTGTGATGTCTGGTAACTTGTAGCCCATTTGCCTCAAGGAATTTTCCCAACCTTTCTTTGAGAATGGTTTCCTTTAGCTTGCCAGCTATCAATGTCAAGCTGATTGATCTGTAGTTTCCCAGCTCATCCCTGGCTGCACTGTTATGCAAGAGCACCACATCAGAAGTCCTCCACTCCCATAGCACTACATTTATATCTAGGAAGCTAATGAACAGGTCAGCCAGAGGGACTGACAATACTGCTGTCAGCTCTCTCAGCACCATTGGCATCATCTGGGCAAAGAGAGTTACCCACTTTTAGGGCCGTATGTCTTTTAATTACCCTCTCCTCAGTGATTACCTCATCACACATCCACACACCCCACTCCCTATTCCTATCATAACCCTGATGTAATGGTCCATCTTTCTCCTTTGTGAATACTGAGCAGACCTATTCATTCATTACTTCTGCCTGTCATCTACAGTCCTCCATCAACTCTGCCCCTTATCTCAGTCTGACAATACCTTCCTTCATTGGACTTTTTTTCTTGGATGTACCAGAAAATCCTTGTCAACATCCTGGACTCCTTCCATTTTTCTCAGCTCTGTCTCACTTTGGCCTTTCTTACCTCCCTACTAGATGTTTTTAGTTTACCCAGGTAGTTCACTCTGCCTTCCTCCCACTTCATCTTTCTGTATTTTTTGAAGGAAACCCTTTTCTCCCTCATAGCACTTATAACCTCCCTTGTGAACCAGAGTTGTTCTTCTTGCCTGTCTGCTTCAGACATGTGTTTGTGACTTCCTGTATCCCATGCTTAATTATGAGCTGTGTATCCTCCACTATCAAAATTCCACTGGACTTGGCCAGGTGTACTCCCAGATTGTCCTCCATTTTTATGAAGTCAGCCCATTTGAAGTCCATAAATGTATCATGTGGAAAAACTGACAAGCATTGTGAAACTGCAAAAGGAAGCATTTGACAGTAAATGCGCACTATGAGTTGTATTAATAATCTCATGAATGGAGATTGGCCGCCATGACCTTCTTTGTAGTCTAATGGTTCCCCAGACCCCAATAAGATGTTGTGGATAAAATGAGATCTGATTGCTGACCAGACTAGAAATCCTACACTGATTGTTTGGGGGTACATAGCCACTATACAGTACATCTTTCTTGGTAGCATAGACTATGCACCTCAGGAGCTGCAGAATAGGTGCCATGGCATCCTACAGTATTCTGTGTAGCAAACATTCATTCAAATTTTCACTCCTAATGAGCAGCTATGTATGCTTGGACTGCAATGGGTGCAGAGGGAACAGACCACTGATTCATGACCATTAAGAAGGCCCCAGCATGAGCAAAGGGGGCATCTGTTGTATCTACGAGCTCTACTTACCCATATTAGGGTGCATATAGGGCTTCATGGATTGGGTCCAAAGTGTAACTTTAGCTTACCTAGAAACATGGAAACATAGACTTTGACAGCAGACAAGGACTGCTTGGCCCACCTAGTCTGCCAGTTTTTCCCTACCTACTATATCACCGCAGACCCTACTTAATCTCTGGCTTTCCCCTCCTTGTCTTATCACTATGGTTCCCTTATGCCTATCCTATGCTTTCTTGAACCCCGTTACAGTTTTTGCCCCTACCACCCCCCGCTGGGAGGCTGTTCCAGACACCCACCACCCTCTCCAGGAAGAAGTACTTCCTCTGTTCTCTCCTCCCCTCATCTCTTTATGGAATGGTTTTGTGTTGCCTGCTGAAGTGTGGAATTTTCATGCAAATTGCTGAGGCTGAGACTCCTAATTCTTGTGTTTATTCCTGCCTGCTTAGTTGGCACAAATAATAAATATATATACATATATATATATATATATATGACCCTTCTGGTTTAAAATGAAAGAACATCATACAAGATCATCATATAAATTTAGTCTGAAGTTATTGTCCTTGCTGGCATGTCAGAGGCCACTGGGTCACCTATTGTATGTGACTCCTAAAGCTAAGCATATCCTCAGTGAATTGTGTCTCTTTCTAAATTCCCATATACTTTAATGGGACATTTCTGACGCAGTGTTGCCCTATGAAAAACACACAAAAAATGTGTCTTAAAGCTGGAAATGGAATGGAAGCTTTAAAATCATATACTATAAACATTATATTCATAGGTTGAGTATTTCTACAGAAATCTGATTTCAAAATCATGCTGGAAATATAATAAATGCTATTTTAAGAAAATGTGTGTAGCATATTTGATACCTAGTTCAGGAGACCAGAGTTTTTTCCTCCCCTCCTCTCCCTCCCTCACACTTAAAAAATAGTAAAAAAAACACACATTTGTTATGAGTAGGCTGACTTCATTTGATTTCATTTTTCATTTATTTTTTATTCTTGTAGGCCTGATGAGCAAAATGCCTGTTTTCATAGGTGACAAATGGGAAAACACAAAACAATAGGGAGGCATACTGTTCAATTTACTGTTGAAGATGATGCCCCTGTCACATCCAATACAATTGAAACAAGAATCTGTCAATGCCGAATGTTGTCTCACTGGCATTGACATTGGTAGTGCAGGAGTTAGAGATGCATACTGTAATAGGAATGGCAGTGAAGTATTGAACTTACGCCAACCCAACCCCACCCTGTAAAGACTGACAGGCATTGGGGTGTGCCTTTGGATCGTCAGCTATCATGCTCATGACATTTTACCTCACCCTACCCTGTAGACACTGACAAGTGTCATGGTATGCTTTGGGGTCTTTGGGCCTTACACTTATCCCATTCCATAAGGAAATATGCTGAGAGGTGCAGTATAAGAGAATGGGGTGAACTTTAGGGCTGAATACTCACACCTTGATGCCTGTCACTGGCTGCAGGGTGGGGGTGGGGTGGAATGGCGTGAGCATTACAGCCGACAATTCAGTCTCACGCCTGATGTCTATCAGTCTATACAGGGTGGGACTTTATGGTTAGAAACCCTAATGCCACTGGCGTTTGTTGATATTTTCACTACAAATTTTCAACATAGGCTTTTTGTGACCCCACCTCATGAAAAGTGGCACAATCAGTTTGTTAGCTGGAAGGTGGTTTTGCACAGTGGCTATGCCATTTGCTGACACAGGGAAAAAACACATTTTGGTCAGGATGTGAAAAATGACAACTGTATTGTTCAGGAAGAGGTGTAAAAAAATGGCAACATTGAAAATCTGGAGTGAAAATATGAAAAATTGGTGAAGTCATGAGCATGCATAGAAACTGCGCAACACACATCCGTAACCCAATTATTATTGGGATTTTTTTAGTCACATTTTCAAGATAGGCATTTTGGGACCTCCCCTCATGAATAGTGGCACTGTGATTTTGATAATCTGTTCCAAAAGTTGATTTCCCACAGCGACCACACCATTGTGCTCCACAGGTGCGGAAACACATTTTGGGCAGGCTGTGAAAAATGGCAGCTGTACTGTTCATAAGGAGGTGTGAAAAATGCCAGTGTTGAAAATATGGGCTTGAAAATATTGCAAATTTGCGAAGTTACATGGGTGCATGGAAACTACACAACACACGCTTGTAACACAGTCATTTTATGGACTTTTGTCACCAAATTTTCAACATAGGCATTTTAGGACCTCTGCTCATGAACAGTGTCACCATCATTTTCTCAAACTGTCCCAAAATCTGATTTCGCACAGCAACCCCGCTATTCTGCACTGGATGTGCGAAAACACATTTCAGTCAGGACATGTAAAATGACAGCTGTACTGTTCATAAGGATGTGTAGAAAAATGCCAATTTTGAAAATCTGGAGTGACAATATTACTAATTCGTGAAGTTACGAGCGTGCGTAGAAACTGCACAATGTACACTTGTAAAACAGCAATTTTTGGAATTTTTTTCACCAAATTTGCAACATAGGCTTTTTGAGAGCCCCCTCATGAACAGTGGCACTGTCATTTTGTTAATTGGTCCCAAAAGGTGATCCCACGCAGTGGCCAAGAAATCACCTTTTGGGACCAAATAGTGCCATGACAGTGACTGAATTCATGAAGAGGGGTCCCAATAACCCCATGTTGAAAATTTGGTGCCACAATTCCCAAAAATACCCAAGATATGCACCAAAGTTGAAAAAAAACAAGTTATGCCATTATACAGCTTACTGGCATTTCTTCAGTTCGCGGTTGGCTTTGAAGAGTGCAGACGTGTTCCCAGTCCACCGAAGATTGTCACGCCATGCTCTGGAGGTAAGTATGGTGTGGGGTGGTGGGGGGAGGCAGGGTGCTCAAAGGGTGGGCCCAGGTTGGGGGAGGGCCACTGGACTAGATGAGGGACCATTTTCTGGTTTGCATGTTGTAAAAAAAACATTGCAGGACCATTTTCGTTTTACAGGGGTGTTTGACACACTGGGGTGGGCTCCCAGCATGCCACCTGATTGTTTTTTTGTTGGGGTTCTGTAGCTGACAGGGGATTGGGCACCCCATCAGCACACAACAAATGAGGGGGGCGACACTCTGCCGATGGGGACTGGGCTTCCCCGTTGGCAAATTAAACTGGGAAGGGGGGACATGATGCTGAGGTTGATTGGGCACCCCCTTGGTACACACTTTAAATGGGGGGTTCATTATGCCGATGGGGAGTGGGCTCCCCAGTCAGCAAATGAAGTGGGTTGGGGCATGCCAACAGGGGGATTGGGCACCCTTGAAGTCAGCTCTCTACGCGGCGGCAGTCAGGGCTGCCATGTTTATTGAAGGGCCTCACCAGGAAATGCACTTAGGAAGGGCATGTTTTGGTGCCACTGCATGACGAGCTTGGCTCTCAATGCAGTGGACCTTTTCTTAGATGTGCTCACCACATTATGTATTCCTGGTGTGGCGCCTGCATGCTGGCTTATTGGGGAATGAGGGATGCACCTACTGATGCGTGCCCTGCATTTGCACAACAATGACCACGCCTCCAACTCTGCTACTAATGCAATATGTTGGCTGGTGCACAAGCACAAGCCAGCATAAAATAACAGAGCAGAATGTAGAAATTGACTATTATGTGATCTTGCAGAGTATGGAAGACGTAGGTCTGAGTGCAGACCACATTCCTTATTTTGGAAATTGTTTTCAGACAGGGTGGGTAAGTGGCTGATGGGAAAAATGTTACTTGTTTAATTGACGGGGTAATTAGGTGAAGTACTTTGGGACCTGCTGGGGGATTTCATTTCAATTGTAAACTGAGCAGCATACAAAAAAAGTATAAATGAAACTATGATTGCTTCCCTCCTGACCTTGCATGCATTAAAAATGTACTTTGAATGCTCATGGCAAAAACTGTGTGGGGAGGGTGTCCTCTGTGCCCATTAGTTCTGACTCCATTTTCTTTAGCATTCAAGGTAGAAACATATAAAACTCCAGTAGAAAAAGGCCTTGCAGTCTATCTAGTCTGTCCTGTGAGGTGACGCATGCCCTCTAGGGATTCATTCCTAACCTTCAACTCGCCACCCTAACCTACTGTTCTGATCAGCCCTGTGTCTCTGTACCAACCTCAATTGAAGCTTCCCATCATCTTAGCACTGTCAAGTGAATCAGGTAGCTTGTTCCACCCTTCCACCACTAACTCTGTGAAATAATACTGCTTAAAATCCCTTTTGAACCTATCCCCAACCCCACATGTTGTCTGCCATTCCCCTTAGTAGCTGTGTTGTTGCTGGCTTTGGAAAACTCACTTGAGTTCACCTTGTTGCTGTCCCTTATTATTTAAATGTTTCAGTGATGTCCATTTCTCTCCCTTCTGATCTCCAGTGTGTACACACTGAGGCTCTCCAGTTTCATCTTACATGTTCTCCACTATTGACCTGGGATCATCTTGATCACCCTTCTGTGCACAGTCTCCAGTCTGTTTCTGTCATTTTTAGATGAGGATTCCAGAGTTGCACCCAATAGTTTAGGTATGGCCTCATCAAGATTCTGCACAGGGTAGGATGACCTCCTTTCTACTGCTGCTGCAGAGCCCCCTACCTATGCATGATAGCATTATGGATGCCTTCACTTTTATGTTACTGCATTGTGCTAATGTTTTAATGTTGTTTGAAGCCACCAAACCCAGATCCCTCTCTTCTTCAGTTGCTGTGGCTATCACTTCCTCCAGCCTGTGCACTGCCCTTGGATGGTTGCTACCCACATGCATGACTTTGCACTTCTTTGCAGTGACGCCTAGCTGTCAGATCATGGACCACTGTTGAGCCTCTACAGGTACTCTTTCATGTTCCTGATTCCATCCTCACCATCAACCCTGCTACAGAACTTGGTGCCATTCACAAATAGTCAGATTTTTGACCTGTACTCACATTTACTGTAGGATTTCTTTTCCAGTCCTAAGAAATAAACAAGTGATTGTGAACTTTATGTAAACAACGCTAGCTACTAATGCTGCAAAACTGCTGTACTCAGTTGCAAAACACAATTAACAAGTTTCTTTACATCTTTGTGGAAGTCTATAGATAAGTGTTATCTACAAACAAGCATTTGTCAATGCCTAATGTTGCTTGCTTCTATGTGCTGTTTAGGTATTTGGAAGTCATTGGAGTGCAAATATTGAAAATTTGCGAACTTACGAGCATGTATAGGAACTGCGAAACGCGCGCTCATAAAACAGTCATTTTTAGGAATTTTTTCACCAAATTTTCAACATAGCCATTTTAAGACCTCTGCTCATGAACAGTGTCACTGTGATTTTGTTAATGTGTCCCATACATTGAGTTTGCACACCGACTGCGCCATTGTGCGCTACATGGGCAGAAACATGTTTTGGGCAGGATGTAAAATGACAGCTATACTGCTCATAAGGAGGTGTGGTAAAATGGCAATGTTGAAAATCTGGAGTGAAAATATTGAAAATTTGCGAACTTATGAACCTGCGTAGGAACTGTGCAGCTACGCCGTAGAAACAGTTTATTTTAGAATTTTGGCACCAGATTAATAGGGGTTTTGGGATTTCATGAATGATGTCACGTCATGGCGTATTCAGGCCCGGCGGGTGATTTCGCAGTCACCGCGTGAAATCACCCTTTGGGCCCTGAATAACGCCATGACAGTGACATCATTCATGAGAAGGGGTCCTAAAAACCCCATGTTGAAAATTTAGTGCAAAAATTCCCAAAAATGCCTGAGATATGCAACAAAGTTGAAACCCCCCTATCTAGCCCATAATACAGCTTACCGGCATTTCCTCAGTTCGCGGTCGGTTTTGAAGCATGCAGACGTGTTCCCAGTCCACCGAAGATCGTCCCGCCGGAGTCGGAGGTAAGTATGGGGTGAGGGGGGTGTGGGAGGCTGGGTGCGCAGTGGGTGGGTGCGGGTTGTGGGAGGGGGCGTCGGGACACGTGCGCGGGACTGTTTTCATTTTTCAGGTAAAAAAAAAGATGTCGTGGGACCATTTGCCACGCTGGGGTGGGCCTCAGCGTGGCACAAGGACATTGGGGCGTTCAGCCGATGGGGATTGGGCACCCCGGTCGGCCGAGGACTGATTGCCATGCTGGGGTGGGCTCCCAGCGTGGCACCTACAACTGGGGCGCAGCTCAGCCAGCGGGGATTGGGCGCCCGTCGGCTACAGTAGATGTGGGGGCGCGCCGCCTGCATGTGGGGAGCTTACGCTTATCGCTGCTCACTGAAGCGTAGCTCCCCTTTCAATCAGAGGTTACTGCATTTTGGCGCGGTCATAGACAGCTCCAAATGCATTGCTTACAGGAATGCCTGCCAGCTCGCTGACTGAATTGGAGGAGGAGGTGACACACCCCCGAAATCTCCGATGATGGCACTATGTTTCTTGCACATGCATGCAAGCAACATAAAAATGTGCAAAATTCAAACTGCAGAGTGTTGTTTTCCATGTTATGCACCAGTTACCAAATCAAGCTGCAAGTTCAGAGTGTGATCCTTCTTGAATGAGTTCTTTTTTTAAACAAAGATTAAAAGATTGCTTGTACAAAAAATGTTTTCTGTAACTACAACAGAAAATAGTGGTCTGTTCAAAATGTGTTATATTTTACATAATTGTCTGTAATGTACTACCGTGTTTATAGTCTATGTATTATTGTTTTATATTGATTATGTATTGTGATGGTTGTATGTCTTTCCTACCATTGCACTATTTTTCCCTGTGTGTGGTTGAAAATGAGTCTTTGACCCAGTCCACATTCCTGGTAAAATTAAATATATAAATAAAAGTGTCTACTGCCTGTCCTTTAGCAAGAGTCCTCATTACCCAATCAAAATGTTCACCATATTTCTTTGAAAATATCTTCCTTCCTTTACCAAAATCTTGCTGTCTTCCATCTTGCATCACATTTGCTGCTGGAAATCCACCAGTCTCTCTTTAATTACTTTATGGTCTCCTGTAGTTTTCCCACTAATAATGTCAAACTGACTGGCCAGTAATTACCTGGCTCATGCTTTCTTCCACTTTAGTACAGAGACTCCGCTGCTGCTGTTCTCCAGTACAATGGCACCTCTCCAGCCTCTAGGAAGCAGATGAAGAGGTCCGGTAAAGGTGCAGCCAGTACCTGTACCAGTCCCTTCAGCACCCTAGGATGCAGTCCATTTAGTCCTGGATATTTATCTACCTGTACATTCAAGGCCTTGAGCACATTGAGTTCCCTTTCTGTGGCAATTGGTTCTAAAAAAGACATTGCTCCTTTCCTGGTCTGGTGCCAACCTTCTCCTGTGGTAGAGGCCCCTCCTTTTCCCTAACAAATACAGACCAGAAGTAGTCATTCAGTATTTCTGTCTTACCTTTGTTAACCTTTAACCAGACCTCACCCTGTTTCAGCTTGACAATGCCTTCCTTCATATGCTTCTTCTCCTTGATGTAGTGAATGTAGGCCTAATGACCCTACTTAACTCATTCCACTACCCTTAGTTCCATAACTGATTTAGCCCTTCTCACTACCCTGTTGCATTCATTGAGCCTAACAAGGTAGGCTGACAACCTTTGCATCATAGTTTCAGACAATTCCATATCACTAGCACTGCCATGGTAAAATGTGCTAACTTCCTCCATGAGTCTTTTGATGGTGGTAAAATGGTAGTGGCAATATATGTAGACCTAACCAAGACCTTTGATCCAGTCAATCAGAAGCACCTGCTGTAATAATTCATAAACCCGTGCCTATCACAGGACACTGTTCACTGGTTCAAAAGCTAATTAACCAATCAAGCCCAAAAAGTCAAAACTGAGGGTACAACCTCACAGGACATGGCAGTCTCAGTGGGGGGACCACAAGGCCCTTTCCTGGCCCCCAATTATTTGGTCTCTTCATTAGCTACCTGAAGCCTTCCGTACTACCAAACTCAAACTGTATGCAGACAATGTTGTTGTCTATACTAAACACCACAACAAAGACAGCCTAACTCATACCCTGAAATGCAACTTTGTGTCAACTGAAACCTGGTGTTCCAAAAAACAGACTAGTGCTCAACTACAAATAAAAAAAAGACAATGATGTTCAGCAGGACATACATGAAGAAAAACTCTCCCACTTGACATTTCCAATACTTTGGGTACAAGGCAAGAACAGGTCAAGAGGCCCGATTCTCAAAGGGTTATGCCTGGCATAAATTGAGTTGTTCCAAAATAATGGTGCAAGTAGTAATTTACGCTAGGAGTTGCAACATTCAGTATTCTGAAAGGCAGCCTGCAACATGCCACAGACTGTTTGCGCCAAAGTGGAGCTACACCACCAGTTATGCCATAAACCCCCTGTGACATGGTGCTAGGGGGTTTACGGTGGTACCCCGTGAAAATAGCGACTATATAATCGCGATTGCTATAAAGGCAACTGCATAATAGTGATTGCTTCAATGGCAACTGGATACAAAAGTGCACAACACAGTATAGTGACTTTCACTGCCAGTTACTAAACAATAATAGCGAATGCTTAATTAGTGACTACTACCACACAAAAGTGCACCACACAGTATAGCGACTACCAACACAAGCTTTTACTACAGATCATATCTCCTCATTCAACGACTACCAACATGAGCGATTGCCACGGATCATATCCCCTCATTTCAAACAGACTCAGACAGACTGCATTAGTAATACAGGCTTCATGCTTCATGATTCCTTGAACAACCGCAGAAGTCGCAGCATGCAGCATCATAACTCACAGCCATAGCTCAGTCCTAGCCCCCATAGCAACCCTAGCAACTATAGCAACCCTAGGAACCCTAACAACCAGAGCTCAACCATGGCAACCCCTAGCAGACGTCGAAATAGTGACTTTGCACTTTGCTGCTGTTCAATGCTGTTCAGCACTTAATCCTTTATTGAAACTTGATTAATAAAGTGATCACTTGTTAGACTTGGAACTGGAAATTGTAGGCGAATCCTCAAAGATATTCGTACTGACTCCTGTGTGAGTATTCAGCAACAAGCGAGCATACCCTCTCATTCATGTCTTTGTATTTCTTTCTTTTTGACACAGTTGCAGCCCCAGACACCATTTGCTCAATTTTCATCTCTGTTAGTTGCTGTTCTTCTTTTAGGCATTGGATCAATTTCCATATGCTGGGGTGAGTAGCTCCTATGCGACAGTTAAATTCTCTGTGCCACCCCTCAACAGCATTGTTTGTTCTTGCCAGCCCCCTCGTGGTGGAATCATAACAATTCCATTGTTCTGGTTGAAATACTGCAGTTCATCTTCCTGACCTTCCTCTACATTTTCCAACCCATGTGGACTCATAGTAGTCAATCAGTGGTTTCAATATCTCTGCATTATTGGAAAAGAACTCCCACTCAAGCATTGCATCAAAGGTACTAACAACATCTTCGGGTGGGACAAATGCCAGAGATAGCAACATTCTCAAATGCAAGGCGAAATCTGGGTCTGAGCAATACCTGTCTTGCACTTCTGGGTACTTTTGAATATTGCGCCAGACAGCTTGGGCAAAATGGAAGAAGCAGCCACGAACCTCACTATCAGGGAAAATGGAGTAAAATGCACGCCAGGAGGACTGATGCTAAAACAGTGTCACTGGCTCAGTAGGTAGCACACTCACCTCTGAGGCCAGGAGATCAGAGGGCTGTGGGTTTAGTTCCCACATCTGGCACTTGAGTTAATATCCCAGTACTGACACTGTAGTGCAGCATGAGAGGGGTGCTGCACTTCTGAGGTGCCATCTTTCGGATGAGACGTTAAACCGAGGTCCCATCTGCCTGGATTGGTGGTAGTTCAGGTGGATGTTAAAGATCCCATGGCACTTATCGAAAAGAGTAGGGGGTGTTTTTATTTGCAAAAATAAACATAAAATACAACACATTATCACAGAAAACAGAAAAAGACACAAAAAAGGCTACATCACTTTATCTATATATCTTTTCAAATTCACTTTAAATATATACTGTCATTTTTTTTTCCACATTTATTCATGTTTCTTTTGTGTCTTTATTTATACTTAATAAAATGCAGAAATCCTTTCCATAATTTCTTTAGTGTTCCTGAAGATACTCTTGACATATCTATGGCATAAATTTTCTCCAACTCTTTTACAATTAGTCTACTAATGCAAACATACGACATTTTCTTTTGGTATATCACCCATTGTATTCTGGCTTGCCACAGAAAATATTTAAGACATCCTAAAAATAAAGTCAAAGTCTCTGCATGTACTCCCGAATGCACCAACTGGAGACACTCCCAAAGCTAAGAATTCATATGACATATTTATCAGCCATTTCAGATTCCATACATCTGCTAAAAAAAACCTACAATCCTACAGCGTAGGAACAGTTTAGTAAAAAATGCTCCATGGATTCCTCTTTATTAATGCATTCAGGGTATGGGCATAACCGTTTCTGCAAGACTTTATATTTAGCATTTCCCCCTAACATTTAATCTTCCATAGAAAATTAACCACTGAACCTCCCATTGATTTTTGGGCAACCTAGGATTATTTAATTGTGCCACTATAATAGGGTTCAAAGTTAATGGGCAGTTTTTAAATTCCGGCTCTTGTAGATATAGCTTTTGCATTAAATGGCGATATAAATCCCTTGTGCTAACCTTCAGTGCTACCCTCTTCTGTATTTCCCATTTATATAATTTTTGTGCCGTAGGCCGAAAGTGCTCAGGAATTTTTAAATATTTATTAAGTTTAGGAGCTAAAGAAGTCCAACACTTAAAGTATTTCCCCATATTTATTAAATTCCATGAATTTTCAGATCTGGATTCTGATATCAACCCTTCTTTTACAGAGTTGGTAATGAAAAAAACATGGGCGTATACCACCGGGTCTATCATTCCTAAACCCCCCTGTTTTATTTTTAGGTATGTAAAACTTCTTTTCACTGGATTTAAGCGGTTACCCCAAAGCATCTGAAAGAAAGTGCTATATAATTTCGTTTCGAATTCTGTTGGAAGTGGAAATACCATTGCCACAAATTGAATAATCGGTAAAAGAAATTGTTTAATTATGTGGACTCTCTTAATTTTAGACAAACGCCATTGCTTCCATCTAGATACTTTGTTTGCAACACTCTCAAGTACGCTCTGCCAATTCTCCTTTGGAACATTCTGGGGACCAAAGGTAATGTCCAAAATTCGAAGCGGGTTTCTAGAAAAATAAATCTTCTCCAACCATAGTTCCAAGATCCCACATCCTCCAATTATCAATCCTTTTGTTTTAGTTATGTTAAGTTTTGCATTAGACACTTTAGTAAACTCCTCAAATGCTCTCATAAACCCGAAACTGATGAAACATCCTCCAAATATATACCAAATCATCAGCATAAGCTTGTATCATAGCTGCACCAGACTGTTGTCGTTATAGGATATCCCCTTCCATTTTTGTGCCTCCAATGCAGTTTGTAAGAATGGATCTATAGAAAATGTATATAAAAGGGGGCTTAATGGGCACCCTTGCCTCACTCCCGTAGTTAAAGAAAACCCAGCAACCGTTCGGCCTTTCACAAAGGGAAAAACCATCCCATTCTGGTACACTTGCTCAATTAATCCTACCAACTTATCCTGCACCCCATAATGCCTCAAAGTTTTAAAAAGAAATGGCAAATGAACCCTGTCAAATGCTTTTTCTAGGTCTGCTGCTATCAAATAACCTGTTAATCCCATCTCATTGTAATAATCAATCACATCTCTTATTCGCATAATGGCAGACTGAATTCTTCTCTCTGGCAATCCACAATATTGATCAGTCGAAATCACTTTCCCTGCATGTTGCTTAAGCCTGTCATTCAGTATTTTGGCGAAGATTTTATAATCAGTATTTAGCAGGGTAATTAGTCTCCAATTCCCCATAACTTGCTTATCACCGGTTTTAAAAATATAGGTTAACAAACCTTCCAAAAAAGATGGGTAAATACTATTTTTATCTAAAAAATCTTGAAATAAAAGGCCCAAGCATTGACTTAATTCATCCTGAAGCTTTTTGTACAAGTTGTTTGTGAGACCATCTAGACCAGGTGAAGTATTTAATTTTAGTGACCTAATAGTTTCCTTAATTTCTTTTTGGGAGATAGTATCCCACTCTGTTTCTGCATTATGCCTTATATAAGATACCGGGATCCTATTTAAATAGTCCTCTATCTCTTTAAAAGAAATAGATTTTTCAGGATTTAGAGAACCAAAATATTCCTTAATTACCTCTCTGATTTCCAACTCTGTAGTTGCTATACCCCTATCAGATCTTTTCAACTCCTCCAAACCCATTGAGTCTCTAAATTCCTTGCACATCTGAAAGGGGTCCCCAAAAGGTGATTTCTTTACCCCATTAATCAATATGGCCTGCATTGTTTTACTTCTATCATACTGGTATTCTTTCATGTCATTTTTTAATAAGGAGATTTGTTCTGAATAATCCCACCTAGAAATATAAGCTAAAGAAAAAAGTCTCTGAAGTTGCTGTCTCAAACTGAGGTAGTACAGAAATTTCTCATTTTTGATTTTTCTTCCAGTATTTTTAAACAGGTTACGCAGGTCTGCTTTTGTGTCTAACCACCATTTACTTAAATCTGTATATAAAAAAGCTACCGAAAGCCTAGCCTTCAAAAGATTTCTTGTTTTAGACTGTATATAATTCAATTCTAATACTGAATTATTAAGCTTCCATCTAATATGTCGTACTTCTCGCATCTCTGGAAGTACAAAGGTGCTTATCAAAAATGAGTGATCTGAAAATTCAAAGGGAAACATTTGGAATGATTTTATATGAATGTTTGAAGAAACAAACATATGGTCAATAAGTGAGAAGAATTTCCCTTTTCTAAAAGAAAACTGATTTTTAAGAGTTAAGGAGGTATTACAACTCACTAACCCTGCATCTCTAAGGATTTTACCTAACGCGTTAGTATCACAGTAGGTTTTCTTGCCACTTTGTTTGCCATGTATGAGATCTGGAACTGTGCAGTTAAAGTCCCCCCCCCCATAAAACTCTGACCGTCGTAAATAAGAATGGTTGCACCAATGTTAGACAGTTCACCCTACTTGATTTGGTTTGTGGATTGTATATATTGATAAACCAAACAAAACCTACACCATTTCCCATCCAAGATCAAAACCTCCCTGGTACCAAGTCTATCAGATTATGCAACTGAAAGGAAAATGAGTTAAATAAAATCCCCACTCCATCCGCAACATCTTCCCAAATGACCAAAAGGACGGGCCCCACATCCACTCTTTCTTAAATGCTATCCTTTGATCAATAGTAAAATCCATGTCTCCTGCAAAACAGACTGATAAGGGAAAATCATGTATAAACTTTAAACACAGCCTGCCTTTTAGCTTTATTTAATAAGCTATGAGTGTTTAATGAACCCCATAAACCTCCATTTTCTTTCATTGTGGTCAATACCCTTCATTTTTTTTTTTTTCTTTTTTCCTTATATAATTCTCTAGTATCTGAGATTTATTTGAAATAGTGGATCTTTGGGAGTCTGATTCCTCCTCTTCTGCATTTCCCAAGTTGAAAACAGAGCCGCATAAGTATTACTAGTCTCCAACTGACAATCGGGGGGCCCTGGCCTTCAAATTTCTAGCTGACCTTCTCTGAGGAACAGTTACAAGGTATCCTCTAGCTTTTTTTCCTATGTCTGCTGTTCCTCTGTCTGATTTTCCTACTTTCATCAGAGAAACAAACAGGGTATGCTTAAAATATTCGGAGGGCCCATTTCTTCCTTTTTAAATATCGTTTTGCTAACCTCAATACCATTCTTATTCCTTTGGTGTTCAGGAAACATTTTTTCCCCTGTTGGCACCATTTTTGAAACCAAACTATTTTTCCTTTCTGCTTTACCACTGACCTCAGGGATTGGTACTACAGAACTAGGTACAGAAAGGGAGCCCTCATGCAATGGGGTGGATTGAACCACAGCGTCTTGAGCCTTCTGAATATAAGACTCAGAACCAGAACTATTTGATGAATTATGTGCGGCCCAAGGGCAGAATTTAAATACATGGCCTTTTGCCTCACATAAATCGCATCGAGATTGATTACCACAATACATAGTTACGTGCCCCACCTCCCCACAATTATCACATCTGGGTTGATCACAAACGTTAGATAGGTGAGTCTTTGCTCCACACTTATAACAGGCCCTGGGTTGTCCACTATAGAAACACACTCCTCTGTCCTTCCCTAACAAGAAAGAGTTTGGAATGTGCTCAATTCCTGTTTCATTTTGCCTCAGCTTGACCTTGTATTTCCACCCACCCGTCCAAAATTGTTCTGAGTCTAGAATAGGTTCTGGTTCACTTAAAACATCACACTTCTTCTTTAACCAGAATGTAATATCTTCAACCCATACCCCTTCATTCCGAAACATGATGGTAACAAACTTAATCAAAGGCTTTGACAATGGTATCACAATAAAGGGGGCCCATATTGGGGAAAATTTCACTTGTCCATAACGGAACCAGAAGAGCTCAAGTGCTTGTTGTGACCTAAAGCTAACATCAAAATTATCCTCACCAGAAATGTGTATAAATGCATATACATCTTTAGGAGAAAAATGTAAAGAATCTTTCAGCAAAACTTTCCCCACGTAATTTCTGTCTGGTCTAACTTCTAATCCTCCTTTATACCCCAAACGTACTGCATACCTCCTTGGTGCAGCTTCCCGCTGTGCATTTGAAAAAAGATCTGACAGTAAAGGCTTTTTATCTGGTTCCTTTGGGGGACTAACAATTCCACTGCAGGCTTAGACAAGGCCTCCATAGCCACAGTACCCTCTTTTGAATTACTTAAATCATTCGGGTTACTTGCAGTATCTAAAATCATATTTTCCTCAATATTCTTGCCTGTACCTGAAACCTTTTCTTGAATTTGTACCTTTGGGGCCCACTCAGGAAAATCCTGAGAAAATGGTGACTTAGGGCTCCAAGTGGGATCAGGAATCCATCCACCAGATTCTGACACAACCCAACCTGCCCCACTTAAAGCATTTTCTGGCGTCCAGACTTTTTGTCCCTCCACACTTATAAGGGGTGTTTTTATTATCTAAACCTGCTGTAGTAGACCTGGAAATTACATTTTTCCTTATTCTCCCCTCCGAAAAAGAAAATTCTGTGACCCCTAATTGGGAACCTACGCTGGACTGATAAATAACATTTTATTATCCTCTAATGCATCTCCCTGTTTCCCAGTATTATTTAAGACAAACCCTTTAATTTTGTCCAAAGGTACAGCAGAGTCAGAAAAGTCCATATGTAAAGTGTTACAGCTCCTTTCAGTATTTATGGCATTGCTGTCCTGTTTAATCTTCATCTGTGCAGGTTGAAAAAATAAGTTACAGGATTTATTGAGGTTTTCAGTAATCCCTGGCTTGTCTTCTTTTAAATCCTCCCCGACTGTATTGCAGCAGAGCGCTCCGGACTCCATTTATTCACTCGCTAATGCCTGTCATTGTGAGCGAGATGTAAGCTCCGTTTTGCACCAGTAACAAAATCAAAATCCGTGTTCACTAAAGAAATGAGCTTGGCTGTAAGACGACAGGCAATTCAACTTGTTCCGACCCTTTAACAGTCATTTTTGAGTCTAAAACTGATAATTCTTCTGTGTTAAGAAAATCAGAATTACCGGTTTGAATTTCAGCGCCTTTCACCCAGGACTCTGTTCTATTGGACGTCTGCCAGCTCACGAAATCTTCCAATCTCGTCCCTTCTTCTTCTTTCTTCCACACCTCCTCAGATTGCCTAGTTTCCACCATTTTTTCTTTCATCTCTTTCATGCCATTGCAGATTGCAGGTTCTGGGTTCAAATCCTGCTGCAGCAAACAAGAGCTTTCACCGTTCGAATTTGCAAGCTTGAGTTCAGAGCCACTCTCTTCCGTAAAACCTGAAGAAACTATAGCAGGCAATACCTCCAAATTTAGTTCTTCATTAATTTTCTCAGCAAGCTCCCCTGAAGATTCTCCTTTCGGGAGCTTAATAACTGAAATAAATTCAGCCGAAACTCCAGCTGCAGCCTCCAGCATGCTATGAGCAGGAGACGAGGCTTCTTCTCCTACTCTGCAAATGTCCTCCTCCATCCTGGAACTCCTTCGAGTGGCCATTTGCAAAAATGACCTGTCCCCCTACTGGCAGCCTAGCAGCAACCGAGTAGGGGAATTTCCCCGGTGCCCTGGCCAAATTTCCCTCATTCACTAAAAATACCACTAACAGTTTCATCTGGTTCAAGGTTAGTTGGCATTCATCTGTATCCCTCTCCCCCGGGTCATGCCTGAAAATAGGCAGGATTTGTCTAGTGCACTTACCCGGTCAACAAAAACTAACTAAACTAAACTTTTCAAAGTCCATTAACGTGGTTTCTAGTTTTAAATTAGGGCACAATGCATTTATGCATTTATTTATTTATTTAGATTTTGGTAACCGGGTAAGCCCACTGAGACCAGAGATCCCTTTTTCAGGAGCGACCCGGGATTAGTTACAATGAATACATACATAGGTGTAAAATACAGTAGTATTGAGAGAATACATATTTAGTTACAATGAATACATACATTCGGCTATGTAAACAACCTTCTGTATGCTGCGGTTGTTCTGCTGCACATCAGTACATACACTGCTGTTATAACTTGCCCTGATTTTATGCAATACACTGTGTATAATTGATCAAAAAGTAAGGGGCATGCTTTAAAAGTGCCATCAACTAGTCAGTCACCACTGTCCTGCAACATTTTCAAATTTGCAGGAGTTGCAAAGACTACCAGTCTGTCCTTTTCCTTTCCACTTTCAAACAGTAAGAATGGCTGTCCTGCCAATGTACTTCTGAATTCTTCAGGTATCTCTAGCCCCTCAACGGATGCTGGAGTTGCTGGACAACCATATTCTACCTGCCGTATCCGTTGTATTGTCCTTTTCATAAGTAGGACAGCAGGGAGACGCCCAGTAACAGGCTCAAGTGCAGACATAGTGCACTGTACAAGTACCTGCGTGGTGGACTCCACACTTGACCTAGCTCTTTCTCTTACATCAGCCATCACCTTTCATGCTTCCACATCACCAACATCAGGAACACGTGTGTGTTCCTTTACTTGAGTAAGCACTTTATACCCAGCAGTGTGTAACCTGGCAAGGCAGCTAAACTTATGTGAGTCTGCACAACACCAATATACTTTCTCCCCCTTTTCTTTAGGTGTATCCACAGTACACTGCCAAGGACTTACCTTTCTGGCTGGTCACCAAGTCAAATTCCATGGTATTTCTGTGCTAGCTGTGCTATGCTGGATGAGATCATAACAGAATGTTTAATTAACCATTAGGCAAAGGTGGGAATAGGGAGCATTGCAGTATGGGTACCAGGAAGAGGTTTAGGGAAAAAAAAGACATGGACAAAGAGGTTGCCTTTTAACACTGCTGCTGTTTTTGTTTTGTTAATCTTTCCTATGCATCACATGGCGCTATTTTGACAGTTTAGCTATAATCGCAACGCTAATTTGATCATTCGCTAACTTGCCAGTCACCATTTTGAATTCGCCATTGTTTTTGGTGCTATTTTGAGGTCTCAATTTTAACATGGAACCATTTACGGCAGCAGTTGCACCCTATTCTGGAATGGCAACAACAAAGTCCCCAAGTTTGCTGTTCTCAAACAACTCCCAGAGGACATCCACCAAAGTACAGTTACACCAACTTTTAGCTGGTCTAAGTGTACTTACACCCTCCAGGAGTTGTGCAGATCTGCCACCGGGCCAGATCCCTAGACTTGGGCCCCTCCATGCTCCGATCTACAAATTGCTTGTATTAAAGCCCCAGAGGGATAATCATGCCCCCCCATGCCCCATCCCCTACAGACACATAAATGCCCAGCAGCGCAAGCAGATTCCCTCCATGCCCCATCCCCCAAATACATAATGAATGCCTCTGCAGGGCTAGCATCCCCCCTCAATGCCTGATCCCCTGCATTAAATGTAAAAGTCCCACAGGGCTAGCACCCCACTTCCCGATTCCTGGAATTGCACTATACACCACAAATTAAAAATAGCCCTCAATCTCCTTGCAATCAGTAGCCCCCCAGAAGTGCCCAGTTCACAATGCACCCCCGACCCACACTTGATCAGTGACTGTATGGGCTTTTCCTCACCACCAAGGCCAGCCATTGACTGAGCTCCATATGAGCATGTACTACTGTAAATAGTATACGCTCAATGAATAAACTGTCATTCATTCATTGAGCGCATTTTATTAAAGTAGTAAGCCTCATATGGAGCTCCAGTAGGCGGTTGGCTGTGGTGGTGAGTGGTGTCTGTGCCATTCGCCAACCGAGTATGGGGTTGGGGGGCGGTGGATTGGCACGTTGCTGGTGGGTGTGGATACCAGACTACCAGGGAGACCGAGGCTATTTTAATTTTTGGCATAACACAATTCTTGGGATAGGGAGTGCGTTGCTTGCCCTGTTGGGCTATTACATTTAGTACAGGGCTCGGGCATGGAGGGGGTGCTAGCCCCTGTTTTTTTTGTTTGGGGGATCGGGCATTGGTGGGGGTTAGTCCACTAGCCTCTGGGGCTGCATAGTGTTTGTGTGTGTGTGGGGGGCACTTGAACCTTTCACTAAGTAAGTCAAGAGGTTTGTAACCAACTGCTCTGGTACACTCCTCCATTTGTCGTATCAGTATGGTTGGCGCAAGTCACTTGACTTAGCTGTGGGGACCCTGCCTGATAGAGAATCAGGTGCAGGGTCCCTGGTGCAACCATGTGTGGCACAAGTCCCCTTTGGCAGTGACTTGAGCCATCATTCTAGAATCGAGCCCCAGCTCTTTAAATACCTTGGGCTCCACCTAGATGACACTCTGTCTACTGTGCCCACATTTGGCTAGCCTGATGAAAACTGCTGACAAAAGTTTGGGAGCCCAGTACAGAAACAGAAATAACGTCATCCCAGAAGTTACAGTAGTTGCCTGATTGTAGCTAGCTCAGTTCTACTTCAGATTGATTACAGACTAATTATTTACTCTGCAGCAAATGAGATCATTATGGAGAGAGTCAGAGTTTTATTGAATAAAGCTTGCAGGCTGGTCCTGTATGTGGATAAATGCACTCAAAGTTGGGACCTGTGCTCCCTAGCAAACTGGCTATCCCTAGCAAGCAGAATCAAAGTACCAGATCTGCATAGAAGGGAAAAAAAGCTCTTCTGGAACTTAACTCCCTAGCTTAAAAACCTGCCTGAGCTTTGTCGATAACCTGTACCACACTAGGAACATGACAGACAACAGTATCTTGAAACCTTTCTACAGGACAGTGGTCCTTTGTGGTTTGGGCAACTGACTGGTTAAAATACCTTCCTACCATGCACATAATATGACTAAACTGAGCCAATTTAAAGCTTAATATGTGCACATAAAATTGAACAGGCTAATTGTTCTTGTACTTAATAATTGTGACCCTGTTCCTACAGTAATCTATTACCTTTTGATCAGCCTGCTCTCTGGTAATACCCCTGCATGTCCTATGTAAACATGTATTTTGCACTTCCACTTTTTTGACCTCTGTAGCGAGTCATTGTAAGCTGCTCTGCATTTTAGATATCCATTGTAATGTCTCATTTTTATCTGCCTATTCTGTTACTACTGTTACTTTTCTGATGTGGAACATTTGAACAAGAGCACCTGTGCTCAGAGATTCTCCTAGTAATAATAAATTAAAAACTGACTCTGGCCAGAGTCGATATGGCTATGGAAAGCTTTTAGAAGCAATAAGAGCATTGAAAAGAATAAGCAGTGCTCTCATGACATTGAAGTCAGCCATAACTAATACTGCAGTGATTACAGTACTGCGCATGCATGCTCCTCACTCATGCACAGTTTGCCCCAGAGTCAGCCATGTACAACATGGCAGCTCTGACATAACTACGTGTGCATAATACTCATACATGCACAGTTTAAATCAGCATTGTCATGATCACACAGCAGCCATCACTTCCACAGTTGTGGAAAGGAAAAGTAGTGCACCGGGAAGGGTGTGTGTTTATGTTGCCTGTGGAGGGGAAGGGCTGCATAAACAGAATCATTGGAAACTATGCACTGTGGCAGCACATCAAACAGTAGTCTGGTCAAGTGTTTCCACAGTGATCTTATACAAATCTGATAATGGCATAACATCTGTGTAGCTTGGCCCATGCAGCCATAAAAATCAGACTTGAGAGGAGACAATTAACGAATTAGAGATCTGGTCTGGTACTTGCTCGTCATCACAGTCACTTTCTCATTCTTTTCTAAGCAGTAATTTTTGGTAAATGTGCCTTTACTATATTGATCTCAGTGCTGGTAGACTACTTCTGGTTTTGCCTGATTGTAGCAGGTAGGGGTAGTAGCAGTCTTGAAGTGGTAGCTGCTGGTGGTGGCACTCTGGAAAACGTGGTACCCATGTGCATCTGCACATTTCAGAAACGACCTTTTTCCTTGTTTTTGCTTTAAGAAAACTGACCCTTTTAACACAAAATCAAGGAGTCAGTTATAACCTCCACCCCCCCCTCCCATTTTTCGCTTCATGCGAAAAATGCGATTATGGGTTTGCATCAGATGTACAGCGGCAGCCACAAATGCATAATATTGTTAAATAGTAATCAACTGTATGTAAAAGCTTGTTTTTTTATCTGTGCTTTCTTAATGTTGTCAATACCACTCTACCCATTTTGTACTCTGCCCTTGGATTTCTGTGCCCCAAGTGCATCATTGTGCATTTTTTTTAATTTGTAATTTCTGCTTCTCTGTGGAGCCAACAGGAGGCTCCGAACCTTCCCTTGGAGGGCTCTTTCTCAAGTCCTGGATGTCTCTGCTCTGTTGACCCCTCGCAATCCCCCCCCCCCATGGGGCCAGGGTGAGGAGTGCCGGCATACTCCTCCCTCCAGAGTACAAATCCAGAATTGGGGGGGGACAGCATAACAACAGTACAACTGGTCCATCACTGGTCCTGTCAGCTCCCTGCTTTTTCCTAAATTTTCTCCATGACCCCACATCTGTGCAATGGTCAGGGCTGTTGTCCCCACCTTCATTGAGGCAGCCTATTACCCTGGATGTGGACCCTCCCCATATGAGGCTGTGCAGTTCTGCCAACACCCAGCCAGTGCTGGGTGTCAGTCTACTGCACATAGTTGTTATGCCCCTTCCCCAGGAAGGAGAGCTGTTTAAAGATGTTCACTCCTTCCTCCCCTGGCGGACCCACAAGCAACCCGAGTCCATTCCTGAACCTGGGTCACCAGCATGGTGCGAGGTGTGGAGTCCAGCACCTCAACCCACAGTTGGCTATTATTTTACATTTTTGTGTTGAAACCTAGCTGCCATACCCCTGACCATCTTCTAAGGTCTCTGCTCATACTTTTCCCTCCTGCTGCAGATCTCAGTATAATCATGCAGAGTTAAACCTTCCCTTCCTCCTCCTTTACAATTTTACTTATAAAGACACAAAAGAGGACCTGGTCAAGCACTGATCCCTGAGGTACCCACTCCATCACCCTCCCTTCACTGGAGTGAACTCCATTTATTACCAACCTCTGTCACCTATCCCTTGACAAATGAGTTATGAACCATCAGATTGGTAGCATGGCATTGCAGTTTTAATCTCTATAATAAAGTATTTTGTATCCAGCTGAGGAGTGCAGTTTTTTGTCTGTTTGTTAATAAAACAACACAGAGACTCATAGAAATCTGTTAAACTGCTAACTTCTAAAAACATGTTCTCTATATTTTATGTATAGCTGTATCTATCTCTCTATCTATCTATCTATCTATCTATCTATCTATCTATCTATCTATCTATCTATCTATCTAACTATGTATATATCTATCCATCTATCTGTCTTATCTATGTAAACCTGTTTGCTGTTGTCTAGGATTCAGATAGAAAGTCAAGTAAACAGAGTAATCCCGCTCATGCTAGTCAGAACAAATACTGTTACAAATGGAAAGATACTGCTTGCTATCAGTATAATCTATTTAAAGTGCATGAATATAATAGACTACAAGTAGGGGAGATAGTGCATATCACTAGATAATACATAGTTAGAGAACTTCACAATAACCTCAGGTTAGTATGTATTTGTTCAGTCTTCTGTTGTTTTTTTTTTTTTAGAAAACTGGATGTTCTGTGAGTAAAGGGTTACTGACTGTTAGCCTTAGTAGATTCCTAGGAGAGCTGATACAGGCTAGCTCCAGCAGATAAGTTCGAGGTGAGATTTTAAGCCTGGCGCTGTCTGTTAGAACTGTCTGATGTTACATGGCTAATACTAGTTGTTCTAGTAAATCCATGTGCCTGATTTACTAAACAAGACAGTTACTTTTCTGCACCTTGAATAGTTTTAAAGATATTTAGATTTGTTTGAAATGTGTGCACATTTGCTCTCAGAGAAAAGCAGCTTGGAATACTGTCTCCACATTGTAAACAGAAAGAAGAGATTATTTTATTTAACTGTCAGATTGATTTGCAGTTATGGAAGGATACACTGAAAAGTACTAAAACATGTGTTCCGTAGTATCCTATTTTTCAAGCTAGAGCAAGATGGCTGCAGCCTCCACCCACAGCCGTAATCACAAGTTTATTACAAGCCTCCCTTTCCCCTTCACTGTACTCTCCTCAGTCAATAATTTCCCCACCAGTCTCAAGCAGAAGCTAATGACGTCTTCAAGGCTATTTCTAATGATAGCTCATCTTACTTCTATCCCCCACCTCTTCAGTTCCCTTCAGCATGTTTTTAAGTTTCCCTCTCATTTCCCTAAACTTAGCCCTTCTAAAATGTAGGACCCCTGTTTACAAATTAGTGTACTTCTTCCCTATAATAAGTTTAAATAGCACAGTTCAACAAGCATTGAACACTACCTTAATGACTGAAGACCTTGAGAAAGCACACAGCATGTGAGTGAAAACATTTGACAGGTCTGAGGTGGTGAGTGCTACTCTGTACCTGTGTAAGCCGCAATAAAATTGTAGTTTTAATCATACAAGCAAGCCCTGGTCTTTTAGGCAGTGTCCAGTGTCTGCTGATCTGTACTGTTTGAACTTGTGTTTCCCTGCATACAGCTCCAGATGGAGATCCCTGTTAGCCAACTCTAGTGTTTGCACTCCATTCGTATAGTAAACCACACCAATAGATGGTTGCTAGTTCCTAGAGGCTATCCTGTTCTGATATCCCTGCCATAGTCACTGTTAAGTCAGCACAATGTCTAGGGTTGTTTCTTCTCTCATAGGCTTCCAGACCTCCTGGACCAAGAAGTCACCCTGGAGTACATCCAGAAGTGCCTGGCTTCTGTTGCTGCAGGCCATGTGCATGCTTTAGCCTATATGTGGCAGATTGAAGTCCCTTGTGATTACCCCACCCACTGAGCTGCTGCCCTCCTTATTTCTTGTAAAAGTTCCTTGTCTATCCTTTCCTTTTGATTTGGCGGTCTACAGACCAACTTCCTGCTCATAACTATTTGCAACGATACCCAAAGTGTCTCTGTTTCCACTTCTTCATTGACTAATATATCCCTTAGGGCAAAGTGAATCAAAAAAGTTTTGGCACACACCACATTCTGTAATTCAGCCAGCCCATGAAATGATAATGTACTGTAGTATGATAAAATTTATTGAAAAGCAAAAACAAAATGCTGTCTGGTACAAGACAGCCAGCACAACAACACAATGTTTCACTCACACAGAAGTTTTGTCAACACTTTTGGTTCCCTTTGAGGGTATGTTTGTTATCTGGCATTGTTTTCTATATGCAGCTTTGTTCTTGTTAACATATTCCTTGTGGCCTTGATACATTCCCTGATGTGAGGCCACCCCCCCGCCTACAACCTGTCCTTCCTGAACATTGAATAGCCTTGTATAGTAAGGTCCTAGTCATGACTGGAAGATGCCCAGGTGTCTGTGATAGCCACCAAACCCAGTTTGGTTTCCACTACCAATAACAGAAGATCAGCCACATTATTTGCTTGGCTACTGGCATTAGTGCTAATAACTTTCCTCAATGTTTGATGCCTCTTTGTGTCCTTAAACCCTTGAGATGGCTATGCAGTGGTTTGTGTTTTTTATTGAGGTCTTGTACCAGGCAGTAGGTTTTGGTCTTGTACCAGGCTATGGGTTTTTCTCTATCTGCTAATCTTGTGACCCACCTCTCCATATTCCTCCTCTTATCCCTCACAGTCCCTCTGCCTGCCCTGAGGTATAATGTTGATGGAGCCTATGGTTCCCTTTAGATGAAAGCTTTGCATCCTGTGCCCTGGTGCTGCCTTCTCCCCTTCCTAGTTTAAATTTCTGGTGACAAACACCTCTGATTTCCTTCCAAGTGTCCTGGTTCCCCTTCGACTGAGGTGTAGAAAGTCCACACATACAATGTTGTGTCCTCCCTGAGGGTTCCCTGGCTCCATACATAACCATCCTTGTGTTTTGCACCACCCCTTAAGTTATGTGATGAAATCTGTAATCCTTGCTTCCTGGCCTGACTAGTATGTGGCACCAGAAGCACTTCTGAGAAGGCCACTGAGGCTACCCTGTTTCTGTGCTTCTCCTCTAGCTCCTTGAATCTATTCTAAAACATATCTACATTGCACCTCTATAGATCATTGATTCCCAAATGGATCACAGCATCTGGTGAGCTGAGCTAGTTAGGTTGGAAACTGCAACGTGCATTGTCAAAATCCCAGAGGAGATTCATATACAATTTTGTGGCTAAGGATCCAGTGGTAAAAAGCACAGTATTGTCTAGCACATGTAAATGTATGTAGAAGCACAGGCATTGCAGTGGTTATTGAGAAAGACAAAGAACAGGATGAGGCCTAAGACTGAACCCTGGGAACAATTGACTGATCTGGAATGGGAGCATATGGAGTAACCTATGAGTCCAGACTAGTACCAGTCAGACAGGCTGGAGCAGAACTGCTTAACTGAAATGTCCAATAGACTTTCTCTCCATGATTTTCAAGTAAGAGTGGGTGAGTATTAGTGGCAAATGTCTTAAAAAAAGATCAACAAGATAGTAAATGAGAACAGCCCCTTATCAGTCCCTATCGAGACATCATCAGTGAGCCTGAGCAGAGAGGAGTCAGTGGAGGGGCTCATATAAGGTCAGACAGGAAAGGAATGAGGAAGAAGCAGGAGTTGAGAAATAAAGAGAGATACAATAGGAGAGCACTAATTTCTGTTGACTTTCTGCAACTGACAGAGTACAAGGTAGATACAAGGATAGTTCCTTTGGGCAAAAGGCTTACCATCTTTGTGTAATGTGAAGATTTTATCAAAGTTCCATTCACCGGGGACCTTGCATGATAGAAAGGAGTGATTAAGAATGGCTGAGATAGGGACATAAATTATAGAAGCAGAAAGGTAGAGGAGGTTAGGGTGAAGTTCATCAAGGTTGCTGCTCTTGGATGGGCTGTGTAAACATATGGAAGTAACAGTAGTAGAAGAAGAGGTGGGAGAAACATAGAATTTGTTGGCAGAAAAGTACCACTTGGCCCACCCGGTTTGCCCCTCATGGTCCCTGCCTAGTCTGTCTCCACAGACCCTAACTGGTCTACAGTGACCCTCCCTCATCCCTGTCCATTTCTTTATATTCCCCAATTTCTATTCCAACCATGCTTGAAGCCCCCTACTGCTTTCACCTCCACCACTTCTACTATCAATCTATTCCAGGGGCTCTGTTCTAAGATGCATGGTGCAACTCATGGGCGTATGTGAGCTGCACTGTGCAGCACTACGCCGGGGACCCTGCACCATATTCCAGGAAAAGCAGGGTCCCTGGAACCTATGCCTGTGGCTTGTGGAAGTCACAGATTAGCACCAAAGGAATGGTGCACTGGACTTGGGTGCCACAGGTTGCGGCACACATCTGCTGGCCCCCCCAGAGCCCCCACCCCAAAATGCAATGGCATGCACCTGGGGACAATGGGGGAGTTGGCCAGTTGGCACATGAGTTTGGGGGCAGTGCCAAAAATGAACCCTGGGGGTCCTTGAATTTCAGGGGGATGAGGGGCATGACAGTGTGGGGTGGGCACTGGGAGCACATCCATGGCAATTCTGCGGTACTGCAGGGGGGCATCCATCACTGTGCCAGGACAGCTGCCCCTTAGACCACCTCCTAGCTGGTCTAACCCTGCTATGCTATTTCCTGTTCTGGAATTGCATAAGTGGGTTACAGCAGCCGCCCTTCTGGAATAGGGCGCAGGTGCTGCCATTAGCAACCCTTGTACCATGCGGCAGTGGGTTGTGGGTGTAGTGGGTAGCACCTTTGGCACAACCTGCATACGGCATGGCACAAGGCGCCTTTTGGAATTGCAACTTGTGTTATGCCTGGTGTAAGGTGTGATTTGCACCATGGGGTTTGCGTAAATCACCCTGCACCAGGCGTAATGCATTTTGGAATCGGGCCCCAGATGGCCACAACTCTTACAGTGAAGTAGTACTTTCTGACATCCCTCCTAAACCTCCCCTCTCCAGCTTCATCACATGCCCTCTGATTCTGGTGCTCCTTTTCAATTGAAAGAGACTCCTACCCTGCACCCTCTTCATCCCCATGAGATTCTTGTAGATCTCTATCATGTCCTCTCCAACTCTCCTGTCTTCCAGTGTATATATGATTGGATCCCTTGGTCTCTCCTCATACTGCTTTTGGTGTGACCCCTGCATCATTTCATTTAACCTCCTCTGGACTACCTCCACCCAGTCTGTGTCCTTTCTGATGTGAGGCTTTCAAAACTGGGCACAATATTCCAGGTGAGGTCTCAACAGAGAGCGATATAGTTACAACACCACCTCCCTGCCTTTGCCAGAAATACCTCTCCCTATGCATCCAAGAATACGACTGGCCCCATCCACTGCTTTGTCACACTGCCCTACCACTTTGAGGCCATCAGATAAGATTAACATTCTGTGGTGATTTGCATATGCAGCCCATGATGCTTTGCATTGTGGGGGTATGTGTGATTTGGTATTTCCATCAGATAAGATTACCCCAAGGACCCCTTCCTCCTTAGTGACTGACAGTATTCCCCATCCTATACTCAGTTTTTGGATTCCAATGCTCTAAGTGCATGATTTAGCACCTTTTGGCATTGAACCCCAGCTGCCATGCCTTTTACCACTCCTTGAGCATCCCAAGATCCCTACAAATTATTTGCACCCCTTCCTTATTGTTCACCTTATTACAGATTTTAGTATTATCTGCAAAAATACATACCTTCCATTCCAGTTCATCTGAAATGTCAATTATGAAGAGATTGAAGAGGACTGGTCCAAGTACTGAGCCCTGCAGAACCCCACTGCTCACTCTGTCATCATTAGAGTGGGTGACATTAAACATCACCTCCTGTCAACTATCCGTTAACCATTTTCTAACCCCATCCACCACTTTGTATCACACTCATAAGTTACTCAATTTCTTAATCAATTTTCTGTGCAGCACAGTGTTCAAGGCCTAGCTAAAGTCCAGATAGGCCATGTCTAGGGATGTAAGTTTGTCATGGATGAGGTTTTAATGACTCATTGTTAGTTCATGAAACCATTAGTAAGCAGTAGTAAATGTTGTGGCACTGTCATCATTGCTACATTCCGATGATATTAATGAAAGTCATGGAAGTCCTGAATAAATATCAAACATCATGGAATCAATGACGTGTATGACTGCCATGACAAACTTACATCCCTAGCCATGTCCACTGCGCTCCCCTGATCTAGGTCCCTAGTCACTCAATCGAAAAACTCTATCAGATTCATCTGACATAACCACTCCCCCACCATGAATCTATGCTGCCTTTGGTCTTGCAGTCCACTGGATTCAAGATACAGTACGCTACCAACCTTTCCTTTAACAACTTCCATTAATTTCCCCACCACTTGAGGAGAGGCGAACTGGTCTATAGTTACCAGCCTCTTCTCTGCTGCCACTCTTATATACAGAGACTACATTAGCTCTCCTCCAGTCCTCCAGTGTCACATCTGATTCCAGTGAGCTGTTGAATAAGGCATCAGCAGGACAGCCAGCACCTCCCTGAGTACTGTCAGTACCCATGGGTGCATCCTGTCAAGTCCCATGGTCTTGTCCACTTTCAGAGCTGAACTTCCTTCAGGACTTTTTCCTCTTAAAATGGACTTAAGTCCACCTCCTCTATCCCTTTGCTTCTACTTATCACTGGTGGTTCTCCCCCTCCCTCCACTATGAAGATTGAGCAGAAGTACCTGTTTAGGATGTCTTCTTTTTCTTGATTCTTTTTTGCATGGTGTCCCTCTGCCACCTCCTTATCCTCAGTATCCCACCCCTTGCTTTTCCTCTTCTCACTTTTATACCTGAAGAATGTTTTATCCCCATTTGCTACCACTTTAGCTATCCTTTCCTCTGACTGTGCCTTTACACCCCTCACTGCCTTACCAACTCTTGCTATCTTACCTGGTATCTCTTCCTGTCTTCCTCCCTCTGCATTTTCTTTTGCCTCCTGATTTCCACCGTTTTTTCCTTTACTGCCATGGTCATTTCCCTAGAGTTCGATAATGGACTCTTTTTCCTTTGCTTTTACTCACTTCCTTCATGCAGAGATTGGTTGCCTTAATTATGCCCTCCCTTATTTTTCCCCACTGTTTCTCTACCCCTCTCTGGCATTCCCCCCTGCTAGGCAATTTCTGAGGCAGTCTCCCATTTCCTTAAAGTCTGCCCATATAAAATTCAGGTCCCTCATCCTCACGTGGTTCAGTTCTGCCCCCAACTTAATATTAAACCATATTATATGGTGTAGAAAGGTGTACCTGTAGCAAAGCAGACGAGAGAAGGCTGGGTGGTAGCAGGAATTGATGGAAGGGAACAAGTCAGGGGGATGAGGAGAAGGGAGCATGTGGGGAGAAAAGTCTAAGGGGGAATGTAAGCCGGACAGAGGAGATGGATGGAGGGAGGTAACTGTAAGAAGGCTCAGGTAGTGAAGATTTCAATGAAGGGAGTCAGATATGGTGGAGCTTTGCTAGTTTGATGAATGCAGCTACAGGCTGGTGGGGCCACTTAGGGATTGAACTACCTTCCAGAATTTTGATGGGCAATTTAAGTTTTCTGGAGGTTGGAAACTTCTGTCAATAGTTTGCTCTAGCCTGTCTAATGCCATTGATTCAGTCATTAAGGTGCTGTTTATATCTTAAAATGTCCATGGTTGAGCCAGAGGACTTTTAGAGTGCCAAACTATGTGTTATACATTCGGTCTATTGATTTGATCAGTTAAGACCCAGAGGAGGAGGGAGCCAACCCATGAAGTGAGGAATATTTATCATAGGTTGTAGTGAATTTGTCATGAAATTAGGCAAGTAAATCATTAATGTCAGTGAACAATGTTGTGGGGGCCAGTCAGTGTTTTTAAGGTCATCCAGCCCAGAGGCCAGGTCAGAAGACTTGATCAACACAAGCTAGATGACTTTAGAGGGGATTTTGTGGTGGTCTATTATGCATTCGCAAACCATGGTATAGAGTAAGTTATACTGCATGAGCTGGTATGAACAAAATTGTATGTGATGATAAATTGTTCCACAAATTTGCGCCCAGTTTGACTTGTCTATTGAAATCTATAATCTTATCCTCTATACATCATATTATTTTCTGTTTTCACTAAGAATTTATAAATGTTACCCAGCAGGGCTTCATGAAATACACAGTGTAAGTTATTTGTAAGTATTGAAAATTATCTTTGTCAGATGAAGGCATGTGCATTAAACAGTTCTAACGCATGGCCAGTAGTGTAAGAAGGCACAAGGTCACAGGCCAAGTGCCTTCAGCTACTGGTCATACATTAGAGTTGTCTAATGCACATCCTTGGAGAGTCTTATTGTACATATACAATGTTTTTTCCTCATGTCAGAAAGACTTAAAAATAGATGTATTTTATGGTGTATATATTAAATTGTTTAGCTTAGTTTTGAAAACAAAAATATTCCTTTCACCTGCATCAATAAAGAGTTTTTTTTTGTTTGTTTTTTGTCTGAGGTCATGTCTGTAATTTTGGCATCTGTAGCTGTAGCATGTCACCCCCCCCAGTCAGTTTCAGCATGAGAGCTGATAGTTTCAACCATAGTATATATTTTCCTCTTTTCAAATGTTGTTTTTTCTTTTGTTTGGGACAACCACAGGCCAGCAATGAACAGTGAGAATGGAGAGCAGAAAAAAGGTACTAGCAATGAATTGAGTGACCATCTTAACAGAAGTAAAGTGCTGCACAGGCTGTTATGTTTTCCTTTTATTTAAACAAGCTTTGTGAGTTTCTGCCTCTGGACTTTTTTTTGTTTTATTCAATGCTTGCTGAAGGAAGCATGTGTAAAAGAGACCAATGGCGTTTGAAGCAGCAACATTCAGCAGGCGGGATAGTGACCTGTATTGTTTACAGAAATCAAGAAAAATGATAATGAAAGTATTGCTTTTATTTAGGCAGGCCATGTGGAACTGAGGATTGAGGTGCTGGACCCCACACCTCGCGCCATGCCAGCGACCCGAATTCAGGATTGAGCTTGGGCCACCAAGGGTTGGTTGGGGGTAGGATACAGAGCTGGGTCAAGCTGTTGCAAGGAAGCTTCCCTGTGTGGGGAGGGACGTGAAGGTTCCCTGGCTCTTGGCTGCCATCCAGTGGAGGCTAAGTGGCAGCACCAGACCACAAGGGAATCCTGGTATTAGGCCAGGTGGTCAGAAGGGACCATCACTGGAGCCACAAAGTGCATGTTAATCTCCACCTGCATGTGTGGCCATGTTCTGGGGTGATGGGGAGAAAATCATGGAAAAATACAAAGTCTTCCCCACTGCCAAGAAGGTGTAGGAGGCAACCGGGGAGCAAAAAGCTATATAAAAAAAAAGAAAAAAAAATTTTATTTGCTAGTGGAGATGACTGGGACTTGTCATCAAGCAGATTCAAGAATGGCTGCAGTATGCACAAGGAGGAGAGACAAGCTGAAGAAAAGCAAGCGAGATGATTGGGAGAGTGGTAAACATGCAATTGATTTGCTGGCTGATCATGAAAAGTTTATAAAAGAAGAAATAATTAGGAAAACACAATGCATAGTGTAAAGGAATGAGACATGCACAGAAAAAAATGTGGATACTATTTTAGCTGCTTCTAAGTTGTAAAGTTGAGAATGTAAAAAATGTTTTTTTGGCTTGGTGGTGCTGAGGGTTGAGGCACTGGACGCCACACTTTGCTCCACGCTGGTGACCCGGGTTTGGGAATGATCCTGGGTTGTCAGGAGTCAGCAGGGGAGGACTAGGATTGAGTGCCCAACGACAGCTCTCCTAGCCCTGGGGAGAAGGGGGGATGCACACCGCACTCTGCTGGTCTCTGGGGATGCCCAGTCGTACTGCAGTAGCGTGCGTGCCAGTTGGGGGGGGGAGCACAGCAGATGTCTGCACGGCAGTGCACTGATGTCCTTGCACATCTTTGCCTTCAGGGGAAAATAAAAAATGGAGGAAAGGCAGCACAGATCCATGGCAGCTTGATAGCTGCAGTTTCACCGGCCGATGATGCCTGGAAGGCATGTGCTGGTAATGGTTCCTTGCTGGGCATGGGGGCTACGGGGAGGGCCCCCTTCACAGGCAGAGATGCATTTGCCAGCTGGGCATGAGAGCTTTGGGGTCGGATGTGGAATGGAGGAGCGGTGGCTGGATGTAATGCAGGACTGTGGCTGCAGGTGAATATAAAATATTAAATGATTAAAAAAAAAAATTCTATGAACAAGAACAAAATGATGGCTATGCAAACATAAAAATTCCACAGGGTGGCACGTGGCACGTGGCACGTGGATTTATATTTGGTGCTGCATCATTAGTGGTAGGACTAGTTGATACTGGTACATTGGAAATTTCTAATGCGTGGGTAACAGCCAATCAGAATGCTCAAATTTCTTTCCCCATTTTGTAAGGCAGAATAACTGGACAGTAGCGCTGCATTCTGGTTGGCCAAGGGGAAACTACTTCAGTATAATTGTTGATATCAGACTATGTCCATTGAGCAAAATATGCCCACTTTCACAGACAACTGAAACAGCCAATTGTACACAAAATTCATGTATTTAAGTAAACAAATAACTAATAAATGCAGTTTACAAGATTAAAAAAAACTCAGGAAATAGATGGACATATTGACTGGTTATGTAGGTGCAATTTTACATCCTTGGTTGATTTCAAATTGTTGGTTAAGACAGCAATATCTTATTAAATGTGAGCTGGACCATGATGCTGGAGTGATGCATAGCATTTCCAGGGCACTACAGAGGGAAACTTGGAGGAGAGTACATATCTGAATATCTTACAGCTAGGTGCAACTGTGAGTGCCCCTACAAATGCATGGGTTCTCTAAAATGTAGTAAACTCAGGTTATATAAGAAGGTGAGAAAAAAAGAATGTGCCTTGTTCATTTTAATGTCCTGGTCTGGATTTGACTAGTAATGGATATGATACTTCCAGTGTAGCTATAATGTGGATGTAACACTACTGTCGTTTTCTTGTTCCATACTGCTGTGTTGGATGATTACCTCTGCAGCACCTGATGCTTTAAATAGGGCAAGATAAAAGCAGCTGTGTTATCTTTTTTCCCCCACATTATAATTATAAATACATGGGTCCCAGAATATCTGGAGCACTGATTGTCTGCTACAGGAGGAGTTATTATTGAACTGAAGGACCTTGGAGAATTGAAGGGGCTGGTATAAATTAAGGCAAAATAAAAAGAAAAAACATGAAATAAGGATATGAATGGCTTGGCATGCAGATAAATCGTCCTACAGTAAGAGATAATCAATAGAGTTGGGAGATCAAAAGCTCTTCTTTTGAGCAGCTAAAACAGCCCTAAACAGATATCATCAGACTTGCATTAAAGGTACAAAATCTCCATTGAATCCAAGCTTGCTGCTGAGACAGCTAGTGTCAATATAATATGTTGGACATATGTGTGCCATATTTTGACTGAAAAAAAATCACTGCAGTGCAGATTTCATAATTACTGCAGTGATTTATAGTTCTGGATGCACCACAAAATGTGGCCAATCAGAAAGCAGACAGTGGGGTGTGTAACACCCATTGCCCTCCCTCCTTGGCAGCTAACTAAAGAATTGACAGCTTGCTGTATGATTCTCATTTGGTCTTATTCTTTACCTTTGATGTTTAACAGAAAAATGTCTGTAGAACAAACTAGAAAATCTCATTCTAGTGATAATTAATCCTATATATCTCCTCATTCTATTTCTGTTACATGCTGTAAACCAAGGAACATGGCTTTAGTATAGATTTTTTTTTATGCTTAGGACTTTGTGCAGCACACATACAGACACTGGTTTCCAAGGAAACAGATGAAGGGTGCATGAGCCACACAAAATGATGATAACAAAAAAATATATATATCTGTAATCAGGTCCTTGACCTTTTCTAAAACATGCTTCTATTTTGAGAGGCAAAAATTAGTTTGAAAAAGCCTGTCAGTTAATCAAACTGTCATCAGACCTGCTACATATGAGGCATCCCTCTTAGTGACAGGTTATTTGAAATAAAATATTTGGGTTTATGTTTATTCATTTAAAACTACTGAATTAAAATGTACATATATTATCTGCTGCTCCAATGCTCGTGCTGTAATTATTTTACATATGTCCATATCATACACTATGATCAATGTAGATGAGGCCATATTAATATCTTAATTAGTAATTTTACAGTCATAGTCATCACAGCAAAATTTACATGTGGAAAAGGCATTGTAATCTAATAAATGCAGGGCAGTTCTGCATCTTTTCAGGAAAAGTTTAACTCTACCAGATCATTAGTGAGTCACAGTGACCCTTTAGTGGTTCCAGATGAAACCAGATTATTAATTAGAGCTCAAACATATTATATAGAGTTCTTGCTTGCAAACCTATATCCAACCCTAGTAATCTGCATGCAGCTGAAAAGATCTGGGTTTACCCATCTCTAGCTTCTGCTTGTAGCCTAAGGCTACAAGCAGAAGTAATATGAAAACCAAACTTCCTGATGTGTGATCAGCTAAAATGAGCCACGCTGCAAATGTACTGGTCTCATCTGCAGTTGCTTCATATTGAAAGAGTTGTCTTTTGTTCTTACATAAAGTAATTAATCATTAATAATGCATTCACAACTGTAATTAAGTGGCCTCAACTCTAACAATGTTTATACAGATTTGGCCCAGAGAAAAAACATGCTTGTGTTATTTTTTTTTATGAAATGGAATTTCATATTGTCAGGACACAGCCATATTTCTATACCAGATGTGATGCCATTGTAAACAATGAATGGGCAATAAGCCAAATATTCAAAAGTCAAAAGACAGTTTTGTAAAAGAAAACACAGATTGGTCGTATAACAGATTGGTCATGCTTCAGTAACCCACATGTGAAATAGGTTACCTGGCTCTCAAGAAGTAATGCTTTTCTTTGGGATTGGAAAATGAGTTGGGGTCATTACTATCTTGCTTGTCCTATGTAAACAAAGAGAGTATGGTGACTGCATGTGTTTGTGGTGGTGGTGGTGTGTGTGTGTGGGGGGGAGGGGTTACACACACAGCCAGAGATTTGGGTGAGTTGGGTATTTCATGGCTGGATCAGGTAGGTCTGAACTGGGTCACAGCCAGTGTGACCTAATTTTCACCCAGTTTTTCTCTTTATTCTTAAGATTGTTAAAATATCTTCTCCACCTTCCACTCCCACCCTAACTCCTGTTTACCCTTTCCCCCTTATATTGAAAATGAACATTTTAAGGCACATCGATGTGTGCCCTATCTTCTGCTACATTTCTAGTATCTGAGATGGTGAATCAGGTTTTTGTGCAGCTTCCTAACCTATTAAAGAAAATGTGTCCAATCTTTGGGGAGGGGTCATTCCTGTGTGCCTCCATCCTTTATTAACACTCACCCTTATTAAATGTTGTCCCTGATGATACGTTACATGGGCAAAAGTATATTCCATAGCTGTGCCCCACAATATTGGTTCACTTTTGTCCTTGCTTTTAAATGCACTGTGACTTTGCACCCAAACCACATTTCATAGACATGGAGGTGGGGCAGATGATGGGTACAGCATTTTGTGGCCCCAGAAGACTTCATTTTAATGATGAGAGGTGGGGTAAAGGGAAGCTGGAGATGGTTACTTATAAAGAAGTAGAGGAGGAGGAGGAGGAGGAGGTTGTTTTTAGAGTTTGTTTATCCAGAATAGTTTTGCTAATGTTTAACATCTTATTTTCAGGTGTTAGTAGAAGTGTTAGATGGTTCACCATGTAAGAGTGACACCTCTAACAAGACTCCTAAAGAGGAACATGACAACAGTGATGGGATACAGGCAGGGGCTGGTGGTGAAAATAGTGACTGTGACACTGATGTAGATTACATTCTACCACCTGTAAAAATTATTCCCTTGCATAGGACAAGGAGGAAGATGAGTCATCCAGTTGGATGGGAAAAGGTCTAGATGATAGGGGAAGGCAGAAAAGACCATGTAAGGACAGGGAACAGGTAAACTTGAAGATGTAAGAAAAAATGAAAAGTGGCCTGATAATTTGCAAAAAAATAACACCTGCAGCAGTGGTTCCATTCACATATTGGAACTGTGCAGTACAGTACAGTCTGCACACCCATTGGTCCATGCTGTGGATGAATGGGCATTCAGCCGTACTGTATGCTGTCAGTTGGCATGCGGCTGGGTGGCTTGCGGTTGGGGTGCTGCCACCCGCCACTGACCGGGGGGAGCAGGGTGGCGGGTAAGTGGGTTGGGAGAGGGGTACGGATACCACTGACCACCAGGGTGTTAAGAAAATATTACAGCCCATGATTGGGCAAAGAGTTAGGTTCACTGGACCACCAAGGGGTTACATTATATTACAGCCCATGATCGGGCAATGGGGCACATTGCCAGTGAGGGGCAGGAGGCATCGGCCCCCAAAGGCTGCAGCCTGGCAGGGCACCAGGTGCAAGTCACAGGGGATCGGCACACCTGCATGCAAATGGGGCCATAATGACATGCAAATGGCCCCATTTGTGCCTTGCATACATTATGGCTCCATTTGCATGTCCACCGCTGAATATCACGGTTGCTGCACCTAGTGCAACGGCACTTGTGCTGGCGCATCCCCCTGCTCCTCTCTGGCACTTGCACTGGTGCAGTGCCACTGCACCATGCACAATGTGGGAGGCCACGGTGCCATATTCAACGGTGGAGCCATGGTGCAGCACCGTTGAATATCGCCCAGTCCATGCCCTGGCGCATCCCAGTTGTGCTGCACCTGGCTTGAGACCCTGCCTGGCACAGTTCTGAATATCCCACCCCTAAGGTAAAATTACATAGTCAAGATGTAATCATTTAAATTTAATAAAAAAGGAAAGCCCTTTCCATTTAAGATTAGTAACGGATGGTCCATATAAAATCATCTCATGTGCTTTAATCTGTCGCAATGCATTTTCGCATAACAGTTGAAAAACTGGGAAAGGCATTTGCTGCTGTCTCAACACCCATTGTACCCAGGCATTCCAAACATAAAATTTCAACACTGCAAATGCCACCGTTAAAGTGCCCCTATCAAATTTCAACAACCCCAAACTGTAATTTCCCAACGCCAAAGCACCATAAGTGAGATTCTGCATCCAGGGAAGATTCCAAGCCTTCCCCAAGAATAGCCATAAGTTCCTCGAATAGACACAGTGAAGGACAAAATGATCCATGGACTCCACAGGGGAGCCACACCCCAAGTATGGGCACATATGCTCTTCCACTGGCTTGTGTTTGTGATTACTCCACAAGTACAGTCTCCCATATGCACTCAACCACACTGTTTACCACATGTGGTCCAGGATCCTGGCATCATTCAACATTTTCAAGACTTTGTCCATATCCCTAAGTAGGCAATGTTTGAATTTGGGGGCTGTTGGACCCATGGTATCCATGACAAATTGATACAACTGCACTCTAGAGTGCTCCATTAAAAAGACTTTAGTAATCTTACATCTATGTAATTTATGAATGGCGAATTTCATAGAGGTGGGAATGGAAAAAGACTGAGAAAATTTGGGGGGCAGATCAGTCCATTTAGAGGTGTATGATGACCAGTTGTTCAAAAACCATTTGTGGACCAGGGTATCAGTCATGGTCCATTTACCTTTAATGGAGTGTACCCAAAAAAGCATATGAAAAAAAACAAAACATCAGATCTACCATCCCCATCTACCCCTCCCCCTAGACAAGTAAGTAAATCCCCTTTTCACAGGGTTAGGCTAACTCCCCCATGGCATACTATAAAGATGCTGTATACCCATGTCTCCAAGGCAAGAGGTACTGGAAAAATAGAGGTGATGTAGGTCATTCTAGGCAGGAGATATTTTTTTATTATTGAAATTCTTTTCAGTTTTGATAATTTCCAACTCTTCCAGACCTGTACCTTTGTGTCACAAGTTGCTAGGACCATTTACCAATTAGTGAGTGCCAAATTCATGGGTCCAAAGTAATCCCTAATATTTTAACTGGACCTAAAGTCACCGGGAATTGTCCTGTCATTGCTGGGTGGTTGGTATCCGAACCCAACCGGACTGCCCTACACTTCCCCAGGTTCAGAGTTGCCCCTGAAGCCATTGAGTAATCCTCCAGTTTCCTGCTTGCTTTCAGAACACTGGCCATGTCCTGAAGAAATAAACAAGTATTGTCAGCAAATGCTAATATTTTAACCTCATCCCCTCCTTTGGCCAGTCAGCCTATGGATCCTTGGGTTGTACAAAAGGTGCTGAATAAAGGGGTTCAGTGTCACTATATAGAACAGCAGACTTAATGGTCAGCTCTGACAGACCCCAGTATGGACTGCCACCTCAGGCCCTACTACTCCCCAAACATACAGACTCCAACAGGCTCCTTGGTACAGCATTTGTATTTTCACGACAAATGAGGCGGGAAGTCCACAAGATTCTAGGGATTGAAACTGAAATGAGTGGTTTACTGCATCGAATGCCTTTTTCTGATCTAGGGAGATGAGCCAACCCTCCTTTCACAGTTTCGAATACCATTCCCATAGTTCTTTTAAAATTGTCAAAGGGTGATGAATGGATCAGTCAGGTAAACTGCAAAACTGGAAAGGGTGTATAAAATATTTAGCCAGTGACCGCAGGCGGAGGAGTAAAATACTGGTCAGAATCTTAAAATCACTATTCAGTAGGCTTATAGGTCTCCAATTATGAAATAAGGACCTGTCCCCTGATTTAAATAAATAAATAACAATACTTTTCAAAAAATGGGTAGGTACCAGGTTTGTGGAAAATAATAGGCAAATGTGTGTTCGAGGCACAAAGCCAATTCCAGGTTGAAGGTTTTATAAAAGTCAAAGGGGAGACCATCCAGGTCAGGGACAGTACCAGTGTTTCTGGTATGAATGGAGTCAAGTATTTCTTGATAGGTAATGTCCTGTGTGAATAAAGTCAATTCATTTTCTGAAAAAGGATATTTCTCAAGAGACGAAATGTATGGGCACTGCTCCTGTGTCTGAACCCCCAGGGCCATAGGGGCAGTGATAATATCAAAGAGCTCTTGGAGCGAAGAGACTAATGTACAAGTACTGTCTTGTAAACTAGAGATGGATGAGGCCAATCTCCTAGATTTACATGCCACACTAGGGTCAAGAAAGGGGATTTTATGTGTCCCATACATCAATTTGGCTCTAATCATACTTGCCCAATCATATTGGAGTGTTTTCATCTGATTCTTAATGGTCTTTATCATATGGGAGAGATCAGTCCCCTTCATTGCTGGGAGAAAATAGAGATGTTGAAGTTTCCTTTGCAGAGTCAGATATTTAAAATACTGAATTCTAGAGGTGTACTTTCCATATTGCTGAAACAGTATCACAATATCTTCTTTTGTTTGCTGCCACCAGTCTCCAATGTCCTCATACAGTTCAAACACTGAGGCCCGAGTGGCCAAAGGTTGCCTGACCTGTATTTGGGCCTGTGGGGCCACCAAAGTCTGGACATTCAATTTCCATCTAGATTTTAGAATGGGGAAGGATGTTTCTAGGGATAATGTTGAGATGATCATCTGCTAATCTGAAAACTCAATGGGGCAGAGGATAGTAGAGGTCACTGTCAGATGTTTGGAAACAAACAAGTAATCTATTACTGAACGATATTGTGCCCTTCTATATGTAAAATAATGAGGAATTGTGATGTATGAATTGCAATTAACCAAACCAGCGGTAGTAATACATTGCTTAAAAGCCAGGGAGTCACAATAGATCTTTGACCCTGACTGCGATCCCCTTGGGACCTCCAGGGAACAGTTAATGTCCCCCTCCCCAAACACTATCATGCAAGCAGTAGAAAGATAAGGCTGAACCTGGGAGAATAAATTAGTTCTCTCTGCCATGAGCTGGGAAGCATAGATGTTAAAAAATCTACATGAGTCCTCATCCCAGCACCCATCCCAAATCAGAACCCTCCCTGGAATTAAGTCAATCAGCCGAAAAAGAGAGAAATGGGAACCCTTTAACAAAAAGCCTACCCCATTAGCTCGATCTGTCCCTTACAACCACAACGATGGTCCCCAGGGCCATTCTGATTTGCTAGCTTGAACCTGAAACACTGAGGATAAACAAGTCTCTTGTACCAACAGACAGTCAATATCGGAATCAGCAATCAGCTGAAAAATAGCCTGTCTCCGTTTTGAGTTACACAAGCTGTGGCAATTCATAGATGCCACTACTGTTTTTGATGTGTCCATATGAAAAAAGAGAGATCTAAGGTCTTTTTCCTCTTTTTCTTCTTTTCACCTGTGTACAGTTTGTCTGGAAGAGAAGAAGGGACATCTTCCATGTCCATTAAGTCCTTCAAGTCCTCCTCTCTCTCTGTGAATCTCCCTACTCTGATGAGCCCAAGATCTCAAATGGGTTTTTTGATTCTGGGGGGGGGGGTTGGCAGTCTCCTAGTAGAGCTCCTCTGAGCCACTGGGACACAAACTGGAGAGGCTGCTGATGCCTGTGGGGTCTCAGGGGGTTGACTGGATTCCAGGGGATCTGTGTAACAAACCAGCTGCAGACACACTGCTGTCACCACATCCGGTAGTTGGGAAGAAAGCAGTTCTGGGGTAGGGGGTCATACCACTTCCATAAGATCCCCTAATTCAGATCCCATAGGAAGTACCTTCTACTCAGGAGCAGGATGCCGAACTGGGGGGGGGGAGCAGGTTCGTAATTCTCAGAGCACTGGGCTTGATTAATCAGATCTTCTGGGTCTAGTGCAGAATGGGTGTTTGCTACAGCCCATGGGCAGTTTTTATATACATGGCCCGATTCTTCGCAGAGATTGCATCTGGAAAGGTTGGTGCATTGAGAATTAATATTGCCAACTTCATTGCAAAAACTACAATGCAATTTATCACACACACTTGAGAGATGGGTTCGTGCTCCACAACGGTAGCAGACTCATGGCTTTCCTGGTAGTAACAGACCCCCGGTCTCAGCCCAGAAAGAAACAGTTGGGAATATGAATGATCCCTTCCTCCATTTGGTGTAATTTCACTGGAATTTCCAGCCCCCAGTCCAAAACTGTTCATCATCCAATACTGCTGTAGGTTTTCCCAGAACCTGGCACTTCTGTTGAAGTCAGGAGTATATATCCCCAACCGGAACACTTTCATTACAGAACATGACTGTCACAGATCTGGTCAAAGGTTTGGTCAACAGGATAGCTGAGAATGGTATCCATAATGGGGAAGTTTTAAGTTGGTTATACTTTACCCAGAAAGCTTCCAGCAGAGCAGCTGATCTGAAGCTGATATCGAAGATGTCCTCCCCAGAAATGTGAATAAATGCGAAAACATCCGCTGGATGGAATCTGAGAGACTCTTTGATCAGGGTCTTCCCCATATACTGACTGCCTGGATAAGTATCTAATCCCTCTTTGTATTTCAGATGGACTGCATGTTTTCTAGGGAGAAGTTCAGTTGCATTAATTTTGAATAAATCTGAAAGCAGTGGTCTGTTCGGTAGGACCTGAGGGTCAACAAAGTCAGATGAGACTACCTCTGGGGTTGGTCCTGGAGCCAAGTCCATAAATTCTGTAGTTTCCAAATTCTGAGCCACCTGTGTAGGATGTCTATGCTGTGGTATGTTATCTGGTAATGGGGGGTGGTTCCCATCGCCAGAAACCCCCAGACAAAGTCAGATTTGTGGCTTTGCCTGATGGGTTCACTCCGACCTGTGGGAGGTTGTGCCCTTCAGCAGAATATGGAGTGTTGGGGTGGGGAATTATTATGTCTTTCATGGGAGGTCTCCATTCTAGAGATGTTGGGAATTGGGAAAAAAACTGTAGAATCCCAAGTTGGGTCAGGGACCCATTGACCTTTTTTGTTTTGGATCCATCCTGCACCCTGCAGGGCCTAATCCATCCATGGAATTTCCCTAATGGCAGGGGAGGCTAACCCAAATGCCTGTTTGAGAGCCGCAGTTGTGGAGGGGGGGGAGAAATTGAAAGGAGTATGCATAGGGGCCTTGGTGGTTATCTCTGTATCCTGGATATTCCGATTATGGAGAACTACTGTATCCCTCCTTTTTTAGGAGTCATCCATCTTTCTTTTGGTCCCTGTATCCTCCCCTTGTACACATAATATATCTCTTCCTCTAAGCTCCCGTTCGGGAGATGGCACATCTTTTTCACAACCCACTGACCCCGACCTCTCAGTAGTAGTCACCCCTGCCAGGCTGAGAGCATTGTGTGTCTGATTTAGGCCCAGGTAAGAGAACCCTGTAGTGGCCATTCCGGATTGTACCTTAGGCATTTTGGTTTTGGGGGTCTGCATTTTTGGGGCTTAACCCATACCAGTATCCAGATTCTGGGTTCCCCCTGTCACCCTGGTGGTATCAGTTGAGGAAATTGCCACATGCTTTGCCAGGCCTACTGGCTCACTCCCACTGGCATCCACTGATGCACAATCCACTATACATAGTTGCCCATCAATCCCTTAACCTGCTGCCCAAGGTGTTGTCACAAAGGATACTCCTGGGAGTGCAATAAAAGAGTACTCCTGCCATGCTACTTTCAGACGGTTAAACCGCGCACTAGAAAAGGTATACACAGTGGCGGCATCTTGATTATTAATTTTAGACTGATAACAAATTGAAGATCGTACTTGTCCTTGTGATGAAATTTCAACCTGTGGAGCAGCACCGCCAGCTTCAGGGATCATCCGTGAACCATCTGTATCCAGATGTTGTACAGGACTAGCCTTCTCGGGAATCCCATACTCCTGTTGCAAATGTAAACAATGCTCCTGATATAAGGCTTCTTCTTCCTGCAGTTTCTTTATTAATTCCTCCGGTAGGCCACCACAACTTCCAGCAGCCCAGTCTTTGGTATTTCCCCCTGCCTCTGACACCACCTTATGCATACATAAATCCTCCTCTGTTGGATCAGTCGCATCATAGAACATTTCCTGTACAATCACTGCCCTCTCTGGTATCACAGTGGCTAAGGGCAAGACCAAGGCCTCATCCACTGACACATCCATCCCCCTCTGCTCCTGGGCCTGTGGTAGGATAGAGGCAGGGGCTGGCCCCCTAACCTCTGGAACTGCTGATTCATAGGCCTCCATCTTGGCCTGCTTCTCCTCACACTGATCAGACTCAACTGGGCTCTTCCTTCTGCTCACAGGAAGTTTTGCCCCCTACTGGAAGTGTAGGGGAATTTCCCCGGTGTCCTGGCCAAATTTCCCTCATTCACTGAAAAAATACAATCAACTGCTTAATCTGGTTCAATCTCAGTTGCTTACAGTATCATCTGTATCCCCGGGTCGCCCCTGAAAAAGGGGCTTCTAGGCCCAGTGGGCTTACCGGGTCAGCAAATCTCAACCAACAAACCTTGGAATGAGAGTAACAAAGGGAACAGTCATGAGTGTTTTGCACATGCGTTGTGGTCGCTAAACTAAGTGACCACACAGGCCCCTAACATTCATCCCTGCATGTACCTTGAATGGCTTGGCAAGAGCCCAGTGTAACCCCTACCCAGGTATGCCATTTCTATCTGACAGCTGTACCTGGTGGGCAGAGTTTGGGGAGGAATATGTCACTCAGCACATTGGCTAGGTTTGGCTACTCTGCAACAGGGGCACCCAAGTAACTCCGGACAAAGGAAGCAATAACTGTAATGTCCAATACCAGAAGTGGGATTCTAAAGTGTGGTTTTTATTCACATCCAACAGAATAAACAAAGCATAGGTGGACCCCCACTTGGCTACACTCCTGGTAATGCAGATTTATGGAGATCAGAACACATCCTCATTCACATTAGCCCTCAGGCTCTGAAACACACTGGGCACACAGCCCGAACTTGTACGCTGCTCTGGGTTTTCTCTGGCTCAGCTCCCTTGCTAGCCCTTTGGACACTTTCCATATAGCATGGAAACATTTACTGGTGGCTCCTAAACCACCTATGAACACCTCTGGCTCCATAAGGGAATCTTCCTCATCAAGCCCACATCTGGGTACTTTCCTCAGGCACTGGCCAAGTACCTGAGAGAAAGCAACAGGTGTCCCATGTAAACCTGTAGAGGTGAATTTGGTTACTACTGATGGGGGGTCCTCCCACCTCTTGCTACCATAATTCATACTCGGCCATTTCTCTGGACTGTAACACCTCATCCTTTAAAACACTTTGCTATGTAGATTTTCTTTAAATGTATTCACATTCAATCTACTGTCTTTACATCCCATTTGTGCTGAACTTGAACATACTTAATAAGTGGCTGTGCCCATTACTCTAGACCCCCCACAGAGGTAAGCAGTCCAATCTCCACATCTTCCAAACTGTACTTGACTGTCTTTTCCTGACCCCACAATAACAGTCACTTTAGTTTCATCTTGATTCAGGTGAAAACATATTGGCCCTTTAGCAGAGCGACCTCACCCCTTAGTTGCAGGTGCCCCACAGGTGTTTTCTCCTCAAAAGAAATCTCGCCCAGAACTTCTGGTGCCTCAGCACGAACTTAACTCAGGCAGTTTCTTTTTCTCCTAGCCGGACCAGGGGGGTTGCCCCTGGAAACAGGCTGATTCCTTCCCCCCATCCCCACAGGGATGGGGCCATGAACCACTGAAAGCAGTCTCTACCACTTCAATGTGCTCTTGTTGTGTTCCTTTTCAGGTGAGAACACACACCTATAAAACAAAAAATAGCTGTTTGACAGAGCTTAGAGCTCTGAGGGCCTGCTTGCAGCAGAGCATCTCTTCTACAGACTGCAACAGAGTCTACTGAACTCTACAGAATGACTTCAAATTCCCCAACATTCTACTCTAACCTCCAACTGCAACATTCCAGCATGGCTTATGCAGCTGCGACAGTTCTAAAATGATGTTATCCCTCAGTCTCAGCTGAAACTGAGAACAGAGTGAGACAGTGTGAAATCCATTTAACTGGAGTTTCACAAGCTGCCTTCCCTGCCTATCACTAGGTCTTACTGGGATTCTAATAAACCCGGATAATAGGGGGGTTACACCAGTATACCTTGGACATTAGATTTGGGGTAAGACAAAGATGGATACTGGCCCCCACCCTTTTCAGTATATATATATGGAAAGGATAGTAGAAGACCTTCAGCAACTAGAAACTTTTGCACCTACTTGTGGGAGTTTATCAGTGAAAATATTGTTATACACGGATGATGCGATTATAATGTCCCAAACTCTCCTCGATCTTAGAAGAGCTATGGTCTAAATTACGAACTCCTTAGTGAATTTAGAACTGGAATTGAACACACGGAAAACTAAGATTCTGTTTTTTGAGAATGGGAATAGAAAATTAAAAGAATGGAAAATTAGAAAGCAAACCTTCCAAGAGGTAGATAATTTTACCTATCTGGGAGTGCGGATGACAAAGACACAGTCTTGGGCTCTACATACTAAAAAGATGAAAGAAAAGGCCACTAAATCATTTTTGGCCATCAACTGGTTTGCTAACACACGCAAAAAACTCTTATGTAGCGCAAATGAAATGTTTTTAGGCTAAGATAGCAGCTCAAATTCTATATGCCTCAGAAATCTGGGGTATTTTAGGTAATACAAATAACCTTAAAATAGTACAAAACCGGTTCCTTAAAATTCTTTTAGGTGTATCAAGATATACACATAATGCAGTTATTAGACCAGAAACTGGGATGTATTCAATTTACTCTACGATTCAAAAGAGAGCAATTCATTTCTGGTATAGAATTAACACTCTAACCCACTCAAATTTAATGGCACTCTGTCTTGTTGAGGAATGCTCTAAGCCTGGTAAAGGAGCATTATTGGATTACTAGACTGAATAATCACCTTAATAAATTGGGACTTGAAAGAGACCATATCCTTGGAGAGGGAAAGGATTTACAAATTTTCAGGAGTCTAGCTATAGAAAGGACATTAGATTTGGCAGCCTCCCAAGACTTTGCAGCCATTCATGAGTGCAGGGACATGAAGCTATATAAAAATATTAAAACGGACTTTTCTACAGAAAAATACCTTTTGTTCTGCGATAATGCTACTCAAAGAAAAGCATTGTGTAGACTGAGAATAAAACAACTTGAACCTGTTGTAGGCTAAATGGTGGGGAGGGGGGCAATTATCTCCTGATGCCACTGTAACATGGAAATCAGACTCATTTGAATATCCTCTTTTAACTAAAGATAGAGAGAGATGGATAATACCCCCATTTAAGAGAACTGAGGGGAATGATGTGATGGGAAAAACAATATGGATTATGAGTACACAGCATGAACCAGTTGTGTTTGCATTAGCAAAATGTGCACTTTCTATATTGCCTAAAATTATTTATAAAAGATAAATCTGGTCAGGAGGTGAGCTTATGCTGAGTAGCAAATTATTGTAATAGATAGAGGGAAGTTATAATGAACTGCACAATTTCATCTAACTTCAATATTTTATTTATATATAACAAATTATTGTTAGGGAAGCCACGTTTAGAAGAATGATAATTTGTATGTTTATCTCTATATTGAATATTATATGTTTTTAGCATGTTACAACATTTTTTTATATATGTTTTAAAGTAAACTTGACTTGACTTGGTCAGCCACTTTCTTCTTAGTGGAAGTGATTCAGTGCTTGGTCACTTAGTTAAACAGCTGATCACAAAATAAGCTGTTTTGCCATGAAAGCAATTATGGGGGCACTTCCATTAAGAAGAAGATTGGTGGCCATAGAGGAGGGTGGGTTGTGCCAGTCACCTTCACCGTAGCTGGAGGGAGGCTTCATCATATTATGAAATCTGGGTGGTGAGGATAGAGGAAGATGGGAGTTTGCTGCTGCAGCCAGGAGGGTGTGGGAATGATTTTGTTGAAAAAGTGTGAGAAGAGATGGTGACCTGCCATGGTGGCTGGCGAGTTGTGCCAGACATCCATCATGAGAGTGTTTTATTAAACCATACCACAAACCTTAAATTGTGGGTTTTGGAAGTGGGGTGGTATTGGGCTTTATTGCAGAGGGGATGGGAGATTGTAGTTTAGATGACTGGGCTGTTTTTTTTTTTAGTGCAGTATTTCCCAAATACAAATAGGCATGAATAATGCCACTATTTGTTATTTGCATCCAAAAAATTATTTGTGTACTATTTGTGGTATTCAGGAGATACTATTCAATCCTTGCTCATACCTACTGCTTTGTCCCCTGCCGAACTGTTTCTTAGTGGGACTCTTCTTTTACTTCAGGCTTCAAGCCTTATAGCACTTGTGTTTCTGATTGTGAGGTCTCCTGACCTGTTCCTCTTGTGTCCCTGTTATGTTCCACTGTTGCCAATAGGTTCAACAGAACTGGAGTGGCACCTGCATGTGCCCAGTTTAGTTTCTCTGCTACAAATTCCCCATACTGCTCTTTGGACAAACTACTCACTCACTCCAGAGTGTCACCTGTACCCAGATCCTTTTTTTTCAGGAGTCCTGTTGTCCTCCATATAAGCTTCAGTCTTTATTAACTCCAGCCTCTTATCTGCATTTTATGCTCACTTTGGCCTTCCTGACTGCAACACCTCATTCATTTCATCTTTACCAGCCTCCATCCTATTCCTTCTAGCCTCCATCCTACCCAGACCAGTCTGTATTTCAGCTATCATCCTGGCCAGACTGACCTCCATTCATTTCTGACTAACTCAGATTTCAGCCAGGAGATCCACAATTGTGATGGTTCCTGCTTTCTACATGCTGCCTCTCATTCACTCCAATCATCCAGGAATAGAATGCACAATTCGAATTCCAACATCAGTGTAGTGAAGTCACCGCTGCACACTCAATGGAATTTGTTGCTTCGACCCTGGGGACTGGAGTGACAGATAGCACACAATGGACATATAAAATAGATCTGTATCGAAGCAGCAGTGTAGCAGCTCAAAGATCTGATTTGGCCATAGCTACTGATTTAGCACAGCTGACCTCTGATGGAATATGGTTTCTGTTGGGCCCTAGCACTGGCCTGCAGAAGTGCTGCTTCTTTGTCCAGAGTTCATGCTGGAGCTGGTTGGTGGCAGTACAGACAGGCATCTCAGGCAGATGGAGCATGGCAGGAGTGCAGGCTTATTCCTGGATCCTGCACCAGCTGCTGTCTCTAAGGCTGTGTTAGTGCCCTTACAGATATGCTGGATAACCTTACAGTCATACTTTCATTACTGGTATAGCTGGGCACTTGATCTTCATCTCAATACTTATGCAAACTCAGACATAGTGGAAACAGATGTTGATTTGGATTTGCCCTGTTGGACTAAGGCTGGAGTTGACACTGTCACAGAGTGCCTCTGTGAGGGTTGGGAGCTTTAGAATATTGGGTTAGATATTTTTTTCTTCTTATCCTGTATGTTAGATAAGATAGGTAATTTCCAAAAGTAAAACAAATGAGTGAAGGATTTAATGTAAAAAGCAAGGTATAATAATAGGGTAGAGTGAATAGTAACAAGAATCAGAAATAAGTATACAAATAAACCAGGTTTAAGTTTAATCCCCCAAGGTAGCTTGCAAGTGCCTTTGTGGCTTCTGCCCTTATGTCTTGTCTTAGTGTGTGTCATTGCACAGTCATGCTTTATAGTTCAGCTGTTGTATTTCCTATAAGAAACTGGGCATATACGCTCTGTTGCGATTTCTCTAAAATGCAATTGTTAATATCAGTCACAGCTCCTAAATGTTTGCGTGATTACTAAACCCCTTCCTTGAAGTTAGAAAGTAAACTGTAAAACAAGGAAAAGTGCTCTGACTCTAATAAAACATGCGTGTAAATTTTCTGTGTACATTTAGTAGAAGAGAGATCTGGTAACAAGAGAGAATTGTACTATTTTGAGCAGGGATTGATCTAAAATCTGGTGGTCGGGCACACATATTGAAGGGGGTGTTTAAAACTTATCTTAAATGCCTATTTTAGCCCGTTTTGGTGAGGGTTTGTATAGTAAGCCCTCCGTTTTAAAAAATTGATGGACGTTACTCTAAAACAGCTTAAAGAAGCCCTGTTTTACCCTGCGGCGTTTCCGTGGGCTTGCTTGCCTTCTATTTAGGTTTCGAACTAGGTGGGGAACCTTTTGGGGTTCCCTTTCTTTTTCTGTGTCATTTGCCTATTTTGAAAATGTCCTATGTTTAAGTTAAATCATTATTTGGAGCCATTTTGTTTGCTCCAGAGGTCTGTTCCCTTCTAAAAAAGTCGGCTTAATAGCCTGTTTAATTGAGGGAGATATTGAAGAACCCTATGTTGCTGAATGCACGATGCTGCATAGAAATAAATATAAAACATAGCTTGATTCTTTAGTTTATTCTTTGAAATACTCCTTTTGATGAGAGTTGCAGCATTTCTGGTAAAAGTAAGCCACTGAAATCCTGTGCGAATATGCACATACGAGTTCCGGTAATTCTATACCTGCTCGGATGTGCGCACAGTCGTGAAGGTAATTAATCTTCTCCTTTCTTTTAACATTGAGTTCTCTCTATGAAATAAAAGGTTTAGTAGATTACATACACTCCCAGGTTAAAATAAAGTATTTGTGTGCTGTTTTGGAATGCTTTTTAGAGCAAGGGCATTTCAGCTTCAGGTAGTGTTGAAGAGTGCTGTGTTTTTCCTCAGTCAGCTCCTGCTCTCTTCTCTAGGAGCTGTCCAGACACTCCTTGAATTCTTTCGTACTGTTGCTAGAAGGGGTGGTTCTTCCTCATGCCAGAGAATGAAAACAAATACCTCTAAAAAGACTGGAATTCACTCTGCTGATAGTATATAAGTTACTAAAGTAATAAAAATGTGTTTATTTTATTTAAATGAAATATTGATGCAGTGTTTAAAGAAATTAAATTGAAAATGTTTTGGTGGGTGGAGTTAATGTATCACCTGACTGCTGAATGGTAAAAAAGAATAGATATCACTTAGGAATGTTAGATGAGTCTAGGAGACAGATCAGAGAGGATCTGAGGTTCTGAGTCAGGAGAGGAATCCAGTGAAATAATGTGAAATTCTAGAATGATGTGTCAGGCTTGACTTAATGCAATCCTCTAGCAACATGAAGTGTTGGTGAAAGTGTTCGCTGTATGAGATGTGTCCTGCTAAAGAAAGAAAATATTGATTTCTAAAATAAATTTTGAACTTTTTAAAAGACTGCTATTGTGTCACACTACCTGTGTTACCCATGTACATCTGCACCCTTTCACATATGGTGGCAGTGGTGGGATTTTCTATGGCCTGAGTTAGGTCTAGTGGGCAGCAAGCATAGCAGGACAGTACAGCAGATCAGATATTCCTAATTTGCTGCCGGTGAGAGGAACTTTTACAGTGATGGAGACAGCTGAGTGATGGTTATGGAAAGATGGTGAGGCCTTGTTTGAACAGGCTAAACTGAGGATGAGGAGCCACAATGAAACCCTGACTAGCCAGAGGAGTGACCAATTGATGCTTTACAATGGCTGTTTGAGTGTTGGATGGAGGCAGAGAGTTGATGCAGGAATGCTGAGCAATGGTACCAAGAAATATTGAGTTGACAGGTAGCATCTGGAGAAGTGACTAACCATGTAGATCCCATAAGAAAGTAGGAAGAGAGACCTTATACAGGAGGTGATGAACTCCCTGTTTTGCCTATGTTTGATGGAATGAATTGGATAGAAGAGGGAAACCAGACAACAAATAAGTCCCCAGGTGAGACTGTTCTGGACTTTGGGTGAAGGCAGAGAGGCATTGTGTAACATGTTTGGAATTCCCTATCTTGCCCTTTCATGAAGGATGGCAGACAACAAATAAGTCCCCAGATGAGACTGTTTTGGACTTTGGGGTGAAGCCAATGGTCAAAACAGATGAAGTAATACTTACTGAAGGGACTTGTAGTAAACTCTGTCATGAAATTAAAAGTGATTTGTCTACTGTTAACTGGGGTGTATTACAGGCGGGGGATCCTGAGATTATACAGCTCAGTAAATATGCTATTCAAAACAATGGAAAGTAAGTATGGATGAGAACAATAAACCCTTATGGTGGTATGAGGTTAAGGGGCATACCCTCTACCATGTGAAACCAAACCTTAGCACTAAACAGGTAAAAGCAAGTGTGGTAGTACCTTACAAGTATAGAAAAAGTGTACTAGATGAAATTTGTAAGGGAACTGAGCGTTTAGATCACGGGGAAGTTTTGGAACATTTAGTTCTCTATTACCACTGGCCTGGAATGTATCGACAGGTGGCAGTATATTTATGGGAACTCAAGAGACATGTTGGAAAAGATGGGAAAGGTATAACCTAGAGGGATGACAAGTGCAGTAGGTGGTTACATTGGAGAAAGGGGAAACTTTCATATAGAAACAGGGGTGCTAGATGGTAGGTGCCCAAAATATTTCTACTAAGATAAGGTAGTTTGGGGTATCCTACCTTAGGTGTTATAATTTTGACCCTTTACTGGGAAAAAAGTGAATGGGACGGTGGAGGTGAATTGTTGGAAAACTGGGAATGCCCATGCTAGAAAATACTGTCTGAATGGAGAAGAAGACAAATAGGAAAAGGGGCATTGAATGGAAACAATTCAGCAAATTAAAATATGAAATGAGTACAATGGGGTTACCATTACTCTGTGTGCAAGGTAATTGATTAAGACAAGTTAAATAAGGGTAGATCTAATTTGAATAAAGGAATACATATATTTAATTTTTATTTTATATTCTAGAACTCGGTTATATTTATTTTCTTCTGTACAACTGGGGGGTTGGCCGCCTGCAGCCGTTTCTACTTTTTTTCCTCTATTCTAAGGTGGCTTTTTGTTTCTGAAATGAAAAAAAAAAAAGAAAATGTTTAAAAAGGAGGCTGCTAGTATAAATGGTCATTGTGATTACTTCCCTATAGTATATGATGTAAGCTCCAGGGTATTGTTGTGTTAAAATCTCACTATCTGTTATAGGACTGATCTGCTATGGGACCCTGGGGTGGAGCTCTAAGGTGTGGGTGAGCCGGAGCTCCACAACCCCCCCTCTTTGGCTTAAGAGGATTTGTAGAGGTAGGTCAACCAAATAAATGGTTGTCCTTTTAGGCAGGGAGGAGTGTCACAGAGTGGCTCTGTGAGGGCTGGGTACTTTAACCCTTACACTGCCAAGGTTTTTCTGTAAATTTCATATCCCTGCTGCCAGAGGTTTTGTCACTGGGTTTGTACACCTATCAGTTATGAAGTTATTACATAATTTTTCTTAATTCCCTGGTAAACTTTTTTTGTCAGGGTAGTAAGAACCTAACACAACTATAATTTAAAGTGAAAATATAACTTTTCCAATGAAGACATTTGGATATATTTGTTTATTTAGTGAAATTTCAATTGTTTCGCAAAAAATATTGAAGTTTGTAAAAACATTAAAATCGGTTGCATCACTGATAAAAATTGCTGTCTAATATGTAACTAATTTTCACTTCAGGTTAAAAATTCTTTATATAAACACAAATTTCACATTGGTTTCTCACCTACAGATTATGAGAGTGACCAGAAGGGACCATCTATGGTAGGGCCATGCTGGCCTATGGGGGGTACCTATTGGATTATGGGGTGCACTTCACTAAATCCATTAAGAAAAAGTAAGAAGTAGCCTGTTTCACATGACAAGGAAGGGAATGAGTAAATCAAGGCCCAGATTGCACCCATAGCTACATCCCAAGGGTCACATGACCAAAAACAAGATGGCTGACACCATTCAGTCATTTTCTGTCAAACCGCTTGTGACTCATTTATTGAGATAACTAGATTATAAAAGTGGTAAATGTCAATGAATTACACCCTTTCTAATGGCAGCAGTGGCTTGGATGAAATTTCTGATCCCTAATTTCACATTACAGACCCACCTGCAGATAGTTGGGGTGCCATACCCAACCACCAATGGTATGCCCGTGCTGGGCAGTGGGGTGACCACCTATTGCATTATTGGGTGCAAGCCAATAAATTCAAAAAAGAAAAGTAAAAAGTAGCCTGTTTTACATGATAGGGAAGTGAATGAGTAAATCAAGGCCCAGATTGTACCCATAGCTACATCCCCTCGGTCACATGACCAAAAACAAGATGGCTGACACCCATGCTGGCCAATGGGGTGCTCCTGGACAAAGAATACATTTTTCTTAATTTACCCTATCCTACAATGCCTTGGTTATTATTATTCTCATGTTTTATCTCCCCATACATTATACAGAATAGTTGGAGGTCATCAATACGTAAGCAATAAGACATGATGGGGTGTGCATTAGACAGATCTACTGTACAGCTGGGGGATGTAGTGAGGCACGAGGCCACAGGCCGAGTGCATCCAGTCCCCTAGCCATGAATTAGAACTGTCTAATGCACATCCCCAGAGTGGCTTATTGCACTTATAAAATGGGCCTGTGTATTGTAAATTGGGTTTCTTGTTTTAGCTGTGCATTAGACACTTCTAATGCATGGCTAACAACCAATGAGATTGCTTGAAATCCTTTGTCCATTTTATAAACTAAAGCAGAATGGGAAGTCATTCTGTTTTACTATCAAAGTCACTGTTGCTGCAGAATGACTTTTTCAAGTGCATGGGTCATCATACACAAAGAGTGTTCCATCAGACAAAATAATACCAGAAACCTGTGGAGAAAACCCTTATCCTTTCCCTGTACTAAAACCTGTGGAGAAAAACCCTATCCGTTCCCTATTCTAAAACCTGTGGAGAAAAATCCTATCCTTTCCCTATTCAAAAACCTGCAGAGAAAAAAACCTATCCTTTCCCTATTCTAAAACCTGTGGAGAAAAACCCTATCCTTTTCCTATTCTAAAACCTGTGGAGAAAACCCTTATCCTTTCCCTGTACTAAAACCTGTGGAGAAAAACCATATCCTTTCCCTATTCTAAAACCTGTGGAGAAAAACCCTACCCTTTTTCTATTCTAAAACCTGTGGAGAAAAACCCTATCCTTTCCCTAGTCTAAAACCTGTGGATAAAAACCCTATCCTTTCCATATTCTAAAACCTATGGAGAAAAACCCTACCCTTTCCTTAGTCTAAAACCTGTGGAGAAAAACCCCATCCTTTCCTTGTACTAAAACCTGTGGAGAAAACCCCTATCCTTTCCCTATACTAAAACCTGTGGAGCAAAAACATATCCTTTCCCTATTCTAAAACCTGTGGAGAAAAACCTTACCCTTTCCCTATTCAAAAAACTTGTGGAGAAAAGCCCTATCCTTTCCCTATTCTAAAACCTACGGAGAAAAACCCTACCCCTTTCCTAGTCTAAAACCTGTGGAGAAAAAAACTATCCTTTCCCTATTCTAAAACCTGTGGAGAAAAAACATATCTTTCCCTATTCTAAAACCTGTGGAGAAAAACCCTATCCTTTCCCTATTCTGAAACCTATGGAGAAAACCCTTATCCTTTCCCTGTACTAAAACCTGTGGAGAAAAACCCTATCCTTCCCCTATTCAAAACCTGTGGAGAAAAACCCTATCCTTTCTCTGTTCTAAAACCTGTGGAGAAAAACCCTATCCTTTCCCTATTCTAAAACCTGTGGAGAAAACCCCTATCCTTTGCCTGTACTAAACCCTGTGGAGCAAAACCCTATCCTTTCCCTATTCTGTAACCTGTGGAGAAAAACCCTACCCTTTCTCTATTCTAAAACCTGTGGAGAAAAATCCTACCCTTTCCCTATTCTAAAACCTGTGGAGAAAAAGCCTATCCTTTGTGTAAAGCAAATAAACAAAACGAAACGAGGTAAGAAACCACTATGGTTCTCAAAGGAAGTGGCAGTGAAGGTTCAAGAGAAAAAGAAAGCATTCAGGAAGTACAAGGAATCACAGAAGGAACAGGACAGAGAACTGTATCAGTTAAAGCAAAAGGAAGCTGGAAGGCAGTCAGAACAGCAAAGGCCCAAACCGAGGAAAAGATAGCCAACTCAGTTAAGAAGGGGATAAAACCTTTATAGGTACATCAGGAGCGAAGGAAGACCAAGAGAGGGATAGTGAGGCTTAATAAAGGGAGAGGGTGGGCAGAGGTGACTGTGAAAGGCAGAGATACTAAACAAATATTTTTGCTCAGTATTTACAAAGGAAGAGGGGAGGTACCTAAAACAAACAGTAGAAACACTCTGGATACAGAAGTTGATACCAGCCCATTTACAGAAGAAAGGGTTCTGAAAGAACTCTTAAAACTGAAGGTGGACAAAGCAATGGGGCCTGATGGGATTCATCCCAGAATTTAAAAGAACTAAGGGTAGAACTAGTGACACCACTGACTACCCTCTTTAACAAATCATGGGAGGATGGGGTGGTACCCGAGGACTGGAGGAGGGCAGATGTGATTCCCCTTCACAAAAGTGGGAGCAAGGCAGAAGCAGAAAACTACAGACCTGTTAATTTAACCTCAGTGGTAGGGAAAATCACTTCTGAAGGAAAGAATTGTTGAGTATCTAGAGGCCAGAGGGGAACAGGACCCAAGGCAGCATGGATTCACAGCGGGAAGGTCATGCCAGACAAATCTGATAGATTTCTTTGACTGGGTGACCAAAGTAGTTGATCAGGGAGGGGCTGTGGACATGGCCTACCTAGACTTTAGCAAGGCTTGTGACACAGTCCCACACAAAGATTAATATACATTTAGCCAGCCTGGGAGTGGGTCCCAAGATGACAGCCTGGGTAAAGAATTGGCTGGAGAATAGGACACAGAGAGTAATAGTAAATGGAGTCCACTCTGAAAAAAGGGGGGTTAGTAGTGGGGTACCACAGGGTTCAGTATTAGGACCTGTCCTCTTCAATGTCTTTATAAGTGACATTGCAGAGGGACTGGAAGGAAAAGTATGTCTCTTTGCAGATGACACAAAGATCTGCAACAGAGTTGATGCACAAGGTGGAGTGGAAAGGATGAGAAGGACTTGGCAAGGTTAGAGGAATGGTCAAATGTATGGCAGCTTAGATTCAATGCTAAGAAGTAGTGCAAGGTAATGCACCTAGGAAACAAAAACCCAGGGGAAGAGTACACATTGGGGGGTGAGATACTAACAACAACAAAAGTGGAAAGGGACCTGGGGTAGTCATACAGATGGCCTAAAGGTGGGCAAGCAATGGAGAGGGCAGCAAGGAGGCTGGGGGATACTGGGATGCATAGGAGAGGCATCACCAGTAGAAAACAGGAAGTTATTATCCTCCTGTACAGACAGCTAGTGAGACCCCATCTGGAGTACTGTGTGCTGTTCTGGAGACCCAATCTCCATAAAGACATAGACAGGATGGAAGCTGTCCAGAGAGGGCACTAAAATGGTGCATGGTCTGCACCGGAAGACATATGAAGAGAGACTTAAGGAGCTTAATATGTATAGCCTCGAGGAAAGGAGGGAGAGGGGGGACATGATAGAAACTTTCAAGTACCTCAAGGGAATCAACAAAGTCCAAGAGGGTAGCATCTTTCAAAAAAAGAGGTGTGCAAGAACAAGAGGGCACAATTTGAAGATAGAAGGGGTGGCTCAGAGGTAATTTAAGGAAGTATTTTTTCACAGAGAGGGTTGTGGATGTATTGAATGGCCTTCCAGAGGAGGTTGTGGAGTCAAAAACAGTGGTGGAATTCAAGCATGCATGGGACAGTCATAAGGCAATTCTAGGGGGTGGGGGTAGGAAGAAGTAGGCTGCTGGTTAACTAGGATCTGCAGCTTATCCATCAGGTAGGGAAATGGGCAGACTGGGTGGGCCAAGCGGTCCTTATCTGCCATCAAATTCTGTGTTTCTGTGTTTCTTTCCCTATTATATAACACATCATGAAGTCCACTCTCCTAGACAGAATGGTGTCCAAAGTCCGGTAGGGAAATGTCCTGCAGAGTCTTCCCTGAGACATGGACAGTTGCAAGAGAGCTGCTCGGGGAAGGAGACCTAGGAAACTGTAGTTGCAGGAGTCTAGTTTCCAGATCTGAAACCAGTTCTGACCTGGTCCCTTGCCATCAAGACTGAATCAGGGTCTTGAAATCCGGAGTAGCCGGGGGAGGGGAAGGTGAATCCGGTTGAGACTGGGGGGGAGGAGGAGGAGGAGGGGCGACCGGTGGAGGATAATACCCTTGAAACCCCATGTAGTGGGAGTAAGGTTGAAATCCAGGGTAGAACTGCCCCAAATAATTCCAATCTGGAGTGGAACCCCCCGGTAGGGATCCCTTGGATACCCAAAAGGGTAATGCGAGACAGTTCAGGGTTGATTATAAGCCCCCCGCAATGTCAGACCTGGCGTCAGAGGAATCCACATTGGACCTTCCATAGCGTAAATGAGGGAGGGTCCGTCGTTGAGACAGCCCATGTCAGGGTCACCGATGTTGGCACCAGCGAAACCTGAACTAGCACTGGAAGGGGATCTGTTGGTCACTTGACATTGGATGGGTGGTCCCCATCAGGTATTGCTAGAAAGGTCTGTCGTGCAGCCCAATGCCAGGTGGCACAAGTCCTATATGTGATGACCTACTGAAGGAACCCTCTCGAAGTAAGATCTGTCTTTCCCTATATCTATCTCCCACCTTTATACATGTGAACAGTGGAAATACCTGTCTACTATTACCCAATACTATTATGTTTTAGATCACTGTATTGCCCCTGGAAAAGGAACACATTTTTCTTATGTTACCCTATCCTACTATGCCTCAGTCCCATGTTTTTCGACATTTTTTCCCCATACATTATATAGAATAGTTGGTGGTTGTCAATACACAGCAATGATACACCTTCACCCTAAGGTTCATAGATGAAATATAAGTTATGTAAACCATTGGTCTTTTGTGAACTTGCCACCATTCAGTGTTCTATTGGTGGAAGGAGAATTTTTTGTTACTCATATGTTCTTCAAGTCTCTTTTTGAATGTATTCATATTTTGACTCTCAAATGTAGTCTTAGGTAGAGTATGCCAGGTTGTAATTATTCTTTGACAGATTTTGTTTCGCCAATCAATTTAAGTTATGTGATCTGGTGCTATTACTGTTTTTATATGTATGTCTTCAAGACCAATTGTTTTTAGATTAAGTCTTCCTGGATCACTCTAAAAGTTAGATATACGTCACCCCTGAGTCTTATATAATTAATAGAAAATAGACCTAGTTTCTTCAGTCTCTCACGGTTACAGTGAGGACAGCAAATTAAGAAAGGTTTTAACAAAAGCATTGTGTATTTAGGCCACCATACAATATCTTATATAGTGTACTATACAGTAGGAAAGAAACAAAAATAGTTTACTATTTTTTATTACCAGTAGCATTTACCATCAGTGGTCCACATTTCACCTTTGGTATTTTGCCGATGCAACACTTTTTCAAGTGTATGGATCATCATACACAAAGAGCATTCCATCAGACATGGTAATGCCAGAAATACGTGGAGAAAAACCCTATCCTTTCCCTATTATAAAACCTGTGGAGAAAATCCCTATCCTTTCCCTATTCTAAAACCTGTGGAGAAAAACCCAACCCTTTCCCTATTCTAAAACCTGTGGAGAATAAGCCTATCCTTTCCCTACTGTATAACATGTCATGTAGTCTACTCTTTGTTTTCTTTTCATTCCTAACACACCATTTCTGATCCTGTATGAAAAAAAAAAAACTATCTATCCCTTTATCTATCTACCATCTTCCTGCCAGTGACTCGTGGGGGAAAAAAATCTGACTACTATTGCCATATACTATTAGTTTTATCTTAGATCACTATACTAGTCTGGAAAAGAAACAGTTTTTTCCTAATTCACCCTATGCTACTATGCCCTAATTTATTTATTGAATTTTGTTGACCCGTTAGGCTCACTGAGACTAGAAGTCCCTTTTTCAGGGGTGACTGAGAGGAGGATGCAGATGGTAACCAACAGAAATTGAACAAGATTTGGTTGGTTACCATCTGTGGGTGGAATTTCTAGTGGATGGGAGAAATTTGGCCAGATCACTGAGGAAATTCCCCAACTCTTTTCAATAAGTGCCATATAACCCTACTATTAGATGATTGATTGATTTGGTGGAGTGAAATAGTGATTTGTCATAGGGTTAAATAAGATAGGTTCATCTGGTGAATGGGATTAGACTCTGTACTGCACTTTTGGGATTTTGTATGATCTGTTGTATTTATATATGGTTTTCTTTTTCTGTCTGATTATTTTTGTACCAATTTTTATTTATTTCACTTGCAATAAAATTCCCCCTACTCTACTCTTCCCCCTAAATCGGTGGATAACCCAATAAAAGACTCTTTATGAATTCATATTCAGCTCTGTGCTTTCTTAAGATTTTTCTGAATACAGATAGACACCAACCAATATGTCACAACCCTAATCTGAAGATTGGGGGAACATGATTATAGATTCCTGGCTTCCCCTGTTAAAGGGTTTAAGGATTGAAGATATTTTACAGGGAGATAGATGTCCTCCAATAGCGGAAATATTAAGCAAGTATCACATGGGACCCAATCAAATATTTAAGGTGTATTAGGTCAAGCATTTACTTGAACAATCAAGAAACAAATTCAGAAATGGATGAATGATGGGGAATTTTTTTGAATCTGTGGCCCAGATGGTTTGGGAACCACATGTGGTCTCCAACTTATATAAGATGTTGTTTAATCAAGCATATGTGGATCTTGACAATAAACCCAGATACTGGCTATGCCAACTAGGTACTCAAGAGAGGAAATGGGATGAAATCTGGTGTCATACGTACTGATATGTCACTCAAGATAGGCTACGTGTCATGCAATTCCACTTTTTAAATAATCTGTTTTGGACCCCTTCTAAACTATACAAAATCAGATGCAGACCTGATCCACTATGTTTTCGATGCCACCATGCAGAGGGGAATTTATATTATATTTTTGGGGAATGCCCCCCGATAAAAGAACTGTGGGCTCAAATTAAACGTAAAGCAGACCCACTTTTGGGCATTAACCAGCATTTTGTCCCAGAAGTCTGTCTGATAGGAGATTACTCCAGTATTGCAGTTAAAGTTAGGAGGTATTATGCCATGATTTCATCCTCGCCAAGAAAGTTGTGTTAAAGCATTGGTTGGATGACGCTCCAATTACTACACTGAGTGGTTACAAGAACTGTTATTTAATTTGAATATGGAGAATTTGGGGCTATAGATGGGATAGTCACTCAAAATATGATTTAATATGGGGTTTGTTTCATACGCTTTCTGCTTCACCCTAAGCCTTCTACCTGAGTGTAAAGCAACTAGGTAGGAATACCCTTAAACAGAATTTCTTATTGTATCTTAACCCATGGGGGGGGGAGGGTCTGATAGGGAGGGAGGGAGGGGTACCATAGGGATAGGAAGGGGGGATGGGAGAGTAAGAAATATTTCATTCTCTCCACAATGTAATACATATTATCTCGATTTATGTTTTGCTGAAATGGTTCTTGCTCTGTTAACAGAAAACTTCAATAAACTTGAATAAAAAAAAATTCCCCTACTCTTTTTGAGAAGTGCCATGGGATCTTTAATGTCTACCTGAAGAACCACCAGAACCGGCAGACGGGACCTCGGTTTAACATCTAATGCGAAAGACAGCATCTCAGGAGTGCAGAACCCCTCCTCATGCTGCACTACAGTGTCAGTATTGGGATATTAACCCAAGTGCCTGGTGTAGGGATAGAATCCACTGCTTACTGATCTCCCAGCCTCAGAGGTGATTAAGCAACCTACTGAGCCACTAACACTGACAAATTGTTGTTATTCACATGTTATTATGTTTTATATATATTGTCTTCAGGCTTGTGACCTGTAGAAAAAAAACTGTCTGCTCTTACCCTATGCAACACCATTTCATCAACTTTTGACATACAGTCTGTAATATTTAATTTAACCAAAGTAATGTAGCTCACCCTCACATGAAGCCATCACTTGGAGTGTTCAAAACTAGTGTAAGCATTATAATTAATTCCAACTGATGAGACGGTGAAGGTGAAGTTTGTTGTGGTGCAATGCATACTAGTAGACCTACAAGGCTGATTTATGTTGACACCACAAGGTTTCCACAACCTGTTAGACAAACTAGTTTGTCTCTTACCTTAATCCCAGAAAGTATCAGTTGAGTAGTATCATATGAAGCCAAGATGTAAAATGTTGTAATGTAGCATCATTGCAGTGTCTTGATCTTCAGTGTCATTCAAAAAGGGTAATTTTGTGACTTCTGTAGATTTGTTGAACACACGTTCTCTGAGAAATAAGAAATATGCAGTCAGTCAGTGTGATGACTTCTGGACTCACTACTGCACCACTTTTACCACATCCAGGCACCAAGTGTGAATTACTCGTGAGCACCTCAAAATGGCCACCTTTCCTAAAATGCTTCAAAATGTCTGCCTTTGCTAAAATACTTCAAAACAGCCACCTTTGTTTAAAAAGCTCTCTAAATGGGTCAGGGCTGATGAGGTATGGTGGTAATCAGTCATGTGACCACTTAACGGACACTCTACTGCAAAACTTATGCCATATCCGTATACCAAGTGAGAATCTCTGGTGAGTGCCTCAAGATGGCTGCCTTTGCTGAAATACCTCAAAATGACTGTCTTTTCTAAAGTGCCTCAAAATAGCCACCTTTGCTAAAAAGTTCTCTGAATGGGGCTGTGTTGATGAGGTATGGTAGTAATCAGTTATGTATCCACTACCAGACTCAAAGTCACTTAACTTCCTTGTGCTTCCAGGTTGCACCTGTAAACAAGCTTTCAGCTTAGTGTTTCTCACCTGGTATAACAAAGGTTAAAATAAAGAGAAAAAAAAAAAAAGGTAAGAAAACAAAGTACACCACACTTTTGCTAGATATGGATACCAAGAGTGAATCACTGGTGAGGTTCCCAATGGACTAACATTGTTAGCAGTTTCATGAGGTCAAACCCTGAATTAATTTTGAAACATGAACACATACTGTACATCAATACACAAATATCAAAACCCAAGCTAAACTGTAACTTACGTTAGTGACATCACATAGTAACCTACCTTATGCACTTATTATTTCCAATTTATTTCCCAATCCGACTGTTGCATGAGTATTTCTGAAGCCAGGGGACATCTTTCATACAGCGCACTGTGTATATAGATTACAGTGATTGTCATATGGAAGACGACCCCGACGACAGCGGATAGGGCATTTGGCACATATATCCTTATACGTTGTTCGTTTTTAAAGACTATTGGCCTATATACTCCAATCTGAAAAACAAAATTTAAAGACATTATACCAATGATGATCTGAAAGTTAAAGTCGATTGGATTACATACTGTACATTTCATTCCACTGTAATAAATGGTCATTCATCACATCATGTATCTTAAACATAAATTAATATACCAGAACATTAAAGTCATGGCATAACAAACATCCATGATTGCCATCACAGTCAATGGTACCATAGATATGGCCTCAGCCACATGCCTTGGTAGCCATAGGAATTTTCTTGCTGTGATGTGGTGAGATGCTGATACAGTACCAGCTGGTCATGCACTTGCAATTGGTCTGCCATGTCTGGTGACAAGTAGGCTTTGTCTTGAGCTCAGTCATCCACTGTCAAACAAGCACTCATATGTCCTCCTTCCCATCCAAGGCCTGCTGAACAAGGACTCAGGTTGCTAACATCAGGAGTAGAAATGGAGGCTTCACTGCTAGCATATATACCCTTTTACTCCCTATACAGACATAACTGAGCAATCAAGATCTCTCTCCCTCCTCTGTCCCACAAAAGCACTGCTGCACCAGAAAACAGGTTGCTGAGTGCAGGAGCAGAAACCTTCTGGCTTTTCTCCCCCTTGACCCCCTGGACAGACATCACCTAGCAAACAAGCTCACACCCCTACCTCCATCCCTTTTAAGCGCTGCTGTACTAGAAAACTGGTTGCTATGGGCAGGGGCAGAAACAGAGACCTCCCTGCTGGCATCTCTTCCCCTTGACTACCTGGACAAATATCACCTAGCAAAGAAGCTCACTCTCCTCCTCCATCCATCTTAACCATTGCTGCACCAGAAAATGAGTTGCTGAGTGTAGGAGCATAAACAGAGAACTCCCTGATGGCGTCTCTACCCATTGACAACCTGGACAGACATCACAAAGCAAACAGGATCTCAACCCTCATCTGTCCCTCTTAATTGCTGCTGCATCAGAAAATGAATTGCTGAGGTCAGGAGCAGAAACAGAGACATCCCTGCTGGTGTCTCTACCCCTTGACTACCTGGACAGACATCACCTATCAAAAAAGCACACACTCATCCTCTGTCCCTCTTAAGCACTGCTTCACCAGAAAAATGGGTCACTGTAGGCAGGAGCAGAAACTAAGAACTCCCTTCTGGCGTCTCTCCCCCTTGACTACCTGGACAAACATCACCTATCAAAGAAGCTCAAACTCCTCCTCTGTCCCTCTTAAGCTCTGCTGCACCAGAAAATGCGTTGCTAAGTGTAGGAACAGAAATGGAGAACTCCCTGCTGGTCTCTCAACTCACTAACAACCAGGATGGACAGACATCACCTAGCAAACAAGCTCTCACCCCTCATCCATCCCTCTTAAGTGCTGCTGCAGGAGCAGAAACCTCTCTGCTGGCATTTCTGCCCCTCAGCTACCTGGACAGACATCACCTAGCAAGCAAGCTCACACCCTTCCTCAGTCCCTCTTAAGCATTGCTGCACATGCAAATGAGTTGCTGAGAGCTGGATCAGAAATGGGGACCTCCCTGCAGGTGTCACTACCCCTTGAATACCTGGACAGACATCATCTAGCAAACAAACACTCATCCCTCCTCTATCCCACTTAATCACTGCTGCACCAGAAAATGGGTAACGCAGGGGAGGAGCTGAAATGGAGACCTACCTGCTGGCATCTCTCCCCCTTGATTCACTGGATGGACATCACTTAACAAACAAGCTTACACCCCTCCTCTGTCCCTCTTAAACACCATCCCTCTTTTACAGAGTGGTTTAGAGAGATATTGTTCGCTCTTCAAGCAGAGAACACTATTGCCCATATGGCTAAAAGACCAGGCCACTACCAAAAGGTATGGGCAACCTTGTACACACTGCTAACCAGCAAATAAATGGAAATAAGAAACAGCATACTTTGAAAGGAAAAAGTCAAAAACTGTATTATTGAAATTGTAACTCTCAACAATTACAGCGGATGTCTAGCTGTCTACAGACCAAAGACCTTGTATACGGCAAGGGAGGGGGGAGGGGAAGAAAAGAAGGGAAGGGTAGGAGGAGGGGTGGGAAGAAGGGAAAATAAGTATAAGTAGTATTATTAGCTTTACTGCATATATTCCTGAGTTGCAGTTCTATGTCTGATTAAGTATGTTGACAACCACAAATGTAAGATGATATGTAATTTCCCTACTTCGATACTGTATAGTACTTTGTTGCATAGTACTCAAAGACCTTTTTGGTATGTTTGGAAAGAAAAATCAACCTTCCTTCTAATAAAGTTTATTAATTTTCGAAAAAAAAACCACTGCTGAATCAGATAATGGGTTGCTGAGTGCAGGAGCAGAAACGGAGACTTTCCTACTGGCATCTCTCACCGTTGACTACCTGGGCAAACATCACCTAGCAAATATGCTCGCACCCCTCCTCCATCCATCTTAAGCGCTGCTGCATATAAAAATGGGTTGCTGAGGGCAGAAGCAGAAACAGAGCTCTTCCTGCTGACATCTCTATCCCTTGACCTCCTGCACAGACATCCTCTAGCAAATAAGCTCTCACCCATCCTCCATCCCACTGAAACACAGCTGCATCAGAAAAAGGGTTGATGAGGGAAGGAGTAGAAACAGAGACCTCCCTGCTGTTTACTTTCCCCCTTGACTCTGTGGTCAGACATCACCAACTAAACAAGCTCTCACCCCTCCTCTGTTCCACTGAAGTGTAGCTGAACCAGGACACAGGCTGCAGAGGGCAGGATCAGAAACAGAGTTCTCCCTACTGGCGTATCGTTCCCAAGACTACCTGTACAGTCATCCCCTTGCAAATAAGTTCATTCCCCTCCTCCATCCCACTCAAGCACTACTGCACCAGAAAACTTTATTCATGATTTCTGTTACTGTAAATGGTATTTTTGTTCCCCAGTAGTCTATCTCTCTCTGTCTGTTTCTCTCTCTCTCTCTCTCCCCATCTGGATGGCATTGTCAAAGATTTATTTTATCACCTGCTCGGTGGTGCTGAGGGTTGAGTCACTGGACACCACACCTCGCGCTGCGCCGATGACCTGAATTCAGGAGTGAGCTCGGGAGTTTGGGGTCAGCAGGAGAGGGAGACAGATTGAGCACCCTCTGGGCAGCTCTCCTCTCTGGGTGGGGGGGTTAGGGATGACCGGTGCTCTGGCAACCCACAGTGGAGACTGGGGGCACCATCACACCACCGGCTGCACATAAGAGCATGGCTGACATTGGCAGGGTTGCCATGCACCAGCATCAGATGTTCCCACACAGGGGGAAGGGGGATCTTGGGTTCACTACAAGAAACACCCCTCCAGCCCTGGATAGGCAAAGGCCCTGCCAGTGCCACTGCCACACACACAATGCTGGTTCCCCCACCACTGCCTCTATAAATTGCATACCTCTACAGGATTGAAGCTACAGCCCTCTTGATGTCACTGCAGAACATATCACTTCCCTGATCTGTTAAGTGGACACCATCCTGCCGATACAGTTCTGGGAAGACTGACATGATGCCATCATGCTTGACCACGCCAGCTGACAATCCTCTCATGAACGCCCCATCTCTGTGTTGATCTTTCTCCTTGTTCTGTCCATTGCCTTCATATCAGAAACATTCCTCCACTGCAGACGCTGGATGATGTGGGACCAAAGGATCATCGTCCTCAGCATTCGGCGCTTGATCAAGACGATGTCCTCCTTCATCTTCCGTAGCAACATCACTGATGTCTTCAATCCTAAAACATTGCCTCCCAGGTGGAAGATGATGACATCTGATTCAGATCCTCTCAGGCACTCCTGTCGCAATATTGGCACCAGTTGATCCCAACGCATACCCCTCTCATCTAACCAACGCACATTTACTGGAGTATCAAAGGTCAAAACTGGTCCACCGGTTCGAGACCACTCCAAAATCCCTGCCCAATGCATGAAGGAGTGTCCGCAGATCCATACCATCTTCTCTGGACACTGCATATCTGAATTAAGAAAACATACATTTTATAGCATCGGGGTGTATCCAATCTATGACAGGTAGTAGTACTCAATTCCTGACATTTGCTGGCAAAAGACAACATGTCTGGTATCTTCCAGGAAATAAAAAACATTTAACAGTGATTACTAGTAGTAGCACTCAAAGCAAAATTATGCATTTGTGGCACAAGATCTCATGAAAACATTAGATGATTGGGGGTTTGAGAAACTGATGGTCACCATACAGGAAAGGGATTTTGGAGTAGTCATATCTGATGACCTAGCATGTATAAAGCATTACATGTTGTTCAGCATTCCCATGTCATGCCACACTCATGTATCTCCTAGGTGGCGCTATCCCAAGGGCTACTACCCCTGCCTGTGTGGCTAGTTGCAGGTTAAGGAGCCTGTGTACTGACACGGGTGCCTCCACCTGGAGGACAGGGTTGTTAGTAACAAGGCTAACCTGGGTACAGCTCTCTGGGACATTGTAATCCCCCTTTTTCCCTTCTAGTGGCCTAGACAATATGCAACAAACACTTTCACAGTAGCCTCTATTCAGCATACAATTCCCCACACTTTTTGCACTTACCACCAGGGCTGGTTCCACCAGTTCAACCCTGGAGACCCCCTGTAAAACAAGGTTAGGCACAGTAAATAACAGTACAGTGCTTTTGATACAAACTGGAACCACAGTCAGATTAAAGAAAACAGGAAATCATTTCTAATTATGTAGGTACTAGGTACAGTTAAATATGGATAATTTAGGGGAATGCATATCATTTCTGAGAATAAAAACTTTATAAACAGCTGCCAGTTAGCACAAATGTCCTGTCCCCTTTAAATGCAAAAAGAGTTAGATCTGATTTATTCATGGGAATTGAACAAGGGAGGGGTGTAATCATGTTCATTATTTCTAAAACTGATCTTGTCAGGCAATATTTCATGCACTTTTAGTCCCTGCACAGTTACACACTCTGGGGACCCAGTTGGAAGTAAGGTGGGATAGCCTGGAACATTGCCGGGGGTAGGCCAGAGTTGCAGCTGGTTGGGGTCCTGTGATGAAAAGAAAAGGCATGCACAACCACACACAATTTGCAATCCAGAGCCCAAAGGTTCAGTTCGTGAAAGGAAAAACAACAATGCAATCAGATGACAACACTTGAGATTTAGCAGTTGTCGCAGTGAGACACCTCAAGTCATCCCATACGAGGAAACAGCAACAATAAAACATGCTTCAGTGTCCAATGGACACCCTAGTCTGACTATGATATAGGGAAGTCTTGTGCTCTCTGTTCTGTGATGCAGAACTCAGCATTTCCCACCTATCTTGCATCTCGATCAATCCACCATCTCAGTCTCTATACAGGGAATATACACCAATTAACCATTCCACCATGTCCAATGGACACCCCATGTCATCCCATACCAGGAATCAGCAACAATAAAACACGCCAAAGGCTGTCAACCTGTAGGCTGGTTGCCTTGAGGCCATTTATGTTTAGGGCTTATTGCCTTGAGGGCCATCTTCCTGGTGGGCTGTTTGCATTGAGTGCAGTTAGCTTTGATGTCTGATTGCCTCGAGGGCCATCTGCCTTGAGGGATTAATGCCTTGAGGGTTTGTTGCCTTGAGGGCATGCTGCATTGAGGGCTGTCTACCTTGAGGCTGGCTGCCTTGAGGGCATGTTTCCTCGAGACTGGCATGTTTGTCATTTTGGTGTAAACCAACTGCCCAGTTGTGGTTGGTTTTCTTGAGGGTCTTCAGCCTTGAGGGCTTTTTGTAGAAGAGGGCATGTTTACCGAGAAGCCACTTACATCTCATTGTGCTTCTATCAAGTGATTTACTATTCTGTGTCACTGTTGCTTGTATTCTGTGATCCAGACACCCCATAGTTCATCTTTGAATGGTATTCAGAGAAGCATTTATCTACACACAGGCCCTTTCCGCACTGTATGCACCAGTAGGTCAATTCCTCATGCTTCCCTTTCTTTGTGCACACCACGCATCTTTGGTAGGGTACTGCATCTTTGGTGTTCTTGGAACTTTTGATGGAAAGTGCTTTCCTTGCAGTCGTTGGCATGGATCCAAGTTTGCTGAATGCCATTTTTGGCTATGCTGTGGAAGATCATCAATTTTTTTGCTTGTCGTTACAAGTTCTTAAATCACAGTTCGTTGGAATTCTAGGTGCATCATCTTCTTTTTTTCTGGTGAAAATTTCTTGTACATTATGTACCCCTGAAGTAACATGGCTTTCAGTAGATAAAAGAACTCCTTCTGCCATACCTTCTTGCATAGCTGGTTAAAATTGTAGTACCCTGCCAGCTGGTCATTTTTATCGACTCCACCCATGTATCTGTTGTAGTCCAGTACACATTTGGTTTTTTTGATTAACTCCTCAGTCTTCCAATCCTTTCTTCCATTATCGACAAATTCAGTACTTGATGTCGTTGACAGCATGTATATGTCCCTCTTGTCTCTTCACTTCATACAGAGCATTGGTGTCTTCCTGAATGTAACCTTTTCTTTCATTTTCAGCTTTATGTCTTTTATTTTGGAAGGCATTCCCTTGTGGTTGGGCATCACAGTTCCAATTGCACCAACTCCAGATAAAAATAGATCTGTGTAGAGTTGAGGTCTAGTGTAGTATCTGTCTGTGTAAATCCTGTAGCCTTTCCCTTGCAATTCTTCTCTAACAAGATCAAAACAAACTCTGTATGTATGTCCTTTGCTCTGTTCCTCGTCAACTTTGCCTGTATAGAATTACCAGTTGCATATGTATCCCGAGTTTGATTCACATAAGGTGTACACCTTGATTCCATGCTTCATTGGTTTTTGTGGATTAAATGTTCTGTAACTCAGATTTCCCTTCCACAGACATGTACCTTCATCCAGGGAGAGGTCCCGGTCGGGAAGATAGGTTTCTCGTGATCTCTTCAGGAATCGCTCATGTATCTCCCTAATGTGAAAAAGTTGATCAAATCCCTCCATCCCTCTAGGGTTCCGCTTCGAGTTGTCAGCTATGTGGAGAAAGGAAAAAATCAGGGTGAATCGGTTCCTTGCCATCACAGTGCCTCAGAATAGTGTGTAGGTGACTTCATCCAATCCCCAGTATTCATCTTTACTGCTCTACACTACCAGTCCCATCGCAATGTATAATGCAAAAAAACTCTTCAGTTCTTCTTTGTCAATCCTCTTCCAAGTCCTGTCCCTTGAATGTGGTGGCAACTCATCAATTGGATGTGCCAGAAAGAAATCATCAGCATATCTGTTTGTTTCCCTGGCAATAAGCTCCAAATCTACATCCGTCATGCAAAACAGTTGTACAAATCCAAGTGGACTTTCCAGGACTGGAACTTGTAGACCTGAAGTTGCAGTGAATAGGTGTCCATTGTCACTTGTTGTCGTCACTGCTTCCCATTCGTCTTCTATTGTAACGCTTTCTTCTGCTGATGGCCAAGCCCTCTTCCCACGAGTCTTCTTGGGCATTGCATCTACTGATGTTGTGGGGTTCTCTTCCTGATCTTCCAGCTCCACATCCAGCATGTAATCTTGATCAGTAATTTCTTCATCTTCAAAAGACTCATTCTGCACTTCCACCAGATCCAGATTGTACAACCTTTCTTCAACATCCTCTTCACTATCTGATTCTGAGAAATTGGACTCGCTACACATCTGGATCTTGGTCAAAACATCCAAAGCCATCATTCTGCTTTTTGCCATGATGATTATTCTGTAAGGGGTACAGATAAAAAAAAAAAACATAATTGTTGCAAGTTATCTTTTTTAGGTGATTCTAATAATAATATGAAAAATGAAGCCTCTATGTATACCAGTTTGGCTCAATAAACCCTTCTCCCCAACTCCCCACTGTACACTGATTTATATTTTCAAATGTACCACAAAATATTCTATGTTCTGTAGAATTATGTCAGATATACTGCAAGGAATCAATTAACCTGAAAGACAAAAAATTAAAAAGTTATATTCAAAGTGTTAACATGTAATATCTTTAACGGAATACTCAAACTCATTTTCACACATACAATGTGTTTCTGATTCATCAAGGATACAATTTTACAAATCAATTTGTGTGTGTAATCTAACACCTTATATCTACAATTCGAGTCTCATTATTGGTACACAGATTCATCAACCGCATGCGTATGTGGTGGTGACTGTCACATGGGCAGAACTGGCAGGCTAAGCAGTCCTTATCTGCTGTCTATGTTTCTGTTTCAAATAATGTAGTTCATAGCCAGCATTATGATAATAACGGATGTTCACATGAGTCGTGCTATAATAATCAACACAAAATAGAAATTGTTACTTACTGAACACATTATTTACTTACCTCAATTGTTAACTGACTATTAACTCTTAATGTGATCATATGTAATTTTATTTAAATTATTTCACAATTGGAGATTTTTTGCTGAGTGTATTTTTTTTTTAAAGGTACAAGAATAACTATTTTTAATGTCCAGTCCATATACAATTATTGATTATTCCATTTTCATATCAAAAACATTGCATTTAATTTATAATAGTTATCCAATGGTATCGCAGATGCGATTATCATAATTATGCTTCCATGTACTTGTAACGTGTAATTAGCTGGTTTGTATAAGAATAGTTACGTTGGAATAAGATGAAAATTGTATAACTGCATTCCGCATTTTCTCTTCTGCTTATTCATTGATATAATTGAATTTTTAACAAGATGCTCATCTAAATTTCATATTCCAAGTTGTTGCAGTTGGAAGCATGTATGACATCTGCTTGTAGTATTGGATTACATGTTCTAAAAGAAAAGGAAATACAAAAATAATTTATCAAAATGTGTTATAATTTTCTTTTATCTTTCTACTTAATTACCATGGTTCTCTGCATGAACACCCCACTTTCATGTATTTATACCTCTCCAGCTGTATACATCGATTCAAGTTGCTGGTGGATAACGTCAGGTACACTTTGAGCAGAAGCTAAAATGCATCAAAATGGCTGCCTTTGCTAAAATGCCCTAAGAGGGCCACCTTTGCTAAAAAGCTTCCTGAATGGGTGTAAAAGTAATGTGAAGGGTTTCACTTAGGCTGTGGCTATGACCTCATGATACAATGCCCCATTTCTTTTTTGGGGGGGATTATCAGAGTTGGACCATACAAGGTCCCACAGTTGAATCATATGTATGGATGATGTCAGGGAGGTTGGACTGAAATGGGAAGGGGATCAGTTAGACTATGCCTGTTACCTCATGATCCAGTAACTGGGCTGTGTGAGGAATCCAGCACCAGGCATGTGTGTGGGGGATTCCCTTAGTTGGACCATTCCCCAATTCCCTGAAATAAGAGGTGCCAACAAAAGAAAATGGCTTCCTTGTGTCCAATGGCTTCATCATGGCATCCCAAACCAGACCTAACCACACTAAAAGCTTTCCCTGGTGTTCACTGGTCTTCCAATTCCCTCCCATACCATGCAAGCATGGGAACATATAAATGTAGAAATTGGACTGACAGGTCCATCCAGTCTGCCTGAAGGCACTACTCTGGACTGCCTCTACCCTGTCAATGTCCTTATGATGGTGTGCCCTACAGAACTGTGCATAGTACTTTAGGTGAGGCCTGACTAACATCTGGTGCAATGGCATAACCACCCCACACCTTATGCTTGCGATACCTTTACCTATGCATCCCAGCATGCCATTGACCCTCCCTGCAGTCTTTGTACTCTGATTAGAGACCTTTAGGTTCTCAGAAATTATCCAGGTTCATTTTTTCCTTTTTAGTGGTCAGCACCCCACCCCCATCCTGTTGCATTTCCCAGTGTTCCCTCTTCCCAGGTGCATTACCATAACTCACCCAGTCAAAATAAAAACAAGTAATATGTGAAGAGTCTCTTACCGGGATTACTATGGAGCCAGAATCAGCAATCTTGAGGAGACAATGTCCAGCTAAACTGTAAAGTCAAAATATATGAAAGCAGTCACAAAGGATCTGTAGTTCTTAATGAGTAATTAGAAAATCTAGAACAGGTTAGTCATAGAGTAATAATTATCTGATGGGGACAAAGTCAGCATCCTGTCAGACCTGTTAAAGAGAAAGGAAAAAATAAGTTAATAGGAAGAATATACAGCAGCAATACAGAAGAACACCCCCACCATCTCACCATCAAACACTACTTCCTCCCTTTTCAACTACATATCAGCTCCTTCTCTTTCAGTCCTATCTCACCTGTATAGTATTTTTGTGTGGTGGTGAGAGGTGAGACAGAGAAGCCTTGCTCACCTTTACCAGACCACAAAGGGAAAAAAAATTCCTTTTCCCTCTCATACCTTGTGACTCCAAATGAAAAGCTCTTATTGGAGTCCAATGACCCACCCCTGCCAACCATCACCAGAAACCACCAGAAATAAGGAATTCACTGATTTCCAGTGGCCACCCACTGTAATCCCATACCATGAGCCACCACAAGGTAAGGACTTGCTAGAGTCTGGTAGCTCTCTCATGCCCTCCCGTACAAGGCGACACCACAAAAAAGCATTCCCTGTTGTCAATTAGGTCCCCCGTTCCCTCCCATACCAGGCTCCTCCACAAATAAACAACTCTGCAGTGTTAAAAGGCCCTAACAATGCCCTCCAAAGACTAGACACCAACACCAGACATGTAAAGCACTCCCTCTTGTCCAGATGCCACAGCCAAAAATAAAGAATTCACTGGGTTGGACTCCAGTGGACTCAACTAACCCTTCCTATACAAGATACCACCATATGTAAAGCATTCCCTGGTGTCTAGTGATCCCCCCATGCTTCCTATAACAGGTGTTACAACAAATACAGTATTCCCTGGTGTTTATTGGTCCAACCTAAGCGCTCCCATACCAGACACTAATAAATATAAAGAATTCACTGGTGTCCTGTAGCCCTCCAATGCACTCATATACCATGCCCCATCACTCAAAAAGGATTCCCACTTTAGTCAGTTGTTCTCTCATTATCTTTGAAACCAGGCACTGCTTGAACTGGGATTAGAGGGTCCTGTCCAACTCAAACACTCCTGTACTAGACATGACAAAATAATATGTGGAGAGTACCTTATTAGGATAATATCAAGTTGTAATGGATACCTGGTGGTCTGGGCCTGGTTTGACTATGGAGTCTGGTGCAGGAATCGTGACATTTCGACGTCCGTCAGACTTTAAAATAAAATATAGGGAATGGAGTCATAAAGGATCTGTACTTCTTAGTGAATTAATAATATAGAACATATTCATAAATGAGTAATACTTATCTGATTGGGAAGGAGTCTTCATCCTTTCAGGCATGTGAAAGAGAAACAAAAATAGCTCGACATGAAGAAGCTACAGTAGTGAGAGAAGAAACCGATAGTGTATAGATATGAATGGGGTATCATACTACATTTGAGAAAACAGTGACAAATAAGATAAAAAGTTACTGCTAAAGCTGATTGTGAAAATGGAGATATATAGAAATGCAATTAGTTAAGACCGAATGAGGGAAGAGATAATGTTAGCACTGGAAAAGATTAGAAAGACCAATGATCTCTGCAATCAATTGGGTTCATTTCATGGCCCTTTTCATGTAGTACATTCTTGGCATCTTTTCTGTCAATGAATCACCTAGTTCACTTCAACCATCAAGTTGTTCCAACATACACCTTCACAACACGCGCTGTCATGAAATTAGCACCCTGATTCTCACCAAGTGTCAACACTCACTAAGATAAGAGGTATACACAATAAAATAATGGGTTGAGCATTAGGGCATTGCCCTGCCTGAACCACAAAGACACATTGAATCCAGGAATAAACATTATTTGTGATTTCTGAGATGAAAATGTCTATTTGTTTCCCAGTATTTAGTATCTCACTTTTTATCCATTCTAGAAGGCACAAGTCAAAAATTGCATTTTGGAATCCAGGCTTGCCCTTCTTGTACCAACTGTGACAGGGTAACCATACTTTGTGCCATCAAACGAAAAGCACTTAATGGTGTCCGATGACCTCCCCATACCCTCCCAGACCAGTCATTGCTACAATAAACACCTTCAATGTTGACCAGTTGTACCCCAAATTCCCTCTCACACTAGTAGAGAAAATAACTGACCTTGACTGTAGAATCAAATGATGTTCAAAAAATCTCCAGAAACTCGGACTGGGAATCTACGAAACAAATGTTGTTGTTGTTCAATAAGATGTCCCACAGGAAGACATTCAGTGAGATTATAATAAAACATGCCCTTCAATATAACGTGCCACCACAACTAAAGCATTCCCTGGTGTACAGTGAACCCCCATAAACCCTCTCATACCTGGACCATGAGCCATGTTTCTGCTGGCATTTTAGTGTGTTCATGATTTTACACGGTCACAGCCAAATAGTGTCTTACCTTACTAAGAAGGCAGAGACTTGCAATTACCTCATGAACACTTGACTACTGTGTATGCCATAACCAAATAGTGTTTTACCTTACTACAGTCACAAGAGACCTGCACAAGCCCTCCCATATCAGGCCGCATCATCAAAAATGCATTCACTGTTATCCAATGTTCCCCACAGATCCCTCCCATACCAGGCAGCGCTCCAGGTTAAGCATTTCCTGTAGGCCATTGGACTACAGTGAATGCTTAACTTGTTGTAGTGACTGATATGGGAGAGATGTTCTTGTCGATCAGTAAGATATCTGATCAGGAGCTTTCCTGCAGGAAGACACAGTGATATGATAATAGAAACATCCCATCTTGTATCAGGTGCAACATCAAGTTAAGCATTCCCTAGTGTACAGTGTCAACCCCCACTAAATCACTATAGGTTTATAACTACATAACATCAGTCAGCATTTTCACCACCCTCCAGTGTGTGCTAATGCCTCCTGATGTTACCCAATAATTAACAAATAGGGTTTTACCATACTACAATAACCAGAGACTTGTACTGACCTCAGGAACACTTGACTACTGCATATGTGTATGCATTTCTTGGCATCAACTGGCATGAAAAGCAAAGTGGAATATCAGATTAGCAAGGGAAACATCTATAGGGTTTTGTTTGGATAACATCACTCTGCATTTTCACCACTCTTTTATGTGTGTTAATGCATCTTGATGTTACCCAGCCATAACCAAGTAGTGTTGTACCTTTCTATAATAACCAGAGACCTGCACTGACCTCAGAAACACTTGACTACTGCATATCTGTATGCTGTTCTTGGCATCGGCTGACATGAAAAGCCAAGTGGAATATCAGATTAGCAAGGAAAATGACTATGGGGTTATGACTGGACAACATCAGTCGGCATCTTCACCATTTCCAGTGTGGTTTAATGCCTCCTGATGTTACCCGGTTGTAAACAAATAGTGTTTAACCTTACTATAATGACTAGAGACTTGCACTGACCTCATGAACACTTGGGTACTGCATACGTGTATGTGGATCTGGGCATTGGTAGACATAAACAGCCAAGTAGAATAACACAATAGTAAGGTTAATGACTATGGGGTCATGACTGAATAACATCAGTCAGCATTTTCACCATCCTTTAGTGTGTGCTAATACCTCCTGATGTATCCCAGTCTTAAACAAATAGTGTTTTCCTTACTACAATGACCAGAGACTTGTACTGACCTCAGCAACACTTGGCTACTGCACAGGTGTATGCGGTTCTGGCATTGGCTGACTTGAGAAGCCAAGTGGAATATCAAATTAGCAAGGAAAGCGACTATGGGGTTATGTTTGGATAACATTAGTCTGCATTCTCACCACTCTTTTGTGTGTGTTAATGCATTCTGATGTTACCCGGTTAATACCAAATAGTGTTTAACCTTACTATAACGACCAGTGACCTGCACTGACCTCAGGAATACTTGACTACTGCATATATGTATGCTGTTCTTGGCATTGACTGACATGAAAAGCCAAGTGGAATATCAGATTAGCAAGGAAAATGACTATGGGATTATGACTGGACAACATTAGTCGGCATCTTCACCACCTTCCAGTGTGGTTTAATGCCTCCTGATGTTACCGGTTGTACACAAATAGTATTTAACCTTACTATAATGACCAGAGACTTGCACTGACCTCATGAACATTTTGGGCAATGCATACCTGTATGCGGTTCTGAGCATCGGCTGACATGAACAGACAGGTAGAATAACATAATGTCACAGTAAATGACTATGGGGTTATGACCGGATAACATCAGTCTGCATTTTCACCACCCTCCAGTGTGTGATAATGCCTCCTGATGTTACCCGGTTATAAACAAATAGTGTTTTCCTTACTACACTGACCAGAGACTTGTACTGACCTAAGGAACACTTGACTACTGCATATATGTATGTGGTTCTGGCATCGGCTGACATGAAAAGCCAAGTGGAACATCAGACTAGCAAGGTAAATGACTATGGGGTTATGACTGAATAACATCAGTCAGCATTTTCACCACTCTGTAGTGTGTGTTAATGCTTCCTAATGTTACCCCGCCATAACCAAATAGTGTTTTATCTTACTACAATGACCAGAGACTTGTACTGAACTCAGTAACGCTTGCCTACTGCATATGTGTATGCGGTTATTGGTATTGGCTGACATGAACAGCCAAGTGGAATAACAGAATGTCATGGTAAATGACTATAGGGTATCACCGGATAACATCTGTCTGCATTTTCACCACCCTCCAGTGTGTGGTAATGCCTCCTGATGTTACACAGTTATAAACAAATAGTGTTTTCCTTACTACACTGAGCAGAGACTTGTACTGACTTCAGGAACACTTGACTACTGCATAGGTGTATGTGATTCTGGCATCGGCTGACATGAGAAGCCAAGTGGAATATCAGATTAGCAAGGAAAACGACTATGGGGTTATGTTTGGATAACATCAGTCTGCATTCTCTCTCCTCTTTTGTGTGTGCTAATGCATCCTGATGTTACCCGGTCATTACCAAATACTGTTTAACCTTACTATAGTGACCAGAGACCTGCACTGACCTCAGGAATACTTGACTACTGCATATCTGTATGCAGTTCTTGGCATCAGCTGACATGAACAGCCAAGTGGAACAACAGAATAGCAAGGTAAATGACTATGGGGTTATGACCAGACAACATCAGTCTGCATTTTCACCAACCTCCAGTGTGTGGTAATGCCTCCTGATGTTACCCGGTTATAAACAAATAGTGTTTACCTTATTATAATGACTAGAGACCTGCACTGACCTCATGAACATTTTAGGTACTGCATACCTGTATGCGGTTCTGGGCATCGGCTGACATGAACAGACAGGTAGAATAACAGGATATCACAGTAAATGACTATGGGGATATGACCGGATAACATCAGTCTGCATTTTCACCACCCTCCAGTGTGTGGTAATGCCTCCTGATGTTACCCGGTTATAAACAAATAGTGTTTTACCTTACTACTCAAGAAAATCACCAAATTGAAACCTTTCTTGTTTTGGAACTTGCAACTTTTATTAACCATACAATATGCAATACCACAACATAGGAAGGACTTCACATATATCAAGTTAGTAACAAAATTTCAAAGTACAACTGACATCCATCAAAAGTCAAGTTTAAAGTTCCAAAAGTGTCTATGTGTCAGTGAACCGATAAATGTAAAAATGAACCATTGTTCTCTTCTGATTTTCGGGTGCTGTCCCAATGAAGATGATGCACGAAAAACTCTAAGGGATCAAGTCAGGACAAATGTTATTTAATTGACCTTAGACATTTGCAAGAACACATCATACATGTTAATTCAGTGATAAAATCAATCAATTTTATGTCTTATTAATAAAGCCCCCCACAAGTTATCCCATATCAGGCCCCACCATCAAAAATGCTTTGCATTTTGTCAAGCAATCCTCAATTCCCTCCCATACCAGGCGCCACCCCAAGTTAAGCATTATCTGGTGTCCAATGGATCTCAACAAGCCCTCCCATGTCAGGCGAATGTTCCCCCGTACCCTTCACCACCAAAAATGCATTCCGCATTGTTCAATGTACTCCCATTTCCCTCCCAAATCAGATGCCACAGCAATTTAAGCATTCACTGGTGTTCAGTGGTCCTCCACAAGTCCTCCCATATCAGGCCCCACCACCAAAAATGCATTTCCTGTTGTCTAGTGGTCCTCCAATACCATCCCATATCAGGCGTCACCACAAGTTAAGCATTCTACAGTGTCCAATGGACACACCCAAGCCCTCCCATATCATGCCTCACCATCACAAACACATTCAGGGAATGCGTTTCTGGTGATGTGCCATTCAACATTGTTCAAAGGACCCCCAAGTCCTTCCACTATAAGGCGCCAAAACAGGATAAAGTGATTTTCCAGCTTAGATGAGGACAGCTACCACTCACATACTGTGGTAGCTACCATCAAGGCCCCTACTTTTCTGCTGCACAGTGGGACCAAGTTCTGCGGCAAGACTACCATTTGCTGTAGAAATACTGCGGCAGTGGTTTGTAATTTCTGCGGAAGTTCTGCGGCACTAACAAATTACCATATCACAGTGTCAGCTTGTCATCCTGACTTCACTTTCATGGCAGTGGTTATAGCAATCAGGATGGGGGAAAGCACAGTAACACTAGTTCAAAAAATAACAGACTTACAGAAATAATTTTATGCCTAAAAAAGCAAAACAACTATCTCTCCCTTAAGATCCTAGCCTATTGCATAAATGAAGTTTGCAGAGGGGACCTAATGTGATAAATAAGGTATTTCCACACCCATGCTATCTATACCACTAATGAGGTCCCCACTCTGTAGCACTTATATATTTATATGCAATCTGTAACATACAAACAAATGTGTGTGTGTGTATAGTGAGAGATACTCTGTGTGTATGTGTGTGTGTGTGTGTGTGTGTGTGTAGATATCTATATATTTAATTTCCATGGATTGCATCCTCTTTCATACAAGTCCCATTGGAAATGGAATAAACAGAATAGAGGCGTTATTGCAAAACTCATTTTTCATGCCAACCTGCTTCCTCTGACACATTACGTAACACCATCAGGCCATTGTGTGACAGAACACTGCACCATATCTTCCCAGGCTCAGAGCAGTGATGTGTTCCCCCAATTCTTGTGCTGCCCAGCCAGCTCCCAGAGCTAATCTTTGAACCTGAGTTGCTGGCACGGAAACACAACTTGCTACCCTCCAGCCCAACAGCTGGCCCTGAACACATTTCTCCATAACTTTTGGGTGACTCTATCAACCAGTGACAATATGTACTCAATAACCCTGGCAAAAATGTGTACAGCGCAATTATTTATTTAACAGGTCTGTTCTTTCAGCAGGACTACACATTATTATATTCCACTTTTCTGTGCATAATTACTTTATTTTTCTTAAAAATGCCAAGTAAATTCATTTTACCAGTTATTCATTTCAGATGGCACCTGTATACCTTAAAGGCACAAATAAGTTTGTACAAAGTGAGATATGGACTTAACAAGTCTATGCTATTGTCAAGGTTTTGTTTAAGTTGGCCCTAGTGCAATAACGCAAGACTGAAAATTGTATTAGGCTGTAGTGCAGGTTGAGCAAATATCACTGTGCCTGATGTGCTGTGCCACTGCCTCTGGCAGTGGGAGCTGTGATAGATAAGTGACTCTTCATTTCTGTTGCAGAATGTAGCCATTTCATTATCTAATTTATGATGTTATAGCAATGATAACATCACATTCTGGACATAGAGGGGTTCTGGATATAAAAAGAGGAGAAGAGAACCAGGTTCTATGGATAAACAGAAATATCAATAAAGAATCTCCAAGAACAATAAATTCTGTGGCACTGCAGAAGTTTTGTGGTAGATTGCAAGTTCTGCGCAAAATTCTGCAGTCGCAGAATTCTAGGGGCCTTGGCTACCATCAACGTTAGTTATTCTAGTCAGGATTGAAGTTAAAATAGACAACCATACCTTAGTTATATCCTTCATAACTTTTACTTATGGATGGACTGCCAGATCATTTCAGAGTCTCCCAGTCTTGCTGACACCCCCACTCAAGCACGTAATGACGTGACCATGGAGAGTTTCATTGAATGAATGAGCTTGATTTGCCTTCTGTGTTTATTAATGAATGGTTATTTAGTGATTAATGAAGGGCACCGCTCAACTAACAAGGCCCTCGTCAGTCTAGTGGTGTCCTTCATTAATCATTAAAAAGCCATTCATTAGCAGAAAAATGGAAGGCAAATCAAGCCCCATTCATTTCAATGCACCCCCGTGATCTCCCTGGTCACACATCATTACGTGCTTGAGTGCAGGGGGTGTTAGCAGGACTGGGAGACTCTGAAATGATCGGGCAGTCATAGGGTAGAGAATTTGTAGGCCACTGAACAACGTGGAATGCATTTTTGGTGGTGGTGGCTGATATGTGAGGGATTACTGTGGGCCATTTTACACCACTGGATGCTTAACATGTTGTGGTGCCTAATATGGGAGAGAATTATGGGTCCATTTAAGAAAATTGAATCATTTTTTTGGTGGTGTGGCCTGGTATGGGAGGGCTTGTGAGGGGCCATTGTACACCAGGGAACACTTAACATGTTGTAGCACTTTATGTGGGAGGGAATTGTGGGTCCATTGAACAACTTGGTGTGCACTTTTAGTGATGTGGCCTGATATGGGAGGGCTTGTGGGGAGCCACTGGATACCATAGGGTGCTTACATTGTTGTGACGCCTGATATCAGAGGGTATTGGGGTCCGCTGAACAACAAGAAATGCATTTTTGATGGTGTGGCCTGATATGGGAGGGCTTGTGGGGGATCATTAGACACCAGGGAATGCTTACCATGTTGAGGTGCCTTATGTGGGAGCGATTCAGAGAAACATTGGACATCTTGGAATGTTTTTTTGGTGGCAGTGCCTGATATGGGAAAGCCCTCCCTCATAAGGTGCCACCACCAAAAATGCCTTCCCTGTTGTCCAATGGTCCAACAATACTCTTTCATTTAAGGCATCACCACTGGTTAAGCATTTCCTGATGACCAATGGCCCACCACAAGCACTCCATTATCAGGCACCACCATCAAAAATGCATCCCACTTTGTTCAATGGACCCCAAATTCCCTCCCAAATCAGGCGCCACAACAAGTTAAGCATTCCCTGGTGACAAATGGCCACCCAGAAGCCCTCCAGTATCCAGCCCCACCACCAAAAATGCATTCTCCCTTGTGCAGTGATCCCTCAATACCCTCCGATAGCAGGCGTCTCCACACTTTGAGTATTCTATGGTGTCCGATGGACCCACACAAGCCCTCCCATATCAGGCCCCACCATCAAAAATGCATTCAATGTTGTCCAATGTTCCCCCAAATCCCTCCCATACCAGGTGACACTCCATGTTACACATTCCATGTGCTTCCCGACCCCATCCCCTGCCACTTCGTCGTGGCACATTGCCAAATATAGAATAAGTTTGAACAGGTGAGTGTGAGTTTTGGGTGAAACTAAAATATAGTGGTACATATCAAATTAATCTTCCTAATACTTTTGATGGAGGACTGGGGTGTTTGTTTTTATCAAGGGACAGCCCAAAACTTACTATGGTTTGCTTGCGCATTTTAGAAATGCCTGCAAACAACACTGCGGCCTGTGTTTGGCATTTGGAAATACTAACTTCTCATGCCTAAAATCACTCATGTAATGTACTTGAGGATCATGGGCATTTTCTGTATACATTGCCCAGGGTCTGTCAGAACAGAGATATTGGCTACGATCAGGCCCCATCCAAAAAAGGGGATTCCCTATTCTCCAGTGATCCCCCATTTAACTTGCATACTAGGCACCACCACAAGTAGTTAACTTCCTGGTGTCCAAATAGCCCACCAGTGCCCTCATATACCAGGCCCCACCTCTCAAAAATGATTCCCAGTTGGTCAATCATCCCCCAGTTACATTCATAACAAGGCACAGCATGAACCAGGATTAGAGGCACCTGTCCCACACAAGCCCTCCTGTACCTGACAGAACCATGCATGTGGCCCAGAAGCTGAAGAAAATGTCTTGCTGGTTGAGACACCAGAAGGCGGAAAGAAGGGTCGACTCCCCTTTTCTAGTAGTAGGTAGGCTGGCTTACTACTTGAAAAGGGGAGTCGACCCGGGGCGACACATCAGAGTGTCTGCTTAGCAGGAGCCTTTGTCTGAAAGGAGGATGCAGCCCCGCTAACTCCCCTTCTGCCTCTCACTCTCAAGAACACCCTCTGAGGAAAAGGAGAGGAGGCCTGTGAAAGGGCCTGCCCCTAGACTGCTGCTTCTGAGGAGTTGCCCGACTTTCCTTGGCCTGTGCACTCCTGTAGGTGGTCCTGTATTCATCCATCTTTTTCATGTAATAATCTGTTTTCTCCCCAAACAAAGAATTACCCACCACAGGGAAATTGATGGCCTTAGCCTGGATGTCCTGTGAGAGGCTAGTACATCTGAGACAAGCAAATCTCGAAGAGACACAGATGTAGCCATGACTCATGGTAACACATCATTGGAGTCCACAGCAGCATGAAATTAGACCTTGGATGCCTCAATCCCATCAGCAGCCACCTCCTCCAGCTCCTTGGCAAGCTGGGGGGGAGCCTATTTAGCCAGTTCCAGAACACTATCCCACCTGGACTTCTGGTATCTGGCTGTGTAGGCCATATGGTTTGCCTGCCTGAGTCCCAAGGAGGATGCCAAATACTGTTTCTTGGCCATAGCATCCATCTTCCTAGAGTCTTTATCTGGGGGGTGTGAAGCCAAGGGTATATTAGCCTTGTCACAGGCTGCAGCCTGCATTACACAAACATGGCTGCACTGTTGGAACAAGTACTCCGTACCTGAGCCCGACTGCATATACCTCCTGTCCATTATCTTGTTCACAGGAGATAACGAATTTGGTGTCTGGAGAATTTTTTGTGCCTGTTTCCCAAAATATTTATGGAGGGGAATAGACAGTCTCTTGGACTCTGGGATGTCCATCATTTCAACATAGTCAGACTCCTCTTGTTCCTCAACAGCTTCAACCAGAGGGAGCTGGTGGGTGTCTGCCACTTTTTTGTAAAACAAATAGTGGGAAGGGGACTCAGAAGGCCTAGGAGGGGAAACATTGGAAGGTCTGTCTGGGGAGATGTCCGGTTCAATGGGCTCATCCAGACCTTCCACACCATCATCGTCATCATACCCTTCTTCCCCTTCCAAATCCAGTTCATAAAAATCATCTGGATAATATTCTGGAACCGGAGGAACTGAACAGAGTGATTCCACAATGCCAATTGCCCTGGCTATCTCCTCGGCGGTTGGACATAACGGTTCTGGATCCGAACCGGCCAATTTCTTCTCTCTCTTTGATGGAACCAACCCCTGAGGATCGGCTCTCCTTTTGCCAGAGGAAATATCGTCCAGGTCAGTGGCCACTCCCTCAGATTCAGTTGGAACCAAACCGGGCTGACCATCCAGATCAACGGACTTCTCTGCCTCCTTTTCCCTAAGCCTACCCAATCTCTTGTCCAGGGTGGCCTTTGGAAAATTTTTACATATTTGACAGTCTGAATTGGTGGTCAAACCCCAGACAATATACACAGGTGGTGTGAGGGTCTGCCTTAGCAAAGGCATCCCCACACTCACTACAGTGCTGAAACCCAGTGGGCCTGGTTTTTCCTTTTTTTTGTTTCCTTAGCCATTCTAACCACTTACCCTTTAGCTGCTTTAAAGCCAGGCAAGACCCCCCCATCAGTTACCAACTGTGTTACAGTCTGTGGAAAAAAAGTCTAAAAATACTTTTTTTTAAACCTATGGGAACCGGTACCTCACACTAAGAAAGAAGCAGTCAACTGTTCTACTGGATACCATCTCTTGCTGGCAATGCATTCCCCTCAGCTACCACTCCCTGAAAAAAAGGGTCTCCTCAGCTCCCTCCTGAACCTTCATTTGCCAGCACAAGGTCAAGGATATTCCCTAACTTGGTTGGTTCACTGACCATTTGCATCAGGAAGCTGTCTTGGAAGGCATCCATCAGTATCTGCTCCCTTCTGTTCCTGGTTGTTGGGGTACTCCAGTCCACTCCTGGCATGTTGAAATCCCCTATAATCACCACACTACCCCTCTCACAGGTCCTTCTGATCTGTCCTGCTAGTTCCCCAACTCCTCTGTCTGAGAGGGCGGACTGTACACCACTCCCATTTTGAGAGACCTATTCTTGGAATCCTGGATTTGCATCAAAAGAGACTGTGCTACCCTCCTCTCCTTCCTCCCTTACACACCTCAGTCCTTCCCCCACATATAGTGACAGCCCCTTCTTTCCCAATCACCTTATTCCTATAAAGAGATCTATCTCTGAAGTGCCCCATCACTACCATCACAGAGGCAACAAGCCATTTGTATGAAGCAAATAAACAAATCAAAACAAAAAAACAAAACACTATGGTTCTCAAAAGAAGTGGCAGGGAAGGTAAGGGAGAAAAAGATAGCATTCAGGAAGCATAAGGAAACACAGAAGGAGTAAGACAGAGAACCGTACCAGGTGAAGCAGAAGGAAGTGAGGAAGGCAGACAGAATGGCAAAGGCCCAAACCAAGGAAAAGATAGTCAACTCGGTTAAGAAGGGGGATAAAACCTTTTACAGGTACATTAGGAAGAAAAGAATGACTAAGGAAGGGATACTGAGGCTGAATAAAGAGGAAGGTGGTTGGGCAGAGAGAGACAGTGAAAAAGCAGGGATATTGAATGAATACTTCTGCTCAGTACTCACAATGGAAAAGCAGGGGGAGATACCTAATCCAGTCAATAGAAGCACTCTGGATAGGGGGGGTGATAATACTCCAATATTCCTAACTCTTTGCAGACTAAAAAGCAATACCTTTGGAGGTGGGAGAAACCTATTTTGGAAACAGGCTCTGCAGTACAGCTGTACCAAACCTGGCATCAGCCCTTGCCTGCATATTCAAGCTGTAATACTTGACAAATGGGTGTACTGTTCACCAGGTTGCTGCTTTACAAATATCCACCAAGGGTACTTCCCTTGCAGCTGCCAATGTTGCAGCTGTACCCCTTGTGGAATGGGCTCTAAGCCCTGCTGGGGCTTCCTTGCCCACCTTAGAATAACAAAATTGGATGCACTGAACAATCCAGCAAGAAATGGACCTTTTAGATGCTGGGTTACCCTTTCCCACATCCCCATAAGTAAGGAAAAGTTGAGTTCTATCCTGCCTATGAGGCTTAATGGCTGTCATGTAGTAGCTTAATGCTCTCTTGACATCCAGGCTATGAAGCCTACGCTCACCTGAAGAAGAGTGGTCAGTGAAAAACACTGGCAAAGTAATGGACTAGTTCAAATGAAAGTCTGAAACCACTTTAGGAAGGAATTTCCTATTTGTTTGAAGGACTACCTTATCCCTGTGAAAAGCAATGTAGTCCTTTTCAATACATAAGGCCTAAAGCTCACTAATGCTTCTAGCCGAAGTGATGGCCACTAGAAACACTGTTTTCCAAGTGACATACTTCAAAGCTGCTGAGAACATAGGCTCAAAAGGGGGAGCCATGAGCTGAGCAATGCAGATACTAAGGTCCCAAGCTGGTGGGTACCTATGAGAGAGGCCTTTGAAAAACTTTGTAAAAATTGGATTTGATGCCAAGGAAACGGGCTTACCTGCCGAAACATAAGCAGAAACTGATGCTAAATGAACTTTCAGTGCAGCAGGCTGTAAACCTAAGGAGTGTAGATAGACTAGGTAGTCCAGCAACCCTGGCACTCCTACCTGCGTTGGCACTGTACTCCTGTTACAGCACCAAATGGAAAACCTCTTCCATTTTGCAGTGTAGGTTCTCTTAGTAGAGGACTTTATATATCCTCTTAAAACATCCATAACTGACTCAAAGAGATGTAAACCAGCATAGTCTAGGTCCTCAAGAGCCAAGCTTTGAGCCCAAGTGACCTGAGGTTCGGATAGAGGAGTCTGCCCTGATTGGAGGTCAGAAGATTGTGCCTCCTGGGAAGGTGTATTGGTTGTTCCACTGACATGGACAGTAACAGGGAGTACCATGGCTGCCTGCCCAGTCAGGGGCTATCAGGATCATTGCTGCTGGCTGAGACCTGAGTTTCAACAGCACCCTGTATATCAGGGGAAATGGAGGGAATGCATGCAGGAATTTCCCTGACCAATCCAGGGCAAGGGCATCTAGAGGAATCATGCCCACTACTGGAGGTCTGCAACAGAACTGAGGCAAGTGATGGCTCTGATGAGAGGCAAATAGTTCTATTTCTGGAGTGCACCACCTCCTGAATAGAGTCTGTAGCACTTGCCTGTTCAGATACCATTCATGATGGCCCTGACTGATGAATGGCCTGCAAGGAGGAGCCCAGTGAGTAGGCCAGGGTCCAGATTTTCATAGCATCCGTGCAAAGGAGACTTGATCTTGTTTCCCCTTGCTTGTTTATGTAGTACATGGTAGTAGTGTTGTCTGTCTTGACTTGCATTGCCTTTCCCTGTATCAGTGGTTTGAAAGCATACATTGCCAAAAACACTGCTCTGAGCTCCAACAGGTTTATGTGCAGAAGAGTTTCTGCACTTGACCAAGTGCCCTGGGCAGTATGCTTTGTTAGATGAGCTCCCCAGCCCAGGATGGATGCATCTGTTGTGAGAATCACTGAATGAAGCTCTTTTTGAAAAGGAATCCCTTCGCTGAGGTTGGTTTCCTCTTTCCACCATTGAAGAGCTTAAATAAATGTTTTTGTTACAGGAACAAGCTTTGACAGGGAATCCTTTCATTGGCACCAATGAGTTCTTAGTTGAAATTGGATGCCCCTCATCTGAAACCTGGATCCCAGCACTGTACCTGTTGCAGCAGCCAGGTGGCCCAGGAAGGTAGACCCGGGGGATGCCCAGAGCCGGAGAGGAGCCTGCGTCTCCCGAGCCATGTAGGGAGGTAGAGACTGTGATTCAGGAGGTTGCTGGAGAGAGTTCAGAGGTGAGTGGTGCATAAATAGAATTCAAAAAAAAAAAAAAAAGAAAACGCAGAGTGTCTGCTTTGGCAAAGACTTCACCAGACACAGTTCTTAAAACCGGGTTCACCGGTTCTCTTTTTAGGTTTTTCTGACATAATGAAGAAAGAAATGCAACTGCAATAATAAAACCTTTTAAAACTTAAATTTTATACTTTATTAGTTGCGGTCGGTTCAGGAACCGATTGGAGAAACCAAGTGAAACCAGGAACCGATAAAATCTGAACCGAGAACAGCGGTTCAGAACCAAAGTTATCGGTTCTAAAATATAAAGTTTAAACAGTCAAAATACCACAAAATGAATAGAAAAAGACTAAAATTAGTGTAAAATACCTCGGTTCCTGAATGGTTATCCCAAACCGAGAGGAACCGAGAAAACTATACTAAATTAGCTAAATAAACTAATGGTTATAGAAAAACACAAAGATAAGAGGCAGCAAATGAAAATAATCAAGAAATACTTCAGTATTTATAAATTTCAAGTGCTTGAGACTAGATGATGAGGAAGAAATCTCCAGGCATCTGGTCTTGACAGGCGGAGAGGGAAATCTGAGGGTTAGAATGTAGGCAGTTGATAGGTGGCAGCATTTTAAAAGTGGTTCATGCCAATGATTCCATCATTTGCATAGCATTCCATCTCCGGGCATTCTGACCTTAAAGGCACACTGCAAAGAGTTAGGAATATTGGAGTATTCCTGTGGTTAGAAAAAGGCATTTCCTGATGTCCAGTGGTCCCCCAGTTTCCTCTCATACAAGGCCCCACCACAAGTAATTCACTTCCTGTTGTCTCATAGCCCAACAATTACCTCATATTCCATGACCAACCCATCAAAAAGGATACCCTGTTTGCCAATTGCCACTCAAATCCCTTCAAAACCAGGCATTGCATGAAATGGGATTATAGGGCACATATCCCACACAAGCTCCCCCATACCAGACACAACCAAGTAATATGTGTCGAGCGTCTTACCAGGACACTGTGGCATCAGAAGCAGGAATCTTGAAGGAACGATGTCCGTCAGTACTGAAAAATAAAATACAGGAATGGAGTCACAAAGGATCCGTAGTTCTTAATAAATTATTAATATATGACATGTTCACAATAGAGCAATACTTATCTGATGGTGAAGGAGTCCTCATCCATTCAGGCATGCGAAAGAGAAACAACAATAGGTTAATATGAAAAAGATACAGTAATGAGATAAGAAACCGATAGTGGACAGATACTACTGGTGCATCAGACTACATCCGAGTGTAATGGTCCATAAGATAAAAAAAATTACTGTTAAAACAGAGTATTATAATAATAATAACAATAATAATAATAATAGCGATAGAGGAATAAAATTAGTTAACAGATAGAAGAAAATGTGTTGTTAGTAAAGATGATTAGAAAGACCAGTGCTCTCTGCCCAGATGGTCAATTTTCAAGTGACTGTAGTATCCCAGTTGGGATAGGCGATATTCCTGGCCCGTTGCTGTCTGGGCAATCAGTTAAGTTCATTCACTGGCCCTTTTTAATGGCATTCCTTCTTTGCACCTCTTCTGTAAATGAAGCACCTAGTTCACTTCGACCGGCAAATTGGCACAACACGCACCTTGATAACATGCGCTATCACAAATTTTCACTTAGACCATCAAATTGGCACATGCACCTTAATAACATGAGCTATCACAAATGTTCCATGTGACTGTCAAATTAGCACAACATGCACCTTCATAATTTGTGCCATCACGAATTCACAGTTCGACCATCAAATTGTCCAAACATGCACTTTGATAACATGCGCTGTCATTAATTTAGCACCCTAATATAGTATGGTTGAGGATCGATTTCTTCAGCAGAGATCAAAATGTTGAGAAAAAAAAAAACACAGCAGCATTTACTGTACGTGTCTGTCAGTGGTGTGTCTAGCATCATCCTACCTGTTATTAAAGGTTGCATGCAAAGTAGCCCAATAGCTTTGTCCACCCTCCAAAACCCTGAATCCAAGAAAACATGTTATTTTTTTATTTATGCGACCATAAAATATCTTAGTCCATGGTGGTTAATCTCACTCTCTTAAAACTCCCCCAAACTGGGATCCAGCAATCACAACATAGTGTAGTTTAGCATAGGGATAGATACTAACTCAAGTCATACTAGGACAAAGGTTTTGGATTTCAAAAATGCTGACTTTGCTGAAATGGGGAGAGGTATCAAAAGAGCCCTGGAGAGAATGGGGGCAGAAGGGGAAGTGGAAGAACTGTGTAAGCATCTAAAGGAAGCCTTAATGGAAGTAACAAACCAATGCATCAGACTGGTATCCAAAGGCAAGAGAATAAGAAAGTTACAATGGTTCTTAAGAGAGGTGGCGGTAAAGGTCAGGGCAAAAAGGAAAGTGTTCAGGAATTGTAAGGAGACCAAGAAGGAGTACCTAGAGTGTCTTAGGGAATCGGGAAAGGCAGTAAGGAGAGCAAAGGCACAGACTGAGGAATGTTTAGCACAGTAAGTTAAGTAAGGGAACAAGATTCTTCAGCTCTCAGGGGGGAGGCTGACCAAACGTGCAGACACGAAAGACCGTTAGGCCTAGTCTGCTGGCATTTTAGTATGTACATCAGTGAAAGGAGAAACAACAAGGAGGGGATTGCAAGGCTTAAGGGAGAGGTAGGGGAACGCAAGGAGGGAGGCATGGAAAAGCAGAAATACTGAATGATTATTTTTATTCAGTATATGCAGAAGAGGGGAAGGGACAGGGACAACAGCAGTTTCCAATGGGGTGAAGAGGTAGACAATATTCCATTTATGTGTGAAAGCATAGTGGGGCATTTAGAAGCCATTAGAGCATCAAGATCTTTACCAGAATGGAAACCCCAGAGGGGGTGGAGAAAATGAATATAGACCAGGAGAAGCTTGAAAAATGGTCACAGGATTGGCAACCGAAGTTTAATTTAAAGAAGTGCAAAATTATGCCCCTGTGACACAGAAACACTGGGGGGAAGCTACAGAATGTGTCTGTGTGTGCTTTTGGAGGAGAGAAGAGGGGGTCACTGCAAGTCACAAAGGAGGAAAGGGAACGTGGAGCTATGTCAAAGCAGAATGCTAAGGTAGCTGGGATGGGCCAGTGACATGCAGGGATGTATAGGCAGGAGTATCACCAGCAGAAGGAAAGAGGTAGTGATGCCATTATATAAAACCATGGTCAGGCCTTACATGGAGTACATTAGACTGGGGATAGTCCAGAGAAGGGTGACTAAGATGGTACAGGGCTTGAAAGACAAGACTATGAGAAATTAAGGGACCTCAATATTACTCGCCGAAGAGAAGATGGAAAGAGTAGACATGAAGAAATATTCAAGCACATCAAGGTATAAACAAGGTGTGTGTGTGGGGAGACCATGGATGGATTCAATCATCCTTGGAAAAGACAGACGGGAACCATAGGAGGTACAAAAGCAGGTGGGTCAGAAGCAGAAATCCAGTACAAGGGATTGCAGGCAGACTAGATGGGCCAGGCATTCCTTACCTGTCAATAATTCCTCTGTTTCACTCTGGACCACTCCACAGACTCCTAATCTGGATACATTCCCCCTAGTTGACCCTTCTCAATGCTGTCATTTACCACCTTCTGATCACTCTTCCTGACACTGGACCCCCACCCAGACCACTAGCCAACCCCTAAATCTTTGTCCCCCAACTCGACCACCCTACATTTATGTCACTCCCACCTTTATTAACCAGGACGGAGAAGTGGCGGCGAAGGGTAAGAGGCAGCACAAGTAGGAGAGAGGGGTTTGGGGAGGGACAGCACAAAGATAGGAAACAGGACAAGACAGGAGCGGGGAAGTGGGTGGAGGGACTGACGCCGAAGCAAACAAAAGGGGGGAAAAACAAGCCGGGAAGCAGCAGAAGGGGAGAGAAAATGCAGGAACGGTGGTGCAAGTGAGTAATGCAGGGAGCAGGCAAGTGGTCAGAGGTGACCGCAGAAACAGGGAGATGGGCAGAATGGGAGATAGGAAGAGCGGCGCCACCGGCTGCAACGAAAAGACGAATCCTAGCGAGGCCCAGGATGTGTGACATTTTAAGCTCGATGAGGGAGTGACGTTGTTGCTCTGCCCATCGAACCTCGGGAATAAAGACCTCCCAAAAATGCCAGCAGAGTAGGCCTAATGGTCTTTCATGTCTGCTCATTTAGTAAGCCCCCAAACTGGGAGCTGAACCTGCTGTCCCCCCACCACCTTGGGTTTCTCCAGTTCCAGAACAATAAACTCCCCTTGCATTGGACTGTGCCAGCACATCCCTTCCCCTATACCTGTCCAACCCCTCTTGAACCCCTCCACAGTCTCTGCCTCCATTAGTCTCCTGAACAGCACATTCCATGGTTTCACCACCCTCTCAGTGAAGTAGCACCTCCTCCTGCCCCCTTCCTAGCTTCCACCCATGCCCTTGGGTTAGCCCCACCCTCCTTCCTTTGGAACACACCAACTGAGCCTCCCCTATTTATCCCCTTCATGTACTTGAAGACCTCAGTCATGTCCCCCCCCATCTCTCCTCTCCTCCAGTGTATACATGTTGAGCTCCTCGAGCCTCTTCCCATAGGTCCTTTTCCTCAAGCACCAAATCATTCTGATTGCCCTACTCTGGACCCTCTCCAGGAGAGTAATGTCCATTTTTAAGTGTGACCTCTGAAACTGCACACAGTACTTGAGGTGTGGCCTAACCAAGCAGTTATACAGAGGAAGTATCACTTCCATCCTTCTGGAGCTAATCCAACTAACGATGCAACCCAGCACCCTATTTGCTTTGGCCGATGCCCTCCTACAAGTCTCAGAGTTGTTCATCTTGACATCCCCCACCACCACCCCCAGATCCCTTTCAGCCATTGAGACTTGTAGCATCCCCCTCCAGGGTATACACTTGGCCTGGGTTTGATGCCCAGGTGCAGTACCCTGCATTGAACCCCAGTCCCTACTTCCTTGACCACCTCTCCAGAGCATCTAGGTCCCCCTGTAGGGCCACACTCCCCTCCACCCCATCCACCACCCCTCCCAGCTTTGAGTCATCTGCAAAGAGACTCATTTCACTCTTGATACCTTTCCTTATGTCAGAGACATAGGCATTGAACAGGAGGGGCAGAAGGACTGATCCCTGAGGGACACCACTAATAACCCTCCTTATAGATGAGACCATCTCTGGATGGCATGTCAAAAATGTGTTTTTTCCAGTGATTTATGTGACTGTGAAAAATGACTCTTTGATCCCCTAAAGACATTGCTATGTCCTTAGGAGCTAGGCATGCAGGTACAATGGCCCAAGTTTCGGGTGAATTATAGCAGTTTTCTTGTGTCAGTGCAAGCTGAATCAAAGATGAGTGGTGGTTCGCCTGCCAGCTCTTTGCAGAAGAGGGAACCATATCTGTCTGGGCCCCAGTTTGTGTGTGTGTGTGTGTGTGTGTCTCTCTCTCTCCCTCTCTCTCGTGTGTATCTCTCTCTCCTCCCACTCTATCTCTATCCCCTTGCCCTGCCAGCACAATCATACCCTGTTCTGTTGTACCCCAATTCCCTCCCATATCAAGTGCAACAACATGTAATGCAAAGAACTAACCTTGGCAAGTGAATAAACTGATGTTCAAAATCTCGAAAAGCTCAGCCCAGACTCTCACGGAGATGGACGCTCTGTTTGATCAGTAAGATGTCCAACTGAGGTTTCCTGTGGGAGACAAAGTGTGGCAGTAAAACATCCCATCACATATCCTTTAAATAAATAGCTCTTCTGAATCCTAGAGTGTGTGTGTATGTGGGATGGGGGTATGTAAAAAAGAATGCCTCTGTGGATGGGGACCTCAGACACGTGCATTTGTGTGATGGTGCAGGTTCTCAGAGGCTGGAGTTGAGTCACTGAATACCACAGAATGCTTCTTGTAGATGGTGCCAGGTGTTGCACCACCAGCACTGCCCAACACACAAACCTGGTGTCCAGGGCTCCACCCCACCATATTAGACCCAGCACCATCACACATAATGCATTTATTGATAGTCAAGAAAAATGAAGCGAAGGCCTCCTTTAAAGTGCTACAAGGGCTTCATTTTATTCAATTGCACAACGCTTCCATGTAAGCTGCCCCCTCCTACACCAAACAAGTGAAGTTTCCAACATGTTTCATGCCCCCTATGACTAAGCGGTGGCTGTGAGTAGCTATGCTGGCATTTGACTTTTTTTCACTTTACTTGTTTAGCCAAACACAGCTCCCAGGTGTAGGCCTCAAAACTCCTTTTTCTATTTGTTTTTCATGTCTGCTCATTTAGTCAGCCCCCAAAATGGAAGCTGACCCTGCTGTCACCCCTCCTACCCCCTTGGGATTCTCCATTTCCAGTACAAGAAATTCCCCCTGTATTGGACTTTGCCAGCACACCCCACCACCAGGATCCCAACTGATCCAAGATACAGTACTATACAATAATCAGGTCCTACAGTACCTAGATCAGGCCACCCCATCTCCTGACTCCACTCCCTCTGGCTATTTAATAGAGGTCAGGGACTGGTCAGGGCCAGGGTGGAGTGGTGGGAAGCAATTACAGCTCTCCTAGTACCAAGGTCCCTGAAAGCAGCTGGGCCTGCCCTTGATAGCACCACCAGTAGTTTAAATTTTGGCTCACTGACCTACTTATTTAACAGTTCTGCCACTGCCCAGCCAACACACAAACTGCCACACTGAGGAGAATATACTTTATGTAATTTCTAAAATTGTACAGTTATCTCTTTGGTGCCCTGTAGTCTCTCTCTCCCTCTTTCCCCAGTGAATGGCACAAGTTGAGTATGTATTTTATGTCTGCCCATGCCTGACCTATATACGCTATCCTGCTAACCCCCCTCCTTTATATACCCCCTTTCCTGCCCTTTTATGGAATTCGCTTCATGCACAATGTAAACCTAGGACCGATATTATTTTCATCAGCCTGCCATTGCCCGGATTGTTTACAAAAGCCACATTTAGTACAAGAACAAACTTTATTTGTAATTTATGTACCTCTAACCCTCTGGAAAGAAAATCACCCACCATATTTTCTGACCCAGGAAAGTAGAGTTACATAGGAACTTACCATAACAGTAGATCTTAGAGACAGGTGCCTTCAGTAGGTCATCACAAATAGGACTGGTGCCACCTGGCATTGGGCTGCACAGCAGACTTTTCTAGCAATACCTGACGGGATGGCCACCCACCCGACATTACGTGACCAACGTCAGCATGACCATGTATAGTGGACGGCCGCCCACACCGCCTCCAGGTTAAGTATGGGTCTGAAGTCCCCCGACTTTTTTGGGACCAGAAGAAGTGGGAGTAAAACCCCTTTCCCCTTTGTCAGAGGAGAATGCGCCCATATTTCTTTGAGCAGGAGCATGCTGACCACTGCAAGATGAGGAGGGCCTGATCTTGGGAGTAGGAGGACCCTTCATGAGTTTCCAGGGAATTTCCAAAACTGTATGGTGTGTCCGAGACTAGCTGCAAAACCCATTCGTCAGGAGGTGATCACCTCCACTCCTGCACGCGGGCAAACTCCTCCCACCTGCCCTGTTAGTAGACTGGGAAGACAGTAGGGATGGGAGTCATAGGCGGCAGGGCACCCAGGGGTAGGGCAGCCTGAATGCCTCTGGTTCTTGAAGGCAGGAGGGATGACTGTACCCGTGGCCTTGCGCTTCCCTTGGCAGCGTGCCGGAGCACTCTTTCTCTGCCTCTAGGTCCTCTTCCGAAAGGGCTGCTGCTGTTGAGAGCCTGATCAGTACATGGACCCGATGGACCTTAGGGAGAGACCCCAGTCCTGAAGGTCCATAATGATATCCTTGGTGTCCCCACCAAAAAGCACAGAGCTCCTAAACAGGGCATCTTGGATCACCGACTGGATCTCGTTAGCAAGCCCAGAAAGGCGAAGCCAGGAGTGCCATCTGAGGGCAACAGCAGTTGCCGAGGTATGCACCACTGAGTCGATGGAGTCATAGGTGGTGCGTAAGGCATACCTGCATGAAACTTTGAGAGGCGAAGGTCCTTGGCAAGTTCCTCCCAGTGCAGTACAATTATGGTATTGAGGGTGCACATGGCGTACAAATAAATCTTCTCCTGAACTGGTCCATCTGCCTCGACTCTTTGTCCAGAGAAGAGGTGCTCATGTGCTTGGGTGCTGAAGAGCGGTCATGAGCAGCCAAATGACTGATAAGAGTCAGCCTTAGGATGAACCTTCAAAAAGAGTATCTGGCGCCCGGTAGAGCCTTTTCCACCCCTTGGGAGACCAGGAGGGAGTGAGGCATCTGCCAGATAGTAGTGGTGAGGTCTTGGTGAGGGGTGATCCACGGAGGAATGGGACTGGGACATAGACTTAGATCCAGGTGTCTCAGAGCCTCTGCCGGATAGGGTCCCGATCCTCAGACTCCCAATCAGTACTCCTTCATGGACCCGAGAAGATCCAAAAAGCAGGGTCCTGAGGATTTTGGGAGACCTTGCTTGACAGACCCTCGGGCTCCTCCAGGACTTCCTCGGAAGAATCACCAGCCCCCTCTGAACTGTCATCATCGTCATCAGCCTCCTCGAGAGGATGGTGTTAGACATCCAGAAGGGAAATGTCCTGACAGATCTTCCCCGAGACATGGACGGTAGCAATAGAAGAACTGCTCTGGGAAGGGGACCTAGGAGACCTCGGCATTGGGAGTCTAGTCCCCAGGTCTGAAACCAATTCCGACCGAGCCCCCTGCCACAAAGACTGAATTAAAGTCTTGCAATCCAGATCCACCGATGGAGGGGGGGAGTGGAGTTGGTAGAGGCTAAGGGGGGGGAGAGAAGGAATCACTGGCGGGAAGGTAGTATCCCTGGAACCCCTGGTACAGGGAGTTGGGGCTAAACCCCAGGTAGAACTGCCCAAAATGACTCCAATCTGGAGTGGGACCAGCCGGGTAGTGGTCCCCAAGAAACCCCTGCAGGTAGTGCGGGACAGTTTGGGGTCTGGAATACATCCCCATCATCAGATCCAGCAGCGAGGGAATCCACATCAGACCCGCCGTAATTATAGATTGGCTTGGGGTCTGGCATCGGGACAGCCCATGGATGGGCTGGTGTCTGAGCAGAATGAAGGGGCCTTGGCACCAGGACCTGATTCGGCGTTGGAGCCAAAGGCAAAGGCCGGTCAATAGGTCCAGGTTGTGAGACTGTCATCGGGACATCTGGCGTTGAAACAAGCTTCAGAGTTCCGCCCGAAGGGGGAGAAAGGGCCTCCACGTTAAGGCATGCAGGCTGAGGAGGGGCCTCCATCTCCTTGATCCCAAGAGGGGAACGCAGAGTTGACCCCGTAGACCCAACAGCGTCAAGGGGCACAGCGCTGTCATGGAAGAGAGGAAGGGTATCTGGGGAGTCTCTGAAGCTTTAGCCATCTTTAAATTCAAAAACCCTGCTGGCTGTCGCTCTGCACCACTGCTCACTCTCCAGGAACCTGTTTCATTCTCTCTTCTCACAGTCCAAATGTGCCCAGCAACAGTTAACTCCGCTCCGAAAAGATCCCCAAGTCCAATCAGGATGAATACACCAGAGCTTTAACTTAAGCTGCCCATGTTCTGTCCCTGTGAAGTGCAAAAGCTTCAGATCCACTGCTCCTCAAGCAGGTGTGAAATTCCTCAGCACTGTGATATATATATTTTTCTCAGTACCAAAGGTCAGAAATAAACTGTGCAAAGTCCATGCCTCACCCAGCACCCATTTAGGTGGTCCAAAATTCTTCTGGCTCCCCCAAAATGCCATCCCAGATGAACCCCCATGTTGTAAACCTCCCTACCAGGTGTCTAGGGGTATGAGGCAGAAATTGTGCATGTGGAGGGGGCACTTACAGCAGCAGAAACCAAAGATGTACCTTTTTTTTTCAGCAGGAGAGACACGCTAAGCTGACAGCTTGTTTACAGGTGCGACCTTGGAGCACAAGGAAGTTACTCGTAGGTTCCATTGCAGTACTCTCATATGCAAGCATGCTAACTGCACTGTGGGAATGGCAAGAAAGTCACAGGGAAGCCAGTATATCTGTGTGGAGTCAGAGTATCTGCATCAGAGGAGGAGAAGGACCTGGGAGTGATGATCACTAGTGACCTGAAGAACTCCATGCAATGCAAGAAAGCAGCAGCAAAGGCAGACAAAGTGCTAGGATGCATAGCTACGGGGATCAGTAGTAGGAGCGAGGAGGTTATACTGCCCTTGTACAGGTCACTGGTAAGGCCACATCTAGAGTACGGAGTTCATTACTGGTTCCCACACCTCAAAAAGGACATTAAACCTGCTGGAGAAAGTCCAGAGGAAGGCTACAAAGATGATAGCTGGTCAGCAGGGCAAGGCATACGAGGAGAGGTTGAGGGCACTGAACATGTACTCCCTGGAAAACAGCAGAGAGAGGGGACATGATTGGGACCTTCAAGTGCTTGAAAGGGATAAATAAGGTTAATAAGGAAAGTCTCTTTAAGCTGAATGCCAACCACAACACGAAGGGGCACAGACTTAAGCTGGAGGGTGGGAGGTTTAGGAGGGAGGTCAGGAAGCACTTTTTCACAGAGAGGGTGGTGGACACTTGAAATGCGCTGCTGTGAGCTCAGGCTCCTCAACTGTGTAGGCAGGGGTAGTGACACTTGGGGTAGCACCACCTAGTGGTTACAGAAATATTCCCCCAAGAATTTGAATCTTGTGCTTCACGGTTTTGGAGCTCACTCCTCAATCTACTGGTTCACCTGTTACCAATAATCACCCATTTTCCTCTCCCCTGTGCCCTCCCCCCCCCGCTGCTTGCTCATTTTCCTCTATAGGGGTTGTGTTTCTCCATTCCTCTCCCCCAACTCTTCTCTTCCAGTACCCTTGTACTGCTGTTGAGGTCTGTCAGTTGGGCCCCATCAATACAATCCTGCCCTTACCCTACCTCTATCACTGCTCTTTATACCCACCCCTTGAGTGGTACTATTTGGTGGAATTTTTACACCAAATTTTCAGCATGGCCTTTATGGGACACCACCACATGAACAATAGCACTATCATTTTGTTAATTGATCATGAAAGGTGATTTTGCACAGCAACCAGAAAAGCACCTTCTGGGCCTGATTAACAAGATGACAGTTGCAGTGTTCATGAGGTGAGGTGCTAAAAACGCTATGTGTTGAAAATCCAGTGAAAAAAAATACCCCAGAAATGCAAAAGATATCAATAGAAATTCAAAACGTCATACACAGCTTCCCTTCTGTGTAACTCTCCTAGACCAGTGTCCCCACTCTAGCTGCCTTCCTTAGTGCTGTCACACACACCCTTCCTGACACTGGAACGCCCCCAGACCACTACCCAATCCCTAAATCTGCATCTCCCAGTCGGCCACCCTACACTCATGTCAACCCCCTCGTGACCACCTTTTATGAACAAAGATATCTACCACCAACTGTGGCAGAAAATCCTCTGTTTGGACCCCAATAGCCTCTCTCCCCACCCCTGACTGCACAAGTCAAAGATTTATTTTACCTGCCTGCCATTCCCCAGCATGTGCACAAAAACCCACATTTTGTCCATGAATAAACTTTATTTGTGATTTACGTGACTGAAAAATATTTCTTTAGTTCCCTGTAGTCTCTATCGCCCCTTCACCACCCCGTATGGCACAAGCCAAAAGATTATTTTGCCAGAATGATCTTGCCCCATATGAACACACAGACAGCAACACTGAGGCCAGGAATACACTTTACTTCTGATATTTGAGACTACAAAAATGTCTTTTTTGTTCCCAATTGTCTCCCCCTCAAGTCAAATATTTATTTACCACCCTCTCTCTCTCCCCCCCCCAGACTGCACAAGTCAAAGATTTATTTTTTCAGCCTGCTATTGCACAGCCTATCCAAAGCAATCTCACCGTCTCTCCCCTCAGGATGGTAGAACTCGAAATATATATTTTTTTACCAGTCTGCCCTGTCCCTGCATGTTCACATGAACCCACACTGTGGCAGAAATAAGCTTTATTTTTGACCATGACAATATCCCTGCCCAATGTCATTGAGTGTTATCCATGGTGGCAAGTGGTGCCCTCCCCTCACTCAATGGCTGACCCCATTGCCATCATCCCATGCCCTGGTGTCCAGTGGTTTCTCCCCTTATCATAGCCTGCCAACACTGTAGATGCCCCATGTAGGGCCTGTGGTCAGTTAGCAGTGGGAGCCCCCCACACCGATCCTTGGGCTGTCCATGATATGCCCATGTCCCTGGTGCTTAGTGTGCCCCCAACCCTCCCATCTACAGTCAGACCTCCAACCACTTCAGTCCCTTGTGGTAGTGGTTCCCCCCTCTAGCTTCCATCCATGCCCTCTGGTTGCCCCCCTTCCTTTGGAACACACCAACTGAGCTTCCCCTATTTATCCCTTATGCACTTGAAGACCTCAATCATGTCCCCCTGTCCTCCAACATGTACATGTTGGGCTACTTGAGCCTCCTCATAGGTCCTTTCCTCAAGACCCAGATTATTTTGATTGCCCTACTTTGGACCCTCTCCAGGAGTGCAATGTCCCTTTTTAAGTGCGACCTCCAAAACTGCACACAGTACTCAAAGTGTGGCCTAACCAAGCAGTTCTACAGAGGGAGTATCACTTCCATTCTGACTGGCCTATACACACACTGCCACACTGATGCCAGGAATATACCTTATTTGTGATTTCTGAGACTATAAAAATATCCTTTTTGTGCCCTGTGGACTCCCCCCCCTCCACCCCCATGAATGGCAGGAATCAAAGATGGATTTACACTTTGAGATTTCTGTGACTGTACAAATGTCTTCTTGGTCCCTAACAGTCTCGCTCTGTCTGTCTCCTTCCCTCAGTCTCAATCAATAGTCATTCCCTGCTGTCCGGGTGTGGTGGAACCCATGGACAACATGAACTGCTGTGTTAGATGCCACCGGGTCTCAGAGTGAGGGGGTTAGCCACCCAACTACAAGGGAATGCTGTTTGTAGGGTAGTGCCGGGTGGTGCAACACCTAGTGTCAAACAAACAGTAATACCTGGTGTCCAGGGGCCGCCGACCACCCTCCAAGACCCAGCACTATCAAACAAATAACATTGCCTAGAGTAAGCGGGTTACACCCAATACTCCGAGACATGACCATCACAAAGTCTGTTCAGTATCCTTGATCTGAACAATCTGTAACCAGGTCTGCTGTGCTAAAAACCAGATTAAAAGAAACTTAACACATCCAAAAGAAAAAGAAAACAAATATGAAATCGGCTAGATAACAAGGTGAAGCTGTGTTCCCCCAACCCTATGTTGACATTTGGCTTCTACAATACTCTATTACTCCCAGAGGGATCCAGTTTTGGCTCGATTTCAGTTCTTGGGTCAGGAAAAAAAAATATTTGTGTGATGGTAGTAGCAATAAATAACCACTGTGGTGCAGTCTATCTCTAAACCCTCTGGAAAGAAATCCATCAACCATTTTTCTGGCCCAAGGACTGCAGTCCCCCTCCCCCCATATACGCTCCGAATTTGTTTAAAAATGGGCCCCTTTTTTCCTACCTTACTATTGACAAACAGCCTTTGTTTGTTGGTCACAGATATGGCCTGCCTTGAGAAATCAGTTCCTGTGGGCCCTGGAAAGTAAAAAAGAGAAATACAAATTACTACAAGAAAGGTAAAACTAATTTTGAAGCGATAACGCTTCCTTGTCCTGCTCCTATATTATTCAGTGTTCCTACGCTGCCCCATCTGACCCTGGTCTGCTGAGCAATCTCTCTCTTGATGGCACATCATGTCAAGGATTTATTATACTAGTCTACCCTTGATCTGTCTGTACACGCCCAGTCACATTGCAATGACCGAGTGTGTGGGTGGAAGCCAAATACACAAGGGAATCCTTTTCCTGTGATTGTACCATGTCTTGGCAGGTGGGGTGGCACCAATGGACACCAGGCAATGCTGCTTGATTGATGGTGCTGGGTCTCAGAGGGTGGGGTGAGCCCTCGAACACCAGGGAATGCAGTTTGAGGGAATGGCACACAGTGTTCCAATACCTAGCACCATCAAACAAACAGCATTACCTGATGTGTGTGCATTGCCCACCACCATCCAATGACTGGCATCATCAACAAACATTATTGCTGGGTATAAGTGGTTTCCACCAAACAAGCTGAGACATGGCACCATTGCACAAAATGACTCTTTGGTCCCCAGTAGTTAGTGTCCTTCTCTCCTGTCTGAATGGCACACGTCAAATATTTATTTTACCAGTCTGCTCTTGTCCTGCCTGTACTCACACAGCTGCACTGTAAGGCCATGAATGAACTAAATTGTGATTTCTCTGACTTTAAAATGTCTCTTTAGTTCCCAGTAGTCTCTCACCCCACTAGATGACACAGGTCAAAGATTACATTTTTTTAATCCTGCCCTGCGATACACACACACACACACACACACACACACACACACACACACGCACACGCACACACACATATGCCAGGAATAAACTTCATTTGTGATTTCTGTGACAGTAAAATTTCTTTTTGATTCCCAGTACTCTCTGTCTCTCCTGCATGTACACATACAGCCACACTGATTCCAGGACTACATTTTTTTTGCAATTCCTGCAACCAGCAGATCAGCCACCCCACAAAACCCACTCACCGACTACTGGAAGGTGATTGCTACTCTGTGGTCAGTGGTGAGCTGCTGGAAGAGCATTCAGGAACTCTTCCAGTTTAGAATGCAGGTATGTGGCCAACCTCACAAGTGGTTAGCAGGTGTGGAAGCAATCACCCCCCACAGCTAGCACCACTTGTGATTCACAGTCACACATTATAGTTCTTTTGTGCCACTGATGGTGTCGGACAAAGCCCCTCCACTCAACACCACGGACGGTCACAAGGGAGTCGCACCCAGGGGTCGAAATTAGCACTGACCCGCTAGTCAAATGCTGGTAAATGTTGTATTGGGCAAGTAAGATTTTCATTTAACTAGCCCTATGAGCTTGCACTGGAGAAGGAAACACTTAAGTGTGCACAACAGCTGCCTCAGTGGAAACCTCTGTGGGGCCGGTGGATTTTCACAGTTACTAACCCTGCCAACTAGTGACTGTAAAAGTTACGTCCAATGCACACCTTGCTATTCAGACTGCAGCTAGCCGTAGTGGTGAGTGGAATAGCTTTGCTGGTTGCCATCATCCACACAGTGCTAGTTAGTGGGCACTGATCAACTGAAATGGGAAAGTTAGCTGTGCACTCTGTTCTGCGTGGTTCATCATGGTATTCAGGGATGAAATGGTACCATTAGAACCAGACTTGCTGCAGCTGTCACTGAAGTCAGTGGCGGTGAGCGGGACCTGCACCAGCTCTCCTCCTCAGAGCTGTGACAGCGTCAAGCATTCTACCAGGAACAGCCGATGAGTTGGCCTGCTCCGGCAGATACAATAAGGGGTGCTGCACTACCTGCTATGCAGAGATTGAAATTAGGTTTTGCAGCCACTAGCCCCACAGATTTTCCACTAGCCCAGCTCATGTACTTATTAAAAATGTTATCTTCACCAATACTAGCCCGCTGGGCTAGTTAAAGGAAAATCTTACTAGCCAGACAAAATCTACCAGCATTTGGCTAGTGGGCTGGTGCCAATTTCAACCCCTGCTATGGAGTTTGTTTTTCACCTTGCGGACTCAAACTTTATTCAGACATGCAGAGGGGTACGACGGGTGGGATGGGGGGTGGCTGGCACTCTTTCTCTCCCCCCTATAAATGGCATGAGTCAGATTTATTTTACCAGTCTACCCTTACCCAGCACACACACACACACACACACACACACACACACACCCCCCCCCACAGAGGCAGGGAATAGTTTTTATTTGCAATTTTTGAGACTGTACAAATATATATTTGGTCCCCATTAGTTTGATCCCCCGTTGATGGCATAAAAATAAAGGATTTATTTTACCAATCGACCCCTACCCAGCCTATACACACACAACCACACTGAGGCCAGGAATATCTCTCTCCTCTCTGGATTGCACATGTCAGAAATGTATTTTATCAGTCTGTCTTCACCCTGCCTGTACACACCAGTCCACTAGCCAAATGCTAGTCAATTTTGTAAAGGGCTAATAAGATTTGTAGCACTGTGGGCTTGTAGTTGAGAGAGTATCATTTCAATACATACACAAGCTGTCCACTATTTTTGAAGTGAAGCTAAACACTGAAAATATTTGGCTCCAAACTGAAGAAACAGATATAACAGCACCCTCTGCAACCCTTGCCCTGCCACTGTCAGTAAACCAAAACTATATATATACTTGGGGAAACATAAATATTACAAAATGGACAACACTAAATATGCAGTATACAAAAATGGAGCCCCGATCACTACAATTAGCATACTAGATGGAGGGAGGCACAGAAAACTAACTGCGAGACATTTATGCGAGTCCCAGGGGCATCACCAAAGTTTTAAAGTTGCGGGGGCTAATGCCCTTTAGTCGAAATACCAACAAAGCTAGGGGGGTCCGGGGGCGTGCCCCCACCGGAAAATTTTACCTTCAAATGGTGGCTTTTCCTGCATTTTAATGGTGAAATATGTGTTAGAAAAGCCTGGTTATCATGACATCTATTTAATGTTACATTTGGAAAAATGTGGTTACTGGACCACCAAGGACAATGGAAAGAGTGACACCATTATCCCAGCAGATCTGCTGGGGAAGGTTAGGAATGCAGAGCAAGTAAGACACCAGCCTGACACCATTATCCCAGCACATCTCCTGGGAAGGTTACAGGACTCCAGAGCAAGTAAGAGACCAGCCAGGCATCATTATCCCAGCAGATCTGCTGGGAAGGTTACAGGACCCCAGAGCAAATAAGACACCAGCCTGACACCATTATCCCAGCAGATCTGCTGGGAAGGTTAGGAACCCAGAGCAAGTAAGACACCAGCCTGACACCATTATCGCAGCACATCTGCTGGTAAGGTTACAGGGCCCCAGAGCAAGTAAGACACCAGCCTGACACCATTATCCCGGCAGATCAGCTGGGAAGGTTGCAGGACCCCAGAGCAAGTAAGAGACCAGCCAGACACCATTATCCCAGCAGATCTGCTGGGATGTTTACAGGACCCCAGAGCAAGTAAGACACCATCCTGACACCGTTATCCCAGCAGATCTGCTGGGAAGGTTACAGGACCCCAGAGTAAGTAAGACCCCAGCCAGACAACATTATTCCAGGAGATCTTCTGGAAAGGTCACTAGGCAGAGTATGAGGTGGGTGCCAGTCGCAGAATACAGAATAGAACCCTCCCTCCTCTCCCCCTCCTGTCTATTACCCCTAGTCCTCCATTCAACTGACACCATTTAATTAAATCTTGACTTGTTGTCCCCTCCCAATCAAGTCAGTCAGATGCTGGCACTGCCCTGGGTCCTCCCACCCAAACACCAGACACATTGCGCTTATGACTCCAGCCCTTGCTAAATTGTCATCACCGCTATGTGCAAGCCAGGAACTTCCAACCACGCTGCAGTAAGTGCTCATGCTGCTGTCTGAGTGCTCAGTGCTGGCTAGTTGACTTGATCCAGACGCCAGTGAACTTCACGGAGTGAACCTGTTCATCATGGTCACAAAAACATATTTAATCATTTTTGTTCTTCTAAGTAGTAAAGTAAAGTTGTCCCCTGACTCTGGCCCCTGCCCATTGTCATGAAGCCTCAAGCCACACTACAGTAACAGTACCTGGCCTGCCTGCCAGTGTCACTACCACTGAAAAAGATTCCCCATAGCTCACCCAGCTAGCTCAGGTCCCTACTGTCTCTCTCCCAAGTCCCGAGTCTCCAGCAGTGAGTCTCTCTCCACCTCTCCTAGTCTCTCTCTCCTCTCTCTCTGTCGTCTGTCTCCTGAGTCCCGTCCCAGCTGCTGACTGGTGCTTGGTTGGGAGAGAGGGAAGAGAAACAAAAACACACACTTGTCTACTCCACCGATCCCAACACTTCTACCTATCCTTTATCACTCAGTTTGCTGTAATCTACGCCTTCTATGATGAATTTATAGAGCACTGAGCTGAGCAGCGCAGCACCTGTCCCCAGAAGTAAAAGTAAACCCTTACTCACTCACTTCACTTTCACTTCAGGCCGGGACAAGCGCTTCAGTTATTCTGTCATCTCTCGTGATTGTTTCCCCTCCTGTCATTCAGCTGAGCTCACAGAGACTTATCCCGGGACTCGTAGTACTATCTGTACCTGCCTATCTGTTTATGGAAAAAAAAGATTAGGGCTCGCAGTCACGTGACTTGCGCTGCTGTCTGCATCACTTGCTCACTACTGGGTACTGGCAGGTGGCTGCCTGGCTCACTGACACTCAATCAGTCCTCCTCAACTAGTCTCTCTCAGACTCTCGTCGCCATCGGACTCCGGGTGGTCACAGACACAAATAAATTAAAAAAAAGTCTACTCCTCTCTCTGGCTAGCTTATAGTTATTAACTGCAGCAGAAACAATTTAGTAGATGCCGTTTCTTAACTGTTTCATTTATTTTTTCAGTGAAAATGATTGGGGCTGTAGCCTCCTCAAAATCAATGTGGTGACGTCACCGGCGAGTCCCCTTTCCAAATTAGTGAGTGAACCGAGGATCTACTTTTTCTTAATCTATGGTGAAACAATAGTTCTGTTTTATCTAGATAAAAATATAAAAAGCACTGGGTTATATTGTAGAAATGGCATGACAAGACTGGGGTCAAATGAGGTGTGGTAGTCGTGGTTGCATGAAATGCTGAGAAACTTACGGTGGGCACAATTAACAAACTGTAAAAATAGTACTTATCCCCTTGCAAAACCCTCAACACAGAGGTTTTGAGCAGAGCACTTCTTTTCTATCTCCCATTTGATCTTGAACACAGCCTGGTCCAGTTCACGTAGGGGAAAAAAAAAAACATGCAAATGGACTGCAGTAAAAGAGGCGCGAGGACTGACAAGAACGGGCAGTAGCAGCATTCTAACAAGAGTGTTCCACAAACACTTACTGTTCCATTATCGAAGGTTACCACAAAAATTAAAAGTAAAGTATAAAAGGGGGACATAAATAAGGAAATATTGCAAATTGGTCGACACTAAAGTTGGAGTATACAAAATGGAGCCCTGATCATTTCAGTTAGCATACTAGAGAGAGGGAGGCACAGCAAACTAACTGTGAAACATTTATGCAAGTCCCCTTTCCATCTCCTTCAAATTGCGCACAAAACCCCCCCAAAAATCCCACTATAAATCAATATAAAAGGCTAATGATCAACAAATAATAAAACAAAAAATATACATGCCCATCACTGATTGGCGAATGCGCTGAAGATCTACTTTTTTTTACTAAGCCATGCTGAAACAATATTTCTATCCTACCCAGTAAAAATAAAATAAAAAAGCAATGTGCTATATTGTAGTAAACTCTACAGTTAATACACCATAGATTAGGAAAAACTAGATCCTCGGTTCACTCACTAATTTGAAGGACACGATTACAGTGGCATACAAATGGTGTGTGGTAGTCACGGCTGCATGAATTGCTGACAGAAAAACAATTTTTCTCATGGTGGGTACCCGATAGTCTACACCATTGCCTCCTAATTTACAAATTGTAATAAAACACTTATCCCCTTTCAGATCGCTCACTTCTTACATGTCCGTTGGAATGGCCATGAAAGTACAGTTAATAGTGCCCGTTTTCAAACTAGAGAGAACAAACAACTGACCTCACAAAAGAACTGCTTACACTGACTTCACAAAGCATTAGGTCTCAGGCAACTGTTCGATAGAACGTATTTCAGACAATCGGGAAAGGTTCCAGCACAACTTGCAGTCCACAAGGGGGAAAAGAAAGTGCATCAAATCTTGGTCAAACGATTTCAAAAAAGAGGCTACTGTTATGTGGTGAGCTGTGATTGGTTAAGAGTGATACCAATTACAGAAAGTCAAAGGTCCTATCACTAGGCAGATTTCTACAAAATCAAACCTGTCTATGTGCTCTGTAGCTCTAAAAAAATATGTTGCAAAAGACGAGTTATGCCGTCGGCAGCAACAGGGAGCTTAATTAATGTAGGACGAGAGTTAACTCGTTGGCGGCAGGATGGGGGTTAAAATATTGGGTTAGATATTTTTTTCTTCTTATCCTGTATGTTAGATAAGATAGGTAATTTCCAAAAGTAAAACAAATCAGTGAAGGATTTAACGTTAAAAGCAAGGTATAATAATAGGGTAGAGTGTAGAGTAACAAGAATCAGAAATAAGTTTAAAAATAAACCCGGTTTAAGTTTAATTACCCCAGGTAGCTGCAAGTGCCTTTGTGGCTGCTGTCCTTATGTCTTGTCTTAGTGTGTGTCATTGCACAGACAGGCTTTATAGTTCAGCTGTTGTATTTCCTATTAGAAACTGGGCATATACGCTCTGTTACAATTTCTCTAAAATGCAATCATTAATATCAGTCGCCGCTCCTAAATGTTTGCGTGATTACTAAACCCCTTCCTTGAAGTTAGAAAGTAAACTGTAAAACAAGGAAAGGTGCTTTGAATCTAATAAAACATGTGTGTAAATTTTCTGTGTACATTTAGTAGAAGAGAGATCTGGTAACAAGAAAGAATTGTATTATTTTGAGCAGGGATTGATCTAAAGTCTGGTGGTGTTCCAGGTAATAAAAACGTCGGGCACAAATATTGACGGGGTGTTTATAACTTATCTTAAATGCCTGTTTTAGCCCATTTTGATGAGGATTTGTATAGTAAGCCCTCCATTTTGAAAAACTGAAGGACATTACTCTAAAACAGCTTAAAGAATCCTTGTTTTACCCTACGGCGTTTCCGTAGCCTTGCTTGCCTTCTATTTAGGTTTCAAAGTAGGTGGGGAACCTTTGGGGTTCCTTTCTTGTTCTGTGTCCTTTGCCCATTTTGAAAATGTCCTATGTTTAAGTTAAGTCATTATTTGGAGCCGTTTTGTTTGCTCCAGAGGTTTGTTCCCTTCTAAAAAATCGGCTTAATAGCCTGTTTAATTGAGGGAGATATTAAAGAACCCTCTATTGCTGAATGCAGGATGCTGCATAGAAATAAATATAAAACATAGCTTGATTCTTTAGTTTATTCTTTGAAATACTCCTTTTGATGAGAGTTGCGGCATTTCTGGTAAAAGTAAGCCGCTTAAGTCCTATGCGAATATGCACATACGAGCTCCAGTAATTCTGTACCTGCTCGGATGTGTGCACAGTCGCAAATGTATTTAACCTGCTTCATTTTAACGTTGAGTTCTCTCTATGTAATAAAAGGTTTAGTAGATTACATACCCTTCCAGGTTAAAATAAAGTGTTTGTGTGCTGTTTTGGAATGCTTTTTGGAGTGAGGGCATTTCAGCTTTAGGTAGCGTTGTAGAGTGCTGTGTTTTTCCTCGGTCAGTTCCTGCTCTCTTCTCTAGAAGCCAGCTGGCCAATCCTTGAATTCTTTTGTACTGTTGCTAGAAGGGGTGGTTCTTCCTCATGCCAGAGAATGAAAACAAACACCTCTAAAAAGACTGTAATTCACTCTGCTGATAGTATGTAAGTTATTAAAGTAATAAAAATGTGTTTATATTATTTAAACAAAATGTATTTTTTTTTATACATTTATTTCTTCGCCCCTAGCCAGAGGAACTCTCTCCAGCATCTATCCAATCAGCTTTATACCTCCCTGCTGTGGCAACCACACCTACTCCCTCCCTCTGATCAGGCTACACCCCCAGATCTAAGCCCCCATGGGGAAGGGCTGCCCTATCCTCCCAGGGCACTTTGTCTCATAGTATAGTGAGCCTTGAAGTCGGAGTGCGGGGACCAGGGAGAGTGAGGAGCCCAGCATTGGGAATGTGGTGCAGGCGGCAGTGCCTTTGCCTATCCTCCAGAGGTTTTTTTTCCTGTTTTCTGTTTCCTCCGATGCTCTGTCATGCAATGGCATCAGTGGCACAAATGCCAACGCCTTCCACAGCACCTCCCCTCGCTATGTGTAGCGACGCAAACTCAGCATTCCCTCAGTCTCCACCAGAGGTTGCCCCTGTGCAACGCATCCCCTAGAGCCCACCCCGGGAAGAGAAAGCAGTCCTCTGGATGCTCAATCTCTTCCCTCCCCTGCCGACCCCCGACGGCCCAAGGTCGTTCCTGAACTCGGGTCTCCGGCATAGCGCGAGGTGTGGCGTCCAGCTCCTCAACCTTCAGCACCACCAGGCTGGCTTTTTAAATGAAATATTGATGCAGTGTTTAAAGAAATTAAATTGAAAATGTTTTGGTGGGTGGAGTTAATGTATCAACTGACTGCTGAATGGTATAAAAGAATAGATATCACTTAGGGATGTTAGATGAGTCTTGGAGACAGATCAGGAAGGATCTGAGGTTCTGAGTCTGGAGAGGAATCCAGTGAAATAATGTGAAATGCTAGAATGACGTGTCAGGCTTGACTTAATGCAATCCTCTAGCCACATGAAGTGTTGGTGAAAGTGTTCACTGTATGAGATGTGTCCTGCTAAAGAAAGAAAGTATTGATTTCTAAAATAAATTTTGAACTATTTAAAAGACTGCTATTGTGTCATGCTATCTGTGTTGCCCATGTACACCGGCGCCCTTTCACAGACTCTAATTCAACTTCTTGAATCAAAAATGTCCAATTCATCTCATGTCCCCATAACATAGCTCATATTTCCAGCAGCATAGCAACCACAATTTGCCAGGAAACTGACAGGCTATTAAATCATGGTCCATGGTGTGTATAGGGCCTGATGTAAGCAATCTATGTCAATACTACTGTGATTTCATGCCCAGTCATCCAACATCACAGTAGCTGCAGCATCTGCAGTTACCTCACAATAGAAAGGATAGCTATGTGTTGTCCAACAGTCATAAGAGAAACAGTCTGTGCCCACAACAGCACTGTCCCTAGGGGGGAACCGCACGACCCCAGGTTTGTTACAATATACAGTAGTTAGTTATTTTAATTATTTAGATTCTGTTTTGATGAAAACTTATCAGTCCAATACCATATGGATATTACAAATGAAAAATGAATAAAAAAACTAAGATTCCACACAAGAATAAATCTGCATCAGTCCCTAAAGCAAGTACGTTTTTGATTGCCATAACAGAGTATAGTAATATTCTTTATTATGAGAGGTATCTCTTCTCAGCCAATCACAATAAAGAGCTACCCTCAATTATTGTACCACAAACAACAAATCAATACCACAAGAGTTGATTATTCACCAAAACCCCACCCACAGTCGGTTAATGACCATCTAACCACACCCACAGTCTGTTAATGATCCTCTAACCATCCCCACAGTTGATTAATTGCACACTTGAGACACTCCCACAGAAGGCTAACCATCCTCTGGCAAACATTCAGCTGTTTTTAGTACCCTTCAGTTTGTATCTTTTACATTCTCTCTCTACTGTAAAATCCATATATTTATTTTTTCTTCAGTATTCTCTCATTTGTACTCTCAAATGAATTCTGCTCAAACCTCCACGCTCACATACCTCCTAAGCACCTGCATGCTCCAAGGTGAACATGTTTCTTGTTTTTTTCCAGCCATGTCTAATAAATGCATATTATGATGTATATTATGATCCACAATGTTTTCTAAAGTTGTAAAAGTGACTCCCCTTTTAAGCAACTCTGGTCAGAGCCGATATGGCTGTGGAGAGCTTTTGGGATGCTTTTACCCATTATTTCTAATGAATTTGCACAATGCAGATCTGCTGAGAGGCAGTTTCAATGTGGTCTTTCTTTTACACATTGTTACAATGTATTTTCCTAGAATATGCCTGCTGATTGCTATATATTTAGTCTAGATAGTTCACAGAAGAAATGACATCTTATTTTTGGGTGGTGGAGCACTGGCAGTAGGACGCTGGAATGTGTCATGCATAGGCAAAAGCTGTGCAGTGGCCATACACCTCAGGTGCTCACATGCAGATCCATCATCCCGGTGCCATTGCACTTCTCAGTGCGGGCGACAGCCAATTCTGTACCCACTCACACAGGTCCTGGAATAGGCATGTTACAGCCAACCTCCCATTCGTTTGTACAATTGGGGAACAGTGGATGCATTGTTCATAGCCTGGAGTATACACTGCAAATGGCATTGCGGGGATACCACACCCCATGGAACCCAGGATACCTCAGCAGTCCATAGGGTGGCATGTTACACAGGGGAATTGGGGAGAGTTTTGGCCTGCAGTGGTGTATGACAGTGGGAAGATACAGCATTGACAAGGCATGCATTGGAGATATGTAAATTCCCTCTAATGATTTGCCAGGGACATACACACAGCTGCATACACTTGTGGGTCCACAGCTTGCATAATGCCCCAATGCACAATACAGCCACTTGGGTCATTCCGAAGAGCAGGTCCCTAGCCTGGGTCCAGTGCAGTCAGTGGCTGGCCATGGCAGGGTGTGGAGGGCAGTGCCAGTCTCCACAAATGGTTGGGTATGGGGGAGCGGGGGGTGTCTACATACCAAGGTGATGGGTGGAAGTCCTCTATGCTATGGATATGGACCGTGATTTCCTCTGGTGTGATTGGGTCCAGGGGAGGCCCTACACTATGGAGCTCTTCAGGGATGGGGTTGAATTAATTGGGGATGGTAGGGGGTACCGCTAGTGCACTGGGGTTGCCAGGCTGCTTTGCACCTAGGTGCACCTCTGCAGCCCACCTGTGGGTGGCTACCTGGGTTAGGCCAGCTATTCATGGCCTAACTGCTCTGGACTGCGAGGGGCACATTCCCACTGAGTATGCCACAGCATGGCATATGCATGGGCATGCACCTTTGGCTTGCATAGCATACTATTTGTGTGCACCCTTGCCCATTCCCTTGCTGCCGGTGCATTCGGCATGTTTGAATATCATGCTGTGGTGCATTGTTGGAGTTGTGTGGCACATCTCCTTTTTCTGCCAGGATGTGCCACACATCTTCTTTGAATATGGGGGCCCTGGACTCTGAAGAAATACATTATCAAAATGGTAAAGTCATGACCCCATTGAAAACAATATACTGCATCTAATCTGGAACATCCTGAGTAAATACAGTGCAAAAATGTGTAAATGAAAATCCCTATGACTATGAGATGTAGCATCTCCCCTGCACTATTCAGGATACAAAATATAGGATAAGAAATATTTAAAGGAAATCTACTCTAAACTGAACTTCACTGTATTCACTGACATAAACAGTTTCTTTATTGTTTTATAACATATTAGAATGTAGTATTTATTTCAAATGTTGTGGCCATGAGGATGATGTGTACAGAGTGTGTGTGTGTGTGTGTGTGTGTGTATCCAGGATACAAAATATAGGATAAGAAATATTTAAAGGACATCTACTCTGATCTGAACTTCACTGTGTTCACTGACATAAGCAAACAGTTTCTTTATTGTTTTATAGCATATTAGAATGTGGTATTTATTTTAAATTTTGTGGCCATGAGGATGGTGTGTACAGAGTGTGAGTGAGTATGTGTGTGTGTGTGTGTGTGTGTGTTTTCTGTAGCGCAATATATTTTTTTCCCAAAAAGCGTAGTAGAAAATGCCTGCTGATTGCCACATATTCAGTCTGGGTAGTTCACTGAAGACCTGGCATATGTCTGAGACAGTTCTTATCAGATAGTGTCTTTAGAGGTTAAAAACAGTGTAAATTATAGATTTGCAGGGAAAGGGATGACATTTATGAGGTATGAATCCTTCTTGAAAGATGATACATTCCCAAGTGACACTAGTAGCAAGAAGCTTTTTAAATGCTAAGAATTTAAATGTGCAAGTTATTGCATTCTGAAGGGGGTAAACAAATCTCCAGTTTAATAGGCAACCAATATTTGACAAATATTTAACAAGCTGTTTCAATTTCCTGTTGGCATCTGATAAGCAGCTTGGGGTTATGTCTCCAACATTCTTAACTGAAAGAAGGGAGTATTTTATTTCAGTTGGCATGGAAGGATACATTGAAAAGTCCAAAACATGTGTTCCATGATCCTCCATTTTCCAGCTACGGATAGCAAGATGGCTGTAGGCTCTGCCCACAGCCATAAAAACAACCATTTTTATACCAAATTTAGTCACTGAAATTGAAAGCTGTAACTCTGGACATGTGCATTAACTTTGGCACAAATGCACATGCCCAGAGTCATGGCTTTCTATTTCGGTGACTAAATTTAGCATAAAAATGATTGTTTTTTTAAAAGGGGAATCACTTCTACTATGTTAGAAAACCATCCTTGATCATAATATATATTCGTTAGACATCACAACCTTATCTGACCTTGCTGTTTGTTTGTGTGCCCACCACAGTTTGTGCAAGAACATGGCAGCATTCGTGAGGAGCGGTTACTGGGCAGCCTCAGTCACCACATGCAGCCCCGACAGAACCTCCAGCTGCAGCAGTGCCAGTGAGAAGGACAGGAATCGGGATGAAGATAAAAAGGAAGGGCAGAACCTCTGGTACAGAGATTTTTTTGCCTCCTCAAATTTGTGTGTGTGGGGAGGTGCAGATGGTTGGTGCAGGGAGGACATTGCATTTGGTCATACAAGAGAACTGACTGCTATCGTGCTGACTTCAATCAAAACTCACTCCAACTTAAATAATAGTAATAACATTTAATGAGTTGGAGTATACTCGCAATAACCAGTATCTGTGGATGATTAAATGCCTCAGCTTCACCTCGGCATTTTATCATCCAAAGAAGTCGGTTATTGCTTCATATATTCCAACTCATAGAATGTTATCACTTAGTTTTACTTCCCTGACTGTCACTTTGAACAAATATGTTGCAGTAAAGAATATAGATTCTTCTCACACATTTAAGGCAACTCCCTGTGATCTTCATGTGGGTTTAACTATTCTCCCTTCAGGAAATTGTATATTAAACTGTACTTTGCATTTTTCTTATCAGGTTTATCAAAGAACATTACTTGCACTATTATCAAATTGCATTGTGTACTCTGACTGTCATTATGTTGCAAGAAGTTCTCTATATATTACAGAAAAAGGGTCAAAACAAAAAAGGTGAACACTCATTTTTTTATTACTTTGGACCAACACTGTTAAATGATGTCCCAGGAATTATCTCTTTTGACCTTTCTATAAACTGCTTTAAAACAGATTTTCCTAACTATTTGATTTCAGTCTCTGCCTGCACTTGTTTTAATATACCATGAATACAATTTGTAATGTTTATTAAAATATAAACTATGTAATTTTATTTTAGTATATGTATCCTTCACGTCTATTTGTCAGACCGGGCTATAAAAGGGCACCATTATCATTTTCACCTCCTGGTTCATAAACTGAAACTGAAATTGAATTACATTCATTGTGGCAATACAACACACACAAATATTTTCAAACACTCACTATCTGGATATGAGTTTACCATGCTCATTTATAAACTGTAACACTCCATACATGATTTACTGTATATGCATATCTCTACTTGTGAAATGGCCAATATTGTCCAGATAAAGAGGGCCAGATATTCAAAACTTTGCACCAGGCAAAAACCGTTTGCGCAGGTTTAGCGCAGGATTAGCGCGGGTCTGCTATATTCAAAAGATCAAATAACACGGGCAAACTGCATTAGCACCAGGCAAAATTATAATGTATGCAAGGGGCAAACTGACATGAATACAGGCGCAATGCTATATTCAGTGACTAGCGCCACGGTAAGTGGTTTTGTGCGACTTAGCGTGACACTTAGCATGGTGCACATTACTGCCCAGGAAAAGCTTGTCTTAACCCTGGACAATCAGCTTTGCGTGACACTATGGCTTTGCGCAGTTTTTGCGCTGGTTTAGCATGGGTTTTGCATGACCCTAACAAATAAATATGACACATAGATAAAGCCAAACATAGAGGAAGCATGCTGCTAACTGATGGCATCACAATGATGCCATCATCTGCCACCAGTCCCAGCCATGCCAGGCAGTAAGTGGTGACCCTGCCACCAGTGGGATAAGCATGGCAGTGTGGGCCATACAGCACAAAACCTGTGGACCACACTTCTGTGGACACCAACAGATGCCAGCACACACATGTAGCACTGTGGGCATGGAGGATGTTGAGGGGAGCATGTATGGGTGGCGAGGCTGTGCTACAGACCAGGTGTGGCCACAAGGCTGGGACACATCATGCAGTGCACATGGGCCAGTATTGGGAATACCCCAACACCAGTGGGCCTTTCGGATAATATACGACCCCTCGGCCACATACCGCACAGCTGTACAACTGCCACAGCACACAAAGCCAGAAATGTACATGTCACTGTGAGCATCCCATGCCACAGGTGCAGCATCTGTGGGTCACACAACAGCGTAACAGTAATGTTCACTGTCAGTAAACACCTGCAGGTTGGGCCTCTCACTGTGTATAGTGCAGTCATCATCACTGCCCTACACACCATAGGCATTGCTGTGTCCACACACTGCTGGCCCCCTTGCTACTGTAGTTTCTGCTGTGCACTGTAGCATGACCTACAATGTGACAGTTGCATGCAGCACCACCACCATCTGTGCCTATGCTGTATTGTCCCAATACAGCTGCAGGCAGCAGCGCATGTGGAAGTAGTGTTCAGAACTGTATAATATTCCCCAAGCTGTTTGCGCAGCGCTAACACGTTTGCACGAGTTTAGGCAGGGCTAAACAGTTAGCCCGGTGCAAACTGCATGCAAATTAGGGCATAATGAGATGCTAATCTGGAAGTTTGCCCACAGACTGCCTAAGTAGGCTCATTTGCATGTCACTTTTGAATATGACAAAGTTTAGCGCCGGGCAAATGTGTTTGCACCGGGCTAACGGTTTAGCCCTGCGCTAAACCTGTGCAAACGTGTTAGCACTGCGCTAACAGTTTGGGAATATTTTACAGTTTTGCACACTGTACTTTCACATATGCTGCTGCCTGCAGCTGTACTGGGTTAACACATTTGCTGGCACACACATTGGCCACATAGTTCATCTCTACCTACCGTCACATTGCTGTGCACTGTGTTGCTGTTTTGATTTGCACTTCCTGGTTGCCATATTCAGAGCTGTCTTATTCCAGGGCTTAGTTTGCCCTGCACTCCCAGCCCAGTCTGCACGGCCTCATTCCCATGCTATGTTCAGAAGCTGTTTGCCCCGGGCAATTCCTTTTGAATATGGCTTGTTTTGTGCTCTGGGCTAAGTTTTCCCCCCTGGGCAGGGCTAATTTAGCCCCAGGGCAAAGTTTTGAATATCTGGCCCAGAGACTTTTAAAACAGAAGAAAGTGGTACATGAGACAGCAATAAGAATTAGCAATAAAACTTATGACATGGCACACCATTACAAACAAGCAACATATGGATCACCCACAGACCTTTGCTTTACTGGATTTAAGAGCATAATATTAACTGTAAGAGGAAGGGATACCATGACTGGCTGATCAGAGAGAGAGAGAGAGAGAGAGAGAGAGAGAGAATTTTTGGATATATAAAATGGACGTGGGAATTGAATAAAGACGAACACTATTTTTATTTATTTATTTATTTATTTATTTATTTATTTGTTTGATTGTTTATTCATTCATTTAGTTTTTGTTTATGAGGTAAGTGCATTAAACAATTAATTGCCTATTTTCTGGCATGATGTGGGTGGTTACATTGGATCAAGGGTCCGTGAACAGCAACAAGTACAGTACAGCAACAATGAGAGACATCGACAACTGCATGTATTACAGATTACATAGCAAAGGTAGTACATACATAATCAAGACCAAGGCCAATGACTTACATACTCCCCTGGTTCTAGTCCCACCACAGCCTAATATAAAACCCACAACTGTAATTGATTTCCTTTTGTCCACCCACCCCCAATTCATTTCATTTTTCTATTCATCCCTCCCATACATTTCTGTCAATGTCTACATGTGTTGCTGCAACAGTTTGAATCCTGGACTCCCTTCAAGGTGCCTTCCTCAAGCAACTGGTCATGGAACCAACTCGGCAGATGGCAATACTAGACCTCATGCTCACAAACAGGGATAGTGTGATGGGGGTAAGAGTGGGGGAGCAACTGGGGAACAGTGACCACCAGTCATTGTGGTTTGAAATCACAGAAGGAGCAGAACCAAACCACACAAAAACACGTATCCTGGATTTTAGGGGGCACACTTTGGGAAAATGGGGAGATGCTTGAAAGAGGCATTAAGAGGAATGGGGTGGGAATCAGGTTTTGAGGAACAGTGGGCAGTATTTAAAATGGAGATTACAAGAGCAATGGAGTTATGCATTAAGCAGGTTAGCAAGGGGAAAAGGAGGAGGAGGAGGCCATTATGGTTTTCCAAGGAGGTAGCGGAGAAAGTGGAAGCTAAAAAGATTACATTCAGGCAATACAAAATGGCACAGGCAGAAGGGAACAGGGAGATGTACCAGGAGAAGCAAAGGGAGGCAGGGAGGTAAGTAAGGGAAGCCAAAGCTCAGACAGAAGATCACATTGCAAAATCAGTGGGTAGAGGGAACACAACCTTTTACAGGTACATAAGTGAAAAAAACAAAGGCAAAGGGAGGGATAGTGAGACTGAAGGGGAAGGATGGGGGCCACATGGAGGATGACAACAGTAAAGCTGACATATTGAACAGGTGTTTCTGCTCAGTCTTTACTGAGGAAGAAGAGGGTAATAGGACCAAAGGGAGTACAAGGGTTGGGAATGATGCTGAAATGGACAGAAGTCTCTTTACATGAGAAAGGGTCCTGAAGGAACTGGAAGGAATAAGAGTTAATAAAGCAATAGGGCCAGATAGGGTGCACCCCAAGGTCCTTAAAAAACTAAGAGAGGTGGTGGCTGAACCTCTGGCAACCCTTTTTAACAGATCAATGGAAACAGGGAAGGTACCCAAAGACTGGAGGACAGCAGATGTAGTCCCCTTATACAAAAATGAGAACAAAGAGGAAGGGGGAACCCACAGACCAGTCAGCCTCACCTCGGTAGTGGGGAAGATCATGGAAGCACTACTGAAGGAGAGATTGGTGGAACATCTGCTTGCCAATGTATGACAGGACCAAAGGCAGCATGGTTTCACCAGGGGGAGGTCATGTCAGACCAACCTCATTGAATTTTTCAACTGGGTGACTAGGGAGGTGGATCAGGAGAGGGCAGTGGACGTGGCCTGTCTGGACTTCAGCAAGGCCTTTGACACTGTGCCACATAGAAGGCTATTACACAAACTGAGGAATATGAGTATGGGCAGGACAGTAGTGTGGTGGGTAAGTAACTGACTGCACGGAAAGACACAGAGAGTGGTGGTAAATGGCTGTCACTCCACAGAGGGAAGAGTGACCAGTGGGGTACCACAGGGATCAGTGCTGGGACCGGTCCTATTTAATATCTTCATCAATGACATTGTTCATGACCTAGAAGGCAGAATTTCCCAGTTTGCAGATGACACAAAGCTCTGTAACAGAGTGGACACACCAGAGGGTGTAGACAGAATGAGAAGGGACCTGCAGAAACTTGAAGAATGGTCAGGGGGTTGGCAGTTGAAATTCAATGCAAAGAAGTGCAAGATAATGCATATGGGGCACAAAAACCCTAGCACAATATATCAGTTGAGGGGTGAAGATATAGCATGCCCCAAGCAGGAAAGAAATGTTGGAGTCATCATCTCTGATGACCTCAAGGTAGGGAAACAGTGCAACAAGGCAGCAGGTAAAGCAAATAGGATGCTGGGATGCATAGGCAGGGAGGTCATAATTCCACTATACAAAACACTAGTGAGGCCCCACATGGAGTACAGTGTACGGTTCTGGAGACCTTACCTATGTAAGGACATAAACAGGGTAGAGAAGGTTCAGAGGAGGGCAACAAAGATGGTACATTGATTGCATCACAAGTCCTATGAGGACAGGTTTAATGACTTGAATATGTACTCCCTGGAGGAGAGGAGGGACAGAGGGGATATGATAGAGACATACAAGTATCTTACAGGGAGGAACAGGGTGCAGGAATACACTATTTTGAATCAAAAAGATCTTCCAGGACTAGAGGGCATGGGATGAAGTAGGAGGGAGGACAATTCAGATGAAACGTGAGGAAGAATTTCTTCATAGAATGGGTTGTGGACAAGTGGAACACCCTGCCAGAGGAAGTGGTGGGGGCTGAATCAATCACAGGATTTAAAAGAATGCATGGGATAGACATAAAGGAATTCTGGAGGTCAGGGGTGAGAGGCAACAGACTTCTAGGAAAACATAAAGTGAACTTACAAGCTCAAATGAGCAGACTGGGTGGGCCGTAGCCCCTTATCTGCTGACACTGTCTATGTTTCTATGTATCTATGAATCAGTTTCCTTCATTGTTTTTTTCTTATGCTGCAGTTTTTTTATTTTAAATTGTTACTCTTATGTTGAAAATGGTTCCCTCTTTTAATTTATATTTTATTAGATTTTGTCAAAGTACAAGCCTGCAATTGATACATTGTAATCAAAAGGCCAGCGCTTATACAGTTTATTTTACTCATTGGATTACAAGTTTATCCATCCTTCAGAGATTTACCCTCTATTAATGCTTCAGGTATTTCCCTCTTTGAGACTCATTATGGCCATTACCACTACTTCTTATTACTATTTACATAGCTTAGTGCATTTAACCTAGGCACATACATCATCCAATAAAATGTTTTATCAGATTTGTAAAGTAACAGTATTACAGAAACAAAATTTAAGCAGTGACTTTTCCCTGACAGTGAGGGTACTGTGTGCAGTTTTGGAGACCTCATCTACGCAAGGACATAGACAGGATGGAAGCAGTCCAGAGGAGGGCAACTAAAATGGTGCAGGGTCTGCATCAGAAATCATATGAAGAGAGACTGAGAGAGCTTAATATGTATAGCCTTGATGAAAGGAGGAACAGGGGGGACATGATAGAAACATTCAAGTACCTCAAGGGAATCAACAAAGTCCAGGAGGGTAGCATCTTTCAGAAAAAGAGATGTGTAAGAACAAGGGGACACAATTTAAAGATAGAGGGGGGAAGGCTCAGGGGTAATGTGAGGAAATCTTTTTTCACAGAGAGAGTGGTGGATGCGTGGAACTGCCTTCCTGGGGAGGTTGTTGGGGCTAAAACAGTGGGGGAATTCAAACATGCATGGGACAGACACAAGGCAATTGTAGTGGGGGGTGGCAGGAAGTAGGCTGTTGGTTAACTAGAATCTGCAGCTTATCCAGTAGGTAGGGAAATGGGCAGACTGGGTGGGCCAAGTGGTCCTTATCTGCCATCAAAGTCTATGTTTCTATGTTTCACCCCCCTTTCTCCTCATGAAGCTATATTTGTGGAAAAAAGATGGAGCAAGAACATGCATGCATGCAGGTTATGTGGAGCTATATTGTCACTGATTTGTGTGTTGAGAAGCATATTAATACTATGGCAATAGCCATCTGTCTGTTATTATTTGTATTATATTTTTGCTTTAAATATATGTTTTCTTTATAAATTTCTGCTTGAGAAACATGGCAATCAGCACAAGGCATCATGGGGCATTGGATTTTTTTTTTAAAGAAAAAAACATTTTCTACCCTTTCAGTGACCTAAAGGGCACAACTGGCTTGTAGAAAATCTAATACTCATCTGCTAAACTTTCTGAGACTGTTATAAACCCAAGTTATAACAAGCCACTGCTTTGAACCTAGGCAGCATGTCGTAAAATATTACATTTTACGGCATACCAAAAAAGAAGCTGTTTCTGATAGACCTCTGTGAAAATTCAACCTATTATGAGAAATGTTTCCAGGATGTTTCTCAGGAAGATCAAAGGGATATTGTAACCTGCCATAAAACCATACTCTGATGAAGACAGCCTGTCTTGTTTTAATTAAAAACATTGCTGTATTTGCAGATTCCAATCAAGTAGTAATCTGACCTGTTTTGCCTGATCAGTTACATGTTACAAATTAAGTATGTAGAACTGAGTGTGAACTCATGCTAGCAGCCCAGTGACATCACAGGATGGGAGGGACATTCTGGCCTCTTTGATATTGGTGAAGCTGGCTGAAAGAATGGACACTTTTGTTCTGGACTTCTAAGGGATACCTTTTTCCTGGGCTCAAGAGAGACCACGTCTGCCATGATTGGTAATTCAAGTGTGAACCTTTGCCAACTGAAAACTAAAGTAGAATTAGCTAATCAGTTGCAAGGTGCTGTAATTTGAAAATTTCCATTTCTTTCTCTGATTGCAACCTTAATGTATGTATGCCTGTTTTATGTATTGTTTTTATTTACTATTTTTAATTTTAGTACATTTTGTTTTTCTTTAAAACCTGCTGAGACATTTTCTCATTTTAATTGTGAATGGTGGAACAGTATTGATAATTCTGACATAACTGTTAAGTTTCTTAGTGTGTCACCATATGCAACCATGTTAACAAGTATCTGTGTAAAGATCCAGTGAGGTAAGAAAATACCCCGAGTCTCAATTGAGCCAGCAGGGGGGTTGTGAACCAGGTTGGTTGTATGCCACTGGGTCAAATATTGCACTGCTTTCCTCGAAGAGACTGTGATATTTGGACCTGTTACCTGGACATTCTAGCTAAGAAGGGCTCATATTTGACCCCAGGACTCAAGACTGGTAGTTTACTCAAACCCAAAACAAACAGGAAGGTGTCCCTGTTTGTCCCCTGATCACAAATTCCACTTCAAGGTTGGGCACTGTGGGAGCAGAAGACCTGACTCGCAGAGTAGATTTGTGACAGATTTGGTGTGCAGCACTGGGATCTGAAAGATTTGTCTGCATATTGTGCAATTATTTGGTGGCACGGGGCATTAACAGTCAAGTGTGTCAGATTGATAAACTGTAACACTTCACACATAAACAAGCCAGTTCTTTTTTAAAGAAATATATAATTTTGGTTACAGTCAAACGTTCTCTACCTGTTTTATTTTTTTTCAGGTGCAAGCTATTGTAGCCAAAGATTAGGGAAGAAGATGGCAGCTACCTAATGTGACTACACTGTGGAATACCTGAGGCAGTTGTGCCAGGAAAGAGGAGTCCAGAGTGTGAGACAAAAAACACAGCACCTTGTGGAGGTCCTTTGTGGCAGCCAATGCACAAGCGACTGCCCAGGGCCTCAAGTCACAGTCGGTGACTGAATTGGACCAGACCTTGGATGTGGTGGTGCCAGAGTCTATCGCAGTGTCCAGTCCCAGGGAGGAGGGCAGGGAAACCAGTAAGAACTGAGAGCCACAGCACCAGGGGAGGGTAACCACAGGGCTGGAGCCAGACAGGATCAGGCTGCAGATAGAGTTGAGGAGAATGGAGCTGAAATTCAAGCAGAGGAAGTTCCAGATGGAGCTGGAGATGCAGGAAAAAGAAAACCAGCATCAGAGAGAGGCCAAGGAAAGGGAAAAACAGCTTCAGTGAGAGGCTGAGGAAGAAGAAAAACAGCTTCAGCAAGAGGCTGAGAGAGAGAGGAAAGAAAGCGCCAGAGCGAATTTAAAATGTCAAAGCTAAAACTCCAAAGACCAACATCAGAGGAGGTAAATGGCAGGGATGAACCTGGACCTCCAGGACTAGGGTACAAATTAAATTCTAAATTATTAGCTGAATTTAAAGAGGGGGAGGATATGGATGCTTTTTTGAATTCGTTTGAAAAAGTCTGTATTCGATGTAAAATACCAAGGGAGTACTGGAGCTTCCAATTATCCCTGCTACTTACTGGTAAAGCTCATGATGCACTGGGCCAAATAGACAATCAGGACAGTAGTGATTATGAGAAACTTAAAGCTGCTTTGCTTAGAAAGTATGAGTTAACTCCAAAAGCCTACAGGGTTAAGTTCTGTAAGCTCTGGAGAAGCCCTGACATGAGCTATGAGGAATTCGCCACACAGCAACATCAGTTTTTAAAACTTTGGTGGGAGGGGGGTCAAAGCAGACTCTATAAAGAAAATAGAGGATGTGGTACTTTTGGAGCAATTATTTTGGGCTTGCCCAGGAGAGTTGAAAATGTGACTGGAGGACTGAGATCCAAAAACAGTGCAGGAGGCTGCCGAGCTCTCAGACCACTATGCCAAGAACAGCACAGAAAGGAAAAAGAGTGCCTTCAGGGCAGCTAAAACCCTCACTGCCTACCCAGAAAGTGGGCAGCCCCAAGGTACAAAGAAAGGATTTGCCTGATAAAAGAAATGATGATTGTTGGTTTTGCAAATAACCTGGGCATCTTGCTAGACAGTGTCCTAAAAAGGCACAGAGTGAGCAAAGTGGTGCTGAGAAAGAGTTTTTTTTTTTGTGTATCCCTGTAAGCATGCCAGTAAACATGAGGGAACACATACACCCAGGGACACAGGGGCATCTCTTACTTTGGTAAAAGGGGATTTGTTTGAGCCTGGACAGCTTATACCTAATCAGTTCATAACTGTAAGGGGATTTACTGGGGAGGAAAAATCTCTGCCCATAGCAAGTGTTCTCCAGGAATGGGGTGAGACAGGAGATAGGGTGCAGAAAGTGGCTGTAAGAGACAATCTCACCCTGGATATGATTATAGGAAATAATCTACAAAAGAGGGTGGTGTGTGTGGTTACCTGCAGTCAGACAGCAAAGGCCAATTGTAGTTCACTGAACCCCGTAGAAGTGCCTGTGGAAAACACTAGGATGCTGGTTCACCAGCCTGTGTCTCCTGAAATGGGGAGTAGTAAAAGGGAGGTAGAACTTCCCCAGGTAGCATTTCACAAAACAGCTACAGAAGGTTACTCTGAGGAAGGAGGGGTAGCCTGTGGTCAGAAGGCTAGGGATGGCAGTGACCCTGAATGCTCTGATGCCAGAGCTATGGACCCCAGTTTTGAGAGTAAAAGGGACATTTCCCATGCCTTTGGAAAATGTGCAGATTTTGCAGCTGCTCAGAGGACTGATCCTAGTTTAGAGAGGCTGAGGGCTTGTGCAGATAAACACAGAGGGTAGGAATTGATATTATGGGACCTTTAAGTACTCCAGGCTCCTCCAGGAAGAGGCATATCCTGACAGTGGTAGATTATGCCACCCGATACTCAGAGGCAGTCACCCGATCCTCAATGAGGACAGACAAAGTGGCAGATGCCTTGCTAGGAATTTTCTCCAGTGTCAGGTTTCTGCAGGAGGTTGTCACTGATCAAGGCGGTACCTTCATGTCAGACCTGATGAATTGTTTATGGGAGAAGTGTGGGGTAGTGCAGAGATGCATGACACCTTATCACTAGCAGACCAGTGGGCTTGTGGAAAGGTTTAATGATACCCTTAAATCAGTGCTCCAAGCATTTGCTGAACAGCATGGGAGGGACTGGAAGAAATACCTTCCCCACCTATTGTTCACCTACAGGGAGGTACCCCAAGAGTTGACAGGGTTTTTCCCCTTCGAATGTTTATATGGCTGAAGGGTGCATGGGCTCCTAGACGTGGTCCGGGAGGACTGGGAAGGCAGCCATGCCACTCAGGGAACTCCCACAGTGGATTATGTCCTTAAATCTAGGAAAAAGCTGAAGGAGCTTATGGGAACAGCCCAGAGCAACCTGGTAGATACCCAGCAGAAGCAAAAGGTATGGTATGACAGCAGAGCCAGAGCTCACTCATACACTGTAGGTCAGGATGCAACGGTCCTAATCCCGGTCTGAAGGGACAAGCTGCAGGCCGAGTGGGCAGGACCATACAAGGTAGTCAGACAGATGAATGATGTAAACTACATTGTTGAACTGCCTGACAAGAGACATACCCATTGAATGTACCATGTCAACATGATGAAGCCATATGCAAATAGGGCTGACATGGTATTTGCAGTGTGTAGTCCTGGGAAGGGGATGGACAAGGAAGAACCCCTTCTGGACTTGCTTGATGAAAGCAAGCAGAAGTCCTCTGTGGGGACAATCAAACTATCACCCCCAGCTGACCGCAGAACAGACCTGGGAAGTAAAGGAGGTTTTAGCAGATTTCGCCCTTTGTTTAATGCCAAGCCTGACTAACCCCCATAGCAATGCATAATGTAGACATGGGGATGCAAGCGCCCATACAGCAGACAGCATAATGGGTATCTGAGGCCATCCTAAAGGATGTTAGGAGGGAGGTGGAGAAAATTCTGGATTTAGGGGTAATCCAGAAATCCCAAAGCCCTGGGCCTCATCCTTAGTCCTTGTTCCCAAGCCAGATGGCTCTACTAACCTTTACCGACTACACTCACAAAGCTATGGACGAAGGCAAACTAGTGGGGTCGGTGTTCATAGACTTAACAAAAGCCTTCAACACTGACAACCACACCCTCTTACTGGCCCCGCTACGAAGGCTGGGGGTGGCTACCAATGCAACACTCTGGTTCCAAGACTACCTGTCCCTCAGATCACAATGGGTAAAAACAGGACAATTGGTGTCTTGCCCCAGGGTAGTCACTCTGGGGGTCTCCCAGAGATCCCTCTTGGGACCCCTGCTCTTCAGCCTGTTCCTAAATATTCTCCTTCAAGCCTGTGAGGCCAAGATAATCCTATATGCAGATGACACTGTCATCCTCAACAGCAACTCTCGAATTGAGCCACTCCAAGCAGCACTTTAGCACTCCTTCAGTAAAACAGTTCTGTGAACACAGACCATTCTCCTATCCAGCCACCAGCTCAAGAAAAGTTTCCCCACCATAAACATCACCAACAATGTCCTTGCCCCCTTCGAACAGATACACTCCTTCAAATACCTTGGAGTCACCCTGGATGACACCTTATCCTATGCTCAACATGTTGACCTGGTGGTAAAGACAGTCAGCACCAAGCTAGGTTTGCTATACAGGCACAGAAAACACCTTACCATGACAGCCATCCACCTGTCAGTAACAAGCTCCATCCTCTCCACTATTGACTGTGGCCTAGTTGTCTACAGCACATCAGACTCTATGCTCAAGAGGGTGCATGTAGCTCTCAACAAGGCCTGCAGGCTCATCCTGAATGGCGATCAAATGACCCACACCTTCTCCCTCTATGAACAAGCTCACCTGCTGTCTCTTGGGTGCAGGACTAAATTCCTCACATGCCTTCTAGGCAAAAAAAGCATTACTGGGGAAAGTCCCTCTCCCACCAGTGCGTAGCTGGCATCGTCTCCCTCCCAGGCTCAGAATATAAAACCAGAAGCAGAATGCAGGGGGCCCTCGTGGTGCCATTCCAATCACAGCTCTTGGACAGTGCACCTTCTCCTGTAGAGCCCCACTTTGGCTTAACAAGGTACCTGAGTCCATTGGAAACTCTATTAGCCTGTGCAGCTTCAAATCAGACCTTAAGCATCATCAGACCTCCAGCTCTGTGTGTACCTGCTTCTCCAATGACTAATCAAGACTCTGGATTTCCAGGCTATTCTCTGCTGGCAGCAACTATTCTCAACACAAGACATAAGCCCTCATCCCACATGTGTCTTGACAATGCCTCTAAATCCTCTAAAGGGCTGTTCTTGTCCCCTCTCCCCTCTCCACCCCCTCCCCCTCTCCACACTGGGATGGGATTTTGCCTGTCAGGCCTCAGCCCCTGCCTCCTTGCCCACTTTACTAGAGGCCCCTTCCTACCATAATTTGGTCCTTAGGGACCCTCTGACCATCCTTTCCTAACTTCTAGTGCTTCTGCATTTTACCAGTACTCATAACAGTTCAAGATAATGTCCATGTGCTGTATAGTGTTTTAAATGTCTAAGAAACTCTGTAACCTTTTGTGATTGTTCTGTTGTACAGTGTCTCACATGTCCTAAAACTCTGTAACCTTCTTGATTGAATGTCTATACTCTGTTCACATGATGTGGAACCTTTGTAAAAGAGCCTTGGCTTAAAGGTTATTTCCAAATATCAAATAAATAAATACATTAAATAAATACTCATTTTTGTGTGGACTATCATGGACTCAATGCAGTCAAGAAGTCAGCTGTCCACCCAATGCCACAGATGGACTAACTACCAGACAAGTTGGGAAGAGAAACCAACCTTACCACCATTGACCTGATGAAAGGGTATTGGCAGGTGGAGTTAACTGCCAGAGCTTGGGCGAGGTCAGCCTTCATCACTCTGATAAGGTTATTTGGGTTCAAGTTAATGCCTTTCAGGATTAAGAATGCCCCTGCCACCTTCCAAAGGTTGGTGAACCAGGTGTTACAATGTACTGAAGAGTATGCAATGGTGTACCTGGATGATATTGCCATCTTCAGTGCCAGCTTGAAGGAACACCTGTCCCACCTTAAGGAAGCGTTGGGCAGGATACAGAGGGCCAGGCTCACTTTCAAAGCTGAAAAGTGCCAGGTGGCCATGGCAGAGATGGTGTACCTAGGGCATGTAGTGAGGCAGGGACAGCTCTGTCTGAATCAAGCCAAAGTCGAGTCAATAGAGGTGTGTCCCAGACCTGAAACACAGAAGCGGGTTCTGAGTTTTCTATGGACTGCAGGGTACTATCGAAAGTTTGTACCAAACTACAGTGCCATGGCAGTTTTGCTATCTGGACTGCTAAAGAAAAGAATGCCAAAAAGGGTGAACTGAGACCCAGCATGTGAACAAGGCTTTACATGGCTGAAGGAGGTACTGTGCGGTGCTCCTGTGTTGGCCAGTCCAGACTACAGTAAGCTATTTGTAGTTCAGACAGATGCCTCAGATGTGGGTATTGGGGCAGTACTTAGTCAGACTTCTAACCAAGGGAAAGATCACCCAATAGTGTACCTCAGTAAGAAATTACTTCCTAGTGAGCAGGCTTATTCTACAATGGAGAATGAGTGCCTGGCATTGGTGTGGGCACTGAATAAATCAGTGCCTCACTGTGGAACTGAAGAAAGCAGGATATTTCTTTAGAAATATCACAGAAATTTCAGGAAATATATGACCATGTCTTTGTCTGTGACTGTAGGTCAACAGGAGCAAGCATAATAACCTTTAAAGGACTATGATAGATGGATAAAGGAGACAAAGCAGGGCACAGCCACACAGAAAAAGGTAGCTTAAATGACAGAAAGAAAATAGCAAGGCACAGCTGCTCAGAGAGGCATAAAACAAAAAGATTTTGCTGGGAGTGGTGCACTGTAGTGGATGCAGGGGAACAGCAGTTTTCAGGGGGACATTCTGGATGCTGCTGTGCTGCTCAATCTGCTTGCACCTCTCTGGGCTGAGGGTGGAGGTTACCAGTCTCCGGGTTGAGGTAGCTAAGATGCGGGGGACCAGCACTCAGACCCAGAGGCCACCTAGTCAGCTTCAGCCTTCCCAGCAATTGTCATGCAGAGAGACTGGTTAGACTATGGTGGACTCAGGGAAGGTGAAGGAGGGGGCAAGGAGACAAATCCCTCCTCCAGTGGCACCCTATAACTCCTAAGCAGCATTGGAGGAATGGGAAGGTCATATGACGGCACCCAAAGTAGTGTGCAGGGATGATGAGAGAGACATCCAGGATGGATCAGAGGAGGTAGCAGAGGACCCCAGAGAAGGAGGAAGCAACTCCTGTTAGGGGACTCTATTGTCCAGGGAACAGGTAGTGAGGGAGAGAGGGAGGTAAAGTGCCTACCAGGAAGCACAGCTCGGATGGATGGGGAGTGAATCTGGTGGATCACAATGGTATTAGCAAGGAGGAGGAAGGTGGATGTCATTATCAACCTAAGGATGAATGACCTGGCAGGGTATAAAGATGCATTAGGAAGAGTCCAGGAGGAGTTCAAGGAGTTGGGAAGGGGCCTGAAGCAGGTGGCAAGATCCGTGTCCTTCTCGGAGGTACTTCCTGTTCATGGCACGGGGAAGCCTGGGCACTCCAAATCCAGGAATTTAACTCATGATTGAAGACATGGTGTGGAGAGGAGGTGTTTGGCTTCATGTCCGACTGGGGCCCCACCTGTGGGGATGTGAGCCTGTACAAAAGCAATGGCCTGGATACATCCAGGAAGGGGATCATGGTTCTCAGTGAAAGGTTTAAAGGCTTTCTAAGCAAGCATTTAAACTATCCATGGTGGGGGTGGAGGGAGGATAAGAAACAGAACATACCCCTCCATAAAAGCAGAAACTATGGGGAAACAAAGAATGGAGGCAGACTGAGTGAGGGATCACATCAACACATAAACAGGGTCCTGGAGACTGACAAGGATAATGATAATATCTTTATTTATTATGCGCCTTTCAATTGTCAAGGCACATTATAAAACTTAAAACAACAGATAAAACAGCAATAATAAATACACAGTGAAATCCAAGAATTAACCTTATTAGTCACAGTATACCCTGCTTCATAAATAGATCTTCAATGCCTGTTTAACCCCCCCCCACAGTCGTGCACTCCCGAATCCAATGGGGTAGAGAATTCCAAAGGGCTGGGGCCGTGTACATAAATGCATGGGCCCTTGAAGATTTTAAAACTACCCTTGGAATCTCTAGCAACTCCTCATCTGCTGAACGGAGTGATCACCTGGGGCAGTAAGGAAACAGGAGCTCTTTCAGGCAGTCCAGGCTAAGTCCATGTAGGGCTTTATAAGTCAGTAATCCAACTTTGAAGGTGATCCTCCACTGAACTGGCAGCCAGAGCAGTTTGTGTGATATGGAAACTCTGAGGAGTCCACATCAACAACCGGGCCGTAGAGTTCTGCACCTGCTGCAGGTGGTGGATATCAACCTCAGGAAGCTAAAAGTAAAGGGAGTTGCAATAATGAAGGTGTGAGGTCACAAAGGCATGGATCAGTGTGGGAAGATCACCGGATGGAACAAGGTGCTTGATCCTAGCAATGTTTCACAGATGGTAACAGGACAACTTAAGGACAGCTTACACCTGAGATCGTAGTGTTAGCCCATCATCGAGTATCACCTCTAGGTCCCACACCTGTTCAGAGGCCAGGAGCTGGGAACCCCCCAGGAAAACCCCATGGGTTGACCAGCCTCCAACCCCCCTATCCAGCGACCTGGATCCACAACCATCACCTCAGTCTTCCCTGGGTTCAACCTCAGCCAGCTGGAATTCATCCAGTGCTGGATTTCAGCAAGGCAGTTATTAAATACCTAGAGTGCTCCATCCTGGTCAGGTGCAAAAGACAAGTAGAGCTGGATATCAACATAGCAGTGAAACCTCAGCCCATACCATCTTACAATGTCTCTGAGGGGCAGCATATGCACCGTGAACAACATGGGGGACCCCACATGACAGAGAGAGGGTTGGAGGAATAAATCCCCAACACCACCCTCTGAGTTCTGCCAGTGAGGAAGGATCTAAACCATCTGAGGACTGTACTAGTCAGGCCACAGATGAACCTCAGGCACTCAAGCAGTACCCCATGGTCCACAGTGTCAAAAGCTTATGAGAGATCAAGAAGCACCAAGACAGACCGGTTTTTCTGATCTGATGCCATCAGGAGATTATTGAGCACCCGAACCAGTGCAGTCTCGGTACTATGCCTCTTTCAAAAAATGGATTGGAGAGGTTCGTAGCTGCTATGGATAGTCAAGTGGTTCTCCAGATGTACAGCCACTACCTTCTCAATTACTTTCCCCACAAAAGGGAGGTTAAAGATAGGTCTGTAGTTTGCCAGACAGTCTGGGTCCAGACAAGCTTTCTTCAAGAGGGGTGTCACCACTGCCTACTTCAGGGAGCTAGGAACTCACCCGACTCAAGGGAGCATCAGACTATCTGTGCGAAGACCGGGCCAATGATGTCACAACAACCCATAATCAGTTAAGTTGGGCCTGGATCTAAACTACAGCATGTAGGGTGCATACTCTGGACAATCTGCATAACATCCACTATCTCTGGCCGGTCAAAGGTATTCCAGGAGAAGTGAGGGACAGTGGCTAGGCACCGATCACCAGCATCTCCCATAGAGTGTGTCGATCGGATCTCAGCCCTGATGTCGGACATCTTATCAGCAAAAATCCGAGCAAACTCCTCACACTCCAATTGTGAAAAGGGTCTTCGAACCTGCAGGCAAGCTGGGTTGCACAGCCTGTCTACTGTTCGAAAGAGCAGAGCTGGTCAGTTCTGAGCAGCAGCAATTGCCCCGGACAGGAACTCTTCCTTCTTATGGGAGATTGCCGACTAGTAGAGTTGATAATGCTCTAGCAGTCTAAGATGGTCAACCTCCAGGGAAGATTTCTGCCAGCAACACTCTAACCTTCGTCTTAGTCTCCGCAGCTCCCTCAAGGTCCCGTCAAACCATGGGGACTGAGGGTGGAGGGAGAGAGGATGAATACAGACTGGAGCAACAGAATCCAGTGCTGTGGTAATGGCCTTATTACAGGCCAGAACCAAAGCCTCTGGGTTCTTGCATGCCATAGGAAATTCTGATAGATCAAGCACTGCCACTAAGCCATCAGGCTCAAATCCTGTAAAGGGCAGTATCTGACCATCTCCACAATGGTAGTCCTACGAAGGGGGTGCAAAAGTTTCAGCCTCCAACATAAAATGAAAGAAACAGTATGGTTTATTGAACCCCCAGGTCCTCTCACTACCAGGATGATGATCATGAGAGGGAAAGGCTTACTAGAGCAAAGCAGGGGCAGGGCACTACATCTTGAAGAGCCATGTGTGCAAATGCCCTAAGTCTGAGTAACAAGATGGGAGAACTTGAGGCTGCCATGGTGGAATCTGGCTTGGACATTGTGGCCATCTTGGAGACCTGGTGTAATGAAAACCAGAGCTGGGAGGTGTCCATACATGGGTACAATCTATTTAGAAAAAAAAGAGTAGACAGAAAGGGGGGAAATGGTGGCTGTATAGGTATAGGAAAACATAAAGGCCAAAGAAATTCTGGGGGAACAGGGTGAAGGGGAGATACTGTGGGTAATGCTAGAAAGAAATAGGGGAACATCCATCTGCACTGGGATAATTTACAGGCCACAAACTCAATGCGAGGACTTAGATAGGGAGATGTTGCTAGCAATCCAAAGGATGGCACACAAGGGAGAGGTGTTGTTAGTTGGCAGTGTCAGTCTACCAGATGTAGATTGGCACTTCCTAGCAGCAGTAATAACTAGGAGCAGGAGCATCTTGGACTCCTTCAGGCGGTATTCCTTAGGCAGTTGGTTGAAGAGCCCACAAGGGAGGAGGCAATAGTAGACCTGGTACTTACAAATGGAGACAGTGTGACAGGTGTTACAGTGGGGGAGCACCTAGGGAACAGTGATCACTGAACAGTGTGGTTTGATATGACTTGAGGGTTGTCAACCCCAAACCACACCAGGACAAGAGTTCTAGACTTTAAGAGGGCAGACTTCAGAAAGAAGGGAGAATGCCTGAAGGAAGCTCTGACCAGAATAGGGGATAAGAAAGATGTAGAGAAACAGTGGGAGACAATCAAAGCAGGGATTGCAATGCTGACTCAGCTCTGTCAAACAGGTGAATAAGGGAAAGAGAAAGAAGGACCACTATGGTTTTCTAGGGAGGTAACAGAAAAGAGTACAGCAAAAAAGGCAGTATTTAGGCAATACAAAAAGATTCAGGAGGAAAGGGACAGGGAGTGGTATCAGGAAAAACAATGGGAAGCAGGGAAGGCAGTTAGGGAAGCCAAGGCACAAACAAAAGTACATATAGCAAATTCACTGACAAAGGGAGACAAAACATTTTACAGACATACCAGTGAAAAAAGGAAGGCAAGGGGGTGGATCGTGCAACTGAAAGGGGACAATGGGAGCAGTATAGAGGATGACTGGCGGAAAGCAAATATACTGAACAAATATTTCTGCTCAGTGTTTATGGTGAAGGGGCAAGGGAGTAGGACAACATGTGCTAGGGGCATGGTGGGCACAGAGGTGGTCACTCACCCTTTTTTGAAGGAAAAGATACTCAGGGAACTGGCAAAACTGAGAGTTGATAAGGTAATGAGACCAGATGTCATAAACCCCAGGATTCTAAAAGTGGTAAGTGAAGTTTTGGTAGAACCACTGACTGCCCTGTGAAACCAGTCTTTAGAAACAGAGGAGGTTCCCAGGGAATGGAAAGCTGACTGGGTAATAGGACACAGAAGGTGGTGGTAAATGGCATGCACTAGAAATGGAGTAGGGTAACCAATGGGGTGCCACAGGGATCAGTACTGGGTCTGGTTCTCTTTAATGTCTTTATCAGTGACATTGCAGAGGGTTTAGAAGGGAAGATCTGCTTGTTCACTGATGACACTAAGCTTTGCAACAGGGTGGACATGCCAGGGGGGTAGATAGAATGAAAGGGGACCTAAAGAAGCTGGAGGAGTGGTCAGGGGCTTGGCAACTGAGCTTCAATGCAAAAAAGTGCAAGATAATGCATGTGGAGCACAAAAAGCCAGGAGCATCATATCATCTGGCAGGGGAGGAAATTGAATGCTCCAAGCAGGAGAGAGACTTGGCGGTGATCATCTTCAGTGACATCAAGGCTGGGAGACAGTATAACAAAGCAGTGGGAAAGGCTAGAAGAATGCTGGGATGCATAGGCTGGGGGGATCACCAGCAGAAAAAGAGAGGTAATAATTCCATTGTACAGGACATTAGGAAGGCCACATCTTGCCTACGGTGTCCAGTTTTGGAGGCCCCATCTGAACAAGGATGTTGATAGGGTGGAGATAGTTCAGAGGAGGGCAATCAGAATGGTGCAGGGACTACATCACAAGCCCTATGAAGCTAGGCTGAAGGAGTTGCATATGTACTCCCTATAGGAGAGGAGGAAGGGGGGTATGAATCAAACATTTTAGTACCTCACGGGGAGAAATAGGGTACAGCAGAATACAATTTTTCAGAGAAAATGTTCATGGACGAGGTGACACAAAATGAAATTGGCAGTAGGGACATTCAGGGAAAACATGAGGAAACACTTCTTCACTGAGAGGGTGGTGGGCAAGTGGAATAGCCTGCTGCTGGAGGTGGTGGAGGCAGAAACAATAAAAGGATTTACAAATGCGTGGGATAGATGTAGGGGATTAATGGTAAGTGAAGAAAGGGGACAACCTAATACAGGCAGAGCAAAAAAGAGCACAGTTATTGGAGGTATTGGGGCAGACTAGGTGGGCCAAAGGCCCTTATCTGCTAACAAATGTCAATGTTTCTATGTCGCGGTCGGAGTAAGAGAACACCCATACCCTCCATGCAAGGCTCTATCACTATTATCTATGGTAGACTAAGGTAAGTGCCCCAGATACTGTTAAACAGACTGAGCTTCCCTGCTGCAGGTACTGTATGTAAGCCTATCATACCCATCCATTTTATGCATGTTATCTTCCCATTCTTCCAGTGTGAGTACCTGAGTGCTCTTCCACCTCCTGAGCAGCTGTCATTTTGCCTCATTTATGACGTCCATGAATCACAAAGCTTGCAGTCTTTAATGTGTAGAAAGCCAAGTCATAGTACTCAGTAATATAAAAGAGACATCTAATGGTATTACTCCATCCTGGGCAGGATCCACCACCACTAGTTTTGCCCTGCAGTATATGCACTTGAAAGTCTAGAGGAACAACAAGGGAGGACATTAGAGGGGCCTACCACTGTCCAGGAGATACAGAAACCATTGCTAAAATGCAGGGAGGTAAAGCTCTGGGACTGGATGGCTTCCTGGTGGAAGGGTATAGGCAGTGGCAGATCTGATTGGGCCCTGCTAGCAAGCACTCTGCAAACAGCTTGGGTGGTTTAGTGTGATAGGGCTGGGTAAGACCCTATCCTATTTGTTATGCAGAGAGAGTTAAAAGCAAGGATTTATTTTGTCCTTGCCCATTCTACCATCTGTCTGTTTTTTGCCCATCTGACTGCTCAATCAAATTTTCTTGTGGAACCTAGAAACTGACCATTCCAATTGTCCCACAATTTCCCTTTGTTATCTCTCTTCCTTTCCTTGTCATTTCTATTCTTTCATTCTCCCCTTGCTTCTCTGTGGTTAAAAAAAATATATGTGAATCTTTATGTGAAACTGGGATCCATTGGATTGCAAATGTACATAATTATATTCTTGAAATGATAACAGAAAGCTGTTTGGGTTTATTAGAAAGATAACAATCTGGAACACATGGAGTTGATCATAAGATGCATGTTGACCTCCACAAGCTTGTTTACAGGACTGTGAACAGGAAACCAGCTCTGGAACAAAATGTATCATTTTGTTGCACCCGGATGTGCTCTTCAGGCTGCACTCAGGAAAGTAATTGAGAAAGTGTTGGCATATTGGTGGAAAACAGATGTCTTTTACAACAACAGGATGCAGGGTTGAATTGCCAGTCAAAAAATCTGATAAAAAGAGAGCAATGTTTTTTTTAGGGATATAGAGACATTGAGATTTCATTTGAGAGGGAGACTCAGATAAAATATTTTTATTTGTACTGCCTTTATGAAGAGCTATCCTGTACAATTTTATATTTCTATTTTATTATTATTGGTAATAATACAATGCTACTTGCAAATTATATAACTTCTGATCTGCCTATGCTTCCTGACTTATGCCTCTGACAGTTGGTGTCAGACAAAGCGGGATTTACGCCATGCATACTCTACCCCAGAAGATTTGTGCATGGGTACTGGACATGGTACCAGGGCAACATATGAGAAAAGTATGAATCCTGCAATAGCAAGCCAAGGGGTAATTACCAGAAGAATGGCAGACAAACTAGAAGCAGAAAAAAAAGTCCAAACTGTGACTGTACAGCCGGCACAAGCGATAAAAGAACAGCCAGGGAAACAATCTGAAGGAAGCCCAGCCTTCTTCAAATGGTGGGCTATACAACAAAGACAGTATGAGAAATGGAGGAAAAAAAGTTTCAACATCTAGAGGCACATAGAAGAGAAGAGATACAGCACAGCAGCAGTGACTGGTGGATGCCTTGCAAGCTGTCAAAGCTGGAAGATCTGGTACAGGTCTGGAAGATCAACAGAACACAAGCAACTTAAAAGACATTAAACTTACAAAGCTGTGTCCCTTGGATAACATCAAAGCATACCTGACAACTTCTGAAAGGGTTGACGGAGCCTGCCGATGGCCAAAACAGCATTAGACATTCGGAGAGGCAGTATAGCGCAGTGGTTTAAGGCTCTGAGCTGCAAATCTGGTGACATCCAGCAGACCAGACCTGGGTTTGAATCCCACAGCTTCCACTTGCATACTGTGTGACCCTGAGCAAGTCACTTAATTTCCCTGTGCTCCCAGGTCGTTCCTGTAAAAAAGCTTTCAGCTTAGTGTGCTACTCCTGGTTAAATAACTAAATTAAAAAAAAAAAAGGTTGGTACCTTATCTGATAGGTAAAACTCAACTTAACTACAGCAATATGGACGCTGAGCAGTCAGAAAACTATGATCTTGTGAAAAGATAAATCCTTAAAAGATATGACATATTCAGCCAGACCTACACACAGAGATTCTGGTCCATGAAGTACCACTCAGTTGACATTCCTTGAGAAGCCTTCACCCGACTCTCAGAACTTTTCATTAAATGGCTCCAACAGAGGATAAAACAGTCCCAGAGATCATTGTCATATCTGCAATGGAGCAATTCTTCAACATCCTGCCTACAGACATGCAGCTTTAGGTAAATGAACAACAAGAAAAGGGGAAAAGGCTGTTTCTTTGGCAGAGGACTATCAGATGGCCAGACAGACACCACAGCAGCAAATATACAGCCAAGGAATGGAAAGGCAGTCTTTTTCCTGATTTAACTCCAGATCAGATAAGAACTCTGATGAGAAAACACATGTGTATCCAAAGATTTTATTTTCTATAACTGTAATAAGCCAGGCCAGCATGGCTAAAAATGGGCTTTTGCCCAGTCCATTTTCCGGGTAAATCAAATAAATAAAAAATATTGCAGGAAACTGCCATAAAAATAAGAAGGGTAACACTTGAGCAAATTTGGCTTTAACAAATTAGGTCAAGTATTTAACAGATGTCGATGTGGGAGTTAAGACAGTGATGGGACTTATAGGGATGAAGGAAGCAGACAGACCCTGGTGCATGTTGAAGTTCTGAGAAAAGACTGTGCAAAAAAAACAGGTAAGGGTCATCTGCATCCATGGGGACACTTGATACTAGCCCACCACCCAAGTGACTGAACATTAATGGAGTGTAGCACCAAATGAAAGTGGGGATATTACCAACAATTACCTGCACATGTGATTATTGGAAATGATATTCCAGGATCTGCTAAGTTTGGTTTAGTAATTAAAAGTTTATTAAAATATTTCAAGGGTAAACCAGAACAGTACAAACATGAATCATAACCAGGGCAATGCCCCTTGGAAATACAACTCTAATAAATCAAATTAAGGGATTCTTTCAAACAATAAGACATATACATGTATTACTAGCATCTACACAAAAAATACCTTATCAGCATGCAGTTCAGTTAAGTCAACATAGGAATTACATACTCAATACTGTATAAAGAAGTCTTAACATAGGTGTAAAGAGATATGGCATCCACAACAGAAGGTGACATCTACTGGTTCCATAATACTCAAAGGTATGTGTAAGTGATTGGAAACCTCCCAGAACCTGTCAATTTATCCATCTGTGGGGTGTATGAGGATAGGTATGTCAGTAATCATGCAACAGGTCTGATGATCAACTGACAGTGTTCTGGGTATCCAGCTGTGATGGTACAGTAGAGTGATTGCAAAAAGTTCCCCCAGATATCCCAATATACTGTAAGTCCAATTTCTCTAGGTTACTGAAATACACTCTTTCGTAGCATGCAGATTTGTCCATTTCTTGCTACCACTCTTGTACCAAAGGGGACCCTCTTGCTTTCAATGACACAGTATCACTCTTTTAGCAGATATAAGAACATTCATAAGCCAGCTAGGATGTTCAGGCTGGATGGGGTTAGTCATTGCATCTGCTCCCATGAGTATCTATGCTGCAGTGAAATCAATTGATTGATTAAGGATTGTCATACAGGCCTGTTACACCACCATCCAGAATGACTGCAGCTTACAGCAGACCAATATCGAGTACATGATTGTACTAGTCTCCAGATGACACCTTCAGCATTTATTAGAAGGCAACAGTCCCCAGCTGTGTAGATTTGTATGGGGTTTTGTGCCATCAGTGAAGTATTTCAGATTGAGTGAATAGATTCCTGGTATCCTTCACATCTCTTTTCAGCCATGTCCAACACTTGTGCCACTGCTGTTGTGAAAGTTGTATGCCCAACTCATCACTCCAAGGCACCACTGTCAGATTAGTAGGGTGTGGGATACTGAAACCAGGAAGTTATAGAGTTTAATAGTAGTCGTCAACTCTCCCTACCACCCACTGACAAGGACATCTAAAGATTTGAAGCTTGGGGCTTGATTTTCAAAGCCCTGAGAATGCCACAAGCCCCTGCTGTGCCAATCATTTGGTACACTGGGCTTGTGGCATTCTCCTGGCCAATGATAGGGATTTTCAATCCCGAGCACCAAATGGTGCAGGTAAGACCAGATTTTCCCTGTTCTAATGTGCACCATTTGGGGGACCCATTTTATGAGGCTTGTGCCAACCCTTTGGCTCGAGCTGCCATAAACTGAAGAAACTGTTGCCACTGCACCAGACAATAGAATATTAGGTTCAGTTGTGGCAAAGGAGTTTGGCACAGCTGTGCCAAAAAACAGCTTTGACACAGGGCTTGGCACAAGTTCTGCATAAGCCTTTGAAAATCCAACCCTTGGTATCTTGTTTGCTGGTCCTAGACCAGACCTCAGCACATGACTAAGCTGTAAGTACCACCAGTGATGGTTGCTGGGTATACAGTTTTCAGCTTGTAGTTGTATAAAGGATTTCAAGGCCCCAGTTCACCAGTGCAAAAGGTTACTCAAATTTCTTCAAACTGCGAGATTCCCAGGCTCACCAATATATACTTTGAGCCTCTATTTGAAGCCTATTATTGTTCCATAGTGGGAAGTGGGGAGAACACCATGCTGACCATCCTGTGTGCTTGATAGCCCAATGCAAGACCAATTGAGTGTGTCATATGGTGGGATGGGTTTGCAGGCGGGTCTGCTAATTTTTGAAAGAGATGGCAAAATGAAGTAATTCTACTAATAGATGTGCTTCACAAGTTACTCATATGGGTTGACTGAGTACCGGTATTTTGGGCAATGATTGACTCAATTGGAATAGAGCATGAGCTTTATGTTCATGTTCAAAATCTGAAATATTGAGGCCTCCCTGTAGGGTGTGCTGCTTCAGTTTTTTATAGCTGAGTCACTTTGAATCTGTAGCCTAGGAGAAATTCATCATCTGCTGATGGGTCCGTGCAAAAGGTCTGGGGAGGGGGAAAGCAATTAGCAGATTATCTAGAACATACTGGATCTTGGGGGCTGCTATCAGTTTATAAGTTTGCACTCTGCCCCAATGTGAAAGGTACCAATGGATCCATTGCAGCATATCTGCTTCTAAGCCTTTTATAATGGGATTTAGATTAAGTGGGCCTAGCTGACTGAGGTCCCATGCAAAAGATATGCCCAGGTACTTAATATGATGTAGAGCTGTTACAAGGCCCCTTGGGTATTGGTGTTTTCAATGTCTGAATGGGAGGGGAGAACCAGTGATTTGGCCACATTCAGTTTTTATCCTGAAAGTGCTTCAGATTGCCAAGTCATCTCCAGTAGGGCTGGTATAGACTCTTGCGGATACATCAGAGTCAGGAGTATATCATCCACATCGGCCTGAACTATACTTGTCACCTAAGTCCAGGCCATGTACTCTGCAGTCTTGCTTAAGGGCTTGCAGAAGAGGCTTCACTGCCAAAATGAAAAAGAAGGGTGATAATGGCACCCCTGCCCAGTGCCCCATCCTAACAGGAAGGGCTCCAAGACTTTTTCATTGGACACTACTGCTGCACAAGCTCCCTTGTACAAGGTTCATGCTGCTCAGAGTAACCTGTCCCCCAAGTCAAAGTGTTGGAGTCCCTGAAAGAGGTAAGGCCATTTGACTCTGTTGAAGGCCTTTTCTGAATCCAGTGCCACCAGTGCAATAGCCTTTCCCTCTGTCTTGGAGTACCATAGGAAATTAAGAAGCCTTCTGGTGTTATCCATGCCCCTGCAGCCAGGGATGAAACCTACTTGGTCATTCAAAACTAGACTTGGGAGAAGTTGTTTAAGCCTGTATGCCCAAAATTTTGCAAATATTTTACAGTCAGTGGAGATTAAGGAGACAGGCTGGTAATTATTACACAAGGCAGGATTGCCTTTGTTCCAGCAGTATACAGGGAATATTTAGTTGTGACAGGAAAGTCCATAGCTTCATGTGGTGCTTGTGCCTCAGAAGAGTAGGGGTTGGAAAAGAACCCCAGAAAGGGGCTACTGATACTAGAATTATTTTTGTGCATTGTTTCAGCTGACGCAAGAATGGCATGAATGCAGGATCTTTCCTGCTTCTTTTTAAGCTGGTAAGCCAGGAACTTTCTGGCTTTTCCCCTACCTCCCAGAAACTTTGTATCAGTCTGAATAAGTCATATTCAGCTTTTGATTCAAATGGACATTGATCCGGAATCTAATGCCAATAATATTTGGTAGCAAGCCTGCTTGTTCTGTGTGGTCTGCCCAGTATGAGTTGGTGAGCACTTGGAGTTGGACCTACAGGGCTTCCACCTCAGAGGCTCTAGCATTCTTAAAGAAGGAGGTTCAACTGATACATCTGCCTCTAACAAAGGCTTTTAGAGCATTACATCTGGTTACATCAGAGGTGTCAAATGATATACTCAATTGTAGGAAAGTTTGAATTTCTTAGCCAGTTGTAGCTTAAAAGTTGCATCTTTTAAGGATAAAACATTAAGTAGCCATTGCCCCCTTTTTGGTTTATTGGAACCCGCCAGCATCCATATGTAGCATACCAGAGCATTTTCCAAGATCAGTATCTGGCTGATCTCCACACTCACCACATCTGTGCAAAGTCCTGCATCATCAGCCAGAGGTCAGTTCTCCAGTACATCTGGTGGGGGTGCGAGAAGAAAGTATATTCCCTCCCCTTAGGGTTTGCCAGCTTCCATGGGTCCCTCAATCCAAGATCTTTGATTAAAGAGGTTATTACTGCTGATGCTGGATGTGGGGCTCACTGGAGGCTTGGTTCTATCTAAGAAGTGATCAAGAACTATTTTCATGTCTCCATCTAGCAATATCCAGCCCACTGCAACCTCTGTGAGCCTCTGTGCTAAGGTGTTAAAAAAGACTAATTGCTGTGACTTTGATGCATAAATATTGATAATCATGACCCTCTCCCAGCCAGCACACTTTTTATAATAAGAAAACTCCCCTCTGGATATTTCAGCGCTTCCTTCTCGTGAAAATCCAGCCCTTTGTGGAGAAGGATAGCAACACCTTTTCTTTAGGAGTTGAAAGGGCTGGTGTACACAGTCGAGACACAGCTGGTTTTCAGCTTTTCTACCTCCTTCTGAAGGAGGTGTGTCTCTTGAAGGAAGGCAAAGATGTCTCCTTGCTTATTAAGGTGGGTCAAGATCTTCCATCTCTTAAAGAGCCACTAACATGTGCTCCTTACCTGTCTTTGTTCAGCAGTACTAGACCTGGTACTTTCAAATGGAGAGAGGATCACAAATTTAGAAGTCAGTAGACATCTGTGAACAAGCGACCACTGCACAGTGTGCTTCACAATAAGCATAACCATGGAGACGAGCCATACAAAAACAAGCATACTGGACTTTAGAAGGGCTGACCTTGGCAAAATGGGTGAATACCTGGGGAATACACTAGCAAATGGCCAGAAAAGGAGGGGTGGAAGAACAATGGAGAAAAATCAAAACTGCTATCATAGAGGCAACAAGCCTTTGTGTGAAACAGATAAAGAAAACAAAGCGGAGTAAAAAAACACTATGGTTCTCAAAAGAGGAGGCAGGGAAGGTTAAGGAGAAAAAGGCTGCATTCAAGAAGTATAAAGAATCATAGAAGGAGCACAACAGGGAACTGTATCAATTAAAGCAGAAAGAAGTGGGGAAGGCAGTCAGAATAGCAAAAGTCCAAACTGAGGCAAAAATAGCCAATTCAGTTAAGAAGGGGGATAAAACATTTTATAGGAACATTGGTGTAACCCCCCTACAAATGGGGGTTCCTAAAAGCTTCCCCGGAGCTTGGGTGAATGCTCCGTGCCTAGTTGGTGTTTGGCATTAAAGCCGCTTAAATGTGTTACCAGTGAGTGCTCTTGAAGCCTCCGTATGCTGTCTCTTTAAGGGCTGCCTGTTGCAGCCATAATTAACTGACATGGAGGGGGACGTGTGGTTGTATGCCTGAGTCCCGCCCGGGCCACTGGAGAATAGCTCCTTTTCTGCCACCGCTAGTGGTGCAGAGGGAGCTCCACTAGGGGATGTGATTGTTGCTGGAAATAACGTACAATAATACTGAAGGCCTGAGGCGGCCGTTTTTGCCCTTTCGAGCAAGTCAGACTAAATCCGCCGGCGTGCAGTCGGAGGAGGCTGGTGCCAGCCCAGCTACCTACCAGGCTCAACCTGAGAGGACTGGAGAGAATTGCTAAATCGCTCTCGGTCCACCCGTGATGTTGATGCTGCCGTTTGCTGCCCGAGTTCTTCTGCAAGTTCGTGAAAGCCTGAAAGCAGCTGCCTGGTATGGTAACCCTCTGTTGTTTGCCATATAAATGTGTGAGAAGGCTGGTGAACTTCTGGCTCAGCCTTGCCAAGGGTGAAAGAACCATTGTTGTGGGAGTTGTGAATACTGCATCAGGGTAGCTCCCTGCAAGAGTTTAAAAAAGTGGTGTCAAGATTGTTTCAGTATATTGCGGATTGCCTAACTGAACCGTTGCTCCTTCTGCTCTAGTGCAGGATTGTAAAGATTATCTGTGTCAGGGCCCCAACCAGCTGCCATGTTGGACTAGCTGTTAGGGCTTGGGTACCCAGGGACAGCAAATATTAGGGTTAGGCCTGTGCACAGACCCCTAGGTAGACAAACATAGTGATAAGCCAATTAACCTGATTCCCCCCCCCTTCTTTGTTATCCCCCCTTTAATAAATCAGATTTGTGTGTTACAACTACACCCTGGCTGGTTTGTTTATCCCTGTTGAATTGCTGTATAGTGACTGTGATATAACTGTATCTTATTTTATAGGGGGTCCCCGGAGTGAGCTGAGAGATACTACTGGGGGTAAGTGTACTGATGAAAAGAATTGTTGGTACCCAGTGTGAGCCACTAGTGGGACGAAAGGGGGGTTGCAGTAACCCAGAGGGCTGTGACCAAGACAATCTCGACCGTATTAACCCCGACCTCTGGGTGGAGGCACCCATCAACGGATCTGGGCCCCTCACCCTGTCTCAGGGAAGGCAGGCAGGGGTAGTAGCCCCAAGGGTAGCACCTCTGGGGGTTACATTAGGGAGCATAGAAAGTTTACGGGAGGAATAGTGAAGATTAATTAGGGAGAGGGGAGGTGGGCAGAGGGAGACAGTGAAAAGGCAGAGTTACTAAATGAATACTTTTGCTCAGTATTCACAAAAGAAGATGAGGAGGACTTGCCTAAACCAGACAATAGAAGCACTCTGGGTAGGGGGGTTGACACCAGTCCATTTACAGAAGAAAGAGTCCTGAAAGAACTCCTAATACTCAAAGTGGACAAAGCAATGGGGCCTGACAGGATTCACCGCAGAATCCTAAAAGAACTAAGGGAGGACCTAGTGACACCACTGATCACACTTTTAACAAATCATGGGAGGATGGGGTGGTACCTGAGGACTGGAGAAGGGCAGATGTGATTCCCTTCACAAAAGTGGGAGCAAGGCAGAAGCAGGAAACAGACCTGTAAGTTTGACCTCAGTGGTAGGAAAAATGGAATCACTTCTGAAAGAAAGAATTGTTGAGTACCTAGAGGCCAGCAGGGCACAGGACCAAAAGCTGCATGAATTTACAGCAGGAAGGTCATGTCAGACAAATCTAATAGATTTCTTTGACTGGGTGACCAAAGTAATAGACCAGGGAGGGGCTGTGGATATGGCCTACCTAGACTTTAGCAAGGCATTTGACACAGTCCCACACAAAAGATTGATAATCAAGTTAGCCAGCCTGGGAGTGGGTCCCAGGGTGGTAGCCTGGGTAGCAAACTGGCTGTACAACAGGACACAGAAGGTAATAGTGAATGGAACAAATTCCAAAGAAAGGGGGGGTCACTAGTGGAGTACCCCAGGGCTCAGTACTAGGTCCAGTCCTCTTTAACATCTTTATAGGGGACATTGCAGAGGGTCTGGAGGGAAAGGTATGCCTCTTTGCAGATGGCACAAAGATCTGTAACAGAGTTGATACACAAGGGGGTAGAAAGGATGAGAAGGGACTTGGCAAGGTTGGAGGAATGGTCGACATATGGCAACTTAGATTCAACGCAAAGAAGTGCAAGTAATGCACCTGGGAAACAAAACCCAGGAGAAGAGTACACAATAGCAGGGAGGTACCAACAACAAAAATGGAAAGGGATCTGGGGTAGTCATATCAGATGATCTAAAGGTGGGTAAGCAATGTGAGAAGTCAGTAAGGAGAGCCAGGGGATACTGGGATGCATAGGAGGGGCATCACTAGTAGAAAAGGAAGTGGTTATCCTCTGTACAGACAGTTGGTGAGACCCCATCTGGAGTACTGTGTGCAGTTTTGAGACCTCATCTACACAAGGACATAGACAGGATGGAAGCAGTCCAGAGGAGGGCAACTAAAATGGTGCAGGGTCTGCATCAGAAACCATCTGAAGAGAGACTGAGAGAGCTTAATATGTATACCCTTGATGAAAAGGTGACAGGGGACATGATAGAAACATTCAAGTACCTCAAGGGAATCAACAAAGTCCAGGAGGGTAGCATCTTTCAGAAAAAGGGATGTGTAAGAACAAGGGGGCACAATTTAAAGATAGAGGGAGGACGGTTCAGGGGTAATGTGAGGAAATTTTTTTTCACAGATAGAGTGGTGGGCGCATGGAACCGCCTTCCTGGAGAGGCTGTGGGGTCTAAAACAGTGGAGGAATTCAAACATGCATGGGACAGACATAAGGCAGTTATAGTGGGGGGTGGCAGGAAGTAGGCTGTTGGTTAACTAAAATCTGCAGCTTAACCAGTAGGTAGGGAAATGGGCAGACTGGGTGGGCCAAGTGGTCCTTATCTGCCGTCAAAGTCTATGTTTCTATGTTTCTAACATCTTTAAGTCCTCTGTAGTGTTTTTGACAAGCAAATAAAAAAAAATTAAATCTGTTGCTTTTATTTGAAAAATTAATTCCCGTCCATGACCATGTTTCCCCCATGCTTTCCTGAAGTGTGTGCTGCCTACGACACGTATCTATGATGCACTGTATGGGATGGAAGTCGCGCTCTCGAACTACACTACTGGGATCAGTTCTGGTGCCCATTATGTTATTTGGAAGTTCTAGCGTGGTGCAGTCCTTCGTTTTTTACCTGTGAACATCCTCGTTAGTTTTATGCATTTGCCCTGCAAGTCTGGATAAGCTGTTTTTTTGTGTGCACATTGTAAGTGATCCCCCTGAGCTGGCAGTTGCAGAGAATTTTTATTAGTTGCTGAGGTGTTTATGTCTGCTAGACGAGTTTGGTGTTTGAATGGTGGTAGCTTGTTTAAATGTTTGGATACTGTGTTGTGTGCCTCAGAGCCAAAGGATGCAGTTGTTTTTCAGAGTAATGTGCTTTGTAGCAGTGACATTGGTTCTGCAAGCGGAAGCAGTGATTCCAGTCCTAATGCTAGGATGGTGATTTGTGAAGCTGGCAGGCTGCTTCGTGACAGCCTTCAAATTGTTCAGTTAGTGGGTCACAGCAAGCCTTGTGCTAGCGGTATGGGCATATCATTGTTGTCACATGCATCTGTGTTACCTGAGGACAGTTCATTTCAAGCTTGTACAGCTATTAGCAGCTGTAGTCATGGCAGAGGAACTACTGTACATTGCTGTCAGGGTCAGAGGTGATAGGTGATGACAAAGTGTGTGATGACAGTATGGTAGCCTTTATACCAGATATCTTAGAAACAGATGTTCTGCCTCATGATTCCGTCTTGAATCCTGTGCATGGTAGCCTAAGTGTGAGTCATAATAGTACTGTCATTAGGAGCAATGATTTTACAGTTTCAAATCACGTTGATGCTGACAGTAATCATGCTTCATGCACCTTTGAAACAGTGAGTGGATTGTCTCAGCTTGAAGTTGTCAATAGTTCTGTCAGCTGTGGGGTGTGCAGTAAAGACAATAGTGTTATTGTTAGTAGTGTGGTTGAGCCATGTTCGAGTACTGGTGTTTGTTCTGATTCCTGTAGTGTGGCAGCACTAAGTGGTGTGTGTGTGTGTGTGTGTGTGTGTGGATGTTTTGAGTCTGAGAATGAAAGTGTAGATGTTACGTGTGGTGTATGTGGAGAACTGAGGGAGATGAATGCTGCAACTGTTAATGTTGGTGAAAATCACGTTATGTCCACTGCACAGTTGGATGTAGTTCCTGATATTAATTCAACAATGTCAGACAGTGATTTCACAAGTTATGGGGAAGATGACTCATTTGATGATGGTAGTGATCCATTATCGCATGCTCAGACAGAATATGAGGATGAGGGTTTTCCGGGTGCCACAGCTGCCCCAGTCATGAATTTAAGAAATGTTCAGCCCTACATGTTTGAACCATACCTGCCTGAAGATGACACTCAAGACCAAGGAAGGAGTGACGTACCGCAACAGCATGAAAATCGAGTTCGACTCGGCAGCACTGAATGGTGAGTACATGATTTTTATTACAATTTTTTTAATCTAAGCGCTAGCCCAGTGGTGTAGAAGGTTTGGGCGCTGTCGTCTTACCTCTTCCTACGCCGATGACCCAGGGTTGTTAGCAACCTTGTGTCTCGGAGGGGATGGCCGTGGGGGAGAAGAATCGAGTGTCCCATGGAGGGCTCCTCTCTACAGGGGATGGAGGGTGTGGATGATTGCTGAGGCACTGGCTTCTGGCACTGGCCTGTGGCTGGTGCAGACTTGAGGATCAATGTGTGTGGGTTTGCTCATGCTGTCTTTGGGTGTGTTGCATTTGAGAGCGTGCGCAGCAGCATCCTTGACACCATTTCACACCCATGCCATGGGGTGACTGAGGGATTCAAAAAACATTCCTCTGGTGAAAGTGAAGGCCGGCTTCAACGTCACTGCGGTACATCCACTCGAGCTGCCTTCTCTTTAGCCACTGGCCTCTAGGTCTTTTACAATGTGCAGGATAAATCCCTGATGTGAAGTGACCTGGGATGGCAGGGCTCTCACTGAGTCCTGAGCAGCAGCCGAAATGAAGCTGTGCGAATAAGGGAAACATAGGACCAACCCCCCATCCCAGGAGGTAACTAAAAGAAATAATAAAAAAAAAAATGTTTGATTCTGACTGAAGTCATTAATTTAAAGCACGGACTTTAGAATCTTTTCCCACCCATTGTCCTTGTTTAGCAATTTTCTATAGTGAGCTGGCATCTTACTGGTGTAGACAATATTGTGCATACCCCCATAAAAATCTGGATGGTAAATTTTGCCTAACCTGTGTGTTCTGTCACGTAGGTGCTCATATCTTCTCTGAGCTCAAGAGCAATGCTTGTGATATCAGAGTTGGTTTCAGCCCTATGGTGCTAGTAAACACTTGTTATACATTGCAAAATCGGTATGCAAAGTGTGGGATCCTTAGTATGTAGTGTGCTTGTTTTAACATGTGTGTGTTTTATCTCTCTCTATTCACTGATTTTTACACCTGTTGAAACATACCAATATATTATGCTTTAAATTTGTTTATTAAAAATTAAACCTGTTGTCAATTGGCATTGATGGTTGAGGATTTCATGTCTTACCTCCTGTCACTGCCGCATCACGTATTCTTTGTGCGATTTCACTACTGGTTGACATCCTTGATGGGATACACTTCAGTGTCCATTGTATAACTATCCTCTACTGGTTTGGGTGGGAATTTGGGGTATATAGTGTTTATTTGATGTCACTGTTGTGTTACGGGGGAGGGGTCAGCAGCAGCAGTAGTCAACATCTTCTCTAGGCTAGGGACCCCATATCCCCTAACATGAAGAGATCATTTCTTTTTTCTGCTGAGTTTTTCTAGATTCATTTGTGCGTATAGAAACATATTTGTTGCTTTTTTGTTCATTGTTTATTCTGTTTTTGTCTTCCAGGTGTCTTTGTGGTTCTTGTTCATCCATGCCCACATTCATGGAGTGTATATGCTGCAAGTAGCAAGAAAAAGTAGCGGATAAAAGTGTTGAGTACAGCTGCATGACTCTGCATCCAAGATTTTCAACAGTATGTTCGGATGTGTTTGTCCTTGAGGCTGCCTTCTACAGTTTTCGCCAGCATTATGGGAGGCTGCGAAACACACCCATACATGATTATGTATAAATATTTCATTTTTTGTTAAATTGCATAAGCAATAAGCCACAACAGGGTGTGCAGTTATTTAAGCAATATACTACAACAGGGTGTGGGTATATGGGTGGATTTACCATGCCTTGTGTGATTCAGTCACAGGACCGCAGGCCGATTGACTTAACCACAACTGAAGTGGGAAATCTACCCATATACCCACAACCTGAAGTGGTATATTAGTATTATACAATGGGCCTTTTTTTTGTGATGGAAAAAATAAAGTAAAAGTTGTGTTGTTGTTGTTTTACTTTCATATTTTTGGTGTTTATTACTCTGCCTGAAAAAAATGTGCCTGGTTAATAGGGTGTCCTTGATTGCTATGGGTACTGCTATGGCTGTAGAGTTCCTACCATGTAGATTAATGTAGCACTTTATCTGTTTCAATTTTTTATGAAAGAGAGGGCTGTGACTCACCTGGGAGTGATTTATTTTTCTTGGTGTTGAATTGGAGTAGTACTGAGAACTAGCTGCCACCGGTGGAGTTCTGTGAGCTGTCGAACCATAACGGCTGTCAGTCGGAAAGCTTTTTGGCTCAATTTTGCAATCTGGAGACGGATTGGGGTGGGGTGGGGATTTATTTTTGCCTTTTTCTTTCTTCCTTTTTTCCTCCTGCTGGTTTTCACCAATCAAGAAAGAGACTGCATTTTTTACACAGAGAAATGGAATGTATCAGAGCAGGGGCAGACTGGAGGCTGAACGAGAGGTGAGTTGAGAAGGCTTCAAGAGGATGTTGTGATGCAGCTATGGTGGGAGATAGTGGACAATACTGGACCATGCCAATGAGCTTCTGAGGTGGAATTTAGTTACTGAAAGAAAATAATTAGTAGCAGGAGATATGCAAGTGGTGTGTGATTATTTTGTTCTTTTTTTTTTAAGTTGTTTGGGCAGGGCTGACCACCAATGTTTAGATTGGACATAATGTGGTGGCTCATCTACTACTTGGTGTCAGTCTGTCTTAATTCAACAAATAAATTCAACAAATAAAACATAATAGGACAGCACAGCATAGTACTGTGTGTCTGTTGTTAGTGGGTAGGTGGGGGGAGCTGAATTAGAAGTTAAGGAGCACATGGAAGCCACATCCCAGAGACGGCACCTGTTAGCATTCATATCACACAGACTATGACCTCCTGGTTAGCTACAGACTGTCTCTAACAAAAAAAAATAAATGTAAACAAAAACAGGACATTGCACCATTGTTTTTATGTGTGTGTCTGGGCGGGAGGGCTGGCTGTATTAGTACATGGACAGCACATCTACCTTCTGCCTAGCAACAGGGGAATGTTTAATATAGAGGAAGGATACCACACCTTAACATCAATTAAAATGTATTTTTTTTTGTTTTGTACTTTTTAATATTTTTTTTATTTCTTCACTTCCTTTCCCATTGTATAATTGCAATAAAGCACTCCATGGTATGGGTCATGCTTTCATTTACCCACTTCTGGTGCAGATTTTGTCATGCGGCCTGCAGCCTTGTGACCAAACCACACCTGGCATTGGTAAATCCCAGCATAACACACACCCTTGAGTGTGTTATTGGTTAAGCAACTGCATAACATGTCCTGGGTTATTACTAAAACAATATTGGTTATGTTGAAACAACAAAAAAAAAACTTCTCTGGTCTCCAAATTTTTTACACCTGAAATCCTTCTGGAGACATGGTTAACCATGGCATCAGTGCATACACCAATGTCTTGCCACGCTCACAACACATAATGTGAGTTTCTGGTATTGTTGTTCCTCTGGCTTGCAACAGAGGCCACATATGCACTGGGCCATCATCCCCCCTCCCTCCCCTGTTGTATGAGCTGTCACTTGGTTGTTGTATCCTCCCCTCCTCACCTGGCTAAGTGTGTTAAGTATAATGTCACAATTCCATGTCTGATCCTTAAATTGATACCTTTTACACCTTTCAGTGCATTTACAGTCCCGTTTTAAATTTGAGTTTGTGAGTACTTTCTATTGTGTAATGTTTTTTTAACCAAAATTTAATAAATGCACTGTTTTTTTCATCCAATTCTCTACTGTTGGTATTTTTTTTACAAAAGAACCCCATTTTATGTAATCAATAACTCACAACATGGTGCACGGTTATTGTTGATTAATCCACATCCCGGGTGTGTTGTGAGGTGCAAGTCTGCAGGCATACTGTCCTCACGTTGCTTGAGGTGTTGATTACTTCACATTAACCAAACACCATGTCCTGGGTTATTGTGTAGCAATCCACATCCCAGGTTTGCTGTGAGGCACATGGCCACAGGCCTACTGTCTTCACATCATCCAGGGTGTTGAATACTTCACAGTAACCACACAATGTGTCCTATATTATTACTAATAAACCATTGGTGGTGTCTTATCAACACAAACATACCCAGAAAAGTATTTTTTTTGTGTTTTAAAGCGCAAAAAATGTAGTATAGTGTATTATACAGCATTGATATGTGTAGAAATACATTCTATTCAAAATGCTGTTATGCCACATGTCAAAGGTCATGTACTGTGATAGTAACCTTCTGTGATAGAACAGCATTCTAGAACCTTGAGAGAATGCATAGGATAGTTTCATTGAGAAAGAGAAAACAACACAATGCACTCATTTCACATAATACTATACACAATTAAAAATACAGGATGAGCAACGTTATGCATAGCCATTATGTTCTGCCACCTTGGGGTTCTGATTCCTACGGACCTCTCAATCTTTGCTTTCGATGGCAGAGGGAATCCGAACTGCTCTGTGGCAGAACACACTGGTTGTGAATAATTGACCATCCAGTATTCTTTATGTATTCTGTCACATTGTGAAATAGTCCATCAAAAAACATCTACTCTGAAAATTGTTATGCTCATAGAAATGCTTGTTTTATTCACTTGCTGTTTTTTCCACCTGGGAGTTTTGGTGACCTATCCACATCCCAACCAGAGTTGTTCTCCACCCGTCTGACTCTCATTTACCCATGGCAATTTCCCACAAGGTGTGGTTGTAGTTGCAGGACCCTGATTCCTTCCTGTTGAGTCTTGACACCACTACAGCCTCGCATCCTAGTCATTGAGGGGCACCTCCTCTTTCGGTGTTACTGCTAGCGGGACTCCAGATTTGTTTCCCTGAAATCCCTATGGAGACGTGGTTAGCCATGATGTCAAGACTTATGCCTATGTCTTGCCATGGTCAAACCACATAATGTAAGTCACAGAACATGCCATTCCTCTGTCTTTCACCAGAGGCCACACTTGCACCGGGCCATCATCCACCCTCCCTCACAGACTCAACAAGCATTCCCTTGGACAATCTCTCTCTCTCTCTCTCTCTGTCTTGAGTAAAGATCCTATCTACAAGCTCTCTTTCCTGTGACCCTTCAACACTTGCTTTGTGAGCAACTGAGATTAATGAATGTTCACGTGGTGGCCGTCTACAAATCACTTCACCAACTGTTTTGCTGCCCATGTTATAAAAACAATTAAATCACACTGTACTATCTTAAGTGGACCACAAGTGATCACATAAACTGACAGATCTTGGTGTATTCTTCTGAAATCAATATCTGGTATGGGGACAATCTGTGAAACTGTTCCCTCTATCTCCCCTGTGATGTCACTAATAAAGACATTAATCAGATCTGGTCTCATGACTGATGCATGCGGTACATCACTGGTCACCACCATCTCAACTGAGTGTATCCCACGTAACACCACCCTCTGTGTCCTGTCTGTTAGCCGGTTCCTAACCAAGTTTACCAACTTGCTCACCATTCCCATAATACACATCTGGTTAACTAGTCTCTTGTGGGTGACAGTGTAGAATGCTTTACTACTAGGTATTTTACGTCTACTGCCCCCACATGATTTATTTGCCTTGGCATCAAATCATCAAAATCTATCCGATTTGTCTGACATGACTACCTGCTCATGATCCATGTTGTCTTTCATTATGTGGGCCACTGGTTTCCAAGATTGCCGCTATTATTTCTTTGAGCAATTTTTCTATGATTTTAGCTACCACTGAGTTGAGGCTGAATGGCCTATAACTACCTGCCTCCTTCTAAGTCTTAGTCTTGTGCTTGAGACTCAGTCTTTGCCCAACTCCTGTCCCTCAGCAGTAATCCAGTATTGTATTTGTGAACATGGCTGTCAGAGTTGCTGTAAGCTACCTTCGCATTTCCCTCACTATCATTGTGTGTATGCCATCTGCTCTCATTGTTATGCATACCATATGTTTTTTGCACTCATACAGGACTCTCTTCATTGGTAATGGACTTATGTCTACCTCCAGCAAGCCCACCAATGTTCGTTACAAATATGTGGGCTCTGTTCCTCGCCCTCTACATTTTATACTCTTTAGTAGTATTTGTGAAATATATATGCCAAACAAAGCATTGTCTATATAACATTGAGTACTTTTCTGTACGAAGGTGTTCTCTAGAGTGCAACTAAGTTACTATAATGTACTTTTCAAATCTTATTTATTTTTCTTTTTTTTTTATTTGTATTGCAGGCGCTATAGATACATCGCTTATCGGCAGTTTGTCTGCTGGTGTTGGGACTTTCTTGGATGACATGGACATGTTGCTGTACCATCTTTCATAGTTAATTGCATCTGTGACCGCTTCCTGTCTGCACAGTATGCTGGCTTTCAATATTCTCCTCTGTGAGAGTGTAAAGTGTTTAATAGTTTTAATGTTGCAAGTTATCATTGATGTTGCCTCACACATAGTGAATTCATGGGGGAGGGAGGTGTGCACTAGTCCCTTCACAAAAGAAAGGGTCCTGCAAGAGCTTGATAAGCTCAGGGTGGACAAGGCAATGGAACCTGATGTCATACATCCCAGGGTACTAAAGGAGCTAAGGGTGGAACCAGCAAAGTCATTATCAGAACTGTTTAGTGAGTCTCTGAGCACAGGAGAGGTCCCAGAAGACTGGAGAAGGGCTCATGTGATCCTGCTCCACAAGAGTGGTAGCAGGGAGGAGGTGGAGAACTACAGACCAGTCAGTCTTAACTCAATAGTGGGCAAGATTATGGAGGCCCTCCTTAAGAAAGGATAGTGCAACACCTGGAATCCATAGGAGCACAGGATCCAAGACAGCATGGGTTACAAAAGGAAGGTCCTGTCAAACTAATCTCATAGATTTCTTTGACTGGGTAAACAGAGTGGTGGACCAAGGGGGAGCAGTTGATGTCACCTACCTTGACTTCAGCAAAGCTTTTCATACTGTTCCACATAGAAGATTGATTAATGAGCTGGGTAGACTTGGGGTGGTTCAGAAGTTGGTCAACTGGGTCGCAAACTGGTTGACAGACAGAAAACAGAGAGTGGTAGTAAACGGTATACAGTCAGAAGAGATGCAAATCACAAGTGGGGTACCTCAGAGATCAGTTCTGGGGCTAGTCCTCTTCAACATCTTCATCAGTGACATTGCAGATGGACTGGAGGATAAGGTTTGTCTGTTTGCAGATGACACGAAGATCTGCAACAGAGTAGATGATCCAGATGGGGTGGGCAGAATAAGAAGAGATCTGCCTAAACTGGCAAAATGGTCAGAAGAGTGGCAACTGGGGTTTAATGCAAAGACGTGCAAGATCATGCACATAGGGAAGAGAAACCCTGAAGCCACCTATAGGCTGGGAGGGGAGTTGCTGGCAGTCACAAGGGAAGAAAGAGACTTGGGCATCATCATCACAGATGACCTGAAATCATCCAAGCAGACCACTAAAGCAGTAGGTAAGGCTAGGGGGATGTTAGGATGTATTAGTAAGGGTATCACAAGTCGGAAGAGGGAGGTAATAATCCCTCTTTACAAGACACTGGTTAGGCCCCATCTGGAGTACTGCGTGGTACTGGAGGCCACATCTTCACAAGGACATTAGCCTAATTGAGGCAGTCCAGAGAAGGGCAACGAAAATGGTGCAGTGACTGCATCAGAAAATATATGAGAACAGATTAATGGAGCTCAATATGTACACCCTAGAGCAAAGGAGGGCGAGAGGTGATATGACCGAAACATTCAAACACCTTAAGGGCATTAACAAGGTGAAAGAGACTAAAATGTTTCAATATAAGAAAAATAGCAGGACAAGAGGACACAGCATGAGATTAGAGGGAGGCCAATTAAGGGGTAATGTGAGGAAGTTCTTTTTCACAGAAAGGGTGGTGGATGCATGGAACGGCCTACCTCAGGAAGTGGTGGATATGAAGACAGTGCAGGGCTTCAAACAGACATGGGATAGACATAAGGGAGCAATTCAGATGATTATGAATAGATAAGCCATTGACAGAGCAAAGGCCGAGGGCACATTTATAAGGTAGAAAAAGAAATATGCAGACTGGATGGGTCTTGCGGTCCTTAACTGCCATCAACTTCTATGTTTCTATGTTTCATCACCAATGATTTCTTTGCATTTTTTGTGTATACACATAAGACACATATTGCTAGGTGATGATACAAATGTTTCTGCCAATTTACTTTAAAGATACCCCGATACCTAAAGAAGAACTTTGAGAAATGTAATATCTAAGGATCGATCAGATAACATAGTTATCTCTCTTAGCTTTGATGACAAATGTTTGCTTTGCTCTGCCATCTCCTTAAGTCAATTTCTATTATCACAATATGTGATGCTTAATTGTTTATGAGTGTGCTGCTTTTATGTCACTACACCATTTAGGCAGTGGTATAAAGTAATTTTATATAGCCAAAAAACAAGCCATGTTACTGACTAGTACAATGGCACACCTCGTGCAATTATTGTAAACGTTACCATCACTATAGTGACGGTGTTAATTGAAATTTCTTGCTTCTTTTTGATTGTCGGTCAAATTAAATCACAATTACGCAATCACATACGATTCTTTTAATTGCATGTGATGCTGTTGATGTGTAGAGTGTGGTACATGGACATGGTTGTGCTGCTAAGTGGCATCACATAAATTAAATTAGTATGTCTTTTGTATTGTCTCTATTGTAACAAGTCACAATTCCTTACCTTGCAGTTGTGCTTGCAGTGGCCATGCATAATTCATGCGGCACTTACGGCCTATGTTGCACACATTACATTTTTCTGGTTCTTTGTGCCTTGATGCAGTGCTGACAAGACAACTGCCTCAGTGGGTAAGTTTAGTTAACTCAACATTTGATTATTTAGTTCTACGGCATCACGTTTTATTAATTGGCAATATATGCATGAATTCGCCTGATTTGAAACAGTACCTTTTGGTTTCCTTTTTTACATTTGTAATTTATAGGTGTGTGTGTGTGTGTATATATATATATATATATATATATACACCCACACACACACACACACACACACACACACACACACACACATATATATATATATATAAAAGGTACAGAGGTACAGTACAGATTTCAGTGCATGCTCATAACAATAGCAAGAATATAAATGTTTCCATCAGCCTTTCATAAATATTGTGATACATAGTGTCATGACGTATAAATAAAGAAGTTTTAAAAAAAGGCATTTGAGTCTGGTGTCACTCTTTAATTTTTTTCTTTTGTTGTTTACAAATGTACTGTCACACAGGTGACTAGCTGGTCATGAAGTGAAAGCAAAGTTAATGAACTAGAACACTTAGTTAATGTAAATACAGTATTTAAAGGGGAATGAAACAGTGGTTATCGACACAACATATTTTGGTGATAAATGATGTTCCAACAAATTAATATAAACTTTATGTAATCTAAAAACAGTATACCTTTCACATAATGCACTTAAATGAATGGATGCACAAACAGTAAATGGTTGTGTAATGTCAGCGATATATAAATTCTCCAGCTGACACAGTATACTGTAAAAGACAAAGAACCTCTGTGCGCAAACACCGAGCAAGGGTTACCCCAAAGGGCATTTGGCTGAGAAGCCAAGTTTCAAGAAAATACAAAATCACACATGCTCACACAATGCAAAGCATCATGGACTGCATATGCAAATCACCACAGAATGTTATGCTGGTTCAACTTTAAGCAGAATTGCATGGTGCATGGTGATAGTATACTGTATATGACATGTCTCAAATCCAGAGACTGTATTGATACACAAATGATGTGTCCTGTTGCATGGACTGATTCAAGAACATTTGTGGAATTCCATTAAAGCTCACTGCATTGGGAAGACTTTAAGCCTGAGGTTCAATGTGCGGAGCAACAAATGTCACTCCCCCATCAGGCCTTAAAAGGCCACTCTTCCAGGATTTGTTCTTCGTTGCTGCCAGATGCACCACTCTTCTATGCTGAAACCAGCTTCTCCACTCCAACCCTTAAGTCCCCTGCTTCTCTGCCTCTAATCCTTGCTGTCGCCTATGGCCACCTCACTCTCTTGTTTGCTTTTGTCCTGTCCCTCTTTTTGGTTTACAGCATTTTGTCACTGCTTCAGCCTCCATTTTCATTTTCCTTTCCACCGCTTGTGACTGTCTCTGCTCCCCTGTGCCGCCCCCACCATGTACCTGTTCTCATCCTTGGGGGGGGGGCTGCGGGCTCCTTCTGGTTGTTTTGTCTCTATCTGTGTTGCCGTGGCTCCATTTCTTCCAGCACTGGGGTGTGATGTCTCTCGCCGGTGCCCTGCATCCAGCTGCTGCTCATTTGGGGAGTACGGAGTTCTGCCCATGTAGTGAATGGCTCTTCTGGCCCTTACCATCGATGTACTGCACTTTTGATTTTCCTCCCTTCCTCAACCGCAGACCTTGCTCTTCATACCTCACTCCTCACATGACACTTTCAGACACTCCAGCCTACATGCCTGAGCCAGCTATTCCCACAGAATGGCATTCACTGCTCCTTCCACCATTTACATCTCTGGCAGACCCTTACTTGACTTCCAGTTCATTTGCTTCCTGGCCTTTCTGTTTTCTTGGCTCTCAGGTCAATGGTCCCATCCATGCATTTTTTTTTTCTCAGTACAACTAGTGGTTTATTTCTAGTTGTTAGGAAAGTTAGTAGTGTTAGTCCTTGGGGCTGTTCTTCCCCTCCCATCCATTGCTACCCTTTTACCTCTCCTTGCCAGGAACATGGCTTAGTATACCATTTCATGTCATCATATTGCCTCATCTGTTGGTACTGCACTGCTGTTTGTTGCTGTTTCAGGAGTATAATAGATTTGCAAGCTCCCAGCTGCTGAAGCATCTACCTCGGGTAGTTCGTCTCATGTCTCTCGGTAGCTCTGGCTATCGCTTAGCACTTTGCTTTTCCCTCTCACTTTTATCTTACATATGTCTTCACTGCTATGATTCTGTCTCTCATTTCCACTTGCGCTGCATTGATTTCCTGATGTTCCTCATGCCGTTAGTGCTCTTTGTGGATGCTTTCCCTTCTTGATCCTCGACCTTTGTTGCTTGCTCATTCCTTATCTCTACCTCTATCCCCTGTATCAGGGGTATCTACCCCTCTCGACTTCTCTTGTTGCCCTCCTCCTCACATTCCCTCCACCATCCCTTCCTCTCCTTCTCCCTCCCTTCCTCTCCTTCTCTGACTTCTACTTTTTTTTTGGGGGCTTCCCTATCCTGCCATCTTACTATACCATCATACCCTACCCTACTTATTCAATTCACCTATTATTCCCTCCTGCATATCATCCTGCTTATGCGTCTCCTCTTCCGACCCTATTCCCTCATGCTAGTCAAACCCATTTAGATGTTCTCCTGGTACTGCCTACATCACTATCAGCTGCCAGCTTCACCTGGCCACTCTTGCTCCTACCTTCTGCCAATTTTATCCATTCCTAATCTTTCTCTCAATGGACCAGGTAGGCATGCCTTCCCATAGTTACCATTAATGGCAGCTTCCTGATGATATGGATCTGGTTCTCATTTGCTCAGTGTGACCTCAGGGTCTACTTATTCACATTGATTAATCGAACGAACTTCTCGTTGTGTCTTATGCCACCTCATTGATCTTCTCTCCACTCAGAGACATGCCTTCCATGTCCATTGCTCCTTGGCTCTGGTCTACCCTGTAGCCGATGGTCTCACCCTGCACCCATGATGTCTGTGTCTAGAGCATGGGAAGCGCGAAGCATGGTCCTTCTCCCTGGCCCACAGAGGGAATGTTTTTGCTCTGGGTGAACCTTCAGTCACCCTTCATCTCGGCGACACCTCTGAATGTGGAATTTATGACTTCCAGCTTTGAGGGGTGGCTCTCTCATCATCAGAGCCCCTTTGGCTGCCTGAGTGGGTTTGGAGGCACCCTCTATGCCATTCTCCACCAAGACAGCCTCTCGTTCACCTGGTCTGTTTTGTAGGCTCACATAGACCAGCTGAGTACCTCAGCAGTCATCTCTCTCCTCTCTTGCGTTTGAGTGTCCAGTTTCAGAGACATCACTCACAATCCTTAACAGCTGTCCAGCTAGATGGACAGAGTGAAAGCTTCCTCTAAATTGGAAAATTTTCCTCCTCCTTCAATCCCAACTCTAAATTACAGTAGCTGAGCCATCACTAATCAAAACATCATTCAGCCTAGAGGGAAGGAGACCTAGGCCTTGAATCCCCAGAGGTTTCCTCCTCAAAGGGGGGTTTTCCTCTCATCAATGCCAATGGCCATAATATTAGACAGGAGTTTTTTTTAAACGTTATTTTTTGTATTACAATGTATTGATATCCATCGATACCTTTTCCATATAAGAAACAATCCAAAAGAGATTCTTGCCAATGGGGCAACATACCCCTTAATCACAGACATTAAACTTATATTTTATACATCCCTTATATTTTGATACATCATCTGGGGGGGAAAATCAGGAAGATGGTAACAAACTTAAAGTTCAATAATTTGTCATGGTGAAGTCCATGAGCAGCATGGCTGTGCCTGGAAAGATATAGTTCCAAAAGAAGTCCAGTTATGAACTACCCCTCTAGGGGGAACATATTGCCATGCATTTTCCCTTAATTAAACAACATTTAGAATATTGTATCTTAAGACATTTCAATATCCCATATAAAACATTTAGCCCCCGTCTACTTCCTCTCAAAAAAAAACATACAAATGTTGAAGAAAATTCTCCATCAAGATTCTCAGAATTGGGGCGTTAACATGGGCCACTTAATTTCAAGCAATACATATACAGGAGGATTCAGAACTATATGACAAGGCCCTCCTTATTCTCAGAGGAGCTCCCTTACTCCTAAAACATCATTAGGTCAATTATGTATTTATCAACACTGAGAATGTTACAGTTCCTCACTCCGTAGGGTCAGCAACACTGTCCTCATTTTCTGAATCATCCACAGCCCTCACAGCTTGAATCTTGTCAGCCCACCTACCAGCCGCCACTGAATCTGAGAATACCCAGACTTTACCGTGGTACAGAATCCTCAATCTTGCAGAGAAAAAAATACAGTGGGCTATATTCAAGTCTTTCAGCAAGCGATGAATGCCATCAAATTTTTTTCTTCACTGTCTCATCGTGTAGCTGATATCTGGGAACAGGTACACAATTTGACCATCGAAGAGGATGGGTCCATTCCGACAAGCTAGGCATAGAATGCAAGCCCTTTCTCCAATTCCCGCTGTCACCACCAGGAGAGTTTGTGGTGGACTATCGGCCTCAGTTCTCCCTCGTGGTGTAATTCTGTAGGCTTTCTGGAAACAGAAAGCCTTAGGGTCTCCTTTGACCAGTAGTTTTTTGGCCAACCAGTCACTGATGAACATCTTAGGGTGATCCCCCTCCACACCCAAAACTCTAATGTTTGATGCCCTAGTTTGGTTTTCTAGCATTTCAAGCCTCATTCTAAAATGTTGTGATTCTTTAACCATTGCTGCAGAAGCACTGGTTGATGCTGCCACTTGCTTTTTAACATCAAGCATTTTGATCTTCAAGCAGTCCATCGTGGTCTCTACCACGGTCATTCTATTAGTAAATGTATCCATCTTTTGGCTTAAATCTGAGACTGTTGATATGAGTCACTGCATTTTAATGCCTAAGGTTTGCATCATTTCCACTCTAGATTCCGGGCCCAGAGCACCGTCAACGGTTCCAACAGAGGTTGTGGACAGACCCGCTGTATCTTGTTTGTTTTTTGATTGAGTATTACCTCCTCAGTCTTGACTGGGTTCCCCATTTATAAAGCGGAAGTTGCTCTGCAGTCTGGAGGTTCAGTTTAATTATTTTTAACTGAATGTGATGGTTTTAAAATAAGATTTTCAGGAAAGTAGACAGAGTTTCACAAAAGCGTGTCTTTTCAGCTCAGGTTCAACAGCGCCCCCCAATATTAGAGAGGGTTAGTGCTTTCATAGGTTCCGTAGTTAGGTTCTGCTGTTGGATGGAGTCAGACGGTGGCCTCAGCTGTTCCCTCTCTTCTTAGTAGTTTGCCCTTCTGCATCTTGTCAGCTTTCATTTCATTCCTTGTTCTCATCCTATCTCGTACTTCTCCTGTCCTTCCCATCTCCGTCTATCTCCTTATTTTCAGGTCTTGACATATTCTGATTTCTCACCTCTTCGATGCTTGACACCCTTTTGGGTATTCTTTTTTGGGCTTCTTCCTAAGCTACCTTTAGCCATGGGAATTATTCCTGTGGCACCTATGGGTTGGGACCTTCCTCTAGGGTTCCTTGCATTATACCCCTGTGGGTGGTATATCCCACGGATAGAGAGGTGAACAGCCACAATGTATCAAAGTCACACAAGCATACATCTCATCCAGTTGCATAAGCACAACTGAATGGGAAGGCCTTAAGCCTGAGGTTCAATCGTCGGAGCAACAAGTGTCACTCCCCCATCAGGCCATACTAGGCCACTCCTCCTGGACTGTTCCAGGTTCATTCTTCATTGCCCACCATCCACCCTTCCTCCTCCTCCAGAGGATCATCTCTCTTTCCTGTGGGCTTCTTCCTAAGCTACCTTTAGCCATGGGAATTATCCTGCAGCACATATGGGGGGAACCCACCTCTAGGGTTCCTTGTGTTGTACCCCTACAGGGTGGTATATCCCATGGATAGAGATGCAAACAGCCACAATGTATCAAAGTCACACAAGCATACATCTCATCCAGTTGCATAAGCACAATTAAACCATATTTTACAATCAACCTATGATGCTCGCAGTTATGCAAACAGGTAGTGATATATTATTTGAATCTGGAAATATGCATATCAATGGCTTCCTTCTCTTCACGGTGCAGAAATGATGAACAGAGTGGTTCCGGTGTTGTATCTATGGTGGACTTAGATATGTCAAGATTGTTGGAGTGTTCACATAAAGAAATCACTTCTTCAATCAGGTCATATGCGTAATCTGTAATAAATCACAGGTAATGAGGATTCCACAATTCTCCATAAGTTGTAGTTCTGCAATATAATTGCAAACTTAAATTATGACAGGAACTTAGAAACATGTTTTTTAGTTTGTATGTAAAAGCAATAACATTTAAAGAAAATATTGATTTTGTAAACAAAAACAGCAATAATGCACTCCATGTTACCATTCTGTGTGTGAGTGCGAGTGTGTGTGGGTGATTGGGAAAGGAGAGGCTGTGGCACTATATGTGAAGGAAGGACTGAAGTGTGTAAGGGAGGAGGGGGAGGAGGGTAGTACGGAGTCACTTTGGATGCAAATCCAGGATTCCAAGAATAGGATTCTTAGAATGGGAGTGGTGTACAGGCTGCCATCTCAGATGGAGGAGTTAGACAGGGAACTAGCAGGACAGATCAGGAGAACCTGTGAGAAGGGTAGTGTGGTGATTGTGGAGGACTTCAACATGCCAGAAGTGGACTGGAGTACCCCAACAACCAGGAATAGAAGGGAGCAGGTACTGCTGGATGCCTTCCAGGACAGCTTCCTGCTGCAAATGGTCAGTGAACCAACCAGGTTAGGGAATACCCTTGACCTTGTGCTGGCAAATGGGGACTTTGTGAGATAACTTACAGTGGAGGAACCACTGTCAGGGAGTGACCACCACTCAGTATGGCTCACATTGGATATGGGCAAGGAAGGAGTGGAATCTGGCACAAGAGTGCTGGACTTCAGGAGGGCCGACTTTGGGAGGATGGGGGAAGTGGTAAAAGGGTACCTGGCCAGAATTCAATCTAGTATGGACACTAACCAGAGGTGGGAGTTCATAAAGCTGGGGTTAGTGGCGGCAACCAAAACCTGCTGCAAGGCCCAGAGCAAGAAGGCTAGGGCTAAGAAACTGAGCTGGTTGAGCAAGGAGGTCATGGAAAGGTAAGGAGGAAAAGAGCTGCCTTTAGGAAGTACAAGAAAGCAGGGAGGGGAGTGACAGGGAGGAGTACTTGATGGAATCGAAGGAGGTGACAAGGGCAGTAAGGGGAGCCAAGGCATCTATGGAACTAGGGCTGGCACAAGGAATTAAGAAGGAGGAGAAGGACTTCTGTAGGTACATCAAGGAGAAAAGGAGCTGTAAGGACCACATAGTAAGGATTAGGAAGGAGGGGGGTTGGGTGGAAGCAGGATGCGATAAGGCAGAAGCACTAAATGAGTACTTCTGCTCAGTATTTACTAAAGAGGAAGAGGGGGGTGACACCAAGGGGGGAGAAATGGCAGAAACAGGGGGGAGGGGGTGATAGATGGGGAAATCATGGAGGGCAGAGTTTGGGAGGGTTTGAGGGCACTGATGGTGGATAAGGCACCAGGCCCAGATGGCATCCACCCCAGGTACTGAACTGGCAGAGGTCCTTGTAGGACCTTTGGCAGACCTATTTAATGCCTCACTACATTCGGGGTGTGTACCTCAGGACTGGAGGATGGCTCATGTGGTGCCCCTCCAAAAGAGTGGCCCCAAGGATGAACCGGAAAACTACAGACCAGTGAGCCTCACATCCATCGTGGGTAAGCTAATGGAGACTATCCTGAAGGAGAGGCTGGTGGCCCTCCTAGAGGCCAAAGGACTACAGGACAGCAGACAGCATGGCTTCATATGGGGCAGATCCTGCCAAACCAACCTGGTGGAGATCTATGACTGGGTAACTAGGCAACTGGACAGGGGCCATGCAGTGGATGTCCTGTATCTGGACTTCAGTAAGGCATTTGACTCAGTGCCGCATGGAAGTCTGGGAAGTAAGTTAGTAGGCACAGGGGCAGGTGCAAAGCTGGTGAGATGGGTAGGGAACTGGCTTCAGGGAAGGCAACAGAGGGTGGTGGTGGGTGGGGAGCTCTCACACCCAAGGGTAGTGACGAGCGGTGTTCCACAGGGCTCAGTGTTGGGATCAGTGTTGTTTGGGATATTCATTGCAGACATGTCTTTGGACATCAAGAGCAAGGTCAGTCTGTTTTTGGATGATACCAAGGTAGGAGCGGTGGTGGATGACGAAGGGGGTTGGCAGGGGTTGCAGGATGATCTAGCAAAGCTTGAAACCTGGTCAGACACCTGGCAACTGGGGTTTAATGCCAAAAAGTGCAAGATGCTGCATTTTGGGATGAAGAACCCAAGGAGGAGTTACCAGCTGAGGGGAGTGCAGCTAGCCCAGACAGAGGAGGAGAAGGATCTGGGGGTGCTCATTACAGGGTCAATGAACAACTCGGCACAATGTAGGAAGGCAGCTGCAAAGGCCAACAAAATGCTGGGTTGTATTGCAAGGGGTATATCGCCGAGGAGGTGATTCTGCCACTGTATAGGTCATTATTTAGACTGCACCTGGAGTATTGCGTGCAGTACTGGTACCCGTATCTGAAGAGGGACATTAAGTTACAGGAGGGGGTGCAACACAGGGTGACAAAGATGAGCAAGGGGCTTGGGGACTTATCATATGAGAGGAGGCTGAGGGAGTTGAACATGTATTCGCTGGAGGAGAGGAGAATGGGGGACATGATTGAAACCTTTAAGTACATGAAAGGAATAAACAAGACAGGTACAGAGGGGCTGTTCAAAGTGAGTGGAGGGACACCAGGGGTCATGATATGAGACTGGAGGGAGGAAGGTTCAGGAAGGAGATGAGAAGGCACTTTTTTACAGAGAGGGTGGTGGCAGAGTGGAATGCGTTATGTGCAGAAGTGGTATCCAGTGGAACAGTGGACTGCTTCAAAAGGGGATAGGACAGGACAGGACAAGTGGGAGGGTCAATGAAGGGGAAGAGTGGAAGGGAGGGGAAGCTTCAGAATAAGGGGTGCTAGCTGCACATTCAAGCAGACTTGATAGACCTCTAGGCCTTTATCTGCTGGCAAATTTCATATGTTCGTATGCTGAACTCTGAATTCTTCTGTTCCATGGTAAACAATCACACAATGTAAAGTGTGTGAAGAAAGACAGATGACGGAGAGGTGGAAACATATTTAGAAGGACTATTTTACATTCTTTAGCAACATTTTATATTTTTTTGTGATGTAAAAAACTTTTAGAATTATTTTTTTTCAAGGTTACCTACATGCCCATTTCATAGAAGCAAAAAGACATGGCATGGTGTTGGTAGTTCTGATAAACCCGCAAACTCAGATGATGATGGAACTGTCTCATATATAAGTAGGGTTCTGGGTGTGCAAATATCTCAGTATTAACAACACCCAGCAATGTCTTATTCCTGACGTAGAGGTCCAGACATTATATAATTCTGTATCTTGCTGTACTTAACTACAATTATGTCAGACAGAAGAAAAAAGTAGTACAATGAAGTGTTTTTAGAATCACACTGGTATGGCCTTGCTGTGGATTGTGATCACCCATATGTTTCATAACAAGCTGGAACTCCAAGGAGATCCATACTTTCCTACTGTGGTGATCACCTTAAATAATGAAAGACAAAAATAACACTACAAACGGGGCACCGACACTGAACCAATAAAGAAAATGCCCAAATAAGTCAATCAATAATGCAAGACCAGGCTTAAATTAACACTCTGTTAATCACACCCTATGGGTGTAGTTTTGCACGATGCACAGCCAATAGCTGTGAAGCAGTGCAAGTGAGTGGCAGTGTAGATGATGTCATATTTCCCAATAGCATCCCAGTAACCCATCACATCAGAATTAGTTTGATTAACTGTGATAGTGAGTAACACTTATTGACTATTTCTCACTGTTAGTAAAGAAACAGTTGTACAAACTGGTGACCCCTAATATTAACCCATTTTTGAGATCAGTATAAATGTTGTATCAACCCACCAGTTGATATGGCAAAGTCACATCAATCACTGAGTTGATACTGCCTTATAATAGCTGGTCAGCAATTTCTCTCAATGTACTGACCAGGTTGATATTTTCCATAACAACTGGCTGGTTGTTATGACATTCATGAGCCATGCCAGTCAAACTATGCTGCTGCCTCATTGGCCAACATTCTGTATGTGGGTGCGGCCAAACAGTCTCACAAACTGCTGGAGAAAAATTGCTGGCCTGTTATTATAAAAAATAAAAGATAAGAAGGGTGTTTCATATGAGAATTTAATGCATTACCTCGCCGGATGCTTTGATAAACCCCTCGGGCTTCGCCCTCGGGGTTTATATAGCATCCCGCAACTCAGTTGTGCATTAAATTCTCATATCAAACCCTTCCCCATCCATTATTCTCTATTACTGTCTTGAGCCGGGTTGTGTGTACCACGCCTGTCCATGAAACACTCTGAGCTTTGTTTATTTAGCACTAGTTATTATAACAAATAACACATATGTAGGTGTGTCACTTACAGTTTTGTTACGCACCCTCAAAGTTTAGATATTATTACACACCTTGGGTGTGTAAAAAACTGCAACTCACACACCTATATATGCATTATTCTCTATGTAATAAAGTCCAGCTAAAGGTTTTACAGATTACAACTAGCAGCCATATTTGTGATGGAAGATCAGTTCTGGTGGTAGGGGGACTAATGAAGGATAGTAATAGTTGCATGATGACTGGTTTGGTCATTGTGTGATGTAGTTGAGGACCAGTATGTCTGTATGCAAAGTACAGTCAGCTGATATTGCTTGTCCAACATGTTTGATATATTTTCTATACACGTTTTATAATGATCATGTAGTAGTGCAAATTAACTTACTAATAAATAATGTGTAATACATACAAATGGAATGTACATGTTAATCAAGTTGAATAGTATATTGGTTTAATTGTTACAAAATCCGAAGCCTTCTATTTGTGAAAGCCGTACCTGTGAATAGTTATTTGATAAAAAAGAGAACATGCAACAACGATGGATGGAGAACTCTGGTATTCAATACACTACCCTAAATTCAAAAAGGGAGGATACATAATTCGTAAGACATCTGTGTAAGCAACACATGGTAAGTTTACTGCTACACATAATGACACATGGATTCTTCATGTTAGAATTCCATCCTGTAGCACTGCTGAAATGCTGTAATGGTGCATTCTGGTTTTTGCAGCAGCATTTTTAAAATGTTGGTAAAACCACTGTTTTATAAAAATATAACTCTAAATGATAAAAACATTCTAAAAGTACACTTTTAACAGTTTTCTTTTAGAATTTTTTTATTTACAATACAAATAATGCACCTCCATGACATATATTAACAGTCAGTTAATCACCCTCTGGGGAAATATGGCTATGGGGGTCCCATTATGTGTAAAGGAAAGGTGTGGTGGAGATGCACCATGTGCATCAAATACTTTTGTATTGAAGCGCATGGTGCGTCAAAGTTGTACCTTAACACATAATGGAGCCCCCATAGCATCTGCCATACTTCCGGGTCACTGATGTTTCTTTAGTATAATAAAGTATGTTGCGGCATGAGAAAAATGATGCAACATACTTAAAAAGCTTAACTGGAGGGTAAGCCTTGCAGGGGGCAGGATGCAGGCGCTCCTGTTGCTGACTGTTTCCCTTTAAACTAATACTGTGGCCATCCCTCTCTCTGGTAGTAAACAAACAAAACAGTACAGCGGGGGGGGGTGCAGAAAACAAAACCTAATGCTCGATCCCATGATGTTCCAGCAGCATATGAAGCATCAACACTATTTGCACCTGCTCTTGCTCGATCCACTCCATCTGCTGCTGGACAGCACCCATCCTCTGATTACTTTCTTCCATTGCAGCCGACAGTAGTGCTATTTCTGACTGCATTGCAGGCATCGTATTGGGGTCCACTGCAGGAGGAAAGGCAGGTAGTGGTGGTGGTGAGGGTGGTTGTGGTGGCAGTGGTGGGGGGAGTGGTGGAGCAGCAGCTGCTGCTGTGGCCCTCCTCCTGTCTGGAGATGCACAGCAGCAGCACCCGCTGCCACTGCCACAGAAGGGCCAGCAGGTGGCGGCCTGGCCCATTCTGTGGCAGCCTGCCACTTGACCTTGTGGTGGTTAACCATGTGTGTCCTCTGGCCTTCAGTACTCAGATGTGTCCCCCGGGGGCCACGGCGCACCTGCACATCACAAAGCAGGCACACCACAATGCTCCTGTCCCACCTGACACAGTTGAAAAACTGCCAGACTACTGAGCTGCGGGAGGGACCAGGCACAACAGGGGCAGATATATTGCCGGCAGCACTGTCACGCACCTGGGGGTGCTCCACCTGCTGCTGTGGAGTGGGAGGTGGTGCTGCTGGAGCTCCTGCAGCTGGTACAGATGGTGGTGGTGGTGGTGGTGGTGGCGGTGGCTGGCTTGCTGGATGTGGCTGTGTCACTGGTGGTGCTGCTGCTTCTGGAGGGGGGCTGGACCAAATAATCTGGAGCGGTCCAGCGACACCCGCCCACACTGACCCCCATGTGTCTGCACTCCCCTCTGGCCAACCTGGGCCACAGACTGTCCCTGGTCCATAACTCTCCTTCCCTCTCCACTCCAACATATCACAAGATGATGACTGACTCTTACACACACACACACACAAACACACACACACAGTCACACACAGACACTTACACAAAACAAAACTTATAAAACGAATAAATGTCACAAAAAAAGAACTCACAAAACAGTACAACAAAAACTAAAGATTTAGCTTTTCAAAAAGCTGTTGGTTTTTATGACGTTGAAAAAAGCAAGTTAAGCAACAAATACACACTCCTCTCCTACACTATCCTTCCTCCTTCTACCTCTGCAAAGGAGAAAGTGAAAGTATCTGCTGGTATGACTCACTTCCTTCCTGCCTGGCTAAAGCATGTGACTTACAGTACTGTAAGCCATGTGATGTGTGGGGGGCTGCCTAAAGTGCCTATTGTTGTCATTCCTCCTTACTTCATGTTAAGGCGGAGTAACAATGTGAAGTCAAGTCACAATCACAAGGCGAAGTGAGCACTCTTCAATGGCCACTTCGCGTAGCATTGCACTAATGCAAAGTGGCCACTTCACGTTCACTTCGCCTTCGGATTTTAAATTCGATGCATCTCTACCTCCAAGACACTCAGCCTCCAGTGCAGTTGTTCCCCCCACCTCTCCTTTTGGTCTTATTTCAAATATGTTTAAAACTTTCGTTTAAAATTGCTTTACCATAATTTTTTTACCACTAAATTGTTATGGTATAAAGCAAAGTTACTTTTGGCAACATTGTCACACATCAAATTAGTGAGTAGTCCCCTTCATGCTTTTTCTCACCCATTTTGTAACCTGTGGATGCCTGTCGGTCACCAACTTGTCTACTTGTAGGCCCCAGTCTCTTACTGCCACAATGTTCCTCTTTAGCCTTTCGAGTTCCATATTGCTGCTTCCTCCACACTCATCGCTCAGTGAGCAAACAAAGTTAACAGTCAGGCCTAATAACTTATAATTGTTATAGCATATAATGCATCATTCCAGACATTGTGCAGTCCTACAGGATTGAACACTTACAGAAAGAACCCATGATCTATGGTGTTCAACCTGTACATTACAGTGTAACAGGGATTAATATAAGAATGTTGGAATAGTAACAGCCAAACAGAATGCAGCATTTCTGTGACCCTTTTTAGAATTGAACAATACTGCTAATCAAGGGGTAATGTTAATAGTAAGTTAATCAGACTCCATGAGGGAAGGGGGAGCATGTTGCACTATTCAATCACCATATTTGTTATGTTTCTAATCACCTCCCCAACCTCTCTGGCCATGCACCCCCCCCCCCAGAGCAACACCCACCAGCCCAATGGGCTTCCACTTACAGTACCTTGATGGAAAGCACAGAGCCAGTGCAGCATATGGAAACACAGCAATGTCTTTGATAACAATAATGTTTTCAATAAAAGTACCTGCACCAACTGAACATCCAGTATGACCCCATTCTGCAGCTCCATCAGGGAGTATTTATTTCTTTATTTAGTTTTTGTTGATCGGGTAAGTGCACTAGACAAATCCTGCCTATAAGTGCACTAGACAAATCCTGCCTATTTTCAGGCATGACCCGGGAGAGGGGGATACAAATGAATGGCAACTGACCTTGAACCAGTTTAAGCTGTTGGTGGTATTTTTAGTGAATGAGGGAAATTTGGCCAGGACACCAGGGAAATTCCCCTACTTTTTTTGATAAGTGCCATGGGATCTTTAACATCCACCTGAACTACCACCAATCCAGGCAGATGGGACCTCGGTTTAACGTCTCATCCGAAAGACAGCACCTCAGAAGTGCAGCACCCCTCTCATGCTGCACTACAGTGTCAGTACTGGGATATTAACCCAAGTGCCAGATGTGGGAACTGAACCCACAACCATCTGATCTCCCAGCCTCAAAGGTGAGTGTGCTACCTGCTGAGCCACTGACAAAGTATGTCCCATATTTGGCTGAATGCCCTAGACTGTCTGCATGTCCATCCCCTCCACATATCAAACCTTGTCCCTAGGCCTGTAACGAAGCAGGCAACCACTCCTGCCATTCTTTCCATGTGTTCTTGACAGCAGGAAGCAATAGTTGTGACTGATGTCAGAAAAAAGTTCTAACATTGTAACAACAAATGACCATTATGTTGAAAAGTTTAGTAATCCTAGACATAATTGCACCTGCAAAGAGTATAATGCAGAAAGCAATAGATTTCCAGTTGGTGTCTGCCCAAAGTGTATTTGACAGTTCCACACAGATGTCTTCGAGCATGTGGCACAGTCAATATGGACAGATAGCATAGTTCCACACAATGTATTGCGATATTGGCTAACAGGTTCACCACAAGATAGGCAATGACACCATTTTAGCAACCCTTTGAAAGCGCTATGGAACACTATGTATTTCTGAAACTGAATTATATCATTCTGAGTGTTGTCATCAACAATGACATCAGAGACTTCATCATCTGAATCGCAGCTGACAAGTGAAGAAAGCTGATAGTCAGAATCATCTTCCACTTCTACTTCATCATCAGAACATTCATTATCACTATAATCTACGTGGATATCATCACCCTTTATGGGTGAAGGCATGATAATATCTTGTGGTGGGGCAAGAATATCACACTGCACACCCATGTCTTTTGTCGTCCTAAATGTCTGTGTTCATAGGAGTCGAAATGACACAGCAACAAATACATAGTAAATGACAACAATACACATAATAAATATATTTTGATAAGCAGTCATACCTGATGTGGTTGGTGGTATTGTGCTATGCCGTACCTCACAGTGGTGTAATGTCACCCAACGCATAAATCAGAGGGCCCATCAGCTCCACGAAAGGTATGGTGCAGCTTAACACAGCCAATAAGGTTTGATAGTATTGTGCTTTGAAAATGTGCACCATTGTCTGAAAGATGCCAGACTTTAAATGGATATCAGCTAAGCAGATCACAGGAATTTCATAACACATTTTCTAAGTAATCAAGAAGGCATGTCCATGGGGTTTGATTTAAAGCACATTAATCAGCACTTAGGCATGTAACATTACAACAGGCACATTTGTGTGCAAAATGAAACAAAGCAACCTTGGGTTATTTACTAACCATTATTCTAGTTGTTGAAATGGTTTCTTGATATGGAAAAAAAATGGATTCAGTACAAAACTGAGGTACCCTGTACTCTATAACTCAAGACAGACCATGGGTGTATCGGGGCATTAATGCATGCACCGGGTACATTGTGAGGCATGATGGCTTGCCTGAGTGACTTCAACCAGCTGGGAAATGCATTGATTGCCTGATACACCCATGAACTGCAGGGGTTATCACACTCATGAAATGGGCTAGCAAACTGTAAAAAGCAAAAAATCAAAGGTTTTTTACAATCGGCTTGCCAACTGTTGGTGAACTGGGGTATTAATGAATGGTCAGGTGATACTTTCTGCCCAATGGTAAGTTGTCATTTGAACTATCATTAATGCCGATTTTCTAAAATTTGATTGAAGTAGTTCGTTGTAAAAATCATTAAGCAAAATATAAGTTTCACAAAAGATATTAAATATCAAAATGCATCATCACAGTCATGCATAAGCTAGAGTATAACTGATGATGACATGAATAATTAATGTGCATCGCTGATCAGGTTGAATATGAAAAGGTAACAGGGTGAAGGAAGACTGTTGATATCCTTACAGCCAATTAGATTGTATACGTTGGCAGAAGCTAACTGTAATCAGGATTTCCCAGCCATATTGGTGAAGTGGTGCAAGGGCTCCTGGACAGAATTGGTGCATGGGTTCCTGGACAGAAGTGGTGCAAAGGTTCCTGGACAGAATTCAGCCTAATATGGATATGAATCAGATGTGGGAACTCATTAAGCTAGGGATGGAGGAGGCAACAAATTCCTGCAGCAAGAGCCAAAGTAAAAAGGCTAGAGTGAAGAAACCTAGCTGGATGAGCAAGAACGTCATGGATAGGGTAAGGAGGAAACGAGTAGACTATAAGAGATACAGGAGAACTGGGAGGGGGTGGACAGAGAAGAGTACCTGAAATAAGCAAGGGAAATGCCCAGGGAAGTAAGGGCAACAAAGGCATCAAGGAGCATAGGCTGGTGAAGGGAATTAAAGAGGGCCAAAAAAACTTCAGGTACATCAGGGAGAAAAGGGGTTGTAAGGACCAAATAGTAAGGATTAAGAAGGAGGAGGGATGGGGCAAAAAGGTAGAATCACATAACAACTACTTCTGCTTGGTTTTTATTAAAGAGAAAGGTGGGGAAATACCTAAGGTTGAGTGAAGGACAGGATCAGAGGGGGAGGGGGTGACAGATAGGAAACTCTCAGAAGGCAGAATGCTAGAGAGGTTGAGGGACCTGAGGGTGGACAAGGCACTGGGAGTGGATGGCATACACACCAGGGTACTGAAAGAATTGGCAGAGGTCCTGACAAATCCATTGGTTGGCATATTTAACACCTCTCTGGACTCAGGGTGTGTACCTCAGGACTGGAGGATGGCTCACGTGGTTCCACTCCATAACGAACCAGGGAACTAGAGAGGAGTGAGTCTCACATAGCTGGGAAACTGATGGAAACAATCCTGAAGGAGAGGCTGGTGACCCTGCTGGAGGTTAGTTGGGTGCAGGACATCCAGCAGCATGGCTTTGTTAAGGGCAGATCCTGCCAGACCAACCTAGTGGACTACTATGACTGGCTGACTAGGGAAATGGACAAAGGGCATGTAGTGGATATCCTGTACCTGGACTTCAGTAAGGCATTCAACTAGGTGCCACATGGAAGACTAGCATATAAGCTAAGGGGCATGGGGGGCAAAATTGGTGGGTGGAGAACTGGCTGCAAGGATGGCAGCAGAGAGTGGTGGTGAGAGGAGAATTATCATCCCAAAGCCAGTGATCAGTGGGGGACCACAGGGGTCAGTGCTTGGGGCTGATGTTGTTTGGTGTATTTTATTGCAGACATCTTGGTAGGCATAAATAGCAAGATCAGTCTATTTGTAGATGACACCAAGATGGGAGCAGTGATGGATGACCAAGGAGGGTGGTAGAGATTGCAGGAGGATCTAACAAGGCTGGAGACATGGTAAGACACCAGGCAACTTGGTTTCAATGCCAAAAAATGCAAGGTGCTGCATTTCAGGGCAAATAATCCAAAGAGCAGCTACCATCTGGGGCAGTGCAGCCAGCTCTAACTGAGGAGGTGAAAGATCTGGGGGTGGTCATTACTTGAGCAATCAACAACTCGGCACAGAGTAGGAAAGCAACAGCAGTGGCCAACAAGATGCTGGGTTGTATTGCAAGGGGTATAACATCCAGGAGGAGGGAGGTGATTCTGCCATTACAGATCACTGGTCAGACCCCACCTGGAGTACTGCATTCAGTTTTGGTTCCCTTACCTAAAGAGGGACATTAGATGGCTGGAAGGGGTGTAACACAGAGCACCAAAAATGATCCAGGGTCTGGGGGAGTTACCATATGATGTTACACTGAGGGAATTGAACCTGTACTCTCTGGAGGAGAGGAGGGACGGGGGGTATGATGGAGACCTTTAAGTACATGAGAGGAATAAACAGGACAGGCACTAAGGGACTGTTCAAGGGGTGGGTGGGGAGAGAAACTTGGTGGCTTGACATGTGATTGGAGGGTGGAAGGCTTAGGAGGAAAATGAGGAGGCATTTCTTTACAGAAAGGGTGGTAGCAGAGTGGAACGCAGTACCAGCAGAGGTGGTGGCCTGTAAAGCAGTGGGAGTCTTCAAAAGAGGCTGGAATAGGGCAAAAGTGAGGGTCATGAGAGGAGAGGGGAGGATGGGAGGTGCAGCTGCAGAGTAGGGGTGCTAGCCACAAAATCAAGCAGACTTGATAGACCAAATGGCCTTTTTCTGCTGGCAGTTTCATATGTTCATATATTACATCAACTTTCCATAACAAATTCCTGCACAGGTATTATACTTCCGCAATAGCGGTGTGTTATCGCAGGTTAATGGCCTGCCTTGGGTGGGTTGAAGCATGAGGATAAGCTGAGTGCTTCCACCACCTGACAATTTCCATTAGCCAGGTGCCGGCATGGGGTGGGGGAGTAGTAGTAGGATTGAGCAGCCAGAAGGAAACTTGCCTCACCTGATGTGGTAGCTGCCCTCCAGTAGTCCTGCTGCAATTGGGCGGAGGCCTGATGGCCAGTGTAGGCATCGTTTTCGACACGTATGGATGGTGCCTTTAGACACGGCATCCACATGCCTCCACATGTGCATGCACTTCCGAGGCAGGGGATCATGATCTAGGAGAAAAAAACAGGAAAAACACAGTAAAGTGTATACAGAAAGAAAAATAACTGCCATTAGCGCACCATAACACAGCACCTTATGTGATTTATTGCAATTCTGAATGGGTACTTTCTAGAAAACTTGATTCATTTGTGTAAACATATTACTTTCAGCTAGCCATTGTGCTGTGATAACAACCCTGCTGAAAGAAGCTCTCAGCCAATCACAAATTAGCATTCTTGACACACATTTCATGATGGCTATCACTGTATGAGGAGTAATGGTTTGCAGGACTTGATTAGTGTGGGCAATTAGGCAGATCAGGGACCAGAAGGTATATATTACATATTGCAACAAGCATATAATTTTAACAAGGTTGTAATGTAATAATACCTGTAGTATGTAAACATGGGCATGTTTGAGAAGACTTTGAGGATGTGGACTTCAGATTCCTAGTAAGCACTTACACAGTGCAATCTTTCATTTTAGTTCTGACCATCTGTGTTTCAGCTGAAGTACCAGCACAGTCTGGGACAGGTGCTGTTGTTGCATCATTATCATGAGAGCTCATCAGGTGGTGAGATTCTAAATGTATTTATTTATTTATTTGAATTTTGTTAACCGGGTAAGTCCACTGAGATAATTACAGTCCCTTTTACAGGGTCGACCCGGGAAGGAAAAGCAAAAAAAGACAATACAGTAGGCAACTTTAGAGATACAAGAGACAATAGCATAAACTTGAGAAGTGAGGGCAACTAACAGTCAAGTGGAACATGACAATTCAACACAGGTTACAGTATAGCAAATGCACAGAGAGCCACTATGTAAGAACAATCTTGTAAATCAGACATATACATAGGGTAGAAACACATTTAGAATAGAGTGCAAAGCCTAATACAATAAAGCAAATGAGTGCATTTGTTATATACATATTATAAAGAGGGTACAATGCCTACCGGAGGATAACAATAGTTGTATACATAGAAATCAAATCAAATAAAATAAGCAGAACAGATAATTACAATCAGGTTTATTCACATGATACCATGGTTTCAAAATCAATACCCAAAACGATTCATGGAGATAGCCTGGAAGAACAAGAGTGTGGTCTAATGATGTCTGTAGAGACAGAGCGAACATAGAGAGTGGACATGGGGGAAGGGGGAGAGGGAGAGAGGAGTATAACTAGGTTAAGCAAAGGACAGAGAAGTAATGGGGGTAAGACAAGGGCAGAGTGGTTAACAGGTGGGTAGAGGGGGAAGATTACATGGGAATAGAGTAAAGATGAGAAGAATGTGGAGCGAGAGAGTTAATGGAAACAGGTACAGTTAGCAGAGAAGGAAAGCAAGGCAAGTAAAGTGGTTTTGAACTTAGGTACAGATGTACAGGAAAGGACTGGAGGAGGCAAGGAATTCCAGTTAGTTACTGATGCGAAGGCAAAGGATTTACGTGTGACAGCAAGCCTCAGATGAGGCCATTCGAGGAGAGGCAGAGAGGCAGATCAGAGGGCACATGTCACTTTCCTAGTGTGAATAATCTCCCTGAGGCACAATCTGATCAACGAACTGTGGATACAAATAGCGATGCAAAATATATATTTAGTAATGTTGTTAAAAGTGCATAATATGTTCAAAAATAACTAGTAGTGCACATTTCAGAACTGTACTTTATTGCAATCACTAACATTAAACAACATTCAATTTAAACATTACAGTTTTTAAAAGTATATCTGGGCAAGTCAAGTGTCTCACCAAAACATGCTAAGACACAGCTGAACATGAATATAGGTATTGTACCTGGACACCAAGTCTGGATAAACATTGAAAGTCTGGGGCATGAAGTCAAAATAAATATTAAAATGGTTTTAGTGGAAGAAAAAATTATGGAGAACAGGAAGTTAAAAAAATGAAATGACGTTTAAAAAATGTACACATCATGGACATTTAAATCAAATCCTGGGTGGACATGACACTACAGGCAGACATGGACAACTAAGAAATAACAGAGACCTCAAGTGTTCAGTGTTGTAGAGTAAGAGGGATTAATAAAATTGGTGATAATGAACATTAACGAGAATCAAGGTATAAATGATATGGTGATATGATGTGCATTTGAGTAAAGGTTGGGACAGCAGAAGGCAAATGTATATGAGGCAATGCACAAATGCTTCAAGGTGGTCATGAAAGGTAGAAGGATAGAAACATAGACCCTGGGCTAGTTTAAATAATTGACAATGAAGCATTTAAACATTTAAACCTATCACCCAGGATCCTGGTTCCACTCCTGGACAGATGCAGACCATTGCTCAAGTACAGGCCTGAATCACTCAAGGGGAACACCTAGTCTTCAATGAAGCCAAAAATCTGAGCTCCAAACATTATTTTCAATCATTCATTGAAGCACATGGTGAGGAGTATCATAGCCTCTAGCATGCCATAGACAGACAGCACCTACAATAAGGTTACAGTGCATGCTACTGGTCTAAGGCCACTCTCAAACTCTACAAAATCCTCCTGCACTGCTCTGCTCCCATTCCCAGCCAGATCATTTGTACCTATTTGGACAATGATGTCCAGCTCCATCTACCATGCGACTGCCCTCACAATCCTGAGGATTTGCACCCTGTCCCTCCAATCCATGGTGCAGGGGAGGTACATTACCTACCTCTCTCTTACACTACCCAGTTCTACCCTCCTAATGACAGAGTCCCCCACCAGGAGTTGGTTCCTTCATCTGTGGGTCTCTCACATCAGCATCCTCTGGCTCCCCTTTGTGTAGGTTCCTAGCATCCATAGAGGAACCATGCTCCATCAGAAAAGCATATGAATTGTGGAGAGGTACAACTGATGTGATGTGCCTCTGATTCATCACCTTCACCCTACATGGGCCCAATGTAGTCCGATCGCTACTCTTTCTTGGCAACCTCTGAGGCTGCTGCAGTGGCCCTAGTGGTCCCAGGGTGGAGGAGGAGTTTTCAGAATCCTTGCCAGGTCAGCATGGAGACAGGCAACCTCCTCACTCAATCCAGAGAGGTGCCAGCAAATAGAGCAGTATCAGAAGAAATCATTATGGTTCTCCAGAAAGGATTACAACCAGGTAATTGACTAACCAGAATAGTTACAGAGAATATAATAAGACTGAAATGGAAGAGGACAGGATGGCATACCTCCAAGTATATAAGTGAAGTGAGGACAGCTTCAATGAGTGCAAGGGTGTAGACAGAAGAAAAAGTCATGTCAATTCAGTGAGATCAGTCCACGTTGATATAAAGTAAAAGGCAGGGGTATGAAGTAATCAGGGCTGAAGTCCAGATAATGTAGATGAAGTGGAAACCTACTCAAACACCAAGACTACACAATGTACACAGTCAATTTCATGATTGCTGCCAGGTGAGATTGGGTATGGGAACAGATAGCAGTGATGAGATGGAGTTTATGTGCCTTGGAGGAGGAACCTCTCTGATGGAGGGGAGCATATATGTAGGATCAGAAATGTGGCAAATAGATGAGGGCTGTAGTCATTGTCCATGTGGAAGCAAATGACCTATCTAAAGACAGGGAATGCATAGAGCAGGTATAGGAAGAATTTAGAAACTCTGTAAGTGGCAAGTAGAAGGTATCATGCTCCGTGATTTGATAGGATGCGATAACAGTGCACAGCATGTGGGAGGATAGTACTATTGGTATCAGAGGTTTTAACTAATTATTAAAACGCTGATGTAACATGAATTGGTAAGAGTTCATGACAAGGAGTACAAACACCAAAAACACTGCATCCATCTTCAAGGCTTGTGGACTGACTCCTTCAAAGGCAAGAGACGTATGTGTTCTATGATTCATAAACAAATGCTTCACGTGGGGAGGGTGGGTGGGGGAGAGCATGGGAACAGCTGTAAGTAGATCAACACAAATATGTTTAAATAAATTAATCAAAAGTACTAAGAAAGAACACATTTACTGGCCCAGTGGCTTGAAGGGCTGAGGCATCCGATCCTTACCTCCCGCCACACCAACCATGTTCACGGTGCAAGCTGGACACCAGTGGCCAGCAGGGGTCGGAGGGGATCGAGCATCGCTAGGAAAGCTCTCCTCTCCCAGGGAAGGAGAATACTGGGCTGGCACCTCCCTGACACCTAGCAGAGGCTGGGTGCCAACAAGTCATAGAGCCTATACTGAAGTAAAGGGGGCAGAGCACTCAGACGGTGTGCTGTGGTTGGAAGCACCCGCAGCTCAGCCAGTTCTGACATTGCACTCTCCACTCAGGGAAACAAACAGAAAACCAGGAAAAGAGGTACCAGGTTAAGCAGAATGAACAGTCACCCACAGCAGGCCCTTGCTCACAATGGTGCTTACATGGAGTCTGGATCCTATTAGAGGTGAGTCAAGTTGGGGGCTCCTCACCAACCAGGCATGGAGGGGAAACTGGGGGGAAGATGGTGACAGCTGCCTGATGTCGTGTGCGAGGCTGGGTGGGTGGTTATGAGGAATGCCGACTAGTGTTGACCTGGGGAGAAATTGATGCACACACAAAAAAAGAACCCATTTCATAAACATAATACGGCATTACGTGGAGTGTATTATGGTGGGCTAAGCACCATTCATAGTTGGTTGAATCACTCAACTTTTACTCATGCTTAACCCCACTTGAGGTGGGACGTTATCTCACCATAACCCCACTACCTGTTAGTCATGTCTTATTGCTCAAATAAAGTAGACTGAACAGTCAGTGACAGCTGTGCTGCATTCCGTCTTCATGGGTGATTTCTCACATGAATGCCCAGTTGTCATCATTTGGGTCCAATTAATGAGACATAACTTTTTGATATTCACTACATACCTCTTTACGTTCCCTTTTTATAACAGCTGTGGACATTCATGGGCATTTTAGTTTTGCACCATGGCTTTCAGGGGTCACTGGCTTATTAAAAGTACTGGGTACAGAATCAGGCTTCAGACGGGGCACACACAGCCTGTATGAAGGCCAAACTGCTTCTGTAGAATATATCCCATCTCATATGCATCCTCAGTGAAGTAAGCACCACATAAATGGCTAGAGTCCAATTCACCCTTCCAGTCAAGACATGTTCATCTAACAGCCTGCTCCCATAGCTATCTCATCGCTGGGTCACTAGGGAAGGTATGTAGACTAACTCCTTCTCAGTGTGTGTTGCTGCACCTATATGCCACACATCTATTAACCATTTTTTTAAGTATGTATATAAAAGCACAACTATGGCACTATAAGTTTTGACAGATATAAAACTGTATACAGTTTTGATAGTAACTGTGATTAGTGTACAGTGATGATAGTAACTGTGATTAGTATACAATTAACAAGTTATGTCTGCTGAACAGCACTGCATAAAATATCATAACTCCAAGAGCAGAGTGAACAATAATGTTGCTAACTTTCACCAGTCAGTGTAAACAAATACTTACTATATACTGTCAAAAGGTGCTAGACTAGCCAGTGAAAATGAATATGCAGACACAAAATTTGTTTTAGCAGGACTACTAGATGCAATAACAATAACAAGTCATGGACATATGTTCACAAAATTATGAGGAAAGATTAATTTGTGTTGGTATCAGGGTTGGGAATTTAAAACAACCACTTTACATAAAAACAGTACTGTACCTTGCAGATGGAGAACAAAACTATGCCTCAGTAACTGCGTGGTTTTACACAGTTGTGAAAATTAGCACAGCACAATGGGTAGGATAAAAATCAGATCACAAACGGATGTACAACATACATCAAATCAAGTATAATAGCATACACCTGTCTTATTTTGACAGCATGCTAAGCAGCTTGTAAAACAAAACTGTACAAAAGGCAATCAGTTATACTGACAGCACCAACAAGCAGTGTGCAGAATGTAATAAAAATGTCAGAAACAAAACAATGTCACAGCTAGTTGCAGGCTCTGTATTTGGTCATAACAATTTATTTTTTTATGGTTCAGCCTACACTTAATTTAAACATCTGTAAAGTAAAATTAAAATGTCTTCGGTCAGAATACACAATACTGACTACATATAAAAGCAATTGTGAACCTACAGGGTACATGCAAGGTATAGGGACAAAAAATATATATAGGGTGGGATATTCAAAAGGGTTGCGCCTGCGCAAGTCCAAAAGTGCACCATTCTGCGATATTCAGCAGGAGGCAGTTGCACCACCGAAAACATGCTGAGCAACAGCGCAATGCAAATGACGGCATGCGCAACCGAAGGGGGTGGATCCATGCATAAAGAGCGCAATGCGATATCCAAAGACTTTCGCAATGCATAACAGCGGACCAGCCGGAAGTTGCGCCCCAGCGGAAATGAGCCAAAATAAAAAGGCTCAAGAAGTGGTGCAAGAACGCCACAGGGATGCCAAGTGGGGAAGAGAGAGAGAGAAAGACAGAAAGTGACAGGCCAGGGCAGGCAAGGGAAGCAGTGTGGGCCATAGGCTGCAGAGGCCAGCGGGGTGCCGGTGCAGTGGAAGTAGCAGTCAGGACGCCAGGGGTAACAGAGCAACATCAGCGGAGGCACAAGCCGGGAGATGGACAGTGGCAGCTTCACATGGAAGCTGTGAGTGGGGTGAGAATGCAGGTGCAGGGGACATGGCGTGGAGGGGCCGATGTTGATCGCCCCAGGCAGTACCCTGCCCGCCGCTTTGAGTTGTACACAGATGTAGAGATCGTGGGCCGCACTGCCTGAACAGGGCAATACTGAGGCGGCTCTGTGAGCTGTGCAGTGATGTGATGCAGGCACCCTCATGACGGAGTCATGCTCTGTCGTGGAGACCAAGGTGACAGCCTGCATGTGCCTGCTCACCACGGGCACTTTTCCAGAGGCCAACAGGGGACACCACAGGCATCACACAGTTGGCCACGTCATGCATCCTCACCCAATTCCTCAGCGCACTGCTGCCACATGCTGCAGAGCACATCCATTTCCCCAGCACCGCGGCAGAGCGTACAGCAAACATGCAGGTGTTCCACAGGGTAGCACGTATGCCTGGCATGCTAGGGGCCGTAGACTGCACCCATGTGGCCATTCGCACGCCACCTGGCTCCAATGGGGCCGCATGCAGGAATAGAAAGGGCTTCCCCAGTGTCAACTGCCAGGTGGTGTGTGATGCCACTGGGCATATAATCAATGTCTGTGCCACACACCCTGGTGGAGCACATGATGCCTTTATATGGCATCAGTCCGCACTGTGCCATCAATTCGAGAGTGGGGACATCCCCACAGGCCATCTAGTGGGTGAGTACACATGTAGAAAATGCAAACTCGGGGCAAGGGTGGGAATGCCACAGGTGCCATGGTAGTGGCACACAGGGATATGGGCAATATGGACCTGAACATGAGACTGATCTCCACTATCTCCACACAGGTGACAGCGGATACCCACTCCATCCCTGGCTGCTCACACCGTACTGGCGCCCCATGACCCCATCGCAGCAACGCTATAATGAGGCACATGCCGCCACACGCAACATCATTGAGCGGGTGTTTGGGATGCTCAAGGCACGCTTCCGATGCCTAGACACCTCCGGTGGTGCCCTACAGTATAGCCCCTCAAAGGCTTGTGGGATATTCCTGGCCTGTTGTATCCTGCACAACATGGCCAATGACTGTGGGATAGTCGTACAGGTTGAAGAGGGGGACAGCGATGGGGACGCCAGCGGCGCCGGTGTTGATGGTGATGAGCAGCCTCTCCTTGGATGGCGGGACCCCCGATTGATCCAGCAGGCCCAGCTGCACCGGGACACCATCACGGAAGAGCATTATGCACAACACAGGTAAGTCAAGGGGCCATGTGCAAACAACACTGTCCTGGCGCAACCCACAGGCACACAGAGTAACGCACCAGGGGTGCATGACGGCAAGGGGGGTGGAAGGGACCAGGCACACAAACACACCATCAGGAAGGGGCGAACAGTCATATGGACACACACACACACACACACACACACACACACACACACACACACCAGGCACAAAGCATATATGGGCAGGTGCACAGCACAGCAGGAACAGACATGGCAAACACACAGATCTACAGACCACACCCACCACCTGTACTGTCCAAGAACGTGTGTCAGATGCTGGGCACCCTTGCACCTTGGTGTACAGTACAATGCAGGCATCATCATGCACACGCACCTGTGGACAGCAGTCGGGATGGTGTGCAGGTGGTCCGTATGTCGGCATGATGGGCAGGGCACCCACCAGTGCACTGCCCACCATGATGCACAGTGCACACAGGGCAGCAGCATACAGGGCCCGCACTGGGAGACAGGTCAGTCATGTTGCACCATTCCACGGCCACTGCAGATGCGTGGGCGGCCCCGCCGTGACCCAACAGCACTGGCAGGCTGAGCAGGGGCCACATGGGGTGGCACCGATGGACCACCAGGGGTCCCACTGCGCGATCGCGACCTTGTCCGCAGTGGGGTCTGCAGGATGCCAAACATACCTGCACCAGGGGTGCTTGGGATGCCCACAGCAGAACCCGGCATCGACAGGCCTGGTGTCACATGACGCCGGGAATGGGGAGTAGAGAACGTACTGTGTGGGGTGCGCGGTACAGGAGCACCTGCGTGTGTGCCCAATGCAGCCACGACCGTGACCAATGCCTGGGTCTGCCTGTGAATGGCAGTGGTCACATCCATCCGCATATGGACCATCTCTGCACGGTCCAGAGCACACTCCCTGCTGTGCCACTGCACAGCCACACGCAGTGCCTCCACAGACGTTGCAACCCGCATTTGCTGCTGTACTGATTCCCGCAGCAGACGGGTGCGCTCGTACAATGGGTACTCTGCCACAATGGCATCCTGTCCCCCAGGGTGTGGAAGGTCCTGATGCACAACAACCCTTGAGGGTGGGTGCTGTTCGCCTGGACCAGGAATGGGCATATCAAAGGGCGGCGGGCATGTGCCACCACTGGACACTGTACCCCCAGACCTGGTGGGTGACTGCTGCTGCTGCCCCTCCAACTGCTGTGCCTCAGGGACCACTCGTTCCACCGCTTTGGCCGCAACAGTGCCAGACACCTGCACAGCCACCGGTGCTGACAGGCACAGCCTGGGACTGTGCCGACATGCTGGCACACAAGTTGGAACCAGCAAGGCCCAGGGGCACGTGCTGGCCTGCTGTGGGTCCATCATGGGACACACATATGTCACTGCCCATTGCAGTCCTTGCATCATCAATGGTGCAGGTACATGCTACAGCCACAGTCACAACGTGCTGGCATGCTTGCATGCCAGACTGCTGAGACACAGGCTGTGCACCCCCCACACCCGAATCACCGACACCAGAGTTGGCAGTCCAGCGTGCATGCTGGTGCAGTGCATGCTGGCTGGTGTCAGAGGTGGATGGACCCTCCTCCATGTCCAACAGGTCATCCTCACTGCCTGGACCCACCACCACCATCCCCTGAAGATGAACAGGATCTGTAACAGAAAGAGAGGACATGTGAGTGCATGTGAACAACCTCCCCCCCCAACACCACCACCATGTCATACTGTGCAGTGATGGGCTTCCACCTGTCTGGAATCCACCTCCTGGTATGCCCTCAATAGCACTGCACTGCACTGATGCAGCCAGTCGGTCCTCAGCCGGGGTCAGCTCCACCACCGCTGGCTGGCCCCCGTCAGTGCCAGCACGTGCCGCCCTGAGGGCTGCCACCTTCTCCTTCACCCTCCTGTGGTCTGTCCCAATCTTCTTTTTGCATTCCTGCACAGATCACTGGTGGCTTCCGTGCAGGTTCACTGCCCGGGCTACCCCCTCCCATGCAGCCGCATGGGCCTGAGGGGTGCCCTGCCATCCACTCAGTAGTGTTTCCTCCTCCAGGTAGGCCTGGAAGAGGGCCTCAGTCTCTGCCATGGTGAAGTTGGGCCTCCTTCTCCTTCGCCCACCATCCTCACCCTCACCTTGGCTCTGCTCGGTCATGGTGATCTGTATGGGTGGAAGTGCACACCTGTCACTGTGCAGTCTACAGTGTTATCCCATGCCCATTGTCCAGAACATCCCACAGCATGCAACTCACCTCTCACCTGCAGTAACCAAATCTGGCCAGCACAGCCCACTGTCGCACTTTTATAGCGCAATGCATGCAAATTAGGAGTGGAGCAACTGTAATGAGATGCAAATCGCGCCACTGCGCCTTTGAATGGCTGATCGGATGATTTGCATGTGTCGGCTGAATATCATGCCATTGCGCTTTTCGCAATACGGTTGAGCCAGCTGAGCCAATAGCGCAGATCTGTGACTGTGCGGTACATTGCATTGCGCATGCCCAGGTAGCTTACGCAGGCGTCTGCCGTGCTGATGACGTGCTGTGCGCGATCGGCAATTCAGGCCATGGCCACCATTGTGCCAGTGGTGCTACAGCACTGGGCACTATATGGCGCTGTGGCACTACTGCGCAATAGTCCACTGTGGTACTGTCACGCAGGTGGTCGGTCGCGCAGGATGCGTAGATGTCAGATGGCGCTGTTCGTGGCCTTGCGTCATAGACCCCTGACCTGGTGTCCGACCTTTGCCCCCTGGCGCTGTTTGGCTGCCATGTGTACGGCCCTATTGCGCTGTCTGGTGACAGCGCTATGTGTACCAACGGCGCTGTATGAACAGCGCGATTGGAACCTATGGTGGTCTATTGCACAACATTTCCACGTGGGGTTGCCGCGCTGTGGGGTGCCATATTGCCTTCTGTAAAGTTGGAAGAATGGCACACAGGAGGGCACTCCAATGGAGCCCGGTGGAGGTGGCCAACCTGGTGGCCCTGGTAGAGCCCCACTATGGGGCACTGTATGGGGAGGAGACCCTCACCATAGCTCGAACCCAGGTCTGGTTGCAAGTGGCCAATGACCTGGTGGGGGTCACTGGGCGGCGCCGGTCTGCTGAGCAGTGCTGGCACAGGTACAGTGACCTCCACAAGAGTGAGCCAGACCTGCATGAGCGGCTACGGTCACGTGTCAGGAGGGGCGTTGTGCCTAGGCCAGGTGGGTGTACCATCTATGCACCTGTATTCTCTGTAGGGGTGTGAGTGTGTTTTGGTGGCTGTGCATGGGTGATGGCTCTGACATGGTTGGCTGTGTCAGTGTGTGCAGGTGTGAGATGCATGGGTCTGGCTGTGTGGGCAGGCACTCTCACTGGGGCAGGGGGCAGTCTGCTTTGGAGTCACACTGATGTTTTTCTCAACATTTGTCTCCCACAGGCCAGGCAGAGAGGATGCAAGCACGGGATGAGGAGGGCCGTGGCAGGGCTCCGGTGGCGGTCGGTGGTGCTGCAAGGGGTGGGCCACAGCAGCAGCAGCAGCAGCAACCACAGCTGCTTGCGGAGTGTGAGTATCATTACATCATGGATGCTATTGCATGCTGGAGGGGGTGGGCATGACCACCAGCCATGCACAACACAACCATGCACGACACAGGAGACATTCTTCACTGTCCAGTGTCACTGCATGTCTGTGTGTGCGTCACTGGTGGTCCATGCATGCACTGGGCACATGGCTGTGGAACTGGCATCGCACCACATTGCCACGTCACTTGACAGCCTTGTTTGTGCTGTGATGGACATGGGCAGTGTGTGTGTGCAGTGGTGCACATAGCTGGTGCCGCCTGGTTGGGCTGGCCACGTGCATGTTCACTGTGGGCGGCTGCATACCATCACAGGTGCGGGACATTGGGCTATATGGCTTGCAGGTTGGGTGGTGTTCAGGGTTGTGGTCAGTCACAGCCATTGACTGTGTTCCCCTTTTCCTAGGCCTCATTGTGCTCTGAAAAATAGAGCGGGCACTGCAGCAGCTCACCCGGGTGTCCATGGAAAACAGGACCATCCTCCAGGACATCCAGGGCCATGGCCTACAGAGGAGGCACAGACAGACACGACGGCACCAGGCAGCGGAGGACCAGCCTGCTAGGCCTTAGGCTGGCTTCCCCTTCCCACTTCACCCATCCCTCCCACCCTGCCTTCCCTCCAGTTGTTCATCCTACCTTGCCCACCCCTACCTTGTACCCCTACCCCCTTATAAATAGTTTTGTTGTTGTTCATTTGTACTTTACATTTTTCTAATACATATATATTTTGATATGAATACTGTGTTGGTCTCTGATTTGCAGCTGGCTATGGTTGCTCAGTTGCAGTGGTGTCATGCCATCTGGGGTGGTATGGTCCTGGGTATGTGTGTGTGTGAGTGTGTGTGTGCACGCGTGTGTGTGCATGGGGAGGTGTCTCCAGTGTGGCAGTGACTTTCTGTTGGTCTTGCCATCTGCTGCCACCCACTGCTGGGTGCACAGGGTGGGTCTGGCTTGTATGGTTCTCTGCTACACGAGGTTGACGTGTGCCGGGGGGAATGCATGGTGTTTCCTGCAGTGCCAGTCACTGCACATGGGTGGTGTCTTGGTGTCATGGTGCAGGGTGTGCTGTGCATACGGGGGGCTGATGTGCACTGTGGTTGTCAACCCCCTGTGTGTGGCAGTCTCAGCCTGCCAGTGGTTGTGCTGGGGCATCATGGCCCTGCTGTACTTTGTTGGCCTGTCCCCATGGGCCAGTAGATCATCCGTCCCACCCCCAGTGATGCTGTGCTTGGGGTGTGCAGGTGTCTTGTTGGTTCTGCAGTGTGTTCCTGTGCCCATGTGTGGCATGGCTGGCGGTGGGCCCCAGCCTGCCTCCCTGGTTGTGCAGTTCCATTGCTCTGCTGGGGGGGTGCTCTGCTTGCGCTATGGGACCTCTTGACTGCTCAGCTGAGCTGCCCTTGTTGCTCTATGGCGCAACCTTTCTGCTCAGCTTCCCCTTCCTGGTTGCGCTATGGTGCAGTTTGTGTGATATTCAGACGTTGGCTGCTTACGCAATTTGTTCTGCTCCATGTTTGAATATCGCGTCTGTTGTGCATATGCGCAATTGAATTGTGCTTGCTCCTGCTGTTGTGCACATTTTGGGAGCAGTTTGAATATCTGGGCCATAGTGTATAGTAGGGGGCTATTGCGCATAAAATTCAGAGCGTCTCAAAATGTTGTTGTACCATAGTTCAAAAGTTCATGGAATGTGATTGTACCACACTGTAGTACAACAACATCTTGAAATGCTCTAGAGGGCCACGAGTTGCGCTGTGCCTCAATCAAACTGCCTACTAGTGTCTCGTCACAGCACAGTGCAAAGCAGAATGGCGGTGGCGTTTTTTTCAAAATTAAACTTCGACGTGTGTAAGCACTTCATCGAGGAGGATTTCCAGGGCTGTGAAATGCAAAGGGCATCTTAAAACAAGTAGCAGACCCATCGTGACAGAGTGTGCAGTGGAGCAGCGTCTCAAAAACTGTCCCTCTACTCAGCTGAATAAATTGAGCAATTAATTCTTTATCTGTTACTGTAGTTAATTAAAATAAAAATTTGTGCCTGTTACATTCAGCCTCTCTGTCCGGAAATTAATTTGTAGGTAAGTGAAATCGACTAATTTTAAAAGACAAAGAACCTCTGTGCGCAAGCACTGAGGCAAGGGTTACCCCAAAGGGCATTTGGCTGGGAAGCCAAGTTTCAAAGAAATACAAGTTTGATTAGCGAGCGTCTCGCTTAGTGCCATGAATATTTTTGTCTTGTAAACCTGCCCACACTGCAAATGTAGCCAATAGCAGGGCATCACCTCTCCTAGCAACCACACCAAGGTTCTAGCAACCAAGTACAATGAGAGATGACTGAATAATTGAAAATCAAAACTGTTTTGTTTTAAAGAAACTCATACTATACACCATAAAACATACTGGATGGGCAACTAAGTGCACAACCAGTTTGTTGTGCTACCTCGGGGTTCTAATTCCAGGGGACCTCTCGAGCTTCGCTCTCGAGGTCACCAGGAATCAGAACCCCTCTGTGGCACAACATACTGGTTGTGCACAGTTGCCCATCCAGTATTCTCTATATTTTTTAACACAACATGCTACTAATGTACATATCTGTCCTTTTTCAATGTGGAATTGATCTGTGGGAATGCAGTGTTCCACCTCTAAAAATACCTATGTCAAGTGACAGACAGCAGTGAGGTCACAATATTTTATTTTATAATTTATTAGCAGTGCACATCAAAGCAATTATTAGCCTGCTAAATAATCAGTATAGAAAAAGAAATAGCTTCTTCCGAGATTTAAATACTATAAAAGTACCAGTATGCTGTCATTCACAAGTCAAGCTGTCAAAAATTCACATCAGAGTGACAGAGAATTATATTTTGAAATAAATACGGTGAGGTATTACAATACATTATTATCATTTGGCAACACAAATATTGACATCCAAAATGGTAATGAGATGCTTGACAACCAGTGTACTTTACATTTGTTTTATTTCAATTTTTAACAAGACCCCTAACTCATCCACAGACTGCCCACTTGAAGAAGTGTGGTCTGTGCAACCGTGGGAATTAGTTTTGTCCAACACTAGACATCATCACGCTGTCTGTGCATTTGCAGAGTGCAAAGGCAAGGGCTGAGATCACGGGAGTGTGCATTGAAATGGGCAGACTGAACAAAGGTAAAAAAACATTTTTAAACATTTATTTTCAAAAAAAGAAGCACACAGTGTTGTTTCAAATAACTTTATTTACTTGAAAAATGACTGTAAACTGAACTTTGTCATTGGCTCTTTAATCAGAGAGTGAAAACCTTTGACATTCTAAGAGATTCATTTTATGGGGCCATTAGCCATTCCTTTTGGCTGTGAGTGTGGACTTGATCTTGATCAAAAGGTGTGTGACTATTACAAATAGCTATATATATATATATATATATATATATATATATATATGTGTGTGTGTAAAAGTGTTTTCTGCCTGCTGTTCATAGGTAGGTGTAGTGTACAGTATGTAGAAGGATACAAATGTATTGTGTATGTAGGAGAACTTCCTCTTGTGGACAACAGGGAACCCTGTACCCTAACCTTTGACAAATACCCAAGGAGAAAAGCATTTTAACATTAATAAAAAGCAGAATGATAATAAATTAGATGAACAATTATAAACACAAAACTTTTAGCCTAGCGAGAGCCTATGTTGGGCAGGGGTAGAGACCTCTGAACCCTTTGCTCACTCCTGATAAAAAAACTATGTGCCATTCTCATGCCAAGAGTCCTTGACCCTAATATCCTAGCACTAAACCAAAGCATCAGTCTGCATACAAAAATAGGGTAATCTTGGGTTAAACAAATACCCAATCTTAGGAACTATGGACAGTACCTATCGGGGCGGTAAGTATGTTGTTTACTACCACCCATAGGGTTAGATGTTTGAGTGACCCCAGTACCAGGCAGCAAACCAAATCAAGTTAACATCACTCCCCAGAGCTGCAAGGAAGTTGGTAGAAGTGAGCACTATAGTCCCGCTCACAACCTTTCTGTTTACATTAATTAAGGCTATGACACTGATCTGGCAATTTTGCTATTCGTGATTATCCTTCTGTGTCTGCTGGCACTCCCAGGAGAAGTCGATACAGGGTGCTTCCCAAGGTAGCTCCATCCACTCAAGCCTACAAAAGACAGCCCTGCACATGGAGGGACCACTGTGGCTGCTGCTAGGATTCCCCCAATCCCAGCCAACTAGTCCTTAATAAGTTATACATGGAAGGAAACTACTTTGGCTTTAACTGAGAGTATACAAGCTGGACTGCTAATGCCACCATAAAAGATAGCCCCTGCTGCCTCCTTGGCTACCAGCCCACAGCCATGGAAGCAGTGAGACTAAACTGGGGAAATATGTGTGTCAGGGATGGTATTTGTTAATCCAGTCTGTGTCCATAGCTCTATGTCAAGGGGATGGGGGGTAGGATGGAGGAAAATAAGGCAGGAGGAAGTAATTCATTGTCAGGCCTAGAAAGGTTTCATCCTGCAGCAGCTAAGCCTGTAAGTTTCATATGCATGTCTGTATTAGCATAAATTGATTACATGCTCCACAGGGCTGCTGGGAAAGGGGAAGCATACAGATGCTGTATGTCATAATGTAAGAGCAGGGAGTACCCATGTGGGTCCTGGAGCTTACTGTCCTTCTTGAAAATGGATATACTGCACTTTAATGGTAAGCTCCTGGGGAAAGAGAAAAAGCAAACATTAGCCAACTATGATGAGGTGGAAGTGCTCAGCTACTGTCAGGCTTCATAGCATAGGAAGGATGTATGGGGGAGATGCAAGCAAGTAGCCATTGGTATCTGATCAGAGTAAATAAGTAGGTATCAGGGAAACCATAGCTTCTTTAACATCAGAATAACTGCAGCTGTCAGGCACTATTCATCTTGAATATGCATTAAGGGAGGCAAAGTGTGCAGGAACCGTGTATTTGTAATGCAAATGCTATATCACAGAGATCAGCCAGGAGAGGAGAGGAGAGGAGAGGCAGGGAAAATTGCTCAGACAAGACATAGAGTGCTGAATGCAAAAAAATGATTCAACATTTGTTCCCTGCTGGTGCCAATTCTGTGATCATGTCTAGCTACAATAATGGGGAGAGGGGAGTTTCATATGAGTTCCTGCCTACAGGTGCCACCCCACTTCACATCACACCCGCTCCCAGTTGAATGTGTTCACATTCAAGAGGGAAGATCATCTGCCATGAGGGAACACTGTGCAGCTGTTGGAAAGTTATCGTGACCATCGTGGTGCTTCAGGATTGGCTGGGGGAGGTCCCCACCTCTGAACTCAATAGCAGTCAGTGGGGGCCAGCTGACTGACTGACAGTTGCCATTGACAGTTAATCCGTTGCCATTTTGCATGGAAACAGAGTCTGGGAAGCAACCTGAATGAGAACATCAATAAAAAGGGAAGAGCTTAATACTATACAATCTACATTAGCAACCATAACATGTCTTTCCCCTCCCCTAATTGCATAAAAAAGGCTGAGAGGCTGGAGCTCCTGGGGTGAGTGGGAAGGAAATGTTACCTGATCTGTAACTCCATGAGTCATATGCCCTGTCCCAGTAGATAAGCAAAGTCCAACAGTTAACTAAATAGTGTCAGAGTCTCTTCAGGTAGGAGGTAACACTTTTTTTGTGTCCCATCTTCCTGGTTGGCTCTCCTTCAGAAATCTGCCTCACCCCCTTCACCCCGATGTCTGCTGGGACTTACCTGATGGCCGACTTCCCCAGGGATTGCCCCTCCAGTGGGGTTGGTGAGGTTCCCCAAGTCCGGCTTGAGAATGGATCTAGTTCTAGTTGGTGTGCCCAGCTGGTTGGTTGTAGGGCCAGCAGATGATCCTCCTCATCCTGACACTGGACATTTTCCAGTTTTCTGTCCCCCAGGAGGAGCGGCATGAAATAACATCATGGAGCACACCACGCACTCCTGCATGACATGCACCAATGTCTCTTATGCCTCACAGACTTCCTGGCCTGGGGTGCCTTTCCCCAGCTTCTGCCTGGGACCAGGAAAGCATCAGGCTCTATCCACCTTCCCCCTGAAGAAGGAGAGCAGTCCTACAGATGCTTGATCCTACTGCCTCAGCTGGCCTTCCAACACCCGGGCTTGCTTCTGAACCCGGGTCATTGGCTTTGCAAGTGGTAGCACTATCGTTGCACTGGCGAGCTGACTAGGATGTAACACTTGAGTGTGATGTTCTGCTTTTTGTGCCTATGGAAAGAGATGGCCTTCCACTATTACATCCCATGAAGAGCTGGGAGTGTCCAGTGCTAGCAGTAGGGTTGGGGAGTCTGTGTGCTGCAGTGTAGGAGTCATGCTGGCTGCAGGCACTAGGTCATTCTTGAGTGGTGAGGGGGTGTTTGGTTCTTTCTGTTTTTGTGCTAGTTCATCGACTGACTCCATGCTAGCTTCTGATCCTCTGGATTCTTAGCTCCTGTCCCTGTGATGGTGCCATGGGTCCAATTGAGAGTGTCTACTCCAAAATGTTTGCCTCCTCTATTGGATGTTTTAACTTTGGAGTCTTGTCAGTCCATTCCATCTCTCTGGGGCAGCCCAAAGTTAACTAACGCTTGCTAGTGGGGTATAGGCTTCAGCACATTTGATCCAGAGGAGACTGTACTGAAGATAGCAGTGGCTGCCAGCAATTCCTTTCCCTTCTCTGACCAATTTTTCTGGACATATCTGGTGGCTTCTTCCAACATTTTAAATTCACTAGTGATACCATTTCTCACTATCCTCAATGTTGCAGAGTATTGCAGCTGATACTGTATGTCAAGAAGTTGAAAGTGTTTCCATACCTCCATACCTCCATAAAGCTTTGCCTGCAAAATGCCAGCTCACTTAAACAAGATCTGGCAGAGCCAGTACAACTGCGAATGCATTAACTAGATACGGGTGTTTCATGGGCTTAAATATAAACAGTTATTTATTTATTTATTTAGAAAGTATCAGATTTACAAACCTTTGAGTCAGAGACTCATTTACAAAGGCACCTCGTCGAAACTAATACAAAGACAGCACAGTTAACAAGTCAAAAAACAATGACTCGGAGAGCAGACAGTTCTAACAATCATTCACTGGAGATACATGGGTAACAGTAGATAAATAGATTACATAGTTTAGGCACACAAGCACCACATCAAGAAGATCAAAGCAGTTCAGACAATATACAATAGCTAAAGCAAACAGACATCAGGAGTCAAAGAGAATCCTAGAGTGTTCACATGAAGGCTGTTGCATATACACTAACTGAATCAAAGACAGTAGATTGAGAAAGGGCATATTTAAGCAATAAGCATGACATGGTGTGTTTTATCATGTAATAATGTCACTCCTGGGGTGGGTTGAAGCATGAGGTGAAGCCGAGTGCTTCCACCACCCCAGCAGTGACATTATTACAAGATAACACACACCCTGGAGTGCCTTATTGCAATTATGCAATGGCTTGTTGTTATATACAGAATACAAAATATATTTTAAAGGATGTTTTTGTTAGTGTGGAAAAATATTTCTTAAGAGAAAATGCAAGGAATGATCCAAATCCAAAGCTACAGTGATATTATTGTGTAATAACATCACTGTTTCAATGGGTGAGCAGCAAATCAGCTTCTTACATTTTTCCTTGCCATTGTATAATTAAAAATAATGCTACCTTCTGTATTACAGTTACCTATATGTTTTTCATTTTATTCTATGCACTGTTATAGCAATCAACTCAACAGAACCAGGCCATCATATACATGAAGGTACTGTACCCTAACTGAAAACACTGCTGAGACAACTGTATGTTGTGACAATGTAGAAGATAAATACAATGTTGAGACAAGTTTTTGAAGATATTTGATGTGTTTAATTGTTTTTTTTAAAGATTGATATACAGTTCACACACAAAATTCATATAATATAAAAGTGCATATGCTCAAATGCCAATGTAAATTCGACACATTTCATTACAAACTGGTCACTTGAAGGAAGATATTATTATGTAAGGCCTTAAAATGGGCATCAGGTAAATGTAAACTGGGGTAGGTGTGTTATTGAGGGTATTGCATAGTTTATCTTTTATTGCTGCTCCACTGGATCAGCAATATTTGAACAAACTCTGCCCAGTCCAGATTTTGCAACTCTGGCCTGGGTCTGGTGATGTGGGTTTTACCCATACCTCTCTGCATGTGGCTTAGTGATATACTGTACAGATGGCTACAAAGTCTAACCCATTGAAGGTTGAAGTTTCAGAAAGCCATTATGCTAAAAATATCAAAACTCACTCCCTCCTCCCTCCCTCACCCCCAGTCACAATTAATCCTCTACCAAAATCATGGTTAAATACTGGTACCTCCACATCCACACCACTAAGCTTCTAATGCCAACATCAGGGCTTTATTTAACTCTAAAAATTGATTAGTGTTTTACTCATAAAAGTGCTAAAACTTTGTGAAAATGAATAGCTCTAGCCTCACTTTGTTACTGTGTTTAACAAACACAGCACTTCTAGAAAATGTATATAAATACTTTCTGTACAGTTAGTATAGTCCCAAGAAAAAACTGTTAATCAATTATTTAAAACCCTGCAAGATGCTTCTTTTTTTCTGCTGCTGTGAGTTCCCTCATCTGTGAAGTCCCATTCTGCTTGTGACAGCCCCCTCCCCAACCAGATAATTTATTTAAAAACATTTTGTTGAGAAATTTTTGTATTAGTATATCCATGGTCAGGAAAAATGAATTTATAAAAGAAACCCAAATCCCCATTTATCAGTTCATTGAATCACAATACAGCATGTTATGAATTTTTCAGATTATATGTGTAACCTACAGTAAGTCAAACAGAAATTAGACACACAAATGCCTCGCTATTTGTAAGAGAAGCAAATGTTGTTATTATCATTCAGTTATAAACACCTATAGTCACAAACTGCAAGTCAAGAAAATTCAGTAGCATATTAACACTAGCCCAGAACTGCCTGCCTGAGAATGAAGTTGGTATATTATTTGGAAAAAGGCAAAAAAATTGGGTCTCTTGCTACAGTATGCAATGTCCTGCAAAGATGGTGGTGTCACATGGCTTAATGAGGTGCTGTGAGGTGCCTAAGGGAACTTGTTATGCAGAAAGTTCCGGAAGCACAGTCATAAAAACTGGAATAACAGGTTCCAATGAGTAATTAACTCAAAAAGAATGTTAGAAAAACTACCCCATTCATTCAGAGGTGTTAATGAATGTATTTGTTAACCATGCTGGTTTATCTTCTGCTTCCCTCATGGTAAATATGTGAAACTACATTTATGTTATTTTAAATGAAAAATGAGTGATAAATAGCTTGTCCAGTTGGATGGCAGCTCTGACAGTTGTTCCAGTCTTTATTTTCACTTGTATAAACTGAGCCAGGAAAAAAAGTAAATAGAAAAAAAAAACATTTTGTTTCTACAACTAGTTGCTAATTGCAGCTGGTATTTTTAACATGTGCAAGTCAATTCCACTTCTCAAACTTAAAAAGAAAAATACACTTCATCACAGACTGTGTTTACTAAGTACTGTGCCCATTTTAGTATACAAATGTTTACGAAATACCTGAAAGTTGTCTGTTTTCCTTGAAGTTGAATCCTTAAGTTGTAGTTTCAGACATTTTTTAGTGCTTCCTTTTGAGACACCAGGTGACTCAGATAATCATTTGTTCCGAGGGTTTTTAAGTCAGTTTGAAGGCAATTTAAGTATCTTCTGTTCTCTTAGTCCTTAACAAAATGCAGGGACTCCACAGATTTGTTGTTCCTTGGTCCACACCCCAAACTCTAGTGAGTCTTCTTTCAGTATGATAGATCCACCTCAAACCCCTCCCACATGAATAAAAAAAAGGTGGGACGGACCTTTTGGAGCTTCTTGGGTTGAGGTAGGGTGGACCTTACTTCCCCCCAAAAAACAATGCTGCCTCCCACTACTCAGGTTCCAGTTCTTGTACCACCCATTTAAGAAAGAAAATAGTACCCTGCAACCATTGACTAACATGAAAGCGTATTTATTTGAGGTTGGAAAACATTTGTTGGAGGAGGGTAAGACAATTGAGACTATTTACACTTTCAGTCAGTTCCACGGAAAGAAAACATGACATCACTCCTTTTGTACATGCAATACTCCTGTAGGCTCCAACCACAGTCATAAAAAAGATATTAAGGATGCATATTATGTGGATGTTCCATGTTAGAAGTTCTCTATCCCTGGTTAAGGCCAGGATCTTTTCTTTGTCAGAGCATCTCAAGAATTTGGCAATAATCGGTATGCAGCATTACCCCTGTTTTTTTCTTTGTACGGGGGGGCAGGGATCTGTGTGCCTGCTGCTTACAATGAATGATGCCAGTTGTGCCTCAGCAGCTGTGGCAGTTAATTCTGAAGAAAGGCATGCACACCTTTTTTCTCTGCCCCTTCTGGAAACCCAATAAACCAAATATGTTTCCTCATATTTTTTTTATTTTCTGCATCTTCTTCCCTATTCCAGAGGGGAGTAACCAGTCTCTGCAGCTCCTGCATTCTGTTTTCGTGCCATGTATCCTTTTTGTCAATATATAAAGGAAAAGTTTATGTATCCTGTACTTTCATGGTGAGAGTATGCACCTTTTCTTCCAGCACAGATACTACCATTCTGAAGGTGCTTATCTCCCTTAACACCATCTACTGAATACCTTTGATTTTAGCTGTATTAGTGAGAGGGGCTGAAATGGGAGTGGGAGCAGATGCCATTGTGGTTGAGTGAGTCCTGTCAGAGCTGCCTTGATGTTTTGAAAATATTCCTAAAACTAAGCACTAGTGGTTCATAAAATCTCGTAATTCATTAGATTCTGATTTATGCTGGCAAATGATCTATAAATTCAGTATATCTATTTATTTGTTCCAGGCATTTTGAATGAGTATTGTAGTGGCATATGGGAGCTGTTTAATTAAGCAGCCATCTCAGTTTCACAATGTGCATGCACCCCAGGATCCACTAAGTTAATCACAGAGGAAGTAGATCTTCCTGTTTCAGCAGCTGTGATAACAAGAGTACAGGCAAGCATATTCTCAGATGTTGGGGACTATTTTCCTTTTGGTGACTTTGATTCAGACGTGTTTGAGCCCAGCTTCGAGGTGTAGAAGTCAAAGAAAGAAAGAAGATGCCTTAAAAAACAGTGGCAACCATTGACTGATGGACACAAGGGATTGATATATGAAAATGCAGAAACTAAATTGATAACTGATTGTGATTTTATTTCCCAGCAAACTAACAATGTTTCTCTCCATGGTTATTCTAAGTTGCTAAGGGTGAAACAAAAACAAGGTGAGCCAATGTTTAAACAATGTAATGGGCTACTGTACAGAGTTTAGGTTAGTAATCAGATCTAGGAACAGACACGACAACTGTACATACCAAAGAAGTAAAGCATTGACTTGTTACAGAGAGCACAAGATATACTATGGCTGGTCACTAGGTGAGGGATCACACCCCTTTCCTGTTTGTTGTACATATTTTACTGGCCTGGAATTTATGAGGAGGTTGCTACTTATTGCAGTTCTTGTGCTGAAAGTCACAAAAAGCCCTAGTGACTCAAACAGACAAGATGCCTCTTGTGCCCCTACCCTTGATAGATGTGCCTTTTGAGAGAATGGCAATGGATGAGGCTGGCCCCTTACACAAAAGTAAAAAGGGTTATTAATTCATTTTGGTAGTATGTGACTATGCTACTTAATACTCAAATGCAATCCCATTGAATTCTTTCATAGCCACAAAAGTAGCTGCAGAGTGCCAACATCTTCAGCAGGATTGGCATACCTAAAGATATTTTTACTGATCAGGATAGTAATTTTGGTGCTGCTTTGATGAAAGAGCTATGTCAAAAAGTAGGTATCACTACCATAAGAACCTCCCCTTAGCCTCAGGCAGATGGTCTTGTTGAGCATTTTGATGAAACCCTAAAATGTGTGTTAAGAAAGTTTATAAAAGGTGAAGGGAAAGTTTGGGACCACTACTTACTGTACCTGATTTTTGCTTATAAAGAAGTACCATAAGCATCAACAGGTTTTTCACCTTTTGAAATGTTGCATGGTAGACAACCTATAGGGCCACTAGATGCACTAAAAAACATGGGAAGATAACCCCAGTCAAAAAGAATCTATTATGTCTTATAGGTGTGCACTGAGATGGAAACTGGCAAAATATGTTGAACTATAAAAGAATCCCCGAGCAAATTCCCTGAGGCATGGGTAATCTTGGAGGATATTGGCTGTACAGCCAAATTTTAAAGAAAACAACACTGCACATACCCCAATAGTGCAAAGCATCATGGGAAACATATCCAAATCCCCATGCGAGAATTTGGACTGGCTCAACTTTAAGCAGAATTAAAGTTTGGGCTCCCCATGACCCAAGCAAATAACATCCCACTTAAGGGGTAGCTGGTTCTCTCTTCCTGAGCTAAGACACAGATATGGCACACTAAGTCCAAATGATGATGAAACATGTGTATGTGTCTACTGTTCTTGGCCTTTGCTGATTGCACTGTGAGGCCTACTGGCACCATGCAATTCTGCTTAAAGCTGAACCAGTCCAAATTCTCTCATGGGGATTTGCATATGTTTCCCATGATGCTTTGCATTATTGGGATATGTGCAATTTTGTTTTCTTTAAAATATGTTGAAATTGCCAACAGTAATCAGGAAGACAACCCAAAACAGCAGAAGGTGCATTATACAATGGAGTAAAATAAATAGTTTTTGAGGAAGATGAAAAGGTCTTGTTACTTTTATCCAGTACAGAAAACACACTGTTAATGAACTGGCAAGGGCCTTATAAAGTGGTTAGACATACTGGTGTAATTATGTATGAGATTGAGACCCCTGACAGGAAAAATTCTTCCAAGATATACTATGCTAACCTCCTGAGGAAGTGGGTGGACAAACATACCAAATGTTGAGTTGTTAGTATTACCAGAAGCTGCTAAAGAAGATACTGATATAGCTTATGACAGACAGGAACAAACTGTAACTTCTGATGCTGTAAAGGTGAATGTTTCCTTGCCCACAGAAAAAAACACAGAAATTCATAACTTGGTACAGACATTTAAAAGTACTTTTACCACAGTACCAGGCCAAGCAAAAAGGATCAAACATGTACTGTAATAGTGATAAAGAATACTTATCCTATCAGACAAAAGCCATACTGATTACCAGAGTGGTTAAGGGCAGACATGGTTAAGGAAATATAAAAAAATGAAAGAGTCAGGTATCATTGAAGAATTGAGACATGCTAGGTTATCACCAACAGCAATAGCAAATAAAAAAGAAGTGGGTGTAAGAATTTACCTTAGTTTTAGGGAACTTAATCAAGTGCCAGTATATGACAGCTATCCTATGCCCAGGATAGATGATTTGGTGGACAGATTGCGAAGTGCCATGTACTTAAGGACCCTCGATCTCACTAAGGGTTACTGGCAAATTCCCCTAGCTCAAGAATCCAGAGACAAATTGCATGTTCTACTCCAGTTGAATTTGATCAGTTCACCACCATGCAGTTTGGTTTACATGGCATATCCACTATATTCCAGCAGTACATGGATGTAACTATAGCCCCTCACACTGGTTATTGTGTTGCTTGCCTAGATGAAGTCATGATGTACAGTTCAGACTGGAAAAGTAACCTGAAACACCTTTGAGCAGTTATCCAATCTATCAAAAATGCAGATCTGACCATTAATCCTACCAAGTGTGCATTAGGCATGCAGAAAACAAGATATTTGGGTTATATTTAGTGAAATGGAGAAGTAAAACCAAATATTTCCAAGATAGAAGCTGTAGCTAATAGACCTGTCCCTAAAATAAAGAAACATGTCAGGTTATTTTTTGGTCTGTCTGGTTACTACAAGAGATCTATTCTCAACATTGCCCAGTTAACTAAGTGATATCTGAATTATGTACAATGGTCCCCAGAGTGTGATGAGGCTTTTCCGGCCATCAAGGCTGCATTATGTTCAGTCAAACATTTAGAAACAATTTCTGTTACAGGCAGAAGCATCTGAGTTTGGCCTAGGTGTAGTCCTGAGTCAGAATATAGATTGGCAGGAACACCCCATTCTGTATATCAGTGGGAAAGTGCACGACAGAGAGGAAAAGTACTCCACTACTAAAAAGAAGGCCTTGCTACAAAATGGGCAATGGAGTCCCTTACGTTTTATTAGCTAGGAGCTGACTTTGTACACTCAACAGATCAAAATCCTCTCTGTTGGGCTAACCAAATGAAGGATAAAGTCCCAGAATCACAAAGTGGTACCTGGCACTATAGCCATTTAAATTCAAAGTGATACACAGATAAAGAAAATGAGAAGGTCTATGCTGATTTTCTGTCAAGATATGGTTCAAGAATTGAGAATTCAGAAAGTTGAAAAAATATGTGTGCATATCTGAAATGATTGTTTGAAATGGTTTTATGAAAAAAGATATACTGCATATGCAAAGAAATGTAGACTTTTTTTGTTTATAATATGCTTTATTAAGAATTTTTCAATAAATCAAGCATTACAATACACAGCACACACTATATTCTCATTTGGCATTTTACATTCTGCATTGAGAATTCCCCCCAATCCCCTATCCCCTATCCCCGCCCTCTGTCCCTTGAATTTATCCCTCCCCCCAACTTTCATTGTTACAGAATAGTAAGTCGCTTAAAACATCCCCTCCCAAATCCCTAGCTTTGTCTCTCTCACATTATTAAAGGACACGTTGACTCAGATACTTAGATTCTCCAAAATGTAAACATTTTAAGATAATGTTACAAAAGAAACAAAAGAAGATTTTGGAAACCTGTTTTTTAAGGAACATTTTGAGGAATTCGTCCATGTCATAAAATTTTTAGAGGGTGCGAAATTGTGAAATTCTGCCTGTGAAATTTGAAATTTCACCCATAAATAACAGAATTTCACCTGTGAGTGGTGAAATGTCACCATTTGCATGTGAAATTTTGCACTTCATGGGCAAAATTTTGCGCTCCACAGGTGAAATTCATGAAAAAGTTTGCAAAATGTGTGAATTTTGGGAAATATTTCTCTGAACGAAATTTGCCAATTTCAAGCATCTCTTCTGATGAATTAAAACATCACTGCATCTCTAATTCTGAATATGTCTCCCTAATGAGCATGTATTGTTTCATGCTTTGCTCTATGTTTGGTGCAGCAGAAGTGACCATGTCTGAATATGGGGTCCTTGATCTCTAGTGTGTGTTTATTGCAAGGTTTGGATGTTCAGCTAGTGTTATTGGAAACTTAAGAAATAGTGTTTTCCAAAAAACAAGACCCTGAATTTAATAAAATCAGCTAAAACACTGATACAAATTGAAACCCAGGCACTGAGATGATCAGTAAACATGATCCTGCTCTTTCATCTATTATCTAACTTTACATTCCTGAATTGCTATTTACTGCAAAGCAATTGTGTTTTCTATTGGAATCAAATCTGAGTTGGAAAAAAATCAACTCTTAATAAAATGTAAATGTAGCTCAAGGAAATGTCTCTTGGCTAATTCAGGGCATCCAATTGCAATGTTCTAGGGTTTCAGAACCACTTTGCTTCATTTCTCAGTTCTCGAACCATAGTATGAAGTCATTAGGAGACACTCATGAATAGCCAGGAGGAATCTCCTGAGCCCCATTTAATTATAAAGCAAGTCAAATATAAGTTATTTAAATAGCACAAATCACTTCCTTTAGGGAATGTCTGTACTTTTGGTACTTTGATGGTAATAGTTTTGAGATTAATGTTACCTTTTGTTTGAGTAAGCTGGCTGATCCTCACTTGTGTATTCTACATAGTTGTGTGGTCAGTGGACTGTGTTACTGGCTGGACGAGCAGGGCACCAGCACAAATGTCCAATACACACCCTGAAGTCCATGACAGGAATGTGTTTATTTCATTCTCTACTGCTTACCATGCTACTCACTATTTCTCAGTTTTTTCTGCCTCCAGGGTGACATTCATGTTTTTTTTTAACCCACCAGGACAATAAACAGATGGCTGGAACCAGGCCTTATCTTTTTGGGAAGACAATACTGGTTTCTCTCAGACAGAACATCACTGTAACTGGTGGCAACATTAATGAAGGCTCTCTGTGGCAGGAGCTGTTGCTACCTGTGCAACATCAAGAATGCCCTCCAGGAGTACAAGGACACCACTGCACACTGTAACATCAATAAAGTCCCTCTTGGGCAAAGCATTATCACTGCAAATGGTAGTGTATGTGTGTGTGCATGTGTGCGTGCGTGCGTGTGTGTGTCTGTGTCTATGCAAGTATTTGTGTATGAGTGGGTGTTTATGTTTATGGATGCACTGCCATTCAAATCTTGGCAATACCCAGTATCACTGGCACTTTGACTAAACTTGTGCACCGAATATAACATTTTAGCCCTTACTTCAGGAAAACTTCTCCAGTGTCCAGTCAGATTGTACATGTCCAGGTTTACATACTCCTCTTCAAATTTATAGTGAAGCAGTCTAGTTATAGCAAGTATTTGCATCTTATAAAAAAATGGACCCATTTTCTCACTGGAAAAATTGCCTCATGGTCTGTATAACAGGTGCAGAATTATAGATAGTTCAAGTTAGAGAGGTATATCTACTCACTGTATACTGTTACCTAAATGTTTCCTCTGTGCTGTCAGTATGAGACTGACATGTCAAGAAGCTAACAGCCTGCATCCAAATCTTGCTTTCAGCAGGCATTATTCTCTTGCAACTAGTGGGTAAAAAAAGAGGATGCTATACCATTCATTTAACAGCTATGAAACACCATTGGGAACATTGCCTTGCCTCATTAATATTACCAAAAGCACTGGCTTATTATATGAACAACAGCTAGGAATAAAAAATGCAAATCAAGTGTTCTGAGAGAAAATACTATGCAATAAAGTGCAGCATCATAAATTTACTGATTCTAATCCACTTCTGACTCTGCCATTTTACAAGGCCGTGCTACCTAATAAGGAGATTACAGAAAACAGTTACATGGCCTTTTTATGGCCTTAATGTCAACAGCACTCAAAGGATCACATAATAAGACAGCTGCTTGATCAGCATGAGACAGTTCATTACGCATATTCTAGAAGGGAAGGGAATCTGCACATACCACTCTGCATGTGTTGAACACATTTGTGTCAGTCATGAATATATACTAATGATTCTTGTTTTTCATATTTTTTTTTTTTTTTTAGTTGTGTTTAACTAGGATTAGCACACTAAGCTGAAAGCTTTTTCACAGGTGCGATCTGGGAGCACAGGGAAGTTAAGTGACTTGCTCAGGGTCACACAGTATGTAAGTGGAAACTGTAGGATTCAAACCCAGGTCTGATCTGCTGGATGTCACCAGATTTGCAGCTCAGAGCCTTAAACCACTGCGCTATACTGCCTCTGTGTCATTCATAAGTGTCACTCATGAGTATATACTAATGGATTCCTGCTTTTCATAAAGTCTTGAAGCTTAAAGGTTCACCATACCCTACATTGCTAGAAATGTACTGTATCCAAAACAGCACGGTCTAGAGCATTACTACACAAACTATTACACAGTGTTCATACCCTCTGACATGGTAAGCATACCCTTATCCAAGGAAAAAAAACATTTGGGCCTCCCAATACATAAATTGAATACTGTGCACAGTATATGAGAAATAAAGTTAAGCACCATAACAGAGCATATGTAAAAGGTTCATGCCTTTCCTAGGTCAAGGCTGAACTTGTGACCTACAGTATGTCAAAGCTCAAGATTCAGTTCATTGCCTTCATAAAACCTCCATCTCTCTAGCAGATTTAGCAAAGTACAAGTAAATTCAGAACGCCTGCATTAAAGCCACCAAGATGGATAAGTCTGAATAGTTCGCTTACAACCTCCTTAACAACCTATGCTACCCTTCTAACTTTTGTAAGGTCATTCACTCCCTTGTTGCCCAAGTTAGCTGCTCCTGTCTTCAAGCTAAGAAGTCCCTGCTTCTTGCCCTCTTGAAGTTGTTATTTCTTTCACTGACCTTCTCATTACTTGTGCTCTGTCACAGCTCCCCCTTCCACTTATTCCCTTTCTTTCCCTCTACAGTCCCCCCACTGTCTAACCCCTCTTTTCTCTTTCATACTTATTACAACACAGCCACTCTATTCATGCTTCTGTCCCTGAATTCATCACAGTAAAATGGCCAAGAGGATGTTTACCCTAAAGTCCATTACCTATATGCTCATGGTGCATCCTATCCTGTGCTTGAGGCAACCATTCTGCTGTGTTTCTCTGTGCTGCATTGCCCAGGGCAGCAGCATGGGGGGGGGGGTTAGCCATCTGTTTTTGAACCACCTTGGGAATGAAGGTATATCCCATGGGAGATATCAGATCTTTTGGATGTGTGGCTGTAAAGGGTGGACTGGTTACAAGTAGCAGGATCCTGCTCATATACCATCCTCCTGGATTTGGGCACAATTTCCTGCAGAAACTTGAGACTTTGATGGCCAGTCTGGTGATGGAGTTGCCCAGACCTCTAATCTTGGGTGACTTTAAAACTTGGGTCAACAATGAAACATCTCTTTTTGGCATACAGTTCTTCTGGATGATGCCTTCCCAGGGCTTCATACAGATGGTTTCCACTGGTACCCCCTTGCATGGCCATGCCTTTGATCTGGTTTTCTCAATGGCTGTTGATATTAGTGGTATCAGGGTTGATCAGGTTGTTTAGTCAGATCCTCCTGTTGTGCAGTTCCTTTGTGGGACTCCTCATTCAGCCTCCCCAGTGGAGATGGTCAGATACCACTCTTTTAGAAATCTGGAGACTCAGAGCTTCTTGGTGGTCTAGAAATCTCAAGCATAGAGACAGCTTGTGCAATAGGGGGTGGGCAACCATGGAGGGTTACAATCTGGTCCTTGTGACTGCATTCAACTCCCTAGCATCTCTCTATGTCTGCCCCCTGATTTTCTGCCTCAGGTTGCCATGGTTTGATGCTGACCTGAGAAGGCTGAAGACTAAAGGGCAGAGGATGGAGCATTGTTGGCAGATGTCCCTCTTACAGGAAGATAGATTGGTGCTGAGGGCTCATTACGATGAGTATCAGTAGGCAATCACTCTGAAAAAGTTAGCATTCCTGTCAAGAGTGATTGCTGCTGAAAAGAACTGGCCTGCTCAGTTTCAACAGAGTCAAAGAACTAAATACAGTCTGTCTCCAGTCCTACAGTCTTTTCTCTTAAAAATGTGAGGGGTTTAACCAGTTCTTTTTAGACAAGGTGTCCTTCATTAAGGCTGAAATACCCCTTAGCAGTATATCATTGGCTGACAGTGTCCATTCTTTGATGGGCAGAGGCACTCTGTTTTTATGGGTAGATTTTGAGCTGGTATTGGTGGATGATGTTATCCAGGTGGTTTCTGGACTGCATCACACCTTATTTGTGTAACCCCCCATCAGGTTGGTTTACCAGATGTCTGGTATCTTCTGCCCCCCCCTTCCCTGGGTTTGGCGCCATTTAGTTTCGGAGCACCCATATCCTTGTTTTTACCCATGCTGCCACCAGGGGGCAGTAGCAATGAAGGTAAAAAAGGCCCTGGTTTTGCCTGGGAAAGGGAGAGAGCAGGAATTGATGGTGGGAACAGGTACAGTGTCCCGAAGGTGGAGCCCCCTTCTGCATGGTAGGTCATGAGGCAGCAGCCTCAGTGTGACAAGTGCTATGGTGCTCCATTAGGGAGGGTGTGTAAAGGTAGCAACAGTTGTGAGGGATTGCAATCATTTGGTTGGACATCAGCTGCATAGGGAACAATGTGCAGTAGGCTGCAGGAGCAAGATCTTGGAGGCAAGTGTCAATACCACAGAGAAGGAGGGGGCCCAGTACCCAGTTTAGGGTAAGGGGTACTCAGGAGGTGGGACTGCTACAGTAGTGTCAGGACTGTGGCAGGACATCCTGGAGGTGGCAGCTCTGGGGTGCTTACCAACATGGCATGCTGCTTGGGGTGAATAGTGTAGTGTGGGGAGGGTCCTGGCCTGGGTTCACTGTAGGGCCTGCTGTGCCTGTATCTGGGGAAGGCCCTGGGACCAACTGTGCTCGCTGGCAGTGGCCCCTGGTTTCTTGTGCCCCCCCACCTCACTGTTTGCCAGCCCCATAAATAATATGCTCATTCTGTGGTGGCTAGTGGCCCCCCCACACCGCCAATCGCCAGCCCCATATAAAACATTTTTAGTGTCCATCAGGTCCACCCACCAATCATCCCACCATATCAAAAATAAAATACCCTCACTCCCTGGTGTCTAGTGGCCCCATCAATCGCTGGCCCCATAGTAAAATAAAATGTTAGTATCCAGCAGACAGTCCCCCTCCCACACATCCGCCAGTCCTCCACATACAAAATATTAATATCGTTTCCTCATTCCTGGTGACTTGTGGAACTCCCCACCCTAGCATGTAATCCATCACCACTCTGCTCCCCATCCCAGCCTGAGCAGGCAACCAGCCTCCTCTCTCCTCTGCAGTTAGCTGCCCACTGAGCCTAAAATAATGAGTGCATGCTTGTAAGCACATGTACTTATTCATTTAGCTCAGTGAGTCATGGAGGAGAGAGGAGGCTATGCTGATCATCAGCTCGGGCTGGGATGGGGAAGTGGGGTAGAAATGAATTACCTACCAGGGTGGGGGGTCCACTAGACACAAGGGAAAGAGGACACAGTATTAATATTTTTTATATGGAGGGGTGATCGGTAGGTGGGAGGGAGGGGGACTGTCTGCTGGACACTAACATTTTATTTTTCTATGGGGCCTACGATTGGTGGGTGGGTGGAGGGCTCAATAGCTACCTGGGAATGTGCATACTATTTTTTATATGGAGGGGCAATATGGGGCCAGAGATCAGCTGGGGGAGGCCACAAGGCACCAAGGCCCTGGGTCCAGCGACTGGCATAGTGGGAAGGGTTACTGAATTAAACTGTGGGGGGAAAAGCCGCAGAGCTGAACACTGACAGTGGTCAGTTCTGCAGAATTTTTCCCCCACAGTTTAATATATTAACAAGCAGGTCTTACATTTATTCCACAGTTTTTTGGCAGAATTTCCACGAATGATGGTGAAATTATTTCCGAACTTTCATGTAAGCAAAAGTCCTACTTTTGCCAAAATTCCACAAGGTAGGCTGCCTCTTTTTCTAAATGTTTCAGCAGCGAGAAATGTCATGGAGTGTTAATGGCCTGTGCCCCATCCCTCACAACAACTACTGGTACCTCTAGATATACAGTAGAGGGATGGGGTGGTTACAGATAGTGGGGCTCATCTGGGATCTATTACTATGCACCCTAGTGCCTGGCGGCCCTGCTGCAGAGGGAAGTCTTGAGGGGGCCTGACTGTCCCAGGTCTGTGTCCATGTGGTAAAGTTATGGCAGGGTGTAGGCTTGTTTAGGAGCTCCTCGTAGGCCTATGCCTCTCTTTCATCAGCACCTCCATGGCTGGAACTGGTCCCGTGGTGAAGAAGGGGGACTGTGATTGGTCAGCTCAGGAAAGGTGTTGAAGTGGAGCTGCGCCTGAGGCATCATTTTCTGCCTGGATATTGAGAGACTCGGAGAGAGAGAGAGAGAGAGAGAGAGAGAGAGAGAGAGAGACTTCAAGGTGTTATCAGCAGTAGAGAAGTGTTTTGAGGATTTTTGCGGAAACTTAGCTGCTAAGGACATTGGCAGAAGACTATACCCCTAAGAAAGTCCAAAACCAGGTATGCACAGTGGAGCGGGCCCGGTGCTGTGAAGGGGGTTGCTAGCCCAATCAATCAAATGCAGTCTAAGAATCACAGCACTCACCAGAAAAGCTAACAGCTCTTTAGCTATTGTAGTTGGTACCAAACAAACAAACAAACAAACAGAAAAGCTCAGTTGCAGTTTCAAACAGGAGGACCTCTGTGTGAAGCACTGGGGTGGTGTGGCTCCTGTAGCTACAAGTTCTTTATATAAAACAATTATGTTTTTTTGAAACTGCAACTGAGATTTTCTGTTCACTTGTTTGGTACCAACTACAACAGCTAAAGAGTGCTAGCTTTGCTGATGAGTGCTTTGATTCTTGGACTGTATATGCCCAATAAGGAGCCCCATACAACCATTCCCACCCCCCTGCTCTCTTGGCTTTGGGACTTAGCAGGGAGGCGACAGGCTGAGGAAAGGTGCATAAGATGTGGATATAGAGGCAGAGAGGTCGATAAGTTGCCTATCTGTGCCCTCTGCTCCAGTGCTGCTAATGGAGGAATTTTTGAGGGGATGCCTATGGGAGACCCCTTGATATTATCCAGCCAGTATTTCGGCAGGTTTGGCTTCCATGCTGTCTCTTCAAAGCCTGGATTTAGGAGCGGTGGCTAGGGTTAAAGTACAAGAGAGTGGCAAATTAGTGGTTGAGGTAAAAAGGGAGTCTCTGGATGTCAACATCGAGGCTATGGAAGAGATTCCTGAGGGCAGTGAGGGCAAGCACAGCTGTCTGCCCAGCTCCACCCTGCTGGCTGTCAACTATCCCCATGGCAGAGGGAGGGGCAGGGGTCTGTAGTTGGCATCGGGAACCCCCCAGGTCCCAGGGAGTCTCCAGTGGGATCCCTGCCAAGCGACTGCATACTCAGTCAATCTGTAACAAGAGGTGAACCCCGTCCTCCTTATAGTGTCCACCCTGTGATAAAGGTGAGGCTTACCAAGGTGGAGGTAGTTCAGGAAGAAAACAGGGATGAGCCTGCTCCAGTAGTTACTGGTCCCCCTAATCAACATCAGTTCTCTGACGATGAGATACAGTGAGTGATCCCAAGGCCTTTCCACAGACCTGCTAAAACCTTACCAGGTAACACTGTGTGCCTGATGGCACAGAGCAAAGCCTGGAGAGCCCACATGGATGACCTTCTATAGAGTTACCCAGTTAATATTGCGTACAGAAATGGGGTGTGGCTGGAGGCAGAGGAGGCTAGAAAAACCAGTGTCAGAAATTTGTCTGAGTGGTCCCAGGCTGAGCAGTGGATCAGAAGAAGAATCCATGCTGAATACCCTGTCGCTAAGTAACCCTATATCTCCGAGCACCTCTTGGATGTGATCAAGGAAAAGAGGTTGGATTGGGTTTTCTGAGAGTGTCTTACCAAGTTGCAGTCGAGGCCTGGAAGAACTAGTCACTCATCGCAGCAGCTCATCTAGAAGGCTCAGTCCATGTGTTACTCTAGCCTCTGGGCCAGCCTTATGTTGTTCAAGCACTTCACCCTGGTGCAGGATCTAGCAGGATCTGCATGATCAAGTATTACATTATTTCCAAGGATTCCTTCGGATATGACTCCACCAAGCTTGACCCCATTTATACTTGATAGTATTCACCCCAGGGCGGTGGCTCCCCTATTTAAAACAAAATGGACAATTGGAGCCCAAATCAAGCCAGGCCCATCTTTGATTGAGTTACGTAAAGAGAATTAAAATACCTCCTTTCCACCAAGTTGTATACCTGGGTTCTACTGTTTCTTCAAGGAAAATGAGCAATAAATATATTGTGCCCAGGGAGAACTTCTGTCCCCATTTATCAGACTAGGACTTAATCATTGCTTATTCTCACTGAGACTGTGAAAAGACTTTTGATCTGTTCAAGTTTCTTTAAAAAATATATATATATATATATATATATATATATATAACAGTTCGCTAAGTTTATTCCTTTATGCCTGGGAGAGGTTTATAAACAGCTACCCCGGTGTGAGTGGGGAGTGAGTGAGAGAGTGTTTCTTGAGTAATTGGTGAGTGAATGAAGGAAAACAAGAAGTGTTTTACTATTTGTTTTAAAGATAAGAGTTGTTAAAATGCTTGTCTTTAGTTAGTATGTTTAAAGAGGCAGTCTGGCAACTAACTTTCCGGTTTTTAAAAAACATTTTAATGTGAAATTTTTCTGAATGCCATTCTGGCCAGCCTTGCTCATTTAAAGGTAAGGTTAGGAGGGGAGGTTTCGGTTTGGGGTTGGCATTCCCAGCATTTCAGGGACTGGTTGGGGAGTGTACTGTACATACCCACTTGGTCTTTTGGGGATGTCGGTGGCCTTTGTGTGCCCCATTTCCAAGAGGAATTGATTTTAAGAGGGGAAGTATAAGCACCCCCTCATCGGGTGTGCTTACTAGCTTTCTGGTATCCTCTGGCCCAGCACCCCAGTTTGGAGCCATTTAGTTTGGGAACACCCCATCCTTGTTTTTACCCATGCTACTACCAGGGGGAAGTAGCAAGGAAGGTATAAAAAGCTCTGGTTTTCCCCAGAAAGGGAGAGAGCAGGAGTTGGCGGTAGATACAGGGACAGGGGCAAAAAGGAAGGCCCCCCCTTCTGCTTAGTAGGTTGGCAGGCAGCAGTGTCGGTGCAAAGAGGGGTATGATGCTCCTTTAGGGAGGGTGTGTAAAGGTAGCAGTGGTCATGTGGGATCAGAAGGGATTGCCCTCATTTGGTTTGGACATCAGCTGTGTAGGGAAGAATGTGTAGGAGGCTGCAGGAGCAAGATCTGTGAGGCAAGTGTTGACCTTGCAGAAAAGGAGGGGGACCCAGCACCCCATTTAAGTTAAGGGGTACCCAGGTGGTGGGGCTGCTACAGTAGTGGCAGGATTCTGGCAGGGTATCCTGGAGGTGGCAGCTCTGGGGTGCTTACCCACATGGCACACTGCCTGGGAGGATTAGTACAAGTGTGGGGAGAGTCCTGACCTAGTATTCACCCTATGGCCTGCTGTACCCATATCTAGAGCAGGCCCTGGGATCTACCATGCTCGTGTCTGGGGTAGGTCTCTCAGATGCATTAAGGGCCAAGGTTTTCCAGTGGGAGCATTAATGTGGGGAAGAAAAGGCACCACCATGTGTCATACTTTCAGCCTGGTGCTGGAGTGGAGATGCCCCAAGTTTAAAGTGCACAATTTGGCTCAGAGAGATGTTTTTTTTCTTGGGAAATGCATATGGGAGCATCTGCGGAGGCTTAGGATGCTAATTAGCCCTGAGGCCTTTATGGCACAGCTGGCATGGGAGAAGTAAGGCACTCCCCCAGCAGAGGTCCAAGAGATAGGAACTGTGAACAAAGCACTGTAATAGGAAAAAGGGTTTCTGTAGAAGAAGCTGTCAGAACTTAAGAAGCCAGTGTGGTTTAATTTTCTTAGAGCTTAGTAAATAAAATCTTGCTGAACACTGATTGGAAAAGCAAAGTAAAAAAGATACCTAGTTTGGGCCTAATAATTTTCCAGACCCATAATAAAGTTCTTGGTTTCAAGATTTGGTGGTGCTGGTGATTCCTTCTTAACTTTAATAAGGTGGATACTAATGAATTCTGTTTTAATTGCTCCAATGGTCATTTGGCTTTCCAGAGGAAAAAAAAAAACATCCCCCCCCCCCCCGGTAGAGGAACTGCAGCAGCTGGTGCTATTTGAGTCTGGTGTGCCTGTTTGCCACTGCCACTAGGCCTGGAAGATTTGTCTGGGGGAAGAGGCTGACAGTATCCAGTTTGAAGATGTCAGAAGGTATGCCGCCTCTTTTACTAAAAGTTTCAGCAGCGAGACATCTCATAGAGTGTTTCTGCTCTGTGCCCCATCCCTCCCCACAACAACTGGTACCCCTGGAGATAGAGGGATGGGGAGGTTAAATATGCACTGGACCCTGGCCCAAGCTGGCTTCTTCTAGAGTGCTGAGGTTCACTTGGTCCGGTCATGCTGGAGACCATTGGTTGTTTCTTGGGGAGGGAGTTTTCCCACCTGCCCTTAAAGTGCAGTGCTGAGGCCCCTCTTCAAGAAACCTTCTTTGGACCCTGACAATCTCTCCAATTAGAGGCTCGTCTCTAACCTTCCTTTTTGGGGAAGTTAATCAAGAAGGTGGTGGTGGTACAACTGGAATAACACTTGGAAATATATGACATCTAAGAGTCTTTCCAGCCTAGTTTCTGGCCTCACTGTAGTACAGAGATCATGCTCGTTAGGGCGCACCATGATCTATTTTTAGTTAGGGATAGCAGGCAACATTCTATTCTTGACCTGCTAGACCTCTCTTTAGCCTTTGATCTTGGGATGCTGTTGGCTCATCTGTGACACTATGTAGGATTTGCAGGAATGGTGTTGTGGTGGTTTAAGTCCTTCATGTTTGGCAAGGTTCAACAGGTGACACTTGGATCATTTTTATTGAACAGTGCTTCAATCTGCTGTGGTGTGGCTCAGGGGTGATTTTAGTGCCCATGTTGTTCAACATGTATATATTGCCATTGGGGGAGATAATTAGATGCTGCAGCTTGGGTTTTCATTGTTATGCTGATGCTACCCCGCTGTATATGTCTTGTGCTCCTCATGATGATGCAGTGATTTCAAAACTGAGCAAGTGCCTTAGGGAAATCCAGGACAGGATGGTGGTCAGCTGGAATTGACTTAACCCATCATAGATGGGTGTGTGTTTGATGGAACCAGGTCAGTTGGGTTCAGCAGCAACAAGTAGTAGTGCCATCATACCTTCCTGGGATGGCGTGACACTTCAAGCTGCATATATGGTGCTGTATCGGGGTTTCATTGTGGACTCCAAGCTGACCTTAGAATATCAGATGTTAGCTGCTGCCCACAATGGCCTTTATCATCTACAAACACCTCCCGGATCAAGCCCTATCTTTAACTAACTGATCTGGCAACACTGGTGCAAACCTTAGTCATATCAAGATTGGATTACTGTTATGCTTGTTACCTTGGGTTATCCACAAGGCTGTTGTGCCACTTAGAGCTAGTCCAGAATGCAGCAGCCCAGCTGGTTGCTGGGGCCTTTCAGTTTGAGCACAACAGGCTGGATCTCCGTGCTGTTCACTGGCTGCCAGTGCAGTGGTGTATCAGTTTAATGGTGTTTTTGTTGACATACAAGGCCCTACATGGCGTGAGTTCAGGCTACCTGAAGGACCTCCTGGTATCTTATGCTCCTGGTTGTTCCCTCCGGTTGATGGAGGTAGACCACTTGTTGGTGCCAAGATCTCATTTGAAATTTAATGGTGATAGGGCACATGGTCTGTCCTCACCCACATCTATCCTGTTATCTGAACTTCACTGTTGCCAGCGTTGGTTTGCCCGCCTAACCATAATTCATGTGTTCTTACATTTCATTGATTGGTGGAATATGACATGCTTTACATAATTCATTTGTACCACAAAACAAATTGGAGAATTACCACATTTTCATCTCGGAGAAAAAAGTTCTAAAGAAAGTTTTAAATGTGATTCTAGCTAAAAATTATTTTTTGCAGTTAATTTTTTCTATTAAGTAATTTCAAACACAAAACAGATAGCAACGATATATTCTAGAAATAAGTCACAGTCTTACAAAGCAGTCACAGGGAAATCCAAATACAAAGGGATTATATATCTAGTTGGTTAACAGTACAGTAATTATATGGGTATAGGTGCAAAAGATGCCCTAAGCAACAGAAAAAGAGCATTATGCCATTGACAGAAGAAGGGGCCGTTACAGCATGAGCAGTCTCCTAAGTGTTACTCAGACTCAGAATCTGGTTCACTATCTGAGGATGTGGTGGGTGGTGGGTCATGCTGGGAGTCTGCTGAGGATAGGACAGGGTCCCACAGGGCCAGAGAAGAGGGCAAGGATTTTCTGGCAATATGGGACATTGTATCCAGGGTAACTAGGGAGCTGACTGAAGCAAGACACTGGGTGACTGAGGGACTAAGGGAACATCTGTAGTTCTCCACCTTATCCTTTTAGCTTCAAGGCTTGCCATTAAGAACTAGTGCAGTTATATCCCTGGGACAATGGAAGAGGGTGGGATCAACCCAAGGATCTACAATTGAGAAGACAAGGGGAGTGCATTCCCCTTTGTTCCGCTGCAGTAGAGATGCACGTGGGCCCAAAAGGGGGTTAGCTTGGAGGCAGCTCCAGATGATAAGGTGAAGATCAGCTACCTAAGCACTGCAGTGCTAATAACTGTTGTGGTTAGAAAGACCTAACAATTTCAGCTTTGTCAAAGTGTGTTACCAGATACTTGTGAGTTTATTCTGTATTAATTAGCTCCAGGAGTCAGGGCATGCTTATTGATGAAGGACCAGAACTGCCACCAGCATGCCTCCAAAATGTCAAAATCAAGAGCCAGAAACCATTTGCCTTTGGCTTTCTCTGAGGGGTCAGGGGCCTTCTGGGTGACAGTGTGGTAGATTAAGCCCACCCTGCCCCTCGGGGCCTTACACCTGGATGGTAAAATAGTAGAAGTGGCACTTGGAATGCAAGACGGAAGACTCTTAAGACAGCCATGAATGGCACTGAATTTGTAAGTATTTCCAGAAGTCACCCTTGAGCTAAGCAAAGTTCATCATATGGTTCCCATATGCATCCAAATGTGTGGTGCTGGGCTGCCAAAGTTTGGAGATGTGTCTGAAGCTCAATGCTTCCCATTTAGTCCAGCTAAATATATCCCCACCAATTCTGAGCAGAGGGTTTTTCCACAAGTGTACCAGGGCATGCAACAATTAGCAGGGTCTGAACACAGGTTTCCAGTTTCTTCCATGCCTTTGAGATGGTATCACCATGGGACCCATCTTGGTAAGTGCAGAAAGAGAGAAGAAAAGGAAGGCAGGAAATGAGGAGACACTATGTCACAGAGAGGGTGGTAGCAAAATGGAATGCCCTACCAGAATGGGTGGTATCATGTAAATCTGTGAACAGCTTCAAAATGGCATGGGACAGGGAACAGGGGAGAGTGAGGTTGGGGGAGGTGGGGGGTGGCAGTGGGACGGCAAAGGTGGGGTGGGACAGCTGCAAACTAGGGGTGTTGGCTGCACACTCGAGCAGACTTAGATAGAACGGGTGGTCTGTTTCTCCTGGCACATTCGTATGTTCATATGAAAAGACAGACTGCCAGGGTGGACCCTAGGGCACAGTGGCATTCAACACTCATCCAAAACAGAGGTGAAGAAGGAGAAGCTGGGGAGAACCAGGACATGGTCTGTGCACATCTGAAAGCTACATAGTAGATGTAGAACCAGGGTAGGCCCTAGCTGCTCCTGGAGCAATGGGCTCTAAGCTTTTCCTTACTGTAGTGAGGGGACTTGCTTCCCCATATCAAAACCATCACCAGGCGCTCCATTTTTGAAAACTACAACACCAAGTGGTAGAGGCAGTGCAACAGCTCAGGGGTCATGATTATTTTGACTGCTGCTATTTTCTCAGCCAGAGATAAATGAATAGTTTCCAGTGGTTGCAATCATCCTGAAACATCCCAAGCAGGGGAGTAAGATTTTTGGACACCACCACTGCAGGTCCAGCCAGACCCTAATAGCCAAGCATTTGATGCCTTTGGGGGACCACTGTAGCCCCTCTCAGGCAGCCACATCCCGAGTACATCAGCTATAAAGTGGCAGGATTTCAGTTTTAGTAGAGTTGATCTAGAGGCCAGAGATATCCTGGAATGCTTGCAGGATTTTGAGGAAAGTCCAATGAGGACAAGACAGTCATCTGTGTAAAGCAGCCAGACATCTGTACAGCACACTCAGATAGCCTGTAGGTTTGGGTGAGATCTAAGGGCAATATCTAGGGGTTTAATAGCTATGATAAACAGCATGAGGGAGAGGGGGCAACCCTGATGAGTACTCCTGTGTAAGGGGAATGGAGAAGTGTGAACCAAGTTAGTGAGGAGAGAGCTGAAGGCTGTGCATAAAGGGCATGACCCCCACCCACCAAACTGAGGGCCAGAGCTCATCCTGTCTAGAATGACATCAGGATACCCCCAGTCCACAAAATTGCAGTCTTTTTCAAAGTCCATAGCCACTGCTGCAGCTGGTGTGGGGGCAAAGCAGACCAGGGATATTAAAAAGAAACGTGCCTTATGATGGTCATAGCTCAAATGTCCCTTGATGAAGCCCATCTGAGAGGAGTGGATAAGATGGGGAAGGATATGCTCCTGTTTAGTGGAAAATTTTAGCATCAGCATTTGTGAGTGAAATAGATCTGTAACTGCCTGGGACATGGAGACCGTTCTTTCCTTCAATCAATCAGTCAATCAATTGTATTTGTATACTGGAAGGTATGTGAGTAAAAATGCCCATTTTCACAAATGCCCAATGTAGAGTACAAAAATACAAAAAATAACTGAGTACAAAATATAGAAATAACAGAGTATAGCAAATACAAAAGATATGTTCACAGGGGGAAACCATCTAATACAAGACAAAATGGTAGAACGGTTAATAGGATGATCTCAGGATGTACAAAATACAAAAATTTACAGAGAACAGCAAATACAAAAGTAAATTCACAGGTGTAGCGATAAAATACTATACAAAATGGTACAGTGGTTAAGATGGTGATCTCAGGATGTATAGAGAATAGAGAGCTTAAATAGTTGCAAGTGAGGTAGGAAAAGACAAATAGGAAGAGTAAACAGTGCAGAAGTTATGGGAAAGTGCAAATCAGCCATAGACAGAAGTGATTCCGGGATCTTAATCCTTAGAGAGGACCATGATAACAGCCTCACGCAGTGATGGTGAAGAGTAAGCATGGAATGGGACTGAACATGGAATGGGACCCCAGAAAAACTGCTTGTAAGGTTGGGATACCAACGTAGGAATCAGTTGGTATAAATCAATGGGGATGCCACCCCTCTCTGGAGCCTAATGAGGAGAAAGGGTGGAAATGGGTGGAAATCGCAGACTTACTGAATGGTTAGTGGGGCTTCCAGGGCAGTTCTTCGGTCAGCCAATAGATTAGGAATGGGGAGGCCCTCCAGGAAGTTATTCAGTTTGCCCTGTTCTAGGAAGTCCTGCATGGAGTAGCTACTCATAGAAGTAGTGCCCTATCTGGCTAACCTCCTGGGGCTCAGTCTACACCATACAAGTTGAGTCTCTTAGCCCATGAATATACCTGTCAGACCCATTGTTTGTACAGTCTATTGGACAGCACTCTGCTTTCTCTCTGCCATTCCAATATATATATGCCTGAAGTGTAGCACTGCTAGTCCTGTCTTCCTGGTGGCCAAATAATCAGGCTGCATTCTCTCAGCAGGAGGGGATTCAACACCGAGGGTGGGCAGTTCTTAAGTTCTTTCTCTTTGCAGAAAGCTCAGCCTACAGATTTCATTGCTATTGCTCCCTTTTCAGCTGTCAAGCCACTGCGTAGCCCATTATCTTTCCTATCATTGCTAATGCTAAAAGTACCTGCCAGTCGACCTCCTCTTCCCAAAGACTCAAGGCATGAAGGCCTACTCTGCCCTCCACAACAGTTTAAATTTAGGTCCCCAGATAAGTACCTCACCCCCCAAATTTATCCCTGAGGACTCTTGATCCTCCTCCTCTACTGAGGTGCAGCCTGTCTGGTGTGTAGAGAGGTTAGTTAGACCAAGTCTCTCCCCTTGCCCTAGTGCAGCTGTAGTCTTACTCTTTGCACCATCCCCACAGTCAGCCATTAAATTTCCCTATCCTTTTCCTCCTGACTATTCTGGCTCTTAGTACTGTCAACACTCCTCAAAAAAATCAAAACAACTGAGATGTTGAAGCTTGCACCAGGAGAAGCCAAAAAGGCAGTGCTAAATAAAAAATAAAACACCCCCATACAAAGGAGTGGAGGGACCTTCAAGGAAGGCAATGGTCATAAATGCAAGGAGTCTAGCAAACAAACTTCCTGACCTCATGGCCATCAGTGAGGAGGAAGGCCTGGACTGGGTAGCTATGACTGAAACTTGGTTTACCGACAAGCACAGTTGGGTCACAACAATACCAGGGTGCAACCTACACAGAAGGGACAGGGAAGGAAGGGGGGGGGGTGCAGTGACATTATACATGCTGGAGGAAATAAAAGCCAGGAGGATACAAGTATCTCCTAGCAAGACCGAGGAACTGAGATACAAGTATCTCCCAGCAAGACCGAGGAACTATGGGTGGCCGCTGACGCAGGAAACGTGGCAACCATTAGAATAGGAATGTTATACAGGCCCCCAATGCAGGGGGGAAAATAAGGGCACAAGAACCTGCTCAAGACTATCTACAGAATTAGGGACAAGGGTGAGGTGATCCTAGTAGGAGATGTGAATTTACCTGATGTCCACTGGAGAACACTAACAGCAGCTACAACAACAATAATAATAATAATAATAATAATAATAACTTTATTTTTAAAGCACCTTTCTACAATCAAGGCGCTGTACAGCTTTAAGAACAGATAAATTCCAATTAATAAAAAGCATAAAATTCACATACAGCAGGTTAATAAATAACAGTACGAATATCAAGAAGCAGGGACTTTTTAATGGCTTTGCAGGAAGCAGGTCTGAGGAAACTTGTGGACTCTCCAATGAGAGGCAAAACCATCCTAGACCTGGTCCTCACTAACAGTGAGAGGATAAAGGAGATTAGAATTAGGTGCCATCAAGGAAATATCAACCACAATATGGTCAGATTCACAATTACCACCATGAAGGACACCAGTCACTCTAATATTAGGGTTATTTATTTCAGGAAGGCAGACTTCCAGAAAATGAGAGATAGCCTAGCCGGAAGCCTACACGTCTAGGTAGGGGGAACGGTGGAAGAAGTTCTTCTTTACCAAGAGGGCGGTTGATGCCTGGAACAGCCTACCCCCAGAGGTCATCAGAGCCAAAACAGCTGGGGATTTCAAGAGAACATGGGATAGACACAGGGGAATCAGTCTCCAGAACAGGAAAAAGGGAGGGGGGGTTAGAAAACTCAAACTTGGGCAGACTAGATGAACCTTGTGGCCCCATCTGCCGTCACCTTCTATGTTTCTATGTTTCACCTCAGAGAATGTAGCTGGTTTGGCTATCCCCCTGCAGATCCTTCCTATTTCCCTGAATCTTTCCTGTACCACCCCCACTTCCTCTCCAGCTAAGTCATTGGTACCTAGATGTAGAATCATATGAAATTCCCTCTAACCACCTGCACTATCTGGTCAATCCTTGGGCATACCCTCTCCGCTATCATTCCTGGCATGCATATCACCTTCCTCCCTTTATGTCAACACCACGTTCCCCCCCCAGTGAGTACCCTACTGAGTCCCACAGGATTACGTCTCTTCCCTTCCCCCTTTTCTGTGTTCTCGACTATTCCTTAAGCTCTTCCCTTTCATGTTTGATCCCCGTTCTTGTACACCACTCTTGCTTCTTACCGCCTGTCTGACTGCCCCCCTCTCTGTTCCATCAGCCCCCCTCCCTTGTCTTTTCTTCTTCTGTGCTGACCTGCCCACTGGTACCACCTAAAAAAACTTAATTTCCCCTTCTGGGACCCTCACACTCCCCTTCCACTTTACATACTCTAGCTTCCCTGAACACTTTTCCCCTTCCTCTTCTGCTGCTGTACAGTACATCCTTCCATCCCCCATTCAGCTATCTAACCCCCTGTCTCCATTATTCATGCCTAATCCCTCCCTCCCTCCTTCTCCTTCACCTCCCTCCCCAACAGGAGTCAGTGGAAGGAATCTATTCTACATTGGCACCCCTTTAGGTGCTCCCCCTCTAGTCTCATGCCTCTTGGCCCAACTTCCACCTCCCACCACTTCCATCTCTCCTCCCTGGGAACCTTCACCCTCTGTTTCAGGTAGGGGTTCCCACAGCAACTGGTTCTTCCCCTCCTCAATCTCTCCTTGTGTGCATGTCTCTTTATCGTGGGCTTCCCCAACTCAGCCTTCACTCCCAAGCCCCACCCCTTCCCCTCAGTTTCTCATTAGAAATTTTTCTAAGCAGCTGAAGATGTACAGTTTTCTGATCATTTTCAAAAACAATCAAGTAAGGCAACCATCACTGAAGGGTGAATAACATAATACAATGTTTCAATGCTGTGTAAGGGCAGGGGACAGAGGAAAGTTTACAAGTGAAAAGTGCAGATAGCAAAAGTACAGGATTTTGTGCATGGAAAGAATGCTGCAAGTTTAAGATCAGCTCTGTTGTATGTGTTCTTTGTAGTGTTCAAGATGGCCAGTGGTCAGAGGAAGGAGCAAGGGAGGTGGTATCCAATACACCTCTGGTCCTGGTTGCCAAGAAAGAACAGGAACTGAGAAAGTTTGAGGAGGAAATTGATTGTGTGGGAGCCCCACTAGATATAATGCTTCCGGGATGGCCAGTCAGTGTGTGCTTGGTGTACCTCAAAGTTGGGAGAGATGTGATTGTGATATGCCACTGTAAAGATTGCCGAACAAAGTATGGGATGGACATGCCATATGCTCCTTGTGGGGAAATTGTCAGATGCATCCGTTTGGATCCTACTTGGACTACAAATATAGAACCCCCTCAAGAGTCTCAGAAGGAAGAATTCTGTGAGAAAGGGCCTGAAGAGTTCTGTAAAGACTATTTTAGAAGTCTGCTTGAGCAGGATGGAGCTTCTGTTGTGGGCAAAGGCCCCTCAGTCAATGAGTCTGTGGAGTGCTTAGGGTTGTTGCCTTCGAGGGAAGGGGTGCAAGTCCAAGTGTTCTCGGGTTGAATGAGGAGCAAGAAGATCTCACCAACCGGGAGACCAATGCCTTCTGCAGTACTGGAGAATGCGTGTTCTTGGGAGTTGAACCAGTGACTGGCTCCTGGGGGACCCACATGAACATTGCTGTGTCTATGGATAGTGCACCATGAATGCATGAGATGGACAATTCTGATGGGGAAGTCTTGATGCCAGAAGCTGTTGAATCTGCTGTGCCCTCCAAGGAAATGACCTCATACCCACAAGCCAAAAAGGAAGGGTGGTGCAGTAGCACCTTACTGAAATGAGATAGAGATGAGGGAGGTAACCAGAATTGGCCACCCCAAGGCCAGGCTGGAGATAGGCATATCCAAAATCAGTAAGGAAGAAAGCATAATCCAGAGGAAAGTTGAGAAGGTCTTCAGGAAGAAATATCCTTACTTGCCTAGGTGGATGTGGTAGAAGATAGAGGATAACCGAGAGGACTGACTTATGAAGATGGCCAGGGACTCTGTTGGGTGGAGATTGTACTGTTGTCGAGAAGCCCGAGCTGCTGAAATGGACTGGGTTTGTCATGAAAGAATAAAAACCTGGAGTGTGTGTCACACCCTCCAGCTAGAGTCTGTCATCATAACCGATCTCAATGGAAACAAGATCTTCCATTCCATATCCGTGATACGTCCATATGGAATTATTGTGTACTGCCCTCATCCCAGGTGGTATTCATGAAAATGTTCCTAGATGTACAAGTTTTGTAAAAAAGTTTCTTGTTTGGCATTAAAGACCTCCTCAGAGACTGTAAGCCATGGTCGGTGGGCCACATTTCAGCAGGTAATCAGTCAAAGATTCCAGATGACTGTTTGATGCATCAACTCCCTGGGAGAACAAGGGATGTTCATGGCTGCAGTTTTCTTCTTTTTCTGTTGAACAGATACAGAACCTGATCCAGAGGTGGTGGGGAGGTTGGAGTTCAGAAGATGTCGCCTTCAGCAGAGTAAGCCTGAGATCCAGCTTGAACATCTGAACTGGTAGGGCTAAGTTTCAGTCATTTTCTTTGATAACTGCCTTAGTAAGGTGATAATGTCAATATATTGCCCATTCTCCAGTGGGCCATGAGCCTGAATGCAAGAACTGTTTTGGACTGATTATGCTCTTTCCAGAGACAATCTTGGCTGGGAGTTCCCGGTGAGAGACATTGCAGTTCTAAATGGACACTGAGGTTCGTTCACCCCCTTTGTCTCATTTATATTGCTTTTATACATCTTTTGATAAAAAATCCTTTTTCCAAAAAAATTTTAGAGTCATGTAGTATCTGCCTGTGTTGTGTGTTTTGCATGCTTTTCTCTTGAGCAGGTGATTCTGGAAGAAAACAAGATGAAAAGGAACATAGACATTCAGCCGAAGCTCTTGTGGGTGCTTCAGGGCATTTTCTGAATTTGTTCTAAAATGTTTTAACAATGACATGTTAGACATTGTGGCCCAGATATTCAAACTGCGCCAGGCTGTGGCACAAGCTTGGGTGCAGCTCAACTTGGTTGCGCAGGGGTGTGGACTGGGAGATATTTAGCGGAGCTGTGCCATGGCTCAGCAGCTTTGAATATTGCACCCTTGTCACCCCCAGTGTGCATGGCGCAGTGGCACTGCGCCAGCCCAAGTGGCCAGAGTGGAGCATGGAGATGCGCTAGCGCAAGTTCCATTGTGCCATGCACAGCAACCGCGATATTCAAAATTTGACATGCAAATGGGGCCATAATGTATGCAAAGTGCACATGGGGCCATTTGCATGTCATTATGGCCCCATTTGCATGCAGGTGCTCCAATCACCGACGACTTGCACCTGGTGCCCTGCCAGGCAGCAGCTGCCGGGGACCGACGCTCCCTGCAGCCCAATTGCGGGCATCTGTATCTAAAAAGAAATATGTCCTATATCCCTGGTGGTCCAGTGGACCGCTATCTGCCCGATCACAGGCATCTGTATAAAAGAGAAGACTTCGTCCAATATCCCTGGTGGTCCAGTGGACCGCTATCTGCTCGATCACAGGCATTTGTAAAAAAAAAAATAGGTCCTATATCCGTGGTGGTCCAGTGGACCGCTATCTGCCCGATTAAGGGCATCTGTATAAAAAAATAAATCGTTCCAATATCCCTGGTGGTCTAGGGGCACCCCCCTCCCACCGCCCACTGAGCCCCCACGCACGCTCCCACGGTCAGCCGGCGGTGGCAGCACCCACCCGACTGCCGCCCCACCGCCGACTGACACCATCGGTAGGGTTGCCGCCCATTGGTTCTGGCAGTGAGCGAATGGGCTTGGCCATACTATACTACACATTCCAGATATGTGAATGAATCATCTACATATTTGGAATGTTAGAGTAGCTGCACTCATTGGCTCACACTCAGAACCACAATGCAGCAGCCCCACCGATGGTGTCAGTCGGCGGCGTGTGGGTGGCAGGTGGTGGGTCCGCCCCCGCCGGCTGACCGGGGAGCGGGCTGGGGCTTCTGGTGGGCGGTGGGGAGGGGCTACCCTAGACCACCAGGGATATTGGAACACTAATTTTCTACACAGATGCCCATGATTAAGCAGATAGAGGTCCACTAGACCACCAGGGATATTGGAACGTTTGATTTTTACACAGATGCCCGCAATCGGGCAGATAGAGGCCCACTGGACCACCAGGGATATTGGAACGTTTGATTTTTACACAGATGCCCGCGATCAGGCAGATAGCGGTCCACTGGACCACCAGGGATATTGGAACGTTTAATTTTTATACATATGCCCACAACTGGGCAGATTTTTGTCCACTGGACCACCAGGGATATACAATGAATTCTTCTATGTTTAGACAGATGCCCGCGACTGGACAGATAGCGGTCCACTGGACCACCTGGGATATAGGAAGAATTCTATTATTTTTGCAGATGCCCGCGATCGGGCAGATAACGGTCCACTGGACCACCAGGGATATTTGATGGAATTCTTATTTTTTTTTTTACAAATGCCCGTGATCGGGCGGGGGGGGTGCCGCCAGGTGCAGCCAGAACTCGGGTGGCCACCCACAGGTGGCAGCTGCCGTGTTGTGCCCTGCAATGCGGCAGCTCACCTGTGGGTGGCCATCAGTTGTTCCTTTTTTTTTTGGATCAGCTTTGTGCTGGCGCAGGTAGGGGTTGCGCATCCATGGCTCTGCACATCCCAGGCTGATTATCGGGCTGTGCAGAGTATGCATGGGCACGCCCTACCTGTGCCTGCATACATTACTGATGCACTCAGCATTGGGATTTGTGGCACCTACTTTTCCCTTTGAATATCGCTGGCAAGATTGGGTTGCGATGGTGCAACACTGTTGCCCATGTGCAACCCTTTTGAATATCTCTATGTGTTTTCAAGTGCAGAATGTGATGTTTTTAGTTTTAGGAAGTGCATAGTAATCAATCAATCAATCAAACTTTTTTTATATTGTGTCCCTTCCAGGGGGCTCAGAGCACTGTAAAACAGAACAACAATTAAAATTTAATAATCATACTTTTAGCAGTAGCTAATAGCCCTAACATATAAATTTATATCAGGCTATATGCCTGTTCGAACTAGAAGATCTTGGGTCCCTTCTTAAAGGTTTCCACAGAGGGGGCCTCTCTAATATGGAATGGTAGCGAGTTCTACAGGACAGGTGCTGCCACCAAAAAAGTCTGATTACATGGCAGCCTCAACTGTGTCCTGAGAACCATCAAAACGACACCCTCGGAGGAATGAAGGGGAGAAGATGGATGTCGAGGAACCAGGAGATCTTGCAAGTAGCTAGGTTCTCAACCATTTAAGAAACATGGAAACATAGAATTTGACGGCAGATAAGGACCACTTGGCCCACCCAGTCTGCCCATTTCCCTACCTGATGGATAAGCTGCAGATCCTAGTTAACCAGCAGCCTACTTATTCCTACCCCCACCCCCTAGAATTGCCTTATGACTGTCCCATGCATGCTTGAATTCAACCACTGTTTTTGACTCCACAACCTCCTCCGGAAGGCGCTCCATGCATCCACATCCTCTCTGTGAAAATATACTTCTTACATTACCTCTGAGCAGCCCCCATCTTCAAATTGTGCCCCTTGTTCTTGCACACCTCTTTTTTTGAAAGATGCTACCCTCTTGGACTTTGTTGATTCCCTTGAGGACTTGAAAGTTTCTATCATGTCCCCCGTCTCCCTCCTTTCCTCGAGGCTATACATATTAAGCTCCTTTAGTCTCTCTTCATATGCCTTCCGGTGCAGACCCTGCATCATTTTAGTTGCCCTCCTCTGGACAGCTTCCATCCTGTCTATGTCCTTGCGGAGATTGGATCCCCAGAACTGCACACAGTACTCCCAATGGGGTCTCACCAGCTGTCTGTACAGAGGGATAACAACTTCCTGTTTTCTACTGGTGATGCCTCTCCCTATGCATCCCAGTATCCCCCCAGCCCTCCTCACTGCCCTCTCGCATTGCTTGCCCATCTTTAAGTCATCTGATATGACTACCCCCAGGTCCCTTTCCATTTTTGTTGTTGTTAGTATCTCACCCCCCCATTGTGTACTCTTCCCCTGGGTTTTTGTTTCCCAGGTGCATTATCTTGCACTTCTTAGCATTGAATCTAAGCTGCCTTACATTTGACCATTCCTCTAACCTTGCCAAGTCCCTTCTCATCCTTTCCACCCCACCTTGTGCATCAACTCTGTTGCAGATCTTTGTGTCATCTGCAAAGAGACATACTTTTTCTTCCAGTCCCTCTGCAATATCGCTTATAAATACATTGAAGAGGACCGGTCCTAATACTGAACCATGTGGTACCCCACTAGTAATCCCCCTTTCTTCAGAGTGGACTCCATTTACTATTACCATCAGTGTCCTATTCTCCAGCCAATTCTTTACCCAGGCTATCATCTTGGGACCCACTCCCAGGCTGCTAACTTGTATATTAATCTTTTGTGTGGGACTGTGTCAAATGCCTTGCTAAAGTCAAGGTAGACATTGTCTACAGCCTCTCCCTGATCTACTACTTTGGTCACCCAGTCAAAGAAATCTATTAGATTCGTCTGGCATGACCTTCCCACTGTGAATCCATGCTGCCTTGGGTCCTGTGCCTCTCTGGCCTCTAGGTACTCGACAATTTTTTCCTTCAGAAGTGATTCCATCATTTTCCCTATCACTGAGGTTAAACTAACAGGTCTGTAGTTTCCTGCTTCTGCCCTGCTCCCACTTTTGTGAAGGGGAATCACATCTGCTCTCCTCCAGTCCTCAGGTACCACCCCATCCTCCCATGATTTGTTAAAGAGGGTAGTCAGTGGTGTCACTAGTTCTACTCTTAGTTCTTTTAGCATTCTGGGATGAAGCCCATCAGGCCCCATTGCTTTGTCCACCTTCAGTTTTAAGAGTTCTTTCAGAGCCCTTTCTTCTGTAAATGGGTTGGTATCAACTTCTGTGTCCAGAGTGTTTCTATTGTTTGTTTTAGGTACCTCCCCCTCTTCATTTGTAAATACTGAGCAAAAATATTTGTTTAGTATCTCTGCCTTTTCACTGTCACCCTCTGCCCTCCCTCCCCTTTATTAAGCCTCACTATCCCTCCCTTGGTCTTCCTTCGCTCCCTGATGTACCTAAAAAAGGTTTTATCCCCCTTCTTAACTGAGTTGGCTATCTTTTCCTTGGTTTTCGGCCTTTGCTGTTCTGACTGCCTTTCCAGCTTCTTTTTGCTTTAACTGATACAATTCTCTGACCTGCTCCTTCTGTGATTCCTTGTACTTTCTGAATGTCTTCTTTTTCTCTTGAACCTTCACTGCCACCTCCTTTTGATAACCATAGTGGTTTCTCACATCGTTTTGTTTTGTTTATTTGCTTTACACAAAGGCTTGTTGCCTCTGTGATGGCAGTTTTTATTATTCCCCATTGTTCTTCCACCCCTCCTTCCTGCCCATTTGCTAGTGCATTCCTTAGGCACTCACCCATTTTGGCAAAGTCAGCCCTCCTGAAGTCCAGTACTTTTGCCTTGGTATGACTTGACTCTATTGCTGTGTTTATTGTGAACCATACTGTTCAATGGCCGCTAGTTCCCAGATGGCTACCCACTTCTACATCTGTGATCCTCTCTCCATCTCCATTTGAGAGAACCAGGTCTAGGATTGCTCTCTCTCGAGTGGGTTCCAGTACTAGTTGTATAAGGCATGCCCCCTGTAGGGCATCTAGAATAACCCCACTCTTAGAAGTGGCTGCTGCAACTGCACTCCAGTTAATATCTGGCATATTCATATCACCCATCAGCAATATCTCCCCTTTTTCTGCCATTCTAAGTATACTTTCTATCATTTCCTTGCCCATTTCCTCTCCCTGAGAGGGGGGTCTGTATACAACCCCTGTGCGGTTTGTGGTGCCATTGCCTGTCTCCAGATTGACCCACACTGCTTCTTTTCCTCCCTGTTTACCCTTTTGTTCTGTTGCTTTGATTCCTTTCCTTATGTAGAGAGCTCCTCCTCCTTCTCTTCTTTAACCCTCCCCCTCCCGCCTATAGATAGTGTTTCCTGGTATGTTTCTGTCTCAGTCATGGTTCTGTGTGTACCATGTTTCTGTGACTGCCACAATATCCAGATGTTCCTCCTCCATCAAGGCCACTAATTCAGGAAGCTTGTTACCCAGACTACAGGCATTGGTACTCATTGTTCTCCATTTTTTGATGGCTTTACCTTCTGTAGCAGCATCCCCCACTGACCTTTCTACCTTGGTCTTTTTCTCATTTAGTACCCTGTTTTGTAGGGGGAGGCTGGGATTTTCCTGCTGCTTATCAGTGCCTCCCCCCTTGACTAGTTTAAAAGCTTGCCAATGAAGCATTTAAACTGATTGCCCAAAAGACTTGTTCCCTTACTGGACAGATGCAGACCGTCCTGCTAGTATAGGCTGGTGTCCCTCCAGGTGGAACCCCAGTCCCCAATGAAGCCAGACCCCTGTGATCCACACCATTTTTTCAACCATTCGTTAAACTGCATGGTGCAAAGTACCCTCACCTCTCCCATGTCACTGACAGGCAACACCTCTGAGAAGGATACTGTGTGTGCTACTTGTCTTAAGCCCCTTCAGAACTCTACAAAGTCCTTCTGCACTGCTCTAATCTCATGATGAGCCAAGTCATTTGTCCCTAGATGGACAATGACGTCCAGCTCAGACTCCCCTGCAACTGTTCTCGTGATCCTAAGGATGCGCTTCCTGTCTGTCCAAGCCATGGCACCAAGCATGCACCTTACTTCAGTTTTCCCTGCTCTCCCCAGTTCTATCCCCCTAATAACTGAGTCCCCCACCAGGAGCTGCTTCCTTTCCCTGTGGTGTCCTCTGCCTCCTTCCTGAGGGCCTCCCTTGTGACAGTTGTCTGCAACCTCCTTAGTCTCCTCTGTGGGTGCATCCATAGGGGAACTATGCTCCCCCAGAATGGTGTATGGATTGTGGAGTGGAACAACTGACTGGGTGTGCCTCTGTTCCACCACCCTTACCCTCCCTGAGCCCACTGTGGTCCAACTGCTGTGCTTTCTTCACAACTTCTGAGGTAGTGATGGTGGCTCTGGTGCTCCTGGATGGGGGAGGTTCCCTTACTACTGTCCATTTTGGCCTGAAGATGGGCAACTTCCTCCCTCAGGGCAGAGAGTTGTCTGCAAACAGGGCAGCATCTCAGCCTCCAGAAAGACTCCCGGAAGACAGCTGCTCCACAGCCATTACATTGCACTACTCCCCACAAGTCTGTCTACCTTGTTTATTTTTTTTTGTTTGTTTGTTTGTTTGTTTTTGTGTGTGTGTGTGATTGGTTTGTTATATAGAAATATATATATTATATAATGTGTATGCTTATATTGTCAGTGCAGTGTGCTAGATTTGACAGTGATATGCACCTTGCCCTCTTGAGGAAATGCTGCCAGAACCCCAGGTATAAAGGAACTATTTCCAGGGGTTTATAGGTCAGCAAACTGATAATGAAGGCAATCCTCCACCTTACCGGCAGCCAGTGTAGCCCACGGAGAACTGGCATGATATGTTCAAATCTAGGAACACCCCTTTAAAAGCCTGGCCATTGTGTTCTGCACTTACTGCAGATGGTGGAGGTTGCCTCCAGAAAGCCCCAGGTATAAGGCACTGCAATAGTCTAGCCTCGACGTGATAAAGACATGTATTATGGTGATCAGGTCATCAGGTGGTATCAGGGCACAGATCTGGGAAATATTACTCAGATGGTAAAAGTTACTTTGGATGATGGACGACACCTGAGTATCAAGTGGCAAACCGTCACCGAGAACAATGCCCAGATCTCTAATCCAAGCAGAGGGGATCAAGGATAAGCTACCCAGTTTTAAACCAAAGTCACTACTCTGTACCCCTCCACATCGCCGATGACCTGGTTCCACCACCAATACCTCTATCTTTTCTGGATTGAGTCATAACTAGGGCTGCGCGAACCTCTAAAAGTTCTACCTTGCAAACTTTCTGAGTAGAACCCAAAAATGCTCTACCTGGTTCTACCAGGTAGAACCCAGTAGAATCGGGTTCTACCAGGCAGAACTGTGTTCTACCATTTATAATCAAGTTCTACCAAGTAAAACCAGGTTCTACCAAGTATAACCAGGTTCTACCAAATAAAACTAGTTCTACTATGTAAAAAAACAAGTTCTCCTAAGTAAAACCAGGTTCTACATGGTCTAACAAAGTTCTATAATATATAACGCAAAAAAAAAGTTTACATGGTTCTACTTAATTAAGAAATCCACAGAAGTATTGTTTTTTGTTTGGGAAAGTACATGTAGTACTAATAATGGTATAAATACAATTAAGTATTTCAAAGCTTTGGTGAATAGGATTCTGTCTCGGTGCTCGAAAGCTTTGCAAAACTTACCATTCTTAAAGTTAGAATCTTAGTATTACATGTATATTCCCAAACATGCAAAATAAAATATGTGGATTTTTTTTATAGTTAAGTAGAACCAGGTGGAATGGGCTTACTGCTTATATATTATAGAACCACCTGGTTACCCAGCAGGTGCTTAAAAATACTAGTATTGGAACAGATTTAACAACTGTTAAGGTCAGAGATGATATATGCCTCGTATATTATCTCTGACAACTTTAGCTTTTTAAATCTGGTTACAGGCAGCCCAAAGGGTTAACCCCCTGAGCTACACCCTGTTACAATAATTTTAAATCTTCCCCCACTGTTAGACTCAGGTACTAATAGAGCCCAGTTCAAAATAACTGGCGCCCGTGGTACCTATAGCTTCAGCTGCTTTAGTGCCAAATGAGTACATGGACAGAAGTTTACAGTACAAAATATTTAATCCACACAATGTGGCAAAGCAAATACACACTGCTTGAGCTTCTATACCTTTCCTTCCTCAGTGCCCCCCCCCCGAGAAAGGCATGGTGCCGACATGCTGGGGCAGCGTGGCATTTTGATTTACCACATTGTGTGGATTAAATTATGTTTGTACTTTACATTTTGTCTGTGTAGTTATTAGTTTGGGGCTTTCTGTTATTCTGAGTAACTAGTGTCGATGTTTGTAATACATTACCCACCACACTCTCATGCCCTGATCCCTATACCTCCCATAAGTAACTATGTCAATACTGTATTACTTTATTTGTCCCACTCTCCCAAACATCTGCCCCTTCCTCATCTTTACTCAGAATAATTGAAAAACCCATAACAGTATACCATCTGCAAATTGTGTTTATTTATGATGCCAGGTCATGTGCATGGTTTGGTGTCAAACAATGGAGGTTGAATAGTATTTGTAAGAGGGAGTGTCCCAGGGGGTTTGGAGGGCTTGGAGTTTCAGACGGAGGCTAGGGTAAGATCAGTGACTTTTTTTTTTACTGTCACAATAGTCACTTAGTGCAGTATGTGGGAACAGCATTTTGTAAAATCAATTTTTTTTTTTTATTTTCATTTTACAGGTTATAATGAAAACAGTTTCTATCAGGTGAATGGTTCCTTCAGATCAAAACATCGGATGTCATTGGGTGCAACATTGAAACTGGGAATGTATTGTACAGTTGACATTTTACAGCAAAAAAAAACATTTTTTAAATTAAATTCCCATCAGGAATTTAGTTATTTAGTTTTTGTTGACCAAGTAAGTGCACTAGACAAATCCTGCCTATTTTCAGGCAAGACCCAGGGGACAGGGATACAGATGAATGCCAACTGACCTTGAACCAGATTAAGCTCTTGGTGGTATTTTGAGTGAATGAGGGAAATTTGGCCAGGACACCAGGGAAATTCCCCCTACTCTTTTCGATAAGTGCCATGGGATCTTTAACATCCACCTGAACTACCACCAATCCAGGCAGATGGGACCTCGGTTTAATGTCTCATCCGAAAGACGGCACCTCAGAAGTGCAGCACCCCTCTCATGCTGCACTACAGTGTCAGTACTGGGATATTAACCCAAGTGCCAGATGTGGGAACTGAACCCACAGCCCTCTGATCTCCCGGCCTCAGAGGCGAGTGTGCTACCTGCTGAGCCACTGACACTGCTTTACAACTGAACCAGAAGAACAGTTATTTCTCTTTACATTCTTCGTGGAAAGACATGTTCTTTTGTCATTCACTATTGCCCCAGCAGCACTAAAAATTCTCTCTGAATATCTGCTGGTAGGTGGGCAACTGAGATATGCAATAGCGATCTCAGTTAAAGAAGGCAAGATCAATTTTTTTCTGTTGCCAATAAAACAATGGTTCATCACCTGCAGTGAGATGTACAGTCTCCTCCATATAATCCTTAACCATTTTTGCAGCAGGGACTTCTGGTACCACTATTGCCACCTGAGCCTTCCCAGCTGTCTTTATTAGACCAAAGTCTGACAGCATGTCCCACAGTGATTTGTCATCTTGTGGTGTAGCAGCAGTTCTGGTTTGCATTTGATGAGCCAAAACATCAGTAGTGGTGGCAGCAGCAGCAGCAGTAGCAACAGCAGATTGTGCTCCCTCCCTCTCCACCAGATTTTGGTCAGAATTTGAATGTTGCCAAAAGGGCACTGATGATGTACTACTTTTCTGAACTATATGTGCTGACACTTTCTCAAGTAACAGTTCACGATAGTGTTCCAGGTCTTTAAAGTCATGTGGTTTAAAGAATGTCTCAATTGTATCCTTAAACCGAGGGTCCAGAAGCGTGGTCAAAATGTAATGTTCTGCTTTGCACATATTTACAATGCGCTCATCAGCAGGAAGGTTTGTATCATTTTTCCAGCAAGTGATGCAGCACTGATGTCATCATTGTCAAAGAACTGTGACTCGAGACGCTGCAGTCTCATCCTGATGAGTGAAATTAAGGGTAGGATCTGACTTAGTCTGGCACCATCAGAGCTCACCACTCGGGTAACCTCCTCAAAGGGTTTAAGGATACAACAAAGATTCTCCATCAGATGCCACTGATTGGGGCTGACATTCACATCTCCTTTCCCATTGCCATGTTGGACTGCATATTGATGGATGGATTTCTGTTGTTCAAGCATTCTCTGTATCATATAGTAAGTGGAATTCCACCAGGTTGGAACTTCCTGTATCATCTGGTGGAGAGGGAGGCTGTTTTCAATCTGAATCTGCCGCAACAACTTTCGGGCTTTCACAGAATGGCTAAAGTGAGTGCACACAGTGCGGGTAGCTGCAATCAAGTTCTGCACATTTCGGTCCTCACTGATGAAGTCTTTTAGCACCAAGTTAATAGTATGTACAAAGCATGGTATGTGTGTAAACATACCAAGTCTTACTGTTTTCACAATATTTGAAGCATTGTCAGACACTATAAACCCTGGTTGCAAGGACTTTGGAGTCAGCCACTCAGCAAACCTTTCTTCGAGGCCCTCCAGAAGATGTTCTGCTTTGTGATCTTTTTCAAAACCATAAATACATAAAGCTGCCTGCCTTTGAACTGTGAAAGTCCCTTGCTTCTTGCTGCTGCTGCTGTCACCAGTGCCACCACATGATGATGATGATGATGATGAGGAGGAGGAGGAGGCGGAGGGAGGAAAGTTTATCCAGTGGCCAGTCACAGCCATATAGTCAGTCGTCTGACCACTGGTCCACATATCTGTCGTGACATGAACCTTATTGCCCACTGAACCTTTCAGAGCATCAGACATGCTTTTCCAAACAGCGTCATACAAATCTGGAATGGAAACACTGGAGAAATAGGTCCGGCTGGAGACCTGATACTTTGGGACAGCGATTTCCATGAGTGCTTTAAAACCTGGGTTAGCCACAAATGAGAATCGGAGCAAGTCAGTGGCTATCATCTCCCCAATTGCCTTTGTCAATCGTCTTGCCTCAGGCCTGTTGGGCTTATATTTCTGTGACTGCTCAAAGCAGTCTTTCAAAGAAATTTGATGCCCGCTATGCTTGCTGCTATCACCTGATTTTCTGGGCTGCTTCCCTTGAGCTTTACCACCATGAGGGGTGAATGTTGTGGCTATGGATGGTATATGACTCCAGTTGGGCTGTGGTGGTAGAGTCAGATGGGTAAAGAAATGAGAAATAGAGGATGCTGTGCTTTGACTGGAAGGAAGACTTTCATCATCTTCCACCTCCGCATCAGTTACTTCATCGCCTTGGTAAACATCCATTACCTCATCCTCCTCAGCTGAGTGCAGAAGTGCAACAATGTTTGTGTGCTCCTTTTGTGCTTTTTGATACTGATAAATGTGAGACTTGTTCATATGTCTTATCATTGTTGATGTTCCCAGTCGAGTACCCACTTTACCATGACTTAATTTTGTTTTGCATAATTTGCAAACCACATGGCTGCCAGATGATTTATCTTGTGTGGAAAAATCCCACACAATGGATTTCACAGATTTTGTTGCACTGCTGCTTATAGGGAGGATCAGTTCATTACTACCACTGCCACCACCACCACAGCCACTACTATTTCCACTGCCTCTTTGAGGTCTTTCCATGCCCATCTGCACGTAATTTTGAAGATGCACAACCTCTCTGACTGGTTGAACTGCATCTTTTTCTTCCCCTCGTGAAGCCTGTCTATCTTCTGTCCTCTGTTGTTCCTCTGCATGTGTGGGTGTCTGACTCTTCAAGTTATGCTCCACTATCATTAATGTTTTTTTAGCACCACAGTCATCCTTCCGAGAACTTGTTTTTGTTCTTTTTCTGCCTCTGTATTCCTCCTCTTCATCCCACTCCACAGAGCTACTACTACTAGACATATTGACTGCTGCCTTATCTACTACAAACTCAGGATCTGTTCCACTGATTTCCCCCTCACTCTCATCAGTCTTCTCCATCTCATCATCATCATCCATCACTCTGCTTACTAAAACTGGCTGCCGCACTATTATGGCCCCTGTGCTCATCCTCTGAGTACCATGACGGGTTACTCCTGCAACGTCCTGAATTTTGTGTACTGTTGTTACTGTTGCCTGGATTGCCTGAAAAGTGCTGCGATTTCTTTTACCACTCATGGCTGCATCAAGTACTTTTAGTAAGACACAGGGAAATTTACTCCCAAACAGGAAAATACAGCACTGCTGGCTGCGTTGAGTCAAGTACTTTAAGCGGTAAGGCACAGGGATATTTTCTCCCTAACAGGTAAATAACAGCACTGCTTGCTGCATTAAGTCAAGTACTTTAAGTAGTTAGGCACAGGGATATTTTCTCCCTAACAGGTAAATACAACGCTGCTTGCTTCATCGAGTCAAATGCTTTTAGTGGTAAGGCACAGGGATATTTTCTCCCTAACAGGTAAATACAGCACTGCCTGCTGCACCAAGTCAAGTACTTTAAGTGGTAAGGCACAGGGGTATTTTCTCCCTAACAGGTAAATAACAGCACTGCTTGCTGCGTCGAGTCAAGTACTTTAAGTGGTAAGGCACAGAGATATTTTCTCCCTAACAGGTAAATAACACCACTGCTTGCTGCATTGAGTCAAGTACTTTAAGTAGTTAGGCACAGGGATATTTTCTCCCTAACAGGTAAATACAACGCTGCTTGCTTCGTCGAGTCAAATGCTTTAAGTGGTAAGGCACAGGGATATTTTCTCCCTAACAGGTAAATACAGCACTGCCTGCTGCACCAAGTCAAGTACTTTAAGTGGTAAGGCACAGGGGTATTTTCTCCCTAACAGGTAAATACAGCACTGCTTGCTGCGTCGAGTCAAGTTTGTTCTGTAAGCCAGTAGAAGAGATTTGTTTATAAGGTTGAATGTGACTGTGCTCAAGTCATGTGCACACACACACACACGCACTCCTCTAGTCTATACACAGAAGTTATAATTAAACAAAAAATCAAATACACACCTTACAACAACCAGTTGATTGATACAGTCTGCTGCTATTATAATTTCTGTGTGTGATGAATTGCTCAGTCTAGAAATTGAATTGGATCAGGGATCTTACAGAAATGGTCAGCTCTGAGCTACCTCCAGTTTCATACAAGAAAGACAACAAATGGCCTCAGACAGTCATACCACTCCACCAAAGCTGTCTGCCAGGCCCAACACGTCATTTGTCGTTATTATGCTCATTTTTTTTTTTTGTTAAATTTTTCTTCCCTCCAAAAACTCCCCCCGACCCCCACCTTGCTGCTTATCATAAAACTGAAGGAAAGACCGCCGAAACATACAGTTTTTTCCATTGTCAAAAATGCTCAAGAGAGTCAGAGAACAGAATGATACACACAACTGCTCTCTCTCAAATTCTCCACAATGTGCTGCGCTCACTGCAGCAAGCAGCTCAAGAAAGTATGACCCACATGGGTCTCTCTGTGACACCCTCCAATAGCTGACTGACTTATTGTACAGTCATGTAGGACAATCAGACCAAAACCAATCCCCCTTCCCCATATAGTAGCCTGCAGACATACCCTGACCCTCCCTTTCCCCACGTTGTTTTTCTCTGTTTCAAGGGACTGGTGCATGCACAAATGCTTCTGCTGTCTGAGGCACCTCACATGTGCCACTGGAGGGAGAGAAACGGAAGGAGCATGCACGGCACTGAAGCCCAGCATCTGGACTGGTGGTATGTGATTTTGTTTTACTTTTCAGGGTGAACCAAAGTTCGCTTTTTTTCAATAGAAGTTCTACCACAGTCAGACTATGAAGAACCATAGGGGTTCGACCTTTTTTTTTAGCTTTGGTTGAACTGAACCTGCAGGCCTAGTCATAACCAGTTTCTTGTCATCCAGTCCTGAATTTTGGCCAGACAGGTGTCAAGCACAGACATCACCATATGCTTTCTGGGTGCACAGGACAGGTATAGCTGGGTGTCATCAGCATAACAATGAAAACCCAAGCCATACCACCTGATAAGGGCAGCATGTACACTGTGAACAAAAGAGATGAGAGGATGGAACCCTGTGGAACTCCAGAACACAAATGCATTGTCTCAGATGAGGATAACCCATCACGACCCTTTGCACTCTGTTCATGAGATAGAAATTAAATCAGCCGATGACACTGCCGGACAGTCCACACCAGTTCCAAAGGTGGCCCAATAACATCTCATGATCCACAGTGTCAAATGCCATGGAGAGATCAAGGAGAACAAGAATAGATCATTCTCCTTTATTCTTTGCTCTCAGGAGATCGATAGATACCCTCACCTGGGCAGTCTCCGTGCTGTGCCCAGGCCTAAAACCAGACTGGAATGACTTGAAAATGGCAGATGAAGTGAGACAGGTCTCAAACTGTGCAGCTACCACTTTTTCTAAAACCTTCTCTAAAAATGGGAGGTTTGAGACAGGTCTGTAGTTGGTGAGGCAGTACTGGTCTAAAGAGGGTTTCTTCAAAAGTGGTCTCACCAGGGCCTTTTTTAAGGCTACTGGGAATACCCCATTTCTCATGGAACACCGGACGATCTCAGCAACCACAGGACCAACCAGATCCATACATCTGACTAAAAGTCAGATAGGGCACAGGCCTAAATCACGATAGGTGTTTTGCAGCTTTGAGACTATCTCACTCACCTCCTCCACATCAACAGGGTTAAACTCATTCCACACAGGAGGGGTGCCCCCTATGCCAACACCTCAACCCTGCAAGTCAGTTGAGCACCCCTGGAAGAGATATCGGGTCTGATAGAGGAAACTTTGTCAGCAAAGAACAGAGTGAACTCAGCACACCTAGTGTTTGAAATAGCTCCTCTGGGATGGAGGCAGGCTGGGTGTAATAACCTGTCCACCATATGGAAGAGCTGAGCCAGTCTGTTACTTCCTGCAGCAATCTCCCTGGACAGGAACTCTGCTTTCTTAAGGTTGATTGCCCTTTGATGCTCACTATAGTGAGTCCTCAAAGCCAGTTTGTCCTCCATAGTCCTGGTCCTCCTCTAGCAACACTCCAACTTCTGACCCCTGGTCTTCATCTCCTTGAGAGCCCCATCAAACCATAGGGATCTCAAGCAAAAAGACCTGGGTCATATATGAATCAGTGCAATGGTGTCCAATGCATTGGTGACAGCTTTATTATGTGCTTCCACTGCCTCATTGGACCCCACCTCACATGCAGCACTCACACCAGAAAAATCCACTACCACAATCAGTCCCTCCAGGGATAAACCCATCAAAGGGTGGCAGCGGACAATCTCAACAGGGGAGGGACTAACAGCGGGGGCCCCGAACAAGAACTTCACTTTACAGTGATCTGACCAGGTGACTGGATCAATCTTGAGATCAGTGATTTCAAACCCCAATGAGAATACTAGGTTCAAGGTGTGGCTGTTGGTATGGGTCACGGAAGCAACTTATTGTGCAAGGCACAGTGATGTCATTATCTGGAGGAAGCCCTTACCAAAATGCAAGCATTCATCATTGACCCAGGCATTGAAGTCATCCAGAATCAAATATCTGGGTGACTCCAACACCCTGTCATCAATGAAGTCCACGACTTCCTGTAGGAATTACCCCTCACATTCTGAAAGGCGATAACCGATAAACAAGGAGGATCCTGCAACCTACACCCAGACCCCCCCCCGAACAGCAACAAATTCAAACAATGAAGTAGACTCAACTGGGTACACAGAGAAATTCAAGTCAGATCTAAAGCAGATAGCCACTAACCCACCCCTGCATTTCCTTCTCAGGCGGGTCACTACTGAGTAACTTAAGGAACAGATGCTTCCAGCACTGGACCCGCATCATCCCCCAACCAGGTCAACAGAGGAAATCAAGTCAGCCATAATTGCGGTCTTGTTTCTCATTGGCCTGGCATTGCACATCACCACTCAAGGGGGACCAGTGGAGGTTGCCGGTCCATCAGCTACCTGTCCACTCGGTCCAGTGGGAACCATATGAATTGGAACCAAACACATCTGGCCTCTCTCTTGGTCCCATTTAGCCCCAGGGTACCTCCTGGACTTGACTACACTAATGCTGTCCAATCTGACCACACTATCTGCTTCCCGGCACTTGCCCATCCACCCTCTTGTAATTACAACCTCTCTACAGTGTCTCACTGCTGTTGCTATTACAGGGAGGTCAACAAAAGGGGGAGGTCATGCTGTTGGGAAGCTGAACAAGTGACCCAGTCACAGCCCTTACCCTGACACATCCTGTCAGATTTTCCTGTAAAATATGCTAAAATTCTTTAAACTTCACACTCCTTAGTAAGCCCCAAAATCGCTCACCCCACAATCCCCTAACTTTCTAACTTATCACTCACAACACTCTTACTCTTAACTATAACTCACTACTACACATTTACCCACATTCATATGCTAACTATCTAACCCCCAACCAACAAATTACTGGTTAAAAACAAACTACATAAAATCATAAACAGTTTGAGATTACCAAATAGCAACAACAAAAGAAGCAATTTTTTACAACGTCTCATATGATTAAAAGTTCTCCTTTAAACAGAGAATTATTCAATATCCATAGTGATGCTTTACACCATCTAGTGCTGTCACCACTGAGAGATGATGTCCTTCTGAAAATGAGAGAGGGGTTTAAACCCTATATCAAGCCCAAGAGCCTCTCTGTAACTGAACAAATAAGAGAGATTCCTTAATGAATTGATGATTTCTCATTAGAAGTACCAGGCTCCTTAACAAAACTTTCTATTGTTCAGCAGATGACTGTCCCCACTAGAGTAGTGAAACGATAGTCTGAGATGCAATCCAGATCTTACTGTCCCACAGAGTTCTCGCATGATCCATGACTGAGAGTGCTGCAGCGGAAATTAGTCAGTTCAGATCTGAGTAGAGTTTGAGTGAGTCAGTGTGCTGCCTGTTGCCAGACTGAGTGCCAGAGTGGAGCCTCCCCCTTTTCCTTCTCACCCTAGGTCATAAACTGTACGGTCTGGATGCCAGGTTGAGGCAGCTGCCATCTTCTGTAATGCCTTGAAGGGGTGAATCCTTCAGAAACTGTCTTGGGACTGTTAAAAATGAGTAGCAACTGAGGCCATCCCCCATCTGTAAAGATTTGAGTAAAAATGCTGCCCAGAACTGGTCAGGTTAGACCGAGCCCTCTAGTCATGGAAAAGCATTGTGTTGGAATTTAGCACTTCAGAACTGTAAAGTGGGTTTGCCTTTCAACTATAGGTGCCTGAAAGTCTGGGGACAGTGTTCTCTTCAAAGCTATTGAGGGATAGTTTAACACTAAGCAGATACAGTCACAGTAATGAAGTGCAAAGTGTTTATTCAGAACCAAAGTAGGACTTAGATGGAAATGGTGCCCTCTCAGTTCATGACTTTCTGTGAATGTAGTATTGCCTGGTCTTTGTCTGAAGCCGAGCTGCATGTCATGGTCCCATTCAAGAGAAAGGAAATCTGTTTTACACTTCACTTAGGGAGTCAGGTGCTCCACTCCTTTATGGGATTGTATGTCTGAGTGGTAACTCTCCTACAACAATGTTTGCATTGGTATACCCATAGCTTATGTGTGCGCTCAAAGTTTGGGACATGCCCATCCTGGTCTTTTGCCCAGAAGAGGGGAAGGATGGAAAGTTATAGCTGTCTATACTGAACATAACTCACTCCAGTTTGTGGATTCTGTGTATAGTACTTTTCTCTGCATGTGCCAAAGCCTCTGTGGGCACCAACTTTCTGACTGACCATGGTATCAGAATAAAGCCATACTGTATGACTTTACTCCTGTTTGTGTCAATCAAAGTTTATTGTTTGGCTTAAAGAAGCCTTCAACAATTTAAGAAACACATGATAAAAAAGCACATAGAAATGTAGAAAATGCATAAATAACAACATAAATTACACAATACTGTCTTAAAGAATAGTAATTTCTGCATACAGTATGCTTGAGCATATATTAATCATTCCACTTTGATTCATTTTAATCTTAATAGTTATTCTTAATGTTCTTTAGTAATTTAACCATTTAAAATATACCTAAATATAGGGTAATCATTTCCTTTCATCTTTAAAAACCCATCGCATTTAATGTGGGGCTGATTCTTTTTTTAACTTTATCTATTGCCAAAAATAATTTAGCTAGCTTGATTATTGTCCATTCATCCTGTGTATGCATTAAAATGAGAGTCAGAGTTTCTAAATCTATATTAAATCCTTTGTTAATAAAGGAGCTTAACCAATATAAATGAGCTTTAGTATAATAAGCACGATGCCATATAACATGTATTAGATCTTCCCTTCCTCCAATTGCACAGCTACGATTTTCATTATCAATCTTCTTATATCTACACCTCAGACCACTACTTTCAAATTGTTCAAATTTATATATTGTAAAGGTTCTTTGCATAAGTGGCTCAGTAAGTATATCTAAGTACACCTTATATCCAAATTGAAAGTTGTTCTTGGCAAACCATTTAGAATATGAGGTGCTCTTAATTAATTCTAGGTCTTTCTTTTTCCAATAGTTTACTATTTTTTTAGTAACGAACTTTTTATATTTATCACTTAGTAAGATTTTTTTCTTAACATATCTTGCTAGTATTTCTAAATCATACTTTTTAAGTTGTTGTACAATCTTAGGGAGCCAAAATCCATGGGTTTAGCCCATCTGTAACCACTTTTGCTTTTCTTTCAGACACATAGCCGATACTCTAGTTGTTGGGAGTCTTGTTATTCTTATCCAGAAGTTAATCTGTCTAATTTCACATTGTGCTCTAACATCTGTTAATCCTAATTCTGATCTCATGTACGGTGCTGGGCATGACCACCCTAATCCCATTATATTCCTTAATTGTTTAAATAGGGGTACTGCAAGCTTCTCCATATGTGCCACTTCCCACACCTCAGTGCCCGTACAAACATTGTGCTTCAAATTTTGACTTTACTGTTATAATTATTGGTTTAATACTTGATCTCCCAAATTTATTATTAAAGCACATGACAGCCATCATTGTTTTTCTCAAGGTTTTCAGACACTTCTGGATTTGATAATTCCACTACCCATTTTCACTAAATTCAACCCCAAGATATATGTATTATTTCACTATTTCAATTTTGTCACCTGCTATAGTCCATGTTCCATCCTTCTTCCTACATTTTGAACTGAATATAAATATTTTGGTTTTAGTTAAATTAATTGTAAGCTTTAACTCTCTGGATCTTTCTTCAAGTAATTTAAGTTTATCCTGCAGTCCTTTCTTTGTTAAAGAAAAAAAGTACTAGATTGTCTGCATAGGCGAGTACTGTGCAATATTGATTCAATATTTTCAGTGAATCTGAATTTTGAATTGTTAACTCCACTAATAGTTCATTAATGTATAAAGCAAACAGTAAGGGTGCTAAGACGCATCCTTGCCTAACACCTCTACTTATCTCAAATTGAGCAGAAAGTTGGCCTACCATACCCATTCTTACTTGCGCCCAGGTGTTACTATATAAAGCATGGATTACATTTATCAGTTCTTTTTTATACCATGTTTTATTAATATTTCCCATAACACCTTTCTTGATATGGTATCGAAAGCCGTTGAGTAGTCCACAAAAGATACATGCAATTTTTGCTTTCTTAAATGAACATATTTTTCAATTAGATGTGACATTATGTAAATGTCATCCATAGTTGAATGGTCATTTCGAAATCCAGACTGAAAGGGGGATAAATCTCCAGTTTCTTGGACAGCTGTCCTTAGTCTGTTTAATATTATTTTGGAGAAGATCTTTAAATTATTATCTAGTAAACTGATTGGTCAATACATGTCTGGGTTATCTTTTCATTCTCTTTTATGTATTGGAATTATCTGTGCTCCTTTCCAGGTATGAGGGTATTTGTTATCCTGTATGCATTTATTATATAATATTGTTAGCATTTTACTCCTGTTTGTGGACATTCGATCTGTCTGTGACCTGTGTAACTTACTGGGGCACATTCAGACTGTTTAAAACCCACCATTGCCAAGGTGTCTCCCCTAGGCATTGGAGAAATAGAAATGTTATGTGCCTTCTGCCCTGACTCCCTAGATAATGAGTCAGGTATTTGCCCTCCAGCAAAGGGTGAGGACTGTCAGCATGTTGCCAAGGTGGGCAAGGTTCCATAAATAGGGAAAGTGATTCCTGGATATGGAATTTCTCAAACTTTGGTGATAAAAAAGATGTAATATTGGATGATTCCGAATATGATACATACCACAAGTTTCTTGTTAATAATCAGTATAGTTCAGCAGTTTAACAATACATAGTGCCACAGAGTACAGACTTCTAATGACTAGGTTGCTGCAGGCCAGATAAAGATGAATTACTCTAGCCAATCAAGTGGTGTAGATGGCTGAGGTGCCATGGGCTCCTTATCTCATCCCATGCTGGTGACGCAGGTTTGGGAACGGACGCAAGTTGTTAGGGGGTCGGCCTAGAGAGTGAAGACTGAGCATCTCTAGGACTACTGTCCTTCCTCGGGGTGAGAGGAACTCATTCCTTGCCACTCAACTGCCATCTGGAGGAATCCAGATGGTGGTGCATGCAGGACACAATAGAGAGGGCACACGTTCAGAGCACTGAGGGCATCTCAAGCAGGGCTCTCACAACTAGCTCATTATACCTCTGTACAACCCAAAGGGAGAAAAGCACAGAGAATGCCTATGTCTCTCCATTGCCATGTGTGACAGCCCACAGCACTCTGTAAGCCTGCTCCATGTTGATGCCTATTGGTGAAATGGTGGGGGGAGAGGCTGACAGGGTTCGAGAGTTACTGGGTCACGGGCCTGATGGTATGGCATACGTGACAACGGAGGAGCAAAAAGCTGTATAAAAAATTAATTACTATGTCCAATAACAATATATGTAAGTATGTATGTGAATGTTACACTTTGGGGAGAGAGACAGAGAGGGAGGGAGGGAGGAGAGAGAGAGAGAGAGAGAGTTAGAGAGAGCGAGAGACTGAAGAATTCAGGTGCTGAAAAATGTGGGTCCACAGTTTTCTCAGATGTATTCCACAGAATCTAAAAAAAATATTATAAAAGATTATTCCTTTTTAAAAACATCCTTGGCTGAATGAATCACTGGTTGTACCAAACCAGTAAGCCAGACTACTATAAAACTGTCTGAAAGGAAGAAATGGGACTAGACTAGAGCAAAGGTGAGAACTAATTCCCATTCACCATATGAAGTACTAGCATCAATACCTTTAGAGCAGAACTTTGAAATGTATCTATAAGCACAATATAGCCTCTCTGAAAATTGGAAATACACCAGCTTATGAGCTGTGAACATCAGTAAAAAAACACCAGTTGTTAAAAAAGGAGACATAGGTTTTATTTAAATATAAAAAGGGCCAAAAGAGGAAAATAAGCATTTTAGATGAAATTTTATTTAAAAATTGCATTTTCAAATATACTGTCTAATGGTAAGCAACTTTGGAAAAAAAAAAACTCTGTTAATTTCAGTAATGTCCAGAAAACACTGGCCCTAGATATTAGTAACAAGATTCACTTCCAAAGAGACAACAATATTGGTTAACGTGGGTATCAATCCATAACTTCCCATAGGCTTATCATATACATTAAAGGAATAATGCACAACAGAGTATGTGTTGTGCTGGGATGACATCACGCCTGGGGTGGCTGGGCTCGAGGCCGCAGGCTGAGTGCACCCAGTGCCCCAGAAGTGACATTATCCCAGCACGACACACATCCTGGAGTTCATCATGCCTATCATACAATGGCTCATTTCTATAAACAATTAAAAAAAAAAACTTTATAGGTGGTTTTGCATAGTGGAAGCATACTTGTGTTAAAAAAGTTCCTGTTTTTGATCTGTCCACTAGGTGGTAGTGTTGTGTGGTGTAGTTATATTTATATGCTGTGACTGTAGTGTTTGTGATTCAGTCGTCACCCCCCCCCCCATGTATTAGTGTGTCAGTTTTTCACAAATGCCCCTGGTCCTGCTGTATGCCCTGGGAAGAGTAAAACTTTTTGCTTAATACAGAATTTCATGTACAGGGTCCCAAAAAGAGGATCACAGTCTGTTGAAGAAACGCATCTCTTTCAAATGGATCATGCTACAGCTAAGCCTGAGAGGGAATGGAGATGCCATTTCAAATGTACAGCTTTAGTTTGTTTTTTTGAGCAGGGCAGGGAGGAAGCTTGTGTACCAGTTCTTAGAGAAAATAAATTCAATTTTGATGGCACCTTTTTTCCCGTGACCTGAACGGCATCAGTGAACCGTGCAACCATCATTTAAGGTCTCCGAATTTCACTGAAGCAGATGGGTTCAAATAATAAAACGGACATGTACATCAAAATTGTGGATACCGCAGACTTTGTCCTTTTATCTATTATTTGAATCACTGTCAGAGTATTGTGACATCAGGACAGGCTGCTGTGGCAGCGCAGGTAACTTTAAGTATTCGGCGACCGAAGGATGTGTAGTAGGCTCGTCGTTTACACTTGACAGAAGCAGCTCTATGTGGTGGTTTGTCCTTCTGACATTTGATGCAGTCTTCTGTGTGCTGGGACTAGATTTGTGATGTTATTCTGGGATGACATCACAGGTCTATCCCCAGACTGACCAATAAGAGTCTAGCATTCTTTCTTGCCATTATATAATTGAAATTAACAATTTTAACACATCAGCACATGGCACTAACTTGTATCTAAAATGAAATCTATCAAGAACAACCACAGGAATCATAAAATAAATGTTTTGTAATGTTGAAGCTATACAGAGACGAATCACTTTCATCTTTAAAACTAGGAGCAATACAAAGCAAATGGTTCCAGTGACCATTGTCACAAACATAACCATCTGGCCAATAAAATTAAAAATATATAAAAAAAATACCATAAAATTATTCACAGCACCCTAAGTTAGCAATGCTAAGAGGGAACAAATTCCATGCCACCATTGTCATGCTAATAATTTCAATGACTGGTCAGAAGCCACTATAAAGAGCCTGTGACAATTGATTAGTGGCATAGGAAGCACAAAGGGGGTTTTAAATGTTAAATGTAAAGTATATGCTAATACATGTTGATCGGAGCTTCTCAACTACTTCCTAATTTTGTGTGGTTCCACATCAATTTCAATACTACATTACAGCAAAAGGAGAAAGAGAAAGAGAAAGAGAGAGAGAGAGAGAGAGAGAGAGAGAGAGAGAGAGAGACTAAGCTACTGTACCTGAGCTGCATTAATATGAAGGAGAGGGTGTGCTGTTAAGTTTGCAATTTGCTGCATTAATAAATTTTAAATATTTTGTGTGGGACCAGGATTATGGTAGGTCACCAGGAAGAAAGAAATTCTGGACAGGTGAGGGGCGGGTCCTGCTAGAGGCAAATTAGTCCTAGCAGTCCACTGTTTAACTTATACAGGTCCAATTAACCTCTGACATGAGTTACCCTGAAGGAGAGGACCATTAGAAGGAGGATGGCATCTTCAGGTGTGTCTAAGAGAGTCTGTAGGTCTGCAGGGAACTCTGCCCTTAGTAAAGCAGGGACACAGGAAAGACTGGGGGTCCTCCAGCCCAGCGTGCATTAGTATACACAAGTGGTAAACTCGAAGGAACACAGAAAAGGATGGTTAAAAAATATTGCTCTGTATTGACATCAGCAGGTAAGATACTCAGAGGGGCAGAACAGAACTAAGGGGAGTTAACAGATACATAGAAGAAATGATCTGGGAGGTAGGGTAATGGTAGTGAAGATACCAGGGCCCGATATTTAAATTTGGGCAAAGCAGATGACAAAACTTTGTGCTTCCCCTTGCAGTTGCCCAGGTGCCCAAAACTGCTATATTCAGTGGAATAGTGCACCGGTACTACTCCACTGAATGTAGGGCCATTCACGCCCAGTGCTAAGCCATCTAGCACTAAGCAGACATGGCCCCTGAAATAGGGCACACAATGACTTGTGTCTGCGCTAAATTCCCTATATAAACAGAAATATAACATGAGCCCATAGGGCATGCAAGGTGCTAAGGGGCTACTTGCATGCCCATTATGGACTCATTTGCTTAGGGAGTGAAGCTATACTGCTTGGCGCTACCCTACAATTTCCACTTTCCTGAAATATATCCCTGGTACTGGTGTCCCCACTCCTCCCACGATCACTGTCCCGATATGAAAAGTAATGTTTCCCTGGTGCTAGTGGGTCCACCCCTTGCCGATTGTCATCCCATGTACAGAATTAACATTCCCTTGTGGCTAGTGGTCCCTGCCCCCGATTGCTGACACAATGATTAATATAAACATTCCCTGATGTCCAGTGGTTCCTTCCCACCACTTGACACCCACACAGTGTATCACTGTAATGTTTCCCTTGGGTTCAATGGTTTCCCCCGTTCTGATCCCCTGTCAATAACAGATATACCATTCCCTGGTGGTCTTGCAGTCCCCCCTCCCTATCCTCAAGCTGCCCGTAAACTTACAATATATGTTTTTCCCCCGGTGTCTAGTGGACCCTCCACCCCCCAAACCCTGGCAGGTAGTGCCCCATCACCCCACTCCCCCCATTATATATCAGGCTAAGTCTGGGTGTACTGTACCTCTCACCCCTGACCAGGACATCCAGTGTGTCACCCAAGTCATTGACTTGCCACACACCAATTTGCTGCCAAAGAAGCTGTGACACATTTCATTACCACAGGACTACCCTCCGTGACTCTAACCTGCTTCTAGATTGTTCTCACTGTCATTTGTGTCTCTCATTGTCCTCTGTGGCTTTCAAATGGGCTACTAGAGCAACTGTTAGCCAGGTTATATACAAGTGCCACCACTGCTTAGTGCCAACCCTCACTGGAATGCAATTCTTCCCCACTCCCATCCAAGTCAGCAAGTAAAGATGGACACCATTTTAACACATCACCAACACTGGCTGATGAAGACTCATAGCCAGGGTAATAAAAACAAGCTTACAGAAGCAGAAGGAGGTCCTGACAGTGGTCATCACAGTTTCTTGAAACAGTTCCAAAGAAGATGGAAATCAGAAATTTGTTTAACTGTTCTATGAATTTTGTGGTCTTCATGTTGTGGTACAACTCTCCTAAGTTGTACATGGCAGGAGTATCCACTCTCTACATGAAAGTGTTCAATAGTTCCTTTGAAGTGTCAACAATAGCAATCTTGACAGTGTAATGGGCAGTCACTTTTTAATGAACAGTGATGTAAAAAAAAGTGCACATTATGGGTCTAGAAATGGTACTTGTAAATAAAGGGGGGAGAGAGACAGGTTAAGATTGCAACAGCATGAAACCTGCTGGATTTTCACCCTTGGAATATTGAAACCTGTTGGTCTAAATGAAGATTATGATCTTAAGCCATTTCTTTAAATGTGTTTCTGATGCTACAATATGATTTTTATCATGGACCCACAAAAAAAAATATTTTGTCTGCCCCACAGGTTAAACTTCTGTTTGATCCCATCTCTTACTACAGTAGTTCTTTTCTCTACCATCCCCCCACACACACATTTGACTTCTTCACCTTTATCTCACATCCTAAACCATAATACTTCATTACCTGCTTTTTTGAAACACTTTTTCAGAGTATTCTATTCCCCCATTCTTTCCTCTGTATCTATATCTTGCCCTGTTTTCAGTTATACGTTTTCCATAATTTTCTTTTCTTTCAACACATCTGGTATATGCTGTAATTATCTTTTTATGGATACAACATGCAGTCATGGTTTGGTTTCTCTATTTAGAAATATGCACGATATGAAATAGAATCTGTGCATAGTATAAATGTTTGCAATTCTAGTCTATTTTATGACTTTAACAATTTGCTGTTATCTGTCTATGTACTGTATGTGGAGCTTGCAACATGAACAAAAGTAGCTGATCCCCTAAACAATTTATTGAAAGTTCAATAAGGGTAATCACAGCCATGGATTCATCTGTCAGTTATATCTCTGGACTGAAATTATTACAAAAGCATTCATATATTATGCTCTTGCAAATTTTGACCAGTGATTTCATTGCTTTCCTCAACTGAATATTTGTTTTTTGTAATTGCTTGACTCAAAATATTTTTTGTTTTCCATCCTTATCTGCACATGTGAATATATTTTACTAGGTATTTAAATTCAAAATCTTCTATGGCCACTTGCCACCGCAATATAATGAATGCAAGCTGCAACTACCAATTAGAATTAGCAGCACTTGTGAGCAGGGTATAGGTGGCTTGGATGTTGGCCTAGTGACCTGCACCCTGTTGAAGCGCAGACAGCGCGAAGCCCCCTGGAGCTTAGACAGTGAAAATGCTGCCTTTTTGAGACAAGATAATAAATGACATTACATTTGCATTTACATTAAGCCTTGTTACTGTATCTTGTCTCAGTGCTGATATTAACCAGTGATCTCTTTCTACTCCCATCAAGTGTGCAAGTTTATGGTTTAGTTGCACATTGTGATCCTACAGGATTTAAATTTACAGTTATTCACCACATTATGCCTAAATGCAGATGAGGGGATCATCTCCCCATGCTCCTTCAGTATGAACCTAATGGGCTTTTTACAGTAAGTTAGAGTCTCTGTAGTCTACAGGGTTGAATGATATGCTTGATTTTACAGCATTTCTTATTGATTAAATATTACTGCTGTAGGTGGTCTCTTTATTCTTATACGGCATAAGTACTGTACATGTGCAGAAGATGTTTTATTTCTACGTACAGTATTTACTGTTGATCAGATGTTTGTTTCTGTTTGTGTTCCATTATGTGTCTTAGATGTGACAAGTAGATGAGAATATGTGTTCTTGTAGGATATAATCTGACAAAAATAATTAGGAATACAGCAAATATGCTTTTACTTTGGTGTTCTACAAATGTGGGTTTGGTTTCAAATGCCATTTAACTTAATATTTCTAGCTCATATCTTTTGTTAAGTACTTTGGTGCTTATTAGAACTATGATTAATAAAATGAGCTATAAATTAAAAATAGCATTGATTACTGTAATTATCTTACTGCCAAGACCAATGCAAATAAAATACATTTTAACTTGATACAAACACCATGATTTTAGGTCTGAAAACTCATTGCAGTGCTTTTTAATTCTCTGCAGTGTAACCTGGTACATGAGTAATTATGGATATGAAGTGCTTGATCTAAATTACTAGAAAGGCATGAATTCATTTAATCTTCATCTGCTATTCAATAAAATTGTAGTTATTGTTTGATATATATTTTTTCAGCATGCATTCTTGTCAGGCATGATTTTTATTGTTGAAATTTGCCTTACTGAACTTTAAGGAAATAAAAAAGGTACCACTTAAGGGAAGCTAAATCAGCACCTTATGGCTATTAATATTTAAGTGTACCCCCCCCCCCAGCTCCCTTATTTAACTAGAAGGATACGCCTCTAACCACCATGTCAAGTCTAGGGGTAGAAACAGAGAGGGGTGGGAGTTACATACTAATTAAAACAGCTATACAACAACTAGAAAACTGTGTCCCATTGCCCACCATAGACAAGATGGGACCAATGCAAAACACAACCAGGTGTGGCACTAAATACCTGGCACACACCTGGTGGAACCCATGCATGGCTAACAACCTAGGTCCCTGGGAGAAAACATTTGCTCAGGGCTATGATAGGTTTGTACTTCTGGAAAGGGGTGCCCAAAGTAGTTCCACATGGGAAGCAATAACAAGAATGTTCATACCAGGTTGGGATTCTAGAGTGTGGCTTTATTCCATAACACACTAGGAACAACACAAAGCAAAGATGGACCCCCAAGGGTGACACACACTGTAAATGCAGACATCTAAGGTACAGAACTCCAAGAATTCCCATTTAGCATAGGATAACTGTAGAACTTGTGGACTAGCCACCAGTAGAACACATTCTCCCTCAACTAGGCACATACGGCCAGTACTTGGTCACTTTGATTTGACTAGGCACCTCTGGCCAGTACTTGGACACTTCCCATATTGCATAGGATGGACATGGTGCACGGATCACACAGAGCACTAGAGGCTCAACACTGTAAGACCCACTTACTAGGGGTAACTGGAGGAAAATATCACTCACTGAGGTAAAATTGTTCCTTCAAGCATTGGCCACATGCACTGAGATGAAACACAGGTGCCCTTCAGAACCCAGAGAGGTAAACTGGTCATGCCAGATGGGGGGGGTTCCCACCTTTTGTTTCCTAGTTCATACTCAGCCATTCATCTGGTAAATGCACCTCACACACTGTAGAAACTGTAGATGCTATCTTGAAATGTATATCACACTTAACCTACTACAAAGAACACCACAGGGGTGTCAAAGTTAGAAGTTCTGTACATGGACGGTCACATATTGGACTCCAGTGTAGGCAGACAACTTTTAAAGAAAGTCTAAGGTGACAGGGTCCCTTTGTCAGAGAATCCACCTTGAAAGAACTGCAGGTACTCCTGGGCAAATGCCAAACAGACAATGTACTCACAGAAAGTTGTCATACAAAGGCAGCTTCCAAAGTCCTGGGAGGATCAGGGGATTGCTCCTGAAATCCTGACATCCTGCTTCATCCCTCCTGGGATGAAGCACAGAAAAATCACAAACTGTAGACAGTTTCCACCACTTCAACAGGCTGGCAAGGTTGTCCTCCACTAGGGTGAGAACTAAAACACATAAGAAAAACTGCAACTCTATCTCAGAGCTGCTTGAGGAGCTGCAGCTGCACTCTGCTGACTCCTCCTCAAACACCACTACAAGACTACTGTGAACATTCTACCTCCCTCACTCACAGCTACTGAAGTGTGGCTTATGCAGCTGTGATAGTTCTGAATGACATCACCTCCTCAGCTCTCAGCTGTGACTGACAGCAGAGAGGGAGACAGAGTGAAATCCATTTAACTGGCATTTCACTAGCTGCCTTCCCTGCCTACCACTAATTCGTACTGGGATTCTATTAACCCTTGGGAACAAGGGGGTTACATAAGATCATTCAGTAAATACTACAGTAGTGAAATGCTGATTGTAAGATTTATTTCATTTATTTATTTATTTAGCTTTTGTTAACCAGGCAAGTGCACTGGATATACAATAACTACTTTTAGGCATGACCTGGGAGAGTACTGACTATATAGCAAATGCATGATGGTAAAATACAGAAAATACAACACAAAATTACAATACAGTGAGCTGCATAAAATGCAATAAATGAACAGTACAGTAATTTGCTTGTGCAGTAGCATGGCGGGCTGAGGCACTGTCTGACTCATCAGCTACTGCACTGGTCACCTGGTATCGGGAATGAACACAGATCTCTCTGGGGGTGGCCAGGGGACACAGGATTGAGCATCCCTAGGTTAGCTCTCCTCCATTGTGAAGGGGGTATGCATGTTCTGCTTGGCGGCTACCACCTAGAGGAATCTGGATGATAGTGCAAAGGAACACAAGGAAAGAGTCCCCACCCCAGGATTTTATGGGGCATCACCACAGAAGTGGAAATTCTACTATGCATTATTGTACTTGATGGATTATGGCCTGGTTCCCTGCAGGCCCACACTGTCAACTGGGCACCTCTGCAGTCCTGTGGCAGAGGATGACATAGACAGGACACAGCATAGGAAAGTCAGATGAAGGGGCAGGGGGGACCAGTCTAGATGGGGGCAGCTTAGGCGACTGATAGTACAATTCAAATTTTAAGAAAAATATATTGTAGGCTCTAATTGGGTAAAACACCACCTTGTGTAGGCAATTTGATCAAGGCAGCCAACTCATTACAGGTCACCAAGGGGATGACTAAAGGGGTTTTGGCTATCCCCTTCTGTTGCACCTCGCTTGGGCAACGTGCATATGCCTACCGGGCCCCCCTGTGGATGCATGAACTCCACCTTTTGGCCACTAATTGTCTGGCCCAATTTAAAACTGACCTCAAACAGCATCTAATAACACTCTCTAAGTGCACCTACCCCTAAGTCCAGCCACACCCTCTCTTTCTGCCCCCCAGCAAGCACTAGGCAGGCCTCAGGTACCCCTTCCCCCTGTTCCTTCTCTTGACTTGCCTCAGCAATCAGTTAGCATCATGCTTCTTCAGCACCTGCCACCCCACCTTCCCTCCTCCCCAATTCCCAGTCCCATGAGTTTCCCTAACAGTCACTACTAATGCAAGCTGCCTGACCATGGCCCCTTGCACCCCACCATTTACCTTAGCTCATCTTCTATGCTCAGCCTCCCCTCACCTCCCATTTCTCCCTATACCTTATCACTCTTCTTCCTCCACCCTTCACCTCAACTGCAGTACCTATTTCTCTCATGTACTGCCTTTGTTCACCCACTGCCAGCTCTCCCCATCCCTCTGAACTACTGACAAGGCACTTTGTGGCTACTTATTCCCCCCCCCACCCTCATAAACGGTTTCTCTTGTTATTTTAATTTGGACCTATGTTTTGAGTTATTCTGTAAGTTCTGAATCCAAGCTGTATCATTCATTGTTATGTGCCTTTGCTTTCTCTTATTGTACTTTGTTTTGCAATCTATGATGTGGAACCTTTGTAAAAGAGCTTGCGCGCAAAGGTCTTTTCCGAATCACTAAATAAATATATAAATAAATAAAAGGTACTGTAGTTATATATAATAGCAATTTGTTTACAACAAGCATGAATTATTGACAGTGTGTAGAATTTATGCGCTGTATTATACAGTCAGCAGTACCTTAATCATATCTCTCTGAAATTACAATGTATTTTAACTTGCACTTTTGGTGATTTGTTAATGTTGGCACTTTGTGTTATGATTATTTGCACCTGAAATAATTTCTATTGGGGTCCATTTATTTTCTCTAATTAGCACTGCCACTTTAATTTCAGATGTATATAAGTAGCTCTGAGGAAGACTTTTCAGTCGATATGTAAGCGTTACATCGGTTCTGATGCTCTGTTGTCTCTTCCGGGTATCGGTCTCGGCGAAGTCCGTGGCGAGTAGCGTATGGCGAGCTGGGCTTTTACTTTTGCACTACACGTCTGTGATGACCAGTTCATTCAGCTCCTGAGTAGGGTGGTATGTCCATCTGTATATTTGTAAAGCATTTTTGCGGCATGTATTTTGCGCCAGACGTTCTGCTGATTTTTTGTCGTCTGTAGGTGCTTTTTGTTGCATACTGGAATGCTTTTTGAATGGTCTATGATGCACATGGTGTATGTATCACTTTTTTGCTCCTCACTTTTGATTTGTGCGGTACTATGCCGTATGTGACCTATGTGATACCCATGTTCTCTCGTGGTGTTAAATTATTTTATGTTGAATTCATGAGAGAATTTTTTAGTACTAAAAAGTTTTTGTAATAAAGTCTGGATGTATATATAGCCTTTAAGGTGCTGACCCCTTGTTCACTTTTTCTAAGTATTTTGTCTCAACTCCTGGGGTATATGGTGCACTCCTCTGTTCTTTGAGACTCCACGGTCCTTAAGGATTTCTATGGACCTTGTATGTTGTTCTTTTAGCTCCTAGAAAGGTCAGCACTGTTCCCAGTAGAAGTGTCAGCACAACACAAAACATTGGGGTGGATTTGTTGGTCTCACATTGTGGCTAAGCCATTCTGAGTGAGGTACATATTCTGATTATGCACAAATAAGATTTTGCAAACTGAACATTCTGTGTGTTATTCATCTTGTTCAGTTTTCTTGTTAGTGATATAGTTGGCAGTTGTATAGATGCCCTTTACAGTTCTGAGTGGCATGCTCATTATGTTAGCTTGCACTCATGTGCATGAAACATAGTGCCACCGTACGAATTTTCGTAGGTGTGCCTCCCCCACTCCCAATGACCTGATCCCTTTTGCAGACACGGCTGCACCACGCCAATGAATGTCCAAGCTGTCTATGACAGCCGTTCAGATGCAGTGGCATACAGTTGTGAAGAAAACACCATCACAATCAGCAGTGGTAATGTGTAGGCAATTTGCATATTGCCGTCAGCAGTATGCAAATTGCCTACACGTACATCAGCACTGCATCTGAACTGTCACAGACAGTTCATCATTCACACCCCCCACCCCTCAACACTATCTAGCATGCTGGGAGCCCACCCCAGCATGCTTATGCACCCTCCACACCATTGTATGACCGACGGGTGCCCAATCCCTATTAGGCGCCACTGCCCCCAAACAGACTTCTAGGTGCCACGCTGGGAGCCCACCCCAGTGTGGCAAAGTCAAGAGGCTGATGGGGGTGCCCAATCTCCTGTCGGTTCCACTGCCCCCAAATAGAAAAGTCCAGCTGCTATGTTGGGAGCTGTACCCAGCATGGCAAAAGTCCCACGGCATCTTCATAAATAAAAAAGAAAACCTGTAAAAAAAAAAAAGGTCCCTCGTTGACCGCCTTTCTCCCTAACCCGTGCTCCACCCTTTAGCACTCCATCTTCCCCACTCATCCATACTACCTCCGGAGCCCAGTGTGACAATCTTCGTGGACCGGGAACATGTCTGCACTCTTCAAAGCCAACCACGAACTGAAGAAATGCCAGTAAGCTGAATAATGGCATAAATGTTGTTTTTTTTTCAACTTTGGTGCATATCTCGGCCATTTTGGGGACTTTTTCAGCAAATTTTCAACATGGGGTTTTTGGGGCCCCTTCTCATGAATTCAGTCACTATCATTTTGTTATTTGGTCCCAAAAGGTAATTTTGCGGTCACTGCATGGAACCACCTTTCAGGACTGAGTAACAAAATGACAGTGTCACAGTTCATGAGGTAGTCCCCCCCCCAAAAACCCTATGTCTAAAATTTGATGAAAAATTTCCAAAAATGACTGTTTTATGAGTGTGCTTCTGCCAGTTCCTATACCTTTACCGTAACTTCCAGACATTTACAGTATTTTCACTACAGATTTTCAACATTGCCATTTTTCACCTCATATCAGCAGTACAGCTGTCATTTTCACATTCACCCAAAATGTGTTTTCGTGCATGTGGAGCGCAATGGCGCAGTCGGTGTGGGAAATCAATGTTTGGGACAGATTAAGAAAATTGCAGTGACACTGTTCATGAGCAGAGGTCTTAAAATGGCTGTATTGAAATTTTGGTGACAGAAGTCCATAAAATGACTGTGTTACGAGTGTGCATTGCGCAGTTTCCACGCACCCTCCTAAATTCACAAATTTGTACTTATTCCAGTCCAGATTTTCAACACTGGCATTTTTCCACACCTCCTAATGAACAGTACAGCTGTCATTTTTCACACTCTGGCCAAAATGTGTTTTCGCACTTCCGGCACAGAAATGCGTGGTCACTGTGGGACATCAGTGTTCGGGACAGATTAAGAAAATCACAATGACACTGTTCATGAGCAGAGGTCCCAAAATGCCTGTGTTGACAATCTGCTGTAAAAAAATCCCAAAAGGAATTACATTACGGCTATGCGTTGCACAGTTTCTATGCACGCTTGTGACTTCAGTTTTTTTATATTTTCCCTCCAGATTTTCAATGTTGCCATTTTTTACACCTCCCCATGAACAGTACAGCTGTCATTTTTCACATCCTGTTCGAAATATGTTTTTGCACCTGTGTTTCCAAATGGTGTAGTTGCTGTGTAAAATCAGCTTCCGGCTAATAAATTGATATTGCCACTGCTCATGAGGTGGGGGGTCACAAAAAAGCATGTTGAAAATTTGGAATGAAAATACCAATGAACGCCTGGGGCATTAGGGTTTCCGACCATAACACCCCACCCTGCAGAGACTGACAGGTATCAGGGATATGACTTGGGATTGCAGCCTGTAATGCTCATGCCCTTCCACCCCCACCTGCACCCTGCAGCCACTGACAGGCATCGAGGTGTGCCTTGGACTCTTCGGCCCCAAAGTTAACCCCATTCTCCTATACTGTGCCCATCTCACCATATTTCCTTATGGAATGGGGTGAGCATAAGTTCCAAAGACCCCAAGACACACCGTGACACTTGTCAGTGTCTGCAGGGTAGGGTGTGTTGAAATGGCATGGCCGTTAAGCCAGATGACCCAAAAGCACACCCCAGTGCCTGTCAGTCTCTGCAGGGTGGTGGTGGGGTTGGCTTCAGTTCAATACTTCACCGCCATTCCTATTATGCATCTCTCTAACTCCTACACTACCAATGCCAATGCCAGCAAGCAAACATTCGGCATTGACAAATGCTTTTTTTTGTTTTGATATAGTATGATGCACCATTTAAAGCTGGTGGAGAACACGGTGGCATGGATGATACATCTAAAAGCACTTTTTGTCATATCATGCCAGTGCTGCATAGACTGCACTGGCTGCCATTTCATTTGCATATAACATGTGTTTGTTAACCTGTAAAGCTCTAAACTGGGTTCTTGTTATCTAACTCATCTCCTGTTGCCATATGTGCTGATTGTCCTACTCTGTTTCACTGAGGCAGACCTGCTTATGGTTTCCCACTCTGGCCTCCTCTAAAGTTGTTAGGAGATAGAGCATTCCAAGTCACTGCACTTATGACCTGAATGTGCTTCCTGCACATCTGAGTAGTTGTTCTTTAGTGGAAGCACTGAGGAGGGAGTTAAAGACCTATTTGTTTGAAAAGATCTTTCTAGGCTGTTATGTTTTTTTCATGTTCCAGTGCAGAATGGTTTATTTATGAAATTTTGCTGTGTCAGGATAATGGGACTTGCCATTAAAAGGCAGGCCATGTTGTCTAATGGCCCCTGCCAGTAAAAGGTAAAGGGGAGGGGGGGGGATAGGAAAGGGGGAGGAGACCAGTGACATCAGAGAGGGTAGGAGAGAGGCTTCAATTGGCCAGGGGAGGGGCTAATGGGGGGCTGGGGAGGGAATTGGGGGGATACTTAAAGACTCACTACTCCTGGACTTCCTCTTTTGCTGGGAAAAGATTCTCTCAGCACTTCACTGACAGTTTCAATTAGGTAAGGCACTACCCAGAGACCCTAGGCTTTTGGCCAAGTAGGGCCTCCCTGATGTTTGTTGAGGTTGGTAGAAAAGTACGAGATAGTAATAGTAATGATTTGGAATAAGGGTGCTCTCAGTCAAAAAAAAAAAAAAATTGAACCATGAACACGTATTTGTGTTGGTTTTGTGATTATATCAATGAATTGTTTGGAGTTTTTCTAGCTCAGGATGAAGGAGAATTGCTTGAAGAAGGGACTGAGAATGTGTTGAGTACAGGCATTAAGCAGGGCTAGGGGTAAGATGGGAAAAGCACCCTTAACAGGAGTTTCATATTATAAGATGGTTCAGCTGCAATGTTAGGCATTTGCATTTTACAGAAAAGTTATCGTCAAGTAGATCATAGGCTGGTTTGGGTTTGGGATCACCCCCTCCTCATGTTTGTTTGAGTTAAGGGGGGAGTTAGAGGTCTGGCATGGAGCTCACGATTGTTTGGAGGGGGTCGGGCTCTAGAGGTGCCCTTTACAGGAGAGCACGTTGGCTTGTGCTGTGGTGTGGTAAGGGTTGTTTTTTGTTGGGATGGCGCCTCTGGTGCCGGGCCGCTGGGATGATCTTGGGAGGTGTGCGCCACGTGGAGAGAGAGGTGCCCTCTATGGGAAGGAGTATGGGGGGGCGTGGTTGTTTGTCTGGCAGCATCTCGGTGAGCAGGTCTTTGATGGGCCCTCCTAGTCCAGCTGGTCATTTGGCGACCAATTGGGGAGGTTTCTTTAAAATAATAAATAAATAAAAAGGGAAAGTAGCAAGGTAGCGAGTGAGGCCGAAGCTGGTTTGGGTAGGAAATCTTGGCTGGTAGTGTGGCCTGGCAGCTCCAGCTCCAACAGCACAGCCATGATAGGTGAGGCAGCATGGCATGGAGGAGGATTGGTGGTCAGTTGAAAATGTGGATGGTTTGCTGCAGCTGCTTTGCTGAATTAAGGTGGAATGGCCAGCATAAGTGTGGGGGTTGGGATGCGCAGCTCCAGTACGAATTGCATCAAGAGGGGCGGCCAGGTTGCCCAACACATCAAGGAATGCCTGTGGTGTACTGGTTTAAGTGCCGGTTCATAAAATGGAAGGTTATGATTTTGACATTAAGTGTTAGTCTCAGGTGGTCGCATCCTGCATGTCTTGGACCGGGGGCCATGGTGTTCAAAGGGGAGGAGAAGGATTTTGTGAGTAATCTGGGGAAGGCAGTGGCATTCTGGTCACCGTGGCAGAAAGCACCACTGTTTCAATTGGTCCAGAGGTTTTGTGTGGGGCTGGGGCAGGCAATCAGGGGAGGGTGGGCCACGTGGGCATTGGGTCATTTTTCATTGGATGGTGAACAAGCCAGTCTAGCTGGCAGTCAAAACCTCGGATCTCCTCACTAAAAGCAATTGCGTTTAATAGCACAGACTTGTTTCTGTAGCAGGAATGGGTAACAATGAGCAGCATGGGCTTGTTCAGATCTGAACATCAGGATGGGCGAGTTCATAGCAGCTGGTGCGAGCAGAGCAGCAACACTGTGTGAGCTCAGGAGTGTTTCGGCTGGTGGGGTGGGCCCACTACAGGATGGCATTTGGTGTTTGCTTTTGGGTCCTTGCAGAGGGGACATTGCTGATTTGCCATGTGGGCCTCCACAGCTGGTCGTGGCGGTCACGGGGCAAGGTGTGCCAAGGGGGTCACAGGCCAGACACCAGCCGGGCATTAGTGGAGTCTCGGGCCAAGCGGGATGAGGTCCATTGGGTTGAATGGGTTAGAATGAAATGATAGCAGGTAGGATGACACGGTATTTGTGGTGGGCGTGGTAGGCCGGGTCCTAGCAGATTTTTAGGCTTGTATACGGAATGACCGTGCACTAGTGGGGTTTCCTGCCCGGATTGGAGGGGCATAGTCAGGTTTCATAACATAAATTGGAGTAGGGAACTGGTAATTCAAATGCAAAAAAAAACCAGAGAGAGTAAAAATGCTAAATAACAAACAAATAACTGGAAAGGGGACTCCAGTTTGCAGCATTGATAGCATTACATGGACTAAGCTGGTGCAGATGCAATGAGATGAAAGAAGGTAGCGGTTGAGCAGCTCTGACATGTAGGTGGGCAGTAGTGAGAGAGGAGTGGCCCCGTAGGGGCATGGGAATCACAGCCGGCCTGGTCAGCTAAGGGAGCTCAATGTGGTGTTCTGCTGAGGGTAGTGAGGGCCTCTGCAAGACAGAGCATTAGCTGTTTGATGTGTGGGTGCAGTTTGGAGAGCAGGGGCCAGCTGGGACAGTTTGGGAAGTGGTGTGTGGCACGTGGGCCACAGGCTGAGCACTGAGCACAGCAGCCATGGGGCCTCGGGCCTAGGGAGCCGGACGGTGGGCTGTTAGCATGTCGGTTCATCACAGGATGGGGCATATGGGTTTTCATAGTGGGGGGTTCCAGTTGCAGAGATGCAGGCGGGACAGTCAGGCGCATTACATCATATTGCATAGTGCCTGGTGGTGAGTTAAAGCAGGTGCATTGGGAGAAAACCGCTCGGAGGTTTTTCCTTTACTTCACCAGGTGAGGTGGACTTGAGAGTTGAAGACACTAGCAGGGCTGTATCGGGGGGGTGGGATTTGCTGTCAAACAGGATCAGGGGAGGTGCATTGAAGAAGCAGGCAGGGTATTTGATGTTTTGAAGCAGCTAAAGGGGCTAAAATATAACAGGTGCACATGCAGTGCAAGGGAATGTCTTTACTTTTGAACTCCCTCTGAAGCAACAGGCAGAATCTGGGGGACTTGACTCGGGCCATCCAGGGCCTGGTTGTGTAGAGTTAAATAAGGAGCACTGCTTATAGCCAGCGATCGGGTTTCCTCGGAGGTCCCTGCTGCATACATAATAACTCCAGGGCGAGGTTGCAAGGTGGGGGTGTCAAAATAAGCACACTTAAGGGAGAACAGGCTTAATCTAGTATAAGGAATGACCTTCCTAGGTTTAGGGGTCGGGGTAATTTTTAAATAGTTTTCAAGAAATATCAAACCAGTTTTATAAAAAAAAAAAATAAAGGGGGAGAAACAGATCGGGGCTTGTCCCGGTGCAAGTACTGATGTGATTTGTTCTAGGTGGTGCATGTAGCAAAATGTGATGGACATGCCCTAGGAAAAAAAAAAAACCTTTTGGAGATCAACCAGAGATGGAATGAGGTGGCCTTTGTGAGTGCAACTCTGGGACGTTGTTAAAGCAAGGTTTTTTTTTCAGCTAGGAGCAGTGGGGGGAGTTTTTCCCCAAACCAACCAGGTACGGAATGAGGTGGCCTTTGTGAGTGCAGCTCTGGGATGTTGTTAAAGCAAGGGTTTTTTTCAGCTAGCAGCAGTGGGGGGAGTTTTTCCCCAACCCAATATGGAAGGGATCTGCCATTAAGAGCCAGGTCAAGAACATTGGGAGAGGTATACACACTGCCATCCAGCCCCTTCTGAACACCAAGGTGGGTAAGGCCTGTGGTACGCATAGGGTGGTATGAAGGGAATGTACCAGTAGCCACTGTCTGGCCATGGGCTAGAAAGGTTACCATATATAGGTAACATGTAAGGGGCATGGGGTGTGTTGGGCAAAATGTTCTTGGCCACAATGATTGCCAGAGATGGAAGATGGGTTAATTTGAGTCAGCCTTGGTCCAGGGAGGGGAAGACTGGTGAAGGGCATGAGTAGACATGCTCCGGGGTACCTGGAAGCCAGTCACCCCAGCAAGGTGCTGATCTATCCTGGGGAAAGGAGGCTGGAACAGAGCACAGGCAGATTAGGGAAGGCTTAATCCAGTAAGGATTGACTGGCAAGAGGCAATACAGTTTCAGTAATTACTTTCGGGGGCAATAGGGCACAGAGGTCTTGGGGACCCTGGCTGCAAGACTGGGAGTCTTGGATGTTGGAAGCCCATGGTTGTCACTGGCATCAGCGTGCCCTTGGGCAAGGCCCTTAGTGGAGATACTCACCCAGGCCCCCCTTGGCAGGTTTCCCAGTTGGAAAGGAAGGGGTAGCGAGAGTGGAAGATGGCCCTAGGATTCCAGGTGGCCAGAGCATTATCTCTGGGGTGCAATTGAGGGTGCATTAAACTTTTAACCAAAAGGTTGGTGGTTCAAGTCCATCTGCGAAAGTTACAAGGATGGTGATTAGCATGCCAAGGGAAGGGCAGCAGTCTGATGGTAAAATGGTACTAGCAGATGGGACTCCTGGGGCTGCAGTGGGCCCACCTAGGCCCAGGGGTGTGGCATGTCCCTCAAGTGGGGACGAGGACAGGTTTATAAAAAAGTGGGCCAAGGGCCAGGGGAGGGCACGCCTCGTGGGGCGCTCTTCATACCCCTGGGAGGGGTCCTCACCCAAGGTCATCTGGTCTTGAGGGGAGCTGGGGACTGGTACCCAGCTCTGCAAGGGGGGGTGGAGATTTTGAACCATGGAGCGAAGTGTTGGTGGGGGTCGTCCAGCTGATCAGCAGTGGGTGGAACCGGGGGACTATTGGAGGCGGGTCAAGAAGACAGTGACCTGCAGGATGATGAAGGGTGTTGCCCTTGGGAAAACTAGCTGGCCACGGCAATACAGGGCAGTGGATCCATCTCCTACACCAGGTGGTTACCCTCTCAAAGCAGAGGGAGATGGGCACTGGCAGCTGGGTATAGCAAGGGTGTGCCACTCCCGAACCCCATGCTGTGTGACCTGCAGGGGCAAAAAACTGGGATGCACACCAGAAATGGAGGCCCACTAGCAAGAAGTTGCTGAGCAGGAGGGCAAGAGCAATCAAGGAATCCAGAGCATTGCATACTGTTTCAAGTTATACTGTGGGGGCTATTGGGGAAGCCTCAGGGAGAGGTGGAGGAGCATGCAGGCACATGGGATCCCAAGTAGTGGAAGGGAAAATGGAGGACCTGGCCCGTGGCACTGGAGTTAAGGGGAGCTGACAGGGTATGGGTCAGGAAGGTTCATGAACCGAGGTAGACAGGGTAGGTTGGAGCTCCCAGCCACTCTGTGAAGTAGGAGCTTGGGGGGGCAGGTTTGGCACATAGGGAAGCGGGCAAAGAAAAGATTGCCATGAGGCCCTGGTCAGGGGAGGCAATACATATTGAGCTGTGAAGAGACAGCTGTGGGCGGGGGGCTAGGGGAGTCCCACTGGGGGGAAAGGAGTGCCCAAGGGCAAATGGTGGTATGCAACACATCTCAGGGGGTATGCTGGGGGCACCAAGGGCCTGGAAGATGCACTAGGTATGGAGAGGCACAAGAAAGGAAGTGACCTCTATTGGGGCCTGGCAAGGGCCAGGTGGGGCCACAGATAGGTGACCTATATCCGGGGGGCTAGGTGGAGCCTCACCAGAGGGTATTAGACAAAAAGGGAGATGGCAAGATAAGGGGAGGAGAAGGGGTTTTGGGAGCAACGGGAATGAAGGGGGCAGGCATGAGCAGCTATGCAGGGGGCACCAAGGGGCTTTATGCCTGGGGGGTACTAGCCAGGCCACAACCACCTGGGTGGTGGTGGGTGAGGCTAGGAGAAAGGTAAGGGGGTCCAGGCTTGTCTCAGGAGCATTGCATATGGGAAAGAGGATGCCTACAGGGCAGATGAGGTAGGTATGCCGGAGGCAGGTGCCCCTACTGAGGCCTGTTTGAGTTATGGGGGGGTGCTAAGGAGATTGGAAAGTCCCAGGTTGGTGTCTAGCCCACAAGGGGGTTCCCCATCATCCTTCACAAATTGGAGATGGTCGGTGGAGGGGAAACAAAAGGAAAAGGGGCAGGAGAGGGGGTAGGGTAGGCAGCATGGGCTGGATGCAGAGGATCACAGGCATGGAAGTCAGTGGGAGAGGGGAGGGAGGGATAGAAACTAGAGGTTTGATCACATGTCCGGGCCTAGTTGGTGTGGACCGGAGCTAATCCCTGTGGTGCGGCCCGGTAAATGGTGTACCTGGTGGGGGTACCTGGTTAAGGTGGTGCCTAGTGGGGGGTACCTGGTACTGGTGATGATGAGGGGGGCCAGACCCAGTGTGTCTGAACCCTGAAGTGATACAAGCAAGAAGAAGAGGATCAAGGCCGAAGGAAGAAACAGACTGAATTTGGGTTGTACTGTACTGTACCGTATACTGTTGAAATATGAAGTTGGGAATGTGAAATGCAATTTGTGTGCCTTAATAAATATTGCCAGCGAGCATCCAACATAAAGCAAGTGTGGAGAGATTTATTTCTGGTGGGGGATCAGGGGACATTGGGGCTTGCCATTAAAAGGCAGGTCATATTGTCTAATGGCCCCTGCCAGAAAAAGGTAAAGGGGAAGGGAGGGGAAGGAGGATAGGAAAGGGAGGAGACTAGTGACATCAGAGAGGGTCAAATGACCAGGGGTTGGAGAGAGGCTTCAATTGGCTGGGAGGGGCTAATGGGGGCTGGGGAGGGACCGGATACGTAAGGCTCACAACCCCTGGATTTTCTCTCTTTTGCTGGGAAAGATTCCCTACCCACCCACCCACCCACCCTGAACTTGGGAGGTCGATTCGCCATTGGCTGGCAAGGATAAGAAATTACAGGTATATAACATGGACCCTGGTGTGCCCATGGGTAGGGAGTCAGGGGAGCTGCCAAAGGGCAGCAACTGGTCCAAGGGGGCGGAAGGAGCCTGCCGGGGACAGGAAGTTGCCCACAGGAAGGGGAAAAATCAGGAATAAAGAAAAGGGGGGAGAGGGGTGAGCAAAACGGAAAAAGGGGTGAAGCAGAGGGGAAAGGGGGAAGCAGCATGGGCTGGCTGCAGAGGAACTCACGCGTGAAAGTAAGTGAGGAAGGGGAAGGGGATAGAAACTAGGAGTCAGATCACATGTACAGGCCTAGTGGGGAGTGGACCAGGAACTGACCCCATGTGGGTGCATCCCATTTAAAATGGTGGTATCTGGTAGGGGTACCTGGTTCTGGTGGTAGCTGGTGGGGGTACCTGGTACTGGCGATGATGAGGATGGCTGGATCCAGTGTGTCTGGACCCCAAAACGATACAAGCAAGAAGAAGAGGATCAAGTCAGAAGCAAGAAGTGGACTGAATTTTGGTTTTACTATACTGTATTGTATACTGTTGAAATATGAAGTTGGGAATGTAAAATGTAATTGGTGTGCCTTAATAAATATTGCCAGAGAGCATCCAACCTAAATCAAGTGTGGAGAGATTTATTTCTGGTGGGGGATAAGGGGACAATTATTGTACTTATGTATTTATTTGAGCTGGCATGGGCTCTGCTTCTTTTGTTGTCTGCTTAGATTGTAAATAACCCTAAACCTTAAAAATAGGGTGCTATAAAAAGAAAAATTGCTTTGCTATTCTCATTACCCCGAGGATGCAATAGAAACAAGCTGTTTGAACAATCAGTGTGGTCTCTTAGAAAAATCTGAAATATAACTAAAACATATAAATAAAATGCATTTATATAAGCATGTGTGGATATTCACATGACATTATTTGCATGATTAAAATGGGACCTGGCACATCCTGCCTCCGCGGTGATTGAAAAATGATCATGTTGGGGTAGACCAACATAGTCCTCTAAGTTGCCTTATAGAGATGTTCATAGTATTAACCTCTGGGGATGAAGGGCTATTATACAAATCAGTCCCTTACCGTATTTGTTATGTTGCCTTCTAACCTCTGTTATTAATGTGTAACTTTTGTAACAGAGCACCTGTGCTCAAAGGTACTCTCTGAAATGTTCAATAAATATAAATCCCAGATACCTAGCAAAACTACATCACTTCACATCCCTTACCCTGTAGTTCTAAAGAGTAAAGACAAAATAACTTATCTGAAAGCATGGCAAACTTACCCAAGTAGAGTTTTCTGTACTTTAAACAGAATATATTTTATGGGTATAATACAAACTCCAGGGTTTGTGGATTAAGCAAGGTTGGCACAGCCACTGATTCTGAATGTCATTGATTGCAGCTTCTGCCCTAACCACCAGGCATACCTCTCAACCTCCTGCCTCATAAATCAGGGACAAGGATTAAAAAAATCAGGGACAAAGGACCAAAATCAGGGACACTTCTTCAAAATTGGAGATATCCACTCAGGAAGCTGGTAGAATAAAGGGCTTAGTGTAAAATGCATTTTCTAAATAAGAACAAGTCTGTAACTTTAATGTTTGACATTAGTTTGTGCTTATAACCCCCACTGTTTGGTCACGGAAACACACTTTTTAGGAGGGACAGAGTAAAATTTTGAGGCAAAATCAGGGACGTCCCTGAAAATCAGGGACAGTTGAGAGGTATGCCACCAGGAAATGTGTTAACCTACAGTAGATTTACTCACACTCTGCTGTGAGTTATTTCTTAGGTTAGACATTTGATTTCTGCAACGAAGATATAAACTTCCTGGTATCCTGTGAACATGGTGACTGTGATTGAGTGGTTGCAAAAATGGGCAACTCAATCATGGCACCTGTGTTCTGGGCTACCTGGTAGGGTAGTGACAGGATATGGGGGTGGTGAGTATGGCGATAGGATGCCTAGTTGTATACACGTGCAGGGGGGGACCACACCACGCGACAGGCAGAAGGGGAGGGAGGGTATGTGGGAGGTAGTGTGGCACTTGGCTGCTGAGCTGGCCATTGTTTCATAGTGGGTGGGGTGGCAGGCTGGGGTTGGGAGAGTGTTGAGTTCAGTTCTGGGGCGGGATCGCTTTTGTGTTGGGCAGTTTTTGTTATTTTTGTAGTTTTATACCCGACGTACACCAGCTGGTGAGAATCTTTAATTGGGGGTCCAGGGTGAAACACCTCATGCGGGGACAGCACTCCACATATCAGGTACCTCTCATCACTGGTTTGAAGTTGCCACGGTATACATCACCGTGATTTATTTTTGGCGATGTACACTCTCCCAAACTGCAATTGCCGTTCGGCAATCACCTTCATGACATTGAACCAAATTTCCTAATGCCCAGTATAAGCATCCTAGTAGCCATAAGGCAGTGTTAAATAATAAATTATGCCAGTGGAATCACTCACAATTGCCACTCACTTCCAAAGTTTTTGGCAGAACTTTTTTGTTTAAATTCTGTAAAAATCCACCAACAGGTAAACAGTATGATTTTTAATGTAAACTGCATACGTTTTGCTAATGGTAATGCAAATGGCAGATTTTTCCATCTCAAGTGTTTTCTGAAATGGAGAACAGAACAGAAATCATTATAACCTGCTAATTGCTTAACTACAGTTAATGCATAATGCAGTTTTTTTCTGCAGATTTTTTTCTCGCTTAAAATAATAGTCTATGTAGACTATCATTTCCATAACAGAATTCTATATTTCTGTATTTTCTGTATACTGTAGATAGATTTCGTCCTAATTCCATGAACATTTTGAAGTTCTATGGAATTCCAGCTGAAGCAGTATTTTACTATATTGCTCAGCCTTACTCAGCACAGTATAATTCATTTGGATGATGAATGGAGTTTTGTGTGCAACTGCAACTGGGTGACAACTTGACATCTTTTTATACAAAGCAGCAAAAGCATAATATTTTAACAAGTGGCATGCAATCAGGTTTGCTTTACCATCCATGGAGCAATTTGAAAAACACTGGTCTAAAATACTTGCACATGGCCATGGAAATGCAACAACTGCAACTGAAGAGCCTGACAACTCCACTTGAGGCTGGATTGAAGGAATGTGCACACTGTCAAATATTATGTTCTTTCTGTTTTACCTTTTTTGACTAACCATTATCTGTTTTGGGACAGGTGGTTCTAGAAGCAAGGGAAAGACTTTCAAACACATGTACCAGATTTGAGTTCCTGGGCAAAACAGAGACATTTAGCTCTCCAGAATGAGCTATGCCATGGCTGTTTTGAAGACTTTGGCCCCATTCACTTTGGGGCATGTGAAACAGTTCTCGGCTCTTGAACCATTTCAAATGTGTGCTGGCCCAGATTGCGTTCACATCTAACCCACTTCCAGACCCAATTCATGGAACCATTCTCAAACCCTGATAAGACCTAGGCTTGAACATGGAGTAAAAAATGCTTCAGAAGTTAACTCGGATTTAACTGCAGTGCAGACTATCAGGCACGGTTCCCCATCATGAAGCTGGATGACCCCCACAGTTAATCGACTAACAGTTAATTCAGAGCAGACGCAGCAGTGCAGATGCTGTAAGCCATTTTAAATAATGGCTTACAACATGCTAGTGGCAGTACAGACGCTACAACATGGATGCTACAGCACAGTAATTAATCTGTATTTAAAAACGTTTTAAATTACTGTGCTGTAGTGTGAATGGGGCCTTTAGGTGTAGTTTGTTAGAAGATGCTTTACTGCATAGCATAACTGTTTTTGGATGCAGCAAAATCTCCAGAAATAAAACAAACAATTTAAAGATGTGAAAAGAACTGAAATGCAAACAAACACAGAAACGGAGAAAAATGTTGACAGAAAATGATTTTCAGCTGGCATAATGAATGTGCAGCATATAATGTCTGATGCAGTCAATGTCATGCAAACTGCATATCATACTTTGCATGTCATTTTTAAAGATTCCAATGGATTTGCAATAGTTTCCAGTTGTTATGCAAACAAAGACATCCGTATTATTTATTTAATGCAAGCTTCATTTTGGGGCAGATGTTGTGTCAATTTCAGATGCAAGTTAGACCACCATTTAAAATCATGTTATTGGAATCCTCAAAATCATGATTCAATGCTACTGAATCCTCCTCAAAATCCTGCCCATAAATACATCAACACAGTCCTGATTCCCTATGATACATTACTCTGAACTAGTCTTCCCTTCAGAGTTTTTCCTGCCATCTACCACCCAATTGTTCCTAATAAGCCTCTTAAAGGTGTCACATTGTGCTTTTAACCAAGCTATAGCCCTAGCACGTACTGCACAGCTGGGCAGAATGTAGAAATTACAGTAGTTGTAAGCACACAGTCTATTATTCAGACAGCAGTGGGCCAAGTTGGTGAGTGGAGGGGCTGTCCAGGTCATCATCTTGGAATCCAGGAGACAGCTTGACTAAGGGAGGGCAGGGGGTGGAGGCAATGGAGTCAGTGGAATGGGAGAGGGATTGGAATGTATGGGTGTTTGTGGGTGGGTGGATTAAATTGGTGATTGGTGGAAGGGGGGGCCACTGGACACCATAGAAGATGTAAGACCTGGTATTTTTTTTTTTAATTTAAAGTTTATTGATACATTTTCCACCATAAAAGGCAGCATTAAGTAGGATTTACAAAGGCTCACTGATACAATGTGAAAGATAACTGCCTAATCCACCCTACCCTCCCCTTACTGCAGTAACCCAGCCTGATACCCGTCAATGCCAAGCTCCTAACTAAAAGCCTTGCAAGAGCATGAAGCCTAAGATGGGTTTAGCTTGGAACCAGAGAGATTAATGAGTGAAGGGGATCCCAAATTTTTGTATATGCTGCCAATCTATTATGGAGGCTAGCAATCGCTTTTTCTGTATGCAGGTTGGACAGAACTTCTCTTACCCATTCCTGAAGAGAGGGGGGGCCTGTCTTTCCAGTGACGAAGAATAATCTTCTTAGCTGATAGGGCAATCATAGAGATGTGGAACTTTCGTACCTTAACTCTGATAAAGGACAGGTCCCCCAACAGACAAATTTTGGGGGTGAAATAATCGTGGAGGTCCAACAGGGGGTCTAAGGAAGTTTTGATTGAATCCCAAAAGGGGGAGATTTTTGGGCAGGACCAAAACAAGTGAAAAAGTGTACCCACTTGCTGAAAACATTTATTGCACCATTAGAATTTTAGGCACTCACTCCAAGTGAATGGGTCAGGAGTATAGTATAGGTTATGCAATATATGGTATTGGATGAGGCGTAGTCTGTCTTGAGAAATAAATTTATGACATGAATTCCAAAGACAGTGTCAATCCAAATAAAGTTGAGGGAGAAAATTACTCCAAAGTCTTGAAGGCCCAAATGGACCCCCAAACTTTTTGTGAAACAAAACCTGATATAGTTTAGAGATTACACCAGCAGAGCCAGAAAGTGGGGAAACCTCAGGTATCAGAGAAGAAATAGTCTGGGAGGGGGGGAGTGCTACCCAGGGTAATTACAAGTAAATGTTTTAATTGTAAGACTTTAAAATGGGAAGAAACCGGGATGAGAAATTTCATAATCATTTCTTCCACTGATAACAAATGCCCCTCGCCATCAGTAAAAGCAAGGAGCTTCTCCTCTCCCAACTGAGCCAACCAGTGATGGGGAATCTGAATCTTATTAATAGTAAATGATGGAGAATTCCAAATAGAATGGGCCAGGTCCAGATGAGGAGCATATTGTAAAAAGGAACACATTTGGAAATAGACCTTTAAAGAGGTCATTATCATGGGACCCTCTTCAGTCATGCTTACTTGGGAAAACTTGAGGAAAAATAATGCAAGAGGGTCAACATTTTTGGCCTTAATTGCATCCAGTTCTATTTTAAGCCAAACCGGTTGTGCTTCTTCTGGGCCGGGAGATACCCATCTCAAACATTTCGCAAGGTGACTAGGCCAGTAATATAGGGCCAGATGGGGAATTCGCAAACCCCCCTCCAGTTTTGGGGCTGCCAACTTATGATAAGCCAAACGAGGGTACCTGTCAGCCCAGATAAATCTAGTGAAGACACCATGTGCCTTTTTAAACCAGAGTAAAGGAATAAAGGTGTTGAGAAGGGATAATGGGTAGAAGATCCTAGGAAATATGTTCATCTTAATTATATTGATCTGGCCCCACAGTGAAATAGGAAGTTTAGACCACCTCTCAAGGTCATGAGTAATCACCTGCAATAGGGAATCCAGATTCTCTTTAAACCATGTTAGAGGGTTACGGGAAAGTTTAATACCCAGGTATTTAAATGACCTAGAGGTCCAGCATAAACCAAAAAGACTGATGTCACTTTTGAAAACTTTATGGTTTAATGGAAAGAATAGGGACTTACTAGCATTCAATTTATAATTGGACAAGTCATTAAATCTTGTTATTTCCCTTAGCAAAGCCAGAACTGAGGACACTGGATGAGACAAATGTATTAACAAGTCATCCGCATATGCAATGACTTTAATTTCGTGCCGCCTGATTCTCACACCTTGTATAGAAACATTATTAAGAATATTTTGAATAAGAGATTCCAAGTATAAGTTAAACAACAGAGGAGAAAGGGGGCACCCTTGCCTAGTACCTGAGTGAAGCGAAAAGAGTTTGGAAAAAGCCCCACTCGCGGAGATTCTTGCAGTGAGATTTTTATAAAGTGTGGCAATCCAGGAGATAAACAGAAAAGGAAAATGGAAAGCCTCCAGAGCTTGGAACAAGAAGTTCCAGTTCACTCAATCAAATGCCTTCTCGGCATCCAGGGAGACCAAGCCCGTAGGAAACTCCGCATTCCTGGTAGCCGAGAAGACATGTGACAAGGTGTGTAAGTGGTCAGAGGATGAAGGCCCTTTCATAAATCCTACCTGACTTGTGCCTATTAGCCCAGGAGGAACTACTGTTAGCCTATTAGCTAGTATTTTGGAGAGAATTTTAATATCCTGATTTAAAAGTGAGATAGGTCTGTAACTTTGAACCAGTTCAAGGTCTTTGTCAGATTTGGGGAGCAGGACAATCAGGGCTTCATAGAGGTGCGGATCTGTTTCCACCCCAGATAAAATGTGCTGAAATAAACGGCCAAGTATTGGTAGTAGGAGGTCCGGAAGACCTTATGGAATAGAGAAGAGAATCCATCCAGACCTGGGACCTTATCTGCTAGTAGTTCACTAATAAACTTGGCAATTTCCTCCTGGGAGACAGGGACAACCAGAGAATCTCTGTACAGATCAGAGAGAGGGGGTAAATGGGAATCCTTTAAGTAACTCTATATGCCCTCAGGGCAGGGGGGATGCTCCATGTCACTGTACAAGTTTGTGTAGTAACTGGAAAATTCTTGAGCTATTTCAGTGGGAGATACTTTAAAAGATCCATCCGCCATTGCCCTGATGGGGGGAATAAATCTCATTGATTCTTGTTGCTTGATACACAGTGCCAGTAGGCATCCCGCCTTTTCCCCCTGATCAGTATAGCTAGCCCTGGTATGGATAATAGCTAGTTCTGCTTTGTCTCGAAGTAACTCCAAGTATTTATCTTTCAGCACTAGGAGTTTTCGCATATCTTCATCTAAGGGATTAGTCGGGAAATTAACTTCCAGAGATCTAATCTGGGTTAGTAAGGATTTTAGTTCCTTCTCCTGTGCCCTTTTCCTACCAACCGCCATACTGATAAGTATCCCTCTCATGAAGGCTTTAAAAGCCCCCCACAAAATATCCGGCTTTGCACTATCTAACGGGTTTGATGAGAAAAAGGATTCTATTTGCTTCCTTATAAGTTTACAATATTTAACATCCTTAAGGAGTTGGTCATTAAGTTTCCATCTGGTTTCCCTATTAGGTAAGTTAAGCAGTACCAAATTGCATACTACTAATGAATGATCAGAGATTGGGTCAGGTTGAATCAAGGGGGTCTTAACCCCGGGCAATAGGCACTGAGAAATGAGTATGTAGTCGATGCGGGACTTCGAGCCATGTGTCATAGACCTGAATGTAAACTCCCTAGAGTCAGGATGTAAAACACGCCAGACATCACAGAGCCCACATTGATCTAATAAGTCATTAAACGCCTTCTGCCCGGGGGTGACCCTTCCCTGACCTCTACCAGATCTATCTAAATTAGACTCGAGCACTTGGTTGAAGTCTCCCCCTAAAATAATCTTAATAGGAAGCATTGGAAGAATAATAGATATAAGCCTCATGAAGAATCCTGGGTCATCCAGATTGGGGCCATAAATACTGCCCAATAGTACTGGAACAGACCAGAGAGTACCTTTAACAAGGGTGAACCTTCCCTCAGGATCTTTAATAACCTGTGTAGAAATGAAAGGAATACCCCTGTTAATCATGAGCATGACCCCACAGCTATTTGTAGATCCCTGGGCGCTATAAATCAATCCCAACTGCTGCCTCCTTAACTGCAAGGCTTCCACTTCTAATAAATGAGTTTCTTGTAAGAAGGTTATCTGCAAGCTGAGTAAACTTAAATGTTTAAGAGCCTGATATTGTTTATGCTTCTTTCTGATCCCCTTAACATTCCAAGTCGCAAATGTTATCTCATTAGCCATCCAGTAAAAGTAGTTGGGCTTAAACAATTGCACTCAGCACATGGGGTATATATCCTCTGTAACCATACCCTCAGGGTTACTGCAGTAAAACCCACCTCCTCCTAACCCCCAAGATTAAATCCCACTCATCCCCCTACCCCCACCTCCAACCAAACCCCATAACCCGCCTCCCTCCACCCTCTAAACTGTCACAAGCAATGTTCAGCACAGTACTGGCACTTTTCCTTCTACTCCCGCCCTCCAATAATGTCCCCTAATACTAGAAACTATTACACTCAGATATCTACATATTGGGAACCAAACAATACTAATTATGCCCCAAAAAAGAGAGAATGATCCTGGGCTTTCACCTCGATCCCACCAAAGTATAAACTTGTAGGGAGTTTATTTGAAAGGGGTCTCAGTGAGATTCACACATCACCCAAGTGATCATGGTAACAAGAATGGAACCAAGAAAGAAATCAGGAACCGTACTTGCCACACAAAGCGACCCTGAAAAAACCAATACCAGACCAGGAACCCAGTGAGGGGGAGATAGCTGCATCACAAAATGAGAGCGGGAATCAAGAAAAGGAAAAATGTCATCACACCACTGGAGGGGAAGGCATATCAAGTGCCTCTACCCAAGGATAACCCGTCACCCAATGCTCAAGCCCTCCCTGTGAAAATTGACAGTACTGCACTCAAACCAAGTGGTAAGGTACTGTTAATTCCCCCTCAAGTTGAGGGTTACTTCCTCGCGAGTCCCCTGAGATTGGAACGCCCTCTAGTGACCGGTTCCATGTCATAACTAGGTAAGAATCCAAAAATAGAGAAAGCCCAGGACCACCTTAATACCCATCCAGACAAGAGAAATGCAAATCTGATTCACAACTAAGCTAACTCCCCTCTCTCCATGTCCATCACACAAAAACTGCCAAGGCTTGGTGCATATTTCCCCCCTTAAGCAGGCCCCAGACCCCAAGTGTCCCCTGCTTCAAACCAGAATGGGCCCCCTGTGAATAGGGCCACGAAAAATTAAAACCAGGACAGCCGCGATGATCCCCCCAGTCCAAATCAACAGGGGAGAATTCCTCAGGTCTTCACGCTAGATGGATTTCCCCAAAAGGAAAAACAAAAGTTCCAACTCTCGACTTCATGCATCTCTCCATGCTACAACGCAGCAACTCAAGAGTCCTTAAAAAGATCTGTCAACGTAGACTTAAGGCTCGTCAGGGCCGCTTCGGGATCATCGTAACTTTTCCAGGATCCGTTTATTGAGATCTGTAGTCTGGCCGGGTAGCCCATCCTGAACTTCAAGCCTGCCGCAATTATCTTGGAAACAATAGGGTGGAACGCTTTGTGTTTCATGCGAACTGAGGCAGGCAAATTTTGTGAAATTCTCAGCTTCATGTTTTCCCAGCGAACCTCTTGCAAAGCTCGTACTTTCTGCAGAAAGTGTTGTCTCTCCAAATAGTTCAAAAACTGGCAAATGATGGGGCGGGGGGGGGATCCCACAGGGAGGGTTTAGGCTGTAAAGACCTGTGAGCTCACTCTACAATATAACCAGAGTCAAAAGGAGATGGGCCAGCTACTCGCTCTACCAGCTTCTGAACAAATGCCACAACATATTGGCCTTCCTCTCCCTCCAGCAGCCCGAGAATCACAACGTTGTTTCTATGGCTCCGGCCCTCTAGATCTTCAAGCTTAGATTCAAAACAGGATAATTTCTGACGAATCGAGACCAGATCAGGATCGAGACTTCCAAGCTTTCTTTCTATGGAAACTATTCGAGCTGTATTATCAGAAATAGATAGCGAGACTTCATCCAACTTTCTGGAAAGGGATTTCAAGTCTGTTGCCATTTCTTTCATTTCCTCACAAAGGGCTTAAATTCCTCAAGGAACCTGGAAAGAGTTAAAAGTTCCTGTTCACCAAATTGACTCGGAGGGTCAAGCCCAGGCCCACCCGAGGCTCTGGATTTTTTAAAGGCCTTCTCAAGAGTAGCTGGGGGGTATGCTTCTTCGGGGCTTTCTTCATGTAAGCCTCCATCCGCTCAAATTATGCTCAAACCAGAATGCCACAGCGATTAGACAATGCTGAATTTCGAAAACAAGAGAAAATTAACAGTTAGGATGTCCAATAAAGATGATTTAATGATCGGGAGGCAGGAGCTTCTTGAAGGAGCTTCTACTCAGCACTCTGCATCACGTGATCTCCCTAAGACCTGGTATTTTAGCACCACTGTACTGACAGCAATTGGGGAGGTGGATCACTGGACACAAGGAAGATGTACAATGTGTTGTTATGGGGCTACTGACAGTTTTAAGGGAAGGGGATGCTGAAGTAGAGAGGTAACAACATTAAATAGCATAGCAAGAGAGGTCAAACCATTCAGTACTGTATATCACTGCACCATGTGTGCAAGCGATTCCCTCATTTGCATGGCTGCTGCAGTATATTCTGCATGTTTGAACAAATATGTAAGGGATGCACACTTATGATCCCTGAATATGTCCCCCACCTCATCCAATCACACCATTTCAGTTAGTGTGGCACTAACATGGTTTGCCCTGTGACAGCCTTTTAAATATTGAAGACTCTGACTCTAACTTAACAGTTTTGTCATCTGTATTGATTTAACTGATTTATTTAGAACCAGGTTAGATGTAGATTTGTATGGACATTAATCAGCTGCACAGTTTAGCTGCTGAATGGACAGAAATTGGATAATGTTGTATCTGACACTCTGTACTCCCATTGGGTTGGATTGGATAATAAATATCAATCCAACTAGTGCTACTACCCAGCACTAAGCCTATCATAATCACTGTTACCACTAAATAAAACTTCATCATTCTCTCTAAATGATCCCTACCTTTTGTGTGCACCAGCCCAGAAGACTTTAAAATTCAATAATTTAATTGTATTATTATTGATATAGAGCAGTAACAGAAGTCAGCAGCATGACAGATGTTTTTTTTTGTCATCACTGAGTGTCTTATATGCTACAGTATGTCACAGAAATGTAATATGGGTAAATGACTTACATTTTGAGGCAATTTGTCTGCAATGTTTAAATGATAACTACTAACTAGACTAACTTACTGTACAGCTGTATAGAACAAGAGCACAACATTACTTTCAAACCCAATGCAATGAGTCAAATACTAATATTGTCATGTGCAGCAATTAAAGAAATTGCTAAGGCTGATAATTAAATCAGTGCAACCACAACCACCATTCTAGAAGCAATACATTCTTCTTTTGCAGTTGTCACAGGCAGAGGAAGCAAATTTGAGATGGCCAACATTAAACTCTGTACAGCTATGAGATATATGTGTAGCAAGTGTCCACAAAATACTGACCGTGTCCTATAGAATTGGGCAGTGCCTCTTTGGAAAGTTTTGTCAGACTCCATGCAGTATACAGCAAGCAGAAGTGGCACCAGTAATAAAACATAAGCGAAGAAGGCAATTATCAGACTGAAAATGACACAGTGGTAGAGTGCACTCATAAATATCCAGCAACACCAGGAAACTTGAAATGAAATCAACAAACACAGGACTGATGTGTTGATTATAACAACAGAAAGACACTAAAGCTTAAAATGCAATAGCATGGCGCATTTATTCTAGAAAAGCAGGAGTGCAAACAAGCAGTTCTCTGGGACTTTGAACATATACATGTTCTTCATCAGGGATTAGAAACTAACAACTAACCAGTCTGCTTTTATCCAGAACATTTAAAACTATTATGGCAAAATAACACAGTTTATGCATAAAAATATATTTAAGCCAATAATATGGCATATCACCAGTTAATAATACTTTTCTTTCAGCAGACAGTTTGAATTGGAATTCCAAAAATTTGAAGTTCCATTGTAGCTATAGTCCAAACAACTGTAATGCTAATGTCTGACTTATTGTGCTCCACAGCAAGTACTAAATCCAAACCTAAGTGATAAAATAAATTAAATAAAAAATTATTAATAAGTGTAACCCATAATGCTGACAGATTTGATAAGCCAAAAACAAAAGGTGGTTAAATAATATTATGTAAAATGGAGATAAATGTGATTGCTGGACAGCAACAGTAACTGTTCATATATATTAACAAATTATATAGATATATGTAATGAAGATACAAGTGTAGCTCCAAAAAGACCTAGTAATAATAATAATAATCATGTATTAGGATAGAGTGAGGAAAGGTGCTTCCTAAACAGGAACCAAATGCAAAAGAGAAATAGAGGGAGAACCACAAAACACTAGAGAACAAAAAGACAATGTATACTACAATTGTATTTAAAATATATTAGAAAAAAAGTATTATGAAATCATATATGATAACTCATTAAGAGTTGCAGCTCTGTTCAGTAACAGTGTACTTGAAACAATATTCTTAACATTGGGATGAAAATAATATCCCCTTGGTTATTTATCTAGAGGTAAGAATGCTAGTTCCAAACATTATTAAGTCCTAGTGGTGATAATACCCAAAATGTAAATAAGCCATTCCTTGAGCTGTAAAATGACTTAACTCTGTCCCACTTCTAGTTTTGTCTGGCACATTTTGTAGATCAATAAATCTCAAACGAGGGGGTGAGGGCCATGTTTCAGTTTCTAATGTGATCCTATTGGTGTATTCACCTTTTCCCTCACCATAGAGCCAATGTGCTCCTGAATACGAACATACGGAATTGCCATCAGAAAAAGGCCCACAGGTCTATCAAGTCTGCTCAATTGTGCAGCTCTTAGTTTCATTTACTACAGCTGCCCCTGAAAGCAGGTCTTGAAGGAATGTATGATTCTACCCAAATAGATAAGAAGGCAATCACACCATTATATGCATGTTATAAAGGATGTCCAATAGTTAATAAACTGTCATATCTCAAATGTATGTTGGTTTGAGGTACTCACAACATCTTTTCCCTGGATAACATGTAGGCAGATTTTACACAGCCCACATCAGTAAAGCCAGTTAGCAATAGATTGCAAAGAAATATAGGAATGCTTTGTGGAGGTCCATGAGGAGGGCTGTTAAAATGGCTATGAACAAGATCAAGGCCACTGATTTGCAATGATTAAAGGAATGAAATTCAGTTTTTAAGACTTACAGTTCTGCTAATTGCACCGGTGAGTGTTAGACTAACTTTTGGATTTTATTGTGATTCTACTGTCATTCTTTCACTGCTTGCATAAATAATCAGAATAAAGGAAGCTGTAATATATAGAACATTAAATGAATCAAATTGAAAATAGTACAGAAGGCAATTAAAAGAAAAATACAAGTTCTGTAGATTTACTAATCTGGTATCAAATGTCAAATTCCATGAAACTCATTGCTTTTACCACTGTGTTGACAGTCGTCCAAGTTCCAGAATTTGAGAAGGTTTTCCAGTCAAAACCAAAAACTAGTGGCTTCAGACAAAATTATTTCTATAGTTGTCCCCCATCGATACACTATACTGTACATCAGTGACAGTTCACAGCATCCTTCAAATAAAGATCAGCCCCCCAAACATGCCAAAGACTCCTAACTGCTAGGTCTATGTTAGCTAACCCTCTCTTGTACCTGATTTGTTTCTTCACTAATCCTTGTTTTTTGTTTCAATAACATGGGTCTACAGTCTCTTGTAATTTGCATTTTGAATGGTGACAGCTTGCATTCAATAGGAAAGGTCAGGAATTGCAGGGAGTTAGATGGGCACAAACCATTGCAGCTTTTTTAAACTAGTTAGGGTATTAGTCAGTATGGCAAGGAACACAATATGTTACAATCCAGAGGGGGTCTTGCCAGCCTTCCCCTACCAAACAAGGGACTAGAGGCAACAAAACCCCAGGACTAGTAAAGGGAAGCAGGTCCAGTTGCTAGAGCATAGTGTGCAGTAACACAGAGTCAGTGTAACAAAATGCCCGAACTACATGAATTGGTTGCAGAGGGGAACATTAACCTAGTGGCTGTCACTAAAACATGGTCAACTTTGAACCACAGGTTGGAGATGACCATACCAGTATATTCACTATTCAGAAAGAACAGAATTAAAAGGCTTAGCCTGCAGTTCATAGGGATAGTGAGCAACACAAATCATTCCCACTCCATGTGGTTAAAATCACACAAGTCCAAGCATGCCCTGGACACTCTGAATTTTTTTGTTGTAGCCACATGGCTGTTTTCTTCTTCCTGTTCTACCCCCTCCACACCTTTGCTGCTGTGTGACTGCCTTTGGGCAACCCTCTTGCCACTCTGCCGGCCTTCTGCTTGCTGTCCATGGGCATTATCATTCACTGTCGCCTGGCCCTTTTTCCCTTTGGGCTTTTGCTTTGGTACCTCTAGATGGTTCAAATAACAGCTCCATTTCTGCCCACTACCACTCATAGCTCCTGGCTTTCCCTTTTAGCTGGCAGTTCTCACACCTCAGTTTACGCCATTCATTTTCCAGATACTCCTCCTACCGCTTACCCTGATACTGTGCATGCTTTTACTTGAGGACATGGTTCCAGGCTGCTTTTACTCCAGTGGCGACTCCTCCCTGCTGCTGCCTTAGGATCTTACTGCCCTGCAAGACACAACTCACTCACTGTCTCACAATGTCTCTGGGCTGCATTGCCTGGTAGCCTCTGAGGTACTTCACTTAAGTACCTTCAGTCTCTGCAGCCTGTGGCACCTTTCAGTCAGTTCATATTAGAATGCCATTTATGTTTTTACCTTTTTTCTTAGTTTTCTATTTCAGTTTCTATAAGCAGTTTTGTTGCCTTTGCTAATAATTCTAAATTGTCCTTCCCTAACAAAACTGGTTGGCAGTTGGCATACATATTTGCTTCATAGCTATCAGGCTCCATCATCAGCCTCTGATTATCTTATACACCTTGAAAATATGGACCAGTAATGGCAAACAATTAAGTTATGAGCTTTAGCTGCTTTGTGTCTAGCCCGTAGGGCTATTTGCAAAGCAAGCTACAGGTCTGGAAGAGTACTGTAAGTATGCAGCTGAACTGGGAGTGGCCCTCAGCAGATGATGTTTTGTTATTTGCTTTTAAGTAAGTACTAGTCATCAGTGTTTCAAATGTCCCCCTCCTTTATGCACAGTGTCATCATTCACAGTGTTCTTAATGTTAGCATATCTTGGTTCTGAGGTATTGTTGTTTTGCTAGTGTTTGAAAAAGTTGTTCATTTCAGTTCTGTTTATCTGCTTACTATGTGCCCTGCCCTAATCCTCTGCCTTTTCCTATTCCCCCTTCCTTCCCCAGTCCCCTCCACACCCACACCTTCTCCACCCTCCACCCTCCTCTTTCCTTCCCCTTCACCCATCTTAACCCTCCTCTCCTTCTCCATCCATTCTAGTTTTCTTCCTTCTCCCACCTTTAACCTGGAGTTCCTGCAGCATTCTACCTGGTCCCCTCCCATCCCTTCCCCCCCTCCTCCCTGGCCAAGGGGACATAAGTCCTACTCCATTCTCCAGCTCCTTACCCTGCTTCTCCTCATTCCTGGTGATGTGGAACTCATTCCTGGTCACTCTCCTCAATTCCTCGTGAGTCCTATTCAAATCTTCACCTCCTTTCCCTGCTTCTCCTCCTTGCTGGTGATGTAGAACTCAACCCTGGTCATCCTTGCCCCCAATTCATCAAGGTCCTAGTGTTTACCATCATAATGCTAGGACCCTCCTCCCTAAACTGATTCTCCTCACTCTTGGTTCTCTCATCACTCTCCAGATCTTCTTTGCATGGCAGAATCCTGATTCTCTTCCAGGATTCCTGATTCTAGCTTGGCTGTTCCAGATTACCACTTCTTAGGCAGGACTTAGAAACATATACAAACAGAATTTGCTAGCAGATAAGGACTGCTAGTCCCAGACAGTCTGCCCTTTTATCCCTGCCTATAGTATCAGCGCAGATCCTACTTGATCTCATGTCCATTCACCCAAACCTTCTTCCCTTTCGCTAAGATTTCTGTATGCCTATCCTATGCATTCTTGAACCGCACTGCTGTTTTTGCCCCATCACCTCTTCTATATCTACCTCCTCCAGCTTCTTATCATGCCCCCTTGTCCTTGAGCCCTTTTCTTCTGAAACATAATTCCCTCTTGTATCTTATTTAGCTCCATGAGGTATTTATAGGTCACTATCATGTCACCCCCTCACCTCTGTTCCAGGATATAAATATTTAGGTCCTTAAGTATCGCCTCATAGGGCTTCTGATATAGACCCTGCCCCATTTTATCTGGCCTCCTCTCATCTGCCTCCTTTCTGTTTATGTCCTTCCGGAGATGTGGTCTCAAGAACTGGACACAATACTCTAGGTGGGGTCTTACTAGTGATCTATACAGAGGCAGAACAAAATGGTTATATTAAATGCATGCTGAAAATAGAAAATAGCATTAAAAATCCACATTTCAACCTTAGGTCTTCTTCAGGAAATATCTAAAAGAAAAAAAAACAAAGTTAGTGTAGAGGGGAGGTAAATGAGGGATATATATATATATATATATATATATATATATATATATATACAGTGCAAGCCACTTATAACGGGCACATCTGTGCAAGCAGATTTTGCCCGTTATAGGGAGTGGGCTCTGTAAACAAAAATAGTATTTTTAATTAAAACAAAGGCACTAGTACTGTACTGGTTACTTTTGCAGCCTCCGTTAAGCACAAAACGTCCCCTGATTCATTCCTTTGTTACACAGACAGATCCCATTGTGTACTGAAGCTGCATGTTGTCAGGGCGGACTGAGTTCAACAGTAGCATTGACAGTAGCATTGACTTTACTGCACTCCCCATAAGCTTCTACTGTATTCACTTAGCATTTGAAATTTGTCACTGAGAGTTAGAGAAATCAGCACTGCGAGACTCCAGACCCAATGAGTTTGAAATTTGTCACTGCGAGTCACTGCGAGTGGGAGTTCAGAAAATAGAGAGTTCGGCACTGTGAGACTCCACACCCGATGGGTAGCCCCAAGAACGTGGAGAGAAATCAGAGGGAGCTGTTCTGTCATGATGTAGCCGGGGACAGCAAAAACAGTCCAGTGAAGGAGTCGGGATACACTTGAGTGGTACAGTACAGAATGAGACTACTGCAAGCATTCAGGCATAAGGTTCAAATTTCACAAAGCAGAATGTGCAGCGAAGGAAAAAAAACTGTAGCCTGTAGACCATGGCAATAACATTCTGTGCCCTTTCTATTTGGGCTGATTAGCTGCTAATTAGCCACTAAGTAGTGTCTGTTCACACTTTGGCAAGATTGGCAAACTGCATGCCGACGTGAGAACTGACAATAATTAGCAGCTAATCTGCCTGATATAGAAGGCGGGCAAGGAACGCTATAAACATAATTTTTAACATTAGAGCCTATGGCAATGGCAAATGGTAAATGAGATTTTCCCAGTTAAACTGATTGCCCATCTAAAACAAGGATGGTATAAGTGGCGTGGACTGTGTATATATATATATATATATATATATATATATGGAAAGAAAAAGGCAGGATCAGGGAGAAGAAGTGATAAATGGCCAGATTAAGAGAGATTTTGTGAAACAAAAAGGTGTTGATGGGAAAGATAAAGCATAATAGAGTGAAAGAGCTAGAGAAATCCCCAGGTGGGGACTAATTAACAGGGCCTACTGTAGTAAGAAGGCTGAAAGGTGACAAATGTGTGGGAAGAAGACACAGATGGAGACTTATGGGTGAAAATGAAAAAGAAATTAAATGTGTACAGATATAAACAGACTTTAGGGAAAATAAGGGGTGGCTGAAAGATATTAGTGGAAAATAAGTCTATCATTTATTCACATTATTCACCTTATCCACTGTCTGCCATTCCTGTGATATAAGAAATTCATGCTGTGGACTTTGGGTCACATTCTACTCTGCGTCTGGCAGCCATCTGCCTTTTTTGTTTTGTATTGACCCTGCCTCGCTAAGAGCTTTTGCTGGTGTCTACTCTTCTGTCCTTTGACTCTGTGCCTGTATTCAAAATGCAGCTTTCATCTGTTCTTGCGCTGATAGTGGCTTACTGTGATGCTCCACACTCAACTGACTGTCAAGCACGATGCCCTTTGAAGTCTTCATACCACTGTGCTATTCCATTGATTCTCTGACTGTAGACATTCCAGCAACCTGGTCAGTATCCAATATTTTAGTTTTACGAGAGTCCTTTTATGACACACCGTGCAGCCGTTTCCATAAACCTGCCTTCTTTTTGGTATACTTCTCCTCATCCTCAGTCAGCATACTGAGTAAAAGTCTCCATCTGTCCTCAATTTCTTTTTCCAACTGCGCAGTGGCTGTGCCAATGTCTTTCTAAGTTGTGAGTCCTATCTGTTCTTCTTCCACCTCCTCATCCATCCCCTTGATGTCACAATGTACAACACTGTCAGATTCATCATCCAATGACTGTAGTGACTGAAAATCATTCTCTTTGTCCTCCTTACTTTCACCAGCTGGGACAGTGGACCGAACCTCAGCCTACTGCATGTCTCCAGCTTCTGCAGTCTTCAGATCCTCCATCTTGGAAGTGGGCCTACAGCACTCCCATCACAAGAGAAGGGGAATTTTTATTTATGTTTGAGACATTCAAACAGATGCATCCAAAAACAAGGAAAACATGTACAAACATTCATAATACAATACAAAACCCATTAAAGGAAAATACAACAAAAGGAAATTTCCTCATGCCACTATGAAAACAAAACAGAAAATTTCTAAAATTAACTTAGTCAAAGGAACAACTGCCAATACTCTAAATAACAGGCAGAAGATGATACTTCTTTTTTCTTTTCATTGAATATCAGCTACTTCATGTAATATAGTAAATAACAGTTCTTCTTGGGATAATAATCTTTGCTGAAGCTGCATTTAGTTTGCCAAATCCAACATTTTAGATAGGAAAGAAACACCCTCAAACTACTAACATTAAATGTAGGCCAAGTAGTGGGAAACGGTCCCCATCCCCCAAAAAAATGCAAAAAAGAAGGAGATGCCAATGGTCATGTAGCATTTTCCAAAAATCATTTATAAAGGGGCACTCAAAAATGAGGTGGTCCATAGATTCCAGGACTTGACAACATGAATAACCTAGGACAAAAATGTTCTTCAATACTTTTGTGGTGGAGATTTCCCTTTACATTTAACTTGCTGTGGGCACAGAACCATACTATATCCCACATTTTGCAAGAAATTCTGGGATCTTCCAGCATGTCACCAATCCGGTTAAGATCTGGGGGTGGTTTGAGGCCAGAATGAGGAGTCAAGTGAAAACAATTTTCCATTATCCAGACATAAACCACTTTCCTTGATGTAGTGCAGACTTGGATTGGAGTAAGGGACCATTTCTTTTTATAAGCAAAACAAATAGTAAAGGAGGAAGTAAGCTTTTGTTTTCTCTTGTTTTTATGGGCAAAGGACCCTGAGTGCCATTCAGATAAGATCTCCAAAAGGGATGGCTGCAACAAAACTACCCATTGTTTGGTAGATAGCAATAACAAAGGGAGAAAATTGGTATATAAAAATATACAGTGAAAAAAAAAAACAACTATAGGGTTTATCATAGGTTAACCTCCTTGTCGTTCCTTTAAATAAGAAATCCCTCTCTTAAGAGGCTTATTTCAACTGCCCCTGAAACATTGAAATAAAATAACAACTATATAACCTTGTATCTAAATGGTTTTTCTTTGGGGGGGGGCATAACTCAAATACAAAAACACAGATATCAAATATGTCTTAATCATATACATATATTTATGTTTGCTCATTCTCCATTTGTTCCAAATGGCAACTTTCTGTTTCCCTATAGAGATTTCATCCTCCCAATTATGCACGGCCATATCCTCATTCCCAAAAAAAACCCCTAATATCTTTCCTGGAGATGTATCCACCACAATATCAGCCACCGATTGCATGGGTACTGTAGGTATACCAATCTGCAGGAAGCGACATTTTGAAAAATTCATTTCTGGTGCTGTAATTCTTAAAAAAATATCAATAATCCCTTGTGCTAATGACCCAGACAATCCATCATGAAAAAGAAGACAGAAATCATCTGCGTAAGCAATTGTCTTGATCCTCACAAATGATTGTCGGTGCACTCTATGTATCCTGGGGGGATACATTTAAGTAAGCAATAATCCCCGACAGGGTGGGCGGTATTGGGCTATACTGGACCGCCCAGGGGCGTAATGAGGCCCGACGCCACAGGCGGAGGGCCTTATAGCCCCTGGAAGGTCTGGTATAGCCCAACACCACCCACCCTGGAGGGGATTATTGCACTTAGAAAATGGGCAAGTGTGTAATAATATATAAAATATTTAAAATAAAAAGAAAAGCACTTGACAAGTAATAAAAAAAAGATGAAAAAAAAGTTTTCCTGTAAAGTAGTCCCTCTACTGGTACAATTACCAGTAGCAGTTGCTGCTATTTTTAAGACATTTTTCTCTTGTCTTTTTATCTGCTGTAACAAAAAAATCAGAACTGACTTGGGGGGGGGACTGCAGTTAATGGGAGCTGTGTGAACTGAGGGGCATCCATTCCTCGTGTCATGTACTGGCCTCCTACATCATAAGGTGGATTCCTGGATTTTTCAGCGAGAGTGAGTGGTCTGTGCAGGACGTATTTATTTAGATGTGAATTTAATGTTTTAAATGCTGTTTTTATTGTTGAAGCCACTCTTGCAAGGGGAAATGGGTGGACAGCTTCGATCGGGTTTTAAATGTAGCGTGTCTCCAGCGGCAGTTACAAAGCTGCAGCTACTTGAGACAGGGCGCGATCTTTATGTGCACTTCAAGGAAGCGATTAAAAAAAAAACAGTATTTCTGTTATTTTTGGTCACTTGTTGCAGGTACCAGGAATGTCACTTGATTGACTGTGTGTGTTTCGGGGGGGGGGTGCCTGATGCAGCAGCAGCATAAGTCAGCCTGATCACTGAGGTAGACTGGGGGGCTTGTTAAGGAGAAGCACTGTGTTGAGATTGAAAGATGTGTGATCTGCTCACTGAGAGTCGAGTATCATCGCGGCACCACTCTTGCAAGGGAAAATGGGTGGACAGTTTCGATCGGGTTTTAAATGTAGCGCATCTCCAGCAGCAGTTACAAAGCTGCAGCTACTTGAGACGGGGCGCGATCTTTATGTGCACTTCAAGGAAGTGATTTTAAAAAAGGAAGTTTTTCTGTTATTTTGGTTGCTCGTTGCAGGTACCAGAAATGTGACTTGATTGTCTGTGTTTCGGGGGGGGGGTTGCCTGATGCAGCAGCACCATAAGTCAGCCTGATCGCTGAGGTAGACTGGGGGCTTGTTAAGGAGAAGCACTGTGTTGAGATTGACAGATGTGCAATCTGCTCTCCGAGAGTCGAGTATCACAGCAGCACCAAGTATGGGACATTAAAAAAGAAAGCCTGGCAAGAAATAAGCCCATTGGAGGGTGATGTGTATTTGGTTTGGTGGCTGGCAGCCAACTGTTAAGCGTTCGGTAGCCAGTGTCTCTTCCTAAGCGCCAGAAAAAAATGGTGGAGATTTCAAATTCGGTAAGGTGCTTTCCACCAATGAGTAAGCAAGATGAGCACAATGATTTCTGTGTGTGTGAAGTGGCACTTTGGGCTGGTTCTTTTTATTTCCTGGGCATCTATTGAAAGTTAATGTACCCTCTTGGCAGGGGTACCAGCCAATCAGAGCCTAGGAAACAAAAACAACATTTTCTAAAATCTGAAGTAATGGGACAATTGTAAGAATATACAACAGTGGGCTCAAGTGGCAACCTTGTCTTAGACCCCTTTTTATAGAACACTGCTGACCCAATCTACCATTTTTAAAGGGAAGAATATAGGCAGCTTGGTAACAAAGCTGTATCCAAGAAATAAAAATGGGAGGGAGTCCATAAGTTTTTAAACAAAGCCATAAGTAACCATGGGAAATCTTATCAAAAGCTTTGGCCTGGTGGTAATTTAACAAAATCCCTGAAGTCTGATTGGCCATGCGATGTTTGGATATTTCCCTTAATAAAAACAATGCATCTGAGATCTTAAGTCCTGTTACTGAACAAAACTGAATATTATGCACTAGGTCAGGAAGTGCTTGTATCAGCCTGTTGCCTAATAGTTTAGTCAAAATGGTAAAATCGGTATTTAGCAAAGTTATTGGATGCCAGTTGAACACTTCTGTCTTATTTCCTGTTTTAAACAACAGGAGCAATAAACCTTCATACAGTGCTTATCTTGGGAAAGTGTATACAGGTCCAATAATTTGTTACACACAGCGGTAAGTGCCAAAGGACATAGGAGCCACAACTGTTTATACAATTTGCCGGTTAACCCATCAGAGGCTTGGGCCACTCCAGACTGAAGGCCCTGCATCACCTCTCCTAGTTCCAGGGAAGTAATAGGGGGGAACCATCTGTGTTTGCTGAGTAGAGGAGTTGGTGGGCACCGCTGCAGCTTTCAACAACAGGTGCATATGTGGGTTGGCTGGAAATGAGGTCTCAAACTCTGCCTGCACATGTTTATCAATCACTTGTAAAATTTGCATATTACCTGTAACAATAGACCCTGTAGAAGTAAACAAGCTGCAGATACGTTTTCTATCTGTTCTATATTTACAAGCTTCATAGAGACTATTATAAAATGGAGTACAACAGAAGGAACTGGCACCTGTGATCGTGGCATTTAACTTGGTAAATGAAAAGTTACCCCAGTAGCACATGCAGAAACACTGTAGTCCAAATGCTTATTCCATCAAATATAGTCTATTTTCAGATAAAAGCAGACAGCAGGATATAGCAGTTGTGCAAAAATGCAATTTCTTTGTGCAAAAAATACTGGAGGTGCTATTCCAAACAACTTTCATACAGTGCAAAGTACAATAGCCAGAAAAAAACAGTACTTGCTCTAACGAATTTCACTCTCAAAAGAGATTTTTCAAAGATGAGCAAGTGTCCCTAGTGGTCATCATTTTAAGTGCCCAAATTAAAGTGACAGTGCATAATAAAAACATTTACATAGGTGCATTAAGTTCTTAAGTTCTCAGCATAATAGTAAAGGCAGATTACATCTGTGCATAAAGTTCACCAGCTTTTTGCAGTGCTTGAACAACACTAAATAATGCATAGAATGAAACTGTAGGTTTCTACACAGTTGAAATGATTATTCTAAAGCATCAAAATGTAATAAATGAAATAAAAAAATAACCATCAATTTCACGTACAAGCATATGCTACTAGTTCAGCGCACTTCACTAAAGGACATAAGGCCCTAATGTAATGTGAAAAATGTTACCACCAAAAACAAAGAGGTGGAAATGTTTCCACTTTGTTCGTCAGTGCAGCGTAGTGCAACTAATTCCCTTTTCCATGTTTTTTGGAAGTGAAATCCCCAAAAAGGTTAGTCCACTATGAGGTAATATCTGAAAAAAAAGAAAAAAATACATCAGTATATATACACTACTACACAGCAATACACAATCACAGTAACCCTCTTCCCAATTTTAGAGAAACACAACTGTATATTTGAAAATATAGAACACTACATTAAGTCAACAGTACAATTACATCAATTATCTTTTCACCAGAAATGGAGAAAGTTCAGTTTTGTTGTTCAGACCCTTGTTTTCCATGTCTCTCTCAAGGAATAAATCTGATATTGTTCTCGGCACCAAAGGCGATAATTATAGTCTCCTCCCCTGTTAAGTAAAAAGGGTTTTTCCTATTTCCATGAAGCTAAACCCATGGTGTGAATTGTTCCCACATTTTTAGAATCTGTACTGCTAGGGCATTTTTTGTATCACCATTCTCAATGGCTCTTAAATGCTCACCAGTCCTCAGTTTAAAACTATGTTTCGGTTTACCAATGTAAAAACTTACACACTTGTAGCGGGCCATATAGACCGCACTGCTTGTGTTGCATGTAAAAAAACTCTAACTGCAACATCTCTCCCTGTCACTGGGTTAGTGAAACAGTCTGTAGTTAATACACTGGAACAGAATTTACAATTACCACAACAGTAGTTGCCATTTTTTCTGTTAGGCAGCCATGTCCTGGGAGCTTCTTTTTTGGGGTTGTGTGCTATACACAACTATATCTTTCAAGTTTATCCTCCTATAGATAATCCTGGGATCATTTAATTCATATCCCTAAGTCCCTGGTCCCTTTTGGCTAAATACCAATGCATCTTGATTATTGATGCAACCTGTTGTGATCTGGGATTGTAAGTGGAAATAAAGGCAACCTGGGGGTCTACTGTAGTGCTCCTGTCACTTTATTTTTCTCTTAGTAGCTCCTCCCTGGGCATTTTTTTCCACTGTGCTCCTAGATTCTGATACCAAATTGCTCCTGTACCCTCTTTCCATTAATCTGCTTTCCATTTCATCTGCCCTTGTTTTGAATTGTTCTGCATTGCCACAATTCCTCTTCATGTTTATAAACTGTTCTTTCAGAATTGCTTTAATTACGTGTACATAGAAACATAGAAACATAGAAGTTGACGGCAGATAAGGACCTCAAGGCCCATCCAGTCTGCCCATTTCTTTTTCTACCTTATAAATGTGCCATCGGCCTTTGCTCTGTCAGTGGCCTATCTATTCATACTCATTTGTATTGCTCCCATATGCCTATCCCATGCCTGTTTGAAGCCCTGCACTGCATTCATAGCCACCACTCTTGAGGTAGGCCATTCCATGCATCTACCACCCTTTCTGTGAAAAGAATTTCTCATTCCCCTTAATCGGCCCTCTTAATCTTCATGCTGTGTCCTCTTGTCCTGCTATTTTCTTATATTTAAAATGTTAGACTCTTTTCACCTTGTTAATGCCCTTAAGGTGTTTGAATGCCTTGATCATATCACCTCTCTCCTCCTTTGCTCAAGGGTATACATATTGAGCTCTGTTAATCTGTCCTCATATGTCTTCTGATGCAGTCCTGCACCATTTGGTTGCCCTTCTTGACTGCCTCAATTTGGTTAATGTCCTTCAGAAGGTGTGTGGCTCCAATACTGCACGCAGTACTCCAGATGGGGCCTAACTAGTGTCTTGTAAAGAGGGATTATTACCTCCTCTACGACTTGTGATACCCTACTAATACAGTCAACACCCCCTGGCCTTATCTACTGCTTTAGAGGTCTGCTTGGATGATTTCAGGTCATCAGTGATGATGATGCCCAAGTCTCTTTCTTCCTTTGTGACTGCTAGCAACTCCCCTCCCAACCTATAGGTGGCTTCAGGGTTTCTCTCACCTATGTGCATGATCTTGCACTTCTTTGCATTAAATCCCAGTTGCCACTCTTCTGACCATTTTGCTAGTTTATCCAGATCTCTTCTCATTCTACCCACCCCATCTGGATCATCTAATCTGTTGCAGATCTTGGTGTCATCTGCAAACAGACAAGCCTTACCCTCTAGTCCATCTGCAAGGTCACTAATGAAGATGTTGAAGAGGACTGGCCCCAGGACTGATCCCTGAGGTACCCCACTTGTGACTTGCATCTCTTCTGACTGTATACCATTTACCACCACTCTCTGTTTTCTGCCCATCAACCAGTTTGCCACCCAGTTGACCAACTTCTGACCCACCCCAAGCCTACCCAGCTTATTTATCAATCTTCTATGTGGAACAGTGTCTGGGATGACTACTGCTAGCAAGTAATAGGGTGTTCCTATATATGGGCTTCCTGAATAAGTCAGTAGTTAAACCCCCCCTTGTCATCCTTGCTGACAATTAGATCAAGGAAATTTACCCGTGTGTAACTGAAACTCATACTGAATCTCAAGTTGGGATTTGAGCTTTCCAAATATCGAATGAAATCAAAAAGTTCACTTTCTGTGCCCTTCCAGATGAGGATGATGTCATCAATAAACGCCTCCACAAATCTATTTTGTGGCAAAAGGGGTTAGCCTCGCTGTCTTGTATTATGTCATCCTCCTATTCACAAATGTAAAGGTTGGCATAATTGCGTGCAAAACTCACATCCATTGCTATGCCCTTATTCTGGAGATAAAAATCTTTACCATAGAAAAATGTGTTAACATTCAAAACAAATTCTGTCAACTGAGTAAGCACTTCGGTTGGTGGATCTAGTGTAGAACGATTGTCCAGATATTGTTTCATGGCAAGAAGACGATCTACTTGTGGAATCGAGTATAATGCAGCAACATTTACATTTACTAATAAACTGTTTTTTTTTCAATAGAAGCATATTCAAGTACCCTCAGAATATTCCTTGTGTCTTTAATATAGGAAGGTAGTTCCTTTACAATATCTGCTGCTTGGTAGTCCACAAATTTAGCCAGGAGTTTGATAAGTGAATCAATGCCAAAAACTATTGGCCTACCCAGTGGGTTCACAAGGTCTTTATGGATTTTTGGGAGGCAGTAAAAGGTCGCTCTGACCGGGTGTGTAAGTTAAATATTCAGTGACCTCGGTGGGTAGCCAGTTTTGTCTTTTTGCTAGTGCTAGGTATTCATCAATTACCCTCCCAATACATTTGTTTTATCACAGCTAAGTTTTAAATAATAATTATAATCATTGAGCTGTCTATACACTTCATTCTCATATTTCAGACTAACCATGATTACTATAGCCCCTCCTTGTCTACTGATTTAATAGTGATGTCTTTGTTCTCCCCCAATGCCTTCAGAGCCTTCTGTTCTATATTACTCAATTTTGAAAAAGTTTTATTTCTTGATTAATTTTCGGAGGCTCTCAGGTCCTCCTCACAGCAACTGAGGAACATTTGGAGGGCTGTTGATGGGGGCCGGGGGGAAGTAGATTAGCTCTGAAGGTATTTCTGTAACCCACATTGTCTTTGTTATTTTCCTTACTGTCCCCATTCTCAAAGTCATCTTGATCTTGAGTATTATCATTATTTTCCCCCATGTCAGTAAACTCTTTTTTTAGAAAAAAAGGATTTCAGGCTTAGATTATGTACCATTTTGTGTAAATCGATGACAGTCTCGAATAAATCAAAATGCCCTGTTGGTGTGTAGGAGAGATCACGATTTAAGACTGCTAGTTCCACTTCATTTAAGATGTAGCTGGAAGTATTGATTACTCTAAGTTCTGGTGTCTGCCTCTCCCCCTCCAGTGTTCTCCTCTCCTCCATGGCCTTCCTCACAGCATTCTTCCTCTTCCAGCCCTGTTTCTTACCACCTCTGTGGGTCCATTTCCAAGATCTGGAATGCTTCTGGTATTCCTCGGGCTCCTCCTCAGCATGGGTGGCATATAAGAGGAGATTTCTTTGATCTCCTCTGCCTCTAAAAAAGCATTGATGTTGGATTCTCCATTTTCCTCATTGCTTGTATCCATCCATAATCCAGTGCAGTCACTGATAGCTTCAAAACTGATTTAATTCCTGCAAGTACATCTGACTTTTTGTCCCAGCTGAAAATTGTTTTCCATTCATAACTGCCAACATCCCTTTCAAATTTGGTTTGCTTAACCTGCTTAATTTTATTGTTATATCTTTTAAGGTTTCCTGCAGCTGATTGAACTATGGAGTACTGGTGAACTGATTAATAGCTTCCTCTTTCCTTTTTAATTCCTCAGTTACCTCTTCCTGGATTTTTTTATTCTCTAAGAGAATCAGATAAATGTACTCTGTACTTCTGCAGTGGCTAATGTCTCGCCACTTCTCTAAAAACCCATCTTGGTTTTGCCCACATGTGGGATTCTTTAAGATTCTCAAAAGCCTGAACTGTGGACCTTATGTAGCATTTTATATTTTCAAATATATAAATGTGTTTCTCTAAAATTGGGGGTACTGTGACTGTATACTGCTGTTTAATAGTATATATTTATTGATGCATTTTTTTCTTCTCTTTTTCAGATATTACCTCATAGTGGACTACCCTTTTTTGGCATTCCACTTCCAAAAAACATGGAAAAGGAAATAGTTTCACTACCGTGGATTGATGTACAAACTGGCAACATTCCCACTTCTTTGTTTTTGGTGGTAACATTTTTCATACTAAATTAGGACCTTTTGCCCATTAGTGAAGTCTGCTGATCTAGGAGCATATGCTGGTATATGAAATTGATGGTTGTTATTTTTTATTACATTTATTACATTTTTGGTGCTTTTAGAATAGCCATTTGCAGTTGTACAGAAACCTGCAGTTTCAATCTATGCATTATTTAGTACTGTTTAAGAATTACAAATAACTGGTGAACTTTATGCACAGATGTAATCTGCCCTTTTCTAGTATGCTGAGAACTTAAGAACTCAATGCACCTATGCAATTGTTTTTATTATGCACTGTCACTTTAATTTGGACACTTATAATGGTGACCAGTAGGGACACTTGCTCACCTTTGAAAAAAGCTCTTTTGAGAGTGAAATGCATTATTGCAAGTACTATTTTTTTCTGGCTGTTGCACTTTGCACTGCATGAAAATTGTTTGGAATAGTTGACTGGCTCAGGAAGTGGGGTGAAGAGAATGGATTGGAGGTGTTAGGGAACTGGAATGGAGTTTGGGAGGATAAGGGACTATATGCCAAGGACAGGTTTCATCTTGCCCCATTAGGGAAGGAAGTCCTTAAACAGGGATGGCTGACATACAAGAAAGGTGGGGTTTAAACTTGTAAGGGGGAAGGGATGAGGGAGGGGCTGACCAGAAGCCCTCTCCTCCAGATGAGGGGAGTAGCCGTCAAGCCCAAGAGGGGAAGGGGGGAAACAGACTTGAGGTGGAGGTTTCAGGAGGAGCAGGGGGAGGATGGAAGTATAAGGAATCTGGGTGGGGTTCAACAAAGAGGATCAGGGATAAGGAGCGGGGTTGGTGTTAGTAAATGCCAGGAGCTTGGGAAACAAGTTGCGGAGTTCCAGGCCATGCTGTTCGGGGGGATGATGGCGGCGGTCACGGAGACGTGCCAACAAAACCATGACTGGGACCTAAATGTACAGGGTACGCTTATGCTTAGGAAGGATAGAAAGGAGGTCAGAGGGGGTGGAGTGGCTATGTTCATTAGAGATGATATAGAAATTGCTATGGTAGAAGAGGCAGAGGGAAACGTGGAGGCCTTATGGGTCACCTTACGATCCCCAGCAGGAGATAAGGTCAAGCTGGGAGTAGCATATAGGCCCCCCGGGATGAGTGATGTTCTAGAGGATGGTTTGCTGGACAACATCATTGCCCAGTGTGGTCCAAAAGGGGAAGGAGTGGTGTTGATGGGGACCTTAATATGCCAGCTACAAACTGGGGAACCATGTCCTCTAAGGTGGCCAAGGAGCAGAGGCTGCTGGATGGCTTCCAGGATGTGTTCTAACACAGCATGTGATGGAGCCCACAAGGGAGGGCATGTCCTGGATGTGGTTCTGGCAGATGGGGATCTGGTAAGGGACATGGTTGTACAGGATCCCCTGACTGGGAGTGACCACAATACTGTCTGGTTTCAAATAAGCATGGGGGGAGTGGGGGTGAGATCTAGGACACTGGCAGTGGACTTCAGGGGGGCAGACTTTATGGGCATGGGAAATATTCTCAAGGATCACTTGAAGGGGATTACCTCAACGACAAGTATGAAAAGGAGATGGGAGGTCATAAACCGGGGACTTCATGAGGCAGTCAGGATCTGCGCTAAGTTGAAACGTAAGGGAGCAAGGTCACGTAAACCATGCTGGTGGTCCAGTGAGGTACAGGTAGCAGTCAGAGAAAAGAAGGTGGCTACAAAAATATAAACAACAAGAGGGATAGGGATAAGGAAATGTACCAGCTTGCATCTAGAAAAGTCACCCGTATGGTGAGGGGAGCAAAGTCCAGTAAAGAGCAGCGGCTGGCACAGGGGATACATGGAGGGGAAAAGGGGTTCTTCTGGTACATTGGGGAGCGGAGAAAAACTAAGGGCCTCTCAGCAGATTGAGATCAAAAGGAGGGTGGGTGGAAGAGGCGAGGGACCAGGCAGAGGTATTCAACGAGTACTTTGCCTCTGTGTTCACTAGGGAGGGGGATGGGATATCTACAAAGCAAGGCATGAAGGGGATAAAAGCGGAAGGGAGTGGGATCAGGGGAGCAACAGAAATGGAGCAAGAGGGAGGGAAAGGTACCCAAGGGGTGTCACATCTGGATAAGGATAAAAAGAGCAGTAAGGGGGAGGGGACGGATGATGCTATCTCCACCAAAAGGGTGTGGTTAGCCCTCAAGGCCCTAAAGAAAAACAAATCTCCTGGGCCGGATGGCATTCATCCGAGAGTACTATGGGAATTGGCGGACATACTGGCTGCACCCCTGGCGGAGCTTTTCAGCAGGTCACTTGAGACAGGGAGGGTACCTAGGATTGGGCGAGAGGCACATGTGGTACCAATCCATAAAGGGGGTCGAGGGGCAATTATAACTATAGACCCATCAGTTTGACCTCGGTGGTGGGAAAATTAATGGAGAGTATACTAAAGGAACGGTTGTGTACTTGGAGGAGGTGGGAGGTCTGGACAGTCGGCAACATGGGTTTGTGCCAGGTAGATCATGTCAAACCAACTTTGTGGAGTTCTATGAATGGGTAACATCAGAACTGGACAGGGGTAAGCCTGTGGATGTATTATTCTTGGACTTCAGCAAGGCGTTTGACTCTGTCCCCCACAATGGTCTGGTGGAGAAACTGATGGGGTTAGGAGTAGGCCCTTTGATGGTCAGATGGATTGAAAACTGGCTAGCTGGACGCACTCAGAGAGTAGTGCTCTGTGGGGAGCTCTCGAACCCTAGAGAGGTTGGTAGTGGGGTACCACAGGGCTCGGTCCTGGGTCCGATCCTGTTTAATGCATACATATCGGACATCAGGGAGGGTATAGGGTGTGAAATGAGTCTCTTCGCGGATGACTCCAAGATGGGAGCAGTAGTTGAGGGAGAAGAGGGAAGGGTGGCCCTGCAAAGGGACCTGGACACCCTGGAAAGCTGGGCTCACACATGGAAATTAATTTCAATATCACCAAGTGCAAGGTGTTGCATCTTGGTCGGGAAACCCTAAACACAGGTACACCCTGGGAGGAGGCGCTGGAGCGCCTCAATAGGGAAAAAGACCTAGGGGTCATGGTGGATACATGTATGAATAACTCTGAGCAGTGCAGGAGGCAGCTAGCAAGGCAAACAGGATGTTGGGATGCATCATGGGGATCACCTCTAGGAGCAAGGAAGTGATTCTGCTGCTGTACAATGGACTGGTTAGACCTTGAGTACTGTGTACAGTACTGGAGACCACACTTGAAGAGGGACATACAGCTCCTGGAGAGGGTACAGAGGAGGGCAACAAAGATGATATGAGGGCTAGGGGATTTGACTTATGAGGACAGACTTGAGGAGCTCTGCCTGTTTTCATTGGAGGAGAGGAGAGACAGGGGGACATGATTGAGGTCTTCAAGTACCTCAAGGGAATAAATAGGGTAAACATGGAGGGGATCTTTAGACTAAAGCAGGGAGGTATCACCAGAGGGCATGGTTTGAAGTTGGAAGGTGGAAGGGTGAGGGGGGAAAAGAGGAGGAGGTTTTTCACCGAGAGGGTGGTGGACCCTTGGAATGCACTGCCTGGTGAGCTGGTTCAGTGATCCACAGTGGAGGGCTTCAAGAGAGGGTGGGACAGACACAGAAAGTGGATGTATCAGATGATGGCCTGTCCCGGAGGGGTGGGGATGGATGATAGGGGTTTCTGGAGATCAAGGGATGGGAGGGTCTCGGCATCCAACTAAGGATCTAGGTTCGAGCAGACTCGATAGACCGTAAGGCCTAATCTGCTGGCAAATAGTATGTTAGTATGTTAGTACCTTCAGCATTTTTTGCACAAAGAAATTGTATTTTTGAACAACTGCTATATTCTGCTGTCTGCTTTTATCTGAAAATAAGGAGACTATATTTGATGGAATAAGCATTTGGACTACAGTGCTTCTGCTTATGCTACTGGGGTAATTTTTCATTTACCAAGGTAGACGCCATGCTCACAGGTGTCGGTTCTTTCTGTTGTACTCTGTTTAAACCCTTCAACTAGGCACTTTACCCCTTGATTGCAGTCCTTTCTCTGCGACTGATTATTATAAAATGCCTTTCCCTTCTTCCAACATTTCTGTTCATATTCCAAAGTTTTAAACCAATCATACTGGAATAAACACATCTCTTGTTTTATTTCAGTTATTTGGTCCGAATAGTCCACCCCCATTGAATTTTGCAATGACATCAGTTTATAAAGCTGTTTCCACAAATCCCCATATTTGCTATTTTTACTGCTGCTTTTATGTTTTACTGCTGCTTTTTGTCTTGCCACAGTTTGAAAAAATATGCAGAGGCACACTTTGCTATCCTCCCACCAAGCCATCACAGAATCATACAGGCAGAGTACTAAGGTCCTATCCTGTATGATTATTTTGAAATCGGCCAGTACCACTTTATCATTCAGGAGATCAGCATTCTTGTTTCATAGGCCGGGACCAGTGGAGTGTTCACAATCTGTAGAAAGCTGAATACCCACCAGACAGTGGTCCGAAGATTCGATAGGGACCACCTGTGGTCTTGAAAGGGGGGCACAGGGGGAAATAAACCAAAAGTCAATTTGTGAAGAGAGTGAGACCTTGTAAGATGTATGAGCTGGTGTCCTAGCAAGAGATGCATGAGCAACCACCAACCCTGCTGAGACAAAACAGTTTTCAAATAAGAAACATCATAATATCATTTATTTGTGTGAGGGCTTTTATCAGATGCTAATAGTTTAATAGTCTAATATTAAAGTCCCCATTAAACACAATTGTTCTGGCAGTATGGAGATAAGGCTGCACTTTCTTTAACAGGTCAATGCAGGAAACTTTGGTTTGTGGAGCATATACATTTACCAATCTATAGATTTGTGAATAGCTGGTGATGTCTAACAATGAAGCACGCCCTGGGAGTATGTCTACCATCTTTTGGACCTTTATATTTGGATTTGTAAAACATATTCCCAATCCACTGCAGCACTCTTCCCCCAATGACCAATAAGAAGCACCCCATCTCCACCCATCCTGTGCTTTCTGTGCTTCAGTTAATATAGTCAACTGGGTGTCCTGGGGAAAAAAGATATAATATCTATTCTGTTCTAAGACAACAAAGGCAGTTATGCATTTAACATTGGACTTCAGACTATTTACATTTAAAGTAGCAGCATTTAAGAAAAAGTCGTGTGTCAAAGTGCATTAGGGGACTTTCAATTTCAACCTTGACCTGGTAGTCCAGTTTTTTTCTTTGTAGACACAATGAAAGGGCTAGCATTCTCCCTATCAGGGCTTGCATGCTGCTGCAAAGAAGGGGTTGAAACATCTGAGTCATCCTCCTCCATGAGTTCTCCCAGTTTTGAAAGGTGGAAAATCTACTGTCCAGGGACAAAGGGGAAGGAGACTCTGCCCGGTTTCTCGTCAGCTGGCCATGTTTCTCCTTATCCACTGTATGAATGGCATCCTGGTCCATGAGACGGGAAGAGGGGGTGTCATTTCTATAACACAGGGATCTGTTGACTGCGTAGAGGCCAGAATGGCCTGTATGGAAGATTCAGGAGTCAACCCCACAGTAACTGTCTCAGAAATAAACTGTGCAGCTGATGCTGCTGAAGGGTGAGCAGGAGACCTCTCTGACACATCCTGAGGGTGGCCAGATGGATGAGCCCTGTAGGACCTAGTGGCTGTATGAATATAATAATCCTATTCTCCAAAATCCGAATTGTTGTGGGCCACCAAAGGACAGGAGTGGTACGTGTGCTCAGTGGAGTCACAGAGCTGACATTTCAGGGTACAAGTACATAAGGCACTGGTGTGACCTATGGCACTACATAGACTACATTTTCATTTATCACAGGCACTGTTCAAGTGACCAAGAGAGCCACAGCAGTAGCACATTTTGGGCTGCCCAGGGTAAAATAGGATATCCCTGTACCGGCCCAAGAAAAAAACAATTTGGGAGGTGAGAAATTACAGAACTGTTCTGGTGGAGCTGGACCTGGAACCTTCAGCAACTGGTCCAAAACCCCTCATCATCAATTATGGGCTCAGGGATCCCCTGAACCTCTCACCTCTGTCCCAGCCAGTAAGAAATGTCATTCATGTTTAGCCCCTCATTATGGAAAAGAACAATCACGGTTCTGATAGTGGGCTTTGTGAAGGAGTATCGCAAAGAAAGTTTCCCATAAGGGAGTATCCTTGACTTTTGGGTATTGTACCCAACATTTGTCCAGTAAAGCTTTGGAAAGGAAACTGATATCAAAATTGAAATCCCCCGGGGTGTGAATGAAGGCATACACATCCCCCAGGGAACATTTTAAGGGAAGTCTTAACTCTTTTTCCATATAGTGCCTATCAGGAAATGAATCTAGGCCCCCTTTGTATCATAAATGAATGATATGACACTGTTTTGCAGGCTCCATGGGTTGATGAAACAAGCTGGCATATCTTGTCGCTTGTGGAATGCCCGGATTGTCAGAGTCACAAGCACTATTCGGACATGTGTTAGAAACTAGCTGAGGAGCAGTTGAAAGCACCTCAGAAGGTGCAGCCATCTCAGAGACAATTTTATCAGAAACAGTAGCCTGTTGTTCCAAAGTAAGAATATTTCCTGGACATACCTGTGGTGTGCTGTTCAACAAGAGCTCAGAGGGCTGTGCAGCTGCAGTAACAGTAGCAGCTGCCAGAACATCCGATTGAGGCACAGAAGTCAAGCTTGTGGACAGAGTCCCGATATAGGACTACAGAATCATTGACTAGGCATCTCCTGGTATTGGAATTGAGATATCTGAAATCCAATCACCTCCTGCTATCTGTGTCCAACCAGTGCCCTGAAGGGCCACTTCCAGAGAAGACCAGGGTGGGTCCCATGACATCAAAGGCGCTTTCTCTGAAGAATCCTGATGTGACGAAGTGGAATCTGCATTTTCAGATAGGTCAGTCTTAAATTTCTTGCCAGGGATCACTGTAGGGCTGATTGACAGCCTTTTTCTCTTCTTGTCTTCTTCTGGCTTTCTCTTTTCCTCCATGTAGTGTTGCTCCACGTCTAACATCATTGAGAGCAACTGAGATTTCTTCTCCTTGAATTCCAAGTTCAAGCGATGTTCTTCCTCTAAAAGATCTTCATCCAATATGTCACTAATTCCAGAAACAGATACTTGGGAGGCTAAAACACCATCATCCAACTCTTCCTGCTGTATCCCTCCTGCTCCATTGATGATATCCACTGAACTGGAGTCCTCCATGCTGCTCGCAGGAAGACCCGGCCCCTGCAGCAGAGTAGGGGAATTGTATTTGAACAGAAATCAAAACATACAGAAAGAGAAAAATTAATTATTTAAGCATAATCACACAAAAGTAAAAAAACCTTACTTCAGATATACATAAACACATTCTCATCACCAAAGCACCCCAAAAAGTACCACGGGAAAACACACAATTATATAAACAATAGTAACTGATCTGCAGGAACATCCCTGCTCATATCTACTCTATATATCTGGTTATATTCCTTTCAAGTATATTTCATCCAGTATATTCCTTTCCACAGATAATCAACCTTATTTTTGGAAATCTCTATTGTAATCCTGAGCTTTAACTTGCTGTACGGTAGATTCAATTAATACTGTCATTGGCAACTCAGTGGAGGACAAATGTTGCAGTAAATACTGACATCAAGCCTGCCAAAGAAAGTATTTAATACACGAAAAAAAAATCACATTTCATGTACTAGGTTATATGTCTGTAAAGTTCCTGTGTAACCCCCCAGTATCAAAGATTCATAGGTAATGTTTACCAAAAAAGGCCACTTCCATCTGAGGACCAGAAAATGCCATAAGATTATTTATTTGATTTGATTTATTCAGTCTCGGAATCAATACGTTTGAGCATAAGGCACTCATTTACAAAGGTTCCACGTCAGTGGGGAAGGGTGAACAAGCATACAAAGGAGGTATTACAAAGACTAATTTTAAACAAACAGCAATGGTGCATACTTTGTATCTTATACTTAAAACTTTAGAATGGGCAGAGCGACAGAGGAGCAAAAGAGAGAAGAAGGGGATAAGCAGCCAGAAGGTCTTGTTAAAATTACAGCAGGGAGTGTGGGTGGGGTACTGCCAGAAGGGTGGAGAAAGGAGGTGGGGCAGTAAGTAGTTGCAGGGGATGGGAGAGTGAGGATAGGATGGTTGAGCAAGGGCTGGAAAGGTAATGCTATGAGGTGAGGGAAACAGGTATTTTGGTTGTAAACACAGGTGGTGGAAACATTAAGTGTAGTACATACCAATAAAATGTAGTCTGAATATTTACATGGGCATAATTTAAAAAGGGTTGTGCAAAGGTATTTTGAAATAAAAATAAAATCAATCTTAGTAGCATAGGAGCTTCTAAAATATGTATAGCCTGGGTATTTAGTGATTTATCTATATGCATCCTTCAGATTAGCTGTTGAGAGAATATTCTGTAGCGCATGGGAATCACAGTATACTTTTTGTTGTAAGGCATCTTTCATTTTTGTGTCTAAACTGCAATTCATATCCTCTCCCCAAATGATACGTCTTGTAGTATAAAAGTAAGGGCAAACCATTATAAGTGCAGTCCAGTAATAGAACCCTACCAGGTAATATATCCACCAGCTTTTGTAGCTTAAAAACAAGGCCCCCTAAATAGGATGCTTAAGCCATCCACTGTGTCTATATCAAAGGACCAGTATGATGGTCCCCACATCCAACCCCTTTGTGCATGTGTACTATCAAAAAGAGAATTTAATCTGGTCTATTGAAGAAGAATAACATCAAAAGAATTCTGAAAATAAGAAATAAGAATCCTTTTTTTATAATTTTTATACTACACACATTAATAGAGGCCAGATGAAGATATGCCATTCGTTATTGAGGAGCATTGTGACTTCCCTTTTTTCGTTAGCAATTTTCTCTTCTTCCCTTTTTTATTTTTTGTATCTAAACTTATTGGATTAGAGTCCTCCTCAAATTCTGTTTCAGAGAGTTTCTGATTTGGAGGAGATGTCTGATTCTAGGTCAGAATCTCCACCCTCAGTCCCTTCCTGAAGAAGCTGGAATGAGGTTTGCAAAGGAATAGTCTCTGGTCTAACAATTTGTTTAGAAAGAGCTCTAGTATGCCTCCTAGAGCTAGAAGTCTGAAAATCCATGGGGGCATATCCTGCTGAGTAGCACAACATTTGGTATCAGGATGGCCTAGCAGTGTCTGCTGCTGTGCAATGTGCCCTGAAACTGCTGTAGCTAGGTGATCCCTAGTAGAAGTCTCTTGTTCCATGGCAGAAACAACCAGTACCTGATCTGGGAGTTTGGGTTGGGGTTCTAGGTCCCTTATCTCTTGGGATTCCTGTGCACTTTGCTCTTGTGACGTAGTAGGAGTCTGGTCCTGTGTAAGGGTGGAAGGTTGTTCCAGGGCAGGGGATGGGTTATGTGGTCTAGTTTTGTCCTGCACTGTTCCAACTAGATTATCTTGATTCAAACCATCTGTCCTATTCTGCCCTGCCCATGGGCACTGATTGTATGCATGGCCTGTTTCATCACAGAGTTTACATTAAAAATTATTTTTACAGTTCATGCTCACATGAACAAAATCTTCACATAAGGCACATGTCAATAAATCACATGTGCTGCTCAGATCTGTTCGGCAACCACATTTATAGCACACCTTTGGCTGGCCTGCATAAAAGCAGACCCCCTGTCTCTTCCAAAAAAAAAAAAACGATTAGGGATATACTAGATTTTAGATACAATCTGAAAATTTTTACCCTAAATTTCCAGCCCCATGTCCAGATAAACTCTATCTCTATGATCGTCTCTGGGGGCCCCAAAACAGTACATCTTTTCTGTAACCAAAACTGAATATCACTGATATTAACCCCCTCATTTCTAAACATTACAGTAACTGTTTTTATAATGGGCTTTGTGATTGGTATGGTCCAAAACTGTACGCACAAAGGAGAGGATTTCAAACTATTATATTTAGTCCAGAATTCATCCAGGTTTGCAAAAGTATGAAAATTAATGTCAAACACATCTTCTCCTGAGATGTGTATTACAGCATAGAGCTCTGCTGCCTGGAAGTTCATAGATTCTTTGAGCAACTTTCGTGCCACATACACCTTGTCTGGGTGTTCAGCCAGCCATCCCTGATACTGCAGCTGGACTGCGTTTCTTCATGGAGCTTGCTCCAGTTTATTCCTAAATAGTTCTGAAAATGTAGGGCCAAGATTGGCCTTTCTTTCTTCCTTGCCCCATCCTGGGGGGCAGGGGGGAGGTACTGGGATCAGAGCCTTAATGGGCCTCCTCATGAGATTCAGTTCCATAATTCTCCATATTGGAGAAACCATCAGTGCTCTGTACTAAAGCAGTAGTTTTAGACTGATACCCTAACATAGGTGCATTTTTTTAAGACAGGTTAATCATAGAAGGATTCTGTACCTTTTGCATGCTCTTCTTTGGTCTGGCTCCTATCGGAATGACTGTCTCTTCTGAACTGGTAGAAGGAACTGCAGACCATTCCATGTTTGTGCTTGTAGTATTGGGGGCACTCTTAGTAGAAGTGTCCATATTTGTAAAAGTTTCCCACAATGGATGAGGGATCCATTTGCCATCCAATGTCAGATTCCAGCCTGAATTTGACAAAGCAGTGTTAACACTCCAAGAGGTATAATCAATAGGATAGTCCAACTCTGACACAGCAAACGTCTTTCTGATGTGCTCCCTTGCTGAAAGCATTGGAACAAGTAAGTCCTGCTGAGTTTGTGTCCCATTGTTTTCAAGAGTATTTTATATACCTGAGTCAGCCTGCTGTCTTTGTAGAGTTTCCGACACAACTCCCGATTGCAGTGATGATTTAGAATTTAAGTTCAACGTTTCCGTTGTGCTGTGCATTTCAAGTGTTATGTCAGTAGCTGTCTGCAAAAAGGCTGTCGGGTGTCGTGGAAAAAAATATATATCCTTCTAACACTTGTTTAAAATCAGGCTCAGGAACACTGCATATAGTAAAAAGAAAGTTTTAATACATATGCATACGGGAGTTCATCATAGAACACAAACTCAAGCAGAACTCAGCAAGTTCACAAGTGCACAAAGCTTATATTACACTGTTGCTTGTCATTGTCTATTGGCTACAATTTGCTGCAGTGGGTTGGCATTTCGTTACATGAAGAAAAACAAGAAATGTTCACATGACTTCAGGGAAATGCTTGTCTTAGGTTTCATTTTCTCCACCATTTTACCTTCTTAAGTTTCACTTTCGCCCCCATCTTGTGGAGGTTCTAGGTACTACTATTTCTACAACATTGTCATTGTATTTTTTCCTTCACACGGGGCACTCCGAGGTACATTTAATAGCATATCGGATAATTGAGAAATCTGTACCATAGCTCCCATATTGTGAAGTGTGTAGGTCAATAAAATGGTCACCTCACTCATCTCTTCCTCCGTTGTTTTTTCAGGCAGTATCTTGCTCGTCTCCACATTCTGTGGTTGTACAATAATATCTGTCTCTTCATCTTTTGGCAGTATACAACCCAGGACCAAGGACTGAACCCCGATCAGCTGCATAGCATCCTCCTCCTCTGTCTCCAGGTCAGAGTCCTCCATCTTGGTCAGTGGGCCAACAGCACACCCTGCCAAAAGTAGGGGAATTTCTCTGGTATCCTGGATTTCCCAGGTGTCCTGGCCAAATTTTCCCATTCACTAAAAACACCACCAACAGCTTAATCTGGATCAATGTCAGTTGGTTTCCTTTCACACCCCTCTCCCCCAGGACGAGACTGAAAATAGGCAGAAATGCCTAGTCCTCCTTTCCCAGTCAACTGAAACTAACTAACTAACAAACTAACTATTGGTGTTTTCTATGCCTTTCTGAGAATTTCCCCCACATCCCTGGCAGGCTCACTCTCTACTCTCACCTCACACTCCACTGCTGGTGAGCTCATCCTCCTAGGTGACTACAACATTACCTGGCTTCCCCAGCCTCCAGGCTGACCAGGCATAGGACTAAATCCTTTAACCTTTCACAACTCATCACTGAACTCACACTATTCAGTCCTCACTCATCAACCCATAGCCTCCTGGATTGGGTTCTTTCCTCACACCCTCACCACATTGTTGCAGCAGGTATATTGTTAGACACTTTCAGTGACCACTGCATGGCATTCTGTGTCAGCAAAATCCAGCTCCTGACATCCTCCCCAAAGTACATTTGGTCCAGCTCCATCTGGTCACTGAACAAAGAAGCTCAACTAAGCAATTTGGCTGCAACTGACTGGCCACTCATGCTCTCTGCCTAGACATTGATATGGCCCTCTTCATCTTCCACTTAATATTTACTTCAGTCTGGGATGAGCATGCCCCCATCAGAAAGTCCAGGGTTAAATCATCTCAACATCCGTGGATCACTCACAGTCTCACTGACTTGTGCAAGACACATGATCAAGTTTGGGCCTGGTAAAAATGATCCTATTCCCTGTTAGACCTCATCTCCTAAAGAGCACTTAGAAACTCTTGCACTTAGACCATTCATATCCCAAAATCCCTCTGTTTCAGGGCCAACCTCCAGGATAATCTTAATTCTCCAGTCAAATTCTGAAATGTGATTCACTCCCTTTTCGATCCCCCAGGCCAGCTCTTCCCCTGCTCTCGCCCTCATGGTTAAAGGCGTACCAGTATCTGACCCTTCATCTTGTGCTGCTCACTTCAATGAGTTTTTCACCACTTGTGTTCACCTTCCCCTCTTCTCTTAGCTCCTCTCCTCCCCCCCTTTCCTCCCTCCCCCTTACCTCACCCACCCTGTGGTTTGAGTTTCCCTCATCACTCCCCCTGATATCCTGCTTGCCCTTTCCTCACTCAACCCTTTGAAACCTTGCTCAGATGGCCTGGACTCCAAACTTCAATGTCTCTCAGCTCCTGCCATCGTCTCCCTCTTACTCACCTCTTAAATCTCGCCTTCACGTTTTGCACTGTTCTTCAGTCTTGAAAGATTGCCAAAGTTCTCACCTCCACAAAAGGGATGATACATCCACTCCAGGAACTTTCCACCCTATCTTCCTCCCTTTTCTTGCAAAGCTTCAGGTGAAACTAGTCTACTCACAGATTGCAGACTTCCTCCACTTCTGCAACTTCCTCTCTCCCCTCCAGTCTGGTGTTAGGATGATAATTCCACCACCTCCTCCATACTGAGGAATATTGACTCCAACACTACAAGGTATGGATCGGGCACATCACAGTGGCCATTTTTATTGGTCTGGCCAAAACCTTTGATTCATTTTCCCATTCATTCCTCCTGGACAATCTGAGCTCTGCCAGTCTCTCGCTCCTGCTCCCCTAAGGAAGGCTGGGATAGCCAAAGCACTGGGGCAGAGCTATACTTCGAGCTTGTAACAAAAATATTGCTCAGTAAACTTCTGGAGATTTGAAATAAGCAAGTTTCTATGTGTTTGTGCTGCACTTGTTCTGGACTTTGGGATTTCAATCCTGCTGTCAGCTGATTTTCTTCCTATCTCTTGGGCCGTCAACAATTGGTACAGGTAGAAGGAACCCTTTCCACGCTCCTTCCCTATCCAGTCCATTGTCCCCTCAGGTCTCCATTCTGGGTCCAGTCCTCTTCTCCACCTTCCTAAATGACCTCAGCTCTACCTGTTCCAACTCATATTCACATATATACAGATGACATGTATGCAATAAGACACGCCAGGGTGTGTAAATATGCTTTCATAATTGCACGGCTTGAGGGTGTTGTTCGGCACGAGGCGCTTGCGCCAAGTGCCGTTAAACACCCAAGAGCTAAGTGCAATTATGAAATCATATTTACACATCCCTGAAGTGTCTTATGGCACTTATAACACTGAGAAAAAAAACAAGTCGTTCTGGTCAACAAACAACTTGAAAACAAATCGTTTAGAGCTGAAAAGAAGCAGAAGTCATCATTTATGATTAAATAGTCCCTGTAAACGGAGCTCAACGGAGCCACTACAAGTAGGTAGGGACTTACTGAAGAGTACAACCGAGCCCTTACACATTGCAACAGAGGCAATAAAAGTTGAAGACATCACTAGTGAAGGTACAGTTCTGCACAGTTGTGCTGCTCTCCGGATGATGGATTTCGTTGTCAGGCGTGATCTCGGCTATTTCTGCAGTGGCGCTTACAGCGGGAGAGTTTGCTAAGTTGATGACTGGAGCTGCTAACTGTGAATAGAGTATTCAGTCATTTCCTACATTTTCTTTCCAGCATTAACAGCTACTGTCAGGTTCGGAAGTAGAGTGCAGTGTATGGATTTTCTGCTGTTGCTTGTGCTTAGGCTTTTGGGTATGAAAGAAGCACCGGAGTGTAATTATGCTTTCATAATTATACTCCTGTACTTCTCTCACAGCCAATTAAATTGCTCAGTTTTTTTCACTGTGTTATAAGGTTCTCTACACCTCTGATCCCTCGACTGCATTTGTGGAAATCTCACTCCAGGAAAACTTTTACAATGTTCCCCATTGGTTCCAGTTCAACCAACTTTGGGTCAACACACACACAAAAAGTTTCATTGACTTGGTTCCATCCAGAAGCTGACCATGCTCTCCCTGTCCCTGTTTTCCCCACACTGGAGAGCACCACCCTTGAAGTCATCCCAAATTTCAAGTTCCTTGGTATGTGGTTCAATAGCAGGCTCAACTTCTCTGCCCACATTGTTGTCATCCATGCCAAACTCCACCCTAGACTTGGTGTCCTGTGCCACAATATGGACAACAGGTCCACCTGGAGCTGGTCACCAAAATGGCCCTCCTAGTTTTCAACTATGTGGATGTGGTCTATGGCACCGCTATCTCCACCTCCCTTGCCAGACTGGAAACCTCTGCAGTGCCTTCTGCCCCTTTGCTACCGACTCACCTTCTCATACCCACAACTGCTCCCTATACTCTCCCCCATCTTCCCTCTCCCTCACATGACCAGTCCCACTGTGCTTCCTTCATCTCTAAATACTGGTTTGGGTCTCTCCCCTCATCCCGATCCATAGAAACATAGAGGTTGATGGCAGATAAGGATCGCAAGGCCCATCCAGTCTACTCATTTCTTTTTCTACCTTATAAATGTGCCATTGGCCTTTGCTCTGTCAGTGGCCTATCTATTCATGCTCATCTGTATTGCTCCCTTATGCCTATCCCATGCCTGTTTGAAGCCCTGCACTGTATTCATAGCCACCACTTCCTGAGGTAGGCCGTTCCATGCATCCACCACTTTCTGTGAAAAAGAATTTCCTCACATTGCCCCTTAATCAGTCTCCCTCTAATCTCATGCTGTGTCCTCTTGTCCTGCTATTTTTCTTATATTTAAAAATGTTAGACTCTTTCACCTTGTTAATGCCCTTAAGGTGTTTGAATGTTTCAATCATATCACCTCTCTCCCTCCTTTGCTCAAGGATATACATATTGAGCTCTGTTAATCTGTCCTCATATGTCTTCTGATGCAGTCCCTGCACCATTTTGGTTGCCCTTCTCTGGACTGCCTCAATTTGGTTAATGTCCTTGTGAAGGTGTGGCCTCCAGTACTGCATGCAGTACTCCAGATGGGGCTTAACCAGTGTCTTGTAAAGAGGATTATTACCTCTCTTATGACTTGTGATACCCCTACTAATACACCCTAACATCCCCCTAGCCTTACCTACTGCTTTAGAGGTCTGCTTGGATGATTTCAGGTCATCGGTGATGATGATGCCCAAGTCTTTTTCTTCCTTTGTGACTGCCAGAAACTCCTTTCCCCCATCTTCTCTCCCTTCTACACCCTGCACACAGGGGACCCGAGCACATTTTCCCCTCTTCCCACCCACACTCCTCAGCTGGGAAATCTGCATCCTCATATTGTCTCACCTCCCGTTGAAACCAACTGCCCTCCACTTGTGTCTCCCTCTCTGTTCACTCCATTAGGCATCAGCTAAAACTCCTTACCCTCTCCTGCTCCTGCCAGCCCTTTACCTGAACCCATTACCCTTCCCTGCAATTTTGACCACCTCTTGCCTTCCCCCCAACCCCTTGGTTTTGGCTACATCAATTGAATTATATCAATCTGTTTGACTCCTCCTCTAAGCACCAGCTCAGTCTCCCTTTATACAGGCACTAAACACTTTTTTTGACTATGTTCAATTGCACAACTGATTTGCATGCTAAGTTATTTGTCCTTTACTTTATGTAATGTTTTGCCATTTTATCTGTTATGCTCTCAGTTTATGCACTTTATGCCATCATCATTGTAATTCACATCATCTGACTGGTTGTATTTTAATGCAATTGTGTTCTCCCCTTCCCCTTTCCCTTCAGTCAAAGCTGGACATGAGCCTCTGCTTAGTGTGCCTTTCTCAGTAACCAATTTTTAAATAAATCAATAAATAAAATAGAGACCTCATCGAAACCAGGCTACACCAGTATGAGATGCACCCCTCACCCTAACTGCAGCCCATGTTACAGAGGTTCTGAAGTGGGGGGAGGGTGTGTTAGCAGAGTTTGTCAATAGGAAATCAGGGCTTGAATATCTGGAGAGAAATGCCAGTAGCAGCACTTACCACCCCAACTTCTCTGTCCCCCCTCCCCCCTTCAAATCAGCCAGCAGTAGCACCCACCACCCTGGCTGCCCCAGCCCTCCTCAGATTCTAGTCCTACAACCTCCATTTGCCCAATTGTCCAGCAGTGAACATGCTGATGTGTTACCCCCAAGGGCTGGCCATTAGGCACCCAGACCACACTCTTCCCCATAAATCCATCCCACTATGTTGTCTGTTTATACCCCTACTCTTTCCATAGTCCTCCCTTATTGTATCCTCCTAAAATAGTATGCCTATGTCAATATACTGCACTGAAATTCCTGTCTCTTATTATGCTTGTATGTTTTCCTTTTACGCATTGTATTGTACTGGTTACACTCATTGTAAGATACTCACTGTATTGATTATGTATTGCACAGTCCTATCAGGACCTCCTTGTTCATGCTCAATGGAGTTTTCCTGTAAATAAACTTAAACTTAAACTTTAAATCTCCAGGACAGATACAAGTCTTCCCTGTTTCAAGAAGCTGCCAGGAACTTCTCAAACTGCACACAAAACAAAATGCCCTGCAGCAAAGGTCTTGCATGTGAAAAGTGCCAACACCCTCAAAAGTTGCCTATAAAAATGACACTGTCCCCTTTGGTTTAAGACAATGACAGAAAGAAAAAGAGGGAGGGAAAGCAGGAGGTCCAGAGGGGAAGGTATCAATCCTCACCAAAAGAAAATAAGTGTTAAGGTAGGAATCTGTCAGAAGCCCCAAAGGCAAAATAAATAGGCTGGGGGGACCAGGCAATGTGGAAAAGTCAAGAGTGTCAGTGGAAATTGTTGAACCATGCCAAAAGCAGATTAGGTAATGCTTTAAAATAGTAAGGAAATTCTGTCCTGTGATTTGCCCCATCAGCAGCATAAATGCAGAGCACAGGAGATACATGATTTTGTGGCCCAGCTACTGCTGAAGAACTCTAATGTAAATAGTCTGTGCAACCTAGAACAGTAAAATATTAGTACAAGAAAAATAACCATGATAACATTCACCTTCCACATAGAATTAACACTCTTGTAAGCAGTCTGTACACTGAAAAAGGATAGTGTCCCATAAGTAGTAATTGGGCTCCGAGTCAATGCTGCAGTCAGGTTTTACATGAGAACTCTGTTCATCCTGCCGTCAGGGATTAGAGACCCAAGAGATATTGGGATTAGAGACCCAAGAGAGACTGCAAATGGCAACAGTTGCTAAGTTCCTAGAAAAAAGTCAGAACACAAGCATCTTAACAATGTCACAAAAATGTTACCCCACTGGGGCAGGCTGTCATTTTAGAGGGCTTGAGCTGTTAGGTGGAAAATGTTTTGATGCCCTGCAGGACCTGTGACACCCCTCTGGGACAGGAATGAAAAGGATAAATTCAGTTCAAATGTCTCTCTCAGAAGTGAGGCAGCTGGAGATAAATGTTCACAAGAAAGCACACACTTACTAATACAGAGCAGACTTAAGCCTTTGTGCTGCTGCAAAGGTCACTGCTGCTGAAGAGCAGGCTGGAGCTCCAGAGGCTAGGAATACATAGCACGTTGCAGAGAAATATAGAATTTGATGAACGATAAAGACAGCTTGGCTCATCCAGTCTGCCCATTTCTCCCTACCTATACTATTACTGCAGACAGTGCCCAAGCTACAGCTCTTTCTCCCTCCCCCCTTAAGTTCCACTATGGTTTCTTTGTGCTTATCCCATGCATTCTTGAACCCTACACTTTATTCACTCCCACCTCCTCCACGTTATTCCAGGAATACTTTATTCTTTCTGTGAAGAAGTTCTTCCTCACATCACTCCTGAATCTACCGCCTCCAGCTTCATAGCATGTCCCCTTGTTCTTGAGCACTTTTTTGTCTGAAAAATGCCCCGCTCCTATACCTTCTTTACCCCTGTGAGGTATTTAATTGCCTCCATTATATCCCCCTCTCACTCCTCTGTTCCAGGGTATGCATATTGAGGTCCTTTAGTCTTTTCTGGTAGAGATTTTAATGCAGACCCTACACCATTTTAATTGACCTCCTCTGGACCACCTATACCCTGTCTATGTCCTTCTGGAAATGTGGTCTCCAGAACAGGACACTGTACTCTAGGTGGGATCTTACCAGTGATCTATACAAAGGCAACACCACCTCCTTCGTTCTGCTGGTGATACTCCTCCCTATGCACCCCAGCCTCCCACTCACCATCCCTACTGCCTTGTTGCACTGCCTGGCCACCTTTAGGTCATCCGATATGATTACCCTCAGGTCTCCTTTCTGCTTAGTGGTCATCAATACCACTCTGCCCATTTTGTACTATGCCCCTAGGTTTCTGTGCCCTAAGTTCACTATTTTGCACTCTTTCACATAGAGACCCAGCTGCCATACCTGCTACCATAACCTCATCCTCAGTGGTCTCAGTAAATTAGGCACAACTGACACCACACTTCAATGGTTCTTGGGCTACCTTACAGGTAGAGTTCAGAAAACCAAAGAAAGCTGTCAGGTGACCGACCCCTCCCCATAGAATGAGGTGTCCCACAAGGCTCCATTTTAAGCACTATACTATTTTCTATTCCCATTAGCTCACTAGATTCCAATATCAGCAACGCCAAAATACATCTCTTTGATGAAAATACCGTTATGTATACTTCTAAGGCAACCTTATCCGAAGTATGTGATGTACTCTGAGCTGACTTTGCACAACTAGAACACAACCTAATCAGCTTCAATCTACTACTCAATGTGAAAAAAAACAAGGTCCTTTATTTCACACCTAATAACAATAGACCCTCCCCTTGGCACAGCACATCACCTGTATCCATCATGACTATCCTAGATGAATCACTAGACGTGGTTGATCAATTAAAATATCTGGGCACTTGGATAGACAGGAAACTTTCTTTCAGTGTGCACATTGACTACCTTTCTAGTAAGTTGAAAACAAGACTCGGCTTTTTCTTCAGGAACACAGTACTCTTTCCCCCTGACATTAGACGTAGACTACTACAGGTCACATCCCTGCCTCTCCTAGACTATGGTGACATCATCTACAACTGTGCTGCTGCTTCCAACCTTTGCAAGCTCGATATACTGTTCCATCGGGCTCTGTGCTTCATTACTAAAACATCTTTCAGGATGCCTCACTGAGACTTACATAAAGAAGTTGGCTGGCAACCCCTCACCACCCGGTAGCTACTCCATTTAGGTACCTGGACACTCAAAAGTTTACTAAACAAATTACCAACCTATATCTCCTCACTTGTTGATATTTCCCATTGCTCCTACTCCCTTAGACAATCCACCTACATCCTCCTAGATGTACCACAGATGTGTACCTCCCTCGGTAAGGGTGCCATTAGTTATGCCATCCCATCAGCATGGAATCTCATCCAGATGACACCCAGGCTCACCAGCATTGTCTCATTAAATTTCTTCAGAGCCCTGACCTACAAATTCTTCCCAGTAGTCTGTCACTGCCATAGGTCCTAACATATCATGCCAGTCTCTTGCCACTGCTATCAAGTGAGTACCCTCAGACTTGTATACTTCTACCTAGTCTCCCTATCCACCCTGGGCCCTGTCCTTCCTAGTCCGTCCCCCCCCTCACAACCAGGACTCCTTCTATACACTTCATCCCAGATCCCTGCCCAACTCTCTCTCTTGCTCTTTCATCCTCTTGCAACTTCTTCCACTCATCCCTTACCCACTCAGTCGGACTCCTTCCTCGTCAGAAGTAGTTATGTATTTCTCTTTACCACCTACCTTCCTTTCTGCACTCTCATCCATCTTGGGAAGCTGACAGCAATTGTATAAGTTCTTACTGATACTATTCTTTGTTCTCCCTCTTAATATGAATTGGTTCCTGTATGCTTCAATATTGTTTTTCTTTTCATTGATCCTGTATGTATTTCCTACCAATTATTGTTACCTTATGATATGTCACCACTGCTTACCTGGGCACTGGATTGCGATCTGTTTTATTATTGTTTTTACTGACCATATAGGCACTTTTTTCTACCAATTATTGTACCTGTATGCTATGTCATCACTTTTATTGTACACTGTTGTTTAGCGTTGTCCTTACAGGACCTCCTTGAAAATGAGCATGCTCAATGGAGTCTTCCTGCCAATAAACGTAAACTTAAACTAAATTTAACTTCTCTAGTTTTCTCAGGACTCTGCTCATTCTTTCCATACACTCCGAGAGTGTCCACCCCATTGCAGATTTTGGTGTCATCCACAAAAGTGGGAGTCACAGCCATTTTGGCCCACAATTTTGGCTGTTGAATAAGGTTGGTTTGTGGGTAATCATTTTGATTGAACTCCAGTCACATAAACATACAACAGTACAAGAAAAGGGCATTATTGACATCAATTAAAATACAATAGGATTAGAGGGGATATAGGCATTTCAGTAAGGGCAATAATTCTAGCATCACATGAGTCATACTGGCCCTGCTATTATGCAGAGTAACTGGCACAGTCTAGATGACAAGTGACATGTCCATATTTGCCCTATGAAGTATCTTTCAGGTAAGCAGACTGTGGCCCACATACAGACTTATCAATGGACCATCTAGCGTGCTGATATGGAGAAGTCCTAAAAGAGAAAACAGTAAACAACAGAACAAACCTTTACCCTAACTATGCACTAAAAACAATTACCTTATAGTAGAGAAAGTAAATAAATACTGGGTACATTAAAACCTGTTGGGCATGAGCAGGAGTCTTATGTTGAAAGGCTGTGCATTAAGTCTGCAGAATTCAGAGTCAGGAGTCATTGGATAATAGTCCCTTGGATTTAGGTACCTGTGCTGTATGGCACCATCTGTGGAGAGTCTTATTTTGCATTAGTGTACTTCTATCATACCTGCAGGCTCAGAAGCATGTCACAAGAGTGGGACTATTGGGAGTCCATTACAGGGATGCCAAGCTTTAATTGCCAGTGTCCCTTTGCCGCTAGGGATGGGTCAGGTTTTACATCCCAGAGAAATTTGAATGTGGCACTGGTTTTTCCTTTCTGAAGGGATGTCCATATTCATAAGGGGTGCGGGACGCGAGATAAAAAATAGTAATAATAAAACTTTATTTTTAAAGCGTCTTTCTGTAACCAAGGTGCTGTACAACTCAGCACATACAAAATTCAATAAAACATAGAATTACATACAGCATGCAAGCCAAAAGATAAATGTCTAAAAATAATCAGTCGGGATAAGCAATGTGCCACAGATGGGTCTTCAAGCTGACACCACACTTGGCACATGGACCAATGCTCTATAAATTCCTGTTTGGATAGCATCCCTGATTTGGAGTTTTGCCCAAAAATCCCTTTTTGGGGATGTTGTACTGGTCAGTGAGCACCACAAAGGTGTCAAGGTGCCTGGACAGATTATGTCTTTGACAGAATGGATATCCTGCTCAGGCCAGACAGTCCACTGGAGAGTCTGGCCCCACCTGGATTTTTGAATTATCTCAGAGAGGAGCCCAGGCTGTCAGAATGGGGGATTCTTTTGCCATGTATGTAGGTTCATCCAGTAAGCAACCAATGCCATTAGAGTGGAGGATGGCTGTTTGGGCATGACCTGTTTGGAGCAGAGAAGAACCGATGGGGGACATCCTCCAATGAATTTGATTTCTAGTTGCAGCCATAAATCAGAGGTTTCTGAATTAGGCTGGATCTATCAAGCCATTTGAGTCAAGATGAAGGCCACATTGTACCCTTGGAACCAGGGGAGACCAAAGATTCATCTGTTTCAGTGGTCCTTGAGTTTAGCTATGCTCTACTGGGGTAGTTTCCCTTCCCAAAAGAAGTTTCTTAGGACTTTATCCATTTTATGAAACCACAGGGGTTGAATCTGAGTGGGAATGTTGGCAAGGCGATGTAGAAACCTAGGAGATGTAATCATTTTGATGGCATCTATTTTACCCACAAGTGACAGTTGCAAAACCCATCATCTGTGCAATTTAGTTTAGTGTGTGACAATAGGGGTTCAAGATGCAGGGAAACCATCTTTTTTGGGTATGCGAAGGGTCAGTTGCTGAGTTAAGTTGCACTGGAGTGGCCATTTGAGCAGCAGGTTCTGAGGTTGCCTGCGGTCTCACAGTTGCCTGTGGGGTCACTTGAGTTAGAGGACTGAACCTGATCTGAGTAGACAGTGCTAAGATTAAGCAGGGGCTGGTTGAAGGACCAGACGAAGTGGAATTCCGACCTTGTATCTTAGATCTGTGTGTTGCCTGTTCACCTGCCTTTCTGCCTTGTACTGCTTTCTACCTTTGCCCTTCCACTGTTGAACCCACAAACCAGAATCATCATCAAGCAGATCAGGGCTGTCAGTAAAATTCCCCCTTGGCAAGTTAATAGTGTTTATCAGAGGGGTATCCCTTGGCAGAGGCTTGTAGTCATAGGAAGACATTGGGAACTTATAATCAGGTCATTGCTTTTGGAGGAAATCCATTACTGTGTTCAATGTGCCAGATATAAATTGAGCCCATTCTGAAAGATTTTTAACTGAGCTGGGTAGAGAAGTATAGTGTTAGCCCCCATGTGAGTCAGCTTCCACTTAACTGTGGCGTAGGCCCACCTGAGGTGGGTGAGTTCTGTACAAAAGTCCTGGAAAAAGGACACATGATGCCTTTCCTATTGCAGTAGTCCCCTCTTTCTGGCCAACCTTAAAATATTTTCCTCGACCTGGTACCTGAGAAGCATTAGTAGAACAGGTCTTGTTATTTCTCTTTTCTTTGGTAGATGAGCCAAAGTCATGTGTGCTCGCTGTATCTCAAACAACAAACAGCCAGGGGCATTTAGCACAACAGGGATCAGCTTCTGCAAAAACAGAATAATGTTAGGGCCCTTAGCACACTCAGGCAGTCCCACCTGATGGAGATTATTGCATTGAGCCCTGTTCTCCTGGTCATCCACCTTGGAGAGCAAGTAACAGAAAGATCTGTCTTACTCCTTGAGCCAAGCCTGCACTTCTGCATCTTTTCCCTCCAATTCCTTCACATGGTGCTTGGTGCATTCTAAACGAGATCCCAAAGCCAACATGTCCATATTACATGGGTCCACTGCCTGCTTCAAGAGCACCTCTACACTTCAGCATGTGCTTTCAGAATTAAGATGTTTCAGCTTTTACAGTTTTCTGAAGAATATTTTTTTGTTCATTTTCAATATTCCTTTCCAAGATTTAGAGCACATCTTGGTAGCCAGTCTAAAAAGTCTGTATAGAAAACATTAGAAAACATTTGTCTGTCCCTTGTTAACCTAACAGTGCCTTTGTTTATGACATCATAGTGTTCACCATGACAACAGAATGTGATGTCACAAACAGCGACTGTGCGATTAGCAGGGGAGAGTCGGATACAGTTTGAAAGACTCAGTGAAATAAGTGCCAAAAACAGGAGACAATTAAAAAAAAGGTAGAAAACAATAAAGTTACAACATAATTACTAACTCTAGTGATTTTAAGCTTTTTTATTATAATAGAAAGTTGCTCTTTAATAGCTGCAGTGTCAGTCAAAATCTGTTGCAGGAGTTCAGTAATATTTATTTTAATTATTGTATTTTGTTTTTGATAACCAGGTAAGTGTGCTAGACATAGAAATGCCTATTTTCAGGCATGACCCAGGAGAGTACAAATGAGAAACAGTCAAAACTACAATACAATATGATACAGGACATGATACAATATGGTACAGGACATAGCAGTACAAAGTCATTACATTTGTCAAAACATAATAAGAGATAATATAAGTTAAATATAGGTAGCATAGAATAACAAGATATATAAATTTTTATGCAGAAAATATACAAAGAAACAGATACCAAAAATATAATTACAATTCAGGTAGCGTAGCATGCCTTAATGGGTGAACTACCTATTTGCTGGAATAACAGTAGAAAGGGAAACAAAGGAGTTAAGTGTAGCAGACTAACATTATGAGAAAGAGAAGCAGATCTAGACAGGGGATGAGAGGAGAAAAATAGGGTAAAGTAGCACAGTGAAGGTCAGGAGAGGGGCAATCAGAGTTCTAAGTGAAGGGAGAGAGCTTGGGGCAAGTAGCTCAGGCTATGAGGAGAGAGGAGAAAAAGAGAGCCGAGGCTGAGAGTGGAGGTAGAGGGAAGTCAAGGAGGATGGAAATAGGTACAAGAGCCAATAATTATCAGGTGAGAACATAGCATTCTTTTGAGGTTGGTATGAGTTGGGGAGATCCTAAGACCCACCGGTAGAGCGTTCCAGAATTGGGGTGCAGCATGGGAAAAAGCACAGGTTCCCATAAGCGTTTTACACCTAGGTACACTAAGAAGGGTTTGATCCCCAGATTGAAGGTTATAGCACAGGCAAGCAAGAGTCAGCACATCAGCAAGAGAGGAGGGAACACCAGAATGAATGATATCATCTATAAGAAAGCCAAAGGATAGAGATTGGTGGGCCGAAGGGGAAGGCCAATTTAGGTCATTATAAAGCTTACAGTGGTGAGTGAGGTGAGGAGATGTGAGAGCATAGTGGCAAATACTATTATAGGTGGCATCCCACTTAAGAAAGTAGGTTTTTGCAGCTTCAACATAGGTCACAGAGCCATAGGCAAGGACAGGGGAAGAATACCCTGCACAATGGAAGTTCTGGTGGAAGGGGTGAGAGCAGAGCTTGCTCTATAAGCAATGCCAGTTTTAGAATTTACAGCTCAGCATGTGGTAGAAATGTGAAGACTGTAGTCTAGTGAGGGGTCAAGTGTGATCCCCAGATATTTAAATGAGCTAACCATTTCAAGAGAGGAACCATCAGCACTCATGATAGATAGCTTCCCTTTGCATTTCCTTAGTCGGCTGGCTGAGCCAAACAACATGGATTACATTTTACTAGCATTTAGAACTTAGGTTGTTGTCAGTAAGCCAGCTTTGGATAAGGAGAAAATCAGATGTGAGAGTGGTATTTAGGTCAGCAATGAGATGTGCGCTATGATAGAGTATCAGATCATCTGCATAAAGCAGGTTGCAGAAGTAGAGGGAATTTGAGATGTCATTAATGAAGAGAGTGAAAAGTAAAGGCCCAAGGATAGAACCCTGGGGGACACCAGTGTTTATGGTGGAGAGACTAGAGACAGCAGCATTAAATTTAACCCTTTATTTCTGATCAGACAAATAGCTATTAAACCAGGAGACAACATCAGGGGAGAAGCCTAGGGATAGCATTTAAGCAAGAAGAAGAAGAAGAGGGTGATTGACCAGGTCAAACACCTTTGTAAGATCTATAATGACTGTCCCTGTTAGGAGACCATTGTTCATAGCTATTTTGGTATCATTTGTGAATTTTAAAAGAGCAGTGGTGGTACTGTGTCATTTTCTGAAACCATATTGGGAGTCATAGAGAAGGTTGTGATCATGTAAATAGGCAAGGTTTTGTAGAGAGACCAATTTTTCAAGGCTTTTGCTTAGGACTGACAGTACAGCAATTGGTTGATAGTTCAACAGTCGGACAGTGCCACTGCAGAGTAAAAGGTTATAAATTTTAGCAAGAGGAGAAGCGAAAAAAAGAGCAGCCAACTTTAAAAATCTTGGTTCAAGACTGTCTGCTCCAACACTCATACAGAGATGGGGTCTATGTGATAACGGCGAATGCCTAAAGACGATTACTGTTATCACTCAGTCAGAGTGCCGAAAACATTTTTGGCACTCTAACAACCCTGGCACCTCAGGACAAAGGCACCAGGACGTTATTTCACTGCTTTCTTTGCCCCCCCACACCCCCTCTCATGGGGGGGATTTGCCCCCTGCACCCCTACTTAAGGATTCTCAACTCCAGGGGTGCATGTCAGTGTGTGGGGTGAAAGCAGGAAAAGATTCAGGGCCAGGTGCACAAAATTGTACCAGCGCCCGGACCCAAACCCATTACCTCTCTTACCACATCCACTCGCCAACCCCTGATGCCATGACGCAGCTCGGCCAGCCACTGCAGTGCCACCCCCTACAGCCTCTCCACCCCTCCCAGCCCACTCTCGCCATGCTCACTCCCACCCCTGTGCACGTACGCATAGCGACATCCTGTTGCCTGATTCACCCACAGCCTCATCTGGTCACCCAACCCTCCCCATAGCTGTGAGGGACTGCGCTGGGAAGGAATTGCCATAATGGATTGCACCCTTCCCCATGTGCCTACCTCACGGGTTACCACAGAGATGGACTTAAGTAGTTTTTGAACTTCTCTTCTGGTAATGAAACGAAAGTGAAATGGAGGGAGGGAGTGTGACATATTTTCATTAGGATTTGAGAAGGGGGGATTGCAATGAGGCAAAAGGAGCAGTATAAGTGGATAGATCTGAAAAGTGTTAATTAAAAGAGTTAGCTATGGTGGTAGGGTTGTTGCAGTGTACAACATTTATGACCATGTCATTTACTATTTGAGTATGTTTGGCCTCCAGAAAGGTTTTGATATGAGCCAGGAACTTTTCAGGAGCCCCAGCAGCAGTGGTTAACAGATTTTTGCAATAGGTGCTCTTAGCCAGGCGTATATTATGTTAACAAGCATTCCCCATTGCTCTGTAGCTATGAAGGTCAGAGAGGAGGCCTACAGTCTTGTAGCAAGCCCAGTTTTTGTCCCAATTTTTTTGTTGGGTAAGAAGGCCTTTTTTCAGCCATCTAGGGGTGTGCCACAAATCTGACGGGAGATTCTGGGAACATGTAAGTTTTGAAGTGCACAGAACTCTGTAAAGAAATAGTCCAGCACCACTTGAACATCATTTGTAGAATAAATGTAGGACAAGTCAACTCTAAAGAGATCTGCTAGGAATGCTGACTGGTTAGAATTAGCAAAGTCACGAAAGGAGATGATTTTTGGGGGGAGAGGGAAGGGAAATATCACACCAGATACAAAAGATGGGTGAGTTACCTAAAATGGTATCAGAGAGGGTGCCAGCACTAGATAGCCTATCTGTTCCATGGGTCAAGACCCAATCTATTAGTGTCCGTGATCTAGAGTTAGTTGATACTCTGGTGGGATCGGTGATAAGCTGCTACAGGTTGAAACCTTTAATAATTGTATCATAGGTTTTATTGTATTTACCTAGCCAGTCAAGGTTTAAATCACCTAGGATAATGATTTCATTATAACTGGCAGATGCAAATGTGCTAGGGAGAAATTCTGAGAGCCCAGAGACACCCCCAGTAGAAGGGTTATAAGCACAGACAATGTGAAGTTTTTTTGTGTCACCAAGTCAGAGAACAGTATTTATTACTTCAAAGTGTGAGAGGGAGGGGGAGGGGAGAGCAGTGAGAGTTAAGTGAGATTTGAGGTATATAGCCACCACACCCCTACGCTTAGGTGAGGGGCGTTCACATCGAAGATGGTTGCAGCTGGGTAAAGAACATGCTGAGTCAGGAATGGAGGGTTAACCATGTCTCAGAGAGGCATAAGATATCCGGATGGTATAAATCCACCCAGGCTTCTAAGCCTATAAGGTTACAAAGAAGGCTTCTTATATTAAGGTGAATGACATGACATCTTTTGTTCACCTTCTAGAGTGGAATGGAGTGGGACAGAGGGCAATACTGGTCCAGGGTTTGTTTCAATGTCACCAGCCAGGATGATTGCAAGAAGGCATAGGTACCACAGTTTACGATGAACAAAGGGAGATAGTAAGTGTGGGGAATGGTTTAGGCATTTCTTTACGGTATAGGACACAGTGCAAAGAAAGATGTTTGAGGAGAGGAGAGAAGCAAAGTCAGATTAGGGTAACTAACATATGATATTAGCTAATATGAGAAGCTGAAATCCTTAGAGTCTTGCAGCACAATAGTTGCAGGTGGACATTAGGGTGCATGCTTGAGACAGAATAGGAGATAGGAGGTTAGTATCAAGCAAGAACACAGGGTGATAGTATAAGTAGAGTGAGCCATAATATAGATGAGTAGGTGGGTGGAACAATGTGAAGTAGAAAAGGCCTACAACAGTTTAGGGAAATTAGTGAAGAGAAAAAAGCATGTTTGTTTTTACTAGCCCCAGAGCAGGATATATAGAGACAAAATTAGTGTGTGGCGTGTAGTTGAGGCACAGAGAAATTGGTGAGTTTAGAGAATACAGCCAGTTCCCTTAAAGAATGCAAGGAGGGGAATCCAAATTGTGAAGACTCAGGGTAGAAGCAACCAAGTAGGAGGTAGGGGGACAGAGGAATTGTCCAACTCAGGATGGGACAGGGGTGCAGAAGTGGGCTGATTGGTTATTCAGCACTATGAATGTGCAACCACCTCTGGGAGGGAGGGTGGTGGGGTGGATGGGTGGGCTGAAGCAAACGGTGCCACGTGAAGCATGGCACCATACATACTATTTGGATCTGCTGATGGAAAGGTACCTGGGGTGTAGATTGTGGAGTCTGGGGAGCTGAGAGTGGTGGGGGGAGACAGAAGCAAAACCTGCACCTGCCCACAATGACCCTTTTCATGGTCTGGCTGTGCTGTAGACACTTCTAGTAGGGAGGTCACCGGAGATGCCATCCTGGTAATGGAATTCTAAGCCTTGAGCAGAGCCTGGTGTCTATATGGCTACCATGTAGCTCTCGCATAACTTTCCCTTTCCCGTCCTACCATGAGGCTGGTCTGATCTGTTGTTTGAGAAGCTACTTAAAGCAGAACAAGGCTTTCAGCAAAAGAAACACACCTGACAAATCCTCAAAGTGAGGGAAGACTAAATCGGTCACTTAACTGGCCATCACTACATGTCCAGTCACTTTTCTCCCAGTCTGGTATTGCTTGTAATGCACTTTGGGACACAATGTGTATAAAAAGTGCTATATAAATGTTTATTCATCTTCTTCTACTTCTGTTTTTTTGCTTCTTCTTCATTAGTTTCAAACATTTGGATGCAGCTGGATTCTCCTGGGGTGGAGCAGCAGCACAGTGATTACACTGCCATCTTACAGGCAGCTAGCCACACCTCCTGTATTCTTACATTGGGTGGTATAGGGGAGGAGGGAGGTTGGGTACTAAAAGGTGGGCAGAGTGGGGGGTTTACTCATGATTTGGGACATTCACAGTGTAGGGGGAGGTGGGTGATTATGGAAGTTATGTGCCTTGGTGGGGAACTGGGTAGCTCAGTTGATTGGTTGTGGGTTAAGGAGCCTTTCACTTATAGGTTGCTGGTTCAAATCAAGCAGAGGGTGGTAGTGGTCAAAATCCATTATCATCTGAGGGCCGTTCAGTGACCTATGTGAAGAGAGTTTGGTGGTCTCAGTGGGCAGGTGTCCACATCACAAAATCACCAACACAGAGGGACTTCCAGTGGGAACCAGTGAAGATGGCAGCTTAAACCTCTTGCTCTGCCCCAGCCCAATGGAAACCCTGCAATTATCGCCGGAGCGATGGACTAAGTGCTCTCTCTGCACCTGACTATTCCCTTTCCCACCCCCTGTCACCATTGGTAAAGTATTTTTGCAGGGAAGTTGTATTTAATAGTGTTGAATGAACCGTGCAGTCGCCAACTGAGGCAATTATATGTAGGCCGCACAGGCCTGACCGTGGTATCCCCAATTGCAGTGTCCCCAGGTCACTTCTCCATGGAGCGCCCATGCCCCTTGCCTCCTTTGTGCTATCCTAATGGCAACTGAGGGCATTAGAAGCCAGTTGGACCTCGGCGCTACCAATGCTGATTTAGCTAATAGAACTCTAAAGCATCACAAGTACCCTCCTGATGCTACACAGTGAGCTTGCCATCAAGCTGGATCAAGTCGCAAGCTGCAGTGATGGAGTAGCAGCTCAGGGTGCTCTGGATCAGACACAGGTGGGGGAAGCCCTGGGCAATATCACTAAAATGCTCGAGGCACTACTCTCCAGGGTGGACAGCATCAGCGCTTCACTGGCAGGCAATGTCGCAGATGTCCACAGGCTGGAAAACCAGCATAATGTTCTTGAACAGTGAGGGGGGAGCTGGAAGGCCAACATTTGAATGTCTTACACAAACTTAGAGACCATGAAGCCAAGCTGGCTCACCTATGGCAAAGGGCCGAAGTACAAGAGAACCGCATAAGAAGAAACAATATCCGTATTCCCGGGGTACCAGAGGGAGCAGAGGGCCCTAACTTAGAGAAATTTTTAAATGAATGGCTTCCACAATTGATAGGTGAATGGTGGAAAGAGCTGGTCAATGTTGAGCATGCTTATCGGGTCCCTAGTAATTCGAACCACACTAAAAGTCCTCGAACAATAGTAGCACATATGTTGCACCTCTCAGTCAAGGAGTGCCTGCTGAAAGTTATAAGAGACATTGGGGAACGTACATGGAGGGGGCATGCCATCTCTGCGTACAGGGACTTTTCACAAGAAGTTGCAGCAAGGTGAGGTGCTTACAAGCTGCTTAAAAAAGTGTTGAATGCGAACTCAGTACAATACAGATTCAAAGGACTTACTTCGCTTCTTTTGTTTAAAGATGGTCAGTCTTTTATAGCGGACTCGCTGAGGGATGCGGAGGCCTGGATTCAGAGGCATTGGCCGAGTATGCTTACGGGCACTACATCTCCCAGATGCCTTTGGGAATCAAGGGGCAAAATAACACAGGGAACCAGCAGAAAAGGCAGTGTTGTCCCAGAGGACCAATATCGTAGATGGACGAGACCGCCTAACGCAGCTCCCCCATCGCAAAGGCAGCTATGGAATCCTTCCCCCGATAGAACCAAGTCACCCCTGCCGCATTCTACACCCTATCAGGCTTTGGAAATACCTAAATCTGGTCATGTTCAGCAAATGCTGGAAGCATCTGACCCCCCAATGCCAGCGAGACAGCGCTCACACGCTAGAAGCCCTCATCCACCAACTCAGAGGAACTCAGCCACGTCCCCACCTGCCAAATTTTTAAAGGCAGATTTAAATATGCTGGAGAAAAGCAAGCCAGCTGATAAGATGGAGGAATCAACGGGGGCCCTGGAGAGTGATCCGATCCCAATTGACTGGGCATTGACAATGGAGGAGGAAGAGGAGAACTACGTGGAGAAGGCAACCTGCTCTGCTGTGAAACCTGGGCTGAAAACATATGCCGAAGCCCTGTCCATTCTGGGGACCTGAAAATCAGTGGACTGTCATTGTTGTTACTACTAATAGCTGAGATTTGGAAGTGCTAATCAGGCAGTAATGGGGGGAAGAGGCATGCCCTCCCCTCTTTACCTCTGATTGAGCTAGCTCACCTGGCACTGAATGAGGCTATGCCTATGAGCTAAGGACAGGGGAACTTCTCTCCCCTCCATATCTATCTTGTACTATCTTCCTCTGGAAGGTATTCTTATGGCCCAGCTGACGTAGATAGTAACTCGTCCTCCCCTTCTTGCTGCTACAGTCACGTCTCTGTATGCACTCCATGTCTGTTAATGGAAGGCCCGTGCAATCTAATGCTGGTACTTCCTAATTATTTATGCACTGCTTAAGTAAATCATTAGTTGGGCAATTTCTAAGTGGTATATAGTTGGGTACATGATAATTCATTGTGATGGTCTGAGTAGTCAACCAAGCTTATGGTCACCCATGGATTACTACCTCTCCCTGTGGACTAGATGCTTAAAAGACCGATATGGCTGACAGATCTCCCTTCCCCTCCCCCTGTCCCTTTTTCCCATCCCCCAGTCGGGTGTTTCAACTAAAATGGCTCCCCCCCAGGCAGTTTTGGGGGTGGCTCCAGACTCTGGGTCTATCCTGGAGGCTAGTTGCAGTAAATGTGGCTGGAGCCTCAGTTTTGGGCTGGGACACATCACTCAATTTAGTGTGACTTCCACCCCATTCAACATTTGGTGTCTGAAGCAGTGTGGCTTAGGGGCGTAATTGCCTCTACTCACACGTTCAACTCGACGCCAATAATTGAGCTATAGCTGGTCGATTCTATAGTGTGACATTGTTTATAACTAATCTGTTGGTTAGCCTTGTTACTTGACAGTTGATTGTTGGCAGATTTCTGCCCTGTCTTTCTTTCTTTCTCTCTTCTAAATTTCCAAGGTATATAATCCTGGTTTTTCTCTATTTCCTTACTCTGCACAGGCCTCTCTTTAATTGAAGGCAGTTTGATCGTTACTGTCTCTTCTCAACTTAGACAACACCTGGTGATTTTGAGGCTCATCGATGGTACAAGACCTTCCATAAGCCACTAGCCTAGTAACCCTTCTCTTTTATTCCCACTTGCCTCCCTTCTTATTACTGGTTGGGTGAGTACACCCATTCTCCTTGATACGTAATAGGAGGATATCATCATGGCCCAGGCCACGGTAGTGCCGCATGGATGGGGTTGTGTCTCCTGGAATGCACGTGGCCTGAACCATCCAGCAAAACAAACTAAGGCATTGCAGTATTTAAACTCGATCAGTGCGGATATCACATTACTCCAGGAGATGCACCTCACCAGCCACACGGTGCAGTGGCTAAAAAAGCTGTGGGTGGGAACGGTGCTGGCTAGTTGTGCCTCCACGAAATCCAGGGGCGTGGCCATCCTTCTACGGAAATCAGGACCATGGAATGTTGAAGGTCAGGGTCAGGACTCATTAGGTAGGTGGATAGTGGCTAAGCTGTCATATCCTGGTGGCAGAGCCATGATAGCCAATGTTTATGGTTTTAATATGGACACAGGGGATGTCTACTCTAAGGTGAGTCAGGCCTTCACAGAGCTCTTTGGTGACAACCTGGATATTCCAATCCTGCAAGGTGGGGATCATAACCTGGTGCGTGACATTTTTTAGATAAATCCAAACCCACACCACAGTCCTATCCGAGGGTTTTAGAAACTCTAAATAATATGGTGTCAGAATGGGGGTTAGCAGACCCATGGAGAATTAGTCATCTGAGTTGGTGTGACTACGTACTTCTCCACAGTGCATGGGTCGCACAGTAGACTTGACTTCTGGTTGGCCAATCATGCTGCTATGCTGGGGATAGTAGCTCCCACCATTGGCAATTTAGTCATTTCGGACCATGCCCCTGTAACGGTCACTTTCTCTCCCACAGGGACTACATAAAAAAGGAAACTCTCTCCTATTCCTCACTTAACACCCAAGGGGAAACAAGTGCAGCCACAGTCTGGGAAGCCTTTAAAGCAGTCATAAGGAGGAGAATTATCTCCTTCTCTGCAGCCAAAAACAAAGAAAGGGCAAAGCTGATGTCAGATCTCCAGAAAGATCTGGCATCTCTAGAGAAGCAATTTAAATTATCACCTACTAATCCACTTAACTCCTCTCTCCTAGCCGACATTACTGGCCTAAAATATAGACTTAATGTGCTGCTGAATAGAAAGGCGGAGTGGCAACTTACTCGTACTAAACACAGGTTCTGGGAGGGAGGGGATAAAAGAGGGAAATTGTTAGCTTACTATTTACGGAAGCAACAAACCTCCTCCAGAATTTTGGCCCTAAAGAATAAGGAGGGGAAGGTTGCTACAACACCAAAGGCTATCAATGAAACTATAAAAATATTTTATCAAGACCTGTATCAATCTAAGAATACTTTTTGGGATACTGAGTTATCTCAGCGTTTGCAAACTTTTTGCCAAGGGGTGCAGCTCCTTAAGCTCTCAGAAGAGCAGGTTCTAGCGCTAGATGCTCCCATAACTCATGATGAGCTTTGGTCTGCACTATCCCATATGGCCAAAGGGAAGGCTCCTGGGCTGGATGGGTTATCTGCAGAATTCTAGCAGGTGCTGCAGGATGAGATTACTACCCCTCTACTGCAAGCCGTCCAGGAAGCCCAATCGAATACTATACTTCCTCCCACTATGTGCGAAGCCCTTATTTCACTAATCCCCAAGACATCTTCGGATAACTTATCATGTGCAAATTATAGACCTATCTCGCTTCTCCCAGTTGATACCAAGATTTTGGCAAAAATTTTGGCAACTAGATTGTCCTCAGTGCTTCTAAATCTGATTCATCCCTCTCAAACAGGGTTCTTAAAAGTAAGTCGAGTGCAGATAACCTATGCCTTATTTTAAACCTTAGTTGGTTGGCACTTCACTCCAAGGTCCCCATGGCAGCCTTAACGGTTGACTTTGCTAAGCCTTTTGACTCACTGGAGTGGGCGTATCTGCACCAGATTCTCCAGCTATATGGCTTTGGATCCCAATTTTGCTCATGGGTATACACGCTGTACAATCTGCCCTCGGACAGAATCCTTACTATTAAAGATATCTCTTCTCCTTCTATCCTCCAAAGAGGTACCAGACAGGGGTGTCCACTCTCGACACTCTCGCCACTCCTGTTTCTGGTAGCTCTGGATCCCTTAATTAGCACACTGACCAATACCCCAGCTGTAATGGGTGTTCCTGTGGGGAAAACTTCCTATTTAGTTAATGCATTTGCACACGATATGCTTCTCACTCTCTCTGACCCACGGTCCTCCCTTCCACCAGTTCTGTCAATACTGCAGGAGTTTGCTAAAATATCTGGGCTCATGGTAAATCAAAAAAAAAAAACACTATTCCCCCTAAATAAAAAATGTCGCAGACAATGTCTAGCTGGTACAGACATTTCCTGGGCACCGCAGGGCTTCCCATACTTGGGCATTAACATTACGGCAGCTTGGAAGGACCTAGAAATGGCCAACTTCTCTCCCTCCTAACAGCTGTAACAGCTGAGGTCCACTGTTGGATGAAGCTGCACCTAACTCTGAAGGGTAAAGTGGAGGCGATCAGACTGTTTATCTTTTCCAGCATTTCTTACTTACTAAACAATCTCCCAATTCCTTTCTCCCAGAAACCATTCCAAGCCTTAGATAGACTGGTGGCACTTCTACTCTGGGAAGGTGGCCTCCATAGATGGGGAAGAATGAAATTACGGGACACTGGACCAAGGAAGGGCTCGGTCTCCCCTAGTTCATGGGATACCACTTGGCCTTTAACATGGCCCAGACTCTGACGTGCTTTGCCCCTCGCTCTACTCCCCCTCCTCAATGGGCGGTGTTGGAGGCCATGCTGTCAGCAGGGACTCCCCTCTACTCATTGTTATCCTGTAGGAAACCGGCTAATTCCCAACTCACACCGATTATGACAAATTCATGTGCACTGTGGCAGCCATGCCATGGGCATAACTGGTGTCCCCAGCTCCGATTACCCTCCCCCCCTTATGCTATGCCCCAATTTTGGAATAATCCTCTTGTAAAAGTAGACCACAAGTCGCTGCATTGGGCCTCTTGGGCCTCTAAGAGCATACAGATGATAGCTACCTCCCATACCAAATACTTGTCCAGTGATGTCCTTCGAGTGCTTAAAACTAAAAACAAATTACCAAATCAGGACTTTTGGAAATTCTCCAACTACACAGAGCATTAACCCCTGTACTTAAAAGCTGGCTGCCCCCAATCCCCTTGGAGATGTCTGTGTAATCTCTCCTTGCCCAGCAGAGGCAAGGGCCTTGTAGGCACTATATAGAGAACCCTTAGGGATTCCCAACTGGATGTCACATTAACTAGCAAAGCCGCATGGGAGCAGGACATTTCTCACACCCTATCCGTACAACAGTGGTCAGAATGTCTCAGATTGGCCCCTACGTCCTATGTAGACTCAAAGAGCCAATTGATTCAATTAAAAATTTTTCTTAGATGGTATCAAACTCCCTCAGTTCTCTACAGATGAAAGATAACCCCACAAGACTACTGCTGGAGATGCCACTCCTCTCCGGACCACCTATATCACATACTGAGGCTGTGCCCAACAATTCGTACCTTCTGGACATTAGTCTTGAAGGATTGTTCTGCTGTAGTGGGTACCTTACTATCTCTTCAACATTACTCCCTTTTGCTAGGGAATACTTCCTCACTAAATGCACTTACCCCTTCTAATAAAGCCTGGGTCCTGGTCGCGGTCATGGAAGCAAAGAGAGCTGTGCTAGTGAGATGGAGACAACCCATGCCCCCCACAATTTCTTAATGGCGGGCGGTCATGGTTAGGCTGGCCACCTTCAAAAGACTTACGGCAGTAGCTAGAGGCAAACTTGTTGACTATCACTCAAAATGGGACGCCTATTTGCACTCCCACATTTGTAGAGTGCCTCCTCCACCACTACAGAACCCTCCTATTACTTATTAGCAGAGATGATTCTGGGGGGGGTACGCCTAATGTTAAGTTTCTCCTTCCATGGTGTGTAGACTCTGTTATACTCTTTCTCCATCTTCTTATCCATAGCTATTTTTCCCTACTCTTCCACTCTCTGCCTCCTTCTTAACCCTGATCCTATGAATAGCTTAAGCATTGTAATGTGAGATTGCTGGGTATAAGCTGATTAGGGGAATCTAGTTAGTGTAAATTTATTGTATATTTAAGAGGCCTGTGCTGTAAGGTAATGCTTCATTGGATCCTATGTCTCAATAATAGTGTGTGTGTGTGTTCACTTAAAGATCGCATATAGATTAGGCTTTTCTCAAGGCCAGTGGAGACTTGGATTCTGTACAATAGTGGTATAGTTTAAGAGCAACTTGGTAAATAAGATATGTCCTGTAAAATGGCAGTTTTATCAGTTATCCTGTGGCTCTTTGTCAGTGACTGAGGCTTATTGTGAATATGCTGCTGTGTGCTATGTGAACTAAATGAAAAACTGAAAACTTCAATAAAATATCACGATAAAAAAACAAAATCACCAACACAACTGGCACTAATTAACACCCTTGCTGGTAGTCTCACATGAGAGGCCAAGGACTGAATGGGCATGGAGTCTAAACTACCTTCTCACCTGTGTAGTGGTTCCTCCATGGCAAGGTTGGGGCACATTGGCAAGGGAGTGTGGTGAAGCCTGCACTGTGATAGCCTGTCCTGTACCTGTTATGTGGATAAATAGAGGACTTCAGGTTCCAGTGCTGTCAATCCAGCACCTTTCATGAGCACTAAAATTCACACACAGAGGAAAAAAAACAATTTCTAGCCAGAGCCAATATAGCTGCGGTGAGCCTGAAGAAGCTCTGAGGAATGAGCACCATGAGAGCCGCTGAATGCCATCCCACATACACCATGCAAAGAAACCTTCTGCATTGATAAATGTTTGTTTTTTTATCTTTGCATGACTTCCAGGAGTCTTACTTTGGGCTGTCACCACCATCTGTGGTCTGGAACTGGACATCTCAGCACCTCCTGGTGCGAGGAGCCTGCCCGCACCCACCCCCAGAAACCAAGCACCAGGTACAGCCTGGATACAGTCCTGGCTCTCCTAGGCTGCATGGATCTTGACTGCATTTTTCAGCCCTCCCACCATCTCCCACCCCCGCAACCTATTACATCCACTCAAGCCCATCCCCTCCATATCTAAATCCTGTCCCCATTGGCTTCTGCCTAAATTGAGCCCTTATCTTAAAGTTACAGTCCTCCTATGTTTGTTTTTTTGTACCAGTCCTCTACTGCCACAATGAAACTGCTACATCTCACTCTGCTAGCAGCCTCACTGTCACTCCTCCTGACACTCACAGACACTTGCACCACATTAATGGCTCAGGACCAAGAATATCTTGCCTACCTCTTGGTTACCCACACACCCCTGGCACTCCCCACCCCTTCCTCCCAATGGGAATGCTCCTCCTTTGGTCCCATCACCCTCTAGTTTCTCTCCAACTCTGAATGTTGACTACTTGGCCACTTCCTGGCCTCCCTATCCTGTTCCCTTGCCATTCCCTGCTGCCCATATATCCCTCTTCTATCCCTCTTCCTACTAGCTGGTGATGTTGAGTGTAACCCAGGTCCAACAAACTCCCACATCATGCACTCCAACAGGATTTGGGCAAATGCCTTTGGGCTGAAAATTGCCCTCCTCAGTGTATGGAGTCTTCCCTCCAAGCTCCCTGATCTGGAAGCTTGGACTGAGCTCTACAAGCCTCACATCCAGGGACTCACTGAAACATGGCTGAAACCGCATCATGGCGATGATTCCTATTGGCTGCCTGGGTACTCTTACCTCTGTCTCAATAGTCCAGGCAAAAAAAGGGCAGTGGTGTTGCGCTATTCGTCAGGGAACCCCTCTCAGCACATATTGTTCTCTGCTCAAATCCAGTCTCACCTAGTAAATGGCTCCTCTCTCAAGTTACTCTTGGAACCTGTAAGAAACTCTACAAAGGATGCTGCTACAACCCTCCCACCACTGGTACCATGGGTCTCAATAGCTTCCTCACTGGCCTGAGCTCTTTATACCCACTTAGAGACTCTGATCTTCTAGGGGACTTCAATTTAAACTGGTTGTGTACCCACCAGCCTGACTGTGTCTCCCACCTAAAACAACATGATCTGGTCTAAGCCATTACGCTTCCCACCAGAAAAAAGCCTTGAACAGCCGCTACTACACTGCTGGATTGGATCATCACAAACAGGGACAATCGTGCACTGCACACTGGCACCATGGCTGACTCCACTAGTGACCACTCCCCCACATATCTCCTCCAGTCATCCAAGCTTACATGACCCCCCAAAATACCTGTCCTTTCCTACTCAATTTCAAATGTGACCCCGGCAGTAACCTTTTTCACAAATACCCTCCTGACCTTACAGGACAGTCATTTTCCAATCACCACTAGAAGGGTCAGGGGTGGCTAATCATGCTGGGTTACAAAAGACTTCCTTACCCTAATAAAGCATAGGGACAGTGCCTGGTCCACCTACAAGGCATCCCTATCCCCAGTCCTCTGGAATATCTACAGATGTAGAAAAAAATTATGTAAACACCTGGCAAAATCACTAAAACAAACTCATTTTAAAAATCTCCAAAAAGCAAACCTGGGTGACCCTAGAAAATTTGGGGCTTCCATTGGCTCCCTTCTAACCCCCCCTTCCAGCAAGCTAGCCATGCAGGTTAACTACACTGATGGCCCTCTTATGGACCCAGTAGAGATGGCCTCAGCCTTCAATGACAAATTCTCTGACCTTACCATGTACCTGAATAAATTCCCAAAATGGCCTGCAGAATAACCCAGTTACCCAATGTACCCATTAGCCGACACCCTCCAGGTCTGTCACTCAGCCCTGACTCCCAATTTTTTCTTCAAAGCACTCTTGCTTGCTGATACAGCCAAACTACTTCAGAGCCTCCCTAACCATGGATCCCCCGGAGCTGATGGACTACCCCCTGTCTTCCTTAGGCTTATCTCCCCTGCTATCATCACTCTACTCATGTTTATATTCAGCCTCGCTCTGTCCTCCTCCTCCTCCATGCCTGATCCCTGGAAAACCACAAAGGTATTCCCTATTTTCAAAGCTGGTGACCCTTGATCTATAGACAGCTACCATCCGATCTCCATCCTTTCCCACCTAAGCAAACTGCTTGAGAAAATCGTCCACCACCAGCTTGCTGACTAGATAGGCAAATGCAACCTCCTGTGTGATCAGCAGCATGGTTTTTGCAAGAACCATTCCACAACCACCACTCTTGCACTTCTAATAGACCTCATCCTTACAAACATGGAACGCAGCAACACCACGGGCACAGTTTTTGTCAACCTCTCCAAAGCTTTTGATATGGTAAATCATGCTCTCCTCCTCTCCAAACTTATTTGCCTTGGCTGTTCTCCTCAGGTCTCAGCCTGGTTCTAAAGCTACCTCATTGATCACTCCCAATTTGTGTGCATTGGCTCTGCTTGCTCCCCACACAGCCGGTCTCCACAGGTGTTCCCCAGGGCTGTATCCTGGGCCCCCTCATATTCTCATTATTTATCAACTCCCTTCCTTTGGACAGTCTTAGCTGTCACTCACTCCGCTATGCTGACGACCTCATGCTTTTCTGCAGTGATAAATCCCTTACCCTCCTTTCCTCTGCTCTCTCACTAAACTATATGGCAGCCCATAACTGGTTTGCTAAAAACCTCCTCCTAGGCAATGCCAAAAAAACTAAATCAATGCAGTTTTTGTCCAAGCCCTTCTTAGCTAAATACAAGTCAGACTCCCCTTTGAACATCATATCCCCTGATGGAGATGCCCTCTAAGAAGTCATGCTTTTAAATACCTTGGTGACATGCTCAACCCCTCCCTCTCCTTCAATCACAAAGACTCTCTTGTCCTAGGGTTCAACCAAAAACTAGATGCTGCTTTCAGATTCTGGCAATACCTCACCTAGGAGGCACTACTTGCAGTTGTCTAGGGTAATCTTCTCCCTATCCTGGACTACTGCTCCCCTATATACTCCAGGACATCCGCAACTAGCATGGCCAAACTCTCTAAAGCCTACAACAGTGCCTGTCGATTGACCTTGTCAACTCCCTTTGCGACACACCACCGCGCCCTCTATAACTGCATGAGATGGCTCCCACTGCAAGCCCATTTTGACTTCACCCTGTACTGCATGGTTGATTCTGCCATCCGTATTGGCCAAGAATCCTCTCTTTCTCCCCTCCTCACTGTCCACACCCCATATCGTAGCCTCTACTCAAACTGTATTCCCCCTACACATCCCCAGAGTATCCACAAATATGGGCAGTTGAGCCCTGTTAGTGGCAGCCCCTGCCCTATGGAATAAACTGCCTACAGAACTATGCTCTACAGATACCCACCACCAGTTCAAAACCCATTCAATGGCTCCTATTGGCATCTACCTAAAAATGCTTCGTTGTATAGCCTCCCTTTCTACCCACCACCTCCACATGGCTAGTATCTATACACTTCTGCCTTGCCATATTCCCCTTCCCCCTCCTTTCCCTCTTCCCCCCACCTCCTGCCTCACCTACCCCTGTGTCCTAGTTAATCCATTGAACCTCACTTTCACAAATGTATCTGTGGGTTTTGACAGTTTTTTTCTCCCCATTACCGTTTTTAGTATAGCAGGTCATTTGATTCACAAACCACTGTAAATCTGTTATTTCTTATGCTATTTTCCTGTATTTGTGAATTTGATGCTTTGACAATTGTGAGTCTATTTGTATCTTGTAATCTTCTATTTATATGTAAACACTTCTATGCTCCCTGCTTGATTATATTATGGCCACAGTACGTGGCCTGGGTCATACCTGAAGACGGTCCCTGGGATCAGCGCACCTAGCCAGTTACCAAAGTCATAAATAAATAACTGAGATGAAGCCATAATCTCAGATTGTACACTGCAGTCACTAAACATTTTAGCATAATTCATATTGCTCTTTGCTGTATATTAGAACAGCTCTCTAAGGAGTCCTCTGTTACTGGGAGAGAAAGAAAGAAAGCCGACGGCTTGAAATTTTCAGCTGATGGCTTGAAATTTCAGCTGACAGCTGTTCCCTGCAGTGTTGATTTTGTTGTAGTCCAGTCCTGCTGCTCTATAAATGGTGACCACTGCTTATAAACCTCTAGAGAATTTTTTTTAATTATTTTGTCATCTTAGGTTAGTATATATTTGTTCACTCTTCTATTTTATTTATTTATTTTTTTTAGAAAATGGGATGTTCTGAAAGTAAAGGGTTTATGACTGTTAGGAGATTCCTAGGAGAGATGGAAAGCTGATACAGGCTAGCTCCAGCAGGTCATTTCAAGGTAAGACTTCAAGCCAGGTGCTGTCTGTTAGAACTGTCTGATGTTACATGGCTAATGATTATTACTTACACTAGTAAATCCATGTGCCTGATTTACTAAACAAGACAATTATTTTTGTGCACATTGAATAGTTTTAATGATATTTAGATTTGTTTGGAATGTGTACACATTTGCTCTAGGAGAAAAGCAACTTGGAGTTCTGTCTCCAACATTGTAAACAGAAAGAAGGGAGTATTTTATGTAACTGTCATTGTGATTTGCACTTATGGAAGAATACACTGAAAAGGACTAAACAATGTGTTCCACCATATCCCATTTTTCAAGCTAGCACAAGATGGCTGTAGGCTCCAGCCACAGCCATAAAAACTATTAAAAAAAAATAAAATAAATTATGTGCCTCGGTGCAAATGGAGGAATGAATGTATATAAAACACTTTATAAAATGGGTCTGAACTTTTCTTGTTCCTTATTGGCTGAGCAGTACCTTTGCCTGTGTCCTTATCAGGACATATTCTGCCAACTGGTACCTCTTCAGTCACTCAGGACTCACCACACCACAAATAATGGTGGACCCTGCCAACATCCTAGATCTGCGAGGCCAAGCTGGCACCTCCGCAACAAAATGTCCTTTACTACACGCTACAGCCACCTTTTAGAGTCCACAACACCTCCACCGCATGGAAGTTTTCAATGCATATCTGTTCATTTAAGAATAAAAATATCACCTCTGTTATGTCTCTTCAAAGAACTTGCTCCTGATCCAGCAAGCATCCCGTGTGCCACCACAATGCACTATTTAAACTACATCAGCATCTGGCTCCCCCATCAATCCTTCCAATTTGCACTGTATTTATCATGCTATCAAACATTAAAATAATTAAGAGCCATCTTTCCTTTTTTTAAAATAAGACCTGTAGTCTTTTCAAATGGGAGCGATCAGCTTGGCAAAGCGCCAGTAAAGAAAAGTGCTGTCTATGGCAGCCGATCTGAGACATGCTTGCTCTGGCTCGGTGTCATTCAAATTAACTGCGTACTCCATCATACAGCAAGAATCATTCACAAAGTAATAAAAGTAAACTAAACGTACTTTGCTGGATTTTGTGTGTGTGGATTGGGGAGTGGATACCGTGCATGCTAAAAATGTCCACATCAGTCAGCATAAACTGCCTGCTTGTTCTTAACATCCCTTGCAATGAAGCCACCCTCTCCATCTGTGTGAAATGAATCCTACATTCCTCTCAGTAACAAAACCAGCTACTATATTTTAAGCTGGTACGGTATTACAGTGGGGTGTTCAACTTCAAAACACTGTGTGTTTGGTAGATGGAAGAGCTCCCTCTAGTTTCCATTATATACTTTTAAAAGGAACTATTTTCATTATTACCACAGTTATCAAGATCCTTTTAAAAAAATAGTGGATTTTTTCTTTCTTTTTTTTTTTAATTTACTGGTAGGACCCATTTTATAAGTGCAATAACACACTCTGAGGTATGGGTGATCTCCTGAGAAGAGCATGCCCAGGTGCATAAGACATTTGGCGCAAGCGCCTTGTGCCTCATAACGCACCTAGATGTGCTCTTATCAGGAGATAACCCACACCTCGTTGTGTATTATTGCTTGCTTAACCACCATATTTATAGTAAATCTTGCTGGTACTTTGAGAGGAGAGAAAGGAGATGAGTGCTAGAGGGTGTCTGGGTGAGGGAAAGCATTTTAATGATCTTGGTGATGAGAGGGGCAGAAACTGTTTGCACACTGGGTGGCGGGTGGAGTAAACTTACAAAACATGAAAAATTAAAAAACAACAACTTTCTTTTTCCATGTTCTATATTTGCACCCTGGCCAAGGACAGTCTTGGGATCCCTTCTGCCCTGCCCCACTGACCCCCACAGTCCACCATCTCCCCAGGTTTACCTGAGTAGGCCTGTACCCCTACAGACTGACCCCTATGGCAGGGTAAGGGGGGCCATCCTCTCCCAAAGTCATAATCCAGTAGATCACCAGTGCCAGGTGCTTTCTGATGATGGGGAGGTTGGGGACTCATTGTGCAGAGCATCATTGATGCCTGCCTCTGCATGTTTTTCTCCCTATTTCTCCCTTGCCCTTGCCATGTGAACTTGGGCTTGTGTATGCAAATGGAGGCACACATGCATCCCAGAACCACAGCTGCTCCCTCCTCTGCCTTACGTCTGACAGTCGTTTATTGGCACTACCACCAGATCTCCACCTGGTGGCAGCTAAAATTCAATCAGCACACTACCCAGATCTGGGACAGGAGAGCTGCAAGGCAGCCACTCAGTTCTCTCCCAGCCTCCCCCCCCCGCCAGCCCCCAGTGGCAACAGCTCATTCCCGAACTCAGTTCGCTGGCATGATGAGAAAGATAAGGCAAGCAGCACCTCAGCCCTCTATGCCACCAGGGTAGCTATTTGTGTAGATTTTCAACAGTGAAGTGCCACTTTGCCCAGTGAAACTACACCTAGTGACACATTGCCAACACTTTTCCTTGTGAAGTGCCATTACGTGCAGTTTTGCCAGGTAAAAGTGGATATGTCAGCAGGTAAACCTACACTAATTGAGCCCTCCAGCAAAGCAAAGTCAGGTAAGCTTTGTGAAGAATTTCTCAAAGTGATTTTCCCAGCATAACAGATCTCTTGTTTTTCTACCAGTCACTCTTCTCTCCTGACTATGAGACTGTAGGCAGAGCGATATGCTCAGCGGAACCATTCATTTTAACCTGACCTGATGGTTCATGGCATGTCTTTGTAAGCATCCATAGAGCACTGAAAAAAGATTTAATGTTGACATGGTTGATAAGGAAAAATGTTAGGATTTTATGAAGAGACTAACCAGTAGAGAGATGTGAAATTGGAATACTTTGCTTCACAAAATAGTTACAAACTTACAAAGAAGCCAACAGAAGAAGGCCAATTGGTCTACAGGATCTAATCTGCTTGTATTGCAGGGTCCACAACTTGAGCTACTGTCCTTCCTCCCCTCCCCACTCTTCCCATCCTCCCTGTCCATGATCATTAACTTCCCCTTATGCCTAGCCCAGCCTCTCTTGAAGCTGACCACTATCTTCAATGAGACCACCTCTTCTGGCAGTGCATTCCAAGTGTTCACCACCCTTTCAGTGAAGAATTGCTTCCTGTCTTCCTTCCTAAACTTCCCCCCTCCAACTTAAAACTGTGCCTCCTCGTGTTATGGTTGTCACTCAGTTTAAAGAGACCCTCCTTATCCACCTTATTTATCCATTTCAGATTCTTGAAGGTCCCAATCATGCCCTCTCTCTCTCTCCTTTCCTGCAGGGAGTACATGTTCAGTGCGTTCAACCTTTCCTCATTTGTCTCATCCTGCTGACCTGCTATCATCTTTTTATCCCTCCTCTGGACCTTCTCCAGTAGATTAATGTCCTTTTTGAGGTGTGGGCACCAGTACTGAACTCTATATTGTAGATGTGACTACACCAGTGACTTGTACAAGGGTAGTATAACCTCCTCTCTCCTACTACTGATCCTCCTAGCTATGCATCCCAGCATCTTGTTTTCCCTGCTACTGCTTTCTTGCACTATGTAGAGTGCTTCAGGTCACTAGTGCTCATCACGCCCAGGTCCTTTTCCTCTCTGATGCACATACCTGTACTCCACCCAGGTAGTACTCCATCCTGGGATTCTTGGCATAACTTTGCATTTCTTGGCATTGAAGCCAAGCTACCAGATCTCAGATCACCTCCGAAGCTTTTTCAGATCATTCTGTAGGTCCTGTATCCCTTCAGCTGTGTCCACTCTCTCACAGAGGTTGATGTCATCCGTGATTAGATACATTTTGCCTTTAGTGCCATCCCCAATGTCATGAATGAAAACATTGACCAACACCAGCCCCAGCACTGAACCCTGTGGGACCCCAGTGGTGACCTCTCTGGTGCCAGATAACTCTGCCCCACTACAACCTTCTTGGTTCTGTTACTCAGCTAGTTTTCCACCCATCTGGACATCGTATCCCCAACCTGAGATCTGTCAATTTCCTGATCAACCTTTTGTGGGGCACAGAGTCAAAGGCCTTACTGAAGTCCAGATAGAGGATTTCTTCCACTTGGCCCCTGTCTACTGTCTTAGTGACCCAGTCAAAGAAATCAATCAGATTTGTTTGACACAATCCCCGCCATGAACCTGTGCTGCCTTGAATCCTGGAAACCATACTCTTCTAGATATTCTAGCAATCTTTCCTTAACCCTTAGGCTGCCAACTGAATTAGAACATATAGGAATTCTGGACTGATTTATCAGTCCGTGGCCCTGTAAGAGTTAAGTATGGTCTCTATGAGCTTGCACACAATTGAGGTCAGACCGACTGGTCTGTAATTCCCTGGGTCATCCTTGGGACCACTTTTGTGGAGGGGCACAACATGTTCTCCGGTCCTGCAGTACCACGTCTGACTCTAGTAAACTATTAAATAGGCTTGCCAGTGGCCCTGCCAGTTCCTCAGCCAGTTCCATTAGTACCCTTGGATGTGCTCTGTCCGGGCCTGTTGATTTGTCCACCTTCAATGCTAGCAGCCCCTCCCTCACTCTATCCTCTTTAATCACTACATCTTTGTTCCTGCTTCCCCTACTCCTCTTCTCCCTCCTAAAGGCACCGGTCCATCCTTCTCCCAGGTGAAATGTTCTCAGTAAGTTTGACTTTATGTAGCATGAACTGGTATTTCTCAGACATCTCTTTTCAATATGCTTAGACTTAACAGAGTGGTACTTTGCAGCAATGTGTCACTGTGTGTTATGCTTCATCCCACAAAACAAGTGACAATCAACTTTACAACATTCCTACTAATTCAAGTGTTAGCATTTTGGAGGAGGAGCTGCACTCATATTAGCAGATCTCTTTCAAATGTATTACTTTTAATCTCTGATTCACAATTCTTATTTAATAGTGACTGGCAATTTGTGCTGATATAGTATTAAATGTCAGTGGCAGAGATGATGTTGTGCATCAGTTCAGAATCATTTCAGACCTTGGCTACAAAGGAACCTAAACATCATTGACCATGTACCTGAAGGGAATGATCTGTGTCAGAGACAAATAAGTGCATTTTTGGGATTAATTCTGTGGATTACTGAGAGATACATCCTGCATGAAACTAAGACAAATATTGTGAATTGATGAATAGCACAAACATAATATCCAGCCTGATAAATACATACCTTAACCTAACCCTTGCAAAGGCCAACTCCTCTTTGAAGTTTCCACTACTCAGGAATGGTGGCAAACAGATCAGCAGTGATGGAGAGGAGACATAGTAAGTTAGTCTCTGGAAATGTGGCAGTCTCTCTAGCAGTCTGTCTTATTCCCCTGTCTATTTATTCACTGTTCATATCTAAGACTTCCTGATTTCAAGCCCTGCCTGAATATATCTACCAACAAGTGGCTACCAATAACTCTGTTTTTGCCTCCTTTAGTCAACACCTTGCTGTGAAAGGGATGCAGTCCTATGTGAACTCTCCACCACTTGAAAAGTGTCTGTGATAGAGTGATGCCAACAGAATGAGAGAGTCTATAGTAGCACGGCAGTTTCCCTTTCAATGTCTCTCTCACTGCTGTCTGTTTCAGTACTATTCATGTCTTTCTCAGACTAAATTTTCACAAGAGCTGGACTTCCTGATCTCAAATCCTGTCCAAACTGGTCTACTGACTAGTGGCTGCAAGTGATTCTTTTCGTGCCTCCCCTCAACCTTTAGAAACAGTGACAGTGATGCTATAGGGCAGCTCCTGTTTGAAATTTCCACCACGTGAGAATATAGGTGGTAGAGTGAGGAGATGGAGAGAATCTACAGGAATTATTGTCAGTAACTAGACCTTCAGCCAATTAGCATGCTCAGTGTTTATTTTTTTTATATCAGGAAAACACATTTGTTAACTGAGAAAGATGATTAACTATTATAGAACTTCATCTGCCCATCAGTAGTTTCAAGTACGATATATGATTTTACATACATTGCAAAAAATGTCATTAATGTATCAGTTAGGGTTGCAGTGTCAAAAGTAGGGTGTCGAGTGCTGTTAGGATTTCCAACCCTACTCTCTCACCTGCAATAATATCAACAGTTGTTGGAGGCGTCTTTGGTGTCAACAGCCCTAACACTCACCCCATTCCATAGTAAATAAGCCTAGATGGGTACAGTATAGGGAGAATGGGGTGAGCATTAAGACTAATGACCCCAAGGCACCCCGATGCCTGTAGGTGTGGTAAAAAGTAGGCTTGGAAATCCTAATACCACATTTCCCTTACTTTTTGTTAAGCTGCATCCTCAACTGATGCATTAATGAAGTTTTTTGCAATGCATTTCTTTACTTTTTGAGATAGTAAAATCATATCCTTATTTGTCTGTGGTAGCGCATGGCCCTCTGGGCCTTGTGCTCCCATCCCTCCGTAGATGTGTATATGGATGTAGCTGTGGAACTACAGGGCCCTCTGGGCCCTGGACTTCCATTTATAGGACAACTGTGACCAAGTTGTCAGCATAGCCATCTTATTACCCCACCTCAGGTACCCAGTACAGAAAATTTTCAAATTCCCACAGAAATGTAATTCTGTGCAACTGCAATGCCATTCCATGCCAGTGGTGCAAAAAAACATGTTGGCAAGGATTTGAAAAAGGACAGCAGTCACATACATGAGGTGACTTAATAAGAAGGCTCTGTTGAAAATTTTTGTTAAAAAATATTTTACATTTCCAAAGTTAAACAAGTGGGGGGAAGAGAAGAAGGCTGTAAGGAGCACAAAGGTGCAGACTGAAGAAAGATTAGCACAAATGGTGAAGAAAGGGGACAAGACATTCTTGAAGTACATCAGCGAGAGAAGAAATACCAGTGTGGAGGATTGTTAGGCTCAGAGGGAATACAGGAGAGTGTAAGGAGGGAGACCTGGAAAAAGCAGAAATACTGAACAAATATTTCTGTTCAGTATTCAGTGAAGAGGGGGAGGGCCAGGGACCACACCTGAGTAACAGACACATGGGGGGTAAACACAAGTCCATTCACAGAGGAGAGAATCCTGGAGGAGCTCACAAAACTAAAAATGGACAAAGCAATGGGGCCAGAAAGCATACACCTGTGGATATTAAGGGAGCTGCAAAGAGAGCTAGCAGCACCACTGGCAGCCATGTTCACTGAGTCACTCAGCACAGGAATGGTTTCAGAGGACTGGAAGAGGGCACATGTAGTCCCTCTACACAAAAGTGGTAGTAAAGAAGAGGCAGTGAACTATGGGCCTGTCAATCTCACCTCAGTAGTGGGGAAGATCATGGAGACACTGCTAAAAGAAAGAATAGTGGCACATTTGGAATCCATTGGTGCACAGGATCTGAGACAGCACAAATTCACAGCAGAAGGTTGTCTCAAATGAATCTGATATATTTTTTTGACTGGGTGATGAAGAAAGTAAATCAGGGAGGGGCAGTTGACATTGCCTACCTAGATTTCAGCAAGGCCTTAAAAATTGTCCCACATAAAAGGTTGGTTAACAAGGTGGGTAGTCTGGGTATGGTGCATAAGGTGGTAAACTGGGTTACAAACTGGCTAACAGGCAGGAGGTAGAGGGTGGTGGTTAATGGGATCTGATCTGGGGAGAGAAGAGTGACCAGTGGGGTATCTCATAGATCAGTCCTTAGGCCATCTTTTTTAATGCCTTTATTGGTGACATTGCAGAAGGGCTGGAGGGAAAGGTCTGCATATTCACAGATGACACCAAGATCTGCAACAGGGTGGATACACCAGATGGGGTAGAGAAAATGAGGCAGGACCTGGGATACCTTGAAAAATGGTCTGAGGTGCGGCAACTGAGGTTCAATTCAAAGAAGTGTAAAATAATGCACCTAGGACAAAGGAACCCTGGGGAAAGCTACAGGATGGGGGTGGAGCTGCTGATGATCACCAAGGTAGAAAGGGACCTGAGAGTTATCATTTCAGACAACCTAAACATATCTAAACAGAGTACAAGGCAACAGGGAGGGCCAGTGGCATGCTGAAATGCATAGGCAGAGGTATCACTAGCAGATGGTGGGAGGTGGTGACGCCATTGTATAAAACACTGCGAGGCCTGATTTGGAATTCTGTGTGCAGTTCTGGACATCAACAGGGTGGAGGCAGTCCAGAGAAGGGTGACAAAGATGGTACAGGGATTGCACCAGAAAACATATGAGGAGAGATTATAGGACCTCAATATATACCCACTGGAGGAGAGGAGGGATTGAGGGACATGATAGAAACATTCAAGCACCTTAACGGTATAAACAAGGTGCATGGGGGAGACATCTTCCAATATAGGGGAGTACAAGAACGATGGGGCATGATATGAAATTGGAAGGTGGCAGGTTGATGGGAAATGTGAGGAAGGTTTTCTTCATGCAGAGAGGGTGGAAACATGGAATAGAATGCCACAGTAGGTGATAGGAGCAAGGACAGTGAAGGAATTTAAACATGCCTGGAACAGGCATAAGGGAAGCTTAGAGGTGGGAAAGAGAGATGAAAAGCCATTGACCAAGTAGGGTCATAGGCCATATACAAGTGTAGGGCTTATGAGCAGACTGGATGGGCATAGCGGTCCTTATTTGTTGACAAGTTCTATGTTTCTATGTGTGAAGCAAAATTGCAAGAAATGGGCATAACTTCACCATTTTTATGTATTTTGACCCCACATTTTCTTTGTAGCCTTCTTATGACCCCACCTCATCAACCAGGGCAGAAATAAAATTCCAAATCCTGCCCAAAAGGTGAATTCACCTAGCGACCACAAATTCAACTTTTGGTGGGAGTTGCATAATGACAGTCATATTGTTCATGAGGCGGGGTCTCCAAAAGGCTATGTTGAACATTTGGGGTCAAAATGTTAAGAAATGACAGAATTATGCTTAAATGTTGAACCCCCCATTGAAATACATTGAACCATATTTACCTTAGTATTTCATATTGCAGTCGCCAGTTCCAGTAGTAAGATGTGTCTTCAATCACAGAGTGGATCTCAAATCTGGAACCTGTTCAAGTCAGTGAGAGTGTATGGGGGGTGTACTGAGGGGTGTGGGGTGATGGGTGCTGAGTGGGAGGTAGGGGGTGGGGTGGGGTGGGTATGATCATCAAGGGACCATTTTCTTTTTATAACATGAGGGAAAAAAAAGCAAAGGCCATTTTTCTTTTTTCCAGCCACACAAACACAGATGAGGATTGTACCACTAGACACCAGGGACAAACGGCAACATGGGTTGGGCAATTGGAGAACAGGGACGGTCCACTAGACACCAGGAAAAAATGGCAGCATGGAGAGGGCCATAAGAGAATGGGGGATGGACCACTGGACACCAGAGAGAAAAAGCAGCATGGGGAGGGTGATGGAAGAATGGGGTAGGGGCAAATGGCAACACCGGGATGGTGATTGGAGAACAGGGGTGAGGGGAGGGACCACTAGACTACCAGAGACTTAACTGGCAGCACCAGGACAGTGCTCAAAGAATTGGGGGAAGGGGGAAGGACCACTAGGCTACCAGGGACATAATGGCAGAACTGGGATGGTGATCACAAAATAGGGGAGAAGGCAGAGGGACTAATAGACTACCAGGGACATTGCAGTACTGGGAGGTTGATCAGAGAATGGGGGGTGGGGAGGAACCACTAGACTACCAGGGACATAAATGGCAGCACAGGGACAGCATATGGAGAACAGTGGAGGGGGGGAGCTACCACTGGACTACCAGGGAAATAATGACAGCATGGGGATGGCGATCGGAGAATGGGGGAAGGGGAAGGGACCACTAGACTACCAGGGATGAAACAACATTTATGATGTTTAAAAAAACATACTATTATAGAATTTCTATATAACAGATAAGTGCAAAACCCAACAAAGGGGTTCCTGACAACCACGCTACATGTCTGCTATGCACAAAATTTGAAAACCCCATAGAAATAAATGAATTCCCCATTCAAAAAAAGAACTTGTTTTGTATCTCGTCATAGGAAACAAGAATCTTGTTTCATATCATGTGATACAAAAAAAGACTAATGATGATAAAAAAAAAACATATTTTAAGAGAATTTCTCTGACACACAAGTGTAGAATTCACCGAAGAGGTCCCAATAAGCAAGCTGCATGAGTTTTTTCCTCCTCAAAAAATCATTTTTGGAGATTCTTAATTTGAATTTTCAGACAAAGCTGAAAACAAGATGGTGACCAAACAAAAAAAGGTTTTCCTCAAACAAAAAAGAATGAGGTCAGTATGAACAAAGAATTCTTATTTTGTTTCATACAACTATTTTGAGGTACTCACTGAGCATGCTTAGAGCCAATTTATAAAAATTTTAAATCAGAATAACTTTGAAATGGACTAATATGTTTTCACCAGAACCAACAAAAGGCGCATCTGTGAGTCATTCCCTTTCTGCCCTGAAAATTTCAGATCACAGTTCCAAACTGTTTGGTCTATAGCCAATTAAAAACAAAATCCATTTAACCCAATGGGAAAAAACTACAAAAAATTTACTTTTTTCACTATCCAGATCTCTGAAACTGCATATGCCACCACAATGAAACTTGGTACAATTAGAGATCGATGACACAAGACTGCACATGCACATTTTTGTGCAAATCCATTCACTAGTTGCGAAGATAATAAAGTGCAAACATTTGGGTTTAACATAGAAACCCCAGTTCAACCCTATAGTGGCGCTACCACATCACTATAATAATATTATAATATATTGCATTGCATTGTAATGTATTGTATTGTATTGTATTATATTATATTATATTATATTATATTATATTATGTTATATTAATTATATTATATTATGGCTCCCATTTTCAAAGAAGGCTGGATGTGCGGTGCATCTAAATGTGCCACCCAAAAAAATGTACTGATGCAACCAGACGGGATATTCAAACAAGATGTGCAATCACAACAGATTGTGCAACTTGTTTGAATATTGGACACTGGATTGCTGGTGCAAAGGGGGGCAGCTGCCAATGCGTCGAGCGCATTCATGGTCCAGGCTGAATGCTGCCAAAGGAGAATGTGTGGTGTGTCTCAGATACACTGTTCTCAAAAGAGCAATATTCAGCTGGAATATGCAAATGAGTGCCTTTAAGCATGCAAGATGCAAACTGGCCATTTGCATAGTCATTATGGGCTCATTTGCATATAATTATCATGGCTGTGGCCAGCAGGATGCACTGGGCCAGCCTGCCCCCCATCCTGATCTCCATCACATAGGAAACATGATGACAGATGTTTCCATTGTATAGTGGTCCCCCCTTCCCTGCCTGTTCCCCATTACCTTTTGTACTTATGCTCTGCACATTTCCGTAGTGTAGTGGTACTCCCCACCCATCCAGGTCCCCATTACCTATTGTAATTATGACCTACATGTTTCCATAGTGTACTAGTACCCCCCTCCCAGCCCGATCCCTGTATGGTATGTAAAACAACCCCAATATTTCATAATGTAGCAGCTCCCCACCCTGTTCCTTGATCCCCGATCGATGCAGAATCCTACATCAAGCGATATTTCTCAATGTAGTGGCCCCCCACCCCATTACCCTGATCCCTGTTCAAATAATAAGCCTCAGTCATGTAATTTTCAATAGTGCAGAGTCCTCCCACCCCACTGAAAACATATTATACACCACCTCATTTATGCCTTACTGATGTACAAATAGACCATGTCTATGGCCCTGCAACTGTCCAACTATCTGGTCACATCCTAATAAATGTGATGATCAGGTTGGTTTTTCACGATATGTCACTTATTATTTATTTATTTAAAATTTTGGTAACTGAGAAAGGCACACTGAGCCAAGGCTCATCTCCAAGTACGACCCAAGGTAGGGGATATGGACAATAATATAACATCATATACAGGAGAATATACATACATGTTTTGCTAACTGGCATTGAGAACCTTGGCCTCATTCAGGTAATTCACTATTCTTTGAGTTTAACACAGAAACCCTAGTTCAACCCTAATATATCAAAAAACACCTCCTAAGTATCCTGAACAGGTTTTGTTCATTACTTAGTATTGTGCCAATAGTGGGTCCATTAGAGAATGCTTTGAGAAATGCTGGCCTATCCTGGAAACAGAGCCTGCACTGGATGGGGTTGCAAAGAGACCACTTAAAATAACCTATAGTAGGGGTCAGAATTTAAAAGACATTCCAGTGCACAGTTTTCAACTGATGCCACAATCTAGAATGCTAAATTGGATACCTCCTCAACCTCAAGGATGTTTTACGTGTGATCAGTGTGATATTGCCAGCATGTTGAAAAAAGTAAAGTGCTCAGTACGGTTAATCAGAAACGTTTTTCTATGATACAATTCATTAACTGGAGCTCACAATGGGCAATGTATCTTGTCATATGTAACTGTACAGCGTTTATATTGGCAAGACAAGGCGCATGTTTAAGAAAAAGATTGGTGAGCATTTAAGTTCTATTCTTTTGAGAGATGAACACGATGGGACGGAACCTATAGTAGGGGTCAGAATTTAAAAGATATTCAGTTTTCAACTGATGCCACAATCTAGAATGCTAAATTGGCTACTTCCACAACCTCATTCAGGGATTCTGGATTTTTACTTTGGGAGGCATGAGGTCACTTGGCCTGAATGAGAATATTGATTTATCCTTGCTTTTGAGGAAAACCTATTAAGTTGGAATTAATAATGGGTCTTTTCAGTTGTCTAGCGATCCCCCTAAGCTATGAAATATGAACATAGATATGTTGTTAAAACTATGCTTGTTTTTTTCCTGCCATACAGCTACAGTTATGCTTTTCTTTTAAATATTTTTCTTCCATAGAAAGTATTGTTTTTCTGATAGGTCTGCCCCCCCAATCCACCTCCCCCAAATCTGTGTGTGCACCAAATATGTACTTGAGGCATTTAACATAGTATGTATTAATAATTTTATTTTGCTGAATGCAGATATATTGGGGTATTGTCCTGATGTGCATATTAATTTGTGTTTTGCATACTGTACACGAGAGTTATTTAATAGACTGTGCATTTTATTACTGAACATGAAGGTGCAGAAGGTTACAAGCCTGTCACATATAATGCTTTATGCTCATTGGATTCTTAAAGTGCTCTGCATTATGAAATTTAGACAGGTGTTATATTATGATTTCAACAGCCATTATTGTTAGTCATTCTGTTTCATGTTTTGATAAGTATAAGGGATAAGGCAGAATACGTTAAAGTTTCAGTCAGCCTTGTGGTAATACATAGACTTTTATAGACCTAGATAAAATTTTATGATATAGAGAAAAAGTAGTAAATCAATAAATATCTCTCTCTCTCTCTCTCTCTCTCTCTATATATATATATATATATATATTTCAATTTAGAAATGTCATGATCTGTCAGTTCTTTGCTGTAACTACAGATTCATCCATAATACTTGGTTTTAGTATCAACTACATGATATTTGTGTGTTGTTTCATTGTCACTTATGTTCAGCAAAATGATTGTTTTATATTGATATCACATTACACAAACGTTTTTTTTAATTTATTGTCACTTTAAGACTCATGAATAAAATGGTGTATCTAGAATCTAGTAACCTTAGGCACTCCCTGACGATGCTTTAGGGTGAAACCAGTTGGAGCTAGTCTGAAGGGATTGCTGTCTGGCATTCCCCCTCTTGTGTGGAGGTAGGATGTGTTTTTCTAACCTTTTGGTGTCTTTCTGGCAAACAAATCAGCTATTGTGAGCACTATATGAATTACTGTGTGCAGGGTTGCATTATTTCTGATAAGCAGGATGGTGCTTGAAGGTTCCATGTCAAAATAGCAAATCTAAAATCGCGAACGTTACTTTGGTGCCAGCATTATAGCGAATTCAAATATAGCGACAGCACAGTATACTGACAGGCATAATAGCCATCCTTACTCAGTTTACTTACTCAGTCACAGCAACTTGCCGATGCGGAACACAGCATTGGAGCCAGAGGATTTAGAAGAAGGAAGATTCCAAGTAGAGATGGAAGATAGAAGATACCTAGTGTTCAGTACAAATAAATAAATGCTCCATGGCTTCGTCCAGTTTTTTTTTTTAAGGTACAAAGTCACTGTTTTGACACCTGTGTTGTTAACAGTGATTGGTTTGTTGTGTGTGGTAGCGATTGTTAATTGGTAGGTGGTTGGTAGGAATTTTAACATGTATGGCTGTTTGTCGGTGATCTGAGTAAGTAAACAGAGTACCGTTGAACTTCACTACTTTTGCTTGTGTGGCTGAATCTGTCTCATTATCCTCTGGCACCTGAGGCTGTGCTCCCCATCTGTGGATGAGTAAGTAAACAGAGTGGTTGTTAGTGATTTGAACATGTTAGATGGTCAGTGAAAGTGAATCTATGTGCGTTGTCCTCTGGCCCCTGATGCTGTAATCCCCATCTGTTAGTAGCAGTGAGCTTGTGTGGCTGAATCTATGTATGCTATCCTCTGGCCCCTCTACAAGTTTCAGCAAACTGAGTTAGTGATTTTAACATGTACAATGGTCAGTGAAACTGAATCTATGTGCACTATCCTCTGGCTGAGTACGTAATTAAACAGAGTGTCATTGAACTTCACTTTTTCTGCTTGTGTGTTTTCACCATTTGAGCACAGAGCTATTAAGTACCAGTCGCCTTTGTTGTTTTCGTTGTTCTGTAATCACTATTTTTTATTTGCGATTATTGAGTCGTGATTTTAACGTGCTACCGTGCTTGAACTTTTCTGCTGTGGTTTAAGTTTTTTATTCTGAGCACATCCACTGCCATTGGGGCAGTTTTCTTGGTTGGTTTTCAGTTTTTTTACCAGCCCACAGTTGTTTATTATAGAAGGCAACAGATAGTGAGCAGATTTTGCAAGACACGAGATACAAATCCTCAGGTCAGATTTTTACACATCCATTTTACCTCAGCCTTAAAGAGAAACATAGAAACATAGAAATTGTAAGCAGATAAAGACTGCTAGGCCCATCCAGTCTGCTCGTAGGCCCTATATATTGTATGTGTCCACTGACCCCTTGTGATCAATGCCTTTTCATTACTCACTCCCCTCTCAAGCTTCCCTTGTGCCTGTCTCAGGCATGCTTAAACCCCTCCAATATGCTTGCCCCAATACCTCCTGTGGTAGACTATTCCAAGCGTCGACTACCTTTTCTGTGTAGAAAACGTTCTTCACATTACCTCTTAATCTACCCTCTTCCAATTTCATGATGTGCCCCCTTGTTCTAGTACTTTTTCTACATTGGAAAAGGTCCACCACCTGCATCTTGTTTATGCCCTTGAGTTACTTGAAAGTTTCAGTCATGTCCCCCTGCTGTCTCCTCTCCTCGAGTGAGTACATATTGAGGTCCCTTAGTCTCTCCTCATATGTTTTGTTGTGCAAGCCCTGCACCATCTTTTTTGCCTTCTCTGGATAGTCTACCTTCTCTATGTCCTTGCACAGTTGTGGCCTCCTGAACTGCATGCAGTACTCCAGGTGAGGCCTTACCAATGTTTTATACAATGGCATCACCACCTCCCACCTCCTGCTAGTGATACCCCTGGCTACGCACCCCATCATGCCACTGACCTCCCTGCTGCCTTGTGCACTGCTTTGATACCTTAAGGTCATTAGACATGATAACCCCTAGGTCTCTTTCCTTTTTGGTGACAGTCAGCTCCCCCTCCACCCTGTAGCTCTCCCCAGGGTTTCCTCTGCCTAGGTGCATTATTTTGCACTTCTTTGCACTGAACCTCAGTTGCCACATCTCTGATCATCTTTCAAGGTTCTCCAGGTCCCTCTTCATTTTCTGCACCCCTTCTGGAGTATCCACCATGTTGGAGATCTTGGTGTCATCTGCAAACAGGCAGACCTTTCCTTCCAGCCCCTCTGCAATGTCACTAATGAAGTCATTGAACAAGACTGGCCCTGGTGCTGATCCGTATGGTACCCCATTAGTCACTCCCCTCTCCCCAGATTGTACCCCATTTACCACCACCCTCTATCTCCTGTCTGTTAACCAGTTCCTAAACCAGTTCACCTCCTTGTCTCCCATGCCCAGAATGAGGTGAGGCTGACTGGCCTGTAGTTCCCCGCCTCTTCCCTACTGCCACTTTTGTGCAGTGTGACTACATGCACCCTCCTCTAGTCCTCTGGAATGACACCCATGTTGAGTGACTCTGTGAACAGGGTCACCAGAGGTGCTGCTAGTTCCCCTTCACAGCTCCTTTAATATCCTCAGCTGGATGCCATCTGGCCCAATGGCCTTATCCATCTTCAGCTTTGTGAGTTCTTCCAGAACTCTCTCCACTGTGAATGAACTGGTGTCCACTTCACCCCCCCCCCAATGTTTGTGCTACCCAGCTGTGGTCCTTGACCCTCCCCCTCCTTAATAAATACTGAGCAGAAGTATTTGTTCAATACTTCTGCTTTGTCCGGATCTCCCTCCTTACTGGAGGCCATCTAGGGCTGGGATGTCATTTAGATTCAATGACATCCAATTGGGTTATTCCAGTGACACCCTAACAGATGTGATATTTGGAGGCTCTGATGTTATAGATCCACTTGGGGTGGAAAACTCAGATTCTGCCAATAATGTGGATCCTTAAGCAGTGACTACTACCCAAATACCTGCACCCACTCCTGATATTGTTTTGGCCTTCCAGTCCTTAGAACGTGCAGCAATTAAAGCCCCGGAGAAATCACTGGCACAGAATTACACTTGAGGCTCATGTTAAAGTAGATCAAGTTCCAAGAGGCCTGCGAGTTGTTAAGTGGCCTGGTTATGGGGAAGACCGGTCAATATTAATGAATGATTGGACAAATCAGATGGAACAAGCCTCTATGCTATTTGTTAACTGTTTAATAAGGGACTACATTTATCTACAGAGTGAACTAGATGAAAACTTAAAAGCACGAGAGAACAACAATTTAGAATTTAAGGATCACCCAGACTTTTCAGAGTTTGTGGCTGTGCTATTTGATACCATACCAAAGGAGTAGGAAAAAATTAAGCAGGACAAGATAATTAAATGGGAGCAGGACAAACAAGACTATTTATTGCATTGTGTCTTTACTTGGAAACAAAAAACATGGAAGGGCAAATGGTGGGGCAATAATAAAAGTAAACAAGATCATGACTTGAGAACAGATTTACAGACACCCAATGACGCTGCTAATGCCACCACCCACTCAGTATTGAACCTGCTGCCTCTTTAAATGTGTTCTGGGAGCACTTTACATCAGAATCCTCTACAGAGGATTTTTTACTGGAAACAGAGAAAGAGGAGGAAGTGATATCGGCAGGACAATTAGACTAGAGATTGGCTGCTCTGAAACAGAGACCCAGTACTCAGTCAGTCCAGTTTCAGAAAACACAGGCAACTGGAAGAGAATGAAATGGGTAGGTAAGAGAGTCAGGAGAACCAGATACTCAGCCCAAATGCAATTATCAAAAGTAAGCCACACAGAAATGTAGGGGACACAATCTGGGAATGAGAGGATATGGGAGAGGGAGATACAGGAGCAAGGACCAGTAACAAATGTCATTAATCTTTCACCCTTTGAATTGTCACCAGAACAAATGACTGTTCTACAGAAGGGAATGGGATTTGTCCTGATCTGCAAGATCAGGGACTTTGATTAATATATTGATGTTAAAAAATTCTCCAGAAAGTTAAACCTGAAGCTACATTTTTTAAAGTACAATCAAGGTACTGTTAGTGAAGAAATTGCTGATGGTATTGACACCTCTTGAATAGCACTTTTAATGGCACAAACCATATACTGGTGGGACAGTCACCTATTGGACAGTCACAGCAGCAAACTAAAGGTACACTGAGAAATCCATTAACCTTTATTCCCACTTATACCCCGACAGTTCTAGATTTTGAGAAAACTTTATTAAATGAAATTGAAAAAAGTCAAGCTGGAATACAGAACATTTGATTCTCTAATCTGAGTGCTGCAGAAAGAGCTGCTATAACCAAAATGAATAATAATATGTATATTACAATCAAAGCAAAAAAACAAAGGCACCATAGGTAATAACTGTAAATTTATTGAAAGCAGTAAAATTGCAAGGCCGCTCTGCAGTACCGAAACCCTAACCTCGACCGGTTTCACACTACTCGTGCGTCATCAGGAGTAGAAATGTAGCAAATTTAAATTCTGCTGGTGATGATAGGAAGTAGAGACTTCGCATTAGCACTCCGCTACATGGAGTGAGCAATGCAAAGTGCTCACTCCGCCTTGTCATTACCACTTCACGTTAAGGTGGAATGGCAATGCGAAGTAAAGTGAAGTCATTGTTTTTAATGGACTTCATGTTCCTCATTATGATTTCTAAGTGATCCACTTGGTGGTTCAGATTTGGCAGCCTCCCCACACATCACATGGCTTACAGTACTATAAGTCACATGCTCTTTAGCTAGGCAGGAAGGAAGTGAGTCATACAAGCAGACACTTTTACTTTCTCCTGTACAGATGGAGAGAGAGGAGTGTGTTTTGTGACTGCTGATATTTTGAGATCAGAACGAGGAGGAGATTTAAACTTTGATTTAGACCCAACAGCTTTTTTAAAAGCTGCATTTTTTTGTCTTTTCTGTACTCTTTTTTACTTAATTTGTTCTTTCTGTAAATTTTATTTTTCTTACCTTTATAAGTGGTTAGTTGTTTGTCTGTGTCTGTGTGACTGTGTGTGCATTATGTGACAGTGTGAGTAGTGATTGCTCAGACTGAGGGAGCTCGGTAGGAGAGATGGACCAGGATGAGGGAATGTCTGGGGTGGGAGCAGCTCTGGTAGAGCATGGTAGGTTGTAAGCATCGTACTGTGCGCATGCGTGGGGGGCATGGGCACCCATTCCTGTTGGACCGCTCGAAACTTGTGAGTGTCTCCCCCCCCCGGAAGCAGGACCAGCACAGCCTCTGTTCTGACTCTGAGGCAGTTGAACCACCACCACCACCAAGTCCAGCACCAGGTCCTCTGGAGCAGGATGTGCCTGTTCCCCCGGGCCCAGATGTGGATCCCATCCCTGTTCAGCAGTGTGATCAGTCGGCTACCAGTTCATATGGCCCTCCTCACACCTCTGTTGTTTGGCAGTTTTTTGACTGTGTCATCAGCAGTTTGTTCAAGTGCTGCCTATGTGAGGTGGAGGTACACCATGGCCACCAGGGGACTCACCTGGGGCCCAGCACACCCATATGTTCAATCACCACCGGTTGGAGTGGCAGGCTGCCACAGAATGGACCATGCCTGCACCTGCTGGCCATTCTGTGGCAGAGGGTGCAGCTGTGCATGGCGGCATCCCTAAGAAGAGGAGGGCCACAGCAGCACCTGCTGCTCCACCAGCACCACCACCACCACCACCACCAGCATGTCAGCCTGTAGAACATGTGGACCTCAGAAAACTGCATGTAAAATAGGCTGACTTGGCAGTTCTCTGGAGTGCTGTCAAGGAGAACAATGAGAGGGTGAGTGCTGTGGAGCAATGGCTGGATCACATAGAGGGACATCAGTTGCAAATTATGTCCATGGTGGAACTGCTGCTGGATCACCATGGGATCCCACTTTAGTTTTTTTTCCTCACACCATGTGCCCTCCACACCTTCCTTGCTGTGTTATAAAATGTATTCCTCCACCATTCCTGACCTTGTATGTAATCATGTCCTTTTTTTGTTGTCTTCCATATTCAAGACACTTTGTATTCTGAGCAGTGCAAGTATACTGTGTTAAAATGCATGTGTGCAGTCAGACTTCTTTCCAGTCTGTGTATGTACTGCAGACACTGTGCACATCCCTGACTTAAAAACACTTATTAATAGGCACAATGGTGGGATAGTGAAGTCTGGAGAGATACTACAAAACTGTCTTAAAATACATCCAATAAACTAGTAAAAAAATTAATGTTGTGGTTCGTGACGTAATCGTAAATCGTGATTTGTGACTACATTTGTGACCGTGATGATGAAGAAACGAGAATGCCTATGGCTGTACTTCCCCAATGAGGTGTGGCACAAGACTCCCAGACTTAAAATCACTCATTAATGAGTACAATAGTGGGTTGGCGAAGCATGGAGAGATACTACAAAACAGGCTTACAATACATCCAAGTAACTAGTAAAAAAAATGAATGTTGTGATTCATGACGTGATCGTAAATCTTGATTTGTGACTGCATTTGTGACCGTGATGATGAAGAATGTGATTTGTATCATGAGTGACTCGTGATGATGGTACTGACTTAAAAATGCATATTAATGAGTACAATGTTCATGCAGAATTATGGACCACACCTGTCCAGTACTCTGAAGGGAAGCCAAAGAAACAACTGTGACTTAGGTTAGAGATGGAGATTGGGCCCTAAAGAGATGCAAATGCACAGACAGATTAAGATTGTGCTACGCACTGAAGAGATGCAGATGCAAAGGCACAACACCTAACCAGTGCTCACCATCAGAAATTCAAATCTGGAAAATAATTCCTTTGCTGGTTGGGACGGGCCATTGGGGGGGCAGTGTACTGCACTGCTGCAGTAACAATCACTAGTACTAGTACCAGTAAAGATACCACAAAGAAAGTACATTAGGGAGCATAGAAAGGTTAAGGGAGGGATAGTGAAGATTAATAAAGGAGACCGGAGGTGGGCAGAGGGAGGCAGTGAAAAGGCAGAGATACTGAATGAATACTTTTGCTCAGTATTCACAAAAGAAGAAGAGGAGGAGTTACCTAAACCAAATAATAGAAGCACTCTGGGTAGTGGGGTTGACACCAGTCCATTTACAGAAGAAAGAGTCCTGAAAGAACTCCTAAAACTCAAGGTGGACAAAGCAATGGGGCCTGATGGGATTCACCCTAGACTCCTGATAGAGCTAAGGGAGGACCTAGTGACACCACTAACCACACTTTTTAACAAATCATGGGAAGATGGGGTGGTACCTGAGGACTGGAGGAGGGCAGATGTGATTCCCCTTCACAAAAGTGGGAGCAAGGCAGAAGCAGGAAACTACAGACCTGTTAGTTTGACCTCAGTGGTGGGGAAAATGATGGAATCACTTCTGAAAGAAAGACTCATTCAGTACCTAGAGGCCAGTGGGGCACAGGACCCAAAGCAGCATGGATTACCAGCAGGAAGGTCATGTCAGAGGAATCTAATCAATTTTTTTGACTGGGTGACCAAAGTAATAGACCAGGGAGGGGCTGTGGATATGGCCTACCTAGACTTTAGCAAGGCATTTGACACAGACCCGCACAAAAGATTAATAATCAAGTTAGCCAGCCTGGGAGTGGGTCCCAGGGTGGTAGCCTGGGTTGCAAACTGGCTGCACAACAGGACACAGAAGGTAATTGTGAATGGAACACATTCTGAAGAAGGGGGGGGTTACTAGTGGAGTATCTCAGGGCTCATTACTGGGTCCAGTCCTCTTTAACGTCTTTATAGGTGACATTGCAGAGGGTCTGGAAGGAAAGGTATGCATCTTTGCAGATGACACAAAGATCTGTAACAGAGTTGATACACAAGGGGGGTAGATAGGATGAGAAGGGACTTGGCAAGGTTGGAGGAATGGTCAGACATATGGCAACTTAGATTCAATGCAAAGAAGTGCAAAGTAATGCACCTGGGAAATAAAAATCCAGGAGAAGAGTACACAATAGCAGGGGAGGTACTAACAATAACAATAATGGAAAGGGATCTGGGTGTAGTCATATCAGGTGACCTAAAGGTGGGGTAAGCAATGCGAGAAGTCAGTAAGGAGAGCCAGGGATACCAGGATGCACAGGAGGGGCATCACAAGTAGAAAATGGGAAGTGGTTATCCCTCTGTACAGACAGTTGGTGAGACCCCATCTGGAGTACTGCATGCAGTTTTGGAGACCTCATCTATGCAAGGACATGAGACAGGATGGAAGCAGTCAGAGGAGGGCAACTAAATGGTGCAGGGTCTACATCAGAAACCATATGAAGAGAGACTGAAAGAGCTTAATATGTATACCCTTGATGAAAGGAGGGACAAGGGGGACGATAGAAACTTTTAAGTACCTCAAGGAATCAACAAAGTCCAGGAGGGTAGCATCTTTCAGAAAAGAGATTGCAAGAACAAGGGGCACAATTTAAAGATAGAGGGGACAGCTCAGCGGCAATGTGAGGAAGTATTTTTCACAGAGGGTAGTGGATACATGGAACAGCCTTCCTGGAGAGGTTGTGGGGTCTAAAACAGTGGGGGAATTCAAACGTGCATGGGACAGACATAAGGCAATTATAGTGGTGGGTTGCAGGAAGTAGGTTGTTGGTTAACTAGAATCTGCAGCTTATCCAACAGGTAGGGAAATGGGCAGACTGGGTGGGCCAAGTGGTCCTTATCTGCCGTCAAAGTATATGTAAAGAAGTACAAAAATTACACAACTGCAGTGCATAGCAGGTTCACATTGCTGAAATTATGTGGCACAATAAAAGGTGTCTGATTTGATGACATGCATCACACAAATATGCACACACACACTAAGTAATGCATGGCAAATTGAAAATTTCAGTAATATAACCACATATTTTAAACAAACTAAAATTATGCACTGCTGCCCCACAACAATCAGCAAAAAAAATGGCAAGAATTATTGAAAATATTACTGTGTGTACATTAACAGTTATACAAGAAAAATATCACCAAAACAGAAAGCACTGTCTTTTTCTCCAAGTTAATCTACCTCCCCCAAAGCACACTTCCACTGTCTCTCAGTACACAGACTGAATGTTGTACATTAACATTCAAAATCCACACACAAACAATAAACGCTCGATGATATGAGCACAGGAGGGTTTCCTATAATCGACGAACTAAAGTTTCAGCAAAACAAATGACACAGAAAGGCTTTTTTTAATAGCTTTTAGAAGGTTTGAATCACAGAGAGCTCTCAGTTCAGATTGTCTCCTACAGCTTCCTACACACACTACCCCAAACTGAGGCTGTGCTGAACAATCTAGAGCCAATGTGACCTGAAATCCCATGAATCACTGCAAAATTTGCCTTTGGAACTTAAAAACAAGGCAAAGTGAGGTGGAGTACATTGTTTTCAATGTACTTAACCTTAAGAATTGGTGGAGTAGAGGACTGGGAAGGCGGAGTAACGTGAAGTCATTGTTTTCAATGGACTTCACGTTATAAATTATAACACAAAGTACTCTGCTTCACTTTACGGAGCACTCTGCGAATTTGCCTTCACTCCGCGGAGCAAATTGGGGCCACTTCGCCCTCCACTAAATAGCAGGATGGTGCACCTCATATCCACACATCTTAAGTAACACCAAATTTAAGTGATAGTACCACTATACACCAATTGTGTGCTAATTACAACATAAGCCTATATATAACTAATTAAACATGCTATGGTACATAGCCATCATATAATCATTCAAAGCAGCACATAAAGGGCTATTAGCCCAATTATAAACACTGAGGAGCTAAAAGATGATTTTTAAATATATTTCAGTTCATCTTACCAATAATGCCTCACATAAAGTAACCAACATTAGAAAAGGAGACTATGTATATGCGATCATTATTTTCATAATGATCAATCTTCAAATAAAACTATACACAGAAGCTGTACAGAACTACTCTATCTTTCCAAAAAGGATGAATAAAAATATAAACATCCATACCATTACCTGGTCTATTTGTCCATTAACATTACTTTTAACTATTAGGACCAGGTAGTTATTTTAACTTACTAGCTGAAATCCATTTTCTTGTATTGTGTAGTTTTAACCTATTCAAAGAAGGGATGTTACATGTGAACACCGCCATCTAGAGGAAAGAAAGAAAAAAGGAAAATAATTTAAATATCCCACATAAATAATATAGAGTTATAAGATTTCAACATTAATTGCCACTTTTAGCATTTCATTTTCATCTGCAACATTTAACATTTTTTCTTTCTCAAATTAATCAAAGGCATCACATCAAGTTTGTCATTTAATCCAGGTTGTTGTAAGCCACCCAGGGTATAGATCCAATATGCTTCCTTATCTAGTAGAACATCATTAATGTTTCCCCCTTGAGGTCCCAACTTCACTGATTCAATACCACACAATTTTAATTCATGTTTCCTATTGTCAGCCTTGTATTTAGTACAATGAGCAGCAAGAGCACTCCTGCCATCTTCTTTTAGCATACTATGCGTGTGTTCACCGAGTCTAACCTTGGGCTGATGTGCAGTTTTACCAACATAAAAAGCACCACAAACACATGTTGCCAAATATATCAAATTCTCAGTAGTACAACTAAATAAGATCCCATTATATACACTCTAGGAGCATTAACTGATGTAAATGTGGTGCTTTTCAGAATTGTGTCACGATATTTACAGTTCCCAAACGAGAAAGTGCCATTGGGCCTACAAGGTAACCACATACTCTTACTCCCCTGTACTCTTGGGATGGGGCTGATAGCTTTTGGTGATCATGTCACAAATATTTCTGCCACGTCAATATACAACGCGTGGCAAGGTCTTCTCTACTTCTTTTAACCATGGTTCCAGACATAAAAGTGGACAATGTGTTTTGCTAATCTCCCCCAGGGCACTGGACTGTCTGCAGAATGAAGTGACAAAATGTATCTGGTTGTTGTCCCCCTCCTGTTTTATTTTAGGGATCATAACTTCATCTCGACTGAGACTGGAAACCTCATTCATGGCATCTTCCACCAGTTCTATTTTGTAACCCCTATCCAAAAAAACTGGCACACATTTCTCCATTGTGTTTCATGAAATCACTATCCATACTGCAATTCCTTCATGCCCTGAGCAGTTGGGCTCTGGGAATATTGTTAATGATGTATCTAGGATGGCAGCTGGGAGCACATAAGAGGGAATTCCTGTTTGTTTCTTTTTTAAAAAGGGATGTTTGTATCCCATCATTAGCATCCCTCTTGATTTCAATATCCAGAAAGGTGACCATATTGCTGTCACTCATAACACTAAATTTCAAATTGGAATTACTATTTTCTAGATATGAGACAAATCCCCTCAGTTCATCCACTGTGCCTTTCCAAATTAAGAAGATGTCATCAATAAAATATCACCACAGGTCAATCCATTGGTAAAAAGGGTTGACCTGTGCATCATAGACCACTAATTTTTCCCAGAGTCCGAAATAGAGATTAGCATATTTAGGTGCAAATGTAGCACCCATAATTCTCCCTTTTGTTTGGAGGTAATAATTCCTCTGAAATAAAAACACATTTTTCACAAGTACAGTCTCAGCACACTCCAAGATAAACTTCTTTCTACACCCATCAATTTTTAGATCAAGGTCCAACCAGTGGCCAAGTGTCAATAACTCCTGGTGGTGAGGTATATTGATATACAATGAACCTATATCCCTAGAAACAAGAAGATAATCTGGATCTAACTGCACCCCCCTCCCAATAATCCTAATATGTCAGCTGAATCCATGACATAAGAATGTAATGTAGGTGCATACTGTTTGATGTGTAAATCAACAAACCAAGACAATGGTTCTGTGATTGAACCAATTCCTGCCACTATAGATCAACCAGGGGGATTCTCCAATTTTCTTTGAATTTCATTCACGTACTTGTCTGTATCCCAAGCTGGTAAATCCACACCTATTGAGCCTATGCTACGTGGAAGGAGACAGGCAATACCAAGCCATGAAGAGGAAATCACAGAGGCAATCAGAGGGGCAGGTAGAACGTACACCAGAAAACATAGTGATAAATATATCACAGGTAACTTTGACGCTGATGTTCAAGTTTTACAGAAAGGCCTGCCATTTGTACCAACTGTTAATATCAATCCTTTTGAGGTTTATTTGGATATCAATGCCTATCAAGAACTTTAAATCTAAAAGCATTTTTTCCACACTACAGAAATGGGTTATAACACTGCTGTTAGTTTGCTTTCACAAAATGATGATAGCACAGGCTCAATAGGGTGGATTTACCAGCTTGTGGGACTAGTTCCACCTTGAGACCACCTTCCACTTTTAATCAAACATATACTGATGTGGTGAGAATTTGTGAAAGAGCATGTTTGAGTGCTGTGGAGGCTATGTGTAAAACTAATGATAGATGAAGTTTTGTGTATTTATATAATAGTGAAAGGACAGCACTACAGGCATTACAGAATAATCCACAAATAGTTATTAATCCTGCAGATAAGGGAAGGGTCATAGTAATAATGGATACAGACAAGTATGTAAATGAAATTCAAAGAAAATTGGAGGACTGGAATTTCTATAGGAAACTCCAAGGGGATCCTACTAGTGTATTTAAATCTGAGATTGATCAAATGCTTGACTCAGCCCTTTTAGAGGGAGTCATAGACCAAAAGGAACATCCCTTTATGATAGTAACACATCATATAAGGCCTACTATTTACATACTCTCTAAAATACATAAAACTTAGAGGATCCCCCTGGTCGACCTATAGTGGCACGAACTGGTTCAATCACAGAACCATTGTCTCGGTTTGTTGATTTACACATCAAAGAGTATGTACCTACATTATGTTCTTATGTCAGGGATTCAGCTGACATATTGAGATTATTGGGAGAGGTGCAGTTAGATCCATATTCTCTTCTTGTTTCTAGGGATATAGGTTCATTGTATACTGATATACCTCACCACCAAGGGTTATTGGCACTTGGCTACTGGTTTGACCTTGATCTAACACTTGAAGAGTGTAGAAGGACATTTATCTTGGAGTGTGCTGAAGATTGTACTTGTGAAAAATGTATTTTTGTTTCAGGGAAATGATTACCTCTTAACAAAAGGGACAGCTATGGGTGCTACATTTGCACCTAATTATGCTAATCTCTGTTTGGGACTCTGGGAAAAAATAGTGGTCTACGACGCACAGATCAACCCTTTTTACCATAGGGTTAACCTGTGTTGATGTTTTATTGACAACATCTTCTTAATTTGGAAAGGCACAGTGGACGAACTGAGGGAATTTGTCTCATCTGGAAATAGTAATTCCAATTTGAAATTTATTGTTATGAGTGATAGCAATATGCTCACCTTTCTGGATATTGAAATCAAGAGGGATGCTAATGATGGGATACAAACATCCATTTTTAGAAAAGAAACAGACAGGAATTCTCTCTTATGTGCTCCCAGTTGCCATCCTAGACACATTATTAACACTATTCTCAGAGCCCAACTGCTCAGGGCATGAAGGAATTGCAGTATGGATAGTGATTTCATGAAACATGGTGGAGAAATGTGTGCCAGATTTTTTGGATAGGGGTTACCCAATAGAACTGGTGGAAGATGCCATGCATGAGGTTTCCAGTCTCAGTTGAGATGAAGTTATGATCCCTTAAAGAAAACAGGAAAGGGACAACAACCGGATGCATTTTGTTACTACCTTCTGCAGAGAGTCCAGTGCCCTGGATGAGATTATCAAAACACATTGGCCACTTTTATATCTGGAACTACGGTTAAAAGAAGTAGGGAAGAACTTGCCATGCATTGTACATCGATGTGGCAGAAATTTTGGTGACATGATCACCAAATCAGCCCATCCCAAGAGTAGAGGGGGGTAAAAGTATATGGTTACCTTGTAAGCCCAATGGCACTTTCTCATTTGGGAACTGTAAATATTGTGCCACAATTCTGAAACGCACCATATTTACATCAGTTAATGCCCCTAGAGTGTATATAATGGGATTTTTTTTTAGTTGCACTACTGAGAATTTGATATATTTGGCAACATGTGTTTGTGGTGCTTTCTATGTTGGTAAAACTACACATTAGCTTAAGGTTAGACTCGGTGAACACATGTGTAGTATGCTAAAAGCAGATGACAGGAGTGCTCTTGTTGCTCATTGTACTAAATACAAGGCTGACAATAATGAAACATGAATTTAAAGTTTGCAGTATTGAATCAGTGAAGTTAGGACCTCAAGGGGAAACATTAACGATTTCCTAATAGATAAGGAAGCATATTGGATCTATACCCTGAGCGGCTTACAACAACCTGGATTAAATGACAAACTTGATGTGACGCCTTTGATTAATTTGTGAAAGAAAAAATGTTAAATGTTGCAGATGAAAAAGAAATGCTAAAAGAGGCAATTAGTGTTGAAATCCTATCACTCTATATTATTAATATGGGGTATTCAAATTGTTTTCCTTTTTCTTTCTTTCCCCTAGATGGCGATGTTCACACATAACATCCAGTCTTTGAATAGGTTAAAACTACACAATACAAGAAAATGGATTTCACCTAGTAAGTTAAAATAACTAACTGGTCCTAATAGTTAAAAGTAAAGTTAATGGACAAATAGACCAGGTAATCGTATGGATGTTTATATTTTTATTCATCCTTTTTGAAAAGATAGAGTGGTTCTGTACAGCTTCTGTGTATAGCTTTATTTGAGGACTGACCATTATGAAAATAATGATTGCATATACATAGTCTCCTTTTCTAATGTTGGTTACTTTGTGTGAGGCATGATTTGTAAGATGAACTGAAATATATTTAAAAATCATCTTTTAGCTCCTCAGTGTTTATAATTGGGCTAATAGCCCTTTATGTGCTGCTTTGAATGATTATATGATGGCTATGTACCATAGCATGTTTTAATTGGTTATACAGTATATAGGCTTATGTTGTAATTAGCACACAATGGGTATATAGTGGTGCTATCACTTTAATTTGGTGTTATTTAAGATGTGTGGATGTGAGGTGCACCATCCTCCTGATGACACATGAGTAGTGTGAAACCGGTCGAGGTTTGGGTTTCTATACTGCAGGGTGGCCTTGCAATTTTACTGCTTATAATAAATTTACAATTATTACCTGTGGTGCCTTAGTTTTTTTTTTGCCTTGACCTTGGATTACCTATTGGACGTGTGTGTGTGGAGCTGAGGATTTTTTGACTCTCTTCATATTACAATCAAACCTGAGGACATGGGGGGGGGGTCTATTGTCATTCTTAAAACAGAGGCATATAAGAGGGAAATATTCCATCAGTTGGCAGACACTGATTTCTATGTGGGGTTAAAAACTGATCAAACTGTGGTGTTTAAGAGCATTGTTGATGAGTACCTAGTGAGTGCCCATGAAAAAGGCATAATTTCTGACACCACATTGGAATTTCTTACTGTGACTCATCCAGTTAGACAGACTATCTATTGCTTACCAAAGATTCACAAAACATTGATCAATACCAGGACACCCAAATGTTTCTGGTATAGGGTCATTAACAGAGCCATTGTCTAAATTTGTGGATCAGCACATAGGCCGTTCAGTATCAACCCTTTGGTCCTACATAAAGGACATTACACATATTTTGGATGTCCTGCGGGATTTACAGATGGAAAGGGGGTGTTTGTTAGTTACTTTAGATATCCAGGCCTTATATACTAACATTCCCCACCAGGGTGGTCAGGAATCTCTGGCATACTGAATGGAAGTTGAGACAACCTATTCTGTGGAACTTATACATTTTATGTGTAATTTGTCCAGGTTTGTATTTACTATGAACTCTTTTGTTTTCCAGGGTCAGTACTTCCTAAAGTTCAAAGAAATTGCAATGGGGGCTACCTTTGCCCCTACATATGTGAACTTATACCTTGGCCTGTGGGAGGAAACAGTTATTTATGACCAAACCACTAACCTTTTCTTTGACCACATAAACCTTTGGAAACACTTTCTAGATGATGTGCTGATGGTTTGGTGGGGCGGGGTGGAAGAACTATTTCAGTTCATTAACTACCTGAAGTGTTCTAATCCAAATGTAAAGTTTACAACTTAGTATAGTGATGAAAATGTTCAATTTCTTGATCTTGATATTATGTGTACGCAGGATGGAACAGCTGAGACAGATCTTTATTGAAAAAGTACAGATCGCAATAGTGTACTATTAGCTTATATTTGCCACCCCTGCCACACCATCAGCAATATCACCAAATCCCAGTTTCTGAGGGTTTAGAAGGAACTGTTCAAGAGACCAATCTTTTGAACAGAGGTGTGATGAATTCAGTAAATGCTTCATTGAGAGGGGATATAGTCAGTCCTTGATTTCCTAGGCCAGGGATTCTGTTGGCAGAATGAATCAGGATAGATCTGCTGAAATATCAAAAAGCACCTCCTAGGGATACTGAACAGGTTTTGTTCATTACTCAGCATTGCGTCAATTGTGGGTCCATTAAAGAATGCCATGAGAAATGCTGGTTTATCCTGGAAACAGAGCCTGCTCTGCCTGAGGTTGCAAAGAGACCACCTAAATAACCTATAGGAGGGGCCAGAATTTAAAAGACATAGTGCACAGTTTTCAACCGATACCACAATCTAGAATGCTAAATAAGCTACCTCCACAACCTCAAGGCTGTTTTATGTGTGCTCAATGTGTATATTGCCAGCATGTTGAAAAAAGTAAAGTGTTCGTCACAGTTAACAATTAGAAAGGTTTTTCTATAAAACAGTTTATTAACTGTAGCTCACAATGGGTAGTGTATCTAGCCACATGTAACTGTACAGCTTTTTATATTGGCAAGCCGAGGTGCATGTTTAAGAACAGGACTGGTGGGCATTTAAGTTCTATTCATTTGAGAGATGAACACTATGCACTTTCTAACCATATACACACTACATAAGATGTGGCTGAACATATATTGATTTTTATGGGCATACAAAAAAGGTCAAAATGGGTCCAACAGGTGGCGATCGAGATTTGTATCTTACTAGACAGGAGGCATTCTCAATTTTTACTTTGGGAGGCATGAAGTCGCCCGACCTCAATGAGAATATTGATTTATCCTTGTTTTTGAGAAAAACCTATTAAGTTGGAATTAATAATGGCCATTTTCAATAGTCTTAATATCCCCCTAAGCTATGTCTTATGAGCACAGATATGTTGTTAAAACTATGCTTGGTTTTTCCTGCCATACAGCTTCAGTTATCAGTTTGTTTTAAATATTTTTCTTCCATAGAAGGTATTGTTTTTCTGATAGGTTTCCCCCCTCCCCCAATCCACTTCTCCTAAATCTCTGTGTGCACCAAATATATACTTGAGGCATACAACATAATATGTATTTATAATTTTTTTGCTGCATGTAGATATATTGGGGGTATAGTCTTGATGTGCATAATAATTTATGTTTTGCATACTGTACATTAGAGTTATTTAATAGACTGTGCATTTTATTATTGTACATACGTGTGCAGAGGGAAACAAGCCTGTTACATATAATACTTTATGCACATAGGATCCTAAAATTGTTCTGCATTATGACATTTAGACAGGTATTATATTATGATTTCAACAGGTATTATTGTTAGTCATTCTATTTCATGTATTGATAAGTATAAGGGGTAAGGCAGAATGCGTTAAAGTTTCAGTCAGTCTTGTGGCGATACTTAGGCTTTTATAGACCTAGATATAATGGAATGATATAGAGAAAAAGTAGTATATCTATCTATATATTTTTTTCAATTTAGAAATGTCATGTGCTGTCAGTTCTTTGCTGTAACTACTGGTCTGTCCATAAGGCTCGGTTTTTGTGTCACCTACATGATATTTGTGTGTTGTTTCATTGTCACATGCTCAACAAAATGCTTGTTTTATATTTATGTCACATTATACAAGCTTTTTTTTTTAATGTATTTTCACTTTAAGACTTATGAATAAAAGGTTGCATCTAGTAACCTTAGGCACTCCCTGATGATGCCTTAGGGTGAAACCGGTTGGAACTAGTCTGAAGGGATTCCTGTCTGGCATTCCCCTCTTTGGTGGAGGTAGTATGCGTTTTTCTGACCCTTTGGTGTCTTTTTGGCAAATAAATCAGCTACTATGAGCTCTATATGAATTACTATGTGCAGAGTTGCATTATATCTGATAAGCAGGATGGTGCTTGGACTTTTCTACTGTGATTCACTATTCTGCCCTTGACAAAAAATTTCAGGACCTTCCCAGCACTGATCTCAGACTGACTGGCTTATAGTTTCCTAGGTCCAAATGTGTTCTCTTCTTGAAGATGGGCATGACACTGGCTACTCTATCGTACTTTGGTACCAAATGGCAGATACTTAAATATCAAGAAATGTCATTCAAGATATCATGCCAACAGTGCAAGGCTGATATGTTGTGACCCAGTCAATACTATCCCACTTTTATAAAGGATATTTGACCAGCAAAATTAAATCCCAGCATAGTCAGAGGATAAACAATTCCCAGGATTAATGTATGGCAGCAGTTTGTGCTTTTTTTTTCATTTACAGCTACATCTTTCTAAACGGACCTCTTGGATGTTATTTGTAGTTTTAAAGTAGTGCTGCTGATAGCTGCAGGGATTTTTTATACCTGGTTACTAAGACAAGGTGGATTGGGGGATTCACAGCAAGTCAAGGTAGCACTAACTGTGTTTCATACCTCACAGTAGACCTGCAGAGAAGGGGAGCAGTGCACAGACTGTGAAACTGTCTGGCATCCTTTTATATATAGATCTGGTCACTTTTTAAATTCCTGTTTAGTACTGTGAGGTTATTTTTCAGTACAGACAGGTGCTCATCCAAAACTTACAAACCTCTGTTTAAAGAACCCAACTCCTAAACCACTGCTGGCTACTTTAGCACATACTTCCGTACACCAGAGCACCCTTTAAATAAGAGGAGAAAAAGAAGAGTACTGCCCAATATAAAGTTTTTTTCCCATCAATATTCCACACAGATGAGTTTTAGTTTCTCTTAGTGGAATGCTAACACTTTGATTTGCATGTCCCTGCATATAAGAAGACATTAATTAAAGCAGTACTAAAAGGAAAGGCACAATCAAAATTAATCCAACATATAAAAAGTATTTTGGACAAACACAGTCCATAAATATAATTAATAGAAAAATACAATTGCATGCATATGTCAACTTGTTTATCTTTAACATGTTTGTTGATTAAATTATAATTTGTTTCATTCTTTTTTTTTAAACAACTGAGCAATTTTTCTTTTTTGATTCAATGTTACAATCCCTGAGATTAAAGAGACATCTACCTCTGCTGAGTGGGCTCAGCAGTATGAAATTGATTATTGTTTTCCCTTTGGAGGCTGCTATGCTGTCTTAACCAATTTAAAAGCATAACACCTCCCAAGTGAGTTTTTTAATTAGCTGGGAAGGCAGCAGGGTCAATACAAACACTGCAGAGGGGGTCAAAAGTGTCCCTTTTGAATAGCAATAGATTTCATTTCCAGCAGCAAATAAATGTTTTGGATCATGGGATTAAAGGAATTTTCACATGCCTAGCGATAAAACCCTGCTTATGCTTGGAAGATTTCTTTTCTTAAAAAAAAAAAAAGTAAAATTGCTGTTCATGTTATTGTACAAAGAACTACCCTGAACACATGGGCGTTTTGATATTGCAAATCCATCCATCCATCCATCCATCCATCCATCCATCTATATATATATATATCCATCCATCCATCCAGCACTTTCTATATTTAACCACATAAACCATTGTGTTGAAGTACTTGTTTACAGTTGCAACCTGCTCAAGAAAGACTACAAAGCTATAGCCACGCATGACATACATACAATACAACATTCAAACATTACCTTAGTCCTATTAAGGTACAGATAAAACAATAAAAGGATTGCACAGCAGCAGAGAATCATCCTGCCCTGTGGGTGATCACTGACTGGGTGTTTTGAACCAGAGTCCCTGGCTGCAGTGAGTAGAGACCAGATACACTGCAGCAATAGCTGTGAGCTCCTAGGGCGGATGTTGATCATCTAGCATTTGCACACCCTCTTGCTTGTTTACTTAGAGCAACACTGACAATGGCTGTAAGGACAGTGAATCACTTTCTCTACTTGCCAGATTAATGGGGCAGCCATGATGATGACCACAATGGGGGGTTACAGGGGAAACAGAAACTGAAAATTACAAAAAAGAAAAAGAAAAAAGGAAAAGAAAAAAAATATATACAAATAATATCTGATATCATAGAGGAACAAACTAGGGATGCTTAATTGTAGACCTTTTTTAGTAATTAGGAATATAAAATTAAAGGACAAAAATCCTAATTCCTAAAACATGGGTCATACTGGAATTAGAATGCAATTCTGATTTTACATTTGATTACATTTTTTAACTCCCCTACAAAGCTAAAAGTACTGTAAGGTCCTGGACTTGGCCACCTCACCTAATGCACAATTAAACAGACATCCTCCTTCAGCAATACTTCTAGCACAAATTCTCCTCATCCCCACTGTAACTTAATTTGTTTGGATTTGGTGCACTGCTCTCACTGCCTTGCTACATTGGTGGGCTGCAGCAATATTGTCTAACTGTACTCACCAAAATGTGTCTGACTTGCCACCCCGTGTCCACTGCCATGCTGCCTCTGCCCATGCCAACCCACCAACTTCTTCCAAATCTGACTCCTGACTCAAGTAAGTCCATACCAAAGGACTACAACAGCCACCAAACACTCAGTCTATCCTGACCTCTGAGTCCCAACTCAAGTGAAATTCCCTTCCTATATGAATTTTGCACTGGTGAGGTGAGGGGGTTGACCAGCCCAAATCCTGGGCCATGATCATCCACTCCATTCAGTCTATAGTGTTTGGCCAAGGTGTCATCCCAGGGTTTGGGGATGATGGTTGGCCCCTTCAACTCACTAGTGCCACATACATTTAGGAAAGAGACTTTTGCTTGAGTGAGAAATAGGGATGTAGATCAGTAGTCAGACTTCTGTATTTGGACTGGGGTTAGGCAGAAGACTGGAGTCAGACTCAGAGGAAGAGGTTGGTTGGCACCAGCTGCAAACATCATGGCAGTGAATGCCTGGTGGTGGGTCAGGCACTTACTTTGGAGAGGAAGACTTGCAAATTCTGCAGCCGAATAAGAGTGCAGGCATGGTCCAGTGGTGCAACAGGGCACCCATCCACAAATTAAGTGAATAACAGTGGGAAGTGAGTGTATAAGGGAGAATAAGAGCCACAATGGCGGTAGGAAGAATGAGGGATTTCTGTTTCATTTTCCATGGTGTGGGGTGACCCAGGTCGAGACATTAAAGTACTGTTCATTGTGGTAGCTGGTTAGAAGAAATGTGTATGTGAACTTTTGTGTACTTTTGCTCTTCTTTAGAAATGTTCACCCTTGGCAGAAGTGAAAAAAGAAGGGATATGGAGGCAAAAGGAAATTTAGGAGAATGATTGAAAGCAAGTTAGTAGAAAAAAGAGTGGCAGATGAGGATGGTGGGGTGGAGTGTACAGCTACAGTAGAGTTAGCCAGCTCCCCAAGTGAACTGCATGCAAACCTTATAATTCAACATGGCAACTGGCTATATGCAGTGCCTATGTAAATATACTATACATTTGTGTTTGCTCTCTTAGGAATTTCCACCATGTAGTAGACATGCCAAGAGAAGGGATCTTGAGATAAAAGATATTTATAGAAAGGTTAAAGGTCAGAAGATAAAGATATGGTAACATAAATAAATCACCTCATCCAACTCACAAAGACAGAACCTGATGCATGATGTAGAGGACCTCTCTACAAGGAAACCTCTGGGGAAGCATGGCATTGAGTCTGCTATCCATCGTGGATTACAAGAAGAAAATAAACATACTGTATATGACTGATGATGTTCTGGTACTGAGACTCTAATTTATATCTTATGGCAGGAGGACATCCAGTGGCCTAAGAGTTTAATTATATGAACTAAGGTGTTCTTTTATAAGGCTGAGGTAGCCCTGATCTGCAATGTGTGAACGGAATAGTTGAGAGGTTCTAAGAACAGATGGGTTAGGATATTCCTAAACTGAGATATGAACCAGGATGTTGTCATGATGGTATTCTTTTCTGTCATAAGGAGAGGGGACAGGCATATATGGATGGCTTTAACTGACAACTAATTGCTCTATAATTGTGATTGGGTGCCACTGGCTACTGGCAGGGTAATAGGAAATAGAAAATTTACTTGCAACATCCAAAACACAAGGCACCCAACAATCTCTAAATGCATCTACCCTCCATTGTTTTGACAGTTTTACCCTTTGAACCACATGTTTAGCATAATCTCAATTATTAAATATAAAATAATTATTTATATTTAATAAATTGAAATTATGTTAAAAACTAAGTTTGACAGTAGATCTGTGAATACAATGGAGGGTATATCCCATTTAGAAATTTTTGGATGCCTTCTCTTTTGGAATGTGGTTTTGGATTTTATGTTACAATAGCACCATGCAGACCATGTTGCGTGGCTCTTTTCCTCATGTTGTAGATAAGCCATATGACTGGCCAAGCCATCTTTGAGGTTTGATGCATTATGCAATTGCAATTGCATCCATTGTTGGAGACAGTTTTATACATTTTTTGACACAAACTGTGGACACAGTTAGGCAATCTAATAAATCTAATAGATTGTCTAACTGGTTTGAATGTATTTCTTCTTTGAAAATAGCAGTAGATTTTTTGTCGGCACACTCTTTGAAACTCCCCCACTGTTTTCTATATACAGTATGGTTTCAGTTCCCCTTGAGAAAGTGGGTGCATGTCATGAGGAGATGGAAAGCCTCAAAATAAATTCACACACTCAATTCAACCTTATTTTGTGCTTTGGTCTTTTTGTGTTTACTGTACTTTAAAGGATATGATGAATCTTCTTTGAGGAGCAATGCAGATAGGGAACGTTAGATAGCCAAGCAGTAGTTAACTTGGAAACCAGATTTCTTATATTCAGAGTCTAGTTCTATGCCAAGGGATTCAAATTTAAAAACTTCCCCTATGGTCTTATTGGCAGCAAAAACAATTTGTAATAATGCATATATTTCATTAAGACATATAATGCAGCACCAAGAAAGAATGGTGCTGAGGTCAATCAATCAATCAATCAAATCTTTATCCAGGTGAACACCATTGAGCATAGCTCAAAACAAGATGTACCTGGAGATAATGTGGTAACAAACTAATGAGGTGGAGGCTTTGTTAGAGGATATAATGTAGCAAAGTGGGAAAATGAGCCACATACTGTATATAGCAAGGCATGACCTGTTGGCCTACAATGTGATAACAAGACAATACATCATGTAGGGTGGTCCAATTAATCATGGTACTGAGGAGATAATGTGTACAGTAGCTGCTGCAGTAGCTGAAAAGGATTTATGATAATCATAGAAAAAGATACCCCCATACTGAATAGCAGATCTATTTTAATAAATAGATAGGAACTAGCTCTTTTTATCTGGATGGATATGGTAAAAAAAAAAAATGAAAAATTCTGCCAGAAATTCAGGATGGTCAGTTTCTTTCATAACCTGGGGTGTTTTACTTTTGAAAACAACTGGCATGTTACCACAGTAGAACACAGGACCAGGAACAATCAAAAGATAGGTGGGATTCCATAACTTGCATGTTTGACTCCAGAATGGCAATGGAGAAATGAATCTGGAAAATTAACTCTTTGAGCTTTTGCAACTGAGATGCTGAATGTGTAGGATCATCCATGTTCTTGTCCTGAGATGGATTGCCAGAGCATGCCATAACAAAATATGGTCACAAATATATCAAATACAGCACTTCCTGCTTTTGGTAAATGCAGAAAGAGGATAGTCAGGAACAGACCATTCCTTAATGGAATAACAAAATGTAATCCTGTCTTTCCTATGTGAAAGGTGAAAGGCTTCAGAGTGTTTTATTTGTTTAGTTTAGAAGGTGATCAACTAAAGCACAATAATTTTGACATATGTAATTTATAAAAAGACAACATGTTTACATTCCTTAAAAAATTCCATTGTTGATAAAAATTGTCAGTAATAAAAGTTTCTGCAGGTATTCACTATAAGAACAGTTTTTTTTCTCAGAGTGCATGGTGAATACCAGTTAATGATGAGGGAGGCCAAGACGGCAGTTAGGAATGCAAAATCAAATTTGGAACTATATATTTCTGAGGGGGTTAAGGTGGGGAGCACTTCTTTAGATACTTTAGGGACAAAAGAAAGATGAGAGAGGAAATTATTAGGCTGATAGAGGGTGGGGAAATAGAGGAGGATGAGCAGAAAGCAGACATTCTTAACAACTATTTTTGCTCAGTGTTGTCAGTGGGAGTAGTGGTCCCTTGCCTCGATAGAGCATAAAGGTTGCCACATAGCAGTGTGCAAAAAAAACAAAAAAACTTCTGCGAGCGGAATTTCCTTGAAAGTCAGACTTTCACTTCTGCAAAAGTTCAGAAATCAAATTAGCAACTTTTGCAGAAATTACAACTAAGAACAGAAGAAAACAATGTATGAATTGTTGATTATTGTATTAAACTCCAGAAAAAAAATTCTGCAGAACGACCACTGTCAGTGGTCGGGTTTGCAAATTTTTTTTCCTGCAGTTCAGTACAATAATCTGCAATTCATACATTTATTTCACAATTCAGTGAGTCACTGAACTGAGGAATCAATGTATAAATTTTGGATTAATGTATTAAACTGTGGGGAAAAAATCTGCAGGACTCATCACTGAACTGCAGAATAATTACATGTATTGTGGAATAATCCAATAAACTATAGAATAAAATTCCTCAGAACTATTATTCCACAGGTCATGTGTATTATTTCACAGAACAGGGTGAAAATCTGCCAGGCACCTTTAGAAGATTCTGATCTCACTAATGGCGTAAGTTCAGAAAATTTTGTGAAAGTTCCACAATAGCGGAATTCACAACTTTAACCCACCTGTACTGCTTCAAGAAGGATCCCTGATCCCAGAAATGTGGTTAGTGGTAATTATAAGAGAAAGGGTCAGAAAAGTGCTTGCAGCCTGAAAATAGATCAGGCTCTAGGGACAGATGGGTGAACCAGAGAATGCTCAGGGAACTTGCATCTGAACTGGCTGAACTCCTGGCAGGGATATTTAATAAAGTTTGCTACATTCACGGGTGGTTACAAAGATTGAAGGGTAGCAGATATAGTTACATTCCACAAGGGAGAAGACAAGGAACAACTGGGAAACTACAGACCAGTCAGTCTTAGCTCAGAAGCAGGAGACACTAGTTTAAAAGGACCTATTGGATTACATGGACAGAAATGGGCTCCAGGATAATACACAGCATAGGCTTGTGTCAAGGAGGGCTTGGCAGATAAAATAGATAGTGTTCCTTGACTGGGTAACTAGGACAATGGATAAGGGACAAGCAGTTGCTTTAGTGTACTGTACATTTACTTCAACAAGGCATTAACCTTTATGCCACAGAGGAAGTTGCTGAAGAAGTTAGAGGTTCTGGAAGCAGTGAAGGATCTAGTTAGTTAGGTGGGAAGCTGACTGGCAGGGAGACAGCAAAGGGTGTTAGTAAATGGGGTCAATTCAGTGATAAGGGAGTCATGAAGGGGTGCCACAAGGTTCAGTCCTGGGGACAGTCTATTTCAGTAGGTTCCATGTCATAAAAACAAACGCAAAAGAGTGATTGCTATTATGGTGAGTGTATATCATGGGAAAAAAAAAAATCAGTGATATACACAAAATGGCAACACTACTTCTGGTCAGTAGTTTTCAATGTTTACGTGGTGGGGCTGTGCCCCCCTGCACCCCACTGTGCCCCCACACACCCCTACTGAAGGATTATAAACTGCAGGGGGGTGCATGTCGGGAAGGGTGCAAGACTCCCAAAAAGAATAAAAAATACAAGAGCCACAGGCAGTGGCAAAATGTTGGTCCCTGTCCAGTCCCCAAACCCAGAACCTCCTCAGCTGGAGCCAGCCACCCTCACCACCACACCACATGGGCTGGCTCGGCAGCACCTGGTACACTGCCCCACAGAAACCTTCTCTCCTATCCCTCACCTTCCAATTGTTATTGCTGACTTCTGGGATCCCTTCTCCATGGTAGCCATTGACCAGATCATTGCTCTTTCAGGGTATTGTTACCCACTTTGCTCAATATGACGTGCTCATTTGCAAGTCGCTCACATTGGATCACCCTTCTGACATGATACCTTTCAGTATGTGCATCATTGACATAGGAGAAGGAAGACAGGGTAAGCTGTGTCTCTTTGCAGATGACACTAGGCTCTGTGGTGGGGTAGACTTTGAAGAGTGAGCTAGAAGTACCTGCACACTTTAAAGACGTTGTCCGGAGGCCGGCAGTTGAAATTCAATGCCAAGAAGAGCAACATGTTGCATATAGAGAACTAGAAACACAGGACAGATTATTGGATAGAGGGGGATAAGCTGGATACTAGTTGTGAGGAAAGGAACCTTGGAGTCACCATAAGTGACTCCCTAAAAAAATCTAGCCAATGTAGCAAGATCCACAGCAAGACAACCAGAAAGATGGAGTATATTTGAAGAGGTTGGAAAGCAGGATGAAAGAGGTAATGCTCCCTCTTTATAGATCACTGATGAGGTCACATCTGGAATACTGTGCCCAGGTATGGAGTCTCCACATAAGAAAAGACAAAGACTGGCAAGATATGGCTAGATATGGTGCAGCACAGGGTAACCAAAATGACTGAGGGCCAACAGGACAGATCCTCTGAGGATCAGTGAAAGGCTCTAAGCATATACTCACTGGAGACCAGAAAGAAGAGGAGCAATATGACTGAGATGTTCAAGTTCCTGAAAGAAATGGACAAGGTAGATTGTAAGGAAATATTCAATAGTAATAGAGAATCAGGAACACTAGGACAAAGGGGGGGTGGGGATATTCAGGAAGGCTGTGAGGATTCTTTTGTTTTTACAGAGATAGTGATTGAGCAGTAATGGAACAGCACACCAGCAGTGGTGGTGGTGGGTGCAAGAACCATTTCTGATGTCAAAAACAGCTGGGGCAGAGTAAAAGACTTAAACATTACACAAGGGGAAGCAGTAGGGCAGGAGCCAAGGGGGGAGGTGAGGGCAATAACCCTGACTAGACAATAGGTCCTGTCCTGTGGTAGGATAGGTAAAACAAGGCAGAATATATGGAACAGAAGAATTTTTCTGCCACGTTTTCTATATTTCTGTAGTCAGAGGACTTACCAGCAGATATTTGGGGAGATGCAGACCTGATTGTAAAATGTTGTGGATACAGGGAGAGATACATGGAAGATGACTGAGAATGGTATAGGGACAGAGCATTTAGTAGAGTATTGCACAGAACAGTGTGGAGCTGCCTTCAGGAGATTACTGCAATAAGCAGAAGACCCTTGACATCCCACATGTATCTCTGGGGAGAGGACCCAATCTAAGAATTAGGACGGTACCTGCTATGATAGTGAGGCTTGTTCTTCAATAACAGCACCACCACTATGGTATGGAAATGAGTGAGATAAAAAATGCACCTTGATGAGATGATAATGATGTTAGTGATGATGAAGGGAGAAGAGAGGGAACATTTCCATTGGTGTCTATACCACCCTATGGAACCTGCTATGCTAAATGGGGTGGCCTGAAAAACAGGTAGCATAAGGAAAAATACATGAAGCTGATGCAAAGTTTGGAATCTAAAAAGGCTGCAGAAATGTTGTGAGGTAAAGAACATTGAAGGAAGGCAGGAAGTGCTGAAACAATATTGTCAGTGTTATTAAGAAACCAGACACTGTAGGATGTTTTAAACCAAGGGGATGCAGTGCCAACTGGGGAGAAGAGGTGACTGAGATCATATCTGCACAGAGGTCTGCCACACCTGCATGAGTATTGCTGCAGTAGGTACCAGAAAGGGAGAAAGAAAGCAAAGAAACAGAGAGGTGACGTATGCTGGACAGGAAGCATATTGTTAGCATATTATATTATCAGGTGCATTTAACAGCACTCAACTGCACCTCGTTCTTAACAACACACCTGAGGCATTGATTATATCACCATAATGCACACCCTCTCATGTCTTATTACTTATATACAGTATAATCAAATGTTTCCATGCAAGTGAGCTCATTCCTTGTTCAAGGCACGAAAGACCTAATACCAGATCATGATACGAACATTTAAATGTAATTAATCTGGATTTTCTTTGGATTGTATGGAGGCTGTGCACAGCAATGTCACACACACCCATAGCCTAATGTAAGAAGATTTCTTTTGGAGCAGCAGGACAACACTATACTCTGTAGCATTAGAACACGGGTAATATTATTTTAAGTGCAATTCATCACTCTCTCATTTTCTGTTTTCATACAAGTGTGGGATGACCATATTTGTGGATCAATATTCTCATTTTAGGTGTATAGTAGATCATGCAGAATATTATCTCCCAACAACTATTCACGTGGTCATACTGATTGCAGTATGGACTGACATATACAAACTTACGACTCTGTTTTCCAATGGATTCCAAGATTTAGATATCATTTTGGGGCTGTTTCTTTTTTTTATTTAATAAGCTTTATTCATTTTAATTTTTTACAACATCCAAGTACAGACAACATGATAATGCAGTGAAAGAAACCAACCAGGATAAGAACAATTACATTATAATTGCATTCAGTAAAAAAAAAAAGAAGAAAGTGACTGCATAACAGTTCAATGTTATGATGCGCTTAAGTTGTCTGCAACGCCCCTTCCCCCCATAACCCTCATCCCTCCCATCCTCAGTCTGCCACAGGGTACTATAATAAAACCAAAAAGAGAAAAGATAGTTGAGATTATGAGTCAAAAGTGCTGGCTATTGGAATATACCTAATAGATATAACTCTCTTTTAGAACCTTTGAAAAAATTATTTCGGATTAGAACTACTGTACAGAAATAAGAGTTTGGAGTGTTTCCCCACCTTTGCTTGTATGCCTCTGATCTGTTCTTAATTCCAGCCAATATAAGTGCTGCCTGTAAGGCAAACATGATTTCTTTAAACCACTCTAAATAGAGGGGAGTAGATGAATCAAGCCAGAGTCTTAGTATTATTTTCTTGGTACAAGCAGTAATCAAGGCCATATGGGCTTTCTGCTGTGACCCTTGAATCTGTGTATAATCTCCCAGAATACAAATTTCTGGGGTAAATTTGTCATTGATCATAAGCATAGGATTAAGGCAATTTTGAATCTCCTTCCAAAAGGAATTAATAGTGTCACAGGCTCAAAGCATATAAAATAAATCAGCTGGTTCATGTTGACATTTAGGACATTGACTAAAGGATGAAGCCTCCATTCGGCAAAACTGAACTGGTGTGTAATATAGATTATGGTTGATATAATATTGCATTATTCGGTACCTATCCCATTTAATATACTTATATAGGTGTTTCCAAATGTTGGGCCAATTCCTAGAGTGGGAATGTGGTGGTAGGATATTGTCTCACCAATAAAATATTTGACCTTCTGTGTTAGCTATTTCTTTTAGTAGAAATTTATATGAATAGGATATAATGTGTGATGTAGGGATGGATTCTACATATGGGAGAACCACTGACATAAGGGGACTTGACCATTTATCCAACCCAAAGTGTTTTACCAGCAAATGGGTTATTTGAAGATATTTAAACACAAGGTTATCAGGCCATTTAAAAAATGGATTTGGCTTCTTTAAAGGGAAGCAATTTTTGGTTTTTCACCAGTTGTTCTACAGAATTCACTCCCATTTGTGGCCAAAATTGGTGACGCTTAATATTCTTACCTGAAATAAGAAAATTAGGGTTAGAAAATAAAGGTTGAGTTATATCTCTGGATGCATCTACTTTTAGGAAATTATTTAACTGAAGCTGAGTTTGAAGTAAAGTGTATAACGATGTTTCCTTTAGGGCCTTAGGGAGATTCTTCTTGGAAATAAAGGGGAGAGTCTTAGGATCAATTCCATTCATTAAACTTAAAGCCATTTCAATTCTACCACAGGAAGGACAACAGGTGGAGTCCAGGAGAGCTTCTGAGGATTATAACCAGAATCTGATTCTTGCTAAATGTATGGCTAAATAATAAATATAAAAATTAGGGGCTTGGAGACCACCATCAATTTTCTGCTGTGTAAGTTCGGGGTAACTTCGCCTGACTTTCTTTCCTTGCTACATAAAGGAACTGATAATTCTGTGTATCTGTGTGAACCAAGATAGTGGTAGGGTCCCATTGAACATTTGTAGGGGGTATAAAATCCAAGGTAGCACATTCATTTTTACAATATTCAAATGGCCCCATAGAGAAATAGGCAATTTTGACCATCGCTTAAAATCTTCAGACAGCGTTTTGTTAAGAACGTCTAAGTTAATTTTTTTCATAACATGGGGAGAGGATGTATAATTATTCCTAAATATTTAAATTTTTCAGTATTCCAGCGAACACCCAATTGATCAATTTCACTCTTCATAGTGAATTTAAGTGGATAGACCTCTGCTTTACCCATGTTGAGTTTATAATTCGAAAATGATTCAAACTGAGAAATAATTTGAAAGGTTGCCGGGAGAGATTGAGATAGATTAGTAATATGCAAGAGTAAATCGTCAGCGTAGGCCGATAACTTGTATTCAGTATGCCCAACTGGGATCCCTGAAATCAAATCAGAAATTTTGATTTTCCTAATCAGTGGTTCTAAGTACAAATTGAAAAGAAATGGGGAAAGGGGACAACCTTGTCTGTTACCCTGGGATAATGTAATAGACGTGGAGAGAACACCATTGCAGTAATTTGGGCTTTGGGTAGTGTGTATAATATTTTAATCCATTGAATAAATTCTTGCAGGATATGGTATTTGGCCAATTACAAGAAGAGGTACTCCCAAGAGACCCTGCCAAAGGCTGTTTCTGCATCTAGGGCAACAAGAGCAGCAGAGGAGGTGAGTTCTTTGGACACAGAAGAGAGGTAGGCAACTTTCCTAAGGTGATCAGATGATAGTCTCCACTTGACAAACCCTACCTGCTCATGATTAACCTGGGGATTCCCAGACCTGGCCTAATCTAGACGAAAGTATTTTGGCCAAGATCTTAAGATCTACATTAATTAATGAAATTGGTCTATAATTGGGAATGAAAAGGGGATCTTTATCTAGTTTTCAGATAACAATTACCAAGGCCTGAGTCAGGGTAATGTCGGAGATATCTTTATTAAAAATGTACTGAAAAGTATCTAAAAGAATGGGAGCAATATTCTCTTTAAAGGTCTGGTAAACGTTTGTAGTGAATCCATCTGGGCCTGGAGATTTATCTCTTGATAGGTATTCTATAGCAGCCAGGACTTCCATTAAAGAAATGGGAGTTTTCAGGAACATAGACTGATCCTCAGATAACACTGGGAGATTGATATCTTGTAGAAAGTTATCCATTTTTTGAAGCAGGGAGGGACGGTTAGGAGCTGAATATAACTGTTGATAATATTCTTGAAATGCATTTGCAATTTCTGGGGGGGAGGTAAGCAAGACTCCTGAGGTCGAGTAAATGGAAGTGATTATTTTATCAGCCATTTGTGTGCACAAACAGAGAGCCATGAGCTTCCCCGCCCTTTCCCCCTGATGAAAATATGAGATTTTAGATCAAAGCATGAGATATTCAGCCTTATCAGCTAAAATCCGGTTACATTGTGCACGAAGAGATTCTACTTTTGTCCAATCATCAACTGGCGCCGAGGAAAGAAGGTGGTGTTCTAAATTCTCTAATTGGGACTGTATAGAGGAGAGAGTTGCTTCTCTTTGTTTTTTGCATTTTGTCGCTAATCGAATAAATTCCCCCCTTAGAGCACATTTCAGTGCTCCCCATAAAAAATCTTTTTTAGGCATTGTTGAGGCATTGAAAACCATGAAAGTAGATAAGAAGGTTTGAATAAGTGTTATTAGGTCTTCTGATTTCAAGAGCTGGTTATTTAACTTCCAGAATTTATCTCTATGTATGTTTGGTGCAATATCAAGGAGGACGTGGGCAATGCGATGATCAGAAATTGCTTTAGAAGAGTAGTAAGCCATAGAAACACCAGGTAATAGATCTAGTGAAATAAAGAAAATAATCCAGTCGTGAAAAGGAGTGGTGAGGGGGGGCGGCAGTGGAATGAAAATTCCTTACTGTCTGGATATATAAGCCTCCAGGGATCAGTAGTACCGATAGAGTGCATTAACTCATGTAATGCTTTTTGGGAGGATGTTAGTTTTTGTCTTATCTAGTTGATTAGAAATGACCAAGTTCCAATCCCCTCCCCAAAAAATTTTTGGAAATAAAGACTATATGGCCAGGGATTTTGGGGCTGTTTCAAAGTGTTCTTTATAATTAGCACTATGATAAAACATGCATTATCAAACTTGTAATATGCACTGCAAAAAATAAGTTAATCTGTAGGGGTTGAAAAATGCAAAGTGGACAACGTAAGACAATAAAAAATTAGGGTTCAAATTTTTATGAATCTTAACAAATCTGTGGTGTGTTTCCTCAAGTTTTCCAACACTAATGTCTATACACTTCCCCAGCCCCTAGCCAGATGACTCAAGGTCAAGCCATAGGCTGGGAAGTTGCTCCATTGGTCTGCTACTTCAAGCTATAGGTCTAGAGCCATGCCCCACAACTCTACTACAACTTATATGGTCCATAGAATAAGTCAGAACATTCTACATGCAGGGCCCTGCAGACTCTAAATGAAGCAGTTGAGTATTCATAAGTTTCACCATGCAAGACTCAGCAGGCTTTGCATGCAGCAGGAGATCATTCATAACTTTCTTTGCACAATGCCCTGCAGGCTTTGTGTTAAGCAAGAGATCATCCATAATTTTGTTCATGCAAGGATGCACAATGCAAGACATCAATTAGAACTAAGCAGGTGAGGCCAGTCCACTGACCCAGTGGTAACACTACTGTTCACGATGCTGATAACATGGGTTCCGGACCATGCCTGAGTCCTCAGTGGGCCTGCCAGGGGAGCATCCCAGAGGATGCTCTCTACCTTGGGGGAGAGAGGGTGGATGGGCTCTGTATTGCTACTGCCACCTGGGTGACTACAGGTGGCAGTGCAAGTAGAGCAGCAGAACTGGGCAAGACACTGATGTCATGCAGTGCTTCTGCATGTGTGCATGCATGTCAAGGGTTCTCTAGATGTCCCATAGTGGATGGGCCAGAAAAATGGAAAAAAATACAACCAGGCACTGCAAGAGGACATCTGCCCCTCACTGCATGCCCCCTACCTCTGACCAAGGCACTCCTATCTGAAGACCACCAACTAAGTATCCATGGGGGGGGTGTAAGGGCTCCCTCCTGATGGCCCTGCCCTGGGGATAAGTCAGGGTATCTGTAAGAGAAGGATGGAAGTCCAGGGAATGGCAGGTGAGGCCCTTGGGTGTGTTGGAAGGACCGATGGAGTGAAGTAGACTTAGAAGTAAGTTTTACTGAACAACAGTAGAAGAATATTATATTCTCTGTTATCCCAACTCCACAAAATGTAACAATTTAACATCATGGATAGAATTTATAGAACAAAACAGAGATTGCACTGGGATGGGGTGCATGGATAAAAGTAAGCATGTAGTTCAGACAAATCCTGCACCTACCACCAAAGAAAAATAAAGTGGACTGCTCAATGATTTCCAAGGTGCTTCATTTTATTTCAAAGTGCTATGTGCTCAGCTTCAGATATGTTTTGGATAAGAATCCTTTGCACACTTTGGGGAATTTTTCATGGCCATCAGAGAAACACTAGCAATGGAAACTCGGAATAGAACTTGATTTTTTAAATGAGTGTATGTTTATGTGTGTAAGGGGGGCTCATGAGTGTACATAACATTAAATTATTTACTTTTTTATTTAATTGACTTCTTTTTTTAGGATCTAGTTGAAGATTTTTATATATGAGTAAAGGTTGCAGCCATGTCTGTGATGGAAACCAAGAAATAGGTAGCCTATGAATTCTAAGAATGAATACTAAGGACCAGAACTGGCTGAAAACAAGCACTAGAATTAAATGCAACTATGCTTCTTGAGTTTTTAACACACAGTTTATTCTTTTCCTGATGGTAACCCTGACTATATTGGGCCCGACCCCGGATAACGCCTCCACCCATCAAGGCTATGCAGTTGCAATAAAGAGTTCACCAGCTCAATGGGAGACCTGCAGTAATACCCAGCTATTTAACCATCCATCTCTACCTCATGTCAGGAACCTTAGCTCCCCAGTGTTCAATACACCAATACTATGCTTATACCCAGGACTATTTAGCATTCTTGGCACCCCTCCCACCACACACACACGGCACAGACCCATCAGAGAGCAAGGGTGACTCACCTATTCCCTAAAATATCAAGAAAGCTCATCTTGATCCTACTACTGATCTCAGGAAACATTCACCTCAACTCTGGTCCTATGCCTGCCAACACTCAGACCCAGCCATCTACAGGGAGTTTAAGGATTGTGTCCTTAATTGTCAGCAGTCTGCTAGGAAAGCTTACTTAGTTTGAAGCCTGGGTGGCACTTGTACAGCCTGATGTAATTACACTGGCTGAAATCTGGCTCACATCCAGAACAGTTGACACAGTAGTCTCCCTTCCTGGGTAGAAATTGTATAGGCTTGATTGCACTGGAATAAGAGGGAATGGATGCTTAATCTATACCTGCAACCACCTACAGTGCCACAGAATCCAACTGGTTGCTGCCAGCAATGACTGTGAATGCCTTGCAGTAATAATGCCCTTGGGCAAGGGGCAGAAAGGGCTCATTGTCATGTCAGTGTACATTCCACCTGGACACCAGAAGGCAGGGCTAAAGAAATTCGCCAACCTCTATACCCAGGCTGGTCAGAATAATTAAACTATTGTGCTAGGAGACTTTAATTCTAGCTGGCTAGCCAGCTCCAGTTCCCCACACAGAGACTTGATAACTGGGCTATACCTAACACAGGTGGTCCAGAGTTGCACAAGAACGAACTATAAAACAAGAACATAAAGCCTTATTGACTGAGTACTGATCTCCCAGCCTGAGAGAATTACTAATGTCCAGGTGCTCCCGGATGTGCTGAGTGACAACTCCCCTGTCCAATGTGAATGGTCCCCCAAGCTGCCTAAACTACCCCCAAGGCTGGTGAGGAACAGAGTCATCAGAAATTGCTCCATGGACAATTTCAAGAAACACCTGGCCAGCATAGACTGGAGTATCCTATATATCTTCCCCTTTGTTGACACAGCCCTCCAGCTCTTCCTCAATCATTTTAACTCAGCTTCAGACAAGTTCACCCCTTACTGTAAGGAAATGCTAAAAGGGAGGAGCATGGAGTGGATTCCTCCACTAAATCCTTGGTATGTTGCAGAAACGTGATCTCCCCTGGCACCCATCAAGGGCATCGGGGACAGTAGAGAATGTACAGATCTAAAAAAACTGCTAGAAATGGTGTACCTGGGCAATATGGCAAGCCAAGGCCTCCCACCACAGGAATCAGCAGTCTCATTGTCTGAACGATGGCAAAAAATTCTGGGCTACCATCAAGAACCTCCTAGGGACTAGTGACAGGTCCACCCCAATCATGCTCCATCACAATGAAAAATTCATACTTGACAAAGTTGCTATAGCCAATATTTTCTAGAGGCATTTACAGACTACAGCACAGTCCTACCACCCAAAACAGCTGCTCGCAGGGACAAAACACAGACCTTTGAACCCCTGCCCATCCATTCTAGCACCAGCCCAAAATTCTAGTTCCGGCAAGTGACCACCAATGAGACCACTAAATATCTTACAAAAGTGCTGGGCAAAACAAGGGTGGTAGGGGACGGGGTTGATATGAAGCTTATTTCAGTCACCCTTCCTGAAGTGATTGTACCAATCACCAAGCTTTTAAATATGTCAGTTCGGATATCAGTCTTTCCATCCACCTGGAAAACAGTACTGGTCACTCCAGTACTAAAAGGAGGGAATCGTTTGCTGGTGTCCAATTACAGGCCCATCTCCATTCTGTCTCCTTTCTTTAAAGCACTGGAAAAAAATCATTGCATACCAGCTCTCTGCCCACCTACATAAATACAACCTCCTCAGTGTGCAATAACATTGATTCCGCAAGTGTCACAGTACCAACTCAGCTCTCATTGAATTCACGGGCTATGTTCATGATGTACTCAATCAGGGACAATTAGGAGGTGCAATCTACATTGACCTATCTGAAGCATTTGACCGCGTGTATCACCAGCTGCTGCTCCACAGACTAACCTGCATTGGGTTGTCCGCTGATACTATTGGGTGGTTATCTAGCTACCTGTCTGAACACTCACAGCAGGTAAAGATTAATGGAGCCATCTCTGAGGCCACGAAAGTCATGGTAGGGGTCCTGCAAGGGTCCATACTGGGCCCTCTCCTATGTAGCCTCTTTGTAAACAACCTCCCATTCATGTGGCCCTTTGCCAAGGTATTACTCTATCCAGATGACACTCTATTATTCCTTTGAGGCTCCTGCCAAGTCACGATAACCAGGAACCTGCAGCACAACTTTGACCTGCTGCCGGAATGGTTTAACACCAGCCTCCTAGTACTCAAGAGCATAAAGACAAAGACAATGCTCTTTGCCAGCCGCCAGAAGAGAAAAATCACCACGCCTTTTATAATAGCACTCAACCCAGACTCCCCCCTCGAACAGGTCCACTCATTCTGGTATCTGGGGGTCACAATCGATGAGTCCCTTTCCTTTCGATGAACATATAAATAATATCACTAAGACCATGAACAGGAACCTGGGACACTCCACAGACTATGTTTCTGCCTCACCCCTGAAGCCAGGCTCCAGGCGGTCAATGGCACAATCCTGCCAATCATGGATTATGGAAACGTGGTATATGGTGCAGCCACAGACACTAGCCTTCACAAAATCCAGTTGACCCTCAATAAAGCCTGCAGATTTGTCTCGGATGCTGATCGACTTGCACATACTTGTGTGCTTTACATAAGGACAGAGTGGCTCCCCCTCCGGGATAGAATAAAGCTCCAGACCTTCCTACCAGGGAAGAAGGCCCTTCTAGGACTTGCATCTGTCTCCCTGCAGGTGTTATTCAGACCTGCCCCAGATGAGCATGCCACAAGAAGTGTCACCAGACATGCCTTAGCTGTACCCTTCATGAGAACAGCTCTGGGGAGGTGTGCCTTCATGGTAAGGGCACCCACCTGGCTAAATGAGCTCCCAAATATGATCACCAGCCTACAACACCTAGGGCACTTCAAATCCAAGCTCTGGAAGTCCATCTCTCCACCAGTCCGCTGCCTGTGTCAAACATAACCCCAGCATACCGGCATACCACTTAACTGCCTCCCTACTCTGATCTGGTGCGCCCTTTCCCCCCACCCCTACCCCTTCCTTTTTTCCCTACTCCTCCCCTCCATCTGCCCTCCTTTGTCCAGTACACCCCACACTACCTCTTTCCCTGGTCCCTCTACCACTTTTCTCTTCCACCCCCCTCCTCCTCCTCTGCCAACCTGCACTTGCCTAGACCTCAACTTGGCTCTCTGCACTTAACTTCTCAGTTGGCTGCTCATTGTGTGCCACTATTGGGAAACTGACAATGCCTCCAGCTGCTTCATTTATGTCTTGACATCTGCTCCACTTTCTTATGTGAACACTATGTTAGTTCGTATAACTACTTTGCCAAAACTGTCTGCTGTAATTCTGCTGTTGCAACAAAATGTATCACTCTAAAGTGTTGACGAGGCTCCTTTGTAAATGAGCTCTTAGCTAACAGGTTGTAATTCAGATTTCTCAATAAAATAAATGAATTATGTGAGTTGCTCTGGTTGGCAGGGACTTGTTTTAGCCAGTGGTGGATCTCTCTTACTGCAATGGCTAGAACCAAGTCTTAGCCAATCAGAACACAGGACTTTATTTGCCCATTTTATACAGGTAAATACAGACCGGTGAGCCTCACATCAATAGTGGGGAAACTCATGGAGACAATCTTCAAAGAAAGCCTGGTGGCATTTTCAGAGGATAATGGTCTCCAAGATGGACAACAACACTAGTTTGTCTCAGGCAGGTCCTTTCAGACAAACATGATAGTATTTTATGACTTGGTGACCATGGAACTGGTCGGGGCCATGTAGTAGATGTCCTGTACTAGGACTTCAGCAAGGCATTCATTTCCATGCTGCATGAGAGGCTAAGGGGGAAGCTGGAGGATGTAGGGGTGTGTAATAATATGGGCAATTGGATCATTAACTGGCTGAAGGGCAGGCAGCAAATGGTGGTGGAAGAGGGGAAACTATCATTGCCAGCCAATAGCAATAACAATCAGATTGCCACAGGGGACGGTAGTGGGACAAATGCTGGTTGGGATATTCATAGCAGATATCTCACATTGGACCCAGAGTAAGATCATCCACTTCACAGATGATACCAAGATGGGATCTGTGGTGTATAACATTGAGGGATGGAGGGAAATGCAGTGAGACCTGATTAAATGACATGAATGATTGGAAATCTGGCAGTTGTGATTCAGTGCCAATAAGTTCAATGTATTGCACTTCATAGCTAATAACCAGATGAGGAGCTATCATCTGGGAGGGGTACAGTTGTGGAGCCTAGAGGAGGAAAGGGACATGTGGGTGATTATAACGGGAACTATGAACAACTCATCACAGTGCAGGAAGTCAGAATAAAAAGGCCATTAAGATGCCAGGCTATATAGCGAAGGATATCTCCGCTATAAGTAGTTAGGTAATCCTTCCATTGTACAGATCATATTTAAGGCTTCACCTTGAATACTGTGTGCAGTTCTGGCATCTATCCCTGAAGAAGGACATCAGACTATTGGAGGGGGTGCATCGCAGATAGCCTAAGATGATCCAGGGTTAAGAGGGAAAAACTAACAAAGAAAGGATGAATATGCTTAACATTTATTCATTGAAAGAGAGAATGGAATGGTGGGAGATAGGCTTGAGACCTGTAAATATCTGAATGGGATAAACAAGGCTAGTACTGGTGAGATATTACTGATTAGAAAAGTGAGGGATACAAGCGGGCATCAACTGAGGTTAGAAGGGAAAAATTAAGGACGGACATCAGGATACATTATTTCACAGAGATTGTGGTGGACAAGTGGAACACTCTTCCAGAGAAAATTTTTTCCTGTAGGGTAGTGGGATGCTTCAAGAGGGGATGGGATAGAGTGAGACATGGGAGGGCTGGAGAGGGAGGGGTGGAGCAGCTGCAAGTCGAGGCATCGAGCAGACTCAATAGTCAATCTGGCATGTTTCTATTGTCATTTTGTATGTCCGTATTTTCATATATATTAACTGGTGACATAACTGTATGTTGGTATGACAGATTTAAAACATCCAAACACAGCATGTAGTTTATTTGAACCTCAAGGGTGATGCAATCAATGTTTATTTTCAGTAATATGTAATACTACATTTGCATTACATGTATTCCAGTGCTTGCCAATAATTAATACCATTATGTTACATATATGCTATACCATTAATGTTTCACTGTCTGATTAGTGATACATTTAGGTCTTTTTCAATTGAACTAAGAAAACAGATAACTCAATCCCATTAAATTGGTTAAATGAAATAATATTGAGGTACTAAATGATAGGTATAGTGATAAATAACATGTTTCATCTTTGCTTGCTTTACTTCGAACGCAACTTGAGTTTGATAATCAAGGTCTCTCCTTCTTCAGCCTGACTTTCTCACTTCAACCTACATCCCTGAAAGAAGCTGAAGACCTTTTGCTAAAACTGGACCTCAGGAAAAGTGCAGGTGCTGACCTTATCGACCCGCATTTCTTAAAGGTGGGCTACTGGGTCTTAGCTGCGCCTATTACACATCTGTTTAACTTATCTCTTTTGCATGGTGACCTTCCTCTCATCTGGAAAATGGCACCCGTCATCCCTTTGTTTATGTTGGGAGACCCCTGTGACCTCAACAATTATAGGCTGATTTCCCTTCTGCCTATCCTGTCTAAGTTGTTGGAAAAAATCAAGAACACCCAGCTTAGAAACCATCTGGAATTGTCAAAGCTTCTCAACCCACTACAATCAGGGTTCAGAGCAGCACACAGCACAACTTATGTGCTGGCCAAGGTAACTAATGCTTGGCAGTGTGAACTGGACAATAAGAACTTTGCGTAGTATTCCTGGACCTAAGCAAGACCTTTGATACCGTCGATCACAGTCTGCTCCACTCGTCCCTCCAAACTATCGGTTTGGATTCTCTTTCTCCTAGATGGTTCGGTAACTATATCTCAGGTTGTTCATAGAAAGTAAAAGTGGATGATGAAGTTTCACCACTGAAACCCCTTTGAAGGGGCGTGCCACAAGGCTCCATCCTGGGTCCCCTGCATTTTGCAATCTACATTAATAGAATCAATGCCACCACCAAGAAGGCCCAAATACACCTATTTGCAGATAATACAGTGCTTTACACTAGCGGACCTTCCCCTGAGATGGCATGCACAGAATTCCAGGATGATTTCAACCTGCTGCAGCTCAGGCTCCTAAACCAGAAGTTGCTCCTAAATGCCAAGAAAACAAAAGCTATGTTCTTTTCACCCTTTTCCAACTCATCAAATCCTGCCATGGCTGGGTTACTCTCCTCGATTACCACTTGAGGCTAGTCCAGACTACCTTTCTCTCCTTATTAGATTATGCTGACTTCTTCCACAGCCAGGGTCCTGCAGGTGCTCTCTCCTAACTTCATACGCTCTACCATAGAGCTCTAAAGTTTATAATGGGCCTTCTGTACACCACCCACCATTGCTTTCTGTACTCTGTACTCTGCAGTAGGTTGGTCATCCTTTAGCTTTAGATGCCAGAGAAATGCTGCTATCTGGACCTACAAAGTCATCTTAAACAAACTGCCCAACTGTATCTCTGACTGTTTACCATTCTGCCCATCAAGTAAGTATGCCCTGAGAAGTGCCTCTTATATTTCGCTGAAAGTTTCCAAGGCCATATCTCACTTTGGTTGGGCATCTATTAGTCATGTGCTGCCCCTTTTGTGGAATAAGATACAAAAAACCTAAAATTATTCACCCCATTAGCCTGGCAGCCTTCAAATCATTATATTCACTCCATAACAAAGAATCTTCTGTTTGCTCCCCCTGACTCTAGGGACACCTATCCCTTACAGAGTTCCCTGCCTAGCTCTCTGACTCTGCCTCTGCATCCTCATGATCTTAGGTCACTCTCTGGTCTTAGTTTCCATTTATTGCCCTCCCCATACCTACCATTGCCACTTCCTGCCCTCACTGTATCACTCCCCCTAATCATTTACACCTCACATCCTCTTACCTGTGACTCCTCAACCTTTTTTCTGATTTTCCATCCTACCTCCTACCTCCTACCTCCCTCCCCTCCACTGCATTGAACTCATCTCACTACTATGTTCCTCAGGGTGAGCCAAATGGATCATCTTTACTTGCACCTACTCTGCAATTGCTGTCTGCCTGTATGTATCTGCAATTCTGCCTGTGCTGTACACACTGTTTGTAAAATAATGTTGTACATTAATCTGCACTTTTTATTTGTATCTGTATTGCCTATGCCCAATTGTTGTACATGAAACTGTATTTGTATTGTTTTTCTTTACCAAAATTGTATCCACCTATTTGTATGTCCCAGGTCCACCTTGAAAATGAGCTCTGCTCAACGGTGTCCACCTGGTTAAATAAAGATTTCGATTGATTGATTGATTGATTGATTGACTTGCAAATGAGATTACATGCAGGTCACAGAAAGCAGACATTTACATTAAATGATCATGAAGTAGACATGGACATTGACAGATATCCGGGAGAGCTGTATTGGTTGCCATGCAGTAGTGAAGACCCTGCATCTTAGTATATTATGAATTAAATTTGGTAGTTCCCATTGCAGAAGATTAATTATTTTGAAATTATGGAACAACACATGTAATTGTCATATAATGAGATGTATGATTTTATATGAATTTACGTGGCACAGGCATACTTCATCAGCTACCCGATAGACCAAATCAATGTACAAAACATTAAACATAAACAACAGTACAGCACCAGGACATTATTGTGAAAAGCTGCCTAAAGAGGGAGATTATTAACTCCTGCTTCAGATGTGCTCGTACTTTTATGATGGATAGAGTTGTATAACTAATTCAAACTGCTTGACTTTTAAATGCAAAATCTTGAATACAGATATAAGTAAATCCATAAGGGTTGATGGTGTAGAAAAGCATCACATCGAAATACTCTCGTCATTCAGGAAGCAGAAATCTCCCAGTAACTACACATTGTAACAACTGTGGTCATATAAAACTGTGGTCATGAATGGGTATATAGGTAGATGTATATACAGTATATATATATATATATATATATAAATGTGGAGCGTCTTGTTCAGTTTTACACATGGTGGTTTGTGAAGAAATGTGATGATCAGTACCCACCCTCAGCAATTCCTTTGCATCATCATGTACATTCACAAATGGAAGAAAATCAGAGTAGTTAAGAAATACCCCATATATATAATTTATTAATATTTTCAAATATAATAAGTAAGCCGTCAACTGATGTTGTTTGTTTCGCCTTTATAAGTTAAGACATACAATCTTAACAAGACCATTCTTCTGCAAACATCACATAATCACAGAAGATGAAGGTAGATTAGGTCCTCACGGACCATCTAGTTTGCCCTTTTCCCCTCCTGTACCACCCTACCATATATTGAGCAAATCGTACCATTCTCCTGTAGAGACTGTAAATTGGAATTATTATCCCCACCCCAAATCTCATACAACACAACATGCATATTATAATGTACCCCAGACTCCACATCATAGTCCAAACATATTCGGTACTTTAAAAAAAAGGACATAAAAAAAAAATATGCATCTTACATTACAGGCGATAATGAAACATCAACTTATTAACCATCAGTGCAAACAGAGCATTGCTCATGAGTCAATCCGGAACCATTCCAATGTGAAAATAAACATCACTCAGGATGTGCATGCATAATGTCACCTTTAATCATCATGCTACTGAGTGTGGTACTGTCATAATAAATGCTGGAGGAATATATTATTGTACAGAGCACATCATTAATGGATAGACATTCAGAACACAATAAAAATAAGATATCCCATGTTAAGAAGCTTAGCTAATTTAGTTATTGAAGACAGCATTATTATACTGAACAATGTGAGGTTTGCAATTTATCATGAAGATGAGACTCTATATGGATTATTTGATGGTGGAATTTTTTTTTCCCCACTAAACAACAGGTGCCAAATTCATTCAGAACATGGTTACTAATGGATAAAATTAAATGCAACATTGGATGATGAATAAAACAAAAAATACCTCATACAACTGTCCCAGCAATGTGAGACACTTGCAGATGGAATATAGTGTGCGTGCCAAACTGCAGTGACTGCCACAGCTTCCAACTATTATTGAGTCTGAATAATTTTTATAAATGACATGATGTTAATGATTTGGGGAAGATGAGGATTGTTCATCATATTTCTTCACACAAAACCATTTGCCAAACGGACCATTTCTCTCTTAGTAAATACATATGAGTATGTTCTGGAAGCTTTCTGCTCTCTGATGGTTGAGAATATTCCCTACTGATGGAGTGTGGGGTTTCTTCAGAATGGATGTCTTTCATGATCACCAAACAGCAGGTTTATGGGTTCTCATGTGCTATATAATACATAGTTTTTACATTCTAGAATGATAGACCAGCTCCAACAATTGAAAGTCTGGACTGGGAAATTCTCTGATGAGTGTCTGCAGTGAACTGCGGCCTTACCACATAATATCATTGCTATTCAATGGACTCTCACCAGAGGTAAAAAAACAGACTTTTTGTACAACCAATTAGCTAAAGACAATAAACCCAATGTTAAACTTGCTACCATGTACAGGTATGAGTTATGGGGCGGTGCAAAGATAATAAAACTGCTTAATCATGACAACTTAGCATTGGAGAACTGAGTGCCTCATGTGATTATTTGATGATTGTAGGATGGTTACATAATGTTTGGGTATTTTGGCTGTTACATGTGGGATAACTATGCATTACTGGAGTGGGTGTGGGGAAGGGGGGCCTGATAACATGCATCACTTGGCAATCATCACACAGTTCTTGATAGGTGCAGTACAGTACTGCGAAAGGCATAAATTATAAAAATTTAACTGACTTGCACATCTATCAATAGCTGCTTGTTTCTACTAATCTACAGAGATGAGGAGGCATTGGCTGGATAAAGAGGTGGATTATGCACACTGTTTCAATTAATGTGATGACAAGAGTGAAATTTCATCAAATTGTTTTGATACCTACTGATAGTGCGGTGCTGCGAGGAGTGGGGGGACTGGTCTCTATGATGCTGATGCTCCTGATCCGGGTTGCCTACCCTTGCCCTATATGCCCTGTCATGCGTAGAGGGGACAGCACAGCTATGGGAAAACAACTGAAAAAAAATCTTCTAATTTATTAACACTAAAAAAACACATTTCAGATGGAGTCTGCATTTATGCATGACACACATGCATAACACTTCGCTGGAGGTAGATGAGTAAATGAGTCCCAATGTCAGCTTGAGCAACAGTGGTACAAAAATAATGAAACATGTTTGATTGTTAAACATCTCCTCCCAATCAATGATAAAGAGTATCGCCCAGCTTCCTACCTAATATTCAAATAATTCAAAAAATGCAGGCTATTCTGGGTTACTCAACTAAATAATTATGACATATACGTAGTAGAGGAGCCTGATGCAAGTCAGTCACAAAGTGTGACAAAATATTATAAGTAACACTGAAATATATGAAGCAGATCACTACTTGAATAAAGAACTTCTGACACAGCAAAAAAATAAATGTGTGTTTAAACATGAATTGCGAGGGATGGGGAAGCTCATTTACATTTTCACACACACACACATGCACACCAATATTTAACAGAAAAAAAAACTTGGGGTTTCATGCCATTGAAATACTAAAGGCACAGCAAGTAGCCATTGAAAACTTACTAAATTGCTAAAAAGGCAGCAACTTGTCTTGTGATGCAGGTTGTATACCATGTTTCCAAGGGAAATGCAAGACCTCATGTAGATTGGAAACCAGGTGAGACTAGAGAATTGTGGGCCAGGCTATGATCGCAAAGCATCACGGTAAGCTTCTAAACTGGAAGCATGCTAGAAAACGGGTTTAAAAACCCTTCACTTATCACAAATGTGTACAGCTTAAAATGTTTTTAACATGGTAGAAACCAGCAATGTGTCCACATTTTCATGTCACATATGATCTGTTTTAAATAATGGATCACAACACAAATCTCCAGTGTGCCCAGGGCCTAACTATACAGTAACCACTATGCAGCTGTTAACTTGTTTCACATTTGCATGTTGTGTACTTACACAATTTGCATGAAGTAATAGTTACATGTGCAGCCACTACTGTCTCCTTTTTGGCACAAATCAATTAATTCTGACAAGTGTAACTACACATTTAATAACTGCTGCAAAGTGTAACAGAAAATCTGTTGTGCAACTACCACTGTATCTCTTCTGGTATTATGTAATTTGTTTTTACAAAGGCAATGACACATATCTGGAATGTGATGTACGGTACGGGCTGCATGCCCATTGGCTTACGCTGTGAACCAATGGGCTGCAGCTCTACTGAGGTGTCAGTCAGTGGGCGGCGGGGTGGCAGTCGGGTGGGGTACTGCCACCCGCCGACTGACTGGGAGTGGGGTAATGGGGCTCAGTGGGCGGGTGGGGGGTACCACTAGACCACCGGGATATTAGAATTTTTTTACAGATGTCCGATCGGGCAAACAGCGGTCCACTGGACCACCAGGGATATTGGACTTATCTCATTTGTACACATGCCGCAATCAGGCAGATAGGGTCCGCTAGACCACCAAGGATAATGGAATATTTACTTTTTACACGTGCCCATGATCGGGCAGATATGGTGCGCTAGACCATTGGGGATAATGGAATATTTACTTTTTACACATGCCCGCAATCGGGCAGATAGGGTCTGCTAGACCACCAGGGATAATGGAATATTTACTTTTTACACATGCCAGTGATCGGGCAGATAGGGTCCGCTAGACCATATGGGATAATGGAATATTTACTTTTTACACATGCCAGCGATCAGGCAGATAGGGTCCACTAGACCACCAGGGATAATGGAATATTTACTTTTTACACATGCCCACGATTGGGCAGATAGGGTCTGCTAGATCACCAGGGATAATGGAATATTTACTTTTTACACATGCCCGCGAATGGGCAGATAGGGCCCGCTAGACCACCAGGGATAATGGAATATTTACTTTTTACATGTGCCCGCAATCGGGTAGATAGGCTCCACTAGACCACCAGGGATAATGGAATATTTACTTTTTACACATGCCCGCGATCAGGCAGATAGGCTCCGCTAGACCACCAGGGATAATGGAATATTTACTTTTTACACATGCCAACGATCGGGCAGATAGGCTCCGCTAGACCTCCAGGGATAATGGAATATTTACTTTTTACAAATGCCCGCGATCGGGCAGATAGGGTCCGCTAGACCACCAGGGATAATGGAATATTTACTCTTTACACATGCCTGTGATTGAGCAGATAGCGGTCCACTGGACCACCAGGGATATAGGACGTATTCTTCTCTTATTACAAATGCCCGCGATTGAGCGGATAGCTAGTCCACTGGACCACCAGGGATATTGGACAGTTTCATTAATTTGTTTTACAAATACCCCCAATCGGGCATGGGGGGGCGCTGCCAGGTGTAGCCGGAACTCGGGTGGCCACCCACAGGTGGCAGCTGCCATGTTGCGCCCTGCACTGCGGCAGCTCACCTGTGGGTGGCCATCAGTTGTTCCTTTTTTGGTGTAATCTCAGGTTGGCGCAGGTAGGGTTGTGCATGCATGGCTCTGCACATCCTGGGCTGAATGACGGGCTGTGCAGGTTATGCATGGAACACCTCCACCTGTGCCTGCATACATTACTGATGCGCCTGCGCATCGGAGTTTGTGCCGCTGCACTTTTCCCTTTGAATATCGCCTCACAACAAGTGGGTCGATGGCACAACACTGTTGCGCCATGTGCAACCCTTTTGAATATCTGGGCCATATAATAAAATGGCAACAGGCTCTGAGAAATAAAAATGCTAATGAAATGTGGCATATTATGAAAAAGCAGATCTTCCAAATATGTGATAGGCATATAAGAAAGAAAAAAAAAACTGTAATATCAGAGGGGTAAAACTGCATTTGCTCAGAAAGAGTCTGAACAAATTAATAAAGATAAAAAACATAAACCCTATACCACATATCACAAGAATAAAACACATCATAATTGGGAATTATATAAACATTTTTAAAACAATGTAAACATACAATAAGAAAAAATAAGCAGAAGATGTAAATAGAACTAGCAAATAATGCAAATAAGTATAACATGAACAAATTCTATTGGTATGCCAATTCCTTAAGAAGCTCGAATAGTGGTCAATGCTCAATAATCTCAAATAATCAGCATATAGAAGACCCCAACTAAATGACCGATGTTTTTACTGCATACTTCGGTATTTTTTTCTCAAAAAATGATCTATACACAGTACACACTACAGCAATGAATGAGATTACTTTAGAGACCATAAACAACAAAAGTTAAGCACTGAAATGTACAAACTTGTCAGAACCAGATAACATATCTTCTAAAATTATGAAATTGTTGGCACCACAAATTGTAACTCCACTAAGTATACTGTACATGAGGACACTATCAGAAAATGAAATTCCTGCTGATTGGCCATCTGCCATAGTTTTTCCAATTCATTAAAAGGGAAGCAGAACAAACTTTGTAAATTAAAGACCTATAAGCCTCACCTCTGTACCAGGAAATATTATGGAATCTATACTAAAAGATTTGATAAATTAAGACATAGCACAGAATGAGTATACAGATAATCAGCAGCATGGTTTTAGCACAGGGAGGTCATTTATAACAAATCTTTTTAGTTGGTATGAGAAAATATCAGATTCAGTTGATGAGGGGTCATCTGTGGATTGCATTTTCTTAGACTTTACAAAGGCATTTGATAAAGTTGCTGCACAGAGCCATAATACAAAAAAACTGATAGAAAAGCAGGTAGATTATAAAATTAAAGATTGGATTTGAAGATGGCTGAGTGGAAGAACTCAGAGGGTTAGTATAAAGGGATGTCTATCTGATCTGAAAAGGGTGACAAGCGGTGTGCAGCAGGGCTCGGTTCTGGGGCCCTTGCTGTTTCAGATATTTATAGCCGACATGGATCAACAATCAAGTTGGCTAAGTAAATATGCAGCTGACACAAAATAGCAAGTAACAAATACACATGAAGATATCAATGCACTCCAAAATGAACTTGATAACATATCAAAATATTCAAATGTATGAGGACTGAGTTTTAATGCTTAAAAGTGTTGTGTGATTCACCTTGGGCATCACAACAAGGAAAATACATATTTTCTGAATGGAATTTCCATAAGAAAAACAGCAGAAGAAAAGGATTTAGGCATAAGGGGACCCAATTGGAGGAAAACAGGGAGGTGTACCTTGAATGTCTAATGTCCAAATTCACCAAAATGGTGTACTTCAGGGTAAAGTAAATTCTGTAGATATCTTGACTGCATATTTCACAGAACTACCCGGAACAGATATTCCAGAAATTAAAAATGATTTGTTTCCAAATTTTTCATCTGCTGCTACCCTAAAAATCCCAAGATTTAGATTTAAGAAAATTAGCTGTAATGAGGTTCAGAAAGAATTAAATAACCTAAAAGCTAAGAAAGCATATGGGTTAGATGAAATAGAAAATAGGTTTTTAAAGGATGCTGTTGATTTTTTGACCCCTATATTAACTAAGCTGTTCAATTGGAGTTTAATGGAAAGGAGATTTCCCTCCAGTTGGAAAAAAATAAAGGTAGTCCCAGTTTTTAAAGGGGAAGATCCAACTGACCCCTCGAACTATAGGCCAATAGCCCTGTTGTCCACAGTGTCGAAGGTAATGGAAAAACTGGTTCATAACCAGTTAAGTAATTATTTGGAGAAATATCACTTACTTTTGGATTCACATTCAGGATTCCAAAAAGAGTGTTTCATGGACACTGCACTCACCGACCTAATAGATCTTGCCTCCTCTGAGTTTGAGAGAGGAGGAGGTGGGTGTGGTGTTTGTGGACCTGTCTAAAACCTTCAACACCATGGACCACAGAGTTTTGCTTCAGAGACTGGAAAATCTGGGCCTAGACTTTGAAACTTTGGGACAGTTTTCTTCTTACTTATCTGAAAGATCATAATTGGTTCAACTCGAAGATGTAACATCAAAACAGCTTAAAGTTGTTAGAGGGGTATCACAGGGGTCCATTTTGGGCCCGACTTTTTTTTTGGGCTATGTTAACGTTTTGGTAAAAGTTGCTAATATACTAAAATTAAACTATATGCTGATGATATAGTTTTGTTAGCATGTGGTACGAACATTAAAGAAGTTGAAAAGGGGCTCCAGGAAGATTTTTCAGGGTTTGAAAATTGGTTAGCCAATTCTAAATTAGTATTAAACAGCAAAAAACCAAAAACCCTTCTTTTTTCAACTCAGAAGGGTAAAACAAATAACAAACAGGAATTAAATATAAAAAACATTAAAACAGGAAATATTACAGCAGGTTCCTCATTACAAATATCTAGGGGTCTGGGTAGATCAGGGATTGAAATTTGATATACACATAGAAGAATTAGTAGGTAAAGTAAATAGAAAATTAGGGGATTTTCAAAGAAACAGGTTTTGTACAGATATTAGAATGTGGAAATCAATTGTGAATCAGTTATTAATTCCTACAATAGACTATGGCAGTCATATATATGGAAAGGCCTATGGCTTTATTTTAAGAAAGCTTTAGGTCACTTATAACAATTTACCTAGATTTATTTTACAGTGTGATTACAAAATTCATCACTGTAATTTCTATTGACACTGGACTGGTTAACGCTCTATAACAGGAAAAAATTGATAAGGGCTTTACAAACACATAGATTACAAATGACAGGAGAACCAAAATATCTTAGGGATAAAATAGATGAGAAAAATGTTAAACATAATAATAAGTTAAGAGACAATGTGGTGACAACTTACATGCCTAAGGTAAAAAATTGCTTTACTGAAATGACATTTAAAGCTGAATATACTTCAAACAGTCAATTGTTCGATGCTATAAAAAATAAATTAGGCTATAAACCATCACTGATTACCAAATTTTTGACAGAGGCACTGAAAGTTAGATGCATGTGCAATGGGTGAAGAAGATACTTTTTAGATTGTAATTGGTATTTCATGTAGTGAAATGAGCTGTATACATCTTGTAAGAATATAACTATATTTATTAGATGTCTAAAAGCCTTAGAGATTGAATGTGATGTTTGTATTGTGTTTGTACCTGATGCAATTCTAAAGTCCTATTGTCAGGACCATCTTGAAAAAAGGCTTCGGCCTAAGATGTGAAGTAAGAACTTTTCCTGAATAAAAATAAATCTTTTACTACTACTACTAAAAGCAGGGAATGCTGTTAGGAAAGCCAAGGCACAGTCAGAAGAGGGTTTAGCATTGACTATGAAAAAAGGGGACAAGATATTCTATAGGTACATCAGTGATAGAAGAAAAAACAAGGGGACTGTGAGGCTCAAAGGGCAGGAAGGAGAGTGCAAGTAGGGTGATCTAGTCAAGGCAGAAATACTGAACAAATACTTTTGTTTAGTATTCACTGAGAAGGGAGATGGTCAAGGACCACAGTTGGAGAGCAGAGGCAATCTGGGGGAAGAAGTGGACACCAATCCATTCACAGTGGAGAGAGTTCTAGAGGAACTCACAAAGCTGAAGGTGGATAAAACCATGGGGCCAGATGACATACACCTGAGGATATTAAGGGAGCTGCAGAGAGAACTAGCAGTGCCTCTGGCCACCCTATTCACAGAGTCACTCAACACAGGCATGGTTCCAGAGGACTGGAGGAGGGCACATGTTGTCCCACTACACAAATGTGGCAGTAGGGTGGAAGGGGGAAACTACAGGCCAGTCAGCCTCACCTCAGTCATGGGGAAGATCATGGAGACACTGCTGAAAAAAGGATAGTGGCACAGCCGGAATCCATTGGTGCCCAGGATCTTTTTTTTTTTTTTTATTTTTCTCTTTTATGCCCCTGCCCTACCGTCGTTGGTCTGCTCTGGTCACGGACCCTGGGCCCGACCACGGACATGCCGAATCCCCAGGTCATCCCCGCTTACCCCAGAGAGCTGGGCCGCGGTACCCACCCCTTTATCAGCCGAAGAACTGTATCTGGTTAGGGAAGCAGCTCCGGTGGCCAATCAGGCAATCCAGGGCAGGCGTCATGTAGGCATAAGGCAGGGATTTTATCCCTTATGTTTTCCCGACCCTCGAGGAGGCGGGACGTAACACGCCAGCGCCCGCCTCTGCCTACCTCGCCCTCCTGACCTCAGGCCGCAGCGTGAGTTCTCCCAGCCTCGCTGAACCTCATCACGCGGATACTGGTGGGACCCTCCCCGGAGAAGGAGGCTGCCTCTGGCGCTCAATCCTTCTCCCTCGGCCAGCCCTCCGACAACCCCGGATCCGTTCTCAACCCGGGTCGCGCCGCCGCAAGCGGAAATCCAACCGCTGCGCCCGCGGGCCGGTGCCCAGGATCTTAAGTAACATGGATTCACATCAGAAAGGTCTTGTCAAATGAATCTGATAGATTTTTTTGATTGGGTGACTAGGGAAGTGAACCAGGGAGGGGCCATAGACATTACCTACTTAGATTTCAGCAAAGCCTTCAATACCATCCCACATAGAATGCTGGTTAACAAAATAAGTAGTCTGGGCATGGGGCATAAGGTGATACATTGTGTTAGAAACTGGGCAATGAACAGAAGGCAGAGGATGGTGGTAAATGGGATCCAATCTGGGAAGAGAGGGGTGACCAGCAGAGTGCCACATGGATCAGTACTGGGACCTGTCCTGTTCAATGTCTTCATTAGTGTCATTGCAGAGGGTCTGGAAGGAAAGATCTGCCTATTTGCAGATGACACCAAGATCGGCAACATGGCGGATACTCCAGAATGGGTGCAGAAAATGAAGAGGGACCTGGAGAAGCTTGAAAGATGATTGGAGGTGTGGCAACTGAGGTTCAATGCAAAGAAAGTGCAAGATAATGCACCTGGGTAGGGGAAACCCTGGGGAGAGCTATAGGATGGGGAGGTGCTGACTGTCACCAAAGAGGAAAGGGACCTAGGGATTATCATATCTGATGACCTTAAGGTATCAAAGCAGTGTGCAAAGGCTGCAGGGAGGGTCAGTGGCATGCTTGAGTACATAGGCAGAGGTATTACTAGTAGGAGGTGGGAGGTGGTGATGCCTTTATATAAAACACTGGTAAGGCCTCACCTGGAGTACTGCATGCAGTACTGGAGACCACACGTGCATAAGGACATAAACAAGGTGAAGGCTGTCCAGAGAAGGCCAACAAATATGGTGCATGGTTTATGCCATAAAACATATGAAGAGAGAGTAAGAGACCTCAATATGTACTCACTGGAGGAGAGGAGAGAAAGTGGTAACATGATAGAAACTTTTAAGTACCTCAAGGGCATAAACAAGGTGACAGTGGGGGATGTTTTCCTATTTATAAATGATACCAGGCATGATATGAAATGGAGGGGGATAGATTAAGAAGTAATGTGAGGACGGTTTTTTACACAGAGATGGTGGTGAATGCTTGGAATATTCTGCCACAAGAGGTGGTCGGGGAAAGCACAGTAGAGGGGTTGAAGCATGCCTCGGACAAGCACAAGGGAACCTTGGGTGGCAAGAGAGTAATGAAAAGCCATTGACCACTTAACAGTGCTGGGTAAGTTACTTTTTCTATTACTATTTCTCTTAGAAACTTGATCCAGGAAACTCTGTGCAGTCACTAGATGGAGAAGTACTAGAAAAAGTAATACACCCAACAGTTGCAATTACTTATTTCTTTTTTTACAAAAACAATACAAACATAATAAAAAACTATAACAGATGACATTTATTTGAAAGTAATAGGTTAGTTACTAGTTACTTTAAAATAAATGTAACCAGTTACAGTTATGTATTACTTTTGTATAAAAAGGCATAAGTAATTCTAACTGTAAGGTGTACTACTTTTTCCAGTACTTCTCCATCCTTGCTAGTGACTGCACAGAACTTTCTGGAACAAGTTTAAAAAGTAATAGAATGTAACAGAAAAAGTAACTTACCCAGCACTGCCACTTCGGGTGAGTGGATGCATACATGTATAGGGCCTACGGGCAGACTGGATAGACCTAGCGGTCCTTACCCTCTTAAAAGTTCTATGTTTCTATAACAATAACTGGGTAATTAGTCAATGATTTACACTGTAACACAAATTAATAAAGCAAAAAGGCTACTTTGGTCCAGCCCTCTGGGTTCTACACTCTCATCTACCCACAAGTTTAGAGACATAGCACAGACCTAGAGACTTTCAAAGTACTCCTTGTGCTGCAAATGTGGCAATATCTCAGTAACCATAAGAAGTTTGGAAAAAATTTCACTGCAGTTGTAATCATGAGGTGGGGTAATAAGAAGGATATGTTGAACATCTGGTGTCAAAATATTTCAAATTTCCATAGTAATGCCGGGCATAGCAAAAATGCAATGAATGATTGTAACTTTATTTTTTTATATTTTGACCCCAAATTTTCAACATAATCTTTTTATGACCTCACCTCATAATCTCCATACCTGAACATTTTCAAATCCATGCCAAAATGCCATTTCATGCCACTTGTGCAAAAACATGTTTTGGACAAGATGTGAAAAATGACAGCTGTACTGTTCATGAGGTGGTGTGAAAAAATTGGCTATGTTGAAAATTTGGAGTCAAAATATTAAAAATGACTAACGTTATGTGCATGCATAAGAAAATATCAAAGAGCATACATAACTCTGCCATTTTGTAGGAATTTATTCACCAAATTTTCAACATTCAACAGAGACTCCACCTCATGAACATTGAGGTGAAATAATTTATTATTCAGTCCCTGAAAGGTGATTTTCATGCATGACACTAAAATTACCTTCTGGGCCTGATTAACAAAATGACAGTTGCAGAGTTCATGAGATGGGGTCCCAAAAAGGCCATGGTGAACATTTGGTGGAAGAAGTCCTAAAAATGGCAAAGTTATGAACATAAGTTCAAAATGCCACTGAAATACAGTACATTATACAGCATTTACCTTGATTCCTCAGTTCGAGGTTTGGCTTTGAAGAGCGCAGATGTGTCCAGATCCACTGAAGATGGCAGCCTACACTCTCCAGAGGTAAATACAGGGTAAGGGGTGTGTGGGGTGGTGGGTGATCAGTGGGAGGGTTGGGACAGGGAGGAGGATGGTGGGGACGACGAGGTACTGTTTTCTTCTTTTCAGTTTAAAATAAAAAAGACATCAGGGGACAGTTTTCTTCTTTACAGGTTAAAACTACATAAATATTTTGGGACACTGGGAGTGGGTTCCCCAGTATCCCACACTGCTGAAGGGGCTCCTAATGCCACACAGGTACTGAGCCTCCCGATGTTGGCAAATAAGACAAGGGACTGTGGGGGGAAATCTGACACTGGGAGTGGGCATCCTGTTGTCAGATTAGATAGATAGATAGATAGATAGATAGATAGATAGATAGATAGAAGTTGATGGCAGAAGGAGATTGCTAGGTCCATCAAGTCTGCCCAGTTGTTTTAGACCTATTTTGACACTCTAATTGCCCTTTGTAGTCAGGGCTCCCTTCTGTCAATCCCATGCATTCTTGAATCCCCCACAGTGTTGACCCTCACAACCTCTTGGGGCAGGCTGTTCCAGGTGACCACCACTCTTTTTGTAAAGAAAAACTTCCTAGTGTTGGTAGAGACCCTCCCTCCTTGCAGCCTGAGGTTATGTCCCCTGGACCTGGAGCCCTTCTTGAAGTGAAAATATTCCTGTGCCTGTACCTTGTTCATGCCTTTTATGTACTTGAATGTTTCAATCATGTTCCCGCTCTCTCTTCTCTGCTCCAGGAAGTACATATTCAGTTCCCTAAGTCTTTCCTTGTAGGACATGTACTGCAGACCCTGAATCATTTTTGTTGCCTTTCTCTATACTGTTTCTATCCGGTCAAAGTCCTTCCTGAGGTGAGGCCTCCAGAATTGGACTCTGTATTCCAGGTGAGATAGATAGATAGATAGATAGATAGATAGATAGATAGATAGATAGATAGATAGACAGACAGACAGAGGTAATTGATGTGTGTGGAGTGCCACTTGACACCAGGTAAAGATATGGGAGGAGGGGGGTGCCACTAGATACCAGGGATAGGGGACAGTGATTAGCAGGTGAGGGTGCCTCTAGACACCAGGGAAAAGGGTGGCTCACAGACAAAACTGCAGATGACAGCATGAGTTCCAGCTGTGGCTGCAGAAGTCAAGTAAATCCCACTGTTCTCATACAGAGAATTTGGGGGAAGCACTCCTCTCACTAATATGGGAACCCGGTATTTTGGATGCCTAGTAAACGTATTTCTGGCCAGTATACTTAAAAACAAACATCAGAATCTAGCTAAATGGGTCCCATTTAAATAGGTTCTAATGTTTGTTTATTAAAATCACAGCATTTTGGTTTTTTTTTCACATTTGTTGGTTTGTGGAAAAGGCAACAAAATGGCATTTGGCACAGCACAAGAATACTATTTGGTGCCATGTCAAACAAGCTTCTATGTCATAAGAGTGAAAAAAGAACAGCGATTACAAAAAAGAATGAGTGCACCATGTCGAAAACAAAAACGGTGATGTGCACTAGAGTGCCTTGCAGAAACAGCTAGTGGCGATAAATTTGATAATGACTAACAAGCCAAATATACATTTTATATGGGGGGGCTATGCTCCCCACACCCTCCTTTGCAGGGTGCACTGCCCTGCACCCCCCATACTTAGAAAATTAACTTCAGGAGGGGTGATACTGAGGGAGAGGGGAAAACTTGGGAGGCAGCTACATTGGGAGACAGATGTCAGCAGGGGGAAAACATTGGGGGTAACCTACAGGTGGGGGAGACAATGTCGGGAGGGAGAGGTAATGGGACACAGTACAATACATGTAACAAAATAATTTTTATTTCTATAAAATTAAAAAAAAAACAGTATGCCTACAACCAGTCCCGAACCTGGGCTGCCCGACACATAGGTGGTTACTTTAACCAACATACCAGATGGCCAGCTCAGAACTGGCCTGATGAACAAACCCATGCATACTCCTCTAGCTAAGCAAAATAACTACATGCATCATTTCACTGACCTATTAAAAGCACATAGCTATTAATAGCACATAGCCTTTTTAAATTTTATTTTGTCATCGGCCAAATTACCTCGCTCAAAATTACTCGACCTTTTCATGGGCTACCACCAAAAGCAAAACGAGCATTTGTGGCATCAACATTTTACTTTTGCAGCAACACATTATTTGAAAACCATATTGCACATGCGCAGGTCAAAAAACACAAATATTTAAAGCCTAATAACTCTGGAACCCCTTGAAATGTTTTCACCGGACCTGTCAAAGGCACTGCCTTGGGACATGACACATGCCCCCTGCAAGTTTGGAGCTAAAGGATGTCAAACTTTGGGGGGCAAGACTGGAGGCTGAATGGGAGAAAATAAGGCTGGAGGTAGTGGAAAGAGAAAAGATTCACCAACATAAGGTCCTTATACAAAAGGAAAGAGAAAAGATTCTCCAACATGAGATCCTTATGCTAGAGAGAGAGAACGAGCAGACCGAGAGAAAGAAGAACAGCATGAGACTGAGATGGAGAAACTGCACTAGCAAACACCATGGCAAACCATAAGTAATGGCAAGTGGGGTTCAACCTATCAAGCAAAGATTAATGTTAAAATTTTCCTGCAATACTGGGAGGGATACAATCTGGATTTGTTTTTAAAATCATTTGAGAGGGTTTGTGGGCAATTTAGACAAGGCTCTTGGATGATCCACCTGACACCCATTGCTTACTGGTCGTGCTTTGCATGCATTTCTTTGAATGGGAGATAATGATTGCATAGACTATAACAGAGTTAAAAATGTGCACAAAAACTGGCTAGACCCCCCCCCATCCCTTTCCACTCCTTAGATGGCTCTAAACTAGAGACAGTAGACTCCTTCAAATATGTAGTACTTCAGCTTGATCCTAAGCTGGACATCTCCCAACACATGGACGCTGTCCATGCTAAACTCCGACACAAGCTAGGTTCCTTATTCCAACACAGGGATTGTCTCTCATTCCCTACTCAGAAAGAGGTTGTCACAAAGCTAGTTCAGCCCTCCATAGACGATGCCGACATTGTATACAGCTCCGCACCCCAATTTTCTCTCTCAGAACTGGACCCATTAAATAATGCCTTCTGCTGCTTTGCCTCAGGTCTTCCTTATCTAACACACTACCGCACCTTGTAATCATCTCTCTCTCTCTCTCTCTCTCTCTCTCTACTAACCTGCCACCATTCTACCCACTGTGCAATCTTCATTGCTAAGTACTGGTTCTGTACACTCCCCTCCTATCTCTCAATCTCTCCTCCACCAATCCCAGTTATGCACTTCACTCCCATGACCCATGCTCCTTCTCCCTCCCTCGACCACACTCCCAGTCTGGCCAGTTATCCTTCACCTTCAGACTCCCCTCCATCTGTAATAACCTTCCTCATGTGGTCTGAACCTTGCCTATGATTTCAGCTCATAAAAGGCACCTAAAGCCTCTCCCCCCCCCACTCTTGCCTCCTTCCTCATCCCCCTTGATGTGGTCCTCACTTTCCCCCTCTTTTTTCTCCCTCTCTCTCTCTCTGCCACCTAGTCCTTACACTTCACTTCTTTCCTGCTGCTAATTTGCATGACATTCCACTCTCCAAATTTATTTATTTATACTTATGGGGTACTAATGTTTTACTCTTTACCTTATTGTAGATAACTTATACAAAATTCTAATGTAATTGCTCTGTATCTACTACCTTGCAGTCCACCCTCTATTGTGACTCCTCACCCCCCCTTCCCTGGGTCAACCTGGAAATGAGCCTCGGCTCAGTGTGCCTTTCTCGGATATCAAATTTTAAATAAATAAATGTTATTAAAATATTTTGAACTGACTCCTGAGGCTTATAGATGGAAATTTAGAGAATTAAGAAAAGACCAGGAGACAGCTATATAGAACTGCATGTCCAAATGTGTGCTTATTTAGACCATTGAGTAGATGTGGCTAAATCAAGGACTGTAGAGCAAATTAAAGATTTTTTTGTAAGGGAACAGTTTCTTAAAATTGTACCTGACGACCTGCGCATTTGGCTACTGGACCAGTCACGCAACTCTGCAAAGGAGGCAGCAGAAAATACTGATATGTATGTGGCCAGCAGACCATATTCACATCGTAAGAACTATGATGGGAGGAGAGGGCAGCCTAAAGGGAAATAGCCTGAACCCAAGTCCAAAACAGAATCTACCAGTTCTAAGGGGAATAAGGAGCCAGAGGAAAAGGAATGCTGGATTTGCCATTAGGTGGGGTATCTATACTATGACTGCCCTAAAAATAGGAGTAAAATGCAAAAGTCTGGAGGAGGGGATGACCAAGACAATACACCACAGTTGGTAAACTGTGCACACACTGTAGTGCAACCAAACTTCACCCAGCATATGCACCCCATTCTAGTCAATGGGACAGTAATGCAGGGATTGAAGGACACTGGTGTCTTCTTCTCCATGGTAAGGCAGGATCTGATCCAGGTGGAGCAGATTTTGCCAGGGCAATTCTCCAAGATTTGGGGAGTCATGGGTGTAGTGGTCCATGTGCCAGTAGCTCGGGTCTTCCTGAGCTGGAAGGATGGCCATGGGGTACAGGAGATGGGATTTGTGCCTGATCTCCATGTGGATGTGATCATGGGGAATGATTTTGACCACAAGGAAAACCTAGTATGTATTACTACCCATAGCCAGGCAAAAGGGCAAGTTTCTGAGGGTGAGGAGGGGTGACACAGCCTATGCAGACCCATCGCTCAGCAGCTGAGGAAGTGGCTAGCGTGAGTGAGGGGCTAGTTAGGAATAGCAGCCCTGAGCCCCAGCTGCGAGCAGAGGAGGTTGCCACCAGGAACAGCTTTGCTTCTGAAGGGGAACTGGGAAGGGTCAGACAGTTGGAGCTGGGCAGGGCACAGGGATCTGATCCTACCCTCTAAAAACTGAGAGAGATGGCATAAAGTGCTGAGGCCTCTCAAGGGAGTGAAAAGTCAGTTTATTGGGAGAATGGGCTGTTGTACAGGGAGTGTACACCACAAAGGGAGCTAGAGGGAGAGGTACTCCAGCAGCTGGTAGTCCCCTGGGACTACCACAAGCATATTCTGTCCCTGGCCCATGACATTCCTTTTTCAGGCCATCTGGGTATAAACTGCACAAAAAAGTGGATTGACAACAATTTCTTTTGGCCAAGCATGTACACAGATGTGGCAAATTACTGTCAGACTTGTCCACAGTGCCAGTGGGTTGAAATGGTTGGGGACACGGCTAAGGAAACTTTGGTGTCCCTGCCTTTTATCAATAAACCCTCTAAGAGGGTAGTCGTGGACATAGTGGGGCTCCTAAGTACCCCAAGTCACATGGGCAAATGATACATACTGGTTGTGGTGGAGTACACAATAGGTACCCTGAGGCAGTGGCAATGTCCTCCACTGAGGCAGAAAAGGTGACTGATGAGCTCCTGGGAATCTTTATCTGAGTAGAATTTCCCCAGGAGATTTTGTCAGACCAGGGGACAAATTTTCTTGTCATCATTAATGACCAGTTTGTGGGAGAAGTGCAGGGTGAAACAGCTCTGTTCTTTGCCCTATCACCCTGAGACAAATGGCCTGGTCAAGCGGTTCAATGGGATCCTTAAAACTATGCTCGAGGCATTTACAAACCAGCACAAAATTGAGTGGGACAAATATTTGCACCACCTCCTGTTTGCATACATGGATGTCCCACAGGAGTTCATAGGGTTCTCACCCTTTGCGCTCATGTTTAGTCACAGCATGAGGGGGCCCCTAGGTTTAGTCAGGGATGAATGGAGAGGTAACCATGCCTTCCAAGGGGAGTCTGTTGTGGACCATGCCCTAAATTTCTGGGCCAGGTTTAAGGAGCTTATGGGGCTTGCCCAGGAACACTTAGCCACTGCACAAAAGCAACAAAAAGCCTGGTACAACCAAGGGGCCAGAGCCCGGGAGTACGAAGTCAGACAGTGAGTGATAATATTTGCCCCAGTCTGACACAATAAACTGCAGGTAGCATGGGAGGGCACATTCTCCACAATCAGGAAGCTGAGTGATGTTAACTATGTAGTAGGGCTGCCTGACAGAAGGTACAGGCAGAGGGTATATCATGTGTACATGATGAAGCCCTACTATTGTAGGGGGAAATGATACTCACCATCTGCAGCATGCCAGAGGAGGAGAATGAGGCTAAGCCCCTGGTTGTCCTCCTTGGGGAAGCCCGGAAGGGATCCTCAGTCAATAACCTCATCCTCTCAGGGCAGCTGACACCGGCCCAGGCTGAGGAGATCAGTGGGATGCTGCGAGGATTTGGGGACATGTTCACTGGGAATCCAGGGTACACCACATGGCTGAACACCACATGGACACTAGGGCCCAAGTTCTGCTGAGGCAGTCCTACTACAGGGTACCCAAGGAGGTTAAGAAGAACATGCTAGAGGAACTCAGGGAGATGCTGGACCCTGGAGTAATCCAGGAGTCCAGAAGCCCCTGGGCTTCACCTGTGGTCCTAATCCCCAAGAAGAATGGTACCACATGATTCTGTGTTCACTAGCAGAGGCTCAACATCTGTACAGTGTCTGATGCCTACCCCATGCTCAGAACAGATGGGACCTTGGAACAGCTTGGTGGAGCCCAGTTTCTTACCATGATAGACCTGACGAAGGGCTACTGGCAGGTGCAGTTAATCCCCACAGCCAGGGAGAGGTCTGATTTCATTACCCCATATGGCTTATTCAAATTCAGAGTGATGCCATTTGGGAAAAATAATGCTCCTGCAACCTTCAAGAGGCTTATGGATCACATCCTGGCTAGGGCAGGTGAATATGAGTTGGCTTACAAGGATGACAGTGCCATTTATAGCCAGATCTGGGAGGATCATGTCAGGAACTAGAGAGAGGTGTTCTACAGACTGAAGGCCACAGGGCTGACAGTTAAGGCAGAAAAATGTAAAGTAGGCATGGTGGAAGTGTCCTACCTTGAGCACCAGGTGGGAAGTGGATGCATCTGTCCAGAGCCAGTGAAAGTTGATGCCATCCAAGTCTGGCCCACCCCTGCCACAAAGAAACAGGTAAGGGCATTTCTGGGAACAGCTGAATACTACAGGAGGCTTGTCCTCACTACAGTGATGTGGCCAAGCCTCTCACAGACCTGACAAAAAAGAGAACACCTGAAAATGTTCTCTGGACAGAGGAATCTGCCTTCTGACAGTTGAAGGGGTATTATATGGGTCACCTGTGCATGCTAAGCCCAGTTATGACTTAAGGTTTGTAGTACATGTGGATGCCTCAGACCACAGGCCGGGTGCTATCTTGAGCCAGGTTACACTGCAGGGGGAGGAGCACCCTATACTGTATCTGTGCTGGAAGCTTCTGTCCAGGGAAGAGTCATATGCCAAAGTGTAGAGGAAATGTCTGGGGATAGTGTGGGCCCTTCAGAAATTGCAGTCATATCTGTACAGGAGGGAGTTCACTGTGGTCACATATCATAACCCCTTGACAAGGCACCATAGGACTAGTGGGCAAAACACAAAGTTATTGTGCCAGGGATTTGTACTACAGTCATATAATATGATCATTCAGCACCTTAGTGGGGTGCAGAATGTGAATTCAGATGGACTGTCAAGACAGAAGTGAGTGCATGATATGTTCCTTTAGGCACTCACTTGGCACTGCATGAATGGCAGTGTCTCTTGGGAGTCACCTAAAAGAGACATGCCTTCATTTCCTGAGGGGAGAGATGTGATGGATATGTGACCACAGTAACATATTAATTTCTTTTTGTTAATGTAATAATGTTGCTGTCATACATGGGCACAAAACATGGCTTCTGATGTCACATGACCAAATAGGTCGTATAGGAAGCATTGGCTAAGGTTGATCAGGGGAATGTTCCCTCTGGAACATTAAGCCACAGATTCTATAAGGTGGAAGGGAGAGTACCAATTTGAATGCCTCATTCAGCTTAAAAGGTAAGAAGCATTGAGTTACATACCTTGAACATTCTTCAAAACAGAATCATAAACGTGGACAAAGCACAGGTGGGTGTGGGGCGAACCAACTGGTTTGGATGAGGTCATCGATACACACACACACACACACACACACACACACACAGGCACACCCATTTGGGGGGCAGTGGAGGACTGTAACTCAAAGGGGGCGATACCCTTCCCCACAGGAGTAAGAAATAAATTGAGGTGCTGTAAGAAAGCACTTCCTCTTGGACTTGGAATATTTGAAGACCAGAGGCCCTGCCATACAAAGACTAGATGGCTGGTAAAATAGCACAGTAAGGGACAGTGCAATGCTGTATCTAGGGCAGGTGAAGGATTTTAGGTGAGAATAGCTCAGATTTCTGCTGTACACCAACTGTCTGTTCAACTTGTTTTATTTTCAGCTTCTTAGTAAATGTGCAACCCTTATGTTTTCCTGTAAATACATCCTGTTGTAAATACTTGTAGTCTTTTAGTAAAGAATCATATTTTTATAGAATCAGTGACTTCTTGTTTTATTTTAAAAGGGTAATTCTATTTCTACTGGACTCTGTTTGCAGTCCATCTCTGAAGGGGCACTCTATCCACAGTATTTGTGTTTGACCTTCCTGAACTTGTGCAAAGAAGGTGGTAAGAAATAGGTTTCCCTGGGTCCTGTTGGTAAAACCCATGGTGGTGGCTGTGAACTTGAAGTCTCTAGTGAGTGATTTTTATCACAGTTGTGAAGACATTAAAGTGGAAAGTTTGAGGTTTAATATAGAAACTCCTGCTCTGTCCTATCCATAGTGAACTATAATAAAAAAAATATTTAATTCTAAATTGCAAGGCTACAATTCAAGCTCAGTGTTTTGGTGATGAACATGTCACTCATGCTTGAATATTTATAACATCACCAGGACCCATTGATTGAATTATTGCCTTCTTTATGTCTTGAGTTGTTTCCCTCATTTCCTCACTGCCAGGCTATTTTCCCTTTCCTTCTGTTTTACTTTGAGTATTTCTAAGTGACTACTGTACTGTACAAAATGAAGTAAGTCTGATTTCCTCCATCACTGCCACCATTCATCACTGACACTGCTAGTTTGACACTTCAATGTTCACAAGCCCACTCTGATCCTGGGCCAACAGTGCAAGTTATTTGCAAGAGCAGCTCAGAAAAATTATATCCTTGTGCTATTCATTCAAAACTGAAGCCAGCATTCCAAGATCAGAGCTGGCTTTTTAAGACCAATGAGCCAGTGATTAGTACAAGTCTTGAATAGCAGCAGTGACAAAATGTGCTGTAGTGTGCATGGCAACACATTATGCTAAATGCTTTTGTCCTAAAATTATGACAAATGAGAAAGCACAAATGCAGGTTTCAACCACAATCTGACTTATTGCTGAGGATAAAAGTATGTCTTGCTTTATGCTGCTGCCTTTTCTATGTAAAATTGCTATGTCCATTACCACTTCTTGAGCAATAAGTCCTGCTTACTCTTTTATCTTATATTTTGTGCATGCAAATGATTTACCTTGAATTTGAAAATGATTTATTTTGACCACAATCACATTTTCAAGAGCAATGTAATTTAGCTAACTGGAATTCTTTCAGATATTATATTGGGCAGACATTAGATTTACTTTACTGTGAACATACTCTTGTATCCTAGTTTGTCATTTATTATGATTTTATTTTTCACAGAGAACGTTACATAGAATCCATCTTATTCAGTGGAAGTCTGTCTACCCGTGGTTACCCTTTTTAAAAAATGGGCTAGCTACGTGTAAGTGAAACATTTGTTCAGGAATTAATTCTTTTTCCACCCATGCTATCATGCATGTTTAATAAGGACACCAGGACAAATGGAACATTTTGTTTGACCACTGAGTATGCTCCTATTAATAGACTTTCACTATGTGTCAGTCATGGCCCACATTGGGTGACATTGATGTTGTTGCTAATCTGCAGTCCTCTACTGTCTAAACTTGTAGGCTTGTTTATTTGGGATGAGAAGATAGTTACATCTCTATTTAGATATAGAGACTTGACTTCTACTAGCACTTTGAAAATCCAGATTCTTTAGTTTCAGTGGAATGTTTGATAAGACTGGTTAAAATGATTGCTTTCTGAACATTATCTTACTGGTGCACTTGTTACAGCTCATTCGTAACCACTTAGAAAGCACTCTTGTATAAAATGTGTGTCCATTATTGTACTTATATTTCTGTCAACAGCCACTTAAGGAGAAATTGACTTTTAGCTGTATCGCAATAACGCATGGTAATGCAGTCATGACTTTTACACTGTAGAATCCAGATGTTTAAAAGCTGAATAGCTCTTTATTGTCCCAGGTGCTTTGCAGAAAACAAATAGTTATGCAGTCTTAGGTCTTAATGAAGTATGGTCATGTTTCCTTTAGTAATGGTGCCATAAAGCAGATGGTATAGTAGAAAAGGCAAAGCAAAACTACTTGCTGTATTAGTCAGGAAACTCTATTGGACTGTTTTGAGTTAGCGGACAAACTCATAAAGTTTGAGAAATTATTAGCAACCATTTTGTGAACATTTTGAGTCAGTATTTGCTTTGAATGCAGCTGTTAGTGAATTCATTGCCCAGAAATTAGAACATACAGTAGGAGTAGTTATGTGTGACTTGTATCGTTTTCTAATAGGTAAACAGGTACAATCTTGTACATTCACCAGTAGCATTCAGGGCAATCATGTATATTAAGACTGACAATTTTATTTTGGCATACTATTGCAGCAAAAATGCCTCAAATGCATATACAGCAAATGGAATAGGGAGTACAAATGAATAATGGGCTTAATTACATCTCACATTTGGCTTCTCAGAAGGAACTAGAAGGGAAAGGATCAGATGTGTTACAGTACAGTAGCTTCTTGTTGTTTTTACATTGTTTCTTGTGGATTTTACTTGGCAGAAGGTTATTTCTTTTCTTTCTTACTACTTCTAAGGGGCTAGCAGGGTATTGTTTTGGGGCTGTTGGAATTTTGAAAACTGTTTTCGTGGCTATAAGTGGGCTTATTTGTTTAATGTTTCACTGTGTAGAAGGCTACATTTGTAGAGGCCTATTTCTTCTGATTTAAAACCTATTTGGTGTGATTTAACTGGGCTGTTTCTTTGAATCAGAGACCTATTTCTTCTAATTTCAAGCCTATTTTGATGTTGTTGGTGAACTGTTTGAATTGGAGACTTGTTTATTTTGGTAGCAAACCTGTTTTGGGGGCTTTGAGTAGAATTGTGATCCATTTTTGCTGGCTTCACTAGCTGCAAAGGTTAGTGCATAGTGGGGGAATGGTGCTAATGGTCTGACCAGGGGCTTCAGCTACCTGATTGTTTCTGGAAGACTTGAGTTGGTCCCACCCCCAACCCTCACCCAACCCGCCCCTGGTCCATGATTTCCTTTATACCAGGGGTTCTGACATCACTTCCTCAAACGGGCAAAGGATATGGAACTGTCATAGTAGAAGCAGACATCCAGGAAAGGAACAGCAGCGAGTGAAGAGGTGACTGCTATCTAAGTGGAAGGGAAGTAACTGCAAATCTAGGAGCTTTCATTGTTACTTCTCTGCATTGCTATTGCATTGTGGTAAGGAGGAGTAGGAGTTTGAAGAAGGTTGTGCAATAGCTACTTAAAGTCTCTTTTTGAGTGTGAATAGGAAGGTTAGGAATATAAAAAGCAGTTGCTCAATCTATCTAAACGTGTACAACAAAGTGGGTAGGAGAAATTAAGAAAAGAATGTTTTGCACTGATAGAGGGAGGAGAGGGGAGACTTGGGGGAGTGTTTGGTATCCTGCATATGGAAGGGTGGGGGGTCGCTGGTGGGCAATGACAGCAATGGCTAGGGTGGTAGGCTGCAACAACTGCGGTGCACCAATCTTTCTAAAAATTTCCTTGAGTGTGGGAGGATGTTTAGTGTGCAACCACATAGAGAAACTTAGAAAGGAGATTGATGGTCTGCAGGAGAAACTAAGGCAAGGCAGACTGGGGGTGGGTTTAGTCCAATACTGGAGGGAGGAGGAATGGGAGATGAGGGAGGGCGATTTAAGCCAACAGTGGTGAAGAGAGGGTCAAAAGAAGGGAAGTAGGGACAAGGGAGCCCAGGCCAGGAAGAACGATTGCCAGGGAAACCAGGTCAGGAGACAAAAGACAAATGGAAGGAGGAGATAGGGACTTGTGAGGGGAGTGAAGAAGTGGCAAAAGTCATGGAATGGAAAGGAGAGAACAGGTTACTATGAAGAGAGAGGGAGTGGGCATTTGTGAAAGGTCTTCAGAAAATAGTTTTGCACTGCTAGAGAGGAAGAAGGTGGAGGAGGAAAATGATGAAATTAGAGGAGTAATTGATAAATGCCTGGACCAAACTGGAGCAGGGGGAAGTTCTGCTAGGAGAATTTCAACAGGGGCAAAAGGGGGAAATAATGTGCAGGAGGAAGAAGAGGAGCCAGAAATGAGAGAGGGAGATGAATGGAAGCAAGCAGGGAGTAAGAGTGGTGGAATCTTAGTGCTGGGGGACTCAATACTAAGAGGAGTCAGGTGGGGTAGCAAGCGGGAGAGGCATAGTCACATTTGGGTGGAGGCCATGCCAGGAATGACAGTGGAAAGGGTGGGACAATCTGTTATGAAATATGCTAGAAGGGGTAGGGACAAGCCATATTTAATTATACATCCGGGATGAACAACCTGGCTGACAAGACAGTAGATATAGTCTAGAGGAGGTTTGAGGAACTAGAACAATTATGTGAGGGGGCAGGAAGATCAGTAACTTTTTCAGAGATACTTCCAGTGCCCAAGGCAAGCACAACAAGAAAGCTGAGAATAGAGGAATTTAACGGATGGCTAAGAACCTGGTGTTGTGCTAAAGGATATGGGCTGTTGAAGGGGTGGGGAGGGACCTGGGAGGACAGTAGGTTCTATGCCAAGGACAAACTACACTTGAGTGAGGAGGGAAAGAAAGTGTTGAAACAGAGGATGGAGGAGTACATAGAGGAAGTAGGGAATTTAAACTAGGAGCGGGGGGTGGCAATTGGGCAAGAGACATGCAGAGACCACAGATTGGGAAACCATATGAGCTTACCCCCCATAACAGTGACAATGGACAAATGGCAAGTACTATTGGTGATGCTAGTAAAGGAGGGCAGGATGGGGGGGGAAGGGTGGAAGGTGGTTACCCTTAATGCTAGGAGCCATGGGAGAAAAACTGCAGAGTTACAGGTGCTCATGGCAGAGGGAGAGGTGGACATTGCAGCCATCACAGAAACATGGGCCACCTATTTATTTATTTTTATTTTATTTATTAAGCATCAGTTTATGACCTTTGAGCCAGAGGCTTGTTTACAAAGGTACCTCGTCACAGAGAGGACAATACAGTGATAACAACTTGGTACAGAGAAACTGTGTACAGTTTTTTTGAGAGATACAGGAGGACAAATGAGATCAACAATTTACAACATACAGGATTGGTGAAGTTAACATTGTTCAGTGAAATAACATCAGAAAAACATAGGATATCAATACAGTGTGTTTTAGCGGAGTCAACAGTGAAGTAACAGGAACCAATTGTAGAGAAGGTAGAGGGTTTGAGCAGCCAACAGGGGGCTTTGTCAGAGAGTGAGCAAGATAGCTTAGAAACAGCAACAGCTGCGAGTAGTGAGAAGGTGGTTCCGGAGGGTAGTTTTAAAGCAAGAGATTGTGGGGGTGTCTAAGATACTGGCAGGGAGGGATTTGTACCAAGAAGGGGCAAGGTAGAGGAAAGCCTGTTGTCCATGAGAGGTCCTTTCCCTAGGTACCTTCAACTTGGTTTTACAGGAGGACGTTTGAAGCTAGTGAGTTTACATGGTGGATAACGGCAGTCAAACCAGGAGGAGAGAGCCCAAGGAGAGTTTTTTTGTAAGGATGCAGGTTTGATACCTAAGACATTCATCAAGATTGAGCAGATTTGCCTGGGAATAAAGATGGCAGGTATGTGTAAGTCTGGGAGCACCTAAGATTAGTCGACAGGCCTTATTTAAGGTGAGGCGGATTTTGTTTAGCGAGGTCTGGTCAGCAGCCCCGTAGACTGGTAAGCCATAGTCAATAAGTGACAGAATGGAGGACATAACTGCAAGTCAGAGGGCATAGAAACATAGAAACATAGACTTTGACGGCAGATAAGGACCGCTAGGCCCATCTAGTCTGCCCATTTCCCTACCTACAGGATAGGCCGCAGATCCTAGTTAACCAACAGCCTATTTCTTCCTACCCCCCACAAGAATTGCCTTATGTCTGTCCCATGCATTCTTGAATTCTCCCGTAGTTTTAGACCACGATCTCCTCAGGAAGGCTGTTCCATGCATCCACTACCTCTCTGTGAAATAATACTTCCTCACATTGCCCTGAACCGCCTCCTTCTATCTTTAAATTGTGTCCCTTGTTCTTGTAAGTCTCTTTTTCTGAAAGATGCTACCCTTTTGGACTTTGTTGATTCCACTGAGGTACTTAAAAGTTTCTATCATGTCCCCCTCTCCTTCTTTCCTCAAGGGCATACATATTAAGCTCCTTTAGTCTCTCCTCATACAGCTTCTCTTGCAGACCCTGCACCATTTTAGTTGCCCTCCTCTGGACTACCTCTATCCTGTCTATGTCCTTGCAGAGATGAGGTCTCCAGAACTGGACCAGATACTCCAGATGGGGTCTCACCAACTGTCTGGACAGAGGATAACAACTTCTGTTTTCTGCTGCTGATGCCTCTCCTATACATCCCAGTATACCCCAGCCCTCCCTACTGCCTTCTCACATTGATTGCTAACCTTAAGGTCATCTGATATGATTACCCCAGGTCCCTTTCCTTTTGTTGTTGTTACTACCTCCCCACCATTGTGTATTCTGCCCTGGGTTCTTGTTTCCCAGGTGCATTATTTTGCACTTTTGCATTGAATCCTAGCTGCCATACTTGACCATTCTCCAACCTTACCAAGTCCTTTTCATCCTTTCCACGCCTCCTTGTGTATCAACCCTGTTGCAGATCTTTGTGTCATCTGCAAAAAGGCATACTTTTCCTTCCAGTCCCTCTTCAATGTCACTGATGAAGACATTAAAAAGGACTGGACCCAATACTGAACCCTGTGGTACCCCACTAGTAACCCCTCTTTCTTCAGAGTGGACTCCATTTACAATTGCCTTCTGTGTCCTGTTGTGCAGCCAATGTTTTAGCCAGGCTACCACCCTGGGACCCACTCCCAGGCTGGTTAATTTGACTATTAATCTTTTGTGTGGGACTGTGTCAAATGCCTTGATAAAGTCTAGGTAGGCTATGTCCACAGCCCCTCCCTGGTCTACTACTTTGGTCACCCAGTCAAAGAAATCTATTAGATTCATCTGACATGAGCTCCCACTGTGAACCCATGCTGCCTTGGGTCCGTGCTCCACTGGCCTCTAGGTACTCAACTATTCTTTTCCAGAAGTGACTCCATCACTTTCCCTACCACAGAGGTCAGACTGACAGGTCTGTAGTTTCCTGCCTCTGTCTTGGTCCCACTTTGTGAGGGAATCACATCTGCCTTCCTCCAGTCCTCGGGTACCACACCATCCTCCCATGATTTATTAAAAGAGTAGCCAGTGGTTTCACTAGTTCCTCCCTTAATTCTTTTAGAATTCTGGGGTGAATTCCATCAGGACCCATTGCTTTGTCCACCTTCAGTTTTAGGAGTTCTTGCAGAACCCTTTCTTCTGTGAAAGGACTGGGATCGACCCCCCTATCAAGAGTGCTTCTGTTAATTGGATTAGGCACTTCCCTCTCCTCTTTTGTGAATACTGAGCAGAAATATCTGTTCAGTATCCCTGCTTTTTCACTGTCCCCCTCTGCCCACCCACTGTTCATTCTATTCAGCCTCACTATCCCTCCCTTTGTCTTTCTATGGTTGCTGATGTACCTATAAAAGGTTTTATCCCCCTTCTTAACTGAGTTGGTGATCTTTTCCTCAGTTTGGGCCTTTGCCATTCTGACTTCCCTCCCTGCTTCCTTGTGCCTTAACTGGTACAGCTCTCTGTCCTGCTCCTTCTGTGTTTCCTTATACTTCCATCGGGGGGGAGACAGTGTTTGTGGCGGTAAAGGATTACCAACCTAATATTGGTGGTGGACGTTAAGGCGTAGATATGGGAATGGAACGTGAGGGCAGGGTCAAAGGTTATCCCAAGGTATTTGTATGTGTAAACTTGTTCGAGTGGGAACATAGAGCTGGCGAAGACTTGAAGTTGGAAATTACTAGCTTTGTTTTAGGGGTGGGAGAAGATCATAGATTTGGTCTTTTTAAGACTGATAACCAGTCTATGTTCTTTAAACCAGGCTTCCATGTCTTTATAGGATAATTGCACGGAATCTTGGAGGGTGGTGGGGTTACGGTCAGAAGCGAAGATAACAGCATCATCAGCATAAAGGAGGAGTTTACCAGTACAGGCACCTAGCAGGGTGTTGAGATAAAGGGAAAAGAGCAGGTGCCTAAGAATAGAGCCCTGGGGAACCCCAGATCAGATAGGGCAGAGGTCAGAGAGGGCGCCATTGATTTTTACACGCTGGGACCGGGCAGACAGATAGCTGAAGCACCATGAGACGGGTCCTGCAGCAAAGCCAGCATGGCTGAGTGCATCCAGCAGGAGAGGATGGGATACGGTGTCAAAGGCTTTTGACAGATCGATGAACACTGCACCAGCAAGACAGCCCGAGTCCAGGGAGGAATGGAGGAAGTTAGAAAACTCGATGAGGGCGGTATTGGTTCTGTGCCCAGCACGGAAGCCGTGTTGTTCACAGCAGAGGATACTGTATTTGGTAAGAAACTCAGATATTTGGGAGGATACTACTTTCTCTAAGGCTTTTGAGAGTGGTGAGAGGATTGAGATGGGATGATAATTACCGGAAAGGGCCCTATCTCCACTCTTATGTATGGGAGTGACAGTGGCAATTTTCCAGGCAGATGGAAATTGCCCTAGACAAAGTGATTTGTTGAAGAGGCTAGTGATTGGGGCGATGACCTGGTCCAATGCCAGGCTGAGGAGTCTGGGGTCAGAGTCACTGCCAGTGGTGTTGCTTCTTATGGCCTTGGTCAGATCGGTTGACTTCATTGACAGTAACCCGGTGGAAGTGGAAAGATGCGTGTGAGGGAGCAGGGTCAGGAGAGTGGGGGGGTCAAAAAAGTTGCTAGGGAGTACAGAGCTAAAGTCAGTAAAGGATTTATTGAGATGGTTAGCAATGAGGGTAGGATCAGTAGAGATAATACCCTCAATATTGATTTGGGAAGGTGGAGGAGAGCGTGTACCACCATTTAGTTGTTTGATGTTATCCCAGAAGGTTCTAGCATTCCCCCAGGATGAGGTGAGTGAGGCCCGATAATGATCGGCCTTTGCTTTGTGTATGGCCCAGGTACATTTATTTCAGGCAGCAGCATATGCCTGTCTGTCAGCAGGGTGGCCAGTTTCCGTGGCTAGGTGCCACAGGTTATCCCTGTGCCTAAGGAGTTGGAGTAGGGAAGGACACAATACAATGACTGGGACCTGTATCTACCAGGGTACAGGTTATTTTGTAGGGACAGGGTGATTAGAAAAGGAGGGGGTGTGGCGCTATATGTGAAGGAAGGACTGAAGTGTGAAAGGGAGGAAGGGGAGGAGGGTAGTATGGAGTCAATTTGGATGCAAATCCAGGACTCCAAGAATAGGATTCTTAGAATGGGAGTGATGTACAGGCCGCTATCTCACACGGAGGAGTTAGACAGGGAACTAGCAGGACAGATCAGGAGGAATTGCGAGAAGGGTAGTGTGGTGATTGTGGGGGACTTCAACATGCCAGGAGTGGACTGGAGTACCCCAACAACCAGGAACAGAAGGGAGCAGGTACTGCTGGATGCCTTCCAGGACAGCCTCCTGCTGCAAATGGTCAGTGAACCAACCAGGTTAGGGAATACCCTTGACTTTGTGATGGCAAATGGGGACTTTGTGAGAGAACTTACAGTGGAGGAACCGCTGTCAGGGAGTGACCACCACTCAGTATGGCTCACATTGGATATGGGCAAGGAAGGAGTGGAATCTGGTACAAGAGTGCTGGACTTCAGGAGGGCCGACTTTGGGAGGATGGGGGAAGTGGTAAAAGGGTACCTGGCCAGAATTCACTCTAGTATGGACAGTAAAAAGAGGTGGGAGCTCATAAAGCTGGGGATAGTAGAGGCAACCAAAACCTGCTGCAAGGTCCAGAGCAAGAAGGCTAGGGCTAAGAAACTAAGCTGGTTGAGCAAAGAGGTCATGAAAAAGGTAAGGAGGAAAAGAGCTGCCTTTAGGAAGTACAAGAAAACTGGGAGAGGGGAGGACAGGGAGGAGTACTTGACGGAATCAAAGGAGGTGACAAGGGCAGTAAAGGGAGTCAAGGCATCTACGGAACTCAGGCTGGTACAAGGCATTAAGAATGGGGAGAAGGACTTCTTTAGGTACATCAGGGAGAAAAGGAGCTGTAACGACCACGTAGTAAGTATTAGGAAGGAGGGGGGTTGGGTGGAAACACTAAATGAGTACTTCTGCTCAGTATTTACTAAAGAGAAGAGGGGGGTGACACCCAAGGAGGGAGAAATGGCAGAAACAGGGGGGAGGGGGTGACAGATGGGGAAATCATGGAGGGCAGAGTTCGGGAGGGTTTGAAGGCACTGAAGGTGGATAAGGCACCAGGCCCAGATAGCATCCACCCCAGGGTACTGAAGGAGCTGGCAGAGGTCCTTGCAGGACCTTTGGTAGACCTATTTAATGCCTCACTACATTCGGGGTGTATACCTCAGGACTGGAGGATGGCTCATGTGGTGCCCCTCCACAAGAGTGGCCCCAAGGATGAACAGGGAAACTACAGACCAGTGAGCCTCACATCCATCGTGGGTAAGCTAATGGAGACTATCCTGAAGGAAAGGCTGGTGGCCCTTCTAGAGGCCAAAGGACTACAGGACAGCAGACAGCATGGTTTCATATGGGGCAGATCCTGCCAAACCAACCTGGTGGAGTTCTATGACTGTGTAACCAGGCAACTGGACTGGGGTCATGCAGTGGATGTCCTGTATCTGGACTTCAGTAAGGTATTCGACTCGGTGCCGCATGGAAGGCTGGGAAGTGAGTTAGTAGGCACAGGGGCAGGTGCAAAGCTGGTGTGATGGGTAGGGAACTGGCTTCAGGGAAGGCAACAGAGGGTGGTGGTGGGTGGGGAGCTCTCGCACCCAAGGGTAGTGACGAGCAGTGTTCCACAGGGCTCGGTGTTGGGACCAGTGTTGTTTGGGATATTCATTGCAGACATATCATTGGACATCAAGAGCAAGATCAGTCTGTTTGCTGATGATACCAAGGTAGGAGCAGTGGTTGATGACCAAGGGGATGGCAGGGGTTGCAGGATGATCTGGCAAAGCTTGAAACCTGGTCAGACACCTGGCAACTGGGGTTTAATGCAAAAAAGTGCAAGGGGCTGCATTTTGGGATGAAGAACCCAAGGAGGAGTTACCTGCTGGGGGAAGTGCAGCTAGCCCAGACAGAGGAGGAGAAGGATCTGGGGGTGCTCATTATAGGGGCAATGAACAACTCGGCACAATGTAGGAAGGCAGCTGCAAAGGCCAACAAAATGCCAGGTTGTTGCAAGGGTATATCCTCGAGGAGGAGAGTGATTCTGCCACTGTATAGGTCATTAGTTGACCAGCACCTGGAGTACTGTGTGGTACTGGCGCCTGTATCTGAAGAGGACATTAAGTTACTGGAGGGGCAGGCAGAGCAACAAAGATGATCAAGGGGCTGAGGGACTTATCATACGAGAGGAGGCTGAGGGATTTGAACATGTACTCACTGGAGGAGAGGAGGGACAGGGGACATGATTGAAACCTTTAAGTACATGAAAGGAATAAACAAGACAGGTACAGAGGGGCTGTTCAAAGTAAGGGAGGGGAGGGACACCAGGTGCCATGATATGAGACTGGAGGGAGGAAGGCTCAGGAGGGAGATGAGGAGACACTTTTTTACAGAGAGGGTGGTGGCTGGGTGAAATGCGTTGCCTGCAGAAATGGTATCCAGTAGAAAAGTGGACTTCTTCAAAAGGGGATGGGACAGGACAAGGGGGAGGGTCAATGAAGGGGAAGGGTGGAAGGGAGGGGCAGCTACAGAATAAGCGGTGCTAGCTGCACATTCGAGCAGACTTGCTAGACCTCTAGGCCACACATTCAGTCACTTCACTACCAGTCTAGCATTGCTTGTAAAGCGCTTTGGATGTATGAAAAGCACTATATAAATGCTGATTCTTCTTCTTCTTCTTCTTCTCTGCTGGCAAATTTCGTATGTTCGTATTTTTTCTGTTCATCTGTCTGTCTGTATCTATCTATCTATCTATCTATCTATCTATCTATCTATCTATCTATCTATCTATCTATCTATCTATCTGTCTGTCTAACTACATCATATCAAATTATATTTTATTGATAGTATCTGGGCAGTTCTTCATAGTCTGGATAACATGAAATAACACTATCCAACAAAAGAATAAATGAGGATAATGTTCTCTTTACTGCAACCCTATGTATTCATATGTTCAAAACCTAAGTGGATAATGATTAACTGGTCTGGCATAGGGATATTTGCATTACTTGCTAGTATGACAGGATGGTAAATGACTTTTGTGGAAGTATTACCTGTGCTTAATTGTTCTCGGTATGATCATGTGGCTTATTTTTAGGGCTGCAGTGGGTAGACCCCTGCAGTGATTTTGCTTTCAGAAAAAGGACTTAGCATACTTTGCATTCTTTCCAGCTGAACAATCTGTTGGACATGAATCATAGTCACCTCTGCTTCTGTGGAGCTGTCCCCTGGCAAAGCACTATTTTGTCTTGATAAAAAAAAAAAAAACAGCAATCCAGATCATGACACTGGGGGATTGGAGACCCCAGTGTCGCTCTTATGCTTCTGGGTGTGTGGGGTGGTGGGTGCTAACAAGGATTGTAGGTTGGGGGTGATATTTGTAATATTCAAAAAAAAAATAAATGCCAGTCATGGCACCAAACCTCATTGCACCTGAGCGACTACTAGTGCATATGGGTGGCAAACTGGTTGACGGGCAGAAAACAGAGAGTGGTGGTAAATGGTATACAGTCAGAAGAGATGCAAGTCACAAGTGGGGTACCTCAGGGATCAGTCCTGGGGCCACTCCTCTTCAACATCTTCATTAGTGATCTTGCAGATGGACTAGAGGGTAAAGCTTGTCTGTTTGCAGATGACACCAAGATCTGCAACAGAGTAGATGATCCAGATGGGGTGGGCAGAATGAGAAGAGATCTGGATAAACTAGCAAAATGGTCAGAAGAGTGGCAACTGGGATTTAATGCAAAGAGTGCAAAATCATGCACATAGGGAAGAAAACCTGAAGCCACCTATAGGCTGGGAGGGAGTTGCTAGCAGTCACAAAGGAAGAAAGAGACTTGGGCATCATCATCACTGATGACCTGAAATCATCAAGCAGACCTCTAAGCAGTAGGTAGGCTGGGGGGTGTTAGGGTGTATTAGAGGGGTATCACAAGTCGTAAGAGGGAGGTAATAATCCCTCTTTATAAGACACTGGTTAGGCCCCATCTGGAGTACTGCGTGCAGTATTGGAGGCCACACCTTCACAAGGACATTAACCAAATTGAGGCAGTCCAGAGAAGGGCAACAAAAATGGTGCAGGGACTGCATCAGAAGACATATGAGGACAGATTAACAGAGCTCAATATGCATACCTTTGAGTAAAGGAGGGAGAGAGGTGATATGATCGAGGCATTCAAACACCTTAAGGGCATTAACAAGGTGAAAGAGTCTAACATGTTTAAATATAAGAAAAATAGCAGGACAAGAGGACACAGCATGAGATTAGAGGGGGGCCGATTAAGGGGGAATGTGAGGAAATTCTTTTCCACAGAAAGGGTGGTGGATGCATGGATACCACAAGAAGTGGTGGCTATGAATACAGTGCAGGGCTTCAAACAGGCATGGGATAGGCATAAGGGAGCAATACAAATGACTATGAATAGATAGGCCACTGACAGAGCAAAGGCCGATGGCACATTTATAAGGCAGAAAAAGAAATGGGCAGACTGGATGGGTCTTGCGGTCCTTATCTGCCGTCAACTTCTATGTTTCTATGTTTCTATATATGCAATAGTGCTCATCGGCCATCCTGGTCATGGCAGATTGTGCTGTATTCCGATATGACTGCCAAAAAAATAATTTATAAATTATTGATATCCCTGCTCCCGACCCTCCCTCTCAGCACCCCCACAGAAACATATGAGTGACACTGGGGGTGCCCAATACCCCAGTGTTGGGAAGTATACCAGTGACACTGGGGGTGCCCAATTCCACAGTGTCAGAAACCATACCAGTGACACTGGGGGTGCCCAATCCCCGAGTGCCAGGATCTTTTTCTTCTCTTTTTGTTTATTACATATATCCCTCTACCCAAACCTCCCTGTCAACACCCACCACCCAACTCCCCTCCTCAAGAAACAAAAATAGTTGCACTGGGGGGTGCCCAGTCACCCAGTGAAGGAATCCGTTCATTGACACTGGAGTGCCAGTCCCCAAGTGTCAGGATCATTCTTTTTTTTTGTATTAAAGATATCCCCCCAACCTGATCCTCCCTCTCAGCACCCAACACTCCACCCCCACTCATTAAATTAAATAGTTACACTGGGGGGTGCCCAATACCCCAGTGCAGGAATCTGCTCAGCTTTTTTAAAACTTGTAAACTGAAAACTGACCATTAATATCTTTTGCAGCTGTTACAGTCCCCCACCTGACCCTCCCACTCAGCACCAACCACCACGCAACCCCCCAAGCCCTTACTTACCAATCAGTAGTCAATCGCCGTAATGCTTGCTGGTTCACAGACACATCTTCACTCTTCAAAGCCGGATTATAAGCTGAAGATTCAGATAAGAGATTCAATGTATTGAAATGGGGTTTTGAACTTAGTGGCATAACTTGGCATAACTTGGCATTTTTACATATTTTGGGCCCACATTTTCAACATGCCTTTTTTGGGATCCCACCTCATGAACAATTGAACTGACATTAGGCAAATCTATTCCAAAAGGTGATTTTATGTTCCCTGTGTGAAATCACCTTTTGGGCAGGAGTTGAACATTTTCTTTGCCCTTGTTCATGAGGTGGTGTCGTAAGAAGGCTATGTTGAAAATCTGGTATAAAAATTAAAAAAAAAACAAAGTTATGAGCCTACATTGAATTTTCCGAATGCAGGCTCATAATTTTGGTCATTTTCAATACTTTTACCCTACGGCCCAGATATTCAAACTGCGCCCAAGATGTGCGCAACAGCAGGAGCAAGCACAAACCAATTGCGCATTTGCGCAACAGGCGCGATATTCAAACATGGAGCAGAACAAATTGCGAAAGCAGCCAACGTCTGAATATCGCACATACTGCGCCATAGCGCAACCAGGAAGGAGAAGCTGAGCAGAAAGGTTGCACTATAGCGCAACCAGGGCAGCCCAGCTGAGCAGTCCAGAGGTGCCATAGCACAAGCAGAGCCCCCCCAAGAGCAATGGAACTGCACATCCAGGGAGGCAGGCTGGGGCCCACCGCCAGCCATGCCACACATGGGCACAGGAACACACTGCAGAACCAACAAGACACCTGCACACCCCAAGCACAGCATCAATGGGGGTGGGACGGATGATCTACTGGCCCATGGGGACAAGCCAACAAAGCACAGCAGAGCCATAACGCCCCAGCACAACCACTGGCAGGGTGAGAGTGCCACACACAGGGGTTGACAACCACAGTGCACATCAGCCCCTGTATGCACAGCACACCCTGCACCGTGACCCCAAGACACCACCCATGTGCAGTGACTGGCACTGCAGGAAACCATGCATCCCCCGCACACGCCAACCCCGCAGCAGAGAAGAATACAAGCCAGACACACCCTGTGCACCCAGCAGTGGGTGGCAGCAGATGGCAAGACCAACAGAAAGTCACTGCCATGCTGGAGATACCTCCCATGCACACACACACACACACACACACACACACACACACACACACACACACACACCAGGACCATACCACCCCAGATGGCATGTACACCACTGCAACTGAGCAACCATAGCCAGCTGCAAATCAGAGACCAACACAGTATTCATATCAAAATATAAATGTATTCTCAAAATGTAAAGCACAAAACAATCAACCATAACTATTTACAAGGGGGTACGGGTACAAGGTAGGGGTGAGCAAGGGGTAGGGATGAACAACTTGGAGAGGGAAGGCAGGGTGGTAGGGATGGGTGAAGTGGGAAGGGTAATGTGGCCTAAGACCCAGCAGACTGGTCCTCCTCCACACGGTGCCACTGTTCCTGGCGATCCCTCCTCCGCAGGCCATGACTACAGATGTCACTGAGGATGGCATGGTTGTCTAGGGACACTTGTGTCAGTGCACGTATCTCCTGCTGTATCCTCCTGAGAACAGTGAGGCCTAGGAAAATGGGAACACAGTCAATGGCTGTGACTGACCACAACCCTGAACACCACCCAACCTGCAAGCCATATAGCCCAATGTCCCGCACCTGTGATGGCATGCACCCACCCACAGTGAACATGCACATGGCCATCACAAACAAAGGCACCAGCTATGTGCACCACTGCACACACACACACTGCCCATGTCCATCACAGCACAAACAAGGCTGTCAAGTGACGTGGCAACGTGGTGTGATGCCAGTTACACAGCTATGTGCCCAGTGCATGCATGGACCACCAGTGACGCATACACAGATGTGCTGTGACACTGGACAGTGATGCATGTCGCCTGTGTCGTGCATACATACATAGAGACATAGACAATGTCGGCAAATAAGGGCCTATGGCCCACCCAGTCTGCCCATTTGAGCTTGTAAGTTCAGTTTGTTTTCCTAGTAGTCTGTTGCACCTTACCCCTGACCTCCAGAATTCCTTTATGTCTATCCCATGCATTCTTAAATCCCGTGATTGTTTCAGCCCCCACCACTTCCTCTGGCAGGGTGTTCCACTTGTACACCACCCGTTCTGTGAAGAAATTCTTTCTCATGTTTCCTCAGAATCATCCTCCCTCCAACTTCATCCCATGCCCTCTAGTCCTGGAACATCTTTTTCGCTTAAAAATAGTGTTTTCCTGCACCCTGTTCCTCCCTGTAAGATACTTGTATGTCTCTATCATATCCCCTCTCTCCCTCCTCTCCTCCAGGGAGTACATGTTCAGTTCCTTCAACCTGTCTTCATAGGACTTGTGATGCAATCCATGCACCATCTTTGTTGCCCTCCTCTGAACCTTCTCTACCCAGTCTATGTCCTTACGTAGGTATGGTCTCCAGAACTGTACACTGTACTCCAGGTGGGGCCTCACTAGTGTATTGTATAGTGGAATTATGACCTCCCTTTTCCAGCACGGTTGTGTTGTGCATGGCTGGTGGTCTTGCCCCCCCCCCCAGCATGCAATAGCATCCATGAAGTAATGATACTCACACTCCTCAAGCAGATGGGTCTGCCACTGCTGCTGCTGCTGCTGCTGCTGGGGTGCAACACCCAGAGCACCACTGACCGGCACCGGGGCCCTGGCACGGCCCTCCTCACCCCGTGCCTGCATCCTCACATCCCGGCCTGTGGGAGACATATGTTGAGAAAAACATCAGTGTGACTCCAAAGCAGACTGCCCCCTGCCCCAGTGAGAGTGCCTGCCCACACAGCCAGACCCATGCATCCACACCTGCACACACTGACACAGCCAGCCATGGCAGAGCCATCACCTATGCACAGCCACCAAAACACACTCACACCCCTACAGAGAATACAGGTGCATAGATGGTACACCACCTGGCCTAGGCACCACGCCCCTCCTGGCGCGTGACCGTGGCGCTCCAGAAGATGAGGATCCCTCCTGCGGAGGTCACTGTAGCAGTGCCGGCACTGTTCAGCTGACCGGCACTGCCCAGTGACTCCCACCAGGTCACTGGCCACTTGCTGCCAGACCTGGGTCCTAGCAATGGTGAGGGTCACCTCACCATACAGTGCCCCATAGTGGGGCTCCACCAGGGCCACGAATTTGGCCACTTCTACAGGGCTCCACTGCACTGCCCTCCTGCATGCCATGGTACCAACTTTACAGCAGGCAATATGGCACCCCGCTGCACCGCAACCCCATGTGGAGATGTTGCGCAATAGACCGCCATAGGTTCCAATCGCGCTGTTCGAACAGCGCCGTCACTTCACATAGCGCTGTCACCAGACAGCGCAATAGGGCCCTACACATAGCGACCAAACAGCGCCAGGGGCAAGGTCGGACACCAGGTCATGGGCAATGACGCAGGCCGCGCACTGGCGCCATCTGACGTATACGCATCCTGCGTGACAAACCACCTGCGTACCAGTGCCACAGTGGACTATTGCGCAGTAGTGCCACAGCGCCATATAGTGCCCAGTGCTGTAGCGCCACTGGCAAAATGGTGGCCATGGCCTGAATTGTCGATCGCGCACAGCACGTCAGCAGCGCGGCAGACGCCTGCGTAAGCTATCTGGGCATACGCAATGCAGTGTACCACACAGTCACAGATCTGCGCCATTGGCTCAGCCGACTCAACCGTATTGCGCGCAAAGTACAACTTCGCGATATTCAGCCGACACATGCAAATCATCTGATCAGCCATTCAAAGGCGCAGTGGCGTGATTTGCATCTCATTATAGTTGCTCCACTCCTAATTTGCATGCATTGCACTATAGATGTGCGACATTGGGCTGCGCTGGCCAGATTCGGGTACTGCAGGTGAGAGGTGAGTTGCATGCTGTGTGATGTTCTGGACAATGGTCATGGGAAAATGCTGTAGACTGCACAGTGACAGGTGTCCACTTCCCCCCATACAGATCGCCATGACTGAGCAGAGACAAGGTGAGGGTGAGGATGGTGGGTGTAGGAGGAGGCCCAACTTTACCCCAGCAGAGACAGAGGCCCTCTTCCAGGCCTACCTGGAGGAGGAGCCACTACTGAGTGGACGGAGGGGCACCCCTCAGTCCCATGCAGCTGCATGGGAGGGTGTAGCTCGGGCCGTGAACCTGCACGGAAGCCACCAGCGCTCCGTGCAGGAATGCAAGAAAATGGGGACAGACCACAGGAGGTTGAAGGAGAAGGTGGCAGCCTTCAGGGCGGCATGTGCTGGCACTGGCGGGGGCCAGCCAGCGGTGTTGGAGCTGACCCCGGCTGAGGAGACTGGCTGCATTAATGCAGCGGGCGCTATTGAGGCGTACCAGGAGGTGGATTCCAGACAAGTGGAAGCCCATCACTGCACGGTATGACATGGTGGTGGTGTTGGGGGGGGTGGGGTGACGGTTGTTCCCATGCACTCACATGTACTCTCTTTCTGTTACAGATCCTGTTCGTCTTCAGGAGACGGTGGTGGTGGGTTCAGGCAGTGATGATGACCTGCTGGACATGGAGGAGGGTCCATCCACCTCTGTCACCAGCCAGTATGCACTGCAGCAGCATGCACGCTGGGCCGCCAACTCTGGTGTCGGTGATTCGGGTGCGGGGGGTGGACAGCCTGTGTCTCAGCAGTCTGGCATGCAAGCATGCCAGCACGCTATGACTGTGGCTGTGGCACGTACCTGCACCATTGATGATGCAAGGACTGCAATGGGCAGTGATAGGTGCGTGTCCCATGACGGACACACAGCAGGCCAGCATGTGCCCCTGGGCCTTTCTGGTTCCAACCTGTGTACCAGCATGTTGGCACACTCGCAGGCTGTGCCTGTCAGCACCGGTGGGGCAGCACTGGTGGCTGTGCAGGTGTCTGGCACTGTTGCGGCCACAGCGGTGGAACAAGTGGACCCTGGGGCACAGCGGTTGGAGGAACAGCAGCAGCAGTCACCCACCAGGTCTGGGGGTACAGTGTCAAGTGGTGGCACATGTCCACTGCCCTTTGATCCGCCCATTCCTGGTCCTAGCGAACAGTACCCACCCTCAAGGGGTGTTGTACATCAGGACCTTCCACACCATGGGGGACAGGATGCCATTGGGGCACAGTACCCATTGGATGAGCACACCCGCCTGCTGCAGGAATCAGTACAGCTGCAGAGGCGGGTTGCAATGTCTGTGGAGGCACTGTCTGTGGCTGTGGAGCAGCACAGCAGGGAGTGTGCTCTGGACCGTGCAGAGCTGGTTCGTATGCGGACGGATGTGACGGCCGCCATTGACAGGATGACCCAGGCAGTGGTCTCTGTCATGGATGCATTGGGCACACAGTCAGGTGCCCCTGTACCACACACCCCACACAGTTCACTCTCCACTCTCCGTTCCCCGGCGTCGTGCGACACCAGGCCTGTCGACGCCGGGTTCTGCTGTGGCCATCCCGAGCACCCCTTGTGCAGGTTTGTTCGGCATGCTGCAGACCCCCAGCGGGCAAGGTCGCTGTCAAGAGTGGGACCCCTGGTGGTCCAACAGTGCCACCCCATGTGGCCCTGCTCAGCCTGCCAGGGCTGTGGGTCCTGGCGGGCCATGCGCGCATCCCGCAGTGGCCGTGGACAGTGCCACATGACTGACCTGTCTCCCAGTGCGGGCCCTGTCTGGTGCTGCCCTGTGTGCAATGTGTGTCATAGGAGGCAGTGCACTGCTGGGTGCTCTGCTCAACATGCCGACACACGGACCACCTGCACACCCTCCCAACTGCTGTCCAAAGGAGCGTGTGCATGATGATGCCTGCATTGTACTGTACACCAAGGTGCAAGGGTGCCCAGCATCTGACACACGTACTTGGACAGTACAGGTGGTGTAGGTGGTCGGTGGTTCTGTGTGTTAGCAATGTTGGTTCTGCTGTGCTGTGCATCTGCCCATGTACGCTCTGTGCCTGGTGTGTGTGTGTCCATATGAGTGTTCACCCCTCCCTGATGGTATGTTTGCATGTCTGGACCCTTCCACTCCCCTGGCGTCATGCACCCCTGGTGTGTTACCCTGTGTGCCTGTGGTTTGCGCATGGACAGTGTTGGTTGCACATGTCCCCTTGACTTACCTGTGTTCTGCATAGTGCTCCTCTGTGATGGTGTCCTGGTGCAGCTGGGCCTGCCAGATCAGTTGAGGGTCCCGCCGTCCTAGGGGGGGCTGCTCATCACCATCAACACCGGCACCACTGGCGTCCCCATCGCTGTCCCCCTCTTCAACCTGTAGGGCTATCCCATAGTCTTTGGCCATGTTGTGCAGGATGCAACAGGCCAGGAATATCCCACAGGCCTTTTGGGGCTGTACTGTAGGGCACCGCCGGAGGTGTCTAGGCATCAGAAGCGTGCCTTGAGCATCCCAAACACCCGCTCTATGATGTTGCGTGTGGAAGCATGTGCCTCATTATAGCGCTGCTGCGATGGGGTCAAGGGGCGCCGGTACGGTGTGAGCAGCCAGGGATGGAGTGGGTATCCGCTGTCACCTGTGTGGAGATAGTGGAGATCAGTCTCATGTTCAGGTCCATATTGCCCATATCCCTGTGTGCCACTACCATGGCACCTGTGGCATTCCAACCCTTGCCCCGAGTTTGCATTCCCTACATGCGTACTCACCCACTAGATCGCCTGTGGGGATGTCCCCACTCTCAAATCGATGGCACAGTGTGGACTGATACCATATGAAGACATCATGTGCTCCACCAGGGTGTGTGGCATAGACATTGATTATGCGCCCAGTGGCATCACACACCACCTGGCAGTTGACACTGGAGAAGCCCTTTCTGTTCCTGTATGCAGCCCCATCGGGGCCAGGTGGCGTGCGAATGGCCACATGGGTGCAGTCTATGGCCCCTAGCACGCCAGGCATACGTGCTACTCTGTGAAACTCCTGCATGTTTGCTGTACGCTCTGCCACGGTGCTGGGAAAATGGATGTAGTCCGCAGCATGTGGCAGCAGTGCGCTGAGGAATTGGGTGAGGATGCGTGACGTGGCTGACTGTGTTATGCCTGTGGTGTCCCCTGTCAGCCTCTGGAAGGTGCCTGTGGTGAGCAGGCACATGCAGGCTGTCACCTTGCTCTCCACCGACAGAGTGTGACTCCGTCGTGAGGGTGCCTGCATCACATCACTGCACAGCTCACAGAGCCGTCTCAGTATTGCCCTGTTCAGGCGGTACCGACCCATGATCGCTACATCTGTGTACAGCTCAAAGCTGATGCGGGCACGGTACTGCCTGTTGGGGGCATACCGCCGACGGGCCCTTCCACGGCCACGTCCCCCTGCAGCATGCATTCTCACCCTCCTCGTTACAGCTTCCATGTGGAATCTGGCACTGTCCATCTCCCTGGCTTCTGACCCCCCCGGCTGGTGTTGCTGTGTTACCCCCGCTGTCCTCACTGCTACTTCCACTGCACTGGGCACCCCCCTGCTGGCCTCTACAGCCTATGGCCCACGCTTGCCTTGCCTGCCCTATCCTGTCACTGTCTGTCTGTCTGTCTCTCTCTCTCTCTCTCTCTCTCCCCCACTTGGCATCCTTGTAGCGTTCTTGCGCCGTTCCTTGAGCTTTTATTTTGGCTCATTTCCGCTAGTGCGCAATTTCCATGTTCGCTGTTCGCGTGCGCAAGTCTTTGAATATCACATTGCGCTCTTTATGCATGGATCCACCCCCTTCAGTTGCGCATGCCTTCATTTGCATTGCGCTGTTGCTCAGCATGTTTTCGGTGGTGCAACTGCCTCCTTCTGAATATTGCAAAATGGCGCATTTTTGGACTTGCGCATGCGCAACCCTGTTGCGCATGGCACAACCCTTTTGAATATCCAGGCCACCATGTGCATGCTTAGACTGTTCTGTGAGGTGAGGATGTGCTGTACTACTGGTCATGCGGCTCATTTGGTTTAGCCTGGAGGCATGCAGACACCCTTATACCTAGTCTTATTGCGGTTGCATGTTGTCTGGTCACACCATGGGGCCACCTGCTGCCCTGTTAGTGATCTGTGGCCACCCCACCCAGGGCATCCCCATCAGATGATACCTTACTGGTTCCATCACCATGTATCTCCCCCTGCATGCTTTTAGCATCTGTGTCTGGTGCCTTGGCACAATGGGCCTCTGTGTCTGGGATGGCAGTGGTGCATGAGTGGTGTGTCCTGCCATACTGTGTGGTGGAAGGGGAGCACTGCTGTGTGGCCATGTCCTGCTCCTGGACAGGCATGCAAGGGATACACTGGGTTTGGGCATCTGCCATGCATGGTGGTGTATGTGGCTCCCAACCATGTGGTGCATGGTGACTCACCAGGTGCTCCAGTAGCAGCACCTGTGTGTCTTTGAGATGGTCTATGCCATGGCACATGCCGTACACCTCGTCTGTCAGGGAGATGAGCTCCTTGGTGTTTTAGCACTGTATCTCCAGCCTGTCCAGCTCCAGCTGCAATAGTTCATGATACTGGGCCTTCATGTAGGCTTGCCCCTGTGTTGAACAGGTGTGGCTGGTCATCTGTGTTGAGGGGCCTTCATCCCTACTGTCTTCATGACAAGGCTGCAGCATTGTAGACTGGGACCTCCTTCCTATGCCTTTCCTGACCGGTATGGGGTGGCATCTGGTTGTGCATGGTACCCCAGCAGTTGCACGGCCCTGTGATTCTAGGGACAGTCTCTGCATTAGGCCGGTGATGCTTTCATCAGGCAAGTCACTTGCCTCCTGAGTCCCTCATCCTTATGCAAAACCGTGCTCTAAGCATCCATTTCCAACTTCTGCCATGTCTCTATGTCCATCTCTGTGCCTGCGGGGTATATGTGGATGTTATGACACTGTATGGAGTTACCGGTAGTGCACACTTGCTGGGGTGCCTGTGGCACGGTTACCCACCTGACCCTGCTTACTCCTGCCTGTTGGCATTTCATGATTATGGCACTTCAGTCGTGTCCAGGGTTTGCATGAGGGCCCTGCTGGCACTCGTGCTTTGGTGGCTGCACCTGTGGGTGCAACACAGGTGTGTTACTACATGCAGGGTGTGCCATCCCTGTCTGTCCTTCCATGGTGTCTACACCTTCAGCCTCACCATGGACACTGTTAGTGAGGGTCTCCTCCACCATCCTCTTGATATGTGTCATCTGGCTGTTAGTGGTTGGGGGTCTACCTCCTGTGCCCTTGCATTCCCATGCAGCCACGGCAATCTTCTTCTTTACAACAGCATGCATGTCTCACCATTTATGTTTGATTGTGGTCAGGGACCTGACCTCTAGACTGGTGTCATTAATGCTAGACTGGATGTCCAGCAACAACTGCACCTTCACCTTGGGGGCTGTTGTAAGGGACTAGGATCCATACAGCTTGCTGTAGTTCTTCCTAATGTTGCTTACCATGGATGTGACCTGGCTGCTGGTAAAGTTCAGGGCACAGGGTTTGTGCTCCACCCTGTGTCCAGATACAGCTATGGTGCTGACCGCATGCATGGACAGCCCTTTCTTCCTGTATCTGTAGGGGGGGGCTCCCATCCGCACCTCTTCCAACTCTGCAATCCTGTGCATTGTGGTGCACTGCATTCTTTTCTGTAGCATTGCACCATGCAATTGCCATGTTCATATATGGTAGGGTCAAGGGGAGGATCCATATATCCGGGCACTGCCTCTTTGGGGTGAGCATCCCACTATACATGCCCTGCCATACTGCCCTTGGGTAAATGAATCCAGCATTGGCATTCATGAATGCCATGTCTCAGTTGTGCCTTGCACACCATGTAGCTGTTCACCACGGATATGACTGTTTTCCATAGACCTTACGCAAGTTCATGCATAGGCACTATTGTCTGTTGTTCAGACCTTGCTACTTTAACGTTGTTCTTTCCCTATGCTTTCTGTTAGGCAGTGAAACAAACTCTAGCCAGAGCTGATAGGGCTGCAGTTAAGGAATTTGGGATAACAATATTGAAAGTTTGTTTTATAACATTTTTACACCAAATTTTCAGCATAGCATTATTATGATGCTGTCTCATGAAGAAGGGCAGAGATAATGTTCAACTCCTAGCCTAAAGGTGATTTTGCACAGGGACTGTGAAATCAGCTTTTAGGGCACAGAAACACATTCTGGGAAGAAGCTGAAAAATGACAGCTGTCACTTTCATGAGGTACTGTAAAGATATGGCTAGGTTGTAAATGTAGTCCCGGATATTCAAAAGGGTTGCACCATGCGCAACAGGGTTGCGCATGCGCAAGTCCAAAAATGCGCAATTTTGCGATATTCAGAAGGAGGCAGTTGCGCCACCGAAAACATGCTGACCAACAGCGCAATGCAAATGAAGGCATGCGCAACTGAAGGGGGTGGATTCATGCATAAAGAGCACAATGCGATATTCAAAGACTTGTGCAATGCGCAACAGTGTAACAGCCGGAAATTGCGCACTAGCGGAAATGAGCCAAAATAAAAAGGCTCAAGGAAGCGGCGCAAGAACGCTACAAGGATGCCAAGTGGGGGGGGAGAGAGAGAGACAGACAGACAGACAGACAGACAGTGACAGGCTAGGGCAGGCAAGGCAAGCGTGGCCATAGGCTGTAGAGGCCAGTGGGGGGTGCCCGATGCAGTGGAAGTAGCAGTGAGGACAGCAGGGTAACACAGCAACACCAGCCAGGGGGTCAAGCCAGGAGATGGACAGTGTCAGCTTCCACATGGAAGCTGTAATGAGGGTGAGAATGCATGCTGCAGGGGCATGGCGTGGAAGGGCCTGTCGGCGGTATGCCCCAACAGGCAATGCCGTGCCCGCATCAGCTTTGAGCTGTACACCAGATGTAGAGATCTGGGCCGTGTACTGCCTGAACAAGGCAATACTGAGACGACTCTGTGAGCTGTGCAGTGATGTGATGCAGGCACCTCACGACGGAGTCACGCTCTGTCGGTGGAGACCAAGGTGACAGCCTGCATGTGCCTGCTCACCACGGGCACCTTCCAGAGGCTGACAGGGGACACCACAGGCATCACACAGTCAGCCACGTCACGCATCCTCACCCAATTCCTCAGCGCACTGCTGCCACATGCTGCGGACTACATCCATTTTCCCAGCACCGCGGCAGAGTGTACAGCACACATGCAGGAGTTTCACAGGGTAGCACATATGCCTGGCGTGCTAGGGGCCATAGACTGCACCCATGTGGCCATTCGCACACCACCTGGCTCCGATGGGGCTGCATATAGGAACAGAAAGGGCTTCTCCAGTGTCAACTGCCAGGTGGTGTGTGATGCCACTGGGCACATAATCAATGTCTGTGCCACACACCCTGGTGGAGCACATGATGCCTTCATATGGTATCAGTCCACACTGTGCCATCGATTCAAGAGTGGGGACATCCCCAGAGGCCATCTAGTGGGTGAGTATGCATGTAGGGAATGCAAACTCAGGGCAAGGGTGGTAATGCCACAGGTGCCATGGTAGTGACACACAGAGATATGGGCAATATGGACCTGAACATGAGACTGATCTCCACTATCTCCACACAGGTGACAGCGGATACCCACTCCATCCCTGGCTGCTCACACCGTACCGGCGCACCGTGACCCCATCGCAGCAACGCTATAATGAGGCACATGCTTCCACACGCAACATCATAGAGCGGGTGTTTGGGATGCTCAAGGCATGCTTCCGATGCCTAGACACCTCCGGTGGTGCCCTACAGTACAGCCCCCAAAAGGCCTGTGGTATATTCCTGGCCTGTTGCATCCTGCACAATATGGCCAAAGACTATGGGATAGCCCTACAGGTTGAAGAGGGGGACAGCGATGGGGACGCCAGTGGTGCCGGTGTTGATGGTGATTAGCAGTCCCCCTAGGACGGCGGGACCCTCGACTGATCTGGCAGGCCCAGCTGCACCAGGACACCATCACAGAGAAGCACTATGCAGAACACAGGTAAGTCAAGGGGACATGTGCAACCAACACTGTCCATGCGCAAACCACAGGCACACAGGGTAACACACCAGGGGTGCATGACGGCCAGAGGAGTGGAAGGGTCTAGGCATGCAAACATACCATCAGGAAGGGGTGAACACTCATATGGACACACACACACACCAGGCACAGAGCATACATGGGCAGATGCACAGCACAGCAGAACCGACATTGCTAGCACACAGAACCACCGACCACCTACACCACCTGTACTGTCCAAGTACGTGTGTCAGATGCTGGGCACCCTTGCACCTTGGTGTACAGTACAATGCAGGCATCATCATGCACACGCACCTGTGGACAGCAGTTGGGAGGGTGTGTAGGTGGTCCGTGTGTCGGCATGTTGAGCAGAGCACCCAGCAGTGCACTGCCCACTATGACACACATTGCACACAGGGCAGCACCAGACAGGGCCCGCACTGGGAGACAGGTCAGTCATGTAGCACTGTTCCACGGCCACTGCGTTGCGTGGGTGCCCCTGACCCAACAGCCCTGGCAGGCTGAGCAGGGCCACATGGGTGGCACTGTTGGACCACCAGGGTCCCACTGCACGAATACGACCTTGCTCTGACAGGGTTCTGCAGCATGCCGAACAAACCCGCACAAGGCGCCTGGATGGCTATTAGCAGAACCCGCATCGACAGGCCTGGTGTCGCACGATGCCGGAACGGGAGTGGAGAGGAACTGTGGGTGTGCGGAACAGGGGCACCTGACTGTGTGCCCAATGCATCCATGACAGAGACCACTGCCTGGGTCAGCCTGTCAATGGCGGCGGTCACATCCGTCTGCATACGAACCAGCTCTGCACGGTCCAGAGCACACTCCCTGCTGTGCTGCTCCACAGCCACAGACAGTGCCTCCACGGACATTGCAACCCACCTCTGCAGCTGTACTGATTCCTGCAGCAGGCGGGTGTGCTCGTCCAATGGGTACTGTGCCCCAACGGCATCCTGTCCCCCAGGGTGTGGAAGGTCCTGATGCACAACACCCCTTGAGGGTGGGCGCTGTTCGCCAGGACCAGGAATGGGCGGATCAAAGGGCGGCGGACATGTGCCACCGCTTGACACTGTACCCCCAGACCTGGTGGGTGACTGCTGCTGCTGCCCCTCCAACCGCTGTGCCCCAGGGTCCACTTGTTCCACCGCTGTGGCCGCAACAGTGCCAGACACCTGCACAGCCACCGGTGCTACCCCACCGGTGCTGACAGGCACAGCCTGCGAGTGTGCCAACATGCTGGTACACAAGTTGGAACCAGAAAGGCCCAGGGGCACGTGCTGGCCTGCTGTGTGTCCGTCATGGGACACACACCTATCACTGCCCATTGCAGTCCTTGCATCATCAATGGTGCAGGTACGTGCCACAGCCACAGTCATAGTGTGCTGGCATGCTTGCATGCCAGACTGCAGAGACACAGGCTGTCCACCCCCTACACCCAAATCACCGACACCAGAGTTGGCGGCCCAGCGTGCATGCTGCTGCAGTGCATACTGGCTGGTGACAGAGGTGGATGGACCCTCCTCCATGTCCAGCAGGTCATCATCACTGCCTGAACCCACCACCACCGTCTCCTGAAGACGAACAGGATCTGTAACAGAAAGAGAGTACATGTGAGTGCATGGGAACAACCTTCACCCCACCCCCCCAACACCACCACCATGTCATACCGTGCAGTGATGGGCTTCCACCTGTCTGGAATCCACCTCCTGGCACGCCCTCAATAGCATTCCGCTGCATTGATGCAGCCAGTCTCTCCTCAGCCGGGGTCAGCTCCAACACCGCTGGCTGGCCCCCGCCAGTGCCAGCACGTGCCGCCCTGAAGTCTGCCACCTTCTCCTTCAACCTTCTGTGGTCTGTCCCCATTTTCTTCTTGCATTCCTGCACGGAGCGCTGGTGGCTTCCGTGCAGGTTCACGGCCCGAGCTACCCCCTCCCATGCAGCCGCACGGGTCTGAGGGGTGCCCCTCCGTCCACTCAGTAGTGGCTCCTCCTCCAGGTAGGCCTGGAAGAGGGCCTCTGTCTCTGCTGGGGTAAAGTTGGGCCTCCTCCTACGCCCACCATCCTCACCCTCACCTTGTCTCTGCTCGGTGATGGCGATCTTTATGGGGGAAGTGGACACCTGTCACTGTGCAGTCTACAGCATTTTCCCATGACCATTGTCCAGAACATCACACAGCATGCAACTCACCTCTCACCTGCAGTACCCGAATCTGGCCAGCGCAGCCCAATGTCGCACATTTATAGTGCAATGCATGCAAATTAGGAGTGGAGCAACTATAATGAGATGCAAATCACGCCACTGCGCCTTTGAATGGCTGATCAGATGATTTGCATGTGTCGGCTGAATATCGCGGTTGCGCTTTGCGCAATATGGTTGAGTCGGCTGAGCCAATGGCGCAGATCTGTGACTGTGTGGTACACTGCATTGCGTATGCCCAGATAGCTTATGCAGGCGTCTGCTGCGCTGCTGACATGCTGTGCGCGATCAGCAATTCAGGCCATGGCCACCATTGTGCCAGTGGCGCTACAGCACTGGGCAGTATATGGCGCTGATGCAGTACTGCGCAATAGTCCACTGTGGCACTGGTACGCAGGTGGTCGGTCGCGCAGGATGCGTATACGTCAGATGGCGCTGTGCATGGCCTTGCATCATTGCCCATGACCTGGTGTCCGACCTTGGCCCCCTGGCGCTGTTCGGCTGCCATGTGTACGGCCCTATTGCGCTGTCTGGTGACAGTGCTATGTGAAGTGACGGCGCTTGTTCGAACAGCGATTGGAACCTATGGTGGTCTATTGCGCAACATCTCCACGGGGTTGCAGTGCAGCGGGCGCCATATTGCCTGCTGTAAAGTTGGTACCATGGCATGCAGGAGGGCAGTGCAGTGGAGCCTGTAGCAGTGGCCAACTTGGTGGGTTCTGGTGGAGCCCCACTATGGGTACTGTATGGTGAGGTGACCCTCACCATTGCTAGGACCCAGGTCTGGCAGCAAGTGGCCAGTGACCTGGTGGGGGTCACTGGGCGGTGCCGGTCAGCTGAACAGTGCCGGCACCGGTACAGTGACCTCCGCAGGAGGGATCCTCATCTTCTGGAGCTGCTACGGTCACGTGCCATGAGGGGCGTGGTGCCTAGGCCAGCTGGGTGTACCATCTATGCACCTGTATTCTCTGTAGGGGTGTGAGTGTGTTTTGGTGGCTGTGCATAGGTGATGGCTCTGCCATGGTTGGCCTTGTCAGTGTGTGCAGGTGTGAGATGCATGGGTCTGGCTGTGTGGGCAGACACTCTCACTGGGGCGGGGGCAGTCTGCTTTGGAGTCACACTGATGTTTTTCTCAACATATGTCTCCCACAGGCCGGGATGTGAGGATGCAGGCACGGGGTGAGGATGGCCATGCCAGGGCCCCGGTGCCGGTCAGTGGTGCTGTGGGTGTTGCGCCCCAGCAGCAGCAGCAGCAGTGGCAGACCCAGCTGTTTGAGGAGTGTGAGTATCATTACTTCATGGATGCTATTGCATGCTGGGGGGGGGCAAGACCACCAGCCATGCACAACACAACCATGCAGGAAAAGGGAGGTCATAATTCCACTATACAAGACGCTAGTGAGGCCCCACCTGGAGTACAGTGTACAGTTCTGGAGACCATACCTACGTAAGGACATAGACTGGGTCAAGAAGGTTCAGAGGAGGGCAACAAAGATGGTGCATGGATTGCATCACAAGTCCTATGAAGACAGGTTGAAGGAACTGAACATGTACTCCCTGGAGGAGAGGAGGGAGAGAAGGGATATGATAGAGACATACAAGTATCTTACAGGGAGGAACAAGGTGCAGGAAAACACTATTTTTAAGTGAAAAAGATGTTCCAGGACTAGAGGGCATGGGATGAAGTTGGAGGGAGGACAATTCTGAGGAAACATGAGAAAGAATTTCTTCACAGAAAGGGTGGTGGACAAGTGGAACACCCTGCCAGAGGAAGTGGTGGGGGCTGAAACAATCACGGGGATTTAAGAATGCATGGGATAGACATAAAGGAATTCTGGAGGTCAGGGGTAAGGTGCAACAGACTTCTAGAAAAAACAAACTGAACTTACAAGCTCAAATGGGCAGACTGGGTGGGCCATAGGCCCTTATTTGCCGACACTGTCTATGTATCTATGTATGTGTGCACGACACAGGCGACATGCATCACTGTCCAGTGTCACAGCACGTCTGTGTATGCATCACTGGTGGTCCATGCATGCACTGGGCACATAGCTGTGTAACTGGCATTGCACCACGTTGCCACGTCACTTGACAGCCTTGTTTGTGCTGTGATGGACATGGGCAGTGTGTGTGTGTGCAGTGGTGCACATAGCTGGTGCCGCCCATTTGTGATGGCCATGTGCATGTTCACTGTGGGTGGGTGCATGCCATCACAGGTGCGGGACATTGGGCTATATGGCTTGCAGGTTGGGTGGTGTTCAGGGTTGTGGTCAGTCACAGCCATTGACTGTGTTCCCATTTTCCTAGGCCTCACTGTTCTCAGGAGGATACAGCGGGAGATACGTGCACTGACACAAGTGTCCCTAGACAACCAGGCCATCCTCAGTGACATTCGTAGACATGGCCTGCAGAGGAGGCATCGCCGGGAACAGCGGCACCGGGCGGAGGAGGAGGACCAGCCTGCTGGGTCTTAGGCCACATTACCCTTCCCACTTCACCCATCCCTACCACCCTGCCTTCCTTCCCCAAGTTGTTCATCCCTACCCCTTGCTCACCCCTACCTTGTACCCGTACTCCACCCCTTGTAAATAGTTATGGTTGATTGTTTTGTGCTTTACATTTTGAGAATACATTTATATTTTGATATGAATACTGTGTTGGTCTCTGATTTGCAGCTGGCTATGGTTGCTCAGTTGCAGTGGCGTACATGCCATTTGGGGTGGTATGGTCCTGGGGTGTGTGTGTGTGTGTGTGTGTGTGTGTGTGTGTGTGTGTGTGTGTGTGTGCATGTGTGTGTGCATGGGGAGGTATCTCCAGCATGGCAGTGACTTTCTGTTGGTCTTGCCGTCTGCTGCCACCCACTGCTGGGTGCACAGGGTGTGTCTGGCTTGTATGCTTCTCTGCTGCACGGGGTTGACGTGTGCCGGGGGGGATGCATGGTTTCCTGCAGTGCCAGTCACTGCACATGGGTGGTGTCTTGGGGTCACAGTGCAGGGTGTGCTGTGCGTACGGGGGGCTGATGTGCACTGTGGTTGTCAACCCCCTGTGTGTGGCACTCTCAGCCTGCCAGTGGTTGTGCTGGGGCGTCATGGCTCTGCTGTGCTTTGTTGGCTTGTCCCCATGGGCCAGTAGATCATCCGTCCCACCCCCAGTGATGCTGTGCTTGGGGTATGCAGGTGTCTTGTTGGTTCTTCAGTGTGTTCCTGTGCCCATGTATGGCATGGCTGGAGGTGGGCCCCAGCCTGCCTCCCTGGATGTGCAGTTCCATTGCTCTGGGGGGGGGCTCTGCTTGCGCTATGGCACCTCTGGACTGCTCAGCTGGTCTGCCCTGGTTGCACTATAGTGCAACCTTTCTGCTCAGCTTCTCCTTCCTGGTTGCGCTAGTGGCGCAGTATGTGCGATATTCAGACGTTGGCTGATTGCGCAATTTGTTCTGCTCCATGTTTGAATATCGCACCTGTTGCGCATATGCGCAATTGGTTTGTGCTTGCTCCTGCTGTTGCGCACATTTTGGGCGCAGTTTGAATATCTGGGCTGGTGTGTCCACAGGTATGAGAACCTCCACACATATTTGAGCCCAGCCCCCCCACATGAGTGTCCCCCCACATGCACACACACACTCACATACATGCACACACACACACACACACACACACACATACACTGAATATGACAGAACTGACCTGTCCCTGGCACTAAGAACGGTCGACTCAAGGTGTCATACAGGCACTGCTGGCACATACCGCTAGGTGCTGAACTGTCACACCACAATGCAGCACCAACTACAAGCCATGTAGGCATTGCCACATGGGACGACCACCCCTCCAACACATACCTATGCCACCACACACATGAGCCACATGGCAAACTATGCAGGACACACATGCACTCATGATACCCCTCACCCCCCATGCACGAGTGCACTAGAGTGATTGATAACATCATCATGCACCTGCACCCCACGGTGGATGTGGCACACATGGTGCACAACAGATACAGGTCAACCAATGTCCTGGGCATGGATGCCCACACAAGGCTGCCACATCACATATGATGGTGCATGCCTTGGCACATGTCATGATGCGCCATGGCAATACCCATAAACACACTATCACTGGAATGTTTCTTTGATCAATGCAACCCATGCCACTCAGCCACCCACTGTCCACAGCTCATGGCATGGCTCCACAATGGCCACATTGTTTTTCCCTGGGTCACCCAGTGGATGCTCTGACATGGGCACATTTCCATGTTTCACCTTATTATGGAGCATGGCATACCTGGTGTACACTCTGCATGCTTATCCAGGGAACAGCATTATCATCCCCCTGGTCTGCTCCATGAAACAAAACTGCATCTTCAATAGCCTGATGGTCCGCTCCACTATACTCCTTGTCTTTCAGTGGGTATGGTTGTAGGTCTTCTCCACAGCTGTGATGGGAGCTAGTATTGGTGTCATCAAATACAGGCGAAGTGGGTATCACCTGTAAAGGGCTGAGAGAACACGTACAGTGACATGGATGTCAATACCTGTTTCGCAGGCACACTTACTGTAGCATACACATATTCACCCAACAGCCTGCTGTCCAGTCATCTGCCATGCTGCATGGCACCAAGTCATGAGGCGTCCAGTATGTAGGCGTCATGGCATGATCCTGGTTACTGCACACATACATTTGTGAAAATGCCATCTGCGATACACCACCTGGCAGTTTACACTGTGGAAGCCCTTACCGTTTCGGTATGCATCTTCATGCATGGAGAGTGTAATTATAGCATTGGGTGTGCCATCTATAGCACCATACATGTTTGGCATGCCATGGATGGCATAGAATGCCTGCTTCTTGGCACATACATCGTCCATTGTCATGGGGAATTTGATGTGGTTGTGTATGTGTGCGAGCAGGGCATCAGTCACCTGTGACACTGTCTGGGACATGGACAACTGACATATGACCGCTGCATCACCTGTTACACACTGGAAGGAGCCAGAGGCATAGTAGGCCAGGGCGCATAGCACCTTGGTCTCAACCAACATTGCCCTGGCCATACGGCAGTATCATTATGGACCATGTCTCACAGCTGTGTGGTCATGGCCCATGGGAACCTGAACTGCTCGATTCAGTGTGTGTCCCTCATGGTGGCTGTATCTAGCCACGGTCTGAACACGGTCTGAACACCCATGGCCTTGGTCCTGGTCACCTCCGCCACTGCATCTTTGCAGCTAGCAGGTGTACATTCACCATTAGTCTGGGACACATCCCTGACCTCCATTAACATTTCTGGTCAGCTGGTGCAACTTCTCAGCATTCCCATTTAAACTGCCCAGCTCACCTGTGTGCACCTTTAAGGGGGCACGTTGAGGCTCACGTGTGTGATGCCCTCACCTGTGCAGGTGACTCATGCACAGTCAGGCCCCTTCTGACTTACACTTCACAGTACAGCAGTATGCAGTGGCAATGGCCTGGATTTTGTTTGGGATGTTACCCATGGAGGCTGTGGCATGTGCTGGAACACACATATACAGACAGGCATGGCAGTGGTACCCTGAGGCATTTTCAGGGCCATGAAAGGGTAAGTACAATTCCAGCATGTTTCATTGTGGGGCATTGTGGGGTATGGCTGCTGTCCAAGGTGCTAACCAGATTTTCTTATGTCCCACTCAGGATCACCTTGGACTGCCACACCATTTGGAGTTTACTCATCTGAAGCAGCCTGATGGTGCCCCATGAAGTGTGTGGACCCCCACTGCAGGAGATGTCAGCAGCTGAAATACCCTGTGTACTTCTCCCTGTGCCTTGATGGGATGATGTGCAGTAGGTGGCAGATGGGGCAGTGGTGTGGGATGCTGAACTGCCCTTGATGGTGAGTACACTGCATTCGATGCTGACCCCTGCACCCCTGGATGGGCATGCACATGTTTCAATCACATGTACAGTGTTATTATATTGTACAATATGTGTTCTGCATTACAGTGCTACAGGGGACTCATTCTTTGAATGGTGCTGCTGATGCTTGGGAAGCTGTATGACATAGAGGCGAGTTACTCAGTGCCAGTGAGGGTGGGGAGGATTAGGATGCATGTCTGCCACAAGACTTGCCCTTTTCAGGTGTTGCAGCATAGACATTTACCCTTATATTGGGGGGTGTTTCATTGGGCTGGGCATATGGCCATTCATTTATGTTGTCAACGTTTATTATGGTTTTATTTTTGCATTGTTTTGTTGTAGGCCCATGTATAAATGAAATGTGTTATGCTGATGCTTTGTTACATTTATTAAACCTTTTGACATTTAAACCTGTGTGGTTACTGTGTCATGGTCAGTGGGTGGTGGGTGGGACATGGGGGTGGATGTAGCAGGAGGGTGTGCTTCTGTCACATCCATGGTGATGGTCATGGGGCAACCCATGGGGAGGGCAACATGCGTGTTGGTGCAAGTATCACACATGTGTGATGTGTGCCACACTCATTGCACACATGCAGGTTAGGCCATCAGAGACTGCTGGGTGGGCAAAGATGGTATGCATGCATCCAGTTCACTCTGCACCATACACATGCTATCCCTGTGGGCCATTGCGCAGTGTGTCGTATGTGTGCTACTGCCACTGGCACGCATGGCTGTTCCTTGAAGGGCTGTACCATATGACTTTTGCACAGCACCTGGGCATTCAGGGACTGTGCCACCACCTCAGGCAACTTTTTGAATATGGAGTACCCTTCATTTCCCCACAGGATGTGGGAACTGATAAACTAATAGAAAAAGTGCAGCGTAGGTACACGAAAAAAATTCATGCTGTCAAAGACATGGACTATAAAGACAGACTACGTAGGTTAGGCCTCTACTCTGTGGCATACCGTTATTTTGAGAGGAGACCTATGTTATACATACAGATGTTTCCATGATGAGATACTATGGGAATGTGCCGGATTCAGAAAAAAAGAAGTACTAACTAGGGCCACTAAACTACATCCATATCAATTATTAGGTGAAACATACAGAACACAGAGAAGGGGGAGATGGTACAATCAAAGGGTGGTTAGAGAATGGAATAAGCTGCCACATGATGTGGTGGAAGCTGCTACAATGAAGAACTTTAAATGCAAGATAGATGAATACATGCAGAAAGGAAATGGGATTATTTCCACTGATGTGGCAAGTCCATTTACAGCCTATGGCTGATAGGACTTGAATAATAAACTATGAAACTATGTTGGTGTCCCTCCATAGGCTGTGGCTTTGCTGCCCAGTTGCTGGTTGTCCTGTTGCCACACAACATCCATTGCCAGCTGTGTAGTCATCATGGCCCTGTGGTGTTTCCCAGTCATTTGTGTGCGTCGGCATGCACTGCCATCTGCCAATGGCCAGCAACCTGCACATGCTTTGCTCATCATGCTTGGCATGTGTGCCTGCCATGCTGTGTGGTTGGTGTGCATACCCTGCACTCTGAGTTGTGGGGACATGGACATCCACTCCAGGAGTGGTTGCTCAGCCACCTTGCCATGCACGCCCCTCGCCACATGGTTCCACCTGTGTGGTTTGGCACATGTGCACTGAGGCACATCCAGGTATTTGGGGTGGCTGAGTGTGTGGTATTTCATACAGGGGCAATGGGTTATGTCCATGCACATGGGTGTCCTGCCTGCTGGCTCTGCTGCGCATACATCTATGGCAGCTCTCACCCTGTGGTAGTGGTATGCACCTGATACCATGCACCTGACTATTGTACATGGTTGTGTGGATCTACCTTCATGCGGTACTATGTAGCCATGCCCCCTTGTACATGCCACATGTTGCAGCCTCGGATCTGTTCTTTTGTGGGCTACATGGGCTACTGCATACCCTTCGTGCATGTCTTAGCTTCAGGACTTGTGCATCGTTCATGCATAGCTGCCTACATGTGCTCACTACACACACCTGCACACACTATGTTGGCTTCATGCATAAGGTCCAATGAATTTAACTAGAAGTAGTAAAGGAAAATGAATTTTTTTCTGACTGGAGGCTTTGCTGGCATATAGCAGAACTATCTAGTTTGATAGCTTCTTCTACTTCTTTTTTTCATAAATTTGTGAAGAATTGTGACTGGGTGTTTAGGACGGTTGTGGAAGGAATGGTGGCGTCCATCCTAATACTGTTTGTTGTTTCATTGTATGACTGGATTTAGGCTTGCATATTTCAGAAACTGAACCTTTAAAGAGAACTGCATTACGCTTGTACAGTAAGTGAGTCTGTCCTTTAGAAGCTAATTTTAAGTACCATTTTTCACCATTTAGTAGCCGTGGCTTCTATTACAGTTTTTATTTTTGAGCCACGGCTTCTAAATTGGGGGCGGCTTCTATTTGAGGGTGGCTTTAATTCATAAGCTGCTATCTGACATCCTTATTTTTTGATAGCCTTACTCCTGCTGTTCAAATGTACACTTGCCTCTTATTAGATGTAAATAGTACCGAGAACTGAGAACTACACTTACTGTAAGAACACAACTAGTAAATACTTCTCTGAGTCCCGACTAGTTTACCATAATGTCCTCAACCAAGTGGCCATCAGCTTTAGTTGTCCTAAGGTGTCTATGAGTTGTCTAAATTTCAATAATTTGAGAATCTCCCGCATTACCAGCTTAACTGTGCAGCAGTATTTTGGAAATACCACTTTAAGCATGATCTTTTCTGGTACTTATGTTCTCTATGCCTGCTCTTTGCTCACAGCTCACTCGCTCCACCACCTGTAAACATCTCTGCTTCTTACTGCCTGCTATTACTCTGACCACATGAACCCCAGTCATTCTCTTTTAATTCATAAAATATAAATAAAAAACAATCTTCTCTGTCAGCTACATAGACAGCTAAACATAAGAACTAAATGGAAGTGTAACCACTTTGTGCGATTGACCACATTACCGATTTTACAGTTTAGAAGCCATTTAGAAGCTGTGGCTTTAAAATGGGGGTGGCTTTTATTAAAAATGTTTTTTTCACTGTGGCTTCTAAACAGGGTCAGCTACTAATTGGGGGCAGCTTCAAAACAATGAAATACGGTATTGGTTCCCACTGTATTATTGTTATGCATGTAGCGACCTTTCAGCAGACTTATTAGTACAGATCATTGGTGTGATCTCATTTCGAGTACAGTGTCCAGTTTTAGAGGCTGCATTTCTGGAAGCGCATAGACAGAGTGGAGGTAGTCCAAATAATGGCTACAAAAATGGTGCAGGGGCTTCACCAGAAGTCATATGAGGAGAGGCTGAATGACCTCAACATATATCCTCTGAAGATGAGGGGACAGAGAGAGGGGGGTCATGATCAAGATGTTCAAATACCATAAAGGGATAAATAAGGTACGGGAGGAGCAGCATGTTTCAGAAAAGAAAATGGACAAGAACTAGGGGACATGATATGAAGTTGGAGGGAGGTAGAATCAGGTGTAATGTGAGAAAGCACTTCTTTATAGAAAGGGGGGTGGATGCTTGGAACAGCCTCCCTGTGGGGGCAGTGGAGGCAAAAACAGTGGAGGAATTAAAAAATGCATGGGACAGACAAAAGGGGACCCTACAGATAAGGAAGGAGAGGGAAACCCTCAGATCATCTATAGTCTGCAGCATAAGTAAAAGGTAGGAAAAATGGGCAGACTAGACGGGCCAGGTGGTCCTTAACTACCGATAAATTCTATGTATCTATGTTTTCTTGATTCACACATATATGGTAATTGCCATTTTAGAACTCCATGATGTAGGTTATGCTCTTTTAAAAAAATCTTCTAGATGTAGGCTCTCCACTATCACATGTAATTACATGAGGTGGTGCAACCTTAAATACTTTCTAACTTTAAACCTTCCAAAAGGTGCACTCCCCTCCTTAGTTCATCCACATCTTTTCTACAATGTGATCTCTTTAACTTCTTCAGTGTACTTTAGAAAAAATTCAAAGTCCAATACTCACAGTGCAATAAGACTTTAAGAAAGGATAGACCCTCCAAAAGAGGGGGCGGTGTGCTAATTTATGTTAAGGACAATATCTCTTCCTCCCTCGTCAGGCAGCCCCTTGACCTGTCCCTGAATGCTGAAGCTATATTCATTCGGCTCAAAATAGGTGGGGCTAAACACCTCACTATTGGCTGCATATACAGCCCACCATCCAATGCTCTCGGCTCTCTGGATGAGCTCCTGAAGAGCCCACTGGTTGACACTGCATCCGAGACTATCCTTCTAGGCGACTTCAATTTAAACTGGGACAGGAAGGGAAGTCAGCATCAACTAAAACCTCATAACGACTCACCTCGCCAAATTATTACCCTACGACCAGAATGAACCATAAATCAGGTAGGCACTCTATAATAGACTGGGTCCTGACCTCATCTCCTAGTAATGCAAAGCTGGCCGGGATCCTGGGAGATGCCTTGAGTGACCATTCGCCTATATTTGTCATTTGGAAGAATAATGCTATTAAAGTCCCTCCTAGATCTTTTACTACCAGAGACTACTCCAAATTCCACCCTGACCAGTTCATAGGCTACCTAAATAGCACTGACTGGAACCCCATTAGACACCTACCTAACCTGGAGGAAGCTGTAAAATTTTTCCAAACCACCCTCACTAAAGTCACTGACCTCATTGCCCCTATGAAACCTAGGGTCAAAGGTAGCTGTTATAAGTGGATCTCACCCCCTAAAAGCCCTGATGTCTACTCAGGACAAAGCGTGGAAAAGTTCAGGAAATCTAAGTTTCCAGTGGACTTTGCTAGCTACAGGGCCCTCAGAAACCAATGCAAACTGGCCATAAAGAAAGCAAAGAAGGAATATATCACAATCTCAAAAAGCTAACCTGGGAAACCCTAGATACTTCTGGTCACACATTAATGAACTCCTAAAAGGAGGTACGAAATCAACAACCGGCCCTATCCTGGTGAACGGGCAAGTACTCGAAGAGGCACCTCTCATCGCAGAGGCCCTAAACGGTTTCTTCACAAACCTGGATGCGTACAAGGTGGGTCCCTTAGATAACAAGAACGAACCTAATAGGCACCTGCCCCTTGAACTAGACCGCCCTGTGTTTCATCTGCGGCTGGTTAGGGAAAAGGAGGTTCTGCTCATCCTTAAATCCCTGCGGGCGAGAGGCACCGAGGGCCCTGATGGGATCCAGACTCGAATCCTCAAGGAGGGCGCATCTTTAGCCAAGCCCTAACCTGGCTGATAAACCGGTCCTTTATGGAGGGTCTGTCCCTGAGCCATGGAAGCAGGCCCTAGTGATTCCCATTCACAAGGGAGGGTCCACCGAGAGCCTATTGGGAACTACAGGCTATCTCCGTTGTCCGCAATAGCGAAATTACAAGAGAAGCTTGTATACTCTCAACTACGTGAATATCTGGAAACACACCAGATAATCTCTTCATCGCAGCACAGCTTCAGAGCCAAGCATGGGACGGACACTGCACTAACCAAATTTTCGGCTGATATCCTGGGCAATAATGACTCAGGGGTCAGCACAGGCACGGTCTTCATGGACCTGTCTAAAGCGTTTGACCTGGTAAACCACAACCTCCTTTTACAAAAAATGTGTGCTCTTGGCATGGACGCACATGCCCTAGGATGGTTTGCTAATTACCTTACGGGCCGGACCCAGAGGGTCAAGTGGAAGGACTATGTCTCCCAGTCTGCACCGCTCAAAATAGGAGTACCTCAGGGGTCAATACTTGGTCCCTTCTCTTCACTTTGTTTATAAACGATCTACACTTACATTGCAGGGAGCAACAGGCGTCATCCAATACGGGGGCGATGCTGTCATTTTCTGAGCCTCCCTAACCAGGAGAACTGGGGAATGCCCTCCAAGAGGACATTCTTCAGATGGAGGACTTCTCACTCAGAATAAAATGGTATTAAATACCAGTAAAACTAAAGCGATGTTGTTGGGCCCAGATCCTGGGAACCGAGAGGTTGCTGCTCCTTCAGCTGCAGTCCAGAGGGGTTGATAAACTTGAGGTGGTTACCTCCACTAAATACCTAGGGCTAACCCTGGACCAAGGCTTCACCCTAAAAATCATGTTGACCAACTCACCAAAGCCATACATGGAAAACTGTTATCCTCTACAGAATAAAGGACCAGATTATCCTGAAGCCAGAGTTGCCATGCAACTAGCGTCCCTCCCTAAGCTCACTTATCGGCACCTGTTCTTCAAGGCATGGCCTCTACGGAACTTGGCAGGCTCCAGACCTTATACAATAAGATTGTCCGATTTGCAACATTATCACACCCTAGGACACACCACTGCGAGGCTCAATCCAAGCTCAGCTGGCCTTCATTGGAAGCCCTCCTCATCTACCCCACACTATGTCTCACTTTTAAGGTTCTGGGGCCCTTACCTCCCCCTAGTCTCAAAGGACTAGTTAGTGTCAAAACCAACCTGAGGAGTCTCCGTTCCTCAGGACAAAACCTCCTTGTGGTCCCCAAAACAAAGACAAAAGCTGGGTCCAGGTCCTTTGCTTTACTGCACCTTCCCACTGGAACAAACTCCCACTGGAGGTACGGGAGGCAGGGTCGAGCCCCTGCTTCCGGTCTAAGCTCAAAGCACACCTGCTCACCAGGAGCACTTGCCAATGTATAAGGAACTGACCTTATGCCACGGCCCCTCTTCCCTCTCCACCTTCCGTATTGTAAATGCCATTAAGTCTTTCACAGTTATACAGTATGGAATTTGCCTTATGTGGGTTATCACTGTTAAACCATTTGGTATTTACGCAAGTTTATAGCTCTGCTTACCTACTTGTACTGTCTGTTTACCTGCATGTTATTTTTACAGCTCTGCTTACCTGCTTTTACTGTTCTGTTTACCTGTATGTTATTTTTTACCCCCAGGTCGCCCCTGAAAAAGGGACCTCCGGGTCCCAGTGGGCCTACCCAGTCAACAAAATTCAATAAATAAATAAACAATCATTTAAAAATATTTTCCGATATCAGTACATCCAAGATGCACAGAGCACGGACAGGAACAGTTCACATAAAGTGCTAGAGCAGAGCCTTACGTTTCACCACAGTTCTACATGATTTCATCAGAGGCAACTTTTTTTATTTATACCTTTTTTCAGATATACCATATTTATAGCATTGACATTGATGTCTATTATTTTCTGTTTCCTCCTTTTAAAATTCCTCTCATAGATGTCATTTATACAGTCTCTCATTTATTAATATAATAAAAAAGAGGACCAGAATAAAACAAAAATGATAATACAGATAAATGTTAATGTAAAAGGAAAAAACAAAAACAGATTTTAATCATTTTCTGTCCTCAAGAGAATTAGAGAAGGGCTTCAAGCATTTAAAAAGATATAATGGCACATAATACATAATAGAAAGGGGCTAAACATTTAGGCCCAGATATTCAAAAGGGTTGCGCCAGCGCAAGTCCGAAAATGCACCATTCTGCGATATTCAGTGGGATGCAGTTGCACCCCCCAAATCACGCTGAGCAATAGCGCAATGATAATGAATGTATGCGCAACTGAAGGGGGGGGACCATGCATAAATAGCACAGTGCGATATTCAACAACATGCACCATGCACTATAGGGGAGCAAGCGGAAGTTGCGCGATAGCGGAAATGAGCCAAAATAAAAAGGAACAAGGGAGAGGCACAAGAACGCTACAGGGAAGGCACATGTTGCTGAACTATAGCCAGCCACACAGGCAACACACACACACACACAGGGCAGGACAGAGAAAGGGCACCTGGAACCCACAGGCTCAGGGAAGGTGTGGGGAGCTACAGCCACAGTGCAGAAGGGGGAAGTGCCACACAGCACTGAGGCCAGCACTGTTAGGTGTTCCCGGTGCAAGGGAAGTATCAGCCAGGACAGTGGAGGGAACACAGAAACAGCTGCCGGGGGTGAACACAAGCCAGGGACATGGCCAGTGCCACCATCCAGATGGAGGCAGTAATAAGGGGGGTGAGAAGGCGGGCAGAAGTGAGGCGCGGCCGTGGAAGGGCCCATCGGTGGTATGCCCCCAAGAGGTAGTACCAAGCCCGCACCAGCTTCGAGCTGTACAGTGATACTGAGATCGTGGGCCGGTACCGCCTGAATCAGGCAATTCTGAGGCGGCTCTGTGAGCTGTGCAGTGATGTGATGCTGGCACCCACATGACGGAGCCATGCTCTGTCAGTGGAGACTAAAGTGACAGCTTGCATGTGCTTGCTCACCACGGGTACCTTCCAAAGACCAACAGGGGACACCACAGGTATAACCCAGTCGGCCGTGTCACGCCACCTCACCCAATTCCTCAGCGCACTGCTGCCACATGCTGCGGAGTACATCCATTTCCCCAGCACACCGGAGGAGAGCACAGCAAACATGCAGGAGTTCCACAGGGTAGCACGTATGCCTGGCATGCTAGGGGCAACAGACTGCACCCATGTGACCTTCTGCACACCACCTGGCCCCGAGGGGGCCGCATACATTAATCACAAGGGCTATGCTAGCATCAACTGCCAGGTGGTGTGCGATGCCAGGGGGTGCATAATCAATGTCTGAGACACGCACCCTGGGGGAGCACAAGATGCCTTCATCTGGCACCAGTCGGCACTGTACCACAGATTTGAGAGTGGGGACATCCCCACTGGCCACTTATTAGGTGAGTACGCAAACCACACAGACAAACAGAGGGCTTGGGAGGGGCATGGTCAGAGGTGGCATGGGTAGTGGCCTACATGGCCCGGTGCAGGGCGATGCTGATCACCAAACTAACCTCCACCCTCTACACTCAGGTGACAGTGGATACCCACTCCGTTCCTGGCTGCTCACACCATACCGGTGGCCCGCAACCCCATTGCAGCAACGCTACAATGAGGCACATGCCACCACATGTAATGTCATCGAGTGGGTGTTCGCTATGCTGAAGGCACATTTCCGTTGCCTGGACACCTCTGGTGGTGCCCTACAGTACAGCCCCTCAAAGGTCTGCAGGCTATTCCTGGCCTGTTGCATCCTGCACAACATGGCCAATGAGTGTGGGATAGCCGTACAGGTCAAAGAGGGGGACAGCGATGGGGACGATGAGGACACCGGTGACAATGGTGATGGGCAGCCCCCCCTTGGGTGGCGGGACCCCCGACTGCTTCAGCTGGCACAGCTGCACCGGGACACCATCACAGAGGAGCACTTCAGCCAACTCAGGTAAGTCATGGGGCCATGTGCAACCACCAGTGGCAAAGGCACAACCCAAAAACACAAATGGACACACACTACGGATGCATGCCATCAAGGGAAGTGGCCGGGCATGGAACCACACACACTACCAGGGATTGGTGAAGTCTAACATGGCACGCGGTCAGACATACACACACACACAACTCACCAGACAAGCACAAAGGGTAGGAGGCACGCCGACCCAGAATACCACCCCTAGCCACACACATGTCCACAGACCACCACGCCCACTGCCTTTCATTGTGCATGTGTCAGACGCTGGGCACCATTGCACACTGGTGTACAGCGCAATGCAGGCATCATCATGCACATGCAACTGCAGACAGCAGCCGGGAGGGTGTGCAGATGGACTGTGTGTGTGCGTGCAGGGCTGGGTACCCACCCATGCATTGCTCACTGAATGACACAATGCACACAGGGCAGAATCAGACAGTAGCCACACTGGGAGACAGGTCAGTCACGTGCCATAGTGCCCTGGCCACCACGGATGCATGGGCGGCCCTGCCGAGACCTGCCAGCAGTGACAGGCTGACCACTGGCCTCATGGGATGGCACCGATAGTCCCCAAGGGGTTCCACTGTGTGAACGCGACCGTGCTCATGCAGGGGTCTGCAGCACACCAAACATGCCTGCATCAGGCGTGCTTGGGATGCCCACAGCTGAACCCGGTGTCAACAAGGATGGTGTTGCAACTCACCAAAGCCATACATGGAAAACTCGGTATCCTCTAAGCATAAGCAGCTCTCGGCTAACAAACTGATATTGTCACTGTTCATGAGATGGGGGTCTCAAAAAAAACATGTTGAAAATTTGGAGTGAAAATACCAATGAATGCCTGAGCTGTTAGGGTTTCCAACCATAACACCCCACCCTGTAGAGAATGACAGGCATCGGGCTGTGACTTGGGATTCTTGCCTGTAATGCTCATACCATTCCACACCCTGCAGCCAGTGAGAGGCATCGAGGTATGCCTTGGACTCTTTGGCCCCAAATTTCACCCCATTCTCCTATACCGCACCCATCTTACCATATTTCCTGATGGAATGGGGTGCGCATAAGGGCCAAAGACCCCAAGGCACACTGTGGCACTTGTCAGTGTCTGCAGGGTAGGGTGTGGCGAAATGGCGTGGCCATTATGCCTGATGACCCAAAGGCACACCCCAATGCCTGTCACTCTCTGCAGGATGGTGGTGAGATTGGCTTCAGTTTAATACTTCACTGCCATTCCTCCGGAAATGGGGGGGTGGACATTGCACTGTGCAGTGTCTGCGACACATAGGCAAATAACTGTGTGTCCCCTGTGGCCATGGCAGCTGTGATTGTATGTATCAGCCTGTCAATGGCAGTGGTCACATCCTCCCGCATCTGGTCCATCCCTGCCAGGAGCAGAGCGGTTTCTCTGCTGCGACACTCCTCTGCCCGCTGCAGAGCCGCACTCAGTGCATCCACTGCTGTCACAAGCCGCATCTGCTAATTGACTGATGCTTGCAGTATGCGGATGTGCTCATCCAAGAGGTCATCTGCCTGATCGGCATGCTGTCCCTCAGGGTGTTCACGGCCCTGATGCTCATCACCCCTTGAGGGTGGGCGCTGCACACCAGGGCCAGGCCTGGGCATGTCCACAGGCAGTGCACTGATGCCACCCCCGACACTGTACCCCCAAGCCCATTGGCTGACTACTGATGCTGTCCCTCTGGCTGCCACTCCCCAGGGCTCACTGGTGCCGCCGCAGTGGCCGCAACAGTCCCACTGTCCTGTACACACACCAGTGCTGCCCCACCGGTGCTGACAGGCACAGGCTGGGACTGTGATGACACGCAGGCCTCCACGGTGGCACTACCCACAGCCATGGCCACGATGTTACCTGCTGTGTGGCCATCCTGTGGCACACACATGTCACTGGCCATGACATTAGCGACATCATCATCGGTGATGGACCCGGCACGAGCCTGAGTCCCAGCATGCCGGCATCCGTGGATGCTGGCATGCTGGGACATGGGGAGGACCTCCTCCGCACCTGCTCCAACAACATCAGTCTGGATGTCCAGGTGAGCCCACTGTCGCACTGAGCCATGTATTCCTGTGGAGGTGGATGGGCCCTCCTCCATCTCTATCTGACTGGCCTCAGTGGAGAAGCCCACCACCGCTGACCCATGCAGATGCTCATGAGCTGTAAGGGAAAACAAAGTTGTTTTACTGCATGTGACCTACCCTGTCCCCCCACAAAGACAGACCATGACCTACCATGCAGTGACAGGCTACCACCCATCTGGAATCCACCACCCAGAACACCCTCAATGGTGCAATGCTGCATGCTGCCAGCAACCCTCTCCTCCTGTGGGGTCAGGCGTAGCACCTCCGGCTGTTCCCCACCTGTCGCAGATAATGCTGCCCTCATGGCAGCCACCTTCTCCTTAATCCTCCTCCTGTCTGTGCCCATCTTCTTCTTGCACTTCTGCATGGAGCACTGATGGCTGCCATGCAGGTTTACAGCCCACGCCACCTCCTCCCATGCAGCAGTATGGGCCTGTGGTGTTCCCTGGCGTCCGCAGAGAAGCAGCTCCTGGTCTAGGTAGGCCTCGAACAGGGCATCCGTCTCGGCCTTCATGAAATTTGGCCTCCTCCTCCTCCCACAACTCTGTTCCTCTTCCTCCACAACTCGCTCATTCATGATTCAGCCTGTGAGAATGACAGGTGTTACCTGTGACTGTGCAGTCCCATGCATGTCGCAAAATCCACAGTCCACACTCCCAAACAGCATGCAGCTCACCAACAGACTGCAATAACTGACTATGGCCAGTGCAGCCCAATGTCACACTTTTATAGCGCAACCCATGCAAATGAGGTGAGGCACATCTTTAAGTGGATGCAAATGCAGTGACTGTGCCATTGAATAGCTGATTAGCTGATTTGCATATGACGGCTGAATATCACAAAGTTGTGCTTTGCGCAATTGTGTTGAATGTGCTGAGCCAAGGGCGCAGTTCTGTGACATGCACAGTACACACCTAACTGAGCATGCCCAGGTTGATGAAGCAGGCGCCTGCTGCACTGCTGATGTGCTGTGCACGGGAGGCAATGCAGGGCACGGCCACCATTGTGCCAGTGGTGCTACAACACTGTTCACCTATATGGCACTGTGGCACTGGGGCATCGTAGGTGCATCGGGGCAACAGTGCGGTAGGCTGCTACAAGAGGTGGCACACAGGCACCCAATTATGCTAGATGCATTGGGTTCCAATCACACTCTGGCTGTCCGTGTGCCAGAGACCCTTGACCCTGTGCCCGACCTTTGTCCCCTAGGCGCCATGCGTCAGGCATGGGTGCACCACTATCATGCTGTTCGGTGACAGTGTGACAGGGAATGGCAGCGCTGTACCGTGCAGCATCTGCATGTGGCGGAACCGTGCTGCAGAGCACCATTTTGACTTAACTGAGCAGTAGAGATGGCGCGGAGGAGAGCAGTACAGTGGAGCCAGGTGGAGATGGCAAACTTGGTTGCCATTGTGGAGCCACATGTTGGCCCACTATTTGGTGAGGCACCCCTGGACAGGGTCAGGAGTCAGGTGTGGCAGGAGGTGGCTGACGCCCTGGAGGAGGCCACCGGTATGGGTCGGATGGCAGAGCAGTGTCACCATAGATCTGGGGACCTGAGGCGGAGGGACCCGGACCTGCTTGCCCACCTGCGGGCATGTGCCAGGAGGGGCACGGTGCCACAGCCAGGTAGGTGCAACATCCATATACTTTTATCTTCCATACGGGTATCATGGTTGCATGTGTCCAGCACATGGGGGGGCCATCAGGTGTTGGCCGTGGTGGTGTTATCAGGGTGTGGGGTGGTTGGGTCTGGCTGTGTGGGATTGCACACACATGGGGCGGGGGGACTTTGCTATAGGATTGTACTGATGTTCCTCTCTCCATGTTTGCACCTTAGGCCCAGATGAGTGCAGGCTGGCGAGGGAGAGGAGGCACCAGCAGGAGGACCATCAGTTCGGGAGGGGCGAAGGTCCGCAGAGGCACAGGGACCAGCCTGATGATGGTGAGTGCCTTACATCCATGATTACTATTGCATGCTGTGTAACACGGTGGGCAGTGGGGTATGGCCACCATCCATTGACGCCACTGCCATGCATGCAACTTGTTACAGTCAGCACTGTCCAGTGGCACTGCATGTCTGGGAGTGCGTCAATGGTGGTCAATGTGTGCACCGGGTACATGGCTGTGCCACTGCCTTCGCACCACATAGCCATGTCACTGAACAGCCACGGTGGTGCTGTGCAGGACTTGGCCGGTGGGTATGTGCAGCGGTCCGCATGGCTGTGTGCGCCTGGGTGGGCAGGTCTTGTGGACGCGATCACTGTGGGTGGTCACACACCATCGCAGAGACATGTCCCATGGCTGTATGCCATGCACAGTGGGTGGGCTGTATGGGGGCTGTGCATTCACACCTATTGACTCTGCTCCCTTGTCCTAGGTGGATGGCAGCTGCAGGCAATCAGGGAGGTGCTGCGGGAGATCCTACATGTTGCCAGGGCATCACTGGAAATCCTAGAAATGATCGACAGGCTGGGTGTCAGATGGCGTCATGGTGGGAGGAGCAGCCGGAGCAGGGACCGGGGCTCCCGCTGAGCTTACCAATGCCCCTGATTTCCCCTACCCCCATGGACCCACCCTCACACCCCTCACACCCCTCCTTCCCGCTACCATTTGCTCACCCCTGCCCCTTACTCACCCCCACCTTGCTTGTGGCACTCCCTCCAAACTTTTGTACTTAGTTTTGTTTGCTGTTTTTAAATACATTTCTTTTGATATGCCTACTGTGGTGGTCTCTAATTGGCAGTGGGCTACAGGTGCTCAGCTGCAATGGCGTGCATGGTGTCAGGGGTGGTGCAGTCATGTGCATGTGTGTGTGTGTGTCCATGGGGATGTGAGTATGGTGTGGGAGTGGCTATCAGTCACTGTCTGTGGCACATGTGTGTTGTTCCTTGTGCACTGGATGACTGTGTGCAGTGGTCCACGGTGCATGCTCTGTGTCCATAGCACACTTGTCAGACTGTCCATGGCCTGTGCAGCTGACACCCATGCATGTCTGTGATCTGCATGGTCTGCTGGCATGTCAGTGGTGGCTGTCCATGCAGGACAGCCACTGTACCCGGCACAATGCCGGGTTGCCGCCTGTCACCGGTATGGTGCACGTCTGCCTCGGGTGACACTGTGGCCTCCGCTGTTGTTGTCCCCTCTCCATGCTGTCACTTGTGTGTGTCACAGGGGACGTGCACCACTGTCTGTCACTTTTGCTCCGGGCAAATGCTGGTGGCATACAGCTCCACAGTGCCTGCGCAGGGTGGCTGGCACTCCTGTGCCATGGAGGAGTGCTGGCCATGTGTACATCATTTCCATGGCCACACGCTGTGGGCTTGGCTGCCCGCTACTGTATCCCTGTGTTGGTGTGCCCTTGGGTATGGGTGGGTGTTTGTCCATGCACTGTGTTGAATCCTGTGTGGTGCATGCTTCCATGCACCACTGTGGGTATCTGAGCTGGCTGTTGTGGCCAGTGCTGGGATGGGGTGTATCCTAGGGAGGGTGTGCAGGGTGCTGTACCGCTGGTGGTGGGGTCTGGGGCAGGCCCTGTTGCATGTGGGGTACCTCGTGTGCCGACGTATGGCAGGTCTCTCAGCTGTACCTCGGGGGTCATGCAGGGTGGCACTGTGTATACAGTTGTTGCATCGGTGTCTGCTAGTGCCTGCTGCAGGGTGCTGGCAGTGGGGCTGCCTTGCATGGCTCTGTGGTGCACAGGGTTGCATTACCACAGTAGGGGTGGTGGCATGCATGGGGTGTCCTGCACTGTTGGGTGCTACTCCTGGGCAGGGTGTCTGGGGATCGCAGTGCAGGGTGTGCTCTGCATTGGTGGGATGGTGTGGCATGAGGTGGCAGGACATCCTTGTGTGTTGGTCACAGTTGCCAGGGATTGTGATGGGGTACCATGCCCCGGCTGTGGGATTGTTGCTGGTGTCCATGGGCCGGTGGTTCTTCCAGCTCTCCTCAGGTTGTGCGGTGCATGGAGTGTGGGGGGCAATGTCTGTTCTGCTCCTCTGCCCATCCCTACCATGGGTGGTGGACCCCTGCATCCTGTCCCTGAGCATCCCTGGTTGTGCTGTTGCGCTGCTGCCCTGCTTCACTGAGCATCCCTGGTTGTGCTATTGCACATCTGACCTGCACCTATGCACATCCCTGGTTGTGCTATGGTGCAGTTGGTGTGATATTCAGTCATGTGCTGCAGACGCATCTTGACCTGTGCAGTGTTTGAATATCGCATGGATTGCACATGGGCGCAGTGGACTTGCACCTGCTATTGTGCTACTTTCTGGTGCAGTTTGAATATCTGGGCCAGTATGTCTAATGGTTACTATACATGATACTACACTACTGTATGAATAGCTGGACATGTGCAGTATCTAAAGACCTGTGTTTTTCTTACAGTAAATAAGAAATAAAAAGAAATTCAAGGTATAACAAGATATAACAAGAAATTCAAGGTATAAAAAGAAATAACAAAAAATTCAACATATTAAAAAAATAAAATGAAAACAAACACATGAATGAAGTGATAAAATAAATGCTTGCAGCAGTTCTTGTTTAGGCTCCCTTATTACCACAGAGACAGTTCACAAGGAAGTGATAGCAGAATTCTTTCATTCACAAAACCTTTCAAGACCATAGCATAATGTTGCTTAACACAATGTAGTATACTAGGAATGTGACTTCTAGTCTGTATAAAGTAATTTTTAGGTAATTTATTAATGTAAATGTGATAACAAAAAATAAAACTAAATTTTCAATGAATAATAAGAAATAACAAGAAATTTCCAAAAAAGAAAAAGAAAAATGTTAAAAAAATAAAAAGAATTTCATGGGTCTCTAGCAATATCAATACAAATGTAAATGCTTCCCACCAGGTGCCACATCAGTACCTTTACATCCCAGCTGTTCCCCTGACTTGCCCTATGCCATTTCTCCTGTCTCTTATATCCCTGCTAGCCCATTGTCTGACCCTATCTCATAGGGGCAACCCAGGTAGACAACCTCCTGGCTGGTCTAAGTGTTGCCCTTTCCTGTGTCCATGGTGGGGCTTGCAAAATCACAAAAAAGGGGATGTTGCAGCCTCACCTTGGTGCAAGTCCCTTGCAACCTGGTGTATCGGGTTGCTTGACACAACCCTGGCACAAGAGGGCTTTGGCACAGCTGTGTCCGTCTTTTACCCAGGCTGCGATAGAAAACTGTGAATGACGCAAGTCGTGAGGCAAGTCACCACTTGCATCAAAGTCTTTTGATGCAAGTCCCTTGCGCCATTCTAAGTGCTTTGAAAATTGGGCCCCATGTGTCATAGTGCTCAAGGCTAGGACCGCTGGCCTATATTTAATTTGCTTACACATAGTTCCTTATTGTTAAGGAGTGCCACATCTGAAGTGGCATAGCTACAATATTTTTATACAGCAGCACAACTGGTGCATTATAATGCCAGAATCTAGTACTAGCAGTCCCTAATTAATTTTATTCTAGATAAATCCTCAGTGCCAGTGAAAAACAAACCTGAAGTAGCATTGCTTGATTTGCATCACATTGCAAATGTTGTGTCCTACAGTGCGTTAAGACAGTGCCATTACTGTAGTACAGCACCTAATTATTTGATTTTAAATATATCCATACACGTTTTATTCCAAATTAAATATGATTTAAAAAAAAAAGAAAGTAAGAACAACAGCAGCATCATCAAAGTGTGAACCATCCAAATCTTGACACTAAAGAGAGAAGAATGCAAAAGGGGAAATACAAGCAGTAATAGTGTATTGGTGATTCACTGGCAAAAGGTTCATGTAAAGATTACCTCAGGCAAAACAAACAAATATAGTACAAGTGCTTGAGGAGTTGCTGCAGTAGAATTAGGAAAGTGCTGTCCAAAAAACAATCTCAGTCATCTGATGCTAAGGAAGATATCAACATTGGCATAACTATGAAAAACCAACATTCCTTTCCCCGACCTATGGTGGCCTGAGTCCATACTCCCAAACCACAATATCCCGACAGTGGGATTTTGCCCTCCCCGGTTTGTTATATGAATTCCAGTGGGTGCGGGGGATGGACCCTCTGCATTGGGTGGTGCAGGGGCGAAGCCCCCTGAAGGACGGAAAAATGCAAAATCCCACTGTCTGGATTTTGTGTTCAGGATTACAGGTCTGGGGAACAGTGGATAAGGGAAAGGAGTTTTGGTTTCTCATAGTGGATTCTTCAACATTATCAAGTAAACTGGAGTGCTATAGAAGCAGCTCAAATGGCAAAATGATAGTGTCACAATCTGAGCAGAAACCAGCTGTGGGTCAGTGGGACAAGAATAGGGCCCAATCAAAGCAGAAAATATTTGGGGATTAATCCAATAAAAGAGGACAAGGACAAGGAGTGTGCACAGAGCACAACATCAACAATGTACAGCTCCACTGCTGCCAACTTAGCCTGCCATTCAAGGACTCAGAACATCTTCTTTTGATGTGTGAGGATTTTTTTCTATTGACCTATTCAACAAGTGTCATATCATCTGCCCACTAGGCAAGACTATGATGCTCATATGGGAACAGTGAAGCCTACCAGGATAAAACACAATACTGCAGCATTCTGCAGCAGAATTTCTGCAGGAAACAAGGCATTTTCAATGGCAGTTAATCTTTTTTTTTTGTAAACTTTAACAGAAAGTTCAGAAGGTTGCAATAAATAAGATCATAAAATCATTTGTGTCATATCAGTTAAGTTCATTTGCTTATACATTGCATTTCTGTAAGTGCTTGCTATTATGTGATGACATCATAAGTCAGAATCTATAAAGTTCTTAAAATAATTTCCACAAATATATCATTTGTGACTGAAGTTAAACAAAGAAAATTCCTCTAAACCACTGTGTGCTTCTTTTTTTTTTTCACTCATGGTCTCTGGCTTAACCGATTTATCCATGAGACCTTGCATTTCTGGGTTTAAATAGGTAAAAGTAAAAGTACATGAAACATGTCAGACTTGGACAGGTCATTAACGGGTACCGATACCCATTTTTTCCCTTACTCTGGATCAGAAGGCCAGAAACTGTTAATCTTTATTGTCATGCAGTAATCTGAGACGCTGTATTGCATTCGGTTCATCCATGCCATAGCGACAATAAATTTCACAATGTAAAACAGAGTGCAAGCAATCTGCCGACAGCAGCTATGGTGCCATGACAGGGTGCCATCTGGCACTATGATTGACCTGCATGTACCAATGCCATATGGTGGTGGGCAGTGGCAATGATGACAATGATGACTCTGATGTAGCACTCTGGATTCTGGAACTAGAAAAGAGATGTCTCTGCCCCGATCATCCAGTAGATAAAAAGGAGCATATACAGTGGTGCTTAGTGGCAGGTTCCTTCATGTCTGGTCATGTCAGTTAGCACCTTTGGACATGAACTGGCAAGAATGGATGAAAACATCCTACTAATTGCTTCATTAAATATGTGTTTCCTATCATATCTGCAGTTGCAGCCATAGACATGATCAGATATTTCCTGAAATTTCTTTGATATCTCTGGAGAAATTCCCTGCATGACTGCAGTACCTCTATATGCCATCAGAGAGAGTCTCCTTAGACATATTATAAAATATCTGGAAATATCTGAACATATCTGTGGCTACAACTGTAGTCCGCACTCAGGGCATCTTGAAAATAGTGCCACAATATGACTAGAGAAGGAGTCTGAAATTCAGCACCTCTGTACAGTGCAATACCTTCACATGGAGGAGAATGGATGGTGTCTGGTTAATAACCACACTGTAATCACTTTGAGAGGTTGCCAGGATGACACTGTAAACCTTGAGAGCAAAGCTCAAGAGGTTTACTGTTGTCATGGCAACCTTGAAAAGTTATTGCAGTGTGGTAATTTACCGATGACCATCTGTTAGATTTTCTAGTGTATGGGGACCAGTTGCTTTACTTGCAGCTTGAAATCAATTTTTTTTCATTCATTTGAAGACTGAGTTCCCCTTGTTTTAAATCACCTGCCCCCCACTCATTCAAGCTCTGATATGCATCCCACACTTTATATTTAAAAAAAAATACAGAACAATCAACGACGAGCCTCTTTGTGTACCTTTGCTTCCCATACTGTGTCTCCACGTCTGGGCTCCATGGTGCAGCTCTCCCAGTTATTTGGTGATGGCATTACTCAGAGGTGGAAATTTCAGAAGTCCAGGAGACACTAGTGATGGGTGAAGTGGCCCCAATTCGCTCCACGGAGCGCTCCGCGGAGTGAAGGCGAGTCTGAGTGCTCCGCAACATGAGCGGAGTACTTCATGTTATTCAAATGGTAACCTGAAGTCCATTAAACAATGACTTCCTTCTCCTTCCCAAACCACTACTCCACCAATTCTGTATGGCACTGTCATTCTGTCCTCGCTTTGTTTATGAAACAACAGTGTGCTTGTTGAGGACAGTGATGACGATATGGGCTACAGAATACCTCTTATATAGAATATATCGTGGTTTTACCAATTTCTTTATTTTCAATATTTATTTTTCTCGGTTCATGTGCTTGCTCGAAGCAGAATTAAGATGAGATACATCGATACTTAAAGTCATGTTATATCTATTTATGTTCATGATAAAAGTTAGACAGCATGTATTTCAAATGCTGTACCACAGATGCCGCTTAACCAAACCGCAGCTGGATAAGCAACCTAATGCATTAGAAAGGAGCTGCTGAAATCTCCAGATGCAGCGGAAAGCAGGACGACGACAAATCATTACGTACGCGCAGTAGCTGCCCCACTTTCACGCATGCGAGAGATTTCGGCAGCTCCTTTCTAATGCATTTAGTTGCTTTTCCAGCGCTCGGTTTGAGTTAAAAAACAGCTTCTGTAGTACAGCATTTGAAAATACATGCTGTGTTTAACTTTTTATCATGGCCACATGCAAAATCGATGTATGTGCCGGCGCACAGTGTCCGATGTGCGCTCTCATCTTGATTCTGCTTCCGGTGCACAGCGTACTTATGGGGTACCCGAGGGAAAGTAAATATTGCGAAAATTAGGAAAATTGGTAAGAATTCTCGATTATGTTCTATATAGAGAGTATTCTGTGGCCCATATGTGATCACTGTGTCCACAGAGGCACACTGTTGTTTTGTGGCAGTAAAACGAGGGACAAGGCTGACAGTGCCCCTTTAAGGTGAAGTACATTGAAAACAATGTACTTCGCCTTACTTCGACTTGTTTTTAAGCTCCAAAGGCGAATTTTGCAGTGTTTCATGGGATTTCAAGTCACATGCGCTCTAGATAGTTCTGCAGAGCCTCAGTTTGGGGTAGTGTGTGTAGGAAGCTATAGGAGACAATCTGCTCTGAGAGCTCTGCAATTTAAACCTTCAAAAAGCTGTTAAAAAAGCCTTTTTGAGTCATTTATTTTGCTGAAACTTTAGTTCATCGATTATAGGAAACCCTACTGTGCTCATATCATCAAACGTTTATTGCTTGTGTAGATTTTGAATGTTAATGTAGAACATTCAGTCTGTGTACTGAGAGACAGTGGAAGTGTGCTTTGGGGAAGGGGTGTATCTGTGGTGTAGGTAGCTTAACTTGGAGAAAAAGATAGTGCTTTTTGTTTTGGTGATATTTTTCTTGTTTAACTGTGCCAATGTACACACAGTAATATTTTCAATATTTCTTGCCATTTTTTTGCTGATTGTTGTGGTGCAGCAGTGCATAATTTTAGTTTGTTTAAAATATGTGGTTATATTACTGAAGTTTTCAATTTGCTATGCATTACTTAGTGTGTGTGTGAGTAAGTGTGTGACGCGTGTCATCAAATCAGACACCTTTTATTGTGCCACATAATAATTTCAGCAATGTGAAGCTGCTATCCACTGCAGCTGTGTGATTTTTGTACTTCTTTGTGGTATCTTTACTGGTACTAGTACTTTACTGTAGCAGTACAGTACACTGCCCCCCCCGCGCCGCCCGCCCTAACCGGTAAAGGTATTCTTTTCCAGATTTGAATTTCTGATGGTGAGCACTGGTTAGGTGTTGTGCCTTTGTGTCTGCATCTCTTCAGTGCACAGCACAATCTTAATCTGTCTGTGCATTTGCATCTCTTTAGGGCAAAATCTCCATCTGTAACTTAAGTAACAGTTGTTTCTTTGGCTTCCCTTCAGAGTACTGGACAGGTGTGGTGCTTAATTCTGCATGAACATTGTACTCATTAATATGCGTTTTTAAGTCAGGACCATCATCACGAGTCACTCGTGATACAAATCACGTTCTTCATCATCACGGTCACAAATGCAGTCACAAATCACGATTCACGATCATTCACGTTACGAATCACAATATTAATTTTTTTTAGTTACTTGCATGTATTGTAAGCCTGTTTTGTAGTATCTCTCCAGGCTTCACCACCCCACCATTGTGCTCATTAATACGTGTTTTTAAGTCTGGGAGTTTTAAGCTACAGCTCATCGGGGCCCGGGGAAGTACAGCCATAGGCATTCACGTTTCTTCATCATCACGGTCACAAATGCAGTCACAAATCATGATTTACGATCACGTCATGAATCACAACATAAATATTTTTTAATAGTTACTTGGATGTATTGTAAGCCTTCTGGTCACGGTGCTGAACAGGGATGGGATCCACACCTGAGCCCGGGGGAACAGGCACATCCTGCTCCAGAAGACCTGGTGCTGGACTTGGTGGTGGTGGTGGTGGTGGTGGTTCAACTGCCTCAGAGTCAGGACAGGAAGTGGTGTTGGTACTGCTTCGGGGGGGGCACTCACAAGTTTTGAGTGGTCCAACAGGAATGGGCGCCCATGCCCTCCACACATGCACATGATATGATGCTTACCACTACCACGCTCTCCCAGAGCTGCCCCATCCCAGACATTCCCTCACCCTGGTCCATCTCTCCTACTGCACTCACTCACTCTGAGCAATCACTACTCACACTGTCACACAATACATACATACACAGTCACACAAACACAGTCAAACAACTAACTACTTATAAAGGTAAGAAAAATAAAATTTACAGAAAGAACAAATTAAGTAAAAAAGAGTACAGAAAAGACAAAAAAATGTAGCTTTTAAAAAAGCTGTTGGGTCTAAATTAAAGTTTAAATCTCTTCCTCGCTCTGATCTAAAAGTATCAGCAGTCACAAAACACACTACTCTCTCTCCATCTGCACAGGAGAAAGTAAAAGTATCTGCTTGTATGACTCACTTTCTTCCTGCCTAGCCAAAGAGCATGTGACTTACAGTACTGTAAGCCATGTGATATGTGGGGGGCTGCCAAATCTGAAACACCAAGCGAATTACTTAGAATTATAATGAGGAACGCGAAGTCCATTAAAAATGATGGCAACCAACACTTCGCATTGCCATTCCGCCTTAACGCGAAGTGGTGATGACAAGGCGGAGTGAGCACTTTGCATTGCCCACTCCACATAGTGGAGTGGGCAATGCAAAGTGCCTACTTCGCGTTCACTTCGCCTGTGGAATTTAAATTCACTGCATCCCCAGGAGACACACAATGCGCAAACCCACTGAACTTGTTATGCTGTCTTTGAGACATAATCTAGAGGGTATAACAACCTCTTAATGTAATGAAGATAGCATAACAAACATAGGAATTCATTGAATTCTATCAACATAAACCTCTCTCATACATTATAATAAAATAAAATAAAAATAAGTCCCTCTATTCTCAAGACTGCTTAGCACAATCTTTGCCAAGAATGAATAACAAGTTTCTTAGCAAGTAGCTAAGGAATCTAAAGATACTGTACATATGGCTATTGCCAAATGTTTTCATCAAGGCTGCTAGCAATTAACAATGTTGTTACATGGATTTAATGAGAGTGTTAGGGCCATGTTATCAAGTGTCATCTTGGAGTTTCTTTTCTTATAATGTAATTCCAAAGTTGTGTATCAGAAGTACACACCACTCCATAAAATCAGTATGTTAGTCTGTACACATCACCACTGACTGGTGCAGTTGTTTTGAGCACTTGATTATATGAAAGCCACTCATCACTGGGAATGGTTAATAGCAGGGGACAGTTTCAATCACTCCACTTTGACAAAACTACCACTCATTCACAGTTTATGAGGCATGCAATGATTTGTGTTGCTGGCTCTGGGAATGGCCAACATGAACATACTATTCAGGAAGCTTACATGGAGTAGTTCTGTAAGTGTCTCACACATAGCAATATGAAGGTTCATACTGAGGTTCATACTGAGGAGGAACGGAGTGAGTAGGCAAAGCCCGAGTTTGCTCCAACAATTCAATCAAAGTATTTAAAATCTGCTCCCGACTAAAGATATCTGTCCAGTCCAGCTTTGAATTCATTTTTTTTCTTGCTTATTATTATGTCCTCAGGCAGGAAATTCCATGGGTTTACAACCCTCGATGTATGAAAATATTTTCTTTGATTGCGTCTTAATCTAACTCTTTTTATTTGTAATGGGTGTCCTCTAGTTTTTTGCATATCTTATTTGAAGGAAACTCCAAGATCACTCAACAAAAAGTGATCCTGCATTACATCATACATGAAGAGGCGGTCAGATCTTAACCTCCTAGTTTATACAGATATAAGATTTAATGCACTTAACCTCACCTCATAATCCATCCCTTCCAAACCATCAATGCATTTGATATATTTTCTTTGCACTCTTTCGATTTTATCTCTTTCTATTTTTCTAAAAGGGAACCAAATCTGGGTTGTGTACTCAAGCTGGGGTTGAACATATGCACAGTACAATGGTAGCATTACAGAGGAATCTTTAGTGGTTATGTTCCTCTTTATAGACCATATAATATTGTTACATTTTTTTTTATGGCAGCTTGTGTTTGGTCATCTGTGCCTAATGTGTCAGAAACAAGAAACCCTAGATCTTTTTCCAAGGAGCAGGTTGTTAAGATAGAGCCACATAAGATGTATTTAGTTCTTTTATTAGTTCTGCCTAAGTGCATTATTTTACATTTGTCTACGTTAAAGGACATGTTCCATTGTTTTACTCAGTTAGATACTGTATTAAGATCTTGCTGTAAGTAGCTTATTTTCTCATCTGTGCCACAAGGGCCCTAAATCTTAGTAGCATTGGTGTATTTTGTCGCCCAGCAGTTTAAGTTCTTAGTAAGGTCTGAAATGAAATTCTGGAACAAAATAGGACCTAACACTGATCCTTGAGGGACTCCGTTTGTTACCTCCCCCTCATCTGATAGATGACCATTAATCAGTACTCTTTGTTTCCTGTTATTCAGCCATTCAGAGAACCAGTTTATAATGATGTCTTCAGCCTGAAGTAGCCTCAATTTCTCTGTAACAGCCCAGTGAGTGGTGAAATCAAACGTGTTACTAAAATCTAAAAATACCATGTTACATGTTTCCTCCTTATCTAATTCCTTACTTACATCTTCATAAAAACATTGCAGGATAGTTGTATAGCTCCTGCCTTTTCTAAATATGTGCTGGTCTGAGTCCTTAGACTCAATTAAAGTAGTCAGTTTATCTTTTACCAAACCTTCTAGCATCTTGCAGACCACACTAGTTAAGCTAATTGGGTAGTAATTTTTAATGCTAGCTTTGTCCCCCTTTTTATATATTGGTACAACTAAAGCCATTTTCCAGTCCACTGGTATTGTTCCTGTATTTATAGATGTTTCAAATAGTATTTTAAAGGGATATAATATAAGCTTGAACATAATTTGTAATGTCTGAGCAGAAATTCTGTCTGGGACAGGAGATGCATTAGACTTCATTTTACAAATACGTTCCCTAATTTCATTTAGTTCAATATGGATGTAAGTTTGTATGGTCCAATCGTGTCATGGACAATTTGTTTTGGTTTTTTCCATACACTTTGCAAAAGTATTTGTTAAAAATAGAAGCCATTTCTGCATCTGTTGATGTTATAGTGTTGTCTTGTCTAAGAGGACCCACTTTATTCTGGGGTTTCTTGAGAGAGTTAATGTAAGCATAAAATTTGTTGTAGTTGTCCTTTTTAGCATTTTTTGCTAATTTCAATTCAGCTGCCTTTTTTTCCTTTCTAACTACCTTTTTACAGGCTTATTGGGCAACTTCTAAGGAGTACAGTGTAGTTTTATTATTATTTTTTAGATTTTTTTATAACATCTATTTTTCTTTTTGATTTTTTATGGTCTTGTTAAGCCACATAGGATGACATAGGATGTTTTGCTGAGTTTTTTTATTTATTTTTTTTTATTAAGGGACTGTATAGCTCACTCAGGCCCAAAACAATGTCCTTAATTGTTTCCCTCATCTGATCCACAGATTTATTATCGAGCAAAGGTGCCCAATCCAGTTGTTCCAGACTGTATTGTATTTTTTCAACATCAGCCTTATCATACAGGAATATTTCAGTGCATCCTAGCAGTACAACATATTCATATTTAACTATGAACGCTATTGAATCATGATCACTGTTGCCAATAGGGGGACATGTAATACAGTCTTCAATCTGTATTTGCTTAGAACTCCATCTAATACATTACACTCTCTAGTCAGTGAGTTCATGTGTTGAATCAGATTTATTGTATTAAAACAGTCAAGAAAACATTTTCAATGGATCCAGTTACATGATTATTTTGCCACTCAATATCAGGCATATTAAAATCCTCCAATATCGCCAGTTCAGATGTTTCACCCGCTTTCTCAATTTTGGTTATTATACTCTCAGTGACCTCCATCATTGATGCTGGAGGATGGTATATAGTGCCAGTTATGATGGACTATGACTTTTCCCCACATATTCGTATCCATAATGATTCTGTAGCACAGTTATGGGCACATATTTTATGGGATATATTGATTGGGTTTAAAGTGTTTTTAACAAACATAACAACACCCCCGCCCTTTTTATTATGCCTGTTTTGAGTATGCAATGTATAACCACCCAGTTTTGAACCCAAAGATTCATATCTATTGGACCACCATGAAGATCAGCTACCAGGCTTAAGACTGTAGCTAGATTATTGTGAAGACACTATTTTATAGTAGCTATGCCCATACATTGCTCACAACATAAACATGGTGATACATGACTTTCTCAAGCACAACTGAGCTTTTTACTAATTTCTAGAGGTAACAAACATGAAGGCCATGGTGGCAGTGACATGGCAGAGACAATGGGAATTTGCATGAGGGAGATTTCAGATGGACACGTGGATCATCTGTCTGTGACAGTGTGAAGTCTGTAGTGTAAGACTTCAGTAGGCACAAAGGTTGCCATTGTAGAGCACTGTATATTGTGTAATAAAGGGTACCCGAGAGGAAGGGACACAGATAGAAAATGTCTATTAAGACCTGCTCCAAGGAGAGTCAAAGCCACATTTGACTATTGAAGATGCAAATTTATTTATTTAAAAATGTATTAACTGGAAAAGGCACACTGAGCCAAAGCTTATTTTCAGGTGCGACTGGAGAAGGGGGCGAGGATAAACAATACAGGGCCATCAGATGTCATTACAATCAATGACATTGATTCACAGTACAGTAGTACAAACAAAACTGGGGCATTAGATGGCATTACTATCAATAACATTGCTCACAGTACAGTTATACATACAGGTATGAATACAAAGGACATAATGAAAATAAGCAAAGCACAGATTGGCAGGCCATGCCATCAGATTAGGGAACACTGGAGCATGTGCAGGGAACAGCAGGAGAGAGTCTTAGTAGGTGGTTAAAAGTAGGGAGAGAGGTGGCTTGATGAAAGTTAGGTGAGAGTTGATTCCAGAGAGAGGGGAGTTGGTAAGAGAAGGCAGATTAACCAGCGACAGTGCAAGGGTGGGGAAGGGAGATGGAAAGAAGTATCCTGAGGCAAAGTGGATAGGAGGAGGGGCAGATGACGGACAAGAGGGAGGAGAGATAAGATGGGAGGTTCTGACATCACTTCCTCAACAGGTCTTGGAGCAGAACTGTCATATTCTTAATTTTTCAGCACAGTGCATAAAACGTAAGTATACACACACACAAAAAAAAATTGTATATTACTCATTGTATATTATAAGGAAGAGGGACATGTGGGGAGTGGTGCAATGCACTGGCTGTGGGGCAGCAATTTTCCAGGAAACATTCTGGAACCTGCGTTGCTGCCCTATTTGCAGGCAACTGTCAGCTCTGAGGGAGGAGGTTGCCCACCTCCAGGCTGAACTGGCAAGGACTAAGGAGGACTCCCCCACCCAAAGAGCACCAGTTCCACAACCACTGCCTCAGAGGTTGCCACGGTGAAGAGCAGATGGACCACAGTAGGTTCTGGGAGGGTGAGGGTGGTGGAACAGAGGTGTAGCCCCGAGTTGCACCTCTACACAAATCATATGTCGGTCTGGCAAATCAAGGTTCCTCTATGATGACACCCTCATTGGAGACCAAGAAGAATGCTGGGGACATCCACAAGGGAGACCCACAAAAGAGTGGCAAGGGACAACACAAGGGAAAGAAACAGCTTTTGATAGGGGACTCAACTGTTAGGAGTGTAGACCTGGGGAAGGGAGAGGAGAGGGAAGTAAGGTGCCTGCCTGGTGCCATAGCTTGGAGGGACAGGAAGCGAATCCTCAGGATTGCAGAAGCAGCATCACAGGAGAGGAAACTAGATATCATTGTCCACCTCGGGACAAATGACCTAGCTAGGCATGAGATCAGTGCAGGATGAATTTGTGGAGTTGGGGAGGGGCCTCAGACAGGTAGCAAGCATGGTAACCTTTTCAGTGGTGCTGCCAGTCCATGGCAGGGGTGAGACTAGGGTACTGCACACCATGTGGTTTAATGAATGGTTGCAAAACTGGTGCAGAGCACAGGGCTTTGGCTTCATTGGGGACTGGGGTCCACCTGGAGAGATGAAGGTCTATACTGGCATGATGGTCTGCATCTGTCCAGGAAGGAAACACGCTCCTAGGTGACAGGTTTAAAGGCTTCCTTGGCAAGCTTTTAAACCAGCCAAGGGGAGGTGCTGATAGGAAACAGGAAAGTTCAAGCCTCCCCATCAAAGTGGTAGTAGGGTAAACACTGAGGTACAGAGCTTGACAGAGGGCAGGACGGGTAAATGGAAAAATGGACAAGGGCAATAAGAGCAGGGATGGGGTAAAAGGATAAAGCCAACATTAAATGGAGCAAGAGTACCAATGCCCGTAGTCTTGGAAACAAGCTTCCAGAGCTAGTAGCCCTGATGGAAGTGGAACACTTGGATATTGTGGCAGTCACAGAAACATGGTACATGGAGAACCATGACTGGGATGTCAACATACCAGAGTACACAATCTACAGAAGGGACAGGGAGGGTAAAGGAGGAGGTGGACTAGCTCTCTACATAAGGGAAGGGATCAAAGTAACAGAACTAAAAGGTAAAGGGGGAGGACAAAAGGAACTCTGGGTCACATTGGAGACAGGTAATGGCATCACAATCCGCACAGGGGTTGTATACAGACCCCCGTCTCAAGGGGAGGAAATGGACAAGAAAATGATAGAGGGCATTCTCAAAATGGCTGAAAAAGGGGAGATACTGTTGATGGGGACCTGAATATGCCAGATGTTAACTGGGCAACATGGACTGCAGCCACATCCAAGAGCAGGGTCATTCTCGATGCCCACAGGAGCATGCCTTAGACAGCTAGTGGTGGAACCCACTCGAGGGAGCAATATTAGACCTGGTACTCTCAAATGTAGAGAGGATCACAAACTTAGAAGTCAGTAGACACCTGGGAACAAGCGACCACTGCACAGTGTGCTTCACAATAAACACAACCATGGAGACAAGCCATACAAATACAAGGATACTGGACTTTAGAAGGGCTGACTTTGGCATAATGGATGAATACCTGAGGAATGCATTAGCAAATGGCCAGAAAGGAGGGGTGGAAGAACAATGGAGAAAAATCAAAACTGCCATCATGGAGGCAATAAGCCTTTGTGTGAAACAAATAAAGAAAACAAAGCAGAATAAAAAACCACTATGGCTCTCAAAAGAAGTGTCAGGGAAGGTTAAGGAGAAAAAGGATGCATTCAAAAAGTATAAGGAATCACAGACAGAGCACGACAGGGAACTGTATCAATTAAAGCAGAAAGAAGTGGGGAAGGCAGTCAGAAAAGCAAAGGCCCAAACCGAGGAAAGGATAGCCAACTCAGTTAAGAAGGGGATAAAACCTTTTATAGGTACATTAGGAACATATAAAGGTTAAGGGAGGATAGGAAAGATTAATAAAGGAGAGGAGGTGGGCAGAGGGAGACAGTGAAAAGGCAGAAATAATGAATGAATACTTTGCTCAGTATTCACAAAAGAAGAAGAGGAGGAGTTACCTAAACCAAACAGTAGAAGCACTCTGGATAGTGGGGTTGATACCAGTCCATTTAAAGAAGAAAAGTACTGAAGAACTACTAAAACTCAAGGTGGACAAAGCAATGGGGCCTGACGGGATTCACCCTAGAATCCTAAAGGAGCTAAGGGAGGACCTAGTGACACCACTAACCACACTTTTTAACAAATCATGGGAAGATGGGGTGGTACCTGAGGACTGGAGGAGGGAGATGTGATTCCCCTTCACAAAAGTGGGAGCAAGGCAGAAGCAGGAAACTACAGACCTGTTAGTTTGACCTCAGTGGTGGGGAAAATGATGGAATCACTTCTGAAAGAAAGAATTGTTGAGTACCTAGAGGCCAGGGGGCACAGGACCCAAAGCAGCATGGATTCACAGCAGGAAGGTCATGTCAGACAAATCTAATCGATTTCTTTGACTGGGTGACCAAAGTAATAGACCAGGGAGGGGCTGTGGATATGGCCTACCTAGACTTTAGCAAAGGCATTTGCACACAGTCTCTGCACAAAAGATTAATTAATCAAGCACAGCCTGGGGAGTGGGTCCCAGGGTGGTAGCCTGGTAGAAAACTGGCTGCACAACAGGACACAGAAAGTAATAGTGAATGGAACACATTCTGAAGAAAGGGGGGTTACTAGTGGAGTACCTCAGGGCTCAGTACTGGGTCCAGTCCTCTTTAACGTCTTTATAGGTGACATTGCAGAGGGTCTGGAAGGAAAGGTATGCCTCTTTGTGGATGACACAAAGATCTGTAACAGAGTTGATACACAAGGGGGGGGGTAGAAAGGATGAGAAGGGACTTGCCAAGGTTGGAGGAATGGTCAGACATATGGCAACTTAGATTTAATGTAAAGAAGTGCAAAGTAATGCACCTGGGAAATAAAAATCCAGGAGAAGAGTACACAATAGCAGGAGGTACTAACAACAACAATAATGGAAAGGATCTGGGTGTAGTCATATCAGATGACCTAAAGGTGGGTATGCAATGTGAGAAGTCAGTAGGAAAGCCAGGGGATACTGGGATGCATAGGAGGGCATCACAAGTAGAAAAAGGGAAGTGGTTATCCCTCTGTACAGACAGTTGGTGAGACCCCATCTGAGTACTGCATGCAGTTTTGGAGACCTCATCTAAGCAAGGACATAGACAGGATGGAAGCAGTCCAGAGGAGGGCAACTAAATGGTGCAGCGTCTACATCCAGAAACCATATGAAGAGAGACTGAGAGAGCTTAATATGTACCCTTGATGAAAGGAGGGACAGGGGACATGATAGAAACTTTTAAGTACCTCAAGGGAATCAACAAAGTCCAAGAGGTAGCATCTTTCCAGAAAAAAGATGTGTAAGAACAAGGGGCACAATTTAAAGTTAGAGGGGAAGGCTCAGGGTAATGTGAGGAAATTATTTTCATGGAGAGTGGTGGACGTATGGAACCGCCTTCCTGGAGAGGTTGTAGGGTCTAAAACAGTGGAGGAATTCAAACATGCATGGGACAGACATAAAGCAATTATAGTGGGGGGTTGCAGGAAATAGGCTGTTGGTTAACTAGAATCTGCAGCTTATCCAGTAGGTAGGGAAATGGGCAGACTGGGTGGGCCAAGTGGTCCTTATCTGCTGTCAAAGTCTATGTTTCTATGTTTCTATGTAACCAAACCAGTACATGGTGATTAAGCCACAAGCACACAATTTGATAGTTGCATGGCATGAGTAAAACAAATGCTCAAAAGGCATTTTAGAGATTTGTTTGAAAATCATTTGACTTGTATCTGATATCACTTCTTGTTTATAAAATAAAAAAATGAGCCTTTCACACATGTAGAGGGCCATGAAACAGTCTATATACAATATACATAACAAAAATACTTCATTGCTGATGTGGATAAAATAGCAAAAAAGTGCAGCCCAGCAGTGACACCAATGCTACCAATGTTTTGTACTAAATATGTACTTTTTCAAGTTAATGGTGCCACTTAGAGGAGATGTTTAAATACCCCTATCAAATTCAAATTAACCACTCATATACTGAATACATGATGACATTTATAATATTGAATACGTACGGTCTTGAATTCTTGTATTTGTAATGGATTCCTATTTAATATCAAGTTGCTAATATTGGATCCTATTCACAAAAGGGAGGAATTGTCCCCCACTGCATATCTAAGGCACATAGGCAACCCTATGTGGGAATTCCATGCTGTGGGGATCTAGCAGCCCCTTCGTTGGCATTCACTAGAAGCACACTAGCCCCTTGTGCAGAAAATCCCATGGCCACTGGTGGTGGTAAGTGGGCTCAATCCGCTCCCTTGAAGCAATTTGCGGAGCAAGGGGTGGATTAGGAGTGCTCCATGGCAAGTGAGACTGCGGTTATAATGAGGAACGAACTCCATTCAGCAATGACTTTACATTACTGGCCTCCATAGACCACTACTCTGCCAAATTTAAGGTGAAGAAATTGCAGGCAGTGCACTTTGCCTCACTTCACCTTGTCTTTGAGCTTCAAAGGTGAATTTTGCAGTGATTCATGGGATTTCCGGTCACATGGGCTCTATATTGATCTGCACAGCCTCAGTTCGGGGTAGTATGAGCAGGAAGGAGTAGGAGACAGTGTGCTCTGATAGCTGTCTGTGACAGGAATCTTGTAAAAGCTGTTCAAAAAGCATTTTTGTGTTATTTTGGGGGATCCAACTTTAGTTCATCGATTGTAGGAAACCCTCCTGTGCTCATGTCATTGAGTGTTTTTGTTTTTGTGTGGATTTTGAATGTTAATTTACAACATTGAGTGTGTGTGGTGAAAGACAGTGAAAGCGTACTTTGGGGAAGGGGCATATTTGTGGTGTAGGTAGAGTTAAGTTGGAGAAATAGTGATTTGTTTTTTGGTTATATTTTTGTTATATACAGTAACTGACTGTGTTAATGTACACACAGTATTATTGTCAGTAATAGTAGAAATGTTTTTGCTGTTTGTTGTGTGCATGTGGAGCAGCAGTTCATAAGTTCTGGTTGTTTACATTACAAATTTACAATACGTAATGTGGCATAGTACTGAACTTTTGCATTTGCTACACATTCCTCGTTCAGCATTGCACACAAACTGTTCTGTGTGTGAGTGTATCAGTGCAGTGTTGCGTGCATCAAATAATACACCTTTTATTGTGCCACAGACTAGTTTAATTGCAGGCTCAGCAGTGTGAACCTGCTATCCACTGCAGCTGCCTGATTTTGTACTCCGCTCATGGTATCTGTTCTTAGTTTTGCTGAATGCAGTGCCCTGCCGTAAAAATCAGCACTGTCTGCATTCAGTGCTTCCCCCACCCCCATGTTCAAAAGGTATTTTTTACCAGATTGGATTGTTTTTGTGACCTCATTAGCACCACTGGTTACTGAAGTTGTTTTAATTCCATGACAGTCTCAGAGTAGTCTCTTATCTGTTGCTGAAGCCACAGTTGTTTATTTGGCTTCACATCTGGTGTCCCTCCAATCAGAGAGTGAACGTATCAAAATCTGAATTTGGTTATAATATTTGTGGTTGATCCCCCAAAATGCCTGCAAAGAGATGTGCAAGCAAAGCTGTTTCTCGCCATGGCAATGTTGACAGTAAGATGGTCTGTGGGTGTGGTAGTAGTACGCAGACACAGAAGTGCATTGCTGATGTGAGGAAAGGTATTTCTCCTGCAATGTTTTTTACAGCCCAATCAGTAGCTTCACTCATAGTAGGAGGAGATGTCATTTTCCCAGCAGGTGGTGTTAGTGTTACTGTTGTTAGTGGTGGTGGAGGTAATATTAGTATTGTTGCGTCAAGTTCTAATTCCGACCAGTGTACCGTATCCAAAAATATTGAGTGTGAAGCAGTGCAAGTGAGTGGCAGCATAGATGATGTCATACTTCCCAGTAACATCCCAGTAACTGAACCTGAGGATTCTGATAATCATGTCAACGATAGCACACAATGTGATATTCCGTCCACCATGCACTTAACGTTATGCATTTTCCATGCAGTGATTCACAGTGTGGTGAGAAAATATCAGGTGATGGTGGTGTAGATGCTGATGATGAATGTGATGATGATGATAATGATGTTGTCGCAACGTGCAGCCCACATGCTAGCATCCAAGCAGAAGATGTGGATGTGTGTGATGTTGATGAATATGATGATGATGATGTAATTGACCCCAGGTGAGAACCGGAGAAAAAGAAATTAAAAGTGCCTTTGTCTGAGTCTGTTTGCAGGAATCCCTCCTTGTAAAAACTTGTGATCTACCTGTTTTAGTTGATGATGATGATGACCCAGTAATCAATATGATAGGTAGTCATGGTGGTCAGTTGCAGTCCAGGTGTGCAGTGCCCGAAACATCACATGCCCCCCCCACCTCAGTGCTTAAAATATCAGATTTAAATAAGCCACATCATGGACATGTTAAAAGCAGAGCATTACAATCCCTTGTTTGGGATTTTTTTGTTCAAGATGCAAATGGTGATTCAGTTGCAATCTGCCAGGTTTGCCATGTGCATGTGAGTCAAGGTAAAAAGGGGAGCCATCTGGGCACAGGAGGACAGCATACGCATCTTAAGAATAGGCACTTGGCACTGTGGACCCAGCACAAGCTGGCAGCTAATACCACAATGGGGCATTCACCTGGTCATCGGCAACCATAGCCAGCATGTTATCCCCTTCTATGACTGTTAAGCCCAGTAGGAAATTAAATGTGTGCAGTAGTGTGGTAATAAGAGCAGAGGATTACTACAGGCATGATGAGGTGGAGGACCATAATGACTTTAAAATGTTGTCCAGTGCTGGTGAGAATAGCAGTTTTTGTGGTGGAGGTGGTGGTGAATGCAGTATGTCTAGTGCAAGTGGTACATCAACCCTGGTTGGCAAATCTGGCAAAATAACAGCATTTCTGGGTTTGTCATCATCACCTGTGCAACCGTCTTCATCAAATGTCCACACTCCACCCCCTACCAATGCCATTCATCACAGAGCACAACCATTTGTGAACAACACACCCCGTGTAAAACATTTAAGTTAGCCCATGTTACAGAGTGTTTTTGCGCATCAGCTGAAGTACCCCTCGAATCATACAGTGTCACGTGAACTCAATGCTGCTGTAGCGGAAATGCTGGCAATTGATCTTTTGCCCTTCTCCTTTGTGGCGAATTCTGGGTTCTGGTGGTTTGCTGCATGTGCCTGTCCAAAATGGAAAGTCCCATCCAGGGCATACTTTTCTACCCGTGCTGTCCCTGAGTTGTTCCTCACTCTGTCCGACTCAGTAAGACATACCCTTCAACATTCCTCCTCTCCATTCATCCATTTAAGTATGGATATGTGGACAAGTGGCAAAACAGTGGGGAGTTCATATTTGTGTATATCTGCACACTGGGTGCAGGTGCTGGGGGTTGTTTGCGATGTTGGTAGTGTGAATAATCAGTGCAGTGAGGTAGATTTTCGCGATAGCAATCTTCCAGGAATTCGACAGCATGCAGCGATTGCTATGCACAATGTGACCTGTTCTCACACTGGTGAGAACATGTTGGATGTGGTACTGACTGAAATTGACAGATGGCTAAGCCCTTTGTCCCTGAGAGCTGGGTTCATAGCAAGTGACAATGGATCAAATGTGGTAAAATGCATCACGAATGGTGTTTTTATTCGTGTTCCATGCATGGCCCACTGTTTAACTCTTGTGGTTCAGGAGTTTCTGCAGCACCCTGATATAAAGGAAATGCTGACCATTACATGACGTATCTGCTCTCACTTTTCAAGATCTGGAAAGACCCATGACCAACTGCGGCAGTTGCAGATATAAAACAGCCTGCCTCAGCACCGCTTGAAGCTAGAAGTTGTCACCCAATGGAACTCCACTTTATACATGGCAGAGATGTTGTATGAGCAATACAAAGCCATCTCAGAATATCTTGTAATGCACACTAGCCATGACAATTCCAGGGCCTCCATGTCTATGATTTTTTTTAAATTTGATTTATTCATTGATTTACGTATTGTACAGGTGCTTTGGTTATGAGAAAAGTGCCTTTTAAAAATAAAGAATGAAATGAAATGAAATGATGACTGAACAGTGGCGCCTCATGGACTCTGCAATAACAATTTTGTGGCCTTTTGAACATGCCACACAGGCAGTGAGTGGCGAGTCTGCCTCCATTAGCCAATCAATTCCACTGCTGTGGGTGCTGAGGCAGACACTGGTGAATGTACAGCATAGCCTTGATGTTGCCGGAGACGGTGGTAGCAGTATGTTGCTGCAACACATGCTGACAGTATTTGACAAGAATCGTCACATTGTGAGCATTCAGCGTAGTGACAACTTTGCCATAGCAACAATGCTGGACCCATGATACAAATGTGAAATTGCATCAGTACTGGAGGAAGGGCTTGAACAGGTAAAAAATATCAGTGGTCAACTTGTGCACTTGGTTCATGGGGCACAGAAGTCACGTGCCAAGGTCAGCAAACCTCAGCAGCATAATCCAGCTGAAGGTGTACCTGGAGGACCATCAAGCATATCCTGTAAGGGGAAGGGGACTGCAGTTCCAGGTGGTCTGTCATCCAAAGTGTCTGGTGTCAACCTGCTTTGGGAGGCTTTGTCCCAAATGGGTATTTGTGAAATAAATGATTCAGGAAAACAGTATGATGCATCAACAATTGGAATAAGTGTGGCACAGAGAATGGTTGAGTCATATTTGTCTGAAAACAGGCATCTGACAATAACTGAAGATCTTCTTTTGTACTGGAGTGGAAAGGTCAGTGAATTTCCACACTGACTGCAGTGGCACTGAAGTACCGCACATGCCCACCCTCTAGTGTAAGTGTTGAAAGGGTATTCAGCTCAGCAGGTGCAATAGCCAGGGATCATCAGACAAACCTGTCTCCTACAAATGTTAGTTTGCTAACATTCATTAAAATGAATTAGAAGCACATACCAGCACAGACTGCAACCTCGGTATTCGCACCCCAGCCTAGTCATGTTGGTCTTGCTGATGTGGAAATGGAGCATCCTGGTGGTGCTGGCAGTGGCTGCCCGAAATGGTCCTCCAATGACATAGATGATGACACAATGGAGAAAGAATTTCCCAGTGGTCAGACTTCAGACATCGATGACTGTGAGGGCAGCTTTCTTTATGAGGATGATGATGTGGTTAATGTTGGCAGGTTTTAACTGAAGTTTTTAAAAGGCAGTTTACCCCCCCCCCCGGACCACCACCTCCGGGACTAATGTTAGCCACTGCCACCATGAGTCTGTCTGTCCCCTGGACCACCACCACCGGGACTGATGTTAGCCACTGCCACCATAAGTCTGTTTGCTACCCGAACCACCAGTACTGGGACTGATGTTAACCACTGCCACCATGAGTCTGTCTGCCACCCGGACCACCACCACCACCGGGACTGATGTTAGCCACTGCCACCATAAGTCTGTCTGACCCCCGGACCACCACCACCGGGACTGATGTTAGCCACTGCCACTACTGCCACAATGAGTCTGTCTGCCCCCCGAACCACCACCACTGGGACTGATGTAAGCCACTGCCACCATGAGTCTGTCTGACCCCCGGACCACCACCACTGGGTCTGATGTTAGACACTGCCACCATGAGTCTGTCTGCCCCCAGACCACCACCATCAGGACTGGTGTTAGCCACTGCCACCACTGCCACCGTGAGTCTGTGTGCCCCCCAGACCACCATCACCACTGGGACTGATGTTAGCCACTGTCACCATAAGTCTGTCTGACCCCCGGACCACCACCACTGGGACTGATGTAAGCCACTGCCACCATGAGTCTGTCTGACCCCCGGACCACCACCACTGGGTCTGATGTTAGCCACTGCCACCATGAGTCTGTCTGTCCCCAGACCACCACCATCAGGACTGATGTTAGCCACTGCCACCACTACCACCGTGAGTCTGTGTGCCCCCTAGACCACCACCACCACTGGGACTGATGTTAGTCACTGTCACCATGAGTCTGTCTGACCCCCAGACCACCAACACTGGGACTGATGTTAGCCACTGCCAGCATGAGTCTGTCTGAGCCCCGGACCATCACCACTGGGACTGATGTTAGCCACTGCTACCATGAGTCTGTCTGACCCCTGGACCACCACCATTGGGACTGATGTTAGCCATTGTCACCATGAGTCTGTCTGCCCCCGGACCACCACCACCACCGCTGGAACTGATATTAGCCACTGCCACCATGAGTCTGTCTGCCTCCGGGACCACCACCACCACCACCACCACTGGGACTAATGTTAGTCACTGTCACCATGAGTCTATCTGACCCCCGGACCACCACCACTGGGACTGATGTTAGCCACTGCCACCATGAGTCTGTCTGCCCCCCAGACCACCACCACCACTGGGACAGATGTTAGCCACTGCCACCATAAATCTGTCTGACACCCGGACCACCACCACCGGGACTGATGTTAGCCACTGCCACTACTGCCACCATGAGTCTGTCTGCCCCCTGAACCACCACCACTGGGACTGATGTAAGCCACTGCCACAATGAGTCTGTCTGACCCCCGGACCACCACCACTGGGTCTGATGTTAGCCACTGCCACCATGAGTCTGTCTGCCCCCCCAGACCACCACCATCAGGACTGATGTTAGCCACTGCCACCACTGCCACCGTGAGTCTGTGTGCCTCCCAGACCACCACCACCACCACTGGGACTGATGTTAGTCACTGTCACCATGAGTCTGTCTGACCCCCAGACCACCACCACTGGGACTGATGTTAGCCACTGCCAGCATGAGTCTGTCTGAGCCCCGGACCATCACCACTGGGACTGATGTTAGCCACTGCCACCATAAGTCTGTCTGACTCCCGGACCACCACCACTGGGACTGATGTTAGCCACTGCCACTACTGCCACCATGAGTCTGTCTGCCCCCCGAACCACCACCACTGGGACTGATGTAAGCCACTGCCACCATGAGTCTGTCTGACCCCCCGGACCACCACCACTGGGTCTGATGTTAGCCACTGCCACCATGAGTCTGTCTGCCCCCAGACCACCACCATCAGGACTGATGTTAGCCACTGCCACCACTGCCACCGTGAGTCTGTGTGCCCCCTAGACCACCACCACCACTGGGACTGATGTTAGTCACCGTCACCATGAGTCTGTCTGACCCCTAGACCACCACCACTGGGACTGATGTTAGCCACTGCCAGCATGAGTCTGTCTGAGCCCTGGACCATCACCACTGGGACTGATGTTAGCCACTGCTACCATGAGTCTGTCTGACCCCTGGACCACCACCATCGGGACTGATGTTAGCCATTGCCACCATGAGTCTGTCTGCCCCCGGACCACCACCACCACCACTGGAACTGATATTAGCCACTGCCACCATGAGTCTGTCTGCCTCCGGGACCACCACCACCACTGGGACTGATGTTAGTCACTGTCACCATGAGTCTATCTGACCCCCGGACCACCACCACCGGGACTGATGTTAGCCACTGCCACCATAAGTCTGTTTGCTACCCGAACCACCAGTACTGGGACTGATGTTAACCACTGCCACCATGAGTCTGTCTGCCACCCGGACCACCACCACCACCGGGACTGATGTTAGCCACTGCCACCATAAGTCTGTCTGACCCCCGGACCACCACCACCGGGACTGATGTTAGCCACTGCCACTACTGCCACCATGAGTCTGTCTGCCCCCCGAACCACCACCACTGGGACTGATGTAAGCCACTGCCACCATGAGTCTGTCTGACCCCCGGACCACCACCACTGGGTCTGATGTTAGCCACTGCCACCATGAGTCTGTCTGCCCCCAGACCACCAGCATCAGGACTGATGTTAGCCACTGCCACCACTGCCACCGTGAGTCTGTGTGCCCCCCAGACCACCATCACCACTGGGACTGATGTTAGCCACTGCCACCATAAGTCTGTCTGACCCCTGGACCACCACCACTGGGACTGATGTTAGCCACTGCCACTACTGCCATCATGAGTCTGTCTGCCCCCCGAACCACCACCACTGGGACTGATGTAAGCCACTGCCACCATGAGTCTGTCTGACCCCCGGACCACCACCACTGGGTCTGATGTTAGCCACTGCCACCATGAGTCTGTCTGCCCCCAGACCACCACCAACAGGACTGATGTTAGCCACTGCCACCACTACCACCGTGAGTCTATGTGCCCCCTAGACCACCACCACCACTGGGACTGATGTTAGTCACTGTCACCATGAGTCTGTCTGACCCCCAGACCACCAACACTGGGACTGCTGTTAGCCACTGCCAGCATGAGTCTGTCTGAGCCCCGGACCATCACCACTGGGACTGATGTTAGCCACTGCTACCGGAGTCTGTCTGACCCCTGGACCACCACCATCGGGACTGATGTTAGCCATTGCCACCATGAGTCTGTCTGCCCCCGGACCACCACCACCACCGCTGGAACTGATATTAGCCACTGCCACCATGAGTCTGTCTGCCTCCGGGACCACCACCACCACCACCACCACTGGGACTGATGTTAGTCACTGTCACCATGAGTCTATCTGACCCCCGGACCACCACCACTGGGACTGATGTTAGCCACTGCCACCATGAGTCTGTCTGCCCCCCAGACCACCACCACCACTGGGACAGATGTTAGCCACTGCCACCATAAGTCTGTCTGACACCCGGACCACCACCACCGGGACTGATGTTAGCCACTGCCACCATAAGTCTGTCTGACCCCCGGACCACCACCACCGGGACTGATGTTAGCCACTGCCACCATGAGTCTGTCTGCCCCCTGAACCACCACCACTGGGACTGATGTAAGCCACTGCCACAATGAGTCTGTCTGACCCCCGGACCACCACCACTGGGTCTGATGTTAGCCACTGCCACCATGAGTCTGTCTGCCCCCCCAGACCACCACCCTCAGGACTGATGTTAGCCACTGCCACCACTGCCACCGTGAGTCTGTGTGCCCACCAGACCACCACCACCACTGGGACTGATGTTAGTCACTGTCACCATGAGTCTGTCTGACCCCCAGACCACCACCACTGGGACTGATGTTAGCCACTGCCAGCATGAGTCTGTCTGAGCCCCGGACCATCACCACTGGGACTGATGTTAGCCACTGCCACCATAAGTCTGTCTGACCCCCGGACCACCACCACTGGGACTGATGTTAGCCACTGCCACTACTGCCACCATGAGTCTGTCTGCCCCCCGAACCACCACCACTGGGACTGATGTAAGCCACTGCCACCATGAGTTTGTCTGACGTCCGGACCACCACCACTGGGTCTGATGTTAGCCACTGCCACCATGAGTCTGTCTGCCCCCAGACCACCACCATCAGGACTGATGTTAGCCACTGCCACCACTGCCACCATGAGTCTGTGTGCCCCCTAGACCACCACCACCACTGGGACTGATGTTAGTCACTGTCACCATGAGTCTGTCTGACCACCAGACCACCACCACTGGGACTGATGTTAGCCACTGCCAGCATGAGTCTGTCTGAGCCCCGGACCATCACCACTGGGACTGATGTTAGCCACTGCTACCATGAGTCTGTCTGACCCCTGGACCACCTCCACCAGGACTGATGTTAGCCATTGCCACCATGAGTCTGTCTGCCCCCGGACCACCACCACCACTGCTGGAACTGATATTAGCCACTGCCACCATGAGTCTGTCTGCCTCCGGGACCACCACCACCACCACCACCACTGGGACTGATGTTAGTCACTGTCACCATGAGTCTATCTGACCCCCGGACCACCACCACTGGGACTGATGTTAGCCACTGTCACCATGAGTCTGTCTGCCCCCCCAGACCACCACCACCACCGGGACTGATGTTAGCCACTGCCACCACTGAGCCTGAGTCTGTCTGGCCCACCACATCCATCAGCCACAGACACAAAGCTTCTTAATATTTAAACCATAAAGTGAGTATGTGTGCTCATGTTTGTTATGCTGCTTCACTTCCTTTAGTTCTATGTTTTGTTTTCTGTAGCTTTTCAGAGCCGCAATGGTAAACCACATGCGGTACACTTCTTTTGTTTCTTTTACAGGGTAACACAAAAAGTGTGTTTGGGGCTGGCTGCCCCTTTTTCACTGCACCAGTCATTTATATGGAGATTGATCCGATCGCAGTGCAAATTACTGATTTTAACAAAAAAAGGCTCCATCGCTAAAACTCGTTGGGAATGGTGCTGTACCGTACAGAGAGGAAGCAATGTAATATCCATGTGAAATCCATTCTGGTAAGTATGAAGATTTTATTTCTTCCATTTTATTGTTTTGTAAAGACTGCAGCAAATATTGTACACAGGTTGTGTCAGGTGACAAGATGTGGGTTTGAAATGTAACTTGACTTTAGACTGAGATTTGAGAACCAGTGAGGGACACATAACAATTAAGTTATAAGAAGTCATTCATTTCTTTTTTAGGAAACTTCCAGATGCTTTGTTGTTCTGTCAAAGTGGCCTTATCCGAAAAAAGTTCTTCAACATCAGGCACCCCCCTCCCCCGAGCTTGGGCACACATGCAACATGCAGAAGTCGTTTCATATTAGATGACAATGACCATGCTAACACAATCTGACTCCAGAGGGATGCTGATGAAATCTGTGAAGAAGTAACAAAATAAGAAGCTATTACAGACAAACCTGCAAATATGATTCCCCCACCCCAAAAAAATACTTACCTTCATGTGCTTGAGAGTTATCCATTTCCAATTTCAGCGCAAAAAAATTCTCATTGAGCACTGGAATGTGCACACCAACAGTTTTTGTGTGACCTGTGATGCAGAACAATACCATGAGTACATGCCCATGTCAGTCCCCCTCCTCACCTACAAAATACAAAACACAGCCACATATCTATATACATATATATATATATATACTCACCAAAGCTACTATTAGTGTACAGCCAAAGGGCACCCTTCAATCCAGTTGAGATGATCACATTGCATTTGCTGGAATCATCTTGCAGAACACATTGGACCAGCAACACGATGCTCACAGTCATCATTTTATACTGGGGTATGTGCTGAAACACTCTAATTCCACTGTATTAACAATTTTCAATTTTCTGCACACAAGCAGGATGCATTTTGGGCTTGCAGAAAAAATCTGGGGATGCTGTGCCACTTTTGTGTGCATGACTGAGTGCACCATTAATTCTGGGGGACTTTGTATGTGCTGAAACTCTCATTCCACTGTGTTAACACTTGTCAATTTTCTGCACACAAGTAGGATGTATTTTGGGCTGGCAGAAAAAAAATCTGGGGACTCTGGGCCACCACTGCGAGCATGACTGAGTGCGCCATTAATTCTAGGGGACCTTGTATGTGCTGAAACAGTCTCATTCCACTGTGTTAACACTTGTCAATTTTCTGCACACAAGTAGGATGTATTTTGGGCTGGCAGAAAAAATCTGGGGACTCTGTGCCACCACTGCACACATGACTGAGTGTGCCATTAATTCTGGGGGACTTTGTATGTGCTGAAACACTCTCATTCCACTGTGTTAACCCTTGTCAATATTTTTGCACACAAGCAGGATGCATTTTGGGTCTGCAGAAAATATCTGGGACTCTGTGCCACCACTGCGCGCATGACAGAGGGTGCCATTAATTCTGGGGGACTTTGTATGTGCTGAAACACTCTCATTTCCCAGTGTAATCACTTGTCAATTTTTTGCACACAAGCAGGATGCATTTTGAGCCTACAGAAAAATTCTGGGACTCTGTGCCACTTTTGTGGGTTCTGTGATTGTTGCTGTGAGCTCATGATGTCATACTGACATTTTTACAATTAAAGCAGCATTGCAAGAATGTCCTCACAGTTCTGAACTGTACTTTTTTATGCTACTTTACATTGCCACAGCCACCACTAGTTACCTCCGAGTCGTGACTTGAATGATATGATTCTTTTCACGATTTATGTCTGCCTTACTTAGTTGACTATTTTTTTCCATGTATGAAAAAAAAAATAAGCACACTTTCCAATATTGTTCGGACCAGGTTTGTATTTATTTGCAACTGCTTTTCAATAACTATTGTTCCGTGGTGTCATAAAACACTGCCTGATGCATAACTGCTAATTAACAACAGAAGTGATATATAACAACTAATTGATGTGATGGAGAAAAGCAGAGGAAAACAATGATAAAGAACTGGTCAGTACCAATTTAAAAGGAATGCTCCTTTCATTATTTCATACATGAAAAAAAGTAGTACAGCAGACTCAACTACTGCAAATTCTCATATCATTCCAGTCAATCAGGATGTAAGTAAAGGAAGTTGTAACATAGCATTAAAGAATATAGGTCAGAGTTATCAACAGATTGTTGCGCTGCTGCTTTACAGAGATTCACCACATTACATAGTTATGGTGATGCACATAAAACTAATATGTGGGCATTACTCTCACTGGAATATTTTTGCTCCACAGAGTGCAATATATTTCAGGAAACTGCCCATAATTTCTTTTACAGTGAGTCACGTGATGGAGGAATTACCGATAAGAAAAGCCACCCACATTCTGCCCCTTTCCCAGCAACGTTAGGACGTGATGCCAGGGGCACAGGGCATGCTCCACTATAGTGAATGTCCGCAGTTATCCCATCATTTCCTTATGTTGTTGACTTTGTGGTGAAATGTGGGAATGTTTCCACTAACAAGGCTCTTCTTACTGGAAACGTGCCCACACATCTCACCACAAACTGACCATTATAACATAAAGAAACATTCGGAAACCTGCTGGACAATTGGATATTCACTGTAAGAAGCATGCACACGCACTCTCCCTGCCATCACGTCCTAATGTTGTCGAGAAGGGAGGCAGAATGTGGGCAGATTTTCCAAATGGGAATTCCTCCATCATGTGACACACTGTAATGAAATTATGGGCGGTTTTCACAAAAATGTATTGCACTATGTGGCTCAAGAAAGAATCCCCTGAAAGGGAAAATATGTATGATTAAACAACAACAAAGAAAACACACAAAACAGTACAACACAGTAGTGGGGTGGGGTCAGGGGATGGGTGGGGGGCAGAAAACAATCCTTCACTTACTCTGGCGTGGATGCCATGGTCGTCCAGCAGCAGGTGCAGCATTGAAACTATTTGCTGCTGCTGTGCTTCTACTCTGTTCACCTGCTGCTGCAAAGCACTGAACCACTCATTATTTTCTTCAAGCGCTGCCCACAGCAGGCCGATATCAGACTGTGTTGCAGGGACTGTGGCGGGGTCCACTGCAGCAGGGAATCCAGGTAGTGGGGGTGGTGGTGGACAGGGTGGTGTTGGTGGATGTGGTGGTGGAGCAGCTGCTGTAGTAGCCCTCCTCCTGCTGCAGTAGTGACTGCGAGGCACAACTCCCACCCCAGCAGCACCCTCGGCCACTGCCACGGAAGGGCCAGCAGGTGGACCGATGGGCCTTCCATGGCATCCTGCCACTCTGCCCTGTGGTGGTTCAGCATCTGGGTGCACTGGCCACCAGTCCCCAAATGTGTCCCACGGGTGGGCCACGGCACACCAGCACACCACATACATGGCACACCACCACTGTGTTGTCTTCCCCCACACAGTTAAAAAACTCCCACACTGGGGAGCTGTGGGGGGGACCAGACATAGTCCTTGCATGAGTCCCAGCACCACCTACATTCTATGGGGCCATCTCTTGTGGCTGTAGAGGTGTGGAGTGGGTGCTGCTGGAGCTCCAACAGCTGCTGCTACTGGTGGTGGTGGTGTTGGTAGTGGCGGAGAAGGTGGACGCTCAGCAGCCACCAGTGGCACTGGTGCTGCTGCTGCTGCTGCTGCTGCTGCTGCTCCTGTTGCTTCAATGGGGGAAGCAACACCGGCCAGGATTCAGGAGCGGTCCAACATGACACAAACTCCCCACCCCCACGGGTCCACACTCCCCTAGTACTGCTCCCACGGGCCAGAGACTTGCCTTCTCCTAGGTCCATCCTCCTGAATCCACGGGCTGACAGACACACACAGACAGTGGAGACACACACACACATACACACACACACACACACACACACAGTCAGTCACACACAAAAGAAAACAAAACTTTTACAAAAAATTCCCTGACAAAAAACACCACAAATGCAATACAAAAACTAAATAAAGATATAGCTTTTAAAAAAGCTGTTGGTTTTCTTCTGGAACTGAAATGCAACAAAGTGGCAACAAGGCAATCAAGCACTGTAACTCCTCTCACAAATGCTTTCTCCCTCTACAAATGCAAAGGAGAATGTGAAACTGCTTCTGTGGCTCACTTCCTTCCTGCCTGGCTAAAGCATGTGACTTACAGTACTGCAAGCCATGTGATGTGCCTATTCTTATCTTGCTTCACATTATGGCATAATGGCAAGGCAAAGTGGTAATAATAGCACGAAGTGAGCACTTTGTAGTGTCCACTTCGCGTTGTGCTCCGCTAACGCAAAGTGACCACTTCGTGCCACTTTGCAGGCGGATAAAAAATTTGCTGCCTCTCTAATGGCCACCCTGTGCCTGTCCAGGACCATGTAGCTAGACAGGCTTGGTATGCGCATATCACACGTACTTTATGTCCCTTTGTGAATAGGTCCCATTGCAAATTGATCTTTGATGTTTGTATATACGTGTTATTATTAAGTCCTCAATAGTTTTAAATTAATAGCAAAATCATAGAAGTCCCGCACTTACATCCCCAATGAAGCGTTGTCCACATGAAATGTAGCATGCAAAAAAATCCTTTATTGAATGTGCTCCAGACAGGTAAACATTGCCGGACTCATTTAAAAAAAAGCTCATTTCAATTATCAAAGGACATGCTGAAAAATACAAATTCACTTTCTTATATACCTGGTGTGACATCATCACTAGGTGACTATCCTTTGATGACCTCACTAAAGTTCCAGAGTAAAAAGGTAAACAAGCACAGACATAACTAAATATATACATAACTAATTAAAGTGCCTTTAATTACATCAGAAAAGCATCAGAAGAGCATGAAGTTAATTAAATATAGGTAAAAAGAAGTGATGTTAAAAAGTGGAACCATGTTCTGCATCCAAGGCTTCCTGGGTAGTGTAACTCATGGCCACAGAGTCTTAAAAGCATGTACCTAGAAAATAAACAGGAAAACATATTAACTAAACATTTACATCAAAATGCATAGTGTGTTTAAGAGAACAATATCTAGTTTTATCTTAGATTTTAAACTAATTGATACACGCAATTAACACATGTCTTAGCTTAGTATCTATGGAGTTCTCAGACTATTCCCATTCTTAAGCATATTGGATAATACAAGTATAATGCTCAGAAAAGCACTTAATGTTCCTTCAGATATGGGGTAATATCAAATCTGTTATGTCCAGGTTATTTGCAGGCTCAGAGGGTATAAATCCAGAAATTTTCTCTTTGTAAAATGAAGTTGCCAAAATCTACCCCCACTCCCCCACCCCGAGTATCGGTATATTCTTTTCAATTGCCCTGAAGGACAAATTGTAGGCCTCTGGGTTGCTTGCTTGCATAATGTATAGGGTAGTGGCACAAGTGTGATCTTTATTTTTAGTAGCCTTGCAATGCTCACCCATGCTAGACTTGAATTGCCTTTTGGTTTTACTTATGTAGAAGGTATTACAAGTGCATTTTGCCATGCATACAACCCTTGTTGTGCTGCATGCCATTAGTTGTCTAATTTCAAACACCTTGTTAACAAGTGGGCTGGAAAAATCCTTGCCTTCTGAGACTGCATTACAGTAGATGCATCTCTTGCATTTAAAACAGCCCACATAATTTATTTGTAAGCCAAGTCTGTGGTGTTTTGTTAGTCTGCCTACTGTGTACCAATCGATCCCTTAAAGTGACAGCCCTTCTATATGACATCCTATGAGTATTATTGTAGTATGCTTAAAGACCCCTCTTACTTCTCAGAATATTCTAATTTCTGTTAAAAATTTCTGAGACTTTGTTTCCGTGTACAGAGTATGTAGTAACAAAGTTTAGTCTATCACAAGTCATTTCCCTCTGATGTCTATTTCCAAATGTCTGTTCTCTGTTATCACTTCTAACTTCCAGCCATGTATTGTACAAAAGTACTGTGTTCTAACCTCTTTCTAGAAACCTACTGACCAGATCTAAGGCTGCATTATCATTAGTCTTCTATGTTGGTATAGTTTCTGCACAACCTAAGAAATTGTCCTTTTGGAATATTCTGGACCACATGATGTGGATGGCAGCTGGACGACATTAGCAAGGTATTTCTTTCAGAGGGTTTCCTGAAGATGTCAGTTTAAATATTCTGTTTCACCCTTTGTAATGCATAAATCCAAAAAATGGATTTCTTCCTTTCTAGCAGTGTATGAAAAACATAAATTAGGGTTTGTATCATGCAAGTATTAGACAAACTTGCCAAATATATCCATGCTGCCAGACCATATGATCAGAATATAATTGATAAAGCATTGATAGAGGTTGATATACTGAAAAAATGGATTGGTTTCAGGGTCCCTGATAACCTCATTCTCCCACTTGCCAATGTACAGAATGGCAAGGCTGGGGGCAAAGGCTGTCCCCATGGCAGTGCCTTTTCGTTGTAAGTAGAATTCCCCTCAAAAAGTAAACACATTACATTTCAATACAAATTCAGATAATCCTATGAAGAATGCATTGGGTTCTTCAACCTGTTCCTCACGTGAATTGAGAAAAGATGCCAAGCTGTCAAGTGCGTCTTCTTGTGGTATGTTAGTATAGAGGGACTCCACATCCAGAGTAATGAGGTAGGAGTCCCTCTGCACTTCCACATCAGTAAGTGTTTGAATGATGTCTCCAGCATCCCTAATATATGACCCAAGTGTTTGCACAAATGGTCTAAGAATTGGGACAAGGGTTCCATCAGTGATCCCATACCGCTCAGTATGGGTCTGCGGGTGCAAATTCTTAGTGCACCTTGGGGAAGGTATACATGGTGGCTCTGATGGGATGTTCTGCTGTTAAAATATCTTTTACATCAGAGTCTATCCATTCTTTTTGAAAAGCATCAGTAACAAAAGCATCAATTTGAGATTTCTATGTGTGTGTGTGTGTGTGTGTGTGTGATCATGATCTAATTTTTACTTTCGCTTGCACGAATGTGCAAGGAACGTTTTGGGAGAGTAGCACACTTTGGAGGTGTGCCTCTCCCTTTCAATCCACTGCTCCGTTGAGCAGGGATGGCGGTCCTGCACCAATGGGTGCGGGAGCTGTGTATGACAGTGGTGGTCTTCGCTTCAAAGAAAACCACCGCTGTCATACAGAGCACGCATCACGCCACCCCCACATCACGCCGCCCCTGCATCACGCCGCCCCCCACCACGCCCCCAAAGCTTTTGGTGCCATGCTGGGGCCCACCCCAGCATGGCAAACATCCAGCGTTGTTTGCCGACGGGGTGTCCAATCCCCGTCAGCTCCACGGCCCCCATAGCCATCCTTCTGCACGCTGGGAGCCCACCCCAGCATGGCAAATGTCCCATGTTGTTTGCCGCCGACGGGGTGCCCAATCCCCGTCAGCCCCTCAGCCCCCCAGCCATCCTTCTGCCATGCTGGGAGCCCACCCCAGCGTGGCAAACATCCCATTATGTCTTTTTTTTTCACCTGTAAAGCAAAAACGGTCCCACGGCACTTCTCCCAGACGCCCTCCCACAACCCGCACCCACCCACTCGCGCACTCCAGCTTCCCCACACCCCCGGCTACCCCATACTTACTCCGGAGTCGGGCGCGACGATCTTCGTGGACCGAACACGCCTGCACTCTTCAAAGCTGACCACGAACTGAGGAAATGCTGGTAAGCTGTATAATGGGCTAGATAGGGGTTTTCAACTTTATTGCATATCTCAGGCATTATTTGAATTTTGTACCAAATTGTCAACATGGAGTTTTGGGACCCCTTCTCATGAATGATGTGCACTGTCATGGCGTTATTTGGGCCGAAGGGTGATTTCGCAGTCACTGCGCGGTCACTGCACAAAATCACCCTTCAGGCCTGAATAATGCCATGACAGTGACATCATTCATGAGAAGGGGTCCCAAACCCCATGTTGAAAATTTGGTGCAAAAATTCCAAAAAAATAATGTTTTACGAGCGTGCATTGCACAGTTCCTACGCAGGCTTATAAGTTCGCAAATTTTCAATATTTTCACCCCAGATTTTCAACATTGCCATTTTACCACACCTCCTTATGAGCAGTACAGCTGTCATTTTTCACATCCTGCCCAAAATGTGTTTCCGCCCATGTAGCGCACAATGGCGCAGTTGGTGTGTGAACTCAATGTATGGGACACATTAAGAAAATCACAGTGACACTGATCATGAGCAGAGGTCTTAAAATGGCCATGTTGAAAATTTGGTGAAAAAATTCCTACAGATAACTGTTTTACGAGCGTGCGTTGTGCAGTTCCTATGCACGCTCGTAAGTTTGCGAATTTTCAATATTTGCACTCCAGATTTTCAACATTGCCATTTTACCACACCTTCTTATGAGCAGTACAGCTGTCATTTTTCATATCCTGCCCAAAACATGTTTCCACCCATGTAGCACACAATGGTGCAGTCGGTGTGTGAACTCAATGTATGGGACACATTAAGAAAATCACAGTGACACTGTTCATGAGCAGAGGTCTTAAAATGGCTGTGTTGAAAATTTGGTGACAAAATTCCTAAAATTGACTGTTTTACAAGTGTTCATTGCGCAGCTCCTATGCACGCTCGTAAGTTTGCGAATTTTCAATATTTTCACTCCAGATTTTCAACATTGCCATTTTACCACACCTCCTCATGAGCAGTGCAGCTGTCATTTTTCACATCTTGCCCAAAACGTGTTTCCACCCATGTAGCGTACAATGGCACAGTCGGTGTGCGAACTCAGTGTATGGGACACAGTAAGAAAATTACAGTGTCACTGTTCATGAGCAGAGATCTTAAAATGGCTATGTTGAAAATTTGGTGACAAAATTCCTAAAAATGAGTGTTTTACGAGTGTTCATTGCGCAGTTCCTATGCACGCTCGTAAGTTTGCGAATTTTCAATATTTTCACTCCAGATTTTCAACATTGCCATTTTACCACACCCTCCTTATGAGCAGTACAGCTGTCATTTTTCACATCCTACCCAAAACGCGGTTTCCAATAATATGTAGTGTACAATGGCTTAGTCAGTGTGCGAAATAATGTATGAGACATAGTAAGAAAATCACAGTGACACTGTTCATTAGCAGAGGTTTTAAAATGGCAATGTTGAAAATTTGGTGAAAAAATTCCTAAAAATGACTGTTTTACAAGTGTGCATTGCACAGTTCCCATGCACTCTCGTAGGTTTGCGAATTTTCAGTATTTCCACTCCAGATTTTCAACATTGCCATTTTACCACACCTCCTTATGAGCAGTACAGCTGTCATTTTTCACATCCTGCCCAAAACGTGTTTCTGCCCATGTAGCGCACAATGGCGCAGTCGGTGTGCGAACTCAATGTATGGGACACATTAAGAAAATCACAGTGACACTGTTCATGAGCAGAGGTCTTAAAATGGCTGTGTTGAAAATTTGGTGACAAAATTTCTAAAAATGACTGTTTTACGAGTGTTCATTGCGCAGTTCCTATGCACGCTCGTAAGTTTGCGAATTTCCAATATTTTCACTCCAGATTTTCAACATTGCCATTTTACCACACCTCCTTATGAGCAGTGCAGCTGTCATTTTTCACATCCTGCCCAAAACGTGTTTCTGCCTATGTAGTGCATAATGGGGGTAACAAAAAGGTCATGCTGTAAATTTATTGTGCAAATACCAGCAATCGCACAGGGCATTAGGGTAAAGCACCATACGTGCCAAACACCACTGCAAATACCTGCAAGCGAACATTTGGCATTGACAAATGCTTGTTTTTATAAAAATCCCTATTTGATAGTTGTCTAACAACTTCATGCAAATAATCAGCTATAATTTGTATTACAACTGTCCCACCCTAATCAGCAGGCTTGATCACAATCTCAGAGTCATTCTTAAGTTTCTCTAAAGCACATCTCTCATCTTTAGTAATATTACTATACGTGATCCTAGGTAAGTTGCCAAACAATTGTTCCAGCTCTTTTTCACACACATCTTTAAAAGTCAAAATAGCTGCTGTAGGCAGGTGGTAAAACGTGGATCTCCCTTTAAAATGTCTAGGTGTGGAGGCATTATTAGCTGTTACATCAGTGGTAGCACTGCCATTAGAACCAGGATCAGCATCTACAGTAGGACAGTTTTGTTGTTTTTTTCTTTCAAAAAAAGATTTTAAACTCAGGTTGTGGCAAAATTTCTGTAAATCCAAAAATGTCTCAAATTCATTTATACTATTTTTTTGGAGCAAAAGACAGTCCTTTACTGAGTAAGAAAATTTCTGTATCTGTAAGTTGCCTATCTGAAAGGTTAATTACATTGGTCAATAGCTCTGGTGCTGCCACAGATAGGGCTGCTGTTCCTGTTGACACTGCTGCTGTTGTTGCTGATTCTGTTGGTACTGTTGCTGTTGCTGATGGCTCTGTGGGTTCTGTTGCATATATTACTGCTGGTCTTGGGGGGGCATGTTGTTGGAAATCCTGCTGTTCTCACCATTCTCTGCCTCTTCCTCTCCCCCTCCTCATCTTCATCCTCTTCCTCCTCTTGTTCTGTCTCTGCTCCTCAAGAACTGGTTGTTGGTGAATAGGTGGGCCTGAAAGCCCTGATACATGTTTGTCCATTTTCTCCTCCTCCTCAGTGGTGGGGTCTCGGGTGTGTACAGGGTATGTTCTAAATAAATGTCCATTGACCTACCTGACTCAGAACCACTGAAATCTGCACTAAGGTTAAATGAAACCCTTCTCCCACCTCTCAGGATACTTTTAGGTGTACTGTTCTTTTTCCTGTTGTAAATTTTTCCTGATTGGTAGTCCCCCAAATCTCTTTTAAATTTTGTTCATTTTTTTTTTTTTTGCTTTTAGTTCAAAGTCCACTTTAGCTATTGTTTCTTTAAGCTTGTTATTACAAATATTTAAGTCTGCATGGTCTTTAAACTGTAACACTACTTTCTCTTGCTCTTTGATATCTTGCTTAAGTTTCTAACTGACCTTATTTCCATAGTCAATAATTAATTTCATTAACTTATTAGATGTCTCATCCAAAATCTCCTTCCATTTACTAATAAAAGCTTCCACTGCCTGTCCAAATGAGAGATTTTTGGGAATTGGTAGACCACAGGGAATTATTTTCACATGTAAATAGACATCTAAATTAGTCACATTCCAGTATATGTTTCTGGCCTTTGTTACAATTTTTCTAGAGTTTTAATGGCTTTAAAAAGAGAACATACCATGGTATTGCTGACATCTGCTTGAGTAGAGGGGTTAGCCAAGAATGGGTTCACTCATACTGCTTCTGTAAGTAGTCATTAACATTCACCAGTGAATGCATACTATTTACTGTACATGCTCTTGGACTGATAAGTCAGTGGTGGGCCATGGCAGGGTGAGGAGGGGTGTGCCAGTCACTGGCTGGGGTCAGGGTAGGGGGATGCACAGTGGTGGGGTACTGCTGACTGGGGTGGGGGCACTACACTATGGAAAAGGGAATTGTTTGTCTTTTATTTCATATAGTGATTGGATCCAGGGAAGGGGGTCCCTACACTATGGAAAAGGGGTTTGGGTGGTATTTTTCTATACCAGATATTGGGTCCTTGGACAGTGAGTATCTACACTATGGAAAAAGGGGTATCAGGCTGTATGAATATTACCAGACATTGAAGCTTGTGGGGGGGCACTGCACTATGGAAAAAGGGTGATCTGGCTGTATTTATTAACTGACATCAGAGTTGGGGAGGGGGGCTGCTAGCTATGGAAAACTGGCAATCGGGTTTATTTATTATAAACTGAGATTAGGGTGGAGGAGTGGGGCCACTACACTATGGAAAAATGGTGATCAGGAAGAAGTTATTATTAACTGACATTGGGGCTGGAAAGGGGGGGCACTACACTATGGAAAAAGGGCAACTGAGTACAGTGATTGGGACTGGGGATGGGGACTGTGTACCTGGCCCTAGACTATGCATGGGGAACCAATCTTCCCTGAGCATAGTTAAGGTAGGGTTTTGAAAGTGTAACACACACCAGTGCAGTTGGGCATAGTTATGCTTGGAGGAGTTAATACTGTGATGCATGGCATTTGCATGAGGGACCTGCCATTTGCATAGGTACATCACAATATTGTGAGTGGTGGCACAGCCGGGCTTGCGGGGTACATCAGATCTTCCGACTATGGCCACGCCCCGATGGCCCTCACAAGTCCAGAGATGCATACGTGCATCTAGGGATGCACTATGCATCTCTTTGAATATGTAGAATATGTGGGTCTGTGTGTATTATTTTTTGCAGTGTTCAATGTGTCTAGGGAGACTATACAGCAGGCTCATTCCACCTCAGTCACTTCATGAAACCAAAAAAATATACTGAGCACATAGCATGTAATGTTAATTGCCTAATGTGGGATACAGTGTAGTGGTTAAGAGCAACAATCTGCAAATCTAGAGAACTGGGTCTGAACTTCATAGCAACCACCTGCATACTCTGACCATGAGCAAGTCACTTAACTTCCCTGTTCTCCCAGGACACACCTGAAAACAATCATCTACTTAGTGTGTCTTTCCAGGGCCAAAAATTGTAAAAATAAAATATTAATTAATATATATATATATATATATATATATATATATATATATATATATATATTGGAATAACAAACCTTGAGTTAGAGACTCCTTTACAAAGGCTCCACATCAAACAGTACAAGAGTTACAATAGTGTAAAGACACTGGATACATATGGGTAAATTACAGACAGTATAAAAATCCACACAGTATACAAATCCAGTTAGATACAATAGGCAGAGTAACATGCTGATTGAAACAGTCAGATGCAAGGTAAGATTTACGAGGCAGTCAGACTTGACTTTGTCATTGAGCAGTAATAGAGAGTAGGAGAGAGGGTCAGGAGGTAGGTAGGAGGCAGCTATAAATGTATATATATATATATATATATATATATATATATATATATATATATATATATATTCATTGCAGAAACACTTAATGCATCAGTTAGGGATGACATGAAAAAGTAGAGAAATTAAGCACAAGGGTTGAGACTCTAAAACCCCCTAACTCTACCACTCCACCCCCACTCTCCACAGACCAACAGACAATGGGGTGTGCCTTGGAGTGATCGGGCCTAACTCTCACCTCAGTCTATGTGTAAAAAAGCTGACATGGTACAGTATAGGAGAAAAGGATGAGAGTTAGGCCCAATGATCCCAAGGCATTCCCTGTTGCCTGTTGGTCTGTGGAGGCTGATGGTGGGGTGGTAGGGTGGGAGGTCTTAGAGTCTCAACTAAAATGCCTAATTTCCCTACATTTGTTGTTTCAACCCTAACTGATGCATTAACAAAGTTTTTTTTTTGCAATGAATTTCCTTACTTTTTGAGAAAGTGTAATCTTACCCCTATATGGTTTTGTGCTTCCATGGTATCAGTTTTTTTTGTAATGAACTGTCATCTCCTTTGGGAATGCAGGGCTCTCTGGGCCTTGTTCACCCAGTATTGCATAATGGATGGCCCTGCAGTATCATTGGTATTCATATGTGGGAGAGTAGGGCACTCTGGTCCCTGTGCTGCCATCTACCTATAAGGGCCCTGCGCTTTCATGCAATCAGTTTTTTGGAGGGCTTTGTGCTCCCTTCTATTCATAAGACCACATATATTGTAATGAGCTGTCATCTCCCTGTGGGAACATTGTATAATGGATGGCCCAGCAGTCCGATTACTGCATAATGGTATCCATATGTGGGAGCGCAGGGCCAGTAGAGATGCAGAGCAGGCCTAGACACATTCCAAGTAACCCTTGTGCTGCAAATAGTGCAATATCTCAGCAACCATAGCAACCTTGGAAAAAATCCCACTGCAGTTGTAATCATGGGCTGGTAACCTGTATGCATCCTTAGTACACCTGGAGGTGGGGGGTACGCAGTTAGTTTTTTCAACCCTAACACTGATTTTCCTCACTTTTGTCACTGTGGAACAACCCTAACTGATGCAGAAATGGTAACTCATGCACAAGTGCAAATGCAAATGCAAATGGTAACGGTAATGTTTACAGTAACAGAAATGGAAACACAAATGGTAATGCAAGCGCGAATGGTAACAAAAATGCAAACGGCAACGTTAACATAAATGCTAATGGCTGCAGCAATGCAAATGAAAATGCAAATGGTAACATAAAAGCAAATGCCAATGTCAATCTAACAGTGATGCAAACAGAAACGGTAACACAAATGCAAGCATGAACGTAAGTGCAAATGCAAGTGGTAATGGTAATGTTTACTATAACGTAAATGGAAATGCAAATAGTAATGCAAGTGTGAAATGTAATGAAAACACAAATGGCTATGGTAACAGTAACATCAACACAAGCACAAATGCAAAAGCAAATGATAATGTAAATGCAAACACTAATGGTAACGCAAACGGTGATGCAAACATTAGCGTAAACACAAGCGTAAAAGGTAACGTAAATACAAGCGCAAACAGAAATGCAAATGGTAACAGTTATGGTAATGCAAATGCAAATGGTAATGCAAGTGCAAACGGTAATGGTAACGTAAATGAAAGTTGTAACAGTAATGTAAATCGAAGCGTAAATGCAAACACAAATGCTAATGGTACCGGTAACGGTGACATAAATGCAAAAGTAAATGCAAATGGTAAAGCAAACACAATTGTAAACGCAGATGCAAATGGTAATGGTAACTCTAACGGTAAGGGTAACACAAACGCAAATGGTAACGGAAGCGCAAATGGTAACAGAAAGGAACATGGTAACGGTAATGGTGAACTAAATGTAAATGGAAACACACACAGTAATGCAAATGCAAACAGTAACGCTAACAGTGATGCAAACGGAAACACTAATGCAAACAGTAATGGAAACCCAATTGCAAATGGAAACACAAACGATAACGGAAACGCAAGCAAAAACGTGAATGCAAACGCTAATGCTAACAGTAATGCTAAGGCACATGCTTGTGTTCGAAAGAGGTGCATTCAGAAGCACAGTGGATACAAAGAATGTGAGCATAATAGTGGCCTGTGGACAGAAAAATGAGCACTTGGAATACTAAAGTGCTTATATCTCAGGAACCGTACGAAGCAGAAAAAAAATTAAAATCTCATATTATTCAGGAATTTCGAGGCTAGTTTTGTACTCAGTGCCCCTAATGGGGGACTAAGAACTTTTGTGAAGAAAAGTCCATATCGCAAATCATTTTCAAGATACGGGACCCAAAACGTGCAGTGGACGCCGTAAAGTTATCCTATGGGAAAGATTGTCAACTTCAGAATGCCGTAACTTTGCAGCCCTGTTATATTTTTGCACCAAAAGGCACATCTGTGCGATGTTGGCTTTCTTCCCTGCAAATTTCATCCCAAAAGTTCAAACTGTTGTTTTGCAGCTAGGTGGCAAAGATTTCCTATTTTTTTGGCATAACGTCGCAAATTACTTTAGAAAATCACAACACTTTCACAAAAAAAAAAATCACGAAAGTGTCGCATATGCGGAAGTACTTTGCAACACTACTTTTTAAAAAAATTTAAAAAACATATTTCTGGGGTGTTTTACCCCCCAAAAAAGATATGGCTAGCATCCTCAGGGCTCGACTAGGTGAACACATTTAAATGTCAGGTATTTTTCTGAGCTCATATTGCAAAAAAAAAAAAAGGCTGAATCACGAAAGTAAAAGGGTTATTTGTGACACTAAAAACTGCATTTGTGACACTTTCACATAGTTTAACTCTTCCCATAGACTATAATGGGATTCAGTGTTTTTTGAATAACCTTTGAACCATTTAATATTTTTTCATGAAATTTTCGAAAGGCACATCGGGACCCTGGCTGCATGTCCTCTGAAGTTTTCGGACCGATCGCGCAAACCGTGTGGGCTGTACTGTAGGTGTGAGCAAAGAAATGCACAAAAACCTGTAATGTATGCATTATTTGGAGCTCTGTAGCTCCGCAACCGTACATCCAACCATAACAAAACTTGGCCGGTCCAGAGATCTATAGCACCAGACCATGCTTTCCAAATTTCTGGCATATCTGTCATACAGTGGCAAATTTATTAAGATGCAAAATGTGAGATTTAACCTTAAATGGGGTACTTGCCTAACTATCATGGCACTACCAGCCACTATAATATATATAGGGGATATGACATGGCCCGACTGAAGATATCATATTTATCTTCACGAGAGGCCAGTGATATCTTGATATCTCACGAGTGGCTAAGCCACGAGAGATATCATGATATGACTCGGCCTCAGTGAAGATAAATATGATATCTTCAGTCGGGCACGTCATATTCTGTTTATACAATGTATGCTTTTGCCCCACCCCCAATACAACTCACCACATGCCCCTCTCAATGCAATGGGTGATATTAAGGTGATGGCCTAGCAATAGAACCCCACTTACAGAAAAGTTGGCAAAACAGCAGATGTCATTCATTGTTTAAAAATATCTGGTGGATCCTGCTATTTATGGTTAGTTTTAAAATTTTATCTGGTTCATCCTGCCATGCCCTCCCCCAACAGAGGTCCACATGCCCCCCAACATAACAGATTACATAGAGTTTTGAAATATCTGGTTGATCCTGTCAATTTAAATTACTAAAATATCTGGTTGATCCTGGTATTATTTTGGTGAAAAGTTATTTTTAATGAAATATCTGTTGATCCTGCCACTTTGCATTATTTTCAGCGGCGTGGATCAGCGCTATGCACACCGACTATTTCAGGCTGCCGAGCCGGTCACACCGCCGCCATTTGCTCGTAATCACGCGTATTTTTCAGAAGAAAAGCACCGCATGAGTGTCGAGCCGGCGAAAGTTATCAGTAATGAAACGCCGAGCATCTGTTGCCATGGCAACAGACGCCGCGCTTCATTTTACTGTTGAAAAAGCCGCCTGCTCGGGTCACTGCTGCACTCTATGTGCAGTTCAAGCTTTACAAGAAAATACACGTAATTACTGAACAAATGACGGCGAATTCTGACTTACTGACCCAGGGGCACCTCCTACAAAAGATTTGGCAATATACAAATAGTCAGTGTTCATAGCGCTTGGTCACGCTACACTTGTAGGGAAAGTGAAAGTGCTCTGAGTGGCAGGATCAACCAGATAAGTTTCGAAATGGCGTATAGGAACATGGAGATAACATATGACGTATAGGAACATGAAGATAAAATGTTATCTTCACTGGCCATCTGAGATATCATGTTTTATACTGCCATTTATCTGTCTACATATATTGTATAAATATATGTATACCTATGTAGCTAAGAATGACTACATTAGTGGCAGTGGTTTGATCAGTATTACACTGCTAAAGTAGACATAGTAGACAATAGATAAAAACAATTGGATGCTTGATTTCTCATCCAGTTGTGGAAACCTTAGTGATATGGCAGTGCCATCATGAGGAGCAATACTTTATTTGTAAGTTCTAGTAGATTTTAAGTAAACTACAAAGGTTCTCTGCACACACCAAACCCAAAAGAATGGACGTCAAAGTAAATTACCCTCTCCCCCTCCCTTATCCAGCCACATTCTAACTATTCCTTTTATTCCCACCACCCAGTTGTCCTGTTATAGGGTTTTGCAACCATATCCTACGGTTTTTGCCTCCTCCATCAACATTCCACTACTTCCTTTATTCTCACCACACAGTGGCTTGTCAGCAGCTTCACAAAGTTGGCAGCTTGACTGGAGGACTGCAAGCTGGGGTTTCAGCAGGTGAGTATTCTGAAAGCACACTCTGGATGCCTAAATGGTAATGTAGAGTAGCACCTTAATTCTTCTCAGCTAATCCCAGTGCAGTACCATATTTTAAAAATCATGTCTGCTGTTTCTTTTCAGATTCTGATATGACAACTGCACACTGAATCAAAGCATCATTGAAGAGTACAGTACAGACACCTGACCTATTCCTTTGTTTTTTCTTTTTTTTTGACAGTGGCGCTGACTGCACAGATGCTGAAATCAGTGTATGCTTAAAAGTGCAAGTTTTTTACTGTATTTGTTTATTTCGCAAAGCAGCAAAAGTGAAACCGAGCTGCCGAGATTTATTTTCGAACTGTCTCTGATTTTGTCACATTTTGAATAAAGTTATGCACTGACCTTATGAAGATTTGTTATGTTATTTGGGTGTGTTTGTCCTGCCAGAGGGATGTGGTCATGTTTGCTTTGCCAACAAACAAGGAAGTGGTAATGTTTGCTTGTTGCGATCAAGTGGTCACGTTTCTGCAAATCAAATAAAAGTCTGTCTATTCCTTCTTTATTTGCTATACTGTCACTCCTATCACTAAAAGTACTCTATACTGGCCTGGAAACTAGATGGGACATACACATGAAGGGTGAGTGTAACAAGTTTCTGTGGATGCTACCATGTTATGTTTTTAAAGCAATAGTACAGACACATAAAGTCATCACAGTTTTGCTGTAAAAATAATTTCACTAAAAGGTCATCATCAGCAAACATATCAGTCTTTCTAGTTCTACGGTACTGTTCAGTGACCTGTATGTTAATATAAAATAGCTGCTATGTAGCAGTTATAGTAACAAGAAGCAGAAGTATCAATGGTGGTGATGAGCACAAAGTCAAAATATTAGAAGGTTCAAAGTAAGAGGCTGCCTAGGGAAATTAATGATTAAGTTCCTTTCTTGAGGGAAAGAACCCACCAACACTCACTGTCCATATGCAGAGAAATTTAATAGAGAAGGGGGGAAGTCAAAAGGTCTCAGCCCACCTCTACCATGGGCCATTAATTGCGGGGGGTTCTACAACAGCATATAGGCACAAGTGTAGGATACGTTTGAGGACAAAGTCAGGTGTATGGGCTGGGTGACTGCCCTGTTGATCTCCAAGGCCCCTTCCCTCCATGGTGGATTAGTCAGTGCATCCTGACTGTACAGGTGCAGGGGCAATGTGGTGTATGCTTCCAGCCACTGCTGTGCAGCAGTAATAAGGCCCTGTTGCAAGCTGCCCTTAGACCTGGTAGAAGAAATAATTAAAGTAATCAGACATATTTGGTGTTTGTTTATTGTTGTTTGAAAATATCCCAGAAGCTGACTGTGTGGCTCCGAGCAATGGGTATTTGCTTGGCATGCTGGTGACCTGGGTTCATGCCCCGAGCCTAGACGTCAGGAGCACAGTCCGACAGGGAGGGAATTTAGAGTGTCCTTTGGATTCTTCCCTCCCGGGGTGTGGGTGGCCTCAGACCACTGTTTGTTGGATCCTGGGGTTGGCTTGGGGGTGGTGTTCTTGGTGGCATGTGGCCTTGATGCACTGCTGAATGCCCCTGCCCCCAGGACATTGCCGTGGCTGCCCATTTTGGGATGGTGTGGGTGGGTCAGGAGAAAAGTGGAAAATCTGCCCTCGGCCAGTAGGATGACTGCTAATCACCTCAATCACGATAGCCTGGAAGTATTTGTGCTGACCCCTGCCATGCCCAGGATATGTAATAGACATCTTTGAGTGTTTCTCCCCTCCCAGTTGCAAGCCCACAGGGAAGAGGCCCACCTGATGAAGTGTTACGTCGGGTTACCCAGGGTCATGGCCCAGAAGGGGCAGTGAATGGTGATGGGAATGGGACAGCAGTGGGCCTTGGCGGCCCAAAGGAGTGGCCAACCAAGGGCCTGTGGAGGAGCAAAAAAAAAAGAATATATCCTAGAAAGTGTACCATTCATTCAGGCGCTGGATGAGGGTCCCAGTCACCCCACCTCCCTTTGTTCCATACTTACAGGTTGAAGTTGAGTCAATGCATGGTCCAGACAATCTTTCAGGTGGTAGTGCCCTTTTTCCTTGGGACATATCTCTCCTCTGCAGTTGCAAACTTGGAGTACAGAAAAGCTTCTGCTTTAATAATAGTAGTTGGTCTAGAGCTATGGTAAGTTTGTATAGAGCATGATTGGTTTGTACGCGATTATCAATAAAGTGGAAACTATGCTGGAACATAGGATAGGGGAGGCAAAGATAAAGTCAATTTGGCTATATGATTCATGTCTTGATGAAAAAGAAAGTATACTCCCTACCTTTAGGGTTAACTAGTCTCCAAAGCACTATTAAGTTAAGATTTTTAACAATTACATTTATGGTAGAAGAATTACTATCAAATAGTAAATAAAGATGCTGGCTGTTTCTATCAAAATATGGCTCCATGACTGAGTTAAAGCCCCTCACTGGGGCCTTACAAGTGGGGGGTGAGATACTAACAACAACAAAAATTGAAAGGGACCTGGGGGTAGTCTTATCAGATGGCTTAAAGGTGGGCAAGCAATGTGAGAGGGCAGTAAGGAGGGCTGGGGGGATACTAGGATGCATAGGGAGAGGCATCGCCAGTAGAAAACAGGAAGTTGTTATCCCTCTGTACAGACAGCTGGTGAGACCCCATCTGGAGTACTGTGTGCAGTTCTGGAGACCCAAACTCTGCAAGGAAATAGACAAGATGGAAGCTGTCCAGAGGAGGGCAACTAAAATGATGCAGGGTCTGCACCAGAAGACATATGAAGAGAGACTAAAGGAGCTTAATATGATAGCTTCGAGGAAAGGAGAGAGGGGGGACGTGATAGAAACTTTCAAGTACCTCAAGGGAATCAACAAAGTCCAAGAGGGTAGAATCTTTTAAAAAAAGAGGTGTGCATGAACAAGGGGGCACAATTTGAAGATAGAGGGGGGGCAGCTCAGAGGTAATGTAAGGAAGTATTTTTTCACAGAGAGGGTTGTGGATGCATGGAACGGCCTTCCGGAGGAGGTTGTGGAGTCAAAAACAGTGGTTGAATTCAAGCATGCATGGGACAGCCATAAGGCAATTCTAGGGGGTGGGGGTAGAAAGAAGTAGGCTGCTGGTTAACTAGGATCTGCAGCTTATCCATTAGGTAGGGAAATGGGCAGACTGGGTGGGCCAAGCGGTCCTTATCTGCCATCAAATTCTATGTTTCTATGTTTCTATGTTTCTATACACTCCAAGCCTTGTCCCACCCTAGGCATCCTTTACTGTAAGACCTCTCCCCACAGAATTCCACAGTGACCTGCTTGTCAAAAAATGTTTCTCCCTATTTTTAACTATGGGGAAGTGGTATACAGTGCAGCCCCTCCTTCCACACTTGCCAGACTGGATACACACTGCAAATGCCATTTGTTGCTTTCCCTCAAACTCTCCTACCTGCACCCATAATTGCTTCATCTATTCCTCCCTTTCCATCACCCCCTACACTTGTGTAACTATTCACACTGCTCAGCACTCATTGGTAAATACTGGTTTGGCTCCCTCCCCTCTTATCTGTCTTCTCTCCTCTAATCTGCCACTCTACCACCTCCTACCCCCCTTTGCACTAGAGACTCCCGCTCCTTCTAAATCCCTTATCCCCACTCATGCTATGGTCAGGCTGCTTTCTCATACCAGCTCCCTTTCCTTTGGAACTGACTCCCCTCTGTTGTTCACCAAGCCCCATCTTTACTATCTCTAAAGAGTCTGCTAAAGCTCACCACTCATCTACGTGTTCCTGTCACACTCCCCTCTAACTCTTTTTCCTCTCCCTTCTCTGTCTCCACTTCTCTCTCTGCAAAACTCCCTACTTTTTCTTGTGCCCCTCTCAATCTCTTTCTCTCTCTGTTTTGAGGAAGGGCTGATCTCATCTTATCTCAATTGTCTAGATCCCCTAATGCCTACTACGATTGTAAAATTATAAGAATCCTATGTACAGTCACTGTATTTTTCTTCAAGTGTTGTGCCTCTTATTTTGATATCTTTTGAGATTGCACATGTAACTTCTGTCATTGCACTTTGCATTGTTGTAAGTGCCTGCCTGGCTTCTCCCCTGTCCCCATTCCCCTGGGTTGCACCTGGAAATGAGCATCAGCTCATAGTGCCTTTGCCAGTTCCCTAACTTGTAAATAAATAAATACCAGTATTTTGTATGGGGGTTGTTTTCTGCTATACAGAAAGTTCTATCAGCGCTTTTATATATCCAACAAAACACCTTTTTTCAGTAAATCAAAAGTTGTTTTATTCCTAGCTTCTGTGCAGTACATAAACACCTTGTATTTACCATTAGCTGTGTATTTAACAGCATTTAAACAGAATCTTATTTAGAGCAGGTTATTTACTCTTTCCAGGTTTTTATCTTACAGTACAAAGTCCTGTTATCTGGTGTCTTACATCCGGCAGAGTTCCTTCATATGGCCGATTCAATACTCATGGCTCATTTGCCTAATCCAATGTGCCTTTACTTTCTATGTTGAGTTAAGTGCTTGCAAATGCTGGCAGTCATCGTTCCATCCTCAGAGCTCTGAGGATGGAGTGATGACCATTCCAAAATGTCAGTACATCATAGCACAGATCACCTGAATGAGAGGTGAGGAAGAGAGCAGCAGCCGGAAAGATTCCCTGAATAGGGAACTGCATAGGCTACATAACCCCCCTCTGAATAAGTTTCTGTTTAAAAGCTGTTAAATACACAGCTAATGATAAATACAAGGGCCCAGATATTCAAACTACGCCATAAAAGTGCGCAACAGCAGGAGCAAGCGCAAGTCCACTGCGCATGTGCAACTGCGTCACGATATTCAAACACCGCGCAGGTCAAGACAGCCTGTAGCACATGACTGGAATATCGTGCCAACTGCGCCATTGCGCAAGCAGGGATGTGCAGTGGCGCAGGTCAGATGTGCAATAGCACAATCAGGGATGCTCAGTGGAGCAGGATGCAGTGCAACAGCACAACCAGGGATGCGCAGGGACAGGATGCAGGGGCCCACCACCCATGGTAGGGATGGGCAGAGGAGCACACAGCAGAACAGACATCGCCCCCCACACCCCATGCACTGCACAACCGGAGGAGAGCTGGAATAACCACCAGCCCATAGACACCAGCAACAAACCCACAGCCAGGGCATGGTGCCCCAGCACACTCCCTGGCAAGCTTTGACCTGCACACAAGGAGGTCCGGCCTCCCCATGCCACACCATCCCACCAATGCAGAGCACACCCTGCACCACGATCCCCAGACACTCTGCCCAGGAGAAGCGCCCACCAGTGTGGAAGCCACATGCATGCCACCACCCCCACTGTGACAATGTAACCCTGTGTGCCACAGAACCATGCAAGGCAGCCCTACCACAAGCACCCTTCAGCAGGTGGCAGCAGACAGCGATGCAATGACTGCATACACAGTGCCGCCATGCATGTCCCCCCCCGAGGTACAGCTGAGAGACCGATCATGTGTCGACACACAAGGTACCTGACATGTGACAGGGCATGCCCTGGACCCCACCACCAGTGGTACAGCACCCTGCACACCCTCCCAAGGACACACCCCTTTCCCAGCAATGGCCACAACAGCCAGCGCAGACACCCACAGTGGTGCATGGAAGCATGCGCCACACAGGATGCAACACAGTGCATGGACAAACACCTACCCATACCCAAGAGCACACCAACACAGGGACACAGTAGTGGGTCAACCAAGCCACTGGTGTGTGGCCACGGAAACCATGTACACACGGCCAGCACCCCTCCATGGCACAGATGTGCCAGCCACCCTGCGCAGGCACCATGAAGCTGTATGCCACCAGCATGCGCCCAGGACACAAGTGACAGACAGTGGAGCACATCGTCTGCAACAGACACAAGTGACAGCATGGAGGTGGGACAACAACAGCGGAGGCCACAGTGCCACCCGAGGCAGATGTGCACCACACCGGTGACAGGAGGCAACCTGGCATTGTGCTAGGTACAGTGGCTGTCCAGCATGGACAGCCACCACTGACATGCCAGTGGACTGTGCAGATAACAGACATGCAAGGGTGTCAACTGCACAGGCCATGGACGGTATGACAGGGACACCATGGACACAGTGCATGCACCGTGGACCACTGCACACAGTCATCCAGTGCACACGGAACAACACAGAAACCACAGACAGTGACTGATAGCTACGCCCACACCATAGTCGCTTCCTCTATGGACACACACATACATGCCCATGACTGCACCACCCCTGACACCATGCACACCACTGCAGCTGAGCACCTGTAGCCCGCTGCAAATCAGAGACCACCAGAGTAGGCATAACAAAACAAATGTATCTTATTAGGTAGAATACAACTATATACAAATATATACACATCAGTTGGGGGTGAGGGCCACAAACCAGGTGGGGGTGGGTAAGGGGCAGGGGTGAACAAATGGGAGAGGGAAGGAGGGGTGTGATGGTGGGTCCAGGAGGGTAGGGTTGAACTCGGGGCATGGATGTCTCAGCAGGCACCCCGCTCCCCACTACTGTGAAGCCTCCTGCCACGATGCCTCCAGACACCGTGCTGGTCCAACCATTGCAGGATCTACAAAAACACCCGTGCAACCTGTAGCACCTCCTGCACAGCCCTCTCCATCTGCAGCATCCTCCGTCCACCTAGGACAAGGGAGCAGAGTCAATAGGTGTGAATGTCCATCCCCCTGCAGCCCACCTATTGTGCATGGCATACAGCTGTGGGACACGCCCCTGTGTTGGTGTGTGACCACCCACAGTGATCATGTCCACATGACCTGCCCACCCAGGTGCACACAGCCATGTGGACCACTGCACACACCCACCGTACAAGTCCCGCACAGCACCACCGTGGCTTTACAGTGACATGGCTATGTGGTGCAATGGCAGTGGCACGGCCATGTACCCGGTGCATGCATGGACCACTAGCGATGCACACCCACACATGCAGTGCCACTTAACAGTGCTGACTGTACCGTGTGGTGTGCACAGCAGTGGTGTCAATGGATGGTGGCCATGCCCCGCTGTCTGCCCTGCAACACAGCATGCACAGAATATCCTGGAAGAAAGGCACTCACCCTCATCGGCCTGATCCAGGTGCTATTCTATGTTGGGACCGGCAGCCCATGGCTGTTGCCCAGCTCTCCCCTACTCATGCCTCGGTGGTGGTCTTTGCGGGCTCGGCGCCGCTTTTCAGGGCCTAGGGTGCAAACATGGAGAGGGGAATATCAGTACAATCCAGTAGCAAAGGCCCCCCCTGGGTGTGTGCGATCCCGCACAGCCCAGCCATGCCGCAACCCCCTCCAACACCACCTCCACCACCACACCACCACAGCCCACACTGGTCAGCCCACCCCCCCGTTTGGTGGACACATGCCCACCGCAATACCCTTATGGACGCAACCAGTGTATGGATGGTGCTCCTACTTGGTCGTGGCACTCGCCTTGCCTGGCACGTGCCAGCATGCGGGCAAGCCTGTTCAGGTCACTCCACTGCAGGTCCCTATATCGGTGTTGACACTGGTCCATAGTATGGGAGAGTCCTGTGGCCTCCTCCAGTGCCACCGCCACCTCCTCCCATACGGCACTCCTGGCCCTGTCCAGGGGTGCATTGCCCAAACAGGGCCCCAACATGAGGCTCCACTATGGCCACCAAATTCTCAAGCTCTACCTGACTCCAAACAGCAGCCCTCCGTCTTGCCATCACTGAATCTGGTCAGAATCAAAATAGCGCTCAGTAGCGCATGTCTGCCAAGTGCAGATGCTGCGCGGTACAGCGCTGCCATTCCCCATCATGCTGTCACCAAACAGCATGATAGGGTGCACCCATGTGGATGCATGGTACCTAGGGGGCAAAGGTTGGGCACAGGGTCAAGGTCTCTCATGCATGGACTGCCACATGCGATTGGTACTCCCCGCGCAGTAGCACAATAAGTGCCCGTGAGATACCCTGTAATGGCCTACCGCACTGTGGCTCCACGGTGCCTACGGCACCCTAGTGCAAGAGCACCATACATGTCAACAGCGCACTAGTGCCACTGGCACAGTGGTGGCCGTACCCTGCACTGCCTCCCGTGCACAGCACATCAGCAGCACAGCAGACATCAGCGTCAGCACCCCGGGCATGCGCCATTCAGTGTCTACTGCACACATCACAGAGCTGCACCTTTGCCTGAGCACATTCAACACAATTGTGCAAGGCGCAACAACGCAATATTCAGCTGGCATATGCAAATCAGCTCATCAGCGATTGAATGGCACAGCTACTGCATTAGCATTCACTTAAAATTGAGCCTCGTCTCATTTGCATGCATTGTGCTATATAAATGCGACATGGGGCTGCAGATGCCATAGTCTGGTATTGCAGTCTATTGTGGTGAGTTGCATGCTGTTTGGGAGTGTGGACTGTGGTGTGTGGGAGATACATGGGACTGCACAGTCAGAGGTAACACCTGTCATTCCCACAGGATCAATGATGACCGAACATGAGGTGGCGGAGGAGGAACAGAGACGTGGGAGACGGAGGAGGCCCAACTTTACCAAGGCAGAATCAGATGCTCTGTTTGAGGCCTACCTTGACCATGAATCGCTGCTCAGCGGACAGCAGGGAACACCACAGGCCGGTGCTGCGGCATGGGGTGAGGTGGCGCGTGCCTTCAACCAGCATGGCAGCCTCCAGTGGTCCATGCAGGAGTGCAAGAAGAAGGTGGACATGGACAGGAGGAGGATTAAAGATAAGGTGGCTACCATCAGGGCAGCACAGGCTGCGACTGGTGGGGGACAGCCGGCCGTGCAATGCCTGACGCCACAGGAAGAGTGGGTTGCTTGCAGCATGTGGCGTTGTGTCATCGAGGATGTTCCAGGTGGTGGCTTCCAGATGGGTGGTAGCCTGTCACTGCATGGTAGGTCCTGATCTGTTACTGTGGGGTGGGGGTGGGTGGAATTCCACAGCGTAGGGCAGATACATTAATGCTTCTGTGTTCCCTTACAGCTCCTGAGCGCCTACATGGGTCAGCGGTGGTGGGTTTGTCCACTGAGGGTGATACCCTGGACACAGAGGAGGGCCCATCCACCTCCACAGGTGTCTGAGGGTCAGTACGACAGTGGGCCCGCCTGGCTGTCCGGACTGATGTTGGTGGAGCATGTGCGGAGGAGGCCCTGCCCATGTCCCAGCGTGACAGTGTCCATGGATGCCAGCATGCTGAGACTCGGACTGGTGCCAGATCCGTCACTGATGATGATGGAGCTCAAATCATGGACAGTGATACATGTGGGCCACAGGATGGCAGCACAGCAGGTTACAGCATGGGCATAGCTGTGGGTGGTGCCACCGTGGAGGCCTGCGTGACATCACAGTCCCAGCCTGTGCTTGTCTGCACCAGTGGGGCAGCACTGGTGTGCGTCCAGGACAGTGGGGCTGCTGCAGCCACTGCGGCAGCACCGTTGAGCCCTGGAGAGTGGCGGCAGAAGGGGCAATGTCAGCAGTTGGCCAATGGCAATGGGGGGACAGTGTCAGGGGGCAGCATCAGTGCACCGCCTGTGGACATGCTCAGGCATGGCCCTGGTGTGCATCGCCCAACCTCAAGGGGTGCTGCCCAGCGGCCCGGAACACCATGAGGGACAGCATACCGATCAGGCGGATGACCTCTTAGATGAGCACACCCGCATACTCCATGAATCAGTGGATCAGCAGTTGCGGCTTGTGATGGCAGTGGATGCACTCAGTGTGGTCCTGCACCAGGCAGAGGAGTGGTGCAGCAGGGACACCACTCTGCTCCTGGCAGGGATGGACCAGCTGCAGGAGGATGTGACCACCGCCATTGACAGGCAGACACAGGCATTCACAGTTGTCATGGCAGCAATTGGCACACAGTTATTTGCCCATGCACCGCAGACACCACGCAGTGCCATGTCTACCCCCCATTCCCAGCGTTGTGTGACACACTCCTTGTCAACACCAGGTTCAGCTGTGGATATCCTGAGCATGCCTGGTGCAGGCATGTTCGGTGAGCTGTAGAACCCTGCTCGAGAACGGTCACGTTCCCGGAGCGGCACCCTTGGGGGACCATAGGTGCCACCCCATGAGGCCAATGGTCAGCCTGTCACTGCTGGCGGGTCTTGGTGGGGCCACCCATGCATCAGTGGTGGCCGTGGCACTGTGCCGCATGACTGACCTGTCTCCCACCATGGCTACTGTCTGACACTGCCCTGTGTGCAGTGTGTTGTTCAACGTGCAAAGCAAAGCAAAGGGTGGGGTACCCGGCCCTGCACATACACACGTTCCATGTGCACACCCTTCCGGCTGCTGGCCACTGTGGTGTGTGCATGATGATGCCTGTGTTGCGCTGTCCACCACTGTTTAATGGTGTCCAGCGTCTGAGACATGCACAATGACAGGCACTGGGCATGGTGGTCTGTGGACGTGTGTGTGGCTAGGGGTGGCAGTTGGGGTCGGCGTGCCTCCTACCCTTTGTGCATGTCTTGTGGGTGTGTGTGTGTGTGTGTGTGTGTGTGTATGTGACTGTGTGCCTTGTTAGGCCTTGCGCATCTCTGATGGCATGTGCGGTTCCATGCTCAGCCAATTCTCTTTATGGACATGCAACCCTGGAGTGTGTCCATGCGTGTTTGTGGGTTGTGCACTAGCCATTGGTGGTTGAACATGGCCCCATGACTTACCTGGGTTGGTTGAAGTGCTCCTCTGTGATGGTGTCCCAGTGCAGCTGTGACATCTGGATAATTCAGGGTTCCCTTCAACCAAGGTGGGGCTGCTCATCACCATCTGCACCAGCGTCCTCATCATCCCCATCGCTGTCCCCCTCTTCGACCTCTACAGCTATCCCACAGTTGTTGGCCATGTTGTGCTAGATGCAACAGGCCAGGAATAGCCCACAGGCCTTCGAGGGGCTGTAATGTAGGGCACTGCCAGATGTGTCTAGGCAATGGAAATGTGCCTTCAGCATTCCGAACACCCACTCTATGACATTGCGTGTGGTGGCATGTGCCTCATTGTACCATTGCTGCAATGGGGTCGCGGGCCGCCGGGATGGTGTGAGCAGCCAAGGACGGAATGGATATCCACTGTCACCTGTGTGTAGAGGGTGAACATTAGTCTGGTGATCAGCGTCGCCCTGCCATGGGCCATCTAGGCCAGTACCCATGTCACCTCTGACTATGCCCCTCCCAAGATCCATGTCTTTCTGTGTGATTTGCATACTCACCCACTAGGTGGCCAGTGGGGATGTCCCCACTCTTGAACCTGTGGCACAGTGCAGATTGGTGCTAGATGAAGGCATCATGTGCTCCCCCACCAGGGTGTGTGGCGCAGACATTGGTTATGCACCCCCTAGTATCGCACACCACCTGGCAGTTGATGCTGGCATAGCCCTTCTGATTAATATATGCAGCACCTTCCGGGCCAAGTGGCATGCGGGTGGCCACATGGGTGCAGTCAATGGTCCCAAGCATGCCAGGCATACGTGCTACCCTGTGGAACTCTTGTATGTGTGCTGTGCACTCCGCCTGTGTGCTGGGGAAATGGAAGTACTCTGCAGCATGTGGCAGGAGTGCGCTGAGGAATTATGTGAGTAGGTATGATGCGGCCGACTGGGTTATGCCTGTTGTGTCCCCTGTTGGTCTCTGGAAGGTGCCCGTGGTGAGCAGGCACATGACAGCTGTTACCTTTGTCTCCACTGAGAGAGCATGGCTCCATCGTGTGGGTGCCTGCATCTCATCACTGCACAGCTCACAGAGCCATCTCAGGATTGCCCGGTTAGGTGGTACCGACCCACTATCTTGGTGTCACTGTAGTGCTCGAAGCTGGTGCGGGCTCAGTACTGCCTGTTGGGGGCATACCGCTGACGGGCTCTTCCATGGCCGCACCCCCCTGCTGCCTGTCTTCTCACACCCTTCATTACTGCCTCCATCTGAATGGTGGCACTGGCCATGTCCCTGGTTTGTGTCCCCCCCCCTGGCAGCTGTATTCCTGTTTCCCCCGCTGTCCTTTGTGCTACTCCTCCTGCACCGGGAACACCTCCAAGATTTGGCTGTCCTGCCCACTGCTACTGCCCTCAGTCCACTGTGGCACAGGCTCCCCACTCCTGTCCTGTTGCCCTATGTTCCTAGGTGTGCCCTGTCCTGCTCTTTTCCAGTCCCACTCACTGCTTCCCTGTCTTCTGTGGTTGTCAGCTTTCTCCAACCCCTGGCTTCCCTGTAGCGTTCTTGCACCTCTCTCTTATTCCTTTTTATTTTGGATCATTTCCGGTATCGCGCAACTTCTGCTTGCTCCCCTATTGCACATGGCGCATGCTGTTGAATATCGCACTGCACCATTTATTCATGGTATCTCCCCCTTCAGTTGTGAATGCATTCATTACCATTGTGCTCTTGCGCATTGCAATTTGGGGGGTGCAGCTGCCTCCTGCTGAATATCACACAATGGTGCATTTTCGGACTTGTGCTGGCGCATCTCTGTTGCGCATGGTGCAACCCTTTTGAATATCTGGGCCCAGGTGTTTATGAACTGCACAGAAGATAGGAATAAAACAGCTTTTGATTTACTGAAAAAAGGTGTTTTGCTGGATTTATAAATGTGCCAATAGAACTTTCTGCATAGCAGAAAATAACCCCTGTTTGATATTGTGACCTTTAAGTTCTAAACTAGGACAAAGAGCACTGTGAATTTAATCATTTTTGGTTTACACCAGTATTTTGTGTTAAGTGAAAGGCTCAATCTTTGTAATAGTGTCAGTTAAAAACTGAGCCTAAGATGAAATAGGAGCATAAATGTTTAACAGGGCAAATCTGTTCCCATTAAAGGAGCATAATAATAATTGCCATCTGCCTTCATCATCAGTCAGATGATAAATTTCTGTGAAATATAAACCCTTTTTAGTTAAAATCATTATCCCTTTTTGTTTAGAAGTATAACAACTATAACCATGCTCTGCTTATTCTTTCTGCCATTTCTCAGCTTCAGTAGGTGTAAGATGAGTTTTTTCTCAAAAAAGCAAGGTTAGTTTTAAGCCCTTTTAAGTAAAATAGAATCATTTTCCTCTTAACAGGGGATCCTAGACCTTTAACATTCCGGGTAATAATATTCTCAAGAGAACCATACCAAATGCATGTCACATATTATTAGGATAAGTGCGCATAAAATTATACACCAGGGACCATAAACAGAACTATTGACAAATGTATCAATATTTTGCCATAGTGGTGCGTAAAAGGAGGTTTGTAGCTACCAGCAACAAATCAAATTATTATGTATAAGTACAGAAGATCAACGATTAAAAATAGTAACAATAACATTAAAGAAATATACAACATAGACCAAAAGGTTTGAAAAGACATCATTCTAAATATCATAACCTTACATGAATGAACAGCAGAAAAACAATATTGTTTATTACCAGCAAATTAAGTAAAAGACTTCGGATGTTTGCGATATAATTGTAATCAATGGGAGGAATAATGGTGTGAGGGTTTGGCGGGAACCAGGGGAGGGAGGGGGTGTCTAGATTTATGTATGTATATATGTATGTATGTATGTATGCATGCATGTAAGTCTGTATGTATGTATGTATGTATTTATTTAAAAGTTGCATCAGGAAGGGTATACTGAATTAAAATTAGATTGTTTCTAGATGCATCCTGGGGGAAGGGGAAAGGGATAAGTAAACAGTAGATATATTACATTCAAACAAAAACATCATACAGAGAATATGAATAAAATTAAACACAGAGCATTTGAATGTTTTGCAAAGCTTTGAATGCTAGGAGTTTGTGTATAATGGAACATTATCTTAAATAGAAACATAGAAGTTGATAGCAGATAAGGACCTCAAGGCCCATCCAGTCTGCTGATTTCTTTTTCTGCCTTATGAATGTTTATTTATTAAATTTTGGTAACCGGGTAGGCCCACTGAGCCCTGAAGGTCCCTTTTTCAGGGGCGACCTGGGATAACAATAACAATTTTGATACAGAGAAAGACAGTTGGGTTACAGAAGACAATTTTCAAGGTTGGCATGCAGGTAACAGTCCTGGTTATCAACAAGATACTGCTTGTACTAGTTGGCGAGGATACAATCATGACTGACAAAAAGCAGTTTTCAGGTGGAGAGCTATCTAAAGGATGGTGACAAGGCTGAAAGGTCAGGGATCCTGACGGGGTACCTGGGTAAGAAAAGGGAGGAATCTTATGAGCCATGACAGTGGCAAGTGCTGGTGTCAGTCATGTGAGACTTTAGTCTGGTGCAGAAGTTTGCGAGTGAGGAGGCTTCCTTCACAAGAGAAAGAAGTTGGTTCCACAGGTAGGGGGCTAGGTAGGAGAAAGACCTGCCACCAGCATTAGTCCTGATTCTGGGAACTTCCAGCAGTGTTCACCCTGACATCTGTAGTCTCCGGTGGTTTTGTTTGATGGCTATGGTTCCTACTATGCTAGATGGAGTGGACAGTCTAAGTAGCTTGAACGCCAGGCAGAGCAGGGGGTACTGTAGGCATGTGGTCAGTGAGGGCCACCATAGCTGGGCCAGCGTATCACAGTGGTGACTCCGTGAGTGGTCCTGGATAGTGAACTGGGCAACCTTGTTGTACAATATTTGCATCCTAGAGACCTCTTGCTTAGCAATGCCTTGTATAATTGGAGCAGCATAGGTCAGGGTGGGGAGCAGGACACTAGTGCCATTTGAGAGCCTGGCCTCAGGAATGAGCTAGTCTTTGAAATGGTACAGGGTACCAAGTTTACGATGTATGGTCTTGGAAACCTGATCCACATGGGTCTTGAAGGTGAGGCATTGGTCAAGTGTTAGACCTAGGTATTTTAAGGAGGGCACTACCTCAATGCCACTACCAGAGAGTGAAGTGAGTTGCAAGGAGGAGGTCCTGTCATGACCCATGGATCTGTGCCCAAACAGCATCTCCTTGGGTTTGCCTGCATTCAGGACCATTTTGTTTTCTCTCAGCCAGACCTCTAATGAAGTGAGATCACCTTGGAGGAGGGGACCAAGAGCTGTCATGTCACCAAAGGATCGGTAGATGACGGTGTCATCTGCATACTGAATGACTGCGCTACCCCCACAGTGGGTATTCAGGTCATTAGTAAACAAGGAGAAAGCCTTTGCTCTGTCAATGACCTATCCACACTCATCTGTATTGCTCCCTTATGCCTATCCCATGCCTATTTGAAGCTCTGCACTGTATTCATATCCACCACTTCCTGAGGTAGGCCATTCCATGCATCCACTACCCTTTCTGTGAAAAAGAACTTCCTCACATTTCCCAGTAATTGGCCTCCATCTAATCTCATGCTGTGTCTTCTTGTCCTGCTGTTCTTCTTATACTGAAACATGTTATACTCTTTCACCTTGTTAATGCCCTTGAGGTGTTTGAATGTTTTGATCATATCACCTCTCTCCCTCCTTTGCTCTAGGGTATACATATTGAGCACCATTAATCTGTCCTCAAATGTTTTCTGATGCAGTCCCTGCACCATTTTTGTTGCCCTTCTCTGGACTGCCTCAATTTGGTTAATGTCCTTGTGAAGGTGTGGCCTCCAGTACTGCATGCAGTACTCTAGATGGGGCCTAACCAGTGTCTTGTAAAGAGGGATTATTACCTCCCTCTTCCGACTTGTGATACCCCTAATAATACAACCCAACATCCCTGTAGCCTTACATTCTGCTTTAGTGGTCTGCTCTAAATGATTTCAGGTCATTTCTGATGATAATGCCCAAGTCTCTTTCTTCCCTTGTGACTGCCAGCAACTCCCCTCCCGGCCTATAGATGGCTTCAGGGTTTCTCTTCCATATGTGTATGATCTTGCACTTCTTTGCATTAAACCCCAGTTGCCACTCTTCCAACCATTTTGCCAGTTTATCCAGATCTCTTCTCATTCTGCCACTCCATCTGGATCATCTACTCTGTTGCAGATCTTGGTGTCGTCTGCAAACAGACAAACCTTACCCTCCAGTCCATCTGCAATGTCACTAATGAAGATACTGAAGAGGACTGGCCCAGGACTGATCTCTGAGGTACCCCACTTTTGACTTGCTTCTCTTCTGACTGTATACCGTTTACCACTACTCTCTGTTTTCTGCCGGTCTACCAGTTTGCCACCAAGTTGACCAACTTCTGACCCACCCTGAGCCTACCCAGCTTATTAATCAATCTTCTATGTGGAACAGTATTGAAAGCTTTGCTGAAGTCAAGGTAGGCAACATCAACTGCTCCACCTTGGTCCACCACTCTGGTTACCAGTCAAAAAAAATCTATGAGATCAGTGTGACAGGACCTTCCTGTTGTAAACTCATGCTGTCTTGGATCCTGTGCTCCTATGGATTCCAGGTGTTGCACCATCCTTTCTTTAAGGAGTGCCTCTATAATCTTGCCCACTACTGATGTAAGACTGACTGGTCTGTAGTTCCCTGCCGCCTCCCTGCTACCACTCTTGGGAGACAGTATAGCGCAGTGGTTTCAGGCTCTGAGCTGCAAATCTGGTGACATCCAGCAGACCAGACCTGGGTTTGAATCCCACAGCTTCCACTTGCAGACTGTGTGACCCTGAGCAAGTCATTTAACTTCCCTGTGCCCCCAGATCGCACCTGTGAAAAAGCTTTCAGCTTAGTTTGCTAGTCCTGGTTAAACAACTAACAAAAAAAAAGTCTTGTGAAGCGGGATCACATGAGCCCTTCTCCAGTCTTCTGGGAACTCTCCTGTTCTCAGAGACTCGCTAAACAGTTCTGATAATGGCTCTGCTAGTTCCACCCTTAGCTTCTTTAGTACCCTGGGGTATATGCCATCAGGTCCCATTGCCTTGTCCAGCCTGAGCTGAGTGAGTTCATGTAGGACCCTTTCTTTTGTGAAGGGACTAGTGCACACCTCCCTCCACCCTGTGTCCATGGTGCTGAGCCGTGGGCCCTACCCTGCCTTCTCTTCAATAAATACTGAGCAGAAGTATTTATTTAGGATAGATGCTTTTGTATGGTCCTCCTCCTCACATGCCCTCTTATCCTCTTTGTTTATTTATTTATTTATTTGTAATATCGGAAGACCTTTGAGCGTGAGCTCTTTTACAAAGGTTCCACGTCAAGGTGGACAAATAATACAAGACACAAATACAGTAATTACAGTTGAAGAGTAGTACATGAGAATTTTAGTCAAACAGTGGAAAACAAAGCAATTGTAAGAGGATTTAGGTTATGTCTTGGATGATTCTCTGGGTGGCTCAACCCTGGAGACCCCAAAAAGTCCATTGATAGACTATGGTTGGGAAAGTGGGAGAAGGGGAGTTTGGGAGGGCAGTACACAGAGTGGTAAGGTGGATTAGTAGCTTGCTAGTGCTCCTGGCTAGGCTGGGATGAGGGCAGGTTTTTCTAGGAATCTGTGCTGGGTTTAACAGGAGTTGTTGGTTAATCTTTCAAGTATGGCCTGAGAAACAGGTGCATTGTGAGCTAGACTTTAGGTGCTGTTTGAAGCCTGTTTTGAACTGTGGCAGGCTGTGTGTTTGTAGTTTCTGCTGGAGTTCATTTAGCCAGAGGGGGGGTCGGTAGGAGAAAATGTGCTGCCCAAGTGAGGTTCACCAGAATGGGATGGACAGTGTTCCATTCTTCCTCCCTCTGGTGATGTGGGATGAGAGAGAGACATCGAGCAGGTTTTCTATGCAGGGTGGGGTTTTTCTGAGGAGTGTCTTCTTACCCAGTAGACAGATTTGGTATTTGAGCCTGTCTTTTAGGTTAATTCAGTTTGTACACTCATATAGGGTGCAAGTGCGAGTGTAATGGTCTGCACACAGGGTCAGGCGGCATGCCTTATTTAATGCCATTTGGACCCTGTTGAGTGCAGTATCAGTGGCAGCTCCATAGACCACTAGCCAGTAGTCTATCGTTGGGAGTATTGAGCTGGAGACTGAGATTTAGAGTGCTTCCAGAGTGAGGGATTTCTTATGTCTATAGAGGACCCCGATCTTTGTATTTACTGATCTGATAAGGGAGTCAATATGGTTCATATAAGTGAAAGAGTCATCAATGGTGACCCCTAGGTACTTAAATGATTGTACCTGCTCAATCTGCACACCAGCATTATTGGTGATTTCGAGGGGAGTGAGCCTGCGTTTATTGTAGGAGCTGGAATGGAGCATGGCCTTGGTTTTCTTGTAGTTCAGTAGCAGCTTTTTCCTACAGAACCAGTCCTCAAGTTTGTTGAAAGAGGTCTGCAGTTCTGTTTGCAGGGCAGCCTGGGAGGTGCCACTACTCAGCAGCACAGCATTGTCTGCATACAGGATGAGATTGGTGTCACAGGCCGTGGGCAATTCATTAACAAAGAAGCTGAAAAGCAAGGGACCCAGGATTGGTTCTTGAGGAACTCCAAGGAGTACATCTCTGGGGCTGGATAACATCTGCCCAATTTTGACTTGCTGATTCCTTTGTGATAGGTAATCATTGACCAATTTAGGGTGTTTGGAGCCACTCCCAGTCTTTGGAGCTGGAATATCAGTAGAGGGTGGTTGACAGTGTCGAAGGCTTTAGTGAGGTCAATGAAGATGGACCCCACCAATTTGCCTTTATCCAGCACCTTGTGCGCATAGTCAGAGTATGCCAGCAGTGCAGTGGTGGTACTGTGTTTCTGCTGGAAACTATGTTGGTTTGGGCAGAGCAGATTGTACTTGTTGAAGTATTCTGTGAGTTGGTTTGCCATGATTTTTTCCAGAGCTTTGGATAGTGGGGAGAGGATAGATATTGGTCTGTAGTTAGATACCAGTACCTTGTCACCATTCTTGTGCACTGGAGTTACCAGGGCTTGCTTCCAAACTTCCGGGAATTGAGCTAGGGCCAATGATTTATTAAATAGCATTGATCTTAGCAATACCCCCTCTGGACTTTCTCCTTTCACTAATGTATCTATATAAAATGTTGTCACCTTATTTTACTGTGTGTGCTAGTGTTTCCTCGGTTTGAGCCTTTGCCTGCCTTACTGCCTTTCCTGCTTCCCTTAGGGAAGTTTGGTATGCCTCCCTATCTTCATCCTGCTGTGTTCCCTTATATTTCCTGAAGGCCAGCATTTTGGCTCTGACCTTTTCTGCTACTGTTTTTGAGAACCAAAGTGGTTTCCTTCTTCTTTTGCTCTTCCTTTTCTCTGTAACACAATGGGATGTTGCTTCAAGTATTGCATCCTTAATGCTTGCCCACTTTGCCTGTACCACCTCACCTGTATTTCTACTTGCCAGGGCTAGCTTAACTCTGTTGGCCATCTTATCAAAGTTAGCTCCTCTGAAGACCCATATTTTTGCCTTGGAATGGGATGATTTAGTTCTAGTGGTTCTAGTGACCAAATTGAACCATGTGATGGTCACTGGCCCCCAGGTAACCTTCTATCTGGAGATCTGTGATCCTTTACCTGTTAGTCAGTACTAGATCTAGGATAGCCCTGTCTCTTGTGGGTTGTTGTACCAGTTGTTTGAGGCCCTTTCCCTGCAGGGAATCCACTATGTGTCTAGTTATGGCAGATGTTCCTGCTGGTATTGACCAATCTGTAACCGGCATGTTGAAGTCTCCCATTATCAGAACCTCCCCTTTAGCTGTCATGTTTTGTATATATTCTATCAGTAATGTGTCTATGCCCTTCCCCTAGTCCGGAGGTCTGTAGACAACCCAAGTTCATATAGCTGTCACATTTCCTGTTTCCAGGGTGACCCACAGTTCTTCTGGCTCCTTATGTGTATTCTGAATTTCTGTAGCTTTGATATTTTCATTGACATAAAGGGCTACTCCACCCCCCCCTTTTTGCACCTCAGTCTCTTCTGAACAGTACATAGCCAGATACTCCCAAGTGTGGTTACTGGTAAACCATGTCTCACTAATGGCTACTATGTCCAGTTTAGCCTCTGCCATTATTGCCTGCAGGTCTGGGATCTTGTTTCCCAGACTTTGGTCTGGCGTTTCCCCTGTGCATCATATGGGGAGCCAGACCTTTTCCCTTACCTGGTGATGCAAATGAACTACAAACATACTGAACTCCTGTATGACCACTAGCTGAGGAGGGAGGGGTGTTCTTTCCATTCAATGTATTGGGTGATGAACCCCTCTCTCCATTTGCTAGTTTAAACATTCTGAAAAGACATCAAACTTCTGCCCCAATGCACTGACTCTCTCCTTAGTCAGATGCAGCCCATCAAATTTAAAGAGCTTTTGCTCCCAAAGCTGTTGCCAGTTCCCTACAAATGTGTGTCCTTTTTCCTGGCACTAGCTCTTGAGCCACATGTTTAGCTCCCCTATCTCCTCTTCTCTAACCTTCCTTCCATCTGCCCCCTCTCCCAGACTGGCAGGATCTCAGAGAAGGAGATGCCAGATAAAATGGATGGTAGTTTGTCACCAAGCCTTGTCAGGTGTTCCTTGGTCTCCACAACTGACTGGCTGGTGAGATTGCTAGTCCCTATGTGTACCAGGACATCAACGTTTTCTCTTGCTTCCTGTTCAATTTTAGCAATACAGTCAGTGTCTCTCCATGTTGATGTACCTGGGAGACATCTGACCACTACCCTTGGCTGGAGATAGGTATCAACTCCCCAAATCGTGGAGTCTCCTGTGATCAGAAGTTTTTTGGATTTCCTTTTTGCTTTTTTTTGTTTTGGTTCCTGTTTTGGGCGAGTTTTGTTGCTCTGGCTCCTGTGCTGCAGTGTCCTGCTCTGCAGTGTCCTCTGCCCCTTTGTTTGATTTCAGAGATAGAGGCAGATACCTGTTTGAAGTTTTTATATGGTTTGTGGAGGTGATATGTTGGAGAGCATCTAGTGATGGGGCACCTGATTTGCACCTCCTAGCCACCTGTCAACCTCCCAGACCAACTACCCTCTACGGTCAAGGTGCTTCTGTTGGATGTTTTGGAAATGGTGGGTGGTTCTTATAATGTAATTCCTCCTGAATATGCAATTTGAGGCATGCAATCTCTGCGCAATGATAGTTAATTGTGACACAAGGCCAAGGAGGGAGGAAAGCCCCTTTGGAGAAGAGAAAAGGAATGATTGTATAGGTGTGGGCAATAGGGGAAATGGTGCACAGAGGTGAGGAGTATATGTAGGGGGAGAAGAGAATAGGTGAGAGGGGGAAGGAGTTATATCGTACAGAGGGAGAGGCAAGCCTTTGACCCTCTGGGATGTAGATCCCACAAGGACCAGACAAGATTACTGGAGGCTATCAAGGAATTTGCATAGGACAGCGCAGAAAATATAATAGTAATCTATGGAGTGGTCCCAGATAGCTATATCTGACAGAACATCTCTGCTGGGTACACTATATCAATACTTATGTGCTTCATCATAAGCACTATCAGTACTTGCAGATACAATAGTCCAGGAGAGCCATCACTTTAGCATGAGTCCCTCACATCCCATGGGGCTTATACTATCAGCAATAAAGGAAGAGAGGGTGGATCAGGGAAGATACCCCCCCCCCCAAAAAAAAAGGTCCTATCCTTATGCGATCTATCAGATATCTGTCTGGAAAAAACAGAGCTATGCAACCTTCCATTATTGAGCTTAACAAAGTAAAAGGGGGGACGTATATGGGGAGGAGTGAGTGTTACTAAGCTGAAATAAAATAAACAATATTGTCATTTTATTTCCATCTGTTTATCAACTTATTATTAGTTTCCATAAATAGAATCAATGCTATTTTTCAGAAAGAGGAGTATCTCTGAACTGCTAACTAATGAAAACAAGCTAGTTTAAATATATTAATAAAATAAAAACTTCAAGTTATAAAGCTAAATTATATTTTATTACTAAAAGAATTAAATGAGTACTGTACTAGTAGATTGGGGTGCCCACAATTAGTGACCAACTGTTAAATAATTTTACCAAAGCCTCTGTTAAGAAATTTCACCTATCCTGTATGAACAATGCTGATATCACTTTAATACATAAAAAAATAAGGGTGTTTTCTCTTATGGTAATTATTGACCAAGTTCATTATTAAATAGTGATTATAAAATGTTGGCAAACATTCTATCAAACAGACTTTCTCAACTACTTGGTACCCTTGCTGATAAATAGCAAGCATGATTTATTTCTGAAAGATAGGGCTTAGATAATACTAGGAGGCTCCTCTCAAATATCTGGGCTTCCAATCAGCATACAAATAAACAAATAGCTTTATCCTTAGATATAAATAAAGCCTTTGATTTTCTTGAATGGTCTTTCCTATTTGAATCTCTAAAAGCTTATTGCTTTGACAATATTTTTTGTGATTGGATCTCCATTTTATATAATGGTGCCACAGCATCTGTCATTACAATGGCATAGTATCCTCCAAATTCGTCCTTCACAAATATACCAGACAGGATTGTCTCTTATCTGAGCTCTTGTTTTTATCAGCTGTTGAATCCCTTTAGTTGTTCCATTCAGAATAATAAAAACATCCTAGGTGCCAAAGTAATATTTGCTTATGCTAATGATATAATAATCACATTAGAATCCTCCTTGTCCTTGTTTAGAGTACTAAAACACTAGTTTGAAAAATTTGGTAACTATTCCAGTCTCTTGGCCAACAAATGGTCTGCATCTGTCCAGGAGGGGAACCAGGGTCTTAGGTAATAGGTTTAAATGCTTCACAAGAAAGCTTTCAAACTAGCCAAGGGGGGAGGCACTGAAAAGGAACTGGGAATTCCCAGCCTTCCCCCACAAAACAGGATAGTTAGCGAAGTAAACACCAAGGTAGAGAAGTTGATAAGAAGCAGGACAGGGGTTAATGGAGACAAAGACAAAGGAAGTAAGGGCAGGGATAGGGCTAAAAGGGGAAAGGCCATCAAAAAATGGAGGGCAATGAGTACCAATGCCCGTAGTCTGTGTAACTAGCTTCCTGAACTAATGGCCTTGATGGAAGAGGGATGGCTGGATAGTGTGGCAATCACAGAAACATGGTACACAGAGAACCATGACTGGGATGTCAGCTTACCAGGGTATACAATCTACAGGACAGACAGGGAGGGTAAAACAGGAGGAAGAAGAATAGCTCTCTATGTAAGGGAAGGGATCAAAGGAATGGAACTAAAGGGTAAACAGGGAGGAGAGGAGGCACTGTGGGTCACCTTGGAGACAGGAAATGGCACCACAATCTGCACAGATGTTATTTACAGAGCACCATCTCAGGGGGAAGAAAGGGACAAGGAAATGATAGAAGGCATCCTTTGAATGAGAGAAAAGGGGAGATATTACTGATGGGGGACCTAAATATGCCATATGTTAACTGGAGCACATTTGCTGCAGCCACATCCATAAGCAGGATCCTTCCTGATGCCCTACAGGGGGCATTCCTCAGACAGCTAGTGTTGGAACCCACTCAGGAGGGAGAAGCCTTAGACCTGGTACTCTCAAATAAGGACAGACAGAGGATCTCAAATTTAGAAGTGGGTAGCCATCTGGGAACAAGTGACCACCAAACACTGTGGTTCACGATAAACACAGCCGTAGAGTCAAGCCATTCAAAAGCAAGGTTACTGGACTTTGGAGGGCTGACTTTGGCAAAGTTGGAGCGTGCATAAGGAATGCACTAGCAAATGGACAGGAAGGAGTGGTGGAGGAATAATGGGGAAAAATCAAAACTGCCATCACAGAGGCAACAAGCCTTTGTGTGAAACAAATAAATAAAACAAAATGAAGGAAAAAAGACTATGGTTCTCAAAGGAGGTGGCAGAGAAGGTTAGGGAAAACAGATAGCATTCAGGAAGTATAAGGAACCACAGAAGGAATAGGACAGGGAACTGTATCACTTAAAGCAGTAGGAAGCAGGACAGGCAGTCAGAATAGCAAAGGCCCAAACAGAGGAAATGATAGCTAACTTGGTTAGAAAGGGGGATAAAACCTTTTATAGGTACATTAAGGAGCAAAAAAGACCAAGGGAGGGATAGTGAGGCTTAATAAAGAAGGTTAACTAGGATCTGCAGCTTATTCTGTAGGTAGGGAAATGGGAAGACTACGTGGGCCAAGCGGTTCTTATCTGCCATCAAAGTCTATGTTTCTATGTTTCTATGAGAGGAGGTGGGCAGATGGTGACAGTGAAAAAGCGGAGATCCTAAATGAATACTTTTGCTCAGTATTCACAAAAGAAGAGGAAGTGGAGGTACATAAACCAAACAATAGAAGCACTCTGGATGGGGGGGATCGATACCTGTCCTTTCAAAGAAGAAAGGGTCCTGAAAGAACTCCTAAAACTCAAGGTGGACAAAGCAATGGGGCCTGATGGGGTTTATCCCATAATTCTGAAAGAACTAAGGGGAGAACTAGTGACACCACTGACTACCCATTTTAACAAATCATGGGTGGATGGTGTGGTACCTGAGGACTGGAGGAGGGCAGATGTTATTCCCCTCCACAAAAGTGGGAGCAAGGCAGAGGCAGGAAACTCCAGACCTGTTAGTTTGTCCTCAGTGGTAGGGAAAATTATGGAATCACTTCTGAAAGAAAGAACTGTTGAGTACCTAGAAGTCAGCAGGGCACAGAACCCAAGGCAGCATGGATTCGCAGAGGGGTCAGTCATGTCTGATGAATCTAATATATTTATTTGACTGGGTGACCAAAGTAGCAGACCAGGGAGGAGCTGTGGATGTGGCCTACCTAGATTTTAGTAAGGCATTTGACACAGTCCCAGACAAAAGATTAATAAACAAGTTAGCCAGCTTGGGAGTGGGTCCCAGGGTGGTAGCCTGGGTAAAAAAATGGCTGGACAACAGAACACAGAAGGTAATATTAAACAGAGTCCATTCCAAAGAAAGGGGGGGTTACTAGCTGGCTACCACAGGGTTCAGTACTGGGGTTGGTACTCTTTAATGTCTTTATAGGTGACATTGCAGAGGGGCTGGAAGGAAAAGTATGTCTCTTTGCAGATGATACAAAGATCTGCAACAGGGTTGATACACAAGAGGGGTGGAAAGGATGAGGAGGAACTTGGCAAGGTTGGAGGAATAGTCAAAAATATGGCAGCTTAGATTCAATGCAAAGAAGTGCAAAGTAATGCACTTGGGAAACAAAAACCCAGGGGAAGAGTACACAATGGGGGGGGGGTACTAACAACAACACAAATTGAACAGGACCTGGAGGTAGTCATATCAGATGACCTAAATGTAGGCAAGCAATGTGAAAAGGCAGTAAGGAGGGCTGAGAGATACTGAGATACATAGGGAGAGGCATCACCAGTGTATAACAAGAACCTGTTATCCCTCTGTACAGTTGGTGAGACCCCATCTGGAGTACTGTGTGCAGTTCTGGAGACCCCATCTCTGCAAGTACATAGATAGGATGGAGGCAGCCCAGAGGAGGGAAACTAAAATGGTGCAGTGTCTGAACCAAAAGTCATATGAAGAGAGACTAAAGGAGCTTAATATGTGTACTATAGATGAAAGGGGGGGGCATGATTGAAACATGTAGGTACCTCAAGGGAATCAACAAAGTCCAAGAGGGTAGCATCTTTCAGAAAAAGAGATGTGCAAGAACAAGGGGGCACAATTTGAAGATAGAGGGGGGACAGCTCAGGGGCAACGTGAGGAAGTATTTTTTCTCAGAGAGGGTGGTGGATGCATGGAACAGCCTTCCAGAGTAGGTAGTGGGGTCAAAAACAGTGGGGGGGGGGCTCAAGAATGCATGTGACAGACATAAGGCAATTCTAGTGGGGAGGATAGGAGAAAGTAGGCTGGTGGTTAACTAGGATCTGAAGATTATCCAAAAGCTATGGAAATGAGCAGACTGGGTGGACCAAGTGATCCTTATCTGCAGTTAAGGTCTATGTTTCTAGGCTAAATGGGTTGAAATATTTGGGAATAAAAATCTCCTCAGACTTTTCCAAAATTGTCCCTCTCAATTTTAAACTTCAACTGAGGCTGAGTTAGATCTAATTTGATGGAATAAACTTCACCTCTCCTTCTGTGGAAAAATGAATTCCACAAAGATGATGATTGCTCCTAAGATTTTTTACGTTCTTAAGCACATGCCCATTCATATTGGGAACAGACGGTTTTCTAAACTAGAAAGATTTATTCAACTTCTTCTCTTGGGACAAAAAACATCACAACTTAACATCTATCTGTAAACTCAGGGCACTATGGTGACATGGTGGTTTTTATCTTCCTTGGTGGAACAAATACCACCAGACCTTCTTAATTAAACAATCTAGATTTTTGTTTTATACTCTTTCGGATATAAGTAGTCTTTTATGAGCATCCATACAATGCTATATTACCTTTCCTTATAGGTTTACTGGTTTTGTTTTTATAAATCTTCCTAACAAGTCCCATCCAGCTGTCCAGATCACAATTTCAATTATTAAATCATTAAAATTAACTTTCAATTAAGACATAGATATTTGGAAAAAAAAACACATCTCATCTATATTTTGCATATGATTGACCTTTCCACTGGTACCTTGTCATTAGAATCCATTAAAAACAAATGCAACCTCCACAGATTTCAATTCTGTAACTGTCTGCAAATAGGGAATATCTTGCAAAAGTTGGTACTATCTCCAAATAATAGTATTGTACTGGATGATAGACCAGATGAGTTTTACAAAATGGTCTCTCTTATATAGGAATCTAGTGTGATTTATAAATGTTTACCGTAACCTACTTCCTCACCAACAGCTGATGCGAAATCTCACTGGGAATCTGAACTTGATATTGCAATCCCAGATGACATTTGGAAACTGCTTTTCACTAACTCTTTTAAAAGCAGCAAAGATATACAGGGAAAATATACTCAATTTAAAATCCAACATTACTATCATTTTAGTCCTAAGAAACTAGAATTGTTAGAACTATCAACGGACAGCCTCTGCTGGAGATGTTACTATCCTCATGCATCAACATTCCATATCTTATGGTCCTGCCCCAAAATGTTTACTGTCTGGACACAATCAAAAGACCTATGTAAACATCTCACAAAGCTAGATATACCTTTGAACCCATAAATTTGGATTTTGGGCAACTTCTTGAATATTTCCCAGTCTAATTTTTATCAAGGAACCTGGCTTCTACTTGCAGCATGAGCTCTAAAGAGAATTATTTTAACAAACTGCAAAACTGACTTAGACACATTAACGGAAGAATAGTGGACTCTTATGGCTTCCTGTGCAGCTAATGAATGTATTGCTTATAATCTTTTGGATAAATCTGAAATTTTCTATCAAATTTGTCAACCCTTTTTTAATTATTGTAACAATATTCCATGATATAAAGTAATAGGTTAAATACTGTTCTTAATATCTAGATCACTCTTATTTTCTTAGCTTGTTTTTAGTTAGTTATATATCTTATTCTGTATTTGATGTTGTTGAATTGTCTTTTTTTATTGAATTGTTAATGTATTAAGAACTTATGTATTGTATTTAAATAATTGAATAAAAATAATGACTAAAAAGAAGAAAAACATATTTTCCTGGTTAGGTCTTGGGAAAGCTTTTGGTCTTATGTCAGATTCCAAATGATGAGTTGTGAAGGATAGACGTGGGAAAATTGCCATTGATTCTCATGTAGGTGTCTGTTTCATAGAGGTGTGTGAAAAAAAAACTTTCTCTGACAGAATTTCCTCAAAAGTCAGATTTTTGCTTCCTCGAAAGTGCGGAAATCAAATTAGCAACTTTCACGGAAATTCTGACTTTGAACAACAGAATAAATGTATACATTGTGGATTATTCTAATAAACTGTGGAGAAAAAGTCCACAGAACTGGTTACTGAACTGTAGAATAATTACGTGAATTGTGGAATAATTCATCAAACTGCAGAAAAAAAGTTTATCAGAACTCTTAGTTCACATGTATTTTTCCCCAATTCAGACAAAATATTCCATGGAAAACAACAAAAATCCACCAAACACATTCAGAAAATTCTGATCTCTGCAATGGCGGAAATGTCATAAAATTCTGTGAAATTTCTGAATTTCCACAGAAATTCCACGAAAGCAGAATTCACAACTTTTGCCCACCCCTATTGTTTACCAGGTTAAGTTCTTGCTATATGGCCTGCAGGTGGTATCTGTAATTATAGTAAAAGCGTATCACCTACTGATCAATTTTTATTTGTCCCTTATTTCTAGCCACCTGCAGCACCCATTGCCTGTCTAAATAATGTAAACACTTTATAAGGAAATGTCTAGGCCTTTCATTTGTCCTGGGCTTCTTCCCAGGGGAGCATGTTGGACTTCCAGTGTGGTGTTATCCTCAATGTTCAGTGTTTTCAGAAGTCATCTAGCCAGAAAGGTGATAGGGTCTGAGCCTTCGATCCCTTCCGGCAGACCAATTATGCAAATATTTGTACAGTGTTCCTGATTCTCATGGTTATTGAGTTTGTCTGACAGCTCTGATACGTTTATGCACCAAAGCCAGTTCTGCATATGTCTCCTTACTCTTGTCCTCCTGCTCACTTATTTATTTATTTAGTTTATTTATTGAATTTTGATAACATGGTAGACCCACTGGAACCAATGGTCCCTTTTTCAGGGGGCAATCCATAATTAATTACAAGATAAAGCCAGTTGACCAATACAATGTTGGCTTAACTACAGGCAGATATACAGCCAAAATACAGGTATGATGCATACAATACATTACAAGGTATTGAGTACCTTAATAGTACTGATATACAGATATGGCACATACAAGGCAATACAATTAACTGGAGAACTAAAGAGCATAATAAAAAAGCACACAGTGCAACACAGAATATAGCACAGATGCCATTATGATATGGGGAGACACACTGGAGCAAGATTAACAACAAAACATCTCTAGGAGCAACATGGTAAAAAACCCAGGGAGGTATGGCCATCATTCAACAACTGCAGGAACAATGACAGCTTTCTAGTAGAATAGTTTTCAGTCCATTTTTAAAACCCCTGTGAGAAGAGGAGTTTTGCAGCTCAGCTAGAAGTGCATTCCAGTGAGATGGTTCAGAGTACACAAAGGACCTCTTACCCATATTTGTTTCAACCCTGGGTACTTCAAGTAAGTAACCATTTGAGGACTGGAATAAGCACCTCTCAGGTTCAGGAGCTAATATACCACCTTGATTTGGTGGGGTATAAAATTTGATGAGCTTTCGTGTAAAACATAACACCATCCTCTCCTCTAGAAAGGGACAATTCAGGGAGGTGAGAACCTTGTGGTGATGTCTTCGGTGGGGGGGCTGGCTGCAAAATTATTGACTTTGTTGTACAAAACCATAAGCCTGCTTGTCTCTGAGTTCCTGAGAAACTGAAGTATAGGGGCCCCATACAGCAGCATGCCTCCAGCTTCTTGAAGCATTTGTTGTGGGCCTCTTCTGTTTCACTCAGGCCATTAAGAGTCTGCTGCTCCTGTGACAGCTGGGAGTTCTAGATTCCAAACCCAGCTCTCACCTCCATTTTCAGTTCATAATGGTGTGTGAAAAAAAATTCTGCTGGTGAAATTTCCATAAAAGTGCAACTTTCGCTTCCACAAAAGTTTGGAAATAATTTTTAAAACTTCCACAGAAATTCCACCTTAAAATGGTGGAATAAATGTACGACCTGCATGTTAATGTATTAAACTACAGCAAAATAATCCACAGAACTGATCACTGTCAGTGGTCAGTTTTGAAACGTTTATCCCCCACAGTTTAATACATTAAGCATTAATCCCCCTCATTTGCTAATCATGGTCCCATTAACTAAAAAAACAAAAGCTCCCTGGTGGCTAGTGGTCCCACCCACACCCGCCAATCACTGGTCCTCCATTAAGTTAAAAAAAGCTCCCTGGTGACTAGTGGTACCATTCCCACCCCTGATGGTATCACCTATCAGTACACATATGCCAACAACAAATGTTTGTAGCTGTGCCCCAGTGCTCCAGTGAGCAGTAAATTGCTGGGGGAGTGACCATGGTTACCTTTGAGCCCAATGGTGCAGCAGCAGGCAGAGTGCAGTCCTAGGTGTGGAGGAGGGAGGGAGGGAGTCAACTGGAAATCCTCATGAGGTGCCTTGGAGCCCAATGGTACAGCGGGCCCCTCCAGAGTGCGGTCCAAGGCAAGGAGGGGGGAGGGAGTCTACTGGAAATCCTTCTGAGTTGCCTTTGAGCCCAGTGGTGCAGCTCTGTTTGGCTGCAATTAGTCCTCAGTACTTATGGCTTTGAGATAGAGTTGGACCATTAGATTCACCACTTTGGGAAGCTATTCTCACCATTCCCTCCTCCATTCATCTTCAAATTGCTCTAATTCCAAGATAAGGAGCTCATACTACAAAAAGCAGAGACCTGAAAGATATCCACATTGGAGGCTGAGAATCTTCTATCCAGATTTCCATCCTACAGTGAAGACAGGCCTTCGACTGGGTAAAACAGGGGGTCCAGAATCAAGGAATTACATATGCCCTGCTTTACCCTTCAGTTCTCTCCATTATCTTCCAGGGGCAAAAAATGGTATTTCAGACCTCAGTTGAGGCAGATTAATTTTTTTAACATCACTTGGGCCCTCTGAAGCCCCTCTCAGTGATAGCTCCTCCAGCTATGGAGACAGTTATACCCTGCTATCCTGCCTCCAACATACCAGTGCCAACCACCACTGAAAAGCTATGAGTACCGGTGGCCCTTGCTATTTTATGCTGAACTTCCACTATACTGGCTGATCCGAACCTCAACACAATAACCAACTACAGAAGGAGTTGTATAGAACACATCTACTTTTTCATGAGACTAGTCTAAAAACTGAAGCAAAACTGAAAAAAATTATTGCATTCTTTTTTTTATTGTAATTGTTGTTGGCACTCTTGTCATTCATTCTCTGTAGACTTTGTGTTTACTGTCACTGGACTACTGCATATATTCTCATTTTTGAGCCTCTGATCATATGGAGGATCAAAAATTAAAATGTGCGGTATGCGGTAGTCCAGTGACAGTAAACACAAAGTCCACAGAGAATGAAGGACAGAGTGCCAACAACAATTACAATAAAAAAAAGAATGCAATAAATTGTTTCAGTTTATTTTTTCATCATATTTTGTTCCCAGCAAATGAAATCTGGCAAAGTGCATCAGTTAGAATTTTACTGTATTTTGATTTAGAGCAGTAGCCTGACAGCAAGGAGTGGAGAGACAGTTGGGAGGTGGGGGGAGAGGGAGAGTCGCACTTTTGGGCGTGTGGATACCGTTTTTCTAAGATTTAAAAATAAATGTCATCCTTTCTTATGTACTTGGAACTACCTAGTGGAACTAAGAACCATCCAAATACAAGCACAGAAGGGGATTATAAAATGGTAAAGGGTAGATGCCTTAAACTGTTGCTTTGGTCAAAAATAGTTCTTATCCTCGGGAGAGAAGGGAGATAGTGGAGTGCTTCAGAGGTATGGAGGAGTCTGTGACTGGCCACGCGGGGATCAGTTGATCAACTTTCAATGGCTCTGAAGGTCCAAGAACACCCAACTCTGATGGTAGAGTTTACATTGATCTTTTAAACTATCAAATCAACAACAATTTTCAAAACATTGATGAACAGATGTGAGTATGATCTGGATGAAATGTGCTGCTCTAGCATGGTAACACAGCAGACTGATAAAAATGTATACTGTACATGAAAATCATTCTATTTCTTTATTTGGAACCCTTGGTTTGGTAAAAATAGGGAGCTCGGAACTCCATCAGCCCATCCCTAATCTGTCAGGTTTGCTTTCAGATCCTTTTTTTGTCCAACTGTATACATACCCTGCCTGAGTGAAACACTGAGCTCAGGGATGATGTTACCAATAAATTTAATGTAAATGAATTTTTGAGTTGGCAGTTAGTGATATTTGTAAGCCTTTGTATATACCAGCCAAAATAACCAAGGTTTGAGTTCTGTTTAAAAAACAAAAACCTGACCAGATCCTGTTAGAAGTTGGCCAGTTCTGCTTTTTTACAATCCACTACAGAAAAGAACTGTTACATTAAAAATCAAGTATTGTCTAGTAAACTCTAATGATATCGTTAAACTCTTCTTCACTGGCAGTGGCATGGCTATGTAAACACAGACAGCTGAACTGAACTTGGGGTCGAACCTGCCAACTGAGGTGGCTCGCTATGTGCGCTTTTGCTGTATAAGCCTCCTTCCTTTGTTAGAAGTCTACATCAATTGAACATCTCTCTCTTGTTTGTCTCCAGTAGTTACAGAAGCATGTTTGTCTCCAGTACTTACAGAAATAGATGCAGGAGAAAATTGTAATAGGCTCCTCTGTGAGTCACCGGTAATGCTCCCAGAGACTGCATGGCTAGCTTGTACTGACAATCAGATTCACCATCTTGGATTGGTCAGGAAATAATACATATAAATTGCGGATGGAATACATTCCACAGTTTAGATGTATTATTGCGCATCTCAATGGCGAAATTTCAGAAAATTCTCCAAAATTTTCAAAATTTTGATGAAGTTCCGCAAAAGCGGAATTTGTAACATTTGTCCACAGCTAGTTAATAAACCAGCACTTCCGTAAACGGCTTGCAGGGATATGACTCTGTCTCGACCTCAAGAGATGTTTTGGCTAGCTCGAATAGGCCTGCCCTTGGTGTGGTGTGGTAGTTTAGAAGGCCTGTCTTCATATCCTAACTGTTTTGTTTTTTGAAGTTGATCTGGGTTTGCCATTAAGTTGATTTTGGTGGCTGGGACATCGATGAAGTTCATTCAGCAGGTAATGCAAAAAAAAAAAGGTTTGTTATTAGGATGTTAGATATGCTCTATGAGGCAGATTGTGACAGTGTTCTAGGCTCAGACTTCCATTCTTGTCCCCAGCTAGTCTTTCTCTACTTTCTTTTTATATTAAACTGATTACCTTTAAATGACCTAAGCATATTGTCAAAATCTGTGTTTACACAATTGATTAAACTCTCGGGGAACAATTTTAAAAGTGCCCTTAGAGCAATGCAAGCTGTGCCACTCTAAGGGTTGTGGCAAATCTCAGGTGCACCAGAGGCCCTGTGCCAAATTTTATAAAAATCAGGGTCCCAATGCCAAACTCCCCATATTTGTCACAAAAGTCTAGCTGTACCAAATAGTTGGCGCATCTGTGGACATTGCCACAGGGATCCACCATCCCCTTCCTGGTGTAACACTAGAGGGGCTGGGATGGAAGGGGGGGGAGAAACAGCATACCAGGATTCCAAGGGCATAAGGGGCATGAAAGGTGGCAGTGATATTGCACCTGACTGGGTGCATTTTCAGTGTGCATCAATATGTACAATAAACATAAATTCTCTGGTGGTCTAGCAACCCCCCAAATCCCTGATCTCCCCAAAGTATACTGATTTAATCTCCCTGGTGGTCTAGCAGCCCTCCTGATCCCCCATCTCTCCCAAGTAAAATGATATAATGTCCCTGGTAGTCTAGCAAATCCCAAATCCCCAATCTCCCCCAATAACAATTTGATAGCCATCCCTGGTATCCTAGTGGCCCCGCCAGCCCTCCAACCCATCAGGTAGTGTCCCACCACCACACTTCCCGCATCCCAAATCCCAAATCAGAGCAGGCGACCAGCATAGCCCTCCTCTCACCACCACTGCTGGCTGCCTACTGAGCTCTCAATGAGCGTGTACTGTAAACAGTTACATGCTATTGATAGCTCAGTCCACAGGCAGTGGGGTGGTGACAGGTGGGCTGTGCTAGTCACTAGCTCCAATTTGAGATGGCTTGGGGTTGTGGGATACTACCTGATGGGGTGGGGGCTACAAGACCATCAGGGGCAGTTATCACATTGGTATTGGGGGAGATCAGGGATTGGGGGGCTGCTAGACCATCAGGAAGATTAAATCAGTATATCTGGGTGAGAACAGGGATTGGGGGGCTGAAAGACCACCATAGAAGTTGTGTTTAATGTACATATTGGTGCACACTGGACACACATCCTGCCAGGTGCAACATCACAGTGACTGATGCACAGTTGTCTCTGGAAACCACCACTGCTACCTCCAGTGCCCCTAGTGCACACTTACTGACCCCTGTAATACCCCATCCCACTAGCGCAACCCACATAGACCACCTTCTGGCTGGTCTAAGTGGTGTCCCTTACTGCATCCATGGAGGGGATTGTAAAATCCTCAAAAAAGGGGATGTTGCAGCCCTGCCATGGTGCAAGCTCCCTTGTGACCTGGCACAGTGGGTTGTTTGATGCAACACTGGTGCAAGTGGGATTTGGCACATCAGTGTCAAGATCTGACGCAGGCTGTGTTATAAAGTCACATTCAGTGCCAGTTGTGACTCAAGTCGACTCTTGCATCAAACTCTTTTGATGCAAGCCACTTGCATCCATCTAACTGATTTTAAAATTGGGCCCCCTATGTTATTAGGGATTGGTCCTGGTGGTAGAAAAGTGTATTTAGTTTTCTACTTACTTCTTAATTTCCAAATCAACTCAGTACTTTGATCTCCCTTATTAGAGAAGTATTGTTTGAGGCAGGGAATCTTAAAACAATGTTGGAGATCCAAGTGTTATAGTTAATTCACTATTTATAGAGGTGGGGGAAATTATACAGATTGAGACAACACACCAGTTTCTTTTGGAGTTAATTTTCTCTGTGAGATATTGAGGACCATCTCAGTGTGAGTTGAGACCCCCTTGCCTAAATCCTCTTCTTCTTCTGGTTAGTAACGTTCTTGACCTTTTTCTATTTTCTTTCTGATCTTTTAGTTTCTGCTTTTTTATGTTCACTTCTTTCTGAGACAGAAAATTAGTTATGTTGCCATATTGGTCCTTGTGACAAAAGATCCAGAAAAAAAAGAGATGATTTGATACCTTTTATTGGACCAACATAGGTGTTATAAAAGAAAATAGGACTCTTGTTGAAAAATGACTCCTGTTGAAGGGTGAAAGGCTAATTGTACCAGGATCATTGAAAAAAGAGATGTTGGTCAAACTACATAGCAGCCACTTAGGCATTGAAATATGCAAAAGAAGAGCAAGGGACATTCTATTCTGGCCGGGAATAGCCAAATAAGTGACCTGATCATTAAGTGTGATGTCTGCAGTAATTACAGGAAGGCTCAACCAATGACAGAAGATCGGAACAGACATCTTTGAGTTTGAAAAGGAAAACTACTTAGCAATTGTGGACTTGTACTCTAAGTTCATAGAAATCTCATGGTTGCAAAACCCGACGAGTGAAACAGTCATAAACTACATCAAATCACAGTACGCATGACATGGCATACCTGAAGTCCTTATAACAGACAATGGGCCTCAATTTTCGAGCACTGAATTTGTGTGCTTCGCTAAGAGCTATGAATTTGAGCACATCACATCACCAAAGGACTCACAAAGTAAAGGAATGGTGGAAAGAACCATACAGACCATAAAGAGGCTACTCAAGAAGGCCAGGAGTGATCATAAGGACCCTTACCTTGCCTTACTGGACCTAAGGCACACCCCAATAGAGGGCTTGGGTTCACCTGCTCAGTTGCTCATTGGGTAGGAGAACGGGGACTCTGATGCCCACAAGGCCTGCCCTGCTCAAACTAAAACTTATAGACAAAGGCATCCAAGCCAATCTAGAACAATAACAAGAAAAGCAAAAATTCTACTATGACCAACACAAAAAAACAGTCCCCTGCCTGTCTCCTGGACAGCCAGTACAGAGGAGAACTAAGGAAAAGGAGTGGACACCCGCTGTAGTTGTCACAACCACAAAGGAGCCCTGATCATACATTGTCAAGGTTGATGACAAGAAATATCAAAGAAAGAGACATGCTGCAAGTACGTGATTCACTGACAAGAGTGCCACTAGAAGTAATGGAAAAGTTGACAAACACCTCTAACAAAGAATAGGCTGCCTCAACTAGAGAAGGGACTGATACTTCCACAGATGTTCCACTGTTAAATAATTCAACATATCAGCATTGGGGCATTGTAATGCACATCTTGCAAGTTGATAGCCCCTGAAAGCTCCCCAGTCATGAGTTGTTTGAGTGGCCAGGTGATAAGAAAACCAACAAGATATTTGAAGCACTGAATCACAGTAACTGTAAACTATTCTGAACTACACATGCACTAGCTAAACTTATTAGACAGTGGCTAGAATATTAGTTACAAGTAATGATTTACTCTACTGCTTATTAGCTTAGGCTTACAAGGGGAGATGTAAGGAAATGTAGTAGTGTTGCTTTAAGGATAGAATGCAAGGATACGCCGCATCAGAGAGCTAGGTGCACTGCTCGAAAAGTTTGTTAGAAAAGTCCACCTAAGGAGTTCAAGTGTTTTTCCTTTGTGCTAAACCTGCTGCAGTAAAGGTAAACAAACCAATCATTTCCACTGTGGAGGTGAGAGGTGGGCTATGCTGGTCGCCAGCTGCATTTCAGGATTGGGGGGAGCAGGGTGGTGAGCACTACCTGCTAGGGTGGGGTTGGGGGGCCACTAAACCACATGTACAGGGTGACATAATTATTACTATAAAAACAGGCAATATTGGGGATCAGGAAGGGGGGCCACTAGACCACCAGGACAGGACAAATTAACAATTATTATACAAACGAGTGATATCTGGGATCGAGGAGGGGGGCCACTATACCAAAAGGACAGGGCAACATATATTATTATACAAACGGGCAATTTCAGGGATTGGGGAGGGGGCCATTAGACCACCAGGACAGGGCAAATTAATAATTATTATACAAATGTGTGATATCAGGGATTAGGTTTGGAGGGCCACTAGACCACCGAGGAAGGGGGCAAGGATGCATGCCTTTGCCATAGGAGCTTGTGGCAAACCCCTCCCATAATCAAGGTGTTTGTCATACGGGAATGGTTGATGCCAGTGTGGGAACTTAGGCACCTAGACCCCTCCTGTACCTGAATCTGGTGCAGGGTCTCTGGCGCACCGGGCTTTGTTGCAAGCTGCTGTTTGCCATAGCTTGCACCAATCGAAGTCCCTTTTGTGAATCGGGCCCATAGACTCTGATGGCAGAGAAGCGATGGTTCGCCCACCCAGTCTGCCTTTTTTCCCAACCTACCTTTCATCACAGACCATACTTGATCTACAGCTTTTTCTCCCACCCCTAGTCCTTTCCACTATGATTTACTTGCGCCTACCCCATGCATTCTTGATCCCCACTACTGTTTTCTCCCCCACCACCTCCACTGGAAGTGTGTTCCAGGAATCCACCACTCTTTCTGTGAAGAAGTACTTCCTCATATCTCTCTTGAATTTACCCATTTCCAGCTTTGTAGCATGTCCCTTGTTTATGAATACCTCCTTTTCTGAAAAATACTTGCCTCAAATACCTTATTTATCCCTCAAGGTATTTACAGTAAAGGTCTCTACCATACCCCCCTCTCCCTTCACTCTTCCAGGGTGTACATATTGAAGTCTTATGGTCTCTACTTATAGTGCTTTTGATGCAGACCCTGCTACATTTTAGTTGCCCTCCTCTGAACTGCCTGCACTCTGTCTATGTCCTTCTGGAGATGTGGTTTCCAGAACTGGACACAGTACTCAACATGGGGTCTTATCAGTGATCAACAGAGGAACAACACCACCTCCCTCTTTCTGCTGGTCATACCCCTACTTATGAACCCCAGCATCCCATTAGCCTTATCGACTGCCTTGTCATGTTGTTTGGACAAATGTAGGTCATCTGATATGATTACTCCCAAGTTTCATTCCTGCTTGGTAGTCAATACCACTCCATCCATTTTGTGCTCTGCCCTAGGGTTTCTGCATCCCAAGTTCATTATTCTGCATGTTTTCACATTGAATCCCAGCAGCCATACCCTTGACAACTCCTTGAGTTTTCTCAGGTCTCTGCTCATCCTTTCCACCCCCACCATGGAGTGTCCACCTGTTCCGGATCTTGGTGTCATCCGCAAAGAGGCAGACCTTCCTTTTCAGCTCCTCTACAATGTCACTTATAAAGACATTGAAGATGACCTGTCCCAACACTGATCTCTGCGGTACGCTGCTGGTCACCCTCCCATCTTTGGAGTGAACTCCACTTATTACCACCCTCTGGTACCTACCTGCTAAACAATTTCTTACCCAGTTTATCACCTTTTTGCCCACCTCTAAGCTACCCAGCTTGCTTTCTAGTCTTCTTTGTGGAATAGTGTCAAAAGTCTTACTGAAATTTAGGTAGGCCTTTTCCACCACTCCTTCTTGTCCAAATTCCTTGTTCACCCAGTCAAAGAAATCTATCAGATTTGTTTGGCATGACCTTCCACCCTTTGAATTAATGCTGCCTTGGGTCTTATAACTCACTGAATTCAAGATATTCCACCGCCTTTTCCTTCACCTGTGTGACTGTTAACTTTTCCACCACCAGTGTCAGGCTGACTGGCTTATAACTGCCAGTCCCTTCCCTGCTACCACTTTTGTGAAGTGGGACTACATCTGCCATCTTCCATTCCTATGGAACAACTTTGGTTTGCAGTGATCTGTTAAATACGACTGTCAGAGTTGTAGTCACTACCTCCATGAGCTCTCTCAACACCCTTGGATACACACTGTCTGGTGCCATTGCTTTGCCCACTTTCAGATTAGCTAGTGCCTGCAGGAATCTCTCCTCAAAAAATGGACTAGTGTCCACCACCTCCCCCTTCAAAGCTCCTGTTACTTGTTTGTGGTACCTCCCCTTCCCCTTGCTCTGTGAACACTGAGCATAAGTATTTGTTCAAGATGTCTGCCTTTTCCTGGTCTCCCTCTGTACAGTCTCCCCCTTCCCTTTTTAACCTAGCAATCCCTCCCTTGGTCTTCCTCTTATTACTTACATAGCTAAAAAATGCCTTGTCTCCTTTTGATACTGCCTGATTTTCTCATTAGTTTGTGCCTTTTGTTCCTTACTACTTTCCATGCTTCCCTCTGTTTCCCCTGAGACACATCTCTGTTCTCCTCCCTCTGTGTCTCCTGGTACCTTCTGAATGTAATAATTTTAGCCTTTACATTTTCAGCCACCTCTTTGAAGAACCATAACAGTCTGTTTTTCCTTTTGCTTTCTCTCACTTGCTTGACTTAGAGGTTTGTTGCCTTTACTATACCCTCTTTTTGGCTTGGCCCACTGTTCCTCCACACCTCCAGCTCATCCCCCAGCTAGGTCATCACTGACACATTCACCTGTTTTTATAAAATCTGAACTTCTGAGGTTCAGGACCCTCACCCATGTGTGGTTTGATTCCACTGTCATCCTTATATTAAATTACACTGTATGATGATCACTGGTCACAGGTGGCACCCCAACTTGATGTCTGCAACACTGTCCCAGTTCATGAGAACCAGGTCCAGTATTGCCACATCATTAGTCAGCTCACTGACTAGTTGCTTGAGGAATTCCCCCTGCAGCAAATCCAGGATATCCCTGCTTCTAGCTGAAGCTGCATTTGGGAGGCTCCAGTCGATGTCTGGCAGACTGAAGTCCCTCACCAGCAGCACCTCCACCTTTTCTTCTATTTTTTCCAAAGACTTCCAACAGTATCTTATCAAACTTCTCTTCTGCTGGAGGTCTGCAGATCATGCCAGTGAGAATAGTGGCTGCATTCCCTGACTCCAGGGTGACCCAGAGAACCTCTGCCCCCACCGAAATTCCCTGTATCTCAATTGCTTTCATGCTTTCCTTCCTGCAAACATAGAATTTGACGGCAGATAAGGACCGCTTGGCCCACCCAGTCTGCCCATTTCCCTACCTAATAGATAAGCTGCAGATCCTAGTTAACCAGCAGCCTACTTCTTTCTGCCCCGGCCCCCTAGAATTGCCTTATGACTGTCCCATGCATGCTTGAATTCCACCACTGTTTTTGACTCCACAATGTCCTCCGGAAGGCTGTTCCATGCATCCACAACCCTCTCTGTGAAAAAATACTTCCTTAAATTACCTCTGAGCCGACCCCCCTCTATCTTCAAATTGTGCCCCCTTGTTCTTGCACACCTCCTGTTTTGAAATATGCTACCCTCTTGGACTTTGTTGATTCCTTGAGGTGCTTGAAAGTTTCTATCATGTTCCCCCTCTCCCTCCTTTCCTCGAGGCTATACATATTAAGCTCCTTAAGTCTCTCTTCATATGTCTTCAGGTGCAGACCCTGCACCATTTTAGTTGCCCTCCTTTGGACAGCTTCCATCCTGTCTATGTCTTTGCAGAGATTGGGTCTCCAGAACTGCCGCAATATTCCAGATGGGGTCTGACCAGCTGTCTGTACAGAGGGATAATAACTTCCTGTTTTCTACTGGTGATGCCTCTCCCTATGCATCCCAGTATCCCCAACCCTCCTTGCTGCCCTCTCACATTGCTTGCCCACCTTTAGGTCATCTGATATGACTACCCCAGGTCCTTTCCATTTTTATTGTTGTTAGTATCTCACCCCATTGTGTACTCTTCCCTGGGTTTTGTTTCCCAGGTGCATTACCTTGCACTTCTTAGCATTGAATCTAAGCTGCCACATTTGACCATTCCTCTAACCTTGCCAAGTCCCTTCTCATCCTTTCCACCCCACCTGGTGCATCAACTCTGTTGCAGATCTTTGTGTCATCTGCAAAAGACATACTTTTCCTTCCAGTCCCTCTGCAATGTCGCTTATGAAGACATTGAAGAGGACTGGTCCTAATACTGAACCTTGCGGTACCCCACTAGTAACCCCACTTTCTTCAGAGTGGACTCCATTTACTATTACTCTCTGTGTCCTATTCTCCAGCCAATTCTTTACCCAGGCTGTCATCTTGGGACCCACCACCCCTACCCTCCTTTCCTTTCAACCCTGTCCTTCCTGACAGCCTGGTAAAACCATGTCCCAGTTATGGTTTTCAGTGCATCATGACTCGGTAATGGTCACTACATTCAGGTTGGCCTCTGCCATGGTGGCCTCTAGGTCTGGAATCTTATTTCCTAGACGTCTAGCATTAGCACACATGGCCTTCCAGAATTTGTTAGAACTCTGCTTGTTACCCCCTTTTCCTTTTCCCCTCCTTCCCACTCCATTTTTAATGTTTCTATCCCCCCTTTCTCTCTGTTACTACCACCCTGCTTCCTTTGTTAATTTTCACCCTAGAGGTTTTCTTTCCCCTTGGGATATCCTTATTCTCTACTTCAGCCTGTGGGGGGCACCTCTGGTGAGTTCCCTGCTAGTCCATTCATTATCTCTGTCCTCTGAACTCTTGGAGTTTGAAAAAAACCTTCCTTATATATCCTTTAATACCTTTCTTATATATCCAGTTGTAAACACAGTTATCTCTGTAGTCAATAATTTCCTTGTACTTTTTTAGTTTTTTAGTTTTCAAATCAGCCTCAAACCTCAGTATCAATGTAATGCTAAGGAGCGGTTAGTTTCTCTTGAATCAATAAGGTTTGTAACTGATCTGAAACAGCTTGGATTTCCACTGCTAATTTCTTGTTTCTTCTGCTGGATAACAGCCAGCATAAAGTCAATTGCATGAGAAGGGGTATCATTGCTGATGCTTTCTTGTGGCTGATAAGTTCCTGATTCAGCCTTTTAGTAGAGAAGTGCTTCCTAGTCTGCAGTTTCCTCATCATCATGACAGATGCTGAGTGAATTGGAGAAACACTGGTGCAGTAAGAATGAGTACCAATGGCTCTTTGAATATGTATTTTGGCACTACTTTCTGGTACCTACTTTGCTCATATTGAAATGGTTGATGAACTCTCATTTTTGAACGCCTGAACTATTCGCTGATGTTTTATTTTATTTATTTATTTATTTATTGATGTGGCAGCCAGTCGGCAATATATAAAACTTTAAATTAAAATATTGTTCACATAATGCCTTAATAGGTCCATGAGCACAAGACTAGTATGTAGAAAAATTCATACATAGAGAAAAAAGCACAGGGTGGTAAGCATTATGCAAGCAATAATATCCAATAGGGTGGGTGGGTGGTATTGGGCAATACCGGACCACACAGTGGTGTAATGAGGCCTGACACTGCAGGCAGAGTGCCTTATAACCCCTGGAACATCCGATAATGCCAAATACTGCCCACCCTGGAAGGTATTATTGTGCTTAGAAAATGTGCATCAGCTTAACTATTTTTTTAGTAGTTAAAATAAAAAAAATCTTACAAATACACAAAAAAGGTTTTATGGTAAGGTAGTACCTGCCTGTCACAGTTGCCTTCCCTGCCTCTTGCAGTTGCCAGTAGTGGGTGCTTCTATAAGAGGCTAGTTCATTGGGAAACTCTCTCAGAAATCTGTCTGATTGCAGTGTTTGACACACAAAACTAAGAAAAAAAGTCATTTTTTCTAGTTCTGTGGTTTGACAGTTTATTTTTTTCTTCTTTGTGGTACTTCCACTTTTGTTCAGTTTTGGCCCCCCCCCCCATTTAATTTAAAGGATGGTCTGAGCCAACATCATGCTCAATTTTATTTATGCATCTCAGTGACTCCCATCCTATTCATGGTGAATGACATAGCTCGTAACAGTGTGGTTGACTGTATTGGAATCTGGCAGGGTGTCTCTGTGCAGTGAGAAGTTAAGCAGTTCACTGTATCATGATCAGGCAGGGTGTCTACATGTGGACAGAAGCTAGCATCACAGATGCAAAAGAAACACAGAAACATAGAATCTGTCAGCAGATAAGGACCATGCAGCCCACCTAGTCTGCCCAGTACCCTACTTGGATTGGCAATCCGTACTCTTATCTGGACTGCCTTTCCCCCACTCTACTGTACAGGAGGGTGGCTTTATGCTTATCCCATGCACTTTTGAATCCCTGCACTGTTTTTGTTTCCACCACCTCTGCTGGTAGGCTGTTCCATGGATCCACCACCCTCTCTGTGAAAAAAAATACTTCCTAGCATTCCCCCTAAGCCTCCCTCACTCCAGCCTCATGTTATGTCCCCTTATCCTTGTGCACGTTCTTCTCTGAAATATGCTCTCCTCCTGTACCCTGTTTATTCCTCTAAGGTATTTGAAAGTCTCTATCATATCCCCGCTCTCCCTTCACTCTTCCAGTGTAGAGATGTTAAGTTCCTTGAGTCTTTCCACATAAGGCTCGTGGTGCAGTGCATGTATCATTTTTGTTGCTCTTCTCTGGACTGCTTCCATTCTGTCTATGCACTTCCTGAGATGTAATCTCCAGAATTGGACACAGTATTCCAGATGAGGCCTCACTAGTGATGTATACAGTGGCATCACCACTTCACTCCTCCTATCACTCCTCCTCCTACTGGTTATGCCCCTTCCTATGCACCCCAGCATTCTGTTTGCTTTCCCCACTGCTTTATCACATTGTTTGTATGACTTCAGGTCATCGGATATGATAACCCCCAGGTCTCTCTTCTGATTTGTGGTGGCTAGAACCTGACTCCCAATCCTGTATTCCTCTCTTGGGTTTCTGCATCCCAACTATAAAGAAGGAGAAAATTAGTCTTTTTTTTAAACTATACAGCTTATTTTTGTTTTGTTTTCAGCATGCAAAACAGTTGGGAGATAAAGGGAATAGAGCAATCTGAAACTGCCATCTTCTCCAGCTCATGGGCGATCACACTAGTTTTGGGAGAGAGAGTGAGTTCATGATGTGGAGAAATAGATGGGAACATAGTGGAGCAAACTTGAGTGGGAATGGCGAGTGACAGATGGAACACTAACAGAATCTACTCTGTGTTTCAGGAAAGTGATTTTATTTTTAGAAAAGCACAGTATTCTGTTGTTTTGTGTGAGCTGGGGTGTAGTGAATGTGAGCTGGGCATTGTCGGAGCAGCACTGAGCACACAATGTGCTGGGACGCAGCACTAAGCACGTGACGTCCTAGAGCTACTAGTTTTAGCTACAAAAGCTGTTTTGTTAAAAGGGGAAAAAAACTGATAAAACTCATTAGCCTTCTGTGTTAAATTGAAGCACTTGGTAGATAGTACTGAGCGGGGCTGGGAGGTCACGTGTCTCACTAAGCGAGTTGAAAAACATAGCAACTACTGAGATTTAAAATTTAAACTGGCACAGGGATACCAGTTTGAAAGTGAGACATGGCAGGTTGGCACTTTTTATTTCATGGTCATCTATGATAATTTAATACACACCCAGGATATGTGATGCTATATAAATCCCAACAGCAAAGTTCAAGGGGTTTATTTAGGCATTACTCACCAAAAGTGTGTATTAAATTCAAGTAACCACACCATTCCATGCCTTATTTTATATAATTGCTGGTCATCAATTGTTTTTAACCCCCCTCCAATTTGTTTCTAATTTGTTGTTTTGTGAGGTAGTGAGCTGCTGTCCACAGCAGTGACTGGCAGTGATATCAGGAAGACAACTGGTTTACAACTTTTATGTAGAGTGCTAAAAACACTTTTTAAATTACATTTTTATCTCCACAAGTACTAGATAAAGATGTATGGAGGAACATGAATTCTGGTCGGGTAGCAAGATCTTAGTATTAGGCGACTGGCACTGATGACAGGTTTGATGTGCAGTAAAGAGGAGCAGCACAGGATACTAGATATTAAAAGTAAGCCTGTCTTTTATAAAAGAACACAAATTCTGGATAAACATATTGAATGCCCACTACATGGTTATTTCAGATGCTGTGTAGCTACTGACACACTGAACAGCGCTCAAGAGTGCAGCACTCAAGACTGTAGCTGCTGTGCAGCGAGAACGTGTTTGCTGTAATAACCATCTGGTTATTACAGCAAATTATAACTGTCCATCTCTGTTTAAGAAAAATGATGGACAGTTATTATTGTGCAATAATGGACAGGACATTGTTCTGTGGAGTGTACAATAAACTTTATACAATTCTTTGAAGCTAGATTACACAAATGTATTCTTGTTTATTATCTCTTGTGTGCAAGACTGTAATTCCAAATCCAACACAATCCATTAAGAACTGTCTTGCAGATCAAACCAACAGTCAATATTAAAAATAAATACAGACAAATCAGTCAAGCTGACTTATTGGCTTCAGTTTAAGATCACTCTCAATTGCATTTCTCAGTCATGCATGGATATGTATAGTTTGCTGTTGGAAGCTATTAAGCTTTTTGAAAACTAATCATGCATCTATGTTCTGTAGGTTCAGGTGTATTCACTCATCAGTTTAAAATAAAAAATACTGGAGCTCAGAACTATGCTGTATTAAACAGGAAATAGATATGATCATGTTTTTAATACTAAATCACTAATTAGGAGGTTGGCATTTTCTGGCGAGGTGGGGGAATTTGAGCAGTTTTTCTTAAGGTGTGCCCACATCATTGAAATTTAACTATAAGTTAGAAATATGTAAACATAGAAACATAGATTTTGCCAGCAGATGGAGACCAATGTTACATCCAATCTAGACGCAGTCTCCATTCAGTCTGGACAAGTAAGTAATCTGCTTGGTTGTATGCTGCACTGTTGCAGCAAAGGACATGGCCAGCTTATTCAAGATATTTTGCAATATTTCTAAAGATATTCTCTCTGGTGGCCCTACGGTGCTACTATAGGCAGGTGGGGATTTTCTCTAGAGATATGATAGAAATTTCAGGAAATATCTGATGATATCTTTTTCTGCAACTTTACATATCATAGAAGAAGAATGACAAGTAGAGGCTCTTACATGTGTTCCATTCTGTGATCTGACTTCACCAGAAGACCTGGATGGATATCAAAACCATGGGCCCTCATTCAAAAAGGCAGCAACTCTAACCATTCCATACAAGTAAATACTTATTTGCTGAATGAATACAACAGTTGCTTTTTAGTACCAGGGTCTGTCTGAATCCCAAAAATAGGTCATTTTTAGTGAGCCCATGGAATGGATCAGACATACTAGAAGACATGTTCATGTAGCCTAACAAAAGTGTTGATGTATGCATTTGCATATGCAGAAGCACATAGTCACTGAAATACTTTGAATATTTTTTGCATTAATTAATGCCAGGTTTATTAAGGTTAACTTCATTTCGGGCAGGTTTAGTTGGTCTGTTAGATGTAACAAGATAAAGGAAGGGATGAAAGGAAAATCTTTGCAAATCATACTTCTTATTGTTGTGAAAATATTTTTCCAAAAATGTTGCAGTCCTATGCTGGAGACAAACATGTGCCATAAGGAACCATCACAGTTTGGGGCATTTTGGCCATCTGTCAGAAATATTGGTATCTTTTTTATTAGATCTGGAGGGGGTATAATATAGATGATGAAATATATTGTACTGAATCTGTTTCAGCTTATTGTTTTTTGAGATACCTGGTGGATATTTGATAAGTGAAAAAAGTTGGTCTAAAAATACATAACCCACATTGCTTTTACATTTAGCTCTTAGGTTTTGCAAAGTAGAGGATCTAGAAGCCTGATCAAAGTATACATCTTATAAATAAGTTTGTATCTTACTTCCAAATTGCAGAAGAATTATTCCACAGTTGAAGGAACAGGTTCCTTTCTAGATTTCCTAATACAATCTATTACTTGAAGATAAAGGAACATATCTACATTAAGGTTACATTTTTTACCAATCTTTTCATATATAGTAAGCTACAATATATCAAAGAATCAAATATCAAAGAATTCTCTGGATTAAAAAAAAATCCTCTTTGTTTCCAGTCATTCAATACATTCCCTAAACACAAGAGACAGTATTTAGTGTTTTGAATAATGGGAAAAATTAAGAGTTTCCCTTTGTTCCCCAAAACCTTAGGTATTTCATGCAAATTCTGTTTGAACATTTTGTGGAGCACAGACAATTATTATATTTTACAAAATGATATGACAGAATGTTCTTGAAATCCTGGAATACAGTATACTGTAAACCTTTTTGTTTATCTCAATCTAGCTCAAGTTGAAGTCACTGGGGTAAAACCACCCAAAGATCTGTTCTACCTGAACTGCCAGATAATACTACCAAATGCTGTAAAGATTTAACCCTGCTATTTCTTCAGATGTGTATTCAGTAACTTATCCAGACTACCTTTGAGTCTTTGAACTTTCCATAAGAATTTCTTGATCATCATCACTATTACCTAGAAATAATTGTTTGCCAAGAAAGATGGGTGGTGTTTGAAAATGAAACAGTAATCTAGGAAGTACTGTATACTATTTTTTAAATAATCAACCCTTCCCATCGAGGTCAAGGGGAGACTTCTATATCTTTCAAGACTGTGGACATTTGTTTTTACACATGGAGGAAAATTTATTTTATAAGTCTCTGATCAGGCTTTCAGGATATAGATAGATACCATACCTCCAGGTATTTAATGCATCCTTTAGAAGTCTTGGAAGCTGAGGTAAAGAATTATTATGATTTTGACCCTGGACTTTAACCTTTGTTTTTTCCCAGTTTACTTTATATCCTGACATAACCATACATTTAAAATTAGTTAAAAAACTGGGAAATGTAGAAAATATATTACTAAGCTATAGAAGAGTGCAGTTTAACAATATATTTATACAATAATGATATAGAATATGACTTACAGTACATTTTAATTCATTTATTTATTGAACAGTTAGTGACCAGGATTGGCAAATTGAGCTGGAACTCATTTCAATTGAGACCCAGTGGAGTGGATACTGCAGGGAATCAAACAAAATTATGAAATGGGTCCTTAAATATAAGCAACCTGATTGGGTACTACCTGTGCGCTAAAGTGTCTAATGCACAGGAAAAAAGACCCAGTAACGCCCAGTGGGCATTGATGCCAGTGATACTGTCCACAAGCCTCCTTAAAAAAAAAAATCAGCAGCCATCTTGGATTCTGCCAAGTGTGGTGCCAACCCAAGTGTCAGCTAGCCAACATGTCAAGTATGACAGAAAACAATTTTGAACTTGATCACAGGGAAGAAGATTTCCTAGCATTCCTTCTGCCTGAAAATGAACTCCTTGAAGAACAAAATACAACAAATGAAACTGGTACAGATACAGCACAACCTCCATCTGAGCCCATAGTAAGTAATTAGCAATAAAGCCTGAAATGTCCTGAAAGTCATTTTTTTTTCTACAACACACAGAAATTCAGTCACACTTATTCCAGCTTTATTTTTGTTGTCTTGCAGGAGACAGAAGAACTACTGGAACAAAATACCACAAATGAAAGTGCCACAGAAACAAGTCAACCTCCATCAGAGCCCACAGTGAGCAAGCGTTTTAAATCATACAATGCTATGCAGCTAGACTATTTAGAGGCACAGAGAAATGAAAAAAAATACAGAGAACAACACAATGGGTACTCTGTGTTTTCAGAGAGTGGACTGCCTCAACACAAACCATTGTTGACTGGAAAACAGTTTCCAAACAATATTTAAATGGAATAATTTAGAAAGGCCCAGAAACAGGTTCTTAGGACCCAAGGGGCTTGAAATACTAAAGAGTGTCTCCAAATGTCTTTGGACTTGAGACCAGTTTTCCCTTCACATTTATCAGACTTGCTAGAACTTTGGGCCTTCACCTGCTGGACTTCTATGTGTTTCTATATGTTTGTAAAATTAAAACGACACAAAATTCTGAAAGATAATTAGGTTACATTACAGACCAGTAAAAAGGTCCAGTCAAGATGTAGGTTTCCAACCTTCTTTTGAAATATTATTCAGGCTTGGTTTTCCAAAGGTTAAACCAGAACCCAGAGAATGGACCCTATTTACAAAAGTGCAGGATGCACATGTGACTCGCATCCACAGAGGCCACACAGTTTCACACTCCATGAGAGGCATGCGTCAGCCAGTATTCACCATTCCCAGCTGCCTGTCTGCACCCCCACCACCCTCCAGTGAGCAGCTGTGTGGTGGTGGATTGTGGCTACTTGGGGACAGAGTGCGGGATGCAGGCGGGCATCCAATAGGATGCCCTTGCTGGGTCCTGAAGTGAATCCTCTGACGTGCATATGCAGGGGATCCTGGGAAGGTGTAGACCCCAGCAAGTGAACACTGAATGGTGAATCCTGGAATGGCTACCTCCAGCTCCCTGGCAGCCCAGTGGGCTGGGGCAGCTGTATGCAGAGAGTTCCCATTGCTGCCGTGCCCAGCAGGTATCCATTGTTGGGGTTCATGAAAGTTATGGCAGGGTCCCCCATTGTGTAACTTGTACCCCCCAGCCCGGCACTCTGCACCTTAGTGAATGACTCGGAGTGTGCGCATGCCCCCTGACATGCCCCAGACTGCTCGTGACACATAGCTATGTGGGCAGCTGGGGGATTCCATATGCTGGTGCTAGCATGCCATCAGTGAATGATGTTAGAAGTCTCTGGATCCCATTGCATGGCATTCAGTCATAGGCATGCCTATGTGCCTCACATACACGGAGCATAGGGGTTTGTGAATAGACCCCGATATTTGTAAACTAGGGAGGCTCAGAGAACCTCAAGCATGTAGACTTGTACTACTCATATTATTCAACAAATCCATGGATCATAGAACTTTTTACTGAAAGCTCACTGTCAACACTAACAAGGGTGCTGTCTTATCTTTTGCAATTTGTTAAAATAAGGACATTTGTAAAGTGAGTAATATGCTTATAACTTGAGTAATGGCTAGTTTGGTTGAACAAGATTGACTGAAGAAGCCATCACAGCTGTAGCAGCAATATGCAGCACTCTTTAGATAAGTAGAACATTGTGTATACAACTTATAGACACTTTTGACAGCATTAGACCAAACACACAATTCGGCCTAGCAGCACTACAGGATCCGAGATATAAAGGCATGTTTATTCATGGAAAATGGAAATGTAGATTTTGTTGCGAGAAAAGAAGCGCTGTGCTGATCCAGTCTGCCCCATGTCCCTGCCTATTCTGTCACCACTGATCCTAGCTGGTCATAAGCCTCACTCACCCCCTTCCTCTACCTTATGTTCCTCAATGCCTATTGTATGCAAGCTTGAATCTCCCTACAGTCTTTGCCCTCACTACCTCTTCTGGCAGATTGTTCCAGTCATCCACAACCCTTTCTGTGAAGAATTATTTCTGAATATCTCTTTTAAGCTTCCCACCTTTACAGTACCGTCATTACATGCTCTCTTATTCTAGAGCCTTCCTTTTTCTGAAATAGACACTCCACTTACACATTGTTTACATCTGTGAGGTAGCTGGAGGTTTCAATCATGTTTCCTCTTGCTCTTCCCTCTCACTATCCCTCCCCTTTTTGTCTTTTATTCCCCAACATACCTGAGGAAGGTCTTATCCCTTTTTATGACTTTCTTGGCTATGCTCTTCTCTGTTAGTGCTTTAGTCGCCCTCACCCTCCTTCCTGCCTTCCTTTGTTTTGCCAGATATCCCTCACGGTCTTCATCCTTCTGGGTTTCCTAGTAGTTTCTAAATGCTATTTTCTTCCCCTTCACTGCCCTTTGCCACCTCCTTAGAGAACCATAGTGGCCTCATCCTCCACTTCCTCGTTCTCACTTCCTTAAAACAGCATGCTTTTGCCTGGGCTATAATCTCCTTATTCTTCCTCCATTGAGCCTACACTCCCCCAATGCTTTTCCCTCCTTTGGGACATTCTCTGACGCAATTTCCCATTTTTTTAAATCTGCCCTCCTGAAGTCCAGGATCCGTGTCTTAGCGTGTTTTTTTCCTGTCTTATCTGTATGCCAAACCACACATTATGGTGAGCACTTGGGTATCACATCAATTAAGCATAACTTTTTGAGCACAGGCATGTTAGCGCAACATTAATCACACATTCTGTCTGAGCGCATGGAACATCTATGCGCTTACCGGCTCAGCGCATGGAATAAAATTTCATGGGGCTAAATAAATGGCTCAGCTCATAGCTAAACATTGAAGAGCATGAGCACAGTGCAGAATTAGAACCTGTAGTCTTAAACATTGACAGAAGCACAATTTACACAAAAAACATTGCAAACTTTGAAATAAATACATTGCGGTCCAGATATTCAAAGCTTAGCACCCGGCGCAAAGCTGTTGCACTGTACTAGCTCTGACTTTTTGCCTGACTGCAATATTGAAAAGGATAGTTAATGCCGCCACAAGGTGTTAGTGCTGACTCTAAACCAAAATGTATGCAGTAGAGGGACAGAGGGGAGGGTCCCTGAGTGCCAGCACACTGGCATATTCAAATGTGTAGCGCCGTGCTACAGGCATTAGTGCGACCTGTAGATGCTGCTACTCCTGCAAAAAGCTGCCAGTAATGCAGCAGTAATGTGTAGAGGTACCCCATGAATCCCAATCCTCATTTCCAGTTATATAAACACATATCCTGGTAGTCTAGGGGTTCTCCCACCCCCTGCACATATCTTGACCTCATTACCAGTAATATAATAAACAGTTCCCTGGTAGTCTAGTGGTCGCCCCACCCACCAGCATATTTGGACCCCATTTCCAGTGATATAATATATATTCCTCTGGTAGTCTAGTGGCCGCCCCCCCTGCATGACTCCCAATCCCCGTCCACTTAGAAAAGCAGACTATACCCTGGTAGTCTAGTGGTTTCCCCAACCCGGAAGTGACACCCCCATGTATCCCAAGCAACAATCAGGAACTGAGCTGGCGACCAGCTCAGCCCTCCTTTCACCACCACGACCGGCCTCCTACTGACGTGCGAGTTATCATTTGTACCTCAGTCGGCAGCCGGCCACGGTGGTGAGAGGAGGGCTGAGCCAGTCACCGGCTTGGTTCCTGATTGTTGCTTGGGATGCACAGGGACATCACTACTGGGTGGGGAAACCACCAGACTACAAGGGTATAGTCTGCTTTCTAGGTGATGAATGTCGGAGTCATGCGGGGGGCATTCAAACTACCAGGGAATTTATATTGTTTCACTGAAAATGGGGGTTGGATATGTACTGGGGGTGGGGACCACTAGATTACCAGGAACTGTTTATTATATTACTGCACAGGGTTCGGGATAAGTGCAGGGGGTGGGGGGACCACTAGACTACAACAGTGTGCAACAGGCACATGAGCCAACAGGGACCATGTCGGCGGGGTGGACTGCCTGGTCCAGCCAGTCTGCCCAGTTCCCTATTGAATGGATATGCTGCACACCCTACATAACTTACAACCTATGTCCTCCCACCCCCACCAGGCATGACTTATGCCTGTCCCATGCATTCATGGGTCCCCCACTGTGTTCCACCAAAACCTGCCATGGGGTGCCTATGTTTTAGGGTCGGAGCATCTACAAGGTCACATATGGCCAGTGGATGTGTGTGTTTGTGTGTGTGTGTGTCTCTCTCTCTCTCTCTCTCTATATATATATATATATATATATATATATGTATGTGTATATATATATATATATATATATATATATGTGTATCATTTGTATATATAGCTATGTGTCACATGGTTATCACTCTCTCCTGTCTCTCTCTCTCTCTCTATATATATATATATATACATATATATATATATATATATGTGTCTGTGTTGCACTGCTTGCAGTGCTGCATGTGCAGGTTGTCTGCTCTGTTTGTGCCTGCCAGCACACAGTTCCTGCTGCTTCCAGCCTGTACTTCCATGTTGACCAACAGGGATCGCTCTGGGCATGCCTTGGCCTGCAGCATCCAGCCTGTACTTCCATTCTGACCAAAAGGTGGAGCTGTATGCTTCATGCAGTAGCACCAGACAAACTGCGTGGTAATGTATGCTAAGCAGCAGTTAATGAGATGCAAATGTACCTCTTTGTCCATGGTTTACATAAGTAGGCTGATTTGCATGGCAGCTTTGAATATGGCTCTCGCTTGCCCTGGGCTAACCAGTTTGCCCCAGGCTAATGTGTTAGCGCTGTGCACTCAGGTTAGCCTGGGCAAACTACATGTCAGCATAGCACAGTTCTGCAGTGTGTGGCTTGCATTGTTGTTTGCAGGTGTTATGGGTCTTCTCTGTGCAATCACACACAATGTTTTCCACCGGCAACACTGGCTTGTTCCAGGGTGTACTGGGCTGCTGTTGCAGTACACACTTCCCTGTTGCTATATTCAGTGTTGTCTTATTTCTGGGCTATGTTTGCCCTGCACTCCCAGACCAGTTTGCCCGGATTACTTTGCATACTATATTCAGCAGGGTTAGCACCAGGCTATTCCTTTTGAATATGGCAGGCGATTTGGGCCAGGCAATGTTTGCACACCAGGCAGAGCTACTTGAGGCTCAGGGAACAGTTTTGAATATCTGGGCTTGATAGTCTTACCTGGATGTGTCCCCACAAATAGCACCTCACAATGACAAGAAAAGGACGGGAGTTTAACACTGGTGGTTTGACTTAGGATATTAGTGGCACCAGCAACCAACTGATGAGTTGACTCCTGTGAAGTTACAGCCCTCGATCTGATCTCATTAACAACTTTTTTTACTTCTACTGCTGCAACATCAGGTACATGGTTGTGTTCATTCATGAATGTTAAGATTTCTGTGTCAGTAGTGTGACACCTTGCCTTACAGTGATAAGTATCATACTGTATGCAATTCTAATATGTTTTTCCACTGTAAAGTCTCTTTCCTGTACAGAAATCCATCATTGCTTAGGAGCTGCTGCCCCCTGCTACTGGTCACAAATACTACAGGCATGGCTGCTGCAGAGTGATGTGAGGAGTGAAAGGTCTGGACTAAGGTATAATTAAAACATTTCCAGTAGGTCATTTGATTATTTTATTGGCTGCACAGAAGTAGCATATAATTTGCACACAATGTGCCCGATGATAAACTCAGACAAGCACTGTATTTAATTGCAATGGCCTTTTCAGCCACAGTGGGTAGTCAGTGTGTATAGAATGTGATGGTATACTAAGTCAAAAGGTGGTATGAGAACATGATAGCAGGGCACTGTATCACTGCGTGGCAAAATTACCATTAGCTCTGTTTGATAATAACAAAATGATCATTCTGAAAAGCCTTGTGACAATATTTCTTGCACGTGAATGACATGTAACAGAACACTTTTACCCAGGGGACTACCCACTGTGATGTCAGCAATGCTGTCTTTGTTAGTAAATACCAGGTTCAGCACTGCCCTGTCACTAGTGGGTTCCAAATCCAGCTGTCTGAGAAATTCCCCTTGTATGGAGTCAAGGATGGCCCTACCTCTTGATGTAGATGCAGAATGTGGCAATGCCCTCAATATACATCTGGCAGATTAAATGCCCTCATAATCAAACCTTCACAATTGCTGGCTATTTTGCTAAAGGTTCCCACCATTGCTTTGTCTAAATCCTCCTACAATATCAGAGGCCTGTACACCACCTCCAAATGAATAATGGCCACTGACCCATAGTACCACCAGTCCTTCATTGTCCCATTGCTTTTCCTGTATCTCAGTGGCCCTTACACCCTCCTTCAATACAAAACAACCCCACCACCTTTCCTCCCAGACCTGTCCTATTGGAACGTGGTGTAACATTGGATGACCACTTCACAGCTCTGGCTATCTATGAACCATAATTATGTTATAGCCACCAGATCCAGGTCTGTTTCCACAGTGATTGCCTCAAGGTCAGGAATCTTGTTTTCCAGATTTCTTGTATTGGCACATATGGCTGTCCACTCTCTTTGTCCCTCTCTCCCTCTAACCTGACCCCTCTTTCTGCTTTCCTTCCTTACCCCTCTGTTATTTCAGTCATGCTCTCCCCTGTTACTGTGTGTTATCTTCCTGCCTTCCCTCCTTCCCCTGTCTTCCAGCTGAAGTTCTCCACCAGACTTGCTTGCCCAGGCATTCTCTTCATCTCCATCAACCTCTGGGGAATTTCTTCTCCCTGGGTTAATGTTCCCTGTTGCACTAGTCTCTGGGGGGCAGTTTTTGCCTCCTTAATTCTTTCTGCCTTCCCCTTGGCTAGTTTAGATGCTTAACAAAGTCACATTTAAACCTTCCACATAGGACTATTATTCCCCTCCTTAATGGATGGAGACCATTTCCCTTGTATAGACCTCCATCCCTCAGGTGTGACCTCCATCCAAAATGTAGCCAAAGCCCTCCTTCCTTCACCATGTCTTCAACAACTTATTGAAGAACCTGGTGTGGGGTTCCCTAGCCTCCACCCAACTGTGCATGAGTATCACCTCAGTGAAGGCCACTGTGTGACATACCTGCTTCAGAACCCTCCCCAGGTCCCTAATCCTATCCTGCACTACCTCACAGCTTATATTTCCACATCTTTCATCCCAGGCAGACAACATCCATCTTCCTCCCTACCCCTTTTCCCTTGTGATCTCCAAGATTCATCACTGAGTCTTCACTTCCAGAGCTCCTAGAATGCAATGTACTACCATGTTCCTCCTTTCCACTCTCCCCAACTCAATCCACCCTACTATGGAGTCCCACTGGATGGATGGAGGATATCAGATGAAAACAATTAAATACTTTTATTCTAGAGCAGAAAGCTGCTAAATAAATGCGAGAATGTGCCATACATTTCCTTCTTGTTTCTTGTCTTGTGGTGCCAGTGCCAAGCATAAGCATGACATTAAAGATTTTGGTGGTGATGATCCTGAGATGCCTAAGAACATGTAGAATATTTGAATAATTCATGCTGGCTCTATTCGAACAATTTGGAGGAGACTCAGATGTGTCAGTAGACTACACAATGCAAGCATACTGTACCTAACAGAGTCAATATCTAGCAGAAGTACTGATCCAGTATAATTCTAGCAAAACAAGCAAGACATTTGACCTATGCTGACTACAGTGGTACTGTAGTTTCTTGGATGCACTATAATCTGTCAATTCAGACAGATGATTCAGTACACAGGTGATATTACAAGACCTCATCACTCAAAGCTACATGCAAAGAATCTTGAATTCCTTTTTTTTCTAGGAGCTGTTTTTCCATTTGGCCACTTAATGTTTTGTGATATAGCATCTCCTCATACCCCAGGTCCAGCCACTCCTGACAACTCCCAAGGCTTCCTCCATGGGTAAACACTCCAATGAGAGGACAGTCCTACCCCCAAAGCAGTCAACTGAGTGGAGAGGGTCCATTGTCAGGCACCAGGATCCAGAAGACACAAGGGTATCAGCTGTCATATAGGTGATCTTGGAATTTTTTATCCTCTGTTTTCACTCCAGCCTGTCCCCCTCTCTTGATGGCCAGAGATGCATGTAACAATGCCTGTGGAGGAAGCAAGCTCCTCTGGTCCACCACATGAGTTGCTGCAGTGACAGGTGCTGATGCCTTCCCTACCAGCCACAGTGCATATTTGTGTGGCAGCAGCAGAAGCTCAGCTTGCCTCCTGATCTGGTGATTCAAGTTTGTTCCTGAACCTGGGTTACCTGCTGGATCTTTTTAGTGGCATAACCTTGAATTCTTATTCTTCCTAAAGTTCAGCTTACAATGAGGAAACTACAGCTATGCATTGGATTATTCTGATATCCAGCTATTCCCATTTCTATTCCCAAATCACATACCTCTTGGTGGTAAAACTTCTCTAAACTCCTAATGCCACTGTCACCAATGACACAGTGCAGCTCACCACTCCCAATGGAAGCATCAGCAGCTGAACAAGGACTGCCATTGAAACTGCCTTGTTTCTTTTATTCACTTTGCTGCAGAATGCTGTAGAATTGAGTTCCATTCTTGCAGGCTCCACTGTATGTGTCACATAAAGGTGTCATCAGTAATACCCCACTATGAATATTGTGACTGACCACATACCTCACAGCTCTTTATGGGGCTAGTTTACTGCTACTTAACCTATCTGTCTTATCCCTGTGCCTTTTCATTTTCTGACTCTCGTATTACAATAAACACCCTTCTTGTCATACTTTTCCTCCGTGTCTCCCTTCTCACAGTGCCAGTGCCAACCATGAGTATGACATTAAAGATTACTGTAGTGATGAAGTATTTCAGTATTATATATATATCTATATCTCTATATCTATCTCTATATATTTATACATATCTATCTGTCTATACAGTGGCATCCCCCAGGATGAAACACACTTTTAACGCGCTCTGCAGTATGCTGCAAAAGACCTACTGAATAAAGAAATGTAATTTCAATGGCAATTAGTCCCCTTTGTCATGCAGGAAACTGTGGCATTAACTTCATCCTGGCAGTGTCACATTTTCCTGAATGACATAGGGGACTAATTACCATTGAAATTACATTGCTTTATTCAGTAGGTATTTTGCAGCATTCTGCAGAGTGCTGCAAAATGTTGACGAATCACGTTTCATCCTTGGGGACACAACTGTATACAACTATATTAATGCACCATTTATGGTTCAACTTATCCCCATAAAAAGTAAGGAAATGCAGTGATAGTGTTTCCAACCCTAACTCCCCAACTCCCCCAGCAGCAAAAGGACAAGACCACACATGCAACCAGAGACATGACACAAATGCAATAGCACTGATATGATACATTCATGCATTTGTGTATGTGGATGCAGAAACTCAGACACCCCAGGGGCCTGTGCACCTGCATACAGATGTACTGTTGCAAATTAGGTATCATGGATTTCTATTTGCAGCTGCAGAAGTGCAGGCCACACAGGGGCCAGCACGTCTGCAGCCAGATGTCAGTGTATACTGCATGTCTCATACATGCAGCTACAGAGGTGCAGGACCATTAGGGGACTGTGCTCTATCATATAGAACTGTGTGTATGTCTTACAGTGTGCATGAGTATCTGTGGCTACAGAAGCACTGAACCCACAGGAGTCTGTGCTTCTTCAGACAGCAGCTAAAACTGTGTGTTTGTCTTACAGTTGGCATGAGTACCTGTGGTTACAGAAGTGCTGGCCCCACAGGGGTCTGCCTTTCTGCAGACAGAAGAACTGTTCTAATTTGGATATTGTGGATTTGTACCTGTGGCTGCAAGGGCCTTTGCTTCTGCAGATGGCAGTAGTGTTGTGATTTGAGTATTGTGGATCTCTATCTGCAACTGGAAGTCAGTGTGTATGTCTTGCAGTGTGCATGCCACAGACACAAATCCACAAAGGTACAGTAGCATATCAGTGCTACTGTATTTGTGTTATCTGGAAACAGCTGTACTGTATGTTGTTTGCCTTGCCTAACAATGGCTGTCTCTAGTTGCTTTTGTAGTCTTGTTCTTTTCCTGCTTCAGGGGGAGTTACATTTAGAAACTGTAATGCCACATTTTACTACTTTTGTGGGGTTAAACTGAACCCTAACTGTTACATTAATACACTTTTTTTGCAATGAATTTACTTTCTTATTTTAGTTACTGGAGTTGTATCCTCATTCACACACTGTCGTTCAAGATTTACATGAATATATACAGATGTGCAGGGTCCTCTGGGCTCAGTACAAAAGGAAGAGTCTGCATGCCTGCAGAAATGTGTGGATCTCTGGTACTGAACTTCCATACAGCTAAGGATGCAAGGAATTAGTGGAGCTGTCGGGGGGGCTGCGTGAGTACTAAGCTTTCTGGGTAGAGATGCAGACAAGGAGGCTAAGAGTCCATTTTGGCCCTGTGCTTCCATGCAGCTATAGATGCAGAGGAGCATGGCCCTCTGGACCCTTTGACAAGAAAAGACTTCTCTTGACTATGTGGTTATTAGTTGCCCATATTGCCAAAACTGCACTTTTCTTCCCCAGGCTTGTGGTGATGGAGTATGGCAGTGTTGTCCTCCTAGCCTCACCCCATATAGCGGGATCACTGAGCTCAACCCTGAATTCACCTTACTGGCAGTGGATAGCAATACATTACAATATGGGCCAAATGTCTGCCCTACAAGCAATGTTTCTTCAATATTGTTTTTAAAATTTGCCCCACATTTTTAACTTAGTCATTTTATGACTCGCCTAATAAACAAGACTGGTGGCATTTATTAAATAATAACTGTAACAGCATTTCGCACAAGTGCAAAAATACATTTTAGCCTGGATTTGAAAAACAAAACCAGTTACATTCTGCCTGGAAGTGGTGTGAAAAAAGGGCTATGTTGAAAATTTGGGGTCAAAATATGGAAAATTACCACAGTTATAAGTGAATGTTTAAACAGTTCAGCATTGACTCATACCATGGTCATTCAAACATATTTCTTCATCAGATTTTAACATAGTCTTTTTATAACTCTTCCTCTTGAATCTGGTAGATGAAAATTGTCAAGTCCCACATGAAAGGGGATTTCATGGAGTGACTGCAAAATCACTTTTTGGGACAGGTTGGAAAAATGCCACCTACTTTGTTCATGAAATTGGGTCTTAAAAAGAACATGTTGAAAATTTGGTGTAAAACGTTTTTCAAAATGAGAAAATTATTAATACAAGTTTAAAATTCATTGAAAATACATTGACAACACAAACTGGATTACAGCTGTGGACAGGCTGTAGGTGAGTGAAGGGTTGTGGTGGGTGTTGGGTGGGAGTACAGGGTGGGGTGGGTGGTGGGGATTTGGACCGGTGCTTGGGGAGTCAGAGATTGATGACAAACCATTTACTTTTCAAATTTAAAAAAAAAAGTTCTGCAAGAGACATTAGAAGACAACTGTTTAATCATTTTCAGGTGAATCAGACCAACACTGGGGTTTGAGCACCCTAGTGTTGGCAGAGTCTTCGGCAGCATTGTGGTTGGGCCCCATGGTGTCACCAGCTATGTTGGGGAGGGCACATTTTTCTTAAAAGAAACTCCTTAATGTTATAAACATAGTAAGAAACAACATGTAAATATAGGAACTCCTTAATTAACATTCAGACTCATTACTAATGTTTAACATTTGATTTCCTTTCAAAAAAAGATACAGCACAGTTCATATGTCATTGGTGCAAGGAAATCTTGTCTCAAATGATTTGCTCTACCACCACTCAGGTATTATCAAAATGGATGTCAAGTAAATTATGTAAAAGCAGAAACATAAATCTGTAACTCAGATTATGAGTGTGTTCTGAGGACACGCCATTTGAAAACTAACTGTTCAGGCTGCAGGAGAGATGTGCAAATAGTGTGACTTACTGTAGATGACTGCTACAAGAACTCAGGATTATAAATCACTGGCATTGTATTTATTCATTAGATTGGGGGTTTTCTGACATGCTGGACTAAAACAGTAAAGGAAAAATCAATGAAAATGTTTCACACTTTGAAATGTCAGGTCTGATGATATACAGTTTTTGAAGTATTGTGAGGCTTGTGGACCACAGGATCCAGTGCTGTACTTACAAGTGTGATGACAAGGCAATCTCCCAGACTCCAAACTATTTTAACTCATAGAGTGTGGGAGTAGCTGAAGATTTCTTTCATATATTAGTTTTCATCATTTTGTGTCCCTTTGGTTTGGGATGCTGAGATCTGTGAAATGCAAAGCCATGAATATGATTATTCCAGAGTGAAATTCCTACTATGCAGAGCCAAACAAGGTTAATAACCAACAATGGCCCTATGATGAAAGTCTATTTCATGGTTAAGTATCAGCAACCCCCCCCCCCCAACAGGGAAGCATCCTTTAAATGAGGGTACCAAATTAAGAATGCAAAATGAGGAGTCAGGATGTGTATTTTTTTGGCATCATTCAGTGAAACCAACAGTCCAAAATGATGCAAGTTTAGACAGTTGGATTTGCACCATGCCTATAAGCCTCCAGTCTAATGCATAAGCATCAGTGAAATATCAATTATTTAGTATCAAGAACAGCATCTTAATCCCAAAATTGATCCATATAACTCAGTTAAATCTGTAGTTATTTAGGGTACACTGCTGACACATTAGCAAGATTGTCCCATTTACCACTGTAACTCAGATCTCTTCATTTTACATTGCTACACAATATTGTATTCCACCTGTGTGAGTACATGTGGTGATGGAGGGGTGAAATAAAAGCTGGACAAAACATACACAGACTCAGTACTGAAATACCTATGTCCGAAAAGAAAAAAAAAATAGTATACTGTAACAAGCAGAGTGAGGGAACTGCATCCAATGAACACATACTCCACAATCTACAGATATTGGAGATATTATGCCAAGACATCGGCACATAGTGGCTATCAATCTGGGATTTTAAGCTTTGGCTGAAATGAATCCCAGAATGGTACAGTACATTGTGCATTGGAGGAGTAAAAATATTTGGATTTATGTCATCCACCCAGTTCAGCCTCTCCTTTATAGACCAAAAATGTGGCTTCCTGGCAGAGGTGAAGGGTGTGCCAAATGTGGCATTTGTGAATATTGTAATGTTACAATGCCAAAGGCATTTATTAACCACAAAACAATTACAGAAGTCAGAATTAGGGGTTTTATAACGTGTGCCATGAAATGATTATCAATCCTTCTAAATGCTCCTGTGGGTAATGCTTTTATGTGGGTAAAATCAGAAAATAATTCAAGGTACAGATTGGAGAACACAAGATGGCTATTGAGAACAGGGACATTACAATGCCCTTGCAAACCATTTAATGAGGGCTTGGGAGGGCACTTTATACCAGATCTCCTTCATGGGAATTAAAAAAAAAAACCCTGAGAAGCAGATGGGGTGGTGACCATGACAGAGTACTACTTAAAGAAACAATGTAAAGAAAAAGTGTTTCCAAACAGCTAGTTTCAGCTACAATTAAAAATATTTGCATACCTGTCAAATTTACTTTTCGGGACACTTCCCAATTCTTTGCACCATGAGTTTTTTTTATTTTCTTAATCCTAACCATTACCTTATCTATAATACTATTTCTAAGCCAGATATGATAACCATCTTTTTTTTTCTTGAGTAAGACTAAATTGTAATACAAGGACTGCTTGCTTTTTATAGGAATGTTAGCAAAGTCAAAACCTGTAATGCTACTGCTGTTAAGATTCTAAGTCATAATACCAGTGATCTAATATCAAAATGGAAGCCCACAACTTCCTGACCATAGCAGCTAAAAGTGACACTAGCATAGAAAGAAAAGCAGCCTGTTCCATGTGAAGAACAGCTGCTTGTGTGAACACAAGCTATAACAAGGAGCCAATATTGAAAAGGTAAACACACACAAAGAGAGAGCTGTCAATGAGAGGGGGCTAACACAGCCATAGCTCAGTGTGAAAGAGGTTTATGGTAGTTGCCATAGAGATTTACCGTTGGTATGGTGAGAGTGAAAAAAGTAAGGGCACATGCATTGCAACAGGACCCATTGCCATTGTAGGAGAATGCTGGGAGGGAGGGTAATCAGTTGCTTGTAATCAAGCAACAACAAAAATAAAATTACACAAATGGAATAAGTTAGAACGATTCCCATGTTTTACAAAAAAAAAAAAAAGCACATGGGACTCTATCTATTATGGTGCTGAAACACCATAGCTAGGCTCCAGTGACATCATATAAACCTTGCAGCCCAGTTCAACAAATTGCTGGAAATGGGAGTGGTTCCCAAGGACTGGAGAGAGGAGGCTGGTAATTACAGGCCAGTCAGCTTGACCTCGGTGGTGGGGAAATTAATGGAATCACTGTTAAAGGAAAGGGCTGTGGAATATGTCAAATTCAGCAGATCACAGGATCCTAGGCTCCATGGATTCACAGTTGGAAGGTCATGTCAGACAAATCTGATATATTTCTTTGACTGATAACCAGGGAGTTAGATAAGGGAGGGGTGGTGGATTTGGCCAACCTGGATTTCAGCAAGACTTTTGACACTGTTCCACATAGGAAGCTTGTATACAAGCTGGGCAGCATGGGAGTGGATCCCAAGGTGTAAACTGAGTCAGAAATGGTTTAAAGTACAGAGCACAGAGGGTGGTGTTAAACAGAGTTCATTCTGAGGAGTGGAGTGTGACCAGTGGTGTGACACAAGGATGAGTTCTGGGGCCAATCCTTGTTAATGTCTTCATGAGCAACATTACAGATGAGCTAGAAGGGAAGATATGCCTCTTTGCAAATGACACTAAGATCTGCTCAAGGGTTGACACTCCAGGGTGGGGGGGTGCAAAAATGAGGAGGGACCTAAGCAGGCTTGAAGAGTGGTCAAGAGTGCGACAGCTAAGATTCAATGCAAAGAAGTTCAAATCTTGCATTTGGGACACCGAAGACCGGGGAGGACTACATGATAGGGGGAGGTACTGATGACCACCAAACAGGAAAAGGACCCAGGGTAATCATATCTGATAACCTAAAGGTGACCAAGTATTGTGAAAAGGCTGTGGAAAGAGCCAGTGAGATGCTGGGGTGCATAGGGAGAGATGTCATCAGCAAAAAAAGGAGTTGGTGATATCACTGTACAAATCATTGGTGAGAGCCCATCTGGAGTACTGTGTCCAGTTCTGGAGGCCACATCTCTGGAAGAACATAGACGGAGTAGAGGCAGTTCAAAGAAGGGCAAGACAAATGGTGCAGGGTCTACACCAAACATCATATAAGGAGAGATTAGAGGACCTCAATATGTATACCCTGGAAGAGAGGCAGGATATGACAGAGATATCTGGCACACCACCAAAACATCTGGCTCCCCAGCAGACTTCCAGAAATAAAAAGCAGCCCATAGCAAGTGTACCTGGGAAATCTGGAATGCCAAAAACCAATACTTTCAACGCGACCTGACAAACTCATGGGGTGATAGCCATAGGTTTTGGGATAACATCAAGTCCCTATCAGGTAAACTGAATAAGTCCCCCTCTACTTTGATTAATATAAATGGAAACCCTTTGCAGGATCCCCACCTTATTGCAAATACTTTTAATGAGGCATTCTCTGACCTCAACAGTGTGCTCACCCCAACTTCCTTCAGACTTCTGGGGTAAATAATCCTGCTCATCCCTCTTCTAATGATGTAGGGTCACCCCCTACTTTCTAATTTAAACTAATCACCCCAACTGCAGCAAAAAATACCTCTCTCAGGCTTTAGGTAATCCAGAGCCATCAGTGATCAGTTAGATCTAAAACTAGTTTCCCTCATCCTGGACATCATCCTAGCTCCACTTGCTAAAATCCTAAATCTATCCCTCACCTCAGGAACATTCCCAAGGCTCTGGAAAGCTGCCGTGGTAACCCCAGTTCATAAAAATGGGGACCATACTAATGTCACAAACTACCATCCCAACTCTATTCTGCCACCACTGTCAAAGGCACTAGAATGAGTTGTGGCTCACCAATTAACAGACTACCTTGAGTAGTATAATCTGCGATGCCTGGAGCAACACGGCTTCCATAAACTACATAGCACTACTACTGCCTTACTTGAATTCACAGGTTACATACATAACGCAATGAACAAAGGTCTTTTGGTGGGGGCTACATATATTGACCTCACCAAAGCCTTTGATACCATCAATCATGAGTTTCTATTGAACTAATTATATCATCCTTGGGAATGTCTTATGAATCAGTGGCCTGGTTCAGGAGCTTTCTCACTGGCAGGGTCCAAAAAGTAAAAATATCAGAAGCTATTTCAGATAACTGGAACATAATTACTGGGGTGCCCCAAAGAGCCATATTAGGCCTGCTGCTTTTTAGTTTATTCCTAAACCACTTACCTCAAGCAGTTCCAGACAACGTACTACTGTATGCTGATGATGCAGTGTTATACAATAGTCACCAAGACCCTACTACTCTAGAGTCAATAAATCAGGCGAATTTCTTTGAAACTGAAAAGTGTTTCCTAAATTCCAAGCTGCTTCTCAACTACAAATAAAAACAAAACCATGATTTTTGCATCACCTAAAAATAGACATAGAACTTACAATTAAAAAATTCTCAATAACTGCAACTATCCCCTCAAAATGGTGCATAGTTTTAAATACTTAGGTATAACTTTAGATAGTAACCTAACCCTCCACCAACATATGATCAGGTGGTGAAATCATCTAATGTGAAGCTGGACCTACTGTACAGGAATAAACAGTGCCTTCCTAAGAAGGCTCTCAAAATTGCAATGTGTAGCTCTGTGATCTCGACCATCGACTATGGCCTAATAGTGTACAGGGCCACAAACCCAACTGCCCTAAAGCATCTAAAAACTACCCTGAATAAGGCCTGTCATCTCATGCTTGGAGCCCACCAGCTTACCCACTTGTGTCAGCTATATTCACTAACTGAGTGGGTTAACTTGGACCCTTGTATCTGGTATCAAGTATGCCTCCTCATGAAGAAGTCCTCCCTTACTCAGTCCACCTGGTGTGCAAAACCTTCTAAGTAGTGGAACAATCACTCCCTAAAAGTTCCTTTCTGTAGGACATCTCTAGGCCAAAGCTCATATGAGTACCGGTCACCACTCTGGTTTAACTCTCTCAATGTTGACCTAAATAATGAACTCAAACTATGCCCTTTCAAGGCAAAACTATGAGCCTATCTATCCTCCTCCAGTAGCCGTGACTGCTAGCCCTCACTTATCTTCCCTCTGCAGTCTTCTCTTTCCCCAGTGGCTAACCATTTCAACCTGCATTATATCTCAAATCAGTCTCATCTCCCCCTTCCTCTCCTCTCCTCTCCTCACACTCTCCTCTAACCCTTCATTCCATCCCCACCCATCTCCATCTTATTTGATATAACTTTCTTATCCCTTATGGATTTCTCCTATAATTTATCCCTAGCCTACTTTCTATCTCTTCCCTCTACATACATTCTCCCCTAATTCCTCTTCTAATATTGGCCCTAGCTAACTTTCTATCTCTTTCCTCTACCTCATTCTTTGCTTCCTTATGTATCTCTTACCAACTCTCACTCCTCTCCCCCACTTTACTCCCATCACTAGCTCCTCTCCCAATTCCTCTCATTACCCTGTGGCTAAGACAGGTTACTCCAGTTTTGCTCTCTACATATCCTATTGCCACACTCCTATTTTTCTGTCTAATCTTCCTCTCCTCTACCTCTCCCCTTCCATGACTAGCCTCACCTAAACCCTCTCCAGTCAACTTACCCTCTGCTAAAGCTTTGTAACTTGGCATTTTAGTCCACTGTACCCTCTCCAGACATGTACATATTTAACCTCCTGCTGCTTCCCCCACCTTTCACCCCCACTTTTTTCTTTTATTTCCATGTAGTTTTCCACAATAACCTCTTTTCCTCTACCCTAATTTTACTTCTCGGTCTATGCTGCTTTCTCCCTTCTCTAGTATCCCCTCTACTTCTCAATGAATGCACTTATTCTTTAGGTCATAAGTTGCCTAACCATGTTTGTATACCTGCACTTCTGACAAATAGCTGCCAATACCATGTTATGCCTCTTATCCTAGTGTGTATTGTAATTGTCAATTACTGTTTGTAATGTTCTTAGAGTACTGATAGAATTGAACAATGTACCACTTACTGTGCTTGTACTCAAGTCCTACCTGTCGATCTATGTTAAATTACTTTCATGTAAACTTGTTGTATCCTTGTAGTGCTTTGCTATTCAACTATTTGTACTACTTTTCCTGACGAGCAACCTCTGTAAAAGAGCCTCCGGCTCAAAGGTATTTCTGATAAATAAATAAATGAATAAATAAATAAATATATCAAGGGCATAAGTAAGGTACAAGAGGGTAGCATCTTTCAGAAAAAAAGATGATGTTCAAGAACAAGGGGTCACGACATGAGGCTGGAGGGGGGTAGCCACAGAGGTAATGTGAGGAAGTATTTTTTTCACAGAAAGTTTGGTGTATGCATGGGAAAGCCTCTCAGAAGATGTGATGGGGGAAAAATGGTAGGGAAATTCAAGGATGCATGGGACAGGCATAAGGGAAACCTAGAAATAGGAAATAGAGGGTAGAAGCTGGAGATCAAGCAGGATCTGTGGTATAGTAGTAGGTAGGGAAATGAACAGACTAGGGGGGCCAAGCAGTCCTTATTTGCCATCAATTTCTTTGTTTCTATGTAACCTCTTGAGCTTCACTCTTGAGGTGTGTGATGACACTGGAATCCCTTAATAGTCTTACAGTACCAACACGGAGAAATACTCTTTTTTTTTTACCAGGAGAGACACACTAAGCTGAAAACATTTTTCCAGGTGTAACCTGGATGCACAGGGAAGTTAAGTGACTTACTCAGGGTCACACAGTATGCAAGTAGGGCTGTGGGTTTCAAATCCAGGTCTCCAGGTGTACAGCTCAGAGCCTTAAACCACTGCACTACACTGCCTCCTCAAGATTTTGATGGAAGAAGAAGAACAGTTTGCTGTCAAAAGAAAAAAAAAGTCAAAACTGAATGATGCCTGGAATCTTGTATAGCGAAAAAAGGTAATGTATTTTTTTGGCCCAATTTAATTGTGCTGCTGCTTTAATGGAAACAATACTGGATTTTCTTGTTGGGAGCTACTGATAAACCTGCCTTTAATGATTGACTGGAAGCAGCTTCATTCCTATGAGCATTATATTTTGGTTCCACTTAGCCTCTTATGAAATAGTGTCCCCAGAACATTTTTTTTTGTAAGTTATTTAACCAGGACTAGCACACTAAGCTAAAAGCTGTTTTACAGGTGCGACCTGGGAGCACAAGGAAGTTAAGTGATTTGCGTAGGATCACACAGTATGCAAGTGGAAGCTGTGGAGTTCAAACCCAGGTCTGGTCTGCTGGATGTCATTAGATTTGCAGCTCATAGCCTTAAACCACAGCACTATACTGCCCCATCTGACATTTGGGTTCCCCGGTTACCATTATATTTGTAGTCCTGACATTTAGTAATAAATGTTTAATAAGAACTATGGCTGTTGTTCTATTAAATATATTTTACATAGGGGCATATGTTATTGAAAATATGTAATTACAGACCTCTTGTCAACTCTTGTGTTTTGTAAGCTTTAGTGTTGAGTGTTACCTTAGAACTAATATTGTTCTTTTTACTTTTTCGATCTGGCATAATATATTGCTGCCCCGCAGGACTGGGAGTTTATCTCTACAAAAATCAGTTACATATGACTAAAGATTTGAAATAATGTGAAGCAGTGCAAATGCTATCATGTTTAAGGGGATTTGTGACACATTTTAAAGTATATCTTGGCAGTTTATTCTAATTAACCTTGTTTAAAATGTATCTTGGTGCCTTCGGTATAATGTCACACTATATATTTACTGGGCACTTTTTCAAGAACAAACGTGGTGCCACATCCTAGTTGGCACACTGAAGAAATGCTTTAAAGAATGAAATATCACATTATCAAATGTTGCTATGGTTTTTATATCTTTGCTGTTGGTAATAATTATGGTATTTTTAAAATAGTTGTCTTTATTTACAGTATATTTATGAGCACTCTTGCACTCATTACACTGCAGTTGCTAATGTTGCTATATACATTTCAGAAGTGGCAGCTAAAAGGGGTGCTCTACTGATGTTCAAAAGCCTTTGAAGAAGTGCATAGCATGAAACGCATCAGGTGAGGTGGTGTCAGCTAGTAGAGGGTGGTTCTGCTTAGATGCCATGCTGGAGTTTCCTGTTCCCTGTTGCCTGTACTATGCTGATGCTTTGGATTTTAAGAAATTGCTCATTTTGCACATAGTAAAGATATTAAACTTTAAAGAAACCTGCTCATGATCTGAGTATGTTACCAGTTGTGTGTAGCTTCTGTCTTATGTTTTTGCCTTCCTGACTTACTAACTCAGGTCTGGGGCAATGCAGTTCTCTGTACATGGCTGCATTTCTCTCACTCTGCTTGCACTGTCAGTTAAAGAACAAGTGTACTACTTGGAATTAATAGTAATTCTGAGTTACAGACAGCTATCACTTCTAATTTATTTATTTAACTTTGTTGACTGGGTGGGTGTGCTGGCAGTGAATGCCTTTTTCAGGCACGACCTGAGTGCAATAGCACAGACAAGGGGTAAAATATTAGACATCGGGCAAAGAAGAAGATACAACATGTCAAAATATGATTGAAAGCCTCAGGCCAAGGAACAAATGTAATACTGCATGTTGAATTGAGGGTGCAAAGAGAAATACAACAGTGTACTTGTAAATGTATCATTAGAGGATGAACAAAGGGATAGGAGGGAGGTGAGGGAACACTAGGGAGCTTGAGAGATGAAGTGGGAGAGAAATAGCTGGAGGTTACTAGAGAGAGAGGAAAGGAGGAAAAGATTAGGGAAGAGAAAATAGGTGGGGGAGGGAGTGCATAGCTGGTTGGGGAAGGGCGTAAGTGTGTATCTGGTTGCAGGCACAAGGAAGAAGAAAAAAGGAGGGTCAAGTAGGTAAGCAGCGAAGCTTGTGGAGTTAGGTGGGCACTTGGGGGGGTAGATTAGGGGAAACAGTGAGAGGCTTGCGATGAGAAGTAGTGTGCTTTTAGGAGCTTTGTAAAGTCTGGGGTGTTTATATTTTTTATCCTGATTCTACAAATAACTAACCTTTGATGTTGTTCTCTTTTTAGGGAACCAGTTTGCAAGAAGAAATGTGAAATGTGATTACAGTCCAATTTATTACTCCAATCTGCTCACCGGTTTATAATTTTGGTGTCCCTTTGTATTACTATAGGCACATTTGTTATGTATAAGTGTGACTTTCTTCCCCTATTAGTGTCTTGACTTTTTTTCTTTTTTCCCGCAACCCCCACACACCTTTTCCCTTATCTTCCCTTTTCCAGCTATATGTGGCATTAGTTTGATGCATATCTGCCTCTTTTCTTCACCCCCACTTTCCTCTACTTACTTTTTTCAAATCTTCTTGTGGGATAGGGAAGTAATGGCTATGTAAGCAAATAATTTTGATTATTGTTATGATTATTAAATATGGCTCTCTGTATGATGGACACCTTGCTCCCCCTACATAATAATAATGAAAAGGTTCTCATATTAAATATTGTAAAATGTAGTTGTATGTGAGGTACTAATCCTTTGTTTTTTTTAAATGTGTGTCTGTTTTAATTACTAATGCTGGGTTGTTGTTAATATGAGTTTGGTGGTTTATGGATTGTTTTTTTTAGACTATGGCCAGGATATTCAAAGCAGTTGTGCATGGCTCAACTGAGTTGCACTGGCGCAAGTACGGAAATGCGCCAGAGAGTGATATTCAGTGCTAGCCAATGTCCAGCACAAGTCCCATTGCACCACTGCACAACCCTAATGAATGTATGCACAAGAGCAGGGGGTGTGCCCATGAATATGCGGCACACTGTGATATTCAACAGCTGAACCATGGTGCAAGTACAGAGCAAGTCCCAGATGCGCCGAGCAGACTTGAGCCTATAAATACAGGGTGCAACACACCGACAACAGATGCACCAGGGGCAAGGGAGAGAGAGAGAGAGAGAGAGAGAGTGGAACAGGACGGTGGAAGGATAAGACTGAGAAGCGCAAGTGAGACAGAGCCTGAGAGGGACATGGTGTCCTGCACAGGCAGCCACAGGGGTGTCGGACTGAGGTGGCAGTGAAGTGTGAGCCAGGGGCAAAGTGAGTGAGAGGGAGAGGTGGACAAGGTGCCATGCACTGCACCAGGGTGGCAGAAAGCCCACAGCAGATGATTGCCCAGGGGGAGACAGGACAGCAGGGGCCATGGCCAGTGCACCCTTTCTGATGGAGGCCATAATGAGAGGTGTGAGGAGGCACTAGGAACAGTGACATGGCTGTGGAAGAGCCCGTCAATAATATGCATGGAACAGGTGGTACCGTGTCCACATCACCTTTGAGAACTCAGCGATATGGAGATTGTGGGCCGATATTGTCTGGACCGCGCTATTTTGAGGCAGCTCTGTGAGCTGTGCGGTGAGGAGATGCAGGAACCCACTAGACAGAGCCATGCCATGTCAATGGAGACGAAGGTAACAGCTGTCATGTGCCCACTCACCACAGGCACCTTCAAGAGCCAACAGGAGACACAACAGGCATAACCCAGTTTGCCACGTCCCAGCTACTCACACAGTTCTTCAACACCCTGCTGCCACATGCTTTGAAATATATCCATTTCCCCAGCACACAGGCAGAGTGTACATCAACCATGCAGGACTTCCACAGGGTAGCATGCATGCCTAGTGTGCTTGGGACCATTGACTGCACCCACATGGGCATTCACATGCCAGCTGGCCCTGAGGGTGTGGCATGCATAAACAGGAAGGGGTTCCCCAGTGTCAACTGCCAGGTGATGTGGAATGCCAAGGGGTGTATCACCAATGTCTGTGCCACACACCCAGGGAGTGCACATGATGCATTCATCTGGCACAGCAGTGCACTGTGCCACAGGTTTGAGCATGGGAAACTCCCCACGGGCCACCTAGTGGGTGAGTATAGGATGGGTAAGGGGGCCGGGCAGAGCATGGGAAGTGGGAAGGCAGGGTGGATGTGCTGGTGAGGGTGCCAGGGATGGGCAAGGGGCACAGCAAAGGAAGACACAGGGCTAACCATGTCATTCTCCACACAGGTGACAGTAGATATCTACTCAGGCCATAGCTGCTCACCCCTACCGGCACCCGTCGTCCCCAACAGAAGAATGGTACAATGTGGCACATGCCAGCATGTGGAACATCATTGAGTGTATGTTTTGGATGCTGAAAGCACGTTTCCATGGCCTAGACAGATCTGGTGGTGCCCTACAGTACAGCCTCTTGAAAGCCTGTGGCCTATTCCTGGTCTGTTGCATACTGCACAACATGGCCATTGACTGTGGGATAGCTGTCGAGGTTGAGGAGGGGGGACAGTAGTAGGGACAATGAGGGCAATGGGCCAGATGGAGGTGGGCAGCCCCCCCCAGGTGGCGGGACCCCTGGCTCCAACGCATGGCATGCCAGCACAGGGACACCATCGCATGGGAGCACTGTGGTGCAGGCAGGTAGGTTGCACCACACCCATGCACTAGCCACACACACACAGGGACAGCACACAGGCAGGGGCATGCATGGCAATGGGCATGCACACACAATGGCGTGGCACAGTGGTGGGGGTGACAGTGCCACACAGCCACACACAGCAGCAAACAGCAGGGAATGGAAACACACACATGCGCCCCCAGGCACTGGCATGTGGTGGGGGGATCAGATGCAGTGCACTGGTGCACAGGTGCAACCGGCACTGATCTGCTCTCATCACTCCCATGCCACATGGGCCAGTAGCTGGGCATGCATGGACACAGGCACTGTACAGTGCGATATACAGGTGCCACACTTGTGGTATGCACACACACACCACCCATGTGTGCACAGGGGAGCAGCAGCTGACAGCAGCCAGGGCTGCATGAATCTCAGGTCCGCTGCGCAGAACCATGGCCGCCATGGCCATGGGGACAGCTGCACTGGAGCCAATCGGCAGCCACAGGCTGCACATCGGCCACAGGGGGTGTCTGCAACAGCCCCCCAGCTGTTGAACCGTGGGACCATGACCAGGTCCGTGCAGGGGTGTGTAGGCACCCAAACAGGCCTGTCTACAGCAAAGCCCAGCGTCGACAGGGAGGGTGTCACTCGACGCTTGGTCTGTGGGTTGGACAGTGCACTGCGCAGTGTGTGAGTTGGCCAGCCATGCCTGGTGGCAGCCAGAGGTGCAAAGCCATCCCTGATCACATGAGCAATGTGATATTGGGATGTGGTCATGTCCCTACTGCAAGCGCTGAATAGCCTCCAGGAGCTGCGCAGTGCCTCTCTCATGCTGCCCGGTTGCCTGGTGCACCTCCACGTGCGGTGCACACACCACAGCTACTAGTAGCACCTGTTGCTCCACAGAGGCCGGCAGCAATCGTGTGTGCTCTGACAATGGGTCAGTGCCCAGAGGAACCTGGGAGGGGTGCTGACTCACCGGTGGTGTATGACCATGCTGTGCAGCCCCCCACTCAGGTGGACACTACACAGTGGGATCCCCATGGGGTTGGTCCCTGTCTGGTGTCCTGGCAGTGGACGCCACATCTGGCTGCCCTCTGTCCCCTGCTGCTGTTGCCCCTCTGACCCCTGTATGCTGCCCAGTGGCTGCACGGCTGCACCACCACCACCACATGGCACTGCTGTGGAGGTGCATATGGCAGCACCTGCAGTGGCAGCGGGCAGCTGGCTCACCGCTGGCAGGTCACTGGGCATGCTGCCTGAGGTGGTGCTTGGTATGGGCGTCTCCCCACAACACCCCCCATGCTGTCCAGGCTCATGGTCATGTTGTCATCGGCATCAGATCCTGCCCTGATCTGTGTCTCCATGCAGAGGATGCCATGGCTGGCATCCTGCTGGAACACAGCCAGGGCCTCGTCTGACCCCATGCCCAGGACATCCAGCCAGACAGCGGTGGTGTGCTGTAGCTAATCAGGCCCCTGGGTGCTCGTGGAGGTGGATGGCTGGTCCTCTGGGGCTGAGCCCACCTCCATGGCTGCTGATGGTACCCCTTCCACTGCATGCAGGTGTGCTGGTGCTGAAAGAGAAAACAGAGGTGTCAGTGATGCATGTTCCCTGGCCCAACCCCCCCCAATGCTTGCTGTGTGTGCCCATCATATGTACCATGCAGTGATGGGCTTCCACCAGTCTGGAACCCTCACTCGGTACACCCTAGATAGTGCTGCAGCACATGATGTCTGCCACCAACTCCTCCTGAGCAGTGAGCTGTGGCATATCAGCATGCCCCCCTCCAGTGGCTGTCCGGGCTGCATGAATGGCTGCCACCTTCTCCTTTATGTGGCGTTTATCGGTGCCCACCTTCTTCCAGCACTCCTGCACTGACCGCTGGTGGCTGCCCTGCTAGTTCACACTCACTGCCACTGCCTCCCAGGCTGAAGCCCTGGCCTGTGTTGTGCCTGTGGCACCAGTCAGCAGTGGCTCCCTGACCAGGTAGGCCTCAAACAGGGCATCATCCTCAGCCTTTGCAAAGTTGGGCCTGCATTTGCGTACAGGCCCATGCTCCTCAACCTCTTCATGTTCTGACATTGTGCTACCTGTGGACATGGACATGTGTGTCAGTGTCAACAGCAGCCTACACCATCTCCCCTGCTGTGCTGGCTGGGCTCAGCAGCATGCACAACTTACCTCAGACGGTTGCAATATTGGTCCATGGCCTGTGCCGATCTGTGGCACTTTTATAAGCCAACACATGCAAATGAGCATCGGTGCAATGGTAATGACATGCTAATTCCACCAGTGCACCATGCATTGGCTGATGAGCTCATTAGCATGTGATGGCTGAATATCGTAGAATTGCTTCATGAGTAATGAGATTGCTCTGGAGCAAATTGTGGTGCAATGCGCATGCATGCGCACTGCATGAAACTGTGGTGTGTATGCGCAGGACAGTGTGCTGCCACCTATTGCGCACAGGTCACAAAGTGCACACAGTGTGCAATAGGGCCCATGGCACACAGTGCGCCATGGCTGCTATTGTGTACGTACGCACCTTTAGGCGGCTGTTCTCTGACCCCTGCCGTGACCTCTACCCCTGGGTGACCCCACACCCATGACCCTGTCAGGCCACAGCCATGTCGTGCATCACCATGACTGCACGATAGCATATCACAGCACATACGCTCTCAGCCCACGCATCTGGCACATGCACCTTCTACGTGCACCATGCCGCCATTTTGTTTTGCGGTTCACACATACCCGTGATGGTGCAGCAACAGTGATGCCGTGCACGGGTGGCCAACTGTTCCCAAGCTAAGATGGCTAATCTAGTGGCCTCTGTCCTGCCACATGCACCCAAGCTCTTTGGGCAGGCACCACTGCAGCAGCCCTGGGTGGCTGTGTGGCAGGCAATTGCTGCCACTCTCTCACAGCACACAGGGGTGGCCAGGAGTGGTGAACAGTGTCACCACCAATTCGAGGACCTGCAGCAGAGGGACCCTGAGCACCTCCGGTGGCTGGAGGCGAGCGCATGACATGGGGCTGTACCACAGCCAGGTGAGTAGGCCCATCATGCATGTGTGCCCTGGTGCTCTACTGTGGTGTTGGCTGGGCTGCCTGGCATGTTCTGCAGGGTGGAGTACTGCCATCATGCACAGTTCGCTGTGGCTTCATCCTCCACCACTTGCATTGTGCTGCCACCCTGTGGGTCGTGTCAGGCAGAGGCTTGCCCTGTGCACAGGGACAAGGGTGGTGGGTAGCTGCTATGCTTGGTTACTGATGTGTATCAGTTTCTGTTCCATTCCCAGGCCCTGAGGACAGGCATCGGGCAGTGCTGGTGGGTCACCAGGCCACGGCAGCCCAGGGAGAAGGAGAGGAGGAGGATGAGGAGGAAGTGGAGGAGGAGGAGCAGTGGCACCACCGCCTGTGGGGCCACAGAGGGCAGGCAGGCACTTCCATAGTTCTGCTCACCATCAGTAGGGGGTGGCAGTGGCATGGGTGCAGGTGAGGCAGCCTGTGCCATGTGCCATGGCAGCTGTCTGTATGGCACTGTGGGTGGTGCCCGCCACTGTGGCATATCCATCGGTCACATGTGCCTGCAGCTGATGGGGTGGGTGTGCGCACTGCCACCACTGATATTGCTGTGGTGCAGGTGGGACACTATGCCACGTGACTGCCATGTTGCAGTCGGATGGCCACTGTGCGGCATGGACCACCGCTGAGCACTGATGTGGTGTGCCGTCTTGCCAGCAGGCATTGGCCCACAACCCTGTGAGTGGCCTGCATGGGCCATCCAGGGGTGCGTGTTTCCCCTGTTTGCACTGATCACCTGTTCTGTCCCTTGTCTTAGGTGTCCGTAGAGGTTCACGCTGCCACTGTACTGCAAGTTACTTTGGCAGATCATCCTGGTCAACTCAATGACTATGGAGTCTGTCTTCCAGGTCCAGAGGCAGGTCCTGGCTATCCGGAGGCAACTGCATCAACTGGAGGTGGCTGGGCTTGGGCGCCACTAGCCCTATTCTTAGTTCCCCTGTATCCACAGCCATACCTCCCCCTCCAGTCCACCATCCCATTGTACAGTCCCTGTTCCCTGTCCCTTCTCTCGCTATCCTTCCCTTTCACACTCCCTTGTTTCTGTATGTAGATTTTGGCAATACAAGTCTATTTTGACTTACCTGCCTGTGTCTGTGTTTGCTTTGCAGCTGGCATGAGAAGCCATGCTGCAGTGGTGTGGTGTGTGTTTGTGTGCTGTGCTTGTGTCGGTGTGCGGGTCGTGCATTGTGGTGTCCTATCCCTTAGTCAGTGGCTGTGTCTTGGGGTGGCCTTGGGGCGGCTGTCCAGGATGTGTGGCATGTGTGTGCTTGACAGCATGATCCTGGGTGTGGTTTGCTGGGGTCTGGGTGAGTGGGGGCACAGCATGCAGGGGGGCTCTTCTCTTGGCCCTCCATTGGCCATTGGTGCCACCTGTTGCCTGCTTTGTGTGTCACAGGTGTGTTCCGGGGTGGGGGTGTCTGGATGCCTGTGTGTGCCCTGCTGGTGATGGCCACCTGTGGCCTGCCACTGTGCATCTCTGGCACTGTCCCCAGGTGTCGTCCTTTGCTGTGGCCCACACCTTTACACTGCTGCTGTGCTCCCACCATTGCCCGGGGCTAGTTTTTGTGCGCCATGGCAAATGTCCAGTTGTGCCCTGGTGCATCTCTGGTTGTGCTATGGGGCTGGTCTGTTTGCACTTTGGTGCATGTCTGGTTGCACCTCTGTGCAAGTCTGGTTGCACCATGGCACTACCATGTGATATTCATCCGTGTTGTGCTGGCGCATTTCGCCATGCGCAATCTTTGAATATCGCACTCATTGCGCCACGGCGCATCAGAAGTGCACTGAACTGGACTTGCGCTAGCCTTTGGTGCATTTCTGAATATTTGGCCCCATCTCTTTAAATATGGTAATACACGTGAATGAACCTGCTATAAATAGGATTCACCTCTAGATGGCACTAACTGTGATAAAACCTGTAAGAGGTGAAACATCAGGTGTTTTCTGTGCTCTCTCTGTTATGGATTTTACACTTCTGCAATAAATAAAAGGGAAGTTTGGTAACTACAAGTGAATGGACTCCCATTTCTTTCAATTGGAGGGTGAGTGCTATCACTTTTGTTTGATTGTTTTGGCCTTTTGTCACTGGGCACCCTGTCCATTCTGAGTGGCTCTGCAGAAACACCCCAGTGAAAATACCAGGTCCAGGGTGTGGTCACTTTGGTGGGTCATGCAAGTAATAACTTGTTCATGGTCCAGGGCTTCCATACTCTAGAGCAAATCTTGACCAAACTGCAAGCATTCATGATCCACCCATGCATTGAAATCACCTAGGATAAGCCACCTTGACAACTCCAACACCCGGTCAGCAATGAAGGTTACAATTACTTGCAGAAACTCCCCCTCATGACCTAGAGGCCAGTAGATGAAGAGGATTCTGCAACCTGCACCTGGACCCCCATGCAGAGCCACACATTCAAATGACGTGGTATTCCCCACTAGGTATGCCACCAGCTTGAGTTAAAATCTAAAACAGATGGCCATCCCCCCCTCCCCTACTATCACTCCTCAGGCAGTGCACAACTGAGAACCCAGCAGGGACTGATGACTCAAGAACTGGGCCAGAATCATCTCCTACCCAGGTCTCGGTAATGTAGGCCAGATAAACAGAAGAATTAAGATCCGCCATGATTGGGGGCTTATTCTTCATTGTCCTAGCATTACATAGCACTGCCTAAAGTGGACAGACAGTGAAAGCTGGCCACTCAGCTGCCTGTCCACTCAGCCTGGTGGGATTCCTGGGTATGGGAACTAAACATGTCTGGCATATCTCCAGTCCCCATTTAGTCCCAGAGCATTTCCTGGTCCTCAGCACCTTAATAGGCACCTCTCCATCAGTCCTCCTCAGTTTTCTTACTCTCTTTCTACTCCTCCTCTCAATTCCCACTTTGTTGCATTGCCAATATACAGCAGCTGGCGGGGTTGGGGCATTGAAGGGGTGTAGGTCCCTAAACAGGGCCTTGGTGTAACTGAGCCTAAGGAACTGACACAAGCAGCACATCCTCAGACACTAAAATAACAATTACTTCTAATATTTAAAAGCAACACCACCTTCTCAATAATACCACCCTCACATCCACAATACCTTAAATTGTCCTCAACTAATACCCAACCTGCATACAACCCCCCAAACCATAAGATAATAAATACTAATAAAATTAAAATTAAATAATTAAAATCAAATAAATAAAATAGTGCCAAAATCCACAAACAATCCCTTACTTAATCTTGACGTACAGTAAGCAGTAGATCTTAAAGTAGAGACAGTCCCTCCTCTGTCACAGGAGAAGCTTCTGAATCAGTCATTTCACCCTAAACAAGCTTAATCAATCAAATAAAAAGAATGTCCCTTCAACTTGATGTCAAGTTATGATCTCCCCAGAGGTATGCCCCCAGGACAGCGACATTATTACAGTGAAAACATCGATGCCACCAATATTGATGTTTTCACTCTAATAGTCCGCCCGAGACCGCGACACTCTCTCCCAGTTCTGCACCCTCGCCCACCCAACTCTAACTTGGAGTTGAAATCCATAAGATTGGGGGTGCGGGGGCAGAACCCCCATGCGGGGGAGTTCAGGGGGCAAAGCCCTCTGTTGAAAAAACAACCATGGTCTCCATTCAGATTTATGTCAACCACAAATTGTGGTAGACATAAATCCATCACTGTGATGGCAGTTGACAACTTAGTTGTCGAACCAGCATCGTAGAGCTCTCACCAGAACTGTCCAAACCTAGTAGAAAAAAAAGTCAGTTCTGAATCTGAATCATAGCTTGCAATGCTCAAGATAGTATCCTACAGTTTATAAACACTCCTCCAAATAGTAATGCACTCAACAGAAGGAATACTGCACCAAAAAAATTCAATCACCTTGTGTTGACTAAGGGTTAGTTTACACTAAGTGCCGGAGCTAGTTGTGGTACTCCACACATCTGTCTGCACTAAACTGTATTATTTTTGCAATAAAGCAGCACATGGTGATTTAATCTGTTTGGTGTAGTATTCCTTCTGTTGAGTGCATTACCATTTGGAAGAGTGTTTGTAGTTATTGGGCTGGCCAGCCCTGGTTTTGTACCACGCCACGCCACAAATTTACAGGTACTTTTTGATTTTATCCTACAGTTAAACAGCATTCGGTGTTCAACATTTAGTCACACAGAGATTCTGATCCCTTCAGCTCTCTCCCCACCAGTGGACTCAGAAGACTCTCTCTCTGTGGGCTCCTACAACAATCTAACATGAACAACCAACAGTCCTCCAGGAAGGATGGGAGAAACAAATTTCCAACTTAATAGTTCTTTCCGTGTATAGCCTCAGATGTCAGACTCTTTAATTCTGGGGAGAAGGAAATCCTGATTAGTCAACCGCCATGGCTACAGTCGATCAATCCACAAAAAGTCAGTTAACTGGCTCTATAGAGGTCAAAAACAGGAATCAGGCAAAATCAGCAGATGCTCCCCTCACAACCAGCTCTTCTATGGCTGACTCCTGGAGTTCCTGGAGATCCAGAGTTCAGTACGTCACCATGCATGGAGTTTCTCAATAAAAGCAGACAGTCCCAGGCAAGGTCGAAACACCAGAGAACTGTCTCAGTGCTCCAACTGGGTTCCACCAAGCCGCAGTGACAGGAATTATGTCAAGCGGCATTAGAGCAATGGCACAATGCCAACAGCTGGCATTATGCTGTCAGGGAACACAAGTGTTTTTTGCAGGGGGGTCTTCACCCCCACACCCCCATGTGGGGCTCTGCCCCCTGCACCCCCACACTATAGATTGCTAACTCCCAGTCAGAGTTGTTTCAGGGCAGGAGGTGAACTCCCCGGAGACAGCACTGTCGGATGAACAGCAGACCATTACAGAAAACAAATGATTCTGTCACTGTAATGGTCTTCGCTGTTTTTCCATTGCTGTTTGAATAGTATACCTTCCAATTGTAACAGCATCAAGACACAAAGAATGCACTAACCATGCAAGGGCAGAACACACCTTACACAGGAACAGTACAATACTAAAACATAAAAAAGTTAGCTCCTCACACAAATTCACTAATTTGCCCTAACTGCATCTAAACCCCACTACCAATACTCTAACAAATAAATAAGCGAAAATACGGCACTATGATAACAAAATTACATAATACCAGTAGTTCATATTGAAGTACAACAGTTTTGTTCAGGTTGTTTGGCCCAAGATGGTGGCGGTGTATGAGCTGCCTGAGGTTTGTGCCATTTGATGCGCCATTTGATATCCATTTTTTCCATTTTTTTCCATGTGTTTTGTTTGCATTTGTGTGTTTATTTATTTATTTTATTTATAAGTTTAGTTAGATAGGGCTAACGAGTGAGGTATTTAGTAAGTAGAACACTTTTTTTCCGGGCTTCTGAATGGGTTTTCCTGTGATTCACTTTGTTTAGTGAATCATATCCTTCAGTCCCAGAACAGCCATGTTTTATTTGTTCTGCTTGGCCATCTTCTGAAGTTTGAGATACGGTCCCTGGGAGCAACCAGTTTTGTTAGCTCTGTGAGCTTGAGAGTGACTTTGGAGTCATTTTTGATCTAGCTCAGTTTGCCATTGTGTCTACCCTGCAGTGAGAGGGTAAGTGGGAGGTGGGACGAGCGAGAACAGGAGTCAACTGTCAGAGCAAGCTCTGGGCTTTTTTGGACTGTATTCAATGGATGCTGACGTCGAGTTCTGCTCCTTGTGTGTGCCATGGAAAGAACACTGCTAGTGGGACCAGGGAAGAAGCTGCTGCACACAAAGTATTATGGCAAGTGTGGTCTTTTTTTTTAGAGGATTCTTCAAAGGCTGTTAAAGGAGTACACTTACTGCAGCAGCGTATTTGAATTTGGGATTGAGACAGGTAGGAAGGTGGGGGGAAGCTCTTCTTTTGGGTCAGGGTTATTCTCACTAGTCACCTCTTTTGACCAGGCAGGAGGGACTCAAAGATTCCCTGGGGAACCGGAGAGCCGATCGGGTTCTCCTAGGCCTCCTGCGGGTTTGGTTTGGTGGCTTAACCCTTTGGAGGTCATAGCTGGGGATTGTTAGGGATTGGCTGGTGAGGCCTGCAAGTGTTTCACCTGGAGGGGGGCCCCCCAGCCAAGGTTCCTATCTTATCTGCTGTAGTGGGATCTCCGATCATCAGAAAGAAGCCCAGTAGTGTGGTGTGCTTATATTGGATGTTACTGTTGGACTTATTTTTTGGACATGGACTCTCTCTTCTTCTACTTTGATGCTTAACTCTGGAATTTGGGACTTAGAAGCTTTACATCACTGTCCAGGGGAGGTGGGAGCTTCCGTGGCCTAACTGTAAAGTATTGAGCCTGATTCCTCTTGACTTATTAGATTCATTAACAGTGTATTCTACAAGTCCTGCTGTTGCCATCCAGCTCTAACATTGCCGTGCAAGGGAGGTGGGAATTTCCTTGGCCTAATTGTAAAGTATTGGGCCTGATTATTCTAGACCTATTGGGTGCATTAACAGTGTACTTTATAAGTCCTGCTGTTGTCATCCAGTTCTGGTGAGAGAAGAATTTGCAGCGGGACTTAGAAGTTTTGGTACTGTTGTCCAGGGAGGTGGGAGCCTCCCTAGTTCACTAAGAAAGCACCTTTTCTAACTTCTTTTTGATTCATTGGAGTCATTTACAGTTTATTTTTAAATTCTCTTACTACCACTCAGTTCTGGTGAGAGAAGAACTGAGTGGGAAGGCATTGGTTGCATTGTCTAGGGGAGGTGGGAGCTTCTCTGGACTATACATATATATATTTTTTTATTCAATTGTTTAAACTGAGGATTGCTGTTTTTTTTGTTATTAAGGAGTAATTATTTAATTTTCCTTTTTTTAATTTGTAATAATGGTAGTTAAAGAAAATTCAGCACTCGGATTGAGCTGTGGGAATAGAGACAGATGTTGGTCTCCACGGTTGTACACTATTCCCCCTCTGCTCTTCGTGCCCTCCACCCCTTTTTCACTACTCCTCTTGAGTTTGTAGTTTACCAGCACTGTAGAGCACTTGGTATTGTACGTAGGAGATGGACGGAGGTGGGGGGTTTCGAACATTGGAGATGGAATGAGGGGGTGTCATCATATCGGGGTGGTGAAATCCAGGAGACACCCTGGGGTGAAGTGGAACTCAGAATGTGGTTCTACAGGTCTGGATTCCATACCCAAGGGTACCACTGATTAAGGTGGGCTGGTGGCCCGGGTGGCTCAGGAGGTTCGTCTGACCCGGCGGTGTTATGCAATGCCAGGTCTATTAAAAACAAGACCACAATTATTGCAGATCTTGTTGAGACAGTGGACCTGGCATGCATCACCGAGACCTGGCTGGATGAGAACTCTGGCTCCATTTTGGAGGCTTTTAGACCAGCTGGGTACTCGGTGATATACCACCCAAGATTGGACCATGGAGGGGGGGGGGGTTGCTGTCTGTTTCAAGACAGAACTTAACCTCACGGGTGTACTAGTTGAGGAGGCTATGTCATTCGAGTGTGTCATAGTAGCAAGTGTAGGTTGTCGGATTGCTCTCATCTATCATCCACCTGGTGATGAGAAGCAGTTCCTTCAGGAAGTGGCAGACTTCATCCTTGACATGGCGTTTGAGTCTCCCAGACTCATGGTTCTGGGCGACTTCAATGCCTGGGTCGATGATGAACTCTTGCAGTTTGGTCAGCACTTCCTCCAGCTGATGACTTCACTGGGCCTAACACAGGTAGTTACCACTGCTACTCACAAACACAGACACTTCCTTGACTTGGTCTTTCTCCTAGGGATTGAGACCTCCAGCTTGGGGAGGGAAACCAGTTGGGTGGTCCGATCATTACACCGTGAGGTTTAGTTTTAATACCCCCCTTCATAGGCCTATCCCTTAAGTACCGTCCTTTACGGGATATTAACTCTCATAGCCTACTGATGATGCTTGACCTCTCGTCTCTTTCGTTAGCAAGCAGTGATCCAGAGACCCTCGTGATGGCCTATAATTCAGCCATCTCGTCGGCTCTGGATTTCGTTGCTCCTGTCTGAGTTCATCCTCTCTCCCATGGCCCTCGATCCCTTTGGTTTGATGGGACTTTGAGGGAGATGTGGAGATTAGGATGAAGGTTAGAGCGTTGTTGGCACAAGTCTGCTCTGGATGTCGACCACCTTAGATTGATAGAGCATTATCAAACCTATCAATCTGCACTCTCCCATAAGAAGGCAGAGTTCCTGTCCGGGGAGATTGCAGCTGCTCAAAATTGACCGGTTCAGCTTTTCTGCACTGTTGACAGACTGTGCAACCCAGCCTGTCTGCAGGTGCAGAAAGCTTTTTTGCAATTAGAGTGTGATGAGCTCGCTCAATTCTTTGCTAATAAGGTGGTTGACATCAGAGCAGTACTTCAACCGGTACACTTTAAGGGCATTGCTTTGGATCAGTCTGAGGTCACTACGCCAGTTTTCTTGGAGTACCTTCAGCCGACCAGAGTTCATGGATGTCATGCAGATTATCCAGACTGTGCGCCCTATATACTGTAGTTGGGATCCCGGACCAACATCCCTAATTTTGGGTTGTATTGATGTCATCGGCCCGGTCCTTGCACTGATAGTCTGGTGCTCCTTGGAATCCAGAGAGTTTCCTAGCTCTCTGAAGGAAGCGGTGGTGACACCGTTCTTGAAGAAAGCTACCTTGGACCCAGACTCCCACGCCAATTACAGACCAATTTCAAACCTTCCCTTTTTGGGGAAGGTGATCAAGAAAGTAGTGGCAGCACAGCTAGAGGACCATTTGGCCATTCATGATGTCTATGAACTGCTCCAGTCCAGTTTCCGTAAGAGACATAGTACCTAGACAGTGCTGGTTCAGGTGTTCAATGATCTCCTGATGGTGAGAGATCGGAAGAGTCATTCTATCTTAGTCCTTCTGGATCTCTCATCAGCATTTGGCTCCATGGACCATGGGGTATTGCTAGAGCACCTGAAGTACATCTGTGGACTGTCAGTGACAGTCTTCAGGTGGTTTACATTGTTCCTCATGGGTAGAACACAGAGAGTGGTGTCAGGAATTTATTCTTCAGACCCCACTTCTCTGTCGTGTGGAGTTCCTCAGGGCTCTTTGCTTTTCCCCATGTTGTTCACGGTGCACATGCTTCCCATTGGAGAAATTGTAAGAAGGTATGGGTTGAGATTTCACTGCTATGCTGATGATGCCTAGCTCTACCTGTCTTTTACACCTGACCAAGTTGGAGCTGTCTTGGTTTTTAATAACTGTCTGAAGGAAATCCAGCAGTGGATGAATGCCAGCTGGCTGAAGTTGAACTCAGGAAAGACTGAGGCATTGGTAGTGGATCCGGGTCACTGGATAGGAGGATATGGGATTGGTCTACCCTCGGAAATTTTTCTCAATGGTATCTCACTCTTGGCTTCTGAATGGGCGCATAATCTGGGGGTAATTTTTGATGATGGGCTGACCCCTTATTCGCAGGTGTCGATTGTTGTCAAATCTTCCTTTTACCATCTTAGGAATATCAAGAGAATTCATCACCTCTGTTCTGTCTGGGAATCTTCTTACTCTGATCCATGCCTTTCTGTCCTCACGCTTGGATTATTGCTACTCCCTTTACCTAGGGTTGCCTGGGGTTGAAATCCGCCACTTGCAGCTAGTGCAGAACGCAGCAGCCTGGCTATTGATTGGGTCTCCTCAATCCTGTCTTATTTCGACTGTTCTGCGCTAACTACACTGGCTGCATATTCAATGGCAGATCACCTTTAAAGTCAGTTTACAGACTTTCAAAGCCCTACATGGACAGGGCCCTGACTACATGAAAGAGCTCCTGGTTCTTTACCGCCCCGGACGATCTCTCCGGTCGGCCGATGAGGGGTTGCTAGAGATTCCAAGGGTATGTCTGAAAACATCTGGGGCAAGAGCTTTTGAGTATGCTGCCACTACCCTTTGGAATTCTCTACCCCGCCGGCTTCGGGAGTGCACAACTGTGGAGGAATTTATACAAGCCTTAAAAACCTATTTGTGGCTGCAGGCATTTGAAAATTTAATTAGTTGATTTTATTAACTGATGTTTGATCTTTTAATCATTATTTTATTATTGTGTGTTTGCATTTTAAAGTGTGTGTATTTATGAATTGTACGGCACCTTCATTTTTGATAACTTTTATTATTATTTATTTTATTATTCTTGGCTCAATTGCCTAACCCAGTACAGTTCTAGAGAATCCTTGCCTATGACTTTCATCCAGATTTCTTTAGTGGCTGTTTATTTACAGAATGTCCCAGGACTGGGACTTGCAAACAGTGGGGAGATGTGCACACACACACACACACACACACACACTCACGCACTACCTTTCACTATTGACATTTCAGAGTAAACCAGTCTTTCTTCAAAGTTGGAGGTAGTGGGGCTGCCACTGCCGGTGTTTCAGTGGGAGGAGGACTGGGACTTAGTATGGAATGTAGAGTGGGCACTCCCCAAGAAATGCAGCACAGTTGAGATTGGTTGGCCCTGCCATGTGTGTAAACACCATGATGACCAGGTCCACATTCTATTTAATATTTAAATTAGGTTACTTCAAACCAAAAGAAAGGAAGGAGAGAGTGAGACACACATACACACACACACACACACCATTTTAAGAAACTATCGGGATGAATAGCCACTTATACTTATTAATCTATTTTTTAGGAGCTATAGAGATTTATTACAAGCTAGTTATATTTAATATTAGTGATTTCATACCCTTTTGATCTGTGTGTATATTATGGTAGCACGGTAGTGCTACCATAGTTAGGGTTGAGTAGTCCTTTTAAGGTTAAAGGGTGAAACTTTGCACCTTAATAATTTTGCCACCGTTTAACAAATTTGCCTGAAATTTGGCAGGCTCAGACTGGCAGCATAGATCTTGGGATCTGCCAACTATAATACTGGTTGGATATACAGCTGCGGAGTTATTAAGCGACATTCGTGTGTGCAATTACTTTTTTTTGCAAATAGTTTGCTTGCGCCTACAGGTCGCACGGTTTGGGCGACTGGTCCAAAAACTTCAGGGAACATGCAGCCGGGGTTCCTGATGTGCCTTTTGAAGATTTTGTGAATAAATATTAAATGGTTCAAAAGTTATTCAAAAAACAAATTCCCATTATAAGTCAATGGGAAAAGTTAACAAAAAGTTCGAAAGTGTCACACTTTTTAGTGTCACAAATAGCCCTAGTAGTGTCGCAAATCTGCCATTTTGTTTTCAGTTACTGATCACAGAAATGCTTGGCATTTAAAATTGGGACCATCTAGGGACATAATTCTTTTTGTGTTTAACTATTCGAGCCCTGAGGATGCTAGCCATGTCTTTATTTTGAGTTAAACACCCCAGAAATATGTTTTTCAAATTTGTGGGAAAAGTAGTGTCGCAAAGTAGTGTCGCACTTGCGACACTTTCTCAAATTTTTGTGAAAGGTGTCACAAGTTGCAACACTACTTTACCAGACTATGGCCAAAATGACAGGAGTTCTTTGCCACCCTGCTGCAAAAGAACGGTTTGGTCTTTTGGGCTGAAATTTGGAGGAAAGGCAGTCAACATCTCACAGATGTGCCTTTTGGTGTTTGGTGACAAAATATTGCATGGATGCAAAGCTACAATACTCCAAAGTTGACTTTTTTTCCCATAGACTAACATGGTGGCATCCGCCATGCATTTTGGGGCTCGTATCTCAGAAACGGTGCGAGATACAGAATTTCTGTCATGACAATGCATAGCCCTATGCATTCAGTGAAAACCTAGCCAGGAAACTGATGAATTATGTGAAATTTTAATATTTTTTCTACATTGCACGGTTCCTGAGATATAAACAATTTTGTATTCCTACAGCTAATTTTCTGCTCCGAGGTCCATTATTATGCATACATTCTTTGTACACACTGTGTTTCTCTATGTAGCTGTTGGGCAAAAACAGGGAGTGTGCTTCTGTTACTGTTACAGTTATTGTTTCCACTTGCGTTTCCATGATGGTTTGCGTTACTGTTCCCGTGTACACCACCGTGTGCGTTACCCTTTGAGTTCCCATTTGCATACGTGCTTGCATTTGCTTTTCCATTTCTGTTTCCTTTGGTGTTATTTCTGCTGTTAACATTACCATTTGCATTTCCAATTGTGGTACCATCACCGTACACATCATGGTTTGCATTTCCTTATGCACTTGTGTCTCCTTTTGTGTCACTGTTCACTTGGTGTCACTTTGTGGTTGCATTTCTACTAACGTTTGCTTTTCCATTTGCATTTCAGTCACCATGTGCACAACCATTAGTGGTTGCATTTGCCTTGCACTTACCATTACTATGTCACAAAAAAATCACGTGGTGAGGCCCCGCGCTCCCACTACCACATTCCATTCACTATTTCTACTGCACATTCTCAAAAAGAAGGGCAATTAGAGGCAAAAAACTCTGTTTAATGCATCAGTTAGGGTTGTTCCACAGCGACAAAAGTGAGGAAATTCAGTGTTGGGTTTGAGCCCGCCTGCCACCCCAACCGCCAGTGGGGTGAACATTGGGGTCATCGGTCCTAACTCTCACCCCATTCTCCTATACCTCAGCTTGTTTACACATGTGATGGGGTGACAGTTAGGGCCGATGACCCCAATGCACACCCAGTTGGCGGTCGGGGTGGCGGGCTGTGGGGGTGCAAGAGGTGGTTTCAACCCTAACACTGAATTTTCTCACTTTTGTCACTGTGGAACAACCCTAACTGATGCATTAAACAGAGTTTTTTTACATCTAATATATATGTATACATATATATATATTTATGTGTGTATTTTCTCTATGCAATTTAGTGCCCACAACACACATTTCTATTAGATATTAGAGTATGATGCACACTAGAAGTGGCAAACAACTGCAGCAGATTAGAACAGAAATGAGGAACAGAAATTTGCACCACAATAGGTTTCATACAAATAATGTAGAATACTAATATCACTTTGATTCCAATAGCTGACCCATTAAATAATAATAGACAATGAATGTAATTCCCTCTCGCATAGCCCTTACAGAACGTGACATCAACATAGGTGAATTCCCCATTAAATAAGAACATTTCTCAAAATTATCTACTGAGGTGAATTTCTTGAATTCGTCTTAAAGCAGCAGTGCAATGAAAATGGACTAAAATATGACCCCAACTTTGTTTCTTCCTATTTGATGCCAGATGTCTTCCAATTTATTTTGGTGGTAAAATTTCCAGTTTTCAATGTCATTTAAGAATTTTATGAACATTTTAATGTAATTATTTTTCAAGAAATATGGCTGCCTCATTTTTACACAGAAATAATATTGAGGGACCCAGGAGGGTAAGAATCCTGACAAAAATGGAAATATGCCGTACACAGCATATAAAGCATTCAGAAAACCCAAATCAACAGTTCTGCCAATATTTTTCAAAACCATAGCAGAAAATTAGCTTTTTGGAATAACTTTTTTCATTGGACGGCTGCTTTAACTTCACCTGCAGATTAAAACTTCACAATGTCTCAGCCGATGGTAAGTAGCCAACATCACCGGAGAAGTTATATTTTTAATTCACAAGGATACTTCCATACTGTAAATTGGCCCTTGGTAAGGTGGATTAAGGTTGTGAATTATGGCAAATTCAGAAATTAATTTGGAAAGTGAATTTTTCCAGCTGTGCACGCCACTTGTCACAGTTGAGTGACAAAACTAAAGGTAAAGGTAGGTAACTTAATATCTGCAAGGTTACTTTTTTAGTCGAATAGCCCAATGCTTTCCAAGTTTACCATTCATATAATGGCCAGAAGCAATGAAGAACCAGCTCATGGTCTGTGGTGCAGCCTTGCAAAAATACATACTCTCGTGAAAATGAACAAGCGCACACACCCTCCTTACAAATGACAGACAAGCTGCTTTCTTAGTAGTTTAACATTTATTTAGTAGCACCAGCCCATGCTGTATACAGCTCCAGACAGATCCTTATGTTTTGCACCCTTCAGTGCTTCCACAGATTATTTATTTATTTATTGAAATTTCAGATAACACCTTTGAGAACAAGTTCATTTCATAAGTTCCACATCAGAAGAACAATACATATTGGAAAAGTATCAGATGGAGAACAAACAAAACAAGGAATTATACAAGGCATTTCAAGAGCGTATAACTACAGAAGTTCCAATACATGTGGCATTGTACAATGTATGCCATGGTGCATATTTGATTAAAACCTGGAATTCAAAGGGCCATATTAGAGGGGGTGGGGTCTTATGAGACAGCCCTTTACAGGAAAATGAGAACAGACTCAGCCTAATATCTAGTAATCAACAAGGTAAGGGATGGCATCAACCCAGGGGCCTCATCAGAAGTGAGAAGGTATGGGACAAAGCATTTTAAAGGGAGCAAGGGAGCTCAGGAGATATAACAAGGAAGGGGGGATAGGGGAAAGCCATAGAGGGGTGAGGGCAAAGAGTGGAAGGGATCAAGAGGAAGTGTGAAGGAGAATGATTAGCAACTTAGAACAGTTATTTACATGCTGAGAACTGTTATTCATAAGGTCAGGATAGCATAAGGTTAGAATAAGTGCTGATCACAAGAAGGAAGGTTATTGGAAGCAGTCACAACTGGCATCAGCAACTAGCTGTTGCTTAAGTTTAACCTTGAAGGAGCCCAAGGTGGATGCTGAAGTGATATCATGGTGCAGTGAGTTCATCCATATTGGGGCATGGTAGGCAAAGGACCTTTGTCCCAGAGAAGTACGGCAGTGGGGTATATTAAAAATCTGGCTAGTAGAGCTTCTGGTGCAATGACGGTTGATAGTGGGTGTAATAACCTTTTGCACTACTGGGGGCATTTTTTCTAAGCTTACTTTTTTTGACAGTAAACATGTTTGGTACATGAGTCTACTTTTTAATTGGAGCAAGTTAGCCTGAGCGTACATGTCAATGGTATGGGACAGATGGGCTGAGCTGATAAGTAGCCAGCATGCTTTGTTGAGTGCAACTATGATGCAGCGAAGAGTTGTTTCAGTAGCTGATCCATAGATTGGTAAGCCGTAATCAATAAGTGAGACAAGAGAGCTTAGAATGGCCAAGTTAAGAGCCTCTGGGATCAAACATTGCTTATGCCTATAAAGTAGCCCAATTTGGGTGTTAACAGCCTTAGCAATGTTTTCAATGTGATAGGCATAGGTCATTGTACTGTCAATAGTAATCCCCAGATATTTAAAGAGCTGAACTAGCTCCAGGGGAGAGCCCTCTTCGTTGGTGATAGAAAGAGGGTAAGTTCTGTGCCTATTTTGGGAGCTGGAGAACAGAATAATTTTAGTCTTGTTGTAATTCATAACTAACTTGTGCTTATGGAACCATCTTTCTATGACTACGAAATTACTCTGTAGCCTGGATTCAAGAACCTTAGGGTCTGGATCACTGGTAAACAGGACAGCATTGTCAGCATATAAAAGGATGTGCTCCTCACAGTTGTAAGGAAGGTTGTTGAGGAAAATGCTAAATAAAAAAGGTCCCAAGATGGACCCTTAAGGAACTCCAGATCAGACAGGTCTGCTATCTGAGAGGGTGTTACCAATCTTCATCTGCTGTGTATGGTTGTGCAGGTAACTTTCAAACCAGGCTACGCTGTCATGAACTACGCCAATGGGGGTAAACTGTTCAACCAGGAGGGCACGATTCACTGTGTTGAAAGCTTTGGTTAAATCAATGAAAGCAGCACTGACCAGGTGTCCTTGATCTAAGGAGTGGTGAATAAAGCCTGTGAACTCCAGAAGGGTAGTAGTGGTACTATGACCATTTCTGAACCCGATGTTGTTGTGGGCATTGTAGCTGATATTTTCCTATGTATTCAACCAGGTGGTCAGCCACTATATGCTCAAGAGCTTTTGAGAGTGGGGTCAGGATAGAGATAGGCCTGTAGTTTCCAGTAACTGTGCAATCCCCAGACTTATGAACTGGTGTCACAGTGGCAGATTTCCATTTTTGAGGGAATTGAGAGTAACTAAGTGACATGTTAATAATATGTGTTAGAGGTGACAGAATTTTATCCAGTGTAAGGGCTACAAACTTAAGATCCAGGGTGTCACCACTAAATCTTGATGTCCCTAATACCTTGAGTAGGTAAATCCTGGCTTCATGGGTTGAGAGGATTTTGAAGTAGAAAGGAGGATGATAAGGGTGCTGAGTCTCTTTCCCAGAGTAGTCACTTGTGTGGAGGTGAGAGAAATAGCCAGGTGGCAGGACACCACTCAGGTCTGTGAAGGCATTATTAAAAGTGTTAGCAATAAGTTTGGGGTTGAGTGAGGGTACGCAATCAATATTAAGCATGGTAGGGGCAGATCTGAGGTCTCTCCCAGTGATCTCTTTAAGGTTAGTCCAAAATTTTCTGCCATCATTCCAGGTCCGAGAGCGCACTTCCTTATAATATTGAATTTTAACTGCATGAATAGCCCTCGTGCAGTTGTTTCTAGCCGCTTTGTACCTCTGAATGTTGGCCTGGTTACACAGGGACCTAGACCTGTGTCATTGATGGTCCCTGGCATTCAGAAGTTTAAGGATGTCTGGAGGAAAAGAGGGATTCCAATGACCTTTGATTTTATGCTTTTTATGGGGGGATGCACCTATCACATATAGTGTTGATCTGAATAATGAATTGGTTAAGGGCAATGTCAATGTTGTTAGTTGTGTAAACCATTAACCAGTCCTGATTACGCAGGTCAGCTTTTAGTGATTCAAGATGCCCATGGATGAGTACCCTGGTGGTAATTGTTGCAGCAGGTGGTTTAGAGAATTTGTTAGTCCAATGAAACAGGACTGGGAAGTGGTCACTGAAGGCATCTGGGAGTTTGGTTGTGTCCGATATATGATCAGGGTGGTTAGAGAGCTCCCAGTCCAGTAAGGTACCTGTCCCAGTTTTATAGTTGATTCTAGTGGGGGACTCGACTAGCTGGATGAGGTGAACTGCTGAAACTGCATCTTTGAAAGGGCTTGTGTCAGGAGAGAACCAATTGATACTGAAATCTTCTAACATGATAATTTCCAAATTAAGACTCCAAGAGCCAAAACACTCCATGAGTGAATCAAAGCAGGAGGCCATCTGTCTGGCAGTAATATAGATTGAAAACACAGTAAGGGTTTTATTGTGTGCATCTAGAAGCACTCTTATGGCAATGGCTTGCATATGCTCATCAGTTTTGGGAAGAGTTAGGATGAGACCTTGAAGGTTGTTTCAGAGGTAGATCGCACAACTGCACCCACGCCTGGAGAGATGATCCTGTCTAAAGACTGTGTAGCCTGCGATGGAAATTGAAGCATCTGCTACTTTTGGAGAAAGCCGTGTTTCTACAACTGAGGGGATGTCTGGGTTATGTTGTAAGATCCATGCATGCATGCAGTACATTCATTTTGGGGAGGAGGCTACATATATTAAGTGAGGCTGTGTGGAAGCACCAAAGGGTGCAAAATGTAAGGATCTGTCTGGAGCTGCATACAGCATGGGCTGGTGCTGCTAAATAAATTTTACACTACTAAGAAAGCAGCTTATCTATTGTTTGTGAGGAGGGATGTGTGCGCTTGTTCTTTTTCATGTAAAATGGCTTACTTAAACAATGAGAATACAATGTCATTATGGGAGATATAAGGAATATAATCACATTGGAGAGAGTCGTAAAGAAAAAAGATGGACATGTTTGGTTTAATAAGGAGTGCAGGGAATCCAAAAACAAGTTAAATATACAGATAAGATTATCTTTGACAATAGCAGGTCCATCTTGTAAAAGAGATTGCTCAATGACAATCACCTGGATAAATAAAGATTTTATTGATTGATAGATTTATAGATAAGAATTCTAAAGACCAACCCTAACATAGACAATAATAGAACAATGAACAAACTAAGGAAATAATACCAAAAAAATAAGAATAAGTACTTGCAACAGCTATGGCTCAATCTTGAAAGGGCAGTACAATCTAAAAACACAAAGAAGTTCTGGAATGTAGTAGATTGGGGTACAAAAGACAATATGGAGGGAACAGAGGTATATATAGAACTGAATGTTTGGGTAAAACATTTCAAAAACCTATTCTTCCTGGATGACCTGGGATACCAGGACAAATTGAGGGAGGTAAGGACTACAGAGACAGACATGTTGACGTTTACACCTATCACCTGAGAAGAAACAGAACAAGCCCTCATCTCCTTTAAAAAACATAAAGCCCCTGGGCCTGTCGGTGTCCCTCTAAATGTTATCTTTTGCACCTTCTCCCAATGGCTTCCGTTCCTGGTAACTCTGTTCAATTTCGCCTGGAAGCAGAAAATAATCTCTGAAAGCTGGAAATTAAATATTATAGTTCCCATATTCAACAAAGGTGATAAGAGCAAACCTGAGTGTTACAGACCAATTACCTGTAGTTTAATTGATTGTGCAGAAAAATTATTCACAAGAAAAATCAATAACAGACTAACTGAATGGGCAGATGAGTATGGGATCATTGACGAGGCACAAGCCGGATTTAAAACCAGTCAATCTACATTAGATCAGTGCTTTACTATCACTCATCTTATATTTAAATACGCCAAGGTTAAAAAACTAAAATTATATTGTACAATTATTGATTTAAAAACAGCATTTGACAGAGTGAACCATAGCAAACTTTGGGAAAGATTGGAGTGATTAAGAATGGATAAACCCATGCTAGATATTATTTATTTTAGTTAGTTAGTTAGTTACTTAGTTAGTTAGTTTTTGTTGATTGGGTAAGTGCACTACACAAATTCTGCCTATTTTCTGGCACAACCCCGGGGAGGAGGATACAGATGAATGCCAACCGACAATGAATCAGATTAAGCTGTTGGTGGTATTTTTAGTGAATGGGAGAAATTTGGCCAGGACACTGGGGAAATTCCCCTACTGGACTGTATGGGGAACCCTTGTCTGTTGCTTGAATGGCCAGTTCTGTCAAAGCAATGGATGTGAAGAATGTGTTGGAGTTAGGGAAGCAAGCAAAGTCCCCTATGAGTGGGTTGCAAGAGCCTTCAGATGTACTACAGGATACAGAGGCTGAAGTTTGCAATGAAAAAAGGAAAAATATGGTTTTACCTCTTTTGGATGTCACCGCAAATGTGAATATTGAACCCGAGGCTCCTCCAATTGTGGAAGGTGCTGTGTTAAGCATACAGCACCAGATGTTGTGTGAGTTAGAAGCTGAAGAGCATAGACATGATAAAGAAAAAGTGCAGCTACACGCTGAAATTGAAAAACTACTGGCATCTACTGCACCTGTCACTGGGTGTGGACATCCGATTCTCAAATATGATGACACAGCTGTGGAGGCTGGAAATGAGGAGGTGAAACAATCAGTTTCACCACAGGTACTTTTTTCTGATATCTCTGTAGGGGAATCCTCTGAAAGAAATGGGTCTGAGTAAATACAGAGTCCAAGCGATGGTTTGCAGATAACTGAATCTGACTTTAGTCACAAAGTTGAAATTGGTCCTGATGATGCTCATGGTGTTAAAGATGTGGGAAATAAGCAGGGCCACTGGAAAATTGCGGATGAAATTTTTCCAAAATTTCCTCAATTTTCACCCTTCTCCACACAAAATCCTCAATTTCTTGCAATTTCTTACATTTATGGAATTTTTGACTGAAATTGTATAAAAATATTTAAATTCTCAAGGAAATCTACTCAGATATACTAACAATTTAGTACACAGACTTGGATTTGTTCAAAACAGTACAGTGTGAGGTGAGAATGGGTCAAATGTGACTCTGTTTTCATGTGATTCACTTCCCTGCTTTGGTTTCAGAATCCTCTGGTCATGCATATGTAGACTTGAAAACTTAAAATCTGTGTTAAAGCAGACTATCAGAGAACTTTTTGTTGGTGCAGAGACTGAAACAATAGTTGTGAGAATAGGTGCAATGTGCTCCATTCACCTAAATGAAGCACTGACCACAATGCTTGTTTTTGAATGGTAGGGTAGATTTTCCTTGTATAAATACTTTCAGTCTGAAAGGATTTTGATTTAAATGTGTCAAGAGTTTGGATTGCCTTGCTAATTATAAACTTGAATGTGCTTCTGAGGGGGTTGGTGACAGTGATTCCTTACATGTCAGTCTGCCTCAACTGCATACTCACATACAAAACCTACAAAAGGAAACATTTCTGAAAACATGCTGAACAGGTTTAGTTAAACAGTTACCTTCAAATAGAAAAAGTAATTGCAACTCAAGTAAAATCACTGCAAACTGAGTAGAACAAAAGTATAATGTATTGAAAACTATTGTATGATGTAATGAAAAGCTATTGGTATGATTTGATACTTTTATCATGTGATTTTAAAATGTACTTACAGTGCTGATTAAGAACAGTAATTATTTTAACAAAATAAATATTTTTCTTACTAGATCTTTATTAGGCACCCTGCTTATCTGTTTATTTTGTTCTTGCACCAAAGCAAGTAGTTTAAACTGGCTTCATTATTTAACATCTAGAAACTTGCAAAATATGCTGTTTCAGGATGTATTCAGTACAGATTAACTGTAAATTACTGAATACAATCTAGTTAGCACTGCATGACTTAGATGTCTTGATTTTTAGAAGAAATGTTACATAATGATTAGTTTACAGTGCATTTCAAAAACACACATCTTTCTTCATATTAAAAGCATTTACAAGTGGCAATACATTAATCTAACAATTTATGTGATCAATACATGCTGCAGCAAACAATAAAATATTTATTAGGGGGCAGTTGGGATGCATAGTGAACCCCCGCAATTTTCCCGCAATTTTTGCAAGAAAATCCCCGCATTTTTGGGTAACATTTTCCACAATTTTCCAGTGGCCCTGGAAATAAGCCTTCAAATGTTATCCCTGGTGTAAAGGGGGTATCTGGTGTAAACATGGAAGGGGGGGCCATGACTGTGCACAGCATGGATTATGATTCTGAGAGTAACAATGTGAAATATGTCTCCAGAACTATGCCCCAAGAGAATGCTACAGTGTTTTCTTTCTCAGTTAGGCACCATGGACCTGCTAAAGTGCAGGATGAAAATAAAGTAAAGAAAGCTGTGCTCACTATGGCTAACAGAAATGTAGGGGGTCAAGAAACTTTGAGGAAAAGAGTACCTGACCAGAGAAACACAAGGGATGAGAGAGGGGGTATAAAAGGATTGGCATCAAGTACCACTGCTGCTGCTATTTCTCATGCCTTTGCGGTACAACCAATTATTTTTGATCCCTTTCATGCTTGGTCCCCAGAAAAAGCCTTACAGGAAGCTGGATGGACCAAACCAGTAGTGCCAGTGGCTTCCTGACCCAGACTGGAATGAACTCCTATCCCCTACTAACCCAGAAAGGAAGTCTTTGCTTCATATATCTTCTAGTGAGCTTGAAATGCATAAGGATCTAAACAAAATTCTGGATGAAGATAAAGGTTCAGACATGAGTAAAACTACTAAATCCTTGGAGGAAACAGTCACCACAAAAATGGTAGGCCCAGACCTTGGGGCCCAATAACAAGAAGACCAAAGGCCCGACTTCCACAAACTCAGTCTTGATTTTATGGATGACTCTGGGGAATGCATCCCCCCAAAAAAACCTTATTGTCAGACTTATTTACTATATCAAAGAAAGAAAGAGCTCCATGGTGGAATGCTGTAAGGATAAGATATAAGGGTGGCCTGGAAATTAGGCCAGACAGGCAATATGTGGGGAAATTACTCCTGAAGGACTCTCTTTGATTTTCACTGCAGGAAGTGTTTGCTTTCATTAACATTTCTGGAGAAGATAACTATGATATTAGCTTTCATTCCTCCTTCTTATTGGACTTATTTTGGCAACACTATAATTTACTTAAGTTCTCTCCTTTATGGTACCTGTTTTTAGTGATACCACTGACCAAACCCATGATAAAATTCGTAACAATCATGTTTCATAATGAAGGGGTGCATGTTGAAGATATTTCATACTGGCTGTCACAGAAATGTGAGGTTCTTACTGCACCCAATGCCTTGTTGGATTCAGAGCAATTCTGGATGGGGGGGATGAAATACAAGGTCAAATTGAGTCATGTAAATGATGTGATAGAACATATCCCTAATTCCTTTTTGCCTGGTAGGGATAGAGGGATTTGTTTTTATTCCCAGGCAACCTCATGCCTGTTGCAAATGTGCGTCACAAACCCATTTGTCTAGCACATGTGATACCCCAAGTTGAGATTATTGTGGGGAAGTGGGGCATGTGAGGATACAATGCAAAAACCTGACTAGATGTGATCTTTGTGAGGAATCTGCCCACATCTTTTTGGAGTGTCCATGGACAGCAAAGAATAAAGTTTATGTGATTAGCATAGAACTACTAATTAAAAAGGCCCATGATTCCTGTAAGGGAGAGACCCCTCACCCCATAGATGAAGGGGAAGTTGTGGTGCCTCCTTCCTGACCTAAAGAAAAGGTCTAGCACCACAACAGCCAGGTTGGTAGAGCTTGTTGAGGAAGTTAAAGAACAAAATCAGACTGAGAATTTGACAAACTTATTACCTGTATGTTATATAGATCACAAAGGGAGTGAGGGCCCAGTGGTGGATAAACAACAAGTCATAGCTCCTTTACCCGAGAGAAGGGTGACCAGGGATTTATTGCTTATAGCCTCACAAGCTGAACAGGGAGGAATTTCTGCATCAAACCCCTTTGAAGTACTGGGGAGAGTGGAGGAAGACTCAGATATGGAAGTGGTAACCCCCCACCCCCCAAAACATTGAGACAGAAGGACTGGAGTTTACCGAATTTACAGGGAAAAAGAAAAGGAAAAAAGGTCCCTAGATAGTGTAGCCCAAATTCTCAAAGTGAAATGGTGGTGTTTGGTTCATGCAACTGTCACAGCTTACTTAATTTTAAGAACAGAAGTGCCTTCTTCCAATTTTTGGTGCAACAGGGTTTTGACATCTGTTTCCTCCAGGAGACATAGATGTGGTCCTTGGATTAGGTTAAAGCATTCAAATCAGAATGGCATTGGAGCCCATTATATTGGTCCTTTGGGGCAGATTCAGCCGATGATGTGGCTATTCTATTTAGTGCATTTAAATTTAAGTTAGTCAAGTTGATTGACCTTATCCCTGGGAGGGTTTTAATTTTGGATGGCATATGGGATAATATGAACTACAGGTTTATTGCAGCATATGGACCTCAGTCTAAAGCTGAGTGGGTGGATATGGTTAAACAGATCCAGCCCTATCTCTATACCACTGCATTTATAGTTTTTGGGGGCGACTTCAGCTGTGGGCTCCCTCGGGATAGGACTGGAATGGGGAAATGGAAAATATACTGTGACTCCAATGCCTTGTATAACTGTGTATCCCATGTAGAGCTTATTGTCTGTGAGGATTTTCTGGTGCAAGGTCCTGCATTTACATTTAAAAAAGGTAAACTAACGTCAACCATTGATAATTTTTTTATTTCAAAAAATGTTGTCACCTCCTTCATTACACTGCCTTTGGAAATTTTAGACCATCTCTGCCTTAAACGGATTATTGCCACAGCTCCCAAGGGCCCTCATCCACCCAGGAGATGGCAGCTAAACTCATGTATGCTATTAGATATACAAGTTCAGGATGGTCTGAACCACCTTTCGTGAGCCCAGACCTCAATGGCTTTTTAACATGATAATCAATTCGGGTGGTGGCTGGAAACAAAATGTGATATTGCCCTATGACTAATGAATTATGGGAGGAAAAAAGTGAAATCTGAATATTTCCAATATCTTAAATTAAGAACTCATTTACAATACCTCTTTGGTTTACAATACAATTTTCATGCAAACTTCAACTCCCAAATAGATGATGTCAAAGCTCAAATGAGGGCAAAACAATATGATAGGGCCAGATTATTAAATGCTGAGTTACAGTATGGGACCCAGAAAACTCCAGGAGGTGACCCCTTAAAGGCTTTTAAAAATAGGAAAGACAGAATGGATTTCAGGATTCCGAGAAACAAAAAGGGTATTCCAACTACTGATGTAGAAGAAATACAGCAGACGATTGAAAAACAGTTTTTGTCATTTTCTAAAACTCCAGAACCTTATCCGTCGTATATTACAGAATTTTTACAATTAATAAACTTGGATCTTCCTACCACAGATATGGGGGTTTGGACTCTTCTATTTCACCTTCAGACATTGAGGTTGTCATAGCTCAGTTTAAAGGAAGAACATCCCCTGGACCAGATGGCCTGTCCTATGAACTGTATAAACTGTTTCCACATGAATTTGTGGTATGTACCCCTGCGGTGTTTGGAGACCTGCTAAGCAAAGGTACTTTACCCACAGAATTTTCTTCTGGTTAATGTTTTTTTTTATTTAAATCTGGGGACAGGCACGATTTTAACAACTGGCAGCCCATTTCAATTTTAAATTCAGTCTGTAAAATCTTAGACAAGGTTTTACAAAATAGGCTTAGTAAGGTTGCACAGTATCTCATTCATCCTGCACAGTTTTGTGGCCTACCAGATAGGAAAGTTCAACACGCTCTGTTTTTAGTAAGGGATGTCATTTCTTATTTTGGCAATATGCCTGGGAAGGCTTGTATCTTATCACTAGATCAGAGTAAAGTGAGTGACTGGGTGAGGCATAAGTTCCTTTTCCAGGTACTTGCCTATTATGGAATCCCACAAGGGTTTATTTGGATATTTCAATTGCTATATGGTCAAGTGGTGGTTTGTCCCATTATTAATGGGGTTGTTGCTAAAGGGATATTAATGAGAACTGGAGTTAGGCATGGCTGTCCGTTAAGTCCATTATTATACATTTTTTCATTAGACCCCTTAATCCGGTTATTTCATAACAAATGGGGATGGGTAGGAATGGTTTGCTTGGGTGGTTGTGAACAAATTTAGGTACAGGTGTACACAGATGACATTTGTATTTTTCAGGGTAATGCAGACCAAATTCCAGCTGTGTTAAAGGATGTCCATAAGTATTCAGTGGTTGCTAACTCAAAACTTAATTTAGGGAAGTGTTATGGACTTTTCTTGGGAGAAATGGAGGAGAGATCCAGACTTATTAGTCATTTTAGAGTTTCTTGTGATGGCCCAAAAATTTTAGGGATTTGGTTCTCACTTGCGAACCTCCCTCAGGATAAATAGGACTTGGTTCTGAAGACGGTTGAGGGGAAGGTTAATCAGTGGAAAACATGGAAATGATCTAAAACTAAAATAATTGCTGCTTTGAAGCAATTTGTTATCCCTATGTTGCTTTATGTTGCCATGATTTTCCCTTTACCTTGTAATTTTGAGGCCAGATTGTATTCATGTTTTTTCAAATGGTTTGGGGAAATAGACTGAACCGCATTAAAAGATGTTTTTTATATTTATCTAAAGGAGAGGGTGGATTGGGTATGATCGATCCAGTTACATTTGTTTTGACCCTTTTCATTTCTCAGAATTTCAAAATGGTTTTGGAAACTAGAATAAGTACTCAAAGGAGTTGTTTTTTATTGAGCATTCATGGGTTTTTCAATGCATGGAGTGGAGTCCTCCCCCCTAAATTGACTAAGGTAATGCAGGTTCCTGATTGGGTAAAAGGAGTAGTTTTTAAACTTTTTAAATGAGAAATCACAAAGTCTCAAATATGTCAATCCTCAGGGAAACAGTTATATGTAGATGTTACGGGGTGAATTCACCCTAGATTGGCTGATTTTCGGAACTGTCCAGCTGGATTACAGGATGGAGTGTTAAAACAATTAACAAATTAAAGGATCCCTCCTAATATGTGGGACATCCTTTGGTTAATGATGTATGGTAGAATTAATGTTAGAGGGAATGCAAAGCACAAGCCAGTGGATGAAAGAAACTGCCCGTATTTAGGGTGTTGTAAGGTAGAAAAATGATGGAGCATTTTTTATTTTAATTGCTCATATTCTAAACCCCTTTGGCCTTGTTTAGCCTTAAAATGGAAGTTGGCATGGTTGGCATATATCTCACATGAATCTTTAGTGTTAGGGCATTGTCCCCAATTACTCAGCAAATATCATCCTGGAACTTTAATGGTGTTTTTTTGTTGCTTAACATTTTTTGTATGGCAGGCTAATATGCCAATGGACCATACAACAAAAATGGATTTCTTATCTTGTTGATGGAACAGGCCATGTTCTCAGTTTTTCAGAAGGATGTTGTAAATAATCAGGGTTACAAGGTGAAAAAATTGTGGCACAGGCTATCCTTTTTTATTAAATTTAAATAAGTATAACGCCTCATTTAATGTGGATGTGGGAGGTTCTGTCTGCAAAACTTCATACATGACTTATGTATATATACTCTTGTTTTGCTGATTATGATGATTATGTTAAAAACTGTTTTAACAACAGATGCTGCTTTTGGTGGGTTGTAACATAGAAAAACTCTTTGCAGATTAGAATGAACATGGAGGTGATATTTTGCATATGAGATGGTGTATGTTTTATATATATTGATTTTGTTATACGGTTTGTTCTTTTTGGTCTTTGTGTGATGCAACACTGATTTCTGAGTTTGTGTAAGTTATTTTTGATGTTTATTAATAAAAAACTTCTCCTACTCATCTGTAGGGGGAGCTGCTGCCTGAGAGGAATGGCCAGTATGGAGCTGCAGTCAGAGGAGAAGGACAGTGTTGAAGGAGTAGAGGAGCCCTAGCATGAGGGCAATGTGGAGATAGGACCTGCTGTTGGCAGGGCATTGGATGAGGATGAGAGATCTGACTCTGCTCCCGCAACAGAGGAATCGGAGGATGAGTCATTCGAATTGATCGGTTTGGATATGGAGATGGAGAGAGAGATTGATGTAGATCTTTGTGATATGCCGGAGGTGGATAAGACAAAAGCATCAGCTCACCTGGAGCAGATCCTCGAAGAGAAACACTTATTGGTCCAGAAATTGCTGGAGGAAGAGGCCGAGCGAAGGATGGAGGAGCAGAGATGAGCCCTGAAATGGAGAGCTAGTCCAGAGCCAGGAACTAGCAGGAGCAAGGGCAGACAGGTTCTGGAAGAGATTGTGGGGGGAAGAAATGGTGTTGTACCTACAAAGATGGTGAGACAGGCTATGGTGCATGTATTTGGCCTTTCTGAGTAGGAGGAAATAGTAGAAGATTGGTTCCCAGGACTGGCCATTCAAGGAGCAGGGTGGAAGCAATTACCAGATGGCCGATGGGAATCAGAGGATGTATGGACCCCCACCCCTCACTACGGTAATGTACAGTCTTATGTTTATAAAAAAGACAAATCTCAGGCTACAAGGGCTGTAGGGCTTAATACTTCTTGAAGTCAAATGGAAGGAGTGGGTCTGAAACAGGGTGGCCGGGGGTAAATGTGACCGACCACCAGGAAAAAGAAAGTCAGAACAGGTTAAAAGTGACTCAAGGGAATGAGGGGGAAAAAAAGGGTTTAAGTGCATTATTGATAGAGAATGATATCCCCATCGGCCTCCCACTGGTGACAGTAAATATATCAAAGTCAAACTCAGAGAATCTCAGAAAAAGAAACAGAACTGAACATAAGGATCAGAGGAATAATGCACCCCTTCCCTCCAGGGATAGAGGGAGGACAGCCTCACCCCGCATAAAGCAAGTTATATTGACCTACCTCCCAGGAGATTTGCTGTACGTCTAAGGTATAAAGGGGGTCTGGAGGTCTTCCCAGATAGATTGTATGTTAGAAGAACCCTGTTGAAGGGGTCCATGAAATTTATTTCGACAGAGATTTATACGCTTATTCATTTGTCTGGGGAGGATGTTTTTGACATTCGTTTTCAGTTCTTTAGGGGCTTAGATAGATTCACCTTTATGGGTCCCTTTTTTGGTTATTCCTTTGATGAAGCCAACAGTAAAAACAATTACAGTCTTGTTTTGAAATGAATGTGTGCATGTGGGGAACAGAAATAAATGGCTTGATCAGAGATGTGAGGTGCTTGTTCCACCAGAAGCAATAATAGATTCGGAGTTTCTGTGGACAGGAGGATGGAAATTCTAAGCAAAGCTGCATCAAACAAATAAAGGGATTGATCACATTCCAAATAGTTTTTACTTCGGGAGAGTTAGGGGCGTGGTCTTCTACCCTGGTCAGCCAAATACCTACAACAGATGTGAGTCTAGATCACATCTATCAAATGTATGTGATGTTGTACAATGTGGCTTATGTGGTGAGAGTGGTCATGACAATTCGCAGTGCTGCAACCATGTGAGGTGTAACCTTTGTGAAGAATATGGCCACCTATATCAGAACTGCCCTTGGGCAGCAAGAAATAGCACTTGCAGTGTAAACCCAGAAGATCTCATAAATAAAGCACAACAAGGGAGACCAAGAGAGGAACCAGGAGGTGAGCAGGAAGAGGAGGAGGCAGGGCATAGGAAACCCCCCACCCCTCAACACGATCCCCCCAACGGGCTCCCCTTCAACATGCCTCCCCTCAACAGGAGCCCCTTTTTTGACCCACAGGGGAAGAGCATATCGAGTCTACAGGAAATGTTAACAGAGAAGAAGAGCCCTCAGCTAGGATAAGGGTAGAGGATGGTGTAATATCTGACATCATAGAGGCACACAGTGAAAAGCCTTTGGAAGGATACACTGGTGAGATTACCGAAATGCCACCCTCCTCCTCCAGAGAGTCCAACTAGGGGTCAGGAGCAAGATAGAAGAATGAGTTTAAGGAGCAATAAGGGAATGTCTCATGACATTAAGCTTGGAAATTCTTTTGAAATTCTGGAAATTCAGAAGGATGAGGGTTCTGTCTTAGAAGAGGACTCAGATGCAACATCGTCTGTGCATTCAGGACACCAGAATATGGAGGAAATAAGCCAGATGGCAGGGGGTAGCATGAAAAAGAAGAAGAAAAATGAAGGAAACTAATTTGAAAGGGAAATAATATTGCTGGAAATACCAGGATTTTAACAAAACATCCTGTCATATGGTACTGTTTACTTTAGCTTCTGCAAATGTGTGCAGTATCTTAAATGGAAGAAAAGGAAGGATTATAAGGGAGGAATTAAGGATGCTGGCTTGTGAGGTGATCTTTGTACAAGAGACTTGTCTAAATACAATGGCCCAGATATTCAAAAGGGTTGCGCATGGCGCAACAGTGTTGCGCCATGCGCAACCCACTGATGCGCCCCGGCACGATATTCAAAAGGGAAAAGTGCCCTGTACAAATCCCGATGTGCCAGAGCGCATCAGTAATGTATGCAGGCACAGGTGAGGGGGGTGTGCCCATGCATACTCTGCACAGCCCGATATTCAGCCCGGGATGTGCAGAGCCATGCACGCGCAACCCCTACCTGCGCCAGCACAAAGTTACGCCCAAAAAAAAGGAACAGCTGATGGCCACCCACAGGTGAGCTGCCACATTGCAGGGTGAAACACGGCAGCTGCCACCTGTGTGTGGCCACCCGAGTTCCGGCTGCACCTGGCGGCGCCAACCCATGCCCGATCGCAGGCATTTGTAAAAAAAAGAATACTTCGTCCTACATCCCTGGTGGTCCAATGGACTGCTATCTGCCCGATCGCGGGCATCTGCATCTAAAAAGAATACTGCGTCCTATATCCCTGGCGGTCTAGTGGACCTCTATCTGCCCGCCCCACTCCTCATATCCGGAATGTGTAGTATGGTACGGGCTGCACGCCCATTGGCTCACGCTGTGAATCAATGGGTGTGCAGTCTGGCCAGTGTCAGTCGGCGGGTGGCGGGGTGGCAGGCGGGTGAGGTGCTGCCGCCCACTGCGGACCGGGGAGTGGGGCGGTGGGCTCCATGGGCGGGTGGGGAGGGCAGTACCCCTAGACCACCAGGGATATTGGAATAATTTTTTTTCACAGATGCCCGCGATCAGGCAGATAGAGGTCCATTGACCACCAGGGATATTGGAACGATTTATTTATTTACACAGATGCCCGCAATCAGGCAGATAGAGGTCCACTTGACCACCTGGAATATTGGAACGATTTATTTTTTTACAAATGCCCACGATCGGGCAGACAGCAGTCCACTGGACCACCAGGGATATAGGATGAAGTATTTTTTTTAGATATAGATGCCCATGATCGGGCAGGTAGCAGTCCACTGGACCACCAGGGATATAGGATGAAGTATTCTTTTTAGATACAGATGCCCACGATCGGGCAGATAGCAGTCCACTGGACCACCAGGGATATAGGACATATTTCTTTTTAGATACAGATGCCTGCAATCGGGCTGCAGGGAGCGTCGGTCCTCGACAACTGCTGCCTTGCAGGGCGCCAGGCACAAGTCGTCGAGGATCGGCACACCTGCATGCAAATGGGGCCATAATGAGATGCAAATGGCCCCATGTGCACCTTGCATACATTATGGCCCCATTTGCATGTCAAGTTTTGAATATCATGGTTACTGTGCATGGCGCAATGGAACTTGTGCTAGCACATCTCCATGCTCCACTCTGGCCACTTGTGCTGGTGCAGTGCCACTGCGCCATGCACACTGGGGGTGGCCAGGGTGTGATATTCAAAGCTGCTGAGCCATGGCGCAGCTCTGTTGAATATCGCCCAGTCCACACCCCTGCACAGCCAAGTTGAGCTGCGCCCAAGCCTACGCCACGGCCTTGTGCAGTTTGAGTATCTGGGCCAAAGTCTTTAGCTTCACAAGTACAAAAAGAATGGGTATGGGGCCCATTATATTGGTCCGTTGGTGCAGAAAGGGCAAATGGGGTAGGAATTCTGTTTTAAGGGAATGGGCTGAAGTTTCAGAAATTAGAGGATTTACAATCAGCCCTAGTGGTAGATGGCTTATGGTATGGTCAGCCTAGCAGATTCATAGTGCTATATGCATCACAGATAAAATCTGAGAGGGTTCAGCTGTTTGAGCTAGGACAGCTTTTTTTTGTGTACAGCCATAAATGTTTATTATGGGGGGGGGCGGTAATTGTTCATTAGAGATAGCAGAAATGAGAAAGTCAGGGAAAAAATATATTGTGATTCATTAGCACTGCAGAGAATTGTTAAGGCAGCTTATTTAAAGGAGATTTTTTATTAAAGCAATACCACTGGTGAAGTTCACTTACTCAAGGGGCAAACTTTTCTCTGAGATCGATAATATTTTTGTCACAAATAGGATTGATATCCTGAAGTCTGAGACCATCTCTAGTTCTTTTTCAGATCACCTGGTAGTTACAATTATTGTATGTACAGATATAGGGGTGGAACAACCAAAGCAGAGATGGAAAATGAATACTGCTAGTTTATTAGAAGGTTCAGTGAAAGTAGAAATGGATAACCTTTTTATGACTACAGCCTCAGCGTTATGTTTGTACAATGATCTAATTTCTTGGTGGCAAGATTTGAAAAAAGAAGTTAGTGACTGGATGAAAAATTATGATAGGAAAAAGGCTAGGAAAAATGTTTTGGAGAATCTTGGGTGGAGGAACCAATTAATACGGCTGTATGAAGCTTCCTACACTAGTAGAAAAGATTTGTTGGGGCAGACAGATAGCGTCAAGAGGCAAATGAAGAAAGTGCAGTATGACAGGGTGGTGACATTGGCAACTGGGCTTAGTTTTGGAACAGACAAAAAAAAACCTTTGCTGATCTATGTGAAGCCTTAAAAGAAAAAAAGACTCGATCTAGAATAACCAGTTTGAGGAATAATGGGGGGGATATAGTTAATTCTTCGGAGGAAATACATTCAATAGTAGAAAAACATTTATTTTTTTTATTTAGTTTTTGTTGACCGGGTAAGTGCACTAGACAAATCCTGCCTATTTTCAGGGACGACCTGGGGGACGGGGATACAGATGAATGCCAACTGACCTTGAACCAGATTAAGCTATAGGTGGTATTTTTAGTGAATGAGGGAAATTTGGCCAGGACACCGGGGAAATTCCCCTACTCTTTGTCAGTAGGGGGAGCTGCCACTATGGAGGAAGGTATACTGGAATATCATTCTTCTGGTGTACCTGTGGGTGAGAAGATCTCCCAGCCCACAGGTCCAGCTCAGGAGACCACACTAGAGAACCTAGAAGTCTTGAATGCAGTGGCTATGAAACAATTTACTACATCTCAGATTCAAGAACAAGGACAACATGGACTTTTTGACTCAGATGACCTTTGGTTAAATAATATTCTGCAGCAAAAAAAGGAATTGCATTGTGTTGTTACCAAATGTGCAATAATGAATACCGCAATGCCTGACACTGTTACTGGGCAGGACCTTGATGTTTCTGTTGAGTTTTTGCAAGACAAGGCAAAGTTAATCTTACAGCAAGGAAATGATGTGAAAGACACAGTTCAGGGCAGTATGTCTAATCCAAGCGTTGTTGTCACTCTATGCTCATTCCAGACACCTGAGTCACCTCTGGTGAATGCTCCTCAGTTACAGCAGCAAAATCCCCTGACAGGTGCAATGAATTCAGACTTGATTTTTCAAACTACGCCTTCTGTAAGTACTCCTAACAGTCTTCCTGAACAGTCATCTAATGCAGTTGTTTCCTCACTGGGGTTATGGAAAGGCAATGAGGTTGATTTGACAGCACAGCTTGCTCGGGAATCCTCCCTGTTGTCTTTGGAATGCTCCCTGCTTGCTGCAGGTTGGAAGCAGGGTGCTGCAGGGATTTGGATCCCGGATCCGGCCCATAGACCAATCCCAGGGGACACGTCTCCTCCCAGTACAGTTGGGTCTGTACCTGATAACGCTGCAGCTGTTGCCAAGAGATTAGCACAGAAGTGTACTTCTTCTCGGGAAAGTTTGTCCCAGTCTGTTTTAAGCCCCCAAGAAGTTACAGAGTCCTCAGTTTCAGAAGATGAAGTTATAGCATCGATTCATTGGGCTGAGTCAGGGGACGAGGGACAAGAAGCTCCCACAACTGCTCCTAATTTTCAAGAGCGTGCAAAATCTGCTTGGGAGTCTTTTCAGAGGAAAGACCCCTTTACAGGATCCCCCCTTTGCAAAGACGCAATGCAGTTCACCTGGAATATCTTGGGGGCTTAGAAGTGGCTCCTGATGGCTTGTTTATTGGTCACGATTTATTGAAGGGATCTTTTGTTTGTTTTTTTCCCACAGAAATCCATGCCTTGATACATGTTTCTGGCTCTGTGCTTTATGATACTAGAGTTCATACTGGATTTATAAGTCAACCAGAAGGCATAAGCCCATGTTGACTGACCCCACCATTTCAGTGGAGGAAACTGAAGTTACCAACTGTTATATACTTGTCCAGGTTTGATTTAAAGATATTGAAGCTGGAGGAATTCACTATTTTGGCAGGTATATTGTTCCACAATCGGACCACTCTCGGTCCAAAGCTGTATTGTCTAAGCTTTGTCATACACAGTTCTTCTTTTAATTGATGTTTATGCCCTCTCAAATTATAACTATGATCTTTAATTTGAAGGCCAAGATCTTTTTTTAGTTTTTCCTGACTTAAAATTTTGTATAACAATAATAAGTCTCCCCTTACACGTCGAGTGTCCAGTGACCATAACCCTAGGTCCTTCAGCCTCTCCTCATATGTTTTATCTTTAACCACCTTTATAAGTTTTGTACAAGCTCTTTGAGGTTTTTCAACTGTTTTTATGTCATTTTTTAAGTAAGGACTCCAAACTGTAGAACAGTAGTCCAAGTGGGGTCTCACATAGATCTTGTAAAGAGGCAGTAACACCTCTTTACTTTTAGAATGGAAACTTCTGATACGGTTAACCAGATGCATGTCTTTATTTGTTACTACTCTACAATGGTACCCTTTTTTTAAATTAGAACTAATATATACTCCCAGATCTTTTTCACAATCAGAATTCTTGAGTTTTACACCTTGAATGTAATAGTCTTGCTCTATATTATCCTTCCCCATATGAATTATCACACATTTATTCAAATTAAAACACATTGTGTTAATATTTGCCCATTCTGATATATAGAGCAGGTCTTGACCAAACTGTAATCTATCATTGAAAGTGTTGACAACCCCTCCCATCTTGACATCATCTGCAAATTTAATTAATTTGTTACTACCAATTACATTTAAATCAGAAATAAAAATATCAAACAGCAACGGTCCCAATACGGACCCCTGCAGCACACCACTGGATACCTCAACCTCGTCTGACAAAGAACCCTGAATCCTAACTATTTGGGTTCTGTTGGTAAGCCAATGACTAATCCGTCCAATAATTTTGCTATTAATTCCCAGATTTTCAAGTTTTTTAATCACTATACCACAAGGAACTGTATCAAAAGCTCTACTAAAGTCTAACATTACCATGTCCACTTTATTACCCTGATCTATTAATTTACCAACATGTTCATAAAAGCTGACTAGGTTAGTCTCGCAAGATCAATTTTTTACAAATCCATGTTGGGCATTATCAATCAATCCCTTACTCAAAATATGTTTTCCAATCTCATCATAAATAATGCCTTCAATAATCTTACAGATCACCGATGTCAGACTTATCGGTCGATAATTTGTTGCCTCCGATCTACTTCCCTTCTTATATATCGGGACTACATATGCCGTTCTCCAGTCTCTTGGTACATATCCCCCATCCAGGGATTTCTGCCCTATTATTTGGATGGCAAGTGCTAACACATCTCCTAATTCCTTTATGAATCTTGGGTGAACCCCATCTGGACCAGCGGATTTATCTACCCTAATTTTTTGTATTCTTTGAAGTATTTTATCAATGGTGACTATATCATTGTAAACCCCATTACATATTTCATCCTGACTTTTATCTCTTGTGTAATTATCCTTTACAAGCACCTTACTAAATGTCTTACTGAATTATTTAGTCATTTCATTAGGTTTATCAGTCAATTCACCATCAATAAGAAGTGGACCCACAGCATTAGTATTCCCCCTTTTCTTGTTCGCATAGGTGAAAAAACTTTTAGCGTTGTTTTTTGTTGTAGCAAGTTTGTGTTCTACCTGTCGTTTTGCTCTTCTTATTTCATACTTGACTTTCTTTAATATTTTTTTGTATCTTAACCGACTAATCCCTAATTCTTGTTATTTCATCTGTCTGTACAGTATTTTCTTTTTCTTACATAGTTTAATAATCTTATTATTGATCCAAGAGGGTTTCCCCCCTACTATTACATACTTTTTTCGTAGGGATGTATTCTGTTACTTTATTTATTATATTTATGAAAACTTCCCAGGATTCTTCAGTAGATAACTCTTGCATTAATCTATTTCAGTTTAATGTACTCAGTTGATTTCTTATTTCAGGATAGTTGGCTTTATTATAGATTACCTGGGTTGTCTTAACCTTAATAATTTTATTAGTCTTATTAATTGTGAACATAATAGTTCCATGATCACAAGTTCCTATTGGTGGTCCTATTTTAATATTTCCAATATCATTGGCAAATTAGTTAAGATAATATCCAGGGTATTATTACCCCTAGTTGGTTCGTTTATGCATTGATGAATACCTGCTGATATAAGTTTCTCATTTATTCTAGATCCCAATGAGTTGTTCCCTTTTATCTTATTTCCATCTATTTCAGGAATATTCAAATCTCCCATTAGTACTAAATCAGTATCTTCTGCCAAAGTAGTAGCCATATCCACACATACCTCTGTATCCCCTACTGTGATGTCAGACGGTCTGTAAAAAACTATTAGTTTAAAAAGTTTACCCTTCAAACCCAGTATATTTACAGAAATTGTCTCAGTGTTTCCATAATCTTCCTCGATGTTAATATTTTGGCATTTGATTTTGTCTTTAATATACACTGAAATTCCTACCCCCTCTAGATAGTCTATTCCTTTTATAAAGTTGATAGCCATGAATATGTTGATTCCATTCAGTGTATAAATTCCACCAGGTTTTGATTACCCCTATTATCCCTATGTCACATTTTTCAAGTAAAAGTTTAATTTCAGCCATTTTATCCTTATTTAAACTTCTAGCATTTAACATTAAAACATTAATCTTTGTTTCAATCTTATTGTTATTTTTTCCTTTTTTTATTTTTGATACTGACCCATGTAATGTATTGAGTAATCCACTCATCCCCTTTTTATTCAGTTTAATATAATTAGCTTTGATATAAGCTTTACTTCCCCAAAGGGTCTTGACCGTTTTTGGACCAAATATGATGCTTTCAAGTACACTGAACTATGGCTGCCTTTCAAGGCAATACCACTGATAAAACCGTCTATAAAAAACATCACTGTTTTATTTCATAATGAAGCTGTTTCTATCCATGATATTGTTTACTGGTTGCAGAAATGCTGTGATATGTTGAGGAATCCTAGACCTATTTTTGTTGAGGAATGTCTTTGGAATGGGGGGTGAGTTATACAGGTTCGCTTAAGACACAATACCTTAGGCTCAGTAGATCTTCCTAACAGTTTATTTTTGGGTAATGAGAGAGGCCATTGTTTTAACCCTGGCCAACCAACTTGCTTTAGGTGCAGGGCATATACTCATTTGGGATCAGCATGTGACAGAATCAAATGTAATTTATGTTTAGCTTTTAGTCACCATAGCTCGGACTGCACTGAGGATTTATGTTGTAATTTATGTGAGGATGTTGGGCATGCTTTTAGAGCCTGCCCTTGGGCTACTCACAATAGAAATAGAAATGATTGTGTTAGTCAAGATTTTATTTTACAAGAAGCTCAGAAAAAAGAAATACAGAAGTGAAAACAGAAAACTAGTGAGGCCCCTTTGGAGCATAAAAACCCTCCACCTCCAGCACCACCTCCACCCCCTCCGGGTCCTTCTACTGCTGAAGCTCAAAATTTGATTATAGACATAATTCCTACACCCCTTATAGTTCCTCCTCAGAGTACTGATACTGTACTTTCTTCTGCAGTTTCTGAATCACCATTTGAGACCAAGGACATGGAAATCCAAATGCCTCCCCCTCCCCGCCATGGTCAAGAGTAGCGTGAAAAAAGGAGTATGAAGCAAACACAGCCCAAGTCTAAGGCTGCAAAAGCTAGCATCCCAAAGGATGAAGGCATTATTTTATCCAATAAATTTGCTGTTCTTAGGTCCTCTACGGTAGATTCTGAACAAGGAGAAGACTCAGAGGCTTCTTCCCTTGCTCCTTTCTTCTCTGAATCAGATGGGGAATGAATTGAAGAGGTAGTTGATGAGGACCAGACTCCTAGGATTCATACCAGAATTCATAGGAGTTCTAGATTAAGGAAACCACCTTAAAGTATTCTGCATCCTGCACCATTAGCCTTTCCGATTTTAGGGGAAGCATCCATTAATGTGAATAGTGTTCAGAATCCTAAACATAGGTTGATAACACTATTTGTGTTAAAAGATCTGAATTGTGACATATGTTTATTACAGGATACTAGGTTAAACACTCTTTCTTTAGTTCGTTCAGCCCAACAATTGTGGTGTTGGGGCCCTTCTTTTTTTAATTTGGCACAGGGGTTTGTGAGGGGGTGGGGATATTGTTTAAAGGGGATGGGTTTAGGGTGTCATGTCTTGTAGACATATCAGAGGGTAGAGCTCTTCTTTTAGATTTTACCTTTAAAGGTTTCGGGTGGAGACTGATTTATATCTATGCCCCTCTCACAAAAAGGGAACGTACTGATCTATATAAAAAAATCAGCCCTTATTTATACACAACAAAAATAGTGATATGGGGGGGGATATTTCAACTGTGTACTGGATAAGGGTGCAAATGCAACTAAAATGTATTTTGATTCCAACTATCTTACTTCACTTCTTCACCAGAGTAGCCTGCAAGATTCCTTTCAATGTGTTCATACAGCAGGGGGTCATACTTATTATAGAGGTGCACTTTCTACAAGAATTGACTTTATATTTACAAAAAAGAATATTAGTATCTCAAAGGCAGACATCATTCCTTTAGAGACTTTGGACCATGCAGTCCTTCTGATTGTACTGGGAGGTGATATTGGGCCAAGATACGGTCATGGATACTGGAAACTAAATACTACACTTTTAAGGGAACAGAAAATCAAACACAAGATTATTGAATATCTTAAGGCACGAATGTCTGTTGCATGTTTAGTGGGTAACCTTAGTACATGGTGGGAAGAAACAAAAAAAGGTTTAAAAGTAGTGTTTCAGACATATTCTTCTAAAAGTAGGTTGAGCCAGTATAAGGATTATCTTAAACTCTGGTTCCAACTTAATAAACTCTAGTCCATTATTAATATTCAGCACATTGGGTTGACACCACAGATCCTTAATCTAAAAAAAGAGATGTTGTCCTTGCAATATTCGAGAGCTCGAGAGCTACAGCTATGCTGAATGGGCATAGGATTTGCTCACCAGGGAAAACTGGGTTTGGTGAGGCTTTTAAAGCCTGCCCACAAAGGGCCTCTGATAGACTTTTGGACTCTGTCAGGTTACAAGATGGGACTTGTGTGTCTAATGGGCCAGCAATATTACAGGCTGTCTCGCAATATTTATCAGACATGTATAGAATGCCCCCAATTGATATTTTACAACTAACTTCATTTTTGTCATCTGTTCAGGTTTCAAGTATACTTGAGGACCTTTTAAGGAATCTTACTATGCCTATTTCTAAAGTTGAGATTGGAGAGGTTATTAACCATTTAAAACAATCCACTGCCCCGGGCATTGATGACCTTTCTTCTGAATTTTATGTAGAATTCACTGATACATTATGGACTATATTAATGACTGTATTTTATTCAGTGTTGGGTACACTGCAGGTACATAAGCATTTTTGTGTAGCAGTACAGATTTTGATTTATAAGAAAGATGACAGAAGAATTTTGGATAATTGGAGGTCGTTGAGTTTGTTAAATACTGACTATAAAATTTTAAAGTTTTACATAATCACCTACTTAATATAGCTTCATTGCTTATTATATCAACTCAAACATGTTCTGTTTTGGGACACTCAGTCATGCATAATTTATTATTACTTTGTGAGATTATAGAAAGGGGTAAGGATGGTCATACTCAGAGATTTGTTATGTCCCTAGATCAGGAAAAAGCCTTTGACTGTGTACCACACCATTACATTTCCTTAATATTAACACATTATGGGATTCCAGCTAGTTTTGTAAACTGGATCTCATTACTTTATAAGAATGCTAGGGCAATGACCTTTGTCAATGGTCATTTGGGTTCTTATATTGACATATCAAGGGGAGTAAGACAGGGATGTCCACTCAGTCCTTTACTCTATGTATTGTGTTTGGATCCACTGCTCCATCTTATTCAGCAGGATTCAAGTATTGCTGGGATCCCTACACCAGGGGGTGATATGGACATTAAGGTGACTGCTTATGCAGATGACTTATGTGTTCTAGTAGCTGATTATGCTTCAGGTATTCAGGCTCTTAACTGTATTGAAGAATTTTCTATATTATCTGGAGCGAGTTTGAATATTGGAAAAAGTATTATTTATCCATTAAATAATTCTAGTATTTCTCCTATGTCTTGGAAAGGTATTCAGGTGTCTACTGATCCCTTTCAGTATTTGGGAATTTGGTTTGGACGGGAGGATAATAGTGTATACAATTGAACAAAGAAATTAGAATTTGCAAAAACAAAGGTTTTGGAAAAAATGGAACCAGACAAAAAGGAAAAAGGTGGCGGTAATTAAAACCTTTTTTCTCCCAATATTTATTTTTCTTAGTTCTGTTTATCCTTTACCTAAATCTTTGGAAACTACACTATTAGGACTTGTATTCCAGATAATATGGGGAAGCCACCTGAACCCTATTATGCGTGAAATAACATATTTACCAGTAGCGGAAGGTAGTTTAAATTTGATTAATCCAGTACTTTTTTCTTTTGTAATTTTTTTCATGTTAATTTCTTTGAGTTGACTAAACCAAGTCTCGCTGTATGGTCTATATTTGCTAGTGAATGGTTAAAGCCTCTTTATAATGTTTGGGAAGAACAAGGGGTTTTGAAAGCACAGATTAAAATGGGCTGTGTTTTTTTCAGGCCTGCACTTAGTAAATTAAAAACCTGGAAGTTACAATTTAATATTTTGTCCAAATTCACCACTAAAACACTTTATTCAACAATCCATACGTCTATTAGACCACCATTTCTTTCCTTTAGGCAAATAGAACCTAATCATACTAATCTTATATTGGATTCTCTGAAAGGCCCCTATATTCCACCAAGAATATGGGATATTTGTTGGTTAAGTGCACATGGCTATCTTTTTGTAAAAGATAATGCAAAACATAAAAGAATGGAGGAACGAATGTGCCCAAGGGTACCTTGTATTACACAAGAGGAATCAATGGTACAATTTTGATTGAATGTCCATATGTTAAAACTATATGGGGTATAATAGCCACTAGGTAGAACAATAAATACTGGAATAATATTTCATATGTAGAAATTGTTGGTGGCTTTACTTTCCAACCCTTGGGTATATACAAGGGAACAATACAAATCATTCTCGCCTTTATAAAGTTTGTTTTATGGCAAACAAGATGCATGTTGGTTTTTCAGCAAATGTATCAAGAACCCAAAATACACTGTTATTATTATGGAAAATGAACTCTTGAAACAATGTATGTTTGAAAAACAACACGTGCCTTCAGATTGTTGGGTCCTACATTGGACAGAGGTACCATTCCTTAAGGATAAAATAGGATAGTTTTCTTAGACCTTTTTGGGGGGGATTTCTTGTTTCTGTTTTCTATGTAATATGTTTCTTTGGAATGTAATGTACAGTTTCTCCTAAATAAAAATTTCCCCTACTCATTTCGATAAGTGTCATGGGATCTTTAACATCCACCAGGACTACCACCAATCCAGGCAGATGGGACCTCGATTTAATGTCTCATCTGAAAAATGGCACTTCAGAAGTGCAGCACCCCTCTCATGCTGTACTTCAGTGTCAGTACTGGGATATTAACCCAAGTGCCAGATGTGTGAACTGAACCCACTGCCCTCTGATCTCCCGGCCTCAGAGGTGAATGTGCTACCTACTGAGCCACTGACACTTTAATTGAAATGTTAAGTAGTAAGGACTTCGATAAATAAGAAATTAATAGTAATTTACTAGAAATGAAAATACCAGCAATAGATGTGAGCAAGGTCAACATGCTTAGGAATGAAATTACGGAACTGGAAGTATATGAGGTGATAAAGCATTTGAAGAATGGGGTAGCCCTAGAGGAGAATGGGGTGCCAAATGAATTCTACAAGGCTTTTTCTAAATTCATAGCTGCTTTTTTAGGTAGAATTTATAATAATATGGATAATAAACAACATGTACTGGCTGAATTCTCGGTAGGGCTTGTGAGTTTTTTATTTAAAAATAGAGATACACAAAACTTAGGGAACTGGAGGCCTATAAGTATTTTAAATACAGATTTTAAGATTTTGACTCAGGTCCTCCAGAAAAGGCTAAGAGATATGGCAGCAAACCTAATTGATCAAGCACAAACTTTTGCTATATCAGGGTGAAATATCCAAGAAAATCTATCAATAACCCCGGACATAATTGAATACTGCCAAAAACAGGGTAATGAGTGGTGTTTATTAACAATAGACCAAAGTAAAACATTTGATAGGGTTAATCATGGATTTTTGATGCAAGTGTTAGACAGATATGGCTTACCTAGAGAGTTTTGTAATTGGATAACAATATTGTACAAAAATGCAGCAGTAAGAGCAGAATTAGTGGGTAACATAGAGAAAGTAATATCAATACAAAGGGGAGTAAGACAGGGCTGCCCACTAAGCCCTCTTTTATCTACTTTTGTGCTGGATCTGGTTATAAGGAAAATGAAAGTGTCAGATGACATTAAGGGAATTAAGGGATACCAGATTGGGGATATGATTACAGTATAAGCTTTTGCAGATGATTTGAACATATTCTTGATATCACATACTGGAGTTCCAAGAATAATGGAGGAAATAGGTAAATACTCAAAAATATCAGGAGCAGTGATAAATATAGTTAAGAGTAAGGGAATATGGTTGGGTAGACCAGGACAACAGGATAAGGACTATAATGGGATAATAATCTCAGCAGAAAGAAGGAGAATACTGAGGATTCAGTGGAGGGAAGGAAATACAGCATTGGTGAATTGGACTGAGGCATTGGAGACTGGAGAAAGAAATGTAGCCAGATGGAAGTCATGGAATATGTCCACAAATAAGTGGGTGTATGTGGTGAAACAGTACTTACTGCCATGTTATTTGTATATAGCAGGAGTTTTCCCTTTACCAATAGCACTGGAAACTAGAATATTGGGCCTTTTTTTCTAGTTATTGTGGGGCAGTAGGCTGAACCCAGTAAAAAGGGAGATAACATATAAAAAACAAAATCAGGGTGGCTGAGTATGATAAATCCAATAGTGTTTTTTTCACACGTTGTATTGGTATAAAAATTTCAGTAAAATGTTTGAGGAAAATAATAATAAAAGAGGTTTATGGGGTAAGAACATGTTAGAGACTTGGATAGAGGGGTGGGGGAATGAATTACCAAAAGGTTTCAATATGAGGGGGATACCAGATTTTTTGAAACCAACCTTTAAGAAATTACAGAATTGGTGAGTAACTGGGACTCAAATACAGAACTGTACTGTATGAGGAGAGGACTGTACGATAAAATTGTGGCAGATAATGGGGTAGCAGAACCTGAGTTTAAAGGTGGATCCCCGTCAGAAAATAAACTAGTATATAAAAAATGCTGAATAATCCCAGAGTTCCCAACAAAATGAGAGAGGTACAGTGGTTAATGGCTTATGGAAAAAATAGGGGTAAGAGGTAACCACAAGCATAAAGCAGTAGAAGAACAAAGCTGTTTTTATCCAAGTTGTGGAATGGATATTGAAACTCAAGAGCATTATTTTTTCAATTGTGATTATGCCAAAGGAATGTGGTTGTTTTTGGAAAAGGAGTGGAAGATGCCATGGACAAAGCATTTTAGTTACAAAAATCTGGAATTAGGAGTGTTACTAAAATTGATTAATCAGTATCATTGGGCTACATTACGTGTTTTATTTGCAAGTATTAAATATTATATGTGGCAAAGTCATTGCTAGTTGCTATTGCAGCAAAAAGAAATGTCGTACGTTGGGCTATGAAAATTGTGTGCTCAAGCAATAAATGAAGTATATAGGAAGGATTGTAGAAGTCATCCGAGGGGAAAAAGTTCAGATGTGGTGGAAAGGGTTCACATACTTTGTAAAATATGAATGAGAAAGTGAATTAAATAGGTAAACTAGTAATAATGTAAGTAGAAGTAGAAAGAAAAAATGTAAAAATGATAAGAATGGGAAAGAAAGATTCTAAACTATAGGGTTGGAAAACAAAAAGTAAAAATTAAGATGTATGATAAATGAGTTACATATAAAGAAGGGGGTATAATTATGTCGGGGGAAGGGGAATGGGGTGGATAAAGAAGGTGTCTGGGTTTTTCTGTGATGGTGATGGTTTGTGTATTTATGGTTGTACCTTTATAGATATGTTTAGCATGATAATTAAAGTAATGGTGGTGGGTAATGGGATGGAGAGTGAGAGCAGAATAAGAGTATGGGGTTGGCAGGGTTAGATTTGCTGAATTTGATCATTATGTAAATATTGCTGTATTCCTTGTATTGATACATTTGGTTGTGTTATGTAATAGGTTTTTTCACTATGTATAAATTGCAATAATTTGTTGTGGTTCTTTAATAAAAACTCCCCTACTCTTTTTGAGACATGCCATGGGATCTTTAACATCCACCTGAACAGGTAGATGGGACCTCAGCTTAATGTCTCATCTGAAAGACTGCACCTCAGGAGTGCAGCACCCCCCCATACTGCACTACAGTGTCAGTATTGGGATTAACCAAAGTGCCTGGTGTGGGGATAGAACCCACAGACTTCTGATCTCCTGGCCTCAGATGCAAGTATGCTATCTGCTGAGCCACTGACCCTGCAGGCAACTATTAGACAACTCTTTCAGAACAATTACACCAGCATTAGATATAATAAAAAAGGTGATCTAAGTGAGTGGTTTGAGTCTAACATAAGACTTAAACAGTGCTGTACACTTTCTCCTATCCTATTTAATTTATTTTTCAAGACTATTCTAAGAGTCATGTATGTTCCAGAACATCACATGCTAAAAATAGGGACTAGAGCTTGCCCTTACTTGGCTTATGCCGATGATGTGGCACTAATTTCCACCACCTGTATAGGAATAAAAAAATGTTAAGCAAATTTATTAATGAATGTGATAAGGCAGACCTAAAACTCAGTTATGATAAAACCAAGGTAATGGCCTTAGGTGGAAATAAAAAAACATACAAATATATAGTTAACAAACAAAGTACAGAGGTTGTAAAAGAATTCTGCCACTTAGAGTTGGTTCTAACCCAACATGACATATGGAACAGATATCTCAAGAAAGCAGAAAGCAAGGCAAAAAAAATGTGTTCCGGTTTTTAACTAATTTTCTGTAAATATGGAGGGATATCTTTCAAGGGGACTTTAAAAGTCATGAATGCAAAAATTAGGAACCAGCTATTATATGGAGAAGAAATATGGGCTTCAGGAAATAAAATCAATTTGGAAAAAATTTTAAACAAGTTTTAAAAAAAAAAATTAGGTCTACCAAACAGTGCTCCTTCAGCTGTGGTAAGACCAGAATTGGGATAACTCCCAATTGAATGCCAGATCAAACAAAGACAAATAATATATTGACTAAAAGCCTATAGGATGAAAGACAGACAACTGCCATGGTTATGCTTGGATGAGGCTATTGCATATACGAAACAAAATATATTTTTCTCTGTATGTTAACAGTCGAGAAGATACTACAACCTTTTGGTCTGCTTGAAAGCATACTGGGCTGCCTTAGGCTTCTATTTCCCCAGATGAACTCAAATATTAGAGAAAGAGTAAAGGACATCTATATGCAAAGGGATTCGGCTCTCTGCAAACAAGTAAAAGTGTGTATGTGGATGTCAAAAAATAAGAGAACACATAACATGGAAACATATTTGAACATTATAGACAAACCTGACCACAAAAGGTTATTGACCAGATACAGGATTAAATGTATTACCAGTAACTGGAAACTTAATTTATGCAACAAAAAAGAACAAGGGTAAAAGGTCTTATGCAAATATAGGCTAGGTATGGACGACATTAAGCATCTATTCCTATGATTGATGTCTTATTTTGTATCCGTAACATGGAGCCTTTGGAAATGAGTCTATGACTCTTGTAATTCCTATGTACTTAAATAAATAAATAAATAAATAAATAAATCTGGTAGTCCTAAACCCACTTTATGAGAAATTTAGAAATCAAATGTTAGGAAGCAAATTGGGTTCTCCAGAGTACTATCTGGATCATCTGGTGATACACCTCTTGAAATCTCAATGCAAAAAAAATAATAACAGCTGTGGCCTTCTTCCTAAAAATCATAGAGCAAAAGAAATTACATCTAGATGTGGTAGGTGAGGATTAATTGTTGGTGTATTCATGTTGTTTTGGGAAGATGCTATCATCCTGAAATGCTGGATTAGGACATTTTCTACTTATATCTATGGCACTATTTATATTACACTTTATATAGAGATCTGGGCCCGATTCTCAAAGGTAACTATGTCCAGCGCAAGCTGCAGCAAACAGCAGCTTGTACCGATGCCCTGAGAGCCAGAGACCCTGCACCTGATTCTCATATGGAAGGGGTACTGGCGCCTAAGTCTTCACACCTGCGGCAACCCTGCCCTTGCGCCGAATGCATGACACATGGACAAGGGTTGCCACAGGCCCTTTGTGGCGCTGCAACCCAGTGTGCCCCATGCCGGTACAAATGTGCCCCAAATCTATGGGACCCATAGTGCATTGGGGGGCAAACATCAACATGGGACAGACTGCTGCACATGCAGTCCAGTCGGAGTGTGGAGGTGTGTGGAGGGCATCGCCGGTCCCTGGTTCTGCCCGATGCTGGGGGGTGATGGGGCACTACAGGCAGGTGGTGGGGGTTGGAGGGCCCAGACCATCGATGGGGAGTGCACTGTATGCCACTGATGGCATAATCAGGGGGCTGGTGGTGGGTTCACACCACGATTGCTGTTGTGGGGCACATTAAGGAGTGAGGCATGGGTGCCCACACCACTATGCGCCCAGTGGCGCACACAGGGCAGCAGTCTCTAAGTCCCCTTATGCCAGCCCAGGCTGGTCTACGGGGACTTAGTTTCTGCTTCTCTGGGCGCTGTCTGTGAATCACTCCTCTGGGCTGTGGCTGCTTACATCTAGTGCAGGGAACTCTTGCACCTTGTCACAGCCCGTTACTGGGTGCAAGGGTGGCGCAGGACCTGTTTGAGGCAGACGGCCTGTGGTCGATGCAGGCTACCTTTGTGAATTGTGCGGAGGTTGCCCTGGATGCAAGGTGTACCTTGCACCATATCTGTTTGGTGTAAGCACCTTGCGTCAGACGCAGGGCTTTGAGAATCGGGCCCCTAGTTTCCCTGTACATCATCCCAGTGCATGACTACATGTTACATAGAAACATAGAATTTGATGGCAGATAAGGACTGCTTGGCCCACCTAGTCTGCCCATTTCCCTACCTAATGGATAAGCAGCAGATCCTAGTTAACCAACAGCCCACTTCCTCTTACCCCCCACTAGAATTACCTTATGTCTGTCCCATGCATTCTTGAATTCCCCCACCATTTTTGACTCTACAACCTCCTCAGGAAGGTTGTTCCATGCATCTACAACTCTCTCTGTGAAAAAATACTTCCCCACATTACCTGTGAGCTGTCCTCCCTCTATCTTCAAATTGTGCCCCCTTGTTCTTGCAAATCTCTTTTTCTGAAAGGTGCTACCCTCTTGGACTTTGTTGATTCCCTTGAGGTATTTGAAAGTTTCTATCATGTCCCCCCTCTCCCTCATTTCCTCAAGGCTATGCATCTTAAGTTCCTTTAGTCTTTCTTCATATGTCTTCAGGTGCAGACCCTGCACCATTTTGGTTGCCCTTCTCTGGACAGCCTCCACCTTGTCTATGTCTTTTCAGAGATGGGGTCTCCAGAACTGTACACAGTACTCCAGATGTGGTCTTACCAACTGTCTGTACAGAGGGCTAACAACTTCCAATTTTCTACTGGTGATGCCTCTCCCTATGCATCCCAGTATCCCCCCAGCCCTCCTTACTGCCTTCTCACATTACTGGCCAACCTTTAGGTCATCTGATATTACTATCCCAGCTCCCTTTCCATTTTTGTTGTTGTCAGTATCTCACCCCCCTTGTGTAGTCTTCCCCTGGGTTTTTGTTTCCCGGGTGTATTACTCTGCATTTCTTTGCATTGACTCTAAGCTGCCATACATTTGACCATCCCTCCAACCTTGCCAAGTCCCTTTTCATCCTTTCCACCCCACCTTGCATATAAACCCTGTTGCAGATCTTTGTGTCATCTGCAAAGAGACATACATTCCCTTCCCGTCCCTCTGCAATCACTTATAAAGACATTAAAAAGGACCTGCCCCAGTACTGAACCCTGTGGTACCCCACTAGTAACCCCCCTTTCTTCACTGTGGGCTCCATTTCCTATTACCCACTGTGCCCTGTTGTCCAGCCAGTGTTTTACTCAGGCTACCACCTGGGACTCACTCCTAGGCTGGCTAATTTGTTTATTAATCTTTTGTGGGGGACTGTGTCAAATACCTTGCTAAAGTCTAGTCAGGGCATGTCCACAGCCCCTCCCTGGTCTACTACTTTGGTCACCCAGTCAAAGAAATTAATTAGATTTGTTTGACATGACCTTCCTGCTGTGAATCCATGCCGCCTTGGGTCCTGTGCCCCATTGGCCTCTAGGTACTCAACAATTCCTTCCTTCAGAAGTGAGTCCATCATTTTCCCTACCACTGAGGTCAAACTGATAGGTCTGTAGTTTCCTGCCTCTGTCTTGCTCCCACTTTTGTGAAGGGGAATCACATCCGCCCTCCTCCAGTCCTCAGGTACCACACCATCCTCCCATGATTTATTAAAAAGGGTAGTCAGTGGTGTTACTAGTTCTTCCCTTAGTTCTTTTAGAATTCTGAGGTGAATCCCATCAGGCCCCATGGCTTTATCCACCTTTAGTTTTAAGGGTTCTTTCAGAACCCTTTCTTCTCTGAAAGGACTAATCTCAACCCCCTATCCAGAGTACTTCTAGTGACTGGATTAGGTATCTTCCCCTGCTTTTCCATTGTGAATACTGTTACCGTGAATAATGTCATATTGTAGTATTGTTTTAAGATATTTGTACATTAATGATTTATGTATGAACAATATTTGTTCATCCATTTGTAATTTTGGTTTGTTTTATTGATTGTAATGACTTATTTTCAAGTCGAACAAAAAAATTATTATTATTATTACTTAAACAATAGATTAAAAAAAATACATATATCACAAATCCCCATGCAGAAATGTTTGTCAATTCCAGTAGTCACATTTCATAGATATTTACAAGAAACAATTGCACTTTCCTGTTGAGATTAAATATTTCAAGATTTTTTTAGCAAATTTATTTCCTGTACTTTCTCAGATGTTTCACTATGCAAGTTCAACATTTGTATTTTGCCCTGTCTTGTCTGCTTCTTTAATACATTGTGTACTATAGCACTTAATATATGCTGGACAAATATAAATGATAAAATGTATGTTGCAGATTATAGCTATCTATGTATGTGTGTATTGTGTGTGTTGTGTGTGTGTGCGTGCGTGCGCACGTGTGTGTGTGAGTGTGGATGTCCGTGTGTGTAACAGAGATAAAGTTAGTTATTAGGTGAGTAAGATTTTTAAGGAACTATTTAGATTTTTTTATTGCAGCGCTTGATCTTATGATTTCTAGAATCATTGAAGCTGTATACAGTAGACTCTACTGTTATATGATAAAATATAAATTTCAAAAACATGAAGAGGAATTCAGTTGAAAAAAAGTCACCTTTTTTCATAGTGTCCAAGTGAGTCTTTATGCAAAAAGGGTTGCATTTTTATTTCATTCAGAAGTCCACATTAGTCTGCTAATGTTGCATTAGGCCCTATCAAAAGTACATGACAGGCATCAGTAAGCATTTTAGGGAAAGAGTAATTAGCTTTTGGAAATGATGTGATCATCATGTGTAAGCAATCTTGTTTTCATCTTCCTCTGTCCTGGTTTTTTTGTTTTTGTTGGCAATCTATATTACACAACCCATCTATAGCACCACAGGTGCAGGTCTGGCATCAGAGCACAATGATAGACTTCAATCATAGCTATGAAAGATGCACTGCTTCCTTTTGGAGGCTGAAAAGAAAACTGTACAAATGTCTGTTCAAACAATCTGTCATCTCTGAAATTGAGATACAGATGTTCATATCTTTTAATAAAAAAAATCAGCAGAGGATTTTTAAGGGCCACATAATATTACAATAATAGACTTATTAAGTACCTGTTGAAGCTTCAGTGCTATGTGAATCATTTATATCACAAGTAATTTTAGGATGGGATATTCAGACTGTGCCAGGCTGTGGCGCAAGCCTGTGTTGCAGCACAACTGGGATGTGCCAGGGTGTTGACAGGGTGATATTCAATGGTGCTGTGCCATGGCTCAGCACCATTGAATATGGCACTGTGGCCACCCGCATTGCGCATGGCACAGTGGCACTGCACCAGTGCAAGTGGCAGGAAGGAGCAGGGGGATGCGACAGTGCAAGTGCCATTGCGCTAGGTGTAGCAACTGTGATATTCAGTGGTGGATATGCAAATGGAACCATAATGCATGAAAGGTGCAAATGGGGCCATTTGCATGCCATTATGGCCCCATATGCATGCAGGTGCGCCTATCCCCGGTGACTTGCGCCTGGCGCCCTGCCAGGCTGTAGCCATCGGGGACCGACACCCCCTGCCCCCAGCGGTCAATGCGCCCCAATTCCCATTCACTGGCATTCAATGAATTAAAATCCCTGGTGGTCCGGTGGGCTGTGGGATAGGGTCCACTGGACCACCAGGGATATTATTTAATTAAAGCCCATGATCGGGCATGGGGGGCTGGCCACGGTGGATGGTGCTGCCGGAGCTTGGGTGGCCACCCACAGCTGGCAGCTGTCGTGTTGTGTCCTGCAATATGGCAGTTCACCTGTGGGTGGCCAGCTGTTGCTCCTTTTCTTTTTGGCACAACTGTGTGCAGTGCACATAGGGGTTGTGCCTGCCTATGCTCAGCACATCCCGGGCTGAATATCGGGATGTGCAGGGTATGCATGGGCACGACCCCCCCCACTTGTGCCGCATACATTACTGATGCACCCCGGCGCACAGGATTTGTGCCAGGAATTTTCCCCATTTGAATATCGCGCCAGGGTGCATCAGTGGTTGCTCATGGCACACCCCTGTTGCACCATGAGCAACCCTTTTGAATATCCTACCCTTAATGTATAAGAAATGTATCCTGTTTGGTGCAATTTGTGTTTGACTTAGGAGCTGCTGGGCATGACAGAATTTTTAGGGATGCAATAGTGAGTGTCTTGATTGTGCAGTGAATTGAAGGAGCAGAGGGGTGCTGACTCCTTTTTATGGGCCAGAAGGAGCAATGAGTTGTGGTATGAGACAGTTTCTTCGTTGTCCACTTTGCCAGTGATGGGGTCATGCCACTGTAGTTGGCACCTCCAAGATGCTCATTCACATCGTCAACTGTCTTCTCAACCAATGTATCCTGTGCTGATGGCTCATCATGGTTATGCCACTGAGGGGTGGATAACCTAGAGGGTTCTGGTTATAAGCCCAGGCTGGCTATCGATGTCTGGGTCAGTGTACAGAGGCAACTATCCAGCATATTTGTTAGGCAGCCAAAGCTGTCTTTGAGAACTGTATGGAGGAAACTCAGTTGTGGTGGCAGGGCACACTGCTCTGTATACATGTAACATATCTTCAAATATATCTGGCTCACCTGCTGCTGAGTGTCTCCTGTAGTCTTTAGCCACTGCTTTTCCAGCATCCCTAGCTCAGTGTACCTCTCCTGAAGGTCCTGCTGCCTGCTGTTCCTAGCTGCAGTCATAAGCCCTGATGGCCATTCTGGGGGGGGGGGCACTGTCCTTAAGTTGTAGTTGGAATGGTGTGCCCATGTGCATGATGTCTGCAGTTGCATTGGAAAGCTGGTCTTCTGTGTGCTTGCTGGGATGTCAGATGATAGTGGGGGCAGTGAATGTTAAAGAGATTCACCAAGCTAATGTTATGCACCACATGGTGTGGTGCCTTACCTCTGCAGCATCCCATTTGGCTATTTTAGATAAAAAAAGTCATTATTTAAGAGTGGAAGGGATTGTAAATTTCTGTTCAGCTGATTCTTTCCACTTCCCAGTCCTGGGTGCTGAGTAAAGACCCGCCCCCATGTTCAGGCATGTAATGATATGTGCCCAGGAGTGTGCTGGGGTGTGCTCCATTATAGTCTATGGTGGCAACTTTTTAAACATTTTTATATATTGTAACAGTCATTTTATCATTAACCAAGGGCACCGGGTGACTAACAAGGGCCTTGTTAGTCACCTGGTACCCTTGGTTAATGGTTAAAGGACCAGCCACTTTTTACCTGAATTGGGCTGCCGGCTGTTGTTTCAGAAGTATGATTTTTATTTCTGCCATTTCCAGTTTGTGTTTAAACTACTGTATGTTTTGGCAAAGTGGTGCTGGCAACCCTTCAAATGTTTCTTTGTCACAGATGCCTGACTATCTTCCACCTTCTCCTCAGTGTTGTAGGCTGCATGAATGACATTATTAGATACAGTACCTGGTGCATGACATTAGTGGCAGCTATGTTGCCCTATGTAGCTAACATATGTGCATGTGTAACTTACCATTCAGAGTGCTGACACTGTCCCTGTTCTAATGAATGGCTGGCTGGCTGAAGGAATTACTAATGACATCTTCTACTGAGGTCAAGTTGGGCACCTAATCTGGGCCCTGACCTCCTATGGCAAACTTTGCCTGCTATAGATGAATGGCATCCTCTTGACAGTGGCATGGAGATTACCTCCAACTGTATGTTATGGCTGAGCTGAAATGTGGCATGCCTCCAAGAGCATTGATGGCACATTGGATGATGCCCAACACCTGTGGCTTGTGAGTGAGCTGACCCTTCACAGCACTGGCATTATATAGGATCTGGTAGTGGGGTTGCACCTCCATGGCCATAATAACTACCTCCTATATATTTATGCTTGGCATTTGTATCCACTTCACTACCCACTGGCCATGGCCATTAGATCAGTCATGCTCAGTGTGGTGAGGGACACCTGCAGAGTGTGTGACTCATCTCCTGCTCACTGCTGTTCTTTGTCATTTCTGGAAACCTTGCTGAATTATCAGTTGCCACAATGCATTCAATCTGTATAGACTATGATGTTGTCGATTCGGCATAGGTAAACCATGTGATGCATACCCCATGCCCAGGATGGATGAGGTCCTAGAGAGGTTGGGGAATCCTTTACCTGTTCATCATAGAACTGACAAAGGGCTATTGGCAGATAATCCTCTACTCAAACCTGAGTTAGGTCAGCCTTCATCACTCGATTTGGCCTATTTGAATTTTGATTAATGTCATTTGGGATGAAGAATGCACCAGCCACCTTTTAATGGCTGATAGACTTCATTCTACCTGGGGCAGGAAGCATTATTCTGGTGTTCATGGATGACATTACCATATACAGCCAGACAAGGGAGGATCACATCAAGTACATTACTGAGGTGCTCTGCCAACTGAAAGCTGCAGGGCTGCTTGTCAAGTCATGGTAGTATCAGATAGGGATGGCAGAGAAGTCATACCTTGGGCAGGGGGTAGGGAGTGGGTATATCTGGACTGAGACAGTAAAAATTGAGACCATGCAGGGATAGACAGATAGATAGATAGATAGATAGATAGATAGATAGATAGATAGATAGATAGACAGACAGACAGACAGAAAAACAGATTATTTGCAAAAGCACCAATTTCCTGGGATGCCGGGCACTGCACAGTTCATATATTATAATCATAAAAACACACAAATCATGAAAATCATAAACATACTAAATCCACTGAGAGTACATTTAAAATCAATATCTATCTCTATAAAATCAGAAATTTTACTACAATTAATTCATAAACGCTTGCTGGAAGAGGTATGTTTTTAAGCCCTTCTTAAAGGCTTCTACTGAGGAAGCCTCCCTTAAAAAAACAGGCAGGGAGTTCCAATGGGTAGGTACAGCCACCAAGCATGCCCTGTCCATGGAATGCTGTATCCCAGCCCTGAGAACTACCAGGAGGCCTCCCCTGGTAGCACAGAGAGCCCAGGGTGGGTGATAGGGGACAAGAAGATCTTGCAGATAGACAGGTCCCCATTCATGTAGGGTCTTGTAGGTAAGGAGCCCTACTTTGAAGACAATCCTCCACCTGACTGGCAGCCAGTGCTGTTTGTAGAGGATCAGGGTGATATGCTCACATCTTCTTACCCCTCATTAACAATCTTGCTGCCATGTTCTGCACCAGCTGCAGCCTGCAGAGGCTGCTTCCAGATAGTCTTAAGTACAGGGCATTACAGTAGTCCAACCTGGTAGTAATGGAAACATGTACCAGCATGGTCAGGTCCCACAGGTGAGATCAAGGCTTGGATTATGGCAATGTTCTGAAGATGAAAACATCTGCTGTTTACCACAGCTGACACCTGGGCATCCAGAGACAAGTTGGCATGGCCAGGATGGACCATGCTCACAACTAACAGGAAAATACAGGCCTTAATAGGTATGGCAGGGTGCTAACCTATGTTTGTGCCAAACTTTAGTAGAATGGCCAAACCCCTATCCAATCTCACAAGGAAGAAAATACCAGAAAAAGCTTAGCGGATGGATTACTGTGAAACAACATTTCAGCAGTTGAAGGAGTCATCTGTGTGGGGCACCAGTGCCTATGATGCCTGACTATTCTCCAAGGTTCATTGTGAACATGGATGAATCCGATCATGGACTCAGAACTGTTCTGTCATGTTACGCACATCGTGGAGGAACACCCAGTCAAGTACTTGAGCAGGAAGCTGCTGTTCAGAGTGGATGCTTATGCCACAATTGAGAAGGACTGTCTACGTATCACCTGGTGTCTGCAGAAGCTGCAACCATATTGGTAAGGGAGACAGTTTACAATAGTCAGTAACCACAAATGCTCACATGGCATCACAGGACCAGCAGACAGAACCCAAATTGTTAGGATGGAGCCTGATGCTGAAGTCCTATAATATTGACATCAGGCACCACAGTGGGTCACAGCATAGCAATACTGATGGTTTGCCTAGGCAATATATCATAGCGCAGGAAACAAAAGGAGGTCCTTCAAATAATTAAAGATTTGTTAGACACAGAAAACCGGGAGTATAGCAGGTAAAGCAAATCTAATGCTATGAGAAAGAAACATCAGTTAGGGTTGCTAAAGAATTTATTTTTAATTTTTCCAGGGGATGGAGATGTAACAGATTTTACTATATTTTCCCTCTGCATACATTTTTAAATTGTTATTTTCATCTTGCCACTGTGAATTTTGCTGGTAGGGTGGGGGTGTGTGACCTTGAAATTACACTCCTGGATTCTCAGTGAAGTTGGGTGGAGACAGCTACAGTCTCTGGCCTGGAAACAGTTATTTTTTCTACATAAAAGGAGCTACTTCCCTTTCATAACCAAAAGACATGTTGTGACTTTAAACAGGGCCAAGTCAAAATGAGACAGAATCTTACAGAAGGGGCAGCTGAGAGGAGAACAAAACTGAAATTGCAATCCACAAAACCAGGATCTGGATTTCAAATCTGGTTTAAACCTGTTCTCAAGATAGGTGGTTCACCAGGGAACAAAGAGACAGTTGAGCCTGTGCATATACTGCTGAAACAGTGATGAAAATACCGCAAAGACCATTACAGAAACAAAACCTGTAATTCACTATAATGGTCCACGGAATTTCCTACACTGCTTTCTCCCTTCAGTGATTTTGTCCCCTCCCAGAAACAACTCTGTATCATAGTTGAAACAGAATCATAGAAAGTGTCAGCAGACAAGGACCACCTGGCCCACTCACTCTGCCCAGTGTACCTACTTACTAATTAGGATTTTGTAATTTCCTAAAAATCTAAAAATGCGGGGAGTGCGGGGGATGAAGCCCCTAGCAAAAAAACACTTTCTTCTACTGATGGCACAATGCCAACTGTCGGCATTGTGCAGTCACTGTAATGCCAATCGACAAATTTCCTGTTGATGCGGCCTGGTGGAACTGAATCTGTGATGTCAGAGAGACACATACAATGATGTGGCATGTTACGCTGGCCTGCCAATGGCATTTGTTGTCTGTGCTTGGCAGCAAGAAGTTAGTTAGGACCTGAGACTCTGAGTGAGCAAAATCAAGAGTTTAGCTCTGCCTTAACTCACCTAGTTCCAAATTGGGTAAGCATCTACTCTGCTTAGTATTTACATAAACGTGAGTTTCGTTATTCTGTGGATTTTCCATCTCTTTCCAATGTTTTCCTTTTTATCTCTGTAGAAATACTGTTTCCCCATAGTTTTAGTGTGTATTTTCCTGTTAGAGTTTCCAACATTTTTGTTTACCTCTGTAGAAGTACTGTTTCCCCATAGCTTTAGTGTGTAATCTCCTGTCACATATGTTAATATCTTGGAGTATTAAATATTATTTCTATATATTTCATGATTTCTGTGACTGAGTTATTTCAGGTACAGATAACCTGGGTAAATTTACAAAAGTTGTGATCCATCTTCGAAGAGGAAGGCTACAGTTACGATATCTAAAGTGAAGTATTCTCAGCTGTGACAAAAATGTTTTGTCATTTGTTATTTGATATGGAGTAATGTACTGTGTTACAGTTGCTCTAGTGGGAATCAGACCTAAAGATACTCCAAGTGAGAGTCATGCTGAGTGATGGCAGCATACCCAACTACCCTTGCAGGCATCTGAAGGGCTGAGAAAACTGGCAACAGTTGCATGCTGAGTTCTGGAAGAGAACCAGTTTGAGACACCAGGACAATGGCAGAACCTAGAGTGGCATACCCAATCCATTATAATAGTATATCATGCATTATATGTCATATGCATGCCAGCACCCATACTACATAACATGGACAGTGTACACAAAACAGACAGTGGCCTCTTTGAAATGCTGGTTGGTACACCTGCCAATCTGGCTATTAGTAGACCCCATTCTCATGACATATTCTTCCAACCTGACACAGCAGTCACATATGGACAGTGAACACATGTCACTGTGGTGGTACACACCCTTGAAGTTACGGAAAGTGTATGACTCCAAGATCCACAGTGGGTCCTGTATTACACAGGGCAATAGGGACATCTACTGGGAAAATGGCACCGTATAACTTGGTTATATAGAGCAATACAGCATAGCAAGTCCAGTAGGAGATAGTGGACAAAACAAGAACACACAGGTACAGTACCCAATCTTCAGATATAGTTACCAAGAAGTACAGTATCATGGATACAGTACTACACACAAGACACCACAACAACCATACATACATACAGCCAACTGTACTCACCTGGCCTTGGAACGGTGCTAAGGTCAACTATAGCCCTGAGCTGCTCCAGGCACCTGGAATCTCTTTGGGACAGGCCATTAAACGTGTGCTAGCACTAGTCCCCAATCTTGACCACTCTGGTGCACCATGCCAGGCCCCTCCCTCCAGATTTTTAAACCTGTTTCTGTCTACTGCCTCTGCTCCCTCTCCAAGAAGTTGATCCTCAGTGGCGATCACCAGGTCCACCAGATAGTCCAGCTCTGGCTCATCAGTAGGTTTCTCTCTCTAGTGAACAGCCCTCCTTCTCCTCTCTGCTATTGTGATTAAATGCCTAGCACCAGCACTCACACACAGCTAGTAACAGGTTAATGGTTCTATTGCTGTGGCCAGCCATTAGCGCAGAAGGTTTTTTTGCTAGCACTGCACTAATTGCACTAATGTTGAACAGTGCAGCAACACACATTTCTAGTTGGGGAGGGTCTGTCTGCATGCAACAGGAACTGAATCACACATGTGCATGGTGCACATAAGCAGTACCACACTTCACATGTGCAGTGCCATAATGCAGCATAATTTATTTAATTATTTGGTAACTGGGTTGGTGCACTGATCTGAAGACCTTTTTCAGGGATGGCCAGGGCCAGAAACTGGCACAAATAACATAAAACTACATTGAAAGAGCAGCGTGAATCACACAGGGAACATAACAGTGCAGGTCAAGCTAACAGAGAAAATGTAAGGTAAACAGCACCAGGTACATCAGCAATTGAGCAAACAAGGTAAATAACATTTAGGTAAACGGGGTAAGGTTGCTCCATCATTCAACAAAAGGAATAACAATAGTATTCATAGCAAGAGAGGAGAGTGGAGCACTTGAGGGGGAGGGGTAAGGGTGAGCTGCAAGGGACGTGAAGCCATGCTAGCAGCCTGTGGGCAGACGCAGGTCATGGTGGACAGAAAGTGCATTCTTAACAGGAAATTTAGATTTAGAGGTGGATCAGGGGAATGTAAGGAGGAGGGGAGGTCATTCCATAGTGAGGATCCAGGTTCAGACAATGCTCTTAGGCCCATCCTCGTAGTTATGTTCGGGTGTTCTAGTTGAAGGTGTGAAGACTGATGCAAATTGTGGCAGAAGGTTCTAGGTTGGATAAGAAGGGATAGTGGAGAGTAGGAGGGATTATGTAAAGTATCAGCAATGATCCGGGCCAGCAGGTAGGAGTGTTGTGCTTGTGGAGAGAGCCAGTTAAGTGACTGGTAAAGAGTGCAGTGGTGAGTGAGAAGAGGGGTGTGGAGGGCATAGTGACATATACGATTGTAGGTAGCATTCAGGCAGTTAAGGTTGGTAATGTGGGTGAGGGAGTACACAAGGCAGCTATAGTCAAGGAGGGGAACAAGGTTGCCATGGGCAATAGCAAGGCAGGGTTCCAGCAAGAGGTGGTCAATCATGTGACAGCAGAGCCCTGTCTTCTGGTTTATGTGCCTGATCAGTGAAGCAATGTGGTCAGCGTAGGTTAGGGATGGGACGAGGATTATCCCCAGATACTTGAAGGTGGAACAGAGACAAAGGGAGATCCAACTGGGGATTTATCTGTGAGAAAGTCACCGTTGTGGGCTAGGGTGGAGAGTTTTGCTTTGGAACCAAAAAGCATGACCTTTATTTTGGCAGCATTGACAAACAGTTTGTTGGTGGAGAACCAACAATGTGCCTTGCAGAAATCATTGGTAAGAATGATGGATAGAGAGATGGGGAGGGGTCACTTTGGTATAGTATTAAGTCGTCAGCATAGAAGAGTGATTTACAGGATAGGCCCTCTGACAGGCGGGAGTTAATGTTATAGCATGCATGCAATTGCAGCATCATGACATTGACAACAATGTGTGATGTCATCTCTGCATTGCATGGGGGACATAGCACTATAGCTATTGCAGCAATAGCACTATCACTAGCACTAATATGATAATGCTTCGAGCAGACCTGCAATATTCAAATAATGTATGAAAATTTTGCAGTTGGACAGAAAAATCCATAGCCGCATGTCACTACTGGAACGTATTCATTTTCATGCCTAGATGTGCATGGGGCATATATAAGGAGCAAAGGGCACCACACAGATGTCACAGAGGTACTTCAGGTGACTAGAGATAAGTGTATTGTGGAATGGCCTACACTAGGGACATGGGTGATTATAGCACTGGGTATATGCTATATGAGGATAGAATATTATTGTATTTGCTCATGACCAAGGGATGTATTAGGCAGGCAGTTAGCTGTGTCTTGGGCACAGCCAAGTAAGAACACATACGTGTCTTGGCCAGGGGGCACTGGGGCCTGCACGCAACTGTACCTTTGCTCTATGCTCTGCTGTGTGTAAACAATGCTCAGTGCTGTTCATCCTCCCTTTTTCAAACAGCTATTTTGAATCACTCAGAGAGGCAATGTAAACAAAAATTCTCCAGAGAGGAGGTGTTGGCCCTGGCCCAGGTCTACATGGCATGTGAGTGCCTCGTGAGTAAGAGTAGGGGGATGAGGAATGAGATTATAAATACCTGTGCCACGATTGTGGAGTCTATGAATGTGGTAGGTGGGAAAAGCCAACAGTGGAGGAGGTCCTGAAGAGCCACATTGACCTGAAGAAATGTACCAAAGAGGTCATAGCCCAGGCCTAGGGAAATCTTCTGGACCCAGCAGTGAATGACTCCTAGCCCTGCCAAGGAATTGCTAGCTGCAAGCTTGCACCAGGTGGAGGTAAGTGGCATCCAGGGAGGTGGGTTCGAGAGTCAGGTCCGACCAGTGTAGACATGTGAGTGACCACTTCAGCCCTAGCATGTTGGGCTTGTGTGTGTACATACATCACTGGTGTTGGGGTTTGCAAGACTGGGGGGGGGTGATGTGGGCCATGGCTGGCTGAACAAAGTGTGCAGGCTCAGTGTGTATTGAACAGATCTGTGTTCTGCATGCTAGGCCTACCATAGCTCTATGCATGCATCCTGTATTGTCCAGGGGACACCACACATGTAGGACATCACTGCTGAATGCCCTGTCTGTAATAGTATACATGTTTGCAGAGCTGGACTGGCCCGTCAAAATACTTAGACATTTCAGTTTATTATCCATGTGCTGGGTTTCTTGTCACCTTCTACTCACTACAGCTCCATGCACTTCACATCTATTTAAAAAGAGCATTTGTTGCACTGCAGGTACAGAGCTAGTGTATCACATTTACATGGAATATTCACATGCATGTGTCAACCTGGGCCCTATCCTATTGATTTTCCAGGTTGGACACTTTTCAGGTAGGCCCCCAGTACCACAGCATTACCCTGTCTGTTGAATGTTTTACACAATGGGTGTAGGCCACATGGCAGTACCCATGTATCTTGGTTGTTGTGCTAACCGTGTGATAATCACCTACTGTCCCACATGTGTGTTACCTTCTGTGTGATCACTGGTCCAGGGTGACCCACCAGCAGCTGGCCAATCTCATTCTGCCATGTCGCCCCAGGACCCCACCCCTGGCATGGCCACCACTTTGCCTCCCCAGGCCAATCTCACTTGCCCAGCCACCACTGGTGTTGAGTGTGTGTGTGTGTGTGTGTGATGTGTACAGTACTGGGTATGTATGGGCACTATACTGCTTGAGCAGAATGTGTGGTGGTACAGAGTACACTGGGCCTGCATGCTGCCATGGTCATTACACAGGTATATACATTACTCTACAATATAACAATATTCTCTTCTCTTTACAGTTCAGTTCATGGTGGTAGACACTGTTCTGGAGGATGGCCCAGGCTCATCTAGTTGGCAGCTGCACAAGAGGCCACCCATTTTGAGGCTGACACCAACTCCAGCAATATGGAGGAAGAGAAGGATGATGATGACTATAATGAGACATTCAGGGAGAAGTGGATTAGACAGTGGTCCAGCTTGGACTAGGAGAGGTTGCCCATCCCTGCTGTTTCCTTTACCAAATGGGCCAGCCACCCCCTCCTGGTCTTGGCCACCACCATGCTGCACCTGGCCACTGTCTCTGTAACTTCCACAGCTGTGTTTGTGCAGTTCCCTGACATTGGCATGGCCTATACACTGTAATCCCAGGACTTCGACCCCCAGCAAGGTCACCACCCTGTTTTCCTATGCCAATCCCTCAGGCCAAGCCACATCTGGGCCACCATGGACCCAGTAACTCTGCAAAATACTAGCCATGGTGCAATCCCAGCCCACATAATGAGTTCAGCCTGACCCCAGTATAGATTATGCTGGCAAAAGTAGGCAGCCAACAGACAGGTGCTGCAGTTAGCCACGGGAGAAGGACCCCAAAGAGCATGTGGAGGTTCTCCAAGTAAAGCACATGGAAGCCTTGGCTTGGCTGCAGCAGTGAATGGAAGCAGGGCTTGGGAGAATGGAGCAGTCCCTTGCAGCTGACTTGGGTGGAGTATATGCTGCTCTGCTGGAGGCCACAGCCATGGGCTCTGACACTATGGGTCCTAGATACAGCAATGGTCATTCCAGTGTGGGGAGTGTTACCTCATGACATACACCTCAGCATTGGGCCACAACCGGTAGTGGAGGCAGTCGGACACTCAGCATACCCAGGATACACAGAAAACTGTGTATGTTGGCACATGGCAGCACAGTGTAACTTACCCTTGCTCATAGCCTGGTCAACAGAGGGTTCAGTACCCCAAAGAGCCATAGCCATTGGTTGCTAATAGCATCCCAACACACATTTCCCATTGAGTGGTCAATGTCTTCCCACTACCCTATCAGATACAGTGATCACACAATATCTATATCCATAGTTACAGTATGGGTCACAGCAAAGGTGCCTGTTTCCCCCCAGCTATAACCAAAATATACCACCTCATGCCTCCTCACAATACCCATGTTCCCCCACTTCTTGGACGTCCTGTTATTTTGTTCATCCTCCTTTTATGAGCCCCCACCTTGATGGCATCTTATTTACTTTACTCCTACTACATCTCCCCTCAGCTGGATGACTTGCTGCTTTATATGCTTTGCTTTATATCCCCCTCTGTACAACCTCACGGCCTGGAAGGCATGCTATTTATTTTAATCCTCCCCTTGTGTCCCCCCACCTGGATGGCATCTTTTTTATTTGTAACTTTTGTTTATTAAAGACAAGCATAGGACAGTACAAAGATACAGCACATTCACAGCAACATAGAAACATAGAACTTGTCGGCAGATAAAGACTGCCAGGCCAATCCATTCTGCCTGTAGGCCCTATACATTGTATGTAGCCACTGACCGTATGTGATCAATGGCTTTTCATCACTCCCTCCCCTCTCAAGCTTCCCTTGTGCCTGTCCCAGGCATGCTTAAACCCCTCCACTGTGCTTGCCCTCATTACCTCATGTGACAGACTATTCCAAGTGCCAACTACCCTTTTGTGTAGAAAAACTTCCTCACATTACCTCTTAATCTACCCCCCTCCAATTTCATATCCTAGTTCTAGTACTTTTTCTACATTAGTAAAGGTCCCCCACCTGCACCTTGTTTATGCCTCTGAGGTACCTGAAAGTCTCAATCATGTCCCCCTGCTCTCTCCTCTCCTCTCCTCCAGTGAGTTCATATTGAGGTCCCTTAGTCTCTCCTCATATGTTTTGTGGTGCAAGCCCTGCACCATCTTTGTCACCCTTCTCTGGATAGTCTTCACCTTGTTTATGTCCTTTTACAGGTTTGGCCTCCAGAACTGCACACAGTACTCCATGTGAGGCCTTACCAATGTTTTATACAATGGCATCACCACCTCCCACCTCCTGCTAGTGATACCCCTTCCTATGCACTCCAACATGCCACTAGCCCTCCCCGCCACCTTTGCACACTGCTTTGATACTTTAATGTCATCAGAGATGATAACCCCAGGTTCTTTTACTCCTTGGTGACAGTCAGCTCCTCCCTCTTATACATGTAGCTCTCCTCAGGATTCCCTCTACCCAGGTGCATTACTTTGCACTTTTTTGCTTTGAACCTCAGTTGCCATATCTCCGACTATCTTTCAAGCATCACCAGGTCCCTCTTCATTTTCTGCACCCCTTCTGGAGTATCCACCCTGTTGAAGATCTTGGTGTCATCTGCAAACAAGCAGACCTTTCCTTCCAGCCCCTCTGCAATGTCACTGATGAAGACATTGAACAGCATTGATCCCAGTACTGATCCCTGCGGTACCCCGCTGGTCACCCCCCTCTTCCCAGATTGTACCCTATTTACCACCACCCTCTGTCTCCTGTCTGTTAACCAGTTTCTAACCCAGTTCACCACCTTGTCTCCAATGCCCAGACTATGCACCTTGTTAACCAACCTTCTATGTGGGACAGTGTCGAAGGCTTGGCTGACATCTAGGTAGGCAATGTCTACTGACCCTCCCTGATTTAGTTTCCTAGTCACCCAATCAAAAACATCTATGAGATTCATTTGACATCACCTTCCTGCTGTGAATCCATGTTGCCTCAGATCCTGGGCAACCCTGGTTTCCAGGTGTGCCACTATCCTTTCTTTCAGCAGTGTCTCCATGATCTTTCCCACCACTGACATGAGGCTGACTGGCCTTTAGTTCCCCCCCACCACTGCTTTTGTGCAGTGGGATCACATGTGCCCTCCTGCAGTCCTCTGGAACCACACCCATGTTGAGTAACTTCGTGAACAGGACTGCAAAACACACTGCCAGTTCCATTCACAGCTCATTTATTATCCTAAGGTGGACGCCGTCTGGCCCAATGGCCTTATCCACCATCAGCTTTGTGAGTTCTCTCCACTGTTATTGGACTGGTGTCCACTCCCCCACCCTCAATGCTTCTGCTACCCATCTGTGGTCCTTGACCGTGCCCCTCCTTAGTGAAGACTGAGCTGAAGTATTTGTTCAGTATTTCTGCCTTGTCCAGATCCCCTTCCTTACACTCTCCCTCCTCCCCTTTGAGCCTCACAATACCCCCCGTTTTTCTTCTTTTGCTGATGTACCTATAAAATGCATTATCCCCTTTTTTCACAGACCATGCTAATACCTCCTCTGTCTGTGCCTTAGCTCTCCTAACAGCCTTCCCTGCTTCAGAACATATGCATAGATATTGTACCTCTGTACTGCAGCCAAACTATTGGATTTTAGGAGTATAGCATATAATGAATATACTAGTTGGAATGGGTATAAAATTCAGCATTACTGCTGTATTCAATGAATATACCATAGTACCTGCCTTTTACTATATTCTTGGTATACTTACAGTCTCTTAATTCACTAAAATATAGTAAACCCAGGTATAACTGTAACAGTGAATGCTAATAACCAGATGTCTATTTGTAGTGTGGAGAAACCTCTTATAATGGGAGTGTAGGGAGGAGGTAGAGTGGAGGAAATGGCCTAACTATGCTATGGGCTGCTAAGTGCCACATTACCCCCCATTACCTATGGGCTAGCCATTTTTTCCACATGGCCAGATATTTCTCCCAGACTGGGCAGACTGGGTGGGCCAAGCAGTCCTTATCTGCCATCAAATTCTATGTTTCTATGTTTCCCTTATTAACCCTCCATATCTGCCACATGCTGTATTCTCTCCACCACAGTCATTATCTAAGGGTTGGTACCATGGGGGGTAAGCCAGTGAAAGGTAATTCTGTTTACAGACATAAGACAAAAGATGTGTAATAACTGTTTGGCCTGTTACTGTTTTAACTGAGATGGAGGCAGTCCCAACAACAGTGTCTCACATGCAAAATGAATTTAAAAAACCTGAATTTGTTCTAGTTTCCTCTGTACTTGGATGGCAATTTGTTATTTTATTTGCCTTAATACCCCTTCATTCACCCACATCTGGATGTATTGATATTTGTTCTTACCCGCCTTAATGCACCCCCTTGCCTGAATGGTGTACTATTTACTTTTATCCCCTTTACAGTATATCCTTACTGCTGGTATGGCTTGTTATTTCTGTTGAGCCCTGTTACTTTATGCACATTATTATTTTTAAATACATTTTGTTAAAACATTATAGTCTCTTTTGTGCTCTGTGCTCACCTTCTGGGTCTGAAGAGGCGTGCAATGAGGTGGGCTCAACACTCCTATGACCACTCCACATCCTAGAGTCATGCCTGTTGAGCTGCTCCCTGCATCCCCTGGTCCACAGACTCTGCATCCAGTGCAATGTTTCCCTCCTTGGTCAGCAAGCATATCTTACGGTTGAGTGCCATGTTGTTTAGTATGTGACAGGCAAGTAATATGGCACAGGCCTTCTGAGGTGTGTATTGTAGGACACCACTGGAATGTTCAAGGCACCTGAACAGCATCTTGAGCATGACAAAGACCTACTTAATGAAATTTTATGTAGCAATGCGTGCCACTTTATACTACACCTGTTCTCTGCAACAGATGTGGAATGAATGAAGGAATACTCACTGAAGAGGTGCCCACTAGTTATATTCCCACCTTCAACCCCCTTGCAGAGGATGGAATTGTGCCAGATGAAAGTATTGAGGGCAGTGCCAGGTAATTATGCCAGGACATTGATGATGCACCTCATTGAATCACACATCACCTAACAGTTGATGGAATGGAAGACCTTTCTATTCACTTAAGCATCCACCTCATTGCCGTGATGTCAACATGGATGCAGCCAATGTCACCCAGTATGGCTGGTAGGTGCATTACTTTATAGAATTGCTGCATGGCTACTGTTCGCTCTTCTAGTGTGGTGGGTAATACAATGAGCTCCCCAGCATACTCAAGCAAGGCATTTAGAAACTGGCAAATATGCATGAGAAGGCAGACTGAGTGATATCGGTGGTGTCATCCACCAGTATCTGGAATGTTCCAGTGGCCAGGAAACACAGTGCTTCTGTCAACTTGATTTCTACAGACGTTGCATGGCTGTGCAGTGTGTCTGCTCGGAGCTGGTCATGCAGAAGCTCACACAGCTGCAGGAACATGGGCTCTTTTTTAGCTGGTACCCAGCAATTATCTGTTTATCACTTGGATCTTTGAATGTGACTTATTGATGGTACTGTCTGCTTACAGCATAGCACACCTGGGGCCTGTGCTGGGGCCCAGGGGGTCACTGCTCCACTCCTCCTCCTCCTCCTTGACTGCCTTATCAGATACATGGCCTGTGCCATTTTGGTTTTAGGTTTCTGTATGCTGTAGTGCTTCTCCCCATCTCGGGGGTTTGCCCCAGGTTAACACTTGCCTTTTATAGTACTTGTGTTGTGTGTGATATATGTAATGGAAGGAATACAAAATAACAGACAGCATCGATTGCAACTTTCCACAATTTCTTGTTTATTATCTCTTTCCCTCCAGCCTCCACTATGACATCATCTCACTGAGCTGTGGAAGGCATTCAGGAATATGTAGTTCACATGAAATATAACAGTCTGCCATACAGCACAGTAAACCCTGCTATACCATAGAGTAACTACCCTTATAAGAAACAGTATATAGTACTCCTCCAAATTAAATTTGAGCGCACTATGTACCATTAAACATTTTCTTTCTATTGAGTAATGTAGCTTTAACCAACAATTTAACATTCAATAAACAGTTTATTCTTCATTATACTGACAAGGTAGAGGTGAACTTCACTGACCTTGTAACAATTTGGGGAGGATTATTATGCCCTGTAGCTGGGAACTTATTCTCAAATATGACTTTCACAGATTCAGTTGGTTTGGAGATTTACGTGCTCATACTGGAGAATGTCTTTCAAAGTTGGACTGATCTCCACCCTTCTGATTCTGCTGTAAGATTCAAAAGTTTATCTGGTTTAGTGATAGGATCTTTTGTGCTCCTTATTAGCTTTTGGGGTACTGCAGTCATGTCTCTCATAATTTCCCAGTGCCTGGAAGATGTAGCACTAGAGTCCAGATTTTGTACTTTGGACAGTAACAAATGGTTTGTATGCACTTTTTGCACTCTTGAGCCCATCTGGACCAAATAAACCAGAGGTCCACATTTACTAACAATAGTCCCACATGCCTATTTTTCTTTACCCTCTAAGAAACAGTGTACCTTCACCATGTCCTTAGGTTTGACTTTTCACAGATTTTTCTGATGCTTGTCATGCTGTGCATTCTGCTTCTCTTGCTTGGCTTCAACAGTTCTCGAAAGGCTTGGCTTAAGCAAAGTGAATCTTTCTGTGAGTTGATGCTTCAGGAACAATTCAGCAAGTGAACAACCATTAATGAATGTGGGGTGCTTCAATGCATAAAAAGGAAGTTTGCCAACTGGTGTCACAGTGCCAATTTGGCCCTGCCTTAGTCTACACTTGGTGCTTTGCTTTGTAATGGTGTTTTTCTGCATTTGCACATATCGTTCTGCAACCCCATTTGAAGCTGGATTGTAGAGAGGTACATGAGTATGTTTAATTACATCAGAATTCATGAACTGTTGAAATTCTGTTGAGGTAAACTGGGGCCCTTTATCAGACATCTCTTCCACGGGCAGGCTATATGATGCAAACAGACTCCATAGTGCCTTTATGGCCTTGGCAGTTGTTATTGTGGACATTAAAATCACCTCCAGCCATTTTGAATGACTTTTCACAGTGACAAAGAAGTACTGCTTGTCTTTTTTCAGCAAAATCAGTATTGATTCTCTGTCAGACTTGTGTTAGCCGTTTCCAGGGATGAAGTGGTGCCAATGGAGCCATGATGTGAACCACCATGAACATTCCACAACCCTACACCTTCTGCTCAATGTCATTGCCTAGTCTTGGTCACCCTGAAGTAGTTTCTTTATATGGCCTTCACTGTGCACATCATGAATGTTCACTGCGGAAGTCCTCCAACAATATGGTCTATAAGCCGGGGGGGGCACAATAACATGCAGTCACCATAGTATGCAGTCCTGATCTGTTAACAGCTGATCTCCCTGTGTAATCTCATTGGTCACATAACCAGGCAAGCCATTTAGGGTGAATTCCCACATCTTTGAAAGAATAGGAACCTGAGCTGGCTTGGTGGTGTAGAGGGCTAAAGTGCTATGTGCCTTACCTCTCCCATGGTGGTGGTGACCCAAGTTCAGGAATGAACTCAGAGTTCTGGGGTTCGGCATGGGAGTAGTGATGTGTGAAATTTCCAAATTTTGTGATGCAAAATATTTCACGTAATTCAGCCGGTTTGTGAAATTTTTCACAGAAATGAAATGCGGACTTTCTCCCATGGAATGTGAAATTCCACCCATGAAATAACAAAATTCACCACTAGCGGGCAGAATTTTGCCATTTTCAGGCAACATTTTGTATGTCACAGGTGAAGTTTCTTAACTTCGCACCCTGCAAAATATTTTGCGGAATGGCCGAATTACTCAAAATAATTTGCATGGCAAAATTGCCAGTTTCACAGGAATTTCACCTGCAAAATTTAATTTTGCAACATCTCTACTGGGAAGAGTAGATCAAGCATCTGATGACTGCACTCCTCTTCCGGGGATAGGAAGGGATGTCATCTCACTCCTTGGCTGGCATTTGGTGGAGGCTGGATGGCAGCACTGGAGTTCAGTGCCGTTGAAGGGAGGGCCACAGTTTAGTATCGTGTACATGCCTCCATGCACACACACTTTTGTGCTGCACAGCTATGGGACATGGGAGAAAACTGAAAAAGGAAAGACACTGGCTTTGTGAAGCCGTGCCTGCCCCCATTCCTGCATCACCAACTGACCACTGCCCTCCAATTCTGGATGTGAGTCACCATGTGGAAGAGGAAGGCCCTCCTCTTCCTGGCTTCACAGGGGGAGGGAATCCATGGGGAAATTCTCATGAGGTTGGATGCCAGATGGGGGTGGCAGGGACAGGGCTGAGAGCCTGCTGGAGCTGACCAGTAGAGAGAAAAAGCTATATGAAAAAAAGAAGAAAGAATAGTATACTTATGTGTCCCTTCTGAGATATCCCTTGATGATGCTAGTATTTTCCTAACACAGGAAAAGAAGAAACTTCTGCTTCTTCAACTGGGGTTACCTGTCCTTGGCATGGTAACTTGGATAGGGCATCCAGTTTACCATGCTTCCCTAAGTTCCAATATTCAGTATTGTACTGATAAGCAAGCACAATTAATGCCCATCTTTGTATCCTTATAGCTGATAGTTTATGTATTACTGATGCTGAGCCCAAAATTGCCATCAGAGACTTATGGTCAGTAACAAGTGTGAATTTATGACCATAAAGATATTTTTGAAACTTATGTAGTCCAAAAAATTAACCCAAGTGCCTCTTTTTCAATTTGTGTATAGTTCCTTTCACTGCTTGATAAGGTCCTTATTGCAAATGCAATAGGCCTTTCTTTGCCATCTTCTGTTACATTGGATATCTCTGCCCCAACCTTATTTGGTGAAGCATCACAGGCTACCCTGATTGGCTTGACTGTTTAAAGGTTAATGTTTACATTTATTGAATGCTGCTTCATAGTCCCCCTGACTGCTCCTAAGACTCATTCCTCTGTAGTAAATCATGTAAACTAAGGTTTCAGGATAGTTGCCAGAACTTCCAAAAAACAACCGTAATAGTACATTAATCCAAAAAAAGATCAAAGCTCAGTGACATTTGAAGGCCTGGGCACATTCTCTATGGCCTTAACCTTTTCTGTCATGGGGTGCAATCCTTCTGCATCCACTATGTGTCCCAGACAGTCTACATTGGGCTGTAAAAACTTATATTCCCCCCCAAGGACTCAAGCTGGGAAAGCACTTCATGAAGTGCCTTTAAATGTTCCTCTTTTGATAGGTCTGTGATCAAAATGTTGTCTAGGAAACACATCACATCATCAAGTCCTTGCAAAATGTAGTCCATTACTGACTGAAAAATAGCAGGCACACTAGACATGCCATATGGTAGTCTGTGGTATCTGTAGAATCCCACATGGGTGGTTATAGTCAGTTGCTCCTCAGAGTCTAAGTCCAACTGAAATTGCTAATATGAATTTGAGAAGTCCAGTTGTATGAAACAGATCCCACCTGCCAGAGTGGCAAATAAATGTTCAGCATTAGGAAGTGGATGTCTCGTCATCAATACATCAATTTATAGTAACTTTATAGTCACCACATATGCAAATGGATTGCTCTGATTTACTGTAGGTACTACCACAATTGGTGCTGTCCATCTACTTTTTATCCACAGTCTCACAAAGAGCATAAGGCATGGGCCATGGCTGTAATGCAAAGGTGCTGCTCTAGGTTGCAACTTTGTTTTTGCTTTAAGTTCTTTGCAGGTTCCAACTTTTCCTTAAAGAATGCTTTATGGTGAATGAAAACCTATTTTACTGTGTTACTGTATGAAGTCACTCTATATACCACCTGGAAAACATTTGGCATGTTTTGTCTGATATGTTTAAGCCAGTTCCATCCAAGCAATAAAGACCTATCTCCCTTAACTATAACCAGTGGCAAAACATTTAACTTCTATCCATTTGTAACTTGCACTTTTACTGTTCCAAGTAAAGGAATTTCCTCTCCCTAATAAGTTTAAATCTGTTCTAGCCCTGGTTCTCTTGAATTTTTACAATTATCTTTATCAATATGGTACTACAGACTCTACCTTAGCAGAAGCCCTTAATACAGTGCAGTTGAAACTGGGTAGAGATCATATTAAAGTTAATATTTACGGACCCATTTCTTTGATTAATTTAAACTATAAAATCCTGTCAAAAGTCTTGACAATTCTCCTAAGTACAGTCTGAGATATGCTGATCAATCAGTAACAGGTGGGGTTTGTTTCTAGGAAGTTGTCCTCAGACCACTTCTGGAAGCTAATGCTTTTATCTTCTTTATCCATGGATGGCTCCAATCCTGCTGTTTTGGCCTTGCAGGACATAGAAAAAGTATATGATCATGATTCCTGGGGTTATTTTTTAAGGTGCTATGGGAATTTAATATTCCACAGGAATTTATAACACGAGTCCGGTTTTGTACACCAATCCGAGTGCTCGGATTTTGTGTAATGGAGTTCGCTGCAGGATGGTAACACTTCATTGAGGCATCAGACAGGGCTGTCCTCTTCCATCTGACTTCTCAATCTCTTTTTAGAACTGTTAATTAGGAACGTTAATTATACCCGTACGATAAAGGGAATTTCAATTGGAATGCATCAATTTAAAGTATCTGCTTTTGCTGATGATACTGTATATTGTTACATCTGGTGAATCCAAAGAGATCCCTGCTTGTGGCCATAGACATTATGAAGACTTTTGGCATAATTTCAGAGTACAAACTCAATAGAAATAAGATGGAAGTTATGCCTCTTAATGTTTGGACCCATCGCTCAGACATCCTTGATCTTGATCTCTTATGGAAAACGGATATGTTGAAGTATTTGTAATTTTAGTTATGAAAGAGCTGACCATCTCATTTTTATATCCAAAGCACTTTTGTAACCACTGTTTGTATTGTTCTGCAGTATTTGTGTTGCTTGCTGTTGACATGGAACCTTTGTAAATGAGCTGATAGCTCAAAGGTATTAATCCAAGAACTGCATAAATAAATAAATGTAGGTATTTATTTAAGTACTTCTCCTAGTAAGATGAAACTTTATAATTTGGATGCTTTAGTAGGTCAGTTGAAACTGGACCCTTGTTGATGGGCTCATCTTGCACTCACCTTATGGGGCAGAATTAATATAGTTAAGATGAACTTGCTTCCTATGGTTCTCTAGCCGTTAAGTATGCTAAATCAGGTTATCTCCATATCTTGGTTTACTAAATTACATGGAATCATATCAAACTGTATTGGGCAAGACAAAGGAGTTTGTAGAGCTTGTGTTGAAATAGGAGCTCCTAAAACAGAAGATGGACTCATTTTAATGCCAATGTTTTCTTTGTTATTTAATCATTCACTGCAGTAAGCAACTTCAATGTTACAAGAACTTAGATAAGGATGTGTTACCTGCTTATGTTCCTCAATGGTTAGACAGTGAACACTATATTTGTACCCAACACAGGGTGTCCATCACCTCTCTCCTCCACACTGCTCCTAAACTTTTACATCCTACCTTTCAGACCACCCCTCTGGAGAACTCTGTGCAGGTTCATGTGCAGCTTTGTCAATGGAGAATGGTAAAGTAATCACATATAGTGCTTTTCAACAACTATAACATATTCCTGCTACATACTGTTTTAAATTCCTTCAGACAATGAAAAAGAAAATGCAGTGTGCACTGGAAATGTGGTGTGAGTTCAAAACAGCCAGCTACAAAGTCTAAAAGAAAAAAGATTCGCACTCAAGAGTTTACTGAATTAAAGCAGTTAAGTGCTAAAATTTATTTGAGCAGGGTGCCCTGCATTACCACAGCTCCTGCACTTTGACCCCAATTTGAATCTTCCTAAGGGAGCGTATCTAAGGTGCGACAGACTATTGGTACATTTGTATCTATTGTGTAAAGTGACATACACCAATTGTGAAACAGTGAACAAAAAATAATAAAAATACAAGAGTACATTTTTCAAAGGTAATATTGAACCAAATTAGTAAACATTTTAAGTGAGCTCAATCAGTTATTTCATTCAATAAGGTTTCAAAACATTAAGTTTCTTACAACTATTATGTATAATGTAAACAAGAACTGACAAGAAAATATCACTGTTAGGCTTTGGAGGTAGTACAACAATAAACAACATAATTACTTTGGCAAATACAAGACAGATTGACATCACACCAACAATTATAAAAAAAGGAGAAACTCGAATTAAGTTTTGTGATTTTCCTTTTTTTATAATTGTTGGTGTGATGTCAGTATCTCTTGTATTTGCCAAAGTAATTATGTTGTTGCAACATTTTATATATAAATTATACTACTAATGCTCTGCTACATAGTACAGCTAAGAATCGCTATAGGAATTGATGAAATGTGTTAATTTGTTTGAGGGGGCAACAGATTGGCCAGTTGATGTACAGTTTATAGATAGCTTGCTACACCCATGCATGTCATCACCTGTGGTCCTCTATAATAGCCATTGTGAACCCTAAGGGAATCTGGGCCAGAATAGCTGTTGCAGGAAAAAAGGCAAGTAGTCCATCTGCAGGTAGGGCCTATTTCCATCAACACCACATGTCCCAAACTGCCACGGCAGGCAGCTTGATTGTCTGTTGATGCACCTGCCACGTCTATCCACATCATCCTCTCCATTCCAAAGAAAATCCTCATTGAATGGGTATGTACCAGAGTGCAACAAATGTTTTGTGTTGTGTGATAATTCGATTGCAAGTGACGATGTCTGACTTCAGTTGTAGCATACTGGCAGTGGCATAATAGTCATGCCATATTTAGTTATAATTATAACTGTGTCTCAATGGCAATTCAAGGTTCAGCTGTGAGAAATAGTGTTTCAGGTTTGTTGGAGTAAGCAGGTGTGTGCTGGTGGAATTTATTGCATGTGATGTGGGGTGAATCTGTGGCTGGCAATGGCAAAGTTAGTATTCAGGCTGCTGTGTAGAAATGAGAAAAGATCACCAAGGCAAGAAATGGCAGTAGATGTGCATGTGTGTTAGTGTAGGGGGGGCTATCTAAGGGTGGGATTGTATTATAGAAATGTAAAGGGGTTGTAGTGGCTCTTGTATAGTCAGGAATAGGATATGGGTTAGATGTGGGAAAGATCATGAAGTGCAGAAGACGCAGCAGAGTGTGTGTGGCAGTGGGATAATGGTGGAATTTAAAAAGGTAGTTGTGGCTGGCATTGTCAGGATACACAGCTGTATGGAAAAGATCCCAAAAGGCACTGGCAGAAGAAGCAGGGTGTGTGTGTGTGTTGGAAGGTGAGTGTGGGTGTAATGGAAATGAAAAAGGTCAGGGACATCAATGGCTGGCAAAGCCATGGTTCAGTTGTGTGGAGAAAAGATTGTGGAGGGCAGCAGTATATGCAGCGTGTGTGTGTTTAAGTGTTTTTTTTTAATAGAGCTCTTATTTATGGAAATGTAAAGGGATTATTGTGGCTGGCAATGTCAGATGGGTACTGTGCTATAAATTAACATATTAATTGTCTTTAGAACCTGTTTTATTTCTTTTATATACTTCTTGGGGATTCACATAGCTATGTTCAGTGAATAAATACAACCATGTTATCAAAAGTAATATAAAGTAATATGCATTACAGTTACAGTTACTAATTACTTTTTATATAAAAGTAATGAGTAACTAACTGATTACATGCATTTGAAAGTAACTAGTAACTGTAACTGATTACTTTTTAAAAGTAACTTACCCAACACTGCTCTTTTGTATGTTGATTACTAATGCAACAGGATAGTGGGTGGAGGGGGAGGGTGTGTTACTTTTTTTTTTTCATTGTTCAGATTGGGTTTGTTGTTGTTTTTTTTTTCTTGTTGTTTGTTGTTAGAACATCAATAAAGTATATTAAATTAAAAAAAAAGTGCCCTCCTGGTTTTATACCTGGGTGCAATACACCCATTTTGAGAGAGAGGGGATTGACAGGATAAAATTACTGTGTTCTTCCCTTAAGTGCTTCGGAATGGACATACAACAATGTTTCAGTCCAGATTATCTCATTTAAAGCTGTGGTCTGTTTCTGTCTGCCTTCTTTATTTCCTGTCAGCCTGCTTGTACTACATCTGGACTCTTGTTTCACTGCTATCTCTCACTTTCTCTCTCTGTCTCTCTGCAGCCTGCCAGGCAGAGCTAAACTGGTTCATGAACAGGAGTTACTCATTTTATTTGTTACTAGAGCTGTCTTTTAAGAATCTAGAGCAATATTAGACAAAAAAAAACTTTTACACATCAGTGTGACAGATTAGGGGAACAATTAGTCAAGAAATGCAACTAAAGAGATAAGGAAACATCCCTGAACTCCATATGAGGGAATGGGTCAAATGTCACAGAATGGAATGTTCCAGCAGTACATTATCTGATATTAAAGAGCAAGTGCTTAGTAAGGATGCATAGCTTAAATAATGAAAGTTTTGCAGCCTCTACTGTCATTCAGTTTGCTATTATTTGTTTCTTTACTTACTTTTTCATCATTTTATTTTTATTTTGCCAACTGCTACTGAAAAAAGAATACAATTGAATCCTTGTATTATGAAGTCAGAAACTGTTTACTAGCAAGACTGGCAGTGTATTTCAAACGGAAACTGCAAATATGTTATCAGATTTTTATGGAGAAATAATACTGTCTGCCACCAAAATATTGTATATTTAATAGACATATGTAACTTTGACAACCTATGATCTTTTGTTATAATTTAGCATGTAACATGTTCTTCATAGTAGCTTTTGCTTGAGAAGAAGAAAGAGAAGCTAAATATCGTTTTAAAAAAATATAAAATCATACAGATGGATCACAATAGTGCAAATATATAAGGCGCAAAGTCTGTTACTTTCAGAAGTACCTATTTATTTTGAAAAATAAACATATATTTAGTTTCCCGTTGAAATACATTGAGCTCCTAACTAGCTGGCAGTTTCTGACATAACAGTACAAGAATTCTATTAAATTCTTTTTTACTAACAGTGTGATAAGTAAAGGCAAAAACCTACTTGTTTCACTGCACTAACACATATTTTGTTACAGAAGTAGAATGTAATTACTAACACATCAAACTACAATAGATAAAATAACAATTTGTATTTCTTTAAAGTAAACACCTGCTCTTTAAATGTCTTTGTGAAAGCAAGTTGGGGAGTGTGTGTGTGTGTGTATTAGAAACAGCAGGTCTGCTGTATGAAATGACCATGTGGCCAGTTCTTAAAAGGGTATATCTGGCAAAACTTAACTTGCACCAAAAAAAATGGTACAAGTAGCAAGTTACACCAACAGTTGCGACATACGGTATTCTGCAAAGCAGCCTGCCTCATGCCACAGGTTGCTTGTGCCAATGTGGACTTATGCCATCAGTTACGCCTTAAACCACCTGCAACATGGTGCTAGGGGGTTTATGGCAGCAGTTGTGCCCTATTCCGGAAGGGCAGCAACAAAGTCCCCCAGGAAGCTATTCTTCAACAATCCCAGGGTAAAACTGTCAATGTAAGTTACACCAGCATATAGCTGGCATAACTGTGTGTACACCCCTGGAGGTTGCCTGCATGTACAGCCTGCCCATTCCCCCGATGGTATGCCACCTCCCAACACTGCCCTGACCCCAAAACACAAAAGCCCTGCAGGGCTATTTCTGTCCTCCCCCCCCATGCCTCAACTCAGAAACAGCATGGTAATTCCCCATAGGGCTATCCATGCCCCCAATACCAAAAAGACTCTCAAGGCTGCCGAATGCTCCCAAACCCCAGTACCTGTAAAATAGCCCCACAGGGCTGGAGCATGCCCTTGACCCCAGTACATACAAAATAGCCCTACAGATCTATTCATAGCCCCCCAAGCCCTGATCCCAACATGCATTATTTAAAGCCCCACAGGGCTACACACAGGCCCCCAAACCCCAATCCCCAATGCCAGCCACCCACAAATGGCACATCCTGTAAAAATAGAGATAGAAATTAAAATACAAAACCCTAACCCATAATCCCTGGTAGTGCAGTGGCCCCCACCCCCCCACTTGACAGTTCCAGACCACCCAGCACACCCACCCCTATGCAACTAGTGACTGGCACAGCCCACCTCTTGCCACCATGGCCAGCCAGTGACTGAGCTCCATCTGAGCACAGACTGCATATAGTATGCACTCAATGAATGAACTGTTATTCATTCATTGAGCACGTACTATATATAGTGCATGCTCAGATAGAGCTCAGTCGGTGGCTGGTCATGGTGGTGAGAAGTGGTCTGTGTCAGTCACTGGCTAGGTAGGGGTGGGGGCTATGGGGTGGTCTGGCACTACAGAGTGGGGGGCCACTAGACTACCAAGGATTACAGGTTGGGGTTTGGTATTGTTATTTCTATTTCTATTTTTACAGGATGTGCCATTTTAAGGCGGCTGGCATCGAGGCTTGGGGGGGTGTGAGTAGCCCTGCAGGGCTTTACATAATGCAATTTTGGGATCAGGACTTGGGAGGCACTTGCACCCTTCATGTCCAGGGCTACAGCTTGCAACAAGCCCTTCAGATATGCCCTTCATTTGCATACATGTGGGATTATTGCAAGTCACAGGTCTTAGCTGTGGGGACCATGCCCCTTGCTGAATCGGCACAGGGTCCATGTTGTAACTGCACACCTTGCATGTCACAACTTGTGACATGTGTATAGGTGCTTCTAGAATCTTCTATGAACTCATCACCCACCAGTTAAAATCAAACATCTAACACACATAGTTCAATAAATTAGATAGAGCCATCCTATATATACTCATATTAAAAATATATAAGATCAATATCTGTCAATGTGTTGTACCTGAAGTAAGAAGGCAGCAGGAGCAAAGACATAATATTAAAATGAAGAAGACTGCCTTCTATAATGAGCTTACTCAGAAATATTATTTATAGTCTCCTTAATTGGACTCCTGTGCCTTTTTGCTCTGAGCAAATGACTTTAGTGACATGATTGTATCAGCTATCAACAGCTGTACTTCCAAGCACTGCATTACTGTAGCATATATCAGTGGAATTGTTGTCTAAGTGAACCAATAGATGAATATAGGAAAGGAACTGTTGCATTTGAGCATGCAGCTCCACAGCTGTGGAATTCCCTTCCCCTTGACATTAGACTTTCTAGCTCCCACATATGCTTTAAGAGGAAACTGTACTCGAATCTGCTGATTGCTGATACCTGTTCCTGCTTTCACCCTACCTAATGACTGATGTCTCTGGCCATACAATAGTATTTCCTCACCTCTATATAACCCTCTTACTGCCTCAGCCTGTCCCGGCTCCCTTTCCCTGCCCATATACAATCTAGCACTGCAGGCATCTCCCTTACAAGTTGTTTTGTGTTTTGTTCTGTTCTACTGTACCATTGTAAACTCCCTACCCCAGGGCGCATCTGGAATCGAGTGGTACTCTGCTCAGCATGCCTTCCTGGTAAATCTCTTAAATAAATAAATAAACTTACATACACTCATATAATCTAATTTCATGGCTTGCTCCCCTCTTCCTCACTTACCGACATTTTCCTTAATGACACACCCTGCTCTCAATGGTTATTTCTTCCTTTCATATTACCTGTTTCTGTGTACCTTGTTCTGTTCATATGATATGTCACCTGATAATTTATTTTCCAAGGTCCTCTCTATTCATAGCATAGATAAGCACCTATGAACTTATGAATGGTCTACTCTGTATGTCTCTGATATATTGTATTTACTTTAACTCATTGTATGTAAAGTGCTTTACTTTGCATGTTCTGATATATTGTATCCTCTTTAACTCATTTTATGTAAAGCACTTATAATTTGTTATCCTGTTAAGTTTCTGCTTGTCTGTACTCCCACGGGTCATGCCTGAAAATAGTCATTTTTTATGGCTAGTGCACTTACCCGGTTAACAAAAGCTAAATAAAATAAATAAAAATAGAATATATGAGATACAAAACTGAAGTCTGAAAAACCAGTGGGGCAACATTTCTCTTAGACTGATCACTCCATCTTTGATTGGGTGCCATGTCACCCAACTGTGTTCATGTAGTGCTTCTGAACATTGGTTCCCCCCAAAAAAATCAGTGTGTTTGTCTGAGTTAACTGAACTGACTGGTTATCTGAACAGTTATCTAGGTGTAAATCTCAAGCTCAGGGAGGGTGAGGGAGGTGGAACAGAGGTGCAGCCCTCCAGTTGTACCTCTCCACAATTCCTATGCCATTCTGGCAAAGTGTGGTTCCTCTATGGAGGCACCTGCAGTGGAGACCAAGGAGGATACTGGGAACCTCCACAAAGGAGACCCACAGGAGGGTGGCATGGGACCCCACAGGGGAAGGAAACAACTCCTGGTGGGGGACTCCATTGTTAGGAAGATAGAACTGGGGGAAGAAGGGGAGAGGGAGGTAAGGTGCCTGCCTGCCGCCATGGCTTGGAGGGACAGGGAGCGAATCCTCAGGATTGCTGGAGCAGCTGCACAAGAGAGGGAGCTGGATGTCATTGTCCACCTAGGGATGAATTACCTGGCTAATAAAGGGATTAGAGCAGTGCAGAAAGAGTTTGTAGAATTGGGGAGGGGCCTTAGACAAGTAGCACACAAGGTAACCTTCTCAGAGGTGCTGCCCATCTATGGCATAGGAGAGGCTAGGGTGTTTCACACCATGGGATTCAATCAGTGGTTCAAAAACTGGTGCAGAGCTCAGGGATTTGGCTTCATTGGTAACTGGGGGTCCACCTGGAGTGATGGAAGCCTATACTGGCATGATGGGCTGCATCTGTCCAGGAGGGGAACCAGGATCCTAGGTGATAGGTTTAAATGCTTCATTGGCAAGCATTTAAACTAGCCAAGGGGGGAGGCACTGAAAAGGAGCAGGGAAATCCTACCCCCAAAAATCACAGTAGTAAATGTGGTAAACACCAACATAGAGGTGGTGATAGGGAGAAGGGCAAGGGTAAATGGGGAAAGTGACAAAGGCAGAAGGACGCGGCGGGTTCAGGGGCGACTCGGGTGGCGGGGGTCAGCAGGGGGAGAGAGGATCGAGCGTCCTAACGGATGCTCTCCTCTCTCAGGAGTGGGAACCAAGAACACATCTGCATTCTACATCCCCCTTCGCAGCCGGTGGGAGCACCGACAACTGAAGGGGATGGAGGCGGCTCCGCTTGTCGGGGTCAGGGAGGGGGGTGTCGGCAGTGCTTGAGAGGTCTGGCGTGCGTCAGCATGTCTTCTCTCAGGACATACGTCCTAGCGCTGGATGTCCCAGGGGTAGGGGATTATGAGGGAGAAACCGAGAAAAAAAATAACCTCTCTGGTAGTCCTAGATGAAATCCGCTCCGGATCCACCCTAGACCACCAAGAAAAGGACAGACCCCACTGTGCAGGGGGTAAGGGAAGGAGGCACTCTAGGAGCAGATCCAAGGGAGGTGGAGTGTGGTGGGAAGGAGTAGGATGGAAGGAGGGGCTCCAGAGAGAGGAGGAGGAAAAACAGCAAGTAAAAAAAAAAAAGGCAAGAAGGACAGGGATGGGGCAAAAAGGAGTAAGGCCATCAGGAAATGGAGGGTAATGAGTACCAATGCCCATAGTCTGGGCAACAAGCTCCCTGAGCTGGTGGCCTTGATGGAAGAGGGATTCCTGGATATCGTAGCAGTCACTGAAACATGGTACACAGAGAACCATGACTGGGATGTTAACATACCAGGGTACATAACCAACAGGAGAGACAGGCAGGGGAGAAGATGGGGAGGAGTAGCTCTCTATGTAAAGGAAGGGATAAAAGCAACTGAACAAAAGAGTAAACATGGAGGAGAGGAGGCACTGTGGGTCACCTTGGAGACTGGAAAGGGCACCACAATCTGCACAGGGGTTGTGTACAGACCCCCATGTCAGGGGGAGGGAATGGACAAGGATATGATAGAAGGCATTCTTAGGATGGCAGAGAAAGGGGAGATACTGTTGATGGGAGACCTGAATATGCCAGATATTAACTGGAGCACATTTGCTGCAGCCACATCCAAGAGCAGGACCATTCTCGATGCCCTACAGGTGGCAGGGCTCAGACAGCTAGTTTCAGAACCCACTCATGAGGGAGCAATCTTAGACCTTGTACTGTCAAATGGGGGCAGTGAGAGGATCTCAGATCTAGAAGTGGGTTGCCATCTGGGAACAAGTGACCATCAAACAGTGGTTCATGTTAAACTCAGCTACAGAGTCAAGCCATACAAAAGTGAGGGTACTGGACTTCAGGAGGGCTGACTTTGGCAAGATGGGAGAGTGCCTCAGAAAAACACTAGCAAACAGGCTAGAAGGAGGGGTGGAGCAACAATGGGGAATCATCAAAACTGCCATCACAGAGGCAACAAGCCTTTGTGTGAAGCAAATAAACAAATTAAAATGAAAGAAAAAGCCACTATGGTTCTCAAAAGAGGTGGCTGGAAAAGTCAGGGAAAAAAAGATAGCATTTAGGAAGTATAAGGAAACACAGAAGGAGCAGGACAGAGAGCTGTACCAGTTAAGGCAGAAGGAAGCAGGGAGGGAAGTCAGAATAGCAAAGGCTCAAACTGAGGAAAAGATAGCCAACTCGGTTAAGAAGGGTGATAAAAGCTTTTATAGGTACATCAGAGAGTGTAGAAAGACAAAGGGAGGGATAGTGAGGCTGAATAGAATGAATGGTGGGTGGCCAGAGGGGGACAGTGAAAAAGTATTGATACTGAATGAATATTTCTGCTCAGTATTCACAAAAGAAGAGGGGGAAGTGCCTAATCCAATTAACAGAAGCAGTCTTGATAGGGGGTCGATCTCAGCCCTTTCACAGAAGAAAGGGTTCTGCAAGAACTCCTAAAACTGAAGGTGGACAAAGCAATGAGGCCTGATGGAATTCACCCCAGAATTCTAAAAGAATTAAGGGGGGGAACTAGTGAAACCACTGACTACTCTTTTTAATAAATCATGGGAGGATGGTGTGGTACCCAAGGACTGAAGGAAGGCAGATGTGATTCCCCTTCACAAAATTGGGACCAAGACAGAGGCAGGAAACTACAGACCTGTCAGTTTGATCTCTGTGGTAGGGAAAGTGATGGAGTCACTTCTGAAGGAAAGAATTGTTGAATACCTAGAGGCCAGTGGGGCACAGGACTCAAGGCAGCATGGGTTCAGCGGAAGGTCATGTCAGATGAATCTAATAGATTTTTTGACTGGGTGACCAAAGTAGTAGACCAGGGAGGGCTGTGGACATGGCCTACCTAGACTTTAGCAAGGCATTTGACACAGTCCCACACAAAAGATTAATAGTCAAATTAACCAGCCTGGGAGCGGGTCCCAGGGTGGTAGCCTGGGTAAAACACTGGCTGGACAACAGGACACAGAAGGAAACTGTAAATGGAGTCCACTCTGAAGAAAGAGGGGTTACTAGTGGGGTACTGCTTGGTTCAGTACTGGGTCCAGTCCTTTTTAATGTCTTTATAAGTGACATTACTAACATACTAACATACTAAAATGCCAGCAGAATAGGCCTAATGGTCTTTCGTGTCTGCTCGTTTGGTCAGCCCCCACCCTTGGCGCTGACCTTGCTGTCCCCCTCGCCTTCTCTGGCTTCTCCCTTCCCAGTTCCGGATATTCTTGCTGCATTGGATTTTGCTTCCTGAACCCTTCCCCTGTACCTGTCCCACCCCCTCTTGAACCCTTGCACTGTCTCTGCCTCCACCAGCCCCCTAGGTAGTGCATTCCATGGCTCTACCACCCTCTCAGTGAAGTAGCACCTTCTCCTTTCTCCCCTGAATCTTCCCCCCTCCAGCTTCCACCCATGCCCTCTAGTGGCCCCTTCCTCCTTCCTTCGAAGCACCCTCACTGTTCCTCCCCTATTTACCCTCTTCATGTACCTGAAGACCTCTATCATGTCCCCGGTCCCTTCTCTCTTCCAAAGTGTACATATTTAGCTCTTGAGCCTCTCCTCATAGGTCCTGTCCCCAAGCCCCAAATCATTTTGGTTTGCCCTCCTCTGGACCCTCTCCAGGAGGTTAATGTCCCTCTTTAAGTGTGGCCTCCAAAACTGCACGAGTACTCCAGGTGCGGCCTCACCAAGCAGTTATACAGAGGAGTATCACTTCCTCCTTCTGGAGGTGATCCCCAGCGATGCATCCCAGCATCCTGTTGGCCTTGGCTGCTGCCCTCTACAAGTCTCAGAGTTGTTCATCTTGACATCCACCACCACCCAGGTCCCTCTCAGCCATTGAGACTTGTAGTATTTCCCCAGGGTGTACACTTGGCCTGGGTTTCTGGCCCCCAGATGGAGTACCTTGCATTTCCCTGCATTAAACCTCAGCTTCCACTTTCTAGACCATCTTTCCAGAGCCTCCAGGTCCCCCTGCAGGGCCACCCTCCCCTCCTCCCCATCCACCACTGTCCCCAGTTTTGAGTCATCTGCAAAGAGACTCATCTCACTCCTGATTCCTGTCCTTATGTCAGATACGTAGGCGTTGAACAGAAGGGGCCCAAGGACTGATCCCTGTGGGACCCCCACTAATGACCCTCCTTGGAAGAGATTATTCCACCAACTCGACCCTCTGGGTCCGGTCCTGGAGCCAATTGCCTATCCATCGGATCATCTGGTTTCCACCCCATTTCTCCTAGTTTATCCAACAGGCCCTGTGAGGAACAGAGTCAAATGCCTTGCTGAAGTCCAGAAAGAGGACATCCACTGGTCTACCCAGGTCCAAGGCACTTGTCACCCAGTCATAGAACTCCACCAGGTTTGTCTGACACGATTTCCCAGGATGAATCCATGCTGTCTATCGTCCAGGCACCCTGACTTATCCAGGGCCCCCCCTTGCCTCTCCTTGACAATGCCCTCCATCACCTTGCCCACCACTGATGTCAGGCTGACAGGCCTGTAGTTCCCTGCCACCTCCCTTGATCCCCCCTTGTGGATAGGCACTACATGAGCCACCTTCCAGTCTTGGGGCACCCACCCTGTCCTCAGAGAGATGGTGAAAAGCTCTGCCAGGGGTTTCGCCAGGACATCTGCAAGTTCCTTCAGCACTCTAGGATGTAATTTATCCGGCCCCGGTGCTTTCTCCATCTTAAGGGAGCTGAGGGCTTCCCTCACCTCTCTGCTGTGATTTCCACTTCCAGTACCTCTTCTCCTGCTTAGCCCTCCCCACCTGCCAGTTATGCCCCACTCTCCCCAGGCGTGCCGATTGGTAGGGTCCCAATCCTCATTATCTCTGTCTCCTCCATGTATGATGCAGCATCCTTTTCCCTGGTGAAAACTGAGGTGAAGTACTCATTTAGTACCTCAGCCTGCTCCTCTGGGTCTTGTGCCCATCTCTCCCTTGATTTAATCCTGCTAATCTGCCCCTTCACCCTTCGTCTTTCCCCAGTGTATCTAAAGAACCCCTTTTTCCCTCTCCTAATTTCCCTGGCCACGTTCTGCTCCTTCCTTGCCTTAGCCGCCCTCACCACTCTAGTGGCCCTTCTAACCAACAGCTCATACTCCCCTCGATCCCTTTCACTCCTTGAGCACTTGAATTTCTTATAGGCTGCTTTCTTTCCCCGCACCACCTCCTGGACCTCCTGGTCCACCAACAGGGTTTTTGGGCCCCACCGATTATTGCTCTTACTCTTGCACAGGTGCTGGTAGCATCCTGCACCCTCTCCTGATGATTTCCCACCTACTATCAGCGTCCATGTCTGACCCAATCCCATCCAAATGCTCCTTAAGGATCCTTCCATTTCCTTAAATCCACCCCTAAGTCGGTTACTTCCGTCTTTGTGCAGCCTTCTACCCCTCCTAGGTCCAGGCAGAACCAGACCGTGGCATGGTCACTCCCTGCCAATGGGTCCCTTACCTCCAGGCCCCCAATCTGGTCACTGTCTGCCAGGACCACATCCAGTACCCGTGCCTCCCTGGTCGGTTCCCTCACCTGCTGAGTTAGGAACGCGTCTTGAAAGACATCCAACAACCTCTGCATAGGGACTGGAAGGAAAAGTATGCCTCTTTGCAGATGACACAAAGCTCTGCAACAGGGTTGATACACAAGGAGGCATGGAAAGGATGAGAAGGGACTTGGCAAGGTTGAAGGAATGGTCAGAAGTATGGCAGCTAAGATTCAATGCAAAGAATTCAAAATAATGCACCAGGGAAACAAGAACCCAGGGGAAGATTACACAATGGGGGAGAGGTAGTAACAACAACGAAAAAGGAAAGGGACCTGGGGGTAATCATATCAGATGACCTTAAGGTTAGCAAGCAATGTGAGAAGGCAGTAGGGAGGGTTGTGGGTAAACTGGGATGCATAGGGAGAGGCATCACCAGCAGAAAACAGGAAGTTGTTATCCCTCTGTACAGACAGTTGGTGAAACCCCATCTGGAGTACTGCATCCAGTTCTGGAGACCCCATCTCCTCAAAGACATGGACAGGATAGAGGCAGTCCAGAGGAGGGCAACTAAAATGGTGCAGGGTCTGCAAGAGAAGCCGTCTGAGGAGAGACTAAGGAGCTTAATATGTATACCCTTGAGGAAAGAAGGAGAGGGTGACATGATAGAAACTTTAAGTACCTCAGTGGAATCAACAAAGTCCAAGAGGGTAGCATCTTTCAGAAAAAGAGACATGCAAGAACAAGGAGACACAATTTAAAGATGGGGGCAGTTCCAGGGCAATGTGAGGAAGTATTTTTTCACAGAGAGGGTAGTGGATGCATGGAACAGCCTTCCTGAGGAGGTTGTGGGCTCTAAAACTGTGGGAGAATTCAAGAATGCATGGGACAGACATAAGGCAGTTCTTGTGGGGGGTAGGAAGAAATAGGCTGTTGGTTAACTAGGATCTGCGGCCTATCCTGTAGGTAGGGAAATGGGCATACTAGATGGGCCAAGCAGTCCTTATCTGCTGTCAAAGTCTATGTTTCTAAGTGCAGGCAGTCCCTTTCCTTTCACCAGCACATAGCACACCATCATAACTGGTACTGTGCCACCCCACTGTGTTCAAGCTGTGCTTCTAAGTATCATTCCCATGTGAAGACAGTCCCTCACCATTCAACAGTACACACTACACCACCATAATGGGTGCCAGGTCATTCCATTGAGGTTATGCAGTAATTCAGAGCATTGCTCCCCAGTGCAGGCAGTCCCTTACCTTTCACCACCAAGCAGTTTGCATCTCTTTTGGGTGCCATGTGACTCATCTGTGTTCATGGATTGCTTCTGAGCATTGCTCACCAGTATAGGAAGTCACTTCCTTTCACCAGCACACAGTATGCAACAGGGATGGGTACCATGATGCCCCACTGTGTTCATACAGTGCTTCTCAGCATCACTCCTCAGTGCAAACAATCCCTATGCATTCACTAGTCTGCATTACACCACTGTGATTGGTGATATTTCACTCCACAGTGTTCATGCAGTGCTTCTGAGCATCACTGCACATAACAGGCACTCCCTCACCTTTCACCAGCATGCAGTGCACCACCTTGATGTGTGCCATGTCATCCCACTGTGCTCATGCAGTGCTTCTGACATTACTCCTTTGTGCAGGCATTCACTCATCTTTCACCAGCAAGCAGTCCACCATCATGATGTGTGCCTTCTCACACCCAAGTGTTCATACAGTGCTTCTGAGCATCATTACACAAGCAGGAAATCCCTCACTATTCACCAGCACACAGAACAAAACCATAATTAGTGAAATGTCACTCCACTGTGTTTATGCATTGGTTCTGAGCATTGTTCCTTAGTGCAGGTAGACCCTTCCCATTCACCAGCATGTATTACACAACCATGATGGGTGCCATGTTGCCCCACTGTGTTCATTTATTGCTTCTTAGCATCACTCCTCCCTTCAAGTAGTTTCTTACTTTGTTCATGCAGTGCTTCTGAGCATCGCTCCACAGTGCAGACAGTACTTCAAGTTCAAGTTTATTGTGAAGGGATAACATTGGTTCTGCAAGCTCATTTGCAAAGAGGTCCCTTGCTCAAGAAATGGCAACAGGACAATACATAGTACAAAATGCAAAAATAGAGGTAATAGGGATACACTGTGCAGCATGATAATAGGAATAAAAATTTCTAAACATACAGTATGGTATTTACAATATGTACAATAATGACATCAGTGTCAAAGCATCAATAGGGAATACAGGCAATAAAGTTATACAAACATTAAAGTTGCAGAAACATTTATGCCCATAACATAGGAGACGAAAAGTAAAACAGAGGAAGGGAATGGGGTATAGAATACAAGATTAGTACCAATGGCAGATGTCAGTAGTGATTTTGGTAATAAGGGTTTTGAATGCATTTAAAGGTTTGTAGCTTTAGCATTGTTTGAAGTTTAATCCAGACTGTAGGAAGCATGTAACTACTGTCCTCTTTGCCATATTGTCTGTAAATTTTAGGTACCTCTAGGGAAAGGTATGCGTTCTTCCTTCGCGCATACAAGCAACGTGAGTGATGGAGGAGAGTAGTAATATAAGGAGTTAGTTTTTTTAAGACAGCTTTATATATCCATATGTAGGTATGTACTAGTCTCCAAGTAGTCAAGGAGGTCCAGTTCACCTCTTTAGATGATGCAGTGATGGGTTCTGGCTGGAGCATTGATGATAAAGCAGATAGCTGGATGGTGCTGTATAATGTGTCCAATTTGTGAAGGTAGGTGATAGGAAAGTTATTATATATGGTATCCGCATAATCCAAGAGAGGCAGAAAGGTGGCCTTTACTAATCTCAGTCTAGAGGTTCATGATAAGAGGGTTTGTTTCTGAAGAAGAAAGTATGGTGCTGTGGTTTAAAGAACATTTCACTACCACACACTGCACTACCTTAATGGTTATTATGTTCCCCCACTGTGTTCATGCATTGCTTCTCAGCATTGCTCCTCCATACATGGGGCTGGCAGTATAGCCTAGAGGTTAGAGTAATGAGCTGTGAATGAGCCTGGTACATCCAGCAGACCTGGGTTTGATTCCCACAACCTCCACTTGCATACTGTGTGACTCTGAACAAGTCACTTAAGCTCCCCAGTACTCCCAGATCACCCCTGAAAATAGGCACTTTTGCCTAGTGGGCCTTACCTGGTTACCAAAGACTAAAAAAAAAAAATGCAAACATGCAGGCAGTCCCTTACCATTCACCAGCACACAGTACACAACTGTGATGAGTGAGATGTCTCCCCACTGTGTCCATGGGACAAAGCTCTTTATCTCCTTCAGTAGCCTGACTTCCTCGATCTAGGCCAGTCTTCCCAGCCCCATGACCCACCTTCTCTGTGACTTATCTTTTCTGGCTGTCCTGTAACAGGACTTTGGATCAGAGGCACCTACTCATCTGTATGGGGCCTATTAGAGGGCTGGCCATTACTGTTCTACAATCGGTGGGCATTTCCTCCTATATTCTCCCCTATTTGGCCCAGACATATATGTACTCAGTCTCCATGGAGACAACTTAGGCCTCCAGGTGTGGGGTCACTTCCCATACTGTCCCATGGAGCTGCCACCTAGATTCATCTCCCTATCCTACAGTTGTGCATTCTCTCTCCCAGGCCAGTCCCCAAGTGACACAGTTCTGTTCTTCAACCCTGGTTGCTGGCATGACAGTCAGTGGCTAACAATCTGAAACAGAAATAGGCAGACAAACCTAAAACTGGAAAGCAGAACTGCACAGAGTAATTGCCCCATATTAAAATGTATCAGGATGCACCTTGCAACATCAATTTCCTTAGTGTAAATTAACACAGTTCACTGAAGCTGTTTCTGCAGAGTCCCTGTGTGAAAAAGCAATCTTTGGGTTCAGTTGATAGCTGGTGTGCAGAGGACTGCACCAATCAGCTGATAACCGACAAAGGGTGCGGAGGGCTTTGTAGTTAAATTGCCAGCGCTGATCGCAAGCACAAGCTTTAGTGTGAGCATTTGAGTGGTGTGAGTTCCACTTGGTGTAGGAAATTTGGTAGTGAATAAATCTACCCTTACAGCTTATTTGCACAATAAGGTATTGTTTAGATATAGTATGTCCCAGAATAGTGTAAAGATGAGCTTAATTATTTTTATGCTTATATTGTGTTTGGATCATTTCAATTTTAGGTTGAAAAGAAGAGGATCTCCTGGGTGGGATTTGATTAAACCAAGGAAATTTACTAATGTGGAATTTAATTTTTTTTTTAGTTAGTTTTTGTTTACCAGGTATGTGCACTAGCCATGAAATGACTATTTTAAGGCATGACCCGGGAGAGTACAACAAAGAACATTGGAATGATAACTTACATGGGTACAGTAATAACAAGTAGAGTAATACAGTAAAGCGATAATACAAGGATAACAATAAGTAGGAGTTACAAAATGTTGGCAAACAGAAGACAAATAATGGCATCAACGTTTAATAATAAGTGCAAGAGTCATGGATTTGACCTGAGGAGAGACAGGGTTAGGTCTGAAAATAAGGTTATGGGGAGAGAGAGAGAGAGAAAAGAGGAGATGATCAGCTGTAACAAGAAAAAAAGGTAGAAGGAGGTGTAGATATGGAGGAAGAACAATCTAAAGAGTAGGAGGAAAGATGTTGAGAAGATTGGGGTCAGCAGGTCTAGGGTGGTTTGAAACAGGAGCATTTTCAGGACAGGATTAGGTGGTTACGATATGCCTTCTTGAAAGCAACATGGGATGGGGCCTGGTAAATGTTTGGTGGTAGGGAGTTCCAGTGTTGGGCGACAAGACAGGCAAAGGCAGAGGTAGAGTGCCTGGGGATGAGAACAGCGGCAGAAACTGCTGAGTGAAGGTCATAGAGGGATGACTATATTTGACAGACACCAGCACGGGATTGAGGAGTTTGTGATCTGATAATGCTGCCAATTATGGATCCAAAGGCATAAGACTGAGACTCATGGGGTGGAAGCCATCCAAGGTCAAAGTAGAGGGTGCAGTGGTGTTTCAGTCAGTGGGAGGAGAGTGCATACTGACAGATGTTATTGTAGGTGACATCCCATTTCCAAAGACTGGATTTGCTTGCAGAGGTATAGATGACAACTCCATAGTTTAGTGAGGGCAGAAGAATGCCACGGGCTATGGCAAGTCTAGCTGAGGGGGTGAGAGCATAGTTGGTTCAATAGGCAATACCAAGTTTGGTATTTACTGACTTACAGGTTTGTAGGAAGTGGGTGTTGAAAGTTAGTGAGGAATCAAGCGTGATACCCAAATATTTAAAGGAGCTGACCACCCCAATGGATTTCTCACTAAAGGTGGAAACTTTAAAATCGTGTTGAGCTTGTTTGAGCTTACAGCTTGAGCTGAATAGCATAGCTTGGGTCTTAGACTCATATAGGACAAGTTTATGACAATTAAGCCACTGTTGGATGAGTTGAAAGTCATGGGAGAGTCGTTCATTGATGTCATCAATGCATTTGGCACTAGTGTACAGGACAATGTCATCCGCATACAGCAGTAAGGCAGTCTGCGACAGGTTAGAGTTGATATTGTTTAGGAAAATAGAGAAAAGCAGTGGGCCTAATATGGACCCCTGGGGAACTCCTATGTTAATTGTAGACGTATCCGAGGAGGTAGAGTTATATTTTATGAATTGAGTTCGGTCTGATAGATAGCTACAAAACCAGTTTACTACATTAGAGGAGAAACCGAGAGATCTGAGTGCAGCAATGAGAAGACCGTGATCAACCAGATCAAAGGCCTTGGTCATATCAATAAATATGGACCCAGTAAGGAGAGCAGAATCCATGGCCTTTAGGACATCAGAGGTAAGCTTAAGTAGGGCAGTTGTAGTACTGTGTCCCTTATGGAAGCCATTCTGAACTGGATTTAGGAGGTCATTTTTAAGGAGAAATTCAATAGTTTGAGTAGCTACAAGTTCTTCTAGAATTTTACTAAGAACAGACAGGATTGCAATAGACCTATAATTTAGTGGGTCTTTGGGGTCACCTTTTTTGAGAACAGAGGGTTATCCTTGCCATCTTCCATATATCAGGGACATTATTTTGACACAGCGAGAGATTAAAGATCTTGGTTAGGGGGACAGCAATGAAAGGGGCAGCTAGTTTTAGTAACTTGGGTTCGAGATTGTCCGAGCCCACTACTGCATCCTCAGGTATATTATTAAGTAATTTTTGTACCTCCTGAAATGAGACAGACTTGAAAAAGAAACCTGGATGATAAACATTTGTATGAATATGAGGTGACAACTTCATAGGGAAGGAGGAGGTGTATTTAGTTAGGTCAGAGAATTGATTATTGAGAAATTAGCTATGGTGAGAGGATTGTTGCAGTGGACACCATTGACAGACATGTCATTAGGGGAGTATGACGAGTTTGAGCCCATAAAAAATTTAATGTGGGACCAGAATTTCTTTGAGTCTCCATAGGAATTGGTTAAAAGATTTTTGCAATAGGACCTTTTGGCCTGTTTGTTATCCTTTTTATAAGAGTTACACAGGGCTCGGTATGTGTTTAGGTCTGCTGTAAGGCCGGATCTCTTGTAGTGGATCCAACTTTTATGTCTTAAATGTAGCTTTCTGAGTAGTCCAGATTTTAGCCACCTAGTTTGTCTGTTTTTTTACTCAGCATGCTACCAGTTTGCAGAGTTGCTCCTGCAGCGCTTGGAAGTGGGATAAGAAGATGTTTAGAGAAGACTGAGCATCATTAGCTCCTAAGAGAGAGAACCAGTCTGTACTAGCAACATCTTGAAGAAAAGCTTGGGGGTTGAAATTAGTATAATCACGAAAGGTAATGAAGCGGGGCTGTGTAAGTAAAGGCTTCTCTTTGCCCCAGATGCAGAAGGTGGGGGAATAGTCAGTAATAGCATCAGCTAGTATGCCTGAGATGACAGTGTGCTCAGGATGGTTAGTCATAATCCAATTGAGCAGGGTGCCTGTGTTAGAGTGGGGGGAAATTCTAGTAGGTTCTAGGATAAGCTGGTGGAGATTAAGGCTTTGGATACTTGACAGGGATGTGGGTTGAGAGCTACCAACCAGTTTATATTTAGGTCCCCAAGGATAAGAATTTCATTTCTTCCAGAGTGAAAGGTGGTTTGATCCAGCAGTTCCTCCAGTCCTTTATGACCGCTCCTGGGGGGGTGTGAAAGACACAGACATTATGTAATTTCTTGGAGCTTAGAGTGAGGGGGTATGAAGCACTTCACAGTGGTTGAGGGGGAATGAGCTAATAGCAGAGAGTTGGAGGTGACTTTTAAAGTAAATTGCTGTGCCTCCACCTCTTTTGGGGGGTCTATCTAGTCTCAGGTGGATATAGGAGGGGATGGTACACAGAGAGTCAGGGATGGACATCTTGAGCCAGGTTTCTGTGAGGCAGATTATGTCTGCTGTGTAGAAGGAGGTCCATGCTTCAAGTTCAGCAAAGTGTTTCTCAAGGCTTCTTATGTTATGGTGGACAGTTGTTAGACCTTTAGCATTTAGACTGGGGTTGGTTATACAATTTAATGGGCCAGGGTTAAGATGAACATCACCTGAGAGCAGTATGGCTAGAAAGAGTAGATACCATAGCCTTTTGTGCATGTAGGAGCATAGGGTGTGTAAACGAGGGGGGCAGCAATTTTGGTGGGCATGTACAATCATAAGGATCCAAGTTATGCTTACTAGAAGGGGAGTAGTGGCATGGTGAGGTGCAGGCACAACAAGGAGATTTGAAAAATAAAAATCACTGGGTGTGTAGTGGGGGGATATTTAGCAGCTCTGGGGACAGGTAACACAGTAAAGAGAAACAGTAGCAGTGTGGAGGCAAGGAGAAATAGTAAAGTGATAAGCTTCATTGTAGACTGCCTGGGGTTATGGGAGCAGGTCAGAGAAATTAGTGAGGATGCAAGGAGTAGGGGAGACCATGGAAGGAGCAAGGCAACGCACTAAACACAGGACACAGACAGGTGTTTTAGGTAGGAAGAGAAGATGGTAGATTCGGAGAAAAGCAGTAAGAGCACAGTCTAATCAGTAGGTGGGCTGAGGAGCAAAGAAGAGTATTAAAATGATTGGGAGGGAGAGCGAGAGGCTAGAGTCAGAAAGGTAGGGGAAAATTAGAAGATTAAGGTGAAACCAAATTCACAGTTAAAGGTGAGTGGGAAAGCATAGTAGTGGAAAGGGAGGGAATAGAGGATAGGAGAACAAGGAGAAGGGTGAGCTGAGAAAGGTGAAAAGCGGTGAGAAGAGAACTAATACGCTCAAGCACTAGAATGCCCACACTGTGGGACAAATGAGCAACAGCCCTGTGGGGAAAGCCAATAAAACAAGGAGCTAACAGTGAGAGGAGGGGCTAGATGTGTATTTAAATGAGGCCTGGGCTGGGGAGGGGGGTGGGAAGAAAATCCAACCAAGTAGGTTGAGTTAGATCAGGTTGGCAGAGAGAAAAAATGGCTGTCTGTAGCAGGGAAAAAGCGCTCCAATTGGCTTAGCAGAGCAGGAAGGGAGGACCAATCACAGTCCAGCAGCTAAATGCCACACCAATCAGAGAAGGGCAGGAGCTGGGTGTCTTCAGCGGTAGTACCTGCTTGAGGGATCCGATGCGGTGAGCTCCAGAGGCAGGCAAATTTGGCGATCCGAGTTGGGTGACAGCCACGGGAGGTTCCGTGGGGTCACCTAGTCATCCAGAGCGCCACTCAGGTGCAAGAGAGTCTATGCTTAAGGGATCCAATGCAGCGAGCTCCAGAGGCTGGCAGAGTTGGCGGGCAGAGTCGGGCGGCGGTCATGGGGGTTGTATGGGGCCACCTAGTTGTCCAGAGCACCGATCAGGTGCAAGAGAGTCCCCGCTTGAGGGATCTGATGCGGCGAGCTCCAGAGGTGGGCAGAGTTGGCGATCCAAGTTGGGCGGTGGCCACGGGGGGGGATCTGTGGGGCCACCTAGTCACCGAGGGCACAGCTCAGGTGCAAGAGAGTCCCTGCATCAGGGATCTGATGTGGCGAACTCCAGAGGTGGGCAGAGTTCGTGGTCCGAGTCAGGCGGCAGCCACAGGGGGTTCTGTGGGGTCACCTAGATGTCCAGGGTGCTGCTCAGGTGCAAGAAAGTCCCTGCTATAGGGATCCAATGTGGCGAGCTCCAGAGGGAAACAGAGTTGGTGGTCTGAGTGGGGCGGCAGCCACAGGGGGTTCCGTGGGGCTGGCTAGTGGTCCAGGGTGCTGCTAAGGCGCAAGAAGGTCCCTGATGGAGGAATCAGATGTGGTGAGCTCCAGAGGCAGGCAGAGTTGGCAGTCTGAGTCAGGCGGTCCAAGTCGGGCGGGGGCTACGGGGGGGTTCCATGGTCCTGCCTAATCGTCAAGGGTGCTGCTCAGGCACAAGAGAGTCCCTGCTTGAGGAATCCAATGCTGCGAGCTCCAGAGGGAAGCAGAGTTGGTGGTCTGAGAAGGGCGGCAGCCACAGGGGGTTCCGTGGGGCTGGCTAGTGGTCCAGGGTGCTGTTGAGGTGCAAGAAGGTCCCTGATGGAGGAATCGGATGCGGTGAGCTCCAGAGGCAGGCAGAGTTGGCAGTCTGAGTCAGGCGGTGGCCACCGGGGGTTCCGTGGGGCTGCCTAGGCATCCAGGGTGCCGCTCAGGTGCAAGAGAGTCCCTGCTTGGGGGATCCAATGTGGCAAGCTCCAGAGGCAGGCAGAGATGGCAGTCTGAGTTGGGCAGTGGCCACGGGGGGTTCCTTGGGGCCACCTAGTCATGCAGGATGCCACTCAGGTGCAAAAGAGTCCCAGATGAGGGATCTGATGCAGCGAGCTCCAGAGGTGGGCAGAGTTGGTGGTCCGACTCGGGCGGTGGCCACGGGGGGTTCCATGGGGCCACCTAGTCATCCAGGGCACCGCTCAGGCACAAGAGAGTCCCTGCTTGAGGGATCCAATGCAGCGAGCTCCAGAGGCAGGCAGAGTTGGCAGTCTGAGTCAGGTGGTGGTCACCGGGGGTTCTGTGAGGCTGCGTAGGCACCAGGGCACTGCTCAGGTGCAAGAGAGTCCCAACTTGAGGGATCCAATGTGGCAAGCTCCAGAGGTAGGCAGAGTTGGTAGTCCGAGTTGGGTGGTGGCCACAGGGGGTTACTTGGGGCCACCTAGTCATGCAGGGTGCCACTCAGGTGCAAGAGAGTCCTAACTGAGGGATCTGATGCGGTGAGCTCCAGAGGTGGGCAGAGCTGGTGGTCTGACTCAGGCAGTGACCACAGGGGGTTCTGTGAGGCTGCCTAGTCATCCAGGGCACTGCTCAGACACAAGAGAGTCCCTACTTGAGGGATACAATGCAATGAGCTCCAGAGGTGGGCAGAGTTGGCAGTCAGAGTTGGGTGGCAGACACGGGGGGTTCCATGGGGCCACCTAGTCATCCAGGGCACCGCTCAGATGCAAGAGAGTCGCTGCTGAGGGATTCGATGCTGCGAGCTCCAGAGGTGGGCAGAGTTGGTGGTCTGAGTCAGGCAGCAGCCACGGGGGTTCATGGGGCCACCTAGTCATCCAGGGTGCTGCTCAGGTGCAAGACAGTCCCTGCTTGTGGGATCCAATGCGGCGAGCTAAGGAGGTGGGCAGATTGGTGGTGCGCGTCAGGCGGCGGCCACAGGGGGTTCCGTGGGGCCACCTAATTGTCCAGGGCACTGCTCAGGTGCCAGAGAGTCCCTTCTTGAGGGATCTGATGTGGCGAGCTCCAGAGGCAGGCAGAGTTGGCAGTCCGAGTTGGGCAGTAATGACAGGGGCTTCCGTGGGGCTGCCTAGTAATCAAGGGCACTGCTCAGGTGCAAGACAGTACCTGCTTAAGGGATCCGATACAGCGAGATCAGAGGCAGACAGAGTCAGATGAAGAGACGGCAGCGCCACAGGGGGTTCTGAGAGGCTGCCTAGTCATCCAGGGCACCGCTCAGGTGCAAAAGTGTCCCTGCTTGAGGGATCCAATGCAGGGAGCTCCACAGGCAGGCAGAGTTGGTGGTACGAGTTGGGCGGCAGCCATGGATGGTTCCATTGGGCCACCTAGTCATCAAGAACACCGCTGAGGTGCAAGAGAGTACTTATTGAGGGATCCGATGTGGCAAACTCCAGAGGCAGACAGAGTTGGCAGTCCGAGTTGGGCGGAGTGTTCCGTAGGGCTGCCTAGTCATCCAGGGCACTGCTCAGGCGCAAGAGAGTCCCTGCTTGAGGGGTCCTATACAGAGAGCTCCAAAGGCAGGCAGAGTTGTCGGTACAAGTTAGGCAGTGGCCACGGGGTGCTCCATGGGCCTGCCCAATCATCCAGGGAGCCACTCAGGCACAAGAGAGTCGCTGCTTGAGGGATCCAATGTGGCAAGTTTCAGAGGCAGCCAGAGTTGGCGGTCTGAGTCGGCCAGCAGCCACGGGGGTTCTGTAGTGCCGCCTTGTCGCCCAGAGCACAGCTCAGGTGCAAGACAGTCCCTGCTTGAGGGATCTGATGCGGCGAACTCCAGAGGTGGGCAGAGTTTACGATCCGAGTCAGGCGGCAGCCACAGGGGGTTCTGTGGGGTCACCCAGATGTCCAGGGTGCCACTCAGGTGCAAGAAAGTCCCTGCTTGAGGGATCCAATGTGGGCAGAGTTGGTGGTCCAAGTCGGGCGGGGGTTACAGGGGGGTTCTGTGGTCCCACCTATTTGTCAAGGGTGCCGCTCAGGCACAAGAGAGTCCCTGCTTGAGGGATCTGATGTGGTGAGCTCCAGAGGCAAGAAGAGTTGGTGGTCTGAGTTGGGCGGCAGCCACAGGGGGTTCCGTGGGGCTGGCTAGTGGTCCAGGGTGCCGCTGAGGCACAAGAAGGTCCCAGATGAGGGATCTGATGCAGCGAGCTCCAGAGGTGGGCAGAGTTGGTGGTCTGACTCGGGTGGTGGCTACGGGGGGGTTCTGTGGGGCCGCCTAGTCATCCAGAGCACCGCTCAGGCACAAGAGAGTCCCTGCTTGAGGGATCCAATGTGGCAAGCTCCAGCGGCAGGCAGAGTTTGCTGTCAGAGTTGGGTGGCGGACACGGGGGGGTCCGTGGGGCCGCCTAGTGGTACAGGGCACCACTCAGGTGCAAGAGAGTCCCTGCTTCAGGGATCCAATGCAGCGAGCCTCAGAGGCAGGCAGAGTTGGTGGTACAAGTCGGGCGGTGGCCACTGGGAGTTCTGTGGGACCACCTAGTCATCCACGTCACCAATCAGGTGCAAAAGAGAGTCCCTGCTTGATGGATCCGATGCAGCAAGCTCCAGAGGTGGGCAGAGTTGGCGGTCCATGTTGGGCGGCTTCCTCGGTGGGTTCTGTGGGGACGCCTAGTCATCCAGGGTGCTGCTCAGGCAAAAGAGCCACCCTGTTTGAGGGATCCAATACAGTGAGCTCCAGAGGCAGGCAGAGTTGGCTGTCCAAGTTGGGCGGCGGCCATGGGGTGTTCCATGGGCCTGCCTAATCATCCAGGGTGCCGCTCAGGTGCAAGAGAGTTGCTGCTTGAGGGATCCGATGCGTCGCGCTAAAGAGGTGGGCAGATTGGCGGTGTGCGTCAGGCAGCAGCCACTGGAGGGTTCCGTGGCACCGCCTAGTTGTCCAGGGCAACGCTCAGGTGCAAGAGAGTCCTGCTTGAGGGATTCGATGCAGGGAGCTCCAGAGGCATGCAGAGTTGGTGGTACGAGTTGGGCGGCAGCCATGGAGGGTTTCATGGGGTCACCTAGTCATCCAGAGCACCGCTCAGGTGCAAGAGAGTCGCTGCTGAGGGATTCAATGCTGTGAGCTCCAGAGGTGGGCAGAGTTGGTGGTCCGAGTCAGGCGGCCGCAGGGAAGTTCCGTGGCCATGAGTCATCCAGGGTGCCAATCAGGTGCAGAGAGTCCCTGCTTGAGGGATCCGGATGCGGCAGTTAAAGAGGTGGGCAGATTGTGGTGCGTAAGTTGTATGTGGCCACAGGGGGTTCTGTGGGGCCACCACTGCCCAAGGAACTGCTCAGGTGCAAGAGGAGTCCCTGCTTCCAGGGATCCAGTGGCGTGCTCAGAGGTGGAGCAGGGGATTGGTGAGGCTAAGTCAGGCTGGCCAGCCCACAGGGGATTCCATGGGCCAGCCTAATCATCTAGGGTGCCGCTCAGGTACAAGAGAGTCCCTGCTTGAGGGATCCGATGTGGCGAGCTCCAGAACGGGGGCAGAGTTGGCAGTCCAAGTTGGGCAGTGGCCACAGGGGTTCCGTGGAGCTGCCTAGTAGTCCAGGGTGCCGCTCAGGTGCAAGAGAGTCCCTGCTTGAGGGATCTGATGCGGTGAGCTCCAGAGGCAGGCAGAGTTGGCAGTCTGAGTTGGGCGGTAATGACAGGGGCTTCTGTGGGGCTGCCTAGTCATCAAGGACACTGCTCAGGCGCAATACAGTACCTGCTTAAGGGATCCAATGTGTCAAGCTCCAGAGGCAGGCAGCATTGGCTGTCCAAGTTGGGCGGCGGCCAGGGGGTGTTCCATAGGGCTGCCTAGTCATCCAGGGCACCAGTCAGGTGCAAGAGAGTCCCTGCTTGAGGGATCCGATACAGCGAGCTCCAGAGGCAGGCAGAGTTGGCGGTACTAGTTAGGCGGTGGCCACGGGGGGGTTCAATGGGCCCGCCTAATCGTCCAGGGTGCTGCTCAGGTTCAAGAGAGTCCCTGCTTTAGAGATCTAATGCAGCAAGCTCCAGAGGCAGCCAGAGTTGGCGGTCTGAGTCAGGAGGTGGCCACAGGGTGTTCTGAGAGGCCGCCTAGTCATCCAGGGCACCGCTCAGGTACAAAAGAGTCCCTGCTTGAGGGATCCGATGCAGCGAGCTCTAGAGGCAGGCAGAGTTGGTGGTACGAGTCGGGCGACGACCATGGTGGGTTCCATTGGGCCACCTAGTCATTAAGGACACCGCTCAGGTGCAAGAGAGTACCTGTTGAGGGATCCGACGTGGCAAACTCCAGAGGCAGACAGAGTTGGCTGTCCGAGTTGGGTGGTGGCCATGGGGTGTTCTGTAGGGCTGCCTAGTCATCCAGGGCACTGCTCAGGTGCAAGAGAGTCCCTGCTTGAGGGGTCCTATACAGTGAGCTCCAGAGGCAAGCAGAGTTGTTGGTACAAGTTAGGCAGTGGCCACGGGGTGCTCCATGGGCCTGCCAAATCATCCAGGGAGCCGCTCAGGCACAAGAGAGTCACTGCTTGAGGGATCCAATGCGTCAAGCTCCAGAGGCAGCCAGAGTTGGCGGTCTGAGTTGGGCAGCAGCCACGGGGGGTTCCATGGTGCCACCTAGTTGTCCAGGGCACCGCTCAGGTGCAAAAGAGTCCCTGATTGAGGGATCCAATGCAGGGAGCTCCAGAGGCAGGCAGAGTTGGTGGCACGATTTGCGCGGTGGCAATGGAGGGTTCCATGGGGCCACCTAGTCATCCAGGTCACCACTCAGGTGCAAGAGAGTCCCTGCTTGAGGTATACAATGCAGCGAGCTAAAGAGGTGGGCAGATTGACAGTCCACATCAGGCGACAGCCACAGGGGTTCCATGGGACTGCCTAATTGTCCAGGCACCGCTCAGGTGCAAGAGAGTCCCTGCTTCAGAGATCTGATGCAGTGTGCTCCATAGGCAGGCAGAGTTGGTGGTACAAGTCAGGCTGCAGTCATGGGAGGTTCCATGGGCCAGCCTAATTGTCCAGAGTGCCACTCAGGTGCAAGAGAGTCCCTACTTGAGAGATCCGATTCGGCGCACTCCACAGACAGGCAGAGTTGGTGGACTAAGTAGGGTGGTGGCCATGGGGGTTCCGTGGGGCCACCTAGTCATCAAGGGAACTCCTCAGGCACTAAAAAGAACCTGGTTGACGGATCCAATGCAGCAAGCTCCAGAGACAGGCAGAGTGGAGGTCCAAGTCAGGAGGCTGCCTCGGGGGGTTCCATGGGGCCGAATAGGCATCCAGGGTGCATCTCAGGTGCAAGAGAGTCCCTGCTTGAGGGATCCAATGTGGCGAGCTCCAGAGGTGGGCAGAGTTGGCAGTCTGAGTTGGGCAGTGGCCACGGGGGTTCCGTGGAGCCGCCTAGTAGTCCAGGGTGCCGCTCAGGTGCAAGAGAGTCCCTGCTTGAGGGATCCGATGTGGCGATCTCCAGAGGCAAGCAGAGTTGGTGGTCTGAGTTGGGTGGCAGCCACAGGGGGTTCCATGGGGCTGGCTAGTGGTCCAGGGTGCCGCTGAGGTGAAAGAAGGTCCCTGATGGAGGGATCCGATGCGGTGAGCTCCAGAGGCAGGCAGAGTTGTCAGACAACGGCCACCAGGGGTTCCGTGAGGCTGCGTAGGCACCAGCGCACCGCTCAGGTGCAAGAGGGTCCCTGCTTGAGGGATCCAATGTGGCAAGCTCCAGAGGCAGGCAGAGTTGGTAGTCCGAGTTGGGCGGTGGCCACAGGGGGTTACTTGGGGCCACCTAGTCATGCAGAGTGCCACTCAGGTACAAGGGAGTCCTAACCGAGGGATCTGATGCGGTGAGCTCCAGAGCTGGGCAGAGCTGGTGGTCCGACTCAGACGGTGACCACGGGGGATTCTGTGGGGCTGCCTAGTCATCCAGGGAACCGCTCAGGCACAAGATAGTCCCTGCTTGAGGGATCCAATGCAGTGAGCTCCAGAGGTGGGCAGAGTTGGCTGTCAGAGTAGGGTGGCAGACACGGGGGTTCCATGGGGCCACCTAGTGGTACAGGGCACCACTCAGGCACAAGAGAGTCCCTGCTTCAGGGATCCAATGCGGCGAGCTCCAGAGGTAGGCAGAGTTGGCAGTACAAGTCGGGCAGCAGCCACTGGGGGTTCTGTGGGACCACTTAGTCATCCTCGTCACCAATCAGGTGCAAAAGAGTCCCTGCTTGACGGATCCGATGCAGCAAGCTCCAGAGGTGGGCAGAGTTGGCGGTCCGTGTTGGGTGGCTTCCGCGGCGGGTTCTGTGGGGATGCCTAGTCATCCAGGGTGCTGCTCAGGGAAAAGAGCCTCCCTGCTTGAGGTATCCAATGCAGCAAGCTCCAGAGGCAGGCAGAGTTGGCTGTCCGAGTTGGGCGGTGGCCACAGGGTGTTCCATGGGCCTGCCTAATCATCCAGGGTGCCGCTCAGGTGCAAGAGAGTTGCTGCTTGAGGAATCCAATGCGGCAAGCTCCAGAGGCAGCCAGAGTTGGCAGTCCAAGTCAGGCAGCAGCCACGGGGGGGTTCCATGGCACCGCCTAGTAGTCCAGGAAAACGCTCAGGTGCAAGAGATTCTCTGCTTGAGGGATCCAATGCAGCAAGCTCCAGAGGCAGGCAGGGTTGGCAGTCCAAGTTGGGCAGTAATAATGGGGTCTTCCATGGGGCTGCCTAGTCATCAAGGGCACTGCTCAGGCACAAGACATTACCTGCTTGAGGGATCCGATGTGGCAAGCTCCAGTGGTATGCAGAGTAGGAGTTCCGAGTGAGGTGGCCATGAGGGTTCCGTGGGGCTGACTAGTCTTCCAGCTCACCGCTCAGGCACAAGAGAGTCCCTGCTTGAGGGATCCAATGTGGCTAGCTCCAGAGGTGGGCAGAGTTGGCAGTCTGAGTTGGGCGTCAGCCACAGGGGATTCCGTGAGGCCGCCTAGTCTTCTAAGGCTCCACTCAAGTGCAAGAGAGTCCCTGCTTGAAGTATCTGATGCAGCAACCTCCAGAGGTGGGCAGAGTTGGTGGTTTGAGTCAGGCAGTGGCCACGGGGGTTCCGTGGGGCCTCCTAGTCATCCAGGGTGCCGCTTAGGTGCAAGAGAGTCCCTGCTTGAAAGATCAGATGTGGCAAGCTCCAGAGGCATGTAGAGTTGACAGTTTGAGTCGGGCGGTGGCCACGGGAGTTCTGTGGGGCCTACTAGTCATCCAGGGCACCGATTAGGTGCAAGAGAGTCCCTGCTTGAAGGATCAGATTTGGCAAGCTCCAGAGGTGGACAGAGTTGGCGGTCTGAGTCGGGCAGCAGCCACGGGGGCACAGGGGGTTCCGTGGGACCACCTTGTTGTCCATGTCACCAATCAGGGGAAGAGAGTCCCTGATTGATGGATCCGATGCTGCAAGGTCCAGAGGCAGGCAGAGTTGGTGGTCCGTGTAGGGCGGCTTCCTCAGTGGGTTCCATGGGGACACCTAGTCATCCAGGGTGCTGCTCAGGCAAAAGAGCCTCCTTGCTTGAGGTATCCAATGTGGTGAACTCCAGAGGCAGGCAGAATTGGCTGTCCGAGTTTGGCAGTGGATACGGGGTGTTCTGTAGGGCTGCCTAGTCATCCAGGGTGCCACTCAGGCACAAGAGAGTCCCTGCTTGAGGGATCCAATACAGTGAGCTCCAGAGGCAGGCAGAGTTGTCGTTACATGTTAGGCGGTGGCCACGGGGTGTTCCATGGGCCTGCCTAATCATGCAGGGTGCTGCTCAGGCGCAAGAGAGTTGCTGCTTGAGGGATCCGTTGTGGCGAGCTTCAGAGGCAGCCAGAGTTGGCGGTCTGAGTCAGGCAGCAGCCATGGGGGGTTCCGTGGCACCGCCTAGTTGTCCAGGGCACTGATCAGATGCAAGAGAGTCCTTGCTTGAGGTATCCGATGCAGGGAGCTCCAGAGGCAGGCAGAGTTGGTGGTACGAGTTGGGCAGCAGCCACGGAGGGTTCCATGGAGTCACCTAGTCATCCAGGGCACCGCTCAGGTGCAAGAGAGTCGCTGCTGAGGGATTCAATGCTTCGAGCTCCAGAGGTGGGCAGAGTTGGTGGTCCGAGTCAGGCAGCAGCCACAGGGGGTTCCGTGCGGCCACCTAGTCATCCAGGGTGCCAATCAGGTGCAAGAGAGTCACTGCTTGAGGGATCTGATGCGGCGAGCTAAAGAGGTGGACAGATTGGCAGTGTGCATCAGGCGGTGGCCACAGGGGGTTCTGTGGGGCCACCTAATTGCCCAGGGCACCGCTCAGGTGCAAAAGAGTCCCTGCTTCAGGGATCTGAAGAGGCGTGCTCCAGAGGTGGGCAGATTTGGTGGTACAAGTTGGGCAGTGGCCACAGGGGTTCCGTGGAGCCGCCTAGTAGTCCAGGGTGCTGCTCAGGTGCAAGAGAGTCCCTGCTTGAGGGATCCGATGCGGTGAGCTCCAGAGGCAGGCAGAGTTGGCAGTCTGAGTTGGGCGGTAATGACAGGGGCTTCGGTGGGGCTGCCTAGTCATCAAGGGCACTGCTCAGGCACAAGACAGTACCTACTTAAGGGATCCAATGTGTCGAGCTCCAGAGGCAGCAGCATTGGCTGTCCAAGTTGGGCGGCGGCCAGGGGGTGTTCCATAGGGCTGCCTAGTCATCCAGAGCACCACTCAGGTGCAAGAGAGTCCCTACTTGAGGGATCCGATACAGCGAGCTCCAGAGGCAGGCAGAGTTGGCGGTACTAGTTAGGCAGTGGCCACGGGAGGGTTCAATGGGCCCGCCTAATCATCCAGGGTGCTGCTCAGGTTCAAGAGCGTCCCTGCTTGAGAGATCCGATGCAGCAAACTCCAGAGTTGGCGGTCTGAGTCAGGCGGCGGCCACAGGGTGTTCTGAGAGGCCGTCTAGTCATCCAGAGCACCGCTCAGGTACAAAAGAGTCCCTGCTTGAGGGGATCCGATGCAGCAAGCTCCAGAGGCAGCCAGAGTTGGTGGTCTGAGTCGGGCAGCAGCCATGGGGGGTTCCGTGGCACCGCCTAGTTGTCCAGGGCACTGATCAGGTGCAAGAGAGTCCCTGCTTGAGGTATCCGATGCAGGGAGCTCCAGGGGCAGGCAGAGTTGGTGGTATGAGTTGGGCAGCAGCCATGGAGGGTTCCATGGGGCCACCTAGTCATCCAGGGCACTGCTCAGGTGCAAGAGAGTCCCTGCTTGAGGGATCCAATACAGCGAGCTCGGAGGCAGGTAGAGTTGGTGGTACAAGTTAGGTGGCAGCCTTGGGGGGGTTCAATGGGCCCGCCTAAGTGTCCCAGGGTGCTGCTCAGGTGCAAGAGACTCCCTGCTTGAGGGATCCTATGCGGCGAGCTCCAGAGGTAGCCAGAGTTGGCGGTCCAAGTCAGGCGGCAGCCACAGGGGGTTCCATGAGGCCGTCTAGTCATCAAGGGCACCGCTCAGCTGAAAGAGAGTCCCTGCTTGAGGGATCCAATTCAGGGAGCTCCAGAGGCAGGCAGAGTTGGTGGTGCAAGTTGGGTAGTGGTCATGGAGGGTTCCATTGGGCCACCTTGTCATCAAGGACACAGCTCAGGTGCAAGAGAGTACCTGTTGAGGGATCCAATGCAGTGAACTCCAGATGCATACAGAGTTGGCGGTCTGAGTTGGGTGGCGGCCACGGGGAGGTCCATGTGGCCACCTATTCATCCAGGGCACCACTCAGGTGCAAAAGAGTCCCTACTTGAGGGATCCGATACGGTGAGCTCCAGAGGCAGGCACAGTTGGTGGTCCACATCTGGTGGCAGCCACGGGGGCTTCCGTATGGCTGCCTAGTCATCCAGGGCACTGCTCAGGCACAAGAGAGTCCCTGCTTGAGGGATCCAATGTGGGGAGTTCCAGAGGCGGGCTGAGTTGGCAGTCCGAATTGGGCGGTGGCCACTGGGGGTTCTGTGTGGCCACCTAGTCATCCAGGGTGCCGCTCAGGTGCAAGAGAGTCCCTGCTTGTGGGATACAATGTGGCTAACTCTAGAGGTGGACAGAGTTGGTGGTCAGAGTCAGACGGTGACCATGGGAGTTCCATGGGGCCACCTAGTCATCAAGGGCATGCTCAGGGACAAGAGAGTCCCTGCTTGAGGGATCCACTGTGGCAAGCTCCACAGGTGGGCAGAGTTGGCGGTCAGAGTCGGGCGGCAGCCACGGGGCGTTCTGTGGGGCTGCCTAGTCATCCAGGGTGCCGCATAGGTGCAAGAGAGTCCCTGCTTGAGGGATCTGATATGGCAAACTCCAGAGGCATGTAGAGTTGGCAGTCCGAGTTGGGCAGTGGCCACCGGGGGTTCCATGGTGCTGCCTAGTCATCTTGGACACTGCTTGGTGCAAGAGAGTCCCTGCTTAAAGGATCTGGTGTGGCGAGCTCCAGAGGTGGGCAGTGTTGGCTGTCCAAGTTGGGTGGTGGCCATGGGGATTCCGTGGGGCTGCCTAGTCATTCAAAGGGTGTCGCTTAGGTGCAAGAGAGTCCCTGCTTGAGGGATCTGATGCCTGGAGCTCCAGAGGTGGGCAGAGTTGGTGATATAAGTTGGTTGGTGACCTCGGGGTGTTCCATGGGCCTGCCTCATTGTTTAGTGTGCCGTACATGTGCAAGAGAGTCTCTGTTTGAGGGATCTGATTCAGCAAGCTCCACAGGCAGGCAGAGTTGGAAGACTGAGTGGGGAGGTGGCCATGGGGGATTCTGTGGGACCACCTAGTCATCAAGGGCACTGCTCAGGCACAAGAGTCCCTGCTTGAGGGATCCGATGTGGCAAGCTCCAGAGGTGGGCAGAATAGGAGGTTTGAGTTGAGCAATGGCCACGAGGGTTCTGTGGAGCCTCCTAGTAGTGCCGGGCACTGCTCAGGTTCTAGAGAGTCTCTGCTTGAGGGAACCAATGCGGCGAGCTCCAGAGGCAGGCAGAGTTGGCAGTTCTAGTTGGGCGGTAACCACTGGGGCTTCCATGGGGCTGCCTAGTCATCCAGAGCACTGCTCAGGTGCAAGAGAGTACCTGCTTTATGGATCCAATGCGGCAAGCTCCAGAGGCAGCCAGAGTTGGCGGTCTGTGTTGGTGGCAGCCACATGGGGCTTGAGGGATCTGATACAGCGAGCTCCAGACGTAGGCAGAGTTGGCAGTTTAAGTTAGGTGGCTGCCACGGTGGGTTCAGTGGGCCTGCCTAATTGTCCAGGGTGCTGCTCAGGCACAAGAGAGTCCCTGCTTGAGGGATCCGATGCGACGAGCTCCAGAGGCAGCCAGAGTTGGTGGTCCGTGTTGGTGACAGCCACATGGGGTTCTGTGGGCCCGCCTAATCATCCAGGGTGCTGCTCAGCTGCAAGAGAGTCCCTGCTTGAGGGATCCAATTTGTCAAGGCTCCACAGGCAAGCAGACTGGTGGACTGAGTAGGGCAACAGCGATGGGGGGTTCCGTGGGGCCACCTAGTAATCAAGGGCACTGCTCAGGCACAAGAGAGAACCTGCTTGAGGGATCTGATGCAGCAAGCTCCAGAGATGGGGACAGTTGGTGGTCTGAGTCGGGCAGCGGCCACAGGGGGGGTTCTGTGGGGCCGCCTAGTCATCCTGGGTGCTGCTGATCTGCAAGAGAGTCCTTGCTTGAGGGATCCAATGATGCGAGCTCCAGAGGCAGGCAGAGTTGGCGGTCAGAGTCGGGCGGTGGCCATGGGGAGTTCTGTGGGACTGCCTAGTCATCTAGGGCACTGCTCAGATGCAAGAGAGTCCCTGCTGAGGGATTCTATGCCTCGAGCTCCAGAGGTGGGCAGAGTTGGCGGTCTGAGTCAGGCGGCAGCCACAGGGAGTTCTGTGGTGCCGCCTAGTCATACAGGGTGCCGCTCAGGTGCAAGAGAGTCCCTGCTTGAGGGATCTGATGTGGCGAGCTCCAGAGGTGGGCAGAGTTGGTGGTCTGAGTTGGGCAGTGGCAATAAGGGGTTTCGTGAGGCCACCTTGTCATTCAACAGGCGCAGCTTAGGTGCAAGAGAGTCTCTGCTTGAGGGATCCAATGCTGCAAGCTCCAGAGGTGGGTAGAGTTGACAGGCAGAGTTAGGCAGTGGCCAAGGGGGGGTTCTGTGTGGCCGCTGAGTCATCCAGGCCACCGCTCAGGTGCAAGAGAGTCCTTGCTTGAGGGATCCAATGCGGCAACCTCCAAAGGTGGGCAGAGTTTGCAGTCCGAGTTGGGCGGCAGACATGGGGGGTTCCTGGGGCTGCCTAGTCATCCAGGGTGCCACTCAAGAGCAAGAGAGTCCCTGCTTGAGGGATCCAATGCAGCAAGCTCCAGAGGCAGCCAGAGTTGGTGGTACGAGTTGGGTGACAGCCACGGGGGTTTCCCTGTGGCCACCTAGTCATGAAGGGCACAGCTCATGGGCAAGAGAGTCCCTGCTTGAGGGATCCAATGCAGCAAGCTCCAGATGTGGGCAGAGTTGGTGGTCTGAGTCAGGCAGCAGACATGGGGGGGGTTCCATGTGGCTGCCTAGTCATATAGAGGGCCACTCAGGTGCAAGAGAGTCCCTGCTTGAGGGATCCGATGCGGTGAGCTCCAGAGGCAGGTAGGGTTGGCAGTCCAAGTTGGGCAGCAGCCATGGGGGGGTCCTTGGGGCCACTTAGTTGTCCAGGGTGCCGCACAGTCACAAGAGAGTCCCTGCTTGAGGAATCCAATGCAGCAAGCTCCAGAGGTGGGCAGAGTTGACAGGCAGAGTTGGGAAGTGGCCAAGAGGGGTTCTGTGTGGCTGCCGAGTCATCCAGGCCACTGCTCAGGTGCAAGTGAGTCCCTGGTTGAGGGATCTGATGCAGTGAGCTCCAGAAGTGGACAGACTTAGCGGTTCAAGTTGGGCGGCAGCCACAGGGGTTCTGTGGGACCATCTAGTTGTCCAGGGCACCACTCAGGCACAAGAGAGTCCCTGCTTGAGGGATCCAATGCAGGGAGCTCCAGAGGTAGGCAGAGTTGGCAGTCTGAATTGGGAGGCGGCCATGGTGGGTTCTGTGCGGTCAGCTAGTCGTCCAGGTCACCACTCAGGCACAAGAGAGTCCCTGCTTGAGGGATCTGATGTGGTGAGCTCCAGAGGAGGGCAGAGTTGGTGGTCTGAGTCTGGCAACAGCCACGGGGGGCTCTGTGCGGCCATCTAGTAATCTGGGGTGGTGCTCAGGTGTAAGAGAGTCCCTGCTTGAGGGATATGATGCAGTGAGCTCCAGAGGCAGGTAGAATTGGCAGTCCAAGTTGGGCGGTGGCCACTGGGGGTTCTGTGGGGCTGCCTAATCATCTTGGGTGCTGCGCAGGTGCAAGAGAGTGCCTGCTTGAGGGATCTGATGCAGCGAGCTCCAGAGATGGGCAGAATTGGCAGTCAGGCGGCAGCCATGGGGGGTTCTGTGGCTCTTTTCTAGTCATCCAGGACACTGCTCAGGCACAAGAGAGTCCCTGCTTGAGGGATCCAATGCGGGGAGCTCCAGAGGTGGGCAGAGTTGGTGGTCTGAGTGGTGCGGCAGCCACTGGGGGTTCTGTGGGCCACCTAATCATCCAGGGTGCTGCTCAGGTGCTTTTGGGATCCGATGCGGGTAACTCCAGAGGCAGGCAGATTTGGCGGTCCGAGTCATGCGGTGGCCACGGGGGTTCCGTGGGGCCTCCTAGTCATCCAGGGCACCGCTCAGGTGCAAGAGAGTCCCTACTTCAGGGATCCGATGCAGCAAGCTCCAGAGGCAGGCAGAGTTGGCTGTCTGAATTGGAAGGCTGCCATGCGTTGTTCCGTCGGCCAGCTACTCGTCCAAGGCACCGCTCCGGTGCAAGAGAGTCCCTGCTTCAGGGATGCGATGCAGCTAACTCCAGAGGTGGGCAGAGTTGGCAGTCTGAGTTGGGCGATGACAGCGAGTGTTCCGTGGGGCCGCCTAGTTGTCCAGGACACCACTCAGGTGAAAGAGAGTACCTGCTTGTGGGATCCGATGAGGTGAGCTCCAGAGGTGGGCAGAGTTGGCGGTCCGAGTTCGGCGGTGGCCACGGGGGTTCCATGGGGCCGCCTTGTCATCCAGGATGCTGCTCAGACACAAGAGAGTACCTGCTTGAGGGATCCAATGAGGTGAGCTCCAGAGGTGGGCAGAGTGGGCAGTCAGAGTTGGATGGCAGCCACGGGGAATTCCCTGGGGCCACCAAGTAATCCAGGGTGCCGCCCAGGCACAAGAGAGTCCTTGCTTGAGGGATCTGATGCAGGGAGCTCCAGAGGCAGTCAGAGTTGGTGGTCTGAGTCTGAAAGCGGCCACGTGTTGTTCCATGGGGCCGCCTAATTGTCCAGGGTGCCGCTCAGGCAAAAGAGCATCCCTGCTTGAGGCATCTGATGAGGCGAGCTCCAGAGGCGGGCAGATTTGGCTGTTCAAGTTGGGCGGCGGCCATGGGGTGTTCCTTAGGGCTGCCTAGTCACCTAGGGCACCGCTCAGGTGCAAGAGAGTCCCTGCTTGAGACATCCAATACTGCGAGCTCCAGAGGTGGGCAGAGTGGGCGGTAGAAGTCAGGCGGCGGCCATGGGGGGGTACCATGGGCCTGCCTAATCATTCAGGGTGCCGCTCAGGTGCAAGAGAGTCCCTGCATGAGAAATCCAATGCGGCAAGCTCCAGAGGCAGCCAGAGTTGGCAGTCTGAGTCTGGCGGCAGCCACGGGGGGTTCCGTGGGGCTGCCTAGTCATCAAGGGCACTGATCAGGAACAAGAGAGTCCCAGCTTGAGGGATCCGATGTGGTAAGCTCCAGAGGCAGGTAGAGATGGCAGTCCAGGTCGGGCAGTGGCCACTGGGGGTTCCGTGAGACCTCTTAGTCATCTTGGGCACCACTCTGGTGCAAGAGAGTCCCTGCTTGAAGGATATAATGCGGTGAGTTCCAGAGGTGGGCAGTGTTGGTGGTCCAAGTTGGGCGGTGGCCATGGGGGTTCCGTGGGGCCACCTAGTCATTCAAAGGGTGGTGCTTAGGTGCAAGAGAGTCCTTGCTTGAGGGATCTGATGCAGTGAGCCCCAGAGGAGGGCAAGGTTGGTGGTCTGAGTTGGGCAGTGGCCACAGGGGGCCTTGGGGCCACCTAGTCGTCCAGGGCACCGCTCAGGCACAAGAGAGTCCCTGCTTGAGGGATCCGATGCGGTGAGCTCCAGAATCAGAAGAGTTGGTGGTCTGAATCAGGTGGCGGCCACCGGAGGTTCCATGGGGCCACCTAGTCATCCAGGATGCCACTCAGGTGCAAGAGAGTCCCTGCTTATGGGATCCGATGCAGCGAACTCCAGAGGTGGGCAGAGTTGGCAGTCTGAGTCAGGCAGCAGCCATGGGAAATTCCATGGGGACACCTAGTCTTCCAGGGTGCTGCTCAGGTGTAAGAGAGTCTCTGCTTGTGGGATCCAATGCTTCTAACTCCAGAGGTGGGCAGAGTTGGCGGTCCGAGTCAGGCAGTGGCCACGGGGGTTCCTTGGGGCTGCCTAGTCATCCAGGGCACTGCTCGGGTGCAAAAAAGTCTCTGCTTCAGGGATTCGATATGGCGAACTCCAGAGGCAGGCAGAGTTGGCAGTCCGAGTCAGGCGGTGGCCACAGGGGATTCCATGGGGCCTCTTAGTAGTCCAGGGCACTGCTCAGGTGCAAGAGAGTCCCTGCTTGAGCAATCCAATGCAGTGAGCTCCAGAAGTGGGCAGAGTCAATGGTCTGAGTTGGGCGGCGGTCACGGGGGGTTCCATGGGTCCGCCTAGTCATCCAGGATGCTGCTCAGGTGAAAGAGAGTCCTTGCTTGAGGGATCTGATGCAGTGAGCTCCAGAGGTGGGCAGAGTTGGTGGTCCGAGTCAGGCGGCAGCCACGGGGGGTTCCTTGGGGCCGCCTACTCATCCAGGGTGCCACTCAGACGCAGGAGATTCCCTGCTTCAGGGACCTATGCAGCAAGCTCCTGAGGCGGGCAGAGTTGGCGTTTAGAGTTGCATGGCAGCCACGGGGGGGAGAGTTCTGTGGGGCTGCCTAGTCACCCAGGGTGCCGTTCAGGCACAAGAGAGTCCTTGCTTGAGGGATCCAATGCAGTGAGCTCCAGAGGTAGGCAGAGTTGGCAGTCCGAGTTGGGCGGTGGCCACAGAGGGTTCCGTGGGGCCGCCTAGTCATCCTGCATGCTGCTCAGGTGCAAGAGAGTCCCTGCTTGAGGGATCCGATGCAGCGAGCTCCAGAAGCGGGCAGAGTTGGTGGTCTGAGTTGGGTGGCGGCCATGGGGGGGGGTTCCTTGGGGCCGCCTAGTCATCCAGGGCACTGCTCAGGCATGAGAGAGTCCCTGCTTGAGGGCTCTGATGCAGCAAGCTCCAGAGGAGGGCAGAGATGGTGGTCCAAGTCAGGCAGCGGCTGCGGGGGTTTACGTAGGGCAATCTAGTTGTCCAGGGTGCCGCTCGGGCACAAGAGAGTGTCCCTAAGGGAGCAAGGAGAGGAAATATTGGGGTGAGTCATATCAACAAGTGAAACATTCTGATGGGATACAACAAAGTATCTCTAATGAATTTAAAACAAATACCCCATCTGCTGCAATGTCTTTTTCTTGGTATGTGTTGCACTAAGGGAATCAGGTAAGGGGCTTAAGACCTGGTACTGTTTAAAAGTAAAAAATAGTAAAATAAATTGTTTTTGTTTAATATTGTTACTGATACTCTGCTTTTTATGTGAATGGCCGTTTAACAACTTTGTTTAATCTCTCATTACAACAGGGTATTGTCCCTGCTCTGTGGAGAGAATCCATTGTGGTTCCTTTCTATAAGAGTGGTGATAGATTTATTGTGTCTAATTATAGGCCTATTTCCTATTGTCAAAGATTAATAAATTGATGGAGAAGTGTGTTCACCAGCTGTTATAGGTATATTTTCAAGAACAAGATATACTTTTTGATCAACAGCATGGATTTAGAGCTGGTCGACCCACTGCGTCGGCTCTGGCTGGGTTCATGGATGCTATACTGGTGGCAGCTGAGGAAGGTAAGGCCACCAGTGCAGTCTTCGTGAACCTGGCCAGTGTCTTCGATATGGTGGATCACAATATCCTGTTCAATAAACTAAGAAAACTAGGAATTAGGGATGCTAAATTAAATTGGTTTTCAATAAAATATTCACCAAGGTTTTGGCTTAAAGGTTGGAGGTAACACTGCCTTTGCTCATTGAAGTGGATCAAACGGGCTTTATTAAAGGAAGAAAGATTGCTGATAATGTTCGTAGAACTATTATCATCATTGCAGATAGTAAACAAGAAGATTGAATATTGCTTGCAGTTGATGCCGAAAAGGCTATTGATCATGTGGAATGGGTACTTCTATTTACTTTTCTTAAAAAAAATAATTTTGGTAACCAATTCCTAACTTGGGTCAAATTACTATATTCTTTTCCTGAAGCTATCAACAGAATAAATAATGTTCTATCCGACTCAATTTTTTTATATAGAGGAATGAGACAGGGGTGTCCCCTCTCCCCTTTGCTTTTTGCTTTAATTATGGAACCTTTAGCTATTGCTATTCATAAGAATGGAACTATTACTGGACTACAGATTAATAATATGGTTCATAAAATTAGTTTCTACGTGGATGGTATTCTGCTTTATTTAACAGATCCTTTAAAATCTATTCCAGAGTTTATTAGATTGCCTTCTTTATATGGCAATTTTTCTGGTTATAAAATAAATTGGAAGAAAACTCTTTTGATGAAGTTAGATGATAATTATCATTTTGTCATGACAGGGATTGGGATAGAGGACCAATCAGATTCCATTAAAAATTTGTTTATAGACTTGATGAATAAATATGAACCATTATATAAAGCAAATTTTTCTAAGTTACTTGTGGAACTTAAAAAAAGATTTAGAAAAGTGGAGTCATCTTCCTTTAAACCTAATTGGTAGAATAAATGTGATAAAGATGAAGTTTCTTTTAAAAATGTTATATAAATTTAATGCTATCCCTATTATTATTCCCCAAAATTTTTTGTATAATTTAAGAAGGATTGTTACAAATTTCATATGAAATAAGAAAAAGCCAAGGATCTCTTATCAAAAACTTATTCTTCCAAAAGAAAAAGGAGGCCTTGCTCTGACGAACTTTATATACTATAAATATGTGGCTCACATAGGGGAAATATGATATTGGTTAAGAGATAATGGACTTCATTCTTTGTCCACAAAAATTGAACAAGATATCCATGGAAGTCAGCTCTTGAGTCAGTTTTTGTTTTCAGGGTATTATTGTAATAAAAAAAAAAACTCTCTGGAAATGATGAATCCAGTTACATATACATCTATTAAATGTTGGCTGGAGCTTCATTAACTGTTACAGATTAATCTTCCGATCACCAAATTTTCTCTGGTTCATAAAAATTATTTTTTTTTAGCCATCACTTATTGGTACTCAGTATAGAGGATGGAAAGAAAAAGGTATATTTGACTTTTCTCAGTTATATGAGAATGATATTATGTTATTCTTACAATTACAACAAAGGTATAATATTGCCCATGCACAGTATTTCAAATATCTTCAGATAAAGAACTTTATTAAGGCCAAAAATAGTTCTGGTTGTTCGGGTAGCACTAGGGTTTTGGATCTGTTGGAACAAAATCTGAATAAAAAACTTGTATCTAAATTATATAATCTGATTGTTAGTGATAGTGCTTTAGGGGAAGATTTCTAAAGTACTTATTAAAGGAAAAATGGGCAAAGGACCTGGGAGTGCAGATATCTGACAGTTTGTGTGACCAAATCTTGGCCTTTCCATTTGCTCATGTTAAATCTAGTAACTTGCTGCAAATACACCTCAATACACTCATCGGACCTATTTTACCCCTTATAGGTTATATAAGATTAACAACACATTGTCTTCAAACTGCCCTAGGTGCTCATGCACTTCTGGCACTTTGATACATATGTTACATAGTTGTCCCTATTTGTCTAATTTTGGGGTCAAAGTCTATAATTTCCTTAATGGGATTTTGAACGTTAATATAGAATTTGATCCTATGATGGGTCTTTTGACTTTATCAGGGAAAAATAGTGTGATGACTATTTATCAGGGAATTTTTGTTCTATCTCTATGATTTTGGCCAAAAAATATATTCTTTTAAAATGGAAGAATTCCCTTTCCCCCTCTTTTAGCACTTGGTTGAATTTTTTGTTGTACACAATGAAACTAGAAAATATTTATTATTTAAAGGAGCAGAAACTAATCTTTTTGTGAAAAAAATGTGGGGTCCCTTATATATACAATTCCATGAGGGGAGTATAAAGTAATATTGTATATTTCTGTTGTATTTTTTTGTGCAAAATATGGAATCCTGGATAATATAGAAGGGAGGATTGTGATGATGGTTGTATGGGAACTATCTTAAGGACATTATTGTCTTGGTGAAATTTTATCACTATGAACCAAAAAAAAATTGGTATTCAAATTATTTGTTAAAGCATAGTTAAAGAACTAAAGTTAATAGCCATATGTCACAAGCTAGAGAGAGGCAATGGCAGGTGTTCCTCAAGGATCAGTACTTGGTCCTTTTTTATTTTCAATTTTTATTAATGATTTACCTTTTTCCTTTACTAATAGTAATAGTTTATGGTATGCAGATGATACTGTATTTTGGGTATCGGGGACACATAGTTATGAAATTCAGGATTCTCTTCAAAAACAAAACAATGTTTTTGCTAATTGGATTCAGTTAAATAAATTAGTTATTAATGAAATTAAAACAAATGTTATGATGTTTGGTTCTTTAAAAAGATGTTAGAAAATTGACCCTATTCATATAGTGGGATTTGGTGGTGACCCTCTCCCTTTGCTTACGATGGTTAAATATGTAGGTGTATACCTGGATTCAAACTTTATTATGGTTCCTCACTTGGAGAAGATGGGTGTAAAAATCCATCAGAAACTTGGTTTTCTTTATAGAAATATTACGTTTTTGACTGAAGAGGCTCATTATACTACAGCTAAACTGGTTATTTTTCCAACATTAGAGTACGGAAGTATTACTTTTGCACATTGTAATCAGTTGTTTGAGTCAAAATTTTTAAAGTTTTGTATAATGATAGTTGTAGATTTACCTTTCATGCCCCATTTAGAACTCATCACTATCAGCTATATGGATCTTGGTGTACCTTCTCCAGTTAATCGTTTGAAATGTATGTTAGTGAATTTTGTTTTTCAGATCAAATGTTTAGGATATCCTTTGTCTTTATCTAAATTAATAGTAGCAAAAGTTCATGGTAGGGGTACAAGACAAAATTGTTTAAATCAATACGTTATTCCTGTTTACAGGTTGCCAATGAGTAGGAAAGAATTTTCCTGGTATGAACCTTCATTTTTAAATGAATTTGGAGAATTGATTTGAAAAGCACATTCAGAATCTCATTTTAAATATTTATTGTTAGAGAAGTTATATTGTGACACTGTCTGTAACTGTGATTTATGTTTGTATTTTGTGTAAATGTAATTTTGTATTGTAATGTTGTATGTCAGGCATGGCTGAAAAAGGGCTCTGCCCAGTCCACTTCCTGGTTAAAAATAAAACAAAACAAACTAAATTTGCTTTTCTCAAACATGTCTGGAGCAAAGAGTGAGTGACCAAGGATGTTTGAATATGGCCCCCAAAAGGAAATATTAGGCATTAAAATGTGTACTCAGCACAATTCACCTACCCCTGCTGGCCCATTACAGTAAATTAGCACAGTTCACTAAATCTGCTATACTCAAACATGTATAGAGAAAAGTGCGAGTGCCTCAAGCATGTTTTAATATAGCCCCCCAAAGCAAAAATGAGGCACTAAAATGTGTACTCCACATAATTCACATCCCTTTCTGGCCAATTAGTGCAAATCAGCACAGTTCCCTAAATGTGTTATACTCAGATGTGTTTGGAGCAAAGTGTAAGTGTCCCAAGAATGTTTGAATATAGTTTCCCAAAGCACAAATGAGGCACTAAAATGTGCACTCAGCACACTTCACATCCCACTGCTGGTCAAAGAGAGGTACAGTATCTGGTCACTGAAAACATACAGGCTGTGATTGAGCCAACTCATTTAGGGCATCCCAGATCTGTTAGTGTTACAATAGGTACAATCAGGACCTCACAGAAAATGAGATACTGCATGTTAACTGACCTATCCTGTGTAACCACATTGTAAAAATGTATAAAAGCAGGACCCCAGTAAAAATTAGATTCTGCATTTTACCTGTGTTAACTCCACTAAATATACTGGAAAATGTGTAAAAGCAGGACCCCACCAAAAATGAAGTATTGTAGCTGCTCTATCCTACTAATGACATGCACACCCTTTATGAGTGCACAGCTGTTGTAACAGAGGTGTGTGTGTGTGTGTGTGTGTGTGTGTGTGTGTGTGTGTGTGTGTGTTCAGTATGTGAGCATTTTTAAGTGGGTGTGTATGTCCAGAACCAAAAACACTTTGCACTGATTACCTTGATGTTTATGGTCTTGTTTTTTTCTACTATTGTGGTGTAAATGAGGGACTTTGCTATAGTGAACCCCTGTATAAGAAATTTGTGTTATATTGAACACCTGTAATGGCTCCCATTGCTATCTAATTAGGCATATTAACACCTCAGTATAGTGAACAAATCTGCTGTCTCCACAGGTGTTCATTATAAAGAGGGATCACTGTATTTATGTACAGTATGTGTTTATTTATTTCAAAAGTTTCACCAGGAAAGACATATTGAGCTGAGAAATAGCTAATTTCCAGATACATCTGGGGAGGGGTGGGAAGGGGGATGAGAGGTGCAAGAGCAACATAGAACAGTAACCTACACAATAAAACATACAGTGATATAAAATAAATAGTACAAAATAAACATGAATGAAGTTCAACAGATAGGTCAAATTAGATGCAAAAGTTTACAAGGACACAGCAGGGAATCTGTCCCATGGACACAAGCAATAGTACTTTTCAATGGTGAGGGCACCAAGGAATATGGCACTGAAGGAAGGAGCACAGATATGGGAGAATAAGATAAAGTGCAGACAAATGAGGGAGGCAGAAGAGAGGGAAAAGGGTTGGTGAGGTGTGTGGAGGGGCAAGGAGAAGGAGAAAGAGGGGAAGATGGTAAATTGAGGAGAGTGGAAGGGGTATGACTAAAGGGCAGCCACAGGAGGAAGCAGTGTGGTCATATAGAAAGAAGGAATAAGGTAAACTGAGGAGTGAGGAAGGATTATGATGACTCAAGGACAGGCACAGGAGGTAGCTATGTGGTCATGAAGCAGAGAGGAGAGATCATTTGGAAGAAAATGGGTATGGTGGGTAATGGATCCTTGTTCTTATAGGAACATATTCAACCCCCCCCCCCAAAGAGGCTCTGCAAACAATTGTAAACAATGGAGGGGGGGGGCTTGAAAAATTCAAAGACAAATTATCTGTAATGTAGTTTCTTTTTATTTTGAAAAGTCCCCTACATTTCACCCACTGGATGGACTTGTTCACGGGGATTTAACTTGTAAATGCTGTTTTCTTAGTTTTTTCTGTAAATCAATTCAAACACACTTTAATAGAAATATTTTCATATGAACTTATAATATGCTTATAAGGTAACTTCAATAAATGATTAGCACTTTCCCATACCTTAGTAATGATGTAACTTGATGCTACTGAGAAAATATATATTTTAAAAGACCACATCTGTTGGCAGAAATAACTTTCAAATCTCTGTAACACATGTAAAACAAAAATTTAAATGAATGAAACAGTCACTCTGGCAGACACTTTTTCTCACTGTTAGTAAATAACTTGTGCTACTTTATAACTAAAGGTACTATGCATACCTTAATCAGTATACTCTGTTTGGTGCAGGCAAAAATGTGCTTTAAAGCACTATGAAACGTTCTGTAAAAAAGGACCAAAATAATACATACTTTATCATTTCCTATATAGTATAACCTACAAAATATAATAATTAGTGAAATAAATCCCCATTAACTGAAAGGCACTCTGCATACCTTAGTCAATGTATTCTGTTCGATGCAGAAAAAATGTGCTTGAAATCACTAGTTTATTTCTGTAAAGGAGACCATAATAACATAATTTTTATCACATCACTTTAAAGTGTGATTCACAAGATGTAATTTAAATTAGTGAACTAAGTCCCTTTTACTCACTTAATTCGCTTTTTAGCTGGAATTCTTTTGAAGGTATCAACCCCTCTGCACCAAAAGATGGCTGCCTGTGTTTGTTACTACTGCAAATGAGTTCATGAACCTCTTGTGCCTGCTCTGCTGAAATCCTGCGTTAGGACGTCTTAACGCAATGACGTCCCAATCGCGCTACCGCACATGCATGATGATGTCACAATTGTGCTACCGCCCATGCGCAAACAGACTGCTGCTGCAGTCAAATAGCTGGCTCAGCCATAGAGCCATGGATTTTTCAGCAAAACGGGCACTATATAGACTGCCACTGTGACTGAACCATTACATTGTATACATCCTTCTAATGACTTTGTGAACATGATACTTGAACTATTAAAACTTGTTACTAAACAAATGAAATGTTTTTAAACAAATAAGTAGAATAACTCTTGACAAATAAACATAAATCAGAATTAGCTTGTATATGAGTAAAGATACTGTAACACCACTAACCATTAAATTAAAGGGAAAAACAACCAGAGGCATAATGCTTGAACATTGTTATACATGTGTTTAAAATGCCACATAGTTTTATATGGCATTTTCACTCCTTATAAACAATAATAATAAATAGATGAATTATTAACTGAAAATAATCATTTCTATATCATTGCTAAATTTTTTGTGTATTTAATGGATTTATGAATCTCAACTTAAAAAAACTGTTAACGATCATTGTTATACCATGTACTGGTCCTTGCATACTGGGAGGTCAAAAGGTCAATTTTTAGGAACAGTTATAACACCAATGTACATGAAAACCCAGGGAAAACTAATAATTGCATAGTGCAAGAATACACATTTACATGTGCATCATATTCGCTTATAAGCCTAAACTCAATGAACTGAAGACAATCAATGTTGCCAGTAATAAACTTTACCTACCAGAAGATCAAAAGGTCAATTTGTCAAAAAAAGTTTTTAAATTTTTAATTGCACTAATATATTCTTGCATTATACAAATACCACTTAGATATATATAATGGCACTACCCCTAGAAACCAGCTGAACAGATGGGTCCCTATCTGTACTGAATAGTGTTATATAAGTTTGCCAATTAGTTTCAACATTCATTCCTATATTTCTATCCAATGTATGCATTTGGAAAATCCATTTCGTATATCATTGCTCAATTTTTTGTGTATTTCATGGATTTATGAATCTCAACTTAAAAAACTGTTAACAATCATTGTTATACCATGTACTGGTCCTTGCATACTGGGAGGTCAAAAGGTCAATTTTTAGGAACAGTTATAACACCAATGTACATGAAAAACCAGGGAAAACTAATAATTGCATAGTGCAAGAATACACATTTACATGTGCATCATATTCGTTTATAAGCCTAAACTCAATAAGCTGAAGAAAATCACTGTTGCCAGTAATAAACTTTACCTACCAGAAGGTCAAAAGGTCAATTTGTCAAACAAATTTTTTAATGCTTTAATTGCACTAATATATTCTTGCATTATACAAATACCACTTAAATGTATATAATGGCACTACCCCTAGAAACCAGCTGAACAGATGGGTCCCTATCTGTACTGAATAGTGGTATATACGTTTCTAAGTTAAATACAGGCTTGCCAATTAGTTTCAACATTCATTCCTATATTTCTATCCAATGTATGCATTTGGAAAATCCATTTCATCTCTGCTCTCAATAATAGTTCTTTTACATTACCTCCTCTAGGAGGAATGAATATTTTTTCTAGACCCCAAAATCTAAGTGAGGCTCCAGAATGTGATGCCTCATTGAAATGTCTGGCCACAGGTGAATTTTCATCATAATTTCTAATATCACCTTTATGTTTCTGAATTATTTTACTTAATTCTCTGCTAGTTTGTCCAATATATAACAAATCACAAGGACATTGTATCAGATACACAACCGCTTCTGTGGTGCAAGTGATGTGTTGTTTAATAAAAAATCTCTTGTGTGTGTGGATGTATATATATTTCTTTCTTAGATGTATGATTACAAACACTACACCTACCACAAGGGTTCATTTCTGGCATTAATGGGCCCAGCAAAAGCTAGCTACCAACCACTTCTGGTGTCTTAAATTGTGAATGAACCAAAATGTCCTGTAAATTTTTAACCTTTTTTGCTACTACAATTGATCTATTCTGCAGTATTTCAATTTGTTTATTGTCAGTTTGGACTAAATACCAATGTTTATTTATGATTTTTTGAATGTCTGCCATTTTATGATTATATTTGGTTGAAAAAACCACTCGTTGAGTATCACACTGTGATGTTTTCAGTTGTAATAATTCATTTCTCTGTTTTTGATTAATTCTGATTTCTGCTTGTTGCAATGTATGTTGTTTATATCCTCGTACTTTAAATTTATGTAGCATTTGTTTTGTTTCTTGTATAGAATTATCTGTCTTACTACAATTACATTTGACCCTTGTGAGTTGTGCATAAGGTATGCTGTTTTTTAATTTAACTTCATGAAAGCTTTTATAATGTGGCAATGTGTTTCTATCAGTTGGTTTTCTAAACAAAGATGTTTCAATTTGTTTATTTTCATTAATAATAAGTAAATTCAAATATGGTATTTTATGTGTGTCACAGTTCATAGCAAACTTCAAATTGCTGTCTTTTCGATTAAGTTCTTCATAAAAAGTTTGTAATTCTATAATGGTTCCAGACCATAACATGAAAATATCATCAATAAAACATACCCATGTTACTATTTTATCATAGAATGTATTGTTTTGAACATCATATATATATTTTTCTTCAAAATTAGCCATATAGCAATTGGCATAGGCCGGTGCCATGGTTGATCCCATGGCAGTACCTTTATTTTGCTGATAATAACGTCCATCGAATTCAAAATAATTTTTACTAAGAATCAGTTGTGCCATTTCCTGTAGGACTATTGTTTTTTGGTTTACTATTGCTACACCTTTTATCTAAAATACATCCTAATCATTCAATACCTTGCTGATGTGGAATAGAAGTGTATAAAGCTGTTACATCAAAAGTGACCAGAATACTGGACTCCGGAATACCACTTTCTGAAATTTGTTGCAGATGTTTTATTATGTCCGATGAATCTTTAATATATGATCTGGTGATTTCAACCAAAGGTTGCAAATGATAATTAATATACTTAGATAGGGGTTCAAAAATGGAGCCAATTCCAGAAACTATTGGCCTTCCAGGGGGGTTAGAGATGTTTTTATGTATTTTTGGAATACAATAAAATGTGGGAATTCTAGGATATTGACAATACAGTAACTCTGCTTCCCATGCTTGAATCCAACCATTTATGGTATACTCTTCTAATAACCCATTGATCTCTATTTGAATACTCAGAGTGGGATTTTCAGATAATAATTCATAATTCTCTTGATTCTGTAATAATGCCAAACACATTTCTTTATATTGTGACCTATCTTGTATGACTACCCCACCCCACCCCCTGTCTGCCTGTTTAATAACTATATCTTTATCCTGTTTAAGATTTTTTAAAGCTAAATTTTCTAGTCTGGTCAAGTTATGATAAGATGGTCGTAGTTCTTCTCTTTTGTTAAACAATGCCAACACCTCTTTCTCTACATTATAACATTATAACAAAATGCCTCTATATCACGATTTTTCCCAATAGGTGGATTCTATTGAGATTTTACTTGAAGTAATTGTGTCAATTTTTTTGGTAAGGGTCTATGGTTATATTTGTTGAGGTCCCAAATATATTTTTAAGTCTGAGATTCTGAAAGAATCTTTGTAAATCTACCTCTAAATCAAAAAGATTTAAGGGCTGTGTTGGGGGAAATGAGAGACCCAAACTGAGTACTCTGGTCTCTATGGGTGTCAATACTCTTTTACTTAAATTGAAAATAGGTATGATATCTATGTCATTCTCCCTCTCTCTGATGTGAAACGTCTTGCATCTTTTCCACCTTGCCTACCTCCCCTGCTTCACCTTGTACCTCTCCATCCTTCCCCCTGCTGATAGTTTTGCTGAAATATCCATGGCTCTATGGCTGAGCCAGCTATTTGACTGCAGCAGCAGTCTGTTCGCGCATGCGCGGTAACGCGATTGTGGCGTCATCGCGCGTATGAAATAGCGATTGGGGCGTCATTGCGTTAAGACTTCCTAAAGTGGGATTTCAGCAGAGCAGGCACAAGAGGTTCATAAACTCATTTGCAGTAGTAACAAACACAGGCAGCCATCTTTTGGTGCAGAGGGGTTGATACCTTCAAAAGAATTTCGGCTAAAAAGCGAATTAAGTGAGTAAAAGGGACTTATTTCACTAATTTAAATTACATCTTGTGAATCACACTTTAAAGTGATGTGATAAAAATTATGTTATTATGGTCTCCTTTACAGAAATAAGCTAGTGATTTCAAGCACATTTTTTCTGCATTGAACAGAATACATTGACTAAGGTATGCAGAGTGCCTTTCAGTTAATGGGGATTTATTTCACTAATTATTATATTTTGTAAGTCATACTATATAAGAAATGATAAAGTATGTATTATTTTGGTCCTTTTTTACAGAAATTTTCATAGTGCTTTAAAGAACATTTTTGCCTGAACCAAACAGAGTATACTGATTAAGGTATGCATAGTACCTTTAGTTACAAAGTAGCACAAGTTATTTACTAACAGTGAGAAAAAGTGACTGCCAGAGTGACTGTTTCATTTATTTAAATTTTTGTTTTATTTAGAGATTTGAAAGTTATTTCTGCTAACAGATGTGGTCTTTTAAAAATATATTTTCTCAGTAGCATAAAGTTACATCATTACTAAGGTATGGGAAAGTGCTAATCATTTATTGAAGTTACCTTATAAGCATATTATAAGTTCTTATGAAAATATTTCTATTAAAGTGTGCTTGAATTGGTTTACAGAAAAAAACTAAGAAAACAGCATTTACAAGTTATATCCCCATGAACAAGCCCATCCAGTGGGTGAAATGTAGGGGACTTTTCAAAATAAAAAGAAACTACATTAGAGAATTTGTCTTTGAATTTTCAAGGTCCTCGCTCACCCTCCCCATTGTTTACAAGCATTTGGAAGAGGCAGATTGAATGGTTAGGGGGAGAGAGTTCTAAAGTTTAGGAAAGCAGAAAGAGAAGGCAGACTGTCCAGTGAAAGATTTTACATCACATAAATACAACTAAGTCATAAATTAATTCTATATCTCTTCTTCCACATCAGGCATTCCCCTAGTTTTTATTTTGATAAGTTGCTAACTATTTTTTTCCTTTTGTCAGTTCCACAACTTTTTGCTTGGTAACTTATTTTTGTCAATTTGTTCTTAAGACATAATTGTCCTCTTTAGCTTTGTTGCATTTATTCAATGTCTATGAGTTTTATATACTGTATTTTTGTATCTGTTATCATTTCCCCTTTCTGCTTCCCCCGAGGATACAGCTGTTACTAGCTCAGTATGTCTTTCTTCATAAAACTTTTGAAATAAATAAATATTTTATCATATTAATGCACTAGGAGCCATTGTGGCTCTGACCAGAGTTTGTAAAATTTGCAGATGCTGGTTGAATGCATCCCACCACACCTATAGCAAGCTTGCTGACTTCCCATGTTTGTACCCCCCTCCCAAATTCATTTGGACAGCCCTCCTTTTTCAGTATATTTACCACTGGGGGACAGTTTAGTTGCAGTAACCACACTGACCCACATTTTATGTACACCACAAGGCTGAAAAGATACCATCCCTACCAGTTCCAGTGCATTTTTGAGGCCACTTCCATGGCTAAAACCATTTCTGAAGCAGATTGGAAAGTCACGACCTTTTCAGACAATAGAAGTTTTTGTACTGATTTGCTTTTTAAACCACAGTCTAATCTGTCCTTGTGTACATCACTCAGAAAAGCTCCAAACATGTAATTCTTAGAATGTTCCCATAAGGCTACAACATAATCAGCTCTTTCACTATCTTTCTGATCACAGTGATAAAAGCAAAAGTGCTCTGCAATTATCAGAGGCTTGGGTTGCAAAGTCCTCTTACTGAGTGAGAAAGCTACAAATAGGTATCATCATTCAGTTTTTTTTCTGGGGGCTATTACATTTTTCAGCAATCCATAAGCTTGGGGTAAAATTACAGATATGAAAACATTTACTTGTTTTTCCACTGATGTGTCATTTGCATCAATCCACATTTCAAACCACTCCAGAAAGGAATCAAAATCTTCTTTTGTCTGATGAGATGAAAATTTAAAAAAAGAAAAGGAAAAAAAAAAGAAAACTCTGAAATTCTTCTGGTCTGAGCAATGGTGGTATAGTGTCCTGTTCCCTTTTTGACATGTACACTTACCAAGAAAATGTTGCAGCTCTGTCACTAGAAACTAATTTATTTACTGTAAGGAATACAAAACAACAGACAGCATGGATTGCAACTTTCCACCATTTCCTCTTTATTATTTCTCTCCTCCCCCAATCTCCATTATGACATCATTTTACCAAGATGTATAAGGCATTCTGGGCTATGTAGTTCACAGTAAATATAGCAGTCTGCAATGTAACACAGTAAACCCTGTTTTACCATGGAGTAGATGCCCATATAAGAAACAGTATATCACATTGTATTAAGTTGCAATATATCCACTTGTGCAGTAATAAAGTGCTGATTATACAATGCAAAAAAAATCATGGGCTCTTATTAGTCAGACTGCCACAGAGACAATGATGTTAACTGACAATAAATATCACTGTACCTAAGGCAGGCACAAAAAAGACCACAAAATAAGAATAGAAATCCCTCCCTGCAAAGTAATTCTACAATCCAGTATGGGTTCACATTTCCCCACCAGCTACAACATTTTTAAACACCAAAAACATCAGAAATTTACATCCCCTTACTAACTCCTCCTCCTCCTCCTTCTTCACTACTCCACCTGACACAACATTTTTTAACAACAGAAGCTGTCAAGGCATCAACTTTCCAAACCCGAAACTTCCCTGAAACTGAGCCACATTTACAGACGTCGGTAGGAGTGCGTCTGCTTTCTGAAACACATCACTTGGTTGGTAGTGATGAAACATTTATGTTTACTCAATGTATTTTAAGGTTTCCTGGAAAATCCTTAACTCAGACCACAAATCTAGTCAATGAAATAGCAGAACTTGAAATGTACATCACATGGCTGTTCCTTTCAGTTTCTGCTCCAACTATGCCATGCTTGCTCATTCATTACTAGCGCAGTGCCCGGTATTTGAAAAGCTGAGCAGGTGGCATTTGGTTTCATGTACCGCTTGCTCAACACATCATGGCAACAGGAACATAAGTTAAAAAACAATAGAGTAGACAATTTCAATCACTAACCCGATGGACTGAAAAGGCAGAAAGCAAGAGTGAATAGGGCGGGAGGCTTACACAGACACGAATGGCCAAAGAGAGACCTAAAACAAGATGCAAGGCAAAGATGTAGCAGCAGTGTCACCTGCTGCACAAAAGGGAAAATATGGACTATTTCTTCAATAGGTATACCTACCCTAAGAAAAACTGGGGGAAAAGCATTTTAAGCATGTTTTTCTCATTTTCTTTTTCCTTTTTCTACAAATGAGCCATTGTACAGTATAATAACAATAAGGCACTCCAGGATGTATGTTATTGTGAAATATAGCAACTTTACTTATCGGGTGTTGAATGCACCCTGTCTACAGCCATGTGCTTCAACCACCCAATGCATGATGTTATTACATAACACATACCCTGTCATGTCTTACTGCTTAAATATAGTGCTGCACTCAATATACATACAGTGAAGCTCACCAGGATTAAACCCAATTCTGCAGCATGCTGCAGCAGAGTTACCTCAGTAAACAATGCAGTTTCAATTGGAGTTAGTCCCTTTTATCATGTAGGAAACTGTGACACTGCATGTCATCCTGGTGTGCTTTACAGTATCTCTGCCCCTTTTCCTCTTCTGAGAACATTAATTTTGTGGTTAGGCACTAGCACTCCTAACCTGCACAGTGCAAATAGCTGAATATAACAATCCCACCCAAAATTCAAATTGCAGCAGTCGCAAGTCTTTTGAATATGGGGCCCTGAGACAGATAACTTTTAGTGTGGTGCAATATGCTATTAGGGCATAGTTTTTATTTACAAGAAATACTGTATAACAGCATCACGGTATTAGCGTGTAGTTTTATTTACAAGAAATATTGTATAACAACATCAATGTTTAATAATAATTCATTCAGTCTGGATGGTTCTGCATCTTTGAACAAGCCCATTTTGGATCTTCCTCACTTTTGAGACATTAGGACTAGACCTAGACTGACTTCTCTATAATGTGTCTAAAAATCATTTATTCAAGGAATGCTTTACTTATGGCAGCCTAGTAACTAATGGTACAGAGCTATATCCTCCAGCTCTGACAGTCAGCTTGCAACTAAGATGCTCTCTCTCTCTCTATCTTTCTCCCCCTCCCTGTAGCACTCTCTCTCTCTATCTTCTCTCCTCTTATCTCTCCTGGCCACATGATATGTTTCCACAGCATTGCTGGACAGGGGAGAAAGTGTCAGCAAGCCAGAGAAGTGTGCTTTGAAAAGAACAAGCAGGCATAGCTTCAAATAATATTGTGGTGCAGAGCTCAGGGGTTTGGCTTCATTGGGGACTGGGGGTCCACCTGGAAGAATGCAAGCCTATACTGGCATGATGGTCTGCATCTGTCCAGGAGGGGAACCAGGATCCTAGGTGACAGGTTTAAATACTTCATTGGCAAGCATTTAAACTAGCCAAGGGGGGAGGCATGGGAAAGGAGCAGGGAAATCCTAACCCCAAAAAAATCAGGATACTAAGTGAGGTAGACACCAACATAGAGATGTCAATAGGGAGAAGTGCTGGGGTAAATGGAGAAAATGACAAATGCAATAAGGACAGGGATGGGGCAAAAAGGGGTAAGGCCATCAAGAAATGGAAGGTAATGAGTACCAAAGCCCATAGTCTGGGCAACAAGCTCCCTGAACTGGTGGACTTGATGAAAGAGGGATGCTTGGATATCATAGCAGTCACAGAAACATGGTACACAGAGAACCATGACTGGGATGTTAACATACCAGGGTACACAACCTACAGGAGAGACAGAAGGTGCAGAAGAGGGGGGAGTAGCTCTCTATGTCAGGGAAGGGATAAAAGCAACTGAACAAAAGAGTAAACAGGAGGAGGAGAAGAGGCACTGTGGGTCACCTTAGAGACTGGTAATGGCACCACAACCCGCACAGGGGTTGTATACAGACCCCCATGTCAGGGGGAGGGAATGGACAAGGATATGATAGAAGGCATACTTAGGATTTCAGAGAAAGGGGAGATACTATTGATGGGGGACAATAATATGCCAGATGTTAACTGGAGCACCTTTACTGCAGCCACATCCAAAAGCAGGGCCATTCTTGATGCCCTTCAGGTGACATGCCTTAGAGAGCTAGTTTTGGAACGTACTCGTGAGGGAGCAATCTTAGACCTCATACTCTCAAATGGGGACAGTGAGAGGATCTCAGATCTAGAAGTGGGTAGCCATTTGGGAACAAGTGACCACCAGTGTGGTTCATGATAAACTCAGCTACTGAGTCAAGCCATACAAAAGTGAGGGTTCTGGACTGCAGGAGGGCTGACCTTGGCAAGATGGGAGAGTGCCTTAGAAAAGCACTAGCAAACAGGTTAGAATGAGGGGTGGAGCAACAACGGAGAAATATCAAAACTGCCATCACAGAGGCAACAAGCCTTTGTGTGAAGCAAATAAACAAATCAAAATGAAAGAAAAAGCCACTATGGTTCTCAAAAGAGGTGGCGGTGAAGGTTAGGGAGAAAAAGATAGCATTTAGGAAGTATAAGGAAACACAGAAGGAGCAGGACAGAGAACTGTACCAGTTAAGGCAGAAGGAAGCAGAAAGGGTAGTCAGAATAGCAAAGGCACAAACTGAGGAAAAGATAGCCAACTCGGTTAAGAAGGGGGATAAAACCTTTTATAGCTATATCAGGGAGCGTAGAAAGATAAAGGGAGGGATAGTGAGGCTGAATAGAATGGATGGTGGGTGGGCAGAGAGTGACAGTGAAAAAGCAGGGATACTGAATGAATACTTCTGTTCAGTATTCACAAAAGAGGAAGTGGGGAGGTGCCTAATCCAATTAACAGAAGCACTCTGGGGAGGGGGGGTTTGATCCCAGTACTTCACAGAAGAAAGGGTTCCGAAAGAACTCCTAAAACTGAAGGTGGACAAAGCAATGGGGCCTGATGGAATTCACCCCAGAATTCTAAAAGAATTAAGCAGAGAACTAGTGACACCGCTGACTACCCGTTTTAACAAATCATGGGAGGATGGTGTGGTACTTGAGGACTGGAAGAAGGCTGATGTGATTTCCCTTCACAAAAGTGGGACCAAGACAGAGGCAGGAAACTACAGACCTGTCAGTTTGACCTCTGTGGTAGGGAAAGTGATGGAATCACTTCTGAAGTAAAGAACTGTTGAGTACCTAGAGGCCAGTGGGGCACAGGACCCAAGGCAGCATGGGTTCACAGCGGGAAGGTCATGTCAGATGAATCTAATTGATTTCTTTGACTGGGTGACCAAAGTAGTAGACCAGGGAGGGGCTGTGGACATGGCCTACCTAGACTTTAGAAAGGCATTTGACACAGTCCCACACAAAAGATTAGTAGTCAAATTAACCAGCCTGGGAGTGGGTCCCAGGGTGGTAGCCTGGGTAAAACATTGGCTGAACAACAGGACACAGAAGTTAATTGTAAATGGAGTCCACTCTGAAGAAAGAGGGATTACTAGTGGGGTACCGCAGAGTTCATTACTGGGTCCAGTCCTTTTAAATGTCTTTATAAGTGACATTGCAGAGAGACTGGAAGGAAAAGTGTGCCTCTTTGCAGATGACACAAAGATCTGCAACAGGGTTGATACACAAGGAGGCATGGAAAGGATGAGAAGGGACTTGGCAAGGTTGGAGGAATGGTCAGAATTATGGCAGCTTGGATTCAATGCAAAGAAGTGCAAAGTAATGCACCTGGGAAACAAAACCCTGGGAAAGATTACACAATGGGGGCCGGGGGTAGTAACAACAACAAAAATGGAAAGGGACCTGGGGGTAATCATGTCAGATGACCTTAAGGTTGGCAAGCAATGTGAGAAGGCAGTAGGGAGGGCTGAGGGGATACTGGGATGTATAGGGAGAGGCATCACCAGCAGAAAATAAGAAGTTGTTATCCCCCTGTACAGACAGTTGGTGAGACTCCATCTGGAAAACTGCGTCCAGTTCTGGAGACCCCATCTTGCAAGGACATAGACAGGATGGAGGCAGTTCAGAGGAGGGCAACTAAAATGGTGCAGGATCTGCAAAAGAAGACATATGAGGAGAAACTAAAGGAGCTTAATATGTATACCCTTGAAGAAAGAAGGGAGAGAGGGGACATGATAGAGACGTTTAAGTACCTCAGTGGAATTAATAAAGTCCAAGAGGGTAGCATCTTTCAGAAAAAGAGATGTGCAAGAACAAGGGGACACAATTTGAAGATAGACGGGGGACGGCTCAGGGGCAATGTGAGGAAGTATTTTTTCACAGAGAGTGTGGTGGATGCATGGAACAGCCTTCCCGAGGAGGTTGTGGGCCTAAAACTGTGGGAGAGTTCAAGAATGCATGGGACAGACATAAGGCAATTTTTTTGGGGGGTAGGAAGAAATAGGCTATTGGTTAAACAGGATCTGCAGCTTATCCTCTAGGTAGGAAATGGGCAGACGAGGTGGGCCAAGCAGTCCTTACCTGCCATCAAAGTCTATGTTTCTATGTTTCTAAACAAATATGACAGGCCTAGAAATAAAATAGGGACTTTACCTCAATCACTTCCCTTCTGCTACACAGCACACAGAGCAGCAGTGCCTTAATATCTTTTTAACTCCCAGTGAGGAGAAGAACTTAGCATTTTAAACTATACAAAATGGGCTGTATACTAGCAGCACAGACCATATTGTCTGCACATTATTTGAAGGGGGTGGGATCACCCTTTTATAGGAATGTGGAAAATGTAAGAACAAGGAGAAGAAGAGCAGACCAGAGAAAAACTAAAAGAAGAAAGGTGAGGACTGTATATGGGAAAAGGTTTTATTTTTGTGGGGAGGGGGAAGACCTTGGAGTTATCAGGTCCCATGACCAATGAAAGGTGCTGTTGAAAAACAGACTTAGGAAATGTAGAATGGGACACTAAAGAATAGAGCAGCAAAGATGAGAAATTATGTTTTATCGCTGAATTACAGGGGAAGACTTTAAATGCCCCTGTCTCAGAACATGGTCCCTGACCCTGTCACAGAACCCATAACATTGTGGCCCAGAAGCAGAATTGCCATTGGGATACACTGACACATACAATAACACTAACCCATATTCTGTTTGATAAGCAGCAAAGGTTAAAGCTTTGCAATTATATAGATACTGTATGTAAAAGGACAAAATTAGGAAATGTTTTCTCAAAGTGTCATATTAATGATGGATATACACTATATTTTATGGACATGTTCTGTAATATAGTACAGATGGGCCAGTGCAGGGGTAGTACAATATTAAATTCAATAACATATGACAGAGTTTCAGATGATTAAATTTGAGATTGTGTATTTCAACTGCGGTAGCATTTTTAATTTGTTTTTTAATTGGCATTCATACTCTTACAGTTTTAGTATGTTTCATTACACAAACATTTATAATTCAGTTACTGTATGCGATACAGCCAGTCTTTCATCTAAGTAATATATTGCAGCTCATTTCCACTGTAGATTGATTCAATTTTACTATTGTTTGGACCTATTCATTATATCTATGTGAATTACTACACTTTTAAAACTGATTTCTGTGGTCTGTTAATGCAAATCAAAACTTATTTAGTGTGTTCTTTTTCTGAAACCAAATGCCAGTGCATTTATTAAAGCAATGTATTTTTATTACTCGTTTTCATTGTACCACTGTCATTCATCTTGCAATACCAATTTCATTTCAACTGACTGTTCAGGAGAGACAAGGCAGGGAGGAGAGGAGGATGGGTTTCTCTACATACTGTATCAAGGAGGGAATCAAGGCCATGGAGGCACAGGACTACCTGGCAGAAAAGGAAGGGTTGAAGGTGCAGTAGGTCATCCAGGAGACAGGCTCTGGGACTGCTACCCATAACAGGGTAGTGTACCTACCTCCGACATAGAGAGAAGAGTTGGATGAGGCACTTGGGGAAGACATAATCAGAATGCTGAGTAAGAGGGAGATGCTGCTAGTTAGGGACCTAAATCTGCCAGTCGTGGAGTGGAATCTTCCAACTGTGACTTTGGCAAAGAGCAAGCCAATTCTTGTCTCCCTACATGAGGCTTTTCTCAGACAGTAATGTCAAAGAACATATTAGGGACAGACCAGTGCTGGACCTGGTGCTTACAAACATAGAAATAAAAAATTTGATGGCAGATAAGGCCCACTTGGCCCATGTAGTCTGCTCATTTCTGCCTATCTACATGATTACTGCAGATCATGCCGAATCCACAACTCTTTGTCTTTCCCCACTTGCTTTCCACTATGATTCCCTTGTGCTTATCCCATGCATTCCTGAACCCCACCACTGTTATTGCCACCATGACCTCCACTGGAAGACTGTCCCAAGAATGTATCACTCTTTCTGTGAAGAAACACTTCCTCACATCTGTGCTGAATCTATACCCCTCCAGTTTCATAGCATGTCCCCTTGTTCTTGAGCACCATTTTGTCTGAAAAATACTTCTCTTTTGTATCTTATTTACCCCCATGAGGTATTTAAAGGTCTCTCATATTCCTCCTCTCCAACCCATTTTTCAGGGTGTACATATTGAGGTTCTTTAATCTCTCTCCTCATAGTGCTTTTGATTCAGACCATGCACCATTTTAGTTGTCCTCCTCTGAACTACCTACACTCTGTCAATGCCTTTCCAGAGATGTTGTCTCCAGTACTGGACACAGAACTTTAGGTGGAGATCTTACCTATGATCTATACAGAGGCAAAACCACCTCCTTCTTTCTACTGGTGATACCCCTCCCTATGCACCCAAGCATCCAACTAGCCTTCCCTACTGTCTTGTCACACTGCTGGGCCACCTTTATGTCAACTGATATGATTACCCCCAGATCTCTTTTATGCTTGATTGTCACGAATTCCACTACACTCATTTTGTACTCTGACCCTTGGTGTCTGTGCCCTATGTGCATTATTTAGTACTTTTTCACATTAAATCCAGCTGCCATACCCTTGACTACTCCTCTAGTTTTCTCAGGTCTCTGCTCATCCTTTCTACCCACCACTGGAGTGTCCACCCTATTGTAGATTTTGGTGTCATTCACAAAAAGGCAAACCTTACATTCCTGCTCCTCTGCAGCATCACCTATAAAGACATTAAAGAGAACCGATATTAGCACTGATCACTGAGGCACTCCGCTAATCAATCTCGTTCTCTTGTAGTGAACTCCATTTACCACCACCCTGTTACCTGTCTCCTAACCAGTTTCTTATCCAGTTTACCACATTTGGACCATCTTCTAAGCTACCTAGCTTGCTTACTAGTCTCCTATGTGGAATAGTGTCAGAAGCCTTACTGAGATCTTGGTAGGCTATGTCCACTGCTCTTCAATGATCTAGTTCCTTGGTCACCCGGTCAATGAAATCTTTCAAATTCAATTGACATGACCTCCCCTATGTGAAACCATGCTGACTCGGGTCTTATAACCCTCTGGATTCAAGATATTCAACAATCCTTACTCTCAGAGATGATTCCATTACTTTCCCACCACCGATGTCAGGCTGACTGGCTTATAATTGCCAGCCTCCTCCCTGCTATCACTTTTGTGAAGTGGGATTACATCCACCCTCCTCCAGTCCTCTAGAACCACTCCTGTTTCTAATGAGTTGTTAAACAAAACTGTCATAGCTGTAGCCAGTATTTCCCTGAACTCCCTTAATACCCTTGGATGCACCACATCTTGCCCCATTGCTTTGTTCACCTTCAAATTAGCAAGTCCCTTTAGGATTCTCACCCCCCAAAAAAAGGACTATTATCCACCTCCCTCTCTCCAAATTATCTGTTACTTTGTGGTTCCTCCCCTTCTCCTTCATCTGTGAACACTGGCAAAAGTATTTGTTCAGGGCGTCTGCCTTTCCATGGTGCCCCTCTGCAGAGTCCTCCCTTCCTCTTTTTAAACATGCACTCCCACCCCTCACCTAACCCATCAGTGCAGTAGTAGAGATACCAATTGCAACACTAGTGACCTGAATTAGGCAGCAATCTGGGGGGTGTAGAAGGGCTGACTGGGGAGGAGAATTGAACATCTGGAGGACTGCTCTCCTCCTCCAGGTGGAATGTTGTGCAGAGCCCGGTGTTCACCTGGCCCATAGTGGAATACTGGGGAAAGGCTTCCAGGACTGTCATGACAGGGGAAGAGGTGGGACAGATGCCAACGGGCAGCTCACGGGACTGTATGCAACACATCATGGTGTCATTGACCACCACATCACTAAGAGGAGAACATGGGAAACAACCTCTGGTGGCAGGATGGCACTCAGGCCCTTGCAGGCTCTGCTCCTAGCTAGCTGAGCTCATGAGTCCAACTAATAGATCCAGCTGTTGGTGTCAGGGGTTGGATGACCCTGTCAACCCTGCCGGGAGGGGCAAACTCTGGGGGTACTGTCTTGCAGGTACATCCTGGTGGGCATTGGGGTGATGAGGCTGGGAGGTACAATCTGAAGGGGGCTGGCCAGAGGAGCAGAAGGAAAAATAGAAACAAACAAACAAAAACAAAAAAAAATCCCACACCTGGATTTCTTCTTTTCACTGACATACCAAAGAAAATGTATCATCCCCTTTCATTACCTTCTGGGGTATTCTCTCTTCACTTTGCACCCTTGCACTCTTTACTGCTTTCCCTTATTCTCTCTGTTTTCCCTGATACATCTTCCTATCCTCCACTCTCTGTGTCTCTTTATACGTTCTGAATGCTGCCTTGTTTGCCTCTACTTATTCAGCCACCTCTTTTGAGAACCATAATAGTCTTTTTTTTTTTCTTCTTGCTTTTGATCACTTGTTTGATGCAGAGGTTTGTTGCCTTTGCTATGCTACCTTTTATCTTCACCAACTGTTCCTCCACTACACCCAGGTCATCCCTTAGGCATTTAAACATCTTTATAAAATCTGCCCTCCTGAAGTCCAGAACCCTCACCCTTGTGTTATTCAGTTCCACAGCTGTCCTTATATTGTATCACACCATATCATTATGAAATGGGAATCTCTTAATTTCAAACCTTAAAAATCCCTTAACGTTACCATTTATGGCCCTATTGAATTTTAAGGGAATTGTTAATTTGTTTTCATCCTTCATTTCTGCTGAATTCAGCCTTAAATCAGAGCACATAATTGAAACCATTTTTTTCCTTAATTCTTTTAAGATTAAAGATGTTTTTCTTCTTACCTGCATGCTTAATTTTTACCCTTATCTATTTTAAGTAAACATGAATATCTCATTGATTTTATACTTAATCTGCACCCCTTAATTCTTAAAATTAAATATATTTACATTCTTAATTTTACACTTAATTTTAATCCCTTAATACCTAAATTAAATACATTTTAGGAATTAATTCAACAATTAATCAGTGAATTATTTCATCCTTAAATGTTGCTTAATTCACCCTTAACAGAGCACACAATTTAAACCTTTTTTTCTGCTTGATTTTACCACGTATGGCCCTATTGAATTTTAAGGGAATTATTAAAGTTGTTTTCATTATTAATTTCTGCTGAATTCGGCCTTAATCAGAGTGCACTATTTAAACCTTTTTTCCCATTATTTTTTTTAAGATTAATGACGTTTTTCTTCTTACTGCTATGCTTAGTTTATACCCCTTAATTCCTCAAAGTAAGCATGAATTTCTGATTAATTGTATACTTAATCTGCACCCCATAATTTTTTTAAACTAAATATATGTAAATTATGATTTTCACTTTACTGTAATCCTTTAATATGTAAATTAAATACTGTATAGTACCACTTAATTTAACAATTAATCTTGATTAACACCAAAAATATATATAAAAAAACATTTTGTACTTAATTTTGCACTTAATCGTGCTATAAATAAATGTATTTTAATACTTATTTTTATATTATACATACCTCCTTGAACAATCGAACTGTGATCGTTTCTGACCAGTGCCCAATTTCTCTCATATTGTTCAACTTAGGTCCACTATGACCTGTTTATTCACTAGTTTAACTTGCGATTGCCTGTTATAACCAACCATATAACTTGGGCCCACTTGGTCTGTAGTGTGTAACTATGTGTTATTTTACTGTTGTATAACCCATTTTATTTGTATGATTATGCAATTTGTTTGCCATCTATGTATCCATTGAAAAATGCCCTCCCTGTAACTGTGATGAGGAGCCTTTGCAAAAGAGTCTTTGACTCAAAGGTTGTAGCCAATCATTTCAATAAATAAATGCTGAATTTACTGAAATTAATCCTTAAATATACAGTAATTGTATCATTAATTGATTATTGAATTATGGGTTCCCTTATGAAAAAGTAGCATATTATTAGTATATCTATGTGTACTTCAATATTTAGTATAATAAATATATAAGTATTCAAGTGTAGTTCAATTTTTAGTTAATAAATATACTTGAAATATATAATATCTGAAAACAATAAGTATATTAAAAGCATAAATTACCATTGTACTTTCTATTATGGCCCAGTTTAATATTTTTAAGTATGCTAAGCAGTAGATGATTAATGTACTGAAGCATAATATCAGCATAGGAAATACTGTATTAAAAATGTGTTATTATATGAGGACAGTACTAACAGTATACAATTGCGTACTGAAAATATACCATCATTCTAGGATTATTGTACTGATAGAATGCTATTAGCATATGATTACTGTAGTGACAGTATTCCATTGGTACATGATTATTGTGCTGAAAGCATACCATCAACATTGTACTGAAAATATACTGTATTTAATATGTGGTTGTATACACACACACACACACACACACACACACACACACACACAGTTTGTATACTATGCATGGACTACATTCAGTAATATTTATATGCCAAAAGCATTTCTGAACTTAAAGCAACTTTATTTTTTCATTATAAAAATAAAACAGTTTTATTAGTAATAAATTAGAATGTCCATCATTTATGGCCCTCCACCTCAGGTGTGTGTCTGCCAAATTTTGATTAGAACTGGGTGCATGACAATTTTTTTTTTTTACTCATTTACCTTCTGGAATTACACTTCTATCTGGTTGGTCCAATATGACCCACATCATCATATCGACAAAGCCAATCCAGCAGCATCCAAGAACCTTCTGCAGCTACCACCACCACTGTTGGTCAGTTGTGGGAGAATAAATCAGCTACAATAAGTCCTGGCACTATTTAGTTCTCCTAACACACAGATGAAAGCTGGCTTTGTACTGAGGTTAAGTACAAGCCCCATAATAACCAAGTAATATTCATAGCCAATCAGACTGCAGTTTTGTTACAGATGGTTTCAGACTGTCCTGTCTTGCATTTATCTGGACTCACATTTCATTTGCTTACTTCAAAGTTAGGAAATCTGCAAAAAATTAAAAACAAAATATTAAGCTAAATTTCAGTCAGAGAAATAGTAACTTGAAATTGTGACTTGGTTTATAGATTTCAGAAGGACTATTCAAACTGAAATAATTTGTGAGACAATATAGCTGCGATGGAGTTAGCACCATTTGTGGTTCCGTTAGTCTGTTTAAATTCTTCACTTGGTAGCATCCACCTGTTGATGAGACCTCTAATGTCAAGAACAATCCTACTTCTCTCCAATTCAGTGGCCCACAATGCAGGCTCAAATCCATCCTTTCTTCACCTACATCTGATCAATGTGCAGCAACTCAGGGCAATCACAGATGAAAAGATAAAAATATAGAATTTGATGGCAGATAAGGACAACTTGCCCCACCTAGTCTGCCATTTTCCTTACCTACTGTAGCAAGGCAGACCCTACTTGATCTTTGGCTCACCTCGCCTTTACTTACCACTATGGTTCTCTTATGCCTATCCCATGTCTTCTTGAATCACACTACAGTTTTGGCCCCCACAACTTCTGCTAGGAGGCTGTCCCAGGCATCCACCACTCTTTCTGTAAAGAAGTGCTTTCTTATATCACCTCTGAGACTAAAACTCTCTATCATACACTCCCTTTCGTTCATTTCCTCCAGGGTGTACGTATGGAGGTCCTCCAATTTCTTCTCATAGGGCATTTGATGCAGACCCTGCACCATTTTAGTTGCACTCCTTTGTCCCACCTGTACTCTGTCTATGTCCTTCCAGGGATGTGGTCTCCAGAACTGGACACAGTACTTCAGGTGAGGTCTCATCAGTGGTTTATGCAGCAGTATCACCACCTCCCTCTTTCTACTGGTGTTATCCCTTCCTATGCACTCTAGCATCCCACGGACTATCCCCATTGCCTTTTCAAACTGTTTGGCTACCTTTAGGTCATCAGATATGACTACCCCATGTCTCTTTTCTGTTTGGAGGTTGCCAGTACCACTCCCTCCATTTTATAATCCACTCCTATGTTTCTGCACCCTACATGCATGATTTTGCACTTGTTCATATTAAAACTTAGTTGCCACACTCTTGACTACTCCTAAAGCTTTCTTAGATCCTCTTAACCTCCTCCCCCACAGTGTCTACCCTATTGGAGATCTTAGTGCCGTCTGCAACAAAGGCATTCTTTCCCTTCTAGACCCTCTGCAATGTTGCCAATAATGACATTAAAGAGGATCAGTCCTCAGTACTGATCCTTGTGGCACCCTGCTGGTCACTCTTCCTTCCTCTGAGTGAACTCCATTTATCACTACCCTGTTGCTTATCTTCCAAGTAAATTCTTACCCAGTTTACGATCTTTGGACCAACTCCTAGGTTGCCCAGCTTGTTTATGAGTTTCCTCTGGGGAACAGTGTCGAAGGCCTTACTGACATGCAGGTAGGCCACATCCACCACTCCAACCAGATCTAATTCCCTGGTCACCCAGCCAAAGAACTCTATCAGATTTGTTTGACATGACATCACCCCAGTGAATCTATGCTGCCTCAGATCTTGTAAGCCACTAGATTCAAGATATTCAATAATCCTTTTTTTCAGTAGTGATTGCATTAATTTCTCCACCACCAAAGTCAGGCTGACTGGTCTGTAATTCCCAGCCTCCTCCCTACTTCCTCTTTTCTGAGCTGGGACTATATTTGCTCTCCTCCAGTACTCAGGACCACTCCAGTCTCCAGTGAGTGACAGAACAATACCTCTCTGAGTTCCTTCAATATCCTTGATGTATTCCATCTGGTCCTATTGCCTCATCCATTTTCAGATTTGCAAGTGCCTTCAGGATACCTTTCTCTGTAAATGGAGTAGTATCCACCTTCCTTCCTTCAATGCCTCTGACATTTATCTGTGGTCCCCATCCTTCCCTTTCCTTTGTGAACACTGAACAAAAGTAGTCATTCAAGATTTTCCTTGTTCCCTGCTACCCTTCCCCTTCCAACCTTAGGCTTATAATCCCTCTCCTGGTCTTTCTCCCTTTAATTACATACCCAAAATGTCTTGTCCCATTTCTTTACTGCCTCCGCTATTTTTCCTCTGTTTGCAGCTTTGCACTTCTGACTGCTTTCTCTGCCTCCCTCTCCTTCTCCTGATACACTTCCCTATCCTCCTCCCTCTATGTCTCCCTATACCTTCTGAATTCTAACTTTTTTGCCCTTATCTTCCCAGAAACTTTGTTTGAGAACTATAGCAGTCCTTTTCACTTCTTGCTTTTGCTTACTAGCTTAACACAGAGGTTTGTTACCTTCACTAGCAGCACTTTTAGTTTTGCCTACTGTTCCTCCACTCCACACAAGTTCTCTCCCCCTGCCAGGGCATCCTGGAGGCATTGCCCTATCTTTGTAAAATTGGCCCTTCTGAAGTCCTGGATCTTCACCTTTGTGTGGTTCGCTTCTGCCAAGGTTGTTATATTGAAGCCCACCATACGGTGATCACTGGTCCCCAGATGGCCACCCACTGTGATGTCTTCAACATTGTCCCATTGATGAGTACAAGGTCCACTATTACTCTCTCACAAGTGGACTCCTTTACAAGTTGCCTGAGGAATGGCCATTGCAGGGAGTCTAGGAAGGGAAATGGAGAGACCACCACATTTTAGTTGTTTATTGAATGTTGTTGACCTGGTAAGCCCACTGGGCCTAGAAGTCCCTTTTTCAGGGGTGACTGAGGGAAGGGGGGATACAGATGGTAAGCAACTAAAATTGAACCAGATTAAGCTGTTGGTGGTATTTTTAGTGAATGGGAGAAATTTGGCCAGGAGACCTGGAAATTCCCCTACTCTGCTGTAGGGGGACTCGCTGGCTGTGAGCATGGCCAGTTCAGAGTGCTCTTCAATGTGGATGGAGGTAGAGGTGGGAGAGAAGGCCTCCTCTCCTACCTTGAACAAACCAGAGACCTCATCTTCTACGGATACTGGCCTTATGGGGTTTGATATGGAGTCTTATTTACAAGAAATATTTGTATCTACTGAGAATCTTAGTCAAGGTGAAGTTCTCACTTCTTCTATGACACTTCAACCTGAGGAAATTATATTGCATACTGAGGAAGTTCTACAGGAGGCACTGATAGAAGAGGAACGACAACGTGTTCATAGAAACATAGAAACATAGAATTTGACGACAGATAAGGACTGCTTGGCCCACCCAGTCTGCCCATTTCCCTACCTACTAGATAAGCTGCAGATCCTAGTTAACCAGCAGCCTACTTCTTCATACCCCCACCCCCTAGAATGGCCTTATGACTGTCCCATGCATGCTTGAATTCCACCACTGTTTTTGACTCCACAACCTCCTCCAGAAGGCTGCTCCATGCATCCACAACCCTCTGTGAAAAATAATTCCTTAAATTACCTCTGAGGTGCCCCTTCTATCTTCAAATTGTACCCCTTGTTCTTGCACACCTCTTTTTGAAAGATGCTACCTCTTGGACTTTGTTGATTCCTTGAGGGTACTTGAAAGTTTCTATCATGTTCCCCTCTCCCCTCCTTTCCTCGAGGCTATACATTATTAAACTCCTTTAGTCTCTCTTCATATGTCTTCCGGTGCAGACCCTGCACCATTTTACTTGCCCTCCTCTGGACAGCTTCCATCCTGTCTATGTTTTTGTGGAGATTGGGTCTCCAGAACTGCACGCAGTACTCCAGATGGGGTCTGACCAGCTGTCTGTACAGAGGGATAATAACTTCCTGTTTTCTACTGGTGATGCCTCTCCATTTGCATCCCAGTATCCCCCAGCCCTCCTTGCTGCCCTCTCACATTGCTTGCCCACCTTTAGGTCATCTGATATGACTACCTCCAGGTCCCTTTCTATTTTTGTTGTTGTTAGTATCTCACCCCCATTGTGTACTCTTCCCCTGGGTTTTTGTTTCCCAGGTGCATTACCTTGCACTTCTTAGCATTGAATCTAAGCTGCCATACATTTGACCATTCCTCTAACCTTGCCAAGTCCCTCTCATGCTTTCCACCCCACCTTATGCATTAACTCTGTTGCAGATCTTTGTGTCATCTGCAAAGAGACATACTTTTCATTCCAGTCCCTCTGCAATGTCGCTTATAAAGACATTGAAGAGGACCGGTCCTAATACTGAACCCTGCCGTACCCCACTAGTAACCCCCCTTTCTTCAGAGTGGACTCCATTTACTGCTACCCTCTGTGCCCTATTCTCCAGCCAATTCTTTACCCAGGCTGTCATCTTGGGACCCACTCCCAGGCTGGCTAACTTGTATATTAATCGTTTTGTGTGGGACTGTGTAAAATGCCTTGCTAAAGTCTAAGTAGGCCATGTCCACAGCCCCTCCCTGATCTATTACTTTGGTCACCCAGTCAAAGAAATCTATCAGATTCATCTGGCATGACCTTCCCGCTGTGAATCCATGCTGCCTTGGGTCCTATGCCTCACTGGCCTCTAGATATTCAAAAATTCTTTCCTTCAGAAGTGATTCCATCATTTTCCCTATCACTGAGGTTAAACAAACAGGTCTGTAGTTTCCTGCTTCTGCCTTGCTCCCACTTTTGTGAAGGGGAATCATATCTGCCCTCCTACAGTCCTAGGGTACCACCCCATCCTCCCATGATTTGTTAAAGAGGGTAGTCAGTGGTGTCACTAGTTCTACCCTTAGTTCTTTTAGAACTCTGGGATGAATCCCATCAGGCCCCATTGCTTTGTCCACCTTCAGTTTTAAGAGTTCTTTCAGAACCCTTTCTTCTGTAAATGGGCTTGTATCAACTTCTGTATCCAGAGTGTTTCTACTGTTTGTTTTAGGTACCTCCCCCTCTTCATTTGTAAATACTGAGCAAAAATATTTGTTTAGTATATCTTCCTTTTCACAGTCTCCCTCTTCCCACCCTACCTCCCTCTCTCCCCTTTATTAAGCCTCACTATCCCTCTCTTGGTCTTCCTTTGCTCCCTGATGTACCTATAAAAGGTTTTATCCCCCTTCTTAACTGAGTTGGCCATCTTTTCCTTGGTTTGGGCCTTTGCTGTTCTGACTGCCTTTCAGCTTCCTTTTGCTTTAACTGATGCAGTTCTCTGTCCTGCTCCTTCTTTGATTCCTTGTACTTCCTGAATACTTTCTTTTTCTCTTGAACCTTCACTGCCACTTCCTTTGAAAACCATAGTGGTTTCTTACATTATTTTGTTTTGTTTATTTGCTTCACACAAAGGCTCATTACCTCTGTGATGGCAGTTTTTATTATTCCCCATTGTTCTTCCACCCCTCCTTCCTGCCCATTTGCTAGTGCATTCCTTAGGCACGCACCCATTTTGGCAAAGCCAGCCCTCCTAAAGTCCAGTACTTTTGCCTTTGTATGGCTTGACTCTATTGCTGTGTTTATTGTGAACCATACTGTTCGATGGTCACTAGTTCCCAGATGGCTATCCACTTCTACATCTGTGATCGTCTCTCTATCTCCATTTGAGAGAACCAGGTCTAAGATTGCTCCCTCTAGAGTGGGCTCCAATACTAGTTGTCTAAGGAATGCCCCCTGTAGGGCATCTTGAATAAACCCACTTTGAAGTGGCTGCTGCAACTGCACTCCAGTTAACATCTGGCATATTCAGATCACCCATCAGCAATATCTCCTCTTTTTCTGCCATTCTAAGTATACTTTCTATCATTTCCTTGTCCATTTCCTCCCCCTAAGAAGGGGGTCTGTATACAACCTCTGTGCAGATTGTGGTGTCATTGCCTGTCTCCAAATTTACCCACAGTGCTTCTTCTCCTCCCTGTTTACCCTTTTGTTCTGTTGCTTTGATTCCTTCCCCTATATAAAGAGCTACTCCTCCTCCTCTTTTACCCTCCCTGTCCCTCCAGTAGATAATGTATCCTGGTATGTTTATGTCCCAGTCATGGTTTTGTGTGTACCATGTTTCTGTGACTGCCACAATATCCAGATGTTCCTCCTCCATCAAGGCCACTAATTCAGGAAGCTTGTTACCCAGACTACGGGCATTGGTACTCATTGCTCTCCATTTTTTGATGGCTTTACCTTCTGTTGCAGCATCCCCCACTGACCTTTCTACCTCGGTCTTTTTCTCATTTAGTACCCTGTTTTGTAGGGAGAGGCTGGGATTTTCCTGTTGCTTATCAGTTCAACTTCAGACTAATCTGCTGGACAAAACTGGAAAGGAGAATGCATTATCTACAACCACTGCTGCATTGGAGTGACCTGAGAAGAAAGTAGCTGATATAGAAACTTCAAAAGGACAGACCCAGATGGGTGAGTCAGCTGCAAATGATAGCGCTATGACAGCTCTTGCTAATAATTGTCAAAAAGCTAGAGGTGGAAAACAAACAGTGGTAAGATCAACATTAGCTCATTTGTCTGCTAACATAGAGAAAATGACAGACTGTGAATTAAATGTCCTTGAAGTTACAGGGAAAACTATAACTGACAGCCTAAAGTTTGTTGCCTCTACCTGTCACATACCTTAAACCCATTGTATGAATATACATCCCACCTCAATACTACAACCTAGGCTCCTCTGTAAACAATCCAGATTTGTTTTGGACAGTGCTAACAAACCGAGTCTCACAGAGACTGCACACAGCGCTAAACAAACTATAGAATTTTATCACAATGCAGGGGAGCAAGACATTGCTATGGTGTTTTCTTTTCAAAATGGCATCAAACCAATCCAGATCTAAAAGGAGACGTTAAAGGGAAAGAAAAGTGAGCGGCCTGGATTTTTTCTAATCACAAAATGCAGGACAAGACTAAGTTGGAGCCACAAGGGGGAGCCTCTGATATGCAGAACAGCTTGAATGAATCCAAACCTGTGGTGTTTGAGAAACAATTAGATGACACTTGGGAACCACAAAAAGCTCTCGCAGAGGTGGATTGGAAACAAACTGCTTCTGGAGCATGGTTACTGGACCCTGAGTGGGATCCGACTATAGGTTCCTCACAAAATGAACCTGAATGGAAGCCTGCCAATCTCTGTATTAAGTTACCATTAAAAATGGGTGTGGAAACAGGAATACTTAATAAAACGGGAAAAGCTGTGGCATATATAATTAATACACCCCACTCTAAATGTGGGAAAGATATAGCTAATCTCTCAGAACCTACAGAAACTCCAATTAATTTATAGGAGACTGCAGCTTCTTCGGGAAATGAGGATACTGTTCCTCCTCCTAGGCCTTTATTTTCTAACCTGTTTACAAAAATTAAAAAGGAAGCAGCACCAAGACATAATGCAGTTAGAATACGATATAAAGGATGTATGACTGAAAGACCTGATAGACAATTTGTGGGGAAATTTGCCCCCAGAGAGGTTTATGCTTTTATTAACGTCTCTGGGGAAGATAATTATGATGCAAGTTTTAGATCTTCATATGCATTAGATTTATTTTGGGAGCTATATGGGCAAGTTAAATTTTCATCCATATAGACCCCTTTTTTGGTGATTCTTTTGACAAAATCTCTTATTAAAAATGTTACAGTAAAGTTCCACAATGAAGGAGTTCACGTAGATGATATCACATATTGGTTATTGACAAAATGTACTATTTTCAGTGATCCAGAAGCTGTTTTAGACTCAGAGTTATTTTGGACTAGAGAATGGAGATATAGAGTTAAGTTACAACAAAATGATGCTGGGATCTGTCACATACCCAATTCTTTTATGTTAGGGAGAGATAGAGGGGTGTGTTTTTATCCAAGACAACCTAGGGCATGTTACCACTGTGTTAATAAAACCCATCTATCCAGCACATGTGATAAGCCACATTGTGACAATTGCAGTGAGATTGGACATATCTCGCTACAATGTGCTAATCACGCATGTTGTGATCTCTTTGAAGAGTATGGCCATGTCTTTTCAGAAGGCCCTTGAGCTGTTAGGAATAAAGCTTCTTGCAGTAGTCCTGAATTATTAATTCAACATGCCCAAGACAAGGCCAGTGAACCTAACACACATGAAGCATTCTCTGCTACAGATAGGACCACGGTTAGCCCTGACCCGCCTGCCTCACTATCTAAACAGCCTATTTTGATACAGGATGTTGCACCCTCTCAAGAACTAGGCATTATACCCACAATCTCTCCTCCCATTATCAATCAGCAGGAGCCTAAGGCAGTAGGTGTTTCTATGGGACCACTGTGTTACACAGAGACTGATAGCACACTGCTAGACCCCCCTTGTGGTGCGCTGATCTACAAGGAATTTGAAACCTTCCCCTTCCCCCTTTACTTACGGAGGTTGTTTGTGATAACTCCTATGCAGTCCTCTTTTCACAGGAACAGGAGCCTGAGATGGAACAAGATGACTTGACCTCTCAATCTACTATCTCGGACCATGTTACCCCTGACCAAGAGTTAGTGGGCTATAAAGGGGAAAAGAAAAAAAAAAGGAGGAAAACTTAATGGATGAATTTTAAATCCATGCCCTGATGTCTGTCTTATCAGTCTGTTCTTTAAATGTCCACAGCATGCTGAGTGTGGTGAGATGTCAAATGGTATTTAACTATCTTTATTCAACAGGCTTTAACATTTGCTTTGTACAGGAAACATGGATGAATACTTATGAAGTTACTTCATTACTTTAAAAAAGATTGGTGGTGGGGACCTTCTTACTGGTCATTTGGGGAGACTGTGCCAATGGTTTAGGGATTTTATTCTCTGCTTATAATTTTGAGTTAATCAAAATAATTGATTTAGTACCTGGGAGGATCTTAATAATTGATGGTAAATGGGGAAATGATATGTTTCAATTTATTAATGTATATAGCCCACAACCTAAGGCAGAAAGGGTTCAGATTTTTTCTCAAATACAACCTTATTTAGTTACTTCCCATAAACTGATTTTGGGAGGGGATTTTAACTGTGGCATTAAAAATAAGGGCAGAGCCCTAGGGATTAACAAAAAGATCTATTGTGACTCAGCTATGTTGGCACAGATAGTGGATATAGCAGAATTAATAAATTGTGGGAACACTCAATTAAATAACCTTAAAACTACTTACAAGAGAGGTAAATATGCCACAACAATTTACCTCTCTTGTAACAATCTATAATGGGGTCCATTTTGGGGATCAATGGAAGTTGTATTGTGCGTAGAAATGATTGTACCTCCTCTGGGGTTGGTTCCTTATTTGGTGTCAGTGATTCTATATGATTTTTGATCATAGCGTATAGCTTATCTGGTGTATCAGCTATACATCCTGCAGAATAAACTAAGGAGTTTATTGACACTGAGTTTTTATTTCAAAAAATATTTCAGACTTTCATTTTTCTATATTTCTATATCTATATATGCAAAAATTGCATTATTTAGCCAACACTTCTTGATATAATTATTCAGGGCAAATTAAGCTTTTACAAGCACAAATGCTCACCTATCAGTATGACAGGGCAAAAACCATTAATATTACACTCCAATCAGGTAAGCAAAGAACCCCAGTGGGGGACCCATGTGTGGCATGTAAAGAACTTAAAAACTCAATGTCAAAAAACTCCTTAGTTGATTCTGCAGGATGTATAGCTGATGCACCAGACAAGCTATACTCTATGATCAAAAATCCTATAGAATCACTGACACCAAATAAGGAACCAACCCCAGAGGAGGTACAATCATTTCTACACACAATACAACGTCCATTGATCCCCAAAATGGACCCCATTATAGATACTGAAATCACTAGATCTGAAGTATTAATAGCCATTAAATCCCTTAAAATTGGAACATCGTCTGGGCTGGATGGATTACCTAGTGAATTTTATAAAATGTTTTCTAATTAGCTAACAATTTGTCTTATGAGCTACTTTCAATACCTCCTAACCTCAGGTACTGTTAAACCATCTTTTTCGGCTGGTATTACATTTTGTTTTATTTAAGTCAGGGGATAAAACTAAAATATCTGATTGCAGGCCAATCACATTGTTAAACACAGATTACAACATTTTAGCTAGTGTACTTAATAATGGGTTAAAAACATATTCCAGTCTAATTTTGTTTCGGTATCAATATTGTGGTATCCCTGGAAGAACGATTCAACACGCTTTAATGATTGTTCATGATTTAATAGACTATTTGTCTTTGAACGGTTTAAATGGGATGATTATTTCATTAGACCAAGCTAAGGCATTTGACAGAGTATCTCATGGTTATCTGTTTGCTACTTTACAGTATTATGGAATTCCAGATGTCATTAGTAAATATATTAAATTATTGTATAAAAATGCTTTAGTATTCCTGATAATTAATAAACAGATTATGACAGGAATTCACATCTCCACAGGGGTACAACAAGGTTGCCCTTTGTTATTCCTGTATTCCTTAGACCCCTTAATGAGACTGATAGTCCTGACAAAAATGTGGGATGGGTTAAAATGGATACAGGCAGAAGAAAGTCTTGTGACTGAAGCCTATGCAGATGATATCTGCTTATTCTTTCAAGACCATAGTAACTTGCCAAATTTTTTTTAGAGTAATGGAGGCATTCTCTATCATTTACAATGTACTATTAAATGTGACAAAAAGTAAAGGCTTTTTTTAATCGGATCCACTATTAACTTACCTATACAAATTGAGGTAACTGAGATTTCATCTCAACCAATTACATTCTTGGGGATTTGGTTTGGGTCACAAAATATTTTTACATATAACTGGGAACTGGGAATAGCCCAAATTGAAAAAAAAACACATAAATAGATGGAAACATTAGAAAATGCATAAACACAAGTGAATTCAAATATTTAAAAAATTCATAATCCCAAAACTTCTCTATATTGCTTTAATTTTTCCACCTCTATTCACTTTAGAAATAAAATTATATGGTCTATGTTTTATGCTTCTATGGGGGAACAAATTGAACCCCATTAAAAGGTATTACACATATTTGCCAAAAAATAAAGGCGGACTGGGAATGATTGACTCTGTAATTTTTCTACAAGCATTGTTTGTAATTAAAAATGTCAAAGTGGGTTATCAGATAGTAATGACTTACATTGTATGTGGCATAGGCAAATTCTGCAAAAATATTTTAGGAGTTGGATAGTGGTACCTCCTAAATTAGGTCCCCATTTATCAATCCCAGAATTTTTTAGATCTACTGCTCAAAAACTATACAAATGGGGATTAACAAAGCACAGATTCAATGGAGTACTGTATCTACACTATACAAACAACTTATGGTTCTCACATATCCACAAACACCTTGTTTTAAAAACTGTGCAGTTGAGCATAACTCTAACATCCTATCACAACTAAATAAGTACAGATTACCTAGCATCACGTGGGAAACAATATGGCTAGTGATGTGTGGGAGACTTAATGTTCGAGGTAATTTAAAACATGAAGTCTTAGAAGAAATAATTTGTCTCTACTTGGACTGTATTAATGTTATGGAAACAACTGAACATTTTTTTCTGTATTGTTCTTATGCAAAACCCTTGTGTTTTTTTTTTTTGGCACAACAATGGAACATGACATGGCTGTCCAATTTAACTTATGATACTCTGGTATTGGGTGTTAGGCCCACTGATAATGCACTTTATGATCTAAATGTACTTAATTTATTTAGATGCTGTCTAATATTTTATTTGTGGCAAGCAAGATGTCAATGGGTTCTTCAACAGAAAAGAATGCCATATCATGTTCAATAATATAATTGAGCAATTTATGGGGAAAATGTATCAACAGGTTGTCTTAATACACCCTACTTTACAAGTACAGAGGTGGTGGAAAGGATTCACCAAGTTTATAAAATATAAATGAGTAATTTATGAGATGTTTTAGATATTGGTTTAGTAATATGCCAAAGTTTGGCCAATTGTTTGGTTATTTCTTATGATTTCTTTTGATTTTGTATGATTGTATTATACCATGTACTTTTTCAATAAAAAAACTCTCCTACTGGTTGTTAATAGGAGGAACTGTTGGGTGATTTTCAGAATGGTCACTCGGAAGGAGCTGGTGGATGGTATGGACCTCTATGAGACAGGGAAGAGGGCCTCCTCCCCTGGTCTCAGAATACAAGAGACTTTCATGGAACTGAGCAAAATAGAAGAAAGCATGGAGTTCAATGTGAATGTGAAGGATGGAGAGGATTGTTTTTCCTCTCAAAACATGCCTATGGAAAATGATCGGCAGGTCCCAATGGGCAAGCAACAGCTAAATGAAAATTTACTTTACAGTCAAGATTTGAGTCCTATGGTTACTTCGGGGCTAAAGTTGAAAGTGTCAGTAATACCTAATTTAACAAAAAACAAGGATTTATGTGAGAATAAAGATGGCATTTTTTTCTGACAGCAATGTCAAAAGTCATGATGCAGAAGCATCAAAGGAAGGCACCGTACAGGCTTCAGAGCGTCTCCCCTGTCAAACGCCAACCAAAACTCAAATATTTGATCAGAAGGAAACAGCTGGCAGTAAAATCGTGAAGAATAGCGAGTGCCTAAAGCTGTTCCCTTTGCATGTGAAAGTCTCTGAGGAGGATACATTTAAAAAATAAAAATGATATCACCGATAAGCCTAGCATAAGTGCTGCAGAATTAAGCTCAGCTGATGTACCAACACCTGAAGAGGCAATACAAGGGGAGAACAGGCAATAAAAATGTTTTACCATTGGTTCTATTTTCCCATTAGGTAAAACCAAGGCAAGAGCTCAATGTATTACTAAACAAATGCCAGGGGATGGTGTTGTCTTTCAAATGGACCCTTCAAAACAGGACCATGTAACACGCTTTTCTTTCTCTAGTAAAGGACAGGCTGCAAAAATATCTTCAGAAGGATTTAAATTCAAAAGGGCAGCCTTAATATCTGCAAACCAAAATTTGATCTCAGTTCCCCTGCTATAAGAGGACCCTAATCACCCACAAGTGATCCCTGATAAGGAAAAAGGCCACTCTACTTCAGACCTTATCCAGTCGGCCTTTTCCATACCCTCAGCAACAAAAGTTCCTCCCGAAATTTGGTCGCCTGCTGCAGCCCTTTCAGAGTCAGGGTGGAAAAGGGGCCACACAGGAATATGGATTCCTGACCCAGACTGGTCATTTCCCTCTTTCCCCTTCTCCCAACATCCTACAGCATGGATCCCTACTATTTCAGACCCAACCAGTAAGACTTTACCTTCCCCTTCTGAACAGGAGGGGCGGCCCAAACAAGGCCCTTATATCATCTGATCCAGCCCCTAATAATAATATACGGAAAACTCATAAACCAACTGAAACAAAGGAACCAGGAGAGAATCCTGAGGGCTTCCCATAGCCTAGACTACTTCTATCTGAACTTTTTTCTCATAAAAAGAGAGAAGCAGCTCCACAGAGGAAAGCAGAACGAATTTGTTATAAAGAGGGCCTGGATATAAGACAGGACTGAGTTTATGCGGGGAAGCATATTCTTAAGGAATCCTTGAACTTCTCACCAAAAGATGTTTTCACCTTTATTAACATCTCTGGGGAGAATAACTATGATATAAGTTTTAGATCCCCATTCCTGCTGGATTTGTTCTGGCAGAAATACAATCAGCTCAAATTCTCCCCTCTATGGTCTTCCTTTTTAGTTACCCCCCTAACCCAGCCTTTAATAAAATTGTAACAATAATGTCTTGAAATGAAGGGGTCCATGTAGAGGACATCACCTTTTGGCTCTCTCAAAAATGCGAGGTACTAAGTGCCCCAGAAACTGTGCTTGACTCGGAACTTTTTGGGACAGGGAATACAAGGTTAAATTGAGACAATCAAATAATGACATTAAACATATTCCAAATTCCTTTACCTTGTGGAGGGATGAGGAGTTTGTTTTTATGCGGGGCAGAACTGGGCATGTTAAATGTGGGTCTCGAACCCACCTGTCCAGCTCATGTGATACCCCCTCTGTGAGATTTGTGGAGAAGTAGGGCAGGGTAGTTTTCAGTGTATTAACATGTTGAAATGTGAATTGTGTGAAGAATCAGGGCATGGATATAGAGATTGCCCTTGGCAGCAAAAAATAAGGCCTCAGTTATCAGCCCTGAATTATTAATACAAAAAGCTCAGGATGAGGCCCTTGCAAAAAAATATGAGATCTGCCCCCCCCTTCTTCCCCTCCTAGGGACCCTAAAACAAAGAATATCAGCCCAAAAATTAACCCAGAATCAGGTCCACCTTCAAAGAAGGAGATGGGGGGAAACCACTCCTGATCTATCATATATGATTGACTTCCCCCTGTGTGTTACCAGAAGGTAGAGCAGCCAAAAACCTCAGGCCCTAACCAGAAACAGGATTTGCCTCAGGACAAAAGGGTTACTAGGAGCTCAAAGCCTCCCCCACCCCCTGAAGAATCTCCTGATTTTGAAATGGAAAACTCTTATGCTATATTAGATACCATAGGGGTGATTCTGATATGGAAGTAGGAATAGTAGGCCTTTCACAATCTTCCAGTAGCAAAACATCCCAAGCTAATTATAAAGTAAAAAAAAAAAAAGAAAAGAAGGAAAAAATATCCTTAAAACTTTTAGCTAAATACCTCTGGCAAACTGCTGCAGTTTATTAAACAAATCCAAGAGACTTACTCTCTTTCAGTCTCTTTATCAGGAAACATTAGATATTTGTTTCCTGTAAGAGACTTGGATATACACATCAAACCAGTGTTGTCTCTTTACTGCAGAATGGATTTGGAGACTTTCCTACTGGTCCTTTGAACAAGATTGCTGTCGATGGGGTTGGAATTCTTTTTAGTTCTTATAATTTCACCCTTGAAAAATTAATCGATTTAATACCTGGTAGACTACTGATGATTGATGGTAGGTGGTGTCAATCTAATTTTAGATTTACAGTGGTCTATTGTCCACAAACCAAAGCTGGGAGGGTCACCTTATGTAATACTATTTTACCTTTTTTGGCAACCACTAGCTATATCATAATGGGGGGAGACTTTAATTGTGAACTCTCCCTTTCAAGTGTAGGGACACCAGGGAAGAAAAACATATTGTGATTTCTCAGCTTTGGGGAGAATTATTAAATTGGCTGATTTAAAAAAATGGGATGAACATTCAGAAGTCAGGGCCACTATATACATTTAGGAAAGGGAAATTAACCTCAACCATGGACTATATATATTTTTTCAAATAATTTACTCTCCCCTATCTATAAAGTCCTTCCGAGTGAATTCTCTGATAATATTTTGGTTACTGTGGGGTTTGCTTCACCTCCTCTTAGACAATTCAAGGGAAATAGATAGAAACTACATACATCATCACTGAAAGTCCCATGGGTAGTGAAGGGTATGACCAAACTCCTATGGGCAAAAACATCTGTGACAGATTTATATGATGACTGGTGGGAATGGTGGCAGGATACTAAGACAGATATTAAAAATTGGTTCCAGAATTATGGGAAACAAAGGGTAAAAACACAATTTTTCCAATATTTAAAATTAAGAGGGAAGTTACAGGATTTATTCTCCAGGGCTAATATCTCTAGAAAGGATCTCTCCTCACAAATTAATCAAATAAAATCAGAAATGAGAGCATGTCAGTATGACAGGGCTCAGACCCGGTGCACTAAACTTTCTTTTGGGACACAGAAAAACCCTATTAGAGACCCTTTCGAGGCCTTTAAAGGAAGGAAGACTACGTCCTGCATAGTGATGGGTGAAGTGGCCAAAATTCGCTTTGCGAAGTGATTCATGGAGTAATGCGGAATCAGCCAAGTGCTCCACAACGTGAAGCGGAGTACTTCACGTTATAATGGGGAAGGCGAAGTCCATTGGAAACAATGACTTTGCATTATTCTGCCTTCCCCAAACCACTTCTTCATCAATTTTAAGGCGAAGTACATTGAGATCAATGTATTTCACCTCACTTCGCCTTGTTCTTGAGCTCCAAAGGTGAATTTTGCAGTGCCTTATGGGATTTCAGGTCACATGGGTTCTAGATTGTTCTGTACAGTCTCAGTTCTTCATAGTGTGTGTAGTAGAAGATGGAGACAGTTTCCTCTCAGAGCTCTGTGATTCAAATCCTCAAAAATCTGTTAAAAAAGTATTTTTGAGCTATTTTTTTTTGCTCACAATTTACTACATCAAGTATAGGAAACCCTCCTGTGCTCATATTACCAAGTGTTTATTGTTTGTGTGTGGATTTTGAATGTTAATTAAGAACAGTCAATCTGTATACTGTGGTGTGCTTTGGTGGAGGGGCGTATCTGTGGTGTAGGTAGATTAACTTGGAGAAAAAGGCAGTCTTTCTGTTTTGGTTATATTTTTCTTGTATAACTGTGTTAATGTACACCTAGTAATATTTTCAGTATTTCTTGACTTTTTTTCTGATTGTTGTGGTGCAGCAGTGTATAATTTCAGTTTATTTAAAACATTTGATAATATTACTAAAGGTTTTTAATTCGCTACGCCAATGCTTGTTAGTGTGTGTGAGTGTGTGCGATGCATGCATTAAATCAGACAACTTTTATTGTGCCACAGAGTAACTGTAGCAGTGTGAACCTGCTATCCACCACACTTGCATGGATTTTTTATACTTCTTTGTGGTAACTTTACTGGTAGTGGACTGTTACTGCAGTGCACTACCCCCCAACCGGCAAAAGGTATTATTTTCCAGATTTGGATTTGTGACTTATGAGCACTGGTTAGGTGGTGTTGTACCTTTTCATCTGCATCTCTTGAGTGTGCAGCACAATCTTAATCTGTCTGTGTGTTTGTAGTACACCATTAATTCTGGGAGACTTTGCATTTCTTGTTACGTTCTCATTTCACTTTGTCAGCACTGGAGAATTTTCTAGACATAAGACAGTAGCATTTTTGGGATGCACATTAATTCTGGTGACTGGGTGTGACCACTGCACACATGATATAGTGCACCATTAATTCTGGAAGACTTGGCATTTTTTGTTATCCTCTCATTTCACTTTGTCAGCACTCGTAATTTTCTGGACACAAGACAGTAGCATTTTGGGGATACAGATTAATTCTGCTGACTGTGTGTGACCACTGTGCACATGACAGAGTACACCATTAATTCTGGGAGACTTTGCATTTCTTGTTATGCTCTCCTTTCACTTCGTCAGCACTGGGGAATTTTCTGGACACAAGACAGTAGCATTTTGGGAATGCACATTCATTCTGGTTATTCTGTGTGTGACCTGACCACTGTGTGCATGACTGAGTGTGCCATTAATTCTGGAAGACTTTGCATTTTTGTTACACTCTCATTTCACTTCATCAGCACTGGGGAGTTTTCTGGTCACAAGACAGTAGCACTTTGGGGATGTGCATTCATTCTGGTGACTATGTGGGTGAGATGCTGCCAATATTGTTGTCACTCCACCTTACTTTGCACTTAAGGTGGAATGACAACGCGAAGTAATAATAACAAGGTGAAGTGAGCATTTCCTATGGAGCACTCTGCATAGTGAAGTGCCAATGTGAAGTGGCCACTTCACGTTCACTTTGCCAGCGTTTTTTAAATTCACTGCATCTCTAGTCCTGCATGGAAGCTTTACAAGATGAAAATGGGAAACTAATAAATACCAGTGTAGGGATGTATAATATCATTCAGAACCATGTGCGGAGACAAGAGATCCAGGAAACCCCACAGAGGAAGGAAATTATGGATTTTTAACAAAGGGTTAAAATACCTCATCCCCCACATATAGAATTTCATAAACTTGATAACCCTATCTTGGCTTCTGAAATTACAAAAGTTATACTCTCACAAAAATTAGGTTCTTCTCCAGGTCAAGATGGCTTGCCGTATGAGTTTTACAAATGCTTTAGTGATATTTTGGCAATATGTCTGGAAAAGGTTTTTTCATCCCTTCAGAAACCCCCTTCTATGCCATTAAATATTTTTCATCTGGTTTATTAGTCTGTCTCTTTTGTCTCTTTAAGGAAGGGGATAGATCAAAGTTGGCCAACTGGAGGTCCATTACAATTCTGAACTCAGAATTTAAAATACTATCTCAAGTGTTAAATAATAGATTACGGGGGGGTGGCTGGAGACTTGTTGTTATACCCCTTGCAGTTTTGTGGGACCCCAATAGAAAAATCCAGAGTGCTCTAATAATAATTAAGGAGGTAATCAAATATGCCAATAGGTCCCAAAAACAGGACTGTATTCTGTCCTTAGATCAAAACAAGGCCTTTGATAGGGTTTTTAGGACTTTTTTATTCATTGCCCTAAAACATTATGGTGTACAATCAGGTTTTATACAGTAGATTAAATTAATGTATGGATCAGTATTAGTACACCCGGTTATTAAAAGGAGGCCTACCTTTCCCATATTAGTGAAGTCTGGGGTAAGGCAGAGGTGTCCTTTAAGCCCCTTGTTGTATGCATTTTCTCTCGATCCCCTGCTTAGAAGTTTGGCCTCTGCAAATTCCCTCTCTGGTATATCAGAGAATCAGGAAGGGGATACTGTGGTGGTACAAGCCTATGTGGACGATATTTGTGTCTTCTTATCTGATATAATACAAATCCCTACTGTATTGCAATGTTTCACTTGTGATGGGAAGGTCTCTAACTCTAAATTAAATTAAATTTGGAGAAATCCAAAGGCTTTTTTTATAGGGCCGGGAACAGGTAACCAGATAAACATCTCTGGAATCATTGTTTCTTAAAACCCCTGTAAAATATTAGGTATATTTTTTGGCTCCCAGAACTGCCCTTCAGAAAACTGGGAAATTGCTTTAAAGAAGGCTGAGTCAAAGGTACAGAGGTGGAAAGGGTGGAGACTTTCCAAAATCAAAATGCTCCATATTATAACATTTTTGTATTATACCTGGTTTACTGTATGTTGCTATGGTTTTTCCTCCCCCATGGGTTTAGAAACTCATTTATATGCCTGTTTTTTCTCTATGTTATGGGGTAGTAGACTTAACCCCATAAAGTGTTGCTTTACCTACTTACCTATAACTCAAGGTGGAGTGGATATGGTGGACCCTATAGTTTTTTTTTCTTTCTCAAAATTTTAACTTTGATCTTTTAGACCCAGTGGCCTTATAACACTTATGAGTAATCAACAATTTAAATATTTTCTTTGATTTATGGGATACTCTCCCACCCACACTCCCAAATCATATTTATGTCCCATTATATTTTAAACCTTGTGCTCAAAAGCCATTTAAATGGTCTATCTCTCACTCAGTGGTGAAAGAAAATGTAGAGGCCACATTATATAAGGTTTTTATTAGGGAAGATCCACCCATGTGAATCAGATTTCTAAAAGTGCCCCCCTGCTTAAAAAGTTTGTTATCAAACAGTTAAATAACTCTAGAGTACCTCAACATATGTGGTAAGTTTTGTGACTTTCAGCCTATGGAAGATTACATATTAAAGGGAATGCTAAACACAAGATGATGTGTGAAAGGTATTGCCCTTATCTACACTGTCATGCTTTAGAAGAAACCACGGACCATTTTTTTTATTTAAATGTTCTTATGTGAAAGGTCTATGGGCTTTTTTGAGTCAAACATGGGATTTTAAGTGGTTGCTATAATTAGATTATCAAACTCTGGTTTTAGTTTTTTTTCCCACACCTTCTTACCGCTTATGACTATGGTACATTAACAGTTTTTTTTGTTGTTTGAAATTTTATATTTAGCAGGCCAGATGTCTGTGGGTCTTACAGCAAAAATTCATGTCTTACGATACTTTTTGTATATTAGTTATGGAAGCAATGAGATCTGTTTATCTAAAGGATAAGGCCATTAATATCTCTCAGAAAGTTTTTTTAGTGGTGGAGAGGGCTATCTATTTTTATCAAATATAAGTAAAGGGTAATCTCAATATGATAGGCTCTGTTGTTTAGCATGAATTACGTTCTTTTTCTTTACCCTCTTTCCTTTGTTGCCACAAGTTTATGTCTGATTGTATAAAGATGGAATACTATATTATCCTTTTTCTGGAGAGGAAAAATTAGTTACTTAAATGTATTAATAATGTGATCTTTTTGACTTTTCTTGTTTTGGTATGTTTTGATGTATCTTGATGTGTTTTCAATAAAAACTCCCCTACTCTTTTTCAATAAGTGCCATGGGATCTTTAGCATCCACCTGAACTACCACCAATCCAGGCAGATGGGACCTTGGATTTAATGTCTGATCTGAAAGATGGCACCTCAGAAATGCAACACCCTCTCATGCTGCGCTACAGTGTCAGTATTGGGATATTAATCCAAGAGCTAGATTTGGAAACTGAACCCACAGCCCTCTGAGCTCGTGGCCTCAGAGGCGAGTGTGCTACCTACTGAGCCACTGACACCACATAGTGAGGTTTAACATGGGGACAAGGATGCAGACTTGTCACACTAAGGCAAGAGTCTTGGATTTCAGGAAAGCAGATGTTGCTAGTATGGGGAGGGGCATCCAAGAAGCCCTGGCAAGGAGGGAGTTAGAAGGGGGAGTTGAGAAGTAGTGGGAACACCTGGAGATGTAGTTGCAGTTGAGTGGTTAATGCAATGGACTTGAAATCCATTGGAGTTTCCCTGCTCCGGTTTGAATCCTGTCGACTACAAAAATCCTGGTGTCCTTAACAATTTGAAGATAGAAGAGGGATGGCTCAGGGGCAATGTGAAGAAGTATTTTTTTTTTCCACAGAGAGGGTGATGGACACATGGAATGGCCTTCCTGAGGAGGTTGTGGGGTCAAAAACAGTGGAGGAATTCAAGAATGCATGGGACAGACATAAGGCAATTCTGGTGGGGTTAGGAAAAAGTAAGCTGTTGGTTAACTAGGATCTGCAACTTATCCAATAAGTAGGGAAATGGGCAGACTAGGTGGACCAATCGGTCCTTATCTGCCATCAAAGTCTATGTTTCTATGTTTATATGAGCCATATAGGACATTATGAACCAGTGTATTGAGGTAGTAAGCAAAGGCAAGAAAAGGAGGAAACTGCTATGGTTCTTAAGGTAAGTGACAGGCAAGGTAAGGGCCAAAAAAGTGAGTTTCAGGAAATATAAGGAGACTCACATGGAGGAAGACAGGGAGGTGTACCTAAAGAATCTAAAAGAAGGAAGTAAAGACTGTAAGGAAAGCAAAGGCACAGACCAAAAGAAAGATAAGCACAGATGGTGAAGAAAGGAGACAAGGCATTCTTTACGTATATCAGTGAAAGGAGGAAAAGCGGGGGAGGTGGATTGTAGGGCTCAGAGGGGAGCAGGGGAATGTCAAGATGGGAGACCTGGAAAAGGTAGAAATACTGAACAAATACTTCTGTTCAGTATTTACTGAAGAGGGGGAGGGTCACAGACCACAGCTGAGTAGCAGAAATGAAGGAGGGGGGAGGTAGACAGTCCATTCACAGAGGAGAGAGTCCTGGAGGAACTCACAAAACTAAAGGTGGACAAAGCAATGGGGCCAGATGGCATACATCCAAGGATATTAAGAGAACTACAAGGGGAGCTAGCAGTGCCCCTGGCAGCCATGTTCACTGAGCAACTCAACAAAGCAGTGATTCCGGAGGACTAGAAGAGGGCGCACGTAGTCTCTCTACACAAAAGTGGCAGCAGGGAGGATGCAGAGAACTACAGTTCTGTCAGCCTCACCTCGGTACCAGAGATCATAAAGGCTCTGCTGAAAGAAAGAATGGTGACACACTTTGAATCCATCGGTGCCCAGGATCTGAGGCAGCATGGAGTCACAGTGGAAAGGTCATGTTAGATGAATCTGATAGATTTTTTTTGACTGGGTGATGAAGGAAATAAATCAGGGAGGGGTAGTGGATGTAGCCTACCTTGATTTTAGCAAGGCCTTCGACACTGTCCTACATAAAAGGCTGGTAAACCAGATGGGAAGTCTGGGCATGGGACTCAAGGTGGTAAATTAAGTTAGGAACTGGCTAACAGACAGAAAGCAGAAGGTGGTGGTAAATTGGATCCAGTCCCAGAAGAGGGACCAGTGATCAGTGGGGTGACATAGGTTTCAGTCCTTGGGCCAGTCCTGTTTAATGTCTTCATTAGTGACATTTAAGTAGGGTTGGAGGAAAGGTTTGCCTGTTTACGGATGACACCAAGATCTGCAACAGGGTGGATACTCCAGATGAGATGGAGAGAATGAAGAAGGACCTGGGAAAGCTTAAAAAATGGTCGGAGAAGTGTCAACTGAAGTTCAATTCCAAAAAATGCTAAATAATTAACCTGGGACAAGAGAACTCTGGGGAGAGCTATAGGATGGAGGAGGTGTTACTGACAATCATGAAGGAAGAAAGGACCTGGGGGGGCATCATTTCAGATGACCTAAAGGTGTCTAAACAGAGTGCAGAGGTTTCAGAGAAGGCCAGTGGCATGATGGGGTTGCATAGGCAGAGGTATCGCAAGCAGAAGGCAGGAGGTGATGATGCCAATGTATAATACACTAGTGAGGCCTCCCCAAGAGTACTTGTACAATTCTGGAGGCTGCACCCTCATAAGAACATCAACAAGGTGAAGGCGGTCCAGAGAAGGGAAACTAAGATGGTACAGGGCTTGCACCAGAAAACTTATGATGAGAGATTAAAGGACCTCAATATGCTCTCACTGGAGGAGAGGAGGGAGTGGTGGGACATAATAGAAACATTCAAATACCTTAAGGGCACAAACAAAATGTAGGGAAAGACATCTTCCAGCACAAGAGGAGTACAGTAATGAGGGGGCATGATATGAAATTGAAAAGTGGCAGGTTAAGGGGAAATGTGAGGACATTTTTCTTCATTGAAAGGGTGGTAGACACATGAAATAGGCTGGGAGCAAACACAGTGGAGGGATTTAAGGCACAAGGGAACCTTAGAGGTGGGAAGGAGGAGTGAAAAGCCAACGACCAGGTAGGGTCAGAGACTGTAAATTAGTGTAGGGCTTATGGGCAGACTGGATGGGCCTGGAGGTACTTATCTGCTGACAGTTTTTCTATGTTTCTATGTCCCTGCTCCTAGCTGATGTTGCAGCTAGGATACTCCAATCTACATCAGGCAGAATAAAGCCCCCCACCAGAAGCACTCCCCCTTATTTACTATCTTCTGGATGACTTCCACCAGAACTTTATCCATCTTTCCCTGTACCAAAGATCTGTAGATTACATTACACCAGTGTGAATAGTGGCTCCATTCACCATCTCTACGGTGACCCACAGTACCTCCACCCCCCTGTGTTCCATGTATCTCTGTTGCTTTTTGTGCTATCCCTCACATAAACAGCCACTGCTCCCCCTTTCTTACCCACTATGTGCGTCCTATGTTTCTCCTTTGTGAAGGGGGCTCACATGGCTTGCTGCTTATTTATCACCTGGAGATATCCAGGAAGCAATGCATGTGAGACAATACTTGGTTAAGAGGCCCCACAAATAGGGTGCCAGTGGTATCTCCAGAGGTGGAGCTCATAAATTATCTCCACTGTCTGTACTGTGAGCCCAAGGTGAAAATGAAGGGGAAAAAAAACACTTGGACTGCAGGATGAAGACTGACCCCTCGCAGGCCCTGCTCGGATGACCAGGTTCCCCCACAAGTCCTGTGGAAGAGGATGACTTCCTGGTGAAACATTTCAATAAATAAATAAATGATGGGGAAGGGTAAGTCTTGGAGAAGCCAGATGATGGGGCAGGGGTGGGGTCTATCGGTGTGATGCAGGCAGGGCAGAAAGGTGGATAAAAATAAAAACTATTTGGGGGAAAAAAACACAATCATATGTTGGGCTGGACTGGAAGCAACCACCTTCAAACAAACCAAAAAATAAAATGTGACACTCCAGAGACTACTAGCCCAAGATAGGTAGAAAAAAAAAGGTAAACAGAAATGTAAACAGCATAGCTCAATGGGAAGCATAAAGGATCCTTTGTTGTACTTTCCTCTGGAATTAAAAATTGCCGCTGCTAATACTTCTTAATTTGCAAGTTTCCATTTTTTTAATTTTTACCTGTCTTGGTTGTAGTACTCAGGTCTGTTTGCTTTCACCATTTCAGACAACAATGACAATCTATTTCCCCACTTTTCTCTGCCAGCTCTGTGCCTAGTTATTCACCAGTAGTCCATGTCTCTCCCAAGAGAGAGGGGAATCAGGTTGTCCAAGTGGTCCCAGCTCAGAGCTGTGATTCTGCTCTCTGTTAACTTGTCTTATCTGTGTTCAAGTCTCCCAGTGTGCCTCAGTTTTCATCTCCCTCTCCTGGATTGTAAAGTACTTTGGGATAGTCTGTATAAAATGCACTTTATAAAACCAAATTCCTTTCCTTCCTTTCCAACTGCCTCTCTGTGCCAATGCCTACCATATAGGCAAAGACAAGAAGATGAAGAATCAGCATTTATATTGTGCTGCTCATACACATTGTATCCCAAAGCACTTTACAAGCAATAAGAGACTGGTATTGAAGTGACTGTAAATATGCAGTGGCAGCCATTTCACACATCAACAACCACACACAGCCACTTTACAAGCAATAAGGAACTGGTAGTGAAGTTACTGTAAATGTGTAGCGGCAGCCATTTCACACAACAACCATGCACAGCCTTTTGACAACTGTATGAACTGGTTTTCAGAAAGGGGCATGTTGGCCAGGGCCCATTAGAGTCCAACATAAGTCTGGTTAAGGAAAAAACAACATAAGGTGAGTGTAAAAGACAGACCACAACATGAAGAAAGTATCAGAGAGCACAGTAAAGTGTGGGGGTATGTGTGAGGTAGCACAACACAGATCAGGTCAGGTTTGTGTAAGAGCAACACGAGGAGTAGGTGGGATTGTATATGTGTGGATGAGGGAGTGCAACATGGGGCAGGAATGTAAGAGGACAGCACATGCAGGTGTCTACAAGAGAAAGCACAATACAAGCTGGGGTAGAGGAAACATCACAACATGTGGGAGGTGTGTGCAACAGAACAACATGAGGTGGGTATATGTGATTGAGTACACTAAGTAGGGGTATACAAGATAGCAACACATAACATGGGTGAGTGGTACAGTAAAACACACAACATAAGGCAGATGCATTCAAGACATTGTACAACATGAAGCATGTTTTTGTGGGAGAGAGTTACATGAGGTAGGTGTGAACTATGCAGGTGCAGGGAGGACAGGGCTAGACTGAGGCGCTGTGGGTCACCCTTGAGCCAGGAAATGGCACAGCAGTTTGAACAAGGGTGATCTACAGACCTCCAGCATAAGGGGAGGAGACAAGGATCTAGTGGATCAAACTCAGGAGATGGCAACAAAGGGTGAGGTATTACTGCTGGGTTATTTCAATATTCCAGACATTGACTGGACCATCCCAGCAGCTACTTCAACCAGCAGCATGGGCATCCAGGATTCACTGCAAGAGGCAGGACCCAGACAGTTGGTAGGAGATACCATGAGAGAAGGACAATTCTGGACCTGTTACTGGCCAATGGGGACAGTATATCGGACATCCAGGTGGAAGGGCAGCTGGGGTCCAATGACCACAACATAGTGTGGTTTAACATGGGGACAGAGACACTGTCTAGTCACACCAAGGCAAGAGTTCTGGATTTTTAAAGGTCAGATTTTGAGAAAATGGAGAGGTGTATCAAAGTGGCCCTGCCAGGATTGGAGATAGGAGAGGGAGTCGAGGAGCAGTGGAAACAGTTTGAAGGATGCTATACAGGAGGTCGAACCATTGCATCAAGGTAATAAGCAAAGGCAGGAAAAGGAGGACACCACTATGGTTATCGAGAGAGGTAGCAGGCAACGTAAGAATCAAAAGGGCAGGTTTCAGGAAATACAAGGAAACTCAAAGGGAGCCAGAGAGGGAGAAGTACCTAAAGAATCTTAGATAAGCAGGAAAGGCTATAAGGAGTGTAGAGGCACAGACTGAAGAAAGATTGTCGCAGACAGTGAAGAAAGGAGACAAGACTTTTTTAGGAATGTCAGTGAAAGAAGGAAGACCCGGGGGGGGGGGTTGTAAGGCTCAGATGGGAGACAGGAGATTGCAAAGAGGGAGACCTTGAAAAGGCAGAAATACTAAACAAATACTTCTGCTCAGTATTCAAGGAGGAGGGTGAGGGTCACAGACCACAGCTGAGTAGCAGGAACAAAGGGGAGGCAGAGGTAAACAGTAGTCCATTCATGGTGGAGAGAGTCCTGAAGGAGCTCAAAAAACTAGAGGTGGACAAGGTAATGGGGCTAGATGGCATACATCCCAGAATATTAAAAAAAATTGAGAGGGGAGCTAGTGGTGCCACTGGCAGCTTTGTTCACTGAGTCACTTAACAGGTGTTGTTCCAGAGGACTGGAAGAGGACACATGTAGTCCCTCTACACAAAAGTGGCAGTAGGGAGGATGTAGGGAAGTACAGATCCATTAGCATCACCTCAGTTTTTTTTTTTTTTTTTAGTTGTTTAACCAGGAATAGCACTCTAAGCTGAAAGCTTTTTGACAGGAGCAACCTGGGAGCACAGGGAAGTTAAGTGACTTGTTCAGGGTCACACAGTATGCAAGTGGAGGCTGTGGGATTCAAACCATGGTCTGGTCTGCTGGATGTTATCAGATTTGCAGCTCAGAGCCTTACACCACTGCGCTATACTGCCTCCTTGAGCAATGGAAAGCCTCCCAGCTAGGGTAGATCATGGAGGCACTGCTTAAAGAAAAGATAATGGAGCAGCTGGAGTCCATCGGGGCTCAGGATCCAAGGCAGCATGGATTCACAGCAGGAAGGTCATGTCAGAAAAATCTGATAGTCTTTTTTGATTTGGTTACGATGGAAGTCAATCTGGGCGGGTGAATGTCACCTACCTAGATTTCAGCAAAGCCTTCGACACCATCCGACACAAAAGCCTGGTCAACAAAATGAGTAGTCTGGGCATGGGGCACATGGTGATAAACTGGGTTGGGAACTGGCTTACAGACAGGAAGCAGAGGGTGGTGGTAAATGGGATCCAGCCAGGAACAGGGAGGTGATCAGTGGGGTACCCCAGGGATCAGTCCTTGGGCCAGTCTTGTTTAATGTTTTCATTAGTGACATTGTGGTAGAGCTGGAGGGAAAGGTCTGCCTGTTTGCAGATGACACCATGAACTACGACAGGGTGGATACTCTGGATGGAGTAGAGAGAATGGGGAGGGATCTGTAGAAGCTTGAAAAATGGTCTGAAGTATGGCAACTAAGATTTAATTCCAAGAAGTGCAAAATAATGCACCTGGAAAAACAGAAACCTGGGGAGTGCTACAAGATGGGATGGAGAGTTGTTGCCTATTACAAAGGATGAAAGGGACCTGGAGGTTATAATTTCTGATGACTGAAAAGTGTCTAAGCAGAGTACAAAGTACTGTAGGGAGAGCCAATGGTATGCTGGGATGCTTAGGTAGAGGTATCACAAGCAAAAGGCAGGCGGTGGTTATGCCATCATACAAAATGCAAGTGAGGCCCCACCTAGAGTACTGTATGCAGTTCTGGTGGCCACACATTCATAAAAACATTGACAAGGTAGAGATGTCCAGAGATGGGTGACTAAGATGGTACAAGGACTGCACCTGAAGACATATGAGTAGAGACTGAAGGACCTCAATATGCTCTCACTGGAGGAGAGGAGGGATCGGGGGCACATGATAGAAACATTCAAGTACCTTAAGGACATAAACAAGGTGTAGGGGGAGACATCTTGCAATATAAGAGATGTGCAGAAACAAGGGAGCATGACATGAAATTGGAGGGTGGCAGGCTGAGAGGAAAGGTGAGAAAGTTTTTCTTCACAGAGAGGGTGGTGGATGCATGGAATAAACTGCCACAGGAAGTGGTGGGTCAAACACAGTGGAGGGTTTAAATAAGCATGGGACAGGCATAAGGGTACATTAGTGGTGGGAAGGAGTGGGAAATGCCATCGACTAGGTAGGGTCAGTGGAAACAAACCTGTATGGGCCTGGCGGTTCTTATCTGCCAACAATTTCTAAGTCTCTAGTGTGTGTGTGTGTGTGTGTGTGTGTGTGTGTGTGTGTGTGTGTGTGTGTGTGTGTGACAGAAAACACTACTCAAGACAAATGTATGAGAGAGGGCTCAACACAAAGCAGGTATGTCACAGAATGCAACTTAACCCATATAGAAAAAGAAGGCCTTCAAATTCAATTCAAGTATTCTTCAGGTTTTTTAAAAACTGATCCAGTTATTTTCATGTTTTTGAAATAGTTCAAATTGACTTTGTTTATACCTCAAATACCAGTTTTTATCCCTTGAAAAACATCTCAATTTGTTCTCAAATACCCTTAAAAAAGTATTCAGTGATCATGTCGACCATGATTGGGTGCCTGCCAAAAGGGCAACTCAATCACGACACCTGTAGATGGGGTGGTTGGGGAAGCTGGGCGACTGGATGGTGGGGGTGGGCAAAATAGTGACCAGATGTCGCTATATGTCTACGAGCATGGGGGGAGGAGTGAGCATGCTGAGCATGGGCTGAGAGGGGATGAAGGAGCTGTAGGGGGTGGCGTTGTGGTGAGCTGCCGGGCTGTCGTAGCATCAGGGTTGATCCCACAGCTGCAGTAGGTATGGTGCCAGGTTGGTGTGGGTGCCTTTTATTTAGCCCAGACAGAATTTTTACCGTTACACCCCCATGACACACCCTCTGAAGTTGAGAATCTTTAAGTAGGGGATGCAGGGGACACAGCCCCCCACATAAACAATAAAAATCCAAGTCCCCGGCGCAGTGTTGCTGTGTGCTGTGGAGTCCATTGCCGAAAACATTTTCAGCGATGTGACTTCGCCCTAACAGCGATCGCCCATTGGCGATCACTTTTATCACATAGAACCTTGAAAAAAAAAAGCACAAAAATTGCTAATTAGCCTTCAAAAAGAAAACTCAAATAATAATAATAAACTGTTATGAACAAGACCTTCAACTGTACCTGAAATACCTTTTATAGTGCAAACTTCATACAGTCCTAAAACATAAGAATGAAATGACCATCAAATCAGAAAAACTATCCTTTTCACCTATGGGCCCCATTTTCTTCCACCCAGACCAGCCCTAGAACCTCTGACTAACATCCTCTACCAACATGTCCCATCTCTGCCCACCCTGACCAGCCAACTGGAACCCAGACCTGTCTTCCCCACCTACATTCTCCCTGTCTCCCATCATGAATTAGCTATGGGACTGCTGGGCTGGCCTGCCTCACCTATGTCTCCATGGTATTCTCAAATTGACCAGCCTTGGGATGACTGGAATGGCCTCCCATATCTACATGTCCTTGCTCACTCACTTGGACCATGCCTGAGAGCACCGGATCTGCCTTCACACCTACTCTGAAGGTTGCCAGAATTAAACCCAATTCTCTAGCATGCGGCAGCAGTTACTACAGTAAATAATGCAATTTCAGTGATAGCCAGTCCCTTTGTCGTGCATGAAACTGTGACACTGTGCTTCATCCTGTCGGATTTCATTGTACATCCTCCATGTCCCTCGATCTGGATCAGTGTTGGGATCCGAGGTCTAGGTTTCTGTAGGAAAATCTCCCTTTTTTGCCCACTTGTACTATCCCAGGGAACCCATACTGGCTGTCACCATGTTCCTTCACCCAGAAAATCCCTTGGCCACAAGACTAGCCTTCCACATCCGTGACTCCCCTGCATATGCCCACCCAGACCTGCCATGGGACCCTTGGACCAGATTTTCCCACCTATGTCCCAATATCATTCCACCTGGACCATCCCTGAGACCACTGTACTGCTCTCCCTCATTTAAGTCCCTCCTCTTCTCCCACCCAGACCAGTTCTGGAATCTCAGACTGGCATTTCCCACCTACATTATATCCATCATTCTGCCTACCAGGACTAGTCCTGCAAACCCTAGAAGAGTATTTGACACTAATCTCCACATTCATCTCCCACACTGTCCACCACTTGAACTCCCAGACAGGGTTCCATGTGATATTGGTGACTGCGTAACAGTGTTCATCATTTGGGCGAGTCTACATCCCCAAAAATGAATTCCAGCAATGTAGATTCATGGCAAACAGCAAGATGGTGCCAGAGACTTAAAATTTTATTGTTTTATGTGGGACTCCTCCAGTAAAGGATTCTCAACTCCAGGGGTTGAATGTCAGGGTGGTGCAAATCTAAAAAAAAAAAAAAAAAACTGAGCACACCTAGAACTGAACCAGGCACCCTTCCAACCCTAGCCTGCCACTAACCCACCATGCCACATGGCCAGCTTGGCAACCCACCACCGCATTATGCCACACTACACCCCACAAATCCTTCCATCCATTGTGGTCTCTCCCCACCCCCGTATGTGTGTATACATAGCGACATCCTGTCACTATAGTTGTCAAACCCCCTATTTGGTCCCCCTCCCTGCTCGGTAGACCTGTGTAAAAGAGCTGTGACTGAGTCTCCCTTTTTGAAAGTGCTCAGTCGCAGTTGCCTAATACACAGGATACCCCCAGACAGGTTTCCTAAACTCACCTCTACCCTCTGCTCCTAGCAGGACCAGAAAAGGGACCCATGGAAGGGTGTCCAACTCCCATCTTTTCCCTTATTTTCTAATTGGATCAGCCATAGGACTCCTATACAAGGGTCCTACACTCGCCTCCACTTCATCTCCCACCTGTAGCATCACTAGGTCCATAGAACTTGGACCTGAAACACATCTAAATCCACTTTTCCCACTGATGCTGTCCTTAGGACCCTAAAACAGGGGCCACATACCCACATGCGCCATCATTAGATACCAAAATGTTGCATCTGGAAACCCAGGAGCCCAAACAAAATAGCCCGATAGTCGGTATCCCATAAGTCTGGAATTGCCCACAGCTGAGGTTTTTTCTCTGTTTCAAGGGGGGGTTTGCCACCCACACCCTCCTTATTTATGATTGCCAACTCTGCTGTGAGCAGTTCCAGACTGTCGAGGTACTGACTGTTGGGCTGTAATTTTTGGGCTCCTGGGTATCAGGATTCATCAATTTAGTATGCCGCAATATTCCCCCAAATCTTCCACTCAGACCACCCTTATGGTCATCATGCTACAATTCTGAAACCACCTGCACCTTCTTTCACACCATTCCTAGAACCCCAGAACCAGGATTCAACAGCCACCATACTCTGTCCCCCACATACCACCTATAGGCCACTCTGAAGCTTATTTATGCATCTGAATCACTAAATGGACCCCCCAACAAGGCTTCCTCAGCTATGGTCTCCTCTTCCCCCACCTGGTCCTCCCAGGGGACCCACATAATAGACTTCCCCACATAAGTTATTCCTCTTCTCCCATCTGGACCACCCAGGGGACCACCCGAACCATGCTGCCCCCACCTAGGACACTGGGGATTGGAAACCTATGGCTATGATTGAGGGCAATCAGGAGCCTAACAACATTGCTATGAGGGTGGGGAAACCTGAAGCTGGGAATGGGGCTTGACAGCCTGCTGCCAGGGCTTAGAGGGGTAACACAGTAAGTGTGACACCATGGCTGGGGGGGCTCAAGAGCTAGTGGCCCCACCTTAGGCACGTAATTGGTGTGGGCACACTATTACAGTCAACCCACCCAATACAGATGAAGTAGAGGGTCTTACCTGAGCACTACAGGAGCTAGAGGTAGGAATCTCAAAGGGATGTTGTCCACCACACCTGTAAAAAAAAAAAAAAAATAGAAAAGGATGTCACAAAGGATCCATAGCTCTGTACAGTAAAAATGGAAAGGACAGGTTAGACATAGAAATATACTCATCTGATGGTTAGGAGTCCATGTCCCTTCAGACATGTCAAATAAAATAAAATTAGAGTAGCAGGGAAAAAAACAGAGGAGCAAAAACTGAGAGGAAAGGAAGTGTGGTTTGGGAGGGGCCTTAGCCAAAAACCCCTGTGCTCCTATTTGTGGCCCTGTGACCAGTATTGTACCTGATAGCCAGGTGGGCTAGTGAAGGCTTTCCAGGGGCTAGTAGGCCTGTTGGTAAATAAAAGAATGGTACTGGTGGCCTTGTATGCTAGGAATGTCATGGGGGGCTACTAAGAAAAATGGTAGCCTTGGCTGTCTAGTACCCTGTGGCTAAGGCCAATTTTCCTTTGAAATAAATTGGTACCCTTCTCTGGGGTCTAGTGGGGGCTCATTGAGCCCTAGCATTGTGTGAGTACTGCTGATGTGGAATAGTGGCAGGAGGAGGATATGCTTGGGTTGCACCTGAAGCCAGCCACATAGCGCAATTGTGCTACAGTGAATGTGCCTGCGGGCACTTGTAACTCCCAGCCCACACAAAGCTCAGTGTGCAGCCCAATTTGCATGGGTGGGGGATAGAGAGAGAGAGAGACTAGAGAAAGAGAGAAGAGAGCCAAGGGGAAGTGGAGGAGGCAATAGTAGAAGTGCCTCTCCCTCACCTTCCCAAATCATCACTTCAGCAGCAAAGTTTGTTTATGCTCCAAGGGCAGACAAACCCTGTCCCTGGTGGTCTAGTGAACCCCCACTCTGGCAGGTAGTGCCCTATCACCCCACTGGCCCCCTCGACCCAACACCGAGAGCCAGCGACCAGCACAGTCTTCTGATCACCTCCACAGCCGGTCATAGACTGAGTTCTCCTGGCACCTGTACTATACAGTGTGCCCTGTGAATGCAGTACAAAGCCCCCCCTACAGAAATTCACTTTGGAAAAAATGTAGTGGACAGGCAGAATCGTGGTTTTAGCATCCCCAAACTATTTCCGTCTGCTATGATACCTGGGTCACAAACTGTAGTCACTCCAAGAACACTATAAAATTCACAGTATATGTAAACATAAATTCCATGTCAGATATTAGTGGTGTAGTCCAGTTTTCTTTCACAAAATACTATGCAAACAAAGCCACACTTTCTTCAGCCAATATTATTTTGTTAAGCCATCTGGTTCTGATTTTGTCTCCTTGTTCCTATAAAAAAAATGTTTCTTCAGCTAAAATGGCACAGGGTTAAGAAATAAATTGCCTAGTGACATTCCCAGGCTTGCAACATACTACAGTATATAAAACACAACAGCATTACAAATACTACATTTGAATTCAAAGCCTGGATGACAAAGTTTGGTCTCCTACCACACACAAACACTTGTTGGTATACATTCTAATAACTGCAAATGCACACATTTCTTAGTCTAAAGTCCAGTTTCTATAATTCAAAACTTTAAAAATGCAGTAAAAACAAAGAAATCACTAATTAAACATATGCAGCATGTAATTAAACATATGCAGCAAGTCAAGAATTTCAATTGCAATCTGGCCAAACCACAGCAGTTAGAAACTTTGCAAAATTGCACTGTATTTAAGCTAAGAGACTCTCTAGAACTATTCTAGATTACAAAACCACCTTTCTGAGTTAAACTTTTTTACAAAACTGTAGAAAACAAATACCTGAAAAGTCTCTGCATATCTTTTCTCACTGGTCTCACAAAGGAGCTGCAACTGCCAAGACTGTTTTCAAACTAGGAGGGAACTAGGAAGTGCCTGCCTCTGGCAGTATCACATCCTGCCAAATTGCAAAAGAGTCATGGGAAATGAAGGCTTTGCTGAGTAGATTTTTAAAGCAACATGCAAGTACAATCTGTCAGTTTTGCAAGATGTTCCAAATTATTTACATAAAAAATGAGGGTCATAAGGACAAAGACACAAGTGTGTATCTTAGAGGACTGGCTTTATTTACCCAATTACTTACCTAGGGTTGCCAAAAATGAAGGATCTCTTTATCAGTGAAGTCCTTCTTTTTCTACACAAGTTTTCATAATTGAATAGTCTTGGGAGATCAAATATGGTCACAGCTGAACAAGAAGCTGCTGTAGCAGGCCTAGAATATTTAAACAATAATGAATGACCAGGAGTTGCATTAACCATATGTAAATCACATTCTTGAAAGGTAATGTGGCATAAGGTGAAGCCGAGTGCCATTCCCCAAGGATGTGATTAACACATTTGCAACCCCTGTGAGTATCTTATTGTTTTTTTAGCAATGTGAATAAAAAACTCTTCAAACTAGTTGTTTACTTTTTATTTATTAATTGTACTGATTTTATATTCAAACAATCCTTCCACCATCTGGTCACCCATCCGTCCACAGTTCATTTATGTTCCAGTTCAGCATGCAGATGTTCAAAGACATATTTGCTTTTGCAGAGCTGTAGAGCACATCAAGAACATCTGCACAGTTGCAAAATAGTATGTCAGATTCTGACATCACGCTGAAGTTGGTATTGGCTAGCCAGCAAGTTTGTCTGACTAGGAAAAGTAAAAAAAAATGTCAGTTTAGTGTGAATATGTGGAGTTAGTGGCTTAGATGCCAACCTTGAGCTGTAAAAAAAAAAAAAAAAATCACACTGTTACCGTTATAACACTGACTGACTAAACATGCCATCACAGAGGGGAGATTTGGGTTAAGAGCATAGCACAGGAACTATGACAACATTGTTTCCATGACGGTTGTCATGGCAACAACCAATGGGTTTTAGTGCATTCTTTTTCACTCTGCATGCTCTACCCCCCACAACACTGCCCTCCCCATGTTAGCCAACTATCATCATCTGGAGTAGCATCCTAACTACCTTCCCTGTAGCTGATATAGATATCGCCCTAGCCTTTCTCGCTAGTGCCTTTTGTAAGGCCTGTGACGTCTTCGCCCCTGTTATCAACACCCGCACTAAGAGGCTCAATGCTGCCTGGATTTCACCTTCCCTGATCCAGCGGCTTAAGCTGCGCGATAACCTCTGGAATATTGCTGTTGAAACAGGCAGACCAGCAGATAGGCAAGCTTATAATACAGCTTGCAACCAGTGCACCTGGGCCATAATGGCGATGCAAAAGCCCACTTACCAATCCACCTTGACTTCCTCCTGGGGCTCAGCTCGTTCCTTCTGGGATAACATGAAGGAATTAAATGGTACTACCCGCGCCGCTCCTCCCTCTCAGGTGGTCATAAATGGTGCTATTAACATGGATCCCTCCTGTGTTGCCAACTGCCTGAATGCATCCTTCTCTGATCTAAGTGCTATCCTACCGTCCCACTTCTTTGACCCCATCCCAGCAACCAACCACCCAGATATCTCCTGTCCCCCTTTTTACTTTAGGACTATCTCCCCACAGGACGCAAAACCGATCCTTCTAAAAGCCCTCTCCTCCCATAACCCGAGCTGCGACCCCCTTGACTCCAAGATGCTCCGCCTAACCCTGGATGTCATGATTACCCCCCTCACGGACTTTATTAACCGCTCCCTGTGCCTCGGCCAATTCCCGAATGCATGGAAGATGGCCGAAATCACCCCCATATATAAGAATGGAGATCGCACTGTGCCAAGCAATTACAGACCTATCTCCATCCTCCCCCCTCTCTCAAAGGCCCTGGAAAAAATAGTATCCACGCAACTCGCAGCCTATCTTTCCACCTACAGCATTCTGTGCCCTGAACAACATGGCTTCTGCCCTGGTCACAGCACTACCACAGCTTTGCTGGAGTTCTCCCACTATATACACTCGGCACTAGATGCCAGTGAGCTGGCCGGGGCAGTCTTCATCGACCTGTCCAAGGCCTTCGACACTGTAAGCCACCCGATGCTGCTTCAAACCCTCGATAAACTGAGGTTCTCAACTGGTCCGATGAGCTGGTTCACCAGCTACCTCTGTGGCAGATCTCAACACGTCAAACTAAATGGCTGCCTGTCCACGGCACTGCCCGTACGCTCTGGAGTACCACAAGGCTTTATTCTGGGCCCCATTCTGTTCAGCCTCTTCTTAAACTCCCTTCCCAGCTCTTGCTCAGGCAAAATACTACTAGATGCTGACGATGCAGCCTTAGTTGCCTCCCACTCCGACCCACTCACACTCCAGCACTCCCTGCAACTCTACTTCAACCAGGCTGAAAATGGTTCCTCGACCATCGCCTGGTCCTGAACCTCAAGAAAACAAAGACCATGATCTTTGCCCACCGCAAAGTAACTCAAAATGCTCCGCTCTGCATCCTTCCCAGCACCCTTCACCCCTTGAACAGGTAACCACGTACAAATACCTGGGCATCACCTTCGACTGGCGGTTCTCCTTCCATGCCCACATCCATGCCTTATCCTCAGCCATGAATACCCGTATTGGGCTCCTCTATCGCCACAAGGACTGCCTCCCCGAATTTGCCCTACGGCTGGCAATCACTTCCTCCATCCTATCTTTGTTTGACTATGGCCTCCCCATCTATGCTGTCGCTGACCCCACTGCTTTCACAAAAATCCAGACATCTATCAACAAAGCCTGCAGGCTCCTGACTGGTGCCCCAAGGAGAACGCACATGTGCCAACTCTACTCCATCACTAACATACTCAATCTTGAAGAACGGCTGCAATATTACACCTGCATACTAACCAAAAAATCCCTACTTGGGCTCTGTCACGGTGTCACCCTTTTTACTTTCACGGGCCTCCCATTGTCGCTACCCACAGGGGTACCAGTGCCACTTTCCAGGTGCCTAGAGCTTAGGACCTCCTCGCCCAAAGGTCCTTTCATCACAGAGCGCCATCCTGTTATAACTCCTCCCTCGCATGTCACTAGCTACCGCTAAATTGGCCAATTCAAAATCGCCTTCGAAACACCTCATTAGCTCAAGGAGATGTACGTGTCTATCCCAGAGCCTATTATGAGTGCCTTCCTGACTTATCAGCTACTAGAGGACTAAGTATATAACAATGCCCGAGTTTTGCCTACAGTCAATCAAATGTGACATTGTATCCTGGATGTCCCTTGGGAACCGGTGACCTCTTGTGGGTTCCCATGAAACCCAAATACTTAAATGGCACTTTGAGGATTTTAATGATTCTGTATTGTATGTTGCATGTAATTCACCTGTACTGTTCTCCTCTGTATTACCACACATTTAGATTGTTCCCTTCCCTGTGATGAGGTGCCTTTGTAAATGAGTCTCTGACTCAAAGGTTGTAAATCCGATATTTGTCTAAAATAATAAATAAAAAAAAAGCTGAATCAGTGCTCTACACCTCAACCACTCTCCACCCGCCAAAACTCCCTGCAACTAGACCTGCCCAATGTCACCATCCCCCAGTTGACCACTCTCTTTGTAACGCAAACCTTTCCCCTGTCTGACTACACTCCTAGCTATTGCATTCCCCTTCCAGATCCCTGACCGGACTTCCCGCTCAAACCTCTCTCGGTCAGAATCACTGGTGCCATACGGTAGGCTGGTGATAGAGGGTGTGGGAGACTGTGGCAACAGCGAATGTGTTGGGGGAACTATGGGGTGATGGAGCCTAGAAGAAGGAGGTTGTGTGGGGACTCAGAGTTGGGTTGTGGATGGAACGATTACTGTGGGGGGATGTGGAGGGAGGGCAGGCAGTGTGGGGGGTCATGGAATGAGCTGAGGCTAGTATCTGGAGCTGTGTAAGAAGACTTAGCTAGTGTCAAGCAATAAAGAGAAGGGAAGAGGATAGTCTCTGGGGCTGTGCAGGCCTCTGGAGGAAAAGTATCTTGACAGCATGTATGGGGTGGGTGGGTGTTTAATGGATCTGAGAGGTGTCAGTGGGGGGCTATGCAGGGATGCAATGGGTCAAGGGTATGAGGGGATCTCATCTGACCAGAGAGGGACAGGAATGTTAAGGTTGCTGAAGCTGACAGGTGTTACTGGTTAGAAAAGTGGCTGGGGGAGTACCAGGGGCTGTGAAAGGAGTGCAAAGGGCATGAGAGAGGATTTAATTATCTGTAAGAAGAGGGGACATCAAATGTTGGGGGTAGTTGACCAGTCTACTCCCACAGATGGAACCCCCTTCACACAAACCAGCCAGCCTCAGAAGCTGGATCCACTGAAAACCATACTGGCTGTGTACCTCCATCCTACATCTTGATCCCCCTTTCCACAGAGGGGTTTGGTGGGGTGTAAAGGGAGTTTATGTCAAGGGTTAGGGGGCAGTGGACTAGCAGTTCCTAACATCCATTGGGAAACACCTCTTTCCTCTCATTCCATGTAAATTAAGTCATTAGCATCTAGTGGCACCTCTTTACTCTTCCCATCCCATATTAAACAAACATTTGTCAATGCCAAATGTTTGCTTGTTGGTATTAGCATTGGAAGTGTAGGAGTTAGATAGATGCAGAATATGAATGTCAGTGAACTACTGAGCTTCACATGAGCCACACCTCCACCCTGCAGAGATAGACAGGCATTGGGGTATGCCTTTGGGTCATCACGTATAATGCTCATGCCATTTCACCTCACCCTATTCTGCAGACACCGACAAGTGTTGAGGTGTGCCTTGGGGTGTTTGGCTTTACAGTTACCTCATTCCATAAGGACATACGCTGAAATGGGTGCAGTATAGGAGAATGGGGGGAACTCTGGAGCCCAAAGAATCCAAGGCCCACCTTGATGCCTGTCACTGGCTGCAGAAAGGGGGGTGGAATGGCATGAACATTACAGCCAGCAATCCAAAGGCACACCCCTGACACCTGTCAGTCTGTACAGGGTGGGATGTTATGGTTAGAAACCGTAATGCCCAGGGCGTTTGTTGGTATTTGCACCACAAATTTTCAATATGGCCTTTTTGTGATCCCCACCTTATGAAAGTATTTGGTACCTCTGCTCATGAACAGTGGCACTGTAATTTTGTTATTCTGTCTTGAAGGTTGATTTGCTACAGTGACCGAGCCATTCTGGGCCAGATGTGCGAAAACACAGTTTGGGCAGGATGTGAAAAATGGCAGCTGTCCTGTTCATAAGGACATGTGAAAAAATGTCAATGTTGAAAATCTGGAGTGAAAATATTAAAAAGTCTTGAAGTTATGAGCATGCGTGGAAACTGTACAACGCACGCTCGTAATACAGTCATTTTGTGAAATGTTCTCACCAAATTTTTAACATAGGCATTTGGGCACTTCCACTCATGACCAGTGTCACTGTGATTTTGTTAATCTACCCCGAATGCTGATTTCCCACAATGACCGCACCATTGTGTGCCACATGTGGGAAACCATCTTTTGGGCAGGATGTGAAAAATCACAGCATTACTGTTCATAAGGAGGTGTGAAAAAATGGCAATGCTGAAAATCTGGAATGAAAATATAAAAAATTCTTGGAGTTACGAGTGTGCGTAGAAACTGTGCAATGCACACTCATAACAGTCATTTTTTGGAAGTTATTTCAACAAATTTGCAACATAGGCTTTTTGGGAGCCCACCTCATGAACAGTAACACTGTCGTTTCGTTACTTGGTCCCAAAAGGTGATTCCATGCACTGACCTTGAAATCACCTTTTGGGACTGAATAATGACATGACAGTGATGGAATTCATGAGACGGGGTCCCAAGAACCCCATGTTGAAAGTTTGGTGCCAAAATTCGCAAAAATTGCTGAGATATCCACCTAAGTTGGAGCTAGATAGGTTTTGTTGGGAAGTTATATCTGATATCGCCCACTTTTGTGGGGAAAGTGGTCTCAATGGACCTGGAGCCTACTTCCACTTTATTAACCGACAGTAATACTGAGAGTAAATTGAAAAAAAACATTTATGCATTATACAGCTTACCGGCATTTCTTCAATTCACAGTCGGCTTTGAAGAGTGCAGACGTGTTCCCGGTCCACTGAAGATCATCGTGCCAGGCTCCGGAGGTAAGTTTGGGGTGAGGGTGTGTTTGGGGATGCATGGTGCTTAGAGGGTGGGTTCCGGCTGGGGAAGGGGACCCGACGTCGAGGGACCGTTTCCTTTGTTTCAGGTAACAAAAATAAAAAAACATCATGGCAGACAATTTTCTGTTTTTTTACAGGTTTTAGCCACACTAGGATGGGCTTCCAGTGTGGCACATTTGGTTGGGAGGGGTCATGTTAGCCACAATGGGGTGGGTTCCCAGTGTGGCCCACAATCGGGGTGGGGCAGTGCCAGGAAAATTCTGGTGTGATGAGGGGGTTAACGTACTGACAGGAGTATTGGGTACCCCCCGTTGGCAAGCATGTCTGTGTTTGGGGGCATGATGCCGAGGGGTATTGGGCAACCCATTGGCAGACCACAACAGTAAAGATGGTACATATCTTGACAGGGGATTGGGCACCCCCAAAGTTGGCTTCCTAGGGACTGTGAGCGGTGGGCAGTGAACCACTGCCCACCATGTTTATTGAAATGTAACATCAGGCATGGCTTGCCCTGCAATTATGGGTCACTCCCTCATTGCAGTGGCAAATTCATTTCAAGTTAGTTGCACGCTTGCTGAACCAGTGTCAGCAGCAGCGTGCCACCGCATTTGTGAAACACGGCCAAGCCTCATAATGCAGTGGGGCATTGGTCACCACAGTGCCACACCTCCAAAACTCTGCTTCTCTCCTAAGCTGTCAAATAATGTTTCTTGCTCATGTGTGCAAGCAAAATTAAAAAGCAGTCTTTGCTGTCCAGGTGTTTCTCATACCCCTGCTCTGTCACGCTACCAAAGGCAACTAGTAAAGCTCTCCAACCTATTTCTTCAGCTGGATGCTGTTTAATGTGGGTCTTTAACCAACACTGATTACTGTGAACACAGAAATATGCAGCACAATCAATTTTTCACACAATGAGCTGAGTAGTATGTATTTATGTAATTACCATTTGCGACAATGACCCATGGAAGTGGCAGACCATACTTCTCAACATTTTGCCACCAGAATGAGCAACACAGACACTCTGAATTCTTGCTGTTTTTTCCTCCCCCTGTGACTTGCACATACCCCAAATGGGAGAGGAGGATTTCCAAGGACATTGCTTAGCTGGGGAGGCTGGTTGTGGGGCAGATAGTGGTCCTGGTCATGAAGGATGGTAATGCGAAGAAGTTCAATTGGGAGGATGCAGATTCAATGGTTGCTGAGGTGCCATCCTTAAGATGAGATGTTAAACTGAGGTCCCTTCTGCCCACCTCTGGTCTCCATCCAGGTGGAAGTAAAAGTTCACATAGCAAATTAAAAAAAAGGAGCCTCAGAAGTTCCCAGTGCCATGGCTAACAAAGGTATCAGTGTAGGAAAAATCATCTTAAAAAAAATCCTTTTTAGGAAAGCTTATATTCACAGAAATGCACAAAACAAGAATTTGGTCAAGTTAAGATGATTTACATCTTGGGTGCATGTGACAAGATGAAAATAAGTATAGCATAAGGGAGACTATGACACCCAAGCCAGAAGAAGTAGGGCCCCCCCAAGCTAGGAGAAGTGGGTGCACCTTCCAAGTCAGAAGAAGTAGGGCCATACCTGCTCCCCGAGCCAGAAGAAGCAGAGACATCCCCCTTAAGCCAGGAGAAACAGGGCCACCCTCCTGATCCAGGAGAAGCAGGGCCATCCCACCATGTGCCAGGAGAAGTAGGGCCATCCCACTCCTTTCCAGCAGCTATCAACCTCTCAAATTGGTCCCAATGAATTGCTCACCCACAGTGGCAAGGCCAAGAGATAGAAGCCCATGCACTCTCTCCCTTCAGTCTCTCCAAACCCCACAATAGAAACATTTTCAAATTAACACAGCCACTTACTTCAACAAAAAGGCACAAGAAGTCAGGACCCCATCTCTCTCTTGTTCTGCAGGCAGCTTCTCACTTGATTGTTGTTGTTGTTGCTGTTGTCTGGACATTTACTTGAGGGACTGACTCTGTGCTGCAGCAACTGGCTGGGAAGGGTGGCTAGCTCCTGCTTCTCTATCCTGTTACCAACTGAACAGTGTTCTAGTTTTTTGTAACAAAAGTACAACAGAGTCACTACAACTCTTTTAAGGTTGGCTTTACTGCTTGGTCATGGGGTGGGGTCTGATCTGGCTATTCCGCAACACCAATGTGAGGGAGAGCACCTGGCTAGACTTGGCTGAAAGGGGGCCCATTGGACTGGTCATGAGTACTAGAAGGATCCACTGGGCTGGGCTTGGATGCAAAAGAGGGCCCACTGGGCTGTGGTGGGTGCAGAGGAGAACCCACTCTGCTGGCTAGGCTGCATGAGAGGGACTCAGTGGGCTGGGCATGTGTGCAGGTGAGGAACCCTGCAGGCTGTGCTTGGTTGCAGTGGGAATTTAGTGGACTGTGATGGAGAAAAGATAAGGATTCTCCACCAACACCAACAATGAGCTGCGAGGTATGAAGAGTTTTACTGGGACTGTTGCAAAACAGATACAAACAAATTAAGTGCCTCTTTTGTTATCAAGAAGTAATTGTTTATTGTGAATTTGCTAACTTAGCTGCTGCATGCATGTCAAGCATCCTACATGTGAACCTGATAAAGCTTTATCAGGTTTGCTTAGATTCATTTGGTGTATACGAACCACCTGTAGCCACTGAACAAGTTTGTGTGTGGCATACATTCTGTACGCATGCTGCACATTTGAATTTCTGTAAGGGACTGGAGAACTCAGGAGCCTGCCAACATGGCTATGTGGGCTGAGATGCCTAAGGCTGGGGTTTGGACTCAAAAGTCTCTTGCCAGGGCTAGGAAAGGGTGGAAAATAGGTCATGCCACCATGGCGGCTGTTTGGTTTATGTGCTCCAAATGTCAGTATTGGTGGCAGTGCATACCTGGAGTAGACTTACCATAAATAAGTTATATGTATGAAGCTAATATGATAGTAACATTAACTGTGAGATGATGAAAGCATAAAAAAATGAACAAAAAATGAGTTTAAATTGAAATAATCTAAAGAAATGTGCATGGGAGAAATTAACTCTAAAGCTCTGTTAGTCAAAGCAGAATAGCAAAAGCAATTTGAACATTTACAAGGAGTTTCTATTATGTTAGTAATAACTATTAACTAAAATGTGGGAAAAAGTATGTGAGGAGGCTAGAAGTAGTAGGGGGCTAGCCAGTGGTGCATGGCCTGCAACGACCAGGCCTTCATCCTGCCAGCTGCTCCTTTCCCAATTTTTCATGCCAACCCACTTCTCATGATGCAGTGTGGCCCCCAACAGGTCTCAACATACTTGTCAACCCTGTAACAACTGGCACAGCCTTCCTCTTTTCTTCTCGGCTGTCCACAGACTAACAAATGCAAACTGCAAAGATATGCTTTGCAGTTTGCATTTGTTAGTCGGTGGTAGGCCAAGGAGGAAAGAGGAGGGCTGTGCCAGTCCCTGAACTGTGTGACTCGACATTACTTTTTGGACAATGAAATATACAACTAGAGGGTGTATGGGAGCCACTGGATACCAGGAAATAGACCAAAAAGAGTAATATGTTTTACAAAACAAAAAGACAGTGTGAAAAATAGGACGAGGCAGCTGACTGAGGAGAAGAGAGGAGTGCTGTGCCAGCCACAAACTGCATGGCTCTATATTATTTTTGAAACAAGGAAACATTTAATTAAATGGTGTAGGGAGGATTACTGGACATCAGGGAATAGAGCAAAGTTACTGATATATTGTTTTACATAACAAAAACGAGTGGGGACATGATCTCCGTTTTTTTTTTTGCTTACTCAAAGGTATCAAAAAAGACTGCAGATATTCTTCAGGCAAGACACTGAAAAAAGTACAAAAGCAAAGTAGCAAAGGTTTCCACTGTGCTTGAGCCCAACCCAGAGGTTTCTATATTCAGTCTGACAGTACATCACCACTATCCAGCTGAATAATAGCCCGTGTCAGTGCAGTGTGCTAAGTCAATTTATTTATTTTTTATTTATTTGAATTTTGATAACCAGGTGAGCCCACTGAGACAAGCATGTTCTTTTTTCAGGGGCAACCCGGGGAATAAAACTATTCCACAGCTAGGTACATTATACATTTGATAAAAACAATACACAGAATGAGTACAATGGTATGATTAGTAAATTAAGCTGCAGGTGTGATTAATTGGTTGGCAGACAGAATCCTTGATTGCAGTCCAGTGATTGCAGTGTCCAGTGGTCAGGTTGCTAAGTCTTTGTCGAGCTCCAAGGTTGATAAGTCTTTGATAGGGCTTGGGACCACTGTGTTGGGGGCTGGAGATCACTGAGATTATGCAGGGGAATTTTGCACAGATAAAGTATCAAACATTCTGTACATGGTGTACATTAATGCACCAAAAATAGTGAAAGCAGAAGTAGTTCTAGCAAGTTACATATTTACAAAATAACATAGATGGTTAAAAAGAAGAAGCAAAAATCATATAATCAGTACATAGTGTGCGTTAATGCACCAAAGATAGTATATAATGGAACTGGTTTTAGAAATTTACATATTTACTAAGTAACATAGGTGTTTAAAAGGAGAAAGCAGGGAAGGGGAGGGGATTCGGTAGAAAGAAAAGCAGGGGTGGTTAATGGAGGAAACAGGGGAGGGGGGTATTGGTAGAAAGACAGGAAGCAGGGAGAGGGGTGTGAGATAGCGGGTGGAGGAGGGAGCTGGGCGGTTAGTAGAAAAGTCAGAGAGGGTGAGGTGAAAGATAGGGAGGGCACATGGGCTAAGGAGAAGGGGCTAGGAGAGGTAGCAGAGATAAGGATACTAGTGAGTGGTGTAAGGAGGTATAAGGAGGATGTTAGGTACAGTTGCCACTGCAGGTTGGGGGTGGAAAGAAGGTTTCCTTTTATATTCTTTTAAGTAGGGGAAGAGATGTACAGGAGAGTAGACTATGTGGAAGGGTATTCTATTTTTGAGGAGCAGAGAATGTGAAAGATCACCTGCCAATGGATAAGCTAACATTTGGTGGTGTCAACAGTAGAAGGTGGGAGTGACGAAGGGTCCTGGAGAAGATTTTCCGTGTAATTTGCCCAGAGAGAATAGGTGGGGGAGTGAGGTGAGCTAGTTTGAACGTGGTACAAAGTACTGGGAAGTCCATTTTAGGCTTAAAGGACGGCCATCCTAGGGCTTTGAGTACATCACAGTGGTGCGCCTGAGCTGGAGCTGCTCCAGTGAAATGAGTGACCCTGTGGTAAGCCTGTTTGATTTTGGCCAGGGTGGTGGTACTGGCAGAGTGAATTAAGGGTGCCCCATAGAATAATGCAGTGAGCAAGGTAGCCGTGGAAATTATCTTCTGAGCACATGGAGTAAGGTAGGGGGAGGCACGATGGAGGAGGCAGAGTTTCAGATTAGTAGCTTTGATGCTGTTGTTAACATGAGTGTCAAATGGTAAGTGCTTGTCGAGCATCAAGCCCAGGTATTTGAAGGATTCCACACCTTAGAGAGGTTTGCCTGAGGATGTCCTGATTAGCAAAGGAGGCTTGGAGGTTACATTAAAAGATGTATGGCAGAAGTTGCGCTGCTCTGACATGATCTGGGCTGCATCCAGTGCATAGGAAATTGTACCCCCAGTCCAGAGAGTACCAGGATCTGCAGCATAATATTCAGCAGCACCTTGCAAATTAGTCCATCGAGCATGCATGGCACTAAGGGGCCATTAGCATGCCCATTATGGGCCCATCTGCATTGGAAGCAGCAGCATGTTTGTGCTTGGCCTGACATCCTGTCATCTCTGGTGACTAGTGGCACTCCCCACCCTCTGATCCCTACCCAGGGTAATGTTTTGGATTCCCTGGTGTCTAGTGGCACTCCTCTCACCCACTGAGCACCTGTCCTGTAGACAATACCCATCACTGGTGGCTATTGGCATACTCCCAAACATCCATCCTGTTGCTGAGAAGATAGTCTCTGTTGACAATGGCCACCCCCTGCACATCCATACCAATGATGGTGGGATGTACCCCAGTGATTAGAAGCACTCCCCCAAACACCTGTTCCATAGATTGCTATATGGTCCCTAGTGTCTCATGGCAGCCCCTGCCCCTGCTCACCTGTCTGAGTAGCCCCACAGCCCTGGTGTCTGGTGGCACGACCCACCCATCTGAGTTCCCTGCCCTTGTCCCCTATATTATCCTTGGCATCCAGTGGTACCCCTGCCCCACTCCCAAATGCTGGGCAACAGATGCCCTGATGCACAGTAGCCATCCTGGGTCCCCCAACTGTCTTGCCCACACCCAGTGCAGCACCTCTTCCCTTTACCTGGCAGGATGGGAATGTACAGTGAATCCCTCTGTGGTAACCTGCATAGCCATTCTCTCACTTTCATCTCCAATTGCCATACGAGTTGCAGTAAACACTCATACCATGGGTATTCAGGGGAGGAAGGGGGCCACGTGTCAACAGTGACTATCTTCTCAGCAATGGGACTGTTGTTTGGGGAGTGAGGGTGCTACTAACCATCAATGATGGGTGTCGTCTATGGAATGGGGGAATCAGACAGTTTGGGGTCTCAGTGGACACCATGGCAGACAGTTTCAGTACTGGGATGGTAGATCAGTGGGTTGGGGTGTCACTAGACACCCCGGCAGACAGTCACAGTGCCATGACAGGGGATTGGAGGGTGAGGGTGCTAATTGACACTAAGGCAAACAGTCACAGTGCCAGGACAGGGGATTGGAGGATTGGGGGTACTACTTCACCCAGAGTTATGCTGGTACCCCTGACTTGTGATTTGGAGGAGTGAGGAGCCACCAGAAAACAGGGCTATTGTGATGCTCATCTGTACAGGTGATTGAGGGAGTGGGTAGTGCTAGACATTAGGTTCTACACTGCATTTCCTGGGACAAGCTGTCAGAGAAGGGGTGCCAGTGGACACCAGGGTATCATAAACATGACCAAGGATGGGGGCTCAGAGGAAGGGGGTTTGTCACTAGACATCAGGATATCTTTTGTTTTGGCATGATGTGGGTTTAGAGATTTGGAGAAGATGGCTGCAGAAATGCTATCTTGCCACCAGGTCTTTGTGGCCAGTTAAGACTAGGTTTGCAAAGGCAGAAAATACACCCCTTTAGATGTGTGTGGGTGGGAGGTTCAGCAGAAAAAGATGATGAAGGATCTAATTTGCATTGAAGTCCTGTTTTTTTTTTGCTTAATTTTCAGAAGTTGAATAGAGCCTAGGGGGATCAAATATGGTCAAGTCTGAACAAGAAGCTGCTGTGGCAGGCCTGTTGAGCAGTATTTAAGCAATAAGGAATCACCTGTAAATCACACCCTTGGGGTGTAAAGTGGCACAAGGCAAAGTCAAATGCCACATAGCCCTAGGGTGGGATTAACATACAGATAAAGCAACCCTTGGGAGAACCTTATTGCTTTTTTAGCAATGTGAATAAGAAATATTCATAGTAGCTGTTTATTTTTTTATTATTTATACCTGTTTTTTACTTAGATAGTCCTTCCACCATCTGATCATCAATCCTCAGTCAGTTTATCTTCCAGTTTAGCTTGCAGACATTCAAAGACACTATGTATGCAACATGCTCCCAACATCAATTGGGTGGCTGGTGGTCAAGGAGGTGTGTGGAGGGATGTGCTGCTGGCTGTCAATGCTTGTGGCACCATCTTTCAGATATGGGCTTGGGGAGGGGGATTGTCAGTGCCGTGGGGGGGGTCAACTGACCACAAATGACACTGCTGGGCACTGGGTTCAGGGATCAGGGTTGTGTGGACTAAGGCACCTCAATGTGTTTGGGGGGAGGTGGCATGTTCTTCACTGGGGATGGGGCAGACATGTGTTGCTGGGGGTGCATTGCTACATCGGGGATGGGGCAGACATGTGTTGGGGGGATACATTGGCACTTCGGGGGATGGGACAGTCACATGTTGGGGGTTCATTGAAACTATGGGGATAAGGCAGTCATGTTGGGGGTTCACTGAAACTACAGATGTGGTGCAGTCATGTGTTGGGGGTTCATTGAAACTACAGGGATGGGGCATTCATGTATTGGTGGTATGCTTTGCTACAAGGGGGACAGGGCAGATGTGTGTTGGTGGGTGGTTTGGTAGTATGGCAGGTGGCAGAGGTGTTCCAGGGGCTCGGGCAGGGGTTCTTCTGGCCAACAGGGTATGGCCCCATTTGTCCGGGTGCCTGCATTGATTATTCACACACCCAGACCACCGCCTTCACACACATGTGATTCACTATGAGTCCCAGAACAGGCATCCGATTGGATTCATGCTTGGGTCCGCTACCCCACTCCTGGCTGCTCTGAGCAGTTCTGCACACTGGGGAGGTGGGACAGAGCATGCCATAGTGAATACCATGCACCCTGCACCTATCTGGAAATGCAGAGCTATGCAGGTGGGGTACACTCTTTTGGCATGTACCTTCTGCCCCATCCATGCATTGCCCCAATTTAGTGGGTCCTAACCAGAACCTATAAATATGCTGTGTGATGATTCTACTGACATAAGAAAACAACATATAGTCAGTTCAAAATGAGTTCATTAATGGTTATATAACTTTGTACATTTTATAGTTTGAGGGTTACTGTGTTGGTTTCTTTCTACTCTGTTTGTAAATGTATCACACATAGCAGATAGTAATTGAAAGGATATACTATGTTTTCCCTAAACTTGAGATCCTGAGTCTCATGAGCCTGAGTTTAATGGCCTGAAGTACATGCTCTCGAATCAATCAGATGCCCGACAATACAATGTCAGGCATCTGACTGAAAAGTACAAAATGCAATTGGGGGCTTCACCGCCCCTGAACCCCCTATGTGGGTGGCTCTTTCCCCACATTCCCATAACTAAAATAACAAACTCAGGGGAAGCAGACCTCGGCGGTAAAAAAAAAATAGTTAAGGGAGAGTCAAAAAACAGACACAGTGCAGACCAGAACTTGGGCCTCCTAGGGCATGCTGGTTGAGCTACTGGTGGTTTAGTCCTCAACACCACCGGGCAACATGGCCAGCCTCCAGATCCAACCAGGATTTGTAGATCATCAGCAGGGGTAAGGTAACAACCTGTCACATCTGCTATCTTACCTTTGTAAACGTCCGTCAGGTTTATTACTGTCAGGATTCTCACTATCCGGATACTGCACCTGCCGGGCAATATTGCACAGGCAGGTTAATTTTGGGATAGTGAGACTCTGCATAAGTATACCAATTGGGACCACACTATGTAATTGTAAACACTGTAACAAACATGTCAATAAAGGATGACACAAAAATAGAGAAATGAAGTATTTTCATCGAAATAAGTACTATTAAAATGCTGGAGAACTACAGCAATGCAGAAGTAGATTCCAGTGTTTATTATTGTACTATAGTGTATGGTGGAACATTGTATATAGTCAAAAATTCATCATTTACCAGTGTTGTCGTACCATCTATGTTACGTCATGATGTTGTTGTACTATTGTGAATACGTCACATCGATGGTACAACAGCATAGAACGACTCTACACATGCGCTATTTGCAATGCACTGGGCCTTGTGAAATGACCATGGCGGTGAGTCAGTGCTAATAACAGCGACTAATGTGCTCAAAGGCCAGTCATATTTCCCTTTTACTGATGCCCTTTACAGCCGATATCTGTAGATTTAAAAAAAAAACAACACAGATTCTCCGAAAAGAAGGGGAGCTGGGGACAGAGTAGGGCTTGTTCTTGGATTGAGAAGCAGAAGGGAGGGAGAGCGGAGACAAAGTCTGATGTCGTGGCTAAGGAAGAAGTGATCACCAACTGATTTACTGTTGCCCGTACACTATACATGACAATGGATGGGCAACAGTAAGCAACAACACTGGTGTTCACTTCTCGAGGTTGTATGACAACCGAAAACCTCTCGAACTTCACTCTCGAGGTTGACATGGTTGTCATGAAAACCTCTTGAAGTGAACAATAGTGTTGTTCTTCACTGTTGCCCATCCATCATCCTCCATGTAGCTATAAATATGAAGCTACAATTTTGAAGGTTAGGTGGGTGGGTGGACACGATGGTGACAGTGCTGTGCCCTACATGTTCTTTTATATTTACTTTTTTTCCTCTACATCTTCAAACCCCTTCAGTCACTGCCCTAGTACCATTCCCTCTTTCTCTGGGTCTTTCCTTCACCCCCGACACCCTCCGCAAGGACTGTCAGTTTATTGCAGGCTCTCTTTGAAGACCAAATCCAGCAGAGCAGAGTCTGAGTTCAGCAATCATGATCCTGCACAGACCCAGCCTTTTATCCTCTGATTGTCCTTCATACGCTGAAGCAGCAGCACAATGCTTCCACTGCACATGCAAAGAATACATAGAGATGTACTACAGTATGTGTACCTTTTGAAATTTTCCAAAAGTGTGAATGCTTACCTTCCATGTTGCAGAGCCAAGCTGATAATGCTTGCTATCCTTTTTCACTCTCTACAGCCAATGAAAACAACTTTTTTTTTATTTCTTTTTCTCTTCAGTCACTAGTCCTGAGGCATCTCTCAGATGTCACCTGGTTGTCCCGCCTGGCCTGAGATCCCCCAAACCCTAGGTTCCCCTGGAACCCCATCCTGACACCTCATCCCACCAGAACCACCCCCTCCCAGCTTGTGCCCCAAGGGCAAGGCCACCCTCTTCATACCTTGGGCACTCCCTGAATCCAGTCTTTGTGGGCATGGTGCAGGCCAGAAGATATGGGGACATGGGAGGGCCAGGTTAGATAGCCGGCCTGGGGCTGGTGCATTGTCTCCTCAGGAACCAGGGTATTTCCTCCTTGCATGAACATGAATGTGGGCCCTCCCCCTGGATGGAGAACATGCAATGATGTCCAGCGTGGAACGGCACACTCCAGCGCCAACCCATGGATGTCCTCTGCAGCCTCCCCATAGATCCAATGTGACCCTGGCTGTTGCACCCTCAATCTCCACTAGGAGTCGCTGGTGGCAGGGAGTCACAATCCACCTCACCATAGAGATGATAGCTGTCACTGGATGCTCTGTCCTCTCCCTCACCAAGCAACCTCCAGCAACCCAAGCTTGCTCTTGACCCCGGTTCACCAGCATGGTAAGAGGTAAGGCCCAAGGTGCCTCAGCCCTCTGCAGTACTGGCTGATTGACCTGAGAACTTCTTTGTAGTGAGAGAACAGAGAAATACTATTGTCAGACAGATGAACATGCTACAACAAAGAAATGATAAAAATGGTCTTGGCACCAGCCCAGCATTGCAGTGGTAGTGCTACCATTCATAATGCCAGTGACCCGGGTTCATAAGCAAGCCCTGAGCATCAGGGGTCAGCTGTGGGAGGAGGACTGAGCATCCCAGAGGATGCTCTCCTTCTCCTCCGGGGAGAATGGTTCCCTACCCCCCCCCCACTGTACTGCTGCCACCTAGGTGACCATGGGTGGCAGAGCAATGGAGATAAGCATGTTATGGTCTGGATGATGGCTGGTTTGCACACCACATGCCGTCATGAGTGAGTACACCAGATCCCTTGCATGCCATTCTCCAGTGGGATAAAAATGAGTTAAAAGAACAGCTCTGGAAGCCACAGATGACAGGACCCTGGTAATCCAGCCCTTGCAGCATTCAACACACTGCAATTTGATAAACCTGTGAGAATTCAGGGATACATTCCCTACCCTTGACTCCACAGTGGGGGGGGGCAAACCATTGCTTCATAGAGGGGCATGCAAGAGCTGGCATCATAAGGTGAGTCAGTAAGTACCTTGGAATCCCCGAGAGAGAAGGCAACCAGAGACCAGAAGAGGGCAAAAACAATATGAAAAAAGTTAAAAAAATGGTATTGAAAATGCTACATTCTGATTAGCTGTTTGCATTTCAATAGCCTACATTATACTCTATGATTTTTTTAACCAGGAGAGACACACTAAGCTGAAAGCTTGTTTACAGGTGTGACCTAGGAGCATAAAGGAGGTTTAGTGACTTGCTCAGGGTCACACAGTATGTAAGTGGTGGTTGCGGGATTCAAATCCAGGTCTCTATGTTTGCAGCTCAGAACCTTAAACCACTGTGCTATGCTGCCTCTTTGAAAAATGTCATGACACTGACATTCACACTGTCATGAGCCCAATTATAGTGCATGCATTCTTCTTATCAGCTTTTCATTCTCTAGTACTGTAATGACTAGAATGATCAATTCAAATTTTGAACAACCATTTAAACAGAATTAACTATTATATTACGTTTGTTACACAATGTTTTATTTTTTAACTTTTGGTAATGTGTCTTTCAATGTATTACAATAAAATATTTAATAATGTATATAAAGTATGTATGTGATGCATATAATAAATACTTGAAATGTTTTGTGGTAACTTGGGCACATTGAACATTCTTGATTTAACTGTTCACAACTCTGTACTTTTTATCAATTTTTTTATTTATATAAATAATTCCTATACAATTTTCCTAAATTTTAAATAAGCACTTTGGGCGCTATGCATAAATGTGCAGAGTGACTAGGCAGCATGGATCAGCAGTGCGTAGTCTCCCCACACCCACGAAAGGGGCGAGCATCCCATATTCAACCAATCCCCCGGCTGCGTGGACAGCAACATGCCAGGGGCGGGCCAACACTTTTTACCATTCATTGAGATGCATAGTGCTGTGCACTAGGTGCACAGCATGGTACTGGTTACGCTAGGGGGGACCCTACCATATTAAATCATTGCACCCTGCCTGTGGCACACAGGACACTGGCCCAGTGCTGGCCATATAGTGTAGGCCCCTCACCTACCAATCTCCCCGCTCATTCCTGATTGGCAGTCCCCCCCCCACATACACACACACTCATATATCAGCACACCATCCCCATCCATGTGCTGCAACCCCCTTCTGCCACACACCACCCACTGTCCTATTCCTTACTGTAAGTAGGCACCCACTCCCCACCACCTAGCTCTGCCCTGACTCCATCACTGTGCAGGAACCCCCTCGCCACATATCCATGCCCTGTCCTGCAGTGGTGGTACCTGCTCATCTTCCCCAAAGTCACATCAGTGCCCCAGTCCCAAGGTACCTGAACCCATCCTCAACAAGGAACCCAATGTAATTTGTCTGGTGCACTGCAGAGCATCCCATACACCCCATGATCCCGGCACCCCCCACCCCCTCATTGATGTTTGGTGGTCTCCCCCTCACCCCCAGCAGCACCAACAACTCCCCTCCCGAACAACATACCTGCCCATTGGTCCCACAGCATGGGATGGCCAGCAGCACAGCCCCCCTCACACCTCCTCAGCCATCCAAGTGATGCTGGGAGCACATCCCTATATATAGGCAGCACATTCCCAGCATCACTTGGATGACTGGCAGCTGAATAGGTGTGAGGAGGGGTGCACCACTGGCAGTCCCTTACTGTGGCACCGATGGGGATGTACAGGGATCAGGAGGGTTGTCTGTGCTTCGGGGGGTGGGGTGGGATGAGGCCACTGAACACCAATAAGGGGGTGGGGCACTGGGGCTGGGGATATGGATAGTGTGGTCTGGGGCACCTGTATGTGTATGTGGGGAGGAGTTATTGCATTCATGGGGCTGGTGCCTCTTCATGTGTCGGGAGGTGTCTGCATTCACAGGTCCAGTGACCTTACATGTGTTGGGGGTTGTCTGCATTCATGGGGTCAGTGTTCCTATGTGTGTTGGGGGTGTCTGCATTCATGGGGCAGGTGCCTTTATGTGTGTTTGGGGGGGGCTGTATTGCTGGGAATGGGGCTCTGCTGTGTGCCGGGGCAATGGGAAGGCATCAGGGATGGGGGCAGGTGCTTTGCCATGTGTGATGGCAGCTGTGCACAAGGCATGGATGGTGCCACAGGGCTAGGTTTCAGGCAGGGGATGTTGTACTGCCAATGGGGACCATCCTTTCCGGGGGGGGGTGGGATGCAGTTACCAGGTTCCACACTGGCATGAATGGGGGATCCAGTCTGAAACCCAGGATGGGCATCCAATTAGCTGCCTACCTGGATCTTCTACTATACCCCATCTGTGCTGCACATACCTGTTCACCGGGAGGGGTCCACAGACAGGTGATGGCCATTGGTAAATACTAGCCTTGTATACATCTGCTGCAGAGCTGCCCAGACAGGATATGTGCCTCTGGTACATACTTTCTGCCCGTTGGTATATTGGCATCTTTGCTATTAATGTATATCGGTATTCTTTGTATGCATATATTCACTGTTTTCTCATAATTTGAATTCAGCATAATTCTTTATGTTTGCTTGCATTCATGTGCAAGAAACATGATGTGGCAGCTAGGAGAGAAGTGGGTTGTGGAGGTGCGGCACTGTGGCAGCCAATGCTGGCACTGCATTGTTGGGCTTGGCAGTGCTCGGCCTATGCAGGGCCAGTATCCTGATGACACTGGTTCTGCAAAGTGCCACCAAGTTGTAACAATTTCACCACTGCAATCAGGGTCTGCCTCATCATTGCAGCATCAGCCATTCTGCTGCAATGAGGGAGTGACCCGTCATTGCAGGGCAGTACCTTGCCTGGTATAACATTACCAGGAACATGGTGGCTGTATGCTGCAGCCTCAGAGGCAAATAGAAAGCCAATGGGGTGCCCAATTCCCCTGTCAGCATGCCCTCTATCAAGTTCATTTGTCAATGGGGGAGCCCACTCCCCATTGGCATAATGCCCCCCATTTCAGTTGTGTGCCGACGAGGTGTCCAATCTCCCATGGCATCATGCGCCCCTCTCACATGTCTCTGTGCTGATGGGGGGCCCAATCCTCATCAACTTGAGTCTTTGACTTCCCAGTTCCAGTTGCCAATGGAGGAGCCCACTCCCCGTCAGCATAATGATCCCCAAATGCTTGCATGCTGTGTTAAGGTTGTGCCCAATCCCCCTTGGCATCATGCGCGCCCCCGACCTGTTTCTGTGCTGATGGGGGGGCCCAATCCCTGTCAGCTTCAGTCCTCCTCCCCACAAATGCAGGTGGTACACTGGGAGCACACCCCAGTGTACCAAACACACCTGCAAAAAAAGAAAACTGACCCATGTTGTCCATTTGTTTTTTTTTACCTGTAAAATGAGAAAACGGTCCCTCAAAGTGTTTTGGTGCCCCTCCCCACAACCCGCACCCACCCTCTGAGTACTCTACCTCCCCACACTACCCCCTCACCCCATACTTACCTCTGGAGCCCGGCACGACGATCTTCAGTGGACCGGGAACACGTCTGCACTCTTCAAAGCTGACTGCAAACAGAAGAAATGTCGGTAAGTTGTATAATGGCATAACTAGGGTTTTTTCAACTTTGGTGCATATCTTGGGCATTTTTGGATAATTTTGGCACCAAGTTTTCAACATGTGGTTATTGGGACACCTCCTCATGAATTCAGTCACTGTCATGGCATTATTTGGTCCTGAAAGGTGATTTTGCGGTCACTGAGGGGAATCATCTTTTGGGACCAATTAATGAAATTACAGTGCCACTGTTCATGAGGTGGGCTCTCAAAAAGCCTATGTTGCAAATTTGGTAAAAAAAAAAAAAAAATCACTGTTTTACAAGCGTGCGTTGTGCAGTTTCTATGCACCCTCGTAACTTAGCGAATTTGTAATATTTTCACTCCAGATTTTCAACATTGGCATTTTCCCACACCTCCTTATGAACAGTACAGCTGTCATTTTACACATTGTCGCTGAAATGTGTTTTTGCACTTCCTGCACAAAATAGCTCAGTCACTGTAGAAAATCAGTGTTTGGGACAGATTAAGAAAATGACAGTGACACTGTTCATCAGCAGAGGTACTAAAATGCCTATGTTGAAAATTTGGTGATGAAAATCCATAAAATGACTGTGTTACACTCGTGCATTGCACAGTTTCCATGCACCCTTGTAACTTCACAAATTTGAAATATGTTAATGCCAGATTTTCAACACTGGCATTTTTTCACACCTCCTTATGAACAGTACAGCTGCCATTTTCGCATTCTGGCCAGAATGTGTTTGCGCACTTCTGGTGCAGAATAGTGTGGTCGCTGTGGGAAATCAGTGTTTGGGACAGATTAAAAACGAGCTAGTGAGAGAGGAGGAGTGAGTGAGCTCAACAAAGCTCTGTCACTACTGCTGTGGATTTGTTTGTGGGCAGAAAAAGATGCCAATGCAGGCAGGAGCCCAGTACAAAAGGGCAGCCTGCAGCATCTGGAGAAACAGAGCAAGTGAGTGAGAGAGGGGGAGTGAGCAAGCTCAATGGAGCTCTGTCGGGACTGCTGTGGATTTCTTTTGGGGCAGAAAAAGGCACCAATGCAGGCAGGAGCCCAGTACAAATGGCCAGCCTGCAGCACTGGGAGAAACAGAACAAGAGAGTGAGAGAGGGAGAGTGAGCGAGCTCAACGGAGCTCTGTCAGGACTGCAGCAGATTTCTTTGTTGACAGAGAAAGGTGCTAATGCAGACAGGAGCCCAGTACAAAAGGGCAGCCTGCAGCACTGGGAGAAACAGAACAAGCGAGTGAGAGAGGGGGCATTAGCAAGCTCAACAGAGGTCTGTTGGGACTGCTGCAGATTTCTTTTGGGGCAGAAAAAGGCGCCAATGCAGGCAGGAGCCCAGTACAAAAGGACAGCCTGCAGCGCCTGGAGAAACAGAATGAATGAGTGAGAGAAGGGGAATGAGCAAGCTCAATGGAGCTCTGTCGGGACCTTTGAGTTGCCCACCCTCCTGCCCATGTTCCTGTGTGGTCCTATATTACAGCCGAGTCTCTGGGGTGGAGATGAAGCAATGACTGGATACATTAAGGAGTGCTGTAATAATACAGATTTAGTTTTTCTGTTTATTTCTCTAACTGATCTAAGTACTGAGCTATACTATTAGGATTGCTGTAATAATACATATTTATTTGTTCTGTTTATTTCTCTAACTGATCTGAGTAATACTTGGAGTGCAATAGGATTTCTAACTGGGCTAAGTGAAACTATAGGAGGGCTGAGAATGAAAACTACGGTAGCTGAGGGGTGAAAAATGGACAAGGAGGCTGTGGGATTGCTACAGTCATACAGTATCTAATGGTTGAGATTTGCGACTGAATTAACCCAGTCGGCAAGGGGGGAAGTAGGAGGACTAGTGTGGGGGGAACAGGAATTTGAGTAAATAGGGACCTAACAGTTGTAGTAGGGTACAGAAACTGGGAGTAAGAGCCTGTAACATAAGATGGGGTCCAAAATGGGGCAGGTGCTGCATGTCAATAGGGTGGTCATCTTTGGAAAGATGGTGGAGTGTACAGGGTGTGGGTTCGCCATGATCCTGGACTGGGTTTGGAGGATGGGGGGACAGTGTATGGTCTGTATACAACTGGCTACTTTGAGGGAGGTACTGTGGAGGCTAGGGAGGAGTCTAAGTGGCAGGGAAGATCAGTATGGTAGGTATCCTGGCTGGGGGAGGAATAGGGGATGGCAAGGGGGGATGGGGGAAGAACAACTAGGGACTGAAACCGACCCCAGTATCAGAGGCAGTAGCAGAAAAGAGAGGAGAAGGGATGGGGAGTTCACAAAGCAGATAAGAAGGGTGTGTAGAAGGGACAGTGTGGTGATAGTGGGGGATTTTAACCTACCAGGGATTGACTGGAGCACCCCCGGCCACTAGCTGTACCAGGGAGCAGGTGCTCCTTGATACATTCCAGGATGGCCTTCTGACACAATTGGTAAGTGGGCCTACAAGTCTTGGTAGCCCTCTGGAGGTAAGGATGGAGGACCCACTAGCGGGTAGCGACCACCAAACAGTGTGGCTCATTCTCACACTGGTCAGGGAGACAGAAGGCACGAGCACTAAGGTGGTGGACTTTAGTAGGGTGGACTTTGGAAGGATGGGAGCAATACTGCAAGGGAGACTCCAGGATATAAGGCTGGGGATGGATGTAGAACAAAAGTGGGGAGTCATAAAGACTGTACTAACAGAAGCCACAGCAGCCTGCACCAGGGCCAGGAGTAAGAAGAGCAGAGCCGAGGTCACGTGATGTAGATAACCGAGTTCCAGCTCCATTCACTCGCTCCAGCCACCCAATCGTTTTTTCTTGTTAATTATATGACTTAAACTAAAGTAAACAGCTAGATAATAGATTAGAAGATGCCCAAAGTGGTTGGTTCCCCTTTGGCAGTCCCAGTTTGCAAATGGATGTCGAGATGAAAAAAGTGCTGCCAAAACGACGCCCCCCTCAACTCCCGAGAAAGGCCAAAAAAAGCCCAGGCCTACTAGTGTGGCTGAATTAGTGGAGACATCTACCACATCTGTGGACCAGGACCCGCTAATACTGCTGAGATTCTTAGCCAAATTTAGACCGTTTAAGGAGGAATTGCGATCTCTGGCCTCGGAGATCAAGTCCATAACTCAAGCTCTGGAAGATGTTTCACGGTGAACTTCGGATTCTGAGGCAAAAATGTTTTCCCTGGAAAAATGCTTAGATAAAGTGGATCCAGAGCTGGTGGTGACCAGGCAGAAAATTGCCAGGATGGAGCTGAAATTAGAGGACCTTGAGGGTCGTAGCAGAAGAAACAACACCATCCTGATCGGCTTGCCAGAGACTGAGGAAGGTCAGGATGTCATTTTATTAGTACAAAAGTTTGTTGGGATCACCGGACCCTCGCCATGTGGGTCAAAATATACTATTAAGAGGGTGCACAGGGCTTTAAGACTGGTCCCCCCCAGCTGGATCCCCACTGAGACCATTAATTGTCCGGTTCCTCAATTATTTGGAACGTCAGCACTTTTTGAGGAAATTTAGAGAGATTCAGGACATCTGCTGGGAGGGAGCCAAAGTGAGGATTCCTCAGGATCTCCCCGCTACCATCAGACAGCGCCATACAGCCTTCCATCCATTGGTTTCGAAGCTCATTGCTGCAGGAATCCGATTTAAAATGACTTACCCTGCTCAACTGCAAGTGTTAGTCTCAGGCACCTGGCTAACCTATGAAGATCCCGAAACAGCGCATGCTGGGGTAAAGTCTGCTCTACCTGATCTCTTTTGAGGAACATGAACTTCATTCGTGGTCAGGTTTGGTGTTTTGAGTAAGAATTGTACTGTCTAGTTAGATAAATGACCTCGGGAGTAAGGTTAATTCTACCTAGGGAGGAAATGGAGCGGTGAAAATAGACTGCCTATGAGGATTTCTCTAATGACTGGATTTCTTCCCCTCAGTGCTGGGGGATCGTTGTGTGTTATTTGAGATGGCATCTGGTTAATTCTCCTAACCGGATCTGCAGGGATTCAGATAGATGTAGACATTTGGGGGAAACTCGTGAGAGAGAGTTTTCAGGGGTGATTTTTCACTTTGCTCTTAGATCTTAATTGCAAGACTAGAGCAACTCTTCTGAGTGGCCACTAGAGGGACCCTGGAGACCATTCTTTTTGCTTGTGAGAATTGCTAGTTCATTGTGTTTAACTCATTAACAAGATCATTTTTTGGAGTTACTTTTTGAAGGGATATGTGTATAATAAGCAAATTTATGCTAGTTGTTTTACTTAGCTTATAGTATAGTTGGGGACTTTGATCTCCAAAGGTAATTTTCTTATGACTGGTTAGATTATTAGTGTATAATGTATGGTAGAACGCTGTTAACCTTAGGAAATCATCATTTCCTAAGGTTGTTAACCTATCGATGTGACGTAGATATGTTGTTAACCTATCGATCCTATGTGACATCGATAGGTTAACAACAGTGAGTGGTCTGCACATGTGCGCGCTTTTTTTTCGACGGGGAACTGACGTGCGAACAGCAGCGGTTAGGGAAGGACTGAAGGGCCGCGGTGGTGACACTTATGGAAAAGTAAGCAGCCTTTTGAGGTGGGACCATACACTATAAAAAATAATGTATGGTCCCTCTATAGTTAACTGGTCCATTTCCACCGAGGTTGCGGCGACGAACCTCGAGCCCGCCTTTGAGGCCATATATAAAGTTACCCTGGCAACCTCTCGACTGTTAACTGACCGGTTAACGATAGAGGACCATACATTATCCTCTATGTTATCATAGCTGTACTACTTACATGATAGGAACTGGCTCAGTTCATTTTTAGTTATTTTTGTATTATGATGCTATTTCCCATACTCTCCTTAAGAAAACTATATGTTAGAGTTATCTAAGGGTGGCTGGAGAGAGGGAGCTATAGTAAAGGTATTCTCGGATCGTAACCCATAGCAGTTTAGGGGATGGGTGGGTTGGGTTCATAGTTTAGATATGTTTAATTTTGAAAGGAATGTTTGTTGTTGGGATGAGGGATGGGGAGGGGGGATTATAAGGTTTCTTGGGGGGATTCAGCACAGTCTTATTAGGAAGTGTGTCATTGGTCAAAATGGGGAATAAGTTAATAGTACTGTTTAGTTTTCTCTGTAACTGTGATAATGTCTAATGCCATTAAGATTGCAACTTGGAACGTCAAGGGCCTTCGGCAACATGTAAAACAATATAAAGTTCTCAAACATTTAGCCCTGTTATCATTAGATGTCATTTTTGTACAGAAATCACATCTGTTAGATACAGAGGTAAATCGCATGACAAAACAACAGATTGGTTATGTATTTTCCGAAGGGGCTACTTCCAACAGTGCTGGAGTTTTGATATTGGTAAATAGAAAGGTTCCTTTTGTTCTTAAACAGGTTCTCAGGGATCCGCAGGGTAGATATGTGTTTATTCATTGCATTTTATATATGACAGAAATACTGTTGGGTAGGCTTTATGGGCCCAATGTAGACTCTCCAGGTTTCTTCATGCAGCTGGTGGAACGCCTATATCCATTTTTGTCCCTACCAATTATTTGAGGGGGAGATATAAACACAGTTATGGATCCTTTATTGGATCATTCTTCCAGTCTGAGCAGAGATCGCTCACCAGCTCAAAGGGCCCTTCAGGAGTTCTTAGAACATTATGGTCTTTGTGACGTCTGGCAAGTGTTACACCCCTTGGAGAAAGGATATACCTTTCTATCACCAGTCCACAAAACAGCTTCACGTATTGATTACATCTTTCCATCCCATGCTTTTATAAACAGGTGTTTTAGAGACATCCATACAGCCCGGCCCACCCTCTGGCCATTCTCTGGTAACCTGTCATCTTACCCTTTCATTTCTCCCCAAGAGAAGTACCTGATGGAGAATTAATAATCAGATGTTGAAGGACCATGTTGTAGTTACATCTCTTAATAAACATATTGTGCAATTTATTGATACCAACTTTCACTCTATTTCTCAATCAGATCTTATCTGGGGTACATTTAAAGCTTTTATCAGGGGGATATTAATTAGTACAGCTTCCCAAAGGAAAAAGTTAAAAGAAAGAGAGCTTAATACTCTCCTCTCTCAAATTCGTTCAGCCGAAGCAAACCTTCCTCTTAATTCTTCGCATGCCCTTTGACAAGATCTTGCCAAATTAAAAGATGCTTATCTTGAGATTCTAAGCGACAAGGCAGAATTTGCTATTGTGAAAGCTAAGGCAGCTTATTCAGATCAAAGAAAAAAAGCGGGTCACTTACTAGTGCTTTGAATTAAACAACAGGAAGCTACTAGATATATTTCATCAATCCGTTCTCAATCAGATGGCACCTTAAAAACATCCCCTATGGCTATAGTATCGGAATTTAGTGGGTATTATACACAGTTATACAATTCTAGGACAGATCCACCATCAGAACAAATTTTAGATGCTTACTTATCCGCGTCTGACTTGCCTTCACTCTCTGAATTTCAACAAAACCTGCTTATATCCCCAATTTCCTCCAAGGAAATCCTTAGTGTTATTAAAAATTTACCTTCTGATAAATCATCAGGGCCAGATGGTTTTTCGGCTAATTTTTATAAAGTATTTCAAAAACAATTATTGCCCCATTAGTCCCCTTATTCCAATATATATTGTCGGGTGCACCTACTGACTCTGCATTATTAGAAGCCCTAATAGTTCTTATACTTAAACCTGATAAGAACCCAGAGCTAAGCACAAGCTATCGTCTAATCTTCCTGATGAACCAAGATGTTAAAATATTGACTAAGCTACTAGCGGATCGAATTACTTTAGTTTTACCTGAACTCATTGGTCCCTAACAGGTCAGATTCATGAAGGGTCATTCCTCGGTTGATCATCTTCGAACTCTTTCACAAGTCCTTTCGGCATCCAGGGATGCCACTTACCCTGCAGTCTTGGTTTCTCTGCATGCCGAGAAGGCATTCGATAGGATGGATAGGAATTTTTTGTTTCGTACTCTCAATGCTTATAATTTTCCCTTACAATTTCAAAATTGGATTAAGGCCCTTTATAGTACTCCTTCAGATCAGATTACGGGTAATGGAGCAGTATCCAATCTCTTCATGTTACATTCTGGTACTAGACAAGGCTGCCTCTATCCCCTTTACTTTTTAATTTATACCTGGAACCCCTTATTCGCCACTTAATGTCCTGTCTGACGATTCAGGGTATTACCATTCAGGGTCATGACATTAAGGTCTCGGCCTATGCTGATTACCTTCTGTTGCAGTTATCATATCCAAATACATCAATCCCCCCTATGCTTTCAATTATTGAAGAATATTCCCAACTGTCTAACTATAAACTGAACATAGATAAAACCCTCATGTTTCCTCTTAATCACAAGGTCATTAAAAGCATCATTATGGACCTGGGTCTTTCTTGGACACATAATTCCTTAAGGTATCTGGGTATTCAAATTGTCAGAAATCCAGCTTCACTTCAAAAATTAAACCTAGATGCTCTGGTACACACTATTGGCTCAGATCTAAATAGGAGGTCCACATTATCCATCTCTTTATGGGGCCGAATTAATTTAATCAAAATGAATGTTTTTCCCAGGCTCTTCTACCCCCTGTACCTACTTAATATCTGGTTACCTTTGACCTGGTTTAGTAAAATCAATGGTCTGATTATAAAGTTTATCTGGGCCTACAGGCAGCCTAGGATTGCTTATCACAAACTAGCAGCACCCAAAGATAAAGGAGGTCTCTGATTCCCTCATTTAATATTTTATCACTGGTCGAGTCATATTGCTAAATATATTAATTGGCTAGGACATAAAGAATAAATTACTGCTTCTGCTTTTGTTCCTAACTGGCTTAAAATTTTATTGTCCCTCATTCAAGCAAATGGTCTAACCCCGGCTGCCCTGCTCCATATCAAACACTGCGCTCTCCCTCTAAACTTAAAATCAACCCCATCACATGTTCTGTTAGAGTTCACACTCAGTTATGCACCTTTATTAAGTATAATCATATTTATGATTTAACACAACCTATTAGGGGTAACCAAAATTTAAAAATAGATAACAAGCCGATCACACTTACTTGGCTTCCCAGTTAGAAGATATGCAGCTTTCTTATTTTGTTACAACGGATAATTCATGGTGTTCTTCCATTGAGATGTTAAAAAATCTCAACATTTCCTCTAAATTTTCTTTTAAAATTTTTCAAATAAGACACTTAATAGTGAAAGTATTTGGTGTGACACCTCTCCAACAGGGTACTAAAACTTTTCTGGAGGAGCTGGCCCTTATGGGCAACTCATCACATTCTGTATCTAGTATTTACAGGACCTTATATAACTGGGTGTACCCGACTTGCTTTGCACCTGTGCATTACTGGACTTCCTTTTTGCCCAATCAGGAAATTGATTGGAATACCGTATGGCATAATTGTCATAAATATATCACTCAGGATAGGCTATGGGTTATCCAATTTCATATATTACACAATATATACTACACCCCTCAAAAATTACACAAATATGGTCTTATTGATTCACCCATTTGCTCTCATTGCCAACAGGCGGAGGGTTCTATTTATCACATTTTTTGGACCTGCCCTAAAGCCACAACTCTCTTGACTTAAATCCAGCAAAGGACTGATCCCTTGTTAGGTTGGTCCGATGTTTTTACCCCTGAACTGTGTCTTTTGGGTGATTATGCCAGAATTTCAGTATCCACCAGACGATATCACATAGCCCTGATGGCCCTGTCAGTCAAAAAAGTCATTCTCCATCATTGGAAGGACAGTACTGACATTTCTTATTCTGAGTGGCTAAAAGAATTACTTGCTAATTTCAGAATGGAAAAAATGGTAGCAAGTCTCAATAATAGGCTGGACAGATACAGAAAGATATGGGAACCTCTTCATACGCTATTCTCCATTTAATTTATCTTATATTGTTTCTGGCTAATAACTTGACTAATATGTTTACGAGAAATGGCTGCTGAATGGGGGTGGGGGTTCTATATGTTTATGGGGGGAGAGGGCTGGGGGATAGTTCCAGAGTGTATTGTATTTTATGGTTTTATGTATAACTCAGATTGTTTTTTCTGGATCTGTTCTTATTATTCTTAAAAATTAATAAACTTTGATTTAAAAAAAAAAAAGAAGAGCAGAGCCAATAAACCATGCTGGCTGAACAAGGAAGTGCAGCAAGGGGTGAGGGCAAAGAGGGCTGCATAAGGCACTACAGGAGAACAGGGAAGGGAGAGGATAAGGACACTTATGGGGGTTGGTCAAGGGAGGTGGCCAGGAGGGTGGAAAAAGCTAAGGCCTCAAGGGAATGAAGGTTAGCACAGGGCAAAAAGGAAGGGAAAAGGACTTTTTTTTAGGTATGTCAGGGAAAAGAATAAGTGCAAGGAACACATTGTGAGGATAAAATGTGGAGGAGATTGATTGGAAAAGGGGGAGGAGCAAGAGGAAATTCTAAATGAGTACTTCTGCTCCATTTTCACTAAGAAGAGGGATGGTCCACTGCCAGCATGTGCTGGGGGTTGGGGTGGGGAAAGGAGGGGAGTAGGTGATGGACAAATTGATCACAGGGAGTAGGGTGGTAGAGGGGCTGAGTGCAGTAAGGGAAGACAAGGCACCAGATCCCAATGGCATCCACCCCAGGGTGCTGAGGGAGATGGTGGAGCTGTTGGCTGAGCCACTGGCAGATCTGTTCAACACCTACCTGGAAACGGGGTGTGTACCCCAGGACTGGAGGGTGGCCCATGTGGTGCCATACACAAGAGTGGACCTAGTGAGGAGCCAGGAAATTATCGGCAGGTCAGTCTCACGTCCATAGTGGGTAAGCTTATGGAGGCGATACTGAAGGAGAGGCTGGTGGCATTCCTAGAGAGTAATGGTCTCCAAGATGGGCGGCAACATGGGTTCATCTCAGGGAGGTCTTGTCAAACCAACCTAACAGGGTATTATGACAGGGTGACAAGGGAATTGGACAGGGGCCATGCGGTACATGTCCTGTACTTGGACTTCAGTAAGGCCTTTGATACAGTGTCTCATGGGAGACTGAGGGGGAGCTGACAGCAGTGGGGGTGGGAAAAAAGCTGACTAAATGGATAGAGAAGTGGTTACAGGGGAGGGTGTAGATGGTGGTGGGGGGAGCTCTCGGCATCCAGAGTAGTGACAAGCAGGGTGCCGCAGGGGTCAGTGCTGGGCCTGGTGCTGTTTGGGCTCTATCTCTGATATAGCACATGGAGTGGGGAGCAGGGTTAGTCTGTTTGCAGATGATACCAAATTGGGGGTGGTGGTGGATGAAGAGGGCAGATGGGAAAAACTGCAGGGGGACCTAACCAAACTAGAGACATGGTCAGTGGAGTGGCAGCTAGGATTCAATGTAAAGAAGTGTAAGGTGATGCACTTCAGGGATAAGAACCAGAAGAGGTACTATTGGTTGGGGGGTGAGGTTGGGGATCACAGAGGAGGAGAAGGACCTAGGGGCATTGGTAACTGGGAGCATGAACCTCTTGGCTCAGTGCAGCAGAGCAGCAGCAAAGGCAAACAGGATGCTGGGGTGCATTGCAAGGGAGTTCTCATCCACATGGGGATGTGATACAACCGCTTTACAGATCATTGGTCAAATGGCTCCTAGAGTACTGTCTGCAATACTGATGGCCATACATGAGGAGAGAAATAAAGTTACTGAAGGGGGGGTGCAAAGGAGGGCAACAAAAATGTTAAAGGCGATGGAAGGAAAGGCATATGAAGGTAGGCTGCAGGAGCTGAACATGTGCACACTGGAGGAGAGGAGGGATGGGGGGATATGATTGAATCATTTAAATACCTGAGGGGGTAAAATAAACCTAGCACTGAGGGGGTGTTTAAACTGAGGAGTGGAAGAGAGATGAGGGGGCATGCACTAAGGTTGGAAGGGGGACGTTTCAAGAGGGAAATGAGGAGGCACTACTTCACTGAGAGGGTGGTGTGTAGTTTGAATGTGCTGCCAGAGGGGGTCGTAACATGTAGGACAGTCAATAGCTTTAAGAATAAGTGGAATAAAGCATGAGGAAGAGTTAGGGGATCAGGGGCTGGGACATGCGGGGGAGGAACTGAGGGGGGAGGAGGCTGAGGCAGCTGCAATCTAGGGTGTTAGCTGCACATTCGGGCAGACTTAGATAGACCAATTGATCTGTTCTGTTTGCAGATTCCTATGTTCATATGTATGTTCGTATGCAAAATCACAGTGACTCTGTTCATGAGCATAGGTCCTAAAATGCCTATGTTGAACATTTGGTGATAAACATCCATAAAATGACTGTGTTACAAGCATGCATTGTGCAGTTCCCATGCATCATCATAACTTCACAAATTTGCAATATTTTCACTCCAGATTTCCAACATTGTCTCTTCTTCAGACCTCCTTATGAACAGTACAGCTATCATTTTTTACATCCTGCCCGAAATATGCATTTACAGATCTGGTGCAGAATAGCACGGTTGCTGTAGGAAATCAATGTTCGGGACAGATTAAGAAAGTCATACTGATGGTGTTCATGAGCAGAGGTCACAAAGTGCCTATGTTGAACATTTGGTGACATAATTCCACTAAATGACTGTGTTAAGCACATGCGTTTCCACAGTTTCCACTTACGCTTGGAAATTCGAGCATTTTTAATATTTTCACTACAGATTTTCAACATTGCCATCTCGTCACACCTCCCTATGAATGGTACAGCTGTCATTCTTTACATCCTGCCCCATGCTTGTTTTCATACATCTGGCGCTCAATGGCATGGTCACAGTGGGAACACAAAGTTCGGACACATTCACAAAATCACAGTGCCACTGTTCATGAGAAGAGGTCCCGAATGCTTTCATGAGGTGGGGGTTACAAAAAGGCCATGTTGAAAATTTGTAGTGCAAATACCAACAAATGCCCAGGGCATTAGGGTTTCTAACCATAACGTCCCACCCTGTACAGGCTGAGAGGCATCAGGGGTGTGCCTTTGGATTGCCGACTGTAATGCTCATGCCATTCCTCTTCCACCCCCCCACCCTGCAGCCAGTGACAGGCATCGAGGTGTCCCTTGGACTCTTTGGCCCCAAAGTTCATCCCATTCTACTGCATTGCATCCCTTTCAGCGTATGTTCTTATGGAGTGGGGTGACTGTAAAGCCGAACACCCCAAGGCACACCTCAACACTTGTCTGTGTCTGCAGGATAGGGTGAGGTGAAATGCATGAACATTATGGTCGAAAACCCAAACGCATACCCAATGCCTGTCCATCTCTGCAGGGTGGAGGTGGGGTTGGCATGAAGTTCACTACTTCATAGCCATTCCTTCTCTACATCTGTCTAACTCCTGCATTTCCAATGCTAATACCAGCAAGCAAACATTCGACATTGACAAATGCTTGTTTGTTAATGCAACCATTAATTAAAATTAAGGAGAAAGAGGATTTCCTAGGGCATTTTAATTCATCAGATTTTTTATTCTTAATCTTCTGATTGTTTTAAATTAAGCACAAAAGACTTCATTAATTAGTACCTTAATTTTAATTCAGTATATTCTGTTCAAGTAATTAAAGATAATTAAGGGGCTTGGGTTTTACAAACTTACAAACTTATTTGTAAGGCACCCTTAATTTTAAATTAAGGGGTAGATTCTAAATTCAGGGGTCAATTAATGGAAAATTAAGGAGATTTTAAGCACTTTTTATCCCATAGTGTATGGTAAGCACTGGTCACCAGGAGGCCTCACACCTTAACGTCTGCAACACTGTCCCTGTTAGTCAGTACCAGCTCCAGTATTGCCACATCACAAGTGAGTTTACTAATTAATTGCTTAAGAAGTGCCCCATACAAGGAGTCCAGGATGTCCCTGCTTGTAGCTAAAGCCACTGCTGGGAGGCTCTAATCTACATATGGCAGGCAAAAGTCTCTGAACAAAAGCACCTCCCTGTTTTCTGCCAAATTGCCAGCACCTTCTACCAGTACCTTTTCTAATTCCTTCCCTTGGTCTGTAGGGCTATAGATTACTCGAGTGTGAATAGTGGTTCCATTCCCCATCTGCAGAGTGACTCACATTAGCATGCCTCTCCCTGTATTCTCTGTATGTCTGTCACTGTTATGCTTTTCCTCACATAAAGCACCACACATCCTCCTTCCTTCCCCCCTCCCCCCTGGTTCTTCCTGAGCAGAGTATAGCCTCCTAAGGCCATGTCCCAGTCATGGTTTCATTGCACCATGTCTCGTAATGCACAGTATCCAGGTACTCCTCTGCCATGATGGTCTTTAAGTCTAGAATCTTATTTCCAAGACCTCTAGCATTCTCTCACGTGGCCTTCCAGATATCGTTTCCACTCTGCTTGTTGCCTCCACTTTTTACTTTTTGCCCTCCCTCTTCCCCCATTTCTTTTTATTGCTCCTTTTCCTATCCCCCTTTATCTCTGTTGCCCTGCTTCTTTTATTTATTTGCACCTTGGGAGATTTCTCTTCCTTTGGATTCTCCTTACTCTCTACTTCAGCCTGTGGGAGGGGGAGGGGGTGCACTTTCTGACTCCCTGATTCCTTCTGCCACCTCCCTTGGCTAGTTTAAATGTTCATCAAAAGTAACATTTAAGCTGCCCAGTGAGTGCTGTGGTCCCCCTCACAGATGGATGGATGCAGTCCATCACCCCCGTATAGGTCCTTATTCTCCTCTGTGGGTTCCCAGTCCCCAGTGCAGCTGAACCCTTCCTCACTGCACCATTTCTTTAGCCAAGAGCTGAAGCTCCTGGTGTGGAGACATCTCTCATGTCCACTATCAAACACAGGCAGCACCTCAGTGAAAGCCACTGAGTATGCAACCTGGTTAGAACCCTCCCCAGCTCCCTAAACTCCCTCTGCACTATCCTGGCCCCCTCCCATGCCAGGTCATTGGACTCCAAGTGGACAATGACATCCACATCTCCCTCCCATCTTGCTGCACCAACAATCCTCAGGATCAGCTTCCCATCTCTCGGGGCATGATGCCAGGTAGGCAACTAACCTGCCTCTATCCCCTTTCCTATTCCCAAATCTATCCACCCTCACAATTGAGTCCCCCACCAGAAGTTGCTTCCTCCTCCTCCTCTAGGGTCCTTTACCTCCATCCTCTGCATCTCTACTATGGATTGCCTCCACATCCTCCCTAGTCACAATCATGGGTGCCTCCTCCTGGCAGTCCCACCCCACCAGAGCAACATATTAATTACATAGTGGTACCTGTTCAGAAAGGTTCTACCATGCCGCAGTGACTGTAAAGTTACCAACATCCACCACAGTGATGGAATGCTGCCAACATCCCCAGCCATGCTGTCTCCCTACACTGATGTGGAACAGAGCAACACTGGCCGGGAAGCAATGCAGGGGGGTGCATCCCCACGCCCACCATGTGGGGTGCTTTTCCCCTGCACCCCTGGACTTAATGATTGACAACTCTGGGGGGGTGCAGATCATGGGGGAGAGTGGCTTACAGCAGCATCGCTATAAACGTCCATTGCTGCAACAACCCGTTTGACACTGTGGATGTTGAACAGGTTGTTGTCGCTGTGATGGAGTCACTGTGCATGGATTGTTGTATGAATGGCATACCTTTCAGGAATGTGCCTCTGTCACACCACCCCCATCCTTCCAGAGCCCACTATAGCCCAGCTGTTCCTCCTCCTTGGCATCCTCTGAGGTAACGGTGACAGATTTTTGGCCCCTTGGTGGAGGAAGATGTCCCACAAATCCTAACCAACTTGGTCTGAAGTCTAGCAACCTCCTCCCTCAACCCAGAAATGTATGTGCAGATGGAGCAGCAGCACAGTCTCCAGTAGGTCTGTCTGAAAACTGCCACCCTGCAGCCACTGCTCTTCACCCCTTCCAGAATTCTGAACTTCTACTTTCCCTGTGTGACAGAATTGCAAACATCCAGAGCCGTAGGAAGGCATTTTGGTGCCCTGGGCAAGAGACTAATTTTGCCCCCCCCCCCAGAAAATAGCTGGTTGCGGCCCCCAGAAGCTCTAGGTTGTTTACATGCTCTGTGGTGAATTTTGGGGCTTTTCTTGAAGGAAAAACATACTTTTGTTATACGTTCCCTACCCCTGATTTCAGGGAAATCTTTGCTCCCATAGAATCTGAGGTGTGGGAGTCGAAGATGCTGGCTGGCTGTCATCAGAGTGTGCAGTGTAGCTGCAATTGTTGTGGACAACTGTCTGACCAACAGTTCCATCAAGAGTGGCTCATGGGGACATATACAGGCACCTCAGTGGCATAGATGCAGTCCTCGAGTGCTGGACACAAAAACCTCTGAGATGCCTCACCTGCAACCACCCATCCTCACATAGGGGATATATCCTTGAGCCCACTCACTCAGCTCTAATGGCAGGCTTCACTACCCCTGTAGTGGAATTGCCAGTACCTAACAGAAGGAAAGCCTCACCCCGACCATCTTCCCTTCAGCTAGACTATCTCCAGCACTCAATACTGCTTGACCACCTTCTAGACCATAACCAGACTCTGCCCCAACCATCCTACATGTGGCTTGAATACCTCCACAACACCACATTCACCTTAGCCACCTACCTTCCCTATAGCTGAACCACCGCCCTACACCAAGACCAGCGCCCATGCACCTGAACAATCCCTGCAACTAGACCAACCCTACATACCTCTAAACTGTCCCTGATTTTGCATCAAAATTTACATTTGTCCATCATAAAGGTTGTGTTTTTATGGTAGAGAACAGTGGGGTTGGGGGGTGGTTAAAATCACGAAATAATGTAAAACATTAAAGTTACAGACTTCTTCTTCAGAAAATGCAGATGAACACAAATCCCCTTTTTCTATCAGCTTTCTGAGTGAATAGTGCCAATTAATAACATGTGTCCAAGATTTTGAGTCTTTGTCCCTGATTATTTTATAGTCTTGTCCCTGATTCATGAGGCAAGAAGTTGAGAGGTATGTAGCCCCAAGTCTATCATCCCTCCAGAGGACCACTCTTTCTGTAGTGGCACCCCCTTGCCAAACAATATTCTGACTTTATCCAATCCCCTCCCCAACTGCAGGAACCCCCCATAGAAAAGTGCCCCCTGCATCTTCCTCTAACCCCTCCCCAGTTGGGAGAGGGCCAAGGAGCGTAAGATTCACATCATAGAACTGCTGCTATGGTGCTGTCCAGGGTCCCACAGTATAACTTCTGGCATACAAAAAAAGCGCTGCTCTTCTGGTCCACTTCTTCCCTCTCTCTTTCCCCAGCTCAGACTCATATACTCTGTTGGAAACCATGAACATGGCAGGTATTTTTATATGTAATTTATTAGCGCTGCAGAAACTGTCAGATGTCAAGATCCAGAAGCGGCCAACTGACATCCATGATTTAGGTGACACGCTCAGCCTACACAGTGTTATAAATTATTAATAAAACTGTCATGTTCATGGATGCAAGCCAAGCAGACCTAGTGAGTCAGGAACACAGATAAAGGGAGGGGAGGGGAGCTTTCCTTTTCTGCCAGAAGTTTTACTGTGGGACCCTGGACAGCACTGTAGCAGCAGTTCTCTGCTGTGGATTTTCTGCTTCCTGGCTCTTCCGTGACTTGTGGGGGGGGCAACTGCAGGGGGTAGCTTGTCTGCTGTGGGATGGGGATGGGATACATTAAGTAGTAGTGTCCCCAAGAAGCTGTGTCTAGGCGGGGCACTAAAAAAATAAAAAAAAAAAAGGCCTGACAGGGCGTGATAGGGTGCTTGAGCTTGAGGACCCCCCCAAGGGCCCATTTAGTCAGCCCTGTTGAGAGACAGTGTAGGGGCCCCATGGTGCAATGAGAAGTGTCATTAGGGAAAAAACATTCTGCCTAGCCTATACCAGTTTTCAGTATGCCTTGGCAGTGCAGCCCCTCTCCTCTGCCCAGTAAATAACCCCTGCACAGCACCCCACCCAGTACAGCTGAGCCAGCCCAACTGCTCCAGTCAGCATCCCTGCAGCAGAAGGAGCCCCACTCCAAATCCCCTCATTCCCCTGATTCCCGTCAGTTCCCCTCCACAGTCCAAGCCAATCCAGATACATGTAACTGTTAATATGTTATGATCTAAACTGTACAGATCCCCTCACATGGCATCCAAGACAACTAGGCAAGGCACTAGCAGGCAAGGCCTCATTTTCTAAGTAAGACAGGTGTGGGTGGCGGGGTGAGAACTGAACAAGGACTCAGTTAGGGAGAATCAGAAGGAGAGGACAGGAAAAAAACCCAAAAGGGAATGGAATGGGAGTGCAGGAGGGACACGGGTCAAAGGAAAAGAAAATGTAACAACGTGGTGGACAGAAGGGATGGTGGTCCGTGGCCCACGCCATGGCAGTCAGGCCAAGGCTGAGGCAACTGCTTCAAAATCTTCACTTCCATCCCAGTCTCAAGTCCAGTGCATGAAGTCAAGTGAACTACACAGTTGTCACCCACCCGCCAGCAGAGCCGACTCCGAGACAGGCCCGCCCAGGCCCAATAATTCAACAGCAAGGAAAACAGATCTTTGTCTTTTGACTTCCTGAGTGAGGCTATCAATCCCACGGACCCCCACTGCGCTCTTACCACATAGATCCCATCTCATCATCTCACAATTTGGATTCGGAAATTAATTTGGAATTATTCATCGCTTCGCCGGGTCTGCTTGTCTGCAGTGCCATCACTTTTTACTACAGACACTCTGTCACTGATGAGTGACAACTACTAGTCTTGTCTACATAGACAACAAGAAACAGAGTACTTAGTGTGGTGTGCATTCTGCTTATGCTTACATTATACCAGTGATGAAAAAAATACAAGACAAGGATCTCTTCTGTCTTCTCTGTCTCCGTGACTCATCTCTCCTGACTGACTTTCTCACTTTTTTAGTTTCTGTAACTGTCTACTACTCTACACTAGTACGCTCAACAACTTGCTCCACACTCTCCCTGTCTCCAACACATACCGCCTCTCACTAAGTGCCAAATGCTCCGCCTGTACCTTTTGTACTAATGGGCGTCGCGCTGGCCCACTCACAGTTCCTCTTTCTCAGCATCACCACCGCACTGCACAACATGATTATTATTTTCTGCAGTAGACTGTGCAGCCATGTGACCCCTCCCTTCCACACTTGCTGGTCCTTGGTCCGCAGATGCACCCCTGCTGACAGTCATTTGTAATTAAAAAAAAAAAAAAAGATTTAAAGCGGCAGCGCAAGTCAATTAGAACATGAGCTTCAGTGAAAAAATGCGCCCCTCGGAGGCTTGCGCCCTGGGCAGGAGCACCACCCGCCCCACCCTTCCTACGGTACTGCAAACATCAGAGTGGGCAGTCCTCAAAGTACCAGTAATCACCATATAGTTTAGTTTAACATAAAGGCTGGAGCAGTGGCAAACTGCATGTGGATGAGTGACCTAAACTTTCGAGGGGTAGATTTTAAAGGAAGGGGAGACTGCCTCAGAAACTACCTTGTGAAGGATTGCCAGAGAAGGATGGATGCAGATTGGGGAACAGTAAGGGAGGGTATAATTAGAGAAACTAGCCTCTGTGTGAAGCAAGTGAGTAAAAGCAGAAGGAAAAGAGACTGTTTTGGTTTTTCAGGGAAGTGGCCAAGATGGTGATTTAAAAAAAGTGTGGCATTCAGGACGTATAAGGAAATGCATAGGAAGGAGGACTGGGAGGTATACCAAGTAAAACAGAGGAGGGCAGAAAAGGTAGTGAGGGGAGCAAAGGTGCAGACATAGAAAAGATAGCCAAGGGGGTAATTAAATGAGATAAGATTTTCTTTAGACAAATAAATGAGAAGAGGAAAGCAAGTGGAGGGATAGTGATGGTTACAAGGTGACAGGGGGAGACAGCAAGAAGAGGATCAAGAAAAATCTGCCATCTTAAACAGGTACTTCTTCTTGGTTTTCATAGTGGAGGGAGGGAAGATGGACCACCAGAAAGTAGCAGGAACAAAGGAAGGGGTGAGGTGGAGACAAGTTAATTTTTGGAGGAAAGAGTCCTGTAGGTATTTCCAGCTCTTCTGGTGGACAAGACTATGGAACTGGGTGGGATACACCCAACGGTTTTAAATAACTCAGGACAATGCTAGCGGCCTCACTGATTACCATTTTCAACAGTTCACTGGAAACAAGCATGGGTCTAGAGGACTGGAAAAGAGCAGATGTGGTCCTTCTAAATAACAGTAACAGCAGGGAGGAGGCTAGCAGCTATAGGCTGTTAAGTCTCACTTCTGTAGTGGGGAAATTAATGTAAACCCTGCTTAAGGGATGACTAGTAGAGTATCTTGAATCCAGTGAGTTGAAAGATCCCAGGCAACATGTATTTATGGGGGTATCATACCAGACAAATGTAATTGATTTCTTTGATGGGGTGACTAGGGAAATACATCAGAGGTTTGCGATAGATGCAGACTATCTGGACTTTAGCAAGGCCATCAACACTGCTCCACACTGGAAACTGTTAAAGAAACTTGTTAGGCTACAAAAGGGACTTAAAGTGCTGAACTGGATTAGAATCAGGTTAACAGATAGGTGACAGAGGGTGGTGGTTAATGGCATTCACTCTAATGATGGGAGAGTGACCAGTAAGGTGAGGAGGGCTCAGTACTGGGACTAATCTGCTTCAATATCATCTTAAGTGATATTGCAAATGAACTGCAAGATAATACCAAAATCTGTAATAGGATGGACACTCAAGAGAGAGTAGAGAGAATGAGAAGGGTCTTGGGAAACTCTGGAACATTTAATCCTGAAAATAGAAATTGAACAACAAATGTCTTTTCCCCAAAGAGGAGATGGCTCTATATCCAAGATTTTACAGAAACAAGAAATAATTGGATCATCTCATTCATCCATCATGTTCTTTTTATTTACCATCCATTCAGATTATTTTAGATTCACTTTCATTGTATAGAGGTAGATGTTGATGACCTTAGCATCTCAGAAGTAGGGGTGTTGAATGAAATCCTACAATCCATATAAGCAAGAGTTACATATAAAACGATCACATGTGTTGGATCAGATTATTTATGGAATGCTTTATGAGGCTTAAAATAAATATTATAAGTTGGCCACAATTATTGTAAATGAGTAAGAAATTTAGGGAGAAAATTGATGATTAAAGCTATATTTTGCCATATATCAGAAGCCCATCTAATTGACCCAAAAGTAATCATTATTTCCTGATAAAGTAATGATTTAAGTTATGAATTATTTAAATTGAATAAAAAATAATCTGAATGGTTTGAAAATAAAAAGAACTTGATGGGTGAGTGAGGAGGTCTGGTTGTTTCTTGTTTCAGTTGGTGTTCAAAGCCTACAAATGCAAAATTATGCACCTAGGGCATAGCAACACAGGAGTGGAGTATGGGATGGGGGGTACTGACAGTTAATAAGCAGAAAAGGGACCTTAGTGTTATCATAACAACTGATCTCAAGGTAGCAGGACAGCACAACAATGTAGTGGAAGGGCTAGTGGGATGCTAAATTGCAGAGTCAGGAATATCTCCAGCAGGAGGAAAGACTTGGTGTTGCCACTGTAGCGTTTACTGGTGAGACCTCACCTGGAGTACTGTGTCCAGTTTTGGAGTCTGTGCCCTCAGAAAGGACACAGACATAGTGGATGAAGTCTAGATGAGGGTAACTAAAATGGTGCAGGGGTTGCACAAGAAGCTGTATAAGGAGAGACTGAGGAATCTCAACATGTTCACCCTGGAAGAGAGGAGGATGAGAGGGGACATGATAGAGATCTAGAAGTACCTCTCAGGGGCAACAGGGTTCAAGAAGGGAGTGCCCTTCACATGAGAAAGTGCAGCAGGGCAAATGTGCATGCAATGAAGGTGGAGGAGAGAAGTTTAAGAAAGATATGAGGAAGTACCCAATCCCCAGTGTCAGTTTATGTTCCCCCACAGTAAAGAAAACCATTCCTCTATGATCTTTTTTTAAGCTGAAAAAAGAAAAAGGTCTATCTGCAATCTGCACCCCTACACCCCCAGCCACCAAACCTTACTGCACCTGAACCCCACTCATCAATATCTCTCTATCTGTCTGTCTGCCTGTCTGTCAGTCCATCTGTCCATCCATCTGTTTGTCTGTCTGATCTATCTAAAGTGGACTGGGATGCCCACCATCAGTATAACTTCTTCCCCCTTGCCTGTCAGTAGCCCACCACCCCAGCTCCTCTTTTTTAAACGAATAAGCTGAATGGGGTGCCCACTCCTGTACCACTTATCTTGTCCTCCTCCCCTGCAGGTTGCCTGCACCCCTTCCTTTAACTTTATATATGTGCCGGCAGTGGGGTGCCCACTACTGGTACCACTGAACATCATCCCGACACTGGGATACTCAATCCCCGGAGGTGGCTATCATCTCTCACAAATAATTTTTTGTTTCTAACCTGAAAAAAAACAAAAATGGTCCATTGGCAATCTGAAATCCCCAGACCCCCACTCACCCCTCCCTGACCTCCCACTCAGCACCCACCAATCCTCAGCATTCACACACCCTTACTAACCTAAGCATGTCCCACAGTCTACATTCACTCTCTGACTGAAAACACATCTTGCTACTGGAACCAGCAACTGCAATATGAGAAAATAAAGTAAGTGCAGTTTAATGTTTCTTAATGGGGTTTGAACTTTTATTCATAATGCACTTACATTAGTTTCTCATATCACAGTCACTGGTTCCAGCAGCAAGACATGTCTTCCATCAGAGAGTGGATCTGCATCATGGGACATGTTCAGGTGAGTAATGATGTATGGGTGTGAGTGAGGAATGGTGGGTACTGACTGGGGGGGGAGTTGGGGTGGGGCTGAGGGGGCAGATTACCAATGGAACATTTTCTTTTTTCATGTTATAAAATAGATCAATGACAAATGGTTTTCTTTACTGTAGGGGGATCATAGCTGACATCTATCTATCTATCTATCTATCTATCTATCTATCTATCTATCTATCTCTCTCTCTCTCTTATCTATTTTTTATTTTTCTTTAGCAGATCTGGGTGACCACCCCTGGTACTGCTTCTTTCCCCTCAACTCCAGGTTTCCCACCCTTCCCTCCCAATGCTTTCTTTTTTTAACAACATTGGTCTTTCTCTATAGCGAACAATTCTAGAGCCAGCTGATATGTTCACTATAGCTATAGTAGGTGTTCACTATAATGAGGTGTTAACATGTCTACTTAGGACATGATGGGAGCTATCACAGGTGTTCATTATAAGAGGGATTTTGTTATAGTGCAGTTCTTTATGGAAAGGGAGCCTGTTACTGCTTCTCTTGTCCCCTTCCCCTTCAAGTCACCCGCTTCCCGATCTTAATAAAATATAATATTATTGGATCAGGCTGCCCACCCTGGTACCACTTCTTTCAACCCCCTCCCCTCCATGTTGCCCCCACCACAAAACATAGGTGGCAGAACCAGGGTGCCTACCCTTCTTGCCACTGAAGATGATCTTGACATTGGGATGCCCAAACCCCAGTGTTGGCCTCTGTCCCCCTACAATAAAGAAAACTATTCTTCATTCATCTTTTTTTGTAATATGAAAAAAAAGTCCATTGGTGATCTGACCTCCTAGCACCCCACCTACCCCAGCCCATCACCCCACTGAGCACACACCATGCTACACCCTCACATACCCTCACTCACCTGAATATGGACAATGAAATAGATATACTCTCCAACTGAAGACACATCTTGCTGCTGGAACCCATGAGTACAGTATGAGAACATAAGGTAAGTGTGATTTAATGTAGTTCAATCTGGTTTGAGCTTTTATTCATAACCTTGTCATTTTAAAAAAAATTTTACACAAAATGTTCCACATTTTTTTGGGGACCCTCCGTCATGAACAAAGGTTGTGAAATTATGCAAATCCATTCCAAAAGGTGATTTTGCGGTCGCTGTGAGAAATCATGTTTTCAGAAGGATTTGAAAATTTTCTCTACCTTTTTCACATGGTGGGGTCATAATAAGGCTATGTTGACAATCTGGGGTAAAATATTAAGAAAAACAAGAATGTTATGATCGTAGGTTGAAAGTTTTCAACACACGCTCACAGCTTTGGCAATTTTCATTATTTTGACCACAGATTTTCAACATACTACGGCAATTTCTAATATTGGATTTCAACATACTATAGAAATTGTTTCACACCACCTCGTAGATGTAAAAGCTGACATTTTTTCAAATCCTGGCTGAAACGTCTTTTCACACTTGTGGCGCAAAATGATGTTTCAGTCAAGATTTGAGAATTTGCACCTGCTGGATTAAAAAGGTGGGGTATTAACATGACAATGTTGAAAACTTGAGGTAAGAATATTAAAAAAAATAAGCTATGGGCATACATTGCAATTTTTCTACACTCTCCCACAAGTTTGGTAATTTCCTATGTTTTGACCCCAAATTTTAAACATAGCCATATTTTCACTCCATCTCATTAGTGTGTGTCATTTTTCATATCTTGGGCAAAATGATTTTTTTGTACATGTGGTGCAAAACTAGGTTTTGGCAAGAATTTGAACATTTTCATATTCTGGGTTCATGAGGTGGGGTCATAAGGTGGCTATGTTTATCATTTGGTGTAAAAATATGGCAAAATGGCCAAGTTATGACTGAACATTGAAATATTTTTTGCCCTTCTGCAACCTGATGGACTCCACATTTGGGACCTATGCCTCTGCAGCTGTAGAATCACAGAAGCACAGGTCAGGTGGAAGGGATTCCAGAAAGGTCATGTTGAAAATTTAGTGTAAAAATATAAAACAAGCATTTGTCAATGCTGAGGGTTCACTGTTGGTATTGCTCTTGTACATGCCTCCCATATGTTTCTCTGTGTATTCCTCGGTCTTGCATTTTAAGGGTGGGTGTTACGATTGGAAACCGTAATGCCTCGGGTGTTTGTTGGCATTTTTGATCCAAATTTTCAACATGGGCTTTTTGGCACATCATGATCAGCGCCAGTATAAATTTGTTACTCAATCCCAAAAGGTGATTTCATACAGTGAGTGTGCCAGTCAGCACCACAGGTGTGAAAACACATTTCAGGCAGGATGTGAAAAATGACAGCTGTACTGTTCATGAGGAGGTTTGAAGAAATGGCAATGCTGAAAATCTGGAGTGAAAATATGAAAAAGTGGTGAAGTTACAAGCGAGCATAGAAACTGCACAAAGCACATTCATAATGCAGACATTTTTTGGAATGTTTTTACCACATTTTCAACATGGTCCTTTTGGGAACTCCCCTTATGGACAGTGGCACTGGAATTTTGTTAATCTGTTCCGAAAGTTAATTTCACACAGCAACCGCACCATTCTGTGCCACAGGTGCAAAACACATTTTGGAAGGATACAAAAAAATGACAGTTGTACTTTTCATAAGGGAGTATGAAAAAATGGCAATGTTGGAAATATGGAGTGAATATCTTAAAAACTGATGACCTTACTTGTGTGCATAGAAACTATGCAATGGACGCTCATAATGCAGTTATTTTGGGGAGTTTTTTCACAAAATTTGTAACAAGGGCTTTTGGGCCCCACCTTATGAACAGTGGCACTGTTATTTCATTAATTTGTCCCAAAAGGTGATTCCACACAGTGAACGTGAAAATAACTTTCAGGACTGAGAAATGAAATGACTGAGACTGTGTTCATGAGATGGGGTCCTAAGAATCCAATGCTGAAAACCTGGGACCAAAACTATCAAAAAAGGCTGAGATATCAACCTAAATTGAAAACCCCGCATTCACTGCCATTATAGGACTTACCGTCATTTCTTCAGTTTGTGGTCAGGTTTTGAAGAGTACAAAAGTGTTACTGATCCACTGAATATTGCTGATCCTGACCTCTGGAGGTAAGTATGGGTAAGGGGGGTGCGGGGAAGTCAGGTGCACAGAGGAAGGGTGTGGGTTTGTGGGAGGGGTAGAGGGCCAGCGGCAACAACGATGGACCGTTTTCTGTCTTTTCAGGTTTAAAAAAAAATACTTTGTGGGTCTGTTTTCTGTTTTTTTTACCTGGAAACAATGGATGTTGGCACACTGGGGTGGGCCCCCAGTGTGCCAGAGTAGTGGTGGCTTTAATGCCGACCCAGGGATTGGGCACCCTGAGGTCGGAGGTTATGTGGGGGGGACTCATCCGACACCAGGAGTGGGCAACTCGGTGTCATAAAAACAGGATTCAATGCAGAACTGGGGATTGGGTACCCCAAGGTTGGAGGTTATATGTGTGTGTGAGGGGGAACGCATCTGACACTGGGAATGGGCAGCTCGGTGTCGTGGAAAAAAAACAACAGCATGGAGAAGGCAGGCAGGAAAGTCCCTCCTCCCAGTCAGCACAGAGATGTAAGGATGCAATCAGCTGTTTGCTCTGTGGTGACCTGCAGATGAAAGAAAAAAGCCGGCTCCTGATTGGCACAACTTTTTCTTTTCAAGTGCAGACCACTGCAGGCAAAACAGCATCAGGACCAGCCTAACTGAAGATTGTTGTGATACTATCAAGCCCCATGCAGAGCACTCTGCATTAGACAGACTCTTCCAAGGAGTTTGATTCGCATGTGCAAACTCAAAAATGACAAAGTTATGAATAAAAGTTAAAACCCCATTGAAATACATTAAACCGGACATACCTTATTTTTTCATATCACAATTATCGGTTCCAGCATCAAGACTTGTCTTTGATCAGAGATGAATCTACATCATGGGCCATGTTTAGGTGAGTAAGGGGGTGTGGGGAGTGTGAGCCGGTGGGTGCCGAGTAAGGCTGGGAAAGGGTGGGAGGAGGTCTGAAGGGGTGAGATCACCAATGGATCATTTTCTTTTTTTCAGGTTACACTGCAAAACAAAACCAAACAAAAAAATATCAATGAAGTATGGTTTTCTTTATTTTAGGGGAAACAAGCAAAAACTGGGCAATAAGCACCCCAGGATCAGGATGATCTTTGGCAGCACCAGAGGTGGGCACTCTGCTGCCACCATGTATGTTACAGAAAAAGGGCAGGTGACCTGGGGGAAAGGGGGCAAGAGAAGTAAAACTGAATGTGGGTGCCATGGTCCACTTAGTAGCATCATGAAAGAAAAAAAAAACATTGGGAATGGGAGGGCGGACGACCTAGCGGGAAGGGGAGAAAGAAATAGTACCTGGGGTGTGCATCCTGGTTGTCTTAATAAATATTAGAAAAATAAATCATTAGTGAGATAGATAGATAGATAGATAGATAGATAGATAGATAGATAGACAGACAGACAGATAGACAGATAGATGAAGAGATAATATACAGTGGATAGAGTGAGAGACACACACACACATATGCATCAGGGATTGGCACCTCATTGTTCCAAATGAAGCCAGCTGCATAACTCCAGTTGAAGCTTTACAATTCAAGAAAGTCCCTCTCTCAAACAATTCTTTTGTAAGACCTCTTGAAAGAACAAAGGTTCTTTTGTATGACCATACAAACTGTGAAAATGAAACTAATTCTCACCCCCTTTTTTGTGAGATGAGATTCCTCTTTCTTGAGTTCTTTTGTCACTCATGAAAGAAGTTATGCTTATGAAAAAACTATGAAAAAAATAAGTCCCACCCTCTTCTTTCAAGAGCTGACATTCTTCTTTTGTGGGTTCTTTCATACTCATGAAAGAAGAATTTTGACTCATGAAGGAACTATGAAAAAAATGAAGTCCCTTCTTCTTCTTCTGTGAGAAGAGACTTTTCTTTTGTGATGCTCAAGAAAGAAGACATTAAGTTCACAACAGAAGAATCAGTACCCCTCATTAAGACCTATATCTAGGATTTTAGAAATGACCCCAAACCATTATTCAGGGTCTTTAAAAAAAAAAAAACAGAATCTAACTAAACAGGTCCCATTTAGCAAGACTGTTGTATTTATTTTCCTCCAGGGCGTAATTTTTATGTGTTTTCAATTAAAAAAAAATAAGTAAAAAACAAGATAACTGCCACATGAAAGAAAATATGGGAGAATTTTGGCTCACTGAGGAGGATTTTTCTTTCATAAGAAGTCTAAATTCTTCTTTTGTATCAGCCATGCAAATAAAAGACCCTAATGAGAATGCTCAGAACCCAAATATTAACTGAGTATAACTCAGGAATGGATTAACACTTTTTCACCACCAAGAAAAAGTTACTGTACCTTTCTAAGGTTGTCTTTCGGATGAGACGTTAAACTAAGGTCCCATCTGCCTGGATTGTAGTAGTTCAGGTGGATGTTAAAGATCCCATTGCACTTATCGAAAAGAGTAGGGGAAATTTTTATTGAAAAAACCGAAAACACAACTTTTCACAAAGAGAACAAACAAAGCAAAAAACACTGATAAGGAAAAAAAAAACAAACATAATAGGGAAAAAAGAAAAACAAACAGAATCATAAATGAGCATATAAACTTAAATAGTGGAAAACAGATGCATCTTTTCTTATAATCTCAGCACTTTAAGAAAGACAAGAAAACAAAAACTAACCCATCCAGTCAATATTTCTCCAAAAAGCATCAAACACCTCTTTGCTCAAGAAACGTTTTTCATAAACAAAGATACTATCCAATTCTTGTTGTATATTAAAAAAAGCATCCTGTCGTTGCACTGTTTTACCTTGCAAAGATCGAGCGCATCTTGCCTGCCAAATAGACCATTTGATACATACCAGAACAACATGTATTGTACTGGATGACCATTTGTTCCATGAAACTGGAATTTGTCCTAAAACCAAGATATCATAATCAATTAGCAAAAAGGATGTTTCACCCCAGAGGAGAGATAGCATCTTCCAAAAGCCTTGTGCATGAATGCAATCAAAAAATAAATGCTGCATTGTCTCCACAACCCCAGCACAGTGTAGTTCTCCACATTCTCTTTCTGAAAGTTGCTTGTGTTTTGATTGCTTTTCACCTGTAATTTTTGGTGCCCACATAACCAAGCAAAATCCTGCATTTTCTGAGGGATTCTTTTCTCCAATATATTGTCCAATAAAAGGGGGATTTGGATATGAGGAGATACTTGAAATATCGGATCTTCCCAGTACCAAGAGTCAAGTATCATGTTATAAAAACCTTTTTTCTTCTTTCCCTGACACCAAATCATATCAATCTTCCAAGAACGTATGTATTTAATCATAGTCTGCACATAACTAGGAAGTAGGTGGTCAGTAGGGTGCCATTTACCCCTACCCCATGCAGTGAAAAAAGAATTACCCCAAAGCTGAAAGCAAACTTGCCCTGAAATAGATGACTGTATCAACAAAGGGAGAATGGAGCTGTAAAAAAATTCCCAAAAAGGTAAATAAGAGGATGTATCATGTTTAAACCTCCTTCTTTGTGTGTCCTGTAGGTATGATTTCTTTTGACTGGGTTTAATCTGCTACCCCATAAGAAAAGAAAAAATAAGACCAAAACTTTTGTGTGCATGCTATATGGTAAGAGAAAAATATGAGATAAATATAAAAAAACAGGAGCTAAATATGCTCGTAAAAGGTGCACTTTTTTCTTCCTCAACATTTTCCACTTCAACCATGCCTGTACCTTCAGAAGTGCTTTATCATAAACCAGTGTCCAATTATAGGATTCTGAATCCCTAGTCCCAAAATAAACACCCAGAATTTTCACCTGCTCTGTTGTCATTGTAAATGGAAAATCCGATACAATATCTTTCCCCCCCAAGAACCAAGACAGTACTTTTTGCCACATTAATCTTAATGCCTGTAATTTCAGTAGATTCTTGGAAAGTAGATAGTATAAGAAGGCTTGAAATGCTATCTGCTACAGAGAAAATGCAATCATCCGCATAAGCCGATATTGTGGAAAATTCATAGCCATCATTGTTTTTAATTCCCACAATTCTTGGGTCTGTCTTAATTTTCCTCAATACATAATCTAGTCCAAAATCGTACAGTAAGGGGCTCATTGGGCAACCCTGCTTCACTCCATTCTTCAAAAATATTGGGACTCCAAAAAAACCATTAACTAAAGGTAGTGCTTGGACTTCTTTATATAGAACTTTTACCAAATTAATGAATCCTAACGGGATCCCATATTGACCTAAAGCCTGCCAAAGATAGTCTTGACTAACAGCATCAAAGGCAGTTTCTTGATCTAGTGCCATTAGATATCCTGAAAAATTTTTCCTCAGGCCTTGTTCTACAATTTCTCTAATTATTATCAAGTTCTGTAAATATTCCTGCCAGGGATTGCACACGTCTGTTCTGGTAATATCACTGTCTGTGCTACCCTTGCTAATCTTGTGTTAAGTATCTTTGCTAGTATTTTATAATCGGAATTTAAAAGTGTTAGCAGTCTCCAGTTATGTATGTCCTGTGGGTTTCCTTTTTTAAAAAGAAAAAACATTATCCCAAGCTGCATAGAGGGTGCAAGCCTTTCCTCTTTCCAAATGGCCTGAAAAACTAGTTCTAGGCAGGGGCTAAAATCTCACTATATTTCTTATAAAAGTCATTGGGTAACCCATCTTTACCTGGTACCGTTTATCAGACAATTGTGAAATAGCTCCCATGATTTCAGTATGAGTGATCGGGATAAATAGTGCATCTTGTTCAGATTTACTTAAAGTCAGTGTAGAAACACCCTGGAAAAAAGTGAAGGGCTCTTTCTTTGTATTCTGAAAAGTTGCTGCTATGTGTTATACAATAAGCATATCTCGATTGGTATCCTTTAAATTACCCTGTGCATCCTTAAGACTTGTTAAAATTCTATTATGAGACACACCATCCTGGACTTCAAAAGGGTTAACCTCATCCTTTGTCCCTTGCATATTACATTTTTGTTGTGACTCTTTCCTCTGGACTATGCTATCTAGATATTGTAACATTTGATTTTTTGTATGCGCAAGGTCAGTTCGACTTTCCTTGCTATTTCTACCCTGAGACACCAGTCGAAGGTATAAAGTTCTGAGTTTAAGATAATATAGTCCGTATTCACATGTCGTTTTGAGACCATGCTGTACCAATCCTGCAGGTCTCTTTTGCAATGTTCCCACCATTCTATGGGACTATCATATAAAAACCACAGGTCTTTCCTAGCCTGCAATAAAGTCCTGACACCAATATCAACCCAGGCATCATGAAGCTTGGAAATATTCATCTTCCAATACCCTTTCCCAATTGGTATCTTCTGTGCGTCCCCTAAATATAAAATTACCATAAAATGATCAGAGGTTTCTAAAGGCCACACTTGAACAGCTTGGCATGATAACCGAGCAGATACCAGCCAAAAATCAATACGAGTAGATAGTCTACCTTTAAAAAAAGTATGAGTTGGTTTCATATGTAATATGTCATACACATCACATAAATAATAATGAGTCAAAAGTGTATTCAAAGCCTTTGTATCACAAAATATTTTTTCCGTGTGCCTGCTCCAATCCCTAGTAGTAAGTCCACAATTAAAGTCCCCACCCCATAAAACTAATTTAGAGGTGTACAAAAAAGGCCCTACACATTTAAACAGAGCAGATCTATCTGCCTTACCTTGCGGTACATAAATATTAATCACCCGATATCCCACGTTACGTAGAACTATATCCATAATTAAAACCCGTCCAGTCAATAAGTCATATACATGCAACACTTTAACTTCACCCCTAAAAAGTACCCCAAGCCCAGAACAAGTTTCCTCACCTATGGACCAATAGGAGACACCCCATCTTCAATCTTTTTGAGCTTGAATTACTTCAGCCAGAGAATGCAGTCTAGTGTCCTGAAATAAAAAAAACATCACCAGCTCCGATACTAAGACTCAAAAAAGTGCTCTGCCTTCTTCCATAAGCCTTAATGCTGTTAACATTAACTGTACAGAAAGCCAGAGCCATGAATACCGTAAAAAAGAATAGAGAAAACAAAAAAAGCCCAACCCATTTAACATTTCTTTTTCCTCTTTTTTGTCTTTGGCTTATCCGAGGGGCCTACCTCCAAAACACCATCTGCGTAAGATGAGGCTACCGAGGAGATATCTGATTCACAATCTTCCTCATCCACCTCATCCTCAAACAGTAAGGCATAGGAATTTTGTACAGCACCTCTTTAACATCTTTAGCTTGTTTTAAAGCAGCTGATCCCAGTTTCCCTGCCTTAGATCTGGTGACCCTTTTGAAATCTGTATCTGTGTGAACTAAAGGGGGTGCATAGAAACTTGGATTTCCCCTATCAGTTCCACAGGTTTTGATACTGGAATGTTGTCACACTCTCCAGGTACCTCCCTTGATGCCGGCGCCACATCCTCTGTTTGCGTACACTGAGAGGTAATGCCCTGAAGGCTTGTCTCGTCTGTCTCTACCCTGTCTCCTTTTTCCTCATCTCCAGGAATATGTTGGGGTATAGGGGAACCAATAGGCCCATTCGTTAATAATTCTATCATACGAAGTTTTTCTTTTTGGGCTGTGGCTACATATACATCTTGTTCTGCCCAAATCAAGGCATCCCCACTGTTATGTGAGGCCCAAGATCAAGTGCGAAAGGAGTGACCCTGTTCATCACAGAGATTGCATTTCAAGGGTTGCCTACAATGAGCCCCAACATGTCCCAGAACACCACATAAGCCACATTTTTGTTTGTCACAAACATTGTTCAGGTGCCCCACCACTCCACACTTAAAACAAGCCCGTGGCTGCCTGGGATAGAAGATTACTCCTCTGTCTCTACCCAAAAAGAAACAATTGGGTAAGTGACAGGTTTGCCCTTGTTCCAGTTTCAAAACTATCTGATAGTGCCATCCCCCTGTCCACAATTGTTCATCATCTAAAATTGGCTTTGGGGCTCCCTGTACTGTGCAATGTTGCTGTAACCAATATGTAATATCAGCCACATTTATGCCTTCATTTCTGAAAAGAACTGTAATTTTTTTCATCAAGGGTTTAGTGAGAGGGATAGCCAAATATGGTTTCCACAGAGGAGAAAGCTTTAATAAGCGATATTGCTTCCAAAATCTTTCTAGGCCAGCCGGGTGTTTAAAACTAATATCAAACATTACATCACCCAGAACATGTATTAAGGCATAGATTTCATAAGCAAAAAACTTCATACTATCTTTTAGTAAAGTTCTTCCTACAAATTCCCGGTCAGGTATCATAGCAGGATCACCCCGATACTTTAAACGAACAGCATTCCTTTGTTCTGCAGGTTCCAACAAAGGACCGGTACTGGCTGGAAATAAATGTTCTGCAACCTTCCCATGCCAGACCCTCTCAGGTCCTGTGTCTACAGGAACCATAGCAGGCCCATCCAGAGGGGTAGAACCAGGGGTTAATACCTCTGTTTCAATACATATTTCCTGAACTGAGTCCATTGAATCTTGCACTTCTTGTGCTTTAATAGTCAACATTAAGGGGTGAATGTCACTTGTTTGCTGGGGTGTCTCAAAGTCCTTTGGGATACATTGTCCTGGAAGCAAACTAGATGAAGGCAGCTCTTCAGTCCGGGGGTAGAAGGCAAAGACACTGCAGTAGCATCAAGAGCTGCTTCCCAGCCTTGACCTGATGGGCTTTTAACCCATCCTGTAGCCACCCAGTCCTCTGAGTAATGTCTTTCTAATAAAAAAGGATCAGAGTGCTTCCTGGAACCCCCCCCCCCCATTTACTTAGGGATTTTGGATTACTAGGTATGGCAGAAGAATAAGAAAAATGTCTAGGGGCTCCTGCAGAGGCTTTTGGGGAAGAGCTAGGTTTTTGCGAGTCCCCATTGATAGGAGTTTTCCTACCTGTCTCCTGTCCAGAACATAAAGTTGGTGCCATAGTGAGGTTTGCCTTGTTTTCCTCCATGTCCATTGTCTCCATATAATCTCCATCTTCCGACTGCATTTCCAAGGTATGTGAAAGTGCTGCTGGTGAAAGACTCTCGTTTCTTGCCCCAAACTCTCCACATGCAGCAGCTGTAAACTCGGTACTCACACTATCTTGTTGTGCCTCCACTTCCTGGTCCGCCGCGATATGCTTCCTACATTCCTGCTCCTCCACAAAACTCCTCTGTGCTGCCTTGTAGCATTGTTCCGCTTTCAGAAGCTGCGCTCGTTAAACAACTTCAGGCTGTCCAACTGCATTGTGAGAAGCACAAACGTCCGAATCACTAGGAAAAGAAGCTTCCAATGATGAATCCAGTACCATACGGTCCTCCAGAGGTAGGGAATCTCCAAAAACAAGAGATTTTCCTTCGGTAGTCTCCATAATGAAAAAGTTGGAAACGCCAAGAAGGAGACTTACTCCTTAGCCTCCCACACGTCTGCTGCTGTGCAAAGCTCAGACACTACTGAGCAAACACTGTGTTAGAACCACACAGCACCCTCTGCCTTCACAGAGTAGGGGAATTTCCCCAGTGTCCTGGCCAAATTTCCCTTATTCACTAAAAATACCACCAGCAGCTTAATCTGGTTCAAGGTCAGTTGGCATTCATCTGTATCCCCTTCCCCCGAGTCATGCCTGAAAATAGACAGGATTTGTCTAGTGCACTTACCCGGTCAACAAAAACTAAACAAATAAATAAAGGTAAGCCACTTCTACCTTGAAAATTACAGAATACAGTTCTAACCATCAGGGCTATAGCTGAGAGCCAAAAATAAAGCAAAAACCCTGATCTTTCCCACTTTTTACACTATCAAGATCTCAGAATTCAGACATCTGATCATTACAAAACTTACCAAGTCTAGAGACCCTTCCTCCCAGACTGTGCAAGTAGAATTCTGTGCACTTGTAAAATAGGGGTGAAGCTATTAAAGTGAAGAGTTAGGGGTTAACATTAAACACTCTAATTGTCACTAACTATATGGGTGGTACAATGATTCTGATAGAATTGTGTTAACACTCATTAGGATTGCTACTGCACAAAATGCAAACTGCACTGAGAGTTAGAAATGAACCATTAGGGTTGCAAACACAATAGGATTCTTATGTCTAACTCCCACCCACCATACCACCTTTCCTACCTTCATGACCCAAGTAAAGTCTACAGGTACAGGGCCATACATTAATGATAAGGTATCTCATAGAGGGTCAACATAATAAAATTGGTATATAGCAACCCTAATCCTAGAATCCTTATGACTGACAGTAATCAGACGTTGAGTTGCTCTGAACATCTGTTTTAAAAATAGAATAGTTTTGGTAATAGGTGTTTTTTTTTTGTTGTTAGAATATTAATATTTTAGGATATCTGACATCCTAAAAAAAACACCTTGGATGCCAAACTGGATATAGGATATTGGAGTACCCAACATGTGAAAACCTAACTTCTGAAATCTTCCCCTCCATATAATAAAATAATTAATGCCTACTGAACCCTCTCCACTAAATTCTACTCCCCCACTCTTCCACAATAAATAACAAGTCACCCCCACCCCACGATCAGGGTAAAAACTCACATCATACACACACCTTCCTCCTAATAATTGAATGACAGTAGAACAAGTGTAGTGATTTATGCAGGCCACATCTCTGGGGCCTGCCACCCCCTTACAGAATCCTACCCCTGACCCTTGCAGAATGTAATCAAGTCTCTCAGTTCCTGGATAAGAACAACATTTCCCATACAACAAACCCACCAGCCCCAACTCCTTCATAGCACTTCCTACTTATAATAAAATAATAGTAGAAGTGTAGTAATTAATGCAGGCTGCATCTCTGGAGCCTGCTGCCCCCTCAAAAAAGCATAATTCATACCCTTTTAACAATGTAATAAAGCTCCCTATCCCCAGGTAAGAGCAATACTTCCCACCCAACACACCCACTAACTCATCTTCAATCCACCTACCACATAGCACCCCCAAAAATGAGTACATTTAAGTTAGTAACTTATATCTCAATAATGTTAGACCCCACCTAGATTATGCATCAGCATTTTGGGCACCATACAATAAACAGGACAGTTATCTGATTGAAAGAGTGCAACAGAGGGTAACAAAACATATACTTAGACTTAAAAATATTCCATATGACATAAGACTCCACCAACTAAATCTTATGTCTCTTAGCGAAACAAGAAATAGAGGTGACTATCTTCTGTTCTTTGCTTTAATAAATAATGATGAGCTTAGAACAGGTTGTAATATTGTTCTGTTAATAAGGGATCTAGAATTAAGATCACATAACAGACATTTAGTAGTTCATAAAATGAACACAAAAAAAGGAAAAACTATTTTACAATCAGGTCACCTAGACTGTGGAACAAATTACCACAGGGATTGGGGAACATCATCAATCATATAACATTTAAAAAATAATTAGATAAATATATGGGCCCAGATATTCAAAAGGGTTGCGCCTTCGCAAGTCCAAACTTGCTCCATTCTGCGATATTTAGCAGGAGGCAGTTGCGCCACAGAAAACATGCTGAGCAACAGTGCAATGCAAATGAATGCATGCTGAACTGGAGGGGGAGGAACCATGCATAAACTGCACAGCCCGATATTCAGCCGGGCTGTGCAGAGTTGTGCAGGCACAACCCCCAACCTGCGCCTGCACAGCTTTGAGCCAAAAAAAAAAAAAAGGCTCAAGTCGAGGGCCATCCACAGGTGAGCTGCTGCATTGCAGGGCACAACACAGCAGCTGCCACCTGTGACTGTCAGACAGAAGAAACCCACTCCCTGTGCCCCCCCTGCAGCCCGATTGTGGGTGAAAGAGTGAAAATCCCCACCACCACCCCCCACTGGCCCGATCGCAGGCAACAGCAGAAATGTTTCCCCCCCACCAGCCCGACTGCGGGCTGCATTAGTTTCAAAACAACCACCCCCAAATACATCCCTGGTGGTCCATTGGACCAAGAAGCCTGATCGCGGGTTGTATCACTTTAAAATACAACCCCATCTCCTCCCGAACATAGACTGAAACTCGTGTTCGCAGGATGTAAGAAGTAACCCCCCCCGAACATAGCCCTGGTGGTCCAGTGGACTGAAACTCCCGATTGCGGGATGTATGCAGTAAATACCCCCAACACATCCCTGGTGCCTAGTGTCCCCACCCACCCACCGAAGCCCCCACCACCGCTCCCCTGGCAGCCCAGCGGGTGGCAACATCCACCGCCTGCCGCCGCCACCCTTGACTGACTGCCCGGTAGGGCTCACGCCCATTGCTGCAGAGCAAGCCAATGGGCGTGCTGCCCTACCAGTACAAGACAGTCCAGTTTTGTGAATGAATCATTCACAAAACTGGACTGTCTTATATGAAGATTCGGCATTGTCGCTCTTGCTCGCATGCAGCACGTAACCGAGTCAGTAGCGGGTGCGGGTGGCAGGTGGGGATGCTGCAGTCCACTGGCTGCTGGGGATCAGGGTGGTGGGGCTTCATGGGTGGGTGGGTGGGGAACTAGGCACCAGGGATGTGTTGGGGGTATTTACTGCATACATCCCACGAAACGGGAGTTTTGGTCCACTGGACCACCAGGGCTATTTTCAGGAGGAGAGGGGGTTGTATTTTAAAGTGATTCAGCCCCGATCAGGCTTCTTGGTCCACTGGACCACCAGGGATGTATTGGGGGGGTTGTTTTTAAACTAATGCAGCCCACGATCGGGCTGCAGGGGGCGTCAGTCCCCGACAGCTGCTGCCTGGCAGAGTGCCAGGTGCAAGTCCTCGGGGATCGGTGCACCTACATGCTAATGGCATGCAAATGGGGCCATAATGCTCCACTCTGACAACTTGCAATGGTGCAAGTTCCACTGCTGTGGCTGGGGGGTGATATTCAAAGGAGTTGCTCAATAGTGCAACTCCTTTGAATATTGCCCCAGCCACACCCCTGCGCAACTATTTTGTGCAGCGCAAGGCCTTGTGCCTCAGAATGGCGCAGTTTGAATATCCAGCCCATGGGCTACTAGTGTGAAATGTTCCACTTTGCCTGGGAGACAGTCATGATGTGTTGACACTTTCTTCTGTCTGTAATTCACCAAGTTTACCAAGATGATGGGTCAGTGAAGAGTTGCATCAGTCAAAAAAAACATTTGCAGTCTTGCAGTGGGACAGCTTGTGCTACTCTTCTGTCCAGGAAAGTGAATGAATGTGACATCCTCCTTTAGTAATACTTGATTGGCTGGTAATTATTTATTTAAACAATGAAGGGCATACTTATTGAAAGGAACATTACAGTAATATAATAGTGTTCCTTAAGTTGTCTAAACACAAGATTACCTTTTAAACTTTCTTCATTTACAAGGATTTCTTTTACTAAACTGATATGCATTGTCAAAAGCCTTCGTTCAACCCCCATCTCTCCCTCTAATGGAGCATTCCATATGAACATTTCTCAAAGTGCACACAAAGTAGTGAAACCATCCTACTGAAAACCACAAACATATTCTGTAGATTTTATAAAATTACAAGCACTTTTCAAAGTGACTGCAAAGAAGGAAAGCCAGCCTACTGCAAATCTTAAAAATATTCATTATTTGAGTAGATTTTTTTAAACATGTAATGAAGTATTACTTTGTGATAATTTTTTATGTTTAATAATGATAACTAATGAAACTGTTTAAACAACAAACTACTTTGTTTAAACTGTAGAACCCCCAGTCAACCCCATGGTGCTGAGGGTTGAGGCGCTGGATGCCACACCTCATGCCATGCCGGTGTCCCGGGTTTGGAAAAGAGCCAATGCCACCGGGGGTCGGCGAGGGGGGAGAGAGAATTGAGCATCCATAGGACAGCTCCCCTCTCTTGGGGAGGGATCCAGGGTTAGCCTGGCACTGCAGCAGCCCCCAGTGGAAGACTGAGGCACTGCTATACACAGGGCTTGGGTAGTGGGCATCTGAGCAGCAGCGAACGTTGCTAGATGTCATTGCACATCTGGACTCAGGGGGAGGGCATAACAAAGAAAATGGAGCAGCAAATCCCCACTGATGGGGATAGTCGAAGGCACCGCAGACCCCAGGAAGCCACAGACCAAGGCCGGGCACCTCTACTCGTGTCCCCCCGACCACCTGACAAATTAGATTGTAGATAGAGTGCCCTGGGAGGATAGGGCGGCCCTACCTCGGAGTGTGCTGAGCTCGGGGGTCTGCCAGGGTGGCTCAGGTCAAGGAGAAGAGTGCTTCAGGCAGGAGGTAGAGCTCCAGTGGTAAGTGGATGCCGGAGAGAGTTCCTCACTGGCAGATCACAGAGTTAGAAAAAAATTGAAAAATAAACTGTAGAACCCCTCCCTCACGCTTAACTCTTAAACTTTACTTTTAATTTTAAAAAAGGTAAATTAACTTAAAGTTTTTAATTGTGTACAACTTTAAATAGGAAAAAAAGTATTTGGCCCCCATATTCAGAGCCAGCCAGATGTGTGTGCAGACTGATGCGCCACATGAAATAAATGCACCATCTGGCTCTGGAGCCATATTCAAACTGATGGCATGAGGCAGGGAGGCAGTATAGTGCAGTGGTCTAAGGCTCTGAGCTGCAAATCTGGTGACATCCAGCAGAACAGACATGGGTTTGAATCCCACAGCTTCCACTTGCATACTGTGTGACCCTGAGCAAGTCACTTAACCTCCTTGTGCTCCCAGGTCGCTCCTGTAAAAAAGCTTTCAGCTTAGTGTGCTATACCTGGTTAAACAACTAAAATAAAAAGAAATAAAAATTGATTACACGATCTGTTTGAATACCAGACCCTGCATGCATGTCACACAGCAAGAGGCCTTCATGCATGGTGCAGTGCATCCAGGGTGTGGGGACTGAAGACCACCCATAGGGGAATGCTTGGCACATACCTGTATGTGATGCAGCCCCCACTGGTGATGTCAGCCCAAACATGCAGATGAGCCCATTGGGCATGCACTACACAAAGAGGTCATTTGCATGCCCATTATGGGCTCATTTGCATTGCTGCACCTGGCAGAATGCGCTGGTCCAGCACCCCAAGCCTGATCATTGTAAAACATTAAATAACTCCCCAATCCCAATTTCAATAGTGTACTGACCCCTCTCCAGCACTGATCACTGTAATAAATATTAAAACCCCTGATCCCTATTTCCATAGTATAGTGATCCCCCCATGTCCGATCGCTGTAATAAATATGAGAAAAAAATTATTTGTTTCCATAGTGTAGTGTCCCCCTTCCCCAGCTCTGATCACGGCCATAAATAAAAAAAAATCCTGTTCCCTTAATGTAGTGTCCCCCCCAGCCCCAATCACTGGCCTAACAATTACAACTCAGATCTCCATTCCCTAGTGGCTATTGGTGACCCCACCCTGAACACCTTGGTACACAGTAACCAATCACTCCACACTCACCATCCCATCATATGCTGGTGACTGGCATAGCTTTCCAAACCCTGCCTTGGCCAGCTGCTGACTGAGTAGTACCGGAGCTTGTACAGGAAGCAGAATGTGCTTATTGGTTGTCCCAACAACCAATGAGCACATACTATTTACTGTATGGGTGTTCAGGTTGGGGGGGTTGTTTCCCAGGTGCATTACCTTGCACTTCTTAGCATTGAATCTAAGCTGCCATGCATTTGACCATTCCTCTAACCTTGCCAAGTCCCTTCTCATCCTTTCCGCCTCACTTTGTATTGGGCAAAAGTGAGGCTGCTCCACAGTTATAGATAACATTATACAGAAAGTGCAATGTCAGCTGAAAATGAACAAAGAGCTTATACACAGTACAAAGAAAGATGTGCAATATTACATAATAAGTGCAGTATTACACAGATCCAAAGATGGCAGTGTTACCTAAGATATCAGAATATGACAAAGACAAATGTCTTGGCTTACTATATGCTGTTACTAAGCAGAATAAAATGGAATCATAAATGTTTCCCTGGCTACTTACACGTGTACAGTAGTAGTGATTTGCCATAATATATATATCATAAGGGTTGTCCATGGTTCACAGTGGGAGGCTAATTAGGGCATAAGGACCATGTGTAACTTTCCTCCCCTTGTTGCCTTACTGAGTAGGCAACACACTATTGGATGCATTGTGTGGGCAGCAGTATCATTTACAGACCTGACATGCGAGCCTTGTAAAGGAATTTGAGTCTTTAACAGTGTTGTTTTAGGGTGCACCATAGACAGTAAAGTGTTAGTATTAAAATATAACTAAATGCAGTTGTATAATAACAAAACCTTTAAAAGTTAATTGTAACCAAATATTGGAGAGTGCATTGATAAAATTGTCATAATTGTGTGGTAAGAAAAGAAGCATAGTAAAAAACAGTGCTTTTATATGTGACAAAGCAAAGGTTTAAGTTTTATAATTGAATATAACACAGTGTTATTGATTGCATGAAATACCTAGTTAAAACTGGTATATAATAGACAGATAGTCAAGGAAACCATGAAAGGAGCCTGATTTTGGAGTTGGTACAGGGGTAATCACAAACTGAGCAAAAAATGGAATGGTTTGTTTATAAATGACAAAACAGAAACTAGGTATGTCAACACCACAAGTGATACGTGTATAAAAAAAGTATTGATGTTTATAACCACATTACATAATTTGTAAAAACAGTATTAAATTAATTGTTGGATATAACAAGGATACACCATTGTCCACAGATGATGAAGACTGTACTTTGTGAGTGGATAAGGCATGTGGCAGCAGCGTAAGTTTTGCTTGATTGAAGAATGTCTTAATAATGTCTCTTGACAGGTCATTATAAAACGTATATGACTAGTCTATAAAGTTAATATGGGTAACAGTCCATAAAGTTTATATGAGTGACTGCAAGTTGACATAGTTACAGGCTAAATGTCATTTATAGAAATGTGGCAACTCTACAAGGCACATGGGGCTATGCAGACATTGATTTAAAGACGAAACACCAGTATAGTCAATGTTTGTATTGCTGGCTGTCAGATGGCTGGATTTGCAGAGGCCTTGGCATTAAATTGTGCATTGAGTCTTTTAATGGAGCAGCCATACACACTGGCATAGCATTTGTGTTGTGGAAGTTGATCACACCCTGGCACAAAGAGTAATAGTTTATAAGTGACAGCCCATAAAGAACAATCAGTTTGTATGAGGTGCCAGTCAGGCTTGAAAAACACCAGCAGTGAAGAAAATGGAGGTCTTGCTTGAAGATCAACTGAAGAAGGTTCTTCTTGCTGAAGTCAGGGGATTGCCCCTACCCCAGACTTGACTTTATAGTAAGTGGAAACAATAAGCTTGATTGTAGAGTCTGAATTGGCTGGACCTTCTTCAGTTCATTTAAATATTTACAAATAGGTGTAATTGTGCTGAAAACATTACACTTGCAGAGGTAATAATAGCCTGTTTTATGTAGTAGTCTGTATATGGAGACACTCAGGTATGAAGAAGGTGATGACATTGAAGTTGTGGCAGCAGTTTTCTTTTCAGGAAAATTATAAATGTTTTTGCAGCTTAGATAAAAGTGTTACTTTCTGTCTGCATGAAGATGTTATGTGTGCCACATTGTTGAAACTTGCAAACTGGTAAAAATGCTTTTATAAACCTAGTTGATAAAACAACCATAGCTATTTTGCATTGAAAAATGACAAGATTATTAGCGATTGTCTTTGATTAATGTGTGGTGTGACATAACCCACGTTTCTGGTAATTGTAATAGAAAAGGTATTGGTGTCAGCCATGCCCTCAAAGGAACATGCTGAGGTCCAATAAGGAGGAAATGCTATTTGGTCATCTGTGAATACAGCCTGTTTTCAAGTATTAGAAGAGGTTGTGACAGTAATTAAAACATAATGTCCTTGCCTGTGTGTTGCAGTTGTGGCCTAGTGTAGGCCTACCTTATGAAATAAGAGTGCAGTAGCATGCACTTTAAACCTATGGTGGTGTGCCATTTATATTATGTAATACTGGGGTAAACACATGTTGGCCTATACCTGTGACAGTGCCTGTTGCACTTGTGACGTTTGAAAATGGGGGCTCTCTAGGGGTCTTTCCTGTATTTTGGACAAAATACTCGTAGGTATACAATAGTGTGGGGTCCTGCTACTGGGTCTTGAGCATGTGTCTGGTAGGCTTTAAGGAGATCTAGTAACATGACACTATGAAACCTAGAAATGGTACTGAAGCAGAATATAAATTCTGTCATGTTGTAATTGGATAGATGTAAAGGGTACCTGGAAGTGGTGATACAAGCAGACTACTAGTTGATCTGGGTTACTGCATTGCACTGTTGGGGGAACAACAGTTGGAATTTGGGTTGTTGTTGGGAAGCTTTAGACCATTATAAGCTTGTAAAAAGAACAACTAGTTTGTTTCTGAAGTTGTTGTATATCCCTCCCCATGTCCGGTTGACAGACTTATCCTGTAATAAACTCCACACCAGGCCTGTTACACCAAAATTGTGCAGGAAGCATCTTGAGTGGAACATTCCAAGATGTGGAACAGAATCTTGGGCTTATACTTGATAAGCTGCAATTATATGTAAAAACACAACATCATGAAACCTAAACATATTTGTAATGATACAATGACAATGATGGGCATAGTGTATCACAATATAAAGAGACACAAAGGTAGTGAGCATTTACAAATAAAAAAAAACAGAGATTATAGTCAGGCCCCTGAATGTACCTGGCTTCAATATAGGCCTTGTAAAGGCTGTGGTTGAAATGTGTGCGCCTGTAGTTTGTTGGGCACCTGGTGAGATGAGTTGCAGAGGGTGGGTATACCATTAAGTTTTGTGTAACCACATGATGCTGGATGTTTATTTGTGTTGAAAGAGAATATTTTTTGGTATTTCACCTCTTTGTGTTTGTGGGTATGAAAAAGACAGAAAGGGGGCCTGGCTTGCCAGGCAGTATGGTGGGGATTGGCCTAGCCTTTTTAGGATACACCATCTGGAACCATGAATACATTAGGTAAAGTTCTTCTATGTTTGGAAAGGCGGATATCTCTTGTTGTCCAGTGGAAGTCTGTTGCATTGTCCTGTAAATACAAGAAGGAAAAGGTGAAGGTACAACCCTTCCCCACAGCTCAGCTGATTACTTACTAAGGGCTTATGGCCCTTGTACCAGGGTGATGCTGGTTGGCATAAAGCCACATGTTAACAGGTTTTGTTTAGCTTGGACACTGTGTTTGATGAACAGAAGGGCTGAGCTGGTTTATAGTGATAAGAGTGCACCGGGCCTTTCCAGACGTTGAGCAACAAATATGGTATTTGCAAATACACATTATAATGTTTTTAATTTTTATAACTTGGGAAGAGGTTTGCATCACAAGTCCTATGAAGACAGGTTGAAGGAACTGAACATGTACTCCCTGGAGGAGAGGAGGGAGAGAGGGGGATATGATAGAGACCTACAAGTATCTTACAGGGAGGAACAGGGTGCAGGAAAACACTATTTTTAAGCGAAAAAGATGTTCCAGGACTAGAGGGCATGGGATGAAGTTGGAGGGAGGACGATTCAGAGGAAACATGAGAAAGAATTTCTTCACAGAAGGGGTGGTGGACAAGTGGAACACCCTGCCAGAGGAAGTGGTGGGGGCTGAAACAATCCCGGGATTTAAGAATGCATGGGATAGACATAAAGGAATTCTGGAGGTCAGGAGTAAGGGGTAACAGACTTCTAGGAAAACAGACTGAACTTACAAGCTCAAATGGGCAGACTGGGTGGGCCATAGGCCCTTATCTGCTGACACTGTCTATGTATCTATTGTATCTATGTAGGTTGGTATGCCTCTTTTTATTTTTGAATCTACCAGCTATGGCTCAGTCAGGTCCATAGGGACTTTTATTGCTGTTGTACACAGTCACCAGGCGTGCAACTGGAATGGGAAAGGGCATGGTCTATATCCCCCCGAGCTCCTACTGTGGTGAAAGAGGCAGCTCGAGCACTGTAGCAATACAATGGTTGTGCTGTGGGAGGTGGTGTGGATGCTGAACCACAAATGGTCTGGCAATTTTAGTAGCCAGTTAATTAGCACCGTAAAAAGGCTTACACAGGATAGGTGGTAATGGGTGTGGCGCAACTACCACTAGAAATAAAGGCATTAAAAAAACAACAACAAAATAGTAACAACATTACATTGCAATTAGCCTACTAGTTTTGGGGTTTATATTTTACCAGAAGATGGAAACCAGTAAGTAGGCTGTTCAAGATTAGTGCCCCCGTGTATTTTAACAGGGGTCTCTCTTCTTTCTGAAAGAAAGAAAGAAAGAAAGAAAGAAAGAAAGAAAGAAAGAAAGAAAGAAAGAAAGAAAGAAAGAAATGACACAAAGGACCATCTTTGCAGATGGCTCTGTCTGTCAAAGGTTAGCACTGATTTCAAAAATGCTTTTGGATTAGGGTTAATACAGTAGTATGCCTTCGGCCACCTCTAAACAGGGGTAGGTATTTCTTGTGGTTACTAGCCACACTTTAATAGATGCTTGAAAACAAAATTAGATTATTTTCTAGGTCAAGAGAAGCCAAGTGTCCTTAGGTTTCTTTGTCCTAACATTAGAACATATTATTTGAGCTTATAAAAATACAGATTAACAGTATGCCAATAGTTGTATTTATGGCATAATGTATGCACATATATTTATAGAATGTATTCATGAAAGGTGTTCATTTTTAGGCCTAAAACAAAAGGTTATCAGTGGGAAACATAGTTGATATTATTTAAAAAATCAAAAAAAAACCCCAAAAACAGCTGTAATATTTTATGGCAGTATACTGTATAACAAATGTTAAACTAAACAGCTTATTTGAAATGCTGGGTGACTTGACTTGAGCACCCCCCCCCCGATAGCATGGGAGTCTCATGATACTGTGCATGAACAAAAACAGCAGTGTGAAAACTAAACCTCTGTGAAGGAAGGCATTGAGCTTGTGTTAGATAGCCAGAAACTTTTGGCTGCAAGCCTGGAAGAAAATGACTGTCTTTTCTTTTGGTTGGACAGAGTGCATAGAAAAGGAAATAAAAATTTAAATTGTTGTGTTCACACTTGGTGTGTTTCCATGAAAACATACATTTTGTGTGGAAATTGATGCTTTATGTAGGGGCACACATCAAGTCTGAACTGATAGTAACATAGCATTTTGAAACACATGAAGGTCAAGTTAACTTGCCAAAGGTCACACAGTGTGTAAGCATATGTCGCTGGGACTTAAACCAAGCTGGTTATGCAGTGTCTTTGAACTCTACTCATACCAAAGTGTTTTTTTCAATCTGCTGACTGAGGCAGTACACTTAATAAAAAATAAATGTTTTACACAACTTGTATGATAGATTGGCTTATTATTTGACACCAGTTTGCTAACGTAATGCCCATATTTTCATTAGAAAGCAGTAAAAGTGATTTAGATACGATAATGTGCTGCCTGATGCCTATCTTGCAACAAACTACAACTAACTTAAACCAACAAATGTATTTATCTCCATGCCACATGTTTCCAAAATAAAACTTTTCAAACACCTTCCAACTACTTTATAAAATGAAACTTCCTTATTTCTGTTTATTTGAAGCTGAACAAGATCTTATTTGACAATACAGCACAACACACCATCTGTAAGTGAAGACACATCTAGGAGACCATGGTTACACCCTTTTGTGCATAGCCAAAATATGGCACTCAGCCATTTTGAAATATTTTGATGAACATTTCATTTCTCTTTAGCAAATAGTTTCTGGTTTTGACTAGCAGCATGATAAAGCCATTCATAGCTATTAACACATTACATTTTCACCTAGCAGTTCCTTGGCACATTGTCTGCAAACTACAAATCTTTCTACACAGTACAATCTATGACATCATATCTCTTCACTCTCAAAATGACCTACTCCAACCAACAACCTGCATACAAAAGTCCTTCACTGACCCTATCTAGGCAGCACAAATCTTTTATTAAAAAAAACTAATTAAAACAGTCAGATATGAGGCAAAGAAGCTTTATTTTAATTTTTACTGTAACATGCTCTGCTCCAAAGGCAGCCAATGCTATCTTCAGAGCAACCTTGAGAACAGAACATAACCACATAACACAGATGTATGCTGGAAAATGAGAGAGAAAGACAGAGAGAGAGAGAGAGAAAGAGAGAGAGAGATCATTGCTTTGTTTAGTGTGTGTATATTACAGAAATAAAGCAGACAGACAATTAAAGAGAAAATGTTTAGGATGAGATACACAGTATTTCATCCCCATGACAACCAGCTTTTAGGATAAGACACACAAATGTACCCCGTGCCAAGGTATTTCTTTTCTTTTTCTGTCCTGATACTCCAGTCTGGGAGAATGACCGCAAAACCTTGATGATTACCTCCAAATGCTGCAGCTGTTAACCAGAGTGCTGCAGATATTAACCCTTTTAAATCAGATTTTCTTTTGGCTGTGGTTTTCAGTTTAACAGTATACATTTGGGATTGTAATGTTTTAAAAGCAGGGAAGGAAGTAGGATACATTGCTATGACCAACAGACCCTGTAAAGGGTGGGTCTGTGCAGTCTGTAGAAGCAGCACTGGGTGCTGGGTTGAAATCCAACTGGTGGAGTTCCCCAGTACCTGGGTTTGGGATAAAATCTTGCAGTCCCTGTAGGAGGCAAGGGACCTTGAAATTGAGACAACAAGCTTCAAAGCTGCGCAGATAGTGAACATGGGGGGGGGACTCTCAAATCAACCTGTCTGTTGTCACACCTACTGTGTATGCATCCACAGTGGTTGAACAGGCAGACGGTCAGGCAGTCTGTACTCAAAGCAATCCTGGAACTCAGAACTGCCATTGAACAAGATGAGGCAAAATTGACCTTGCCCAGTAAGCAGCCAGACCTTACAAGATGCTACAGAGTTCATAACAAAACACGGGCGAGCTGGTACGGTGTGTACTCCTACTTAAGACACACAAGGGAAGTGTAAGATAACATGCAACTGAATCTTAACTAATTTAGACCATCCGAGTCATGGCACCAATTGCTAGGGAATGCTAAGCCCTCCTCAGATTCTGGATGGTAATAAGCCAGCAGAAGAAATGACAAGCAAGTGGCACAGCAGTAATAACTTGTTTATTACTTACAAGGATTAGACTTACACCCTAAACAGTATCTTCAGCCAAGCTGATACTGGGTGCCAGAGTATATCAATCCCCCCATGACAGTCTCAGTAAGAATACATAATACAACAGTTTTCATAATAAGATAGTGACTATGGTAACAGTCAGTTCCTACATATATTATAATTACTGTTAGAGTTACAGTCAGGCCCTATTGGGCAAAAATGAGGCGGCTGCACAGTTATTTTTATTTATTTTATTTATTTCAGTTTGGGATTGAATACTGTTGAGCCATAGACTTGTTTACAAAGGTTCCAGGTCAGACATTGTACAATACGTCATAAGACAGACAACAGGAATAATACTTTGGTAAAACAGAATCAAGTAAAAAACAGCAACAATGACATTCTTAGCAGGTACAGTAGCACTAGTTACTTCATAGGTAAAAATCACTATGAGGAAGATAATAATTTTAGGTTCCCAGATAGCTTAGTTATAGATAACATTATACAGAAAGTGCAATGCTGGCTGAAAATGAACAAAGAGCTTATACATAGTACAAAGAAACATGTGCATGTCCAATATTACATAATAAGTGCAGTATTACACAGATCCAAAAGATAGCAGTGCTGACTAAGATATCAGAATATGACAAAGACAAATGTCTTTGCTTACTACATGCTGGTGTCAGTGTCAGTGGCTCAGTAGGTAGCACACTCACCTCTGAGGCTGGGAGATCAGAGGGCTGTGGGTTCAGTTCCCACATCTGGCACTTGGGTTAATATCCCAGTACTGACACTGTAGTGCAGCATGAGGGGGGTGCTGCACTTCTAAGGAGCCGTCTTTCAGATGAGACATTAAACTGAGGTCCCATCTGCCTGAATTGGTGGTAGTTCAGGTGGATGTTAAAGATCCCATGGCACTTATCAAAAAGAGTAGGGGAATTTTTTATTCAAAACTTGAAACAAAACATACAAAAAATTGTAGTACATCATACAAAATCGTAATCAAAGGAGACAGAAAAAAGTAATTCAGCATATATAAAAGTCAAACAAAAAATATTGCACATAAGTACATAACCCCCTTCCCAGCCCCACTAAAACTTTCAACTTTGCCTGTGATATCTTTGCTCCCATAACTGCTAGGAGGTCCAAAGTGAAACATGCCCCTTGGATCACCCCTGCCCTACTGTGGCAACTTAAGCAATGCGACAATCTTTGGCACCTTGCTGTTGCTACTGGCCGTTCAGCTGACAGGCAGTCCTATGCTGCCGCCCACAACCAGTGCACCTGGGCTATCCGCAAAGCAAAGGCGGAATACTACCAAGCCTCTCTTACCTCCTCCTGGGGGAACCCCAGGTGCTTCTGGACAACATCAAGCAACTGAATGGTCACTTCAGTCCCCCTCTGCTTCTCTTCTCAACATCAATGGTACCATCTCCTCTGACCCTGCCCCCATTGCCACCCACCTCAATAACTCCTTTACCGACCTTAGCTCAGTACTTCCTGGTAACCTTTTCAGTCCACCTCCTCCATCTGTACCACCACCCATTGCCCGCCCCTCTTTCCACCTGCATCGTGTCACCATGCAAGAAGCTAGGCCTTACTTGCTAAAGCCTAAAAAGGTAACACCATGCGTAATGACTCACTTGATCCTCCTGTTGACGGGTCCTGGATCAGGTCCTCTTACCTAATACGTGCATTTTCAACAAATCCTCTGTCTCGGACAATTCCCTCTGCCTGGAAGATTGCCACAGTTACCCCTGTCCATAAAGGTGGAGACAGGACTCTTCCGGGTAACTACCAACCATCTCAATCCTCTCCCCTCTCTAAGGCTAGAAAAATTGTGCGTCCCAAGTCTCTGACTACCTCTGTAAGTACAATGTTCTCTGCCCTGAACAACCGAGTTCAGAGCAGGTCATAGTACCAATACAGCACTCCTTGAATTTTCCAACTTCCTCCATGCCTCCTTGGACTCTGGTGCCCTGGCTGGTGCTATATTCATTGACCTGTCTAAAGCATTCGATACCGTTTGCATCCTCTTTGCTCTCCACCTCGACCTAATAAGCTTTGCCTCAGGACCTGTTCCTGGTGCACCAGCTATCTCCGCCCGCTCCCAATGTGTGAAAGTCAGTGGTACTTTCTCTGAAACATGCCCCATTCGGCTCTGGGGTGCCACAGGCTCAATTCTTGGACCCTACTATTCTCACTCTTTCTTAACTCCCTACCCAGAAGTTGTACAGTAAGATGCTTCTCTATGCTGATGATGCTGTTCTCATTGCCTCCACAATGACCCCATGCTGCTACAGAACTCCCTCCAACTAGTCTTTGACTCTGCAGCTACCTGGTTCACTGAGCACCGACTTGTTATCAACCTTAAGAAAACAAAAACGATGCTCTTCTCCCACCCCCAAAATAAGTACAGCAAGTTTCCCTTAGCTGTCCACTCCACACCCAATCTCGTCATTGACCAGGTGCAGTCCTATAAATATCTTGGTATAACCTTTGACCCTGCACTTTCATTCCATGGACATATATCTGCCCTAAATTCTGTCGCCAACTCATGGCTAGGCATTCTTTACCGGCACAAGAAATGCCTCCCTCCTGATGCCCTCTGCCTGGCTGTCACCTCCTCTGTCATGTCTCTCATTGACTATGGCCTTCCGGTCTATGGCTCAGCAGATCAGACTGCCCTCAACAAGGTTCGCCTCACAGTTAATAAGGCCTGCAGACTTATCACTGGTGCTCCCAGACTCACTCACACATGTGAGCTGTACACCCTGGCTACCCTACTCAACCTGGAAGAGCGACTCATGTATCAGACATGCCAGCTCACCTTTAAAGCCCTGCGTGACCTATCCCCCATAGGCCTATCCAACTCCATTCGCCGTACTGCACCGACCCTCATCATGTGCAGCTCGTCAAGAGCTACCCTAGTTATTCCGAGAGCCAGGACCTCTCAAGGTCTGAGGGCATTCCCCTACCGTGCGCCCCACTGGTATAACTCCCTCCCTGCCAGTGTCTCAAACTCACTAACCTTAGCTTGCTTTAAGCCCAGGCTCAGAAACTTCCTGCTTAGCTCTCACAAATGCAACTGCCACTAGCCTAGTGTAAAAAAAAAAAAAAATATACTCTGTTTGACAATGCTCACTGAGCGGCTCCCCTTCCTTTCCCTACTAATTCCTCCTCCCCTATCTCCCTCCCTTCTACTCCCACCAGCTCTCCCCCGACCATAAGTTTTGCACCTTTTGTTATCTTTTGCTTCGTTGGAGATTGTATTCTATTGAAACAAAATTGTAATTGAACTGTAACTTTTTTGTTTGTAAGTACTGTGTCCCTTGTAATACTGTTCTGATGTCCTCTTTGTGACGAGGTACCTTTGTAAATGAGCCTCTGGCTCAAAGGTTTCTAAACTGATGTTTAACTAAATAAATAAATAAATAAAAATGTAGGGAACTTTTCAAAAACTGAAAACACAATATACAGAAGTGTATTACAGCATACAAAACAGAGAGCAAGAAATAAAAACAGAAAACAAGCATGATAACATGCATGAACTTGAAATCAGAAATAATCTGTACATGCATGTAATCCCCATCCCATTCCTACTAAAGGAGTAGGGGAAAGTGTTAATATAAAACTCATAAGAAAATATATATGAAATGGAAGTACAACACACAAAAGCATAATAAAAAAGGAAAGCATAAACAAAACAGAATAAAGAAGTCACATTACATGTGAACTACAAACAGAAATAAAAATGCATAGGTACATAACCCGCATCCCAACCCCAGTAAGAGAGATGGGGAAGAAGGGTAAAATAAACTAATTGTCAGGGAAATTCAGGAGCAGAGATTCCAATATCTCCGAAAAACCTCTGGGGGCAATGAGGCTTTCTCAGTGCAATAAACAGTGTGTAGACCTTGAAAAATCTGAGCAATAATATGGGTAGTGTCGCACAGTTTCTGTTGCAGCAAAAATGCACATCTGTCCTGCCACAAATAGTAGAGGCAAAAAGCAAAATCAAACGAAGAGTACTAGGATGGTATGAATTCAATCTGGGATGATAGATGCCATAAATCAAAATATCATAAGTGAGAGTGGGAAGGTCCTTTTCCTTCCACTTATGAAGGAAGAGGGTCCAAACAGGTTGAGTAAAGGGGCACTCTATAAAAAAATGGAACATGATTTCAGGGATGGAAGGACATGAGCCATGAGGACATGTACTTCAAGTTATCACGGACACCAAGCCTGCCGTGACAGGACAACCAAGTGATATCCCAAACCCACTGAGGAATGCGAGGGTCAGTCGATTGATGAAAAACACAGGAGGAGTCCAGAATAGCACCAAGGGAGTTCTGTAACACCGGAAGATCCAGAAAGTAAGACCCCAAAACAGACCGATATAAATGCCTTCGTGAGGAAGAAAGAATCATCATAGGAGTCAAATACCACTGTCGAATCTTTAAAAAGGAGGGGAGAATATAATAGGGAAGACTGTACTTCCGAAAGTTCCAAGGGATCTCCAAAGGAGTAAGAGTCCACACCATGCATAACAGGGCAACTCGGTGATGGAGAAGAGACAATCAAAAGACTGACTGGTCATGCAATAAAGAAGGAAAGGTAGATTTGAGAAACAAACAGTGAAAAAAGACCAAAGGATTCAACATTCGAACACCGCCATGGCAATAATAAGGATAGGTATAATAACATTTGATGGGGTTTAAATGACTGCCCCAAAACCCCTGGAAAAACAAATTACACAAACGAGCTTCCAAGGAAAGGGGAACAGGAAAAACTGAAGCCACATGCAGAAACAAAGGAAGAGTGAAGGTTTTCAACAATAAAACCTGCTTCCGCTTAGCTATAGTAAATCCCTTCCAGGAAGCAACTATGTGTAAAGCCTTATCAAGAATGGTAGTCCAGTTGGTGAGGGCATCATCAGCAGCACCAAAAGTCAATCCCAAGATTTTGATTGGAGAGGAGAACAAAGGCACCCCAGCAGTACAATGAGGAGAATCAGGGTGTGGCAACATTGGGAGGTGTAGAGCAGAGCTCTTACTGTAATTCAACCTAGAACCAGATACCCTCTCGAAATCCATAAGGAGATGAAGCAAGTCCAACTCTTGAAGTTGTGGAGTAGTGATAACGCAAAGGTCATCTGTGTATGCCAACACCGTAGGGATAGGGGATGGAGAAGAAAAAGAAAGACGGGGAATAGTAGGATGATGCAAAAGCTTGCGAAGTAAAAGGTCAACATGAAAAACATAGAGAAGAGGACTCAAAGGGCAGCCTTGGTGGACACCAGCATGACTTAAAAAGGGGGGACAAGGGGCACCATTTACATAAGGGTGGATCCAGGCAGTAGAATATAGTACAGGGTTTTAAATAATTGATTAGCAGTTTTTTTCTTGGGACAATACTAACTGCACAGAAAGTATTTATAAAGATTTTCTAGAAGTGCTGTGTTTGTTAAACACAGTGAGGCAGGAGCTATGCATTTTCACAAAGTTTTAGCACTTTTATGAGCAAAACGCTAATCAATTTTTAGAGTTAAATAAAACCCTGTAGTAGTCATATCCACTGGATAAAGTGGTGTGGAACACCATAATGAGAGAGGACGTGAAAGAGATAGGCATGGTTCACCCTATCAAATGCTTTCTCCTGATCAAGAGAAAGGAGTAGTGAGGGAGAAGAAGAAGAACTGAAAACAGAAATATCTCTCAGGAGAGAAAGATTTGAAACAATAGAGTGGTGGGGATAGCACAAGTCTGAACCTCTTAGATAACCTGAGACGCATGAGGAAGAAGGTGATTGAGCAGGACTGACACAAAAATCTTGTAATCCACGTTCAGGAGGCTCAATGGTCTCCAATTCCGAATATCTGTCTTATCACCCTTTTTAAAGAGGAGGAACATAATCACATCTGAGAAATGTTGGGGGACAGAATGGGTAGTGATAATGGTATTAAAGAGCAGGGTAAGGATTGGAGAAAAGAGATCAGAAAATGTGTGATAAAGTTCCACGGTTAAGCCATCCAGCCCAGGAGAAGTACACTGTTTCTGCTTCTTGATTGCTGCCTGTACCTCCAATGAAGAAATCAGAAAAGTCAGCTAATTACAGAGATCAGAAGAAGGAGATAGAAGTTGGAAATCAAGAAAAGGAGCAGCAGCAGATGAGGTCACAGAAGGAGAGCCAAAGATGCCATTCAGATGGGAAAAGACTTTGTGCTGAAGAGAGGTCATAGTGTCAGAAACCACCAAGGAGTCCGGGTCCACAAGACGTTCAATATGCGTGGCCATCACCCTGTCAGAACAATGCTTATAAATGTCAAAAGAGATCTTAGAAGAGCGGGTGCCACAAGAGGCCTCAAGATGCAAGGAATGAGCTCTATCATACTGGTATGCCTCCATCCGAGTCTTCAGAGAAGCAATAAGAGGGGAGTAATCCTGTTCAGACTCATACGGCCTGGAAATGGTGTCCTGCAAATGTTGCTGTAAAAGTAAATACTGTCATAAGAGGAAGCTGACTTTCTCCTACCCTGCTGAAGAAAGAAATGTTTAAGATCTGATTTGGTGTCCTCCCACCAAGGTAAGGGAGAGGCATAGGCGTCCAACACCAAAATGCAGGCCAACAATATTTCTCGGCATTCTCTAACAATGCAACCATCCGACAACAAGGAGCTATTCAACTTCCATTGGGAAGAAACAATCAGAGGATGGGACACTGAGGAGGAAGAGCAAAGCAAGGAAATGGCCATGTGATCCGAGGATTCACAATGAATAACCTTAGCCTGGTGAACCCGAATATTATGAGAAAGAAAGAAAAAATCAATATGAGTGGCTAGGGAGCCCCTATAGTAGGTTTTAGCTCCCTTGGGGTATACTGCACAGTAGCCATCCTGAAGAGAAGCAGTCTGAAGAATAGAACGTAAAATAGTAGAGTCCCTGAAAAGTTTCTGAGTGGAGCCTCCTCTATCAGCCAGGGTAAGGCCACAGTTGAAATCCCCCCCAGGTAAAGATGGCGGGAGGTATGTAAATAAGGTTGTAAGAGCCAAAACAAGTCTGAACGAGTGGCAATACTTTGGGGGTGCATAGACATTTAGAATCCGGAGTCGTAGACGATGGAGCATGCAATCAAGCAACAATGCACGGCTGGGACACTGTCAACTAGTTTGGTAACAGCATAATAGAAACCGGAAAACAGAATGCCTAAGCCATCATATTTATCCTCGCCAGAGGACCAATAGGAAAGGCCCGTGGTCCAACTGGCAGAAGCCAGGGACAGCTCAAAATGGGTTTTCAGTCTAGTATCCTGAATCAGGTAAAAATCATGAGGGAGATCCATAAGATACTGTAAAGAGATAAGAAGTTTCCTATGGGACTTCATGCTGCACACATTAAGTATAAGGCAATGAAGGCATAAACTCCCAGCCATAGGAAAAGCGGAGTAGGTGACAAGAAATCAGGGGGAAAAAAAAGAAAAAAATAAGCAGTTAAGTAACCACAGAATTTTGCTTGGGCGCAGATCTAGAGGAAGAAGGATTCAGCTGGGAATCAGAGGAGTAATCCATAAGGAGAGAGGAGACCTGAGAGGAATCAGAATAATTTTCCTCATCCATTATGTCACTCCACTGCTTCTGTTTGGTCAGAGCCTGGTAACAATTTCTAGTCAGAATGGACTGTCAAGGGGGAGGGCTGGGAGCCTTCCACTTGCCTTTAGACTTACTCTTCTTACCCTGAGAAACCTCCTTAAAGGGATCCAGGTCTGGAGGGGGGGCATAGGGTCAGAGGGCATGACAACCACTGAAGCTGGGTTCCCACAAGGAGGAGCAGGAGTCTGCAAGCTAGGAGTACATACAGAAGACTCAGGAGAAGTCAAAACAACATCAGTGGGGGGGTACCACCTCCTGGTGCAGATCTTCATGGTGACGAAGGACCTGAGATTGGGAGTCAGATATAAGAGCCATCTGGTCTTGAGGGGGGCGATCCAACCTGTTGTGGTCCACCCACAGACACTACTGATAGATATGACCAGATTCATCACAGAGGTTACATCTCTGGGGATTACTGCAACCAAGACGGACATGACCATAGGCCAAGCAAATAGGGCATTGTGGCTTGTCACAAGTATGGTTAAGGTGTGTTTGAGCACCACATTTATGGCGAGTGCAGGGCTGACCAGGGTAAAAACACAAACCTCTGTCACGACCAATATAGAAGCTGCCAGGTAAATGTGTTATGCCCTGATCAGTTTGCCGCAGTTGTACTTTTACTTTCCAACTCCCTGTCCAGATGAGGTCCTCATCCAACATAAATCGAGGAGCCTCGAGAATATCACAGCGCTGCTTAAGCCAGTACTGGACGTCTGCTATGCTCACTCCCTCATTGCGAAAAAGCAGGGTAATAACTTTTATGGTAGGCTTAGTGAGGGGAATGAGCATAAAGGGGGCCCATAATGGCTGAGATTTCACCAATTCATACTTAAACCAAAATCTTTCCAGAGTGTAAACATTTTTAAAGCTATGATCATAAATTGATTCCCCCTTAACGTGTATGAATGTAAACAGTTCACTCGCAGTAATACCCCAAGAGTCCCTAAGCATGGAATGCAACACAGTCCTCCTATCAGGAGCAGTAGAAAGATCCCCAAAGTATTTCAGGCAAACAGCATTTCTACACTGAGCAGGTACACCCAAGTTTTGAAACAAATCGCTAAGGTGAAACTGAGGAGTCTCCAATGGCTCACCTGCAGGCAGAGAAGGCAAGAGAGAATTGTCCAAATGATGCTGAGAGTCCCCGTCCGAAGAGGAGTGCACTGTAGCAGAAGGTTGCGATGTAGAAGAGGAAGCCTGGAGGAGGAAAACAGAGGGAGGATGCACCGGAGGAATGTCCAGACAGGAAATCTGTGGAGAAGCTGAATCACCATTGGGAGAGACCTTCTGGAGGCAACAAACAAGTGGAGGAGTATCCAAAATAGGCACACCAGAGGGTGAGGCATGCAGTATAATGTCTTGGGCACTGACAGCCCACAGAGAGGTCCACGGGGTGGTGGGACACTGTTGTGACCATCTCACGGCTCGAAGAGCAGAAGCTGGAGACCAGGCCTGGTCGGTAGAGGAAGTATTGCTAGGAGGAAGCACAGAAATGCCCAGCTGAGGAGCAGAATCTGGTAACACCTTTCCAGATGAGAACACAGGCTAAACTGGCAAGGCAGGAAAAGGCAGTGACTACCGGTGACTGAACCGTAGAGGGTGGCAAGTCAGTAAAAGTGTTTTCTTTCTTAGCAAAGTCTTGCAAAACAGAGCGGTGGTGCAAATAGAGGGAGAGCAGCTACGATGGTGTCAGGGTTGTAACTGAGGCCTCCGTAGCAGGAGCAGGAGGGCAGGCTGAATGAAGCTGGTCAGAATCCAGGAACACAGTAGTAATAGAAGAGGGTACAGAAGGAAAACCATCCAAATCAGTCACTGTGTCTAAACGACTATTGCAGCGAGTTCCAGGATCTTGCAGTTGTAGTATGCTACTACCATTTGATAAGCCATCATCAGCATTGCACTTTGGATGGTGTCTGGCTTTTGGCTGTTTATCACATCCAAGCAACTTAGGGCAGGCATCACCATGTGTTTTATTCATTTTCTGAGCTGTAACATGGACTTGTACATCATCCTTCATAACAACTGCATGCACTCCAGGACTGTCATCCGCCATCTTGGTCCCGCAGGAAAAAGGTTCTCCCTGCTCACAGGAAGCAAGAGTAGGGGAATTTCTCTGGTGTCATGGCCAAATTTCCCTCATTCACTAAAAATACCACCAACAGCTTAATATGGTTCAAGGTCAGTTGGCATCTGTATCCCCTTCCCCCGGGTCATGCCTGAAAATAGACAGGATTTGTCTAGTGTACGAACCCGGTCAACAAAAACTAAATAAAATAAATAAAAATAAAATAAACATGCTGTTACTAAGCAGAATAAAATGGAATCATAATGTTTCCCTGGCTACTTACACTTGTACGGTAAGTGCCAATGTCCTGCAAGTTAGTAGCGATTTGCCATAATATATATATATATCATAAAGTTTGTCTAAGGTTCACAGTGGGAGGCTAATTAGGGCATGGGGATCATGTATAACAATGTCCTCATTCATGCAGGTCCCTTTGGGACCTGTATTAACAGATGAAGGTGCCCTGTGTGACGTAGACAGCCAGCTCTGAGTGCTTGAGTGATGTATTAATTTTTGTTATTACAGTACATATAAAATATGTGACGGGAAGTTCAGTTCAAGGAAAAGGCTGTCTTACTGGAACTAACACATCAAGACCCCCCAGGGATAAGTTCAAAGGATAGGACATATTTTAAACTGCAGAGATCTGGGGTGCAATTACCTTGTCTATTTGCTTTCATCCCAGGAAATAAGATTAGCTATTCATAATGCCCTCAGGGAGATCCTTTGACTTGCATGGTTACCAGGAAGGACTTGTGGGAAGGGGTGTCGGAGAGAGGCCAGAATGGATATTGAAGAGGTTTGATGTCTGAGCCAGGGAGGACCCAGGTGGATTTGGAAGGTCCAAAATACATTTCCCAGGGAACCTTTGAATTACATCAGAAAGACCTGAGGTGTAGATTCCAAGGTCCAGATGGGATTAAAGAGGCCAATACACTGGTGTATTAAATACAGTGACTTAGATCATAGAAACCTTTGAGATGTATGTGTAGCAGAGCACAAACCAGTTCTGACCAGTTAACCTGTGTAGAGGAAAGTCAGTGAATTCACCTCATATGTTTTTTTTAAATATTTTATTTGGAAACCCTGTATTGTAAAATATAGAGTTTGATACACCAAGGCGGCGTTTAGTGACCTCATGAGAAGGCCATCTCAGAAGTGTGTTTAACTGCTAAAAGAACCTGACAGAGACACACAAGACAATAATTTTCAGACTGAGAGAAGAGAGAGACCCTCAAAGCACTGAAAGAAAGTAAGCATTAGATTATACCAGTCTGAAGTTATAAATTGTAGGAACTGTACTTTTTTACCTGTTTGCTTTAAGGCTGTATGTGTTGGGATATAAATTTGTTATGAAATTATTGTTCTGTTTTGATACTTTTAAAGTAAAGATATTTTTTACAAATGAAACTGCTGGAGTGCCTTGACATTTCTTTTTATTTTTAGTGGAGCTTTTAAAGGTTATAAGTACACTGTGTATGGGCTTATTGTATACCAAACTGGGAAATGGATAGAGTTCTCTAAAAGTCTTGCATAGAGTTCTAAGAGTTCATTTGAAAGACCTGGTTGGGTGCCCATAGGTAAAGATATCTGGCCCCCAGTAGACAGAATTATCTGAGTCTGATAATTGGGTATGTTAACAAGAGGTTATCAGTTTGAATCTCTTCAGAGCTTGAGACTAAGGTGACTTGAACCCACAAAACAGACAAGAGGGTTACCTTGTCCGTTCACTGTACACAAATCATATGCTCAGAGGCTGGCACTTTGGGAGTAGAGGGCTGACCGGCTGAGCGAGTTTGTGACAGATTGGTTGGCAGCGGTGGCATAAAAGTTTGGTGGTATAAGCTTCATTGTTCAGTGTGTTAGCTTGAAACCGTTTAGCTCACTTGGAAAAAAAGAAAGGCAGTGTTTTATTTTAAAAGGAAACAGACCTATATCCCTTGACTTGCAGTTAAGTTCCCACCCATTTTATTTTTTTTTTCTGAAGTGCCAGTCAGTATAATATTAGTAGTGAGAGAAGAAGAAAATGTCTTCCGACTACAGCAAGCACACTGTAGATTTCTTAAAGCAGTTGTGCAGGGATAGGGGAGTCCCATTTGGGGTGAAAGCCAGTAAGCAGAACCTCATAGAGGCCCTGATGGTAGCAGATATCCAGAGCAGTGAGTCACCAACTGTGACTGAAAGGGACCAGACCTTGAGTGTGGCAGAACCAGTGAACAGTGAGGGGTCCCAAGCCAATGAGGCAGACAGCAGGGCCACTGTCAGTGAAGAGCCACAGCAGCAGGGAAGAGTCACCAGTATCCTGAATCCGGAAGTTCTCAGGTAGCAACTTGAGTTGCGCTGGATGGAGCTGGAGTCCCAGGAGAGAAAAGGAACAGAGGGAGGCAGACCATGAAGAATGTGAGTGCCAACAAGAGGCAGAGGAGAAGAGAGAGTGAGAATGTAGAGCTGAAGAGAAGAGAAGAGAGGAGCGCCAGTGGCAACATGAACTGAAGAAACTACAACTCCAATCAGCGGCACCAGGGCAGGTAAGTGGCTTGGGTTTAACTGGGACTGCAGGACTGGGTTACAAATTGAACTCTAAATTAATAGCTGAGTTTAAGGACGGGCAGGATATAGACTCCTTTTTAAATTCTTTTGAAGAAGTCTGTATTCAGGCTAAAATTCCTAAAGAGTTCTGGAGCTTCCAGCTATCCCCGCTACTTACCGGAAAAGCTCGGGATGCATTGGGTCACATGGACAATAAAGACAGTGGTGATTACAACAAGTTAAAAGCAGCACTACTAAAAAAGTTTGAATTAACTGCTGAATCATACAGAGCTAAATTCCATAAGCTCAGGAGAAGCCCTGATATGAGCTATGAGGAACTATCCACGAAACAACATCAGTTTTTAAAATGTTGGTGAGAAGGAATTGAGGCAAACACTGTTGATAAAATTGAAAATGTGATTTTATTAGAACAGTTTATTGGGCATGCCCAACAGGGTTAAAAACTTGGCTAGAGAACCGAGATCCAAAAACAGTGCAAGAGGCTGCTGAACTCTCAGACCACTATGCCAAGAGCAGATCTGCTCTGAGAGTGAATGGGGCTAGTGTGGTAGCGTAGAAGGGAAAAGCGTGCCTTCAGGGCAGCAAACCCTCACTGCCTCCACCGAAACCAGTTAACTCCAGGTTTCAAAGAAAAGATTTCTCTGAAGTAAGAAATGTTTGTTGGTTATGTAAAGAAACTGGGCACACTGCCAGACAGTGTCCAAGAAGGGCAAGCAGTAATAAGCAAAGTAGTACCAGAAAGGAAGTGGGTTGTTTGTGTGTCCCTGGAAGCATGCCAGTGAACATGAGGTGACACAGCAACCAGTCATGGTAAACAGCGTACAGAGGCAGGGGTTAAGGGACACAGGGGCATCCCTGGCATTGGTAAAAGGGGATCTGGTACAGCCTGGTCAGCATACCCAATAAATACGTGACTGTACAGGACTTTGTGGGTGAAGCAAAAACATTGCCCCTGGCTAGTGTTCTCCTGGACTGGGGTGAAACAGGGGGAACTGTGCAACAGGTGACTGTAGCTAACACATTAGCAGTGGATGTGATCCTGGGTAACAATCTCCAGCAGGGGGTGGCATGTGCAGTTACCCATAGTCAAGCGGCCAGGGAAAATTATAGTTCTCTGAGCACCCCAGAAGCCATTGGGGAAGATACTAAGAGGCTGGTTCCCCAGCCTGTGTCTCCAGAGGGGGACACTGATAAAAGGGGGTAGAAATTTCCCCAGTAGCAAATAACCCCATAGCTACAGAAGGTTACTACAAAGGGAGGGGTGACCCCTTGTCAGAGGGTAGGGATTGACAATGATCCTGAGGACCCTGACACTAGTGCTAGGGACCCTAGTTTAGCAACTGAAGGGGACCTGTCCCATGTCTTGGGAAGGTGTGAGGGGCTCGCAGCTGCTCAGAGAAGTGACCCTAGTTTAGAGAAGCTGAGGGCTTGGGCAGACTTGGATGGTACACAGGGAGGTGATGGAAAACATAGGGTGTATTGGGAAAATTGACTTATGCATACACAGGCAGTACAGACAGAGGGAGGGATGCTAGGCAGGAAGCTTGTCATGCTGCAGGGATATCGTGAGCAGTTGCTCAAGGTTGCCCATGATATTCCCTTATCTGGTCACCTGGGAATTGCACAAACTACGCAGTGGTTGGTCCAGAATTTCTACTGTCTAACTTCACCCAGCAGGTGAAGGAGTATTGCAGGTCTTGTCACCGGTGCCAAGAAATAGGGAAGGTGGGTCAGAAAACCCAAGCTGCCCTGATTCCATTGCCCATAGTGGAGGAGCCATTCCAGGGGGTGAGAATGTATATTGTGGGGCCTTTAAATACCCCCAGCTCCTCAGGGAAAAGGTTCATCCTGACTGTGGTGGATTATGCCACCCGGTACCCAGAGGCAGTCGCCTTTTCCTCATTGAGGACAGACAAAGTGGCAGATGCCTTGTTTGGGATTTTCTCACATGTTGGGTTTCCTCAGGAGGTAATCACCTATAGAGGGGGTTTCTACATGTCGGACCTAATGAAATGTCTATGGAAGAAGTGTGGGGTGGTGCAGAGATGCATGACACCATATCACTCACAAGCCAATGGGCTTGTAGAATGCTTCAATGGTACCCTAAAGTCAATGCTCTGGGTGTTTGCTGAACAGCATGGGAGGGACCATGAGAAATACCTTCCCCACCTGTTGTTCGCATACAGGAAGGTGCCCAAGAGTCAACAGGATTTTCCCCCTTTGAACCCTTGTATGGATGCCGGGTACATGGGCCCCTAGACTTGATTCGGGAGGACTGGGAAGGCAAGCATGCCACCCAGGGAACTCTCATTGTGGATTACATCCTAAGGTTTAGGGAAAGGCTGAAGGATCTTATGGGGACAGCCCAGAGCAACCTGGCAGCTGCCCAACAGAAACAAAAGGTATGCTACAACTGCAGAGCCAGAGCTCGCTCGTACATGGTGGGTCAGGAAGTCATGGTGCTTATTCCAGTCCTGAAAGACAAGCTGCAAGCTGGGTGGGCAGGACTGTACAAAGTGGTTAGGAAGGTAAATGACATAAACTACATTGTGGAGTTACCTGACATAGACAGACAGAAAGGAAGTACCATGTCAACGTGATGAAGCCATATGCAAATAGGGCTGACATGGTATTCACAGTGTGTAGTCATGGGGAGGGGACGGATGAAGGAGACCCCTTTCTGGACTTGTTGGAAGAGAGTAAGTGGGAGTCCTCTGTGAAGGTAGTAAAATTGTCTCCCCAGCTGATCCCAGGACAGATCCAGGAAGTGAGGGAGGTTTTAGCAGACTTTGCCCCATTGTTTAGCACCAAGCCTGGATTAACACCCTTAGCAACACACGATATGGAGACAGGGACACAGACGCCCATACGGCAGACAGCATATCGGGTGTCGGAGGCTGTCCAAAAATACATTAGGAGGGAAGTGGAGGAGATGCTGGATTTAGGGGTAATCCAGAGATCCCACAGTCCCTGGGCCTCACCCATAGTCCTTGTACCCAAGCCAGATGGCTCGACTCATTTCTGTGTAGACTATCATGGACTGAATGCAGTCTTGAAGTCAGATGCCCACCCAATGCCCCGAATGGATGAACTCCTGGACAAGTTGGGCGGGTGACCTACCTTACGACCATTGACCTGACAAAGGGGTACTGGCAGGTAGAGTTGATGGACAGAGCTAGGGAGAGGTCGGCCTTCATCTCTCCAATAGGCTTATTTGAGTTCAAGGTAATGCCTTTCAGAATGAAGAATGCCTCGGCCACTTTCCAAAGGTTGGTGAACCAGGTGTTAAATGGTGCTGAGGAGTATGCCATGGCATACATGGATTACATTGCCATCTTCAGTACCAGCTGGGAGGAACACCTGTCACACCTTAGGAAAGTGCTGGGCAGAATACAGAGGGCTGGGCTTACTGTCAAAGCCAAGAAGTGCCAGGTGGCCATGGGAGAAGTGGCATACCTCGGGCATGTGGTAGGCCGGGGACAGCTCTGTCCTAACCAGATAAAAATAGAGGTAATACAGGCATGGCACAGACCAGTAACTCAGAAGCAGGTCAGGAGTTTTCTTGGGACAGCAGGGTACTACAGAAAGTTTGTACCTAATTACAGTGCTCTGGCTGCTCCCCTATTTGACCTGACAAAGAAAAAAATGCCAAGGAAAATTACCTGGGGTCCAGCCTGTGAGGAAGCCTTTCACCAAACTGAAGGAGGCACTGTGCAGTGCTCCTGTTTTGACAAGTCAGACTATAGCAAACTTTTGTAGTTCAGATGGATGCTTCAGATGTGGGTATTGGGGGCAGCACTAAGCTGAGACATCCAGAGAGGGAGGGACTACCCAATAGCCTACCTGAAACTGAACTGCTCCTCGGGAACAAGCATACTGCGGTGGAAAGGGAGTGTTTTGCCCTAGTGTGGGCCCTAAAGAAATAGGAGCCATACTTGTATGGGCAGCCTTTTGTGGTGCAGACTGACCACAACCCCCTGGTTTGGTTGTCACAGATGGAGGAAACAATGGCAAACTGCTCAGATGGAGTCTTGCTTTAAAAGAGTATGATTTAAAAATCATACATAGGGCCTTGGCCAAAAATAAGAACTCAGGTGATCTGTCTAGGGTCTATGAGGAATGAACTGATTTGGGAAGCTCATCCCATGTAGGGGATGGATCCCCCCAAATTTAGTCCAGGTGGGAAGGAGTGTGACATAGACAGCCAGCTCTGAGTGCTCGAGTCATGTATTAATTTTTGTTATTACATTTAAAATATGTGAAGGGAAGGTCAGTTCAAGGAAAAGGCTGTCTTACTGGAACTGACACATCAAGACCCCCCCAGGGATAAGTTCAAAGAACAGGAGGTATTTTAAACTGCAGAGATCTGGGGTGCAGTTACCTTGTCTATTTGCTTTCATCCCAGGAAATAAGATTAGCCATTCATAATTCCCTCAGGGAGATCCATTGACTTGCATGGTTACCAGGAAGGACTTGTGGGGAGGGGCATCGGAGAGAGGCCAGAATGGACATTGAAGAGGTTTGATGTCTAAGTCAGGGAGGACCCAGACGGATTTGGAAGGTCCAAAATACATTTCCCAGGGAACCCTTGAAGTACATCAGAAAGACCTGAGGTGTAGATTCCAAGGTCCAGATGGGATTAAAGAGGCCAATACACTGTTGTTTTGAATACAGTGACTTAGATCAAAGAAACTTTTGAGATGTATTTGTAGCAGATCACAAACCAGTTCTGACCAGTTAACCTGTGGAGAGGAAAGTCAGTGAGGTCATCTCATATGTTTTCTTAAATATTTTATTTGGGGACCCTGTATTGTAAAATATAGTTTGATACACCAAGGTGGAGTTAGTGGCCTCATGAGAATGATGGCTCAGAAGTGTGTTTAACTGCTGAAAGAACCTGACAGAAACACACAAGACACTATTTTATGACTGAGAGAAGAGAGAGACCGTAAAAGCACTCAAAGAAAGTAAGCATTAGATTATACCAGACTGAAGTTATAAATTGTAGGAACTGTACTTTTTTACCTGTTTGTTTTAAGGCTGTACGTGTTGGGATATATATTTGTTCTGTAATTATTATTCTGTTTTGATATTTTTAAAGTAAAGACATTTTTTTACAAACAAAACTGCTGGAGTGCCTTGACATTTCTTTTAATTTTTAGTGGCGCTTTAAAAGGTTATAAGTACACTGTGTATGGGCTTATTGTATACCAAACTGGGAAATGGATAGTGTTCTCCCAAAAGTCTTGCATAGAGTTCTCAAGGGTTCATTTGAAAGACTTGGTTGGGTGCCCGAAGGCAAAGATATCTGGCCCCCTGATGACAGAATTATCTGAGCCTGATAATTGGGTATGCTATCAAGAAGTTATCAGTTTGAATCTCTTCAGAGCTTGAGACTAAGGTGACTTGAACCCACAAAACAGACAAGAGGGTTACCTTGTCCGTTCACTGTACACAAATCATACACTCAGAGGTTGGCACTTTGGGAGTAGAGGGTTGACCGGCTGAGTGAGATTGTGACACCCTGCGCCAAAGGAAAACTACATCCACCTACAGAAGTGCATACAATTCCATGCAGCAACAGATGTGAAGAATCCATGGGGCTGTCTGGTGGGCTGCAGAAGCTCAGGGCCTTTTTTGTCCCTGTCTTTCCTGTGGCTTCAGATACAGATGCACAGAGCAAAGAGTGCATTTGTCAGCTAATGCACAGTGCCCTCTGCCACTGATTGGTGGAAATGTGCTGAACCCTATGTCAAAATAACAGTTGTCTTCACTATGTGGCACCCAGGACTGTGCGGACAACCCTGCCTTTTTCATTCCCTCGTTGGGGGGGTGTCGCATCACATTGCCATTCTCTCACTCTCACCCCATCTAGCTGGGTCACTGAGCTCACCTCCAAACTCAACTCATTAGCATGAGGTCACAAAGCATACCTGCTTTGGTCAAGACTGGAACTACACATAAAGTTTGTTAACAATTATATTTTTTTTTGCATTTTGACTCCAAATTTATGAGTGAACAATAAAATACTTCAACATTCACACATAGCATATGCATTTTATCACATTTATACACCAAATCTTCAGCATAGCCTTCTTATTATCTCATCTCATGAACCCAGTTGGTGAACATTTTCAAATGCCTGCCAAAATGTCATTCTGCATAACTGATCCAGAAGCAAATGCATTGATACTTTTTATTGGACCAACATACAGTAGATGTAACAAAAAGAAAACATTGCCTAAGCTTTTGGATTAACAAAATCCTTAAACTTAAGCTTCCAAGGAAAGACTTGGTTGGTCCGAAAGCTTAGGCACTGTTTTCTTTTTATTACATCTACAGTATGTTGGTCCAATAAAAAGTATCAAACCATTTGCTTCTGGATCTGTTTGTATAAGGACCAATACAGCAACAAAACTAATTTTGTATGACATTCTGTGTAACCTAAATGCCCTTCCATGCCACAGGTGCGAAAACACATTTTAGCCAAGAGTTGAAAAATGATGGCTCTCATATTCATGAGGTAGTGACAAAAAATGGCTATGTTGAAAATTTGGGGTCAAAATATTTAAAATTACCAGAGTTACAAGTAAGCATAGTAAAATTTCAATATACACTCATGACTTTGCCATTTTTACACATTTAGATCTCACATGTTCAACACAGATTTCCTATGACCAGACATGAACATGGATAGTGAACATTTTCCAATCCCTACCTGAAAAGTGATTTTGTCAAATGACCACGAAATCACCTTTTGGACCTGATTTGCATAATTCCACCACCAGTTGTCATGAGGTAGAGTCCCAAAAGGCCATGTTGAAAATGTGGGGTTAAACTATGCAAAAATGACAAAGTTATTCATCAGTAATCAAAACTCTGTTGAAATACATTGAACTGCACTTACCTTAGTTTCTCAGATAGCAGTTGCTAGTTCCAGCGGCAAGACGTGTCATCAGTCAGAGAGTGGATCTTGACTGTTGGACATGTTCAAGCCAGTGATGGTGTGTGGGGGGTGTAGGAGTGTGGGGAGATTGGTGCTGAATGGGAGGTCAGGATGAAGAGTCAGATTGATGAGGGACCATTTTCTTTTCTGTAGAAACAAAAACAATGAAGAATGGTTTTCTTCTTTTCTGGGGGCATGACAGTGACATTCCGACACTGGGGATTGAGCAACCCAGTGTCAGGCAACTGTTTGGTGGTACCAGGGGTGGACATCCTGATCCTGTAACCTAGAAAATGGGAAAGGGGCAGATGATCAGGAGTTGAGAGGGTCAAGACAAGTAGCAGCATGGGTAGTCAACCTGGTCTGTTTAAAACATATATAAATAATAGAAAACAGAAAACATTGGGAAGAGTGGGTGGGTGTTCTTGAGGGGAGGGGGGAGAAAAAAGTGGTACTGGCAGTGGGCACCCCAGTCTGCTTAACAAATTGATAGAGAGACAGAGAACATGACAGACAGAGAACAGGAGACAGAACAGAGGACTGTCGGTTCAGTACTCTCACTGAAGCTCTTAGCACGACTTTCAGATGTGGCTACAGAAATCAAGAAAGTCACGCTGTTCTCCTTCAGAGAAGATAGGTGAATGGCTTCTCTTGCTAAGCTGGGCGCCCTGGATTTGGAGTACACAGAAAAGGTATTTCTGGCTACATTTTGCTAAAACAATTTGCTGTAGCTTTCTTTATGCAGGACCCAAGAGATTATGTGTGACATTGTTTGCTCCTGGAGTGGGGTGGGCATTAGGGATGACAACCCCAAGAAAGACCACACCACTGATTCACCAAAACTTCAGAGACCCAAAACCCTAATGTTTTTTCCTTGTGCTGCTTGGGCAAAGGGGGTTGGAATCCCTAACACCACATTTCCATATGATTTTGGCATTGTAACCCTAACTGGTACATTAACAAAGTGTTTTTGCAAATAATTTCCTTTCTTTTTGAGATAATGGAATCATATCCATATTCATGCAGTTCTCTTCAGGACCTGTGTGAACAGATGCAGATGACTTTTGCTAAAAGAAGACTCAGTCCACCTACAGAAAAGTAGTGATGGATATGAAGAACTAATTGAATTTTCTGGTGGGCTGAGGAAGCTCAGGGGCCTGTGGTCCCTGTGCTTTTATATAGCTACAGATACAGATTCACAGGGCAAAGAATGCCTCTGTCAGCCAATACACAGGGCACTCTGCCACGCACATGTGGAAAGGTGCAGGGACCTATGCCAAGAGGACAGTTGTCTTTACTATATGGTACACAGGCCAGTTTGGACAACCCTGCACCTTTCATTCCCTGGCAGGGAGATGTTGCATAACAGTGCCATCCCCACACCCTCTCCCCATCAGGCTCAGTCACTGAGCTTACCAGTGAACTCAGCTCACTGAAATGGGATCACAAATCATACCTGCTGGGGTCAAGACTGGTCCTACTCATAAAGTTCGCTAACAATTATATACTTTTTTTAATTGTTACCCCCAATTTTCAAGACACTCATTTTCTGATTCACCTTATAAACATTACATGTACCATTTATACCATTTAATCTTGTCCTATTTCACCCATAGGATATGGAACTATCTATCCCCTCATCTACTGGTTTGCCTGTCCCACCTCATCTTCAAAAGGGTACCACTCAGCTATTTGAGTCCCTCAGACATATGCTCCTGCAGCTGGATTTGCTGGTGGTTATTTCACTACACTAATTGTATCCTTTATTTTTACCTTAATAATTTTTATTGAGTTTTTAACATAATACAATAATAACAAGGTTATCTCATAAGCAATCAACAATACAGAAAATAAGTAACACATATAGAAAACAGTCTAAATCAGATTTTGTCTGAAGGGTGTTTCTTGATATCTAAGTAGTCTAATAGTAGTCAGGGAACAGCAAGAGGAAGGAACTGGTGCTATAACTATACTTCTCTACTGGGACTAAAGAACTAGAACTCTACTACTGGGACCTTCAATTCAGGGTAAAAATAAAGCAAAAAAAGAGTTAGAGTGTTTGGCTGAGTTGGCCAAAGTGAATTATTATCTGTGCAGTTCTCTAGGTGTTTGTCTCAGGTGGCTAAAGGGAATTGTTATCTGTGGAATTAACTAAGTGTAGAAAGAGCTGTAAAGTAGGGGGCGTGGCTTAGCTAGAAGGAAGCCAGGTTAAAGCCAGATTTAAAAAGTGCCCTAGACAGCTTCTGTCAGAGAACAGGCAGAGAACAGCAAGAGGAAGGAACTGCTGTTATAACTATAATTCACTACTGGGACTCCTTCCCTCCCCTCAACCCCTCCCCACCGTAAGCCAGATTTACTTTTATAGGCACAAGATTTGACTGACAGCAGAAATTTCCTGTTTGGGAACAGGAAGTGAGTGACCACAGAGCCACAAAAGACTCACCATCCTAGAAGGAAAAGAGTAGCTCTCCATCCCACCCTAGCTTCTGGAGGTCTGACTCTGAGCAAGTAAGGAGACTACTGAGAAATATAGGAACTTCTTGTCTCAGAACAGTAAAATCAGGAGCTTAAAGGGCACAGAGGCAGTAAGTAAGTAGGGAGAGAAAAAAAATAAACAGAGGAAAGAGTAAGTATTCAAAACAACAGTTAAGGGGCCAGAAGTAAGACATGATGGATGGAAGTGGTGCAGTGCAGTGGCTGTGGAGCAGCAGTCTTCCAGGAGATGTTCTGGAGGATGCAGTGTTGTCCCATCTGCAGGCACCTCTCTGGGCTGAGGGAGGAGGTTGCTCATCTCCGGGCTGAGTTGGCCAGGATTTGGGGACCTCCTCTCCAACCCAGGGACCACCAGGGCCACTGCTGTTGCCTTAGAGGTTGCCAAGAAAGAGAAGCGATTGGACCACAGTGGGATCAGGGAGGGTGAGGGTGGTGGAACACAGGCACATCCCTCTAGTTGTACCTCTCCACAATTCATATGCCATACTGGCAAAGTGCGGTTCCTTTATGGAGGCACCCACAATAGAGACCAAGAAGGATGTTGGGAACCTCCAAAAAGGAGACCCACAGGAGGGTGGCATGGGACCCCCCCACAGGGGAAGGAAACAACTTCTGGTCAGGGTCTCCATTGTTAGGAAGGTAGAACTGGGGGGGAGAGGAGAGGGAAGTAAGGTGCCTGCCTGGTGCCATGGCTTGGAGAGACAGGGAGCAGATGCATAGAGGAGGGAGCGGGATGTCATTGTCCACCTAGGGACAAATGACCTGGCTGAGAAAGGGATCAGAGCAGTGCAGGAAGAGTTTGTGGAGTTGGGGAGGGGCCTTATACAAGTAGCACGCACGGTCACCTTCTCAGAAGTGCTGCCTGTCTGTGGCATGAGTGAGGCTAGGATGCTCCACACGATGGGATTCAATCAGTGGTTGAAAAACTGTTGCAGAGCTCAGGGGTTTGGCTTCACTGGGGACTGGAGTCCACCTGGAGTGATGCAGACCTATACTGGCACAATGGACTGCATCTGTCCAGGAGGGAACCAGGATCCTAGGTGATAGGTTTAAATTCTTCATTGGCAAGCATTTTAAACTAGCCAAGGGGGGAGGCACTGGAAAGGAGTAGGGAGATCTTAGCCCACCCCAAAAAAATCAAGGTAGTAAGTGAGGTAAACACCAAGATAGAGATGTTGATAGGGAGAAGGGCAGGGGTAAATGGAGAAAATGACAAAGGCAGTAAGGACAGTGATGGGGCAAAAAAGGGGTAAGGCCCTCAAAAAATGGAGGGTAATGAGTACCAATGTCCATAGTCTGGGCAACAAGCTCCCTGAACTGGTGGACTTGATGGAATAGTGATGCCTGGATAACATAGCAGTCACAAAAACATGGTACACAGAGAACCATGACTGGGATGCTAACATACCAGGGTACACAACATACAGGAGATACAGGAAGGGGAGAAGAGAGGGAGGAGTAGCTCTCTATATAAGGGAAGGGATAAAAACAACTGAACAAAAGAGTAAACAGGGAGGAGAGGAGGCACTGTGGGTCACCTTATAGACTGGACATGGCACCACAATCCGCACAGGGGTTGTATACAGACCCCCATCTCAGAGGAAGGGAATGGACAAGGATATGGTAGAAGGCATCCTAAGGATGGCAGAGAAAGGGGAAATACTGTTGATGGGGGACCTGAATTTGCCAGATGTTAACTGGAGCACCTTTGCTGCAGCCACGTCCAAGAACAGGGCCATTCTCAATGCCCTATGGGGGGCATGCCTTAGACAGCTAGTTTTGGAACCCACTCATGAGGGAGCAGTCTTAAACATCATTTTCTCAAATGGGAACAGTGAGAGGATCTCAAATCTAGAAGTGGGTAGTCATCTGAGAACAAGTGACCATCAAACAGTGTGGTTCATGATAAACTCAGCTACAGAGTCAAGCCATACAAAAGTGAGGGCACTGTACTTCAGTAGGGCTGACTTTGGCAAGATGGGAGAGTGCCTTGGAAAAGCACTAGTAAACAGGCTAGAAGAAGGGGTGGAGCAACAATGGGGAAACATCAAAACTGCCATCACAGAGACAACAAGCCTTTGTGTGAAGCAAATAAACAAATCAAAATGAAAGAAAAAGCCACTATGGTTCTCCAAAGAGGTGGCGGGGAAGGTTAGGGAGAAAAAGATAGCATTTAGGAAGTATAAGGAAACACAGAAGGAGCACAGCAGAGAACTGTACCACTTAAGGCAGAAAGAAGCAGGGAGGGAAGTCAGAATAGCAAAGGCCCAAACTGAGTAAAAGTTAGCCAACTTAGTTAGGAAGGGGGATACAACCTTTTATAGGTACATCAGGGAGTGTAGAAAGACAAAGGGAGGGATAGTGAGAGGCTGAATAGAATGGACAGTGGGTGGGCAGAGAGGGATAGCGAAAAAGCAGAGATACTGAACGAATACTTCTGCTCAGTATTCACAAAACAGGAAGAGGGGGCGGTACCTAATCCAATTAGCAGAAGCACTCTGGATAGGGGGGTCAATCCCAGTCCTTTCACAGAAGAAAGGGTTCTGAAAGAACTCCTAAAACTGAAGGTGGACAAAGCAATGGGGCCTGATGGGATTCACCCCAGAATTCTAAAAGAATTAAGGGGAGAACTAGTGACACCACTGACTATCCTTTTTAACAAATCATGGGAGGATGGTGTGGTACCTGAGGACTGGAGGAAGGCAGATGTGATTCCCCATCACAAAAGTGGGAGCAAGACGGAGGCAGGAAACTTCAGACCTATCAATTTGACCTCTGTAGCAGGGAAAGTGATGGAATCACTTCTGAAGTAAAGAATTGTTGAGTACCTAGAGGCCAGTGAGACACAGGAAACAAGGCAGCATGGGTTCACAGCAGAAATGTCATGTCAGATGAATCTAATTGATTTCTTGACTGGGTGACCAAAGTAGACCAGGGAGGGGCTGTGGACATGGCCTACCTAGACTTCGGCAAGGCATTTGACACAGTCCCACACAAAAGATTAATAAACAAATTAACCAGCCTGGGAGTGGGTCCCAGAATGGTAGCCTGGGTAAAAATTGGCTGAACAACAGGACACAGAAGGTCATTGTAAACAGAGTCCAGTCTGAAGAAAGGGAGTTACTAGTGAAGTACCGCAGGGTTCAGTACTGGGCCAAGTCCTTTTTAATGTCTTTATAAGTGACATTGCAGAGGGACTGGAAGGAAAAGTATGCCTGCTTGCAGATGACACAAAGATCTGCAACAGGGTTGATACACAAGGAGGTGTGGAAAGTATAAGAAGGGACTGGGCAAGGTTGGAGGAATGGTCAGAAGTATGGCAGCCTGGATTCAATGCAAAGAATTGCAAAATAATGCACCTGGGAAACAAAAACCCAGGTGAAGATTACACAATGGGGAGGGGGGTAGTACCAAACAACAATTATGGAAAGGGACCTGGGAGTAATCATATCAGATGACCTGAAGGTTGGAAAGCAATGTGAGAAGGCAATAGGGTGGGCTGGGCCTGGGGGGATACTAGGATGTATAGGGAGAGGCATCACCATCAGAAAACAGGAAGTTGGTATCCCTCTGTACAGACAGTTGGTGAGACCCATCTGGAGTACTGCGTTCAGTTCTAGAGACCCCGTCTCTGCAAGGACATAGGCAGGATGGAGGCGGTCCAGAGGAGGGCAACTAAAATGGTGCAGGGTCTGCAAGAGAAGCCATATGAGGAAATACTAAAGGAGCTTAATATGTATACCCTTGAGGAAAGGAGGGAGAGGGGGGACATGATATAAACTTTTAAGTACCTCAGTGGAATCAACAAAGTCCCAGAGGTTAGCATCTTTCAGAAAAAGAGATGTGCAAGAACAAGGGGACACAATTTGAAGATAGAGGAGGGACGGCTCAGGGGCAATGTGAGGAAGTATTTTTTTCACAGAAGGGTGGTGGACGCATGAAACAGCCTTCCTGAGGAGGTTGTGGGGTCTAAAACTGTGGTAGAATCCAAGGATGCATGGGACAGACATAAGGCAATTCTTGTTGGGGGGTAGGAAGAAATAGGCTGTTGGTTAACTAGGATCTGCAGCTTATCCTGTAGGTAGGGAAATGGGCAGACTAGGTGGGTCAAGCGGTCCTTATCTGATGTCAAAGTCTATGTTTCTATGTTAATTGACATAGATAAAATGAATTCTAGAGGCCAGGGGTAAGGAGCAACAGACTTCTAGGAAAACATAAACTGAACTTACAAGCTCAAATGAGCAGACTGGGTGGGCCATAGGCCCTTATCTGCTGACACTGTCTATGTATCTATGTTTCAGAGAGTATGCAATTGCATCCTTCTTGATTGTGACTTTAATGATATGATCCTTACCTATTTTGTTTTTTGATGTTCTCACAACTTATGTTACTATCCTTGATTCATCTTGTTGTTATTAACTTGCTGATTGCCTTCCAACTTCTTTTCACAATATGTTAAACTCCCCACGCTAACAGCTAGATATTTTCTGTTCTTCAATAAAATGATCTGATACAAAAAAAAAGTAGGCACAAGATTTTATTAAGAGTAGCCTTTATTTCAAGAAATCAGGATGGAGAAAAAACGTCCCCCAGCAAGTACATTAAACAATACATAGGAGGGGGGAGTGCACAATTTGAATTTAATGCGCACCCTCAGAGTGGGATGCTTTGATAAACCCCTTGGGCTTCACCCTTGGGGTTTATGTAGCATCCCACACCATGGGTGTGCATTAAATTCTCGTTATGCACTCCCCCATGCATTATTCTATTTATTGTTACTCAGTCATTTTGCTCATGCTCCTTAATCAAGTATTGGTTATATTTTTTTTTATTGTTCTTATGCCTTGACCCAATGTTATTGTTGCTTTTTGCTGCAGTCATACAGTGTATTTATTTTATTTAGTTTTTGTTGACTGGGTAAGTGCACTAGACAAATCCTGCTTATTTACAGGCACAACCCAGAGGAGGGGGATACAGATGAATGCCAACTGACCTTGAATCAGATTAAGCTGTTGATGGTATTTTTAGTGAATGAGGGAAATTTGGCCAGAGCACCGGGAAAATTCCCCTACTCTGTGTGGGTGCGCTGTTGGACCATGGATTCATTTGTGGGACCCAGTCATTCTGCTGGTGTACCTGCAGGAGAGTAGAGCTCTGCTCCAGCAGGTCCAGCTTTGGAGCCTGAAGTACTGAGGATGTCTGACTGTTTTGTTGATATGCTTGTGGATCTTGCTGTACCAGATGAATCTTTACCTGCTCAGTCTGCCTCTGCATTGTCAGATTTTTTGCCTGTGGATAAACTTTGGTTGAAGTCCCTCCTTGCTGCACATCGGGACCAGGTACTTGCTGTTGTTGATGCTGTTAGCCCTTTCGAGTCGGCCTCTCCTGGGACACAGACTCTGTCACCAGAACTAGGGGCTGTGGAGGCTCTTCCTGCTTTCATTACGGATGCAGTACCTTTGGGCTCTTTGGAGATGCAGAGTCGGCAACAATCTTCTGTAGCACCGGTCCTACCAGTGTTGCACCATGCTCTGTTGGAATTTTCGGTTCCTACAAATCTGGATCGAGCAGTGTCTTCTCCGCCTTTGAACTGGACGACGACTTTGCCTGGTGAACTTGTGAGTACTATGCATCCTAGACCGTGTGTTTCACCTCCTAATGTGCAGACTGTCTCACCTGTTTTGCCTCCTCCCGCTCTGTTGCCTTGTTCTAGCCCACTACCTGCCTCTTTACAGGCCTCCCTGCGGAGTGTGGGTTGGAAACCAGGCATTTCGGGGCATTGGATACCTGACCCTGCCCATAGCCTGATACCTGGCTGTGGAGGGCAACAGTCCCCCTTGATAGATATACCTCCACCTTTGCCTGGTAGCCCAGATTTGGATTTGCGTGCTGAGGATGTTCAGCATGCTGCATTGGATACTACTCTGCTGGCTAAAGTTCCTTCTTTGCCTCCCTCCTCTTCGGGTGATGAAGGCCCTAGCTGTAGGTGACCAGCATAGGGTGATAGAATGGACATGGATGTCCCTCTCCCTGACCCTCCTCCAGGCCCTTCTTCTGACCCTGGGGACAAGGCTAAATCTACTTGGGAAGAATTTCGTAGAAGGGATACATTTAGGAACTCCCCCCTCCTCTTCAGCGATGGAATGCAGTCCGCCTTCAGTATATTGGGGGTCTTGGTGTAGCTCCAGACCGTCTCTATGTGGGAAAGTCACTTTTGAAAGGATCTTTGTTTTTTTTTTACAAATGAAATATTTGCATTGATTCATGTATCAGGTTCTTCCTTATATGACGTTAGTTTTCAAAGCCCTAGAGGATTAGATCAATTCTGGACAAATTATGATACTCTTAAATACACTGAGTTGTGGCTACCATTTCGGGCTATTCCACTTACTAGACCTTCTATTAAAACTGTCACCATTTTGTTTAGAAATATGAATGTAGCAGCTAGTGATATTACGCATTGATTAGCTAAACGCTGTGATGTCTTGGCGTTGCCATAGCCTATATTTGACTCTGAACACTTGTGGACTGGTGGTTGGTGTTATAGGGTGTGACTTAGAAATACGAATGTGGGTCCCATACATTTACCTAATAGTTTGTTTTTAGGTAGGGAACAGGGGCATTGCTTCTATGTGGGGCAGCCTTGTATCTGTTTTAAATGTGGCACCCTTTCCCATCTCAGTGCAGCTTGTGATAGACTACGATGTTCCCTTTGTTTATCTTTTGGCCATGCTAGTGCAAATTGTAATTCTGAACTAAAGTGTAACCTGTGTAAAGAACTAGGTCATGGTTTTAGATCCTGTCCTTGGGCTTCCCATAACAGGGAAGAAAGCCTGGATCAGGATGTGATCCTTCTTAATGCCCAGAAAAAGGATATTGCTACGGCGAAGTCCCTTTCTTCACATGTTAAGGTAGTCACTGGCCCCCCTCTATGCCCTGATATTGCAGTGCCTGCTCCCCAGTCAGTGGTTTCAATATCTGAACCTTCCTCTGAGCCTCCTTTACAGGAAGTTCCATGACCTGTTGTACAGGACCCTTCCTCTATGCCCCCCTTCCCCCTCTTTCTGTTGTTTCTCCGGTTCCTGCTGAACCTGTGCCTGTCCCTGACAAACCTCTGGATATTATTATTATGCCCCCTCCTGAGCCTAGTGTTCAGATAAAGAAATGGGCTCAAAAACAGACTACAGGTAGGGCCAAATTGGCTAAAGCGTCTTCTCCTGGTGGCTCTGTTCCCTTAAGTAATAAATTTGAGGTCCTGTCCCATCACACTCAGTCTTCTGATATGGAAGCTGATTCTGACACCTCCTCACAACCTATGGTATCCTCTGATTCTGAGAATGATAACTCAAAGGAGTTGCCTATGGATACTCAACCCTTGTGGTCGGGGGTGAGACCCTGGAGAAGTACTAGAAAGGGAAGGGTTACTTGATGTTGACTTATTTTTATTTCGACCCTTTATCTGATTCTCTTTCATGGCCATGGCATTTCATCTCACTGTAGCCACCCCCAATGTGAACAGTGTGAAAAATACTCGTAGGCGCCTGATTACTTTTCAACTTTTGAGTGATTTGGCATGTGATATTTGCCTTATTCAGGATACCCGTCTCAATACCCTTCCTTTGGTTAATATGGCCAAAAAGCTTTGGCAATGGGTTCCTTCTTTTTTTTCTTTAGGATTAGACACATGTAGTGGTGTTGGGGTGTTGTTTAGGGGTGATGGATTTCATGTTACCAAGTTGGTTGAACTGCTTACTGGGCCTTAATATTGGATTTTACTTTTTTACATTACACTTGGAGATTAATTGTGACTTATGCACCAGTTACGAAGAAAGGTCTAGTGGATCTCTTTCGTGAGGTGCTGCCTTTTTTGTTCATGTCACGCTTTCTCATATGGGGTGGTGACTTTAATTGTGTCGTGCATAAATCAGATCAGGGGGCCTGGACTGATAAGGATTTCTGTGATACACATTGTCTCAATCACATTATTGTCCAGGGTCGTTTACAGGATGTTTATAGGGTTTGTCATACTACTGGTGGACGTACTTTTTTTAAGGGCTCCTTATCCACTAGGATTGATTTTCTTTTTGTCTCCGCAGCTTTTAGGGTGATTAAAGCTCAAACCATTCTAGTGGAGATTTCAGACTATAATGTGGTAACTGCCATGTTAGGGGTAGGCCCTCATGCTAAACTGGGGCAGGGATATTGGAAACTGAATTCTTTACTGCTACTTGATGACAGGTTTTTGGCCCAAGTTCATGATTTGTTGAAAGCTCATCTGTCACTATCTGGACTTTCTGAGGATTTGTTAGATTGGTGGCTACTCACTAAATCTGAAATCTCTACTTTGGCTTGGAGGACATCTAAATATGCTGCAGTGACTAAATATAAGAGATATTTGTCTTTACGTATGCAGTTGGAAATGTTACATTCAGCTATACACTCACAAGGCTTATCTTTGACAGCACAGGTACAGAATGTAAAAAAATAAATGGCTGCACTACAGTATACTAGAGCTACTTCCCTGTTACATGAACATAGGGTTTGTTCTGTTAATAAATCTGCTTTGGGGGATGTTATGGATTGTAGTCATAGGCGTTCTGTGGATTGCCTTCTGACTGAAGTTGTGGATACTGCTGGTACTAGTTACATTGCATTTCCGGATATCTTGAGAGCAGTCTCCTCGCATTTTTCAGACCTATATGCTGCATCTCCAGTGGATAGCGCTGGTGTAGAACAATTCTTTCCTCTCTCCATATTGCCCCTTGTTCTGATATACTATTACGGGCTTTAGTTGCTCTGATTAGTGTTGATGAGGTTAAAAGGGAAATTTCCTGTTTACAGAATAACACGGCGCCTGTTATTGATGGCTTGCCTGCAGAATTTTATAAAACCTGCAGTCCTTTGGTTTGTGATGTGCTCACAGTAGTGTTTAATTGGGTTTGCAACATCACACTCTTAATTTCCATTTTTGTACTTCAATTCAGATTTTGTTATATAAGAAATGTGATAGAACTTTACTTTCCAATTGGAGGCCTTTAGGTCTCCTTAATACGGATTTTAAAATGTTAATGAAAATATTGAATACCAGATTGTTGTCCATAGCTCCACACTTGATTTCCCTACACCAATCCTGTTCAGTACTGGGCAGATCTACTTATAATAATCTCCTTTTGCTTCGGGAACTAATAGAGATTGGAAAAGTTGATGTTATAAAGGGTTTTCTTATGTCCATGGATCAACAAAGGACCTTTGATCAGGTCCCGCATGGTTATTTGTTTCAGGTTTTACGAACCTATGGAGTTCCTGATCGCTTTATAACCTGGATTGCTTTGCTTTATAGTCAAGCTTATGCTATGCCCTTAGTAAATGGTTATTTGGGTTCCTATATCCCTATTCATTAGGGAGAGGGGTGAGACAAGGCTGCCCTCTGAGTCCATTGCTTTATGTTTTTAGTTTGGATCTGCTCTTACATACAATTGCCAGAGATGTGCGGATTCTTGGTATTGCTTCCCCTCATAGTACCCTTGAGGCCAAAATTTCGGCTAATGCTGATGATGTCTGTGTCTTTATTGCTGATTTGATCTCTGGAGATAAGGTGTTACAACCTTTTTCTAATTTTTCGGATGTTGCAGGTTCCTCCCTTAATAAATCTAAGAGTTTTTTTTATCTTCTGCATACTGCCCTTCTTGAGGTTACGGAGTTGCAAGGCATTCCTGTTATACTGGGTCCAGTCCAAATTTTAGGTATTGATTTTGGTAAAGGTGATAATGCATTACTTAATTGGTCAGCTAAAACTGATGCAGTTCAGTCCAGAATCAGATTATGGAAGTCATGGCAACAAACTAAACAGAAAAAGGTCATCATTACTAAATCTTTACCTCTCCCTCAATTGTTATACCTTAGTGTGGTATATCACATTCCTTCTAGTTTGGAAGCCACTTTATTGGGTCTTTTTTTTTCAAATTATTTTGGGGAGTCACCTAAATCCCATTAAAAGAGATGTGTTGTATCTTCCTATTGCACAGGGTGGTTTGAATTGTGTGAATCTGATTAATTTTTACTATAGTATTTTTTTTCATTGGAATTTACTAGACTTTAGTCATCCACACTCTGTATTATGGGTGATTTATGCATATGGTTGGTTACCTAAATTTTCCTCAGAGTGGCCAGGTTTGAGCCAGAAAAATGTACACACTTCTAGTTACCTGATTTATGTCAGACTTGTGATATCGAAACTTAATAGATGGAAGTTACTTCCGGCCCATATGTATTGCAAATTACGCAAATATATTTATGATGGCCTACAATCTAAAGCACATTCTATAGTCCCCATTTTTAAGGATGTACCGGATGGTCATGTTGATAACCTCCTTAAAAGTTTGGTAGATAAATGGATTCCACCTAGATTATGGGATGTTTTATGGCTTAGTTGTCATGGGCGACTCAGTGTTAGGGGGAATTTAAAGCATAAAATAGTTACTGAACATACTTGTCCTAGGGATACTTGCATTAATCAGGAGGAAACAATGTCACATTTTTTTTGTTTCCTTACCCTTTGTGCAAGAATTCTAGACAACCCTTTCTGCCCATTGGAGCCAGCCTTTCTGGCGGGCTGTTACATATCTGGAAGTTGTGTTTTTTTTTTGCTGCATTCTACTTTGTTGGATGCAGGTGTAGTACTACTGCTGTTCTCTATGTTCAAGTTTCATTTATGGCATGCCAGATGTCACCTTACTCTACAACAGTTATACCACTCACCATTTGAAGTTCTTTAACATGTTGAACATGATTTGTTGTTACAATGTGATTCTGAACACAAATGTTTGTCCAAACATGTATGGCTTATGAGGTGGAAAGAGGTTCCTTTTTTGAAAGACAAAATAGGTTGAATCATTATGCTGTCAGATAATTGAGTATTGCTGATCTTCTCTTTGTTATGTTTTTTTTCTTATTTTTCATGAATTGTATTACTGTTTTTCTGATTTATTGTTCTGTTTATTAATAAAAACCTTCCCCTACTCTTTTCGATAAAAGCCATGGGATCTTTAACATCCGCCTGAACTACCACCAATCCAAGCAAATGGGACCTTGGTTTAACATCTCATCTGAAAGACAGCATCCCAGAAGTGCAGCACCCCTCTCATGCTGCACTGCAGTGTCAATACTGGGATATTAACCCAAGTGCCAGATGTGGAACTGAACCCATAGCCCTCCGATCTCTCAGCCTCAGAGGTGAGTGTGCTACCTACTGAGCCACTGACACTGCATATGATGTACTATCCTTAACATTTTGATCTTTACTGACTTACTGAACCCTGTCTGGCCTAATTCTAAAGTCTACATTGTTCACTGAATTTGATGAAACCATGCTGTTTTTTCTTTTCCTTATTACTTTTGTAATCTGCCACATTGGCCCTGAAAATAGTCATTTTGTTGTCTATTGCACTTACCTGGTCAACAAAAACTAACTAACTAAATAAATAATATATTGGATGAAATAACATTTAGCAACAGATGTGCAAAAACACCTCTTTTTATTTACCTATTTTTTTTTCCTCTGGTCACGGTCTGCAGAACCTCTCCCAGGCATCCTGCCTGTTCCTGCCCTACCTGAAGTCCTCCTACCTGAGCCTCCTCTCTCCTCCCTCTCAACCCATACAACCAGCACCCCCAGCTTAACCCCTCTGGGGTGGAGTCGCCCCTCCTCTGGGGCACTCTGTGCAGTCAGTTTCTGGTTTGTGGGTGAGAGTCTGGGTGGAGGACAATGGAAGGCCAGGCAGGATGAATCCGGCAGTGGGCATGGGGGTAGGTGCCTTTTCCTACCCCACAGACCAGTGTTTTCCCTGTTCTGGTGTGTGCTCCTCCCCTCCCATGCATGGTGCATGTCCCTGACAATACAGCACATGGCAACCCTGCCAAGTGTCAGCCACATTATGTATGTGCTGCCCTGCATGCTGCAGCAGCCCTGGTCTACAACGGGAGCTGCTGACATGCCAAGTGATGTCCGGTACTCCCTCCAGGGAGGAGAGCAGCCCATCGAGTGCTCAATCCTCACCCACCCCTGCCGATCCCCAGCGCCCTAGCTTGCTTCCAAACCCAGGTCACTGGCATAGTGCAAGGTGTTTCATCCAGAGCTTTAACCCTCAGTGCCACCGGGCTGCATGCAAAAACACCTCTTGACCAAGATTTTTAGTATGACACGTGCCATGTTTCCAAGGTGGTGTGAATGAATTTCTATGCTGAAAGTTGAGAGTCAAAATATTGAAAATTAGTGGAGTTATGAGTGAATGTTGAAATACTGCAACATTCACTCATAACCTGGGCATTTTACTTTATTTGTACACCATCTTTTTAGCACAGCCTTCTTATTAACCACACCACCAAAATGCCATCCCACAGAAGAGGTGTGAAAACACATTGTGACCAGGATTTGAAAAGTGACAGCTGTCACATTCATGACGAGGTGTGAAAACATGGCTATGTTGATAATTTGTGGAAAAATATTCAAAGTTACCAAAATTAAGAGGGAGCATAGAAAAATGTCAATGTATGCATGTAACATTGCCAGTTTTATATATTTGTACCACTGATTTTCAATACTCTTCTTATAACCATATCTCATGATCAAGGGTGGTCACATTTTCAAATGCCACCTGAAAGGTGATTTCACCAAGCTACCAAGAAATCACCTTTTGGGCCTGATCTGCATAATTCCACTACCATTGCTCATGAGGTGGGATCTCAAAAAGGCCATGTTGAAAATTTGGGGTATAAATATGCAAAAACAACAAAGTTATGCATCAATGTTCAAAACTCCTTTGAAATACATTAAACTGCACTTACCTGAGTTTCTCATATTGCAGTTGATAGTTTCAGCAGCAAGATTTGTCTTCATTCAGAGAGTGGATCTTTGTTGTGGGGAATGTTCTGTACGTGAGGGTGTATGTGTTGCAGTGAATGTGGGGTGGTGGAGGCTGAGTGGAAAGTTAGGGTTGTGGGTGAGAGCAGAGAGGGACAATTTTCTATTTTTACAGGATTAAAAAAACATCATGGGATGGTTTTAATTTTTTTCAGGGGACTTATCTAACACTAGGGATTGGCAATTACAGTGTCAGGTGACTGTTTGGCAACAACCTGGGTGGGCACCATGGCACCACCACCTACAAAAGTGGAATGGAGCAGGTGACCTGGGAGGAAGGGGGGAGAAAGAAAAGTTACCGGGCTTTAGCACCCCTGTATGCTTATTAAATAATAAAATAAACAGATAGGTAGATAGAATAATATACAGATAGATAGATAGATAGATAGATAGATAGATAGATAGATAGATAGAACAGGGGATCAGCGACTCACTGCTGTCATTGCATCCCTCAGCATGACTTCCAGCTGTGGCTGCAGAACTGAAGAAATTCCCACTGTTCTCATACAGAGAACACAAGTGAACAGCTCCTCTCACTAAGCTGGGCACCCTGGACTTTGGGGTGACCAGTAAAAGTATTTCTGGTAAGTGTTTCAAAAAACAAACACCAGAATCTAGCTAAATGGGTCCCGTTTATCTAGGTTCAGGTGTTTGTTTTTTGAACACGTATCATTTGTATGTGTTTTCAAAAATGTTTCTGAGTATGAAAGAAGAAACAAGATGGCAGATGACTCAATCAGTATGTTTTTTTTCACACGACTGGTATTTATTTCAGCACAACAGGTAAATTATGAAAATTAGGGCACACAATCATTTTTTTTACCATTCACATCACAGCATTAACTCTAAAATCATTAAAACTCTGGTACCGTATAATACTGCTTCATGAAACCTTCTAAAGGCACACCTTGGCATAATCCCCTTCAACCCTGAAAATTTCTTTAAAAATTCCACACCATCTAGGCTGTAGATGAGAGCAAAATATACCCAATGTTAAGCATAGGGAAATCAAATGTTTTCTTTTTTACAATTCTGTGGTGCTCCATATCTCAAAAACTGAACTGGATGCCACCGCAATACTTGTCATGTCTTGAGACTCTGAAAGCCTGACCACACATGCCAAATTTTGGTCTGTTTCATCAAATGATGCCAAAGTTATTAAAATACAAAAATGTGGGGTCATCATGAAATCGCCCTCTCAGCTCTAATAGATCAGAAGAAGATGGAGGTGGGATATCACCTGAGAGCTAAATAAATTCCGATGGTTGTTTAATGTATCAGATATACCCAGACTTCATGTTCTATTTGTTGATCACATGAACACTGGGAAAAAATGGTAGTTTTCATCAATTTTGTACTGACACCTTGATACATTTTGTGATTTTCAGCTCCACGTATTAATTCAGATTCGTGGGCCATTACATCGAAAGTAAATGAAATATACATTCAAGTGTGGTCTCAATGGATAGGCATGAGTTAGGGCTTTAAACTGCATACCCATATGTTACCTCAAAAGACTAGTGTTAAATACCAACCACCATCCTTTAATTTTTGGTGAAATTTCAAAATATTCTTATAATTAATCTTTTTTGGACAGGATTTATTGCACTTTATAATATAATTTTATGATGTCTAAAAGGGTATGGATTCTGCATTGAAATGCATGTGTGGTTTTGAAGTTAAAATATGACTGTTGGTAAAGCAATGTAACTTAGTGTTGTCCATCTAGAAAAAAACGTTTGTCATTGTCGGATACACTAATATCATCTTGGTAATCACATATATCTTGGTTCTCATCTGAGTCCTCATTATTTGCATTATAGAGCAGAGACACCACATCATCTGGAAATGGTGTGTCCATCCATTTTACATTGAGATCATCAGTTCAACTTTGCAAAGCAGCATTTGGGGCATTGATAACTGCAACAGAAGAAAGCCTCCACAATTGGCAGATGTAGTTGACTAGTAGAATATGTACTTCAGGGTTTCCTGGGAGGGTGATTGCAGAGACAGATAAATAATTCTGTTGTCTTTGTTATATTTCTCCCAGAACATCTGCTGCCTGCTATATTTACACTAGTAACTTGCTTTCTTACATACAATTTATAGACATACTCCTTCAACAGAGCTAAACACCCTTATCCACTTTCCAATCACTCCCACATTTCTGAAAGGCATCCAGGAATTTTGGGTACTTTTGAAGGATGTTCCAGCAACTCTTCTTACCCTTTTTGAAGAACACAGAAACATGGTCATTACCTGTGAATGCATGGAAACTGATTAAGGTTTTCTTTGTTGCAGTGGTCATTTCACACTTGCTAATGTCACAGATTTTCCTACTGTTACCATTGCCATTGTTCAGGTATATACAGCACTTTGCTTGCATTCTGAAAATAGTAACAGTAACATATATGGTATAACGGTATCCCCAGATAGTGAATGGATGCTGACGGCCTGAATGTATTGTAATGGCATGTGGCACATGAAGGGCAATTTTTGTGTCTGCTTCTTCCTGGTTAGAACAGAGATCATCCACAACTACAGTCCATTCTTTGATGATCATGTAGCATTTGTCTCTCGTTGAAAAATGGTTCTATGTCAGAATGGCGATCATGGAATAGCAATCACCATTTAGGTGAATGTACTGTTCATCTTTGAAAATGAATTAGGTGATGTACACACATAGCAACTAGAAAACTGGTGACTGGTTTTCTATGTTATGCCGGGGGCTTTGCCCCCGCACCACCCTAGTTAAGAATTCTCATCTCCAGGGAGGTGCATGTCAGGGGTATGTGTAAAACTTAAAAATAAAATGAAACCCCTGACCCAGCAACAAAAATGATCATGCCCAGAGCTGAACCTGGCACCCTCCAAACCCCAGCTCACCAACTACCCACCGCACCATACAGCCAGCTTGTCAGCTGACCGCTGCACTACACCCCACATACCCTCCCTCCCCTTCCACCTGTCATGTGACATGGTCCCTCCCCCATGCACACATATATATATGTATATATATATATATATATATATATATATATATATATATATATAGATATATATTACGGTAGCATAGTAGTGCTACCATAGTTAGGGTTGAGTAGCACTTTTAAGGTTAAAGGGTGAAACTTTGCACCTCAATAACTTTGCCACCATTAAACAGATTTGCCTGAAATTTGATATGCACAGTTGGGCATGGTAGATCTTGGAGTATGCCAAGTTTTGTGCCAGTCAGATATATGACTATGAAGTTATTAACCCATATCCATGTGCGTAATTAAGTTTTTTTGCAAATTCTTTGCTCAAGCCTACAGGTCGCACAGTTTGCGCGACTGGTCTGAAAACTTCAGGTAATGTGTGACCTGGGTTCCCGATGTGCCTTTTGAAGATTTCATGAAAAAATATTAAACGGTTCAAAAATTCTCAAAAAACAAGTTCCCATTATAAGTCAATGGGAAAAGTTAACAAAAAGTTTGAAAGTGTCGCAAATGCACTTTTTAGTGTCTCAAATGGCCCTAGCAGTGTCACAAATTCACCATTTTATTTTCAGTTACTGATCACAGAAATGCTTAACATTTAAAATTGGGACCATCTAGGGACATCATTCTTTTTGTGTTTACCTATTTGAGCCATGAGAATGCTAGCCATGTCTTTATTTTGGGGCTCAACATCCCAGAAATATGTTTTTCAAATTTTGGGGAAAAGTAGTGTCACAAAGTACTGTCACACTTGCGACACTTTTGCAAATTTTTATGAAAGGTGTCGCAAATTGCGACACTACTTTTCCAGACTATGGCCAAAATGACAGGAGTTCTTTGCCACCCTGCTGCAAAAGAACAGTTTGGTCTTTTGGCCTCAAATTTGGACGGAAGGCAGCCAACATCTCACAGATGTGACTTTTGGTGGTTTGGTGACAAAATATTGCAGGGATGCCAAGTTACGGTATTCTGAAGTTGAATTTTTTCCCATAGACTAGCCTGGTGGTGTCCACAGTGCCTTTCGGGGCTTGTATCTCAGAAACAGTGTGAGATACCGAATTTTTATCACAACAATGCCCTATGGGCTATGCATTCAACGAAAACCTTGCCAGAAAACTCATGAATTATGTTAATTTTAATTTTTTCTACGTCGCATGGTTGCTGAGATATAAGCATTTTAGTATTCCAACAGCTCATTTTCTGCTCCGATGTGCATTAGTATTCATACATTCTTTGTACACACTGTGTTTCTCCATGCAGCTGTTGGGCAAAAACAGGGTGTGCGCTTCCGTTACTGCTACAGTTAGCATTGCCACTTGTATTTCCATACCCATTTGTGTTTGCATTCCTGTGTACACCACCATGTGTGTTATCCTTTGAGTTTCTGTTTGCGCTTGCATTTGCTTTACTCTTACAATTTGTGTCTACAGTACTGTTTCTGTTTGTGTTTCTCTTTGCATCACCATGAGCATTACCATTTGTGTTTGTGGTCACCCTTCCGTTTGCGTTTGTCTTTCATTTTGTGTCATCGTTGTTCTTACTATTACCATTTGCGTTTCCAATTGCATTTCTGTGCATGTTATGTATTGCATTTCCATACGTGCTTGCGTTTGCGTTTCTGTTTCCTTTAGTGTTATTGTCGCTGTTACCATCACCATTTGCATTTCCAATTGCGGTAAAGTGACGATGCTCATTACGGTTTGTGTTTTTGTATGTGCTTGCGTTTGTGCTTCTGTTTCTGTTTCTTTTGGTGTTATTGTTGCAGTTACCATTACCATTTGCATTTACAATTGCAGTATTATGACTGTACATGTAACAATTTGAATTTCTGTATGTGCTTGCATTCGTGTTTCTGTTTCCTTTGCCGTTATTTTAGCTGTTACCGTTAACTTTTGCATTTCCAATTTTGGTACCATGACAGTGCACGTTACAGTTTGCATTTTCATATGCACTTGCATTTGCCTTTGTGTTTCTGTTTCCTTTGGCATTATTTTTGCTCCTACCATTACCATTTGCAATTGTGGTACCATGACCGTGCACGTTATGCTTTGCTTTTCCATACACGCTTGCGTTTGCCTTTCCGTTTCTGTTCCCTTTGGTGTTATTGTTGCTGTAACAGTTAACATTTGCATTTACAATAATGGTACCATGACCGTGTGCGTTACCAGTTGTGTTTCTGTATGCGCTTGTGTCTCCGTTTGCGTCACTGTTCGCATTGGCATCACTTTTTGCTTGTGTTTTTATTTACGTTTGCACTACCATTTACGTTTGCATCACCATGTGTGTAACCATTAGCCCTTGCGTTTGCATTGCAGTTACCATTACTATGTCACAAGACGTCATGTGGTGGGGGCGTGGGGCTCGAAGGGCCTGTGCTCCCACCATTGCATGCTATTCACTATTTATAGTCCTCATTCTCAAAAAGAAGGGAAATTCATGGCAAAAAACTCTGTTTAATGCATCAGTTAGGGTTGTTCCACAGTGACAAAAGAGAGGAAATTTGGTGTGAGGGTTGAAAGCCCCCCTAGCACCCCCCAGACCACCCCCCAACCGGCAACGGGGTGTGCATTGGGGTCATTGGTCCTAACTCTCACCCCATTCTCCTATACCTTAGCTTCTTTACACATATGATGGGGTGAGAGTTAGGGTTGACAACCCCAATGCATACCCTGATGCCAGTTGGGGCAGGCTGGGGGTAAGGGGGCTTTCAACCCTAACACTTAATTTTCCTCACTTTTGTCACTGTGGAACAACCCTAACTGATGCATTAAACAGAGTTTTTTGCCATGAGTATATATATATATATATATATATATATATATATATATATATATATATGTGTGTGTATGGAGCAACATACTGTTGCTGTAATCACCTACCCTTGTATCCGGTTGCTACCCTGCCAGGTTGCCCAGAACACAGATGCCATGATGAAGTCACCCTTTTGATCACCTTTTTTGAAAGCACTCAATTGTGGTTGCCTTGTTCACTGGATTCCTTGAAAAATAGATCACTTGGCCCTCTGGCAAATGCATGCAATTTTCTCTCCAGACCTAAATCATTTTATTTATTTATTTAAGAGATTTCCCAGGAAAGCATGCTGAGCAGAGTACCTCTCAATTCTAGATGCGCCAAGGGGTAGGGAGTTTACACTGGTACAGTAGAACAGAACAAACCCAAAACAACAGCACAACAACAGCAGCAAGTTTTACATATTTTGATTGGTGCAACAATGGATGAGGTAGTCATAATATAGGAAGAGTAGTGTATATTCATAGTATTTAGCAATATAAGGTGCAGACCGAAACAGAAACCAGGCTGGTGATATAGATGGGAGGTAGGAAGTGAGATGGGGGTCAGCGGGGGGGGGAACAGGGGCAGATGGAAGAGAAGTGCATTTTAAGAAGGGAATTCCATTGTGGAGTGCTTGTGGAGTGTCTAATAACTGCTGCCAGGGAGTTCCATAATTTGGGCAGCCTGTAGCTGAAAGCAGCCTGGCCAGACCGGGTGGATCTGTTATTGAATGCACAGGAGCCTAGAGTCTATGTTTCTGAGAGTGTAGGCTGGTGGAGAGAGGGTGGTTAGGGAGGATGACAGGTAGGACTGGAGTGTCTGTGCCCAGAACTTGGCAGAGGTTCTAGCACAGTGAAGCAATCATCGGTTATGTAGCGAGGGGAGTCCCAAGGACTGATAGAGGTCACAGTGATGAGTATTGGGAGGCTGGTCCAGAGAGAATCGGCAGAAGGAGTTGTAAAGGGGATCAAGCCTCGCTAAGGAAGTTTGGGGGTGGCACAGTAGACAACATCACTATAATTCATAATCAGGAGGATCATTTTTTGAACTATTGCTTGCCTGGTTGGTAGAGGAATGCAATTCTTGTTCCGGTAGAGGGCTCCCAGCATGGGGTGCAATTTTTTGTGTAGACCGTCTATATGCGCTGAGAAGTCAAGATACTGATCTAGCCAGATACTGAGATAACGATATGACATGCAGGTCTCTAGAGGAGATCTGTCCAGAGTGTAGAATGTGGGTGGTGCAGTCAGCCGGGTTAGCTTGGCCCGAGATCCGAAGGTGAGAGAGACTGTTTTTTTAGAGTTCAAGAATAGTTGGTTTGAAAGGAACCAACGTTGGATGGAGTCGAAGTCCTTCTGTAGACAGGCTGTCACGGCGGTTGCGGATGGGCCAGAGGCAAACAGCACCGTATCGTCTTCGTACATATGGATAGCCAATTGAGAGCAGGCATCGGCAGGTCATTTAGAAAAATAGAGAACAGCAGTGGACCAAGTACAGACCCTTGGGGGACACCACAGGTGACAGGAAGTGAGGTGGATCTAGCCATGCCTATGTGGCCTGATTGAGACCTACTTGACAGGTATGAATGGAACCAGTTATTTGTGTTCACCGACAGACCAGCTTGGGCAAGTTTTGCCAGCAACAGGGGATGAGAGACCATGTCGAAGGCTTTCGCTAGGTCTATGAATATAGCTGCCATAAATTCCCCTTTGTCGATGCCCGTAAGGATGGAGATAGTGAGGCGAAGGAGGGAGGTGGTGGTGGAGTGATTTTTTCTGAAGCCGGCTTGGTAGGGGGTAAAAAATGATATGGTATCTAGATAGTGCTGGAGCTGAGATAGCACAAGGCACTCTTGAATTTTGGCTAGGATGGGGAGCAGAGATATGGGATGGTAGCTGGATGGGGAGGAGAGGTCCCCTCCTTTGGGTAGGGGAATAACCGTGGCTTGTTTCCATGTTGTGGGGACTGCCCTGAGTTTAAAAGATAGGTTACTTTCCTTTGGCTGGGTTAAGTGACTGCAGTAATTTTAGCACCTGGCCAGGTGAGACTGGGCGGAGTGAGAAGGGGGTCAGGCAGGATACTATAGGGGGCGTAGTGGGCAGGGAATGGGGGTGGGAGGAGAGGAGGTAAGAAGTAATGGTGGAAAAATGTGAGTTAAACTCAGTGGCAACCAGACTGGGATCCATGATGATTCTTCCTTCCAGCTTGAGGGTGGGAGTGGGGGGTTGGGTTGGTGGAGAGAGGAGGAATTTTATAGACTTCCAAAATTGAGAAGGGTGAGCGAAGTTATTGATTTAGCCTAACGTAATTTGATTTAGCCTAACGTATGAGTCTTGTACAGGCGTTTCTTAGTGATCAGTAGTGTTGCTGGGCCATTTGAGTACCTGTGGTCTTGAAAGATTTCCAGGCACGGTCTCTGGCTCTTAGGTGTTCCAGGAGGTTAGATGTTATCCATGGTAAGTGGGATCCTCTTACACGGGACCTTCTGAGTGGAGCCTGGAGGTCCCAGATGGCAAGGAAGTTAGTAGAGAAATATTTTAGGGCCTCATCCATAGAGGTGGCCCCGGGGATGAAAGACCAGTCAATGTTGATGAGGTTGTTTAGGGAAGCTGTCAGATGAAGGGATTTATAAGCTCTGCAGCGAAGCGTGCGGGGTGGAGGGGCCATTGGGAGGAAGATTTTCTGCACCATATCAATCATATGGTGGTTGCTAAGGGAGTCTGGTAGTATGCCAGCTTTAACTATCCGATGAGGGTGGGTAGTAAGTGCCCAATCTAGTAATGTGTGTTTGTTGGATTTTTGGTTTAGGTGAGTGGGTTCCTCTATTTGCTGGTGCAAGTTTAGGGCATTTATTTGGCATCGTGATTTAGAGGCTGCACTGCCTATCCAGTTCTGATTGAAATCACCAAGTATATGGAGTTCACTGCCTTCCATAAGGGACTTCAGGTTACCAAGGTGGTCGAGAATGCTACCCAGAGGTGTGTCAGGTGGACAGTAGGACCCTGCTATGTATACTGGGATAGTGTGTGGCAGGGAGATAATGACTAGAAGTGAATCAATAGTTTGTATGGGTGCCGTCAGAGTGATTATGGAGAACTGGAGTTTTACAGAGATATACATGGCAGTGACGCCACCCTTCTTTCTGCCCTGTCTGTCATAGCGGAAAGGAGTAGCAGGTGCTCCTTGATAGATCAATTAGAGAAGAAGTAACTGAAATTCTTTGGCACTTTGGTGTTCAGACCTTTGATAATATGCTTCTCACTAAATCCTCATTGAAATCTCTCAGCCTCTTTGATTGACTGCTCTCTGTATGTATCTGCAACAACATCCACTATTCCAAATTCCTTTGGAAGACTATTCAGGAGTTTCACTGCCAGACTACCAAAAGTTTCAGGGATTTCTGTCATAGCCCACACTGTTACCATTAGATCAACTATGTATGCTGAAATGTTTTTCCTGGGGGGAAGCTCTGAAGTGTCTAACCCTGGCCAGTATTCTGCCAGCACCTCAAGTGACTTGCTCTTTGGTGCTGTCCATCTAGTTCCATCTGCACTGGCTGGACTCAGTGGGACTGGGCACAGGCAATATGTTAATAACTTGGTTTATATCTGCAGGGAAGTTGTGCTTATTTGAAAGGGCCAAACGTGTTCCCAATACATCTTTCAAATTTAAGTTCTGTAACTTTTCTTTTAGTAGTTAGTTACACTTTTTTGTTTGCATCAATGAAGTTTTTCATTGAGGCTTTTGAAATTGGATCAAAATATTTCTTTTTGTCACTTTCCAGTCTTTCATTGACAAACCATTCATACATTTCTGTACTTCATTCAATGATACTGGTGAGGTTCTCTTCAATGTAAGGTGCAACAGGTGCTCCTCAGGACAAATTGTGCAATCTTTCATCTTCCAATGTAGCACTGAATGGGTTGATAAACTCTTGATCAAGAAGAATCAATATGGCTTTGATGCATTGTTCTGACTTGATTTCCGATGGCCTGTATGATTTTTGCAGATTACTGGCTGAACTGTAAGGGCCAGTCATCTCCAAAAGTGCCTCTCTGAATGTTGCTATATGTGGCCAATTTAACATAGTGGTCAATCTTAACATTGTTTTACTAGCCCAAACACTAGTGCAAATTGACCAGGGCTAGTGCAGCTAACTCTCTACCTACCCATCTTGACTAGTGCCAATTTTCAAGGCTGTTAATGAAATTAAAAAGTCTCTACTTTAGCATTCTCTAATCCTCATGCTAATTTCTCTCAATGTTCCAGATGGTCAGATGTGATTAACAGCTCATTAACAGCTGCAGTTATCTGGCAGTTCAAAAGAGGGATCCCACAAAAGACTCGATGTAGTCATTATCACTCCACTGCTAAGACTTTCAGCTAGTGTCCAGGTTGTGATCCAGGGTAGAGAGCTGTTAAATCACTAGGTTCCAGTTTTCTGAATGTGTATGTCTAACAATTTGTCCAATATTATTAAGACCATTGCCCCTCGTTTCTCTACATTTTGAGTGTTTGTATCCAACATTTCAGTGACAAAATGCAAAGAAGTATACAGGATCGGCCCTGCAGGTGGTGGGTTTTATTCCAGCCTCACCATAACATCCCTTTCCTGTCCAAATCTCTTAAGTCTGTTCTTTCCATAGACACCACTGCAGACCAGACTCTGAAGTGACCATCCATAGATCCATAGCTGCCATTACTGGCAAGTGTAGCGGGTCTCCAGCTCCTCTAAATGGACAATGCCAGCCATCACCATCCATACAATTCCACTCGTATCCCACTCAGCATGTCCTTTCAGCCTAAAAACAAAGCTTTGGATCATGTATGGCACAAAAATACACCTTGAGAAAATACATACTTTGAAACCATGTATTAGGCATTCCTGGGGTGCACAGATCATCCTATACAGAAAAAGAGATAGTATAGCATTATGCCTGTGTACTGTTTCCCCTGGGCTGATGAAATGACAATGTTAAAGAAAAATGTGTTATTGTTGGGGCAGAGCATATTGAAATCAATGTTTTTACAAATAAAAATGTCATAGTTTTCTATTTCCCAAGCCCCTTAGGGTTGTCTAACCCCCACCCCAAAGAAACCTTAGATGTGCTCCTGGCTCACTTGAGATTGCACAAAAACTTTCAGAAGTGTAGATCTCCAGGTGACCATAGGGTGGGGGCTGAGAGTGTCTTTCTCTGCCTGACTCTGTTCATTGCCCTGTGGGTGATGTTGACAGTGTGGTGAGGTACATGATGATGTCAGTTATTGTGTGCATAGAGCTAGGACTGCTTGACTGAAAATTTGCTGTTGTGATGTCCTCTCTTTGTTGGTGTGGGGAGGGGGGCAGAAAGAGGAAGAAAGGAGGCCATGGTACAAAACAATGGTGGGGGATGCACACACTGTCTGTAATGGCATTGTAGACTTTTTTTCTGCTGTGGAGCTGGAAGCAATGTGGGAACAGGATAAATGTGCAATAATCATTCTTGGCTTTTCTTGCATTGTTTCCTGTATAAGTGATCAAAATTTACCATTGTAATTAAGGGCTAGTGCAACTATATGCGGGCTAGTGCAATTTTTAATCAACTTGTCCTGCTGGCTAGTGCAAAAAAAGGTTAAGGTTGACCCCTGATTTAACACCCATTTATCATAGGCCATTTGATTTGCAGCAAAGTGTTTGACTCCACCAAGAAGTTAGGCACTTTCATTGTGTGTCTGCTCACCAGCTTGGTCAACTGACTCCCTAGAAGCTTTTTGATGGCTTCTTTGATTTAAAAGCTGTTGCTTTTCAATTACTGTCCTGGACCCTGGATAAGAAACTTCAAGAGTTTCAAGTGTGTGCACATAGTAAGCCCTGTGTTGAGCATAATTTTGCTTGTTGAAGGGCAAAGAACAGGGGCAGTGAATATTTCCAACTCTGTAGTCTAAGATTAAAGTTGTTTTCTTATATTGCTGTGTGGAGCAAATGCTGCTGATCCACTATATCCAGATATGTTATCCAGAGCTGTGGGGTTTTCCCCAGCTCACCCTGATGAATTTGTTGCCCGAAAGCCTCATATTTAGTCTGGAAAGTGACACTTTCTCCTTCTAGAAGCAGTTTATGGAAGTCTATGATTTGAAGTTATGATCTGATCAGATCAAGCAATATTGCAGGAGTGGCATTCAATTCTGTTGAATAATCTAGAAATCTGACCTGAAGCAATCACTCTAAGGCACCTGCAAAATGCTCATGTACAGTCAATGGCTAATTGTAATGCTTCCCAAATGCTAAACTCCCCTCATACTGCCAGAGGCACAAAGACCAGCCTGAAATACTATGTCCTTAAAGCTGCTGCCACCAACTAACTGTCCTATAATGCCAAAGCTTTCCAGGAACAGATGAAAATCACCCAAATAAATTCTGACATTGTGGAACTGATCAGAGAAATTCCCGACATCATATGTCTTTGTTGCTGCTCCAATACCAAGTGTCAGGTGAACAGAGGGTATATTTATTTGCTGAGCTATTTCCTGTGTTTGTGTGAATTATTCAACTACAATGGTGTGAGTTTCGACCTCCATATCCATACTATCTATAAGCAGGTAAACTCCAAACCTTGGTATTGCTTATCGAACAAGTTATGTGCTCACTCCTCCTGCCAGACTCGCCATTGCCTGTGGGATATTACTACCCTCTCTCACTTACAGGGTTGCAATGTATGTTTCAGCTGGAATCTCGAGTCTTCGTAGGTGGGATGTTACCTACAATAACATGTCGCTTTGCATCCTGCTCCCCAAGGTTGAAACATCATTGTCTCCTCTAATCAGATCTAGGATGGCTTCCTTCGCTAGAGCTAAGGTCCTACATGCTTGTATCCATTACCAATAACATTATTAGATCCTGTACTCCCAAATTACTGGCCTGTCTCTTTCCCTATCAGAAAACCAACTACGCTTTGAGCTCTGCGACAAACGTCCTTGTCCTTATTCCGAGACACCGTACAAATAAAGGTGGTCGTGCCTTTGCCTGTCATGTGCCCTATTACTGGAACTCACTTCCTCTAACCTTACATCAATCTGCATCCCACATTTCCTTTCAGAAAGAACTTCAACACTATCTCTTCTCCTACATATGCTCTTTCTTCAAATCACCCTAGTCTTTGCTCTCTAACTCCACTCTCCTCTTGTCATCAACTAGGAGCTTAGGGTCCACCCCAACATCGAAACACTTCCTCTTTATTTAATTTCCTTCCGCTTTTCACTTCATTCTTCCACTTCCTTCTCTCCTTCCCAGGTGATTCTATCCACCTTCTCCACCCTCTCCCCAGCCCCTCCCTTTATCTACCTCTGCTTGAAGGTTATCGCTCTCTCAGCACCTCACTCCTGTCCTGCCTGCACAACTGTCTGGTCACTTATTTTGACCTGCTTGTATTGCCTTATGTAATTATTAATGTTGTTTTGGCCTTATGTAATTATTACTGCTGTTTTTTGGTCTCACTACCATAATTTTCCAATTCTGACCTTATTGTATTTACCCTATGTTAACTTAAATGCAAATCTTGGTCTAACTACCTCAATTCTTTGTCACATTGTTGCTGTTATGTAACTTGTACCATGTATTTTGTTGTTCTTTGAAGTCTGTCACTGTACTCTCCCGGGTCATGCCTGAAAATAGTCTTTTTGGCTAGTGTACCTACCCAGTTAACAAAAACCAAATAAAATAAATAAAAAATAATCAGTGACGGGTTTGTGAATGGGTGTGGAAGATATGTGATAACTGTCTTCTTTGGTGAACTTGAATGATTTTTACAAACTAGCATCAGCTAACCAGTAAGCCTTGGGACAAGCTGATCTTCCTTTTATGCTTCCTGACTGATTTTCTATAGCATTAGGTTTGCCTTGCCAATATTTATCACTGATGCTGGCACAATAGACTTGGACATATTTCCAAATGTGTTTGGCTCCATTTTTGAATTCACTTGTCAATGTTTTAATTCCTTTTTGTTAGACACAAATGTAATTATTTTTGAGTGAGGAATTTCAATAAAATCTTCTTGGAGAATGGAGCCTTCAGATTCTTCTTGGTAGGCAACACATGTGCATTGTGTATTGTTCCATGTCCAGTTACTGTTTCAATGTTCTGATCAAAGTTGTCCATCTAGAAAACTGTTAAGACAATAGAAGACTCTGACATTGGCTGAAGTGGCAGTAACAGACCTTGCTCTTGAAACTGCTAAGAAAGTTCCACAAAACCAGTTTCAGTTTCACACACTTGGTCTTAACTGCAACTATTTCCTAAATGAAACATAATGTTCATGGGAATTTTCTGTCTGGTCATATTGTGCAGCACAACTCCAACAAGTGCATGTTTTGTAGTGAGAAATGTACCGCTCTGATATCATAAATTAGGTCTTCTGAGTAGAACTTTGACAACTGGGAGAGTTGTTCACTCTCAGTATGTTTGGGGGATTTTAGTACGTGCGAGAAAAATGATTGAACTGTCTCTGGGGGCTGGTGTTCTTTACTCAGGAGAGCACCCACTGTTTGTGGCCCTGGTAGTGAAGGTGCTGTCTCTACAAATTTTAAGATATGTTCATGCAACAAGGAAGCAGAATACTTGATGACTTGTCATCCATTCTCAAAAGCTGTGTGACTAATGCACCACCAGTTAATGATTCAGCACTTATTACAACTAGTGGCTTTTCAGGATCAACTGTTAAAAATAAAAGTGAATCCCCATATTTCTTTTACAGCTGGTTTCTAAGTTTATAATGGTATCGTCAATCTCCTATTCTGATGCCTGAGATTTCATTCAATGCCTAACTTGAAATGACGTGGTGTCTTACATGACAAATGGCCCCAAGCCCAGTTCTGACTGACTGCTCATTGTCATCCTCATCATCACTTCACTATTCTGATCATCTAGGTCCTGTCCCTTGTGACTTCTGTATAATTTAGGTAGCACTTGTCATGTTTAATAAACTCCCTTGCAATGAGGTTCTGTGTCTTAATTTTTGTGAGCATATCTTGGTCATCACATAGCTCTGCCACCCTTTTCATTCTGCCTTCAGCTGTTTTTGTAACAACAAGAGTTCGATATTGCTTCTTCCCCTTCACTTTGCTTACATATTTGTTACAGATTCCACATATATCAGGAAAAAACACTCTAGGTAATGAGGCACAAGGAACATCACCCCTGAGATAATGATGTAAGCTATGTTAACCAGCACCTGCATGTTCTCCAGATTTTCTGACACCCTTGGCTTTTGTGAACCTCTGGTAGCATTGTCTATGGTAGCCATACTTGGCAGGGTCATAGTTAGTCATTGGAATTGATTGGATGTACACTGCTCATCAGAATGATTTTCACCACATTTTGTCACTAAGAGAAGTTACTTCAGAGTCTCTTGTTGTCAAGGCATGGTAATGCACTGCACACTGCAGGGTTCTAGGATTTTCCTCTCCATGTTTCCATTTGATATAAAAGCTTAGAGGCATCCTCGAAGAGTCTGAAATAAAAGAAATGTTGTGTTAGCATATATGTGTGTGTATATATATATATATATATATATATATATATATATATATATATATATATATATATATATATATACACACACAGTATATATACAGTATATTAATTGCAAAAACACTTCATTAATGCATCAGTTAGGGTTGTCATTATAGTGACAAATGTTTGAAATTCAATGTTAGGGCTACAACACTACCCCCACCCCACCCCCTACTCCACACACCAACAGGTGTCTGGGTGTGCCTTAGAGTTGTCAGCCTTAACTCTCACCCCATTCCATTTGTAAGGAAGCTGAGGGGTACTGTATAGGACAATGGCTCTGTTTAATGGTTTCATGCAAATCCATCAAATGGAATAGCATACATACCAGGGTACTAAAGGAGCTAAGGCTGGAACTAGCAGAACCATTAGCAAAACTGTTTAGTGAGTCTCTGAGCACAGAAGAGGTCCCAGAAGACTGGAGAAGGGCTCATGTGATCCTGCTCCACAAAAGTGGCAGCAGAGAGGAGGCAGGAAACTACAGACCAGTCAGTCTTACCTCAGTAGTGGGCAAGATTATTGAAGCAGTCCTTAAGGAAAGGATAGTGCAACACCTGGAATCCATAGGAGCACTGAATCCAAGACAGCATGAGTTTACAATAAGAAGGTTCTGTCAAACTAATCTCATAGATTTATTTGACTGGCTAACCAGAGTGGTGGACCGTGGGGGTGCAGTTGTTGTTGCCTACCTTGACTTCAGCAAAGCTTTTGCTACTGTTCCACATAGAAGATTGATTAATAAGCTGGGCAGGCTATAGGGGTCAGTAGTTGGTCAACTGGATAGCAAACTGGTTGACAGGCAGAAAACAGAGAGTGGTGGTAAATGGTATACAGTCAGAAGAGATGCAAGTCACAAGTGGGGTACCTCAAGGATCAGTCCTGGAGCCAGTCCTTTTCAATATCTTCAGCAGTGACAATGCAGATGGACTGGAGGGTAAGGTTTGCCTGTTTGCAGATGATACCAAAAGCTGCAATGGAGTAGATGATCTAGATGGGGTGGACAGAATGAGAAGAGATCTGGAAAAACTAGCAAAATGGTTGGAAGAGTGGCAACTGGGGTTTAATGCAAAGACGGTCAAGATCATGCATATTGGGAAGAGAAACCCTGAAGCTACCTATAGATTGAGAGGGGAGTTACTGGTAATCAAAAGGGAAGAAAGAGACTTGGACATCATCATCACATGACCTGAAATCACCCAACCAGACCACTAAAGCAGTAAGTAAGGCTAAAGGGATGTTGGGGTATATAAGTAGGGGTATCACAAGTCATAAGAGGGAGGTAATAATCCCTCTTTACAAGACACTGGTTAGGCCTCATCTGAAGTACTGCATGCAGTACTGGAGGCCCCATCTGCACAAGGACATTAACAAAATGGAGGCAGTCCAGAGAAAGGAAACCAAAATGGTTCAGGGACTGCATCAGAAAACATACGAGGACAGATTAACGGAGCTCAATATGTATACCCTACAGCAAAGGAGGGAGAGAGGTGATATGATCAAAACATTCAAATATCTTAAGGGCATTAACAAGATGAAATAGTCTAATATATTAGAGGCTAATATAGTAGTAGGGGGCTAAGAAGTTTTCCGATGAAAAGTCCGTATCTCGCGCCGTTTCCGAGATATGGGCCCTGAAAGGCGCGGCGAATGCCATAATGTTATCCTATGGGAAAAGAAGAAAAGTTCGGAGTGCCATAACTTTGCCTCCATGTAATGTTTTTTCACCAAACTACTGAAAGGCACATCTGTGGGCTGTTGGCTGTCGTCCCTCCAAATTTCAGGAAAAAAGACCAAACTGTTATTTTGCAGCAGGGTGCCAAAGGATTCCTGTAATGCTTCGGGCGCCATAATGTTATCCTATGGGAAAAACTGTCAACTTTGGAGTGCCATAACTTTGCCGCTGTGTAATATTTTTCAATACAACACTGAAAGGCACATTTGTGAGATGTCGAGTGCGTTCCTCAAATTTCAGCCCAAAACTCCAGCAGTTATTTTGCAGTGCAGTGCCAAAGAATTGCTGTCATTTTCCCACAGACTAAAATTACTGTCAATTTGCAAAGCTTTGCAAAATTTAACACTTTCATGAGCACGAAAGTAATTTGCGAAAGTACTTTTTCCAGAAATTTGAAAAACATATTTCTGGGGTGTTTTACCACAAAATAAAGACATGGCAAGCATCCTCAGGGCCCGACTAGGTGAATACAAAAAAAATTAGGTTGCTAGAGGGTCCCAAATTTAAATGCCAACCATTTTTCTGATCACCAACTGAAAACAAAATGGCCGATTTGTGAAAGTAACAGGCCCATTTGCGAAAGTAAAAATGCATTTGCGAAAGTGTTGAACTTTTTGTTAACTTTTCCCATTGACTTATAATGGGAAACTGTTTTTTGAATAACTTTTGAACCGTTTAATATTTTTTCACGAAATCTTCAAAAGGCACATCAGGGACCCTAGCTGCACGTTCCCTGAAGATTTTGGGCTGATCCATAAACTGTACGACCTGCAGGCATGACACAGAATTCCAGAAAAGCGTAAAAGCTCACAGATCATAATAACTCATGGCCGTATATCAAATAGTCTGGCTTGGCAGATCCCAAGGCCTATGGTTCTTGATCACAAATTCAAATTTCAGGTAAATACATCAAACAGTTTCAAAGTTATTAAGGTGCAAAGTTTTGGGGTTTAACATTGAAATGGCTCCTCAACCCTAACTATGGTAGCACTACCGTGCTACCATAATATATATATATATATATATATACATACATAGACATATATATACAAATACACATACATACATACATATGCCACACATATATAAACACAGAAGATATGTCGTGTAGAACTCAAAAAGTATAAACTTGCTAAAAATTCATCTACTAATGGTGTCTTCCCTTTTATCATACATACTGTACATACATACATACACACATACAAACATACATAGTTGCCAGCAGATTAGGCCTAATGTTCTATCTTGTCTGCCCAACTCAGCAAACTGGTAGTGTTTAGTAGCTGCTCTACCTCCCCCCCTCATTTTCCACTTCCCTCCCCCTTCCCCTCCCTGTATACCTCTGTTATTCACCAAACCCCCATCCTATACTTTGCCCAGTGCATGTCCCAACCCTTTCTGAAACCTCCTACAGTTACCATTTTTACCAAGTTGTCCGGCAATGCATTCCAGGGTGCCACCACCCTCTCCATGAAATAATGCCCCCTCAACTCTCCTCTGTACTGCCCCCCAACCAACTTTAGACTGTGACCTCTTGTATTCCCCATCTCCCTTAATTTGAACAGACCCTCCTTTTCCCTATTTTGAAACCCTTCAGGTGTTTGAAGGTCTTTATCATATCCCCCTTCCCTTCTGTCCTCCAGAGAGTACATGTTCAGCTCTCTAAGTTTTTCCTCATATGACAAACCCCCCAGACCACTAATCATTCTTGCCGCCCTCCTCTGGGCTCTCTCCAGCAGTGTAATGTCCTTCTTTAGGTGGGAGCACCAGAGCTGCAATATGGTACTCCAAATGCGGCCTCACCAATGACGTGTACAGGGGAAGTATTACCTCCCTTAACCTCCCTTCTCCTGGAAGTTATCCCCCTGGCTATACACCCAAGCATTTTGTTTGCCTTAGCCACTCTCTTCTGCACTGTTCTGAGTGGTTCCCTTTAACATCAGTCATCACCCCCAGATCCTTCTCCATCATTGTGACAGTCCCCCCAAGTGGTAGTTATACCCAGGGTTCCTAACACCCAGGTGCAGAATGTTACATTTCCATGCATCAAACCCTAACTGCCGTGCATGGGTCTAGTTTTCTAGCTTCCCCAGGTCATCCTGCAGTGCCCTCCTACCCTCCTTACTATCTACCACTACCCCAAATTTAGAATCATCTGTGAACAAAGTCATTTTAATAACAAACCCCTCCACAAAGTCAGCATTAAATACATTAAAAAGGATAGGCCCAAAACTGAATCTTATGGATCCCCTCTGATGACGTCTCTGGTTGTCGAGACTACACCCCCTACCACCACCCTTTGCTTTCTATTCCTAAGCCAATTAGCTAACCACCCCACCAATTTATCTCCCACTCCCAGTTCCCTCAATTTCCAAATTAGCCTTCCTTGCAGGACTGGATCAAAAGCCTTGCTGACGTCCAGGTACAGGACATTAACTGACTTTCCTCATCCAGGAATCTTGTCACCCAGTCAAAACATTTGACCAGGTTCATTTGATACAATTTCCCCTGGACAAACTCATGTAGGTTATTATCTGAAAACCATTTACCTCCAGGAACTCCACCATCCGTTCCTTTAAGATGGCCTCCAACATTTTCCCCACTATGGGTATCAGGCTGACTGGTCTGTAGTTCCCGGTTCATCCCAAGGTCCACACTTCTGGAGGGGCATGAGATGGGCCAACCTCCAATCTGGAGGAACACATCCTAGTTGGAGGACAGAACTGAATAGTTCCGTCATTGGAGCCACCAGGACATCTGATAGGTCCTCTCATATTACCTTAAAATTTTACAACCACATATGCATTTAACAGGTCATATTTTTTCCCATAGAAGAAAATGTATGTAAATTGCTATTATAAAGGTGTGTTTATAATGGCAGTCACATGGCATATTTTCTATGGAAAAAAGCATGAGTTAAAGCAGGGTCTCGCACCCACAGAAACCGTCTCTTTTCACACACTGACTGCACAAAACACTCACCTCTTCCAAATCTTCCCTCTTATCCCTAAAAAATTCAAGAAACTAATCACTTCTGCTAAATGTAGATGATCCCTAACAACAGCTCCTCTCATTTTTTTTTTCTTGTCCCCCCTCCCTCTGCAGGTCACATGACATGTTTCCAAAGCTGCAAGAACCTGCCTGACAATTAATGCAGCAATGCTGCCAGGTAACCAAATGGAAGAGAACAGCTTCAGGAAAACTTAGCTTTCTTCTTTCAAAACTGTTAAAGTTAATTATTTAAAAAAGTAGCTAAATGTTTCAAAATCTAGTTCTCTCATAGCACAGCAACACCGTCCAGACCAAATGGAGGAAAACTGTATTGGAAAAACTTAGCTTTCTTCTTTCATACCTGTTAAAGTTAAATGTTTCAAAATCTAGTTACCTCACTATTTTCCAGTGTTGGCATCATTTTTTTTTCACCTGAAATAAACACTCACAATGGCTCAAAAAAATAATACTACTGTTCCTCCTTCCTTAACAGTCACCAGGACAGTCAGTGGGATATAATTTATATAATTGTTGACGGGAAAAAAAGTGACCCAATAGTTATATAAAATAAGGTTATGGGGTGGTGTGTATCAACTCAAAGTTTACATACCACCCCATACTTTATTCTTTTTATAAAGCACAATAAATCTTGTCCAACAAGATTAACTATAAGAATATTTTGACATTTTGCAAGAAATTAAGGGCCGGTGGTTGGTGTTTAACACTATAACTTTTAACATTAATACGTTAATCTTTTGAGGTAACGTATGGGTACGCATTTTAAGCTCTATCTCCTCCCTATTCATTGAGACCACACTTGAAAGCGTATTTTGCTTACTCTCAAAGTAATGGCCCAAGAATCTGCATTAAGTTCGTGGAGCTGAAAATCGCAACGTTTGTCAAGGTGTCAGTACAAAATTGATGAAAACTACCATTTTGCCCCAGCATTCATGCAATCAAGAGACAGAACATGAATTTGGAGTATATCTGCTACCTTAAGCAAACATTGGCATTTATTTAGTTCTCAGGTGACACCCCATCTCCATCTACACTTGTTCTATAACTAAAGGGCTGCTACCGTGCCCCTATAATAAAAGGGATATAACGTGGCCTGATTGAAAATATATTTATCTTCCTGAAAGTCTAATGATATTAAGACATCTCAATATCATTGGCCTTGAATGAAGACACCCAAGGGCAGTGACGAGTGGTGTCCCACAGGGCTCGGTGTTGGGACCAGTGTTGTTTGGGATATTCATTGCAGACATATCATGGGACATCAAGAGCAAGATCAGTCTGTTTGCTGATGATACCAAGGTTGGCGCGGTGGTGGATGACCTAGGGGGATGGCAGGGGTTGCAGGATGATCTGGCAAAGCTTGAAACCTGGTCAGACACCTGGCAACTGGGCTTTAATGCCAAAAAGTGCAAGGTGATGCATTTTGGGATGAAGAACCCAAGGAGGACTTACCAGCTAGGGGAGTGCAGCTAGCCCAGACAGAGGAGGAGAAGGATCTGGGTGTGCTCATCACAGGGTCAATGAACAACTCGGCACAGTGTAGGAAGGCAGCTGCAAAGGCCAACAAAATGCTGGGTTGTATTGCAAGGAGTATATCCTCAAGGAGGAGGAGGTGATTCTGCCACTGTATAGGTCATTGGTTAGACCACACCTGGAGTACTGCGTGCAGTTCTGGCGTCCGTATCTGAAAAGGGACATTAAGTTACTGGAGGAGTGCAGCGCAGGGCGACAAAAGATGATCAAGGGTCTGGGGACTTATCATATGAGAGGAGGTTGAAGGAGTTGAACATGTACTCACTGGAGGAGAGGAGAGACAGGGGGACATGATTGAAACCTTTAAATACATGAAAGGAATAAACAAGACAGGTACAGAGGGCTGTTCAAAGTAAGGAGGGAGGGCCACCAGGGCCATGATATGAGACTGGAGCGAGGAAGGTTCAGGAGGAGATGAGGAGACACTTTTTACAGAGAGGGTGGTGGCTGGGTGGAATGCGTTACCTGCAGAAGTGGTATGCAGTAGAACAGTGGACTGCTTCAAACGAGGATGGGACAGGACAAGGGGGAGGGTTAATGAAGGGGAAGGGTGGAAGGGAGGGGCAGCTGCAGAATAAGGGGTGCTAGCTGCACATTCGAGCAGACTTGATAGACCTCTAGGCCTTTATCTGCTGGCAAATTTCGTATGTTCGTATGTTCGTAAGACAAATATGACCTATTCAGTCAAGCCATGTAATGTTCGATTTATGCAGGCATGTTTTGGAAAAATGATTATTGGAATGTCTAAAAAAGGAAGTTAGTAGGCACAGGGGTGGGTGCAAAGCTGGTGAGATGGGTAGGAAACTGGCTTCAGGGAAGGCAACAGAGGTTGGTGGTGGGGGGGGAGCTCTCACACCCAAGGGCAGTGACGAGCGGTGTTCCACAGGGCTCATTGTTGGGACCAGTGCTGTCTGGGATATTCATTGCAGACTTATCATGGGGCATCAAGAGCAAGATCAGTCTGTTTGCTGATGATACCAAGGTAGGCGTGGTGGAGGATGACCTAGGGGGATGGTAGGGGTTGCAGGATGATCTGGCAAAGCTTGAAACCTGGTCAGACACCTGGCAACTGGGGTTTAATGCCAAAAAGTGCAAGGTGCTGCATTTTGGGATGAAGAACCCAAGGGGGGGAGTTACCAGCTGGGGGGAATGCAGCTAGCCCAGACAGAGGAGGAGAAGGATCTAAGTGTGCTCATTATAGGGCCAATGAACAACTCGGCACAATCTAGGAAGGCAGCTGCAAAGGCCAACAAAATGCTGGGTTGTATTGCAAGGGGTATATCCTCGAGGAGGGAGGAGGTGATTCTGCCACTCTATAGGTCATTAGTAAGACCACACCTGGAGTACTGCATGCAGTACTGGTGGCTGTATCTGAAGAGGGACATTAAGTTACTGGGGGGGTGCAGCACAGGGCAACAAAGATGATCAAGGGGCTAGGGGGCTTATCATATGAGAGGAGGTTGAAGGAGTTGAACATGTACTCACTGGAGGAGAGGAGGGACAGGGGTGACATGATTGAAACCTTTAAATACATGAAAGGAATAAACAAGATGGGTACAGAGGGGTTGTTCAAAGTAAGGGAGGGGAGGGCCACCAGGGGCCATGATGTGAGACTGGAGGGAGGAAGGTTCAGGAGGGAGATTAGGAGACCCTTTTTACAGAGAGGGTGGTGGCTGGGTGGAATGCGTTACCTGCAGAAGTGGTATCCAGTAGAACAGTGGACTGCTTCAAAAGGGGATTGGGACAGGACATGGGGGAGGATTAATGAAGGGGAAGGGTGGAAGGGAGGGGCAGCTGCAGAATAAGGGGTGCTAGCTGCACATTCGAGTGGACTTGATAGACCTCTAGGCCTTTATCTGCTGGCAAATTTCGTATGTTCGTAAGTGCTTGTGACTTTGAAATGTGTGACTATCTTTTGCCTACTTTTACCATTACAGTACTTATTTTGGAGTGGCATCTGAGATTTACTGCTACTTCTATTTAACACACTGAGCCCAACAGCTTTACATTATTGGCAATACACAATGAAAAGATTTGATGTACAATACTTTTCACTTTGTTTTTTAGGGTATTTGTTTCTTGAAAATGTGAAAAAAAAGAATTTATACAGTTTTTTTGCTGCTGAAGAAAACATTTAACAGATATCACTATATGAAACACCACTCATTTAGAAGTTACTTGTGTGCTGAATGACTTCATGCTCACAGTACCATACTACCATTTTCAGTTTTATAGTTATTCTCATTTGTTTGATGAAAAAGTGAAAGAAAATTGAATTTCTGCCTTTTCTGATGATTAGAAAAAATTCTAAAAGGCATTTATAAATGAAACACCACTCATTTTGTAGATATGTAATTGCTGCAGAAATGTTCTTGCTCACAATACTATGCTCAGATTTTTTATTTTAAAGATATTCACATTTTTTCATTGCAAAAGTGGAAAAATATGTATATTTTTTTGCTGATTCTACTTAACTGACTTTAATGCTGCACTTGGCAATTGTGATGTCATCAACATTATGAAGGCTGCATTCTGATTGTTTCAGTATGCACTGTGACATACAGTACCCTACTTTGCAAGATAATATTTTCTTCCTATGTTGGAACTTTGTGACATAGCCTACTTTTCCAAATAATATTATCTTGTTATGTTTAGTCAAGATACACCTTTTTTATCTTTGAATTTATCCAAACGTATATGCTGTTTAAATAGAGGATATGTCATAGGTGGTGGTGAAATAAACAATTTATTTTTTGCTTTGGGTTTTGACCTCTATTGACCTCATGAGTGGAAGAACCATGAATGAGGTCTATAGAGATCAAACCCTGAGACCAAAAAATAAATTGTTTATTTTAACACCAACCATGGCACGTGTCATTTATGTAATGGGCAATACATAGTATATGTTAGTGAAGCATTCGGAATTGAAGAACAAATGGACTACTTTGAAAAACTCTGTTTTTCCCCTTCTTCTTGGGCTTTTTCAGTCACTTCACCAGAAAATGTTGCACCATTTGTAGCCTTCCTGTTGGGAGATGTGTCATTTCACACCACAGTGATGCACAGCAAGTGAAAACACATGCACATAGTCATTATGTACCAGCACATCATGATGTAAGTGTTGTTCCAGATTGAGAGCTGAGCTGGATTATCTACTAACTCTCGTGGTTGTGAGTGTTATACCCTCTGAAGAAAATTGCAGCTCTGAGGACTTGATGCAGCCTTCAGCACTGATCATTTTGAATAAGTATGACAGCCACTACTGCTCTATCACCCACAGGATACACAACTGCAAGCGTTGAGATTTTCAGAGGCAAACAATGTACTTACTAGAATCTTACTTATAGCTCGAGTGAAATGAAATGAAACTACTGATTTTGGGTGACTTTAACCTAAACTGGCTTGCCCGCCCCCACACTCATCTGCTTGCTCTGAAATCACTGATCTAAACCTATCACAGTTTGTCACTGAACTCATAAGGCTCAACCTTAAAATCTATAACCATTCTCTAATTGACTGGGTCCTAGCCTCACACCCACACTGCATCATTAATGCAGGTATCCTGCAAGACACGCTAAGTGACCATCACACTGCCTACTACTTTTAGAAAATTCAGCACCTTAGAGCCACTCTGAGATTCCTACACAGCCACTCATTTAAATCATTAAACTTTACATTGCTTTTTGAAGATCTATCTAACATAGATTGGGCACCTATCAAGGCAAGGCAAGGCAACTTTATTTCTAAGGTGCCCAATCCTGGAGGCTCTGGGCGCTGTAAACAATTTATTTATTTATTTATTATTTCAGAAGACACCTTTGAGCCAAGGCTCTTTTACAAAGGTTCCACTTTGGGGAAACAATACAGAACATAGTGAGGACAATAACAAGTGCAGTAGTTTCAAGCAGCCATAGGCTTTGTCGGGTATATTAAAGCTTTCATATGGAATTACTGTAATATGTACAATGATTCACAGTATGTATGTTAAGTTACAGTAATTTGTGTACATTATACTTTGATAAAGTCCAGCACTGGCTATGTTTAAATACTAAGGAGACAGTCTACATGACCTTTGGCAAAAGACAGAGACTCTCCAGGCTCCTTTCCACCCCCATCCACTACAGGCTTGCCAAGTCTACCTTGGAAGGCACTACCTCCTTCAGGTACCTAGTGGTCTGCCTTGACAAACACTTTGACTTCTCTGGTCAAGTGGATACTATTCACCAAAAAATTGCTCCCCAAACTGAATGCCTTATACCAGAAAACTGAATACATCCCCTTGCCAGTCCACAGAGAAATTCCTCTGAAAATGATCCTTCCAACTTTTGATTACGGTGACCCAGTCTACAGTGCCACCCGCAAAATGATCCTAGCAAGACTGGACACTCTCTTGCATTCCTTCTGTCACTTTGCCCTTAACAGTCCACCCCACACTCACCATGCTTCCAATATCAATCCCTGGTTCTACCCTCCCTAAATGACTGATACTTGATGCACTGCTCCAACTTCATTAGTAAGTTCTGGTTCAGAGCGCCCCCTTCCTACCTGCTATCCTATCTCTCTCCACCTCCACTTGTGCCCTCAGGAGTACCTACTTCCATACCCTTGCTTACCCTACAGATCATCTGCTGGTTAAGCATCCTTCTCCCACCACTTTCCTAATCTATTGAACTCCCTCCCCACCAACATTCAAAATACTCACTCATTTTGCTCCCTGTCCTCTATTCTGTGCTCCTTTACCTGCCCCACTTGCAACTGCCCCTGACTCCACTGCCTCCTCCATGTTGACCTCGATGACCTAACTTTACTCCTCCACCCCCTGTGGTACTGCCAGCCAAATGTGTTGGTATGACCTGTTGCACTTATCCATCAGCACTTAATGTACAATTGTGTCATCAATTTGATGTCTCTAAACCAATACTTCATTGTAACACCTGCTTGTATGTACTGGATCTATGATGCTGGTTCGAAAACTGTTTTGTTGACCGACATATCAGCGAGGGATTTATGTCGATCGCAAGTTGTGGTTGACATAAATATGGTAGGAGACCCGGTTCCAGTTCTATTGGAGGTGCTTCACCCCTGAACCACCCATGTGCGGGCTCTGTTCTCGCACCCCCTGAACCTATGGATTATCAACTCTGAGTAGGAGTTGATTTGGCAAGAATGTTGCAGGACCTTGGGAAAGAGTGCCAGGGTCTAGGATGGACTATTACAGCAAACGTTTGATGTTGTCGGCATTGACGTGTTCACTGTAATAGTGTTGCTGTAGAGAGGGTATACCATATGTACACATGTGACTTAATCTGCTGTATATTGTTCCACATTGTTTTATTATGTACTGCAATTGTGCTTATTGCACTAGCCATCATCTGTAACCATCCCTTCCCCTATCCCCCAGGACACATCTGGAAACAAGCAAATTGCCCTGTATGTCTTCCTGGTGAAACAGTTCAAAACATAAATAAATACATACCGGCATTTGTGGGCACACTTTTTTTTAAAGAACCAAAACCTTGTGCAAACAAAGCACACATTCTAAAGTAGGTTGGGCTATGCATGAGGTTCAACTTAGAACCCTGCTGCCATCTGTATTCTAGATGACACACCTGCAGCATACAAAAATGCAGATGACATGCCTCAAGTGTAAATGCATGATTTATTTACATGCCAGGCATGTCATGACTGCAAATAAATGTGTTTTCTTAATTTTTTTATTCAACTCCCCATTGTATAAATGTGGGATATGACACGGGTGAGAGTCAGATTGTAGAAATATCTTCATAAGCAATACATGACCTCCTCTTGTGAGGTCAGAAGAGATCAAGTATAGTAATAGAAGGTATTGTTTCTATCTCACACCCATGCCATATTTGACTTGTATAACTGATATTTCGGTGGTTTATGACAGAACTAATAACAAGTTACATAAGAAAACAAGAAGAAGATGTAAATCATGCCACTCAAAGCATCTCACTCTCACCCAAGTCAGTTTAATCAGCACAACAGTAGTTTATGCAGTTTGAGGATAGAAATAATCAAGAATTACAAAAGGAAAAAAATTCAAAATATAGACTGCGGCCCTCAAAGCATCTCACAACTGCCGACTTCAGTCCTACACATGGCTATTATGATGTCAACAGCATTGTTAAAGGTGCCCTCTGATTGGTTCAGTATTCCATTGTAGCAATGGGGCCTTTCAACTTGCAAGATAGCACTATCTTCACAGTTGGCAGTGACATAGTAGTAATATATTGAACAATTTTAACCCATGCCTATTGCATAAATATATATAAAAATATGTGTTAGTGATATATATGTATGTGTCTATATATATTAGAGGCAAAAAACTCTATTTAATGCATCAGTTAGGGTTGTGCCACAGTGACAAAAGCGAGAAAATTCGACATTAGGGTTGAACCCCCTTTGCACTCCTCCAGCCCACCCCCCCAACTGGAATTGGGGTGCGCGTTGGGGTCGTTAGCCCTAACTCTCACCCCATCACATGTGGAAAGAAGCTGAGGAATAGGAGAATGGGGTGATAGTTAGGACCGATGACCCCAACGTGCACCCCGATTCCAGTTGGGAGGTAGGCTGGAGGGGTGCAAAGGGGGTTTCAACCCTAACATCAAATTTCTTCACTTTTTTTGCTGTGGAAAAACCCTAACTGATGCATTAAATTGAGTTTTTTGCCTCTAATTTCCCTTCTTTTTGAGAATGATAATAAGAAATAGTGAATGTAATGCGGTGGCGGGTCCACGGGACCCTGCTCCCGCCACGTGATGTCTTGTCACATAGTAACACTGTGCCTGCAAAAGCAAATCGTAATGCGCATGGTGTCACAAAGTGAAACAGAAAGAGAAACATTACTGTAGACAGAAATGTTAAAAACAACGCAAACGCAGCTGCAAATGAAAACACAAAGGGTAACACACGTGGTGGCGTAAACATGAACGGTAAGTGAAATGGGTACGATACCACAAGCAGAAACAGTAATGGTAACAGTAATGTAAGCGTATAGGTTGGTTTTCCCCAAAAGCTGTATAAAGAAAGACAGTGAGTACAAAGAATGTATGCAAAATAATGACTCTCAGAACAGAAAAATGAGGACTTGGAACAGTAAATTGCTTGTATCTCAGGAACAGTACGACATAGAAAAAAATGTAAAAGTCATATGAATTATCACTTTCCTGGCTAGTTTTGTAAGCATTTTGTCGACAAAAAGTCCGTGTATTGCACCGTTTCTGAGATTCGGGCCCTGAAAGGCGCGCCGAACGCCGTAATGTTATCCTATGGGAAAAAAACAGAAGTTCAGAGTGCCATAACATTGCCTCCCTGTAATATGTTTTCACCAAACCACCTCAAGGCACATCTGTGGGACATTCGCTGTGTTCCCTGCAAATTTCAGCCCAAAAGACTAAACCATTATTTTGCAGCATGGCGTCAAACGATTGCTGCAATGCGTCGTACGCCGTAATGTTATCCTATGGGAAAAAGGGTCAACTTTGGAGTACCATAACTTTGCCGCAGTGTAATATTTTTACAACAAAACACTGAAAGGCACATCTGGGAGATGTCGGCTGCATTGCCTCCAAATTTCAGCTCAAAACTCCAAACCATTCTTTTGCAGTGGGGTGCCAAAGAATTGCTGTCATTTTCCCACAGCCTAGAAAAGTACTGTCGCAATTTGCATAAGCTTTTGCAAAAATTTGTGACACTTTCATGAGTGCGACACTACTTTGCGAAAGTACTTTTTGCAGAAATTTGAAAAACATATTTCTGGGGTGTTTTACCCACACATAAAGACATGGCTAGCATCCTCAGGGTCCGACTAGGTCAGTACAAAAAGAATTAGGTTGCTAGAAGTTCCCAAATTTAAATGGCAAGCATTTTTCTGATCACTAACTGAAAACAAAATGGCAGATTTGTGAAAGTAAAAGGGCCATTTGCGAAAGTAAAAACTGCATTTGCAACAATTTCGAACTTTTTGTTAACTTTTCCCATTGACTTATAATGGAAATTTGTTTTTTCAATAACTTTTGAACTATTTAATATTTTTTCATGAAATCTTCAAAAGGCACATCGGGGACCCCAGCCACACATTCTCTGAAGATTTTGGACTTGTTGCGCAAACCATGTGACCTGTAGGCACGACCATAGAATTCCAGAAAAAGTGTAAACGCATGCGCAGATCACGCTTAATAACTCCGCAGCTGTGTATTCGACCGGTACTAAATTTGGCAGATCCCAAGGTGTCTGGGTCTTGATTGTGTATGCAAAATTTCAGGCAAATCCGTTGAACAGTTGCAAAGTTATTAAGGTGCAAAATTTTGGGTTTAACATGTAAATGGCTCCTCAACCATAACTATGGTAGCACTACCGTGCTACATTCATTCATGGCAAAAAAATCAATTTAATGCATCAGTTACAGTTGTTCCACAGTGACAAAAGCAAGGAAATTTGGTGTTAGGGTGGATAGCCTCACTTGCAATCTCTCCTAGTCTGCCCCTCAAACTGGCATCGGTGTGTTGGGGTTCTCGGGTCTGATAAAAGTCTGTATCTCGAAGTGTTTCCGAGATAGGGGCCCCAAAAGGCACAGGGGATGCCTTAATGTTAGCCTATGGGGAAAAAAGTCAACTTCAGAGCACCGTAACCTTTCATCTGTGCAATATTTTGTCACTAAACCACCAAAAGGCGCATCTGTGGGATAACATTGCAGCCCTCGTGATGCCTTTCAGGGCCCGTATCTCAAAAACAGTTCGAGATACAGACTTTTCATCTGAAAATTTCTAAGTACAGAACTAGGTTACAAAGCCATGAAAACCCTGAAATTTGAATTTTTTTCCTACCTTGTATGGTTCCTGAGATATTTGAGAATTAGTCTTCCAGTTGCTCATTTTTATGGCTCAAGGCCCCAATTGTCACCTCAGGCTTAGCACTCACATTGTGTTTTGGTGCCCCTATCTTGGAAACAATGTGAGACATGGGTTCAGTTGATTATTCTTACATTAACTACTCACTCTCACAATTAGAACAACACTTGAATTTTTTTATAGCTGTTATGGTTCATGAGATATGGGCACATTTCTTTTACAAGGGCTCCTTGCCTTATAGGGCTGTGGTATGGCTCCATAGCTGTGTGTAAGTGGGGGGCCCTGTACTCAACACACACACACACACCATTATGCAGAACTGGGCAGCGGGCCCTGTGCTTGCACCAAGTTGGCCCTTTCTATTACTACATACATTACACTTTTTTTTTTAAAAAAAGGAAATGCTTTGCAAAAGCTTTGTTAATACATCAGTTATGTTTGTTTCCACATTGAAAAAAGTTTGCGAATTTCATGTTACGGTTGCCACTCCCCAGCCTCACCACCACCCCTTCCCCCACCCTCCACACACCACCAGGCATCAGGTTGTGTGGTGGGATCATTGGCTTAACTCTCACCTTATTCCATGTGTAAACAAGCTGTGGTAATGCAGTATAGGAGAACGGGGTGAGAGTTAGGCACGACCACCCCACCACACACCCCGATGGCTCCATAGCTGTGTGTAAGTGTGAACGCTCACACGCACACACACGCACACACACACACACACACACACACACACACGTACCATTATACACAACTGGGTGGCTTGGTGGCAGGGCCCTGTGCTCCTACCAAGCCGGCCCTTTCTATTACTACTTACATTACACTTATAAAAAAGAAAGGAAATTCTTTGTGAAAACTTCATTAATGCAACAGTTAGGGTTGTTTCCATACCACAAAAAGTGTGGGAATTCCACATTAGGGTTATCACCCCCCACCCCACCACCACCCCTCCTACCACCCTGCACACACCACCAGGCATCAGGTTGTGTGGTGGGGTCATTGGCCTAACTCTCACCTTATTCCATGTGTAAACAAGCTATGGTGGTGCAGAATAGGAGAACGGGGTGAGAGGTAGGCACGACCACCCCACTAGACATTACTTGTTTACAAAAAGAAAGGAAACTGTTTGCAAAAACTTTCTTAATGCATCTGTTAGGGTTGTTTCCACAACAACAAAAGTATGGAAATTCTTTGTTGGGGTTACCAGGTCACCACCTACCCCACACACCCCCACCGTACACACCCTGCCAGGTACTGAGGTGTGTGTTGCAGTGGTTGTGTCAAACTGTCACTGCATTCTCATATAGTGCAGCACCATATAGGTATACTTCTGTTATGATGTCTTCTTCCCTTATAGAGTAGTGCTATGACTTCATAGGTATATGTAAGTGGGAGTGCCAGCCTGGAGGGTATGTGTTCTCACACACACAGATACCATTACGGACAAAATGGGTGGTTTGGTGGGAGTGTGCATTTTTCAGATATTTGTTACTGTTTCATGGTAAATACAGACAGAGAAGAAGTTTTATGCTGAACAATGTATTTTTTCATGCCTTTTGACACTTTTTTTGATGAAAAAATACGAATGTAAAAAATAATTTTGATTTTATTTAAATAAACTCTTTTTCAAACGAAAAAAAACAAGATTTTGTATGAAAGCATAGAACACAGGGAAAAAAAAAACTCCCTATGTTGCTGGAGTTTGGAGATGGAAGACCATGACCAGGTTCCTTAATGCAGGGGGAAGTGGAAGCTACTGGTGAGGGAAGGTGCTCAAGGTTATATGAAGAGGGGGCAGAGGTTGTTGTCACTGGAAACCAGGGTCAGTGTCACTGGAAACCAAGGTCAGTGTCTTCTGTTGGTGGTGGTGGTGGCAATGTTGTTTTGATTGTTGCTGTCAGTGACTGGACAGCCTGATACAGGTTGTCTAGTTTGTTATTTGTTGTTTGTATTGCGTTTTTAATGTTTACTAGTTTTTTTGTGTTATTACCCAATTTAGTACTATTGTTTTGAAATATTGTTATTAGGCTTGCCAATTGGGTTTGTGTAGACTGCTGTACCTGCATCAGGCTGTCCAGTCTCTGACAGGTGCTCTTTGTGTGTGATTGGTGGATTTCTGTACAAAAAGAAATGAGAAAGAAAAAAGGCATGTCAGATATTCAGTTATGTTTCAGAAAATTTAATGCACTATGTTTATTATTGTCTTACGATTGTCATAAGTACACATTTGTTTACTGCTTGTTGGTTAGGAGGAACTGATATGAGTATGTATACAATTATAATATGACAAGAAAAATTCCAGTAATCTGATTGACTGAGGAGCTCGGAACCCAGTTGTGATATCCCATGACGCAGCACTGGAAGAAGGTCCAGTAGCCTCTTCACAATAAAATCAATAGTACCAGGCATTCCTGACTGCCTTCAGAAATGTAGCTGTCACGTTTACTCACTAAAATCCATCAACTAGGCCTTGAAATAAAACTGTATTGGATGTATACACAGAAGAATTACACGTTATTTGCTTTCATAATAATCTTGTTACACACACATACACAACTTAAAAAATGAAGTACTATAGTTCTTAGAATTGTAATTTATGGTGTTTCTTTGCTGACCATGAAAAATCACCATCCTATCTTCACCTGCTTGCTAGGGAAATCTGTGTTGTTTAAGCTGATTTCTTTCTTATATCTATAGCTTAATCATTAAAGTTTTGTCAAAGTTTTGTAGTCATATTATAATCAAATAAGGCACTCCAGGGTGTGCTTCGTCCCTGAATATAATGACACAACTAGTATTATCTAGGATTTACAACAGTAGAGTGGTGCCAGTTAGCCAATCAGGACTGGGGATTTCCATTGTATTTCAGTGCCCATTGTGTAGTCTTGTATTTATGCAGATAATAGATGTTACTAGTTCATTACATACGTGTTCGTTGCAGGACCTATACGTGGACTGACCTAGAAGTGTGGCACCTGCATAGTCCTTCACCACTGTGTCAGTAGTGGGATATGAATAAAAATACCAGTTGTGATTTCTGAATCCATTGCCCTGTGATGGCTGTAATCATGTGTTATTGTGATTGAACTTCTAGGTAAATAACGACAATATATTGTGAATAAACTTGCTGCATTTTTCTTCACTTAATTTAATTTATTTCCATTGATAGAGATGACTAGAAAGGACAGTAACAGTATGATATAGCACCTATACAGTTATGAGTGAATATTTCAGCTGGTACTTCATACAATGTTTTTTGTTTTTGTTCTGTTGTTTTCTTTTTTGTATAGTAGTTCACAGTTAGCAGTTTTGATGTGTGTCATGCATATGGTGATATGATGAAGTCTGTGCCTGTTCAGGTTGTTGTGTTCCTCTTTGACTGTTACCCTAGTCTCCAAAGGCTCTGTTGAAGTGGAATAGAAAATAAATCAACATAGATTCTTGTTCATGATAAATGAGTGGACAAGAACACTGTGGTATTTTACTTTTTGGGAGGATTTACTTTTCTTTTTTGAAACCTTATTTGTTTATCCTTTGAGACTTTAGAAGTGACATAATAATTCTCATTATCTATTCAATGTGCTGAATTAGAAAATGGGTTGGGGAAATTCTGTCAGCTGATTGGCTGAGATTACCAACTCGTTGGTTGGGTATAAGGCAACAGAGAACAAGAAATAATGAGTCCCACTTTCTGTTGCCCGATTTCCTTCTTTCATCAGTCTGCCCATAGAATGCTCAAATGTTTTTCTCACTTACTAGTGATATTCACAGTGATAACTGCCAGGCACCCTTCCCTCCCCCACCAGTCTTATTAATTTTAAGTTTAAGAAGAAGTAATAATAATGTTTATGACTCAAAAAAAATCAGTTTGTGGAGTCCTCTCGATAGGTCTTGCTGGCACCATTGCTGATGTCCCAGTAGACACTCAGAATCCAGTGCTGATGTGTCATGATGTAGCACTGGAAGAAGATCCAGTAGCCCCTTCAGAATAAAATAGCTCATACCAGCCATTCTTGTCTGCTATCACAAATGTGGCTGTCACCTTTATTCACTAAAAACCTTTAGCTAGGCCCCAGAAATAAAAGTTTCTCAAATTTATAAACAGAAGAAATATGTTTTATTTGACCTCATAATACTCTTGTTACACACAAATACATTAGTTAAAAAATAAAGTACAACAGTACTTAGAATTAAAATATATGGTGTTTCTTTGCTGAGCATGAAAAAGTCTCCTCCTATCTTCAGCTGTTTAATAGGGAAATATGTGTTGTTTAAGATGTTACAGATGAAACAAAAGCTCTGGTTCCATTTGAGGCCTTCTGTTGTGTGCTGGTGCGAGTAAACATTCTGCCAGAAAACCTGAGCAGAGTTTGAATTCTTTAATTCTATTTGTTGTAAACATTGTGTCTCTAGAATGGTGGCAAGACAGAAAATAAGCTAGATAGATAAAAGGGAGGGAATGTTATAAAGAACAAGAAAGAAAACAGAGAGTGGCGGTAAACGGTATACAGTCAGAAGAGATGCAAGTCACAAGTGGGGTACCTCAGGAATCAGTTCTGGGGCCACTCCTCTTCAGTACCTTCATCAGTGACATTGCAGATGGACTGGAGGGTAAGGTTTGTCTGTTTGCAGATGACACTAAGATCTGCAACAGAGTAGATGATCCAGATGGGGTGGGCAGAATGAGACAAGATCTGGATAAACTAGCAAAATGGTTGGAAGAGTGGCAACTGGGGTTTAATGCAAAGAAGCTCAAGATCATGCACAAAGGGAAGAGAAACCTGAAGCCACCTATAGGCTGGGAAGGGAGTTGCTGGCAGTCACAAGGGAAGAAAGATACATGGGCATCATCATCAACAATGACCTGAAATCATCCAAGCAGACCTCTAAAGCAGTAGGTAAGGCTAGGGGAATGTTGGGATGTATTAGTAGGGGTATCACAAATTGGAAGAGGGAGGTAATAATCCCTCTTTACAAGACACTGGTTAGGCCCCTTCTGGAGTACTGCATGCAGTACTGGAGGCCACACCTTCACAAGGACATTAACCAAATTGAGACAATCCAGAGAAGGGCAACCAAAACTGTGCAGGGACTGCATCAAAAAACATATGAGGACAAATTAATGGAGCTCAATATATATACCCTAGAGCAAAGGAGGGAGAGAGGTGATATGCTCGAAACATTCAAACACCTTAAGGGCATTAACAAGGTGAAACAATTTAACGTGTTTCAATATAAGAAAAATAGTGGGACAAGAGGGCACAGCATGAGATTAGAGGGAGGCCAATTAAGGGGTAATGTGAGGAAGTTCTTTTCCACATAACGGGTGGTTGATGCATGGAATGGCCTACCTCAAGAAGTGTTGGATATGACTACAGTGCAGGGCTTCAAACAGGCATGGGATAGGCATAAGGGAGCAATACAGATGAGTATGAATAGATAGGCCATTGACAGAGCAAAGGCTGATGGCGCATTCATAAGGTAGAAAAAGAAATGGGCAGACTGGATGGGCTTTGCGGTCATTATCTGTCATCAACTTCTATGTTTCTATGAAAGGTGAAGGAAATGGATCAAAGGGGGTAGGTTGGGAGAAACTAGAGGGTTTGGTAGCTAATTACAAATACACAAATTTTGCTGTACATGATATTTAAACCTGATATGGTATGTCACTGCTGGGATGTGCTGGACTGTTTTAAAAAAAGTCATAACATTATTTCTTTTTTGATCTGGTGCATTTCTTCACTCTCTCCCCTCACAAACATCCAGGACCCATTTTATAATGACAGTAAGACACGCCAGGGTTTACATTTTGGTGGGGTAACAGCACCTCTTGGGTGATTTAAGTGAAGGCACTTGGCAATGCCTCATGCTACACCCGAGATGTGCTATTATCCAACCACAACATATACAACAGGAGTGAGGGTAAAAATGACAAGATAAAAAAGATATCTTAGTGACATCAGTAACAGCAAAATATCAAAAAAATATCATTGTTACTGTTGTCACAATGGATATCTTTTAAGTTACTGTCATCACAGTGGAATACTGAACCAATCAGAGAACAGCTTCTACAATGTTATTATACTGATAAACTTTGTGCAAGTGTAAGCAGTCCAATTCTAGGAAGGCTTTGACATTTTTAAAAGGGAACCTCTGCATTCTGTATATTTTATTTCGTTATACTGCATTCGGAGCCTTGCTACTTAGAAACAGGAAGCAGGAAGAGGGCTCTGTGGTCATTTGAGGAAAGTAGTGGACTACAAGTCAGTGCTAGTGCTTTGTTTTAAATTTCAAATCCCACATCCCACACTTAGGTCACGCATGAGTGACAAATGTGTAAAGAAGGGATAAAAAAACGAGGGTTTTAACAGTTTTTAATTCATTGCCAGTGTTACAAGTGACTCTGACCCGTAATTAGACCTTCTGGGTCATACTGCAATGTATAGCTCAGCCACGCTGTGAGCGAGTGAGCTATTATACTGATAAACTTTGTGCAAGTGTGAGCAGTCCAATTCTAGGCAGGCTTTGATATTTTTAAAAGGGAACCTCATCGTTCTGTATATTTTATTTAGTTATACTGCATCTGGAGCCCTGCAACTTAGAAACAGGAAGCAGGGAGAGGGCTCTGTAGTCCTTTTGGAAAAGTAGTGGACTACAAGTCAGTGCTAGTGCTTTGTTTAAAATTTCAAATCCCACATCCTATGCCTAGATCACACATGAGTGACAAACGTGTAGAGATGGGATAAAAAACCGAGGGTTTTAACACTTTTTAATTCATTGCCAGTGTTATGAGTGACTCTGACTCCTAATTAGACCTTCCAGGTCATACTGCAATATATAGCTCGGCCATGCTGTGAGCGGGGCGTGCGGTCGGCTCACATGGAGATGCATGCAGAGAAAAGCAAGTTCCGACGCATGTCGACTGTGTCAGCTATAGTCAGCTGTAAACCAGAAAATTGGCTGCATAAGCGTGAGTACAATTTGTAAACATGTTGAGTTGTGATCAGTGCGGGATGTTTACAATGGGGGAAGAAGTTGCAAATCATGTGTGCAGTCACTGCATTGAAATTCATCAACTAAAGCAGGAGATTGTGTCTCTTAAAAAAAGATTACAGGTGCAGCTTGAGATTTCCTCACTCAAGCAATATATTGACTCTATGGTAGAGGATATCAGGGAAGAGACCAAAAATAAAATTGGGGATCTGATTGTTGATGCAACCCTAAATTGGGAGGAGGTAAACGAAGGGGATTGGACATTAGTTACTGGTAAACAAACATTTAAACGGGGCAGAAGGAACATAGGTGGAGTATCTAATATTTTAACCCCAAACGGATTTCAGGCCCTAGTTTTAGAGGAGGATGTTGAGGTAACTCAGACAACTGACCTGGAACCTGATTTTAATCCATAAAGTAATGTTTGCACAAGCACACAAAACAATAACCAAGAGCAGTCAAATACAATCAGTGCTCCAAGTCAAAATAAGGACTTACTATTCATTGGGGATTCTATGTTAAAGAATACAGATGGTATTTTGTGTAAGCAGCACAATGAATCTACAACTGTTAGTGTACTTCCTGGGGATAGCATTAGCAATACAATAAATCTTCTCCCAGGCCTACTTGAAAACACTAATACACCAACTACTATCCTTCATGTAGGGGTAAATGACATAGAAAAAAGACAGATAACAGATATAAAGAGGGATTTTGAAGAAATGGGTGTGGCACTGAAAAACAGGGGTTGTGAAGTTTGGATTTCTGGGATTTTACCAGTTCCTACAGCAAGCAATAAAATCAACCAGGAAATTTATAGATTGAATGGCTGGTTTAAAAGATGGACTGCAAGAGGAGGTTATTTTTATATTGATCATTGGCAGAAATTTCAGAGTGAACACCTATTTGCAAGGGATGGTTTACATCTTAACAAAATGGGTAAATGTGTACTGGCCCAACATTTAAAGGACACCATATACCATCATTTAAACTCCATAAGAGGGGGGATGTGGGGGCACAAAACCCAGACCAAGTAGGCACAGGGTGGAACTTTATGTCCATAAATGCTCAAAGCTTAAATAATAAGTTTGATGAGCTGCAATTATTGTTAACTAGTCAGGATATTCATGTTTGTGCTATAGTTGAGACATGGTGGCAGCCTGATGATACATGGGATAAACAAATCCAAGGGTATACACTCTTTAATAAAGATCGATCCCTAACTAAGGGGGGGGTGGTAGTGTATATCAGGGACATAATTGCTACAGATCAAGTTGAAACAACTAGCTGGCCATATTTGAAAGCCCTCTGGTTAAAGATTAGCCCCCCCCCCCAATCAGCTAAAATTAATTTTGGGGTATTATATAGGCCACCATCTACTAAGTTGAAAGAAGATGAGGATATCTTAGCTTTCATTACACAGCTGTGCCTATCGGGGAATGTTATTCTGGTGGGGATTTTAACCTCCCAGGTATAAACTGGGAATTACTAAAAGCAAATTCAGGTACAGAATCAAGATACCTGGATACTTTTAGCCTTGCTGGTGTGGACCAATTTGTTGTTTCTAGCACTAGGGGTTATCATATTCTGGATCTAGTATTAAGTGACTTGGGTGATAACATTATTGACTGTAATGTAAATCCCCCACTTGGGTCCAGTGACCACTCTATTGTCACTTTTCAGTATAAGGAAGCATTAGAAAAATGCACAGGTACTACGGTACTTCAAAGGTACAATAGAGCAGATTTTGAACCTATGAGACATGCACTAGAAGCCTGGGACTGGAAATCCAATTTTGGTTCACACCCAGTTGCTGAAATATGGGGCAAATTAACTAATAAATTAACCAAACTGGTTCAAAGCTATGTGCACATTACCAACAAATACAGTGGGCCAAAAAAAAAAGTTCCTCCACCGAAGTGGACCCCACTAGTTAAAACACTAATCAAAGAAAAACATAGATGGTACCACCTTGCAAAAATGGTTAATACTGAGGAAAGCTGGGAGATATATAAAAAAAGCCAAAGGCAGGCTAAAAAAGATATTTTTACAGCAAAAATAAGTTATGGGAATACTCTAGCTGCCAAAGTACAAAACAATTATAAAACCTTCTGTACTTATATAAATAGCAAAAAAGGGAAAAACTCATCTGTAGGACCCCCTTAAAACCAATAATGGGGAAATTATAACTGATAATGCGACATTAGCTGAGGAATTTAACAATTATTTCTCCACAGTTTTTAATGTAAGTCCACATCCCGGCCAATATGTCAATGCCACAATAGAGCCAAATTCCAGCTATAAAATAGAGCCAATGTACTTACAAGACTTAAGCAAGTCAAACAAAATAAGGCACAGGGACCAGATGGAATCCATCCAAGGATGTTAAAGGAATTGGCAGAGGTCCTAGTAGATCCCGTGACGTACTTGTTTCAAACATCTATTGAAACTGGCGAGGTCCCAGAAGTTTGGCTCCAAGCAGTAGTAATCACCATACATAAGAAAGGATCATGACAAATGGTGTCCAACTATAGGCCTATAAGTCTGACCTCTGTGTTGGGAAAAATATTGGAAGGTATAATAAAGGACTTTATTATAGACTTCCTTGAAAATTCTAATAAGGAAGATAGATCTCAGCATGGGTTTAGAAAAGGGAGATCATGCCAGACACATTTATTGGAATTCTACAACAAGGTCAGTAAGTCAGTTGATAGGGGTATCCCAGTTGATGTCATCTACCTGGACTTTGCAAAAGCCTTTGATAAGGTCCCCCATGAGGAGCTTGTTAAAGTTATCTTACAGCTGGAACTACCAAATTGGACTGCACTATGGATTAGGGCATGGCTGGCAAATCAAAACCAGAAGGTATGTGTGAGGGGTGAATTCTCTCGCCAATCCCGTGTGACTAGCGGTGTCCCTCAGGGATCTGTATTGGGACCCCTGCCATTTCAATCTTTACATATCAACAGTGCAGGTAGACCAAGGGGTTTGGTTGTCAAAATTTGGGGATGACACCAGGCTAGGGGGTACAGTAAATAGTATAGTAGAATACAATATTTTGCAATCTGCCCTAAATGAACTGGAAATTTGGACCTCCCAAAAACAATCTGTATTTAATATAGATAAATGCTCTGTTATGCATTTTGGAAAAAATAATGACTTCTTTAAATACAATTTCGGAGGTACAGTATTAAAGGTCTCACAAGAAGAGACAGATCTTGGGATTAATATTAGCAGTAACCTGGATTTCAGTACACATTGCAATAAGATCATGAAAAAGTCTAGTGTAATTGTACATTGTATTAACAGACATATCAGCTGTAAAGAAAGAGAAGTTATAGTCCCTTTGTATACTGCACTTGTGAGGCCCCATGTGGAGTATTGCGTGCAGTTCTGGGCACCCTATAAAAGACAGGATGTGGGAACACTTGAGAAAGTCCAGAGAAGGGTCACAAAAACTGTTAGAGGATTGGAGGGACAGAGTTATGAGCAGAGGTTGAGTTCATTGGGATTATATCTCACTTGCGTATAGAAGGATGAGGAGGGATTTGTGTCTGATTTTTAAGGCTCATATAGACTCTTTTCTTTGGGATAGTATGGGGTTGGAGCATAGGGATCATGGACATAATACAAGAGCACACAGCCATCAATTGATCAAAGAAAAAACAAATACAAATAAGAGGAGATACTGGATTAATAATAGGGTAATGGATACAAATATGGAATGCAGAGGTTCTTTGTCTTATGGAATGCATTGCCGAGGTTCTTTGTCTTATGGAATGCATTGCCCTGCGACGTGGTTGAAAGTAAAACCGTATCTGAATTTAAATCAAAGTTCGATCACTATTGTATCAATAAAGGAATTAAGGGTTATTTGTAGGTTTTAGTGGCGAGCTTATGGACTTCAGTCTTAAATTGCTCTGTACTGTGAATGAAATCAATGAAATGCTGATGACATTATAATGCATAGTGCAGCACTAAAGCAGGTAGTTAAAAACAAAGAAAAGCTGCAACATTAAAAAAACTGAAGATTTAAAAGCTGTACTGACTCAAAATAGGCAATTTATCATCACTTGTGAGTGGGCAGAACTTTCATAACTCACTCGTGGCTGTGCCACTCATGAGTTATGGTCCTGCCCCCTCACACTTGAAATTAAATTGCATATTTTGAGTCAGCTTATTGTATACAATATATGCTGTCATACCTTATTGTTTAATTGTTCTTTTTTTTCTATTTGTTACGACAGTCTTCATGGCCTGTTAAAAAAACAAGGAAACGCAGAAAATAACCATATGGATGTCTGTGCCACAGCATGTTTGATCTCTATAGGGACATTAAATGATACCGCCAATATTAATGTGTTCAGTTCTGCAAAGTGAAAAATGAGATAAAAGCAGTAGTATAAAAAATATGCTTAACTTAAAGTAATAAAATCGGATATAAAAAAATAATATCAGCGTAAGCAATATGGAGGGATGCAGTACAGGTGTTGAAGGGACTATTTTATCTCTGTTTTATGTCTAAGTTAATTATAATACAGTTAGAACTTCTGATTTGTTATGATTACTGCTTAATTATTAAAGTCTTGTTGGCTTTTTTATAGCCATATTATTACTGCAATAAAGCACTCCAGACTGTGTGTCAACCCTGAATAACGTCACACCTAGGGTGGCGTAAGCATTCGGCCTGTGGGATTATGCTTCAACCCACCCTAGGTGTGATGTTATTCAGCAACGATGTGCACACTGTTGTGTGTTATTGCTTAATTGCTGTATTTACATAAGAAACATAATTCTACTGCTATTACTCTTGTAAGATTTTGTAGTTGTCTATGGGTACTTACGTTCAGATGCAAAGAATGATGACTTCATCATTTTCGGAAGTGTCTTCCACCTCTGCCTCCTCCTCCTCTGAAGGAACCGGGACTGGTTATCTGGTGTTTCCTCAGCTGTGGCTTTAGTGGCTGAGAAATATAACAGTAAAAAACTCATTAGGAAACAAAAAACTTGTCATTTAATGCAGCATGTTGCTTGATTCTAATCACATACTGTTCTGGGTTGTTCATGTATTAGACCACTTGTCTATGTATTTTGATGACTGCCAACAACAGCATACACATATGTAGTGTTCAATTATTTATGACATTATTGCAGCCCTGTATTAATAATATCATGGAAAAACATGACTTTACTATGGCAAGTTGACATCAGAAGGAATTAACACACAGTGAGTCTGGTGACAATTCTGTCTGGTATTATGCTGTTATAGCCATGTAAGTGGTAGCATGGGTCACGACAGAATATTTTGTTATGTTAGGATAACATCAGAAGACATTATGACTGACTGTTCACATCTTTAAATGCAATGTAATGGTATGCATTCATAAACACATATTCTTTTGTTTGTTAATGTGTGGATTTCATGTTCAGTTTTTTTTAAGTACTATGCGAAGGAAGTTGCACATATGCAGTACATCTCTGTTAATTAAGACCACTGTAGCTGTGAGGTAATGACACTACAGTGATAGACTATTTGATTATGGTGTGGTAGGATGAGGATCGATGCAGAGACAGTGAACAGTCGTGTAGATTTTGTGTGATGTTATGAGGTTATGGTCGCATACTGATCTTTGTTTTCAATGAGTGAAAGCACTCGGTTGTTCATTTCAAGCAGTGAATGCAACAGGATACACATGTGCAGGTTAACCAGTTTATGACATCAGTGCAGCCCTCTGTTCATAATACTATTCTGAGGTACAGTTTGGTTGTGTGGGATAAGATGAACAGACATAAAAATACACTAGAGGGTGGTACCAATTCGTGTCTCTTGTTGTCTGGTTGTAATTACATTACTGTGAGTGTGCGTGCTAACAGTATGTTTTTGAAGTGGATTAAGAACAGGAGGCATTATGACACATTAGAAAATGGGCATTGAGAATCGAGTGTCCTGACTGGCCAGTTTCCTAGTCAGAACCCTGGTTTATCACACAATAGGGCCTGTAGTAAAATGAGACCCCTCTTCAGGGTGCCCTATTTCTTAATAAATCCTTGCGTCACCCTAAATGTTCAGAGTCACCAGCCACAATTTCTGCATGGTTGCCTAGGTAGATGAAAAACAATGATTGGGCCGCTGTCCTACTCCCACCGAAGGGAACCACAATAAACAAATGTCTGTAAAGTAAGTGGCAGTGTGTAGTGAAAAAGGCATTTCAGTTTCTAAACTGTACAATATCTTAAAGTGAGAGCTAGTGGTATCTCTGATACCACTACTGAGCATGGGAGCAGTGGCACTTTCTTAGTTTTCCATGCCAACGATGGACGTCCATGTGCAGCATGGAAAACAAAGAAAATACCATTCCGGTCCTACACAGCAGAGGTATAGGAGATACCGCTCTCTCTCATTAACATAATATGGACTTCAGAAATTGGAATGCATTTGTAAGACGACAGCATTCAAAACAAAGAGAAGCGTAAACAAAGCCCCACATAATAATAAAAAGGGCATTTGTGCATTGTATTTTAAAAATGACAGCAACACACAGTAAGTCTACTGGAGTATTGTTGCTAGCTGGCGCCTAATTTCTAAGGGGTCTGGAGAAGTCACTGATATACTTTTTTTTGGCTATTTATGTGGTGTTGTTTTTAAGATTCATGTGACTACTTACAGTGAAGAACTCGCTCTCCAAAAACTAGCTTCCCTGCCTGAAGCCACAGCTGGAATGCTGGCTCATACCAGCCCTGGTCCTTCTCAGGCACCTTCCCTCCATCCCTAAGTTTGAAAAATCTCTGATGCAGTAGCTTCCACTTCCCTCTGCACTTGTGCCATTTTTTATTTGTGAGATTTTTTTCATGGCGTAGGTACCTGGCCACAGCCTTCCTTGTCTCTTCTTGCGGCATATTTGTCGCTCTCATGATGAGTGTTGGGTCTGCCACCTTCATTATAGCCTCCAGCAACATAGGGAGTTGACTGGCTGTCCAGTATTTGCTCATATCTGTTTAATAAAAAATATAAGTATGTTAAGTTATTGGTTGGTTATATTTCTTGCAGCATATATCACTGTATATTCTCATATGTTCAATATTTACTTATTAATATATAACGTATGATGAAATACGGTTGTGGATATTATGGTAGCACAATATTTTGTTTCAGGGCATTGAGGTTGGGGTTGAGGGCATACGAGATCCACCAATGGATTGCTGGGTGTGGGCTGTGATAAAAACTACAGATGGTACTTTTCAGGTTATTATTTGCCCTCTCTCAGTTGGGTTTGGGACAGGTACCTGTGTTGGAGGGGCATACAGGGGTTGAGGGTGTGCGACATCCAGTCATGTATTGGTGGGTGTGGAGTGTCACAGTCAGTACAGACTGTAGTTTCCACACAATACTTTAGTGTCTCGGAGTTGGGTTCATATAGGTACCTGGGCTGTGGGGGGGGGAGCATACCAGGGTTGAAGGTGTGTGACATCCAGCCATGTACTGTTGGGTCTGCGGTGTGACAGAGACTACAGATGTTACTTTTCAGGTTGTAATTTTACCTGTCTGAATTTGTTTCAGGACGAGTACCTGATTTTGGGGGGGGGGCATAATGAGGTTAAGGGCATATGCCATTCAGCCACATATTGTTGGGTGTGGAGTGTGACAGGGACTACAGACGATACTTTTGAGGACACAATTTCGGCTCACAGGGTTGGGTTGGGTACAGGTACCTGGGTTGGGGGGGCATATTGGGGTTGAGGGCATATGAGATCCACAAATGGATTGTTGTGTGTGGGCTGTGATAGGGATTACAGGTGGTACTTTTCAGGACAAAATTTGGCCTCTCTGGATTTGGTTTGGGACAGATATCTGTGTTGGGGGGCATACCAGGCTTGAGGGTGTGCAACATCCCGTCATGGATTGATAATTGTGGGCTGTCAAATGGAGTACAGACGGTACTTTCCACAACATAATTTGGCATCTCAGAGTTGGGTTTGGTACAAGTACCTGCGTTGTGTATGGAGGGGGCATACCAGGGTTGAAGGTGTGTGACATCCAGCCATGGATTGTTGGGTGTGTGGTGTGACAGGGAGTACATATGGTACTTTTCAGGTTGTAATTTTACCTGTCTGGATTTGGTTCAGGACAGGTACCTGGTTTTTTTGGGCATACCAAGGTTGGGGGCATGCACTATCCAGCCACATATTGGTGGGTGAGGAATGTGACCGGGACTACAGACGGTGCTTTTGAAACCATCATTTGGGTTCTTTGGGTTGGGTTGGGCACAGGTCCCTGGGTTGGGGGACATATTGGAGTTGAGGGTGTGTGACATCCAGTTATGTATTTTTCAGTGTGGGGTGTCACAGGGAGTACATATGTTAGTTTCCACAACATAATTTGGTATCTCAGAGTTGGGTTCGGGACAGGTACCTGTGTTGGTGGGGGGCATATCGGGGTTAAGGGTGTGCGACATCCAGTCATGGAGTGTTGGTTGTGGGGTGTCACGGGGAGTACAGACGGTACTTTCCACAACATAATTTGTCGTCTTGGAGTTGGGTTCAGTACAGGTACCTGGGATGTGGGGGAGGCATACTGGGGTTGAAGGCATGTGACATCCAGCCATGGATTGTTGGGTGTGTGGTGTGACAGGAAGTACAGACAGTGCTTTTCAGGTTGTAATTTTATCTGTCTGGGTTTGGTTCAGGACAGGTACCTGGGTTTTGGGGGGAGCATGACTGGGTTGAGGGCATGTGAAATCCAGCCACATGTTGGTGGGTGTGGGGTGTGACAGAGATTACAGGCGGTACTTTTAGAAGGCCCTTATTTGGCCTCTTGGGGTTGGGCTGAGTACAGGTACCTGGTTTGGGGGGGAACATATTGGGATTCAGGGAGTACGAGATCCACGAATGGATTGTTGGGAGTAGGCTGACAGGGACTGTAGAAGGTACTTTTCAAGACATAATCTGGCCTCTCTGGGTTGGGTTTGGGACAGGTACTTGTGCTGTGGGGTCGGCATGCCAGGGTTGGCGGCGTGTGACATCCACTCATGTATTGGTGGGTGTGAGGTGTCACAGGCAATACAGACTGTAGTTTCCACACAATAATTTGGTGTCTCGGAGTTGGGTTCGATATAGGTACCTGGGTTGTGGGGGGGGGGCATACTGGGGTTGAAGGCGTGTGACATCCAGCCATGGACTGTTGGGCCTGCAGTGTGACAGGGACTACAGACGTTACTTTGCAGGTTGTAATTTTACCTGCCTGAGTTTGGTTCGGAACGAGTACCTGATATTTGGGGGGGGGCATACCGGGGTTGAGGGCATAAGCCATTCAGCCACTTATTGTTGGGTGTGGAGTGTGACAGGGACTACAGATGATACTTTTGAGGACACAATTTGGGCTCTCGGGGTTAGGTACAGTGATAGACAACATCATGGCCATGCCAACGCCCAGTGTAGCACGGAGGCTGGGACAACACATGACAGCCCAATTCCGAGGCCACAAGAGGGCCCACCCTGAGGCAGGTAGAATGGCCTGTAAAGGGAAGATGGCCAGGCAATGAACACCAGCAGCAGCACCTGTAGCAGGACTGGAGCTTGGGGGACAACAGCTCCAGTATGTCAGGGACTGCTACAGCACAACAGATAACTCCCAGTGATGCAACATACACAGAGGCACAGGGTGCCAACAGTGCCACCTGTGACGGGGGCGCAGACAGGGCATGCCACACTGCAGGATGCTACACAGAACAGCATCACAGTGGTAAAGCCACTATGCACTGCAAAGAGTGAGCCACCAGACACCATAGGCCAGAGGGGGAGGCCAGCACACACACACTGGTAGGATGCACACAGTCAGGCATGTGCATCAGAGGGGGGCTGACCAATGGTGCTGACCACCACAATGCAATGGTCCAGTGTGCACAACAGACCATGGGTGGGGAGCCCAACACAACACACACCACACATGGATGTGCAGGTGCATGTGCCATGCATACCTGTGCTGCATGAACCAGTACCCCATAACCTCTGTTAAGTGCCCATGGCCTTGGCACACCCCATCATGGCACTGCAGCATGGGACACACACACACAAGTCTGCATCCCCAGACAATGGCCCCCCCCAATGCTAGAAATAGCACACTGCCATCCCAGATGGCACATACTGGACACCTGCACAGCCCCCCCATGTCAGCCCTGTGATCAGTTGCATGCACCCGGGTGTGTACACCATGGCATGTCACAGACTGCTCGCACTGCACACCCACACCCGCGCACCACCAACCACTGCAAACCAGACAAGCCTCCCCATGTGACCAGTGGGAGCAGTGGGTGCACACACCATGGTGTGGAGCACCAGCACAGGCATGGCCCCTGGCATACACGGCACCATACCTGTCCATGTTGCCATGCATGCCCCTTCACCCAGATGCATGGCTTCTGCAGGACTGTTGCCCCCCACACAAGGGGCTCAACATACCACCCAGCACCTACACTCACACACAGTACCCACCGTGGGGCACGCCACCATGGCAGCCTTAAAGAGCTACGAACTGCAGTCCACTGGGTGGGCCCTGTGGTATGTCACATACCATGACACACCACTCGGCCCCATGTCTCTGGTACTGACGCATGCATGACACATGCAGGCCCAAACTGCGGGGTCCCACCTTGTTGACTGGTGGTTTGGCTTAACCACTGTGGCATGCCATTTTGGAAATAAGAGGACCTCAACACTGTTTGGTGCAGGCCCACAGGGAGACAGTGCCCTGACACTGTGCCCGGCATGTCGCCATACCAATACCTGTGGCACAATGTGGTGCAATCCACATGTTGCTGAACAACGGTCCCTGTTGTCCACATGGTGCCCTGCGTAGGCCCTGTTGACTGGTACCCATACATTGTCTGGCACCGATCAGTACACAGCATAGACAGGTGATGAGCATGCACAGTACAGAATGACACACAGAAACAGCTTGCAGAAGGAACAACAATGTATTAGGAACACATAAATAACACACAACATTGTAAGTTAAGGTGATCAAGAGGTACACAATCCACAGGGCACAGCTCCACACACAGCAATAGTCCTACAATGGTGATGCAATTAACTGCATTGCATGCACAGTTACCAGTTCCCTGATGTCCCAGTGACCTCTGTCCATACCACCCAATGAGCCCTGTTCATGGCATGTCCGCGACTGCAGGAGTGGGGCCAGGACAATATTGCACTCCCATGCCCACCACTCAATGTCCACCAATCTGGTCCAGGTAGTCCAGCAGGTCATGCACTGGATCATGTAGGTCAGTTAGCAGTATTGCCATGGGCCTGATGCACCAGCTGAGTCCCTGTGCAAAGTCATGGAGGGTGTGAGGCTCTCGCTGCATGTCATCATCACTCCTCACATCCCTGTCTGACTACATGTCCCTTTCAATTCCAGGCTGCCCTGGACCTTGTTCAGGGGTTGCATCACCACTGCCATGCATGGGGGCATCCCCATCCCCAGTCTGGTCAGCAGCCACCTGGCCAGCTGTGCCACGGGTGTCCCTGCTTGTTGCCATGTCGGCTGTGTCACCTGCTGCAGGCAGTCCCACAGCTCTGTCGCCTGGCCATGCATGCTGGCGATGCACTTGTCAGTCACCCGGGGCATCCTCCTCCATCACCTCCACATCCTCCTCATCTGTTGTATCCTCTGCACCCTGCTGTGGTGCCACCTGTTGCTTGCAGTGGACCATCGTCCGGGTCCTGGCTGTGTACACCTGTGCATTGCTCTGCTTCAGGCGTCGCATTGCCCACTCCAGGGAATTCCACTGTGCATCCTGACCCTGCTGCTCACTTCTCGCACCACCATCGGCACCTGGAAAACAATGTGACAGCCTGTGACTGCATCACACGCCCATGCACTGCCTCACTGTATGTTGCCCACACCACCAATGCAAGCCTGGCAGGCCACCACCATACCATGTCACATGTTGCATGGGCTGCGACATGCACCAACCATGTGTGGGGCTCACACCCACACATGTGTCCATGGTGCATGTGCCCTACCAGCAACCATCAGCCATGGCCACCTGTGCTGGCCCTTCCAGTGTGTGTGTGTGTGTGTGTGTGTGAAGCCTGTTGGTCCCTACACAGTAGTCTACATAGCTGCATACATGCTATGACTGCTGCACACCTACCTTTGTGATGTTGCTCTCTGTGGGGTCCTCTGCCATGTCTATCTCATCTGGGGTCCCTGGGCCTGCCCTGGCCTTCGGTGATGCTACCCTTTCCTGCAGGGACATAATGGTATGTAACATCATCAGTACCCTTCTGTGCAGTCAAGGTCACTGTAGTGTGCTGTGTGTCAGACATGTTACTGGTGACACATACCTGAATGGCGTGGCCATGCTCCACACATCTGGACATCTGCCTCTTGTGCCATCCTCCTCAGGTGGGCGGGAGCCGCCCCTCCCTCCAGGCCAGGTCATTCCATCTGTATCTCACCTGCAGCATAGTCCTCCTGATGCCAGACACTGCCTGGAGCCTGCTGCCTATGGTGGACCACACCCTCTCCCTGTCAGCTGGGCTGGACTGCTGTGCTCCCTGTGGGAACAGCACCCTGCTCCACTGCTAAGCTAGGCTGATGAGAAGCACTCTCTCGTCATCTGTGAAGTTAGATGCCCTGCTCCAGCATGCCATTGCAACTGGAATTGCCACCTGCTCTTTGCCCTTCAGACTGCTTTACTCCCTAGTCACCCTCTGCAGTGTATTTGGCACTGTGTCCTGTGCTGCATTGTCCTGTGCAGCCTAGCATGTGCTACTGAGGCCCTGCACAAGCTGGTGGCTCAGCTCCACGTGTTCCCTGCTTTCCCACACCAATTCCGTGCTGTGATGCACACGCTATGCAACATGCATCATCACACAACATGCAACTCACTGTGCGTTGTGTATGGGATAACACTATACACAAGTAGTGTTGCTGTGGCTGCTGCAGTGTGACATGCTTCCTCCCATTGTTGATGCACTGTGCAACCTGCAGTGCATTGTTTGCCATCCACCCTGTCTCTACACACTGTGCTTGTGCTAGTGCCATGGCTGTGCCTGAGGGGGGCATGCCTCCAGTGACACTGTGCTAGTCCTCATGGTGTTCCCTATGGGTGTGCCATGATGCACCCATGTCCTGCAGCCTTGGGTGCACTGCACCTACCCATGTGCAACACCAGAAGCTGTGCTACATGGTGTGTGCAGCCCCCCACCCACACGGTCCTCCATATCTCGATTGTGCCTACCTCTGGTATCCACTGTGCACTGGCATTGCATGTTGGCACCAGCACCAGTGTGCTGTGTGCCACATGGCCATGGTGCCGTTCTCATCACATGCAGTCTATGCTGCCTAGTGCTGTGGCTGCTGTGCATGGGGCCCTACACATCCCTCCATCCCTACATTACACTGCTTATGCACATGCCACCCCTACTAGCAATGAATACCAGGCCACACATGCTGCTGTTCATGTCACTGTGCATTGCACTGTCTGGAGTGGCACACAGACAATGGGTGCATCTGTGTCAACTGTGCTGCCACTGCCTGTGTGGGGGCCCAGGAGACAAAATCTCCATATCACCGCAGCTCTTTCAGTCCACATGCAGTGTGTGCTCTCCATGGTGGTCCCTGGGTTCCTGGCACTGCTTTGTTGTTCCCCACAATGCCATGGCACTGCTGCCCAGTGTGCCTGTTTTGTGTGCCATTGCTGTAGGCGTGTGGTCCTCCCATGGTCTCAAGGCTGTGGTCCATAGCCAGCACACAGCATGGTAGTGTTGGAGTACCTGTGGCCATGCACACACTGTTGTGTGCTCATCCAAAGTGTGACACAATGAGCTGTGCTCACATTCATTGTCCAGCTAGCATGTGTTGTGCCTGGCCTTGCTGTCGCCAGTCATAGGCAGGCCCTGCTGCCTCCTCCTCCCCCCTCCACAGTGTCACCATCCTGGCTGGGTGCCTCCTTATCCTCTGCCAGTGGTGTGCCATGTTCCAGTGCTATGTTGTGCAGCACGCAACATGCTATGAACAGTTTGCATGCCATTACTGGTGTATACTGCAGTGCACTCCCTGATCTGTCAAGGCACTGGACCCTCATCTTGAGGATGCCAAATGTGCACTCTATCACACTGCGTGTTGCTGTGTGGGCATCATTGTACCATTGCTCTGCTGCACTCTATGTCTGCCTCACCAGTGTCATCAGCAAGGGCTGTTGTGGGTATCCGCTGTCACCTGTGGGAAGGGAAGTGTTGGTTAGTGTTGTGCCCACATATGTCCCTTGCCCTCCCACGCTGCATGTGTCTGTGTGTGCCTTACCAATTAGCCAGCTGTCTGTTAGTGTCCTGCTCTGGAAGGCCTCACACACCCCTCAGTTCCTGTAGATGTATGCATCGTGTGTGGACCCTGGATGTTGTGCCACAATGTCAAGGATCCTGCACCTGCTGTCACAGATGACCTGTACATTCATGGAATGGAAGCCCTTACGGTTGACATAGGTCTCTGGTTCATCCAGTGGTGCCCTTATGGTGATGTGTGCACAGTCTACTGCACCAAGCACATGTGGGAATCCTGCTGTGCTGTAGAATCCCTGCTTGATTGCCAGTTGCTCCTGGGCATCTCTGGGTAGGTGGATGTATCAGTGTGACCTGTGTATGAGGGCATCCATGACTGCCCTCAGTCACCATGATACGGAGAGCTGTGGAATGCCCACAGTGTCACCACTCAGTGTCAGGAATCCTCCAGTGGCCATTACCCATAGAGCTGCACATACCTTCACCTCCATTGGTAGGGCATGGCCTCTTCAGGTCCTGCTTCTCAGATCAGCATCAAGTTCCCAGTATAGCCCTGCTATGGCTGCCTTGCCGAGATGATATCATGCGATGCACTGCTCCTCGGTCAGGTCTGTGTGGGCGGTGTGTGGCTGGTACACATGCATGGCATGCCTCCGGTGTCTGGGTTGCTGTTGTCTGTGCACCTGCTGTGCAACTCCACCCTGTTGTGTAGCCTGGTGAGCATGTTGCCTGTGGTGTTGCATGGCCAGCTGTATGCCCAGTAGGGCCTGTGGTGCTATCATCCTGCTGGCAGTCATCTGTCTCTTTCCTGCTGCAGTCCTGTGTCTCAGTCCTGTGTCACTACTCTGCTTCTTCCCCTCCTTTTTCTAAGTCCCCATAGATCAGCTCTGTGTGGTGTAGCAGGTGTTTGAAAGCTACTGTTTGTTGCACCTTTGTGAATTGCACTCCTGCATCCTGCATGTCTTACCCCGTCACAACGCACCATGCGTCATGGCGCCAGCTGCCTTCTTGTGCTGTGCTGTCACATGGGGTGCTTGATGCAGCGGTACTTTGCATTCATGCATAGTGCATTTGTGAATCCCATCTTACTTGCATCTTGGTGCAGCATGCTGCTTGCATCCTGCTACTTGGTGCACGCATCTTGTGTCTTGGTGCAGCATTTAAGAAATGGGCCCTATATGTCTAGCCCCTCACTTCTCCTTCTTTGGCTTTTAACCCATTAGACAGATTTATAGCGTCTTTTTTCCTGATTGATTTTTCTCATTACTCACACTTTTCTCTTCTTAGAGAGTGATATTATTGAATTCCCCTATTTTCCTATTCCCCATTCCCCTTCCTGCCTCCTTCCCCTCCCCTTCCCCTTTTTTCTCCCATTCCCTTTCCTTATCTTCCCCCTCCCTTCCCCTCTCAACCCCAGTTCCCCACATTTCCCACAACCTATTTTTCCTTTCCATTTTTTCTTTCCCCATCCCTCTTTTCCTTCCTCTTTTTCCCATTCTCTGCCCTCTGTCCCCCTTTCCCCCTCCCCTTCCAATCCCTCTTTTTATTGATGCTTTTGAATTCATAATATTGGTGCCACTTTAATTTATTTTGTTAATCGCTATTTGGCAGATCCATATTATAAAGTTATTTAATAGGTATTGACACCCTATGTATTTATCTGTCCTATCAGGAAGCAACTTCACATGTATAGCATTGATGTCATATAATCATGGTGTTATGTTTATTAAGTGTTTAATGACATTTTCCTTATATATATTTTTTTATCATTTCTCCAGTGATATAATTTTTTGATAAAATTATATTCAGTATATGGTAGATCCTATGCATCAAATTTGAATTGACTACTTTTAGTAAAATCTACTGAAGAGTTAGTTAAAATAACAAGAATGGCATATATTTACCTAGAACCAATATGGTATTATTATTGTAATATAACAGACAATATGCTTTAAAAGCATGTGATTTTAGCCTATGGTGCAATAGATATCCATTTTTAATGTACTTCACTCACAGGGTTTGCACTAATACACTGTGGTGTGTTTTTTACTTTTATATGTTTTAAATAATATCTTGTGATTACACATTATCACTTTTGAATTACGTCACAAAGTATTTAGTATTTAAGTAAGTGTTGTACCTGGTGACTCCACCATCCTGATGAAGAGGGATTTCCCCCTCAAAGAACCAGGGAAACTTTGCTGGATGCCTTAAAAAATGTTTTGTTAGACGTCTGTCTCTGAGAATTGCTTCCCTGAGGTTTTTTGTTTTCTATACCGTATATTGTATATCTCCAGTATCTAGTGACACCCCACCCTGTGATTCCCATATTTATAATAATGTTTCACCCCATCAGTGGTTAGAGGTATCTCCCACCCACCCATGTCCATGTCAACCTGTAAATAAGAAAACTGTCCCTCAATGTCATGATTTCTTTTACAACTTGAAAAAAAAACAATCACCGCTGATTACACCAGCACTACACATCCAACCTCCCACTGTGCAACCACCTCCCTGCACCCCCCTTGACCCCCATATGCCCTTACTCACATGAACTACCAACATACTGAAGATCCACTCTCTGTTCAATGGCACATCTTGCTGCTTGAATTGACTGCTATCTGACAAGTTAGGTAAAAGTGGTCAGAAAATACATTGAACCACTGTTACCTTACTTGTTAGATAGGAGTTGTGGGTTGCAGCAGCAAGACATGTCTTTTTTCAGAGAGTGGGGCATAAGTCAGTTGGTAGTTTAGGTGAGTGAGGGTGTATGGGGGACTCAAGGGAGATGCAGGGAGGTGGGTGTACAGTGGGAGGTTAGGTGAGTGGTATGGCTGTGACCAGTGCTGGACATGTTTTCTTTTTACGTGTTTTAAAAAAAACATGGCATTGAGGTATGGTTTTCTTATTTTCAGGTTGACGTGGACATGGGAGTGTGTAGGGGGGTACCACTAACCACCACTGTGGTAAAAAATTATTATAAATATGGAGATCAGAGGGTGGTGGGTACCACTAATCACCAATGTCACTAAAAATTATAATATATGGGGATACAGTGAAGCTCATCAGCTCCCATTGAGTAAAACACATATTTGGATGTCTGTAGAAGACATCCCTGTGCATTGTTATGACAGTTTCTTGTCAGAAAAATACAAAACAAGACGGCGGCTCACAAAAAAATGATTTTTTTTTGTCATGGAAAAAGATTGAACTCTCAAGGAAAAGAATCATTTTTCTTGAGATCTTATTCCTTTGTCATTCCAGGAAGCTAACCAAATGACTGTACTGAGCATGCTCAGAACCCAAAACTTTATATTTAAATAACTTTGGAATGGATTAATATTTTTTCACCAAACCAGAGAAATGCACTTCTGTGGGTCATACACTTTGTACACTGAAATCTGCAGAACAAAACTGAACCATCTTGGCACAGCCCAATGACAAAAAAATCCACAAATAGGTGATTTTTTAATGTTTTTGCACTATGCACAGCTCAAAATCTACAAATCTGACTAAAACAAAACTTGTCATGGCAAGAGATCTACCAAACAAGCCTGTGCATACAAAAGTTTGCCCAAATCTGTATATCTGTAAAGTTATTAAAGTGCAAAATTTGTGGTTTAGCATTAAACTACCTACTCAATCCTAACTATAGGGGCACACCCATGCCCCTGTAAAATATATATATATAAAGGGACACTATTGTGCCCCTATAGTTAGGCTTGAGTTGGCACTTTAATGTTAAACTCCAAATCTTGCACTTTAATAACTTCTCAACTGTTAAGTAGATTTGCATGACAATTTGTATGCACAGTCTCACAGGATAGATCTCTAGATGTGCCAAGTTTTGCTCCAGTCGGATGTGTTGTTTCTGAGTTGCAGGGAGTGCAAAATGTTATTTTTAACCCATTGGTATTGTTGGGTTTTTCTTTGAACTTGCCTACAGCCCAGATGGGTAGGAATTTTTGTTTGGAATGTTCTGGGTAGAAAGGGGCTGGCCCACAGATGTGACTTTTGCTTGTTCAGTGAAAAAAATAGTACATAGATACATAGACAGTGTCGGCAGATAAGGGCCTATGGCCCACCCAGTCTGCCCATTTGAGCTTGTAAGTTCAGTTTATGTTTTCCTAGAAGTCTGTTGCCCCTTACCCCTGCCCTCCAGAATTCTTTTATGTCTATCCCATGCATTCTTAAATCTCATGATTGTTTCAACCCCCACCACTTCCTCTGGCAGGGTGTTCCACATTGTCCACCACCCATTCTGTGAAGAAATTCTTCCTCACGTTTCCTCTGAATCATCCTCCCTCCAACTTCATCCCATGACCTCTAGTCCTGGAACATCTTTTTGCTTAAAAATAGTGTGTTCCTGCACCCTGTTCCTCCCTGTAAGATACTTGTATGTCTCTATCATATCCCCTCTCTCCCTCATCTCCTCCAGGGAGTACATATTCAGTTTCTTCAATCTGTCCTCATAGGACTTGTGATGCAATCCATGTACCATCTTTGTTACCCTTCTCTGAACCTTCTCTACCCTGTCTGTGTCCTTACATAGGTAAGGTCTCCAGAACTGTACACTGTAATCCAGGTGGGGCCTCACTAGTGTCTTGTATAGTGGAATTATGACCTCCCTTTTCCTGCTGCTGATGCCCCTTTCTATGCATCCCAGCATCCTATTTGCTTTACCTGCTGCCTTGTCACACAGTTTCCCTACCTTGAGGTCATCAGAGATGATAACCCCAAGATCCCTTTCCTGCTTGGTGCATGCTATATCCTCACCCCCAACTGATATATTGTGCCAGGGTTTTTGTGCCCCATATGCATTATCTTGCACTTTTGCTTTGAATTTCAACTGCCAAACCCCTGACCATTCTTCAAGTTTCTGCAGGTCCCTTCTCATTCTGTCTACACCCTCTGGTGTGTCTACTCTGTTACAGAGCTTTGTGTCATCAGCGAACAGTGAAATTCTGCCTTCTAGGCCCTGTGCAATGTCACTGATGTAGATGTTGAATAGGACCGGTCCCATCACTGATCCCTGTGGTACTCCACTGGTCACTCTTCCCTCTGTGGAGTGACAGCCATTTACCACCACCCTCTGTGTTCTGCCACCCAGCCAGTTATCTACCCACCACATTACTGTCCTGCCCACACCCCATATTCCCCAGTCTGTGTAATAGTCTTCTATGTGGCACAGTGTCAAAGGCATTCCATTCAAAAGTTATTTAATTTTTTAATTTTAAGTTTGAACATTCTCAGTAAGTAAGATAGCTATATGAAACAAAAAAGGAATCCTTTTTAATATCAGAATAATCCTTTTCCATGTGCCGCCATCTTGTTTCCACTTAATTTTTTTTTTCAAAAGCCACAAAAATGACATATTGGAGAGAGACCAACACATCTATATGGCTGATTGGGAACCTGTTAGGTGTAATCTGCACTTCACTGGGGAGGACATAGACACACTACTGTTAGAGGATATACAAAATATGACAGCTAAAGGGGAGGTTCTGATAATGGGAGATTTCAACATGCTGGATACAGATTGGTCAATACCAGCAGGAACATCTGCCAGAACTAGACACATAGTGGATTCCCTGCAGGGGGAGGGCCTTAAACACTGGTACAACAACCCACAAGAGACAGGGCTATCCTAGATCTAGTACTGACTAATAGGGAAGGGATCACAGATCTCCAGGTAGAAGGTCACCTGGGGACCAGTGACCATCACATGGTATGGTTCAATTTGGCTACTACATCTAAATCATCCCATTCCAAGGCAAAAATATGGGACTTCAGAGGAGCTGACTTTGATAAGATGGCCAACAGAGTTAAGCTAGCCCTAGCAAAAAGAAACACAGGTGAGGGGGTACAGGCAAAGTGGGCAAGCATTAAGGATGCAGTACTTGAAGCAACATCCCATTGTGTTAGACAGAAAAGGAAGTGCAAAAGAAGAAGGAAACCACTTTGGTTCTCAAATACAGTAATAGAAAAGGTCAGAGCCAAAAGGCTGGCTTTCAGGAAATATAAAGGAACACAGCGGGATGAAGATAGGGAGGCATACCAAACTGCCCTAAGGGAAGCAGGGAAGGCAGTAAGGCAGGCAAAGTCCCAAACTGAGGAAACACTAGCACAAACAGTAAAAGAAGGTGACAAGACTTTCTATAGATACATTAGTGAAAGGAGAAAGTCCAGAGGTGGTATTGCTAAGCTTAATGGAGAAAAGGGAGCATGTGAGGAGGAGGACCATGTAAAAGCATCTATCCTAAATAGATACTTTTGCTCAGTATTTACTAAAGAGAAGGTAGGGCAGGGCCCACAGCTCAGCACCATGGACACAGGGGGGAGGGAGGTGAGCGCTACTCCCTTCACAAAAGAAAGGGCCCTACAACAGCTTGCTAAGCTTAGGGTGGATAAGGCAATGGGACCAGATGGCACACATCCCAGGGTACTTAAGGAGCTAAAGGTGGAACTAGCAGAGCCATTAGCAGAACTGTTTAGTGAGTCTCTGAGCACAGGAGAGGTCCCAGAAGACTGGAGAAGGGGCTCATGTGATCCTGTTCCACAAGAGTGGTAGCAGGGAGGAGACAGGGAACTACAGACCGGTCAGTCTTACCTCAGTAGTGGGCAAGATTATGGAGGCACCTTAAGGAAAGAATAGTGCAACACCTGGAATCCATAGGGCACAGGATCCAAGACAGCATGGGTTTACAAAGGAAGGTCCTGTCAAACTAATCTCATAGATTTCTTTGACTGGGTAACCAGAGTGGTGGACCAAGGGGGAGCAGTTGATGTCACCTACCTTGACTTCAGCAAAGCGTTTGACACTGTTCCACATAGAAGATTGATAAATAAGCTGGGTAGGCTCAGGGTGGGTCAGAAGTTGGTCAACTGGGTGGCAAACTGGTTGACAGGCAGAAAACAGAGAGTGGTGGTAAATGGTATACAGTCAGAAGAGATGCAAGTCACAAGTGGGGTACCTCAGGGATCAGTCCTGGGGCCAGTTCTTTCAACATCTTCATTAGTGACCTTGCAGATGGACTAGAGGGTAAGGTTTGTCTGTTTGCAGATGACACCAAGATCTGCAACAGAGTAGCTAATGCAGATGGGGTGGGCAGAATGAGAAGAGATCTGGATAAACTAGCAAAATGGTCAGAAGAGTGGCAACTGGGATTTAATACAAAGAAGTGCAAGATCATTCACATAGGGAAGAGAAACCCTGAAGCCACCTATAGGCTGGGAGGGGAGTTGCTGGCAGTCACAAAGGAAGAAAGAGACTTGGGCATCATCATCACTGATGACCTGAAATCATCAAGCAGACCTCTAAAGCAGTAAGTAAGGCTAGGGGGTGTTAGGTGTATTAGTAGGGGTATCACAAGTCGTAAGAGGGAGGCATAATTCCTCTTTACAAGACACTGGTTAGGCCCCATCTGGAGTACTGCATGCAGTATTGGAGGCCACACCTTCACAAGGACATTAACTCAAATTGAGGCAGTCCAGAGAAGGGCAACCAAATGGTGCAAGGACTGCATCAGAAGACATATGAGGACAGATTAACAGAGCTCAATATGTATACCCTTGAGCAAAGGAGGGAGAGAGGTGATATGATCGAGGCATTCAAACACCTTAAGGGCATTAACAAGGTGAAAGAATCTAACATGTTTAAATATAAGAAAAATAGCAGGACAAGAGGACACAGCATGAGATTGGGGGGTGATTAAGGGGAATGAGGAAATTCTTTTCACAGAAAGGGTGGTGGATGCATGGAATGGCCTACCTCAAAAATTGGTGGCTATGAATACAGTGCAGGGCTTCAAACAGGCATGGAATAGGCATAAGGGAGCAATACAAATGAGTATGAATAGATAGGCCACTGACAGAGCAAAGGCCAATGGCACATTTATAAGGTAGAAAAAGAAATGGGCAGACTGGATGGGCCATGCAGTCCTTATCTGCTGTCAACTTCTATGTTTCTATGTTTCTATGAGAAATGCACTTGAAATGTTAATTTTTTAATATTCTAAATCTTTTTTCATGACGCGTGATGCGAAAAAAAAATGTTTTTGTAGCATGAGTCAAGACAAAATATCCTTTTCTGTAAAGGGCAAATCCTTTTTCATTTGCCACATCTTATTCTGATCCCCGTCTCCATTACTGTTATATATTTTTAAAGAGCAAACATCCTACTAAAAGTTCATTTAGCATCAATATGATCAACAGGACTGAAAGCTGGTTTTGGTCAAAGACCTCAATTCAATAATGTCCCCTGGATGAGACAGCAATAGGTTATAGTTTTATTACTTAAGTTGATAAAATAATGTTTCACATATCACATAAATCAGCAGATGCTTCAATCTCAAATATAATTCCATTTAAAGGTTGTGACATTTCATAGCTGTTAGGCAATGTGCAAAATTTCTTATACTATATATCCGTATTTCCATTAGAATGCACAGAAAAATCAATACTGTTCAGATTTTCACTGTTAAAGAATGTAGTTGTTGTTTAAGTATTTATCTTGAAAAAAAGAAAAAGTACAGGGTGCCATGCCAAAGAACATATTAGTGTGGGAAAATATTTACATAAAGGAGGTGGGGAAAATAAGAGGATACCAGTTCACAGCAGCTCACTGGGGCATTAAGGCTCTATGTATATTAGACATTTAAAAAACATGATCAGTTTCCCAGCTGAACAAAAATTTCAAGCAGATAAAGCTTCTTACTGGGACAGATGTTTAGTAATAAAAACAACTCAGTGGTCCCATATATTGGTTATTAGCCATAATGCTAATGCAAAAACAGGATCAAATGTGAAAAAATATAAAAAGTTCTTATATGAACTCCTGGACCAGAGTGCAGTTAGAAACAAAGGCCCCTATGCTCAAAGGTGCAGAGCAAAACTGTGCTGTGTATGTAAGGCATGGAGGCACTCCACACCAATTGCACCCCTATGCAGGATGAACTAAGGAGGGTGCGCAGCTGCCATGCACCGGATCCCCGGCCCCACAGACCTCAAGATGCTGGGGCAGGCTGGGGGCATGCCATCACTACATGGTGCATAGTGCTGGCCATGGGTGTGCAGAGGAGGGCATAGCTTATGGCAGAGGAGACCCTGCCATAACAAACTATGCCTTCCCTAGAATTTGCCACTCATGGTTGCCGTGGACCCGGGAAACTGACACTGAACTGCCCCAGCCCACTAAGATGATGGTGAGGGCTGGAGTAGATGGGTGGGTGACCCTGGTGCAAGCATTCCCCCCAACCACCCCGTACTGGCACCCACAGTCTACCCAAACCACCCCTGCCCACAACCGCAGCACCCAAATTTGTGGCCATTGGTGGCCCACCTGCCGTGAACTTCTGTGTGCCTTCCATAAAGGTATCACCCCCCACACACCCACCTCCGGTCCAGTGACCCCCACCTGCAGTGGTTGTCAGAGGTTCCCCCACCTCCTGCCACACCGAGAACCCAACCCCATACCTGCAGAGTTGGTACTGCGGCCAGACAACCAATGGCACAGTGCTCCGCACACCTCCTCGGCCCCCGGCTGTACAAGTACTGATGGAAATGTGCCCCTATAAATAGGCGGTGTGCTCCCTGCAGTAAATGGATGGCCAGCAGCCAAGGAGGTATGTGGAGGGCTGTGCCACAGGCCATCCCACTGTGGCACTGACTTTGTAGGTATGTGGTCAGATTGTTGGTACCACGAGGGGTGGGGGGTACCTCTGACTACCACTGTGGGTTGGGGTTGCCGGACAGGGCGTTGGGTTGGCCAGGTCATAAATGGAGAGGATCTTGCTGCACAGATGCCAGGGTTACCCCCTATGTGTTGGCGGTGAGGCACAGCAGTGCTGTGGGAAGCACCCCAGCTCCAGGGACTCGGCTATGTGGGATGCCACCTGGTGGGGCATTGGTACGAGGGTCCAGGTGGCTACTGGTGCCATTCATGCACCTGGACCTGTGCCCTGCCATGCAAGGGATCTACTGTGGGGCCTATGCCAGGCATCTGATTGGATGACCAGCTGGGACCGCAACTCCTCCCAGGCCGCCCTGTGGAGTCCTGCATGCCGGGGAGGTGGGCCCACTGACAGGTGGCAGCCATTGTTGAATACCAGCAGCACACACCTGTCCACAGCTGTGGTGCTGTGCAGGTGGCTTATGCACCTTTGGCATGTAATTCCCGCTCGTTTGAACATAGGCCCCATTTAGTGAGAACTGAATATAGGCATCAAAATTTAGTACTTGCACAGACTTCTCTGATCAGTTAAATGAGGCTCTAAATGTCATTTGCAGTATGAATTTGGAAGCTATACTGCATGGTAGCATAAACTGTGTTTGGTAAATGGGGTTTGCTCCTTTCATCAAGATACACACAACTAATATTTAAATGTCACTGAATAGTTTCACAAACACAGAGATTTGTTAAGAAATACAATCACATCTCCAAGACAATCAAACAGTACACTTCTGGCTTTCAGTCTGTACCTTGCAGCAGCTTGTAATTTATACTTTTCAGTGGCTATTGGTTCTCTGCTCTCCGGTCTCCGCTCCCACCTGGCAGGCACTGTTACAGTGTTAGGCTGGACCAAGACTGAAAAAGTTTTCTATAGAAATATTCAGGAATACAAATGAAATGACATGTATGTAGAGTCATAAATGAACCATAAATCATTTTACTGTGCCACACCAGGAAATATTTTGTGGTGATCCAGTACTGCCAATGGGTGTTCCTCTCTTTGTTGCTGCCCATAAACTCTGTGAAGAAACATGAGTGGCAGCAGCATAGTGATGTTTCAGGTGTAGCTCACCAGATCCAGGTTGTTCTGAGAGATGGAATTGTGCTTGTTTTTCCATTTGAGGTTCTGTAGAACAATACATACTGTACAAACATACATACATACACATACATACAATGCATACATACAGTACATGTATATATTTATGTATTGCTTTGTTGACCAAGTTAGTCTCACTGGGAGCATACCTGTAATTTCTCTTAACCTGGGTGGCTCAGTGAAATGCTTTAGGCACACCACATGTTGAAGTCAGCAGAGGAATCAACCTTCAGCTGTTAATTGGGGTCTTCAGAAATTTGCTTTTAGTGTACTAAAAGCATTGCAAACATTTAGATGCTTTTCAGAAAAGGAGGGAAATTCTAATGCAGCACTCGGTCCTTCCTTCAAAGCTCACTCACACACACACATGACCTCCTCCACAGCACAGAGGTAAATTATTACTTAAATAGTATAGAGATTACAAAAGCTTGCAAAAAGGATCTAGTGCGTAATGATCAGCAGTGATTTCAATGGGACAGTAAGATTAGCAGCTATCAAAGCCAGCACTGAAAAAGTGCAGGGTGCTGTGCCAAAGAACATGTCAGGATGGAACATTTTTTACATAAAGGAGGCAGGGGAAAATGAGATGATACCAGTTCATGGCAGCTCACTGGAGTATCAAGGCTCTATGTATGTTAGACATTTAAATAACCTGATCAGTTTCCCAGCCAAACAAAAATTTCAAGCAGATAAAGTTTCTTGCTGGGACAGACAGTAGTCCCTATGTGTGGAACTACGACTTCCTCTCTATAAATACCACAGCTCTGTTTGTTGCATTGATGGCTGAATCTCTATATGTGTGTGTGCTGTGTGATTTGAGTTTTATATGGAAAGACCGTCATTACTTTATCAAATATACTGAGTATACTGATGCTTATCGAATCCATAATGGCAGGAATAGACAAGCCATGCATGCCAACTCAGGTAGTCCCATGACACTGATTTCACCACGCTTTCCACACAGCACTGCAAATTACTGTATGTCACTAAAGAAACCCACTGTTTGCAGAGTGGTGATCCTGAATGGTAGCACAACAGTTTGATATAACTGTCAGCATGGTTCATATGTGAAAGATCATGTCCGAGCTCCTGTACACCTATTTTAACTGCATTGGCAAATCATGCCTAACAAGATGCCACTCATATATATATTCTCCCTATGGACTGTTTAGCTGAATTCACTGTCTTGCAGGAGAAACACACCGTTTGAATCCCACCATGACCTCTCTCTGACTGCCACTAGGACAGCAGGTACCAGTGGAGAGGGGATGTCTCCCTGGATTTAATCACACACTCAACAAAGACATCTCTGCTAACTTACAAAATGTGCTGCATCTAATGCTGATTTTCAAATTTATTTTGGCAGGATGACAATCCCTGTGTGCCAACTAAGGTAATCCCATTGCACCCATATCGCCATGAGGCCTTCCAGACTGTCGTGCGATCTATGTTGCTATGGCAGCCTGTTGTTCACAGAGCAGTGACCCTGCATGGCTGCACAATTAATTGGTATATCTGTTGGAGCTGTGGGACTGCAAAATAACTTACCTGATCTCCTGGATTACAATTTCCTGATTGCTGGTGTACTGCATCCAACAGGGTGGCACTAATAACATCTTCATCCTGTGGATTGCTTCTCTAAGTGCATTACCCTGAAAGAGGTACACATCGGGTCCTGCCACAACCCTCCTCTGACTGTCGCAAGGGCAGCAGGTATCGGCGAAGGGGAGATGTCTCCATCAGTTTAATGCAGGTTATTGCATACATATCAGGGTCTTCTTTACTTATGCAGCAAACCTGCATGGCAGCATAATGAGTTGGTATAACATTCAGCACTGCAGGACTGTGAAAGTGCTTGTTTGATCTCATGGATTACAAATCCCTCAACAATGGAGTACTATGTCTGACAGGATAGCACTACTAGCATAGTTATCCTATGGATGGTTTGTCTGATTGCACTGCCCTGCAGGAAGCACACTGTTTGAGTCCCACCACTACCTCCCTTTGACTGCCACATGGGTGGCAGGCATCAGCAGAAGGGGGGTGTCTTTCTCAGTCTAGCGCAGTATATTGCCAGTGTCTGTTTTTCAGCATGTTTCACACTCACCTCTGAGGCCACAAGATGAGAAGGCTATGGGTTCTATTCCCCACACCAGGCACTTGGTTGAATTCCCAATACTGACACTGCACTGCAGAATGATGGGGGTGCTGCACTTTTTAGGTGCCATCTTTCAGATGAGATGTTAAACCAAGGTCCCATCTGCCTGTTCTGGTGGCAGTTCAGGCTGATGTTTAAGATTCCATGGCACTTCTCAAAAAGAGTAGGGTAATTTTTCCCTGTGTCCTGGTCAAATTTCCCCCATTCCCTAAAAATACCACCAACAGCTTAATCTGGTTCAATGTCAGTTGGCATCCATCTAAATCCCTTTTCCCCGGGACAAGGATGAAAATAGGCAGAATTATCTAGTCCTCCTTTCCCAGTCAACAAAAACTAAATAAAATAGTAAACACATACATACATACAAGAATACATAAATCAATAAACAAATACATACATAAATAAACAAACAAATAAATAAATAAATATTGCATACACATCAGGGATATCTTCATTTAATTTTCAGTACTTAGTTGTGGATTAATGCTATCCCATGCCAATTTAATCAAATTCCTCTACAATATCAGCCTGTCTGTGTGAGAAGGGGTTGCATGTTGACTTGCACAGCAACCTTAGAGGATGGTGGAAACTTTTGACTTTAATACTGGGACCTAATCTAAGAAACTCTTTTCCCTTTAACTGTAAAGCTTAGTGTGTATAACAATTAATATTTTTGCTTCATTTTTTTCAGTGATAAATTCTGAATGCCTCTTTGACCACTTGCTTAGATGAGCCTCTAGGTCAGCTGATCTAGAGATGCTCTGTCTGCCTGGAACGTAGATCTTTGTAGAGCTGGGAATAAATGGAAAGTTGACACTCAATATAACATTATTTTAGGTGCTGCTCTCCCATTGGTCTTTCTTCTCTCCAAGAACAATTGGTAACTATCCCAGTGGTTTACAGGGGCAAACTGACTGGTTACCAGTCAGCTCCAATTGGTTGTTACCCCTAGATATGCAACTTGCCAGATTGGGGAGCATCCTTCCTCTCCTTGTGGGAGTGGTCAGGTCCAATGTCCCTCCTACGTCTATTTAACGATTATTAAGTTGTTTTCACTAATGTAGCACATTGCTAATGAAGTTCTTACAGGTGCTTAGTCCATGTTTTCTTCCACCAGAGTACAGGTGGGATGCTGCACTCTTCGAGTGCTAACCAAGGGTGGGTAGGTGAGAGGGGAGTTCTAATAAAGGAATAATGCATGTCAGGGTGCATGTGATGCTAGTATAATGTCACAAGACAAACACAAGTAATGGGGTGAGATTTAGAGTTGACAACCCCTAGGAAGACTCCACATCTTTTCTGCTTTAGGGGTGGCATTGGAGTTTTATGGTTGGAAACCCTAAAGCCACACTTCCCTACTTTTGTTACTGTAGCCTCGGCACTAAATGTTGCACTAACAGAGTTTTTTGCAAAGAATACACACACACACACACACACACACACACACACAACACATATATATATATATATATATATATATATATATATATATATATATATATATATGTCAGTGTCAGTGTCTCAGCTAGCACACTCGCCTGAGGCCGGAGACTGGCAGGCTGTGGGTCTCTATTCCCACCAGGCACTTGGGTTAATATCCCAATACTGACACTGTAGTGCAGCATGAGGGGGGTGCTGCACTCCTGAGGTGCCGTCTTTCAGATGAGACTTTAAACCGAGGTCCCATCTGCCTGTTCCGGTGGTAGTTCAGGTGGATGTTAAAGATCCCATGGCACTTATCGAAAAGAGCAGGGGAATTTCCCTGCTGCAATGGCCAAATTTCCTCCATTCATGAAAAATACCACCAACAGCTTAATCTGGTTCAGGGTCAGTTGGCATTCATCTGTATCCCCCTCCCCCAGGTCGTGCCTGAAAATAGGCAGGATTTGTCTAGTGCACTTACCCGGTCAACAAAAAACTAAATAAATAAACTAAATAAAATATATATATATATATATATATATATATATATATATATATATATATATATAGACAAAGAACCTCTGTGCGTAAACACTGAGGCAAGGAGTTACCCAAAGGGCATTTGGCTGGGAAGCCAAGTTTCAAGAAAATACAAAATCACATGCCCCCACAATGCAAAGCATCATGGGCTGCATATGCAAATCACCACAGAATGTTATGCTGGTCCAACTTTAAGCAGAATTGCATGGTGCGAAGGCCTCTCACACAGTTTGCAAAGGTGCTAACAGAAGACATAGCCTGTGTGAGAGGCCTTTGACCATGCATTCTGGTCTGAAAGTCGACCAGCATACATTCTGTGGTGATTGTATATGCAGCCCATGATGCTTTGCATTATGGGGGCATGTGTGATTTTATATATATATATATATATATACACACACACACACATATGTAATGGGATGAAGATAACAAATGACAAATATCACCAATATCCTTGAGTAGTCAGACCTAGAGTGAGGATATCGCATTTATCCTCACTGTAGCTCATTTATCCTAACAGTAGGTCACCCAGAGGTACTATCTACACTTAAGCAGAACAGGGGAACAAACTGCAGTTTAACTTCAGCTCACCACAGTTCTGATTTTACCCACACGTCAGCTGCAACTGTGAACCCCTTCAGTGTGAAAATGGCATTCACACTGAGAGGTTTATTTCTTTCTTTCTATTGTTTTTGCACAGCTTCTATCTTTAAAAAAGAACAAATTCCACCTCCATTTCCAAACAGTACACCAAATACCTCTCTTCCCTTCCCAGCCCCAACTTGCAGTACCCTGTAGACCAGCTAGCTGCAAATCGCTGAAACTAACTCTGCTAGCTGGCAGCAACTTCCTCCTCTGCATAAACAAGCTGGCATTAACGAGAAGCAGGATCAACCAGATACAAAATTGCCTCAAATTAAACAACACCAAAGAGGAGACTAAAATAATTGAAATGTATCAAAAGTACAGAGCCACTCCCTCGCTAACCGTGCACTACCGCCGCCATGTTTTAAAAAACTACACAGTCTGCAAACAAGAAAACAGAGCCAATGAAATGCCACGTTTGGCAGTGCAAGCAAGTAGGGACCCTGACAACCATGCTAGCATCCTTACATGCAACTACTAGCATCCGTCTACAGAAGAAAACACCGGGGCTACAAATACTTCCAGCAAATATTTAAAAAAATGAAAACCTAAAAAAATAAAACCACATTGCATAAATCAAATATGCAATGGGGTGAGTGAAAATATCACTGATATTTTCTTCATGCAGTTGACCTCAGGACCTCACTCATGACTCCACCACTTGTGAGGTCATAAGGTCAAACTGCACTCAAGAGAAATATCAATGATTTTTTCCACTAGCCCCATTGCATATCATGTATATCTATCTATCTATCTATCTATCTATCTATCTATCTATCTATCTATATATATATATATATATATATATATTTGTCTTTTTGGGCTCAGCTCCCTTCCTCAGTGCTCATTAGCTCACCGCCTCCATACCAAGGCCTACCCCTCTGGGTGGGCCCACCAATGGGTCTTCCCTCTCTCGAAGGACATAGTGGGCAAGCCCCGGATTACACCCTGGGTCGGGGCCATGACAGCAGGACCCCCAGGACAGGTAACAGTGGTTAGTGGGTGGCAGAGTGAGATGAACTGTCATGCTGGAGCTGGCATTTTTCTTGGAAATCCTGGGGGATGGGGACATGCAATGACACCCTGTTTCTGCCCCACCCCCTGGTCTTGCTGGCACTGGTTGCTGCATGACCCCCAGCCTCCACCAGGGGTCTTTTGAGCATTTGGTGCACACCCTACCCTCCCCTCAGAGAAGGACAGCAGTCCTTGGGATGCTCTGTCCTACTCCCCCTCAGCCAGCCCTCCAGTTACCTGGGTCTATTCCGGAACATTGGTCGCCTGCGCCACAAGAGAAATCCAACTACACAGCCGACGGGCCAGCCCAATATATATATATCAAACTGTGTTAGAGCACCAGATAGGGTTCCAATCCTAACTTTCCAACCCCCAAGCAACAAAAGGACAAGACCACACAAGTAACAAATAATAATAATACTAACATACTAACATACTAAAATGCCAGCAGAATAGGCCTAACGGTCTTTCGTGTCTGCTTGTTTGGTCAGCCCCCACCCTGGGTGCTGACCTTGCTGTCCCCCTCGCCTTCTCTGGCTTCTCCCTTCCCAGTTCCGGATATTCTTGCTGCATTGGATTTTGCTTCCAGAACCCTTCCCCTGTACCTGTCCCACCCCCTCTTGAACCCCTCCACTGTCTCTGCCTCCCACCAGCCCCCTAGGCAGTGCATTCCATGGCTCCACCCACCCTCTCAGTGAAGTAGCACCTCCTCCTTTCTCCCTGAATCTTCCCCCTCCAGCTTCCACCCATGCCTCTAGTGGCCCTCCTCCTTCCTTCAAGCACCCCTGACTGTTCCTCCCTATTTACCCTCTTCATGTACCTGAAGACCTCTATTATGTCCCCTGGTCCCTTCTCTTCCAATGTGTACATATTTAGCTCTTCGAGCCTCTCCTCATAGGTCCTGTCCCCAAGCCCCAAATCATTTTGGTTTCCTCCTCTGGACCCTTTCCAGGAGGTTAATGTCCTCTTTAGTGTGGCCTCCAAACTGCACGCAGTACTCAAGGTGCAGCCTCACCAAGCAGTTATACAGAGGGAGTATCACTTCCTCCTTCTGGAGGTGATCCCCAGCGATGCATGCCAGCATCCTGTTGGCCTTGGCTGCTGCCTCCTACAAGTCTCAGAGTTGTTCATCTTGACATCCACCACCACCCCAGGTCCCTCTCAGCCATCGAGACTTGTAGCATCCCCAGGGTGTACACTTGGCCTGGGTTTCTAGCCCCTAGGTGGGTACCTTGCATTTCGCTGCATTGAACCTCAGCTTCCACTTTCTAGACCATCTTTCCAGAGCCTCCAGGTCCCCTGTAGGCCACACCTCCTCCACCCCATCCACCACTGCCCCAGTTTCGAAGTCATCTGCAAAGAGACTCATCTCACCTGATTCCTGTCCTTATGTCAGATACGTAGGCGTTGAACAGAAGGGGCCCAAGGACTGATCCTCGTGGGACCCCACTAATGACCCTCCTTGGGGATGAGACTATCCCACCAACTATACCCTCTGGTCCGGTCCTGAGCCAATTGCCTATCCATCTGATCATCTGGTTCCCCACCCCATTTCTCCCAGCTTATCCAACAGGCCCACGTGAGGAACAGAGTCAAATGCCTTGCTGAAGTCTAGAAAGAGGACATCCACTGGTCTACCTAGGTCCAAGGCACTTGTCACCCAGTCATAGAACTCCACCAGGTTTGTCTGACATGATTTCCTGATGAATCCATGCTGTCTATCGTCCAGGCACCCTGACTTATCCAGGTCCCCCCTAGCCTCTCCTTGACAATGCCCATCATCACCTTGCCCACCACCGATGTCAGGCTAACAGGCCTGTAGTTCCCTGCCACCTCCCTTGATCTCCCCTTGTGGATAGGCACTATATGCACCACCTTCCAGTCTTGGGGCACCCACCCTGTCCTCAGAGAGATGGTGAAAAGCTCTGCCAGGGGTTTCACCAGGACATCTGCAAGTTCCTTCAGCACTCTGGGATGTAATTTATCCGGCTCCAGTGCTTCCGCCGTCTTAAGGGAGCTGAGGGCTTCCCTCACTCTCTCTGCTGTGATTTCCACTTCCAGTACCTCTTCTCCCTGCTTAGCCCCCCCCACCTGCCAGTGATGCCTCCCCCTCTCCCCAGACCTGCCGATCGGTAAGGGTCCCCCTCCTCAGTATCTCTGTCTCCTCCCATGTATGATGCAGCACCCCATTTTCCCTGGTGAAAACTGAGGTGAAGTACTCATTTAGTACCTCAGCCTGCTCCTCGGGTCTTGTGCCCATCTCTCCCTGATTTAATCCTGCTAATCTGCCCTTCACCGCTCGCTTTTCCCCAATGCATACCTAAAGAACCAATGTTCCTCTCCTAATTTCCCTGGCCAGGTTCTGCTCCTTCCTTGCCTTAGCCGCCTCACCACTCTAGTGGCCCTTCTAGCCATCAGCTCGTACTCTCGATCCCTTTCACTCCTTGAGCACTTGAATTGCTTATAGGCTGCTTTCTTTCCCAAGCACCACCTCCTGGACCTCTCTGGTCCACCAACAGGGTTTCTGAGCCCTACCGCATTTTCGTCTTACTCTTGCACAGGTGCTGGTAGCATCCTGCACCCCTCTCCTGATGATTTCCCACCTACTATCAGCATCCATGTCTGACCCAATCCCATCCAAATGCTCCTTAAGGATCCTTCCCATTTCCTTAAAATCCACCCCCCTGAAGTCGGTTACTTCTGTCTTTGTGCAACCTTCACCCCTCCTAGGTCCAGGCAGAACCAGACCGTGGCATGGTCACTCCCTCAATAATGGGTCCCTTACCTCCAGGCTTCCCAATCTGGTCACTGTCTGCCAGGACCACATCCAGTACCCATGCCTCCCTGGTCGGTTCCCTCACCTGCTGAGTTAGGAACACGTCTTGAAAGACATCCAACAACCTCTGTTCCTGGTCACAGAGGATGTCATAGTCTCCAGTCTGTTCCTGGCATGTTAGTCCCCAACACCACCACCATTCCTCTGCCCAGTCTGCAGTGTCTCCTAACATCTGCCACCAGACTGTCCTCCAGCTCCTCCGCCAGGGCAGGGGGTCTATACACCACTCCTATTTTACTCTCTTCCCTTGTTATCAAGGTGACCCAAATCGCCTCCACGGTTCCCTCCGCCCTCTACTCCCCTATGCCAATGCAGTTTTGACTATCATTGCTCCCTCCTCCCCTTCCCTCCCCTGTCCTTCCTGAACATAGTGTAACCCTCCAGGTTCAGGTCCCAGTCATGTCTTGCAGTGGTCCAAGTCTCAGTGACCGCTGCCACATCCACTGCTCCCTCAGTTAGCATCGCCTGGAGCTCAGGCATTTTGTTGCCCAAGCTCCTGGCATTTAACAGACGACCTTCCACCCTTTCCTATAGTTCCATTTCCCTGCTCGTGTTCCCATGGGGATTCTGTTTCCTCTGGTCTGCGCTTTGCCAGTTGGCCTTTTCTGCAATTCTCCTGGTCTCCAGGGGTGGAGACAGACTCCTCCTTTATCGGCACCCCCTGACAGCCTTTTCTCCCATCCCACCCACCTTCACAAATTTAACCCCACTTTTCACCAATGAACCCCTTATTTTCAACTTAAGGATTCCCTCCTCCAAATTGAGATGTAGTCTATCTCAGCATACAGCCTTATCCTTCCAGTCTCCCCAATCCCCATCAACCCATACCTCTGGCCTCACACCACTCCCTGAGCCACTGGTTTATCTCCCTAATTTTCCTTTTGTGTTCCCCACTAGACCTTGGCACTGGCAGGATTTCTGAGAAGGAAACTGTGCATCCTATGTCATGACAGACCCTGGCGAGCTCCCTGAATCTTGCCTGTATCTCTAGCTTGCTATTTCCCTCAATGTCATTTGTACCCAGGTGGACCAGTATGTCTGGGGAGCCCCCACAATCCTTTGCCAGCTGATATACCTCGTGCTTAGCCCTGTTCACCGTTAGTCCAGGGAAGCATCTTGTTCTAACTGGCCAGGCTTCTCCTTCCCTATCCCATTTGATACCCCTGATCATAGAATCCCCCAGCAGGAGCACTCTGACCACTCCTTTTCCTCCACCCCACCCTTCCATGTCCCTCATCCTTTCTACCAGCCCCTCCACCCAGCCGGCTCCTTGTTCCTCCCCCTATCTGGATGCCACATGCCACCCCTCCTTATTTACCATGGCCACCCTCCTCCAATCCTATGCCTCTCCTCCTCCTGAGTATCCTTCTGTATTGCTAATTCCCCCTCACTGCTCGCAACTGGTCCTTCCCCCATCTGCTAAACTAGCCTGGCTCGTCCTCCCTTCCTTCCTGTCTCCATTTAGTTCCTCCTTGCTCGCCATGCTCCCTGGCCTAAACCCTCAGCTCCTTTACTGAATCCTCCTTGTACTTCTGGTCCTTCTCCTTACCTTTCCTCCCAAATGGTCCTTCTCCTTGCGCTTCCTCCCTCTTCCCCTGCCCCTCCTGCTCTGATTCACTGCTCCCCCCATTCTCCTGCATTCCAGGTCCCCCCCTGTTCTTCCTGCTATCTGGCCCCTGCCTCCTGCCTCCCACTCCCACTCCCTTTCCGTCTCTAACCACCCCTGTCATGGCTACATCATCCCCCTCATCCTTGAGCAGAAGAAGAGAATTGAAGTGGTTACTGAGTGTAAGGTCTGATCCACCTCCCCGCCTTGCTTCCTTCTGTCCAGCCCTGGCCATCTGCCTACTTCCCTGAGAATGTTGTCCCTCCGTCCCCCCTTTGTGAGGGTCCCCAGTTACCTGCCTGCTTCCTTGGTAGTGTCCTTTTGTACCCCCTCTGCCAGGGTCCCTATGTGACCCCTGAGTATTCTCCTGCACTCCTTTCCCTATGCCCCCACCCCAGTGCTTGGTGCAACCCTGTGGGAGATTCCCAGCCCCTTCCCCAACCATACCTACACCCCTCCCCCAGCTTTCTCCTAATCCTGCAACCTCCTCCCTAAGCTGTGCTAGCTGGTAGCACACTGGGCAACCACCAACTTCCAAGCCCAGTCCAGTATCATGGCTGCTCCACATCCTGTGCACCCCACCACCCTCCCAAAGATGCCGCCCTAATGACGTGTGGTTCCATCCCTTCCAAATAGGTTTCCTTGGGTGAGCCACCAGGTTCCCCCCTAGTCCAAGATACCCCTACTGCCTAATTAGGTCACTCACTAATCTTAGAGACAGTCCCACTGTACACCAGTAACCCTGTTACTAGGTGCAGTACAACACATTAAACTTATAAGGGAAATGAACAACTCCCTAAGCTCTCTCTCCCAGCCTTTAAATCCAACCCCAGTGGCTAGAACTACATGAGCTGCACCTGCAGCCTTTTCCTCCAATTGCAGGGCAGGTGTTCCCCTATAAATTCGCAGACTTCTGGGGAGGGTGGGTCCTGGGCAGACACCTAACTCGAGAGAGAGTGTATCAGCCCTGTGTCTCCCCTCCAAGCCCAGCAGCCAAAGAAGCAGGCCCAAGCAAATCCCACCAAATAGGTTTTAAATCAGAAGAAATAGACCTCTACCAGCGCAGCCTGTTACACAGTGAAACATCCACAAAATGAGCACCACTTACAGCCACCAAATCAGTTTACAAACATCCAGCAGCCCCCAAAACAATACCCTGCTAGCCCCTTAGAAGTAAGAAAGAAAAGAACTAACCTACCAAGTAAAATCCACAAGAACCCTGTGAAAACAACAGCAGCAACTACTGTCCTGGAACACAACTGATCCTGTCCCCTTCCAGTTCTTTAATAATAATATGTTTATTTATATAGCACCTTTCAGTATACCAAGGCACTGAACATATCAAACCACAACATCAAACACAAGCCAATAACACATATAAATAAATTCATATCATATTAACAACAATTATTAAAATCAATTAATAAATACGAATAAAAATTCCAGCAGAATAAATTACTTAAACATCCAAATGACAGCCAAGCCAGCCCACTGGCATAATGGTAGAGCTACCCCTTGTGATACTGATAACCCCAGATCATGAATGAGCCCAGTGCTTCAGAGATCCATCCTTAAGGAGGTTGGATTAGCATCCTATGTACTTCTCTCTATCTCTGGATGGGGCATAGATGGTGGCACCCGGCACTTGAGCAACACCAAATGAAGACTGGGTGTACATCAGGCCAGGACCACAAGAGAAGGGGATGGCAGCAGAGATGTCTTTGGGTCATGTGTGGGAACATGAATGCCCACATGCTGATTTCATTGCACATCTGCACCATGGAGGAACCCAACACAAGGTAAAACCCTATGTGGCAGTGCTGCATGATGATCTTTGACCTCTACCAAATAATGTCAAGAACATAAATCTTAGCCAGGCTTCAGGCAGATCACAGTCACTCCCTCTGGAGCCCTGCCATAGGGGGCAAGCTATGGTATCTCCAACCTGGGTGACTGAATGGAGAATGCTGGTGAGAGGTAAGTGGGACAGAGATGAGGTAAGTACCCCACTTGCAGCAGGAACAGAAACAGAACTGAAAAAAAAATGAAACAGCTGACAGCCATCATCAGGTATGACAAAAAACACATAACTGTTTCCAGATGACACAAACTCAGGGCCCTAAATGAAGAAAGCTATAAGAGATTCTATTAATAACATGTGACAAGTCATACTTCTCTGCCTTTGAAGAGTGTATCACTATGAGGCCCTGATTCTGTACCCAGTGCTTTGGAAAAGATGCTATGGGTTGGGATAGGGGTGCACATTAGGGTTGACAGCCCTAAGAAAGACCACACCACTGATTCACCAACACTTCAGAGACCCAAAACCTTAATGTTATTTTTTTTTCATTTGCTGCTTGATGCTCAGAGATGGGGACAGAAAACCAAGGGGCAGCAGAAACACTTAAGGAGGGGGGCACAAGTCCATTTTCAGAGGGAGGAGTCCTGAAGGACTTGGAAATCTGAAAGTGAACAAAGTCATAGGACCAGATGGGATACTCCCAAGGGTCCTAAGGAAGAGAACCCAGGGAGCTGCTTGCTGCACTTCTTGGTTTACTTGGTTTAAAAGGACAAAAGAAGGCTGGAGCCAATTGAGGTTGTCCCCCACATGTTGTGGGCTTTCCAGACCTTTGTTGAATCATTAATAAGCCAGATGTCTAGTTTCTTTTTAAATAAAAGTGCTAGAATTCATTAATTCTTGAGGTAGAGTGATAGCTTTATTCAACAACTCACTGGAAACAGGTGCGTTTACTGAGGACTTTAAGACAACATAGTCCTGCTCCATAAGAGTGGCAGCAGGGAGGAGACTAGCAACTATAAGCTCTTTTACCTCACATTAGTGGTGGGGAAATTAATAGAAACCCTGTTGAAATAAGAGCTAGTGGAATATTTTGAACCTAACAGGTTATAAGACCTATAACGGATTCATAGGATGAAGTCATGACAGATGAATCTGATCGATTTCTTTCAGTGGGTGATCAGGGAAATAAATCAGGAAAGGGCAGTGGACATGGTCTACTTGGACTTCAGCTAAACCTCTGACAGTGTGCCACATAGGACACTGATAGAGAAACTGAAGATTCTAGGGGTGTAATCCAAAGCGGTAAAATCAGTAAAAAACTGGTTAGTGGATAGGTGACAGAGGTTGGTGACAAATGGCACTCACTCTAATGAGGGGAGAGTGACCAGCAGGGCTCAGTACTGGGACCAGTTGTGTTCAATATCATCATAAATAACATTGCAAAAGAGCTGCAAGATAAGATATGCCTTTTTGCAGATGATATCAAAATCAGTAATATGGTGGATACTCAGGATGGGTGGAGGGAATGAGTAGGGACCTTAGAACATTTTTTGAGTGGTCAAGGTTAAGGACACTGGGGTTTAGTGCCAGAAAGTGCAAAATCATCCATCTAGAGTGTAGAAACTCAGGAGTTGAGTATAAAATGTGTCTGTGTGTGTGTGTGTGTGTGTGTGTGATGGGGGTTACTCACAGTCAGTAAGTAGGAAAGATACCTTGGGGTTATAATATGTGATGACCTCAAAATTCCAGGTCAGTGTTACAAGGCAGTAGCTGTGGCCACTGGGATGCTGATGCGCATAGGGAGAGGCAGGAGGAGGCAGGTTGTATTACCACTGTATAGGCTGTTGGCAAGAACTTGTGTCCAATTCTGGAAGCCATGTCTTAAAAAGACAGTCTAGTGAGGGCAACTAAAATGGTGCAGAGGATGAATGAGAAGTCCAATGAGGAAAGACTGAGGGACATCAACATGTGCAACTTTTAGGGAAGGGAACATGATAGAAACCTACAGGTATTAACAGGGGTGAGCAGGGCACAGGAGGAGAGCTTATTTCAAATAAGGAAATACACCAGGACAAGAGGACAGGCAATGATGCTGGAAGGGAAGGGAGATGTTTAAGAGGGATGTGAGGAAACACTACTTTACTGAATGAATGGTAAACACCTGGAACAGTGTGTCAGCAGAGGTGGTTGGATCAAAAAGGAGGGGGGCATCAAGCATGCATGGACTAGCCATAGGGGAATACTGGTAGATGGACAGAGAGGGGGGAGGGTGGCTGGAACCCAGGTAGGGTCAGTGAAGACAGAATTGGCAGGAAGCAGCTTTACAGACAGGGTGGGCCAAGTGATCCTTTTCTGCTGACAACTTCTATTTTTCAATGTTTCTAAGAATGAGCGAGACAATACATATCAATTAAGAAACAGAGAAAAACAGCTGCACAGATAATTTCTGCTAAATTACCAAGTAATTTGAACTTTAATTCTAACACTTGCAATTACACTAACCATAATCACTACTTATTACACATTCACAAAATAACATCAAAACAACAAAACACATAGAGAACCAATAATGACACAAGTTCAACTGACCTCATGGGGGTGTGTTTGTTTATAGATAAAGACACATACAGTATATTAGAACATGTCCTACATACTCTATATATATATATATATATATATATTATTTTTTTTTACTATTTCCATAGCAGATTAAATACTGGTACTGGCAATTATACTTTTCAATGCAGCATATATTTGTTACATTTTCCCAAGAACAAATTGCAATTCTCCAGCAACACAGAAAGGTTAAGCATTCAAATTGCAAGTACATTTCTTAGTATAAATGTAACAAAGCAACATTAGAAGTACGAAACGTGCTCTGTAACATTGGCATCACTAAATTATATTGCTAATAAATGTTCAGTGGCATTGAAGTGCAAGTGTTCTATACTTATGTTAGAATAAGTAACACACAGTTCATAAAACTTTTGCCTGTTATGTTTGATTACATTGACTGCTCAAGGTAAATTTTATTTGTAACCAGTTTAATGCATTTATACATATATGAAAAAGTATGTTTTTCTGTCAGTGCGAGATCATCACTGACTGGCCCCAGTTATAACTGTAATGTATTGTAATGTCCTGTATTATAGTTTATTAAATATTAAGATAAATAATGGTTGCTTTCCTCTACTGTGCCAGACATGTAGTGTTTCTTGTGTTCCTATTAGTTTAAAGGGCTTTCTATATTTAGGGGTTGAGATGGAATTTTCCAAGGTTGTACTTGTTCTTTAAACTCATGGTGAGAATGTGATGGTTGCCTGTCAATGGTGAAAGGTTTGAATGACAAAGGTACATTTAAGACTGCTCAAATGATGTTTGCACTATACTGTTCATTTCAGTCTATGCATACCTGTACATCACATCAGTAGCGTCTTCTATAAACCCTATAATCACAGTCTCATATGACAAGTATCTACTACTTTCAAGATATGTCTTCAGCTGTACACATACATTTTTACATGTAGTTTAGGCAGACAGAACTGCTACACCAAGCTATTTGGTTCTGTTTGTCTAAATCTCATACTCAGAATGTGTTTCATCAGATTAACATGCCCTCTAATATCTGAGTCATATGAGATACCATATTTACACACAAGATGTCTGCACATGTAGCACTGCCATGCTATGTTGAATGATTCAGTCTGCACAGACATCACATAAGACCTCTCCCATGCAGACCTCATGAACCCCGCCTCTTAGCACAATGTATATTGGTTTGAAGAGATACCTTTAGATGTGCAGCTAACATCTTGTGTGAGATTCAGGCAGACAGAGACACTACACTTCACTTTACTGTTCTGTCTGTCTAAAACTCATGCTTGGAGTCTGTAATGTCACATTAAAAACAATCAAATGAATAAGTAATATTGCATGACAATTTATGAAGCCACAATAGAACCTCTACAATGGAACCAGAGGGACATTATAAAACAGTACCTAAATACTGTATTTCCTGAGATTCAACAGCCAAATCAACATAGCAACAATGCCAACTAAACACACCTCATTTGTCATTAAGCAGTGTAAAACGAGAGAAAATTGCAAGTGTGTTCAGAATACAAAACAATATTCAATTTCTCAAAGATGCATACAAACTACCTGCACACAACATTTTTAAAATATTCCACAGTTCAAATGAAGTGGGCAGATCGGCAGAAAACAGAGAGTGGTGGAAAATGGTATACAGTCAGAAGAGATGCAAGCCACAAGTGGGGTACCTCAGGGATCAGTCCTGGGGCCAGTCCTCTTCAATATCTTCATCGGTGACATTGCAGATGGATTGGAGGGTAAGGTTTGTCTGTTTGCAGTTGACACCAAGATCTGCAACAAAGTAGATAATCTAGATGGGGTGGGCAGGATGAGACGAGATCGAGATAAATTAGCAAAATTGTCAGAAGAGTGGCAAGTGGGGTTTAATGCAAATAAGTGCAAGATCATGCACATAGGGAAGAGAAACCCTGAAGCCACCTATTGGCTGGGAGGGGAGTTGCTAGCCATCACAAGGGAAGAAAGAGACTTGGGCGTCATCATCACTGATGACCTGAAATCATCCAAGCAGAACACTAAAGCAGTAGGCAGGCTAGGGGGATGTTGGGGTGTATTAGTAGGAATATCACAAGTCAGAAAAGGGAGGTAATAATTCCACTTTACAAGACACTGCTTAGGCCCCATCTGGAGTACTGCGTGTAGTACTGGAGGCCACACATTCACAAGTTCATTAACCAAACTGAAGCAGTCCAGAGAAGGGCAACCAAAATGGTGCAGGAACTACATCAGAAAACATATGAAGACAGATTAACAGAGCTCAATATGTATACCCTAGAGCAATGAAGGGAGGGAGGTGATATGATCAAAACATTTAAACACCTTGAGGGCATTAACAAGGTGAAAGAGTCTGACATGTTTCAATATAAGAAAAATAGCAGGACAAGAGGACACAGCATGACATTTGAGGGGGGCTGATTAAGGGGTAATGTGAGGAAGTTCTTTTTCACAGAAAGGGTGGTGGATGAATGGAACAGCCTACCTCAGGAAGTGGTGGATATGAATATAGTGCAGGGCTTCAAACAGGCATGGGGTAGGCATAAGGGAGAATGCAGATGAATATGAATAGATAGGCCATTCACAGGGGCCCGTTGGAAAAGCTGGGAGAAATGGGGTTGGGGAACCAGATGATCAGATGGATAGGACATTGGCTTCAGGACTGGACCCAGAGGGATGTGGTTGGCGGGATAGTCTCATCCCCAAGGAGGGTCATTAGTGGGGTCCCTCAGGGATCAGTCCTTGGGTCCCTCCTGTTCAACACTTACATCTCTGACATAAGGAAGGGTATCAGGAGTGAGATGAGTCTCTTTGTGGATGACTCAAAACTGGGGGCGGTGGTGGATGGGGCGGAGAGGAAGGGAGGGTGGACCTACAGGGGGATCTTGGAGGCTCTGGAAAGGTGGTCTAGAAAGTGGAAGCTGAGGTTCAATGCAGTGAAATGCAAGGTACTGCCCCTGGGAGCCAGAAACCCAGACCAAGTCTATACTTGGGGGAGGGGAAATGCTACAAGTCTTGATGGCTGAGAGGGATCTGGGAGTGGTGGTGGATGTCAAGATGAACAACTCAGAGACTTGTAGGAGAGCAGTGGCAAAGGCCAACAGAATGCTGGGCTGCATCGCTAGGGGGGATCACCTCCAGAAGGAGGGAAGTGATATTCCCACTTTATATCTGCTTGGTGAGGCCACACCTCGAGTACTGCATGCAGTTTTGGAGGCCACACTTAAAGAGGGACATTGAATTCCTGGAGAGGGTCCAGAGGAGGGCAACCAAAATGATTTGGGACTTGGGGGACAGGACCTATGGGGAGAGGCTCAAAGAGTTAAATATGTACACATTGGAAGAGAGAAGGGACCGGGTGGACATGATAGGGGTCTTCAGGTACATGAAGGGGGTAAATAGGGAGGAGCAGTCAAGGTGCTCTGAAGGAAGGAGGGGGAGCAATTAGAGGGCATGGGTGGAAGCTGGAGGGGGGCGATTCAGGGGAGAAAGAAGGAGGTGCTACTTCACTGAGAGGGTGGTGGAGCTATGGAATGCACTACCCAGGGCGCTGGTGGAGGCAGAGACAGTGGAGGGTTTTAAGAGGAGGTAGGATAGGTACAGGGAAAGGGTTCTGGAAGCAAAATCCAATGCAGCGAGAATGTCCAGGACTGGGAAGGGAGAAGCCAGAGAGGTAAAGGGGGGCAGCAAGGTCAGCTCCTAGGGTGGGGGCTGACCAAATGAGCAGACATGAAAGACCATTAGGCCTATTCTGCTGGCATTTTAGTATGTTAATATTGATAGAGCAAAGGCTGATGGCACATTTATAAGGTAGGAAAAGAAATGGGCAGACTGGATGGGCCTTGTGGTCCTTATCTGCCATCAGCTTCTATGTTTCTAGGTTTCTAAGTCCAGCTTTCATTTTCTCACTTATTTTATATAAGCCATCTAAAAAATGGTTCAGCTAATGAAAGCAGGTTTGTCAACTCTGAAAATTGATTTCAGCTTTTGTGACTCATCTTGTGATGCAAATTTTTCTATTGCTGAAAACATGGAAAGTAAAAAAACCTCTGTTTAATAGTGAGTTCCAAGAGATAAAAAAATATTTTGTTCCATGATTTTAAGAAATGCACAAATCAAACTGTCCACTAGATTTTTATTTTTAAAACTGTGTACACATGAAAATGACCATTCTTTTATTAAAAAATTCAAAAATGAACTAAAAATGACATAAAATGTCACAAGCACATACCTAGAGTCAGATGTTATCAAACCTTTAAGTTTCAGGTTTCCAAACTAGGTGGAGCAGCAAGACGGCCGCAACACTGCTCCACTCCCAATGGCTCCCAACATGAAATGGCATTTTCAGGCTTTATTCCATTTGCTTTTAGGCTAATTTTAACTTGATGAAACAAACCGATGCTGATATTGGCTGCTTGGACAATGTATTGTTGTTTTATGCTCTCTGGTGTTACAGTTTTGAAGTTTCTTGCCAGTTACTGGTGTTCAGTCAGTGTACAAGACACATTAGATTTTATAATTAAATTGGCACTTTTTCTGCAGACTAGTGAATTGCTGGCTTGGATTTGCGACAGGAGAATGATCTAGATTCAGAGGAAGCAGCTGGAGACCATATTGAAGCTGTTTGTGGAGGATCTTTAGGAAGAAGACCCTAGCTACGAAGGCCTGTGAGGGTATGGAGTGCTGTAGTACCACAGTATGTGCCAAAATGCTTGAAACTGGTTTGAAAAGGTGTTCATAATCTTAAAAATGTTCACTGAAAGTGAAATAACTGGAGGTGGATTAAGAAGAGGAGACAAGAGATAAAAAATTACTGAAAATGAAAGGAGCACCTGGCAATTGAAGTTATGGTTTTTAGTTGGAGAACTCTCGATTAAAAAAAGGAGACCATGAATGAATGTTGGAGTAAGGTACTCCCATTTTGCCAGGCCAGAATGGACGCTGTTTTAGTGATATGTTGTTACTAGCAAAAGGTAACTTCTCCAGAGACAGGTTCAGTCTACGCGATAGTAATATTCTGATATCATTTTTTTGTATTTTAATATGATTAGTGCTCACAAATATGGAACCCACACTTTATTTTATCTGCACTTTTATTTATGTTCAAGCATAACTATTATTGCTTTTGGCTAATAAAGCACACGTTTGAAAAGTGCTATTTGATCTGGAACTAGCAATCCTGTTCAAGGAGCCAAATGTTGTATGAAATAATTCCCTTTTGGGTTACAGGTTCGGTTTCACCTTAGGGGCACACTGAAATGTGGATGGTGAGCGCCACAGTGTTTGCTGAGCATATGAAGCCAAACATTGAAATAGTAAAGACTCAGGAAATTGTTTCTTTTAATGAAAACAGGGTCTTGTGAATATTAGAAGACATTGGTTCCTGATGGGTATGCCTCCCCGATGGTGACACCAACACAGCAACCTACTGCAATGTTGACAAAATCGACAGTTTGCTGACAGATCGCTGTATTGGAGCACCTGGAACAGCGGTACAATGTCTCACAGTCCTACACCCCCGTCCCAAAATCAACTCTAACTGGGAGTTGATAATCAAAAAAACAGGACCGGGAGACATTTGGGATTTATGTCGACTGCAACTTGCAATCAACATAAATCTTGTCGCTGTGATGCCGGTCGATGAAAGTGTTGTCGAACTGGCATCATAGAACCATTGTGATGCTGTATGTAAACTCTGAATGCTCTTAAAAATATTTTATGAAAAACAAGAGTGTCAGTTTAATTCGAATCAAGTGTGCAGATATCTGAGGCATGAACCTAGTTAACAAATGTACGGAATCTTTAGCATATAGGAGCCGTATATTTCATTTATTTTAATCTGCAATTGGTTCAGATTCCTAGAAATAAAAGGAGCCTCTTAAGCTTTCATCTCTATGAACATTAACATTTTAACTTTACTTAAGATTACTTAACTTCACTTAAGATTCTTAATCATTGGTTACATGGATTCCAGGAGGATAATTTAGAAAGTCTGAACATATTTGTAATATTCTGAATTATTAAGTAGGATTGCATGTCTTCTAGGGACTGGATTGAATGAAAATCTCCTGATTAGCTTTATAAATTAAAAAAGTGCCAGAGTGTTATTATTAATATGGATCTGTTATTCAAAAGTTATTTTTTATACATGGGAAATCTAACAAGCCAAAAATTGTTATCTCAGCCCCAAACTCAGCTCACCAGCATTGGATCATAACGCCCTACCAGATGGGCCAAAGGATGGCCCAGCATGCATGTCTTGATAAGTTTTTATTTGTCATTTTGACCTCATTTCATGAACTTGGTGGCTAGAAAGTTTTAAATTCTGCCTAAAAAAACTGGCTTTGCAGAACAACCGTGAAATCACCTTTTTGACATGTATTTAAGAATTTCCACCATCCTTTTTATGAGGTACTATCATGTAAACAGTGTATTCAAAATGTGGTTCACATCTTTTTGTAAAATGCCCTATTAGTGAAAGTATGTGAGATACAATAAACAACATTTTTATGTTGCGAACTAGTATTGCACTAGTGTAGTTAATGTGTGTGCAACCTAAAAACTCTTAGATTGTACACAAAAATCTTCAACCACTGAAAAAACAAGAACTTCCAAGGTAACACAAGAAAATTCATATCCTGACCAAAGAATTCTTCATCCTTGCATCAAAATCTCCATCTGGGGAAAAAAATAACTTTTTTTTTATTTAGTTCACCCAATATGTTCTTGATTTGCTCTTAATGTGCAACCAGTTAATTTTTTTGCCATATATAAAAATTTCCACTTGGCCAGAAACCCTGAGTTTTTTTTTTAGTTTGCTTGAAAAATTCTCATGTTGCACTACAATGTGTAACCCAAGAACTGCAGTTTTGGGATGCATGAAAAATTATTTGGTTGCTCTTCCATGTGTGAAGCAAGAATGTGGGGCTTGCAACATAAGAAACAGCTATCTTGCTAAGCTGACAGACAAATAACTTTTATTTTTATATTTTGAACCCACGTTGTGAACTTGATCACTTGAATGTGCTAAATCCTGTCGTAAAGGTGGTTTGGCCGAGCGACTGTGAAATCACCTTTCTATTGTACTTGAAAATATTCACCATCCTTGTTCATGAGGCAGGATCATGTAAACAATATATTCAAAATCTGGAAATAAAATAATGTAAAACAGCAAAGTTATGAGTATAAGTATGTGAGATACAACAATGAAATTCTTGTGTTGTACAGTTAAGTGAGATACAAGACTTTTTCCTGCACACAAAAAATGAAATTGTTGGATTGCAGATTCAAGTGTGACTGAAAAATTTAATTTTTTAGTGTGCACAGAAAACTTTAGTTTGACAGAGTTTAGGGTTGAATTTACTGTCTCACTTAGATGTGTGCCTCAAAAATTATTTTGGCACCACATCAGGAATTTGGTCAGAAGAATGTGTTAAATCCCACCCAAAATGTAGTTTGACAGAACGACTGTGAAATCACCCCTCAACCTATACTTGAAAATTCCTACCATTATTGTTAATGAGGTAGGTTCATGTAAACTCCATATTCAAAATTTAGGACTAAAATATTGTAAAACAGTCAATTTGTGAGTAAAAGTATGTGTGACACAGAAATGGAATTCTTGTGCTACATGGTTAAGTTAGACACAATAATTTTTGTGCACAGCAGACTAGAAATTCTTAGTTCACACATTTAAATGCGGCCCAAGAATTCCATTTTAGGTACACACAGATCATATTAGTTCAGCAAATTTTAGTGTTGCACTTTATGTTACGTTTGATTGTGTGACATAGAAATTTGCAACTCTCAACACCTAAATTGGCCACTTTGATAAAATGACAGGCAAATTCCTCAAAAGGTATCTATGGCTAGTTTTTGGAAAAACAAATAATGGACTCTTGCATATCAGCTCCAGACTAGTAAGATTTATGTGTTTATCAGGCCTGCCAGTGCAGCAGTAGTGCTACCACCTATGACTCTGATGACCTACATTCGAGAACAAGCACAGAAAGTCTGAGGGTGAGCCAGGGGAGGTAAGATGAGGGTCCCATGGATAGCTCTCCTCCTACAGGAGAGAGAGCTATGGCATCCCAGTATGCTAGCAATAACCAGTGGAGACTGGTTGTTCACCATCTGGGACCATCAGAGTTGTAGATGGAGATGACAGTGGACATCTGTAGGTCAGGTGCTGGAGTGTGCACAACTCACTCTAATGTCATTGCACATCTGTATCTCTTGGGGGAAACTTAAGCATTGAAAATCCTTGGGCCAGCAGCTTAATGAAGCCACTGATCACCATCTGAAAGATGCCTCAGGCTTAAGCCTCACTGGGGCCTTGGGTGGATCTCAGTCTCTCCCCTTGGGGAGCCCCACTGCAGGGGATAAGCTATTGGCCTCCCAGCCTGGACTTTGAACCCTGCACTCCCATGTATTTTCATTGTGGGAGCACTGGGTTCTTGACACCCTGCACTCCCATGCATTTTGCTACAGTATGGGAGCACACTGTCCTTTGGAATCTGCGATTATATGAACACATAATTTTTGTCATATATTGTTTTAGAAAATGGCATTTGACTGTTCCCTGGTATACAGTGGACAGCTCCCCTCAATGATTGTACCCAGCTCCACATTAATTTTAAGTGAATAGTCCTGGTGTCTAGTGACACCTCCCACCTACAATTTCCATGTAAGTTTTACTATGTTCTCATTGGTGTACAGTGTTACCCCCCACCCTGCAATTGTGGCTAGTTCCCCATTTAATTATAAGTGTATACCCTAGTGTCTAGTGACATCCCTCACCCTGCCATTTGAATATATGTTTAATATATATTTACTGGTGACTAATAGTACCCCCATCCTCTAATTGTAGTGAACTCAGTAGCACCCATAAATGTTTATATTCCCCATGTCTAATGGCAGCTCCCCACCTTCCAATCCTGATGTGATTATATCCCTCTCTGGTGCACACTGGCACCCCCCACTCTTCCATGTAAGGGAAGCTGTAAATAAGAAAATGGTCCCTCAATGTCGTTATTTTTTTAACCTGTGAAACAAAAATGTCCACCATTGATCTGACCTGTACTTCCACCCAACCTCCTACTGTATACCCACCTCCCTACAACCCCCTTTAACCCACTACATACTCTCACTCACCTGAACTGGCCCCACAATGAAGATTAACTCTCTAATCGAGGATGCTTCTTGTTGCTGGAATTGGCTATTGCTGTCTGGAACGTAAAGTAAGTGAAGTTGAAAAATACATTGAACCACTGTTACCTTATTTGTCATACATTATTCATCAGTACAAGAAGCAAGATGCATCTTCATTTAGAGAGTAGATCTTCACTATGGAGCCAGTGCAGGTGAGTGGAGGTCTGTGGGGGGGCTCAAGAAAGGGGGGTGTACAGGAGGTGGGTAAACAGTGGGAGGTCAGCTGGGAGTGCAGGTCAGATCAGTGATGGACTTTTTTTGTTACCAGTCACAAAAAAAAGTCATTACGGGATTGTTTTCTCATTTGAAGCTTCAGAAAACAATGGAATGGTAAGGTGTAAGTAAGTAAGTAAAACTTTATTTATACAAAGCACCTTTCTCAAAATCAAGGCGCTTGTACAATATAGAAATGATTAAAACAATATCAACAAACCAACAATTTAAAATTCAATAAGTACAACAGCAGCCTACAAATCAGAATATACTAGACTAAATAAATAAGTTTTAAGTGCAGTTTTAAAACTTTGGACAGTCAGGCAATCTTGCACCCGATGAGGTAGAGAATTCCACAGGGTTGGGGCCATAAAATTGTATACCCAAGCCCCAGATGTCTTCAGACGAACCCTGGGAATCTTTATCAATCCCCTCATCGGTGGATTGGAGGGAGTGGGTGGGGCAGTAGTGACAAAGAAGATCTTTCAGGAACCTGGGACCCTGATCATGTAAGGCCTTATAGGTCAGCAAAGCAATCTTGAAGGTGATTTGCCACTGTATTGGCAGCCAATGCAGTCCATAGAGCACAGGCATTATATGACTGGTCCTAGAAGTATCAGTCAACAGCCTAGCTGCCATGTTCTGCACTTGCTGCAAGCAGCAGATATCAACCCCCAGTAGCCCTACGTAAAGGGCATTGCAGTAGTCAAGGTGGGAGTTAATGAAGGTGTGGACCAATGTAGAAAGATCATCGGGAGGAACCAGATGTTTTACCCAGGTGATATTACTTAGATGGTAAAATGAGGTTTTGACAACTGCTAATACCTGAGATTTAAAGGTCAGGTGGTCATCCAAAATAACACCCAGGTTCTGCACCCAGTCTGAGGTAGTTAGCTGAACACCCCTGAGCCATAGGACAGAGGGTGTTCCTGCCAACAAACCCACCTCCCGATGACCTAGGTCCACCACTAACACCTCAGTTTTTTCTGGGTTTAACCATAACTAGCTCATACTCATCCAGTCCTGGAGCTCAGCAAGACAGTTGTTAAAAATTGAGACAGCATCACCCTGATCAGGCACAAAGAACATGTGCAGCTGAGCATCATCTGCATAGCAGTGAAAACTCAAGTTGTACTGCCTAATAATTGCTCCCAATGGCAGCATGTACACTGCAAACAACATGGGTGACAGTATGGAGCCCTGCAGCACCCCACAGGATAGGGGGAGTAGTGCCGAGGAAAATATCTCCGACAGCACTCTCTGAGTCCTACCCTCGGGTAATGATAAAAACCATCTGAGGACTGTACCAGACAGTCCACAGATAAGCCGCAGGTGATCCAACAGCACACCATGGTCCACAGTGTCAAATGCCACAGAGAGATCTAAAAGAACCGAGATAGACTAGGTCCCTTGATCTCTCACTATTAGGAGGTCATTTAGTACCCGAACAAGGGCTGTCTCAGTACTATGTCTCTTTCTAAATCTGGACTGGAGAGGATCATATACATTGTAGCTAGTCAAATGGTCATCCAGCTGTGACGCAACCACCTTCTCAATAACCTTACTGTTGACCACCAATGGGGTGTATAATCACAACAGGATTGGAGGGTGAGGGATGTCACTAAACACTAGGAATATAAATGTATGGGTTCTACTGATTTCTGAACAATTATAGGGTGGGAGGTACCACTGGCCACACACACACACACACACACACACACACACACACACAAAGACACAGATATATATATATATATATATATATATAGTAAGGGGACAATTGGTGATCAGAGAGGGTGGGACCACTAGATTGCCATGAAATATATTTTTTTTGGGGGGGACCACTAGACTAGCAGGAAAATAGATTTTTTTAATGGAGGGGGGATTGGTGAATTGGGGAGGGGGATGGACCACTAGACTGCCAGGGAATTATACATCTTTTTAAGAAAGCAAATGCTGATTTTTCAGAGGCTGAAATCAGTTTTCACAAATTGCAAAAATGTATCTTTTTTTTGTGGTTCCATTTTCACAATTTGCAAAAAAATAATCATTTTTCGAAGTTGCTTTTTTGAAAATTGCAGCAAAGAAATATTTCTTTTTTAGCAAATTGTGAAAAAAAATGATCCTGTTTCTTGATTCCTTTTTTACAATTTGCAAAAAAGGATTTCAGCATCTTAACGCATTTCCAACAAGCTTACAAAAAAACTAAAGTCAGGATCTGACTGTACAGACCCAGATTAGGTAAACACGACTGTTGGTGTTTGCTGAAGCCCTTTATTTTCTGCGGTATTTCATTTTGTTTTCAGAGCAAACAGAAAACAAGATGGCAGCAGCATGAAAAAGGATTTCCCATTTCTGTCAAATTATTTCCCGTTTGCAACATAGGATCCTTTTTTGAGGTGAACAACTAACTTTTCCCATAGGAAATAATGGGAAACTTTGAAATTTGATATCTTTTGAATGGATTAATATTTTTTCACCAAGCCTTCAAAAGGCACCACTGTGACCCAAGACCTATTCACCCTAAATATTTCAGTCCAAAAGTCCGCACCAGTTTTGCACAGTGGAGTGACAAAAAATGTGACAAAAAACAACAATTTGCATGTTTTCTGGCACTCCATATCTCTGCAGTCACACATCTGACTGGAAAAAAAAACTTGCCATATCAAGAGATCTTTGGTCCTTGATAGTGCATGCAAAATCTCATATGAATTGTATGAATAGTTGCAAAGTTATTAAAGTGCACAAATTTGAGTTTAGCATAGTAGTGAAGATTTACCCTAACTATAGAGGCACCGTGACAGCACCCCGTAAAAAAAAATATATATATATACACACACACACACACACACACACATATATATATATATATTTTATTTAGGATCTTCAATGTTAAACTCAAAATTTTGCGCCTTAATAACTTTGCAACCATTCAACTGATTTTCATGAAAATATGCTTGCACCATCACCCAGGGTAGATCTCTGGACATGGCAAGTTATATTCTGGTCAGATGTGCAATTTCAGAGTTCAGGAGAGGTGAAAAAGTATTTTTAGCTCATTAACTTTGATGGGATTTTTCTTTTAACTTGCCTACAGCCCAGAAGGTTTGGAATCTTGGTCTGAAATTCTCAGGGCAGAAAAGGACTAGCCCACAGATGTGCCTGTTGCTAGTATGGTGAAAAAAAAAGCTGTTTGTAAGTTACTACATTTTTTAAATTTGAATAAATAATTTCTGAGCATGCTCAGTAAGCATGAAAAGATAGCTGTATGAAATAAAAAAGGAATCCTGCTTCATATAGGAACATTTCTTTTTCATTTGTCACTATCTGGTTTCTGTTTTTTTCTTAAAAATGAAATTTTCACACCAGTCCACTGGCGCATCAGCAAGGCATCCATGTGCAACGCTGACATTCCGGGTTCTGAAATAGACCCAGGAATCAGAGGGCCAGCTGGGGGGGGGGGAGGCTGGAGAATCCAGGGACAGCTCACATTCTCCAGGAGGGAGGAGGATTGTGTGTCTGGCATGCTATGGACCTCTAGCAGAGGCTGTGGAAACTGCCACAACTGGCACTGGGTTGTTGAGAGGCATGCCAGATGCATTTTGTGTCATTGCATGTCATGCCTCTCTGAGAATCACAAGCATTACAAAAAATGTTGCTCATCCCCTGGATGACAACTGCCACCCAGTGGCACTTGACCCCCAATGTGCCCAACCCCCACTGGAACCATGCTCCATTAAATTGCCATCACTGTGGCTCCACCCACAGGGGTAAGCCAAGGGAGCCCTGCTGATCCCATTGATGTGACTGGAATCCTGGATGTGTCTCTGTGGGGGTGGCGGGTCATCTCTGCAGCTGTGCCTTGTTTGGTAAGCCAGGGCAGAATAGGGAGTTGGACATGAAGGGGTGTTAGGTGTTCCGGAGTTAGGGGCTGAGGGTCGGGGGCACGTAGCACCCAAAAAATTAAATAAATAAAATGTAATTTTTAATAGCCACAAAAATGACAACCTGGAGAGAAACCAAGATACCTAGCTGGCTGATTGGGACACCCTTAGGAGTAATCTGCACTTCACAGTTGCAGACATGCCCTGAAAAGTTGTTTTTTTTCTACTGTTATGAATCTTATTTCATGACCGTGTGATACGAAAAAATAATCCATTTTTCTGAGTTGAGAATCCTTTCTTATGTTTCTGATTGCCATCCCTGGTACTGTAATGTCCTTTTCTTGGTGTCTAGTGGCACACTCCACACTCCAGTTCCCCTACCCTTTCATTTTCCTGGTGTCTAGTGGCACCCCCACCCTCCACTCACCCTCCCTGTTGTTATTATTTTACCTGATGTCTAGTGCCCCCCACTGTTCCTGTTACTTTCTTTTTTTTATTCCCTGCTGTGTAGTGGCATCCCCCCACCCACTGATTGCCATACCTGTTATTTAAATATCATTGGCAAACAGACTTCAGCATTATAATTTACTGTGACATAATTATATGTGTTATAACATGACTATCTGTACTGAAATTCATTTGCATAGTCTTTGTCACTCATTTTCTTAATAAAAGCTAATTTCTATACTGAGTGCCAGAAACACTGTCCATCTCATGCTCCAAGTCCGCTGAAGTGGCATAGGCAAGCAGTTTACCTAGTGCTTAATTGGAGGTGTTAATTAGCAGAAAATGTTGCTATGGTCAACTTTTGTAGTTGAGTTTGACCTCTGAACAGCCTGTACCTCGTGCTGCTGTCTACTTAGTAAACTCTAAGAGAGTACATATCTGGCTGTGAGGAGCATCGCACAGTTATGCTTTATTAAAGTAAAAGTTCTCAGCATGACTAAATGTGATTCCATGAAAGGGACTGGCACCGGGTATTCACAGTCAAATAGAACATAGAAACACAGATATTGACAGCAGATAAGAACTGCAAGCCCATCCAGTCTGCCCATATACCCTACTTTTAATTTAATTAGCTGTTACTGACCCTACTTGGTCCACAGCTCCTGCCCCTCCTTCCCCACTCTAGGGTTCCCTTATTTCTACCCCATGCATGTTTAAATCCCCCCACTGAGGTTGCCTACCACCTCCTGGGGCAGGCCATTCCAAGCATCCTCCATTCTTTCCATGAAAAATACTTCCTCACATCTCCTCTCAGTTAGTTCAGTTCAGTATTTCTTTATTGCTTGACTGTTTAGTTAATTCAAAGTTAAAAAAAGATTTCCATCAGTCAAAACCATAATAAATACATTCAATCAGTCTATTATTTTTGCTGTAAAACATGTGTTCCATATAAATTATTAACAGTTTGTGTAAATTCAGTGTTTTACAGATCATCACAGTTTATACACATCTATAATGAATAGCTGTTATCTAATTGAACTAGAAGCAGTTAAAATGTAAAAATCTTAAGATTTCTTATTTGGTTATTTTTCCTGTATGCTTATTTGATGTTTTACTTTTTTGTTCCAAGTTCTTGTATATCCATTTCATTACATTTAGTACATCTCTTGTTAAAAAGTCCAATGGTGGATTCATCAGAATGTGTAATACCTCCTGTCCAGTAAACTGGTCTGTTTGAAAATATTGAGATATTGTCCTACTTCATACAGTATCTCATTATATTTTGAGCAGCGACACATCACATGAAGCAGTGTCTCATATTCGTTTGCACCACAATCACAATAAGATTTCCACAGTCTAATTTATTCTTATTTAATTCATACTGTCTAATTTTGGAAGGATATAACTCCAATCTGAACTTCAGAAAAATGGTTCTATCACCTTTGTGTGTTAAATGTAACAAATAGGGCTCCAAAACATTATTGATTTTATTTTGAGCATATCAGTGGTGTAACTTTAATTGTGTTATTCTTTCACATCTTGTTTGAAAGAGATTTGCATCAATCTATTTTTATAAACTTTGTTATATGATGTCAAAATTGTTATCCACTTCTGTTGCTCTTGTCATAGTGCAAGAGACTTACTGTTTTTAGAGTAGTAATAACCTCTGACAACCAAGGGGGTGATTGACCCCCTGTTTGACCAGAATGCTTTTTCCTTCAATCTATTTTTTTCAAGATTAGTGCATTTTGCCCAGTTTCTTAATTTTGTGGCTATGGCAAGAAATTTTATTTGTATCCTCCAAAGCTCTGCTCTTACTACTTGAGCAGGTGTAGATTTTGGTACTTGCAAGATTGTCCTATAAATATTAGTAAATGGCTTTTCAAAAACATTAAAACAACTGTCTAGCCAAACTTCAGCTGTGTATAGGACCATGGGGTTCATTTTCATTTCACTTGTCGTTAATACTACCAAGACAGAGTTGCCCCATATCTAGAGTTGAATCCTAATAGGGTGCTTTTACTTTGGTTGAGTTTCGTTTGAATATGTTTCCTGTTTGTACTAAATTTGCCATCTGATCAGATAAATAACTTCAAACATTAATATTCTGATACAGTTTCAATGGGACATAATTGATAAGCCAAGTGTATTTATTTTTCCACTTGCCTACTGTATTAATATTAGTGTTTTGTTGGTGTTGATTAATAATTGGTTTTGTTTACAGTAATTCTGAAGTACTTTTAGTTGTCTACCCAGACCTACTGCTGATAGGGATAATAAAGCCAAATCATTGACATATATTAATACTGGAACTATGATGCCACCAACAGAAGTGGCATTAATAGATACAGAAGATAAGGTACCTGGAAAATTATTGATGTACAAATTAGACAGATGTGGGCCAATATACACCTCTGTTTGACTCCTAAATTTGCATTGAATGAATTTGTTAAATTGCCTTCTAAATCAAATCTTATCTTAGTTTTGTTATGTGTATACATTTATTATCAGACATAGAATTAGTTCATCCGTTTTTAAATTTAGAAGCTTATTCTATAAAATGGTTCCATCTACCCTATCAAAAGCTCCTTGGAAGTCTACAAATGTTATGTACATTGACATTTTTTTTTGTAATATGTTTCTATTATATGATTTAATATAAAACACTGATCTACTGTTGAACGGTCCTTTCTAAATCCTGCCTGAAAGTTATTTATAATATTTTTTTGTTCAATCCAGCTATTTAATCTTGCCAAAAGAACTCATGTAAAAATCTTGCCCAAACTGTCTAACAAACTTATAGGTCTATAATTTTCAGACACATTTTGGTTGTCTTTTTTGTAAATTAGGACAATTATATGTTCTTTCCATGATTGGGGATATTATTTTCTGCTATTATTTTATTAAAAAGCAAATCGAATAAATTACACCACCACTCCTGTTCAATTTTGTAAATAAATGGTGAGACTCGATCCAGGTGTGGAGCTTTATTAGGCTTAGTTAATGAAATTGCTTCTGAGATGTCTTGTGGATAATATCTAATGACTTGATTGGTTCTGTAGATTTTATTTTAATATCCTTTAAATTAGATTGATTTATGTCTTGACTGAATAATTTCTGATAGTAATTTATCCAATTTAAAGGAGAAATATGAGCATAAATGTTATCCGCAAAATCGCCCATGCCCTTAGCCACTTTTAACCAGAATTCTTTGACATTTCCTTTTTCTGATGTATCTAACATTAATTTCCACTGCTGCTTTTGGTATAAATCATATTTCTTTATTAAAATGTATTTATTCTGTTTCCTGCTTTTAATTACTAGCTTTATTTTCTTCCTGTTATACTTAACTTGCATTATTAATTTGTAAAATTTCATTTTTAAAGTCACGGCACTCTTTAGGAGTGTTCCAGGAGACTTATTTTTGGTTTGTTCATATAAGCTAGGTAAGATTTTATTTGTAATTTGTTCAAGGACTGGTCCTATTTCTGAAGCTGATTTGTATATTACACACACTTTGCATTTCTGAATTGCTAATGATAAGAGCATCACTACTTTCTATTTCATGTGAGAAATGTACTCTTTTCTGTTTTTGGATTTCAAGTCTTGGAGCCTTATTAATTTGACTAGTATTTATTATGTTAAGATCTGGTTTTAAAATTAATGGATAATGATCACTTTATGACAAAGAGAGATTTCACAATTTACAATTTGCTGACTTTACCATGGATATGCACATATGTAGTCAATTCTACTTGTTCTTTTGCTATTGAAAAAAGTAATTAGAATTTGATCCTTGAGTAGTATCATTCAGTACAATTAAGCCTAAATTTCTCAACAACTGAAACAAGGTTTTTTCCATTTTTATTCACTTTGTTATCCAATAGATTATGTTGTATTATATAGGTTCCTTTCAAAAGTTGGTTAACTAAGGGTCCAAGTCTGGAATTAAAATCTCCCATCATCAATAAGATGCTGAGGGAAAATAGCTTGTTACTGTTAGTAAGTGCTCAGCCAAAATTTCCCACAAGTTTATATTTTGAGAAGGTATATATACATTAATTATTAAAAATAGCTCTTTATTAAATTCAGTTAATGTTGTTATTATATTTGGGGATATCAGGATGAAAGATTTTATTTTTGTATTCTCATGTACATTTATAAAAGTTGTGAAAACCCCAGAGGGACGTCCAAAAGATGTTGCTTGTTGATCGTTTGAAGAGAAGGAAGTACTGTATATCCAGCTATATTTAAACTTTCTATTGCCTAGGTGTCTTGTAAACAAATTACTAAATATGTTGAAAGGAAACTTAACAATTTAGTATCCACCATTATTGGGGGGAAAATCAGCAATATTGAAAGACATTACTTGATTACTAAACAAGTGTTCAGTGTTTGAGTGATTTTGTTCCAGTTCACCATTAGAAATATCCAATCAATTTAAATCATCCATGTTCAGTACCTGATAGTGATTCAACAGTGAAAGGCTAAAAGGACATTCAGTGGGCTGTATATTTAAAGTTGTTTCCCTAGCTGCAGTTTGCCGATCACTAGCTGGTTTATTTTCATAATTTGCTGGCTCTATCTCATCCAATTTACATAACAGCAGGTTGATTTTATCTAACTTATGAGCTGATGAGTGTATCAAAAAGAACAAAATCTGATCTCTTACTTGAAAGGTGATTTGCCCCTGGTTTGTAAGACCTTCGTCCCTTTTTGGCCCAGAGAATCCCCCTGTAGCCTAACTAAACCTTGACTCACTCACACCTGTTCGCTCTATACCTCTGCCAATGTTCTCAACCTTGATGAAAGGCTCCACTACTAGACCTGCTTACTCTCCAAGAAAATACTGCTCGGACTCTCCCCCTGGGGTCACTGCCTCTGTTCAGCCTGCAACCCCCATTATCTTCACCCACAACTTAGAGAAAGCTCCTCTGGTTGTGCCCAAGGTAAAAACCTCCCCTGTCCAGAGATCTTTCCACCATAGGGCACCCACATGGTTTAATGCACTCCCAAGCATCATCACTAGTGCACCCAAGATCACCCATTTCAAAACCACTCTTCGCAACCACCTCTTCAATATACGCTCCTGTAACTGCTTCTAATTCTTTCACTCTCTTACCCAATCTGATCCAATATTCTCTGACAAAGTCCATTATGTATTGCAACCTCCATCTTTAACACCAAACCCATGATTAGGTCTGACTACTTTGTTTAGATGCCTTCTCAAGCTTATAATGCCTCGCTGCTGTTATGTTGTAAATATCATCATCCAAAGGTTATAAATAATGTCAGAAAATACCTACTTCCAAATCTTGTAAATATTGTCTGTGACAAATGTCTGTAACACATGCTTAATGTAACCACTGTTACACCATGTATCTCATGTTTAATGTAATTGTTGTTATACCTACTCTGTGTTTCCATCTGTCTTACTTGTGACGAGGTACCTTTGCAAATGAGCCTCTGGCTCAAAGGTTGTAAACCGATATATCAAATAAATAAATAAATACCCATTATCTCTGTTGAAATATAACGGACAGTACTCATTAATGCTTTTTTTAGAGTCCTCAAAATCTTTTTAAATCCCGTGCAAAGTAAAGACATGTTGTTTGCACTCCCTTGCTCTTATTCCTAATTTTGTGTTATGTACATAAGTTACAAGATCTGTCACTTGCATACATATTCCTTTTGAGAAATCATCATGTTTTAAGTTTAAAACTTGTGTTATGCTTATTGGTTGATCAGAGATTATGCCTTTCTGTTTCAGGAACGTGCTCTGTTTCCAGGCCCAATTTGCTATTAGAACATCTGAAAGTAGTACATAGACTGGATTTCCAAAATTCTGGGAATTCCTGCTTACCAGGACTATATTATTCCTACCATTTGGGATACCCAGTTATTTTTCAAGAATCTGGGTCACCAGCCTGGTCAGTAATATTATATTTTCCTTCAAGCCCTATTCTATACCATGAGCCCAATATTCAGACTCACCAGGCAGGGGCACAAACCTTGGCGCAGCACAACTGGGATGTGCCAGGGCATGGTCCACGTGATATTCAATGGTACTCTACCATGGCTCAGCATCATTGAATATGGCACTATGGTTGCCTGTACTGCACATGGGGCAGTGGCACTGTTCCAGTGCAAGTGGCAAGTGAGAAGCAGGGGGATAAGCCAGTGCAAGTGTGGTTGTGCTAGGCACAGGAACCACTATATTCAGCAGTGTGTATGCAAATGGGGCCGTTATGCTTGCAAGGTGCAAATGGGACCATTTGTATGTAATTATGACCCCATTTGCATGCAGGTGCACTGATCCATGGCAACTTGCCACTGGCGCCCTGCCAGGCTGAAGCCATCAGGGACCAATGTCCCCGCCCCTCGGTGGCAAAGCTCCCCAGTGCATGATCGTGGGCTTAGTAAAAGGAAAAATCCCTAGTGGTCCAGTGGAGCTGCTCCCCAGTCTGATCGCAGGCTTTGTAAAAATAATAGTGTCCCTGGTGGTCCAGTAAATGGAACCCAGCCTGATCATGGGTGTAGTAAACTCAATAGTATCCCTGGTGGTCCAGTGGACCCACTGTCAAGCTCGATTGTGGGCTTTGTAAAAGAGAAAATTCCTGTGGTCCAGCGGTAGTTCTCCTACCTACTTCACTTGTGACCTGCTACCCCGCACTTCGGGTTAGTAGAGGTAGAGAAGTCATTACCCACAAGTCAGCCTAGTTGCTCAAGCTGATTGACAGCGCATAGTATGAAAGTAGACGCTCATTGGTCTGTTAGGTAAGAATGTGGCATGCAGATCAGATTGTACTATTAGTCCTGATATGTGAATGAATTCCATTCACATATCGGGATCAGGTAGTAAGTATGAGTCTGATGCTCATTGCACAGCTGTGGACCAATGGACAAAACCATACTGTATGCTGTCAGTCAGCAGGCGGACAGTCGGCTTGCGGGTGGGGAGCTGCTGCCCACCACTGACCGGGGAGAGTGGGCTGGTGGGTCTGAGTGGGTGGGTAGGGAGGAGGGTACCACTGGACCACCAGGGATTTCCTCTTTTACAAAGCCCATGATCGGGCTGGGTTCAGTCCACTGGACCACCAGGGATACTATTATTTATACAAAGCCTGTGATCGGGCTGGGGAGCAGGTCCACTGGACCACCAGGGATTAATATTTAGCAAAGCCTGTGATCGGGCTAGGGAACAGGTCCAATAGATGACCAGGGAATGAATCTATTTACTTACACCCATGATCAGGCAAGGGAGTAGGGTCCACTGGACCACCAGATATATCTTACATTTACAAAGCCCACGATTGGGTGTGGGGAGGCTCAATGCCCAGCCTGTGTCTCAGGGGGTCGGGTGGCCACCCACAGCAGGTGGCTGCAGTGTTGTGCCCAGCAATACAGCAGACAGCCTGTGGGTGTCCCCTGACAAGTTCCTTCCTTTTTTGGGCACATCTTTACATCTTTGCACCCCCTTGTGCAGTGCAAGGCAGGTGTGTGCATGCATTTGCACCACACATCCTGGGCTGAATATTGGGATGTGCCAAATATGCATGGGCACACCCCCTCGCACTTGCACCACATATGTTACTGGTGCACCCCAGATCATTGGGATTTGTGCAGCACAACATCCCTTTTGAATATCATGCTGAGGCATGTCAGTGGGTTGCCATGTGCAACCCACTGATGTGCCCCGGTACATCCCCTTTGAATTTCCTGGCCGATGTATTTTAATCAAGACTTTATTTCCTGATAACTAGAAATCATGTCTTTGTGTTTTCCCCTCAACCCCTGCATCTTCTTTTCCCTGTGTTTGTTCTACATTGTTTCTTATAGCCTGTGGGGTATCTTTTATGGAGGGCTCAATTTTGTCAATAGAAGAACTGTCAACTTTCTTTTCTTGAATATTTCTAGCCTTACTCTTTAATTTAGATTTTCATGTTTTTAGTCCCATTTTTCTTGTTTCCCCCTCAGGTTTTTCCATATGTTTAGCCTCATTTTGCGAATTAGTTATATCTTTATTTTTACCATTTACTGTTTTTTTCTGATTTCTTCTTTCTTTTCCTTTTTTATACTAGGGAGCCCCATTGTTGAAGCTTTGAGCCTGTGTGTCTTTTGGTTTCTTTTAATGGGACTTGAATCATTGAGTCTACTCATGAGGCCAATTCAGACTTTTCTATTTCCCTAAACAAATTTCTGATCAGTGCCTCATGATGTGCTGAAGTGGGTTAGTGGTGGTTACCTCATCCCTTAATATAAATCACAGTTCCAATAAAAGAATATTGGCCATGTGTGGATCTTGAAGAGCCTTAATTAATCTGGGTGTAAATGGAGCTGGATAATTGCCTACTAGATCAAAAATAGGCTCTTTCTTGGGTATATTTATTCCTGATGTTTCTTGTGGACTTCCAGTCTCTAGCACTTGATCCAGAATGGGGGAACATTCAAAGGAACAATCAAGAGGGGGCTTTGAGTAGTCCAACCTTGTTACAGATTTAGGAAAAGGTTCCCATTTAAATTCTGTGGAATTATGTAGGGAGATACTTGCTTCTGAGTTTTTTGATTGTTGTTTTTCCACTGAAATATCAATGTTATCAATATTGTCAGTATTCTGACAATAGACAGCAGATCCTACAATATACAGGGAGGGCAATTCTTTAGGAGTTTTATCCTACCCTTTTCCTCTTCCTGTTGACACTAAGTCGGGGAGCAGATGTGCATAAAAATGTGTCTATTTTAGATTGCTTTCCCTCATATTTAAATTGTAATTACTTCCCTCAATATCCTGCTGCGACTGACTATTGACATCTATGATAGCCAAAGTCTTACAGAGTTTTTGCTTTTCTTCTTTTTCCTTCTTCTTTCCTTTGCCCAGATTTTTTTTTTCCTTTCCATTTGCTCCTTTAGGGTTATTTATTTATATATTTATTTATTTATGATTTTGTTTACCGGGTAGGTGCACTGACCCAATGGACAATTTTCAGGCACGACCCGGGCCAGTGTGGAAACAAATGATGTACAAATACATTGAACAAGAGGTATATACAGTAAACAGGTAGCAGAAGTAGCAAAGTAATATTAGCACAGGTAAGCAAATTAGTCCAACAGCTGGGACCAAAAATCTGAGTGTCATTCACAAGTAGCAGTAGACAATCCAGCAAACAGGAATAACGTTGAACCCTTCTCCCACCTCTACTAACTATTAGTGTACCTGATCCTAGTGAGATTGACAGGAGGTGCAGGTCGGATGCAGATCAAGACATAGCATGTAGGACAGAGCAAGGGATGGGATAGAGGTTACCTGGCAGACAGATGCAGGTGTCATGGGATAGGAACCGACATTTGAAATTGTGCTTGAAGGAGTGGTGCATGCTAGAGTGTCTGAAGGCAGCTGGAAGCCCATTCCAGAGTGTGGAGGCAGCAATGGATAGAGCATTCCCACCCATCTTCATTGAGGTTCTGGGGGTATCAAGGGGAGGAACAGTGGAGGACCAAAGGCACCTAAGCATGGGTCAAAGCATGCAGATGGTGGAAAGGGGAAGTAGAGACACATCTAATGACAAAGTCAACCAAGCATTCCAGGGTAAAGTCGAATCAACCAGGCAAGGAGGGCCAGCCTAGAGAGGGGTAGAGGTCACAGTGGTGAGTGGAATAGGGGGCAGATAAGTTTATATTACTTTTCCCAACTGGTCACCTTGTTGTGACCCCCACTAGTAATATATTATAATTATATTTCTGTGCACAGATTCAGATACTAAAACAGTTCAAGGAGTCACAAATGAATCACAGTCTCTAATTACTATAAAGAGAGAAGCTTTCAATATACTAATGTTGTTATCAGTGTAAGTAAAAGTTCAGATGCAGATAACTTCTCTCCTGAAGGTATTCAATCAGTAAGGTTTAAATATTCTCTCTTAAAGGTGACAAACTCGATGTATGCAAAAAAACAAAATATGCAGAAAGGTGGTCTTTTCAGCAGAAATCCCTTGCATCAGTTTAATAGTAAAGTATGGAAATAACCAGAAACTCGTCTGACCCAGACCAAAATAAGCAGGATACAGTTTACAAGAGTGAGAGCACTAAGAGAAGTTTTAAATGAATACCACTCTGAGCCACTGTTCAATAGCTGATTTTAAATAGCTGTTTTCCACTTCTGAGCAGCTTCCTTCTCTTTTGTGCTTACAGAGTTTCTGACCACCATGATCTGGCTTATCTGTTACCTCTTGTTCTGGGAGCTGTTTTCAAGTTTGTGAAATATGTTTGTTAAGTTCTGTCCCATGGCTGCCATTTCCTGGAGTAGTCCACACTGAAAAATTTAAAATAGGGCAGAGTGACACTAAAAAGGTTCTAGAAAACTGGGGTTGTTTAGAATTTCTACAGAAAGTATATACATATGCACGGTGACATCTAATAGTATCCTAATGGCTTAATGAGCCAAAAAAAGGACTAAGTGGGGGAAAAATGATTGAGTACTTCTTTGGAAATCTTTGGACTCTTAAAATTTAAAAAGAATTTAAAAGAGATTACTTACTCTTTACATGGAAAAATCAAGATAAAATATGCAGAGTGAAACATTTAATTTGACTGTCCATGTGTTTTCCTTCTAGAGATCAGGTCCTATAACATTCCTTCAATGATCTGATCAAAATAGGATGCTACTTTATACTACCTTGTACTTAAATGAAAAAGCATCCAATTGCTAATAAAAGAAAAAGCATAGCTCTCATAGTGCTTGTGGAGCTCGTGGTGCTCGTAATGTCCCCTTGTTGAAAAATGTTGAACATTATATAAAGAATGCCACACATGTGCTATATAATGATGCAATCACATGGAAAGTTATGTAATTTTATTTATCAAATCAGGGTTCTAAGATAAAACTTTAAGTACAGCTTTCAAGAAGTGAACTAGTTTATTTCTTTTGTTTTCCAAAGGAGCTCCTGGATGTATAAAACCAAACACACAATGGTCGCACCAAAACATGTTTCTGAATCTGATGTTAACTGGCCAAAATAGCCAGAAAAAATAACCAGGGGTAAACAGGTAAATGGGTAACTAAGGAAAGAAAAAGGGAGAACAGGAGATTTCAAACTTCTCAAGTCACCTGATTTTCCAACACCGCAGCTCTGCAGAAAACTGCAATGTCAGCAGCAACCTCCTTGTATCATGATGTTTTGTAACATCCTGTAGAATCCTGTTTCTCTGTCAAAGACGGTCCTCTGCAGGACTCGCTGTTTTCTCTGCTTCTGGAGGGGGGTTCCCCCACCATCAGGACTCCCTCTCTGCCCTACAGTAAAGAAGACAGGGAAAAAAGAAACAGAGCTCTGCTTACTGGCAGCATGAGTTGTACTGGAAAAAAGGCTGAGTTTAAAACAAAATAAATGTGGCAATGGTGGTATACCTGTATAAAAACAGAAAAGAGTCTTCTCAGCCTTTCTGCTTGCCATCCTCCTCCTCCACAGAGCAATAAGGTTTCCCAGAATACTCCTCAGCTCTGATTCTTCCCTCAGTCTATCCTCTTCCTGTCTCATGTCATTCCCTCTTGTTTTAGAGCAGCTTCTCCTCTGAAAGATGCTGTCCTCCTGTACCTTATTAATCCCCTTGAGGTACTTGAAGGTCTCTATCATGTCCCCCCTCTCCCTCCTCTTCTCCAGAGTGTACATATTGAGTTTCTCCAGTCTCTTCTTATATGACCTGTGGTGCAGTCCATGCACCATTTTTGTTGCCCTTCTCTGAACCACCTCCACCCTGTCTATATCCTTTCAGAGATATAACTTCTTGAACTGGATGCTGTATTCCAAATGAGGTCTCACCAATGTCCTGTACAAGGGCAGTAGGACTTCCTTTCTTCTGCTGGTGGTGCCTCTGCTTATGCACCCCAGCATCCCACTGGCCCTTCCCACTACCTTGGCACACTGACTGGCCACCTTTAGGTCATTAGATATGATGACCCCCAGATCTTTCTTGTTTTGTGGTTGCTAATATCTCCTCCTTCATTATGTAGTCTTCCCCTGGGTTCCTGTACCCCAAGTGCATGATCTTGAACTTCTTTGCATTGTGTCTGAGTTGCCACACTCTGGACCATTCTTTTACAGTAGTTTTTCTAGGTCCCTCCTCATTCTCCTTACCTGTCCTGGACTGTCCACTCTATTAAAGATCCTAGTGTCATCTGCAAAGAGGCACACCTTCCCCTTCAGCCTCTCAGCAATGTCACCGATGTAAATATTAAACAGCACTGATCTAAGAATTTACCCTTATGGCACCCTGCTGGTCACCCCAACTTACTTAAGATTTAGCCCCATTTACCACCACCCAGTGTTCTGTTCTTCAATCACCTTCAAACCCGTTCACCACCTTGTGTCCCAGTCCCAGACTGCCCAGCTTGTTCACATGCATCATGTGTGGAACGGAGTTGAACGCCTTGCTGAAATCAAGGTAATCTACATCCACTGCTCCCCTCTTATCCACCTCCATAGTGACACAGTCAAAGAAATCAGTCAGATTAGTTTGACATGACCTTCCTGATGTGAATCCATGCTACCTTGATCTTGTGCCCCACTTGATTAAAGGTACTCTACTATCCTTTCTTTTTGCAAGGTTTCCAAATTTTCCCACCACTGAGGTCAGGCTGATAGGTCTGTGGTTTCTAGCCTCCTCCCTGCTCCCACTTTTGTGGGGAGGGAACACATCAGTCCTTCTTCAGTCCTCTGGAACCTCTCCTTTTTCCATTTGCTTGCTGAATAGGTCTGTCAGTGGTGCCTCCAGTACCTCAGTGAAGTCTTTTAAATATTCTGGGGTGAATCCCATCTGGTCCCATTGCCTTATCCACCCTCAGTTTTTTAAGTTCTTTTAAGATTCTCCTCCTTGAATGGACAGCTGTATACCCCCTCTCCCATCCTTATTGTTTGCTGCAGTACCTCCCCTTCCTTTTCTTCTATGAAAATGAAACAAAAATATTTGTTCAGTATTGATGCTTTATCCTTGTCCCCTTCCACTTCTACAGTATTTCTCCTTCACCTTTCAGCTTTACAATCCCTCCCCTGGATTTTCTCATTTCACTAATGTATCTATAGAAAGTCTTATCCCATTTCTTAATGTCATTTGCTGTATTTTCCTCTGTCCTTGCCTTTGCACCCCTGACTGCCTTCCCTACCTCCTTCTATTTTTCCAGATACACTGCTCTGTCCTCCTTCTTTTGGGTCTCCTTATATTTTCAAAAGGCTAACTTTATTGCCCTTACCTTTCCTGCCACCTCCTTCAAGAACCATAGTGTTTTTCTTTTCCTTTTACCTCTGTCCATTAGTCAAACACAATGGTTTGTTGCCTCCACTATGGTTTCTTTTAGATAACCTCATTGTGCTTTGACTCCCTCCCAGTCCTCTTCACCAACTATTTTTTCTTTAATTTACTTACTTAGATTTCAGATAACACCTTTGAGCCAAGGCTCTTTTACAAAGGTTCCACGTCAGTCATTAGATACAACTTAGTGGCAATGTACATATAATGAGACAACTTAGAGGCAAAATACATACCTCAAGACTAAGACAATTTTAGCAGCCAGAGGCTTTGTCAGGCACAGGGAGCTAAGACTACTTACTCAAGATAAAGCAGGGAGCAATTAGGTTGTTTAGAAAAGGATACTAGGTAGAAAACTGTAGTAGAGGCAGAGGAGATGAGAAAAGCTATCACAGGGTGGAGAAAGGAGGAATGTTGATAAAGACAGGGTGGAGGGGGAGTGACAGGGGTCCTAGGATGAGAAGAGCAAAGGGTGGGTGGGACATGTAGATTGTTGGCATGTGGGTAGGATTTGTGACAGCAGGGCTAGGGTCAGCAGTCACAGGAGGCCATAGTGACAAGGTGTTAGTGAAGATCTTGCTTGAAAGAGCCCAGAGATGTGTTGTTAGATGTGTTGTTGGTGACATTTGGAGGAAGGGAGTTGTACCACACTGGGGCTCTAGATATGAAAGAGCATTTTCCTTGTGAGGTCCATCTGTGGGGGACAGACAAGGAAAGAGAGGTCGAGCTTCTGGTATGGCGTGAGCTACCATGAGGGGCCAGCAAGGTCAAAACTCCATGGAGTAGTAAATTCAGTGTGACCTTTTTGGCTGTGATACAGGTTTGGTACCAGAGCTTGCCAGATAGTTGTAGCCAGTTAGCTTGATCATAGCGATTGCAGGTGTACAAAAGGTGAGGTGCTGCTGTCAGGAGGTTGCAGGCATTGTTTAGCCCTATATAAATACATCTGAGTGCAGTATCAGTGGCTGAGCTGTAGATAACTACACCATAATCAATTATAGAGGTGATTAAGCTCTGGATTGTGGTCCTTAGTGCTTCGGTCATAAGGCAGATTCCATGTTGGTACAGCATTCCAATTAACTGTTTTGGCAATGTTGTTTATGTGTTCAGAGTAGGCTAGGGTGGAATTGAGGGTCACTCCCAGGTATTTGAACAGGTCAACTTGTTCAGGTTTCTCTCCATCATTGTTAACGATATCAAGGCCTGTATTTTTATGTTTGTTGTGAGAGCCATGTTACATCATAGTTTGTTTTTTTTTGTAGTTGAGGATGAGTTTGTAGGACTGAAACCATTTCTCAACTACCGTAAAGCTTGATTGTAACCGTCACTGAAGATGAGATGGGTCGAAGTGTGCTGTAAATATAACAGCATCATCTGCATAAAGAAGAATTCTATCCTGGCAGGAGGAGGGGAGATTGTTAAGAAAGATACTGAACAGCAAGGGACCCTGAACTGATCCCAGAGGGACACCAGATCGTACCAGTTGGGGGGTGGAGAGGGTGTCACCAATTTTGACCTGTTGGGTGCAATCACTAAGGTAGCTATGGAACAACCTTGTAGTGTCAGTAGAGAGTCCTAGGCTGGACAGTTGTTCAGTGAGTAATGAGTGGTTGATGGTATTGAACACCTTCGTCAAGTAGCTGAAAGTGGCACCAACAAGGTGTCCCTGGTCCAAAGCAGCATGGACATTTGAGGTGAGATCAAGGAGGGAGATGATGGTGCTGTGCTTCTTATGGAAGCCATGCTGCTAAGGACATTGAAGGTCATATTTCTCTAGGTAGTCAGTAAGCTGATCGGCAACTACTCTCTCAAGTGCTTTAGAGAGTGGGGGGGAATGGAGATGGGGCGGTAGTTGCTGATAGTGGTCTTGTCACTGCTTTTGAGGACTGGTGACACCACTGCAGATTTCCATTTTGGGGTGAATTCCAAGAGCAAGAAGGACCTGTTTAGAATTTTGGTGAGTGGTGACAGAACTTCATCAATAGTGAGAGCAAGGAGTTTGAGGTCCAATGAGTCGGAACTTGTTCTGGACCTTTTAAGAACTTTGAGAAATTACTTTTTGGCTGAGGGCTTGGAGTTATATTTAAAGTAGAAAGGCAGTTAACCCCGTGTAGCACTTTCTTTGCCAGACTTTAGCACATCTGGCATGGGATCAAAGAAAGATTGAGGGAGAACATGATCAAGGTAAGTGAAGGCCATATTGAACATGTTTGCCATGGTGGTGTGATCTGTACTGAGAATACCATTTAAGTTGAGTATAGTGGGCTGTGATTTGGGATCTTTCCCAATGATTTCAGTGATGTTTAGGGCCTCTTTGAGACATATCCCCAGCCTACTGAAGCCTACCCTTCTGAAGTCCAGCACCCTAACTTTGGTGTGGTATGTCCCTTGTGTAGTTTTCACATAAAACCACACCGTGTGATGGTTACTGGACCCAAGGTGCTCGTCTACCTTGATATCTGCAATTCTGTTTCCGTTGGTTAGTACCAGGTCTAAAATAATTTCCTCTTGGGTTAGTTTCAGCACCAGTTGCATGAGATCAGTGGTAATAAATGACATTTGTTCTCCAAGTAAACTATTGTAACATTTAATGTGTTTGAATAACAGTGTCAATGGAAATCACCCTCAGAATCCTGCCATGTATAGTATCCATGGTATGAAACTGACACACAAAAAATTCATAGCTCAGTTTTCCTAACACAGAAAAATACAGCCACATGCAGAATAGCTAGCACATTGTTTTGTCTTTTAGTAATGTAAACAATATAATAACATCTACCAGGTTGCAGGTGAATTGCCCTAAAACAATTATGTGACTTAAACGATGTTTCCTATTCTAGTGATATGTCATAGTTCTTATGTCAGGTACTGTGGTGTTGCACAGATATGTTTATTTATAGTTGAATGCACACCCCCTCTCTTTATTGATGGGCCAGGCTATTTTGCTTTGAAGTCTATGTTTCAGGGATGAAAATGTAAACATTTACATGATCTTGCCTTGCCATTCTGAATACATAAGGTTGCAGCAATGAGTTGAAAATTTGCTGTTCCTTCTGATAATTTTAAGGGACTCTATTTTATCAAATAGGTTGCCGTCAAATGCCTACATCTATGTATGGGATGAAGTACATCTTCGTGAGAGTGAATGCAATGGGTCTTGGCCACACTCACTTACTCTAAACAGCTGAAGCAGTAGGTGAATAGAGATATAGGGAAAACGTTTAGAAAAATATGAACACAAACAAATATGCTACTGTATGTCATTCAGTATTGAATAGTGATCATCATCACATACATTCATACATTCATTCACGAATCATGATTTCATCTATTAAAAAAAAAATACTGTTCAAACAACATACAAGTTAATGTGCCTGCCCTGTGCTGCTGGCTGTGGGTGGCTCTGGGGATGATCTGACTGTGACTTGTAGCAAGCTGAGTGTTTACAGTACAACATAAGTAAAGCACAAGCACTACACACAAGTGTCAACATCATCACTCATTCCCCATTATTCCTTATTATCATTAGTTTCACAGTATATCACATCAATATATCAATTTACATTACTTATAAGCATTAACCAACCCCCAGTGTGAGACTGTACTGCGTGCAGCTAATGCACCAGATGTGTCTGCATCTCCAATTCAAATTCTGAGGCACACTTAACAGTTGCTGAATTTGGTCACTTAACAGTAACAGTATTGTAGGAGCCAGTCCAGTAATCTTGAAAGGAAGTGGTGGTGGACTGCTGTGCTGGTGTGCTGTCAGTATGTACACTGTACAGTCACGAGTAAATTTGTCCCTGGCCCATGGGTGGGAGTCATCAGAAGGACATCATGTTAGAGGGATCTTTTGCTGCAAAATGGATCAAAGTGCTAATAATGTACATTCTGTTTCTCAGGTAGGCAGTAGCACTGCAACAGACAGCAATCAGCCTGAAAAGGGAAAACAAAATAAAACTCAAAGTGATTTTTTCATGCCTAAGGTTTCATTTTCCAAGCGAATGCTTGAATCCAAAAAAGGTGAATGTCTCGGATCATCATCAGTCCCAAGTAAAAAAAAAATATGTAATTAAAAAAACTAAAGGCATGGTGGGTACCACCTGTAGAGGCACCCAACGTAATGAAACAATTGCATACTATGCTACTGCCAATCCCTTATCTGATTCTTCTGAGCTTGAACCTGACATGGGTAATATTAATAATACAGATGAAGAGAATGATCAGGCAGCTCAAGATTTACTGGAGGGGATGGAAATTGCAGATGAGGAAGAAACAGGCAGCAATGTTTTGGTTGTGGAGGGGGGCAATGGGAATAAACCACAAGAGAAACAGGCCCAAGAAAATTCTGGGGGGGGGTGACCAACCGAGGTGTTTTGCCTTCCTGGGGAAAAAACTAAAATATCATCTTTTGTTTAATCATACTACTCCATCAGTGCTTCCAATAAGTTGATAGCAACATGTGCTATTTGCAAACAGCAAATCAGCAGGGGTAAAAAGAAAGGAACATTGGGAAATTCAGCACTGAAAAGACACCTGGACAGATGCCATAACATCACTGAGAAATTCAGCTATGAGTCTTGAAGAGAAAGTGACAGTGATAACTCACTACAGTCATGGGTAACACCCATGGATGAAAGCAGGCAGACCCCGCAGCACTACACCTCCACCAACACTTCCTGCTATTCGACGGACTCCTTCAACTGTTACTGAAAGTGACCATGTGTTCAAAAGCCCTCCTCCTGCAAGGAGACAGCTTACCATCTCAGAAACATATGAGTGTAAAGCCAAATATGCCTTGATTCACTCTGTTGCTGTTACAATAACTCCAAACATTTTTTAAATGATAGCTGTTGATTTGCTACCATATCATGTGGTTGAACGTATAGGATTCAGGTAGCTGCTTTAGTACCTCAAACCTCAATATAGTATACCGTCACAAAAATACTTCTTGACAGCAGGTATTCCAGATTTTTGCAATGTTGTATGTAAAATATTAAGATGCGTGTTGTGCAGTGCTGTTGGGAGGGTGGTGCATCTCCCAACAGAAATTGGGACAAACTGTCAACCTGAACCCTTCATGTCTGTCACAGCACATTGGGCATGTTCCAACAATTCACGTGGGACTGGGGTCAGTGAAGCATCGCAGTTTGCTGTTCTAAGAATGTTTTATTTTCCATCTGAACCAACATTATACAACATCAATGAAGAGCTCCAGAAACCAATGCAGCAATGGCTCACTTCACAGGGACTGTCAGTTGCCTTTATAGTGGTCCAACATAATGACGGCCTTGGGGGGGCTTTGTTCACATCCTCTGCTTTGTGCATTGCTTAAATTTAATAGTTCATGGTTTTCTCAATGACGACAGGGAGATTATGGTTCTCGTTAGCACTGGTAAAAGAATATACACTCATTTTAGTCACTTAAGCAAAGCTCTTCACTTATCTGAAAAAAATACAGCAGGAGCACAGTTTACCTTTGCACAGACTGATCCAAGACATTACTACTCAATAGAATTTGACCTTTCATGTGTTTCAAAGGCTGCTGGAACAAAAGAATGCTATCAGGCAGTACACCTTAGAAAATAAAATTGATGAAGTAGACATCTACATTACTCCACTACAGTGGGACATGCTGGAGTTTTTAATTTTCCTGCTCCAGTCATTTGAAGAAATCACCAGGGGTATTAGTGCAAACACAGCAACTCTGAACCAAGTGATACCCCAATAGACATTTTAAAATTCATATTGAATCTGATTAGGGAAAAGTTAGAGAAGCAAGACAGTTTCATGATCACACAGACTGCCAGTGGTGCTGACACATGCAGGTTACCCTCCAGAATACAAGATCTAACGAGACGTATGATCAAAAAAGTTGCAGAAGATGACTATGTAAAATACTTCATTCTGAGTACTACATTAAAGCTTCAATCTTGGACCCACAATACAAAATGAAGCAACTATTGAGTGATGATGATGATGATGACATTTGTTTCAAGAGAAACAAACAAGAAATAATTGACCAGGTGTGTGCTGTCATGGAACAGCACCACATTCAGAATCTTCTTCATGACACAGCTGCACAGCATCAGGTGGCCCATCCTCTACTGTTGCAGCATTTTCTCCCTCTTCCTCCTCAGCCACTGCAGACTAATCTTCTTCACCACCAGCCAAGCATAGCACTGTCCCACAGTCACTTGGTTCAGCTTCAAGTCTCTGGAGTCACTTACAAGACATTATTGTAACATCTTCTTCATCTGCCTCTTGTAACACAGCCTCAGCACAGACCATTGTTGAAATGTACCTGGCATCGCCCAATATCATCTGAAATGCTCATCCTTTGAAATACTGGAAATCCAAACAAAATATGTGGCCTGCTTTAATAAACATTGCAATGAAGTGCATGAAATGCCCTCCAACTAGCATCTGTTCAGAATGATTGTTCAGTTCAGCTGGTAATGTCATTACTGACACACGATCCTGTTTGACACCAGAAAATGCTGAGCGCCTCACATTTCTCAAAGTCAGCATTCCTCACTTTAATTTCAAATATGATACCTGAATAAAACATACACCGACTGCTCCGAGCAGGCAATATGCACAAAACACTTTCAAGAATTTGTGCTTATGGTGAAAATATTTTATGAATAGGGTCTACTAGACCCCATTTGGAGTACTGGGTGCAGTTCTGGAGACCCCATCTCTGCGAAGACATAGACAGAGTGGAGGCTGTCCAGAGGAGGGCAGCCAAAATGGTGCAGGGTTTGCACCAGAAGACATACAAAGAAATACTAAAGGAGCTTAATATGTATACCCTTGAGGAAAGAAGGGAGAGAGGGGACATGATAGAAACTTTCAAGTACCTCAAGGGAATCAACAAGGTCCAAGAGGGCAGCATCTTTCAGAAAAAGAGATGTGCAAGAACAAGGGGGCACAATTTGAAGATAGAGGGGATGGCTGAGAGGTAATGTGAGGAAGTATTTTTTCATGGAGAGGGTTGTAGATGCATGGAACAGACTCCCTGGGGAGGTTGTGGAGTCAAGAACAGTGAGGGAATTCAAGAATGCATGGGACAGACATAAAGCAGTCCTAGTGGGGGGTAGGAGGAAGTAAGCTGTTGGTTAACTAGGATCTGCAGCTTATCTGTTAGGTAGTAAAATGGGCAGACTAGGTGGGCCAAGCTGTCCTTATCTTCCATCAAATTCTATGTTTCTATGTTTACTACATGAGGTAGTAATTAATTGCAACAAGTCAGGAAAGGATGGACTAGGTCAGTCCACTATGATCACATGAGCAGCACAGAATAGAAAAAAAATAACATCAGTGGGTTCAGAGTCCAAATACAGTACAGCAAGCAACTGCATTTCATGTCACAAACTTACTCGGTGGTACCTGGTATCACTGTTTGATCTGAAAGATACGGTACTGCTGTTTACTACTACTACTACTATCAGTGTTTGCCCTAACGAGTCATGACTACTACTTATTTATCACTTTTTGTCCTTATTCCAGTCCTACTCCTTACCATTACTACTTGTCACTTCTTTTGCCCTCAGCAACTAATCCTGAGTCCTGACTGTACTGTTTTAATTTTCATACTGTCATGGCTTAGCAGATGCATGAAAGTTCAGAAACTGAATACTCTTTGTATATTTCTCACATCCCCAATATTTGGATGCCAATACTTCACAAAACAAAATTCTACTAAATTGAAAATTCATATAATTTCTTGTGTGTGTGTGTGTGTGAGCGCGCGCGAGTGCTATGTTTGCTTTGTTACAGCTCACTTACAGTAACTGCTCTGAGACTATTATATTACTATATTTTATTTGTGATACATAAATTACTTGGCAGTGGCTGAGAGCAAGTGATTGTGGAACTAGGAAGGATGTCATTGTGTTCTGTTGTATGTCAACAAATTTCTAGGTGGCAGTGGCAAACTTTTTAATGACTGCACTGCACTTGAGCAATGAAATGTGTGACTGGCTGCCTGCCTGGGTGGTGATCACTAAGTCTTTTGTTTTTCTTTTTTTAAAGATTCAGCATCCTCAGCATGTTGACAAGACTCAGTAGAAGTAGTTGTAGTACTAGAAAACATTACTACCTCTTTGACCAGGTAGTGTACCATATATCACAGTACACTGGGACATGCAAAGCAGTTGCATCATTCACATGGATAGGATGGGTGAGCTCTCTTAGTGCTGCTTATTTGCTCATTCACATCCATTTCCTTGGCTTGTTTGGCTCTGACTGGAACATACATCAAAATAACACCCACACAGCACCATTAATAAAAAACGAAATCTTAGCTGCCTGGCAGTGCCTGCAGTGCTTGGTGGTGCTATGATATAGGTATGTGCATCTGTCTGTCTGTCTGTCTGTCTGTCTCTCTCTCTCTCTCCATCTCTTCCAGCACACTCATTCACAGGCCCCAGCAGGATATGCCACCATTATAGGCCGGCCATGAAGGGATTAGTAGTACTACATTGCTGTTTTATTTATCAGTTTTACTTTAATTTTTATACATATAATCCATAAATTATTTCCTTTTGGCTTCTGTGTCAAATGTAAGTGACTTTGGCCACTTTTATGCATTTTCTCTGCATTTTTTCAAATATTGGTCAATAAATCAGAACTAATCAGAGCTAATCAGGATAAATCAGAACTTCACTGTGTTCCTGTTCTTATTTAATAAGGGTCAGAATTTCACTGAGTTCTCCCAGCCCTAGTAGCCATCTGGAAATAAGTGATGACCAAACAGTGTAGTTCACAATAAAAACAGCCGTCAAGTCAAGCCATACAAAAGCTAGGGTACTGGACTTTAAGAGTGCTGATGCTGGCAAAATGAGAGTGCCTCAGAAAAGTATTAGCAAATGGGCAAGAAGGAAAGGTAGAGGAACAATGGGGACAAATCAAAACTGCCATCACAGAGGCAACAAGCCTTTGTGTGAAGCAAATAAACAAATCAAATTGAAGGAAAAAAACACAATGGTTCTCAAAAGAGGTGACAGGGAAGGTTAGGGAGAAAAATACAGCATTCAGAAAGTATAAGGAAACACAGAAAGAGCAGGACAGAGAACTGTACCAGTTAAAGCAGAAGAAAGAGGGGAAGTCAGTCAGAATAGCAAAGGCCAAAACCGAGGAAAAGATAGCCAACTCAGTTAAGAAGGGGATGAAACCTTTTATAGGTACATTAGAAAGTGGAGAAAGACCAAGGGAGGGATAGTGTGGCTTAATAAATGGGAGGGTGGGTAGGTAGAGGGTGACAGTGAAAAAGCAGGGATACTTAATGAATACTTCTGCTCACTATTCACAAAAGAAGAGGAGGGGGAGGTGCCTAAACCAATCAATAGAAGCACTATGGATGGGGGGGATCAATACCTGTCCATTCACAGAAGAAAGGGTCCTGAAAGAACTCCAAAAGCTGAAGGTCAACAAAGCAATGGGGCCTGATGGGATTCACCCCAGAATTCTGAAGGAATGAAGGAGAGAACTAGTAACACCACTGACTACCCTTTTTATCAAATCATGGGAGGATGGTGTGGTACCTGAGGACTGGAGGAAGGTGGATGTGATTCCCCTTCACAAAAGTGGGAGCAAAGCAGAGGCAGAAAATGACAGACCTGTTAGTTTGACCTCAGTGGTAGGGAAAATGAAGGAATCACTTCTGAAAGAAAGAATTGTTGAATACCTAGAGGCCAGCGGGGCACAGGACCCAAGGCAGCATGGATTCACAGTGGGAAGGTCATGACAGATGAATCTAATAGGTTTCTTTGACTGAGAGATCAAAGTAGTAGATCAGAGAAGGGCTGTTTACATGGCCTACCTAGACTTTAGCAAGGCATTTGACACAGTCCCACACAAAAAATTAATAAACAAGTTAGCCAGCCTGGCAGTGGGTCCCAGGGTGGTAGCCTAGATAAAAAAATTGGCTAGACAACAAGACACAGAGGGTAATAGTAAATGGAGTCTACTCTGAAGAATGGGGGATTACTAGCGGGGTACTACAGGGTTTAGTACTGGGACCGGTCCTTTTTAATGTCTTTATAAGTGACATTGTGGAGGGACTTGAAGGAAAAGTATGCCTCTTTGCAGATGACACAAAAATATGCAACAGGACTGATACATGAGGGGTGGAATGAATGAGAAAGGACTTGGCAAGGTTGAAAGAATGGTCAAATATATGGCAGCTTAGATTCAATGCAAAGAAGTGCAAAGTAATGCATCTGGTTAACAAAAACCCGGGGAAAGAGTACACAATGGGGGAGTTCTAACAACAAAGGAAATGGAAAGGGACCTGAGTGTAGTCATATCAGATGACCTAAAGGTAGGCAAGCAATGTGGGAAGGCAGTAAGGAGGGCTGACTAACATGGTGAAGAGTTTGCACCAGAAGACATATGAAGAGAGATTAAAGGACCTTAATATGTATACCCTCACGGACAAAAGGGATGGGGGGGGACATGACTGAAACTTTCAAGTGCCTCAAGGGCATCAACAAAGTCCAAGAGGGTAGCATCTTTCAGAAAAAGAGATGTACAAGAACAAGAAGGCACTATTTGAAGATAAAGGGGGATGGCTCAGGGGCAAATGTGAGAAAATATTTTTTCATGGAGAGGGTGGTGGACACATGGAACAGCCTTCCTGAGGAAGTTGTAGGGTCAAAAACAGTAGGGGAGTTCAAGAATGCATGGACCAGACATAAGGCAATTCTGGTGGGGGTAGGAAGAAATAGACTGCTGGTTAACTTGGATCTGCAGCTTATCCAATAGGTAGGGAAATGGGCAGACTGGGTGGGCCAAGCTTTACTAATCTGCCATCAAAGTCTATGTTTCTATGTTTCTATACTATGTGTGTGTGTGTGTGTGTGTATATATATATATATATATATATATATATAGAGGCAAAAAATCCATTTAATGCATTAGTTAGAGTTGTTTCCACACCGACAAAAGCGAGGAAATTCAGTGTTTGCGTGAAAGCCCCCTTAGCCCCCCCCCCCCCCGCCCACACCCCCCAACTGCATCAGGGTGTGCATTACAGTTGTCGGTCATAACTCACCCCATCACATGTAAAGAAGCAGAGGTGTAGGAGAATGGGGTGAAAGTTAAGACCAACAACCCTAATGCACACCCCAATGGTGGTTGGGGGTGTGGGCAGGGGGGGGCCAAGGGGAGCTTTCAACCCTAACACCAAATTTCCTCGCTTGTGTCGGTGTGGAACAACCCTAACTAATGCATTAAATGGAGCTTTTTGTCTCTATTTTCCCTTCTTTTTGAGAATGATAATGAGAAATAGTGAATGTAATGTGTCGGTTGGAGCACGGGTCCTTCAGGCCCCTGTGCTCCCCACCACGCACGCGGCAGGGAGAGCACGCCACCATGATGTCTTCTCACATGGTAACATTGTGCCCACAAATGCAAATAGTAATGCGCATGGTGACGCGAAGCAAAACAGAAAGAGAAACAGTAGTGTAGACAGAAATGTTAAAACCAAAGCAAAAGCAAGCGCAAATGAAAACGCAATGAGTAACGCACATGGTGGCGTAGACGTGAACGGTAAGTGAAACGGGAACGGAACCACAAGCAAAACCAGTAACGGTAACAGTAATGTAAGCACACAGGCTGGTTTTCCCCAAAACTTGCATAAAGAAAGACAGTGAGTACAAAGAATGTATGCATAATAATGGTTCTTGGAGCAGAAAATGAGGACTTGACATACTAAATAGCTTATATCGCAGAAACCGTACGATGTAGAAAAAAATGTAAAAGTCATTGTTTTGTACTTAGCCCCTGTTAGTGGGCTAAGCATTTTTTCGAGGAAAAGTCCGTATCTCACACTGTTTCGTGATACGGGCTCTGAAAGGCGCTGCAACGCCGGTGAATGTTATCCTCATGGGAAAAAGAGAAGTTCAGAGTACCATAACTTTGGCTCCCTGTAATATTTTTTCACCAAACCACAAAAAGTCACATCTGTGGGATATTGGCTGTATTATCTCCAAATTTCAGCCCAGAAGACCAAATCGTTATTTTGCAGCAGGGCACCAAAGTATTCCTGTAATGCGTTGGACGCCGTAATGTTATCCTATGGGAAAAAGTGTTAACTTTGCAGTGCTGTAACTTTGCCACCATGTAATGTTTTTTCAAGGAAACACTGAAAGGCACATCTGTGAGATGCCGGCTGTGTTCCCTCCAATTTTCAGGCAAAAACACCAAACCGTTCTTTTGCAGCAGGGTGCCAAAGAATTGCTGTCATCTTCCCACAGCCTAGAAAAGTACTGCCGAGTTTGGCGAAAGCTTTGCAAATTCATTCAACAGTGTTTCAAGTGCGATAGTATTTGCTAAGTATTTGTATCTGAAAAATATATTTTGGGGTGTTTACCCCAAACAAAGACATGCCTAGCATCCTCAGGGTCAATTAGATGAATACAAAATACTGTGTGCTAGAGGGTCTCAATTTAATGTTAGCATTTTTCTGATCGCTAACTGAAAACAAAATGGCAGATTTGCAACAATAAAGGTTATTTTGCTAGTGAAAACTGCATTTGTTACATTGTTGAACTTTTTGTTCATCTTTTCTATTGACTTATATGGGAACTTGTTTTGAATAACTTTGAATTGTTTAATATTTTTTATGAAATCTTCAAGGCTCATCGGGGATCCTAGCCGCACGTCTCTCGAAGATTTCAGACCAGTCGCCAAGAAATTATGCACCTGTATGCCGACAGTAGGCTCGAGAAAAGGTAATTCTGCACGCAGATCATGCTTAATAACCTGCAGCCGTATAAGTTGTCGTATTTAAATTGGCAGGTCCTAAGGCATATGGGTCATGATTATATTCCAAATTTCAGACAATCCAGTCATAACGCTGCAAAGTTATTAAGATGTTAATTTGGGGTTTAATATACATGGCTCCTCAACCTAATTCATCGTGGCACCACTGCCACTATAATATTATGGTAGCACGGTAGTGCTGCCATAGTTAGGTTGAGGAGCCATTTCTATGTTAAACCCCAAAATTTTGCACCTTAATAACTTTGCAACTGTTTGATGGATTTACCTGAAATTTGGAATACCTGATCAAGAACCATAGGCCTTGGGATCTGCCAAGTTTCGTAGTGGTCAGATATACGGCTGCAGAGTTATTAAGGTGATCTATGCGACGCTTACGCTTTTTCTGAATTCTATGGTCACACCCTACAGGTTGTACGGTTTGTGCGACTGGCCTAAAAATCTTCAGGGAACGCGGACTCAGTTCCCGTGTGCCTTTTTGAAGATTTGGTGAAAAATATTAAACGGTTCAAAAGTTATTCAAAAAACAGTTTCCCATTATAAGTCAATGGGAAAAGTTAACAAAAAGTTCGACAGTGTCACAAATGCATTTTTACTTTCGCAAATGGGCCTGTTACTTTCGCAAATTGGCCATTTTGTTTTCAGTTGGTGATCAGAAAAATGGTTGGCATTTAAATTTGAGACCCTCTAGCAACCTAATTCTTTTTGTATTCACCTAGTCGGGCCCTGAGGATGCTTGCCATCTCTTTATTTTGTGGTAAAACACCCCAGAAATATGTTTTTCAAATTTCTGGAAAAAGTATTTTCGCAAATTACTTTCGTGCTCACAAAAGTGTCGCAAATTTTTGTGAAAGCTTTCGCAAATTGCGACAGTAGTTTTCTAGTCTGTGGGAAAATGACAGCAATTCTTTGGCACTGCGCTGCAAAAGAACCGTTGGGAGTTTTGAGCTGAAATTTGGAGGGAACGGAGCCGACATCTCACAGATGTGCCTTTCAGTGTTGTATTGAAAAAATATTACACGGTGGCAAAGTTACAGCACTCCAAAGCTGACAGTTTTTCCCATAGGATAACATTACGGCGCCCGACGCACTACAGAAATCCTTTGGCACCCTGCTGCAAAATAACAGTTTTGTCTTTTTTCCTGAAATTTGAAGGGAAGACAGCCAACAGCCCACAGATGTGCCTTTCAGTAGTTTGGTGAAAAAATATCACACGGTGGCAAAGTTACGGCACTCCAAAGTTGACATTTTTTCCCATAGGATAACATTACGGTGCCCAAAGCATAACAGAAATCCTTTGGATCCCTGCTGCAAAATAACGGTTTGGTCTTTTTTCCTGAAATTTGGAGAGAAGACAGCCAACAGCCCACAGATGTGCCTTTCAGTGGTTTGGTGAAAAAACATTACAGGGAGGCAAAGTTATGGCGCTCCAAACTTTTCTTTTTTCCCATAGGATAACATTACGGCGTCATTGGCGCTTTTAGGGCCCGTGATCTCGAAACGGTATGAGATACGGACTTTCGTCGAAAACTTCTTAGCCTCTAATGGGGCTAAGATTCAAATTAGCCAGGACAGTTGTAAATAATATGACTTTTAAATTTTTTTTTACGTAGATGTGTTCTTGAGATATAATGTATTTAGTATTCCAAGATCTCATTTTCATACTCGATACTCATTATTTTACATACATTATTTGTACTCACTGTCTTTCTCAATGCAGATTTTGGGGAAAACCAGCCTGTGTGCTTACATTACTGTTACTGTTGCCCTTTCCGCTTGCGGTTCCATACCCGTTTCACTTACCGTTGACGTCTGCGCCACCATGTGCGTTATCCTTTGCGTTTTCATTTGCTCTTGCGTTTCTGTTATTTTTTGCCATTTTCTGTTTACAGTACTGTTTATCTTTCTGTTTCACTTTACATCACCATGCCCATTGACATTTCTGTTTGCAGGCACCATGTTATTATGTGACAACACATCACTTGGCAGACCATTCCTGTCTACGCCACCATGTGCGTTACCCTTTCTGTTCTCATTCGTGCTTGTGTTACCATGTGCGCCACTGTTAGCATTTCTGTTTGCGTTGCTGTCCCTGTTAGTATGCCACAAGCCATCATGTGGTGGGAGCGCAGGGCCCAAAGGGCACCGCACTCCCGCTGCTGCATTACATTCACTATTTCTTGTTATCATTCTCAAAAAGAAGGGAAATTATAGGCAAAAAACTCAGTTTAATGCATTAGTTACAGTTGTTCCACAGCGACAAAAGTGAGGAAATTCACTGTTAGGTTGAAAACCCTTGCACCCCACCCACCCCCAACCGGCATTGGGGTGTGCATTGTGATCATGAGTCCTAACTCTCACCCCATTCTCCTATACTTCTGCTGCTTTACACAGGTCATGTGGGTGAGAGTTAGGGCTGATGATCCCAATGCACACCCAATGCCACCACGCCATCATCCTTTATGCTTCATTTGCGCTATGCTTCTGTTACTTTTTGCCATTTGTGTGTACTGCACTGTTTCTTTCTGTTTCACTTTAGTCACCATGCCCATTGACATTTCCATTTACAGGCACCATGTTACTATGTGACCAGACATCACGTGGCACACCGTTCCGTCACGCCACTGTGTGCGTTACCTTCTGTTATCATTGGCACTGTGTTACCATGTGTGCCACTGTTAGCATTTCTGTTTGCATTGCTGCTCCTGTTACTATGCCACAAGACATCATGTGGTGGGAGCGCGGGGCCCTCATTACATTCACTATTTCTCAATATCATTCTCAAAAAAAAGGTAAATTAGAGGCAAAAAACTCCGTTTAATGCATTAGTTAGGGTTGTTCCACAGCGACAAAAGTGAGGAAATTCGCTGTTAGGGTTGAAAACCCTAACTCCGAATTCACCCCACCCCCCAGCACCACACACACACAGACACACACACACATTCAAGTATGGGGGAGGACCAAGTCAACACAACCAATGACAGACATCCAGCAGCAGGTGACAGAAATAACAAACAATTGTCTAAATGTACTACGAGACATCCCCACCCACCTGACCAGGTACTGCATGCTCAGTGGAGATCAACAGCAAAACTGAGGCCATGTACACCAAACGTACACATCCCTGATTGCAGCTGCACACAACGTACCACACTTAGTAGTTGCATGGCCTTACCTACCGATGCTCCACACCACACCACAACTGGTATTGTGCCGTTATTCAATATAAATGCTGAAGGTGCATGATGACAGTTGTAGAAAGGTTTTAACACTACTGAGTATACATTAATTAAGAGAAGCACATAAATTAACTACAGGACACTAGCATGCTCAAGATAAAAGTAGTGATACATTTAGTAGGTGATTTACATAGTAGTACATTTACTGCAATGGTTTACTCAACATAGAGAGGCTGATGTAAACGTATGGAAATGCATTGCCTGTTCAACGCTGTGAAATTGGTACTGCCAGTATCACATGCATTCTTACTGATGAAGGTGTACTGCTGATGTACATACATAGACCTTCAGTGTGTTTCAATATTAAAGATGCAGTAAGTATTCTTTGTAAGAAAGATTGTAATTGCATGGATCAGGCCAAGCAACTTCTAAATATCATAGCACTACTGAGCCAACAATGATGTACCTGTATCGGACATGTATATAGGATATATTTTCCTGTAGGCACTTACTGAGTATGTTGTACCTGATAAAGACAATCTCATTGCATCTGTGATGACTAACTTATTCAAATAGTAATACATTTGCTATTGTTGCAATGAGTGATCTATGCCACTTATGGACACAGTGTGATTTTTTTAACAGTTGTACTCAGGCTGTATGCCTACTGTTTGGGTTTGCCACACGCCACACTTCTGTCACTGATGCTATCAAAGTGATAACTATGTTAATTCTGCTACAACAGGAATCAAGTAGGTATGGTGTAGATATAAACAGAATGTCTTTTAGTATTAATTTAACTCATAATGGGGTAAATGTACTAGGACAGCAGGGGTTATCCTCTATCACTGAGTCTGTCAGTTATAATCACACTAGGGTTTCGATGACTGTAATGAACAAGTTACACTGTTCATCTTCATGAGTTCATATTCACAGCCATTCTCCAGCAACTAGACAGTGTATGGTGTAACTGGGTGGGACACTGTGTTGCAAAGCTGCTGCAGTGCCTAGCAGAGGGAGAGTATCTACTCATAAAGACAATTAAGCAATAAGGCATGACCAACAGTTATATTAAATGGTCTGTTAATCACCCTGTAGGGGTTTAATGTTGAATGAGGCATATCCAAGTGCCACATGTCGCTAGACAGTGATAAACTGACCATTAACATAATACCTGGGAGTGGCTTTATTGCTATCATAATAAAACTGTTTTTAAACAACATTAAACCATGTTCATCATATGGTTAGGCTCTACATGTATGTTAATAAAAACTAAACATAAGGCTGTTACAATGTTTACAGTCAATTAGAAAGCTGCATTTCTCAAACCCTTGTTATAATCAGAGATATTATACCTGTACAACTCTTTGGTTTTGCTTAACTCTATTGCTCAGGTGGCCCACCACAAGTGGTGTGGTGTGGTGTGTGGCATCGGTAGGTAAGGCCATGCAACTACTAAGTGTGGTACATTGTGTGCAGCTGCAATCAGGGATGTGTACGTTTGGTGTACATGGCCTCAGTTTTGCTGTTGATCTCCACTGAGCATGCAGTACCTGGTCAGGTGGGTGGGATGTCTCGTAGTACATTTAGACAATTGTTTGTTATTTCTGTCACCTGCTGCTGGATGTCTGTCATTGGTTGTGTTGACTTGGTCCTCCCCATACTTGAATGTGTGTGTGTCTGTGTGTGTGTGTGTGCTGGGGGGTGAATTGAGTTAGGGTTTTCAACCCTAACAGCGAATTTCTCACTTTTGTCGCTGTGGAACAACCTAACTAATGCATTAAACGGAGTTTTTGTTATCTATATATATATATATATATATATATATATATATATATACACACACACCAAGCCATGAAGGGTGACCATCGATCCTTATCCACCCTTGCACTCTAAGCACATACTGTTCCTAGTAAAGGAGTTACTGAACCCTGTCCATCCTCTAGAGCTCTAGCATTCCTACCATGAAGATGTATATTGGATTGCCCTTACCACTGAGCATAAGTTTTTTTTTACCATGAAATGTTTATTAACTTTCAGTGCTTGATTGTCCTTACCACTGTGCATATGTTCTTGTTTAAGCAGTTCACCACTTGTACATTGCTTCCTTGTTATTGTTATACTGTTTGTTCATGTTCCTTGTAATTTCCCAGGTCACACCTGAAAATAGGCATTCTTTGTAGTGCTACCATAGTTAGAGTTGAGGAGCCATTTACATGTTAAACCCAAAATTTTGCACCTTAATAACTTTGCAACCATTTGACAGATTTACCTGAAAGTTGGAATACATGATCAAGAGCCATACGCAGGATTTGCCAAGTTTTGTGCTGGTCAGATACGGCTGCGGGTTATTAAGCATGATCACCGAGTGCATTCGCTTTTTTCGCAGATTCGGTTTCACTTGCACAGGTCACATAGTTTAGCAGAACCGGTCCGAATCTTCAGGGAACATGTGGCTGGGGTCCCGATGTGCCTTTTGAAGATTTAGTGGAAAAATATTAAACGGTTCAAAAGTTATTCAAAAACAATTTCCCATTATAAGTCAATGGGAAAAGTTAACAAAAAGTTCGACAGTGTATGAAATGCACTTTTTACTGTCACAAATGGCCCTTTTACTGTGGCAAATCCGCCATTTTTTTTCAGTTAGTGATCAGAAAAATGCTTGGCATTTAAAATTGGGACCCTCTAGCAACCTGATTCTTTTTGTATTCACCTAGTCGGGCCCTGAGGATGCTATCCATGTCTTTATTTGGGGGTAAAACACCCCAGAAATATGTTTTTCAAATTTCTGGCAAAAATATTTTCGCAAAGTAGTGTCGCACTCACGAAAGTGTAGCAAATTTTTGCAAAAGCTTTCGCAAATTGTGACAGTACTTTTCTAGGCTGTGGAAAAATTACAGCAATTCTTTGGCACCCTGCTGCAAAAGAACGGTTTGGTGTTTTGGCCTGAAATTTGAAGGGAACGCAGCCAACACCCCACAGATGTGGCTTTCAGTGTTGTGTTGAAAAAATATTACACAGCGGTAAAGTTACGGCACTCCAAAGTTGACACTTTTTCCCATAGGATAACATTACGGCATCTGACGCATTGCAGCAATCATTTGGCACCCTTGTGCAATATAACGGCTCAGTCTTTTGGGCTGAAATTTGGAAGGAAAACAGTCAACATCCCATAGATGTGCCTTGCAGTGTTTTGGTGAAGAAATATTACAGGGAGCCAAAGTTATGGTACTCCAAACTTCTCTTTTTTTCCCCATAGGATAACATTAAGGCATTCGCCGCACCTTTCAGGGCCCGTATCTTGGAACCGGCGCGAGATATGGACTTTACGTCAAAAAAGTACTTAGCCCCCTAACAGGGGCTAAGTACAAAACTAGCCAGGCAAGTCATAAATCATATGACTTTTAATTTTTTTTTATATGTTGTACGGTTCCTCAGATATAAGCTATTTAGTATTCCAACTCCTCATTTTCTGCTCCAAGACCCATTATTATGCATACATTCTTTGTACTCACTGTCTTTCTCTATGCAGCTTTTGGGGAAAACCAGCCTGTGCGCTTACATTACTGTTACCATTGCCCTTTTCGCTTGCGGTTCCGTACCCGTTTCACTTACCGTTCACGTCTACACCACCATGTGCATTATCCTTTTGTTTTCATTTGTGCTGCTTTATGCTTTTATTTTTGCCATTTGTGTCTACAGTACTGTTTCTCTTTCTGTTTCACTTTTCGTCACCATGCCCATCGACATTTCCATTTGCAGGCACCATGTTACTATGTGACAAGACATCACGTGGCAGACCGTTCCCGTCTATGCCACCGTATGCGTTACCCTTTCTGTTCTCATTCGCACTTGTGTTACCATGTGCGCCACTGTTAACACTTCTGTTTGCATTGCTGTTCCTGTTACTATCGGGCCCTGCACTCCCACCACTGCATTATATTCACTATTTCTCTTTATCATTCTCAAAAATAAGGGAAATTAGAGGCAAAAAAAATCCATTTAATGCATCAGTTAGGGTTGTTCCACAGCAAAAAAAGTGAGGAAATTTGGTGTTAGGGTTGAAAAACCCCTTGGACCCCCAGCCCCACCCCAGACGGCATTGGAGTGCACATTGGGGTGTTCGGTCCTAACTCTCACCTCATTCTCCTATACTTCTGCTGCTTTACACATGTGATAGGGTGAAAGTTAGGGCCAACGACCCCAATGCGCACCCCAATATTGGTTGAGGGGGTGGGCTGGGGGGTCCAAGGGGGGTTTTTAACCCTAACACCAAATTTCCTCACTTTTGTCACTGTGGAACAACCCTAACTGATGCATTAAACAGAGTTTTTTTGCCTCTAATTATATATATATATATCCCTACCAGGACACAGACCTGCATATTCAAGCTCCCTGAGACCTCATCCATGCAGTGAACTTCAGGGGTCACAAGGCCAAGCTTCACCCACCCTTCCCCCCACCAGCAGGACACAGGTCTGCAGATTCAAGGTAATGCACTTGGATACCATGCCACATTGGCATGGATCACCATTTTAAATCAGCAGACCTGTATAGATGTTTTATGTACCTGTTGTCTGCTTGGACTTCTACAACTTTGGATCTGGTGACCTTAAGGTTGCCATGTAGTCATGTGTGGCGGCCAGGGTCATCTTAAATATGGCATTTACTCCACTTTATCCTGAATATTCTGCTCTCCATGCTGGGTTGCTTATTTGCAGTTTTGTACCAATGTATTTAGCTTGCATGTAATGTTTGCCTGCATTTAATGTTTTCTGTGTAGCGGCTGGAGGTAGCTAATGTGAGTCCTCCCACATGTTGTTTAGCCTGCATGCCAAGGCCAGAAGTATTTGAATGTTGCTCAAACTGTTTGGTTTGATTTGTTTATTTATTGTGGCAAGTCCATGGGCCATATGACCCATTTTCATGGTTGACCAGCGTGCAAATAACAAAATACAAAATTACATCACAGTATCAATACAAAAATATAAAAATAGCACATATAGAATAACACATATAAAATATGACAGGGAATAACTTAAACAGCAATGCATTGTCTACCTATAACATTCACATACTTCTGTCTGTATCAGCAGTCCCCTTAAACTATTTTTAAACCTCCCTCCATCCATCTGCTTCCCCTCCTCTCCCCTTGGCCAGAGGTATTTGAATATTGCTCAGACTGTTTAGTTACTTGATTATAGCTCAAACTGTTTTACTGCCAAATCTCTGTCTGCTTGCTGTCTTTCAGTTTCCCCACCTCCCTCCATCCACCTACTTCCCCTCCCCACCCTCACTACTCTCTCCACCTTTCTGCTTCTTTAGCCCTCACCATTGGCCTCCTGCTATGCACTTTCCCAGGTAATTTTCCTACTGACTTGCTCATATCTCTCTCCTCCTCCCCAGCTCCCTGAGTCCTCATCCATGTAATGGACTTCAGGGGTTGCAAGGGCACACGTCACCCGCCCTTCCCCCCACTGGCAGGACACAGACTTGCAGATTCAAGGTACAGCACTCCTCTTGGAAACAGCGCTGCATGTTGTGCGGCACCATATACCTCTTCCTGCCCACCCTCCCACTCTAAGCTGGTGCTTCATTTTTAGCAATCCCCTGCTGTCTGAACCAATCAGCTCTGTTTTGCACACCTACACTTCTGGTCTTTTGGTCAGACCCACCCTCCCCCAGTCTGAGCTCCAAATTGCTATCTTCCACTCCTTGCACACATACACACACACACACACACACACACACACACACACACTCACAAGCATACACACACACATATACACACACTTACACACACACACTCACAGCCAGAGTTATTTGATGTACTGCCTGCAACCCATATGATGCTTCTGCATGACTACTATTTCGAGTTTTAACTCGTAAACTCAGTTATCCTTCCCCTTTCCACAGCCATAACAGTGCCACTACAGCGTCCTTTCCTCTCAAGTCCTCTCTAACACCAACCCATGCTGTGACATCTGCATAAGTCCAAGCTGCCAAACCAACTATAATTTTCAGTTTTTCAGCTTTCCTTCCCCCCTTCTGTAACCAGCTTAGGTCCCAGGTTTCTTTCTCACTCACTGCCTAAGTCTTTCTGGACACATCCCATCCCTTGCATTATGAATAAGCAATGCCAGGCAACCATTCTCCTCACTGCCCTAGCTGCACTACTAATTCTCTTAGATAATTTGCCCACCAACCAGTTTTCTATTGTCAAGCCACAGCATCTATACAATTTCTCACCATTCAACACCCTAGTTGCACCCCTTCTAAGCGCTCTCACAGCTCCCTACCTTTAATACATACAAAATGGCTCTATATTGCATGACTCCTGTCAAAATGCTTCAGTAACCATGTCTTCTCTCCTTTGCACACTATATGCGTGACCCAAGTAATTCTTGTTATCTCACTCCTACTTATATGTAGTGATATTGAGCCAAATCCTGGACCCCTCTCCTCCCTTGTCCCTACCAAGGGACTATGCCTTTTTCACCAAAATGCCAACAGCCTCCTCCCAAAAATTGATGCCCTTAAACCTCTGGCTAACCCAGCAAGATCCAGACATCCTGTGTGTTGCTGAAACCTGGCTGTCTGCCAGGATTCCTGACTCTTCCCTCTCTATCCCTGATTTCATCCTCCACCGCCAGGACCAAGGCAAATATGGTGGAGGGGTTGCCCTGTATCTACACCAATCTCTAGCAACCTCAGTCTCTTTTCAGAAATCCCGTTCCTCCTCTCACAAACTCCTCCTAACTCTCCTTTCACTCCCCACTACCATCCCTATCAATATTGGAGCACTATATGTCACCCCTAAAGCAGCTAATGACACCCGGGTTGCTGGCATCTCCTCCATCACCTCCCTGGCTGACAAAGGGGAACTAATATTTTATTTATTTATTTATTAGCTTTTGGTAACCGGGTAAGTGCGCTAGACAACAGACCTGCCTATTTTCAGGCACGACCCAGGAGAGCACAGGACATTGGTTACAATATGCAGAAATGCACAGACATAATATAGGTGTACAGGAGCAAAACAAGATATACATTGGGTAGCACAGTAATAGTTACATAAGGGTACATTTTAGGCATAGATCATAATAAGGATGTAAAATAAAGCAATTAGGGTAACTATAAGACAGCTGAGGACAGTAAAGACATCAAGGTTCATAGCCACCTAGACAAGCATATTGCATGGGAGAACATTAGTGTAGTACTCAGGGTCAGACCCGACAGCCTGCAGTGGGACAAAGCAAATTAAGAGCATTTGCATTGGCCAGAGGCTAGAAGGTGGGTGAACAGCGAGTTTTTGAATTCTCGATAGGAGGCTGAAGTTTACACCATAAGGGGGAGTGAGTTCCAGAATTTGGGAGCAAAATGGGCAAATGCCTGTTCACCCATTTTTGTCATGCAAGGTCTAGTGGAGAGCATGGGAACAGAGGAAGACCTGAGGGTATGGGTGTGTGAGGCAGGAGTCAGGAGGTTGGCAAGATAGACAGGGCAGGGAGGTCTAGACAGGGAGTCAATAAAGCAGCCCAGGGAGTAGGCTCGAATATCCTTAGGTGACAGCCAATTTAAGCCAGCGTAAAGGAGACAATGATGGGTAAGACGTGGGGCAGTTAAGGCGAATCTACACATGTTGTTGTAGACAGTGTCCCATTTGTGGAGTGCAGCAGAGTTTGCAGTAAAGAGGAGGGGCAGAGCATATTGGAGCTGGGGTAAGAGAATACCTCTCGCAACAGAAAGTCTAGCGGAAGGAGTGAGAGAGTGGCACATGTGATAAGCTCCGCCAATTTTAGCATTGACGGCACGGCACACCATATTGACATGTTGAGACAGGTCAAGTGTGGGATCCAAAGTGACCCCAAGGTACTTGAAGGACTGGAGATGAGGGAACCATCAAGGCTTTGAACCCGGAGCCTGTTCACAGGGGCAGACAGTTTCTTAGAGGATCCGAATAGCATAGCACATGTTTTTTCTAGGTTCAGGACTTGGTGTTTGCTAGAGAGCCATGTCTGCAGGAATTGGAAGTCATTAGTGAGAGTGGAGTTGATGGCAGCAACCGATTTTGACCCAGAGTAGAGAACAAGGTCATCTGCATACATAAGAGTGCAGCTATGCCGGGACATGGTGGGAATATCATTTAGGAAGAGGGAGAAGAGTAGAGGTCCAAGAGTGGATCCCTGGGGAACTCCATGGGAGATGTTAAGGGGGGAGGAAAGGGCCTTGTGAGATGCTACTGCCTGGGTCCGATTATCAAGATAGCTATGGAACCAGGAGAGGGCTTGGTCAGATGCTCCAATGGATTGGAGTTTCTTTAGCATGAGAGGATGGTGTACCATGTCGAAGGCTTTAGACAGGTCGATAAAGATGGCCCCAGTGAGTAGGCCATGGTCCATATTATTTCTGATGTCATTTTAAGTTGTGTAAGTGCAGAGGTGGTACTGTGACCGGGCCGGAAACCATGTTGCATTGGAGTTTGAAGATTAAACATGTCAAGGTGAGCAGCAAGCTGGTGGTGGACTATTTTTCAAGCAGCTTACTGAGAGTGGGTAGACGAGATATAGGAAGTGGTAGTTGGACATGAATTTGACACCTTCTTTTGTGTATAGGGATGGCCTGGCAGTTTTCCAGGTGGATGGGACAGTAGACGTATGAATCGAGAGGTTAAAAGCCAGGTGATAGGTCTGGTCAGCCAAGGTGCATACTGCTTAAGTATGCAAGGATGGATGCCCTCAGGCCCTTGACCCCCACGTGCAGGAAGGGAGTTAAGTAGCTTGCGAACTTCAAGGTATGTGGTTGGAGCCAGAATGAAAGGGAATGGTGGGAGGGGCAAGGGAGGAGAAGAGGGACAGTCAGGTTGTGGGCTAGTTAGAGTAGCGACTGGTGAGAAGAAAAAATGGCATTGAAGGCGTTGGAAATGGTGTCATGGTTGGTGCTTGAATGTTCATGTCAGCTGGATTCTGTTGCTTGTCTTTGCCGAGAATGTCCTTAATTACTTAATTACTTAATTAATATTACTTGGTGATTATAATGTGGATTGGTTCTCCCCCTCCTCTAAACCTGCCTCTTCAAAATCGAATCCCTAAACCTTACACAACTGATTTTGGAGCCAACACGCCTTAACCCTAAGTCCTCCAAGAACTCCCTCATAGATTGGGTGCTTTTCTCACACCACCACTACATCACAGCTGCCGGCATCCTCCCAGACATCCTCAGTGACCACTGTATTACATACTGTTTAAGAAAAGTGTCTGCCCCTCAAACAATCCCCAAATAGATTTGGTACCATCCTGTTCATGCCTTGGACTCTCACAATCTCCTACATGATCTATCCTTTACTGACTGGTCCTCTATATTCCATGCCTCTAATATCAACGCAGCCCTCACAATCTTCACAAATACACTACTTTGAATATGTGACACCCATGCCACACTAAAAAAGGCAAGGGTTAGACTTCTCCACCTCCCCTGGATCACACCAGACATCTTGTACTTCTGCAGAAATAGGGACAAACTCTGGTTGCAATTCAAAACATCCAAGTCTCCTGAACACCTACAGTAATACAAAACTCAAAGAAATGCCTGCACCAAGGCCATCTGACAAAGCAAGGCTGACTACTTCAAGTCATACCTCCAAGCAAATGTCGGTTCCCAACTGCTTTCTGGATGGTTATTCATTCATTCATGGACCCCCTAGCCAATCAATCCTCCCATCCTCAAGTTTGATGGCTTGACTATCTCCAACCCCACCTCCACAGTCAAATCCCTCAACAAATTCCTCACTACCAGAGCGCTCCCTGACAACTCCCCTTCCACCTCAACAGGTTTCCCCTCCCCCCAAACAAAAATGGCTTTAACTTCCCCATCTCCTCAGATGTCTACCAAGCACTCACTCTTTACATCCAATGAAATCCAGCCCTGACAGACTCCACACAAAGCTCCTCTGTATCTCCACCCCAGCCATTGCCTATCCCCTTGTTCTACTCTTAAACCTCTCTACCTCTTCCGACATCATCCCTCAGGCCTTTAAACAAGCTAAAGTGATCCTGCTCCATAAAGGTGGGGACCAGACCTTGCTCAGCAACTACATGTCCATCTCCCTCCTGCCATCGCTTGCCAAACTACAAGAATCGCTTATCTACTCCAGGCTCCTGGACTATCTAACTGTTTCTGGTACCCTCTCCCCTTCCAGTCAGGGATTAGGAAACAACACTCCACAATTAACTCACTGCTATGAGTCACTTACTCCATCCACTCTGCCATGAACCACGGCCTAGTCACCTATGCTATCTTCGTGGACCTGGCTAAGGCTTTTGACTCTGCTTCCAGTTACCTTCTGCTTTCCAGCTCCTCTCCTCTAGACTGTCTCAATCTACACTCAACTGGTTCAGCTCCTACTTACACAACTGACAGCAGTCAGTCGAATTTGTTAATGCTCTATCCCTTCCCTTCCCCATCCAATCTGGCATACCCCACAGATCAGTGCTAAGGCCCATTCTGTTCTCTGCCTTTATCAATGACCTTCTCCCAGTCTGTTCTATACCCAAATACATATGTATGCAGACAACATCGTTATTTTCTCCACAGGCTCCATCAGTGATGTGTTTACCCACTTACAGCAAGAATTGTTTTAGAGTTCAACGTTGGTTTCAGGATAATCAGCTAAAAGTTAATACTAAGAAAACAGTATCAATGGTATTTGTAACCAGGCAGAGGCTGGCTCAGCTCCAGTCCCTTCCCCCTTGTTTGTATCATTAGATGGGTCCCCCCTTAAGATGGTCTACACATTTAAATACTTAGGACTCTGACCAGACAGTTATCTAGATTTTTCCCACTACATTGATGCTATTTGCACAAAACTACACCCAAAACAGGGCATCATCTGCCACAACCAAGACTGCCTACCTTTATCAACTAGAAGTGACCTGGTCATAAAAACAATTCTGCCCATAATTGATTATGCCAACATTGTCTATGCCTCTGCTCCTTTGACCTACCTCTCTAGACTTGACATTCTCCTAAACTCATTGTGCCACTTTGTTACCTCCTGCCCTCCTCTCACTCACCACTGTCGCCTTTACTCCTCCCTCTTAATCACCCCTCTTCCCCACATATGGGAGTTCTTTTGCCTCTCGCCCATTGCCAAATATTGGTTTGGGTCTCTTCCCTCATATCTCTCCTCCTGCTTGTCTTCTTTCTCCTCTCTATCTACTCCCTCTACTCTAGAGACACTCAAACTTTCACCCTCCCCCACTCTCATTATGTGGCTGAACAGTCTGCTTTTGCTTACCACATCCAACTTCTTTGGAAGGGTTGAGTAGCATACTTAATGTTAAACCTCAAATTCTGCACTTTAATAACTTTGCAACCAATCAGTGTATTTGCACAACATTTGGTATGCACTGTTTTGTGGGGTAGATCTCTTGAAGTGCAAATTTTGCTCCAGTCGGATGCACAGGTTCTGAGATCCAGACAGTGCAAAAACCTTAAAATTTGTCATGTTTGCAATTTTTTTCTCATTGCCTTGTGCCTAGATGATGTGAAATGTTGGTGTGATTTTTTATGGTAGATACAACTTGGGTAACTAAACTGCCATGTATTTGTTTGGTGAAAAAATATAAGTCTGTTGCAAAGTTATTAAATTTTTAAGTTCACATTGTTTTCCACCAGAAGATCACTTCCCAGGACAGATGGAGAAAGTTTGACAAATGATTGATCTCATGAGAAAGCATTCTTTCTCATGAGATCTGTTTCATTTTCGTGAGGAAAAATCCTTTTTCGTCAGCCGCCATCTTGTTTTTTTCCCCCACAAACTGAAAAACATGAAAAATGCATCACACTTGTCATTTTAAAATTCAAACACCAGAACATTGCTAAATGGGTGGTGTTTAGCTAGATTCTGATGTTTGTTTTTCAAAATTAGGGCCAGAAATACTTTTTCTGGGCACCCAAAATCCCAGGTGTCCAGCTTAGCGAGAGGAGCCTTCTTCTGCATTCTCTGTATGAGAACAGTGGATTTTCTTTAATTCTGCAGCCACAGCCGAACTCCTGCTGTCAGCTAGAGTTTGTGCTCTGAGTATCCCCACCATTTCCCTGATGTTTGGTGAGGTGACCCCCCCCACACACTTTTCACCCATCTTCCCCTCTCCTAACTAACCATACCCAATCTATCCAGCCTACCTTCCTAAGTTATATATTCAATCCCTTTTCCATCATCCTTGTTGATTTCCCCATATCCTTTCAGCTCTGAATAGAGAGTAGGAAGTTTTGAAAATGTCTGCACCACTTACTGTACAGTATCTCTGTTCAGAAGTTCAATTAAATAAAAGAAAAAGGGCATAATGATAATTTGCTAGTAACTGGAATTTATTATTAAAAAATAACGTTTTTGCTGACTAACAAACAATACTGCTTTAAAACATTTTAAAATACTAAGCAAATGTGGTTGGAATTGGAGAATCATGCTTGTTAGTTATGTATGAACATATCAGAAATCTTTCGAATAAAGGAAAGGAATGGTTATGTCTGATGTATGCCCTCTATGTTACGTTTGGCTGCTAATTGATAACTGCAGGATTACAGTATGTGTGAGAGCTAGTGGTTATAGTAACTTATCAGCAGAACCCAGGGTCACAAACCCCAATGTGGATTACCTACAACAAGCTTTAATTTTGATAAGTTTACAGTGAACTAAGGTGAATCTAGTTTTGCTAACTCCATGATTCATTCAGTGTTTTTATGATTAATGATATGGGAGGCAAAAATGAGTTCTTGGTCCTGAGGGGGAAAGACTGCTTTTTTGCTTTTTGATGTACTAATTAAAACACATAGGCCAAAGCAGTTTGCTTCATCCTAAGAAATGAGTTGTTAAGAATGGGAAAAGCTGCACAAAGCAGCTGTTTTAAAAGTGAATGTGGGCAACAGAATATTTAGCCAGGGAAATGGGGTGGACTTCTGACTCGGTGGCAGGGAAAATCAGACCACTGTTTCCATGAACAGTTTGGAAGTTTCTTCCCCCACTTCATTTTTATAGAACAAAAATGCAGTAAAATACTCATCAGTGCCAGGCCTAGAAAAAAGTGGAGAGGGAGTCTAGAATTCATCTGAGGTTTAAGATTTCCTTTAAGGTTTAAATGATATCTTCCCTGGTGTCTAATGGCATGCCCCAGGTGCTGATCACATTTTCCCTATTTCCCTGGTATCTAGTGCCCCCCCCACACTCCAATCACTGCTCACCATAATATTTATATTCCCTAATGTGTAGTGGCACCCTCACACCTGCCTATTACCATTTTGCCCATTTCCCTGGTGTGTAGTGGCACTCCCCACCCTCCAATCTCCATCTCCATTATCCCTCAGCTTGAGTCTCCCTCTCTGCAGATGCATGGCTGAGTATTTATTTGTCTGGGGATTCATTTCATTGCTACCCCTTTCCCACCAGACACACCCCTTCTGCTGCCCGGCGGCTGAGAAGCAAAATCCTCTCTTATCATTCCTAGCATGGGGTAATGGTTTTCCTCTCCTAACCTACCTGGTTCATTTCAAGCTCAGGTACCCCTCTTTCCCTGCACTGGGTGTTAAGTATCCCCTTCCCTGGCTCTGGGTTGTGTGTTCCTTCTTGCCCTGTTTCAGATACTGCTGTTGGTCAATCCCCTCCAGACCTGCCACAAGTTATACTCTCATCTTGCCCTGTGACATGCTTTTATTCCATGGGGTCTAGTGCCACCCCTACCATCCCATTTCAGGCTTAACTGTGAAATTAAAAAAACTCTCCCTCTATTTATTTTCTTCAAAATCTGTAAAAAAGAAAGTGGTCCCTTGCCAATCAGCCCCCCACCTTCCAGTCAGCACACACCACCCCACACCCCCCAGTAAACCCCCACACACCCTCACTCACCTGAACAGGTCCCAGGTTTGAGATATACTCTCCAATTAAAGACATGTCTTTCTGTTAGAAATGGCGACTGTATTATGAGAAACTAAGGTAAATGCAGTTCAATCTATTTCAACGAGGATTTCAATTTTCATGCATAACTCAGCCATTTTTTTGAGATTTAGACCTCAGATTTTCATGTCAGAGATGTCATTTTTCAAATCCTGGCCAAAATGCATTTTCTCACCTCTGGCGCCAAATGGCATTGCAGTTTCGTAGAATTATGTTTTGGCAGAAAATTGACAATTTTCTGTACCAAGTACATGAGGTGGGGTAAAAACATGGTTATACTGACAATTTGGTCACTGTTGTCCTATAGGGGCTCTGTGACTCCATGGCTTTATACATACATAGATACATAGACACATAGTCAGTGTCGACAGATAAGGGCCTATGTCCCACCCAGTCTGCCCATTTGAGCTTGTAAGTTCAGTTTGTTTTCCTAGAAGTCTGTTGCCCCTTACCCCTGACCTCCAGAATTCCTTTATGTCTATCCCATGCATTCTTAAATCCTGTGATTGTTTCAGCCCCCCCCACTTCCTCTGGCAGGGTGTTCCACTTGTCCACCACCCGTTCTGTGAAGAAATTCTTTCTCATGTTTCCTCTGAATCATCCTCCCTCCAACTTCATCCCGTGCTCTCTAGTCCTGGAACATCTTTTTCGCTTAAAAATAGTGTTTTGCTGCACCCTGTTCCTCCCTGTAAGATACTTGTATGTCTCTATCATAGCCCCTCTCTCTCTCCTCTCCTCCAGGGAGTACATGTTCAGTTCATTCAACCTGTCTTCATAGGACTTGTGATGCAATCCATGCACCATCTTTGTTGCCCTCCTCTAAACCTTCTCTACCCTGTCTATGTCCTTACGTAGGTATGGTCTTCAGAACTATACACTGAACTCCAGGGGGGCCTCACTAGTGTCTTGTATAGCGGGATTATGACCTCCCTTTTCCTGCTGGTGATGCCCCTACCTATACATCCCAGCATCCTATTTGCTTTACCTGCTGCCTTGTCACACTGTTTCCCTACCTTGAGGTCATCAGAGATGACAACCCAAGATCCCTTTCCTGCCTGGTGCATGCTATATCCTCACCCCCAACTGATATATTGTGCCAGGGTTTTTGTCCCATATGCATTATCTTGCACTTCTTTGCATTGAATTTCAACTGCCAAACCCCTGACCATTCTTCAAGTTTCTGCAGGTCGCTTCTCATTCTGTCTACACCCTCTGGTGTGTCTACTCTGTTACAGAGCTTTGTGTCATCAGTGAACAGTGAAATTCTGCCTTCTAGGTCCTGCGCAATGTCACTGATGAAGATGTTGAATAGGACCGGTCCCAGCACTGATCCCTGTGGTACCCCACTGGTCAGTCTTCCCTCTGTGGAGTGACAGCCATTTACCACCACCCTCTGTGTCCTGCCACCCAGCCAGTTACCTACCCACCACACTATTGTCCTGCCCACACCCATATTCCCCAGTTTGTGTAATAGTCTTCTGTGTGGCACAGTTTCAAAGGCCTTGCTGAAGTCCAGATAGGCCATGTCCACTGCCCTCCCCTGATCCACCTCCCTAGTCACCCAGTCAAAACATTCAACGAGGTTGGTCTGACATGACCTCCCCCTAGTGAAACCATGCTGCCTTGGGTCCTGTAGTCCACTGACAACCAGATGTTCACCAATCTCTCCTTCAGTAGTGCTTCCATGATCTTCCCCACTACCGAGGTGAGGCTGACTGGTCTGTAGTTCCCTGCTTCCTCTTTGTTCCCACTTTTGTATAAGGGACTACATCTGCTGTCCTCCAGTCTTTGGGTACCTCCCCTGTTTCCAGTGTTCGGCTAAACAAGATAGCCAGAGGTTCAGCCACCACCTCTCTTAGTTCTTTAAGGACCTTGGGGTGTACCCCATCTGGCCCCATTGCTTTATCAACTCTTATTACTTCCAGTTCCTTCAGGACCCTTTCTCGTGTAAAGGGACTTGTGTCCATTTCTGCACCATTCTCACCCCTTGTACTCCCTTCAGACCCATTACCCTCCTCCTCTTCAGTAAAGACTGAGCAGAAATACCTGTTCAATATGTCAGCTTTACTGTTGTCATCCTCCACGCAGCTCCCATCCTCCCCCTTCAGTCTCACTATCCCTCCCTTTGTCTTTCTTTTTTCACTTATGTACCTGTAAAAGGTTTTGTCCCCTCTACCCACTGATTTTGCAATGTGTTCTTCTGTCTGAGCTTTGGCTTCCCTTACTGACCTCCCTGCCTCCCTTTGCTTCTCCTGGTACTTCTCCCTATCCCCTTCTGCCTGTGTCTTTTGTATTGCCTGAATGCAATCTTTTGGCGTTCACTTTCTTTACTACCTCTTGGAAACCATAATGGTCTCCTCTTCCTTTTCCTCTTGCTAACCTGTTTAATGCATAATTCTGTTGTTCTTGTAATCCCCATTTAAATACTGCCACTGTTCCTCAACCCCTGATTCCTGTCCTATTCCCATAATGCCTCTTTCAAGTATCCCATTTTCCCAAAGTCTGCCCCCTAAAATCCAGGATACGTGTTTTTGTGGTTTAGTTCTGCTCTTTCTGTGATTTCAAACCACAATGACTGGTGGTCACTGTTTCCCAGGTGCTCCCCACTGTTACCCCATCACACTGTCCCTGTTTGTGAGCACAAGGTCCAGTATTGCCTTCTGCTGAGTTGGTTCCATGACCAGTTGCTTGAGAGGCACCTGAAGAGTCAGGATAAATCTGCTCCTAGTTGATGCTGCTGCTGGGATGCTCCAGTCCACGTCTGGAATATTGAAGTCTCAACCAGTACTACCTCAACCTTGTCTGCCATCCTTTGGATGGCTAGCATCAGCTCCCTATCTGTTTCTTCCTCCTGGGCTGGTGGTCTATAGACCACACCTGTGTGGATGGCTGTCCCCATTTTCCTTTCCAGCTTAACCCATAGTATCTCCCCCCATTTTGTTCCTCCTGGATCTCTGTGGCCCTTATGTCATTTTTCACATGCAGTGCCACTCCTCCTCCCTTTCTGCCTGCTCTGTCTCTTCTGAATATGTTGTAGCCAGGTATGGCCATCTCCCAGTCGTGGTTATCATTACACCAGGTTTCAGTGATGGCCACAATGTCCAGGTCTGACTGTACCATGACAGCCTCAGATCTTCCATCTTGTTGCTAAGGCTCCTAGCATTTGCACACATGGCTTCCATGATTTGACCTCCCTAGACTGTTTCACTGTTCTACTCAGCCCCTTCCTTGGTTGTCATTGTCTGGTTCTCCTTGCTGTCTGCCTTTTCTGCTGAATTTTGCCCTTTTCTGCTATCCACCTCTTGGGCACTAATCTCCATATTCTGTACACTGCTTTGCAGAGATAGCCACTCCTCTGGTTCACTGGTTCCACTGCTAGCTGTGGGGGGTGAGCAAGTAGGTACCCTCCTTGCTGGCCTGCCACCCCCCTTTGCTAGTTTAAATGCTTGTCAATGTAGCATTTAAACTTATCATTGAGTGCCTTGGATTCCCCTCCAGGATGGATGCAGGCCGTCAGGCTTGAACAAACCTCCATCCCTCCAGGTGGGTCCCCAGTCACCAATGAATCCAAACCCTTCCTCACAGCACCAGTTCTTCAACCATGAGTTAAAGTTCCTGGTGCATGCACTCCTATGCTCTCCCTTGCCTCTTACAGGTAGTACTTCTGAGAAAGTGACAGAAGTAGCTACTTGCTTGAGACCCCTCCCCAGTTTCCTAAACTCTTCCTGAACTTCCTTTGGCTCCCCATTTGCCAGGTCATTAGTACCTAGGTGGATAATGACATCCAGCTCACCCTCCTGTCTTGCCTTCCCAGTGAGCCCCAGGATCTTTCTTCCATCTCTTCATGCCGTGGCACCTGGTAGGCACCTCACCTCCCTGTCCTCCCCCTCCTGTGTTCCTAGCTGGATCCCTCTTATGATGAAGTCCCCCACCAGGATTCACTTCCTCCTCCTCTGGGGTCTACTGCTTTCCCCCGCTGAGGTCACCTCCTTGGCTAACCTCCACATCCTTTCCTTCCACTTCTTTGGGTACCTCTATTTGGTTGTCCTCATTTGCCAGTGTGGCATATGAGTTCTTGAGTGGAATAGGATCTGGGATGTGCCTCTGCCTGACTGCTCTAACCCTCCCTTAGCCCACTGTCATCCAAGTGCTCCTCGTTCTTGGCATCCTTTGAGGCAGTTGCATTGGACTGGGTTTTCCCTGGATAGGGGTGATGGTACTCCTGACCCAGTTTACTTCAGCTCTGAGTCTGGCTACCTCATCCTGCAGTCCAGAGAGATGCATGCAGATAGGGCAGCACCTCAGTGTCCAGAAGGTCTGCCTGAATATGGCTGCCCCACAGCCACTGCATTGCACCACTCCACACATTATACTGCACTTCCACTACTTGTCTGCTACTGAAGCTCTTCTAGTTCCCTTTTTATTAATTTACTGCACTAAAAATCCTGCCACTGATCCATATATGCAGCTATGAAGGGATTGGAATGCAGGGTAATAAGGAGCCTGTACTCCCACAGTAAAATAAGGATACTATTATAGTATCTCTATATTATCTAAATCTCTAAAAGTAAGGAAATAAGTTGCAAAAAAACTTTGTTAATGCTCCAGTTAGGGTCAAAGCAACAAAAGTTGGGAAATAAGGTGGGAATACAGTTTCCCGAAAACTCCACCCTCTCAAACAAGGCAGGGCAGCAGGTGAGGGGTGTGCCTTGGACTTCTCAAGCCTAAAGCTCACCCATTCTCATAAAGTATACAATTTATTTACAGATAGAATGGGGTGCATGTTAGGCTTGAGAAGCCCAAAGCACACCACAGACCTGCTGTCCTGCCTCGTTTGGGAGGCATAGGTGTTAGAGTTGAAAATCCTAATGCCTCATTTCCCAAATTTTGTCAGTTTGACCCTAACTGAGCATTAAGACATTTTTGTACTATATATATATATATATATATATATATATATATATATATATATATATATATATGTACATGAGGTGTTGTAAAAAAGTCTATGTTGAAAATGTGGCATCAAATATATACATATATATAGGGGATATGACATGGCCTGACTGAAGATATCATATTTATCTTCACGAGGGGCCAATGATATCATGATGTCATTGGCCTCGAGTGAAGATAAATATGATATCTTCAGTCAGGCCATGTCATGTTCTGTTTATATAATGTATGTTTTGGGCTGCACTCAACAAAAGGTCCAGATGTCCACTTAATACAATCCCCTACATAGAGGTGATGGCTATTTCAACACAAAACTGCAGTATCTCTACCAACACAACAGATGCCATATGTTGTTGAAAAACTATATATGTTGTTGATCCTGCTACTTTAAAATTATTATTAAAAAATTGCTTGGTATTAAGTTTATGTAGTCGTGGCTACCCCCAACAACTCTCCATACCTTCCTGCTCCAAAACAGCAGATTACATATATTATGAAAACAAATCTGCTGTTGCCACTTTAAAATTATTTTCATAATACATATCTGGTTGATCCTGCCTGCATCTTTAAACAAATTAATTATTGAAAAACAAAGTTTATCTGGTTGATCCTGCAACTTTCTTTTATCCACCTGTAACTGTAATGTAGCGTGGCCGAGCGCTATGCCCTGAAATGTAGCGTGACCGAGCTCTAGGCAGATTCAAAAGTGAAGCACTGTAACATATTTTTCATTAGGGAGCCTGTGCTGTAAAACTTACAAAATTATTCCTTTTCTGAATGCTGCCTGTATTTTGTGAAAAGAAGCTGCCGACAGTATTGAGGGAAGAGCGAGTGAGATGGCAGCTTCACAACACCAGAAAGAAACCGCGTGTCTGTTGCATGGCAGCGCATGATCGGCGCTTCTGTCTCGGTGTTGCCAAGCTACCGTCTCATAGCTCTTCTAACTATCGACGCTCTTCAAAAATGAGCAACATTCAAAAAAAGACTAACAGTTTTACACAAACTCAAAAATATGTACAATGCTACTGATGCAACGCCGATCACTCTATTCGGGCAAAACCCTTCGACTGCCCCAGGACTAATGAATAAAAGTGCAGATCAACAGAAATGTTTTTCAATAGTCATGAGAATAAAACGGAATCACAGAATATTTGTGTTGTGGGTGGGGCAAGCTCATAAAGGGACACAGCAAAGATAGCTGGGTGATGGAAAGTGAAACACTTTCACTTTCATTAAGATGACATATAGGAGTGTGAAGATATCAGTGATATCTCCATGACCTGGCAGAGATATTACTTTTTATGCAACATGGGTCAGGATAAAAACTGTAGAATAAAACCATTTATCTTCGCTACTATGGTAATAAATTTATTTATCCACATAGTAACTACATCATCACCCATTTATCCACACAGTAACTACATCACTAGCTCATTTATCTGCACAGTTCTCTTCAGAATTCATTTAGAATGTTCGGCCTCAGAACCAGTACTAACCATATTTAAATGACAATAACTTAAAAACGAAAAAAGATAACATGGTACTGTGAGCACGAAAATTGTTCAGCACAAAATTATCTACAAAATGAATACTGTTTCATTTATATAAACCCTGTATATTGTATATGGTTAGCAAGAAAACAGAAGAAAATGTAATTTTTTGTTTACTTTTTTGACAAACAAATATAAATAACTTTAAAACAAAAAATGATAGCATGGTACTGTGAGCACGAAAAATGTTCAGCTCAAAAATATCTACAAAATGAGTGGTGTTTCATATATAGATACCATTTTTTTATACAATTAGCAAAAACAGCATAAAATTCAATTTTCTTTTCCTTTTTGACAAATTATTTACACCTACCAAAATCAAAATGTTCACACAACATCTAAACCTGTTGCATAAATGGAATATGCAGTGGTTCAGTGTGTGATAATGCATTATTTTGTACAGTTTCCAGTGACCTCTGTAACTCTCACTCGTGCCTTGGCACGTGAGGTTACTTGAGGTCACTGAAACCGTACAAGATAAATGCATTATCACCACTGAACCGCTGCATATCCCTTTATTTATCCTGCTATTTATCCCAAAACATACATTGTATAAATATATGTATACTGTATATGTTGCAAAAAAACTTTGTTAATGATCTAGTTAGGGTCAAAGTGACAAAAGTTGGGAAATGAGGCATTAGGGTTTCCAACCCCAACACCTCACCCTCCCAAACCAAGCAGGAGAGTAGGTGTGTGGTGTGCCTTGGACTTCTGAAGCCTAACATTAACCCCGTGCCATTAGTAAATAAAGTCAGATGTATAGACTATATGACAATGGGGTGTGCATTAGGTTTGGAAGCCAAATGCAAACCCCTAACCTGCTCTCCTGCCTGGTTTGGGATTGTGGAGTGTTACAGTTGGAAACCCTAAAACCTTATTTCCCAAATGTTGTCATTTTGACCCTAACTGGAGAATTAACAGAGTTTTTAGCAACTTGTTTCCTTACTTTTTGAGATAGTAAAATAGTATCCTTATTTTTACTGTGGGACTTAGGGTCCTTTTAACCCTGTGCTCCCATCCCTCCATAGATGTGTGTATGTGTAGCTCTCACCCATCTATAGTTTTGAAATAAAATCTCCTTATTTGCCTGTAGGAGCCCTGTGCCTCTCAGCCATCCCTCCATAGATGCATATATCTATGTAGCTGTGGAAGTGCCCTGCACTTCACTTTATAGAACAACAGTGACCAAATTGTCAGCATAGATATCTTATTACCCTACCTCATGTACACAGTCTAAAACATTGTTGAATCCCAGCCAAACATAATTCTGCATAACTGCAACACCATTCCATGCAACAGGTGGGAAAACACATTTTGGCCATTTTGTATCTGAAAAATGACAGCTGTGACATACATGAGGTGTTGTAATAAGAAGTCTATGTTGAAAATTTGGCATAAAAATATTTAACATTTTCAAAATTACAAGCGTGCATAGTGAAATTACATCTAATGGTCATAACTTTGACATTTTTTCATATTTGGACCCCAATTTTTCAACATAGCCTAATGAATGTCCTGCCTCATGAACAAGGGCAGAACAAATTTCCAAATTCCACCCAAAATGTGAAATCACCAAGCAAATGTGAAATTACCTTTCGGGTGGGAGTTGCATAATGACATTCATATTGTTCACAAGGTGGGGTCCCCAAATGTTATGTTGAAAATTACGAGTCAAAATTTAAAAAATGGCTGAGTTATGTATAAACTTTGAAACGTTGAATCCCCCATTGAAATTCACTGAACCACATTTACCTTAGTTTCTCATATTGCAGTCGCTGGCTCTAGCAGCAGGATGCATTTTCAATCAGAGACTGGATTTTGAACCTGGGACTTGTTTAGGTGGGTGAGGGTATGTGGGGATGTACTGGGGTGTGTGCAGTTGTGAGTGCTGAGTGGAAGGTGGGGGGATAATCGGCAAGGGACCGTTTTCTTTTTTACAGGTTAAAAAAACATTGAGAGACTGTTTTCTTCATTTGTAGGTTGTGCCTGAAATGGGAGGTGGGAGGGTGCAACTATAAACCAGGAACAAACTGGACAGCAATCGGAGGTTGGGGGTGCCACTAGGCACTAAAGAAGAAAAATAAAGCTAACAGGATGGCGATCAGTGGGTGGTGGGGATGCCACTAGACAAAAATCATGAATTAATGGGGGACAGCAATCCGTGGGTGAGGGGTACCACTAGCCACCAGGGACAGTAATGGAGAGTGGAGGGAGGGGTATAAAAAACACCAAGGAGACAGCACATTACAGTTCACACTGCAGCCAGCAGCTTGAATTCAGTTGCAGCAGCAGAAGTCAAGAAAATCTCCAGTTCTCATATTTCCCTGGCAGTATGGTGGTCCCTGCTCCTCCCCCCTTCACCAATCACTGACCCCAGGTAAAATAATATATTATTCCCTGGTAGTCTTGTGGTCCCTCCCCCTCCCCAAGGTTGATCACGGTCCTGTTAATTCTTCTTAAATTTCTCTGGTAGTCTAGTCATCCCTCCAAGTCCATGATCCCATCCCACGAGAACATAGTAACAGATCCCTGGTGCTCTAGTGGACCTCCCATTGCTGGGTAAATTCTGATTAGAAAGCATGTTATTTTCTGGTATGGCACCACAAATAATTATTTACTTGATGAAAGTTTAAATTATTTGAATTTTACAATGCTTTACAATTTCTTCACTCAGATTAGGCCAGTTGAGATGACATGAAACATCTCATTTTCAGTGTGTTCCTCCTCTCACTCATTTCTGCAGCTTGGTGGATGGGAGCACTGGAAGTTTAAGTAATTTGCTCAAAGTCACATAGTTAGTTTTGATACTATGTGGCTCTAGCAAGGTTTAAACATGATTTCCTATTCTAAGTAGGTGCTCTAACCACTAGACCACCCTGCCTCATATAACTTTATATTTAGATAAAATCATTGCAAGGGAAGGTACACTTGTTCAGTGATGATCAGGTTGGGAGTTTCAATTTGACCTTTTATTAACATATTTTTAGATAGAAAATATGAATATAAATTTATCTTTGCTTTATGTAAATGTCATCAATTTAGCATAACAATTAACACAATCATGGGAATAAAAAGTCAGGGGAGTATAATAAGCAGTACACTGAGACCTTGATGATTTTTTTATAATGAGCCAAATTATGGTTGTTTTGTGCAAGCTAAAAACCTAAAATGAGGATACATTACACAGAGCTTTTCAACTATAAACTAACATAGCAAGAAATAGCATATGAAAAAAAAAATATAAAAATAGTAAATGAGTCTTATTATTTTTTTCATCCCTGTTGATGTGAGGAGGGGTATGGACATGATGGACCTAGGGCCCCTTGTGACCTCAAATTTCTATGATACCATGATATATTTATTTCTTAAATGCATACCATTTCTATTCCCATGATAATTTTCCTTCTCCAAAAATAATGGCTCTAGATTTATTTCAATGGATTTGGTTTGATCACCCTCTGATTTACAAAGAAAACACATTTTCTGCATGTTGCAAGCTTATGCTTATGTGTTTTGATTCAGAGAAACAAGTAGATAGAGTCAGGAAGCAATACCTTGAGTTTTCAATTGACATATTTTCTAGCACTTCATGCTGTGTATAATATAAATACTGCAAATACATTGTTATTGTAATACAGAATACGTTAAAATAGAACACCTTTAACATTTCTTGTATATCTTTCTAGTTCAATGGCTTTCTTTGAAAAATTTAGCCTAGCAATTTTTTAAACAGTTTAGCTTTGTGATGCATGTACAGTATATTTAGTTCAAGGACCCTACTGGAGGCAATGTTGAAGAGATAGGCAACTATCAAAACTCCAGGAGATGACAAGAGTCCAAAGCTGTTTAATACTTCATGATTATATGTTGTGTTTGTGACAATGTTTTAGGCCAGGGGCTACTCAAACAAGAATTAAGCAAACATAATCACCACAAGGAGTCAGTATGAAGCTATGCTGTCTTTGTGCCTGAAATAATTTAAGACAACGGACTGCACTGCAATGTATTTTCATTGTTCTACTAAAACAAAGTATGAATACATTTAGTTAATTAATGTCTGCAAACCAATACAAAAATATTATCACAATGAAAAGGTAGAGCCTGAGGTCTGATTGGCAGGAACAACCAGCCACACCCTCTTCCTGCCTTCCTGGGTGATGTAAACACAGTTTCTATAGCCTCATTTGGAAGGTCCAGTTTGATGAAGCAGTCAGAGGTTTTGCTTCTCCCCCCGTTAGTCTGCTGTCAGATGTTTTGGGTCTTTCTGTCTTGTTCTTGCCTTTGGCTTCTGTTTGGTCTGTGCCTTCTGCAACTTTCTGGTTAGTATGTTGTGCCTTCTTTTGACTGTGAACTTGTACTTTCTTCTATTCTCTAGCAGAGTAACTCCTGCTGCTCCCATGTCCTCATTTACCTCCAGTGCTTAACTGCAGTGTGGTTTCAGTGTGCTGAATCAATTCTATGTCCTGGCTCTGTCATGTTGTATTTCATCTCTGTTTTTCAGCCTATTTTACCTGCTGTTCATTACCAGCACAAACAAGCTTTCACTACCAGTTCATTTGCATGCCTTGCATTACAACCAGCGGCTGCAACCATATAATCCCCACCATTTTAGCCTAACTTTCTTAGCCATTCAATACCATTAAGTCAGTCTGTTTCAGTATTTTTATTACAGTCATGGTTGCTACAACTTCCTACAATTCACTTTCTGCTTGTGGTCAGGTGTTCACTATGATAACAGCCCTCGATATGCGTTACTGCTTTCAGTACCTTGTTATTCAGTTAATTTTCTCTCAAACCACTTATTCTTCAGCAGTTCCAATTCAGTCAATCCAGTCTATCAGTCCTTCCCTCTGCATCATCATGCAGTAACTCCATTGGCATAATTTCATCTGGCTTTACATGCATTCTTACTGGCCATTATCATTCTCCCCAATCATTCTCCTCTCTCCTCCTAAAGTTCACAACAGGTGTGCATTCTTTGCTGCATGGGGGTCTTTTCAGGTTGTGTGTCTCTTGTGGTGCCTCCTAGCAATCCCATCAAGTGAAGATAAGGTCTAGGAATCAGAGGGAACCTTCAACCATCCATACTCACAGTTGTCAGCACCTCACAGGATCATATTTAGGACTTCATCTGCCAGAAGGTGGATCTTAAGCTCACATGGGTTCATGTACAGTATGTGTGCAGAACACATCAGCCTCACCTCTGAAAGCTATTCTCCCATTGTCTCCCTATGGTCCACCTAGCCTCATACTGTATTCCCTTTCTTTTGTTTTCAGTCAAGGTTAGGCTACCTTACCTCCTTGGGGCTGGGTGCTAGCTTTGCAGCAGTCACTACACTCCTCATTCCACAGTTCTGACAGTGGGCCTCCTTCAGGGTTCTTCCTTTAGATTCCAAATCCCTTATGACACTCCCACAATGCTATCCCATTAGAGAGATAAATGAGACTTATCCTCTTAAAAGTTTCCTGTGAACTGGAATTCCAGATAAGCAAAGTGATCTGTAATAAGAATACCCAAGCAAAAAGATGGCAGCCAAGGCCATGGATCTCCGAGATTTCTTCCACTGTTTTTTTCTCTCCTGAGTGCCAATGGTCATAATGTAGTTTTATTACAACATTATCCCTAGTGATAGGGTTGAGGTAGGATGTTGGCTTACTTTATCCTACAATCCTGCCATTCATTCTCTCTCTCTGTAAAAATCACCTCCTATTTATTTCTCCACAGCTCTATTAAACTGCCTCTCTGGGCATTTAGCCCACAGAGCTTTGTGGACTGACTGACCACAACAGGTAAAGATCTCAGTCTCATTGTAAAACACCAGCTACCTTCCAGAATTCAGACTTGGTGCCTTTTAAGTCATCGTTTGAATACTCGCTCACTGAGCTTTGAGCTAACTCTTGCTATTTTCAAAGTAACATTTGTGCAACACAGTTATCCTGCTGTGCTTTTGTGATCCTTGGCACTTATTTTATTCCACATTAATAGTGTAATTTGTATTGAAGCTGAACTCTGGAGCTGATTTCCTGGGCATTTTGTAAATTTTTGTGAGTTTGTAATCTCTCTTTGGCTATCCTGGTTTTGTTTTTAATTGGACTTCTAAGCACAGGAGCTGTGTGTGTTTTTTTGGGGGGGGGTTCTTTTAACTCAGTCTTTAAAAAGGTCTCAATTCTCTTTGGCTTCAAGTTATTTATTAAGTGTATTTCTGCAGTACAGCTCATTGCATTGGGTGGGCACTGTAGCTCAGTTGCCTTAGCTCCACTCGCTAAACAAGTTTTCCCCACAGCCGCTATGCACCTGCTCACCACCCACCCCCCAATACCCTCCCATACTTTGCTGGTCTGACATTTATAACTACTGACTTACCACATATTGTAGGAGGTGGTCTGACAAGTCTTTTCTATCAGTCCTGTTTTTCACCTGCAGGTTATTCTTTTTCTCCAGTGGAGGTCACGGTGTCATTACTACACTTTTCTGCTAGATAGTAGCAGAAATTTCCCTGCTGCATTTTTTTCTTTCTGACTGTTCCCATTATCCAACTCACTCTAGTTGCCCATCCTAACCCTGACTTGGAACTGTTACATTTCCCATGTAAAATATCTGCACTTATTCCTTCTCTCTCCTCTGACTCTTTCTTTAGCCAGTTTGTCCTTTTTCCTGTGCTAGTCCCTTTCTTTTCTACCCAAATCCTAACCCATCCTCCTAGATTGGATGTCTAGCCTTCTTATATGATACCTTCCTTGTGCACTTCTCACCCTACTTGTCATGGACTCCCTATCACTTTTTACTGGGACCTCCATATTCCAATCAGAGGCTCCCTCTATGAACTTTACTACTTCAATATGCTGGCTGAGGATCCCTCCAAGCCTGTTCCTGCAGTGCTCCTCAGCTACAAATTTGCTGGACTTCTCTATGATACTTCTTACAGAGAAAATGTACCTCCCCTGAATGTCTCCCATGCCTTTGTGCTAGCTATGATCTGGATCATACTTTTATCCCTTTCACTTGCCAGTGATGTGAACCTAACACTGGCCCTTTCTCTAGTCGTCAACAATCTTCTTCTTGTGCCGCCTATATCATGCCACAGTCCAAGGGTTTGACCCTTGCCAATCTAAACCTCAGCTGTCTCATAGCCAATATCCCTGAGCTCAAGGCATGGGTGCAGGTCAATGACCCTGACATCCTTGCCCTGTTCGGCTATGATTGAAACCCTCTATTGCTGATCTGAACTGCTATCTTAAAGAGGTATAACTTGCTCAAATTGATCATCCCTCCTCCAAAGGGGTGGTGGACTGGCACTTTACTATAAGTCACACATTAATGTCTCTTTATTACCCACTCAACCTCTGAATAACTGTGAGGTTCTTCATTAATTCTACTTCTTGGTAGGGCCAAGAAACTGTACATCTTCTTCATTTATATTCCACCTAGGTACAGCGAACTCAGTATAAAGCTTCTCTAAACTGATTCCGGTGTCAGAGACAAATGAGGGTGATCCACTTGGAATTTTCCTAGACTCGCTGGGTCCAAACTCCCTCCTTTCTTCTACTATCAGCAAGGCAAACCTGTTTCTACTAATCGCATCCCCAACTAGGTTTTTCTCCAAAAGCATTGGGCAGTACCCTTATAGACTGGATGCTTACAAATTGAAAGGACTGTTACTCTGCTGGAGTTTTACCAGGTTCTATTAGTGATCTCTGCCCAGTCTACTGTGAGGGGCACCACCACTCTTTTCTACCCACTCAAGGTTCTATCCTTTGCTGACTTCTCTAAACTTGACCTGACAAGTTCCTTTCTGTTCTTCAGTTCATTGACTGGTCTCCCCTTTATACAACCACTGATATCAACCATGCAACTGACTATTTTAATATGACTCAACTAAGCCTGTAAAACAGTCACATCCCAATCTCTATGTGTAAGTCAGTGGGAAGGAGACCAAGTGGCTGAAGAGACTGCTCTTGAAATTGCTTAAGTACTGTGACAAATTTGGTCTAAATTGAAAACCTCCTCTCTACAGGCTAACTTTGAAGTGTATAGTACCTTGCGCAACACTTGCAAGAAGGAGGTCGCAATGCCAAAAGCAGCTACTACCACAAACACCTTAAATCTGCCGCCTCTGATCCTAAGAGATACTGGACCCAAATTAATGAGATCCTGGGTAATATCAAGTGGCAGACTCCAAATAAATCCTAATTAATGACATGCACTGCAATAATCCACACATCATTGCCAATGACTTCAACTCCCTCTTTACAAAGGTTCCTAATGTTTCCCCTCTCACTTCCTATGGCTCACAACCTTCTCCTCAGGCTTCTCTTGATTCACCTCCTGCTTTGGTTCTCTCCCCTGTGATGTGCCTTGAGGTCCTAAAGCTACCGAAATCCATTCCCACCCATGGCAGTGTTGGGTTGGATGGGTTAGATCCCAAGATTCTGAGACTTGACTGCTCCTCTTCTAGCTACTCCATTAACTCAGCTTTTTAACCTATCCGTAAGTACCACCATGGTTCCATGGCATGGAAATCTGCTAGGACAATTCCAGTGTTCAGAGATGACCCCAAATTACTGTCTAATTTTTGTCCCATTGTATTGCTGCCTACACTCAGCAAGATCTTTGAAAATGTATCCACCACCAGTTATTGGCTCACTTATTTCAATTCAGTCTTCAGTCCCTTGTTCAGCATGGTTTCAGGGCTGGACTCTTTCCTCACTGCTCTCACTCATTTTACTAGTGAAGTCATATGCAACATGGACAAAGGCCTTCTTACTGGGGTTGTGTTCATTGACCTCACCAAAGTCTTTGATCTGGTGAATCACCTAGCACTCTTGAATAAACTGCACACCTTGGTGCATCTGGATCCATCTGCCCTTTATCCACAGCTACCTGGATAAAGTCTGTTTCCTTTAGGAAGGTTCCCTCATCTCTGCCCTTATCTCCTGTGGCATCCCACAAGACTCCATACTCAGGCCCTTGCTTGCATTGATATTTGTTAATGATATCTCCACTTCATCCTCCCACTGTCACTCCATTATGTATGCAGATTACCTTGCACTCTACACTACCTCTAGTTCCATTGATGATTTCAATGCTCATCTGTCATCAGCATTCATGCATTTCCAATCCTAGTTCACCTCCAACTCCCTTAAGCTCAATTTACCTAAAACCCAGGCAATGCACTTTGGATCCTCTGGGAAAGTCCATGCCATGTCACATAAGCTTTGTGCACTCCGTCATGATGGGTCAGCAGTCTCAACCACTGACTCCTTTACATACCTAGGGGTGACACTCGATCCCATGCTTGACTTCTCCTCTCACATAAACGAGGTATGGAAATCTGTAAACCACAAGATTGGTGCCACATATCATGTGCATCACTCCTTAACCCCTGCTGCCAGAATCTCCATTGCTGGGGCCTGCTCCCAAGGCTACAACAGTATGACGTTCCCAATCTTATCCCAGGCCAGTGCTGGTGTCCTTCAAAAGTGGGATGCCGCTTACAAAAATATTTGCAGATCTGCACTAATTGCCTCTTGCCTTATGCACCATTGCTTGCTCTACTCCACCTTGCACTGGCAGTCACCCTGTTCCCATTGCTGCTACTCACTGGGTTGCTTCATTGACTCCTTGACCAGATATCCCCATCCTGACTCTCTTGGGACTATGCTTTCCCCTGTGCTTTACTCCTGCCCTCTTAGGTCCTCTGATGCTCTGCCACTCTTCATCCTGTACTGCTCTACCAAAATGGGTGATCAATCTTTCTCTCATTTCGCTCCCAAATATTGGAATTTCCTGTCTCCCCATAGAGCACTCATTATCTCACTCCTTCTTTAAAACCGCACTTTTTTCTCACCTATTTGCACTTGAAACTTGTGACTGTAATTAATCTAACTTGATCTTCTGCTCTTGGTTTCTGCTTTGCCTTGAACACTGCTCTCAATACCCCTTGAACATCACTGGGCTTACCCATTTTGACTCTCTCATCCCTGCATGGATGTTTTTTGTTTGTATGTATAATCTTCCAAATATCCCTGCATGGATACCTGTTGGATGCTGTTATTGCTGTTCATTGTATGAATCCTGTGACTGTTTGTAAGGTTGTATTTGTACTCTCCTGGGTCACATGCCTGAAAATAGGCAGGGTTATTGCCTATGTACTTACCCAGTCATCAAAAGCTAATAAATAAATAAAGGTGATGCACCACCACATAGGCAGCCAGTGCAGCACCCACAATACCACCATGTAGAGCTATTCTCAGATATGTCCATTGCATTAACCTACTTGCAACAATTTAAAAAATGCTTGAATTCTTGATATTAAAGTATTTATTAGGCCAATGAAGAAATGGATAGATACAGCCAGAATGGGAAAGGCCAGACCATAAGACTGACTGTGATATTCAATGGTAAAAAAAGATGTCTCAGCCAGACACATAACGATATCGGCACACATTACATATTTCGTTCTCAATTAAGTGTATAAATATGTTTATATATTTCTGTGTTTTTGTTTTCTCTAATTGTTCACTGTTTCTGAAGTGTAAAATATTTAGCCATACTAACTTCTGGTTAATTCTGTGCTTCAGTGGTCTTACAATAAAAGTTCATATTTTTCCCAGAAAGTGTTTTGTCTTGGGCATCTGAATTTTAGAAAAGCTGAAAAGGGCTGTGGGCCGGATTTTCAAAGGCCAGAGAATGATGTAGAGTACTTATGTCAAAAACAACCGATGCAAGGAGCAGGATGCATAAAACCTTGCACCAGTTCTGATTTTCAAATGGTGCTTGCATCAAAAACAGGTCTGCATGTGCCAGAGTGGCTTGTGCCATGCTTGCACCATTTCGAAATGGAAGCCTGCATTACCAAAATGATGCGCCATCTCCTTATTTGGACTTTTTCAAGGACTGCAAGTCCTGTCCTTGTATCTAACATGCATGTCACTGTTAGACCAGCCAGAGCTGGTCTAAGGGATACTAGATCATATAAAGAGGCCCACAGCAGGTGGTCAGGCCTGACTAATCTACAATTAAGGGACACCATTCTCCTGCAGGACTAGTTTAGAACATTTTGGGGGCTTAGCCTTGTCCATTTCATCTGCCATATTTTCTGACTTAGCTTGCATCATTCTTGTCCTTTTAATAATTGTTTACTTACCTTGCACCATTTTTTAACTCAGCTTGCAATATTATTTACTCAGTTTGCATCATTTTCGATTCGAGTAATTTTTTTGACTCAACTTGCACCATTTTTGACTCAACTTGCATTATTTATTTTGGTGCAGCTTGAGTCATTCTTGCCCTTTTTGTCATTTTGTTGATGCAGTGCACCTCTTGTGTCAGTTCAGGGGACTTTGTCACAGAGAACACTTTTCTTGCAAAATATGGCACACAGTACTTGACACATGTAGATCTGACACAAGCTTGTTGTTTGATGCAGCTTGCAAGGATTTAAGGACAGTTTGAAACTCCTGCCCTGTGAGTCCAAGGGTTTCTATGCTCTGAAAAAGTGTCAACTTTTTTAAGAGTTGTAAGGTTGGATTGATCTGAAAATCTTCCAGTTTACTACAGTATATGTTCTAACCTCTTCAAGTTGGATGTGACATTCTGCATGGGCCTTCTCTAGTTTGCAATTTATTGGGTCCTGGGTCACATTTCTTCAAATTAGCACTTTCCGAAAGAAATGTTTTTTACTAACTACAGTAGTTATTATCTTTTATGATATAGGCCCTGATTTTCTCAGATCCATCCATAATATTTTTCTATTTTTGAGAATACTTGGATACATTCTTTGGAACAGCATATGAGGTAAATAGATTGTATAACTCATGAAATTGTAAATATGATTTATGGTGTCTATACAATATGCAGTACCTATGATCAATGTCTGCAGCATGCTGCATTCTGTTGTTTGCCATGTGGTGGCAAACCTTGGAATCTTTTGACAGCATATGTTACTAACTTATTCTGGTGCTGTGTCAGTACCATGACCCATTCACTGTTCCACTCTCTACCAGTTGATGTCTCTTGCTGTTCTCTTTTCTGCCACATTACCACTTCACTTGTGTGGCTGATCACAAGTCCATGCAGTGTGGATCTTTAGTAATGGTCATACAGATCTCTGTGGTTGCACTAGCATTTGGATGTTTCTTAGCAACACAATAACCTAATATATGACAGGAATATAAAAATACCGTAAAATATTGTGACTGTATTGTTTAATGATATGCCATGATAGTTACTATAGTCTCTGGTTTGCAAAGTTCAGTGAATTCAATTATGGACTCTGTAACCGGTAATTTAGCACGTATAGTACAATACTGAACTGTTTGAATGTGCAGTAGGGTGGTGATTTAAGCACCAAGACATTGCCAGTGGTTAGATTTGCAGTCTGTTAATCACCCACATGGGCAAAATATAGCATGAGGTGCCTCTGTATGCCTTAATGCCCCAAGATATGATCAACTGATTGTCAATTTATCACCTAGGAGTAAATTATTTATATTATTATGACTGCACACTGGTTAAAATACATGTACTTTAGATTTTTTTTTGGATCTGTTAACTAACAACTGCAATTTGTTAAGCAAATTAGTCCTTCCTTGTTTGTTTCTGATTCTCCACGGTGCTGAGCTCTTCTAGGAATTCTAGCTGCATTGTTTGGTATTTATGGAAACCTCCCATGCTTACTGGTATGTTAGATTTCATCATGGATACAAGTATCAAGTTGCCATGGAGACCACTGGTAGACCTAATTCAGGGTTACTTAAATTGGTACATTTGCTGAATAATAAAGGAATTGCTTACCAGATTAATATTGTTATTTGCATCAGCATATCACAATCTTTGAAACTATTAAGAGGGGTAACTGGTTTAGTGAACATGTTATTTCACTTTGGAATAAGTTACCTACTAAAGTGGCATGTAGTGAGTCCCTACAAATTTTCAAAAAGAAGTTAGACCTTTTCATGGGTGACATCAGGAGTAGATAATACCACTGATATAGTGGCTAGTCTTAATAGGTCAATGACTTCTTGACACGAAACCAAACTATGACACTGTGAAACAATGCACCCTCTCCAAATCATATGCAGCTGTTGAACACTATCGGTCAGTGGACATTTGCTTGTTGCTGTGTATGCTTACATGCTCAGTGGTCACATGATCATGGGAATTGGTTTCCTGGCAGCAGTTATAGAAGTATAAGCAGTCATGTGATGGTGACCATTAAGACACCTGCTGGCTATGGGCTGTTTTATGCATTTTTTTAAACATATTATTGAGACTGATGTGTAATGAAAAAGTGTTTAGTGCCTCTTCTGACATGTTGTGTGCATATGGACCATGTAACATTTAAAAGATGGAATCTGATTGCAGAAAGAGAATGATGGCCCATTACATTGGCTCATACATATTTTTTTTGTATTATATTTGTATTAATTTTGCAAGTGAGCAACTCACAAAGCTTATTATACATAGGAGGGTATCATATGCATATCATATTACCACAGTTCTATACAAAAGCAATATTAACAGCCCCTCCCATAAGTAATGGCACAGGGGAAAAACAAATTGATATTAACATCCATATGTTTATAACTCAAATGCATGCAGCCAAGGAAGGGCAAAGGGAATCATATGTTCATATTGTTGTCTGCACAAACCAATGACCGCATAAGTAAGTGATCCCAGTGATTTCCCTAGCAAAAAGGCCAAGAGATAAATTAAAGGAACTCCCCATTATCTCAAGGAGAAACTTCAGTCATAAATTCCCAGTAACAATACCCCTCCATAATGTGATCTATCAGGCAAACACTAGCAGAATTACAGATGCAATGCTCCATAAAAAGAAAAGGTAATAGCCTCATTCAATAATAAACCACCTTCCGTCATCTGAAAATATAGTCCCATGCAGTCCAAATAAAACATTTCTTACCTGGAAATAGTCCATCCTACACTTTTAAAAAGAAAGAAAAAGGGCAAAAGCTGGGACTTCTGTGTGGTGAGCAACTATATAACAATCCATTACAGCTTTTCAAAGTATGTCCATAAGGTGGCTTGCCCACTGGCTGCTCCTCATGTTGTTGCTGTTGCTCCTTTGGGGCAAAGAAATCTGGTGGAGGAGCTTTGCACCATGGATCTTGCCCATCCTGTCAATTAGGAAAGTAGTAACCACCAGATAAAAACTTGAAAACAAATATTCCAACTTTGGGCATTTTAATAGTTAAACTCAGGTGCAGAGAGAAAATGCTGCTTCCTTGATGGCTGCTAAGCAGTGCCCCCAGCTCATTTAATTCATACCTCATACCCCTGACCTAGTGTCATGGTGGGTTATTTACTCACTGCTCTCCCCTTTTGCTTCCTCACCCTCCCTGGTTCCACCAAGTGGGACTATGAGGTGTCACAACACTGGGACACAGAGCAAGTTTCAAAATAGAGATATGATAAATGATTATCTCATATTTCCTCACAGAATCCATATATTTTACAAATTGTTTCATTCACATCCTAGAACATCGCAAAACAAAGACCAGCTGTTAATCAGTGCTGCTCTCTAGCTGATTTTTTTTATTAAGTAGGAATTACATATCTTATGCATGTCTAAGAGATGTGGCAGCTGTTTAGATGTGTGCAAAAAAAAATTCTGTTGGCAGAATTTCTACAAAAGTTCAGAAATCATTTTGGCATCTTCCATGAAAATTCTGCCTTAAAACAGTTGAATAAATGCACAGACTGTGGGTTAATATATTAAACTGCAGCAAAAAAAAAATCTGCAGAACTGATCACTGTCAGTGATCAGTTCTGAGGCTTTTTTCCCTTGCAGTTTGATACATTAACATTAATCCACCACTCTGCAATCGTGGGTCCCATGTTAAAGAAAAAAAACTCCGCTTCCTGGTGGCTAGTGGTCCCACCCTCACCCACTGATCGAGGGTCCCATTGTATAACAACAAACAAAAAAAAAGCTCACTGGTAGCTACTGGTCAAACCCCCACCCACCGTTTGCAGATCCCATTATGTTAACAAAACAAACTTGATCCTTGGTGGCTAGTGGTCCCACCCCCACCCACCGATTGCAGGTCCCATTATGTAAAAAACATTGCTCCCTGGTGGCTAGTGGTCACACCCCACCCACTGATCGCAGGTCCCATTATGTAAGAAAATGCTCCCTGGTGGTAGTGGTCCCACCACCACCTGCGACATGGTCACCCAAAAAGTTATAATTCCTGGAGTCAAGGAGACCCCATTCCTTATGCATGATACCTCCCTTTAATAAAAAGCAGCTCATCACCTTCATCCAAATTATTCCCTGGTGGCTAATGGATCCCCTCCTTTCTCCTGATCCCAGTAAAAAAAAAGTAATCCCATTCCATGGTGTCTAGTGGACTCCCACTCCCCCACTACTACAGTTAGTCTGCCAACACCCCATTCCCCCATCCCAACCTTGGGTGAGCCACTGGTGTAACTGTACTCTCACCTCTATGGTTGGCTGCCCACTGAGCTGTCAATCAATGAGCATGTGCTTGTAAAGCATCGCTCATTACTGACAACTCAGTGGGTGCTAACCATGGAGGTGGAAAGGAGGGTGTTCAGGGTGACCCACCAGGGTCAGGATGGGGGAAGCAGGTGCTGGCAGACTAACTGTCAGGTGGGGGGTGGAGAGTTCACTAGACTCCAGGGAATGGGATTACTTTTTTTTACTGGCTATCGGATAGGAGAGGGGTCTACTAGACACCAGGGAATAATTTGGATGAAGGTGATGGACTCGCTTTTTATTAATGGGAAGATTATGGATGGGAGGGGGGTCCACTAGACACCAGAGAATTATAACTTTTGGGGGACCATGACTGGTGGGTGAGTGTGGGACCACTATGCACCAGTAAGTGAATTTTTTTTGTTAACATAATGGAACCCATGATTGGTGGGTGGAGGTGGGACCACTAGCCACCAGGGAGAGGATTTCTTTTAACATTATGAGACCTGCAATAGGTGTGTGGGGGTGGGACCACTAGCTACTAGGGATTTCATTTTTATTTGATTTTTTTTTACTTTGGGCCCACAATTGGTGGGTGTGTGGGGCACTAGACACCAAGGTTACCATATGAAATAATACATCAAAACTGTGGATGGAATAAATTCAGCAGCTTAGATGTATTATTCCGCATTTCAGTGAAAAAGTTTGCGGAATCAGTGATAATCTGTGGAATATCCCAATTTTGCCAATGGCGGAAGTTCAAAAAATTCCACAAAATGTTTGAAATTTCACTAAAGTTCCACGAAAGCAGAATTCACAACTTTCACCCACCACTACAGTTGTTGTTAAGTAGTTAAGTGGTGACAAGTGGGACACTGGAGAAACAAGTCACATGAGTGAATGCAAAATTATTTATTAGTTAACACTGGATTATCGAACACATGTATCAAATGTACCATATACAAGGCTGAAAGTTTAGCTAGGTTAAATATGGAAGCTCAGCTTTTTTGCACTAAAACAGACAGCAAAGCCTTGCTATGTGTTTTCGATCCTTCACATAAAAATGGTTAGTGCTTTAGAGTAAATGAGTTTCATCTACAGAAAAGAGTATCTGGTTATAGTCTGCCAGTGTATTAAATGTGTGGGTGGAGTTCAGCTTAGTGGCATAAATGGACCTCTTTCAACAACATGTGGGAACTGGAGTGTTGCTTTTCATCATACCTTTAGATGGAGGCTGAAATTCATGTAATTTTTATGTTCTCCGTGCAAGCACATACAAGTGAATGTATTGCAAAAGCACTGCTTTTTGATGGGCCCCCACAAACATAACAGTGACACTGGGGTGCCTAATCCACCAGTGTCATGATCAGAAAGAAAAAAAAAACATCCTTCTGGCTTTTTTTTTTTAAAACCTTGTGAAAAGAAAAATGCCCATTGATGTATTTTGCAGCCATTACTGTCCCCGCACCTGACTCTCCCACTCAGCACCCACACACCCCAAGCCTTTACTTACCCAACAGGAGTACAACGCCATCATATTCTGTGGACCACAGACACATCTTCATTCTTCAATGTCAGACCACAAAATGAAGAAACAGGTATGTGGTTCAATGTTTTTCAATAGGATTTTGAAGTTAGTAGCATAACATGGTCATTTGTGCATATTGTTGCCCCAGATTTTCAACATGTGTCTTTTGGGATCCCACCTCATGAACAATTTCAATGACATTAGGAAAATATGTCCCGAAAGGTGATTTCATGGTCCCTGGGTGAAATCACCTTTTGAGCAGGAGTTGGAAAGTTTTTCAGTCCTTGTTCATGAGCTGGGGTCATAAGAAGGCTATGCTGGAAATTTGTTGTAACAATATTAAAAAAATAACAAAGTTATAAGCCTGCATGGAATTTTGTCAACGCAGGCTCATATCTTTGGCAATTTTCAATATTTTTACCCCAAATTTCCACATAGTGATTTCTTTACAGCACCTCATGAATGTGACAGCTGTCATTTTTCAAATCCTGCCCAAAATGTGTTTCTACATCCTGAAAGGTGATTTTATAATCCCTGCATAGAATTGCCTTTCAGATAGGAGTTGAAAATTTTCTCTGCACTTGTTCATGAGGTGGGGTCATAAAGATGGCAATATTGAGAATCTGGGACAAAAATATTAAAACATAAAAATTTTATGAGCCTGTATTCAAATATACAAATGCAGTCTTATAACTTTGGTAATGCATAACCCACACAGTGTACCACAATGCACCTGGTACCCTAGGGCTTCTATACCAGTGGCAAACATCTGGCATGGACAAATGCTTGTTTTGTTGGCAACTGCTGTGGAGGTAGCACATTCATCAACTGGGAAAGTGCTTGATACTGTACTGAAATAGGTGTTCATTCCCACCCATACAGATTAGTAATTTGCTTTCAGTGTCCCAACCTCCCACTTATACAACTATACTCAGCAACTAAAGTCCCCTCAACCCCAAACCACATACACAACTTTATATGTTGTAGGATATTCTACACACAGACACACACACACCATCCCATGTCCCACCTACCATATCCCCCATCCTACACAATTCACCCAAACACACACAAGACAGTTTTGCCAAACAAATTTATTTATTTACTGGACAGTTTTTATAAAACATTTTGAGTGGTTAAAATATGCACAACAAAGAATAAGTAGTAATTATATAAAGAACAATTTTCAATTAACTAAAAGGCAAGGTCAGAAATGTGTTTAAATATGAAATCTCTTTGTAGAGTAACTGGAAATAAACAGAATTTGATGAGGATAATACCATTTCAAACATTTCTAAAAAATTCATATTGATAATGCATAGAGCAATACTGCTGAAGACTGCATGCTGCCATCACTAATTTAATATCCCAATGCTGAAAATGGATGACAGTATGTGACCTTGGCATTCTACTAATTTAATATCCCAATACTGACACTGTAGTGCAGCATGAGAGGGTGCTGGACTTGTGAGGTGCTGTCTTTCGGATGAGATGTTAAACTGAGGTCCCATCTGCCTGGATGGGTGTAGTTCAGGTGGATGTTAAAGATCCCATGGCACTTATCAAAAGAGTAGGGAATTTTGTTTTATTAAGTATTGTAGAGCATCACAACAAAAATTACAAACAAAATAAAACAGAGAAGAAAAGGAAAATTACAAAATCACGACTTTAGGTAACTGGAACATCTGAATCAGTTATCAAAGTAAGATTGCTCCACACATTTCAAATATACAGTGCAGTTTGGTAAGCTGTTTCCTTATGATACAAGCAGCACATTTCCTTGCAAACGTTCCCCACGATATCATCATAAAACAATAATTTTTGTTGTAATGTGAACAAACAACGAGCATTCCAAATATACCATTTGAGGATAGCAAATAACACAGTTAAGGTACTAGAGTCCCAAGAAGACCATTCCCGCCATAGTCCTGTAATCAACGTTTCATAAGAAATCTTCTGAATAGGTAACATATTCCAACACAGGGCCACATAAGACCAAAAAGAATGAATAAAAGAACACGTAAAAAATAAGTGAAACATAGTCTCAGATTGTGCCACACACTGAGGCCTACTACAAAATCTTCCGTTCATAGCTTTATGTTTTTGATTAGATTTAACATTCAATTTTTCGTGGGAACAAAGCCACAGAACATCTTGAAATTTGCAAGGCACTTGGGTGTTACGAAACAGTTGCATAACATCAGATGTCAAAGATGGGGGGCATAAAGGAAGAGTAACAGACTCCTTAAAATGTTTATCCTGCACCTCAGAGTATAGCAATTTCTTTGAATAATGCAAAATAAGGTGAAATGTAGTACCCCAACTTTTAAGGCGCACAAAAATAAATCTATAATAAGCAGAGGAAAAGGGAACCGTTTTAAAAATTTTCAGGGAATCCGAAACCCAACCATCATACCAAGCTCGAATCTGACATTTAAACAAAGGCGACTAACCAGTAAGCCACCCACTACAAATAGGATGAAGATTAGCATTCAAGAATTGAATAAACAAAAACAGGATTGGATTTATCATATGCAATCCGCCATCAGCCACTTCAAGATACAATATGTTACGCTTAATAGGTTCAGTCTACTGCACAGATGGCTTGGAAAATAAACCAGAAAGAGTGGCATCACATTCTTTAGGCGGGGAAAAATCATACTTATATATAAAAATAAAGTCAACAAATAAGTCTTGACTAAATATACCCGTTTACGTTTGCCCATAGTATACTTGTTCCAACCCTCTACCCACGCCTTCCCCTGTGCAATCTTCAAATCCCAGTTAAGGAGATCTTGTCTACCAGTGTTGAAGGCAATCCCTAAAATAGAGATGGGACCCATTGTCACTGGTATACCATCCAGATGTGTGGCAGAAAAGTCCAACCCTAAACATTTAAGGACACATTTACCTTTATTCAGGCTTATACCAGAAGCAGTACCATAAACAGAACAAAACTCAAGAGCTGTATGCAATTCAGGAGTAGACAAATATCATCTGCATAAGCAGTGGCAGTCCAAGGGCATGAAGTCCAGAAAGCAGAACTGGAGTGAAAAACCGAACATCATTTAACAACCGGAGTAAAGGGTCTATACAAAAAACAAATAACAAAGGGCTTAAGGGACACCTCTGACGAACACCCCGTCGAACTGGGACCATCGGCCTCAAAAACCCATTCACCAGAGGTCTAATAAAGACACAACGGTAAATAGCCTGTAACCACACAAGAAAAGTATTAGGAAGACCATATCTGCGAAGAGTCAGCCATAAAAACTCAAATTCCACTGAATCAAAAGCTTTCCTTTGTTCCAAAGACACCACCAATCCAGTGGTAGAAGCAAATGAACTGGCTTCAAACACTTCCCTCAGTACAATCAATTGGTCCGTTATTACCCTACTCAGAACAGAACAAGATTGGTGATGGAAATAACATCGATGCAGCCACAGATAAGTTAAGGGCTAATATCTTCATCAGAATTTTAAAATCAACATTCAATAAGCAGATCGGCCTCCAATTTTCTAAGTCTTCTAGCCCTCTTCTTATACAACAGGGTTACCACACCCATAGTCGTATGAATAGGAAAAGTGCCCTTTTTAACATAAAATTATAGACCTGGGCCAATTCTTGGGAAATATACCGCACAAGTAATGCATACATCTCTAATGGAAGGCCATCCAACCCCAGAACCTTCCGTCTTGGTGATGCAGCCACTGCCTCCAAAACCTCCGTAGGGGAAATGTCCAAGGTAAGGGCAGCAACAACAGACCCTGAGAGGACAGGAACATCCAAAAAGGGGAACCAGTGGGAAAAGGCAGCAGTATCAGTAAGCTGTGTATCAAACTGTTGTTCCAAATGCCTAGACACCACTGACATTATATCAGATTGTTTCGTAACAGTCGACATATCAGAATCCCAGACAGCAGACATGGTTTTATGCTGAATTTGGGAAGAGCAACTAAGAAAAGGGCAGATCTCTGCCAAAGACCCCTGTGTCCCAAACCGCTGTTGCATATTTAAAGATGCATTTTCTTCTCATGAAAGTCCTGCATTTTTGTTTAAGAAGTCGAATTTGATACTCCATAATTATGTTTAGTGGTATATGCCAAACTCAACACTTGCTGTAGCTGCTGTCTGAGCCGTCTGATATTTCACTTTTCTAAGTCTGAGACATGTTTGCTCTCACATAATACAAGAGTCCGTAATCAGACTTCAAGCTATCCCACCAAAGAAAGGAGTATCAAACAACTGAAACAAAGTCTTTTTCCATCTATTAAATATAAAATTTGTTGGGTCAGGAACCCGAGAGTAATAATGTATTAAACTTCCAAGGGCCTGGGCATGAGGTGGTCCTGAGTACCAACTACCACTGAAAGGGCGTTATGATCAGAATAGGCTACAGCTTCTACCTGTGCGGCAAGTACAGGAACCCGCTTACTGAGAAAGAAAAATCACTGGTAGCATGAGTACCCTCTGGAACGAGGGCATCCCCTTAGAATGAAAGGATTTATAAACATCTTTAAGGTGAGACAATTGACCATAGACTGTAAAGCTGACATATCGCAAAAATCTTTTGGTAGAGGTACCACTGCCACGATCTTGAAGCGTAAGACCGCAGTTAAAGTCACTGCCCCAAAGCACAGTTTGTGCAGAAAAAGAAAAGGTAGCTGAAGAAAAATATCCACCCTGTCAGCTTTCATTTGTGGGTATAAATATTAATAAGATGAAAATAAGTGTTATGAATCTTAACATCCAACAAAAGAACCCTCCCAGCACCAAATCTATCAAATTTATAAGCTGAATAGGTAAAGTAAATAAAATCCCACCCCAATACATGCATCCAAACCAAAAGACCAGTAAGAAGGACCCTTGTACCAGCTGCTTCTAGCATGGCGACTCAAGGGCATGTGTGTAGTCTTGTGTCCTGCAAAAATAACATCCGTGATGGGAGGACAGTAAATGAGAAAGACACCACTACGTTTGAGGATTTTTAATGCTATTGACATTAATTGTCAAGAAAGTTAACTGGTAGAAAGGCACATTCAAAGAAATCAAGGGGTTTAAATGATTTAGATTTACCAGCACCAGAAGCTCTTTTCTTCCTCTTTAGGGCAGGCCTCCTTTGAGGAGCCTGCCACCTGCTCCCTAACACACTGGATCAGAATCAGAACAGGGATACATACATTGAGAACCCTCTGAAGAGACTTCAGAGCTCTTATCCAGAGAATCAGGTTCCAAAAAGCAGAGCTTGAAATCGGTTAGAAGTTTGGGTTCAAATCTTGTGAATCTTGGGGTGGTTGTCTCCAACTCTGTGGCGTGTTATCCAAGTTCTGGATCAGCGGCCAAGTCCTTAGGAGGAGGTGGGGGTGGATATTATCGAGAGGAAGGGATAAGTAAAGTCCCCGCTTCCTGTTGTGGTAGGACCAAAGGTAGGGGAGGGGGTTCAGTAGAGTCTATCAACATAGAAACCACCTGAGTCTCTTGAACTACAGGAAGGGGTTCAGAGCAAAATTCAGGAGGAGGGGGCAACATTGACAGGGTAGCAGAAGGTTGAGAATCTGAAGGCAAGGGGGGTCCCCTGACCGTACATGTGTCCGTTGAGCAAGCACAATCAGTAATCACTGCTCCTCCAAATCCCCAGAACCAGATTTGAAAGAAGCAGCCTGTGTACATTCACCATAGGTATGACCTGGAAGACCACATAAATTACAACTGGCCACTTCAGAACAATGCATGGACATATGACCCAGCTTCCCACACAAGGATCAACAAATCTTATCACAGACACTACTAAAGGTGTCCCGGACACCACATTTTAACAAGATTTAGATGCTACTGGGTAAAATAAAACACCACGGTCACCCCCTCAAAAAAAGAATTTGGTAGATGTTGTAAGGAACCATTTATTTCCTGAAGAAGAACCCTAAACCTCCAACCTCCCGTCCAAATGTCTTCACTATCAAAATGGCTCCAGGGGCCCCAAAACAGTACAATCGTTGCTTGAGCCAAAAAGCAAGTCGGTCACACTGACACCCTCATTACGTAAAAAGAACTGTGACAGATTTCTGAGCAGGTTTAGTAAGAGGAATAACTCTCAAATTGAGCCACAGCGGAGTACACTTTACTGCCCCATACTCTTCCAAAAAACTTCTAAACCAGCCTGCAATTTAAAGCTAACATCAAAAGAACGTTCACCAGAAACATGGATGAGAGCATACAATTCAGTAGCTAGAAAATGCAAACTATGTTTAAGCAGCGTTTTCCCCACATATTCCCTATCAGGAAATACATCCAGGCCCCCCTTATACACAATACGAACAGCATTATGTCTCTTAGCTGGTAACACCTTTTTCTTGAAAATGGAAGCGTAAGTTTTGGAGGAGTCAGCAGTGATTCCCTGAGGAGTTCAGCTTCTCACCCCGAAGACCGGTGGGGAAGCCATAGGAGGTGAAGGGGGTTCGAATGACAATCACCAGACGGAGCAGGGATAAAGAAACAGAACCCACATGGTCCTGAGATGAAAGTACAGAGTGCAGTGGAAAGGCAAGCTTGGGATTGGGGTAAATTCAAGTCAGTGTCTAAATGTAAATCCGATACCTCACCCAAAGAGCACTGCACAGTCTGTGAAGGTGTTGGAGAAGACAGAGGGGCTTCAGAGCGATCTGTACACCTGGATCCTAGACGGGCAAACTCTGAGGTCCACTGCTGAGAAACAGGAGAACGACCCATCCCGCTGCCCTGAGAGAACGCCACCGACCACTGCTCCATATCATCCGGAACCGAGTCAGCCCAACCAGTATGCGACGCTGACCATTTAGCGATGTGCTGAGGAGCCATAAAATAAAATGTCGAAACACCATCCTGCTTCATCGGGTCAGTTTGGAAAATCACCCGTGCAGGAACGAAAGCAGCATCAGAGAGTCCCATTGCCACACCTAATGTGGAGTATTCTGGGATGTCAGTGTAACCTGACAACTCCAGCTAGAGTCCACAGCACCTTCGCACTCAGGGCGTAGGGAAGGCAATACACCTGTCGAAGAACGATCTACTGAAACCACAGCTTGAAAAGGTATAGAAACAAAATCCGCACTGGTAACGCTCTGTTGTAGATGGTAAGGCAGGTTCCAAAGTAAATTCCTCCATTGTAGAAACAGCAGCCTGGTCTAGAACAGGCCCAGCAGGCACTTCAGTAATCCATGAATCAGAATCCATATCAGGAGTCACCACCGTAGAAGCAGCATCCAATACAGGCAGTGCAGCAAGCGCACTACTCCTCCATGTCCTTCTCCATGAGTAAGCAGGCAAGACTGACTCTGCAGCAGACGGCAAAGCTTCCTGTTGATAGAGTAAGGGAATTTCCCAGTGTCCTGGCCAAATTTCCTCATTCACTAAGAATACCACCAACAGCTTAATCTGGTTCAAGGTCAGTTGGCATTCATCTGTATCCTCCCTTCCCGGTCGCCTGAAAATAGGCAGGATTTGTCTAGTGCACTTACCCGGTCAACAAAACTAAATAAATAAATAAAATAAAATTACATGAAAATGCACTCTACCATTTATTGTGCAATTGGACAGGCATTGATCTGAGCAGGCCAAACATTTGTATACTCTACTGCTACTCCATCCTCAGGCATTATTTGCACTTTTGAATACAACTTCGAGGCTGATATATGGTTACTTACTGACATGGGTCTGCCAGAAAGAACAGATGATCATGCATGACGATCTTGGTCTGATGCACTCCAGTGACTTTTAATTGAGGACTCACAACAATGACCTGTCATAGACAAGCTTTCGCAAAATACACAGGCATATTCAGAAAGGAATCATTTTGTAAGTTTTGTTACAGGCCCCTAATGAAAAAATATGTTGAAAAGCTCACTTTTGAATCTGCCCAGCGCTTCATTACCTATATTTCAGGGCATACCGGCCACGCAGCATTACAGGTACTGGTGGATAAAAGAAAGTTGCAGGATCAACCAGATAAAGTTTTTTTTCAATAATTCATTTGTTAGAAGATGCAAACAGGATCACAGAGATGTTTGTGTTGTGGGGTAAGTGCTCATAAAGGACACAGCAAAGATAGTTGGTGATGGAAAGTGAAACACTTTCACTTTCATTAAGATGACATATAGGAGTGTGAAGATATCAGTGATATCTCCATGACCTGGCAGAGATATTACTTTTATGCAACATGGGTCAGGATAAAACTGTAGAATAAAACCATTTATCTTCGCTACTATGGTAATAAATTTATTTATCCACATAGTAACTACATCATCACCCATTTATCCACACAGTAACTACATCACTAGCTCATTTATCTGCACAGTTCTCTTCAGAATTCATTTAGAATGTCTGCCTCAGAACCAGTACTAACCATATTTAAATGACAATAACTTAAAAACGAAAAAAGATAACATGGTACTGTGAGCACGAAAATTGTTCAGCACAAAATTATCTACAAAATGAATACTGTTTCATTTATATAAACCCTGTATATTGTATATGGTTAGCAAGAAAAACAGAAGAAAATGTAATTTTGTTTACTTTTTGACAAACAAATATAAATAACTTTAAAACAAAAATGATAGCATGGTACTGTGAGCACGAAAAATGTTCAGCTCAAAAATATCTACAAAATGAGTGGTGTTTCATATATAGATACCATTTTTTTATACAATTAGCAAAAACAGCATAAAATTCAATTTTCTTTTCCTTTTTGACAAATTATTTACACCTACCAAAATCAAAATGTTCACACAACATCTAAACCTGTTGCATAAATGGAATATGCAGTGGTTCGGTGTGTGATAATGCATTATTTTGTACAGTTTCCAGTGACCTCGTAACTCTCACTCGTGCCTTGCACGTGAGGTTACTTGAGGTCACTGAAACCCTACAAGATAAATGCATTATCACCACTGAACCGCTGCATATCCCTTTATTTATCCTGCTATTTATCCCAAAACATACATTGTATAAATATATGTATACTGTATGTTGCAAAAAAACTTTGTTAATGATCTAGTTAGGGTCAAAGTGACAAAAGTTGGGAAATGAGGCATTAGGGTTTCCAACTCCAACACTTACCCTCCCAAATCAAGCAGGAGAGTAGGTGTGTGTGGTGTGCCTTGGACTTCTGAAGCCTAATATTAACCCCGTGCCATTAGTAACAAAGTCAGATGTATAGACTATATGACAATGGGGTGTGCATTAGGTTTGAAGCAAATGCAAACCCCTAACCTGCTCTCCTGCCTGGTTTGGGATTGTGGAGTGTTACAGTTGGAAACCCTAAACCTTATTTCCCAAATGTTGTCATTTTGACCCTAACTGGAGAATTAACAGAGTTTTAGCAACTTGTTTCTTACTTTTGAGATAGTAAAATAGTATCCTTATTTTTACTGTGGGACTTAGGTCCTTTTAACCCTGTGCTCCATCCCTCCATAGATGTGTGTGTGTAGCTCTCACCCATCTATAGTTTTGAAATAAAATCTCCTTATTTGCCTGTAGGAGCCCTGTGCCTCTCAGCCATCCCTCCATAGATGCATATATCTATGTAGCTGTGGAAGTGCCCTGCACTTCACTTTATAGAACAACAGTGACCAAATTGTCAGCATAGATATCTTATTACCCTACCTCATGTACACAGTCTAAAACATTGTTGAATCCGGCCAAACATAATTCTGCATAACTGCAACACCATTCCATGCAACAGGTGGGAAAACACATTTTGGCCATTTGTATCTGAAAATGACAGCTGTGACATACATGAGGTGTTGTAATAAGAAGTCTATGTTGAAAATTTGGCATAAAAAATATTTAACATTTTCAAAATTACAAGTGCATAGTGAAATTACATCTAATGGTCATAACTTTGACATTTTTTCATATTTGGACCCCAATTTTCAACATAGCTAATGAATGTCCTGCCTCATGAACAAGGGCAGAACAAATTTCAAATTCCACCCAAAATGTGAAATCACAAACAAATGTGAAATTACCTTTCGTGGGAGTTGCATAATGACATTCATATTGTTCACAAGGTGGGGTCCCCAAATGTTATGTTGAAAATTACGAGTCAAAATTTAAAAATGGCTGAGTTATGTATAAACTTTGAAACGTTGAATCCTCATTGAAATTCACTGAACCACATTTACCTTAGTTTCTCATATTGCAGTCGCTGGCTCTAGCAGCAGGATGCATTTTCAATCAGAGACTGGATTTTGAACCTGGGACTTGTTTAGGTGGGTGAGGGTATGTGGGATGTACTGGGGTGTGTGCAGTTGTGAGTGCTGAGTGGAAGTGGGGGATAATCGGCAAGGGACCGTTTTCTTTTACAGGTTAAAAAACATTGAGAGACTGTTTTCTTCATTTGTAGGTTGTGCCTGAAATGGGAGGTGGAGGGTGCAACTATAAACCAGGAACAAACTGGACAGCAATCGGAGGTGGGGGTGCCACTAGGCACTAAAGAAGAAAAATAAAGCTAACAGGATGGCGATCAGTGGGTGGTGGGGATGCCACTAGACAAAAATCATGAATTAATGGGGACAGCAATCCGTGGGTGAGGGGTACCACTAGCCACCAGGGACAGTAATGGAGAGTGGAGGGAGGTATAAAAACACCAAGGAGACAGCACATTACAGTTCACACTGCAGCCAGCAGCTTGAATTCAGTTGCAGCAGCAGAAGTCAAGAAAATCTCCAGTTCTCATATTTCCTGGCAGTATGGTGGTCCTGCCCCTCCCCTTCACCAATCACTGACCCCAGGTAAATAATATATTATTCCTGGTAGTCTTGTGGTCCCTCCTCCTGGTGTGATCACGGTCCTGTTAATTCTTCTTAAATTCTCTGGTAGTCTAGTCATCCCTCCAAGTCCATGATCCCATCCCACGAGAACATAGTAACAGATCCCTGGTGCTCTAGTGGACCTCCATTGCTGGGTAAATTCTGATTAGAAAGCATGTTATTTTCTGGTATGGCACCACAAATAATTATTTACTTGATGAAAGTTTAAATTATTTGAATTTTACAATGCTTTACAATTTCTTCACTCAGATTAGGCCAGTTGAGATGACATGAAACATCTCATTTTCAGTGTGTTCCTCCTCTCACTCATTTCTGCAGCTTGGTGGATGGGAGCACTGGAAGTTTAAGTAATTTGCTCAAAGTCACATAGTTAGTTTTGATACTATGTGGCTCTAGCAGGGTTTAAACATGATTTCCTATTCTAAGTAGGTGCTCTAACCACTAGACCACCCTGCCTCATATAACTTTATATTTAGATAAAATCATTGCAAGGGAAGGTACACTTGTTCAGTGATGATCAGGTTGGGAGTTTCAATTTGACCTTTTATTAACATATTTTTAGATAGAAAATATGAATATAAATTTATCTTTGCTTTATGTAAATGTCATCAATTTAGCATAACAATTAACACAATCATGGGAATAAAAAGTCAGGGAGTATAATAAGCAGTACACTGAGACCTTGATGATTTTTTATAATGAGCCAAATTATGGTTGTTTTTGTGCAAGCTAAAACCTAAAATGAGGATACATTACACAGAGCTTTTCAACTATAAACTAACATAGCAAGAAATAGCATATGAAAAAAAATATAAAAATAGTAAATGAGTTTATTATTTTTTCATCCCTGTTGATGTGAGGAGGGTATGGACATGATGGACCTAGGGCCCCTTGTGACCTCAAATTTCTATGATACCATGATATATTTATTTTTAAATGCATACCATTTCTATTCCCATGATAATTTTCCTTCTCCAAAATAATGGCTCTAGATTTATTTCAATGGATTTGGTTTGATCACCCTCTGATTTACAAAGAAAACACATTTTCTGCATGTTGCAAGCTTATGCTTATGTGTTTTGATTCAGAGAAACAAGTAGATAGAGTCAGGAAGCAATACCTTGAGTTTTCAATTGACATATTTTCTAGCACTTCATGCTGTGTATAATATAAATACTGCAAATACATTGTTATTGTAATACAGAGATACGTTAAAAATAGAACACCTTTAACATTTCTTGTATATCTTTCTAGTTCAATGGCTTTCTTTGAAAAATTTAGCCTAGCAATTTTTAAACAGTTTAGCTTTGTGATGCATGTACAGTATATTTAGTTCAAGGACCTACTGGAGGCAATGTTGAAGAGATAGGCAACTATCAAAACTCCAGGAGATGACAAGAGTCCAAAGCTGTTTAATACTTCATGATTATATGTTGTGTTTGTGACAATGTTTTAGGCCAGGGCTACTCAAACAAGAATTAAGCAAACATAATCACCACAAGGAGTCAGTATGAAGCTATGCTGTCTTTGTGCCTGAAATAATTTAAGACAACGGACTGCACTGCAATGTATTTTCATTGTTCTACTAAAACAAAGTATGAATACATTTAGTTAATTAATGTCTGCAAACCAATACAAAATATTATCACAATGAAAAGGTAGAGCCTGAGGTCTGATTGGCAGGAACAACCAGCCACACCTCTTCCTGCCTTCCTGGGTGATGTAAACACAGTTTCTATAGCCTCATTTGAAGGTCCAGTTTGATGAAGCAGTCAGAGGTTTTGCTTCTCCCCCGTTAGTCTGCTGTCAGATGTTTTGGGTCTTTCTGTCTTGTTCTTGCCTTTGGCTTCTGTTTGGTCTGTGCCTTCTGCAACTTTCTGGTTAGTATGTTGTGCCTTCTTTTGACTGTGAACTTGTACTTTCTTCTATTCTCTAGCAGAGTAACTCCTGCTGCTCCCATGTCCTCATTTACCTCCAGTGCTTAACTGCAGTGTGGTTTCAGTGTGCTGAATCAATTCTATGTCCTGGCTCTGTCATGTTGTATTTCATCTCTGTTTTTCAGCCTATTTTACCTGCTGTTCATTACCAGCACAAGCAAGCTTTTCACTACAGTTCATTTGCATGCCTTGCATTACAACCAGCGGCTGCAACCATATAATCCCAACCATTTTAGCCTAACTTTCTTAGCCATTCAGCCACCATTAAGTCAGTCTGTTTCAGTATTTTTATTACAGTCATGGTTGCACCACAGCTTCCTACACACTTTCTGCTTGTGGTCAGGTGTTCACTATGATAACAGCCCTCGATATGCTCATTGCTTTCAGTACCTTGTTATTCAGTTAATTTTCTTCAAACCACTTATTCTTCAGCAGTTCCAATTCAGTCAATCCAGTCTATCAGTCCTTCCTCTGCATCATCATGCAGTAACTCCATTTGGCATAATTTCATCTGGCTTTACATGCATTCTTACTGGCCATTATCATTCTCCCCAATCATTCTCACTCTCTCCTCCTAAAGTTCACAGCTTGAGTGCATTCTTTGCTGCATGGGGTCTTTTCAGGTTGTGTGTCTCTTGTGGTGCCTCCTAGCAATCCCATCAAGTGAAGATAAGGTCTAGGAATCAGAGGAACCTTCAACCATCCATACTCACAGTTGTCAGCACCTCACAGGATCATATTTAGGACTTCATCTGCTAGAAGGTGGATCTTAAGCTCACATGGGTTCATGTACAGTATGTGTGCAGAACACATCAGCCTCACCTCTGAAGCTATTCTCCCATTGTCTCCCTATGGTCCACCTAGCCTCATACTGTGTTCCCTTTCTTTTGTTTCAGTCAAGGTTAGGCTACCTTACCTCCTTGGGGCTGGGTGCTAGCTTTGCAGCAGTCACTACACTCCTCATTCCACAGTTCTGACAGTGGGCCTCCTTCAGGGTTCTTCCTTTAGATTCCAAATCCCTTATGAGACTCCCACAATGCTATCCCATTAGAGAGATAAATGAGACTTATCCTCTAAAAGTTTCCCTGTGAACTGGAATTCCAGATAAGCAAAGTGATCTGTAATAAGAATACCCAAGCAAAAAAGATGGCAGCCAAGGCCATGGATCTCCAGAGATTTCTTCCACTGTTTTTGTTTCTCCTGAGTGCCAATGGTCATAATGTAGTTTTATTACAACATTATCCCTAGTGATAGGTTGAGGTAGGATGTTGGCTTACTTTATCCTACAATCCTGCCATTCATTCTCTCCTCTGTAAAAATCACCTCCTATTTATTTCTCCACAGCTCTATTAAACTGCCTCTGGGCATTTAGCCCATAGAGCTTTGTGGACTGACGGCCACAACAGGTAAAGATCTCAGTCTCATTGTAAAACACCAGCTACCTTCAGAATTCAGACTTGGTGCCTTTTAAGTCATCGTTTGAATACTCGCTCACTGAGCTTTGAGCTAACTCTTGCTATTTTTCAAAGTAACATTTGTGCAACACAGTTATCCTGCTGTGCTTTTGTGATCCTTGGCACTTATTTTATTCCACATTAATAGTGTAATTTGTATTGAAGCTGAACTCTGGAGCTGATTTCCTGGGCATTTGTAAATTTTGTGAGTTTGTAATCTCTCTTTGGCTATCCTGGTTTTGTTTTTAATTGGACTTCTAAGCACAGGAGCTGTGTGTGTTTTTGAAGTTCTTTTATCGGCGGTCTTCTCAGTCTTTAAAAGGTCTCAATTCTCTTTGGCTTCAAGTTATTTATTAAGTGTATTTCTGCAGTACAGCTCATTGCATTGGGTGGGCACTGTGGCTCAGTTGCCTTAGCTCCACTCGCTAAACAAGTTTTTCCCACAGCCATGCACCTGCTCACCACCCACCCCCAATACCCTCCCATACTTTGCTGGTCTGACATTTATAACTACTGACTTACCACATATTGTAGGAGGTGGTCTGACAAGTCTTTTCTATCAGTCCTGTTTTTCACCTGCAGGTTATTCTTTTCTCCAGTGGAGGTCACGGTGTCATTACTACACTTTTCTGCTAGATAGTAGCAGAAATTTCCTGCTGCATTTTTTTCTTTCTGACTGTTTCCCATTATCCAACTCACTCTAGTTGCCCATCCTAACCCTGACTTGGAACTGTTACATTTCCCATGTAAAATATCTGCACTTATTCCTTCTCTCTCCTCTGACTCTTTCTTTAGCCAGTTTGTCCTTTTCCTGTGCTAGTCCCTTTCTTTTCTACCCAAATCCTAACCCCATCCTCCTAGATTGGATGTCTAGCCTTCTTATATGATACCTTCCTTGTGCACTTCTCACCCTACTTGTCATGGACTCCCTATCACTTTTTACTGGGACCTCCATATTCCAATCAGAGGCTCCCTCTATGAACTTTACTACTTCAATATGCTGGCTGAGGATCCCTCCAAGCCTGTTCCTGCAGTGCTCCTCAGCTACAAATTTGCTGGACTTCTCTATGATACTTCTTACAGAGAAAATGTACCTCCCCTGAATGTCTCCCATGCCTTTGTGCTAGCTATGATCTGGATCATACTTTTATCCCTTTCACTTGCCAGTGATATTGAACCCAACACTGGCCCTTTCTCTAGTCGTCAACAATCTTCTTCTTGTGCCGCCTATATCATGCCACAGTCCAAGGGTTTGACCCTTGCCAATCTAAACCTCAGCTGTCTCATAGCCAATATCCCTGAGCTCAAGGCATGGGTGCAGGTCAATGACCCTGACATCCTTGCCCTGTTCGAAACATGATTGAAACCCTCTATTGCTGATCTGAACTGCTATCTTAAAGGGTATAACTTGCTCCAAATTGATCATCCCTCCTCCAAAAGGGGTGGTGGACTGGCACTTTACTATAAGTCACACATTAATGTCTCTTTATTACCCACTCAACCTCTGAATAACTGTGAGGTTCTTCATTCAATTCTACTTCTTGGTAGGGCCAAGAAACTGTACATCTTCTTCATTTATATTCCACCTAGGTACAGCGAACTCAGTATAAAGACTTCTCTAACTGATTCCGAGGTGTCAGAGACAAATGAGGTGATCCACTTGGAATTTTCCTAGACTCGCTGGGTCCAAACTCCTCTCCTTTCTTCTACTATCAGCAAGGCAAACCTGTTTCTACTAATCGCATCCCCAACTAGGTTTTTTCCAAAAGCATTGGGCAGTACCCTTATAGACTGGATGCTTACAAATTGAAAGGACTGTTACTCTGCTGGAGTTTTACCAGGTTCTATTAGTGATCTCTGCCCAGTCTACTGTGTGAGGGCACCACCACTCTTTTCTACCACTCAAGGTTCTATCCTTTGCTGACTTCTCTAAACTTGACCCTGACAAGTTCCTTTCTGTTCTTCAGTTCATTGACTGGTCTCCCCTTCATACAACCACTGATATCAGCCATTCAACTGACTATTTTAATATGATTCAACTAACCTGTAAAACAGTCACATCCCAATCTTTATGTGAGAGTCAGTGGGAAGGTGACCAAGTGCTGAAGAGACTGCTCTTGAAATTGCTTAAGTACTGTGACAAACTTTGGTCTAAATTGAAAACCTCTCTCTACAGGCTAACTTTGAAGTGTATCGTACCTTGCGCAACACTTGCAAGAAGGAGGTCGGCAATGCCAAAAGCAGCTACTACCACAAACACCTTAAATCTGCCGCCTCTGATCCTAAGAGATACTGGACCCAAATTAATGAGATCCTGGTAATATCAAGTGGCAGACTCCAAATAAATGCTAATTAATGACATGCACTGCAAATAATCCACACATCATTGCCAATGACTTCAACTCCTCTTTACAAAGGTTCCTAATGTTTCCCTCTCACTTCCTATGGCTCACAACCTTCTCCTCAGGCTTCTCTTGATTCACCTCCTGCTTTGGTTCTCCCTGTGATGTGCCTTGAGGTCCTAAAGCTACTGAAATCCATTCCCACCATGGCAGTGTTGGGCTGGATGGGTTAGATCCCAAGATTCTGAGACTTGCTGCTCCTCTTCTAGCTACTCCATTAACTCAGCTTTTTAACCTATCCGTAGTACCACCATGGTTCCATTGGCATGGAAATCTGCTAGGACAATTCCAGTGTTCAAGAGATGACCCCAAATTACTGTCTAATTTTTGTCCCATTGTATTGCTGCCTACACTCAGCAAGATCTTTGAGAAATGTATCCACCACCAGTTATTGGCTCACTTATTTCAATTCAGTCTTCAGTCCCTTGTTCAGCATGGTTTCAGGGCTGGACATAGCACCACCACTGCTCTCACTCATTTTACTAGTGAAGTCATATGCAACATGGACAAAGGCCTTCTTACTGGGTTGTGTTCATTGACCTCACCAAAGTCTTTGATCTGGTGAATCACCTAGCACTCTTGAATAAACTGCACACCTTGGTGCATCTGGATCCACTCTGCCCTTTATCCACAGCTACCTGGATAAAAGTCTGTTTCCTTTAGGAAGGTTCCCTCATCTCCTGCCCTTATCTCCTGTGGCATCCCACAAGACTCCATACTCAGGCCCTTGCTTGCATTGATATTTGTTAATGATATCTCCACTTCATCCCCACTGTCACTCCATTATGTATGCAGATTACCTTGCACTCTACACTACCTCTAGTTCCATTGATGATTTCAATGCTCATCTGTCATCAGCATTCATGCATTTCAATCCTAGTTCACCTCCAACTCCCTTAAGCTCAATTTACCTAAAACCCAGGCAATGCACTTTGGATCCTCTGGGAAAGTCCATGCCATGTCACATAAGCTTTGTGCACTCGTCATGATGGGTCAGCAGTCTCAACCACTGACCTTTACATACCTAGGGGTGACACTCGATCCCATGCTTGACTTCTCCTCTCACATAAACGAGGTATGGAAATCTGTAAACCACAAGATTGGTGCCACATATCATGTGCATCACTCCTTAACCCCTGCTGCCAGAATCTCCATTGCTGGGGCCTGCTCCCAAGGCTACAACAGTATATGCGTTCCCAATCTTATCCCAGGCCAGTGCTGGTGTCCTTCAAAAGTGGGATGCTGCTTAAAAATATTTGCAGATCTTCACCTATTGCCTCTTGCCTTATGCACCATTGCTTGCTCTACTCCACCTTGCACTGGCAGTCACCCTGTTCCATTGCTGCTACTCACTGGGTTGCTTCATTGACTCCTTGACCAGATATCCCCATCCTGACTCTCTTGGGACTATGCTTTCCCTGTGCTTACTCCTGCCCTCTTAGGTCCTCTGATGCTCTGCCACTCTTCATCCTGTACTGCTCTACCAAAATGGGTGATCAATCTTTCTCTCATTTCGCTCCCAAATATTGGAATTTCCTGTCTCCCCACGTAGAGCACTCATTATCTCACTCCTTCTTTTAAACCGCACTTTTTCTCACCTATTTGCACTTGAAACTTGTGACTGTAATTAATCTAACTTGATCTTCTGCTCTTGGTTTCGCTTTGCCTTGAACACTGCTCTAATACCCTTGAACATCACTGGGCTTACCCATTTTGACTCTCATCCCTGCATGGATGTTTTGTTTGTATGTATAATCTTCCAAATATCCCTGCATGGATACCTGTTGGATGCTGTTATTGCTGTTCATTGTATGAATCCTGTGACTGTTTGTAAGGTTGTATTTTGTACTCTCCTGGGTCATGCCTGAAAATAGGCAGGGTTATTGCCTAATGTACTTACCCAGTCATCAAAAGCTAATAAATAAATAAAGGTGATGCACCACCACATAGGCAGCCAGTGCAGCACCCACAATACCACCATGTAGAGCTATTCTCAGATATGTCCATTGCATTAACCTACTGGCAACAATTTAAAAATGCTTGAATTCTTGATATTAAAGTATTTATTAGGCCAATGAAGAAATGGATAGATACAGCCAGAATGGGAAAGGCCAGACCATAAGACTGACTGTGATATTCAATGGTAAAGAAAAGATGCTCTCAGCCAGACACATAACAGATACTGCACACATTATATATTTCGTTCTCAATTATGTATAAATATGTTTATATATTCTGTGTTTTTGTTTTCTCAATTGTTCACTGTTTCTGAAGTGTAAAATATTTAGCCATACTAACTTCTGGTTAATTCTGTGCTTCAGTGGTCTTACAATAAAAGTTCATATTTTTCCCAGAAAGTGTTTTGTCTTGGGCATCTGAATTTTAGAAAAGCTGAAAGGCTGTGGGCGGATTTTCAAAGGCCAGAGAATGATGTAGAGTACTTATGTCAAAAACAACCGATGCAAGGAGCAGGATGCATAAACCTTGCACCAGTTCTGATTTTCAAATGGTGCTTGCATCAAAAACAGGTCTGCATGTGCCAGAGTGGCTTGTGCCATGCTTGCACCATTTCAAATGGAAGCCTGCATTACCAAAATGATGCGCCATCTCCTTATTTGACTTTTCAAGGACTGCAAGTCCTGTCCTTGTATCTAACATGCATGAACATTGTTAGACCAGCCAGAGCTGGTCTAAGGGATACTAGATCATATAAAGAGGCCCACAGCAGGTGGTCAGGCCTGACTAATCTACAATTAAGGGACACCATTCTCCTGCAGGACTAGTTTAGAACATTTTGGGGGCTTAGTTGTCCATTTCATCTGCCATATTTTCTGACTTAGCTTGCATCATTCTTGTCCTTTTAATAATTGTTTACTTACCTTGCACCATTTTTTAACTCAGCTTGCAATATTTATTTACTCAGTTTGCATCATTTTCGTTCGAGTAATTTTTTGACTCAACTTGCACCATTTTGACTCAACTTGCATTATTTATTTTGGTGCAGCTTGAGTCATTCTTGTCCCTTTTGTCATTTTGTTGATGCAGTGCACCTCTTGTGTCAGTTCAGGGGACTTTGTCACAGAGAACACTTTTCTTGCAAAATATGGCATACAGTACTTGATGCACATAGATCTAACACAAGCTTGTTGTTTGATGCAGCTTGCATGGATTTAAGGACAGTTTGAAATCTGGACCTGTGAGTCCAAGGGTTTCTATGCTCTGAAAAAGTGTCAACTTTTTAAGAGTTGTAAGGTTGGATTGATCTGAAAATCTTCCAGTTTACTACAGTATATGTTCTAACCTCTTCAAGTTGGATGTGACATTCTGCATGGGCCTTCTCTAGTTTGCAATTTATTGGGTCCTGGGTCACATTTCTTCAAATTAGCACTTTCCGAAAGAAATGTTTTTACTAACTACAGTAGTTATTATCTTTTATGATATAGGCCCTGATTTTCTCAGATCCATCCATAATATTTTTCTATTTTTGAGAATACTTGGATACATTCTTTGGAACAGCATATGAGGTAAATAGATTGTATAACTCATGAAATTGTAAATATGATTTATGGTGTCTATACAATATGCAGTACCTATGATCAATGTCTGCAGCATGCTGCATTCTGTTGTTTGCCATGTGGTGGCAAACCTTGAATCTTTGACAGCATATGTTACTAACTTATTCTGGTGTTGTGTCAGTACCATGACCATTCACTGTTCCACTTCTACCAGTTGATGTCTCTTGCTGTTCTCTTTCTGCCACATTACCACTTCACTTGTGTGGCTGATCACAAGTCCATGCAGTGTGGATCTTTAGTAATGGTCATACAGATCTCTGTGGTTGCACTAGCATTTGGATGTTTCTTAGCAACACAATAACCTAATATATGACAGGAATATAAAAATACCGTGAAATATTGTGACTGTATTGTTTAATGATATGCCATGATAGTTACTATAGTCTCTGGTTTGCAAAGTTCAGTGAATTCAATTATGGACTCTGTATCCGGTAATTTAGCACGTATAGTACAATACTGAACTGTTTGAATGTGCAGTAGGTGGTGATTTAAGCACCAAGACATTGCCAGTGGTTAGATTTGCAGTCTGTTAATCACCCACATGGGCAAAATATAGCATGAGGTGCCTCTGTATGCCTTAATGCCCCAAGATATGATCAACTGATTGTCAATTTATCACCTAGGAGTAAATTATTTATATTATTATGACTGCACACTGGTTAAAATACATGTACTTTAGATTTTTTTTGGATCTGTTAACTAACAACTGCAATTTGTTAAGCAAATTAGTCCTTCCTTGTTTGTTTCTGATTCTCCACGGTGCTGAGCTCTAGAATTCTAGCTGCATTGTTTGGTATTTATGGAAACCTCCCATGCTTACTGGTATGTTAGATTTCATCATGGATACAAGTATCAAGTTGCCATGGAGACCACTGGTAGACCTAATTCAGGGTTACTTAAATTGGTACATTTGCTGAATAATAAAGGAATTGCTTACCAGATTAATATTGTTATTTGCATCAGCATATCACAATCTTTGAAACTATTAAGAGGGTAACTGGTTTAGTGAACATGTTATTTCACTTTGGAATAAGTTACCTACTAAAGTGGCATGTAGTGAGTCCCTACAAATTTTCAAAAGAAGTTAGACCTTTTCATGGGTGACATCAGGAGTAGATAATACCACTGATATAGTGGCTAGTCTTAATAGGTCAATGACTTCTTGACACGAAACCAAACTATGACACTGTGAAACAATGCACCTCTCCAAATCATATGCAGCTGTTGAACACTATCGGTCAGTGGACATTTGCTTGTTGCTGTGTATGCTTACATGCTCAGTGGTCACATGATCATGGGAATTGGTTTCCCTGGCAGCAGTTATAGAAGTATAAGCAGTCATGTGATGGTGACCATTAAGACACCTGCTGGCTATGGGCTGTTTTATGCATTTTTAAACATATTATTGAGACTGATGTGTAATGAAAAAGTGTTTAGTGCCTCTTCTGACATGTTGTGTGCATATGGACCATGTAACATTTAAAAGATGGAATCTGATTGCAGAAAGAGAATGATGGCCCATTACATTGGCTCATACATATTTTTTTGTATTATATTTGTATTAATTTTGCAAGTGAGCAACTCACAAAGCTTATTATACATAGGAGGGTATCATATGCATATCATATTACCACAGTTCTATACAAAAGCAATATTAACAGCCCCTCCCATAAGTAATGGCACAGGGGAAAAACAAAATTGATATTAACATCCATATGTTTATAACTCAAATGCATGCAGCCAAGGAAGGGCAAAGGGAATCATATGTTCATATTGTTGTCTGCACAAACCAATGACCCGCATAAGTAAGGATCCCAGTGATTTCCCTAGCAAAAAGGCCAAGAGATAAATTAAAGGAACTCCCCATTATCTCAAGGAGAAACTTCAGTCATAAATTCCCAGTAACAATACCCTCCATAATGTGATCTATCAGGCAAACACTAGCAGAATTACAGATGCAATGCTCCATAAAAAGAAAAGGTAATAGCCTCATTCAATAATAAACCACCTTCCCGTCATCTGAAAATATAGTCCCATGCAGTCCAAATAAAACATTTCTTACCTGGAAATAGTCCATCCTACACTTTTAAAAAGAAAAGAAAAAGGGCAAAAAGCTGGGACTTCTGTGTGGTGAGCAACTATATAACAATCCATTACAGCTTTTCAAAGTATGTCCATAAGGTGGCTTGCCCACTGGCTGCTCCTCATGTTGTTGCTGTTGCTCCTTTGGGGCAAAGAAATCTGGTGGAGGAGCTTTTGCACCATGGATCTTGCCCATCCTGTCAATTAGGAAAGTAGTAACCACCAGATAAAAACTTGAAAAGCAAATATTCCAACTTTGGGCATTTTAATAGTTAAACTCAGGTGCAGAGAGAAAATGCTGCTTCCTTGATGGCTGCTAAACAGTGCCCCAGCTCATTTAATTCATACCTCATACCCCTGACCTAGTGTCATGGTGGGTTATTTACTCACTGCTCTCCCTTTGCTTCCTCACCCTCCCGGTTCCACCAAGTGGGACTATGAGGTGTCACAACACTGGGACACAGAGCAAGTTTCAAAATAGAGATATGATAAATGATTATCTCATATTTCCTCACAGAATCCATATATTTTACACATTGTTTCATTCACATCCTAGAACATCGCAAAACAAAGACCAGCTGTTAATCAGTGCTGCTCTCTAGCTGATTTTTTTATTAAGTAGGAATTACATATCTTATGCATGTCTAAGAGATGTGGCAGCTGTTTAGATGTGTGCAAAAAAATTCTGTTAGAATTTCTACAAAAGTTCAGAAATCATTTTGGCATCTTCCATGAAAATTCTGCCTTAAAACAGTTGAATAAATGCACAGACTGTGGGTTAATATATTAACACAGCAAAAAAAATCTGCAGAACTGATCACTGTCAGTGATCAGTTCTGAGACTTTTCCTTGCAGTTTGATACATTAACATTAATCCACCACTCTGCAATCGTGGGTCCCATGTTAAAGAAAAACTCCGCTTCCTGGTGGCTAGTGGTCCCACCCTCACCCACTGATCGAGGGTCCCATTGTATAACAACAAACAAAAAAGCTCACTGGTAGCTACTGGTCAAACCCCCACCCACCGTTTGCAGATCCATTATGTTAACAAAACAAACTTGATCCTTGGTGGCTAGTGGTCCCACCCCCACCCACCGATTGCAGGTCCCATTATGTAAAAACATTGCTCCCTGGTGGCTAGTGGTCACACCCCACCCACTGATCGCAGGTCCCATTATGTAAGAAAATGCTCCCTGGTGAGTTAGTGGTCCCACCACCACCTGCCGATCTGTGGCCACCCAAAAAGTTATAATTCCTGGAGTCAAGGAGACCCATTCCTTATGCATGATACCTCCCTTTAATAAAAAGCAGCTCATCACCTTCATCCAAATTATTCCCTGGTGGCTAATGGATCCCCCTCCCTTTCCTGATCCCCAGTAAAAAAAAAGTAATCCCCATTCCATGGTGTCTAGTGGACTCCCACTCCCCACTACTACAGTTAGTCTGCCAACACCCCATTCCCCCCATCCCAACCTTGGGTGAGCCACTGGTGTACTGTACTCTCACCTCTATGGTTGGCTGCCCACTGAGCTGTCAATCAATGAGCATGTGCTTGTAAAGCATCGCTCATTACTGACAACTCAGTGGGTGCTAACCATGGAGGTGGAGAGGAGGGTTCCAGGTGACCCACCAGGGTCAGGATGGGGGAAGCAGGGTGCTGGCAGACTAACTGTCAGGGTGGAGGGTGGGAGAGTTCACTAGACTCCAGGAATGGGATTACTTTTTTTTTACTGGCTATCGGGATAGGGAGAGGGGTCTACTAGACACCAGGGAATAATCTTGATGAAGGTGATGGACTGCCTTTTTATTAATGGGAGGATTATGGTAGGGAGGGGTCCAAAGACACCAGAGAAATCTAACTTTTGGGGACCTTGACCAGTAGGTGGGTGGGACCACTATCCACCAGTGAGTGAGTTTATTTTGTTAACATAATGGAACCATGATTGGTGGGTGGAGGTGGGCCACTAGCCACCAGGGAGAGGATTTTTTTAACATTATGAGACCTGCAATAGGTGTGTGGGGTGGGCCAGCTACTAGGGATTTCTATTTTTATTTGATTTTTTTTACTTTGGGCCCACAATTGGTGGGTGTGTGGGGCACTAGACACTGGTTATTCCATATGAAATAATACATCAAAACTGTGGATGGAATAAATTCAGCAGCTTAGATGTATTATTCCGCATTTCAGTGAAAAGTTTGCGGAATCAGTGATAATCTGTGGAATATCCCAATTTGCCAATGGCGGAAGTTCAAAATTCCACAAAATGTTTGAAATTTCACTAAAGTTCCACAAAGCAGAATTCACAACTTTCACCCACCACTACAGTTGTTGTTAAGTAGTTAAGTGGTGACAAGGGACACTGGAGAAACAAGTCACATGAGTGAATGCAAATGATTTATTAGTTAACACTGGATTATCGAACACATGTATCAAATGTACCATATACAAGGCTGAAATTTTAGCTAGGTTAAATGTTGTAGCTCAGCTTTTTGCACTAAAACAGACAGCAAAGCCTTGCTATGTGTTTTCAATCCTTCACATAAAAATGGTTAGTGCTTTAGAGTAAATGAGTTTCATCTACAGAAAAGAGTATCTGGTTATAGTCTGCCAGTGTATTAAATGTGTGGTGGAGTTCAGCTTATGGCATAAATGGACCTCTTTCAACAACATGGGAACTGGAGTGTTGCTTTTCATCATACCTTTAGATGGAGGCTGAAATTCATGTAATTTTTATGTTCTCCGTGCAAGCACATACAAGTGAATGTATTGCAAAAGCACTGCTTTTGATGGGCCCCACAAACATACAGTGACACTGGGGTGCCTAATCCACCAGTGTCATGATCAGAAAGAAAAACACATCCTTCTGGCTTTTTTTTTTTTAAACCTTGTGAAAAGAAAAATGCCCATTGATGTATTTTGCAGCCATTACTGTCCCCTGCACCTGACTCTCCCACCAGCACCCACACACCCCAAGCCTTTACTTACCCAACAGGAGTACAACGCCATCATATTCTGTGGACCACAGACACATCTTCATTCTTCAATGTCAGACCACAAAATGAAGAAACAGGTATATGGTTCAATGTTTTCAATAGGATTTTGAAGTTAGTAGCATAACATGGTCATTTGTGCATATTGTTGCCCCAGATTTTCAGCATGTGTCTTTGGGATCCCACCTCATGAACAATTTCAATGACATTAGGAAATCTGTCCTGAAAGGTGATTTCATGGTCCCTGTGGGAAATCATCTTTTGAGCAGGAGTTGGAAAGTTTTTCTTTCCTTGTTCATGAGTTGGGATCATAAGAAGAAGACAGTATGCTGGAAATTTGTTGTAACAATATTAAAATAATAACAGTTATAAGCCTGCATGAATTTTGTCAACGCAGGCTCATATCTTTGGTAATTTTCAATATTTTTACCCCAAATTTCACATAGTGATTTTACAGCACCTCATGAATGTGACAGCTGTCATTTTTCAAATCCTGCCCAAAATGTGTTTCTACATCCTGAAAGGTGATTTTATAATCCCTGCATAGAATTGCCTTTCAGATAGGAGTTGAAAATTCTTTCTGCACTTGTTCATGAGGTGGGGTCATAAAGATAAGTAATATTGAGAATCTGGGACAAAATATTAAAACATAAAAATTTTATGAGCCTGTATTCAAATATACAAATGCAGTCTTATAACTTTGGTAATGCATAACCCACACAGTGTACCACAATGCACCTGGTACCCTAGGGCTTCTATACCAGTGGCAAACATCTGGCATGGACAAATGCTTGTTTTGTTGGCAACTGCTGTGGAGGTAGCACATTCATCAACTGGGAAAGTGCTTGATACTGTACTGAAATAGGTGTTCATTCCCACCCATACAGATTAGTAATTTGCTTTCAGTGTCCCAACCTTCCCACTCTTATACAACTATACTCCAACTAAAGTCCCTCAACCCCAAACCACATACACAACTTTATATGTTGTAGGGATATTCTACACACAGACACACACACCATCCCATGTCCCACCTACCATATCCCCATCCTACAATTCACCCAAACACACACAAGACAGTTTTGCAAACAAATTTATTTATTTACTGGACAGTTTTTATAAAACATTTTGAGTGGTTAAAATATGCACAACAAAGAATAAGTAGTAATTATATAAAGAACAATTTTCAATTAACTAAAAGGCAAGGTCAAAATGTGTTTAAATATGAAATCTCTTTGTAGAGTAACTGGAAATAAGACAGAATTTGATGAGGATAATACCATTTCAAACATTTCTAAAAAATTCATATTGATAATGCATAGAGCAATACTGCTGAAGACTGATGCTGCCATCACTAATTTAATATCCCAATACTGCGAAAATGGATGACAGTATGTGACCTTGGCATTCTACTAATTTAATATCCCAATACTGACACTGTAGTGCAGCATGAGAGGGTGCTGGACTTGTGAGGTGCTGTCTTTCGATGAGATGTTAAACTGAGGTCCCATCTGCCTGGATGGGTGGTAGTTCAGGTGGATGTTAAAGATCCCATGGCACTTATCAAAAGAGTAGGGAATTTTGTTTTATTAAGTATTGTACAGCATCACAACAAAATTACAAACAAAATAAAACAGAGAAGAAAAGGAAAATTACAAAATCACGACTTTAGGTAACTGGAACATCTGAATCAGTTATCAAAGTAAGATTAATACACATTTCAAATATACAGTGCAGTTTGGTAAGCTGTTTCCTTATGATACAGCAGCACATTTCCTTGCAAACGTTCCACTCTATATCATCATAAAACAATAATTTTTGTTGTAATGTGAACAAACAACGAGCATTCCAAATATACCATTTGAGGATAGCAATAACACAGTTAAGGTACTAGAGTCCCAAGAAGACCATTCCCGCTAAGTCCTGTAAATCAACGTTTCATAAGAAATCTTCTGAATAGGTAACATATTCCAACACAGGGCCACATAAGACCAAAAAGAATGAATAAAAGAACACGTAAAATAAGTGAAACATAGTCTCAGATTGTGCCACACTGAGGCCTACTACAAAATCTTCCGCTCATAGCTTTATGTTTTGATTAGATTTAACATTCAATTTTTCGTGAACAAAGCCACAGAACATCTTGAAATTTGTAAAGGCACTTGGGTGTTACGTAAACAGTTGCATAACATCGGATGTCAAAGATGGGGGTATAAAGGAAGAGTAACAGACTCTTTAAAATGTTTATCCTGCACCTCAGTATAGCAATTTCTTTGAATAATGCAAAATAATGTGAAATGTAGTACCCCAACTTTTAAGTAGCACAAAATAAATCTATAATAAGCAGAGGAAAAGGGAACCGCTTTAAAAATTTTCAGGGAACTAAACCCAACCATCATACCAAGCTCGAATCTGACATTTAAACAAAGGCGACCAACCAGTAAGCCACCCACTACAAATAGGATGAAGATTAGCATTCAAGAATTGAATAAACAAAAACAGGATTGGATTTATCATATGCAATCCGCCATCAGCCAATCCAAGATACAATATGTTACGCTTAATAGGGTTCAGTCTACTGCACCAGATGGCTTGGAAAAATAAACAGAAAGAGTGGCATCACATTCTTTAAGTGGGGAAAAATCATATCTATATATAAAAATAAAGTCAACAAATAAGTCTTGACTAAATATACCCATACGCTTGCCCATAGTATACTTGTTCCAACCTCACCCACGCCTTCCCTGTGCAATCTTCAAATCCCAGTTAAGAGATCTTTGTCTACCAGTGTTGAAGGCAATCTCTAAAATAGAGATGGGACCCATTGTCACTGGTATACCATCCAGATGTGTGGTGAAAAGTCCAACCCTAAACATTTAAGGACACATTTACCTTTATTCAGGCTTATACCAGAAGCAGTACCATAAACAGAACAAAACTCAAGAGCTGTATGCAATTCAGGAGTAGACAAATATCATCTGCATAAGCAGTGGCAGTCCAAGGGCATGAAGTCCAGAAAGCAGAACTGGAGTGAAAAACGAACATCATTTAACAACCGGAGTAAAGGGTCTATACAAAACAAATAACAAAGGCTTAAGGGACACCTCTGACGAACACCCGTCGAACTGGGACCATCGGCCTCAAAAACCCATTCACCAGAGGTCTAATAAAGACACAACGGTAAATAGCCTGTAACCACACAAGAAAAGTATTAGGAAGACCATATCTTGGAAGAGTCAGCCATAAAACTCAAATTCCACTGAATCAAAAGCTTTCCTTTGGTCCAAAGACACCACCAATCCAGTGGTAGAAGCAAATGAACTGGCTTCAAACACTTCCTCAGTACAATCAATTGGTCCGTTATTACCCTACTCAGAACAGAACAAGATTGGTGATGGAAATAACACCGATGCAGCCACAGATAAGCGAAGGGCTAATATCTTCATCAGAATTTTAAAATCAACATTCAACAAGCAGATCGGGCCTCCAATTTTCTAAGTCTTCCCTAGCCCCTTTCTTATACAACAGGTTACCACACCCATAGTCGTATGAATAGGAAAAGTGCCCTTTTAACATAAATAGACCTGGGCCAATTCTTGGGAAATATACCGCACAAGTAATGCATACATCTCTAATGGAAGGCCATCAACCCCAGAACCTTCTTGGTGATGCAGCCACTGCCTCCAAAACCTCCGTAGGGAAATGTCCAAGGTAAGGGCAGCAACAACAGACCCTGAGAGGACAGGAACATCCAAAAGGGAACCAGTGGGAAAAGCAGCAGTATCAGTAAGCTGTGTATCAAACTGTTGTTCCAAATGCCTAGACACCACTGACATTATATCAGATTGTTTCGTAACAGCTCTATATATATCAGAATCCCAGACAGCAGACATGGTTTTATGCTGAATTTGGGAAGAGCAACTAAGAAAAGGGCAGATCTCTGCCAAAGACCCCTGTGTCCCAAACCGCTGTTGCATATTTAAAGATGCCATTTTCTTCTCATGAAAGTCCTGCATTTTTGTTTAAAAGTCGAATTTGATACCCATAATTATGTTTAGTGGTATATGCCAAACTCAACACTTGCTGTAGCTGCTGTCTGAGCGTCTGATATTTCACCTTTTCTAAGTCTGAGACATGTTTGCTCTCACATAATACAAGAGTCCGTAAATCAGACTTCAAGCTATCCCACCAAAGAAAGGAGTATCAAACAACTGAAACAAAGTCTTTTTCCCATCTATTAAATATAAAATTTGTTGGGTCAGGAACCCCCAGAGAGTAATAATGTATTAAACTTCCAAGGGCCTGGGCCATGAGGTGGTCCTGAGTACCAACTACCACTGAAAGGGCGTTATGATCAGAATAGGCTACAGCTTCTACCTGTGCGGCAAGTACAGGAACCCGTTTACTGAGAAAGAAAAATCAATACGGGTAGCATGAGTACCCTCTGGAACGTAGGCACCTTAGAATGAAAGGATTTATAAACATCTTTAAGGTGAGACAATTGGACCATAGACTGTAAAGCTGACATATCGAAAAATCTTTTGGTAGAGGTACCACTGCCACGATCTTGAAGCGTAAGACCGCAGTTAAAGTCACTGCCCCAAAGCACAGTTTGTGCAGAAAAAGAAAAGGTCGAGCTGAAGAAAAATATCCACCCTGTCAGCTTTCATTTGTGGTGCATAAATATTAATAAGATGAAAATAAGTGTTATGAATCTTAACATCCAACAAAAGAACCCTCCCCAGCACCAAATCTATCAAATTTATAAGCCGAATAGGTAAAGTAAATAAAATCCCCACCCCAATACATGCATCCAAACCAAAAGACCAGTAAGAAGGACCCTTGTACCAGCTGCTTCTAGCATGGCGTACTCAAGGGCAGTGTGTAGTCTTGTGTCCTGCAAAAATAACATCCGCATGGGAGGACAGTAAATGAGAAAAGACACCACTACGTTTCTGAGGATTTTTAATGCTATTGACATTAATTGTCAAGAAAGTTAACTGTAGAAAGGCACATTCAAAGAAATCAAGGGGTTTAAATGATTTAGATTTACCAGCACCAGAAGCTCTTTCTTCTTCCTTTAGGGGCAGGCCTCCTTTGAGGAGCCTGCCACCTGCTCCCTAACACACTGGATTCAGAATCAGAACAGGGATACACACATTGAGAACCCTCTGAAGAGACTTCAGAGCTCTTATCCAGAGAATCAGGTTCCAAAAGCAGAGCTTGAAATCGGTTAGAAGTTTGGGTTTCCGAAATCTTGTGAATCTTGGGGTTGGTTGTCTCAACTCCTGTGGCGTGTTATCCGAAGTTCTGGATCAGCGCCAAGTCCTTAGGAGGAGGTGGGGTGGCATATCAGGAGAGGAAGGGATAAGTAAAGTCCCTGCTTCCTGTTGTGGTAGGACCAAAGGTAGGGGAGGGGTTCAGTAGAGTCTATCAACATAGAAACCACCTGAGTCTCTTGAACTACAGGAAGGGTTCAGAGCAAAATTCAGGAGGAGGGGAACATTGACAGGGTAGCAGAAGGTTGAGAATCTGAAGGCAAGGGGGTCCCTGACCCGTACATGTGTCCGTTGAGCAAGCACAATCAGTAATCACTGCTCCTCCAAATCCCAGAACCAGATTTGAAAGAAGCAGCCTGTGTACATTCACCATAGGTATGACCTGGAAGACCACATAAATTACAACTGGCCACTTCAGAACAATGCATGGACATATGACCCAGCTTCCCACACAAGGATCAACAAATCTTATCACAGACACTACTAAAAGGTGTCCCGAGACACCACATTTATAACAAGATTTAGATGCATACCAGGTAAAATAAAACACCACGGTCACCCCTCAAAAAAAAGAATTTGGTAGATGTTGTAAGGAACCATTTATTTCCTGAAGAAGAACCCTAAACCTCCAACCTCCGTCAAATGTCTTCACTATCAAAATGGCTCCAGGGGCCCCAAAACAGTACCACCGCTGCTTGAGCCAAAAAGCAAGTCGGTCACACTGACACCCTCATTACGTAAAAAGAACTGTGACAGATTTCTGAGCAGGTTTAGTAAGAGGAATAACTCTCAAATTGAGCCCACAGCGGAGTACACTTTACTGCCCCATACCTCTTCCAAAACTTCTAAACCAGCCTGCAATTTAAAGCTAACATCAAAAGAACGTTCACCAGAAACATGGATGAGAGCATACAATTCAGTAGCTAGAAAATGCAAACTATGTTTAAGCAGCGTTTTCCCACATATTCCTATCAGGAAATACATCCAGGCCCCTTTATACACAATACGAACAGCATTATGTCTCTTAGCTGGTAACACCTTTTTCTTGAAAATGGAAGCGTAAGTTTTGGAGGAGTCAGCAGTGATACCCCTGAGGAGTTCGGCGTTCTCACCCCGAAGACGGGTGGGGAAGCCATAGGAGGTAGAAGGGGGTTCGAATGACAATCACCAGACGGAGCAGGGATAAAGAAACAGAACCCACATGGTCCTGAGATGAAAGTACAGAGTGCAGTGGAAGGCAAGCTTGGGATTGGGGTAAATTCCAGTCAGTGTCTAAATGTAAATCCGATACCTCACCCAAAGAGCACTGCACAGTCTGTGAAGGTGTTGGAGAAGACAGAGGGCTTCAGAGCGATCTGTACACCTGGATCCGTAGACGGGCAAACTCTGAGGTCCACTGCTGAGAAACAGGAGAACGACCCATCCCGCTGCCCTGAGAGAACGCTCACCGACCACTGCTCCATATCATCCGGAACCGAGTCAGCCCAACCAGTATGCGGCTGACCATTTAGCGATGTGCTGAGGAGCCATAAAATAAAATGTCGAAACACCATCCTGCTTCATCGGGTCAGTTTGGAAAATCACCCGTGCAGGAACGAAAGCAGCATCAGAGAGTCCCATTGCCACACCTAATGTGGAGTATTCTGGGATGTCAGTGTAACCTGACAACTCCAGCTAGAGTCCACAGCACCTTCAGCGCACTCAAGGGCGTAGGGGAAGGCAATACACCTGTCGAAGAACGATCTACTGGAACCACAGCTTGAAAAGGTATAGAAACAAAATCCGTACTGGTAACGCTCTGTTGTAGATGGTAAGGCAGGTTCCAAAGTAAATTCCTCCATTGTAGAAACATCAGCCTGGTCTAGAACAGGCCCAGCAGGCACTTCAGTAATCCATGAATCAGAATCCATATCAGGAGTCACCACCGTAGAAGCAGCATCCAATACAGGCAGTGCAGCAAGCGCACTACACTCTCCATGTCCTTCTCCATGAGTAAGCAGGCAAGACTGACTCTGCAGCAGACGGCAAAGCTTCCTGCTGATAGAGTAAGGGAATTTCCCAGTGTCCTGGCCAAATTTCCCCATTCACTAAGAATACCACCAACAGCTTAATCTGGTTCAAGGTCAGTTGGCATTCATCTGTATCCTCCTTCCCGGTCGTGCCTGAAAATAGGCAGGATTTGTCTAGTGCACTTACCCGTCAACAAAAACTAAATAAATAAATAAAATAAAATTACATGAAAATGCACTCTACCATTTATTGTGCAATTGGACAGGCATTGATCTGAGCAGGCCAAACATTTGTATACCTCTACTGCTACTCCATCCTCAGGCATTATTTGCACTTTGAATACAACTTCGAGGCTGATATATGGTTACTACTGACATGGGTCTGCCAGAAAGAACAGATGATCATGCATGACGATCTTGGTCTGATGCACTCCAGTGACTTTTAATTGAGGACTCACAACAATGACCTGTCATAGACATGACTGATGTATTGTCAAGATCTGCTGCATGCAACAGGTGCATGGCAGTGCTTCTACCCTGCCAGAGGATGTGGTGGGGCTGAAACAATCACAGGATTTAAGAATACATGGGATAGACATAAAGGAATTCTGGAGGTCAGGGTAGGGGCAACAGACTTCTAGGAAAACATAAAGTGAACTTACAAGCTCAAATGGGCAGACTGAGTGGGCCATAGGCCCATATCTGCTGACACTGTCTACGTAGCTATGTAACTGAATGATTTGTGCACCTCTGGCAAGGGCAGGCTTATTTGCTTAGTCATGCCATCATGCCACTAATGTAACTTGTCCCCATTTATGTTTGAGTGTACCTTATTGGCTGTGAATTTATTATATGTTGAGACAGCCTTTTGGGTATGGATAGAATACTTGTGGATTGTGAGTAGTTTTGAAACATGGGTCTTGAATTATAGAACTGGATATGCTGGATCCCCTGGTCTGTCATACATATGCCACTATAATCTGTCTTTGTTTGCCTCCATGAATCCCACAATCCCATGGTGCTTTTTGTATCTTTATTGAATGCCAAGGTCACATACTGTCATCCATTCCATCAGTTTTGATTATGAACGATGATGTAGTCAAGTCCCTTATTCCTTCATATCCTGTTCTGATGAAATGAAGCTGGATGTAGAACCAGACTTTGCTAATTAGTCCGAATACTGTTGCAGTGTCCATGACAAGTGATAGTCAGAAGTTTAGTAAGATCCATATCTAATATCCTCAGATGTTATGATGTCTTGTCTGCACTTTTTATGTAAGCTTTTCATTAGCCCCCACAAAAACATTGTTCACAGCCTGAAAATCAGTTCCATTCATAATGTGTATCTTTTTACTGAAGGAGTGTGGGTCATTAAGATGCCTGTTAATCACAACAACGGGGCAGGGCTAACAGTCTATTGAAGCAGTGTGACATGATTTTAAAATGACACTAATCAATACACACCTGGTTTGCAGATGCGGTTTGCCTGTAACTCATCCTCCATTACTGCTGTTAAGAAACAGGTCTGTTTGTTCCTCAGACTCACTGTTCTGAAAGGATTTCCCCATAGGCATTACATCTTGAAAACAACAGTATTAGAAACATCTGCTTATATTCCAGTACTTCTGTGATGTGTAGATTCATGATGTCTGAGAACATCTGGTAAGAGCATGCTGGGCTTGTCTAATGTTCCCTGGTTTAGTACAATATGGAGCTCCACTTGAGATGCAATAATACAACATCTGCCACCTCCTTTCCATCAAAGCTGTCATTCAACACCTCTACTGAATGCAGTTGCTGCATATCTGCTATCAGCAGATGTAGAACAGACATTAAATTACTTAATTCCTTTTTTGCCTCAGCCGAGTTTAGCTCGGTGTTTCTGCTAGATATCCAATCATGTAAACTGCTGCCACTGAACATGGAAACATTATCTTGTTCTGCCATTTCATTTGCTGGTAGTTGGTAGTCTCTATTTGCCTAATGGTACGTACAAGAGAAATAACTTTGTTTCTGAGAGAGCAAGTTGAAAATGCTTCCTTTTTGTCATTATTTTTGTATTGTGGCAGTGCGTGTTGGGGATTGAGGAGTGCAGAATATACAGATGCAGAAATCAGATGATCAGAACATCTAAGTAGAATAGCAGTAAAGATTCAAATGATTTTTTTAATTTCATATATTTATGTTATTTGAATGGAAATCAGCTACACTGGAAAGGAAAATAAAGAACACCTTGTGATAGGGCTGTGAGTGAGGACAGGGATGCTACATTTACAAACTCTAGGACATTCATATTTTCTAACTGTTGTTTATGTCAGTATTTAAAGAAGCTGGTTGCCACTCCCCAACAGTTTTCATCCTTTCCTTCGCTGGCCTCTACATCCTTAAACTATTCAGGCATAAAATAACCCCCAAGTTACATACCTTTTGTGACTTAAATTTTAACTCACTCATATCCAAAATTTGCCTGGAACTGGCCTGCTGGAAAGCTCTTCACCTGTCCTTGGTGGGTAAAGTAGAAGCAATAAAATGATAACAGACACGAAGGTCTTCTTCTATTATCCCACCTACCCTGTCATATACCTAATCAATGGTTTGATAAGCTGGATTCATTAATAGATAATTTCATGTGGGGGCTGTAAACCCAGATATAGTAGGAATAAGCTTAGGCCAGTTGGAAAGTGAGGGATGGAATTTGTCTTGATTCAAGGGTACTACTGGGTGTTTAGGAATGCCAAACCATGCATTGGTTCCCAACTGAAGGTAAACTCCTCCACTATGGACACAAATAGAAACAGTCAAATGTGGCCTAGTCAACCCTGCTTCTTATCTTTTAAATAAAAACACTCCCACCCACACTTGCCACTACTGGTCAAAGTATCACTAAAGATCTGGGCAGACACCATTAAAATTTAAAGAATAATATGTTGTATATCCCAGCATTTCCTGTGGCTTAACAAAAGTATCTGTGAGGAAGCAAAACCATTACACTGTCAGGAATGAGAACAAAAGGAATACACACAGGCAAGGATGTATTAATACCAGGGACCATGACTATGGACTCATTTCAGGCCCTACAACCCAGGTATAACATACCAAAATCTGAGTTCTGGAAATTTCTGCAACTTCGGAGTTCTTTGACTCATATCCTCAAAACTATGAACAAACAAGAGGCTCAGGCCATGATCTCACCTATGGAGAATTGGATTAAGGCAAAATGAGGAAGAGCAGGCATGATATATGGGACATTTAGGGATGCTGTCCCGACCAAACAAACTCAGCCAGAGATTACTGGGCAGTAGCTTTAAATATCCCAGTTATAAATGAGCAATGGTCTCAATGCTGGTGACATGCCCATGAATCTGTTAAGGATCCCAAAAGCTGCCTTATACAAAACAAAATCATCCACTGCTGGTATCACACCCCTGAAGTATTAAACAAAGCCATACTAGTGCCTTCAAGTCAGTGATGGAGCTGTCACATGCCACATGGTGACCTTTATCATATCCTTTGAGTGCTCACTTTTACAGGATTACTGGAGGCAGGTGATAAAGCTCCTACAACAAATTCTACAAGCACTATAGTCACACACCCTGGGTTGCTCCTGATAGGTATAGATGAAGGTCACTTTAAATACCCTAAAAGAAAGAGATCTCTGCTTATACAGGCCAGCATCATAGCCAAATGGCTACTATTACAAAGGTGGTGTACATCAGAGATACCAACTATGACAGAATTTATGGCTAGTCTATCTCAACTAGTCATGTTTGACAGACGCTCCACCTTACCAACAATACTTTGCATATTCACTTCCCCACCTGGAACCCCATGTATAGATATTTACAGCAATTTAGCAATAACCCATCCAGAGGCTCAAACTTCTACCAAGACAAGGCATAGGTTAAGTTTCATATTATTGGGCCTCACAGTTTCCCAAAGGCAGCTATCAATGTGGAGAGGTTATAGTTGCATACAGTCCTGCAACAGCTCAAAAATTCACTATCAGGTAATTAGAGCCAAATGTTTAGATTTAGATTTTGTGTTTCACGCAACTAATTGAAGAATCCTACTTGCAGGGCCTATAAAATAACCAGCGGTGAGCTGCCATTCATGTAAAGATTCATGGTATATAGCTGTGAAATAACCATTCATCACTAAGCAGAGGTGTAGACAGAGTTTATGATGGCTATTTAGGTATTAGCAGAAATACAGAGAGTTCTATAGCCTGTCATTTTTCAATACCAGTAGGTTAATGCATTGCTTGTACTAACCATTACCAATGACACAGCATGTAATAACAAATTGTCAAGCTTATAAAACTGCTATAGCCATCCTTTTAGTTAGGCACTTTAACCGTACACCTTGATGTAATCCAAGTACTTACAGTACATGCAAGTCACATGTTATGTAAAACGTAAAGGGTGGATTTTGATTTTCATGTGTGTATCTTGTGTTTTAAATACAATAATATGTTGAACTTTAAAGCAGATGGTGACTGGCAGAATGCTGACAATCTTCATTTTTAAGTTGTAAGGGACTGCAAGGGAATACTATTTATTACATTTTAAAATTAATTATGCACATAACTGAGACTTCACTAGAAAGTAAAAGCAACAACAACAAAAAACATACTCTGTGAACCAGCTGTAAATGACAGTGTAACATTGGGTTACTTTAACCCTACTGAACACTAACACCAATCCCACTGCTGTAAAGCATAAATCGCATACTGGATTGGCCAAGGGTCCTTGCTCGCGCTAAATTCTATGTTCCTATTTTTGTAATCATGTATGCTTAAAAGAAATACCTTAAAACAATTATGTTTACTGTTGCATGCTGGAAGTTCATTGTACTAAATTATGCAGTTCATGATCTGCAATCCATTTTATCATACTGGACTACTTGACAGTTGCTGTATATAGGTTGCAGGCTGACCTATGGTGGACTGACCCCATACATGCAATTCACTTTTTCTCCATTACAATACAGCACTTGTCTAAAGAAATGGCTGAAGTTGCGGCATGCCTGTCACCTCCTCCATCCCTTCTGTGTAGTCATAACATCCATGCATCGGATGCATGTGTGAACAGTTATGTGACCACCAACAGAGCAGAGTGCATGAGTGTTATTATTATGTTTGATAATGCTGTGATATAGTTTATAGTTGTATTATTACTAGATAGTGTCTTCATTACACAAATAACATATAGAATAATGGCTGGGTAGGTGGTTATAATGGGAATTTTACACAAACCAGAGGTGGGATGCCACATAAACCCCAAGAGTGAAACTTGAGAGGTTTGTAAAGGTGTCCCACATCAACGGTGTGTTAAAATTTGAGTTTTGCACACTAACCCAGCCTTTATTTTATTTAATTGCTTGGGATCATTTTTCACCACAGCAATTATATAAATAAAGAGACATCCGCTGTGGAGTTAGGTACCAATCTGATTTCAGCGCTGTCCATGGCCGGAAGGGGTTGGTGGAAGAAACTTTTTCTTTTTTCCTTTTGCTGAGAGAAGCAGCCCAGTTTAAAAGTTGAAAAGTATTTTTTTAGCCCAGTTATGTACTTACCGCTGACTCTGAGTGGTGGTGAAGTTCAAGTATACAGTGCTAAGAAATGGCAGCCGTGCAGAAGAAGGAAGAGCAGTGGCTTGAGTATACAGAATAAGAGAAACCTGGCAATGTTCACTGTTATAGGAAATTATAGCCAGGATTTGCTTAGGAAAAATGAGCACCAGTTATTAAAAGTTTGTAAAATCATATTACAACTACCTAGTTGTAGTTAGGCATTGCAGCTGGACCGCTGTAATTTGTGTCTGTCAATCAAGCTCAATCTCTGAATGGTGTGAGCGCAAACAGCACCACTGCTGCTAGTCGGACCAATTTAATAACTGCCGAGATACCTAACTTAATTGTCATCAACTGAGCACTGTAGGCAGATTCTCCATACATATCCAGCCCCAAATCTGAACTCACTGGCCTCCTAACATACTTAGAATATGTGTTAGCATTTGCAACAAGGTCAAACCAAAAATAACCTCTGTGGTTGAAAAATGAGGAGCACAGCAGCTTTCAAGCAATGGGTCAGTTGAAACAGTGCTATAAGTGCACCAGCTACTGTAGCTAACTAAATGCCACACAACGCTTTGTACCTCCCAGAAGTGAGTATCTACCTGCAATTCACATTCTTCTTGGTGGATAAAAATCAACTAAAGATCAATAAAATTTACAAAACATTTAAAAGCAGTTTCTTTTCTTTTTCATGTGTGATATAAGTAAACCAGAATTTTATGCATACCCTCAGTGTGGTATGCTTTTACGAACCCTCAAACTTCACTCTTAATAGCATCCTGCACCTCAAGTATGTGTAAAATAGAGAAAAATGGTTGGGTAGGTGGATATAAGAAGGATTTTACATACCAGCCAGGGTGGATTCCACTTAAACCCTGAGCGCTAAGCTCAAATGTTTATTAAAGCTCTCCCACCTGAGGGTGTATGTAAAATCCAAGTTTTACATATCTATCCATCCTTTATTTTGTATAATTGCATGGGATCATTTTTTCACCACAGCAATTATGCAAAATAAATGGATTTGTCATTTATACCACCTTGAAATCACCCACACCACACTCTTTTTTTTTGTTTCAACATTTGAAGTTTATTTACAGATTCTCATACATTTTGAATATCTTTTCCATGTTATATCATTGTGCATATCATCACTATCAACTTACCATACATCAATATACATAAATCGTCTATTCCCAGATTCCAACATTTATTTACAGTTCATTCCCATCATGAGTTATCTTGTATTTCTTCTTGGGTCCGGCATCATGACCCGACGTCCCTCTCTCTTCAGTCTTCTTACTGGGCCATGGTGTCCCACCTGATCCTTCCCAGCCCTGTGTCCCTTGGAGGTGAGTGTGACAGGTGACAGCCAGTTCTGAGTACACTATGATTTTTGTAATATAAAATGTGTTATGGACTGTCTGTCATGAGAGATGCTGAGACAGCATGTAAGACACACACACACACACACACAAGGTTTTAGATACAAGAAGTTACCTGGAAGGTCAGAAGCTAATTACAGACTAGAACAGGCCTTAATCAAGGATCTCCTATTTATCTAAGTTAATTATAGCTTTAACTGCTAAGAGGGAAATCAATATCTATTTTATGATGGTTAGAGGAGGAAACCAGGGTATGTGACACTGGTGCAAGTCATAAATGCTTGGATGTCTCTTTGAGAGAGGATACTGCTTATAGATGAAAGGAAATTTACAGAGTTGATTGGGAAGTCACATGGGAAATGGAGTTTCTGCTGATGTAACCTTAATTAACTTTCCTTCTAAAATGATAAAACTTCCTGGTATATGATTTTATTTTTAATACACACAGGAAGAGCTAGGTGCAAGAGATGGGGAAAACCAGCTTTTAAACAGAATTCTGTTTTCCTTCAGAGACTTTTATCTACACTCTGACAAAGAATCATCTTTGAGCACTTTAAGCTGGTATTTAGAGAGAGAGACAATTAAGCGCTGTAGTAGGAATTGCACTGTTAAAACCTAGATCCCATCAACATCAATTCACCATACATCAATACACATAAATATGTAATCCTCAGCTTCCAAAATTCAGCCTCCAAGGACTGAGAACAGATGTGGCCCAACCCCTGGGCATTCCTCCATACATGGCTGTAGTCACAGGAGCTGCTCCCACCTCTGAAGGGCCAAACACAGGTATGCCCACTGCATCTGCAATGGACACAGTGCCTCTTCCAGCTCTCCCAGATTCAAATCATGGTGCCATTTCTCTGTGCTTTGTTCCAGTTGGATTTGACTCTCTGATTAAAACCTGGGAGCTATGGGGTCCCTGCACTCTAGAAAAGCTGTAACATGTTTGTGTTTTTTTAAATTTAACTTTCATCCCTCCTGTTACAGCTCTGTAACATTTGCATTTCTAAGTTGTAGAGCACTCGGAAAAAGCTGGCAAGCACTCCAAAACCAACTCTTTGGCAACCGATCAAAGCCTGCTTTTTTCAATTAATTCTGGGCAGCTGCCTCAACTGTAGGAGCTTTTAATTTATACTTAGCCAGCCCTACACCCCTTAGCTTAACTCTGGCAGCAGCTCAATTACAGGAACATTTACAATTAAATTTTAGAGAGCACGGCCTGCAGCCCCACAACCCTCAGTTTTCAATCACTTGCTCTCTCGAGAGCCTACAAGCTGCTTCAGTGTGATTGTTTGGCCCACCACCCATCTCCCACCTCACTCCTTAATTAAATACACCTTGGCCTCATCCCTTTCCATTTGGGCTCACACTTATACTCTTAAAGGGCAAGCACCCAGTGATTTGTGAATATAGTGGCTTTTATTTATTTATTTATTTATTTTTTCTTTAATTTTAAATTTAACCTCATTATGGGGCACTCACAACTCTAAATTATATCCCATTGTCTTGCAACTCAGTTTTCTATTCTTCCTAGCTCTATTCTGTGTCCACTACTCACCGTTAACCTCCTCCTGAAAACTAACACCACCAGAAATGACTCCTATAATTTACATTTCAATCAGACACATTTGTCTAAAGACAGCATTATCTTTGAATTCCACTATGCTGGAACTACATCTGTGGAGGTTATTGATCTTATGATGAATCTGAGACCACAACCCTGAAGCTCTATTCCTCTATACATACTGGGATGCATTGTCTTATGTGCCCTATCCTTTATCCTTATTACTCTGTCATCAAGTTAACAATGCCTGACATTACCCCTCGCAGGCACACAAGATAACTCTTATTCAAAGGTCTAATACACAGATTTTTTAAGCTACTCCTATTGTTGCTACTCTGCTCTGGTAATGTGGAACTAAACCAGGGCCCTTTTCTCCCATCACTGCCCCTGCTGACCTACCCCAACTAAAGGCATCAGCCTCATGCACATCAAAACATTACAGCCTGTTGAAAAGATTGACCTTGTACAGGCCTGGGCATTGCATGCAAGGCAGGATATACTAGTTATTTCAGAAATGTGTCTGAAATGCTACACCCAGATTAATCCATCAGCATCCCGTCTTATAACATTTTCAGAGCCTATAGGCCAACTGGGGGTGAAATTGCAATATATGCTTCAGACAAATTCTTGGCTACAACGATCAACTCCTCTAAGACCAAGGAATATGAATGTCTCACCCTAAAAGTCTCCTATAGTGCCAAATTAATTCATCAATGTTTTAGGCTGCTACAGACCCCTTCTTGTGGTCTAAGTTGTTACATCACCTATGTAACCTGCTAGACCCCTCTGACATTGAAACAGTTATTCTGGGTTACCTTAATCTGGATTGAACTTTGATTGTTCCTCACCCCTGAAGGACTTCTGTGGTGTACTCGGTCTACATCAGCTAATCTCTAATGTGACTTGACACAGTTTCAAAACCCCTGCATGCAGCACACTTCTGGACTTAATCCTCACTAACAAACCTCATAGAATCTCACATGTAGGAGTCTTGACAATGGCATCAGTGACCACAGGGCAATTGCCTGTGTAAAGTTCACACCACCAAAAATGCCTCTGCAGCAGGGTATAGCTACAAAAGGACTACTGCAAATTTAACACCTCTGCCTTCCTAGCTGATCTTAATAGGATTAGATGGCAGGATTTCTACCTCACCCCTACTGTCTGTGAAGCCTATGCAATTTTCCAAATACTAGCTCTGAATGTAATCAACTTCCATGCACCCTTTGTCAAAAGCAGGTCTAGGAAAACACACTCCATGGTTCAACAACACCTTAAAAATAGCTTTTACAACATAGGGATGTCCTATGGAAAAGACTAGGAAAACTAAGTCGGATTCTGACTGGGCAGGAATTCAGAATGTCTAAGTAATCAATGCACTAAACTGATCAGATTGGAAAAGCTAAATTCTTTCAAAGTGCCCTTGAATAACATTGTTAAATTCTGGCAGATTCTGAAAGAAGTATAAGGACATAATTCTTCCTCCTCATTACCATCCAAATCACCCTAGGATTCAACCTGCACTAATAAACAAGGCATCTTAGAAGCCTTCAATGATCACTTTGTCACTGCAGGCCTTGCATTTGATTCATCCCTTAAGCAAGCTGCTAAACCAGCATATAAGCAATTCTACCCTGTGCTCCCCCAACACCCCAGCAGTACTGCTAAATTTAGCTTCTTCCTGTCTCACTTAAGCAGATAAAAGATCTGCTAACCTCCTTATACATTAAGAAAGGTGCAGGGCAGAGCAAATAGATTTCACCCTACTGAAAATAGGCTACTACCATCTAGCACCACCAATTACCAACCATTTTAATATGTCCTTTGTAAAGGGGCTCTCCCCACAGTGTGGAAAACAGCCCTACGTTATCCTCCTGTTTAAATCAGGTGGCCCATGTGACTTAAACAACTACAGAGCCATCTCTTTTACTACCCATTCTGTCAAAGCTTCTTGAAAAGCTAGTAAATTCCCAGCTAAGAGATTTCTTATAATGCCATAACCTTTAAATCGCTTCAGTCTGATTTTAGGCCAAACCACGTACAGTCACCACCGCCTAGTCAAGGTTACCAATGACTGGCAAATCTCACTCGACATCAAAATCACATAGCTGCGCTTTTCCTTGACCTAAGTAAAGCATTTGATATGGTGGACCACAACCTATTACTGATCCTATGGAAAACTTTGGGCTAGATGACACTGCCTTACATTGTTTTTTCCTCCATCTTGTTGGTAGACTGCAACTAGTGAAATCGCAAGGTGACCTATCTCCCAGTAAAACCATCCTCAGAGGGGCCCCCAAGGTTCAATCCTGGGCCCTTTGCTATTTGCAATATATATCAACAACATAGATCATAACCTTAGCTCTGCTAGTGTTCATCTATATGTGGATGATACTGTCCTTATGTTGCCCATCCATCTCCTGAATCTGTGTGTCTATTCTCCAACATGAATTCAACACATTATAGCAAAATCTGCTTCATATGAAACTGCTCCTCAACTCTAAGAAACCAAAATAATGCCTATCTCACCTTCGTTGAAGACTACCTCTGTTTCAACTCCTACTGACCACCTTGGAATTATAACTATGCTGGTGAACCCTGGATATAGTGGCAACATTTAAGTACTTAGGTTTCTGGCTGGATTGCAATATTTCATTTATCCTGCATGTGGATGAACTTTCAAAAAACTAAAACAAAGACTTGGATAATTTTTTGCATTAAGTGATTGCTCATCGATCACGCAAATTAAGGTTAGTACCATCTATGTTCCTACCTCTCTTAGATTATGCTGATTTCCTATATAGCAACTGTCCCAAAACAGCACTTACTAGACTGGATGTACTGTACCATAAAGCCTTAAAATTTGTGACCAACTCACCGATAAATCGCACAACTGTTCTCTCTATGACAAGTTAGACTGGACCTCGTTAGCTACCAGAAGGTGGCACAATGCCTCTATCTGACCTGCAATGCCCTTATTAAGAATCTCCCTTAGTACATCTCTAGATATCTTTAAATTTTGTCATGTGCATACCCCCTCAGAAAATATGCGCTCATACTGCTTGATGTACCATGGATTAGAACACGGTTTTACTCCTCCATCGACCATGCCCTACCTGTCCTGTGGAGCTCCCTTCAAAGGATATTAAAATTGACTCACCTTGCCAGACTATCCTCCTTCAAACTGCTGTTAAAACCCCTGCTAAAGGAGAATTACCAATGCTACTCCTAACCACTCCCTTTGAGGTCCTGCATGGCACTTACACCTTCTTAGTTTGCCTATGAGCTCTCTGTCGCTCCTCTCATTAATTATCCGCTTTCCCTCCTGACAATCCCTGGCCCTTCTACATCCTCTGGCCCTTGATCACCAACCCTACATCCTCTAGCCACGAGAACTTTCCTCTTTCTTTCATAGTACCCTCTGTCATAATACTCGAGACCCTGCTTTCCATACTTTCCCCTACCATTAAACTTTGCCATCCTCCTACCTACTCCTCTAGCAGCTAAATTGCTCAGGCAGTAATATGTGTCTCATGCCATGGTCTGTTATACTGTCTATCTTTTATGCCAGCTTTGATCTTGTATTAGTTGTGAATTTTACTGTGTTCCATTATTGTACCTTGTGAAGTCCATCCAGGACCACCTTGCAAATGAGTATCTCAATGGTGTCTTTTCCTGGTAAAATAAAATTGAATTGAATTTACAGTTCATTCCCATCATGAGTTATGTCTTATTTCCTCTTGGGCCCAGGCATCATGACCCAATGCCCCTCTTCAGACTTCTTCCTGGGCTCAGGTGTCCCACGTGACCCCCCAGCCCTGTGTCCCTTGAGGTGAGTACCCAATAAGGGCCCTCCCTAGCCCTATTGTATCCTCTCCTCTCCCAATGAGGCCCTCACCCTTTTCATTTGAACCAGTGCTCCGTGTTGCTCTCATCCAGCAACCCAACATGACACTCCAAGTATCCCACGCTTTCCACCTGGCAACCCATCTTGACATAAGCCATACCCCTTGTCACCACTAAAGAGGGTGGTTGAATGTTAAAACTTCTCAGCTGCAGTAGAGAGAGGATCTCCCATCTCTGAAGCCCTCTTCAACCCTTCCTAAGCCCCTCCATTTCCTCTTTTCACCGATGATCCTTTGTCACATGCTTCTTACCTCATCACCCACCCACTCCCCATCCCTTTCTTGACCTCATCGTCCCTCCCTTTTCTGACCTCACTACTCCCCATCCCCCTTCTGCTTCTGTCCTCATCACTGTCTCTCTTACCTCTCCTCCCACCCCATAACTGAGCTGCTGATCCCAGTGTAGCCAGTGACAACCTGGGATGCCCTTTAAAGGGCAGCCTTTAGTGTCTATAGAGTTGAGCTGTGGACTGCCGTGATTTCATCATGGTCTGTAGCACTGTTTATTTTTGTTTTTACTCTGAAAATGTTGATTGCTGTGCCCAGTGATATTTTTGTTTTGAAAGGAACTTGCTGCTGACTTCTTCTGTTGGGGAAGTTTGCAGCTTTGAGGAGTGGGGACAATGTGGAATGGGGCAGAGAAGAGGAAGATTGTGGCTGGTGCATGTGCCTAACTAGGGAACCTGCTGGTTATAATGACAAAATTATGCTGGTTTCTAGGAGAAAATGTTCTTCAGTTATTATATACAATAATGCATGGGGGTGGAAGTGCATAATGGAAATTTTTGTGCACCTGAGCTGTGGGATGTTGCAAAACCCAGAGCGTGAAGCCTGAGGGTTTATATAAGCATCCCACACCAATGGTGCACATAATGTCTCATTCATGCACTCACCCCCATGTATTGTTATGTGTAATTGCTGGCTTGCATTGTTTTTTAGCTAGAGAAAAAATGTGTAGGCATTTTTCTCTCAGCAGATTTATTTACTTTTTAAGTTAATATGAGAAACTGTGTTACTTTGCAAACACTTAAAACTTGAATAAATATTTGAATAAATATAGCTCTGGTAACAGTCATTAATGTAGTCATAAGTTTATCTTCAAATGGAGTCCATTTGGTATGATTTTCTTAGTTTCAGTATGGTGATAAATGGAAACGGCTCCCGTAACTAAAGTGAGGGAGGTACTGGTACTGTATTGTAAAGCTTAAAAATGGTATAAATATATTAAACAGTAAAAACAGTCAGGTATACTTATTTTTGATGTGGATCAGTCCTTGTTTTGTTTTCTGTTTCTGTTCTGTAGTCTGCCATGGAGTATTCAAATTATGGTACTGTTGCCTCCCGAGTATGCTAACTAGGGTCTTCACCTTATGAGCAGCCAGCAGTTCTATGGAGATATTCAAATTAGGTCTTGTTGCCTCTGAGTATGCAAATCTGGGTCCTGACCTTAGGTGCAGTACTATTTTGTTGTATGGAAGGAGTTCTTTTACATGGCAACAAAGCAATAGTTAGTTAGCTGCAAAACTCTTTCTGAGGAGATTAGTGTATCACAGGTTTGTGAAGCGCTGAGGTGCAGCACTGAGACAGGGGAAAGAGCTGGTGGAGCATGCTTGCTAGTTATAACCGCAGATTATAATGACAAATTATAACCTGCTCTTACCTATAGAAAAAACATAAGCCAGTTATTACAACGCATTATTGAAAGAATTTAGGAGTTGGAGTCTCTTCAAGATGCACATTTAATTATTGTAGCACACCCACAGAAGCAGACTCCATCCATATGGAACTTAACCTTATTAGTGAAATAGGCAACCTGATACACAACACTTACCTAGCTGAAATATGTTAACAATTGTGACAATTTTTCTTTTGTATAATGTATTTTTATAAATGTTGTAACGACATAACAAGTCAAACAAATGACAACTCTGCATCTGAAAAGAAGCTTAAACAAGACACTAAATGTGGAAAATAGGAGGATTTTAAAATAATCACATGAGACAACATACTGGGGGTATTAAACAGACTTCATACATGCATACATTTCAGTTATATTAAAAATGTGAAAACAAGGTTTATGTTTAACATAAAGGCACCAAGGTGGCTTTATCTGCCTAATTCTCCAATATTGATGAAGAAAGTCTGCTGCTGTGGCGCTAAGATTAGGACTGTTACAAGACTGTGGCCGTGTGACAGAGTTGTGGTCTCGGTGCTCTAGGGTGATTGTTGTGCCCTGGCTGGAACGCTTGTTCGATTTGCAGTGAGATTCTGGAGACTGAGGGAAATTATGAATACTGTGAATTTGTTGATATATCCTGAAGTCACCCTTTCTGGATACTGGGAACTGTTCGAGTAGGTGGCTGCTGTGGACTAGAGAAGACGGCCAGTCGGCCTGTATATGCTGAGGATTAAACTGAGATGCCCTGGTAAAGGAACTGTTCTGTGAGGACCTCCATATTCCTTTTATTTTCCTCTGATCCGGTATTGTCTTTGTAGTATTTTACTACCTGTTTCAGGGCTCTGACTTTGCTTTTTATCCAGTTTGTCAGCTATATGGGGAATTCAGGGTTTCTGGCTCCCACAGGATTGGGGAAGGGGCGAGCCAGAGGATTAGTGTCCTGTTCTCCTCCCTAGATTTGTGGGGAGGTCAGTCGGAGAGGTGGCCTTGCTCACGATTGTGGTGGTGTGCATTTCATCCCCTGAGATATTTCCCTTTATTCTATAGCTTGAAGAAATTTGTGTGCCCTGAGAGAACTTTGGTTCAAATTTTGAATCTGACCACCTGGGACTTGATTTTTGACTTGAATCGGATATTTGTTCTGGCATCTCGAATTCTTGGAAATGACTTACTTGAATTAATGTCTTCAATTTTTGAATTTTTGTGTTTCCTGGAATGCAAGTATTTTCTTTCTTGTTGTTAAGTTTTATTTTATATTGTTTTATATTAAATTTTGGAAATAGTTCGGCAGTGAGAGGGCTCAGTAACAATCTGTTTTTTCACCTCTTTTAAATAAGTGTGAGAGCCTAATCTGGGGTGGATTAACAAACTATTTTCCTTTTTTTTTCTTTGGTTTGTTCGGTTTATTTCTTTTGTTATTTTTCTTTGTTAATGATTTGTATTGATTGTCCTCCATTGAGATTTGTGAGACTTCTCTGGGCGTACACCTTTGGTTTTATTACATTTGTGTATAATTTGGTGATGTTAAGTTAGTAATTTGGTAGTTTTAGGTATCTAGTTGGGTGACAGGAATTGAATCTCATAAGTGGCTGATTTTAGAATACTGTTTTTAGATTGTTTAGTTTTGAGTGCTGGGCTAGATTGTGGACTTATGAGATGTGTCCACCTGTTACACCCTAGTTGTGCACTACTCAACCTCCACTCTTAGCTCCCTCTGCCCTTTCATATACCTCCTTTAGTTTTCTCTGTCTATCAACAGTGTCAGGCTTTTGGGTATTGCCCTAGGAGGGGAAGGGTGGGGAGGAACAGTGGTGGCTGGAGGAGGGCACTCTCACTCTGGTGTTAAGCCCAGGATTTGCCCTGAGGTGAAGTGGAGCCTGGAGCATGGACCATCTTGTTTGGTCCCCATACCCAAGGGCACCATTGTTGGTGATGTGCAGGTAGCCAGGGCAGTCTGGGAGTTTTGTCCAACCCGGCGCTGTTGTGCAATGCTAGATCTGTCTGGAACAAGACTGCTGTGATTTCAGATCTTTTTGGTTTGACAGATCTGGCCTGCATCACCGAGACCTGTCTGGATGATAATGTGGGACCACTTGAGGCCGCAATTCCAGCCGGTATACAGTGATGCATCGCCCGAGGTTGGACCGGGGTTCACATCTGTTTCAAGACCAAATTGGCACTCACTAGTGTTCCAGTTGAGGAGACCATCTCTTTGAATGTGCTGTTGTGGCAGGTGTAGGCTATCTAATTGCTCTCATCTACCATCCTCCTGGAGATGGGAAGCAATTCCTTAAGGAAGTAGCGGACTTCATCGTCAACATGGCTTTTGGAGTCTCCCAGGCTGATGGTCCTGGGTGATTTTAATGCCTGGATCTATGACGAACTCTCTCAATTTGGAAAACACTTCCTCCAGTTAATGGATTCACTGGGCCTAACACAGGTGGTTACCACTGCCACACAAAAAGGTGGCCACTCTCTTGATTTGGTCTTCCTCCTGGGAATTGGGGCTTCTGACATGGAGGTGGAACCAGTCAGTAGGTCTGATCACTACAACGTGAGATTCATTTGGCACCCCACCTTGTAGGCCAACCCTGTGGAGATGGTCAATACTGCCCTTTGCTGAATATTTCTTCCACTGGCCTTGCTGCAGTCCTTGACCTATCAAAATTCCTTGTGCATTGCAGTGATCCAGAGGCATTGGTTGTGGCCTATAATAATGCCATCACCTCTGCCCTGGATTCTATTGCCCCAGTTCATGTGCATCCTTCCCTTCGACCTCGAGCTCCATGGTTTGATGGGGCATTGAGGGAGTTGCAGCGACTTGGACGCAGGTTAGAACATTGTTGGTGGAAATCTGGCCTGTATGCCGACCATCTTATACTGTTAGAACATTATCAATTCTATCAGTCAAAATTTCTCATAAGAAGGCAGAGTTCCTGTCCGGGAAATTTCTGCTGCTCAGAACCAACCAGCTCAGCTGTTCAGAACTGTGGACAGATTGTGCAACCCATCCTGTCTTCAGCTCCAGAGAGTGTTTTCACAATTACAGTGTGATTAGCTTGCTCAGTTCTTTGCTGATAAGGTGGCTGACATTAGGTCAGAGATCCATTCAACACATTCTATGTGGGTTGCTCTTGGTCAGGAGTTGGTCACCACCCATTCATTTTCCTGGAGTATCTTTGACCGCCTGAAATCATGGATGTTATGCGGATTGTCTAAGGGTTGCACCCTAACTGCTGTAGTTTAGATCCGGTCCTACTCTCTCTAATTTTAGGTGTGGGACTCTATTCTCCTGGTTCTAGCACAGATAGTCTGGTGCTCCCTTGACTTGGGCAAATATCCTGTTCCTTGAAAGAGGCAGTGGTGACACCTTGTTGAAGAAAGCTTCTTTGGACTCAGACTGTCTTAATTACAGGCCTATCTCAACCTCCCCTTGTGGGGAGGTGATCGAGAAAGTAGTGGCAGCCCAGCTAGAGAACCACTTGACCATCCATAACATCTGCAAACCTTTCCAATCAGGTTTTCGAAAGAGGCATAGTACCGAGACTGCGCTGGTTCGGTGCTCAATGATCTCCTGATGGTGAGAGACCAGAGAAAACGATCCATTTTGGTACTATAAGATCTGTCATCAGCGCTTAACACCATGGACCATGGGGTTCTACTTGAGTGCCTGAGATGTATTTGTGGGCTTTCTGGGTCTGTTCTCAGATGATTCACTTCATACCTCACTGGAAGAACTCAGAGGGTGGTTTCAGTTTTTTTCCTCTAATCCCATCTCTATGTCTTGTGGGGTTCCTCAGGGCTCTACATTGTCCCCCATGTTGTTTGTGGTGTACATACTTCCCCTCAGAGACATTGTGAGATGGTATGGGTTGAGATTTCATTGTTATGTTGATGATACCCAGCTATACCTGTCCTTGCACCCTACCAGGTAGGAGTTATCTCGTATTTAACAGCTGCCTCCAGTGAAATCCAGGATTGGATGAGGTCCAGTTAGCTGAAGTTGAACTCTGGGAAGATGGAGGTGTTGATTTTGGATTCAGATCGCCGGATAGGGGACCTTCACTGCTCCCATCTGAACTGTTTTTGGGATGTCGACCTACAGGTCTCTGAATGGGTGCGAGACCTGGGGTGATATTAAATGTGGGTTTGACTCTTCGGTCCCAGTTGTCAATGGTGGTTAAGTCATGTTTCTACCATCTAAGAAACATTGCCAGGATCAAGCACCTTGTTCTGTCCAGTGATCTGCCAACCTTAATCAATGCCTTTGTGACCTACGTGGTTAGACTATTGCAACTCGCTTACTTTGGACTTCTGGGTTGATATCCACAGCTAGCAGCTGGTGCAGAATTCCACAGCACGGTGTTGGTGGGTACTTCTAGATCTTCTACATTACACTGATGCTGCAGGATCTGCACTGGCTTCCAGTTCGGTGGCAGATCACCTTCAAATTCAGATTACTGACTTTTAAAGCCCTGCATGATCTGGGCCCTGATTACCTGAAAGAACTCCTGATTCTTTACCATCCTGTGAGATAGGTCCGCTCAGCCGATGAGGAGTTGCTAGAGATTCCAAGGATGATATTAAATCTGCTGGGGCCTGTGCTTTTATGTTTTGGCCCTTCCTTTTGGAATTCTCTACCCCATCGGATTAGGGAGTGCACGACTGTGGGGAGTTTAAACAGACTTTGAAGGCTTTAGTTTAGGAAAAGCCTATGGTTGTATTGTTTTCTGATTTGGTTCTGTTTATTTTATGATGCTGATTTTGTATTTTAACTTAATGTACTGTGCCTTGAAACTCGAAAGGTGCACAACAAATAAAGTATATTATTATTATTTACCTTGGGCATTACCCTTATAGACTGGATGTACAAACTGAAAGAACTGTTACTCCTCTGCTGGAGTTTACTGGATTCTATTAGTGATCTCTGCTCAGTCTACTGTGTGAGGTGCACCACCACTCCTTCCTACCCGCTCAAGGTTCTATCCTTTGCTGACTTCACTAAACTTGACCCTGACAAGTTCTCTCTGATATTCAGTTCATTGACTGGTCTCCCCTTTATACAACCTCTGACATCAACCATGCAACTGACTATTTTAATATGACTCAACTAAGCCTGTAAAACAGTCACATCCCAATCTCTATGTGTAGAGTCAGTGGAAGGAGACCAAGTGGCTGAAGAGACTGCTCTTGAAATTGCTTAAGTACTGTGACAAACTTTGGCCTAAATGGAAAATCTCCTCCTACAGGCTAACTTTGAAGTGTATCGCACCTTGCACAACACTTGCAAGAAGGAGGTCCACACTGCCAAGAGCAGCTACTACCGCAAACTCCTTAAATCTGCCGCCTCTGGCCCTAAGAGATACTGGACCCAAATTAATGAGATCCTCGGAAATACCAAGTGGCAGACTCTAATGAAATGCTAATTAATGACATGCACTGCAATAATCCACACATCATTGCCAATGCCTTCAACTCCTCTTTACAAAGGTTCCTAATGTTTCCCTCTCAATTCCTATGGCTCACAACCTTCCTCAGGCTTCTCTTATACACATCCTGCTTTGGTGCTCTCCCTGTGATGTGCCTTGAGGTCCTAAAGCTACTGAAATCCATTCCCACCATGGCAGTGTTGGGCTGGATGGGTTAGATCCCAAGATTCTGAGACTTACTGCACCTCTTCTAGCTACTCCATTAACTCAGCTTTTAACCTATCCGTAGTACCACCATGGTTCCATCGGCATGGAAATCTGCTAGGACAATTCCAGTGTTCAAGAGAGGACCCCAAATTACCATCAAATTTTTGTCCTATTGTATTGCTGCCTACGCTCAGCAAGATCTTTGAGAAATGTATCCACCACCAGATATCAGCTCACTTGCTTCAATTCAGTCTTCAGTCCCTTGTTCAGCATGGTTTCAGGGCTGGGCATAGCACCACCACTGCTCTCACTCATTTTACTAGTGAAGTGATATGCAACATGGACAAAGGCCTTCTTACAGGGGTTGTGTTCATTGACCTCAACAAAGCCTTTGATTTGGTGAATCACCTAGCACTCTTGAATAAACTGCACACCCTTGGTGCATCTGGATCCACTCTGTCCTGGATCCACAACTACCTGTACAACAGGTCAAAATCTGTTTCCTTTAGGAAGGTTCTCTTTATCCTGCCCCTATCTCCCGTGAGCATCCTTAATGCTCCAGTACTCAGGCCCTTGCTTGCCTTGATATTTGTTAATGATATCCCCACCTCCTTCCCCATTGTCATTCCATTATGTATGCAGATTACCTGGCACTCTACACTACCTCTAGTTCCATTGATGAGATCAATGCTCATCTGTCATCAGCATTCACACATCTCCAACTCTCTTATACTCAATTTACCTAAAACCCACGCAATGCTCTTTGGATCCTCTGGGAAAGTCCATGCCATGTCACACAAGCTTTGTGCACTCTGTCATGATGGGTCAGCAGTCTCAACCACTGACCCTTTAAATACCTAGGTGACACTGATCCCATGCTTGACTTCTCCTCTCACATAAACGAGGTATGCAAATCTGTAAACCACAAGTTGGTGCCACCTGTCATGTGCATCAGTCCTTAAACCTGCTGCCAGGATCTCCATAGCTGGGGGGTCCTGCTCCCAAGGCTACAACAGTATGTGCATTCTCAATCTTATCCCAGGCCAGTGTTGGTGTCCTTCAAAAATGGGGCGCTGCTTACAAAAATATTTGCAGATTTTCCCTATTTGCCTCTTGCCTTATGCACCATTGCTTGCTGTACTCCACCTTGCACTGGCTGTCACCCAGTTCCATTTCCAGTACTCACTGGATTGCTTCATTGACTCCTTGACCAGATATCCCCATCCTGATTATCTTGGGACTATGCTTTCCCGTGCTTTACTCCTGCCCTCTTAGGTCCTCTGATGCTCTGCCACTCTTCATCCTGTACTGCTCTCACCAAATGGGTGATCAAGCTTTCTCATTTCGCTCCCAAATATTGGAATTCCCTGCCTCCCCACGTAAAGCACTCATTATCTCACTCCTCCTTTTGACAAGGTATTTTGTAAATGAGCCTATGGCTCAAAGATTTTCCAAACTGCTATCTAAATAAATAAATAAATAAAACTGCACTTTTTTCTCACCTATTTGTACGAGAAACTTGGGAATGTAATTAATCTAACTTGATATTCTGCTCTTGGCTTCTGCTTTGCCTTGAACACTGCTCTCAATACCTCTCAAACATCACTGTGCTTACCCATTTTGTCTCTGTCATCCCTGCATGGATGTTTTTGTTTGTATGTATAATCTTGCAACTATCCTTGCATGGATAACTGTTGGATGCTGTTATTGCTGTTGATTGTATGAATTCTGTGATTGTTTGTAAGGTTGTATTTTGTACTCTCAGGGTCATGCCTGAAAATAGGCCGGTTATTGCCTTATGTACTTACCCAGTCATCAAAAGCTAATAAATAAATAAATAAATAAAGGTGATGCACCACCACATAGGCAGCCAGTGCAGCACCCACAATATCGCCATGTAGAGCTAGTGTCAGATATGTCCATTGTCCTAACCTACTTGCAACAATTTTAAAATGCTTGAATTCTTGATATTAAAGTATTTATTAGGCCAATGAAGAAATGGATAGATACAGCCAGAATGGGAAATGCCAGACCACAAGACTGACAGTGATATTCAGTGGTAAAGAAAGATGCTTCAGCCAGACACATAACAGCTACTGCACACATTACATATTTCATTCTCAATTAACCTATAAGTATGTTTATATATTTCTGTGGTTATTTTTCTCTAATTGTTCACTGTTTCTGAAGTGTAAAATATTTAAGCCCTAACTTCTGGTTAATTCTGTGCTTCAGTGGTCCTACACTAAAAGTTCATTTCCCAGAAAGTGTTTTGTCTTGGGCATCTGAATTTAGAAAAGCTGAAAAGGCTGTGGGCCAGATTTTCAAAGGCCAGAGAATGATGTAGAGTACTTATGTCAAAAACAACCGATGCAAGGAGCAGGATGCATCAAACCTGCACCAGTTCTGATTTTCAAATGGTGCTTGCATCAAAAACAGGTCTGCATGTGCCAGAGTGGCTTGTGCTATGCTTGCACCATTCAAAATGGAAGCCTGCATTACCAAAATGATGCGCCATCTCCTTATTTGAATTTTCAAGGACTGCAAGTCCTGTCCTTGTATCTAACATGCATGTCACTGTTAGACCAGCCAGAGCTGGTCTAAGGGATACTAGAGCATATAAAGAGGCCCATAGCAGGTGGTCAGGCCTGACTAATCTACTATTAGCTTAAACTATTCTCCTGCAGGACTAGTTTAGAACATTTTAGGGGCTTAGTCTTGTCCATTTCATCTGTCTTATTTGTCCTTTTAATAATTTTTATAATTTTTAATAATTTTACTCACCTTGCACCATTTTTGACTCAGCTTGCAATTTTTATTTACTCAGTTTGCATCATTTTCATTGAATAAATTTTTGACTCAACTTGCACCCTTTTGACTCAACGTGCATTATTTATTTTCGGCAGCTTGTGTCATTCTTGTCCCTTGTGTCATTTTGTTGATGCAGTGCACCTCTTGTGTCAGTTCAGGGACTTTGTCACAAGAACACTTTTCTTGCAAACTATGGTATACAGTACTTGATGCACATAGATCTAACACAAGCTTGTTGTTTGATGCAGCTTGCATGGATTTAAGGACAGTATGAAAATCTGGACCTGTGAGTCCAAGGGTTTCTATGCTCTGAAAAGTGTAAACTTTTTAAGAGCTGTAAGTTTGGATTGATCTGAAAATCTTCCAGTTAACTGCAGTATGTGTTCTAACCTCTTCAACACAAGTTGGATGTGACATTCTGCATGGGCCTTCTCTAGTTTGCACTTTATTGGGTCCTGGGTCACATTTCTTCAAATTAGCACTTTCTGAAAGAAATGTTTGTTACTAACTACAGTAGGTATTATCTTTTATGTTATAGGTTCTGATTTTCTCAAATCCATCCATAATATTTTTCTGTATTTGAGAATACTTGGATACATTCTTTAGAACAGCATATGAGGTAAATAGATTGTATAACTCATGAAATTGTAAATATGAATTATGGTGCCTATACAATATGCAGTACCTATGATCAATGCCTGCAGCATGCTGCATTCTGTTGTTTGCCATGTGGTGGCAAACCTTGGAATCTTTTGACAGCATATGTTACTAACTTATTCTGGTGCTGTGTCAGTACCATGACCCATTCACTGTTCCACTCTCTACCAGTTGATGTCTCTTGCTGTTCTCTTTCTGCCACATTACCACTTCACTTGTGTGGCTGATCACAAGTCCTTGCAGTGTGGATCTTTAGTAATAGTCATGCAGATCTCTATGTGGTTGCACTAGCATTTGGATTTTTCTTGACAGCACAATAACCTAATATATGACAGGAATATAAAATACCGTAAAATATTGTATTGTTTAATGATATGCCATGATAGTTACTAGTCTCTGGTATTGCAAAGTTCAGTGAATTCAATTATGGACCCTGTGACCAGTAATTTAGCATGTATAGTACAATACTGAACTGTTTGTATGTGTAGTAGGGTGGTGATTTAAGCACCAAAGTATGGCCAGTGGTTAGATTTGCAGTCTGTTAATCACCCACATGGGGCAAATATAGCATGAGGTGCCTCTGTGGCCTTAATGCCCCAAGATATGATCAACTAATTGTTAATTTATCTCCTATGAGTAAATTATTTATATTATTATGACTGCATACTGGTTAAAATACATGTACTTTAGATTTGTTTTTGGGATCAGTTAACTAACAACTGCAATTTGTTAAGCAAATTAGTCCTTCCTTGTTTGTTACTGATTCTCCACGGTGCTGAGCTCTTCCAGGAATGCTAGCTGCATTGTCTGGTATTTATGGAAACCTCCATGCTTACTGGTATGTTAGATTTCATCATGGATACAAGTATCATGTTGCCATGGAGACCACTGGTAGACCTAATTCAGGTTACTTAAATTGGTACATTTGCTGAATAATAAAGGATTGCTTACCAGATTAATATTGTTATTTGCATCAGCATATCACAATCTATGAAACTATTAAGAGGGTAACTGGTTTAGTCAACGTGTTATTTCACTTTGGAATAACTTATCTAGTAAAGTGGCATGTAATGAGTCCCTAGAAACTTTCAAAAGTTAGACCTTTTCATGGGTGACATCAGAAGTAGATAATTCCGCTGATATAGTGGCTAGTCATAATAGGTCAATGACTTCTTGACAGAAACCAAACTATGACACTGTGAAACAATGCACCTCTCTAAATCATATGCAGCTGTTGAACACTGTTGGTCAGTGGACATTTTCTTGTTGCTGTGTATGCTTACATGCTCAGTGGTCACATGATCATGGGAATTGGTTTCCTGGCAGCAGTTATAGTAGTACAAGCAGTCATGTGATGGTGACCATTAAGACATCTGCTGGCTATAGGGTTGTTTTATGCATTTTTAAAACTTATTTTTGAGACTGGTGTGTAATAAAAAGCGTTTAGTGCTTCTTCTGACATGTTGTGTGCATATGGACCATATAACATTTAAAAGATGGAATCTGATTGCAGAAGGAGAAGATGGCCCATTACATTGGCTCATACATATTTTTGTATTATATTTTTATTAATTTTCCATGGTGTCTAGTGGACTCCTCCCCCACCACAACAGTTAGTCTGCCAACACCCCATCCCCTCATCCCAACCTTGAGTCAGCCATTAGCGCAGCTCTCCTCTCACCTCCATGGTTGGCTGCCCACTGAGTTGTCAATCAATGAGCATGTGCTTGTACAAGCACGCACTCATTTATTGACAGCCCAATGGGGCCACTGGCCATGGAGGTGAAAGGAGGGTTGTTCCAGTGACCCACCTAGGGTCAAGATGGGGAAGCAGGTGCTGGCAGACTAACTGTCAGGGTGGACGTAGGAGTTCACTAGGCTCCTGGGAATGAGGATTACTTTTTTTTACTGGCTATCGGGATAGGGAGGGGTCTACTAGACACCAGGGAATAATCTTGATGAAGGTGAAGGACTGCCTTTTTATTAATGGGAAGGATTATGGATAGGAGGGTCCAAAGACACCAGAGAAATCTAACTTTTGGGGACCTTGACCAGTAGGTGGGTAGGACCACTATCCACCAGTGAGTGAGTTTATTTTGTTAACATAATGGAACCCATGAAGGTGGGTGGGGGTGGGTCCACTAGCCACCAGGAAGAGGATTTTTAACATTATGAGACCTGCGATTGTGTGTGGGGTGGGACCCTAGCTACTAGGGATTTCTATTTTTATTTGATTTTTTTTACTTTGGGCCCACAATTGGTGGGTGTGTGGGGCACTAGACAATTGTTTGTTACCATATGAAATAATACATCAAAACTGTGGGTGGAATAAATTCAGCAGCCTAGATGCATTTTTCCGCATTTCAGTGAAAAGTTTGCAGAATCAGTGAAAATCTGTGGAATATCCAATTTCGCCAATGGCGGAAGTTAGAAAAATTCTGCAAAATTTTTGAAATTTCACTAAAGTTCCACAAAGCAGAATTACAACTTTCACCCACCACTACAGTTGTTGTTAAGTAGTTAAGTGGTGACAAGTGGGACACTGGAGAAACAAGTCGATGAGTGAATGCAAAATGATTTATTAGTTAACACTGGATTATCGAACACATGTATCAAATGTACCATATACAAGGCTGAAATTTTAGCTAGGTTAAATGTTGTAGCTCAGCTTTTTGCACTAAAACAGACAGCAAAGCCTTGCTATGTGTTTTCAATCCTTCACATAAAAATGGTTAGTGCTTTAGAGTAAATGAGTTTCATCTACAAAAAGAGTGTCTGGTTACAGTCTGCCAGTGTATTAAACAAGTAGGTGGAGTTCAGTTTAGTGGCATAAATGGACTTCTTGCAACAACATGTGGAAATGGAGTATTGCTTTTCATCATACCTTTAGATGGAGGCTGAAACATGTAATTTTTATGTTCTCTGTGCAAACACGTACAAGTGAATGTATTGCAAAAGAAATGCTTTGTGATGTGCCCACACAAACATAACAGTGACACTGGGGTGCCCAATCCACCATTGTAACGATCAGGAAGAAAAAAACACATCCTTTTTTTTTAAACCTTGTGAAAAGAAAAATGCCCATTGATGTCTTTTGCAGCCATTACTGTCCTCGCACCTGACCTTCCCACTCAGCACCCACACCCCAAAGCCTTTACTTACCCAACAAGAGTACAACGCCATCATATTCTGTGGACCACAGACACGCTCTTCATTCTCCAAAGCCAGACCACAAAATGAAGAAACAGGTATATGGTTCTATGTATTTCGATAAGATTTTGAACTTAGCAGCATAATATGGCCATTTGTTCATATTGTTGCCCCAGATTTTCAGCATGTGTCTTTTGGGAACCCACCTCATGAACAGTTTCAATGACCTTAGGGCAAATCTGTCCTGAAAGGTGATTTCATGGTCCCTGTGGGAAATCATCTTTTGAGCAGGGTTGGAAAGTTTTTCTTTCCTTGTTCATGAGTTGGGATCATAAGAAGGCTACAGTATGTTGGAAATTTGTTGTAACAATATTAAAAGATAACAGTTATAAGCTTACATTGAATTTTGTCAACGCAGGCTCATAACTTTGGTAATTTTCAATATTTTTACCCCAAATTTCAACATAGTGATTTTTTACAGCACCTCATGAATGTGACAGCTGCCATTTTTCAAATCCTGACCACAATGTGTTTCTACATCCTGAAAGGTGATTTTGTAGTCCCTGCATAGAATCGCCTTTCAGACAGGAGTTGAAAATTTTCTGCATTGGTTCATGAGCTGGGGTCATAAAGATGGCGATATTGAGAACCTGGGGCAAAAATATTAAATGTAACAATTTTATGAGCCTGTATTCAAATATACAAATGCAGTCTTATAACTTTGGTAATACATAATCCACACAGTGTACCACAATGCACCTGGTACCCTAGGGCTTCTATACCAGTGGCGAAAATCCGCATTGACAAATGCTTGTTTTGTTGGCAACTGCTGTGGTGGTAGCACATTGATCAACTGGGAAAGTGCTTGATACTGTACTGAAATAGGTGTTCGTTCCCATCCATACAGATTAGTAATTTGTTCTCAGTGTCCCAACCTTCCCACTCTTATACAACTATACTCAGCAACTAAAGTCCCCTCAACCCCAAACCACACACAGAACTTTACATGTTGTAGGGATATTCTACACACAGACACACACACCATCCCATGTCCCACCTACCATATCCCCATCATACACACCACCCCACACACACACCAGACAATTTTGCAAACAAAGTTATTTATTTACTGGACAGTTTTATAACATATTTTGAGTGGTTAAGATATGCATGACAAAGAATATGTAGAAATTATATAAAGAACAATTTTCAATTAACTAAAAGGCAAGGTCAAAAATGTGTTTAAATATGAAATCTCTTTGTAGAGTAACTGAAAATAAGAAGAATTTAGGGAGGATAATACCATTTCAAACATTTGTAACAAATTCATATTAATAATGCATAGAGCAATACTGCTAAAGACTGCATGCTGCCATCACTTATTCTATGAAAATGCACTCTACCATTTATTGTGCAATTGGACAGGCATTGATCTGAGCAGTCCATACATTTGTTTACCTCTACAGCTATTCCATCCTCAGGCAGTATTTGCACTTTTGAATATAATTTTGGGAGGCTGATATGTGGTTACTTACTGACATGGGTCTGCCAGAAAGTGCAGATTACCATGCATGACAGTCTTGGTCTGATGCACTCCTGTGACTTTTAATTTAGGACTCACAACAGTGACCTGTCATAGACATGACTGATGTGTTGTCAAGACCTGCTGCATGCAACAGGTGAATGGCAGTGCTTCCGCCCTGCCAGAGGATGTGGTGGGGCTGAAACAATCACAGGATTTAAGAATACATGGGATAGACATAAAGGAATTCTGGAGGTCAGGGTAGGGGCAACAGACTTCAGGAAAACATAAAGTGAACTTACAAGCTCAAATGGGCAGACTGGGTGGGCCATAGGCCCATATCTACTGACACTGTCTATGTATCTATGTAACTGAATGATTTGTGCACCTCTGGCAAGGGCAGGCTTATTTGTTTAGTCATGCCATCATGCCACTAGTGTAACTTGTCCCCATTCATGTTTGAGTGTACCTTATTGGCTGTGAATTTATTATATGTTGAGCAAGCCTTTTGGGTATGGATAGAATACATGTGGATTGTGAGTAGTTTTGAAACATGGGTCTTGAATTATATAGTACTGGATATGCTGGATCCCCTGGTCTATCATACTTATGCCACTATAATCTGTCTTTGTTTGCTCCATGAATCCCATGATCCCATGGTGCTTTTTGTATCTTTATTGAATGCCAATGTCACATACTGTCATCCATTTTCATCAGCTTAGATTATGAATGATGATGTAGTCAAGTCCCTTATTCCTTCATATCCTCTTCTGATGAAATGAAGCTGGATGTAAAACAAGGCTTTGCTAATTAATCCTAATACTGTTGTAGTGTCCATGACAAGTGATAATCAAAAGTTTAGTAAGGTCCATATCTAATATCCTCAGATATTGTGATGTCTTGTCTGCATCTTTTTATGTAAGTTTTCATTAGCCCCCACAAAAACTTTGCTCACAGCCTGAAAATCAGTTTCATTCATAATGCGTATATTTTACTGAAGGGTGGGGTTATTAAGATGCCTGTTAATCACAACAACAGGGTGGAGCTAACAGTAAATTGAAGCAGTGTGACATAATTTTAAATTACACTAATCAATGCACACCTGGTTTGCAGATGAGGTTTGCCTGTAGCTCATCCTTCATTACTGCTGTTAAGAAACAGGTCTGTTTGTTCCTCAGACTCACTGCTCTGAAAGGATTTCCCCATAGGCATTACATCTTGAAAACAACAGTATTAGAAACATCTGCTTGTATTCCAGTACTTCTGTGATATGTAGATTCATGATGTCTGGGAACATCTGGAAAGATCAGGCTGGGCTTGTCTAATGTTCCCTGGTTTAGTACTATATGGAGCTCCACTTGAGATGCAATAAATACAACATCTGCCACCTCCTTCTCCATCAAAGCTGTCATTCAACACCTCTACTGAATGCAGTTGCTGTATATCTGCTATCAGCAGATGTAGAACAGACATTAAATTACTTAATTCCTTTTTTTGCCTCAGTCGAGTTTAGCTCGGTGTTGTTGCTAGATATCCAATCATGTAAACTGCTGCCACTGAACATGGAAACATTAACTTGTTCTGCCATTTCATTTGCTGGTAGTTGGTAGTCTCTATTTGCCTAATGGTACATACAAGAGAAATAACTTTGTTTCTGAGAGAGCAAGTTGAAAATTCTTCCTTTTTGTCATTATTGTTTGTTTTGTGGCAGTGCGGTTGGGGATTGAGGAGTGCAGAATATACAGATGCAGAAATCAGATGATCAGAACATCTAAGTAAGAACAACAGTAATGATTCAAGTGATTTTTTTTAATTTCGTATATTTATGTTATTTGAATGGAAATCAGCTACACTGGAAAGGAAAAGAAAGAACACCTTGTGAGTGAGGACAGGGATGCTACATTTACAAACTCTAGGACTTTCATATTTTCTAATTGTTATTTATGTCAGTATTTAAAGTAGCTGGTTGCCACTCCCCAACAGTTTTCATCCTTTTCCTTTGCTGGCCCTCTACATCCTTAACCTATTTAGGCATAAATAACCCCAAGTTACATACCTTTTGTGACTTAAATTTTAACTCACTCATATCCAAAATTTGCCTGGAAATGGACTGCTAGAAAGCTCTTCACCTGTCCTTGGTGGGTAAAGTAGAAGAAATAAAATGATAACAGACCCAAAGGTCTTTCATCTATTATCCCACCTACCCTGTCATTTGCCTAATAAATGGTTTGATAAGCTGGATTTGTTAATACATAATTTCATATGGGAGGGCTGTAAACCCAGATATAGTAGGAATAAGCTTAGGCCAGTTGGAAAGTGAGGGATGGAATTTGTCTTGATTCAAAGGGTACTACTGGGTGTTTAGGAATGCCCAAACCATGCATTGGTTCCCAACTGAAGGTAAACTCCTCCACTATGGACACAAATAGAAACAGTCAAATGTGGCCTAGTCAACCCTGCTTCTTATCTTTTAAATAAAAACTCTCCCACCCACACTTGCCACTACGGTCAAAGTATCACTAAAGATCTGGGCAGACACCATTAAAATGTAAAGAATAATATGTTGTATATCCTAGCATTTCCCTGTGGCTTAACAAAAGTATCTGTGAGAAGCAAAACCATTACACTGTCAGGAATGAGAACAAAAGGGAATACACACAGGCAAGGATGTATTGGTACCAGGGACCATGACTATGGACTCATTTCAGGCCCTACAACCCAGGTATAACATACCAAAATCTGAGTTCTGGAAATTTCTACAACTCGGAGTTCTTTGACTCATATCCTCAAAACTATGAACAAGCAGGAGGCTCAGGCCATGACCTCACCTATGGGGAATTGGATTAAGGCAAATGAGGAAGAGCTGGCATGATATATGGGACAATTAGGGATGCTATCCCTGACCAAATAAACTCAGCCAGAGATTACTGGGCAGTAGCTTTAAATATCCCAGTTATAAATGAGCAATGGTCTCAATGCTGACGACATGCCCATGAATCTGTTAAGGATCCCAAAAGCTGCCTTATACAAAACAAAATCATCCACTGCTGGTATCACACCCCTGAAGTATTAAACAAAGCCATACTAGTGCCTTCAAGTCAGTGATGGAGCTGTCACATGCCACATGGTGACCTTTATCATATCCTTTGGAGTGCTCACTTTTACAGGATTACTGGAGGCAGGTGATAAAGCTCCTACAATAAATTCTACAAAGCACTATATTCACTCCCCATGGGTTGCTCCTGATAGGTATAGTTGAAGGTCACTTTAAATACCCTAAAGAAAGAGATCTCTGCTTATACAGGCTAGCATCATAGCCAAACGGTTACTATTACAAAGGTGGTGTACATCAGAGATACCAACTATGATAGAATTCATGGCTAGTCTATCTCAACTAGTCATGTTTGACAGACTTTCCCACCTTACCAACAATACTTTGCATAGTCACTTCCTCACCTGGGACCCCATGTATATAGATATTTACAGCAATTTAGCAATAGCTCATCCAGAGGCTCAAATCCTTTACCAAGACAAGGCATAGGTTAAGTTTCATATTATTGGGCATCACAGTTTCCCAAAGGCAGCTATCAATGTGGAGAGGTTATAGTTGCATACAAACCTGCAACAGCTCAAAAATTCACTATCAGGTAATTAGAGCCAAATGTTTAGGTTTAGATTTTGTGTTTCACTCAACTAATTGAAGAATCCTAGCTTGCAGGGCCTATGAAATAACCAACTGTGATCTGCCATGCATGTACAGTTTCATGGTATATAGCTGTGAAATAACCATTCATCACTAGCAGCAGGTGAAGACAGAGCTTATGATGGCTATTTAGGTATTAGCAGAAATAAAGAGAAGTTCTATAGCCTGTCATTTTCAATACCAGCAGGTTAATGCATTTCTTGTACTAACCATTATCAATGACACAGCATGTAATAACAAATTGTCAAGCTTATAAAACTGCTACAGCCATCCTTTTAGTTAGGGCACTTAACTGTACACCTTGTGTGTAATCCAAGTACTTACAGTACATGCAAGTCGATCATATGTAAAATGTAATGGGTGGATTTTTGATTTTCATGTGTGTATCTTGTGTTTTGAAATACAATAAAATGTTGAACTTTAAAGCAGATGGTGACTGGCAGAATGCTGACAATCTTATTTTTAAGTGGTAGGACTGGTGAATGGGAATACCATTTATTACATTTTAAAATTAGTTATGCACATAACTGAGGCTTCACCAGAAAGTAAAAACAACAACAACAACAAAAAACATACTCTGTGAACCAGCTGTAAATGATGGTGTAACATTGGGTTACTTTAGCCTGACTGAACACTAACAGCCAAGCCCACTGCTGTAAAGCATAAATTGGCATACTGGATTGGCTATGTCCCTTGCTCGCGCTAAATTCTATGTTTCTATTTTTGTAATCATGTATGCTTAAAAGAAATACCCTTAAAACAATTATGTTTACTGTTGCAAGTTGGAAGTTCATTGCACTAAATTATGCAGTTCATGATCTGCAATCCATTTTATCACATTGCAATACTTAACAGTTACTGTGTATAGGTTGCAGGCTGACCTATGGTGTGGACTGACCCCATGCCTGCATTTCACTTTTTCTCCATTACAATACAGTACTTGTCTAAAAAATGGCTGAGTTGTGGCATGCCTGTCATCTCCTCCATCCCTTCTGTGTAGTCATAACATCCATGAATCTGATGCATGTGTGAACAATTATGTGATCCCTAACAGAGTAGAGTATCTTGGTGGCAACTTTAATACTGTGAGTGAAATCAAATTCCAAACAGAAATTATATGCATTACTGTTTGTTACATTATGTATAGCAATACATTTTGTTTTCTGCACGTAAAAGTCACTGACCCTGTCACCTCAACTTTTTTCCATCATTTCTGGAGAGACTGTCAGGCTAATGATGGCATCAGGGAGGTGCATTGAGGGATTTTTCCTGTATCTGTTAGCATAACCGCTTCCCTTGTTCCCAGCACCGCTTCTACGTGCATGAGTGTTATTATTATGTGTGATAATGCTGTGATATATTTTATAGTTATATTATTACTAGAGAGTGTCTTGATTACACAAATAACATATAGAATAATGGCTGAGTAGGTGGTTATAATGGAATTTTACACAAACCAGAGTGTGGATGCCACATAAACCCCAAGAGTGAAACTTGAGAGGTTTGTAAAGGTTCCACATCAAGGGTGTGTGTAAATTTGAGTTTGCACACCTACCCAGCCTTTATTTTATTTAGTTGTTTAGGATCATTTTTCACCACAGCAATTATATAAAATAAAGATACATCCACTGTGGAGCCAGGTACCAATCTGGTATCAGCACTGTCCATGGTCGGAAGGGGCTGGAGGAAGAAACCTTTCCTTTTTTCCTTTTTATTGAGAGAAGCAGCCCAGTTTAGAAGCATTTTTTAGCCCAGTTATATACTTCACCGCTGACTCTGAGTGGTGGTGAAGTTCAAGTATCCAGTGCTAAGAAATGGCAGCCAATGCAAAGGAAGGAAAAGCCATGGCTTGGGTATGCATAGAAACAAGAGAAACCTGGCAAATGTTCACTGTTATAGGGAAATTATAACCAGGTTTTGCTTAGGCAAAAATGAGCACCAGTTATTAAAAGTTTGTAAATCATATTACAACTGCCTAGTTGTAATTAGACATTGCAACTGGACCGTTGTAATTTGTGTCTGTCAATCAAGCTCACTGTCTGAATGGTGGAGTGCTAACAGCACCACTGCTGCTAGTCGGACCAATTTAATAACTGCCAGGAGATACCTAACTTAACAGTCATCAACTGGGCACTGTAGGCAGATTTTCTGTGCATATCCAGCACCGGAATCTGAACTCACTGGCCTCCTAACATACTTAGAATATGTGTTGACATTTGCAGCAAGGTCAAACCAAAATAACCTCCGTGGTTGAAAATGAGGAGCAGAGCAGCTTTCAAGCAATGGGTCAGTTGAAACAGCACTATATGTGCACCAGCTACTGTAGCTAACTAAATGCCACACAACGCTTTGTACCTCCCAGGAGTGAGTACCTACCTGCAATTCACATTCTTCTGGGTGGATAAAATCAACTAATGATCAATAAAATTTACAAAACATTTAAAAGCAGTTTCTTTTTCTTTTTTCATGTGTGGATAGAGTAAGCTAGAATTTTATGCATACCCTTAGTGTGGTATGCTTTTATGAGACCCTCAAACTTACTCTTCTAGTTTATATAGCATCCTGCACCTCAAGTGTGTGTAAAATAGAATAATGGGTGGGTAGGTGGATATAAGAAGGATTTTACATACCGCCGGGGTGGATTCCACTTAAACCCACAGCGCTAAGCTCAAATGTTTATTAAAGCCTCCCACCTGAGGGTGTATGTAAATCCAAGTTTTACACATTTCATCATCCTTATTTTATATAATTGCTTGGGATCATTTTTTCACCACAGCAATTATGCAAAATAAATGGATTTGTCATTTGACCACCCTGAAATCACCCACACCACACTCTTTTTTCTGGTTTCAACATTCAAAGTTTATTTACAGATTCTCTTATACATTTTGAATATCTTTTCCATGTTATATCACTGTGCATCTCATCACCATCAATTTACCATACATCAGTATACATAAATATGTCATTCCCCAGCTTCAAACATTTATTTACAGTTCATTCCCATCATTAGTTATCTTGTATTTCTTCTGAGCCGGCATCATGACCCGACGCCCTCTCTCTTCAGTCTTGTTCCTGGGCTCAGGTGTCCTATCTGATCTTTCCCAGCCCTGTGTCCCTTGAGGTGAGTGTGACACGTGGACAGCCAGTTCTGAGTACACTATGATTTTTGTAATATAAAAATGTGTTATGGACTGTCTCTCATGAGAGATGCTGAGACGCATGTAAGATACACACACAACACACACAGGTTTTAGATACAAGGTGTTACCTGGAAGGCCAGAAGCTAATTACAGACTAGAACAGGCCTTAATCAAGGATCTCCTATTTATCTAAGTTAATTATTGCTTTAACTGCAAAGAGGGAAATCAATATCCATTTTATGACGGTTAGAGGAGGAAACCAGGGTATGTGACACTGGTGCGAAGTCATAAATTCTTGGATGTCTGTGTGAGAGAGGATACTGCTTATAGATGAAAGGAAATTTACAGACTTGATTGGGGAAGTCACATGGGGAAAGGAGTTTCTGCTGATGTAACCTTAATTAACTTTCCTTCTAAAATGATAAAACTTCCTGGGTGTATGACTTTAATAAACACAGGAGGAGCTAGGTGACCTCATGCAAAGAGGTGGGGAAAACCAGCTTTTAAACAGAATTCTGTTTTCCTTCAGAGACTTTTATCTACACTCTGACAAAGAAGCATCTTTCAGCACTTTAAGCAGGTATTTAGAAAGAGAGACACATCTAAGACTGTAGTAGGAATTGCACTGTTAAAACCTAGATTCCAACAACATCAATTCACCATACATCAATATACATAAATATGTAATCCTCAGCTTCCAACATTCAGCCTCCAAGGACCAAGAAAAGATGTGGCCTAACCCCCCAGGCATTCCTCCAAATATGGCTGTAACCACAGGAGCTGCTCCCCACCCTCTGAAGGGCCAAAAACAGGTATGCCCACTGAATCTGCAATGGACACAGAGCCCTTTCAGCTGTCCCAGATTCAAATTTTGGTGCTATTTCTCTGTGCTTTGTTCCAGTTGGATTTGAGTCTCCTGAATAAAACCTGGGAGCTGTGGGGTCCCTACACTCCTAGTATACATAGCTGTAACAATTTTGTGTTTTTTTAAATTTAACTTTCATCCCTCCTGTTACAGCTCTGAAACATTTGCATTTGTAAGTTGTAGAGCACTTGAGAAAAGCTGGCAAGCACTCCAAAATGAATCCTTTTGACAATTCGATCAAAGCCTGCTTTTTTTCAATTAATTCTGGGCAGCTGCCCAACTGTAGGAGCCTTTAATTTATACTTAGCCAGCCCTACACCCCTTAGCTTAACTCTGGCAGCAGCTCAATTGCAGGAATATTTACAATTAAATTTTAGAGAACATGGCCTGCAGTCCCACAGACCTCAGTTTTCAATCACTTGCTCCTGCAAGAGCTTACAAGCTGCTTCAGTGTGATTTTTTGCCCACCACCCGTCTCCCACCTCACTCCTTAATTAAATACACCTTGGCCTCACCCCTTTTCCATTCAGGCTCACACTTATACTCTTAAAGGGCAAGCACCCTGTGATTAGTCAATATACTGGCTTTTATATATCTATTTATTTTTTTTCTTTAATTTTTAATTTAACCTCATTATGGGCACTACAACTATAAATTATATCCCATTGTCTTGCAACTCAGTTTTCCATTCTTCCTAGCACTATTCTGTGTCCACTACTCACCGGTTAACCTCCTCCTGAAAACTAACATCACCAGAAATGACTCCCATAATTTACATTTCAATCAGACACATTTGTCTAAAGACAGCATTATCTTTCAATTCCACTATGCTTGAACTACCTCTGTGGAGGTTATTGATCTCACTATGAATCTGAGACCACATCCCTGAAGCTCCATGCCTCTACACATACCGGTAGCGTGTTGTCTTATGTCCCTATCCCTTTATCCTTGTTACCTGCCATCCAGTTAACAATGCCTGACACTACCTCTGAGGCACACAAGACAACTCTTATTCCAAGGTCTAATACACAGATTTTTTAAGCTACTAATATTGTTGCTACTCTGCTCTAGTAACGTGGAACTAATCCAGGGCCCTTTTCTCCTATCACTGCCCATGCTGACCTACCCCAGCTTAAAGGCATCAGCCTCATGCATATCAACGCATACAACCCTGTTGAAAAGATTGACCTTGTACAGACCTGGGCATTGCATGCAAGGCAGGATATACTAGTTATTTCAGAAATGTGTCTGAAATGCTACACCCAGATTAATCCATCAGCATCCCTGTCTTATAACATTTTCAGAGCCTATAGGCCAACTGGGGGTGAAATTGCAATATATGCTTCAGACAAATTCTTGCTACAACGATCAACTCCTCTAAGACCAAGGAATATGAATGTCTCACCCTAAAAGTCTCCATAGTGCCAAATTAATTCATCAATGTTTTAGGCTGCTACAGACCCCCTTCTTGTGGTCTTAAGTTGTTACATCACCCTATGTAACCTGCTAGACCCCTCTGACACTGAAACAGTTATTCTGTGACCTTAATCTGAATTGGAACTCTGATTGTTCCTCACCCCTGAAGGACTTCTGTGATGCACTCAGTCTACATCAGCTAATCTCTAATGTGACTCAGCACAGTTTCAAAACCCTGCATGCAGCACACTTCTGGACTTAATCCTCACTAACAAACCTCATAGAATCTCACATGTAGGAGTCTTTGACAATGACATCAGTGACCACAGGGCAATTGCCTGTGTAAAGATCACACCACCAAAATGCCTCTGCAGCAGGGTATAGCTACAAAAGGAACTACTGCAAATTTAACACCTCTGCCTTCCTAGCTGATCTTAATAGGATTAGATGGCAGGATTTCACTCACCCCTTCTGTCTGTGAAGCCTATACAATTTTCCAAACACTAGTTCTGAATGTAATCAACCTCCATGCACCCTTTGTCAAAAGCAGGGCTAGGAAAATCACTACCTATGGTTCGACAACACCTTAAATATAGTTTTACAACATAGGGATGCCCTATGGAAAAGGCTAGAAAACTAAGTCGGATTCTGACTGGCAGCGCTCAGAATGTCTAAGAATCAATGCACTAAACTGATAAGATTGGAAAAAGCTAGATTTTTCAAAGTGTCCGTGATTCATCCAAGAATAACAGTGTTAAATTCTGGCAGATTCTGAAAGAAGTATAAGGACACAGTTCTTCTTCCTCATTAACATACAAATCACCCTAGGATTCAACCTGCACTAATAAACAGGGCATCTTAAAGCCTTCAATGACCACTTTGTCACAGCATGTCTTGCATTTGATTCATCCCCTTAAGCAAGCTGCTAAACCAGCATATAAGCAATTCTACCCTGTGCTCCCCCAACACCCCAGCAGTACTGCTAAATTTAGCTTCTCCTGTCTCACTCAAGCAGATAAAAGATCTGCTAACCTTCTTAGACATTAAGAAAGGTGCAGGGGCAGACCAAATAGATTCCACCCTACTGAAAATAGGCTACTACCATCTAGCACCACCAATTACCAACCATTTTAATATGTCCCTTTGTAAAGGGGCTCTCCCCACTGTGTGGAAAATAGCCCACGTTATCCCCTGTTTAAATCAGGTGACCCATGTGACTTAACATAACTACAGAGCCATCTCTTTACTACCCATTCTGTCAAAGCTTCTTGAAAGCTAGTAAATTCCCAGCTAAGAGATTTCTTATAATGCCATAACCTTTAAATCCGCTTCAATCTGATTTTAGGCCAAACCACAGTACGGTCACCACCACTCTAGTCAAGGTCACCAATGATTGGCAAATCTCGCCGACATCAAAAATCACTTGGCTGCACTTTTCCTTGACCTAAGTAAAGCATTTGATATGGTGGACCTCAACCTATTACTGACCCTATGGAAAACATTGAGCTAGATGAAACAGCCTTACATTGTTTTTCCTCCTGTCTTGTTGGTAGACTGCAACTCGTGAAACTGCGAGGTGACCTATCTCCCTGTCAAACCCTCCTCAAAGGGTCCCCAAGGTTCAATCCTGGGCCCTTTGCTATTCACAATATATATCAACAACATAGATCATAACCTTAGCTCTGCTAGTGTTCCTCTATATGTGGATGATACTGTCCTCATGTTGCCCATCCATCTCCTGAATCTGTGTGTACCATTCTCCAACAAGAATTCAACACATTATAGCAAAATCTGCTTCATATGAAACTGCTCCTCAACTCTAAGAAAACCAAAATGATGCCTATCTCACTTTCGATGAAGACTACCTCAGTTTCAGCTCCTACTGCCCACTTTGGAATTATAACTATGCTGGTGAACCCCTGGATATAGTGTCAACATTTAAGTACTTAGGTTTCTGGCTAGATTGCAGTCTTTCATTTATCCTGCATGTGGATGAGCTTTCAAGAAAACTAAAACAAAGACTTGGATTATTTTTTGCATTAAGTGGTTGCTCACCAATCAAGCAAAATTAAGGTTAGTACAATCTATATTCCTACCTCTCTTAGATTATGCTGATTTCCTATAGCAACTGTCCCAAAACCACACTTACTAGACTGGATGTACTGTACCATAGAGGCCTTAAAATTCATCACCGACTCACTGTATAAATCTCACAGCTCTTCTCTCTATGCCAAGTTAGAGGCTGGACCTCGTTAGCTACCAGAAGGTGGCACAATGCTCTATCTGACCTTCAATGCCCTTACTAAGAATCTCCCTTAGTACATCTCTAGATATCTTAAAATTTTTGTCATGTGCAAACCCCTCAGAAAATATGCGTTCATACTGCTTGATGTACCATGGATTAGAACCCGTTAGGCTCTTCTCCATCAGCCATGCCCTACCCATCCTGTGGAGCTCCCTTCAAAGGATATTAAAATTGCACACCTTGCCAGACAATCCTCCTTCAAATTGCTGTTAAACCCCTGCTAAAGGAGAATTGCCAGTGCTACTCCTAACCCCTCCCCTTTGAGGTCCTGCATGGCACTTATACCTTCTTAGTTTGCCTATGAGCTCCTGTTGCTCCTCTCATTAATTATCCACTATCCCTCCTGACAATCCCTGGGCCTCTACATCCTCTGGCCCTTGATCACCCACTCACATCCTCTAGCCTTGAGAATCTTCCTGTCTCTGTCATAGTACCCTCTGTCATAATACTCAAGACCCTGCTTTCCATACTTTGCCCCTACCATTAAACTTTGCCATCCCCTCTACCTTCTCCTCTATCATCTAAATTGCTCAGGCAGTAATATGTGTTCTCATGCCATGGCCTGTTATACTGTGTATCTTTTATGCCAGCTTTGATCTTGTATTAGTTGTGAATTGTAACTGTGTTCCATTATTGTATCGTTGTGATGTCCATCCAGGACCACTTTGCAAATGAGAATCTCAATGGTGTCTTTTCCTGGTAAAAACAAAATAGAATTTACAGTTCATTCCCATCATGAGTTATTCTTATTTCTCCTTGGGCCCAGGCATCATGTCCCGATACCCATCTCTCTTCAGTCTTCTTCTGGGCTCAGGTGTCCCACCTGATTCCCCAGCCCTGTGTCCCTGAGGTGAGTACCAATAGGGCCCTCCAGCCCTATTGTACTCTTCCCTGGCCCAATGAGGCCCTCCCATTTTCCTTTCAACCAGTGCTCCTTGTTGCTCTCATCCAGCAACCCAACATGACACCTAGGCACCCCACGCTGCCTCACCTGGCAAACCCATCTTGACATAAGCCATACCCCTGTCACCACTAGGAGGTGGTTGAATGTTAAACTTCCTCAGCTGCAGCAGTAGAGAGGGATCTCCCATCTCTGCAGCCCCTCTTCAACCCTTCCTAAGCCCCTCCCATCTCCTCTTTTCACCAATCTTCCTTTGTCACATGCTTCTCACTCATCACCCCACCCCTCCCTTTCATGACCTCATCATCACTCCCTTTCTGACCTCACTAATCCCCATCCCCTTCTGCTTCTATCCCCATCACTGTCTTTCTTACCCCTCCTCCCACCCCTTAACTGGAGCTGCTGATCCCAGGGTAGCCAGTGATAACCTGGGATGCCCTTTAATAGGGCAACCTTTATTGTTGATAGAGTTGAGCTGTGGACCACGTGGTTTCAGCATGGTCTGTAGCGCTGTTTATTTATTTTTTTACCCTGAAAATGTTGATTGCTGTGCCCAGTGATATATTTGTTTTAAAAGAAACTTGCCGCTGACTTCTTCTGTTGGGGAAGTTTGCAGCTTTGAGGAGTGGGGACAATGTGGAATGGGGCAGAGAAGAGGAAGATTGTGGCTGGTGCATGTGCTTAACTAGGGAAACTGCTGGTTATAATGACAAAATTATAACCTGGTTTCCTATGGGAGAAATGTTCTTCAGTTATTATATATACAATAATGCATGGGGGTGAGTGCATAATGAGAAATTATGTGCACCTGAGGTGTGGGATGCTGCATAAACCCAAAGTGCGGAGCTGAGGGTTTAGTATAAGTATCCCACACCAAGGGTGCACATAATGTCTCATTCATGCACTCACCCCCTGCATTGTTATGTGTAATTGCTGGTTTGCATTGTTTGCTTAGCTAGAGAAAACAATGTGTAGGTATTATTCTTTCAACAGATTTATTGACTTTTTAAAGTTAACATGAGAAACTGTGTTACTTTGTAAACATTTAAAATTTGAATAAATATAGAGCTGGTAACAGTCATTAATGTAGTCATAAAGTTTATTTTCAAATGGAGTCCATTTGGTATGATTTTGCTTAGTTTCAGTGTGGTGATAAAATGGAAATGGCTCCCTATAACTAGAGTGAGAGAGGTACTTGGTACTGTATTGTAAAGCTTAAAAATGATATTAATATGTTAAACAGTAAAAAAAACAGTCAGGTATACTTATTTTTGATGTGGTTCAGTCCTTGCTTTTGTTTACTGTTTCTGTTCTGTAGTCTGCCACGGAGTATTCAAATTATGGTACTGTTGTCTTCCGAGTATGCTAGTGAGGGTCTTCACCTTATGAGCAGCCAGCAGTTCTATGGAGATATTCAAATTAGGGTCTTGTTGCCTCTGGAGTATGCAAATCTGGGTCCTGACCTTAGGTGCAGCAAGCATTTGATTCAGTTTTTATCCAGAGGGAAAAATGTAAGTTCTATTTTGTTGTGTGGCAGAAGTTCTTTTATATGGTAACAAAGCAGTAGTTGTTAGCTGCAAACTCTCTGAGGAGATTAGTGTATTGCAGGTTCATGAAGCACTGAGGCGCAGCACGAGACAGGAGAAAGAGCTGGTGGAGCATGCTTGCTGTTATAACCCGCAGGTTATAATGGCAAATTACAGTATAATCTGCTCTTCCTTATAGAAAACAACATAAGCCAGTTATTACAACACATTATTGAAAGAATTTAGGAGTTGGGGTCTTCTTCAAGATGCACATTTAATTATTGTAGCACCCCACAGAGGCAGACTCCTCCATCCATATTGAACTTAACCCTCTTATTAAGGAAATTGGCAACCTGATATACAACACTTGCCTAATTGAAATATGTTAACAATTGTGACAATTTTTCTTTTGTATAATGTATTTTTATAAATGCTGTAATGACATAACAAGTCAAACAAATGACAACTCTGCATCTGAAAAGAAGCTTAAACAAAACACTAAATGTGGAAAAATAGGAGGATTTTAAAATAATCACATGAGAAAACATACTGGGGCATTAAACAGACTTCACACATGCATACATTTCCAGTTATATTAAAAATTGTGAAAACAAGGTTTATGTTTACACATAAAGGCACCGAGGGGCTTTATCTGCCTAATTCTCCAGTATTGATGAAGAAAGTCAGCTGCTGTGGCGGCCAGGATTAGGACTGTTACGAGACTGTGGCTGGTGTGAGAAAGTTGTTGTCTCGGTGCTATAGGGTTGATTGTTGTACCCTGACTGAACGCTTTGTTCGATTCACAGTGAGATACTGGAGACTGAGGGAAATTGTGAATACTGTGAATTTGTTGAGATATCCCTGAAGTCACCCTTTCTGGATACTAACCATTCGAGTAGGTGGCTGCTGTGGACTATAGAAGACGAGTCAGTCAGGCCAGTATATCCTAAGGATTAAACTGAGATGACCTGGTAAAGGAGCTGCTCTGTGAGGACCGCACAATATTCCTTTTATTTTCTACTGATCCAGTGTTGTCTTTGTAGTATTTTCCTACCTGTTTCAGGGCTCTGACTTTGCTTTTTATCCAATTTGTTGCTATATGGGGATTTTGTGGGTTTCTGGCTCCCCACAGGGTTTGGGAAAGTGGCCAGCCGGAGGACCGTGTCCTATTCTCCTCCCTAGATTTGTGGGATGGTCAGTCAGAGGGTGGCTTTGGTCGCGATTGTGGTGGTGTGCCATTAATCCCCGAGATATTTCCCTTATTCTATAGCTTGAAAAATTTGCATGCTCTAAGAGAACTTTGGTTCAAATTTTGAATCTGACCATCTGGGACTTGATTTTGACTTGAATCAGATATTTGTTCTGGCATCTCAAATTCCTGAAATGACTGACTGGAATTAATGTCTTCAATTTTGAAGTTTTGTGTTTCCTGGACTGCAAGTATTTTCTTTCTTGTTGTTAAGCTTTTATTTTATATTGTTTTATATAAAATTTTTGGAAATAGTTTGGGCAGTCAGGGGCTCAGTAACAATCTGTTTTTTCACCCCTTTAGATAAGTGTGAGAGACTAATCAGGGTGGATTATCAAACTATTTTCCTTTTCTTTTGCTTTGTTTGGTTTATTTCTTTTTGTTATTTTTCTTTTGTTAATGATTTGTATTGATGTTTGTGAGAAACTTCTCTGAGGATGACCTTTGGTTTTATTATTTTGTGTATAATTTGGGTTATGTTAACTTAGTAATTTGGTAGTTTTAGGTATCTAGTTGGGTGACAGAATTGAATCTCATAAGTGGCTGATTTTTGAATTCTGTTTTTAGATTGTTTAGTTTTGAGTGCTGGGCTAGGTTGTGGACTTATGGAGTTGTGTCTGCCTGTTACCCCCAGCCATGCACTACACAGCCTCCACTCTTTGCTCCCTCCGCCCTTTTCATGTCCCTCCTTTGGTTTTCTTTATCTATCAACAGTGTCAGGCTTTGGGTATTGCCTGTTGGGGGGTAGGGTTGGGGAGTGAACAGTGGAGACCAGAGGAAGTGAGGCGCTATCATTAGGTGGTTAAGCAGAAGACGCCCTGGGGTGAAGTGGACCCTGGAGTGTGGACCATCTTGTTTGGTCCATACCCAAGGGCACCATCGTTGGTGATGGGAAGGCAGCCAGGGCAGCCAGGAGTTTTGCCCAAACCAGGCACAGTTATGCAATGCTAGATCTGTCCGGAACAAGACTGCTGTGATTTCAGATCTTGTTGGTTCGACAGATCTGGCTTGCATCACCGAGACCTGTCTGGATGATAATGTGGGACCAATTGAGGCCGCAATTCCAGCCGGTATACAGTGATGCATCGCCCGAGGTTGGACCGGGGGTTCGCGATCTGTTTCAAGACCAAATTGGCACTCACTAGTGTTCCATTTGAGGAGACCATCTCTTTGAATGTGCTGTTGTGGCAGGTGTAGGCTATCAATTGCTCTCATCTACCATCCACCTGGAGATGGAAAGCAATTCCTTAAAGAAGCGGACTTCATCGTCGACATGGCTTTTGAGTCTCCCAGGCTGATGGTCCTGGGTGATTTTAATGCCTGGATCGATGACTAACTCTCTAATTTGGAACCACACTTCCTCCAGTTAATGGATTCACTGGGCCTAACACAGGTGGTTACCACTGCCATACATAAAGGTGGCCACTCTCTTGATTTGGTCTTCCTCCTGGGGATCGGGGCTTCTGATGTGGGTTTGAAGCAGTAGGTTGGTCCGATCACTACATTGTGAGATTCAATTTGGCACCCCACCTTGTAGGCCGACCCCTGTGGGAGATGGTCAAGCACCGCCTTTTCAGAATATTTCTTCCAATGGCCTTGCTGCAGTCCTTGACCTATCAAAATTCCATGTGCATTGGTAGTGATCCAGAGGCATTGGTTGTGGCTATAATAATGCCATCACCTCTGCCCTGGATTCTATTGCTCCAGTTCATGTGCGCCCTCTCCCTTTGACCTTGGGCTCCAGGGTTTGATGGGACCTTGAGGGAGTTGCAGCAACTTGGACGCAGGTTAGAACATTGTTGGAAGAAATCTGGTCTGTATGCCGACCATCTTAGACTGTTAGAACATTATCACTTCTATCAGTTAGAAATTTCATAAGAAGGTAGAGTTCCTGTCTAGGGAAATTTCTGTTGCTCAGAACTGACCAGCTCAGCTGTTCAGAACTGTGGACAGATTGTGCAATCCAACCTGTCTACTGCTACGTAGAGCATTTTCACAATTACAGTGTGATGAGCTTGCTCACTTCTTTGCTGATAAGGTGGCTGACATTAGGTCAGAGATCCATTAGACACATTCTATGTGGGTTGCTGTTAGTCAGGAGTTGGTCACCACCCTTCATTTTCCTGGAGTACCTTCAACCGCTGAAATCATGGATGTTATGTGGATTGCCAAGGGTTACACCCTACCTGCTGTAGTTTAGATCCAGGTCCTACTTCCTACTTTTACGGTGTGAGGAGTCTATCCTCCTGGTTCTAGCACAGATAGTCTGGTGCTCCCTTGACTCAGGTGAATATCCCTGTTCCTTGAAAGAGCAGTGGTGACACCCTTGTTGAAGAAAGCTTCTTGGACCCAGACTGTCTTGTCAATTACGGGCTTATGTCGAACCTCCCTTGTGGGAAGGTGATCGAAAGTAGTGGCGCCCAGCTGGAGAACCACTTGACCATCCATAGCATCTACGAACATCTCCAATCAGGTTTTCGAAAGAGGCATAGTACTGAGACTGTGCTGGTTCAGTTGCTCAATGATCTCCTGATGGTGAGTGACCAGAGAAAACTGGTCCATTTTGGTACTATCAGATCTGTCATCAGCATTTGACACCATTGACCATGGGGTTCTACTTGAGTGCCTGAGATGCATTTGTGGGCTTTCTGGGACTGTTCTCAGATGGTTCACTTCATACATCACTGAAAGAACTCAGAGGGTGGTTTCAGGTTTTTTTCCTCTGATCCCATCTCTCTGTCTTGTGGGGTTCCTCAGGGCTCTATATTGTCCCCATGTTGCTTGCAGTGTACATGCTTCCCTCAGAGACATTGTGAGACGGTATGGGCTGAGGTTTCATTGTTATGCTGATGATATCCAGTTATACCTGTCCTTTGCACCTGACCAGGAAGGTGCTATCTCGGTATTTAACAGCTGCCTCAATGAAATCCAGGATTGGATGAGGTCCAGTTAGCTGAAGTTGAACTCTGGGAAGACGGAGGTGTTGGTTTTGATTCAGATCGCCAGATAGGAGGACCTCTGCCGGCTCCCCATCTGGACTGTTTTTGGGATGTCAACCAACAGGTTTTGAATGGATGCGAGACCTGGGGTGATATTAGATGCGGGCTGACCGTCAGTCCCAGGTGTCAGCGGTGGTTAAGTTATCTTTCTACCATCTAAGAAACATCGCCAGGATCAAGCACCTTGTTCCATCCGGTGATCTGCCAACCTTAATCCTTGCTTTTGTGACCTCCTGCCTAGACTATTGCAGCTTGCTTTACTTTGGGCTTCCAGAGATTGATATCTGACGCCAGCTGGCGCAGGAATCTACAGCACGGGTGTTGGTGGGTACTTCTAGATCTTCACATTTCACCGGTGCTGCGGGATCTGCACTGGCTTCCAGCTGAGTGGCGGATCATCTTCAAAGTTGGATTACTGACTTTTAAGCCCTGCAAGATCTGAGCCCTGATTACCTGAAAGAACTCCTCTTTCTTTACCACCCTGTGAGATCGCTCCGCTCAGCTGACAAGGGGTTGCTAGAGATTCCATGGGTGATATTAAAATCTGCTGGAGCCTGTGCTTTTATGTTTGTGGCCCTTCACTTTGGAATTCTCTGCCCATCAGATTAGGAGTGCACGACTGTGGGGAGTATTAAACAGGCTTTGAAATCTTTCCTTTGGGAAAAGCCTATGGTTGTTTTGTTTTCTGAATTGATTCTGTTTGGTTTTATGATGCTGATTTTTGTATTTTTATCTTATTGTACTGCGCTTTGAAACCTCGAAGGTGCACAACAAATAAAGTATATTATTATTATTATTATTTATCTTGATGTTTTGAAGAGCCTGCAGCAGCACCTGTCTTGTTCTACTTGTTCTGCAGGGAAAATGTCTTCTATGCAGTTCACTTTCTCTCATTTCACCTCTCCTGCCACCCAGATGATGCCCAGTCGATTAACTGAAGCTGAGATTAATAGAAATCTGGAAGCGATGACAGAGTGGCATCTGGTGTTCTCAGTTTCACACTACAGAGCAGAATTTTGTATCATTTTGCTTCATTTTGGACTGGGATCAGGTTGGCCAGAAAAGATTTCAACAGTAGCCTTGAAAAGTGATGATGGAGCAAGGGACAGTTTGAAGTATGGTTCAGTGTATGCCTTAAAGTAATGAACAGACAGATCACACTAGTGATGTTGTGAATTGAAACTTCACTGGTGATTGTTGATTTCATGCAAATCATATAAACATATGAAATAAAAAATCACTTGTTTCTTTACTGCTGTTCTCATTCAGCTGTTCGATCAACTTTTCTCTGTATCTGTGCACGCGCCTACACATTCATGCTGCCACTACACAATAATAAAAAAACACTTTCAACTCCATGGAACTTAGGAACTTCCACATTGCTAAAACTGATAAGTATTTACTATAATGTGACTATTTCTTTTCAGAGAAATGGTTACTTGTGAGTGAATTTGATCAATTTGCTTAAAAACAGCAAATTTGTAAGTCAGCACTTTGCAAATTCTGAGGAATTTGTGACTTAATTTGTAAAGGAAATTTTAGCTGCTTTGCCTATCTTTAGACCACACCATCCAAAAATATAACTTTATCAGATATAGAATATATGGAAACTAATGCAAAGATACTAATACATAAGTGAGTGTGTGTAACCAGAATATAATAACTGGTTAATGACAATTATCAGCTGTGGGCAGAAGCTGTCAAACCCATTATAAATGGATGATTTTACATAGCTTGCATAACGGAGTTTGATTATACATATACAGTATGTGTATAATCACCCATGTATAATGGAATTTGACTAAGCACTTTTTGCTAAAATTCTAAAACACTCTCATGTTAGCACTACTTGCTCCTCACAATCACAAACTTGATTGCACTAACCTCACTGAAACACTGAATGGGAAACTAACTTACGAGCTGCTGAAGAAAGACACTTTTCTCACAGAAATGAAAATAACTGGTGGTCTACTAATATCTATCTACCCAGCTAAAAATGATACATTCCTCACTATTTCAGCAGCCTAGTGACCTAGAAAGACAAAATTCAAAGAGGAGCAAGAAAAAGAAACACTCTAAGAAAACAAATATTAGGCTGTTCAACAAGCACCTGTCTGACAGAAAAATGAAATGAACCAGTTATTATAAAAATAAAACATGGGAAGTGTGTTTCAACTCAGATGTTATGCACACCCTAGGTGTGTAATGCCTTGATTAACCTCTCAAGCTTTGTTCTTTGGGTTTATGAGGCATCACACATAGAAACATAGAATTTGACAGCAGATAAGGACCAGTTGGCTCAGTCTGCCCATTTTCCTACCTAACAGATAAGCTGCAGATCCTAGTTAACCAACAGCTTACTTCCTCTACCCCCACTAGGACTGCCTTATGTCCATCCCATGCATTCTTGAATTCCCCACTGTTCTTGATTCCACAGCCTCCTCAGGGAGGTTGTTCCATGCATCCACAACCTCTCTGTGAAAAGTTACTTCCTCACATTATCTCTCAGCTGTCCCCTTCTATCTTCAGATTGTGCCCCTTGTTCTTGCACATCTCTTTTTCTGAAAGAAGCTACCTCTTGGACTTTGTTGATTCCCTTGAGGTACTTGAAAGTTTCTATCATGTCCCTCTCTCCCTTCTTTCCTCAAGAGTATACATATTAAGCTCCTTTAGTCTTTCTTCAGATGTCTTCTGGTGCAGACCTTGCACCATTTTGGTTGCCCTCCTCTGGACAGCCTCCACTCAGTCTATGTCTTTGCAGAGATGGGGTCTCCAGAACTGCACACAGTACTCCAGATGGGGTCTCACCAACTGTCTGTACAGAGGATAACAACTTCCTGTTTTCTACTATTGATGCCTCTCCCTATGCATCCCAGTATCCCCCAGCCTTTCTTACTGCCTTCTCACATTGCTTGCCCACCTTAGGTCATCTGATATAATTACCCCAGGTCCTTTCCATTTTACTGCTGTCAGTATTTCACCCCCATTGTGTACTCTTCCCTGGGTTTTTGTTTCCCAGGTGCATTACCTTGCACTTCTTTGCATTGAATCTGAGCTGCCATACATTTGGCCATTCCTCCAACCTTCCAAGTCCCTTCTTATCCTTTCCATTCCAACTTGAGTATCAACCCTGTTGCAGATCTTGTGTCGTCTGCAAAGAGACATACTTTTCCTTCCAGTTCCTCTGCAATGTCACTTATAAAGACATTAAAAAGGACCGTCCCAGTACTGAACCTCGCGTACCCCACTAGTAACCCTGCTTTCTTCACTGTGGACTCCATTTACTACTACACTTTGTGTCCTGTTGCCAGCCAATTTTTATCCAGGCTATGACCTTGGGACCCACTCCAAGGCTGGCTAACTTGTATTAATCTTTGTGTGGGACTGTATCAAATGCCTTGCTAAAATCTAGGCAGGCCATGTCCACAGCCCCTCCCTGGTCTACTACTTTGGTCACCCAGTCAAAGAAATCTATTAGATTCATCTAACACAACCTTCCCATTGTGAATCCATGCTGCCTTGGGTCCTGTGTCCCACTGGTCTCCAGGTACTCAACAATTCTTTCCTTCAGAAGTGATTCCATCATTTTCCCTACCACTGAGGTCTAACTAACTGGTCTGTAGTTTCCTGCCTCTGTTCTGCTCACACTTTTGTGAAGAGGAATCACATCTGCCCTCCTCCAGTCCTCAGGTATCACCCCATCCTCCCATGATGTGTTATAGAAAGTAGTCAGCAGTGTCATTAGTTCTACCTTTAGTTCTTTTAGAATTCGTGGTGAATCCATCAGGCCCCATTGCTTTGTCCACCTTCAATTTTATTAGTTCTTTCAGAACCCTTTCTTCTGTAAATGGACTGGTATCGACCCCCATCTTCAGAGTGTTTCTCTTGTTTTTAGGTACCGCCTCTCCTTTTCCTCTGTGAATACTGGAGCAGAAATATTCGTTCAGTATCCCTGCTTTTTCACTGTCACTCTCACCCATATTCCCTCCCTTTATTAAGCCTCAATATCCCTCCTTTGGTCTTTCTTCACTCCCTAATATACCTATAAAAGGTTTTATCCCCTTCTTAACAGAGTTGGCTAACCTTTCCTCGGTTTGGGCCTTTGCTATTCTGACTGCCTTCCCAACTTCTTTCTGCTTTAACTGATAAAGTTCTCTGTCTTGCTCCTTCTGTGTTTCCTTATATTTCCTGAATGCTATCTTTTCTCCTTAATCCTCCCTGCCACCTCTTTTGAGAACCATAGCGTTTTTCCTTCATTGTCTTTTGTTGATTTGCTTTACACAAAGGCTTGTTGCCTCTGTGATGGCTGTTTTGATTACTCCCATTGTTCCTCCACCCTCTTTCTTGCCTGTTTGCTAGCATTTCTTGAGAGGCACTCTCTCATTTTCCTAATATCAGCCCTCCTAAAGTCCAATACTCTTGCTTTTGTATGGATTGATTGTATGGCTGTGTTTATCGTGAATCACACTGTTTGGTGGTCGATGTTCCCAGATGGCTACCCACTTCTAAATCTGAGATTCTTTCTCTGTCACCATTTGAGAGTACCAGGTCTAAGATTGCTCCCTCCTCGTGGGTTCCAATACTTGCTGTCTGAGGCATGCCCCTGTAGGGCATCAAGAATGACTCTGCTCTTGGATGTGACTGCAGCAAAGGTGCATCAGTTAACATCTGCATATTCAGGTCCCCATCAACAATATCTCCGCTTTTTCTGCCATTCTAAGGAAGCCTTCTATCATTTCCTTGTCCATGCCTCCCTGGATGGGGGTCTGTATACAACCCCCATGTGAATTGTGTGCCATTTCCTGTCTCCAGGGTTACCCAGAGTGCCTCATCTGCTCCCTGTTTACTCTTTAGTTCTGTTACTTTGATCCCTTCCTTTACACAGAGAGCTACTTCTCCTCCTCTTTACCCTGCCTGTCCTGCCTGTAGATTGTGTATCCTGGTATGTTGACATCCCAGTCATGGTTCTCTTGTACCATGTTTTTGTGACTGCCACAATATCCAGGCAACCCCCTTCATCAAGGCCACTAGTTCAGGGAGCTTGTTACACAGACTACTGGCATTGGTACTCATCACCCTCCACTTTTGATGGCCTTACCTTTTAGCCCAATTCCTGTACTTACTGCCTTTGCCTTTCTTTACATTTACCTCTGTCCTGCTCCCTAATGACTTCTCTACCTTGGTGTTTACCTCATTGATTACCATTTTTGTGGGAGAAGCTTGGATTTCCTGCTCCTTTTCACTGTCTCCCCTTGGCTAGTTTAAATGCTTGCCAATGAAGCATTTAAACCTCTCACATAGATCCTGGTTCCCCTGGACAGATGCAGACCATCGCACCAGTATAGGTTTGCATCTCTTCAGGTGGCTCCCCAGTCCCCAATGAAGCCAAAACCCTGAGCTCCTCATCAGTTTTTCAACCATTCATTGAATTCCTGTTGAGGAGTACCCTAGTATCACCCTTGCCATAGACAGGCAGCACCTCCGAGAAGGTTACATATGTGCTTCTTGTCTAAGACCCCTTCCCAACTCTACAAACTCCTCTTGCACTGCTCTGATCCCATTTCTAGCCAGATCATTTGTCTCTAGGTGGATAATGACATCCATCTCCCTCATGCAGCTGCTCCCATGATCCTGAGGATTCGCTTCCTGTCCCTCCAAACCATGGCGCAGGCAGGCACCTTACCTCCCTCTCCCTTCCTCCCAATTTCTACCCCCCAATGATTGAGTCCCCACCAGGAGTTGTTTCTTCCCTGTGTGGTCCCATGCCACCCTCCTGTGGGTCTCCTTTGAAGGTTCCCAGCATCCTCCTTGGTCTCCACTGCAGATGCCTTCATAGAGAAACCACTATCTACCAGAAGAGTGAATGAATTGTGGAGAAGTACAGCTGGAGGATGGAACTCTGTTCCACCACCCTCTCCTTCACTGAGCCCACCCTAGTCCAGCATCTCCTCTTTCTTGGCAACCTCTGAGGTAGTGTCATTGGCCCTGGTGGTCCCTGGGTGGGGAGGAGGTTTCACAAATCTTAGCCAGATCAGCCTGGAGATGGGCAACCTCCTCCTCAGACCAGAGATGTGCCTGCAAATAAGCCAACATCATAGCCTCCAGAATGTCTCCTGGAACACTGCCACCCCACAGCCATTGCACTGCACCACCCTATCATGTCTTATTTTGTGTTCCTCTACTGTTTCTCTGTATGCTTACTCTCTCTGTCCTCTCCTTACAACTCTCACCCTTCATGTTCTGGGACAGCAACTTCCTATATTCTTCAGTAGCCTCCTTCTTCCTTGCTCAGTGTCAGACCACCAGCGGCTAGGAGAGGAGAGTGAGCTACTTTTTCCTTTAGGGTTGACAAAACCAGTGTTCCTCTATGATCCTTCCTTTCTAATGCCAAACAGGAAGTTCCTATTGGCAGTCAAATCCAGTGGCTATAAAAGTAGAACTGGCTTAGGTGGGTGGAGGGGTGGTATGGAGGGCAATTAGTAAGAAAAAGGCTAGCAACAGGAAGTTGTAATTTGAGTCACCTGCTTTTATAGTGTCAAGCCACATCCCCAGTTAAGCTCTCTCCTCCAACTGGTTTAGCAAAGTAAGTTGATACAATACCCTTCCCAGCACACAGCACACACTGACTTTCTTTCTTTTCTTTCTTTTTAACCCTAAATAAGACCTCTTCTACTTCCAATAAAGTATCTGTCTGCTTAATGTCAATCGACACTGACTCCTGCTGAGATAGAAGTGTTAAATTAATAAGAAAATGCAGCTTCTTTTAGTTAGCTGCTTTCTGCTCTACAAGCAAGGATAGCAACAGGAAGTTGTAATTTGATTCACCTGCTTTTATAGTGTCTAAGCCACACCCCAATTAAGCTTTCTTTCCTTCTACTGGTTTAGCAAAGTGTTGATACAGTACCCTTCCCAGCACACAACACACACTGACTTTCTTCTTTCTTTCTTTTTAACCCTAAATAAGACCTCTTCTACTTCCAATAAAGTATCTGTCTGCTTAATGTCAATCGACACTGACTCCTGCTGAGATAGAAGTGTTAAATTAATAAGAAAATGCAGCTTCTTTTAGTTACTGCTTTCTGCTCTAGCAAGGATAGCAACAGGAAGTTGTAATTTGAGTCACCTCTTTTATAGTGTCTAAGCCACACCCCAATTAAGTTCTCTCTCCTCCTACTGGTTTAGCAAAGTAAGTTGATACAGTACCCTTCCCGCACAGAACACACACTGACTTTCTTTCCTGTCTCTTTTTAACCCTAAATAATACCCTCTTCTTCTAATAAAGTATCTGTCTGCTTAATCTCAATAGACACTGACTCCTGCTGAGATATTAGTGTTAAATTAACAAGAAAATTTAGCATCTTTTAGTTAGCTGCTTTCTGCTTCTACAAGGCAAGCAACAGCCTAGGTTGTGCATAAAATTCTCATTCTACACTTCCCATGCATTATTCTATATATGATCTTTTTTTCTTTATATAGCCTCATATTTGGCACAGACAATGTTTTGTGGTCACAGTGCCACTTACTCAGGGCCTACAGTGGTCTATCCATCTATGTTGGTACATTTAGTTTTTGTGTTTTTTTCTTATTTTGATCTTTTTCTTCTGGGCCAAACCTTGTTTGGTTTCTCTTCATTTAGTGTAGATTCTTTGAAACTTTTAACATGCTGCATTTTACTTGGCAGAAGACTGACTTCTGAAGGCTACTACAGTCACTCTGGTTCCAGGTGAAATACAACATGTTATAAGAGTCAACAAGGTGTGTGCAAATGTGTGTATGTACATGAAGATGGGTTGGGATAATTTATTCCAGTTACAGACACATGTTCCTCTTTCTGTGTTCTCCCCAAAACAACAACTAAACAAACACATGCTGAGTAGATGCTAACAAAAGAACAAAACAAATTAAACATGTTCCACAACAAATGAGGTCTTTCTTTAGACCCTTCACTTGTCTCTCTCCATATACACTCCAGAAAGAAAAAAGGTGATAGTCTTGGACTTGAGGGACTGCCAACTTAACAAAATGGAGGAATGCCTCAGGAATGCCCTGGCAGGGTAGAGGACATAGGTGGAGTGGAAAACAGTGGGTAAAACAAAATGAATCCATAGAGAAAGCAACAAACCTCTGCTTCAGGCAAGTAAGCAAAACCAAGAGGAAAAAGAAACTGCTATTGTTCTCAAATGAGGTGTCTGGGAAGGTTAAGGCCAAAGTAGTGTCAGTGGCTCAGCAGGTTGCACACTCACCTCTGAGGCCAGAAGATCAGGAGGCTGTGGGTTCTAGCACCACACCAGGCACTTGGGTTACATTCCAATACTCACACTGTAGAGCAGTATGAGGGGAGTGCTGCACTCTGAAGTGCAGTCTTTGGATGAGATGTTAAACCAAGGTTCCGTCTGCCTGTTCTGGTGGTTGTTCAGGTGGACGTTAAAGATCCCATGGCACTTCTCAAAAGAGTAGGGGAAATTTTATTTCAAGAACTCCATTACATACATCACAAGTATTTTCCAATTATAAATCCCATCACCATAACCACACACTGTGACTCTTTATCACCACACTCCTTCCTTAAACTCACATAATACTCCTTACATTTTTTTCTATTTCTTAATTATTTATCAATATTTTACAATGAAAGAAAAACCTCTCCACCACACTAACACCCATGCCCTTGGTAAACATTCAAGTCACCCTGATACACTTCCAGTAGGGCATTTTCACAATGTAAATAGAATGTTTGATATGTCATAATTTTCTGCTGGAACAAAATTGGCATCTGCTCTGCCATAAATAATATTTAATACATGCAAAGAGAACTTGCATAGTGCTTGGCTCATACCTTGTCAGTAGATGGGGAAAGTCACCCAATGATATCATATTATACGCCACCTTCCTCAACAATGGCATCTTCCATATGACTACTAAGCATTTCAATGCTTCAATAGAATACAAACATTCTGTTAAAAATGCTCCTGGCTTTTTAGTTGATTTTCACATTCTTGATATAAACAATTTCTCTCCTCTGTTGCCTTGTGTTTATGATTACCCCTACACTAATTCTCCCATGAGCACACAACCACTGGACATCCCACATTCTGGTTGGTATTCTTTGGTCTATCTGTTTGATTACTCCAATTGCATTCCTGCCTGACAATGTTTAAATTCTGGTTCCTCTGGCCTAGGCTTCTTACCACCTCTTGATACAAATCTTTCTGAGTTTTCTGTAAAATCATTTTCTTAGTAACCTTCCATATAAACATTTTTTGAAATGCACTTTTAGAAATTCTGGTACTGATTTCCCTCCTGTCAATCTGAACGGCTGGTTTTCCCACAAAAGTAAAATATCCTTAATATTTTGGGCCAGCCAAATCCTTGCCAGATTCTGTTTGCTCAGAAACAAACTTTTCATATTTACAGCCCAAAACATACAATCGAAAAAACTAGCGGATTTATCATTCCAACCCCACCTCCCTTTCTTTATTGGTAGATATGTTATTGCCCTTCTCATGGGGTTAAGCCAGATTCCCCAAAAGCTGGAAAATACTCTCAGTATTCTTGCTTCAAACATACTGGAAGAGGGAACACTGTGCTCACATATAAAATATGGGGATCAAAACTGCTTTATGACATACACCCCTTTTTGTTTTGACATCTTCCACCCCTTCCATTTAGCCACTTTCCATTCTCCTAACTATACAGATTTTTCCCAATTAAATTTACCCATGTCTCCAGGCCCATAATATACCTCCAAAATTTTAATTGGTATAGTCATAATCTCTATCCCATGCACCTTCTGTTGATCATATACCCTTCTTCCTAGTACCATGGCTTTGCTTTTCTGCAGATTAGACTGGGCCCTGATACCATTCCATATTCCTCCATTTCCTGCAGGATATACCCATCCCTTCTTCAGGCTTAACCATTGCACATACATCATCCACATATGCTGTTATTTTTATTTCTGACCTCTCCATTAACCCCATTATTCCCTGCATATCCTGATTGAGCACAATCTTTCCAATAAAAGGGTCTAAAACAAATAAATACAATAATGAACTCAATGGGCATCCCTGCCTCACCCATTTCTAATAGTAAAATGATTTCCTTGTGGATCTGCTATATTTGACATTATAAATGCATTTGTATACAGTACTTGAATCCATGCTTTCAATCTTAGCAGTACTTCATATACTTCTAGTGCCAGAACTAGACACATGGTGAATTCCTGCAGGAGGGCCTCAAACAACTGGTACAGCAACCTGCAAGAGACAGGGTTATCATAGATCTAGTACTGACTAACAGGAAAGGCTCTCAGAACTCCAGGTAGAAGGTCACCTGAGAGCCAATGACCATCACATGGTATGGTTCAATTTGGCCAATAGAACTAAATCATCCCATTCCAAGACAAAATATGGAATTTCAGAGGAGCTGACTTTGATAAGATGGCCAACAGAGTTAAGCTAGCCCTGGCAAAAAGAAATACAGGTGAGGGGTACAGGCAAAGTGGGCAAGCATTAAGTGATGCAAGACTTGAAGCAACATCCCATTGTGTTAGAGAGAAAAGGAAGTGCAAAAGAAGAAGGAAACCACTTTGGTTCTCACAAACAGCAGCAGAAAAGGTCAGAGCCAAAAGGCTGGTCTTCAGGAAATATAAGGAAACACAGTGGGATGAAGATTGGGAGGCATACCAAACTTCCCTAAGGGACACAGGGAAGGCAGTAAGGCAGGCAAAGGCCCAAACTGAGGAAACACTAGCACAAACAGTAAAAGAAGGTGACAAGACTAGGCATATAGATACCTTGGTGAAAGGAGAAAGTTCAGAGGGGTATTGCTTAGATCAAAGGAGATAAGGGGACATGAGGAAGAGGACCACAAAAAGCATCTATCCTAAATAGATACTTCTGCACATTATTTACTGAAGAGAAGGTAGGGCAGGGACCACAGCTCAGCACCATAGACACAGGGAGGAGGGAGGTGTCACTAGTCAAGACACAAAAGAAAGGGTCCTACAAGAGCTCAATAAGCTCAGAATGGACAAGGCAATATGACCTGATGGGATACATCCCAGGGTACTAAAGGAGCTAAGGTTGGAACTAGCAGAGCCATTATCAGAACTGTTTAGTGAGTCTCTGAGCACAGAAGAGGTCCCAGAAGACTGGAGAAGGGTTTATGTGATCCTGCTCCACAAGAGTGGTAGCAGGAAGGAGGCAGGGAACTACAGACCAGTCAGTCTTACCTCAGCAGTGGGCAAGATTATGGAGGCACTCCTTAAGGAAAGGATGGTGCAACACCTGGAATCCATAGGAGCACAGGATCCAAGACAGCATGGGTTTACAAAAGGAAAGTCCTGTCAAACTAATCGCATAGATTTCTTTGATGGGGCAACCAGAGTGGTGGACCAAGGGGAGCAGTTGATGTCACCTAGCTTGACTTCAGCAAAGCTTCGATACTGTCCCACATATAGGCTTGATTAATAAGCTGGGTACACTCAGGTGTGGGTCAGGAGTTGGTCAACTGGGTGGCAAACTGGTTGACAGGCAGAAAACAGAGAGTGGTGGTAAATGGTATACAGTCAGAAGAGATGCAAGTCACAAGTGGGGTACCTCAGGGATCAGTCCTGGGGCCAGTCCGGTCAATATCTTCATCAGTGACATTGCAGATGGACTGAGGGTAGGGTGTTGTCTGTTTGCAGATGACACCAAGATCTGCAACAGAGTAGATGATCCAGATGGGTGGGCAGGATGAGATGAGATCTGGATAAACTAGCAATATGGTCTGAAGAGTGGCAACTGGGGTTTAATGCAAAGAAGTGCAAGATCATGCACATATGGAATAGCAACCCTGAAGCCACCTATAGACTGGGAAGTGATTTGCAGGCAGTCACAAGGGAAGAAAGACACTTGGACATTATCATCACCGATGACCTGAAATCATCCAAGCAGGCCACTAAAGCAGTAGGTAAGGCTAGGGAATGTTGGGTGTATTAGTAGGGTATTACAAGTTGGAAGAGGAGGTAATAATCCTTCTTTACAAGATACTGGTCAGGTCCCATCTGGAGTACTGTGTGCTGTATTGGAGACCACACCTTCACAAGGACATTAACCAAATTGAGGCAGTCCTGAGAAGGGCAACCAAATGGTGCAGGGACTACATCAGAAAACATGTGAGGACAGATTAACAGAGCTCAATATTTATACCCTAGAGCAAAGGAGGGAGAGAGGATATGATCGAAACATTCAAACACCTTAAGGACATTAACAAGGTGAAAGAGTCTAACATGTTTCAATATAAGAAAAATAGCAGGACAAGAGGACACAGCATGAGATTAGAGGGAGGCCGATTATGGGGTAAAATGAGAAAGTTCTTTTCACAGAAAGGGTGGTGGATGCATGGAAGAGTCTACTTCAGGAAGTGGTGGATATGAATACAGTGCAGGGCTTCAAACAGGCATGGGATAGGCATAAGGGAGCAATACAGATGAGTATGAATAGATAGGCTATTGACAGAGCAAAGGCTGATGGCACATTTATAAGGTAGAAAAAGAAATGGCTGACTGGATGGGCCTTATGGTCCTTATCTTCCATCAACTTCTATGTTTTATGTTTCTAAACAAAATCTCAGAACTCATTCTATCATAGGCCTTCTGTTGATCCAGTGATAATAAGAACCCTGCTACTCTTTGTTCCTCACAATAATTAATGACATCTCTTATAATGCACAGATTTTTCTGTATGCATCTATCAGGTAAGGCACAAGTTTGCACTGGGTTAATGACCTCAAGTTACAATTTTCAGTTTTGTAAAATAAAAGCCAAAATTTTAAAACCTGCATTTAACAAGCAGATTGGTCTCCAGTTTCCTATACTTTCTCTGTCTCCCGATTTAAACAGGTACATTACTAAACCCATGGTAAATTCATTTGGCAATGTTTCTTTCATTAATACATATCCAAAGACCTTCCCCAAAATAACTGCCATAATATCTGGAAATAATCTATACCATTCATTTGGGATCTCATCTGCCCCTGGAGCTATATTTAATTTCAAAGCCTTTATTGCTTGTAATATTTCTGCCTCTTGTATCTCTGTTTCCTCTGAATCCTTAAATTGTTTCCCTAGATCCAAGCCCTGCAACCCTCTAAATATGCTCCCATTCTATTTAAGTCCAGTTTTTCACTTTGTGAAAAATCATGTAATTGTTTTTCCACTATTGGAAATATACCCTGTATTCCCTTATGCCTCCTCCCTCCTCATCCTGTAATGCTGAGAACTGTACTGTCTCTATTCTTTCTTTGCAGGCCTCACATGGGTCTTTGTTTCCCATAGCTAAGTTCTGCCTGCAGAGAATTTGCCCTATTATATTGCACTTCTAACATCTTTTGCTTCACCTTCCTGATTTGACCCCCCAGATCTATTTTTGTTCATAAGAAGTAGTTAGTAACTTATATAACTGTGTCTTTAGTGCAACGTACCTTATATTTTAGTTATTTATTTTGCCTTCCCAAATTACTGATACCATTCCTGATATCTGCTTTTGTGTCCAGTCACCACCTCCCTAGATCCTCATATAGTGTTAACACTGATGTTCTATAGATTAAAATATGTAACGTTCCTTTTGTGCTTCAGACAATGTAATCATGTCTGTATTTAATCTCCATCTGTTCTGCCTCGGTAGCCACCCTGCTATTGGTTCTACCCTTGAAAAATTGCCAAATGATCTGAGAACTCCAGTGGTTTGACTATTGTCATTTAGATTTGATGTGCTTGGATACAAAATTAATCTATTTTTGATATTAAAGCCTCTTTAACAAATGTATAATTAATCTTTGATGTGTCTCTCATTACAATATACCAGGCTAGCATGATCAATGCATTTGTTTAGTGTATTTGTATCGTACATATTTTTACCTTGCTCTTCCTTTGCAGTGACATCCAGGGAGCAGTTAAAATCCTTGCTAAGTATGTGTCTCTTACAGTAGCTAAAAGTGATTTCATCTCATCCAACAGTTATACTCTCCTGCTTTCATCTGTGAGCTGTACAACACAAGAAACCTGCTTGACCTGCCTTTCCAGATCCCATCCAGAATTAAAACTTTCCCCAATACTGAGTCTATTATTCTGGAACTTAAAACCAGACCCAGTAGATAATATACCCACCCCATCCACCCTATCTTTCTCAAATGACCAGTATGAGAGTCCCCAGAGCCATTCCTTATTAGCCAGCACACTTAATCTTTCACTGAAAACCATGTTTCTTGTAAGAAACATACATCAATATTCATATCATGCAAGTGTGTTAGTACTGTTCTTCTTTGTTATCATTTACTATACAATGCACATTTAAGGATATGGTGGAAGACACAGTCATGCTTAGCTATTCATCTATCCACCATTCAAAGTCATGCCTTTTTCTCTATTCCTTTTTCCTTCTCTTTTTTTTCTCCTGAGTTTCCCTTTCAGTCTCAGTTGGTAAGGTGTGCAAGGAGGAAGTGTCAGAGTATAGATCTCCCAGCTCCATTGACCCCTCACTAGAGTACCCCAAAACATCACACAGATTATCCATGTCAATTTCCACCAAAGTATATTTTTTGAAGTCTTAGGCTCCATCTTCTAGGGAATGGAGTTTTCCACTGAGGGAAGATGGTTTTCTGTTCTGCTCCTTATTTTTATCCAATATATTCTCATGAGGCTCTTGGGCCTGATCCCCAGCCATTGTACCTACCTTGCTACTTCCCTGCCCTCCTTTGTTGAGTGGTGGACTTGTTTGGTCCTTGTACATCAGTTGGTACTGGAGACTATAAATCTAAAATCATTGATAGGATGGAGGGTGTCCAGAGGAGGGATCCAAATGGTGCAAAGTCTGCACCAGAAACATAATGAAGAAAGACTAAAGGAGCTCAAGATGTATAGCCTCGAGGAAAGGAGGAGAGTGGGACATAATAAAACTTTTAAATACCTCAAGGAATCAAAAAGTCCAAGATGGTAGCATCTTTCAGAAAAGAAATGTGCAAGAAGAAGGGGCACAATTTGAAGACAGAGGGGACAGCTCAGAGGTAATGTGAGGAAGTATTTCATGACAGAGAGGGTTGTAGATGCATGGAACAGCCTTCCTGAGGAGGTCATAGAGTCAAAACAGTGGGCAATTCAAGAATGCATGGGACAGACATAAGGCAATTCTATTGGGGGTAGGAGGAAGTAGACTGTTGGTTAACTAGGATCTGCAGTTTATCTGTGGGCAGACTAGGTGGGCCAAGCGGTCCTTATCTGCCATCAAATTCTATGTTTTATACTTGGGTAGTCTCCGCTGCCATGTCCCTTTCTTTTGTAGGTGGCTCCGTAATGCCTGCTGCCACACTAGTTGGGGAGAGGAGGATTTTAATTTGGGGTGTGATGAGGGGTGTATTTGCCTTTTGTTGAGCCTTTTTTATGTCATCCTGGTTTATATTTCTTGCTTTATTATGTGCAGCCCATGGGCAGTTTTGAAATATGTGGCCAAAATCTTCACAAAGATTGCACCTTGCAAGGTTAGCACACTGCATGCTAACGTGACCCATCTCATTGCATATGCCACATCTCACTTTATCACATATGCTTGCTAAATATGATCTGTCCCCACATTTATGACATGCCTTTGGTGGTCCCACAAAGAACAAGACTCTGTCCCTCCGATGAAAAACTGTTAGGCAAATGCGTTGTCCCTCTGCCTCCTGTCTCTATTTTACTCAGAATTTCTATGCCCCAGTCTGGAAATATTCCTCATCTATAACAGCTTCATGGGCACTCAGGACCTTGCATCTATGTTGTAATCAGTGAACAATGTTGCTTACATGTACCCCTCATTCATGACAATGATAAATGTTATTGTTTGTCTTGTCAGTGGTATGCATATAAAGTGGTCCAAAGGGTGAAAGTTTTAGTTTGTTGTATTTTGTCCAAAATCTGTCAAGAGTATGGGAGATCTAAAACTTAGGTCGAATAACTCCTCCTCGATATGTGGATTAAGACATAAACCTCAGAGGCTAAAAATGCATTGAATCTTTTAACAATTTTTTCCCACATAGACCCTGTCTGGGATATGATCCAGTCCTCCCTGTACCTTATTCATACTGCATTTCTTCTTGGAGCTGGTGTTGCAGATGAAAAGATCTGCAAATCTTGGTCATCGGGCATGGTGGGGGGCCTCTTGGTAACTCTTCTAAGTTTTAATCCGGGGATCCTGCAGGTTCTGGGGATCTGTGGGCCTGTTTGAGTATTATTATTATTACTATTATTATTCCCTGACCTTGATTCCCTGGTCTCTATCCTGAGGAGTGTCTCAGGATTCATATCCATTTCTGCCTAAGCTCCACCTCTATCTCTTTTCCCTCCCAAATTTCTTTCCCTTGTCAGCTTGTGTCATCATTTTTTTTCTGCATTTTGTCTGTAGCCCTTTGTCCCCATTTTTCTTACTTGTACCTTCTTATACCACTTCTCCCCTCTGGGCCTGTTCACTCGTAATTTGCCTTAACCCATTTTTTAACTCATTTGTTAAGTCCTGTACCTGAGACACCTGTCAGGTGACAGGGTCCTTCACTGCTCTCCTTGGTTCCCTCCTCTCTGTTTACCTCCAGAAATGTTGTGTCTGTATCAGAATCCAAACGCCCATTGGTGCTTTCTGCCACCCTGCTTCTTGCAGAGCTTTTTCTGGGACCACTGTTGTGTGCTAACGTGGCATCCTTAATTCCAAAAGCCTGCTTTCTTGTGCAGGTAAAAGCCTCACTGGTTCTTCTATAAGGATCGATTGTCTGCTGTCTTCACCACAATTTGTTCCTGCAATCACACCTCACTATTGCTCCCATCACGCTGGTCCCCGCTTTCTGGGACCTTTCTTTTTGTATATCTCTTCATCCTGAGCTAATAGCTGGAATAACACAGGTCTTCTTGCATACAGCTCTTTTCTAGTTGTGCTCCTATTGTTGCAATGTCCACTGAATTTGTTCCTAAAATGCTGCCATCCACTTTTTCTGATTCAGTCTCCTCACATGAGTCATCTGACTCAAAATCCCTTCACCCTCCTGGGCTCCACTCATATTTTCCTGATGCTCTTCTGCTGGTTCAAAGGCCTGAAACCTGGCCTGCTTCTCCTTGCACTGCTCAGACTCTACTAAGCTCTCCATTCTTGCTCACAGGAAGTCTGGCCCCTGCTGAAAAAGTAGGGGAATATTTTATTAGGAAAAAACATAACATCAGTACAAAGAAAATAAACAAAATGAAATCCCAAAAATACAGTAGGTAAAGTAATAATCCAAAATTCAATAGGTAGTATACATAATAATTATGAAAACAGAGAAAAAAAAACAGTCAGAAAGAGAAGGAGAAAAACAAGCCAGACATATCCCAAAGAAATCTCAGATATTAAACAAAGAAAAGAAAATCAAAGCCAAAAAACATGTTTCCAATACTCATGAAATTTGTGAGAGACCAAACACTGAACTCAAAATCCTCTGTTTTCTAATAGCCAATACAATATGATTGAGCAGTACTGTTGGCAAGGTAGAGATGTGTTGTAACGAAAACTGACATCTCACTTGCCACATATAGAATTTAATACATGCAAAATAAGGTTTAATGTGCTAGGATGATACCTAGAAAAGAAACCCGTAATCTCCAAGTATCAGACATTCATAGGAAATAGTTCAACAGGACCCCATCCCCACTTAAAAATAATTCAGTCCAAAAAGTTTAGCATATGAGCAAGACAAAAGAAATGTTCCATTGTTTCCTCTAAATCAATGCACTCAGGTCAAATGCATTGATGTTCAGACAGACTCTTATGATTCAGTTACCTTTAACACCCAACCTCCCATGGCAACTAAGCCAAAATACATCCCACATTTGGGGTGGTGTTCTTTATCTTTAAGGACTTTCAAAGCCAGGTGAGTCTTTGTGGGAAAGCATTTAGGAAATCTACAAGAACCAGAAAACTTGATTCATAATGTCCAAGTACAAAGCTTTAGAGAAAGCCCATGTACTGAAATCTGAGTAATGTGCCATGTTCTCAGTCTATCAGCTGACTGGGAAAGAAAAGAGGAGCACCAGAATTAATTTTAACAATGGAGCCACATTGGTCCAATTATTCAAAAGTTGAGTCAAGTGAAAAGTCCAAATTTCCCAAGGATGTGATGTATACTGATCCTGGGCTTTAAAGGGGATTTAATGAAAAGGAGAAATAAAAACAAGAGGTTAATCATTCCAAGCCCCCTTACTGATGGGCAGATAAGTAAAATCCTCTGAACAGGGTTCAGACGGCTCTCCCAGAGCATTTAAAAAAAAATACTAAACAATGAGGTCTCATAAACCTTAGGTAAAGGAAAACAGAGCTAAAATAAAAATATATGAAGGATAAATTCTTGATTATCATGACCCTCTTTTGCTTGGAGAAGGACCAGGATTTCCATCACAGAACCTTCCATTCCCCACCTCTAGTTTTGATTTCCAATATACATCAGTCAAATCCCCATTGCCCCAAAAATCCCAAAATTTTAATTGGTTCAGAAGAAATGAAAACCCTCCTGATAGAAGCAATGAAAGACCCTTCCCCAAGAAAAAGCTCCAGGCTTTTTCCAAGTTCACGTTGTTCCTGCAATAGCCACAGATTTTTCATGATGCCGAGGGCCTGCAGCCCTGAACTGATGTCTTGTAATAGTAGGCACATGTTGTCGGCATAAACTGCCAAGACCTGAGGTGGAATATGTGGGGAAGGAGTAAGTCCCTGAATTGTCTGACAACATAAAAGCTCCCTGATAAGGATCTAAAACAAAGGTGTACAAAGGGACTATTGGGGCATCCTGTCGCACCCTCTACAAAATTTAAAACTATCCCTCAATCATACCATGTACCATGGGATAGGAAATGGCCAGACTATAAAAAGAATGAATACAAGACTGGAATTTTGGTGTAAAGCCATAGTGTTGAAACACTAGAAACAAAAATCATGAGACACTTTATCAAAGGCTTTGGCCTGGTCAAGGGATAATAAATAACCCAAAAGCTGCCCCAACCTGCTACATTCACAAATATTCCATAGAAGAGTAACATTCTGCTGGATATTTCTTCCTGGAATTGAGCAAGTTTGAACAGGGTGGATCAAAAAGAAGCAACTTTGGTAGTCAATGGCATAAAATAGCAGAAAGAATTTTATAATCAGTATTTAATAAACTGATTGGTCTCTGATTACTAATATCATGTCATAACCCTATTTTGTAAAGAAAACAATTAGAGCTGCAGAGAAATCTGGAGGAATGATGCCAGTATCCAGAATTTCATTATAAACATGAGTTAAGATGACACTAAGGTCATCTGACAAAATGTATAAAGCTCAGAAATTAAACCGTCAGGACCTGGGAAATACCAGGCTTAAGACGGTAATTTCAGACCTGACTCCACAACAGATATTGGTAATTCCAACTCCTGAGACTGTTGTAGAGTCAGAAATGGTGGAGTAAAGGAAAACAGGTCCATCCACTGTATGGGAGAATGAAAAGTCATACCATATTGATTCGACAAGGCCCCGATTACCTCTAACATCTCAACATCAGAAACCATCAGAATACCATAGAATCCAAGAGACCATCCACTAATGTTCTTTCCAACACTTCTTTACAGGTGGAATATGGATCTGAAACAGGTGAAGACTTTAAACCATATGATAATTCATCATGAGAATGACAAGCTCTACTATATTGGAAATGTTGCATTTGTGATTTTACATTAGATATCTGTTCCTGGATGTGGATATCGGAAGCATTAGGGAGGACATTAATTTATAAAATTGATTCTGAAACTCAAGGTAAGTGACATAATCTGCAGCCAAAGTGTGTTTAGTAAAATGAAGTGAGGAGTATTTAAATTCAAGTTTCATATCCAACCACCATGACAGCCATGAGTCATACATACCAGCAAGTGACTGTTGAGGCGAAAACCCTACCATTACAGCTTGAAATTCAGCCTGTGATAATAGAGGAGGCTAAGTTTCCACCATGGACATATCAGGAAATCGGGTTGTAAATGGGAAAGACTGAGATTACAAACCACTATATGGTCAGAAAAATCACAAGGAAAAGAAAAAGAAGAGGGAGTAACTGTTTAGATATCAGAATGAAATCAATCCTGGTAGCATAACTACTCCATCGATAAGTGGGCCCAGGGTTATGATGCAGAGCCCTATAAGAGTCCAGTAAATTTGCTTTAGTTATGATTTTAAACAAAGCATGAGAATCGAATATATTTTTTTTGTATGTAATCATGAAATTTTGCATCTAGTCTACAATTAAAATCCTCATCCCAGATAATAAGCCTAGGAGTAAACAGATACTGCTCAATATTGTGAAAAGTTCAATTCTGACAATCTTAATTTGTGGGGCATAAATAGAGATTAAATAAGTGCAAGCTAATAATAAAGGCCCTCCTGGCACTACATCTACCAAACAAAGTACTTGTACTTGCATGGTGCAAAAAGTATCCTCCACGCCATCAGCAGCATCAGGGCCAAAGGACCAAAAGAGGGTCCAAGTACCCAAAGCCTTTTCGCTGAGTAACATCATGTAAAGTAGTGAACCTGGTTTCCGTAATAAAATAATATCAGCAGAAAAGATGTCAAAATGTAAAAGCCCAATCTATTTTTGCATTCTTAATACTGCAAGTAATTCCAGCAGCAGCAGTTGGGGCATGGAAGGCTCCACAGATGGCACTGTCCCTGCAGGAGCCACAGATTGCAGAGAAATAGCCCCTTCAGGATGGGAAGCAAGGTCAACATCCTGTGGTTCAGAGGTATTATGAGGCTCTGAAGTAGCAGGAGGGTCTGCAGAAGGGGTTTGGCTTCAGGAGGTCTATCCTCATCATCGAACAAGGCCAGAATCTATCTTGGGCCTGTGAAATCAGAGTTTCTTTATCCAGGCCTCCAGGTTTGTTCTGCCCAGCCCAAGGACAGGTGATATAGGTGCCCCGTTCATCACAGAGATTGCAACGAAAAACATTGCGGCATGTCCCACTATCATGGTCCAAGTCCCCACACAGTGCACATTTGTCGCAGGCACTACTAAGATGTCTTGTGCTGCAGCACTTATAGCAGGCTTTCTGTTGACCTGGGAAAAACAGACCCCTCTATCCTTCCCCAGGAAAAAACTATTTGAAATGTGTTGAACTATATCCCCCACTGAATGTAACTTAGTTTTAAACCTCCAGCTCCTCGTCCAGATGCCTTCAGCATCGATAATGGGTTCAGGAGGGCCAAAACAGTTCATTTGCCCTCAACCAAAAGACAATATCCCCACATTAACACCTTTGTTTCTAAACATGATGTTTACAGTCTTGAAAAGTGGATTAGTAAGGGTATGGCACAAAAGGAGTCCAAAGAGGTGCACTTTTAAGAGTCTTGTATTTCAACTAGAATTTGTCAAGACCAGCAAAAGTTCTGAAACTAATGTCAAAAGCCTCTTGGCCCCTAACGTTAATGTCAGAGGCTTGGACAGACATATAATTTTTAGTAGTCTCCTAGCCACATAGAATCTATCAGGGTGTTCTGAAAGGCCTCCATGGTCAAGTTTATTCTTGGAAAAAGGTCTGAAAATTGTGATCCAGTCTTGAAATGATCTCTTCGGGGAGTGGGAGGTGGAGGATAATCCTGCTCATCCCTAGACCCAAAGCCCTCAGTGCTTGGAAAGACCGTACTTTCTTCAGCAAGGCGAGCACCTGAATCATGACCTGAATCATCCTTTAGTTTGTCCTGTAGTACAGATGCCCCTGAAACAGTTGCCGACTCCTGTGAGAAGAGAACCCAATTCGAGTCTGGGATCCAGTGGCCATCCTGTTGCGCCCAGCCAGTGTCAGACAGAGCAATCCCCATGCTCCAATTCGTGTCAGGGAACACTGCATCAGTCTCTCTGTGTTTCCTCATTTCGATGTAGAAGTAGCAGCTGGCTGACTCACAGAAGTGCCGACAGAACACTCTGCAATTTACAGGTAGCTGCTGCAGGTCAAGGAGCCGAAGGGGATGCAGGAAAAACACCACCAGAAACTCAGGAGATTTCTGAGAAAGAAACTTGAATCACTGAGACAGGTAAGGCTTCAGAAGCAGGCTCCAAATTTTGCATAATCTGGAAAATGACCACTACAGAGTTATCACCGTGCAAATCACCACCAAGCCCAAGAGGTTCACTGTAGGTAGTAGAATCCTGGTGAGCAGTCACACCAAGTAACATGCTTAAAGGCTCCACATCCTCAGGAATTATGACGTCCTCCTCCATCGAAAGCTGAACACTGTCTGCCATTCTGCAGACAGACACCAGCAGCCCCTACTGACAACAATCGAACAGGGAATTTTTATTAAAACTGAAAGCAAACCATATGCACAATAGTGTTATAGCACACAAAATCATAATGCAAACAATTAATAAACAAAATAAGTTTTTCATCATACATTCAACACAAAAATCTCAGTTATTAGAGTCTTAAAACTGAGTATTAAAGCTGAGCACCCCCATGAAAGGTAGGGGATTTAGAAAGCAAATCATATACACAACAGTGTTACTGCACCAAAATCATAAAGCAAAAAAAAATTAATACACATAATTAAGTAATTCATCATATATACAACACAAACTCTCTGTCATTAGAGTCCTGAAACAGAGTATTAAATGCTGAGCACCTCCCCACCAAAGAGTAGGGAATTTTCATAAAAACTGGAAAGCAAAACACATACACAATAGTGGTACAGCACACAAACTCAAGATGCTAAAGATAAACATATCTTAGCAGTACAGCATACATTCAAACAGAATATTAGTGTTTTAAAGTCCCAAAAATAATGAAGGCTAAACCCCCACTGAAAGAGTAGGGAAAATGGAGGCATATTTTGTATGTGAAAAACTAGAAAGCAATAAAACATATGCACAATAGTGTTACTGCACACAAAACATAATGCAAATAAATAATAGACATAAGTAAGTATTTGTCATACTTGCAATCCAAAATCGTTGTCATTAGAGTCTGGAAATGGAGCATTAAATCTAAGCTCCCCTCCTCACTAAAAGAGTGGGGGAATTTTTTAATAAAAGCAAACCATATAATAGTATTACTGCACCCAAAATCCTAATAGAAACCAACAACAAAAAAAAAAAAAGGGAAGTATTACAGCATACTTGTGACTCAATTATTATAATTGTCACTAATCTCTTCATGGCCTATCACAATAATCCCATAGGAGAAATAACTGAGTAACTCCCAACCCTCATCGAGTTGTATTTAAAGTGCAGTTACACGTTTAACATTCTGTCAAAACAAACTAAGTTAGGGTCACCCAAAATGCGCTGAGACTCATAACCAATCCACTGAGTCCCATCTAGATTTGAAAATATAAGGTGACACCATATTCAAATCATTCAGCCATAAATTTTTAATAGAATTTTCAACCATATAGTATAATTCCTCAATCGTAAAATGGCATTGTTGAATAGTGAGCCAACAACGTACGTACCAAATATAAAACTTGAAACAGACCAGAAACAACCACATTGTTACCCTATCATGTTTAGTCCATAAGTATAGCAAGATCCCTACACATAATATTTCCAAGGAGAGATGAAAAAATGGTGATGTAGGCCATTTAAGTGTTACTGTGTGCCAAAACTCCAAAATAAATGGACATTCCAAAACCAAATGCTCCATTGTTTCAATTGTTGCAGAACAGGTTTCTCTTGGACAGTACCAGTCAGAAAGCTGTTTATGTTTCAAATTACCTCTAACGTTCAATTTACCATATAGAGATAACCATAATATATCCCACATATGACGAGGACACATGGGAGGTCAACATATTACCAATTAACAGTTGTTGTTGGGAAGGTATGTATCAAAGGAGCCACATTTTGAAAATGTTTTGAATTATAAAATTATATAATTCCGTTCTACTAAACTGAACAAAGGATCCCTTGAAATAGCCCATAATTAAATTTTCCAAAGCACACTTTCATGGAGGAGGACGATTAACTATAGGCTTTTGTCTAGGTATCTGAGTATGCTCTGGCCAAGTAGAAACCATATCTACCACACAGTCTAGAAGCCACAGTGTCCATCTTTTGTTTACACAAGCAATTACAGGACTCAGATTAGCATAAAGGAACATTGTAACAAAAGAAAACAATAGGCTGGATCATTTTCAAACCCCATGTTTCCGATCTTGGAACAATAAGCCACGTTTTACAGGGTTCAGTCTACTACCCCAGATACATGAGAAAAAAAAACTATACATCTGTGTTTCTAAAGTCAAGGGAAGACTAAAACTGAATTTAAATGCAAAAGAAGGGTAACAGAAAAGTTTTAGTCATATGAACCGCTTCAATTTAGATAATCTCCATGTATTCCAAATATTCACTTTAGATTGAGCTTCTTGTAATTTAAGCTTCCAATTCAGATATGCCAAATCACCCGTCCCAAATAGGAGGCCTAGAATGTACAAGTGTCCTTATGACTGGTATGCCTATAACAGTCGCAACTTGAACATCTGCAACCTGAAGTGGTATACAATTACATTTATCATAATTTATTTTGGCTCCTGTATACAAGAAAAATCCTGTAGAATCTTCTCTAAGCAATATGCAGAAGGCAAGTCACCTACGATAAAACAAATATCATCTGCATCGCTATACATTTTACCTCTGGATCACTACATGAAAAGGAAATTCCTTGTATATCTGAAGAATAATGTACGGTTCTAATCAAAGGATCTCACGTAAATAAATACAAGAGCTCACTCAAAGGCAGCCCTGATGGACACCCCTTGCACAGCAAACTTCTTTCCCAACCACCCATTACAATATGCCTGTGCTGTAGCCTGGCATAGCAAGTCTGTAGCCATGTAATGAAAGTGTTTGGTATTCCATATGATTCTAAACAATCCATAAATAATTATGCCTCACATTTTCAAAGGCCTTAGCCTGATCCAAGCTAAATAGAAGGCCTGTAATTTCCCCAAAGTTCCTTTCTGCATAATTTTATGTCAAAGGATTAAGCTATCAGTTATTTTCCTGTCAGGAAGAGAACATGTTTGTGAGGATGTAGGAGGAAATCTGCATGTAATAATAACCGATTATTCAAAATTTTGGCCAAAACCTAGAAGTCAGTATTAAGTAATGTTATAGGTCTCCAATTCAGCAGCTCTTCCGTATTCCCTTTTTATATAAGAAAATCACCAAGCCTTCGTTCATACTATCAGGTAAACACCCGAGATCAAAGATTCATTCAAAACTTCTGTGAATTCCTGTAATAGTATGGAAAAATTATTTTATATAATTCATACGGAATCCCATCCTGCCAGAGGCTGTGCTGCCTTGGTTCGAGAAAAAACGCAGACACTTCTAAAGGTGTAATGTCAGCTACCAACATAGATTTACTTTGGGAAGATAACTGGGGTAGGGTACACTAGCTAGCCAAGGTGTATGTGAAACTGAAGAGACATCTGGTGAACTAAATAATTTTGTATATGAGAATCAATAACAAAAGAATATCCTTCTGAGCCATGCACCTCTTTCCTGTCCGGTCTTTAATACCAGACATATATTTTTGCTGTCTCTGATAAGCACAGAACTAAAAGGGATTCATAAAGCTTTATGTCCTTGGGTCCCAAACATCATTCAATATCCAAGGACTTAGAACTCAAATTGAATCTTGTTCATTCGTTCCAAGTACATGCAATGTAGGGAGAACCAAGCGTTCCCATGTGCTGCTTGAAAGTGTAAATCTATAAATTGCTCCCTGACAACAGTATATTCATCAGTTTTAAATCTGCCATTGATCTTTCCTATACATTCAAAATAGAGCTTAATATCTCACTTAGTGTCCATCCACCACTCTGGTTTGTATCATAAAGGCAGACTACCGATTTCCTGGCTTTCAACAATGCTAAAAACCCATCTTCCACCGTAGGGAGAAGTAACAACTCTAGATTTAGTCTCCAATAGCCAGGTCCTCATTGTAAACTGTTCTGGCTAGCAATCATAGCATCTAGAATGCGTGATCAGAAGGAGCTACAGGTGTAGTTGTAATGTCTATGACATTTAAGGACTCAGACAAAAACAGAAATCAATTTGGGTTGCTTTAGTACCCTGACAAAGGTCTTATCAGGAGTACCCTTAAGTGCCATAACATCTATCAAACCTGTTTGGGTCAATAAATCATTAAGGCAGTTCACATCACAAAACATTTTCTTGGTGCAAAGGCCACGATCCATGTTATACCTACTACAATTAAAATCTCCACCCAAAAGACATGTTTCAATGTAAATAAGTAGGGCAAAATTACTTTAAAGACCACGATTCTGTCAGCTTTTGTCTGTGGGGCATACACATTTATGAAATGACAATGTAAACCACTAACCACCAAATCCAACAACAAAACATGTCCTGGAAAAGATCCACTAGTCGTGACAATTTAGCCATAGGGTTATTCACCACAATTCCTATACCACTGCATACATCCTCACCAAAGGACTAATGTAACCCCCCACGCCATCCAACTGTTGCCTGATTCATATCCTCCTGGGTGCGTAAGGTGTATCCTGTAAGAATACCACATCATGTTCTCCTTTTCAAACAGGAATATATTAACAACCTTTTCCTCTCTGATTGAATACTATTTACATTCAGAGAGGCCACAGAAAGTTTATAACTCCCAAGCATACAAATAATGATGGTAATAAGCACATTTTGTAAAGCATCCTAAAACAAAGATAATATCAGCAATAGACCACATATAGTTTCATTTCTTCCTACTCGATTTCTGCATCCCAATTTATTTCTTTTCTTTTAGCATTGTCAGAATGTTCAAGGGGTTGTTCAACATCAGGCGTTCCCTCAGGTTGCGATGATTTATGCGAGCTGAATCAAACTCCGTGCCCACATCATCTTGTAACACCTGATAGTTATTCTGAAAAACTAGCTGAGCAGTGTCAGTCGCAGCTTTCCCCACATTCCTAGGTCAGAGGCTACATCACCTATTACATACTAGAGTAAAGTCTTCTTCAGGGGCAAGGGTGGGGGCACTGAAGCTGAGGAAATATTGGGTTTAATGATGGGTAAGTCAGAAGGCAAAAGTAACAGCGACAGGTATAGGGTCTGCAGCACCCGGCAAGGGCACAGTCAGGTCTTGCACTGGGTTAGGCTCCTGAGCATCGTAAAGTTGTGGTCTGTGTCTCCCAGGGGGAAGGCCTCTGTCTCTGTGCAACTTTAACCTGGCATTTATGTAAAAATCCTGAATGCAAAAATCCCATTTGATTCATTTTCGGCCCGCAAAGGGCAGTTTACATAAGAATGCACATCCTCACAGAGGAACATTTCACAGGATGATGACAATCAGTAAAACATGACCCACTTCACCACACTGTACACATTTGACAATCTCACAAGTTCTACTAAGGTGCCTGGGAGAACCACACTTATAGCAATACCATGGCTGTCCTGGGTAGAAAATAAACCTCTTATCTTGACCCAAGTAAAACAACTTGACAAGTGTTGTAAACCATCTGCTGTTTGTAGCAAGTTAACCCTATACCTCAACCCCATTTCAAAACCTTCTGTGTCCAAGACAGGTTCTGAGTTACCCTGAATTGCACATTTCCATCCAACCAATATGTAATGTCCTCCACATTTACCCCTCATTTCTGAATAAGTCAGTTATCACCTTAAATGACTGTCTTGTAAAAGGAATACCTGAGTGAGAACAAGCTAAAATAGTTTTAACAAAGCATATTTCATCCAGAAACAGTTTAATAGGTAAGGGTACAAAAGCTAATATCATAAGTATTATCCCCTTGTGAATGTATTAAGGTTTAACTTCGCTGGGTGAAAAAACGACAATTGCTTAATCAGAACCTTGCCCACATAGAAGCAATCCAGCATATTATCTGTAGATCCCAAAACCACAGTCGAACCGCATTCCTACATTTGGCCAGTGTCACTGGTTTCTTGAACAGACTAGCAAAGGTAGCAGGAGGCACTGGCAAGCCAGTCTGCTCTTGTTCAGTAACAGTATCTGGAGCCTGTATTCCCATGTCATCTCCCAAAGCTGGTACATCAACTAACTGCTAGCTCGTAAGTGGAGAAAAGGAAATATGTCCAGCTGTAGGAGGAAGTCCATATTTAAAAGTGCTGATTCAGATATTAGGTCAGTTTCAGCCAAAACAGGAGAGGTTATAAAAGCAGTGATAAGACAACACCTGTGGTAAAATATCATCAGAGGGAGATGTTGTTGGAGGGTAGAACCTTCTTTTGTATTTCAGCCAGTACAGCCAGCTCACCTACCCCAGATACCCCAGGGATTGGAATCTCAGGATCAGCGATCAGGCGCCTAATCCGTTCTTATCAAACCGCATTATGTAGTGCTTGCTGAGGGACCAAGCTTCTCCAGAAGGAGAGGTCTGGGGTGGGGAGTGTGCAGTATCACTCGTAACTGAATCAAAACTTTTCAAAACTTTGCTAGTGTTGCCTGGAGGGCCTGAGGTGATTAAGACTCGGTATTCTGCCAAAGCCATTTCTAGAATATGTATTTTGTGTTCTAATTGCAGAGATGTATCCACAGACTCAGGAACTGGTGAGTCATCCAAGTATAGCACAAACGCCATCCGTTATGGTCAGAACTTTACTACTTGAGGCTAAACCCGATGAACTGTGCCATCATCCGTTGTAGAAATATCGATGACTTCAGCATCGTGAAACAGGGATGCCTGATGCGTACGGTATAGGTACATTGATCTGGCCACCACTCAGGTCCTTTCCAGCCATACCATTCCCTTCACAAGAAAAGCCTGTAAAGGCATAGCAGCCATCCATCCACCACTGCTATCAGCTGCCATCTGAACACAGACTCACTCTGCCTTCTTCACAGCACCCACTGCCAATAGAGTAGAAATTTCCCCAGTGTCCTGCCAATTTTCCCCATTCACTAAAAACCACAACAACTTCATCTGGTTCAATTTCAGTTGGTTACAATCTGTATCCCCCTCCCTAGTGGCCCTGAAAAAGGTACTTCTAGTCTCAGTGGGCCAACAAAATTCAATAAAATAAAATAAAATATAAAAGATTAGCATTCAGGAGGTATATAAAGATGCACTGGGAAGAAGATAGGGAGGTGTACAATGAGAATCAGAGGAGGCAGGGAAAGTAGACAGGAGCTCAAATGTACAAACGGAAGAAAATAAGCCTAGACAGTAAGCAAGAGGACAAGACATTTTATAGGTACGTAAGCAAAGGAGAAAGACCAGGGAGGGATTGTAAAGCTAATGAAAGAAAGGGGAGGGTGTGGCGGTAGACAACGAAAAAAGCTGACATCTTGAATGAATGTTTTGTTCAATGTTCACAGAGGAAGGAGAAGTTGAGGACCACAGATAAGAAACAGGAGCATTGAAAGAGGAATGTGGACACTAGTCCATTTAAAGAGGAAAGAGTCCTAAAGGAACACACAAATCTGAAAGTGGACAAGGTAATGGGGCCAGATGGGTTATATCCAAGAATATTGAAGGAGCTTAGAGAGGTGTTAGCTGCACCTCTGAGAGTCCTGCTCAACCACTCACTGGAGACAGGAGTAGTCCCAGAGGATTGGAGGAGAGCAGGGTAGTACCACTTCATAAATGTGGAAGCAGGGAGGAAGCTAGAAATTACATGCCAGTCAGCTTGACTTTGGTGGTGGGGAAAATAATGGAATCACTGCTGAAGGAAAGGATAGTGGAATATCTTGTAACCAGCAGCTTAAAGGATCCAAGGCAGCATGGATTCACTGGGGAGGTCATGTCAAACAAATTGGATAGATTTCTTTGACTGGGTGACCAGGGAAGAAGATCGGGTGGAGCAGAGGATGTGCCTACCTAGATTTCAGTAAGGTCTTTGGCACCATTCCATAGGAGACTCATAAACAAGCTGGGCAGCCTGGGATGGGCTCCAAAGATGCAAATCTTGGTAAGAAATTAGTTTGGGGGATAGGCATTAGAGGGTGGTGGTAAACAGTGTTCACTCAGAGGAAGGAAAGGTGACCAGTGGGGTGCCACATGGATCAGTACTGGGACTGGTCATCTTTCATTTCTTTTTATTTTATTTAATTTTTGTTGACTAGGTAAGTGCACTAGACAAATTCTGCCTATTTTCAGGCATAATCTGGGGGAGGGATACAGATGAATACCAACTGACCTTGAACCAGATTAAACTGTTGGTGGGGAAATTTGGCCAGGACACCGAGAAATTTCCCTACTCTTTTCAATAAGTGCCATGGGATCTTTAACATCCACCTGAACTACCACCTGTCCAGGCAGATGGGACCTCAGTTTAACATCTTATCCGAAAGACAGCACCTCAAGTGCAGCACCCCTCTCATGCTGCACTACAGTGTCAATAATGGGATAGTAACCCAAAGTGCCAGATGTGGGAACTGAACCACAGCCCTCTGATCTCCGGCCTCAGAGGCAAGTGTGCTACCTACTGAACCACTGACACTGACTTTATGAGAGACATTGCCAAGGGGCTAGAAGGGAAGGTATGCCTTTTCCAGATGACACTAAAATCTGTGATAGGGTAGACACTTTGTGTGTGTGTGTGTGTGTGTGTGTGTGTGTGTGTGTGTGTGTAAAATGAATAAGCATCTAGGAAAGCTTGTAGAATGGTCAAGAGTGTGGCAACTTAGTTTCAATCTGAAGAAGTGCAAAATCATGCACTTAGGGCACCAAAACCAGGGTGGAATACATGATGGGAGGAATGGTACTGCCACAACCAAACAGGAAAGAGTCCTGGGGGTAATCATATCTGATGACCTAAAGGTGGCCAAACAGTGTGACAAGGCAGTTGGAAGAGCCAGTGGGATGTTAGGATGCATAGGGAGGGTATCACCAGCAGAAAGAGGGAGGTGGTGATATGCTCAATGAATTATTGGTGAGACCTTATCAGGAGTTCTATGTCTGGTTCTGGAGACCACCTCTCCAGAAGGACATTGACAGGGTACAGGTGATCCAGAGGAGGGCAACTAAATTGGTGCAGGATCTGCACCAGAGACCTCGAGGAGAGACTAAAGGATCTCAGTATATACACCCCAGAAGAAAGGAGGAAAGAAGGGATATGATAGAGACTTTTGAATACCTCATGGGTATAAATAGGGTACAGAAGGGAGCATTTTCAGAAAAAAGATACTCAAGAACAAGAGGGCATGTTATGACGTTGGGGGAGGCTCAGGGAATTGTGAGGAAGTGCTTCTTCACAGAAAGAGTAGTAAATACCTGGAACAGGAGGTGGTGGGAGCAAAAACTGTAGCAGAATACATGGGATAGGCAAAGGAACTTTAATGGTTAGAGAAGGAGGCAATGCTGGAGATCAAGTAAGGTCTGAGGTATTACAGTAGGAAGGAAAAATGGCAGACTAGGTGGGCCAAGTGGTCCTTATCTGCCGTGAATTCCCATGTTTCCATGCTTCTAGGTGTTTGGCACTGATACAGTAGAGGTGATAATTAACAAACTAATAACACAAGTTATAATAGTAAAATTATCATGATTGGAAAATGAAGATGTTCACAAATAATGTTGTCATTTTCAAAGACTGTGACTTTGAATTTTCAAAATATTAGGTTTTATTACCCCAAAATATGAACATGACAGGTGTCATTTATTAAATGCAACCTAAAACCCTGTTTTGTGGAATGACTGCAAAACAAGTTTTGGAAGGAGATTTGATAAGGACACCTGCCATATTCATTCAGTGGAGTAAAAGCCATGAATCTGTTTTCAGGAGTGACCTGGGATTAATTATATACAGTATCATAACAAGAAAGAACATGGAAAGTGCAAGAATAAATAGTTAGAAAAGACACAGAGAACAGCAAAACAATATGTACAACACTGGCATTAGATAAATCTAAGGGATGGAGTGGGTGAAATGGTGGTCAGTTTTGGGTATGATTATGGCATAACCACCTAAACACTTGCCCACCAATCTGCTCACTTGGCACTGCCTACTGTGACTCAATATAGTAACAATGTGATTATTTGTCACTGTTATCTTACTTTCAGACTGCTTGCTATCTGTTATAGTTCATTGTCTAATCCCTATTTTCTTCACAGGAGCAGTTAACAGTTTAATAAAGTCATCTTTTGCAATGTTGGTGTGTGAAAATCTTACTAGAGATATTTGTAATATTGTATCAATTTGGTTCAAAAACTAACGTGTGGGTACTTGCTTGTATCAGGGTATTTTGCTGCTATATTTTCTCTAAAAACATATTCGTCGGGTTTACTATTTTGTTTATTAAGGTTTACAGCAACCTGTGCTGTTTCATTTTCTCTTTCCACAATATTATGGTTTGACTTCAAAAATTGCACTTTGCCATTTGCAATCAGGTCACTGAGAGAGTATCAGTTATTACATATGGATATTACCTTTAGTTTCTGCAGAACATCATACCATACCTTTCTCTCTTAGTCTAGTTTTCTACATAATGTATCTGTAAAGTCATAAAAATCCAACACACAAGAAGTTCAAGTTAAGTGTCACTGCAGAACAATATACTACATCTTGCAGTGGTGGCCCCAGGCCTGGAGCAGACCAGGCACATTGACTAAGGAAGATTGAAGGACCCAGATTCTCGTTCCACATCAGAACCTTGGATTACTACCCAATATTGACACTGTAGTTCAGTATGAGGGTGTTCTACATGCTTGAGATGCCATCCTTTGGATGAAACATTAAACAGAGGTCCTTTCTGCCCATGGCTGGTGGCTTTTCAGGTGGAAGTTAAAGATCCAGGGGACTTAAAAGTATAAAAATAGGCAACAACCCCACCCTACCCCACAGACACACTTGGAAGTGAGCCATTACATCTCAGTGTGTTTTCCATGTCAAAAATACAAAAAAGTTCTGTATCTAAGCTATGCCCAGGATTGATATATAGGTGAAATTTATAGAACATTTTATTTTTGACAGTGAGTGCTCAAGGTACACTTTGTCTGTGTCATGCCTGTATCCTAGTTTATCTGGAGACATTATTTATTTTCCTGTTATTTGCACAGCAGATAGTCAGCATCTTATTATAGTTTACTTGTATTCTTCAGAATTTGGATATGGAGTATGTACCATAAAAGCTGTTGAAATACTTGACTGCAGGGACAGAATGAAGTCTAATTGTGTTTGCGAGTTTAGCATCATAGCAGGTGTCCGCCTGCATGTTTATGTCAGGTCAACACAAATTGCAATGTTAAGAAATTTAGATGAGGTTTCAAGACTTTGGTGGGCCCACTTCTAGCACCAACACAGATGGAGTTAAAGTATTAAATACAAAACAAATTAGTGTCTGTCATTTAAGTTTGAAGACAGAAATGTTCAACTTGCTCTGACCATGAACTTGCTTCCATGCCAGTGTTTTTCTACCACCCTCAGTCATGCTGACCTCACAGGTTTGCAGGAGCTCAGAACTACACCTGCAAACCACCATTTAGAAAATGATAGCATGGGGAATTATTTTATTGAATAATCCAACAAAATATAAACAAAACAAATCTCACCTCAGAAAAAGCAACTGCAGCATCTAAGGTAATTTAAACAAAATAATGGGAAGTAAAAACAAAAAGAAAATAGACTAAATAACAGGAAGAAGAAAGGTTAGTCACTTCAACCATGCTAAAATCCCCACCAAGTCATATACAATGCATATGACACAGTATGATACTCTCTATCACGAATATTAACTAATTAACAATTAAGTGTAATAGTTCAACAGGAGCAATATAATGTTGCTGAAGTACCAGCATACATCAAGTTTGCCATATCCAATACTGAAAGCAAGATAAAATTGCATCCTAACACTAATACTGTTATATATATGCCAGTTCAGTGAAAAGATCCCCAAAAATAATTTCAGGGGTTAGCTTCTAAAACATGGGTTGCTTCAATGTTCCAAAACTAAGGCCCCAAAATCCTGAATATAGGGACAATAGAGATATAAGTCAAAGTCTCCTCCACCGGAAAACACAGGAATAGGACAAAATTTCTCTGACCTGTCTTTATGCTTCAAATTACCTTTTACATACAGTTTTATGGATACAAAGCCAAATCATATCCCACTTCTTAATAAGGATCCTTTTTGCTGTTAAAGATTTTATTGAGGTACTGTATAAAGGTTAACAAAATAAAAGAAAGTAACAGATACACCTACAGTTACGTATAACAAAAGAAAGAACTAAACAATAGTGCTATATTACATGTTACAAGTAAGTCATCATGCACAATACTGAAGAAAGACATATATAATAGATTTACATACTTTTAAAATGAAGGAGGGTCACACATACCCTGGGACCACTGTTAAGAAGGGTACTTACCTCACTATAGTAAGGAGGAAGCAGTACCACAGCAAAGGTAACAATGTCAGATCATGTGTCAGGGCATCAGTTATAATCTGAATTCCTTAACCTCATGTGGTGCTGTATCCTTGCAGGAACTACAAAATAAAAGGGGTACCCACAAAGTAACACAGTATTACTACCAAAAGTACAGCTGTGTAGAATACATTAAATTGTAGCTTATACAAACACTAGGGGATATCAGTACACCTCCTGGAAGAACTAGATGAGCCACCACTAACTCCATGGCTATTCCTCGTACCTGGCCCTCTGCACCTTTTCAACCTATGCCTTCTCTGGGGCAAGGTACACCAAGTAGGGTTCCAAACATTTATTGAAATGGGCAGTTTAACCTCTGATCATATGAAAGTCTCTCTGTCTCATACATGTTGCCCATGGACTTAAGAATGTCCCTAATTTTGGGACTCTGGGTGTGTGCCAGAAACCAAGAATCTGGTATTTTGCCTGCATACAGGCTAACAAGAACCATTTATTTTCAGAGGTAAAGAGACATATAGTGGGAGGTAATGCCCAGCAGAACGAAAGAGGAGGATATGGGATGGTTTACCTTGAACTTTGGTGCCGTATTGGCATATCTGACTCCACAAGTTCTGTATTGTTGAGCAAGGCCAGAGTTTGTGAAACAGCTCTCCTCCTGACCGATAACATCTCCAACAAATATCATTGCCCAGCAGTTTAAGTTTATGCAGTACTGCTAGTGTCCTATAGCACCAGTGGAGTATCTTATTGTATCATACTTCCCAGCATTAGTATACTGTATGTTCTATGCCTGGTGGTCCAGATCTGGGCCCATTGTACATCAGAGATAGCCATGTGGAGGGCTGTTTCCCATTTCTGCTTGGAGTCTTTGTGTGACTTGGAGGGAGTCCTGCAATTTTCTGTATATAGCACTGTCCCTATGCTTGAAGAGGGCTAGCCATCTCACCAGATAAAGGGGGGCACCTGAGATTTGTCACTGTGTGTGAAGGAACTTATTGACCACCACTCAGATCTACAGATATTTCCAGAAATCCTTAGACGGAAGGTCTCATTGCCTCTGAAGGGATTGGAATGTGTCTACAAATTGGTGAGATGGGTCTAGGAGATCCATAATGAAATAAATTTATTTACTCACCCATATAGACCAGGAGACTGGTGCATTACCTATTTTGAGTTGAGGGTTTTGCCATAGAGGTGTATGGGAAAGAGGAGAGGGTGTAGTTTTCAGCAGCCTATGTAGCCGTTTCAATATTTCAACATTGGGCCTACTATATAGTGAGCTGGTCCATCTCAAGGGTACATGATTGGGCCCACAGGTGGGAGGCTAACAAGGGGTGTTCCCTGGTCCTGTTCCATGCAGAGCCATTGGGGTGAGGAGGAGAGCATGGTCAAAACCATTGCATAGCTTGGGAGGTCTGAAATGTGATTTTACACCCTCCATCCAGTGGAGGCACCAGCCCCACCCTCCAATGTGAATAGGGATCCTTTTGTCTGGTAGTTTTGGAACACCAAGGTTAAGTCAGAACATGGCAAAGTCAAAAAAATAAGTTGGTCAGTAAACTGAGAGAGAACTGGGGCCTCATAAAAGGCCTTGCAGGACATAGAACAAATCAAACTAGACTGGACATGCTATTGTTTCACATTATCAAAACAATCTCCAAAGTAAGGAGATAACCGATACCATCCCTTATTGCTATGAAGAAAGGAATAATTCATCCATTCTCCCAGAATATTAGAAACTTGGTGTCACACCCAAATGTCCAGTCTTGTGAAGAAGAACCCAAAAGGCTTTATATTTGCAAAATAAAAATACTGAAAAATACCACAATGTTAATTATCTTCAGGCCTCCTGAAGAGACATTCAAATAAGTTACCCCATGTCTCACTGGGTTAAGCCTGCTCCCCATAAACACTGAAAGAAGCAGCTATACAGTCTAACCTCCAACCTTTCTTTATGGTGTGGGTAAACATAACTAAAGTATAAAAGATTGTAACTAAAAAGTTTTAATCATAAAGACCCTCTTCCTTTCTCCATGTTCCATGGCTTCCATTGTATACATTTTGAAACCTAACCTCCAGCTGTCTGTCCCAGTTAAAACTGACCATGTCACCTGGGCCAAAATAGACCTCAAAATCTTACAAGGTACTGGCAGAGCTGTAATTCCAGCAAGGGATTCACAAAAAGATCATTGAGACCCTAAATAAACAGAAATACTTTTATGAAAATTAATTACTGCCCATGTAATAACTGAAAAAATGTCAGAACACATTTAACTGCATCTCCTGATGTGTGGCCACAAGACACAAACATAAGTCATCCGCATAAGCAACTGTGCAGACCCCAAGTAATCGTGGGGACCCTGATATCCCCAACTCTGTGACATAAATTCAAAAGTCTCAATAATGGATAAAAAGACAACATATAGAGAAGAGGACTATGAGAGCAGCCTGTCTCACCTGAACTCAAAGGTGACAGGCCCACCCAAGCCATCCATTCACATATAATGACACTGTAACATTTTTGTAACACAACCCGACCCAATGAATAAACTGAGTCGGAAAGCCATATGCAAACAAACACTTACACAAATAGTCATGAGCGAAGACTGTCAAAAGCTGTACCTAATCTACACTAAGTGAATATCCTTCCAAGCTGCTGGTAGTTCCTAAATTTAAAGCTTCATGCAAAAGCAGTAATGCATCAGTAATATGCCTCCCAGGGATAGAACATTTCTGGGATTGTGTATAAGAGAATCAAAACTGACTGCAACCTGCAACACAACAATTTCATAAATGTTTTAAATTCTGCGTTTAAAGAAATAATAAGATCCTAGTTAGAAATCAAGGTCTTATCTTCCTTCTTAAAGCAGCAGTACTACAAAATCAGGAAAGTGATCTATCAAAATTCTGTTTTCAGCTGTAAGCATGCGGTCAAAGTTCCAATTTCCATACCTGTAAATGTTTTTTCTAGTTGTCTTTAGTTTTTAGATATTTGCAATTTATTTGAAGTGTTGTAGCGCTACAACAAATATGGCGGCTGACTAATTTCAGCTGCTTTTCTACCGGTCACATCCGTCTTTTGACAACAGCAGAAGGACCCTCTGCTGACCATTCCGATGTCCTGCAAGTCATTCACATGTGCAGTTGGCAGCAGAGGGGGTTCCAGTGCAATATGCTGGGTGGCAGACATGTAAACAAAGCAGAAAATAACTGAGCAAATTACCGGCGATAGTACAATGCCGACGGAAAGTGTACCAGGTATAGGATTAGCAGGGCACATGGAATAAACTGTCAGAAAAGCACACATATTTTTCAGTAGTACTGCTGCTTTAAACAAAAATCAACAAACCATCATACATATCCCCAGTTAATATAGGGGTAAGGAATAGGAGTTAAAATTCCAACAATCCTGCCAAAACCATGGCCACAACCATTTATAAATTCCCTTGAGGCCATCTGACCCTGGGGCGGTATCAGGAGGATTCAAACTTTGAATTACCAGATCAAATTCAGCCTTACTGACAGCCTCAATGTCCGACTTCTGTTGATTGGAGATGATAGGAACCCCACTGACCTGCAATAAGAGATCCAAATGGGCAGTACCCTTAAAGGGAGTATCAAGTGTATGAACAATGTTATTCAATACTTGCAAAATACCAGCCTTATCAGATACCAAGTGACCAATCCCATTCTGCAAAACATGGATACATTTCTGTAATTATGATGGTGCAACTCTCAAATGGATTTACATGAATCTTTTATCTTGTGTATCGAACTTCTGTTCAAATTCCAGGACTTTAATCTATTATACTGGTAATCTGCCATTTGAAATGTGTCCCGAGTAATCACAAACTTTATCATTTTGAAAAGACATCAGTTTATACAGTGTAGCCCACAGATCAAGATACTTACAGTATATATATGTAATATAACCCAACTACCTAGCTATGGATTTAAAACAAATTCTGAAAATCCTTCTTGGAATCTTCCACGAATGCACAGGAGTCATACATGCACCTGACAGATTTCCTGCCCTCAATAAGGTGGAAAAGTCCTATAAGACTTGAGAGTCTTGCAATAAGCTACAATTCAAACACCAGATGCCACGACCCTAGAAAAAGCAGCAAACTCAGATAACCTGCAGTACACTAAGCTGTCATCTGCCTTCTTAATTGGAAAGACATTGACCTGTGAAACAGGTAAACAGGCAAAAACAAACCAGTAGTCTATGTGCATAGACAAACCACACCTATGATAAGTATGTGTTGGGTGAGCATTCTGAAGGTATGTGCATCTACTAAATCAGCACTCAGAATCAAATCATAGACTGTAAGAAGGCTGTATCACCAAATACCACATTGGTCTTAGCTCCTAATCAATGCCCAGAAGACTACAATTGAAATCCCCACAGAAGTACTGGGGTAAATGTTGTACCTATTTAAACAATGCTATTCTACAGGCCTTCATCTGTGGACCATATACTGTAATGAGGTGAAGAATTAGATCAGACAGGAAAGATATCTACTAAACAAGAACTTTCATCTCAGAAGATTTAAAACAAATGGCCACCCTACTGTACAATTCATGCCCAAGGTATAGTACCAAAATGATGGATCCCAAATCCATGCAGACTGGGCAGCTTATATAAAGGCTGTGGGAGTGCCAGCGGATGCTAGGTGCATAGCAAGAGGTATCATTGGCAAAAAAGAAGGTGGTTATGCCACTGTACAGTTCACTAGTGAGACTTCATCTGGACTATTGTGCCCACTTCTGGAGGTTGCATCTCCAGAAGAAATAGACAAAATAGAGGCAGTCCAGAAGGACAACACAAATGGTGCACGGATTGCACCAAAAGTTATATGATGAAATATGTATTCCTGAAGGAGAAGAGAGAGAGGGGGAAATGATAGAGACATTCAAGTACATCAGGAGTATAAACAAGGTACAGGACAGTAGCATCTTTCAGAAAAGAAGGTGTACAAGAACAAGGGGTATGATATGAGGCTAGGGGAGTAGGCTCAGGGCAATGTGGAAGTACTTTTCACAGAAAGAATAGTGGATGCTTGAACAGCCTCCTGTGGAGGTGCAGGATCCAAAAACAGTGGGGAATTCATGAATGCATGGGATAGACATAGTCAATCAAACAGTCTTTATTTATAAAAGTGCAATTCCAGTAGATCAAAACGCTTGTACAGAAATGTATTAAATATTAAAATAATAACAAAAAACATGCAGACACAAATTAAAATTTAGCAGATTCTTAAAGCCACATAAAACTATTTAAATATGATCAGAAAAAGCTAATCCAAAAGGTGAGTCTTAAGAGCTGTTCTGAAGCTTTGACAGTTGGGCACTCTCTATCCTGACAAGGTAAAGAGGTCCACAGGGTAGAGAGACATGAAAGAAAATAATAAACAGGCCCCAGAAGTCTTAAGTTGAAGCCTGGGAACCTCTAGCAATCCCTTGTTGGTGGAGTGGAGTGGGCGGATGGGGTGGTAGAGACAAAGGAAATCTTGCAAGTACCGCAGTCCCTGTCCATGTAGAGCATTATAGGTCAGTAAACTGATCTTGAAGGTGATCACCGCTGTATTGGCAACCAGTGCAGGCTGTGGAACACAGGTGTGACATTAGAGTACTCTATCAGTAGGGAAGAGAGGTAAGCCACAGATCAACTAGGGTCTGTGGTAATGCATAAGGAAGGGAAAAGGGCAGACAAGGTAGGCTACACGGTCCTTATTTGCCATCACCTCTGCGTATCTGTGTAAACAAGTATCCTGTAGAAAAATATATTATAATGAAACCGGGTGAGCACTGCAATAGTGGCTGTCCATTTTCTATGAAACTTTAAGCTGCTAATATTCAGTGAAGCTAATCACAAATGGGAAGGATAGGCACTTGCAAAGGTCAAAAACTAAGATTTCGAAGAACTCTTAGTTTCTGAACAGGTTTCCACTTTTCCTCCTTGTAGCAGTACCCAAAGGCCCTGGATCATCCACATCTGATAGGACTTTTTGTTTAGAGAGCAATGGAGAAACATCTCAATCAACCTCCTCCTTCAAGTCACCCCATTGTTGCAGGAGGCATATTAATTCTTGATGGGCATGGGTTCCATAGTGGATGGTGTTTTCTTTTTCTGTTTTCCTTTCCCCTTCCTCTTCTCAACCATGTGAAATTTCTCAGCAGCAGGAACTGGGGTGGGGCAATATTGGAACAGCCAGAATCAAATCAGGGCCCTCCATGGAAGAATGAGGCACAGTGCAAGTGTCCATTGGCATATCAAGGACCAGATCAGTGAAACAAGTAGACTGAACCTGGGGGGAAAGAATAAAGTGAAAGGCTTCACTGCCTCCTCAGTTGCGTGTGGCTCAAATCTTGGGGAGAGATACTGAATTCTGCAGCCAGTGAGAGACAGAAATCTTGTTCCTCAGGATCTGAAGCATTGTGAGCAGCCTATGGACAAGGAGAAAAGGGTGGCCCTCCTCCTCACATAAATTACATTTGAGGGAAAAGTATGTGAAGGCTAGAATACCCAAAGTCCCCACAGAATGCGCATTTAATGACATCAGAGGAGTTACTTAAATGACACAGGGACCCATATTTATAACAGGACCTGGGCTGCCCTGGGTAAAGAGGATCCCAATCTCCCCCAAAAAAAAAAAACTACTGGGTAAATGTTGAATACCAGTGTCCTCCATATGAAGCTGGACCTTAAACTTCCACCCCAGTCCAGAAGTCCTTACTATCCATAATGGGTTCTGCAAGTTCTTGTAAGTCATACTGTTTGTGGAGCCTGTAGGAAACATCATTCACATTTAATCTTTTGTTCCAAAACAAAATTGTGATAGAAGCGGAATGAGGGCTTAGTAAGGAACTCACCAGGAATGGGGCACAGGTGTGCATCTTTCAGGAATGATACTGAGTCCAGAATCTCTCCAGGAGAGGCATTGTCTGAAAACTAATGTCAAAACTCGCATCCCCAGGCGTGCATCAACATATACACATCTGAAGGAAAGCTAGGGACTTCTTAAGCAAGATCTTTCCAACATAAACACGGTCTGGAGACAAGTCCAGCCCACCACTATAATGGAGTTGAACCACATTCCTCTGTTTTACTGGCTACTCTGGAGGACAAAATAAGCTTGCATAGTTGACCAGTTTATCCAGGGACAGAGCCACAGGAGGAAGGGTGCACTTACAGTAGAGCTGGTAGAAAACAATGGTTCTGTAAAGGTTACAGGGGATAAAGGGGCTGCAGTACTGGGAGCATACTTAGAAGAAGATGATCAGCTGACACAGGGTTATCAGGCAAGAATGAGGAAGAAGCAAACATACTTGTACCCTGTTGAGGCTCATCATCCATACTATGCAGGCACAATTCAGTGGTAGCAGCCAGAGTCTGCGTCCCAGAAGGAAACCAGTTGAGCAATGCATCCATCTGTGGCATCCGCAGCTTTTGAGCAGTTGGAAGAACTGGCAAGGCAACATTTAGATCTGAAATCCACTTTGCATAAGGTGTTTGTATCCAGACGCCTGAAGGAGTGCATGGTCGAGTGATCAGGAAGCTTCCAGCATGTTGGAAGCACCACCCCATCACAGAATCCTGAGAAAAGGTACAGGTGCGGTTCCATCACTATGACACAGAGAGCCATGTTAAAATCTTCTATCTGCCAGCCATATGGGGCTAGTAGTCATATGTTTGCATTTATTTTCCTCCACGCTTAATTTTGTCCGTAAAAAGGTCTGTTCAACTTTGGTCATCATTTCAATGCAGTTTCTACATTTCCATATCATGATATACTGTAAGTGCTGTTCTGCTGCTAAGAAAGCAGCATCTGAAAAGTCATAGACCACTGAACTAGGGTCCAAAACTTTCAAGTTTCCCATGGGAGACACACCACCACCTCCATCCTCTGATGCCATTGACTCTAAAACCTCCACCTTGCCAGCCAGATGCGAACAGCCCCCAGCAGAAAGAGTAGGGAGTTTTCCCAGTATTTGACCAGCATTCAGTCTCTCAGTAACTCAAGCTGTAGCACAGTACAGCTCTGTGTGTGTGATGTTAGTGCACCTAATAGCTGCTGCATGTGAGACACATATACCATAGTTCCTGCACTACCTATACAGTATATATCTCATTGCTTTGTAAAGCATTTTGAGGTACTGTGTGTTTGAAAAGCACTGTATAAAAACAATTTCTATTCTAGTCCATTCAAATTATTATATAACACCACGTTAAGCTAATTTTTGCATTTAAAACCTAATTTTACCACTGTAATTTGCCAGACTGTACATTTTCAAATTTCAAATTATCCAAGGTGGAACACTGATTGTTTTCCTGTTTGCAGTTGTCTGCACCACAGCTAAGAGTGTATCAAGGACATAAATTAGTAAACTGAGATTTTGACACTAATCTGACACTGTGTAGTTCAGTGCATCACTGACTAGAAATGAACAGTGTTGTCTGCCAGTATTGCTTACTCCTGCTCTTTCAAAGCCATGCAGTGTTAAGAAATGCAGTAAATGTCATTACTGTGTAATGCTGGAACCCCAGAGAAGTTTTCTGCTAAGCCATTCCACCTCCACCCTGCACTTGAAACTCCCACCAAATCTACCATGACATTGACAGAAGGCTGTGTGCTAAAATGTGAGAGATAATCAAAACAAAATATAAATGGAGGATGCAATGGTTTAGTGCTTAAAACATTCATATATACATAGAAGTTGTTGGCAGATTAGAAACTCTTGGCCCACTCAGTCTGCCCTATCAATCCCTACCTATTATGAGGCCTGACGCACAAACTGAACTCTGGAGGACCCCTCTTGCTTCCAGGATACCCTGTGTCTGTCCCACTCATTCTTAAATCCTGTGATGGTTTTACCCTACCACCTTCTCTGGGAGGCCATTCCAAGTGTCCACCACTATCTCCATGAAAAATACTTTCTTACGTTACCCTTGAGCCATCCCATCCAAATTCATAATATGCCCTTGTCTTTGACAATCTCTTACTTTGGAAGTTGCTCCTTCCTGTACTCTGGTTATACCAGGAGGTAATTGAATCTCTTTGTCATGTTCTCCCTCTCCCTCCTGGTCTCCAGAATATATTTAACTCCTTTAGTTTTTCCTCATAGATCTTCCCATGCAGGACTTGTACCATTTAATTGCCTTCCTCTGCTGCCACCACCCTGTCTATGTCATTTCTCAGATATGGCCTCCAGAACTGGATGCAGTACTTGGGGTGAGGTCTCATCAGCAAGGGTGTAGGCAGGGATACTCACTGTACACATTTGAGTACAGTTTTGTTGAGTGCCTGTCACAAACCATGCCTTTCTGTTAACATTCTCATTCTAATCTGTAGTATTTAGGTTAGTGTAGGCCACTGAGGAGTGTCTCTGTTTAAACTTCTGTTGTTTAGGAGACAGATACATGCATAACCTCTTTAGAGATTAGAGGAATCATCTGACAACAGTCTGACTTGTTTGGAAGGAGGTACCGTTTGGAGGGATGTGCACATTTTTTAATGTGAGGGTGTAACTTTGGAGATTGTGTGTACAAAACAGAAATTTCTGAGCTACACCTCTGCTCATCAGTGTTTCATAAGGGGTAAAATGACCTCCCTCTTTCTATTAGTGATACCCTTCCTGTGCATCCAAGCATTCGGCTAACCTTTCCTACCACCTTGTAACACTGCCTATCCACTTTTAGTTTGTCTGAGATGACAATTCCCAGGCCCCTTTCCTGGGTCATGACTGCCAGTTCTTCCCTCCTAGTTCAAATGTTGCCGGTTCTTGTGCACTATGCATAATCCTGAACTTTTTGCATTGAGCCACAGCTGCCATGTTTCAGACCATGCTTCCAGTTTTTAAGATCCTTCCTCATCTTTTCAACCCCCAGCATGTCCACTCTATTACATACCTTCGTGTCATCTGAGTAATCATACCTTTTCATCCAACCCCTCTGCAATGTCATCAGTGAAGACATTGAAGGATCAACTAACCCAACCCTTGTGGCATCCCACTTATCACATTGCCCTCTCCAAAGTGTTCCTGTTTACCATCACCCTTTGGCTCCTGCCAATCGTGATTCTTCACCCATTTTACTGTTTTAGTATCCACCCCAGGCTGTAAAGTTTGTTCATCAGTCTTCTATGAGGGATGGTGTCAAAGGCCCTTCTGAGTACAGATAGACCACGTCCACTGCCCCACCCTGGTCTACCACCTTTATCACCCAGCTGAAAAACTCTATTAGGTTTGTCTGGCAGGACCTGCCTCTGGTGAATCCATGTTGTTTGGGGTTCAGCAGGCCACTTGCATCAAGATGTTCAACTATCCTTTCCTTCAGCAGTGATTCCATTTCCTTGCCCACTACTGAAATCAGGCTTACTGACCTGTAATTTCCAACCTCTTCCTATCACCACCTTTGTGGAGTGGGACAATCTCCACTCTCTTCCAGTCCCTGGCACCTCTGCTGTCTCTGATGATAGGTTGAACAGTGCCATTAGGGGTGAAGCCAACTCCTTCTAGAGTTCCTTCATCACCTTGGGGTGCACTGCCTACAGACCCATTGCCTTGTCAATCCTTAGCTTATTTAGCTCACTCAGACTCTTTCCTGCATAAATTCAGCCAAGAAATAGGAGGTCCATGGTTTGAATCATATCACACTCACTGGCTGTCCATGTGACCTTGTGCTCCATGTCACCCAGCAGTAATCACTTAGGTAAAGGGCTGACTTCATGGCATTGAGCTGTAAAAGACCACTCTGGCTAACTGACCACCTGGGTTTGCGCTCTAAGGCTGTGACATGAAATGGAAGATGGCAGGAGTGCTGTAGAGTATCCTTAGATGCTCGCCTCACAGTAGGGTGGGTTGCAAAGTGGCACTGGAGAAGTGGGCTGCTCTAGCAGTGGCTTGGATGCATCCTTGGCTGCATTGATGACCACATGCTACCAGGCTTCCCCAGGAGGTCATGTACACATATGCTTATTGTAGGTGGGATGAAGCACCAGAATTTGAAGAAACTGGACCCATATGAACTGAAGGCTGGCTTCTAGATACTGCCCTTATGCCACCTGTCCCAGCAGCACACTAATTTTACCTCCTTAACTGCCACTCTCAATTGAGCACTTTGCTTTCTGCTAGCTGCAAAGAGCCCTCTTGCAGGGTCAAGCCAAATCTTTGAGCATCAACAGTGATTGATGAGTAGCTGGATGCAGGTGGCAGAAGCAGGCAGTAAGCATGTTGGGCAGAGGAGGGACCTTCTTGGAAAGGTCGAGAAGTGGGGTTTCTCATGGTGGTATGCTGACTGCACATCAACACACTACAGTGAAGACCATCACAGTGACAGAATTGACGAAAGTGTTGGGTCACTGTGATGGTCCCCCAGACACTGGCAGTGCATCTTGCAGTGTTTGCTCCCTCCGAGATAACTCCAACTTGGAGTTGTATAATTAGAGACCTGGGGGTGGGGCAGAGCCCCTGAAAAACTACACCGACATCCCGACAGTACAATGCCTACACTCAGCATTGTCTGTCACTCTCAGGATGTCGGATGTTAGATATTGCAGGCGCTATAGGTAAACTTCTGGAGGCCAGGTAAGGGGCATAAAGAAAGGAGGGAAAAATGGGTGAGAAGCATTATTACATTGGATACAAGATGTTGCATCTCAGTTGCAATTTCCCATGTTAATAAAATGTAGAATAAAAAATGAAAGTGCAAAATGTTACTGTATTATGGTAGTTTCTCACAGAAGACTGTAATTTAAACTTTAAACATATGTTTGGGCTGCAGCAGTAAAGCAGTAAACTGTTGCAGCCTTCATATTTAACTCAAGCATGAAAGGTATCCTTTAGAGAAAACTCAGAACCAGAATAATTACTAATAATCTTAATAGTAATGATCTGCCATCAGCCTGTGTATATGCTAACTGAACAGCACTCCTCTGAACCGAAAGATCTGTGCAGGTAATTTAATGGAATGACAGACAGTGCTAGTGCCACAAATGGGACTATGGAGACACCGCACCAACCAGGAAGTAGAAAAAAAAGAACAGGGCCCGACTCAAAGACAGCGGGAGAGCATGGTGCAATGCATCGCCAGTGCGTAAGTTACTCAAAACCCCTGTGACATGTGAGCTCGCCATATTCAGGAGAATCTGCAGATACGATGGAAAAAGCTGAATAATGCTTATCATGAGTTATGCCAGCAAGACATGGCATAACCCACAATAGCGGCATAGCACTTCACATGTCACAACCAGATGACCATATAAAAGTGCACAAGATGCAGACATGGTGTAGGAGCCACAGGAAAGATGGCAGGTAGGGTGGAGAGGAGACAAGCGGGAGTAAAAAATGCAAGAGGAACTATACACGTGAGGAGAATGAGGTTCTCCTGGATGAACTGGAGGCCCAACTAGAACTGCTCATGGGCAAGGTAGGGGAATGGGAGCAGCACCCACCTTAGATTGAAGGAGGTATGGGAGGAGGTGGCTAAGAAGGTCAATGCCATCACAAATGTGAGGTGCACCGTGCATGATCTACAGAAGTGCCTAAGTGACCCAAAGTGCCATGCTAAGGCCAAGGAGGCCCAGAACAGCTGGTGGTGGTGGCCACAGGAGGTGAGACCCTCTGTGGCCATGAAGAGAAGTGCTAGCATTCATGAGCCAGCACAGTGTCCGTGGGGACACAGACCTTGACACATTGCGGATGGACACAGGGATGGGTAACTGGATGGCCAGCACTGCCCACAGTGGGTGGGATGGTGCTGCAGGGTGTGAATGGTGGCATGCATGCAGAAGTCCCAAACAGCTGTTCCCCAATGTTGAACAATGCCCCACACAATGTGGAACAATTGGGAAATATGTGGAACACCAAAGCAAACGTTCCCTAGAAGCCCAGGGCACTGTGTAAATATGTGCTGTATGGTCAGAATGTCTATTATGAAGAAAGGAATAATGCCCAACAGGGAGCGTGATATGCTGGGATAACAAGCCACTTCAGGAGGTGTGACCTGAGGTCACCAGCCAAATGTGCACAACACCCAGTAGGGATGTTATCCTAGCAGAACACCCACCCTGGAGGACAGTATGCCTATTATACAATGGCATGGTATCATTTACAGACAGCAATAATGTCCAAAAATGTGTTATGTAGTATGTAACAATATTGATAAGTCTAAAGAGACAATGCAAACAAGTAACATGCGGCAACAACCAATGTGGCAATAAATCAACAAGGTGAACAGCAGGGATGTAATGCCAGGATAATATCCCTGCTGAGATGGCCAACTGAACCAATTAGAAGCCAGAAGTTGTGCATGCCATTGTATAATGAATACTATAACATGTGCATCATGTATCGTCCATAGAGTGTTGCAGTATGGCGGAACAGTGAAGGTGGGGCAGGGCCACGCAATGTGGAACAGAGACCAGATGGGAGGTAATATGGGGACTGGACCACGTAACATGGTACAGCTGAGAGGAATGCATGCAGTGTAGACAAGACATGGGAGGCAGCATTGATGCACTGTTGTGTACCCCAGGGTGCAGCAGCAGCGGATACAGGGGCAGGTAAGCTGATGGCCAGTGCTGCCGCAGAGCATGTGACATCAACACTGGGGTGGGAATGGAGACAAGCATGGTGGGCATGAAATGATGTGGTAGCACTGATGCACTGTTGTTCACCACCTGTGTGGCACTAGCAGACACAGGGGCAGGTAAGCCGACAGCCAGCACTGCCCCCACTGTGTGGGACAGTGATGCTGGGATGAGTATGGAGGCACGCATGGTAGGCATGTAATGGTATTGCAACACTGATGCACTGTCTTTCCCCACAGGTGCAGCACCAATGGATGCAGGGCAGGTAAGCTGATGGCCAGTGCTGCCCCACTGTGTGGGAGAAGCGATGCAGGGGTTTGGATGATGGCAGGCATGGTAGGTGACATGGGAGGTATCACTGATGCACTGATGCCACAGACTCAGAAGCAGTGGATACAGGGCCATTGGACAGTGGTGACACAGGTGCAGAGCAGGACCACAGGCAGCTGACCACCCAACAGGCCACTGTGGCGCACACCACAGGTGGTGCTGACATAGCACAGCAGGACACAGTCATGACCCCAGTGGTGGGGAACATGAGGTGTTGGAGGAGCAACAGTGAAAGGATCAGGGACTTGACATCAGTGACTTCCTCAGCTGCAGAAGCATAGGGGACAAAGTTTCACCAGACCTGAGACACGCATCATATTGCAGGCTGGAGGAGGCCCTGGATGGGACCATGCCATCCCCAGGAGATACTGCCCGCAGACACACTGACTATGCAGGTTCTGCTGGACACTAGTAACAGCACCACGAAGAACAGGGGAGATGCTGGGCTGCATCACGCTCAGCATGGATGTGCACTGCGCCATGTTGGATGAGCACCACGGGCACCCTGATAGGCGTGCTTGAGACAGGACACACACCACGGAGGCAGCCATTGATAGCTTGGTGGATGCAATGGTCGCCGCCCAGGCCTGTGCGCGAGCACAGACAAGAGCCATCACCTGCCTGGCTGTGCTGTGGAGGTTGGTGGCCCAGCAGATGAGACAGGTGGATGCACTGTATGCCATGCTACAGGGGTCCCACACAGGCCTGCACCGTGAGGCACTGCAGTGAGGGACACCACCACACAGGCACTACAGGAAATGCACCTGCCACCAACACTACCACAACTGCCACTAACAGCAAAGGTGACAAAACACTGCCACCACCTGGGCAGAGGTCCCAGCAGTGGCACTCTCCCACCACCGCCACCACCACGGCATCCCTGGAGCAGCAGCTCCCACCACCACCAACACCCCACATGCTCCAGTGCAGGTGACCCACCACCACCACCACCACCACTGGCACCACTGGCAATACCTGCACAACAGGCACCTCTGCCCCATTTCCAGTCAACACCGCAGTGCCAGTGGTACAGCAGCCATCACCACCCACAAAAACAGCACCAAGTGGCACCACAGGTAGCCAGAACACCAGGGTGTGAGGGCTGCAACAGCACCCACCACCATGGCAGTGGGGTGGAAGGTGTTGGGCACAGGGTGCAGGACCAGTGCCAGATAATTGGAGGCAGCACAGGTGGCAGTGCACCAGCAAGGCCACGAAGGCAGTGGACCCCAGGTTATGGGACTGGGAACTGCACCAGGAACATGCACCAACTGCCCCAGGCAGTGAGTAGACCCCAGAGGACATCATTGCTGCTAGAACCATTGAACAGTGGTAGCCCAGCGATCATACATCAGGGGCAGGGTTGGCCTGGTGCTACCATTAGGACAGTCAAGCACAAGAAGGACTGGGCGGTACCAGCGGATGACAGATTGCCGTGCCACTTTGTGCCGCTGCTATGAAATTGGTCAGTGGGTGGTGTGGCAGTCCAGGATGGCACGGGTCCTGACATGTGGTGTGTGTGGGGGGTGTGTGAGCATGTTGCGTAGTGTGCGTGGGTGCACTGTGTGGGGAGTGTGAGCACCGTAGCACAGCATGTGTGTGTGTGTGTGTGTGTGTGTGCATTACACTGTCACTGAGTGTGGGTATATGTGTGGATTGTCACTACTGTAATGTTACACTGCACTGTGTCACCTACTATGTCACCTGTACTGAGTAAATCACTAGGCACTATACATCTGTGAGGACTCTCTCATTACAACTGCTGTGACAGTGCATATGGCATGTTGCACACATCCGGTGCCTGTGTGAGAGGCATACCGCATGTCACATTTTATTTATTTTATTTATTAAACTCAAGGATTACATAGATACAAAGATCAGTAGACAGTGTCAGCAGATAAGGGCCTATGGCCCACCAGTCTGCTCCTTTACAAAGGTTCCATGTCAGAGGATGAGGGTAACATACATACAAGGTAAACAATGGTTACAACCTTAACATATAGATTACTTAACCATAATAAATTTAGTCAAAAGTGAAAAGAGACAACACAAACTAGTTTCTAACAGATTTCATGGTGAAACAGTATAAGGGGTAGGAGGAGTCAGGAAAAAGCCAGCAGGTAAAGTGCCATTGTCAGAGGGTAGTCGTGGGTGCAAAGAGTGAGGAGGGCTGGAGGGCCCAAACAATGAGTGCCAGTTGAGAGGATGGGTGGGTGAGGGGGCAAGGGTGAGAGGGAAGAGGCTGGTGCGAATAGTGCAGGGCTGAAATGGCAGGTTACAGAATCCCCTTCAACTGGGGTAGAGGTGTTGACCAATTGCTTAGGAGGAGGCAGTCACATCGTGTGGTAGAGGTGAGGAATTGTCGTAGTTGCCTTTTAAAGGCTTAGTGTCGCAGCTGCAAGTGTTTCTTTGTTAGGGTATTGAGCCACTATGGAGCCTGTGGCGAAGACCTCTGACACAAAGCACATAAAGCAGGACCTGTGCATAAGCCACACATGCAGCCAGCAGTTGCGTATCTGTAGTATGCATCAAGCGCGTGATGCATATGTGTGGTACCACTCTGCAGTGCGCTGTAGCCTGTACATGCAACATGTGAGGCGAGGAGCATAGGGCAGAACCTAGGCAGTACACTGAACAGCTGGAGAGACAGGTAGATCTGGCAGCAGTTTTGGGCAACAAATAACACATTGGAGACTCACAGGTCCCTGACACACAGTAGGCTCACGTGGGACACACCCTGCAAACAGGTGAGTACTGGGACAGTGCAGTACCTGAACCTATGCCACAGAACTGCTACATACTGTTGCTAATGTTATGTAAATATCTGGTTCTCAGGAGTCACACCCTGACTATTGGTGAATACTGGGACAGTGCACCACCTGATCTCCTGCTACAGCCAGTACTACATACAGTTGCTAATGTTGTGTTAAACTCTGTTTATCCAGGACAGCCACACCCTGACCATTGGTGAGTGCTGGAACAGTACACTGCCTGCACATATACACCAGATTGTACTACATACAGTTGCTGATGTTGTGGTCCATTCTGTTTGTCCAGGACAGACACACCCTGAGCGTTGGCAGTAGTAGGACAGTGCAATATCACCACATATACAATGGTCACTGTATATACTGGTTCTTATTGCCATGTTGCCAATTTTTTTATCCAGGAGGGACACGTTAGGCTGCAGGCCTGTCCACAGAGTGCGAGTTGGGAGAACAGGAAAGTAGGTACCTTGCTCAGATTCACACTGTGTACATGTGGGGTGGTGGGATTGCAACCTGGGCACAGCTGTCTTGGCATAGTGCCGTATACCACTGAGCATGCAGCGGCACATCCACAACTGCAGGGTGGTGAGTGCAGGTGTTGCCAGCCATTCACACTGTACACAGCTGTGCACTGGTGGGCTTTGCGACTTGTGCAACATATGCCATGGCGTGCCACCACATGACAGCCAGCCATTGTGCGGCCAGACTAAGCCACTGCACACGGACACAATGCAGACCACTGGTGTGTGGTGGACAGCTGGGTGTGGTGGGTGGTGGTGTGAGGAGTGTGTTGCAGGCAGCTGATGTGGGGTCTCCATTGCACACTGTATGAGCATGGCACTACACAGCCCTGTCACGCTGTGTGCGGTGTGTGATGTGGCGTGTACACCATCGGTGAGGGGCTTGGCATGCAGGGCATGTATGTGCAGAACAACACTGCCATGCCACACAATGGGGACAGCGCATGGGGTGCATTGCTGCATGCATGTGACTGTACCCCAGCATGGTACATTGTGTTGTCCTGCCAGTCACACCGTGTCAGCATGTAGCTGGGAGTGACAGTATGGTTGGCACACTACTGTGTACTAACACGTGTGATATACCTTGTTGCCTCAGATCTATACCACACATGCCAGACACCCCGTGCCAGGTGCCACACAGTGGACAACATTCCAGAGAGCAGTGGCCTGAGTCTCAGTGGGAGGGCCCCAACGTCACCCCAACAGAGACAGCGCGGCTTGTGAACTTAGACAAGCAGTGGGGATGACATTGCTCCTGCCTGGGTGCAGGAGGCACACTGCAGAGCAACATGCCAGGGCATGGAGGGCAATCGGGGCATGTCTGGGTGCAAGCATCAGCATGCCCTACACCATTAGGAAGCTGCAGCACTATTGGTAGGACCTGGCAGAGTGGGACATGGGGCTTCTGCAGTGGCTGGTGGACATGGCGTGCAGGAGGGATATGGAGATGCGCACTGTCCAAGATGCAGGTGCAGGTGGATATGCCAACATCTGGCAGCGCATCAGTGCTACGCTGCCACACTGGCCATGGCCTGCACTGGTGCACACATGCAACTGTGTTCACTTCCCACAGGTGCAGGACGTGGTGACCAGAGTCCACAGGGTTGGCAGGACAGTGACCAGCAGCACATAGCAGGCCTGCCACAGGGGCAGGGCACAGGAGTCTAGGTAAGTGCATGCACACTGTTTGCCATGTGTTGTGTCCATGCTGTGGTGCCCCATAGGGGCTGGGGTAGCAGCTATGTGTTGCATGCATGTGTGTGGACAGCATGTCCCAGACTGCACTGACCACAGCCTTTGCTTCCTTACAGCTGTGTGTAGCAGATTTGATGCCTCACCAAGGGCCCGACTGTGGGTGATGGCAGCAGTGAAAGCGGCAAATGCAGAGGCATACTGGCACTGCACCCAGCACTGGCTGTGAAGGTTCTGCCCGTCCCGATCATCATCATCGCCGGAGGTGGAGGAGGTGGAGGTGGTGGAGGAGGCAGTGGAGTGCTGGATACCATGGACAGTGGGAAGCAGGGGCGGTGGAGCTGCCAGGGCCAGAGGGGCCATGATTCAGCCCACTGTGGGGTCAGTGGCAGTGGAGGTGCATGCTGCAGGGCCAGTGGAGAGAGCAGATGGAGGAGGTACAGGAGCCAATGGTGTACCCCTGTTGTTCAGGCAGAGTATGTGGCCATGCAGGCCGTGGACATTCTGTGGACATTGATGGGTCCAGGCCGATGGCAGTGGACTGGAACAGCCACAGCCGGGAGGCCGTGGTTGCCAATGTTGGGTCACCTGGGGGTGAGCCTTGGCGCAGGTTTCACTGTGTACCCAGGGCAGCTCCCAGTGGGTGACCAGCAGCTCATGGTGCTGGTGACCACCATCATGACCGATGTGGGCGCACCTGCATAGCACCTGAGTGCCCTCCTATCAGTGCTTCAGAGCAATGTTGTAGCACACTGGACCCGGCCATGAACAGTGGACCTACAGCCTTGGGCCAGTTGGCAGATATAGGCATGTGGAGAGGACTGCCTGTTGTAGGTATGTGGGTTGAGGAGGACTGTGGGCAGTGTGTGATGTCTGGGGTGCTGCATATCATGTGGAGGGTGGTGGAGGAGACCATGCCTGGGGTGGGGTCCATATGGGGTGGGCCTTGGCAGGGTGTTCATGATTGTTGGGGCAGGCATTTTACAGATGGGGTAGGAGGCCTTGTACTTATGGGGTGGCCATGTACACATATGACTTGGGGGATAGCCACCCTCTGATGGTGTGGGTGGGCTGTACAAAGGCAGAGTGTTTTACGAGGGTTGTTGGCGTTCCTGCTGTTGTTGATGTTGTAGCTGATGTTGTTGTTCTTGTTAATGTTTACCTTGTTTGATACTGTGTTTTAACATTCATAAAATGTTGTTTATTCACACCTGGCTCTGCTCATCTGTCTCTGGTATGCATGAGCATGTGGGTGTGATATGTCGCCGTGCACATGGGAGCATGCATGTGGTAGTCCTGTGCCTTCTCCTGTGCGTTCCACTGTGCACATGGTATCTGTGTGCCAGCTGTGAAGCTCCAGCCATGGGTGCACACTGGTGGTCATGGCCTCATGGTGCCCTTGTGGTGCAGTGCACCATGCCTGGTCTAGACCACATGCTGCCACACCATGGTTGTCTTGGCTGTGTGGTGGCCTTGGGCTTGTACAGCTCCTTCCACCCAGGTGAACAGTGATCCCTGTGGGTGGCACCAGTGGCACACTGCAATGGTGTGTCTCACCACCATATGTTTGCAGGTCTGTGCCGCCTGGTGCTGTGTTCCTGTTGTGGTTGCACTGTTTACATGTATCAGTGGCCATGGAAGGACAGTATGCCTAGTGGTGCCATCATCACAGCGTTGTTGCTCTGGCCTGTGTGTGTCCTTCACCTCATGTGACACCATACCCATTGCCTGTCCATGATGTAGTCCTTTGTGTGTGCCTGTGGTGCCTTCCATGATCACAGTCCTGCCTCACAGCTGCTTTTAGCGCCACTTTGCGATGCCTTGTCCCACACTCAGTGTTGGGCTATTGTTGCTACATGCTATGGTTCATGTCGCACCACATATGTGATTCACTTACTCATGGCCTATCTGGCCATGCTGCTAACTATTCCACTGTGTCCTGGGCTTCCTAGGGCACGTTTATGGAGTGTTCCACTGTTTGCCCATTATTTCCACATTCAGGGCCTATTGGTTGGGTGGTATGCTGCAGTCTGGCTTTGGTGGTGGGGGAGTGTTTCTATGGCCTGTGCTCTGGTTAGGACAGCTATTCCTTGTTTTAGATTCGTTACCTTCCTCTAACATCTTTCCGTATGTCACCTGTTCTGGAATAGCAATTCTGTGGTGCTGGTGTGTTCACATGTCACAAACCGCATTACGCAGTGGCGTAGGCTTTCTTGCCCGTAGTGCATTGTAACTTGTGTTTGTTGTAGTGGTTGCGAGTTGCTGCATAAGTGTTCTTTTGGAATTGTGCATGTTGCAAGTCACTGCGAACTCGATTTGCACTTTTGGGACTGGCGTACTGCGCTTACACCTGCGTAGCTGTCTTGGAATTGGGCCCCAGGGCTTTACCCCAAACACCATGATACAAGCAGCACTAGACACATGGACCAGCAGTCAGTTGTGGCAGTTGTCAAAAAACTCTCCCTTTACTGCATACCCAAAGTGCAAGGAAAAACTTGGCGATAACAGATTCACTGTCACACTCCCTCTGCCTGGGGTTTCACGCAATTTATTATGCTCTTTCAAAGGCACCTGATGGGGCTATACTCTGGAAGGCCTCTAATGGCAAGGATAAAGAGAGTTCAGTGGGACAACAGATTTAAGCCAGGGATCAAAAGATCAAGTGGAAGGAGTCCCAGGTACACTACAAGTCACATTAAACTGTTCCACCAATGAGTTGGTCTAGCACTATTTTTTACAGTTTACAATGCTCTGGCAACTCATGTTGAATTGTTTTTCAATGCTAAATCAGCTCAAGATCCTTGTTTCAAAATATTTTTGCAACTCATTTGGATTGCATCAGCAGTTCAGTCACAATGCAATGCAAATCTGAGTTATAACATGCAGGCGGAAGGCCATTGTCAATGGTAAGAGGTGATGGTATGAGCACACAAGGGGATGGAGAGAGGGTTAATTGTTAGTAAGTGCCTGGGAGGGTGAGGAAGAGGAGAAAGGGAATGGGGAGTGGGGGGTGTGCAGGAGGAGGAAGGAGAGGAGGGCATGGCAGGGGGGGTGTAGCTGACCTTCTAAAGTAAAGGGCAGCGAGCTGCAACAGATTAGGGCGAAGCAGTCACAATGACTAGTTGAGCTGAGATGAAGTTGGAGTTGTCTTTAAAATGGGCCAAGAGCAGCAGCTGTAAGAGTTTCTTTGTTGAGTGTATTGTACCACTGTGGAACTCTGTGAGCAAAGCTCTCTGTCCCAATGTAATCCGGCATCTGGGAACAAGGAAGGTTTGTTCTTGTGAACTTCTACTTTTCAGGCTGCTGTGGTGATCTATGAGGAATTTTTCAATGCCTGGGGGCACAATCCCGAGGAGGACTTTTCTGGCTAGAGGCAGGTCTGATACTGGATCCGACTGATGAGAGCAGCCATCCTGCCCGAGCATTACAGATCACAGGTGTGAGTAAGTCAGTCAGCCCAAATTAGAAGCCTGCATGCTTTGTTGAGGGCAACCATAATTCTATGGAGGGCAGAAGTGGAGCCATAGATTGCTAGCCCATAATCAATGATGGAGGTGACAGGGCTGTTAATAGCCAACGGTGTGTCTGGAGTCATGCAGTGTTTACGCCTGTAGAGCAGGCCTATAAGGATATTGGCAGCTTTGATGACATAATCAATTTGCTGATGGTAGGAGAGGAACTGTCCAATGTAACACCTAGGTATTTAAATTCGGGAATGTGTTCAAGTATGGTCTCTGGTTCTTCATGGAGAGGTCATGGGATTTTTACTTGCTCCTGGAATTGTAGAAAGTCATTACCTTTGTTTTGCTGTAGTTCAAGACCAGTTTGTGTGTCTTGAACCGATTCTTCAATGCACATGAAGTCAAGCTGTAATTGTTTCTGGAGGAGGCCACATCTTGGTGGTTTGTGAACAAGACTGAATCGTCAGCGTAAAGTAGTAATGTCTGATGGCAGATACTGGGAGGTCATTCAGAAAGAGGCCAAAGAGTAGTGGTCACAGGATGGACCCATGTGGGACCCCTGAAAGGACCAGTTTATCTTGAAAGGTGACACCGGTGATCCTGACCTACTGGACCCTCTCCACAAAGTAACTTGAAAATCAGAGCAGCGCTTCTTTGGAGAGCCCAATGCTTGATAGTTGCTTGAGTAGGGGTGGGTGGTTGACGGTATCAAAGGCTTTTGTAAGGTCAATGAATATTGCCTCCACACAGTTTCCTTGATCAAGAGTGGTATGGATGAATTCAGTGAATTCTAATAGTGCAGTGGTGGTGGTGTGTCCTTTATGAAAGCCATTTGCTCGGGACATTGGATGTTATATTTTTCCAGGTACTCGACTAGCTGGTCTGAGGCAATGTATTCCAGGGTTTAGACAAAAGAGGGAGGATGGAGATAGGTCTGTAGTTGGGTGTAGTGACTTGTCTCCACTTTTGCGTGCAGTGTGTTGGTCACCTGCTTCCAGCAAGATGGGAACTGGGACATTCTTAGTGATAGGTTGAAGATCATTATCAGGGGTACAAGGATTTCTTCAAGGACCAGTGCTAACAACTTCAGGTTGAGATAGTCACCACTGTAGCCTGTGTTGCGGATGGCCTTCTGAATATAGGTTCTGGTTAAGTGCTGGGATCTCTTTGAGTAGAATCATGGGGCAGGATGTAGAGAGAAGTAGTGTCAGGTGGGTTACTACCAGTGGGGCATCAAGAAGTCAGATGGGAGTTCACTATCAAGTTGGAGAATGCACTGTTGAAGGTATTGGCGAGTCCTCCTCCAAGCTCCTTCCATCCTAAACATGTCAAGAATGGCCTGCCTTATTCACAGTTTCTTAGACTACAGGTTATGCAGTGAAGAGGATGATTTTGCTGAGCAGACCCAAATAATGCACAGTTTTTTATCAACAGGGTATACCCCAAAAGCACAGTGGACAGAGCACTCTCCTGGGTCAGTAACATGCCCCATAACCTTGACCCCGTGGGAAGGATACCGTCACACAAGAACAATGGCAAATTCCACTAGTGCTTCCTTTCCATCAGAGCACACCTTCTCTTCACAGGTTCATCACCAGTAACTTTCCCATTTTGCAAACTGACCCTAACATTGATGCTTCCTTTACAGAACAACCTATTGCCTCCTGCCGACCACCTGACCTGCAGAATCTCCTGGTTAAAAGCAGCCTACCTACTCCTAACAGTTCCTCCTCCCAGGTATCAAACCATGCAACATGACTCACTGCTGCGCCTGCAAATTTATTTACAGTGTGACTGAAATTTGGGGCCTACAGGTGTTTTTCACGTCACCAAGGAGTTCACGTGCACCTCCACTAATGTGGTGTATTGTATTCTTTGCAGAAATGTACAGCTATTTACATCAGAGAGAGACTGGTAGGTGCCTTGCTGACCATTTCAGGGAACATTACAGAGCAGTCAGGAATGGTGACACTGCTAAACCCATTGTATCCCACTTTATCTCCAGGAACCAAAGTGTCAATGAGCTTTCTGTTTGTGTCCTTCAGCAGGGCTTCTGGGATTCTGACCATAGAAAAAACATGGAAGCCAAGCTCTTCATCTGCCTTGGCTCCCAGCAGCCCTCTGGTTTAAATGATAGACTTATTTTCCACTAACATCTTTCAGCCACCCTTATTTTCCCTAAAGTCTATTTGTATCTGTACTCATTTAATTTATTTTTCATTTTCACTATAAGTTTCTATCTCAGTCTCCTTCCCATATCTTTGTCACCTTTCAGCCTTCTTACTATTCCCTGTTAATTAGTCCCCACCTGGGGACTTCCTAACTCTTTCACTCCTATTATGCTTTATCTTCCCATCATCACCTTTTTGTTTCAATGATTCTCTCTTAATCTTGCCATTTATCACTTCTTCTCTCTGAGCCTCTCCATTTTTTCCCCACATATATATCTCCATTTTACCTCCCTCTACACTAATTTTGTTTTTTCTCTTTTAGATTTTCCTGAAGAAGACCTAAGGTTGAAACATAGATTTCTAACTCTATTTTCAGCGTGCATTTAATATAACCATTTTGTTTTGCATACAGAATAAACAGGGAGGGACAATGGTTTACTGGGATTGAAAGGTAAATTCCATTTTGCACATGGTAAAAAAGCGGTACTATCACGGTGTCTGCTAAGCCAAAATCCGGTTTTACGGTGTTTGGTTTTGTGTATTTTATTAGCAATTTTTAACTCTGCTAACATGCATTTTAGCAGTTTTACCTCCACTATTGCACATCCTTCCATCCTTGTACCAATTTAAAAGTTATTTTAGGTATAAAATATGATGGCAGCAACAGCACTACAGTCCCCATCCCTGAGGTGTGATGGAAGCAGCAGTAAGGCCCCATCCTCTGGCAATGGCAGCACCAACAACACTACAGACCCATCCCTCTGGTGTGATGGCAGCAGCAACAACACTGTGTTCCCCCTCCCTCAGGTGTGATGGAAGCAGCCACTGCGGTTCCTATCCATTAGGTGTGATGGCAGCAGTACCACGTTCTGCATTCCTCATGTGTGATGGCAGTAACAGCACTGTGGCCCTCATCCCTCAGGTAGGACAGCAGCAGTACAACATTCCCCATCCACCAGTGGTTATGGCAGAAGTACTACAGCCCCCACCTCTCAGATGTGATGGCAGTGGCAACAATGCAGTCCACATCTCTCAGGATGATGGCAGTAGTGACAGCACTATGACCCCTTTCTTCAACCCCAACACCCACATGCACAAGTTATAACTTACTTAGTCTCTTTGCTTGTTAGAACTCAGATGTGAATTAATCTGAACCACCACCACTACTAAGGTGGACCACATCTGTTTTTTCCTATCATTTAACTGCCTGAATTGGATTTCTACCAGTGACACCACTGACCAGGATTTGGGAACAGGTTTGGGTGCTGGAAGACCAGCGGGGGCGAAGGCTTGAGTGTCCAACAACCACTTTCCTTCTCCTAGGAGAGGTATATTCACAACTCAGCATTTGCTGGCCCCAGGTGGAGGCTGAAGGCATGGCAACACATTGGCCCTCATTAGGAAGAAGGCGTGATGGACGTCAATTTGTGTCTTGACATCATGTGGCCTGTCACACTCCCACAAAAATGGAAAAACACCTGCTGGCTACCTAGAAAATGGCTTCTGATCCCTCCATAAGCATGAAGTCCCAGACCCATGTATCTGTTCTGACCCCTGCCATGCCTGGGATATACAGGAAGCTTTTAGGTGATTGTCTTCCCTTGTTAGCCTCCCACAGGGATAAGGGTCCACCGATGAAGGTTAATTTGGGTTACCTGGTAGCATGGCCATAAGGGGCAGTGGATGGTGGGGTACTCAGCAGTAGTGGTAGGGGGACTTGGCAGGCCTGAAGGAGTGGATGGCGGGGTGGGAGGAACAAAAAAAACTGCCTGAATTTGCTTCTTTGAAATAGTGTCTTCTCCTAAAAAAATTCACAAGTGATTAGTGGAGGACCTTCTAATGTATCTCACAAACACGTAAATTCCTTTTTTCCTTGGTCTCCATGAAAGGGTGTTTCTCAGTTTTCATGTCTGAGCTCAGATGTGAATTGAGCATCCTCTACACACCAGCATCATACTTCCCAGGGTCTTACCTTCCATGTGTCACTGAATGTGCTTTCCAATCCACCAACCAAGCATAAGTACACTTAAACACGTAACATTTGCTTTTATTAAAGCAGTCTGTCAAAAACTTTTGTTGTCACAGAGACTGACACAACAGGTGGGAGAGAAGGTGCAAATGATGAAATGGGCGGACTAGGTGGCGTCAAATTCTATGTTTCTATGTTTCTACCCCATTCACCTAAATAAGTAGTAAGGCAGCTTGTGCCTTGTGAACATACTTTCATTCAGACTCACTTTCAATCAAGCAACTGAGGAGTTTGGATGGCCCTGCTGATTATAAACTTGAATAGACTAGTTGGTAACAGTGATCCTGCGCTTAGCAATATATATCCTAGATGTTCATATGCAAAAATACAATAAAAACTGACTAAACTCTGAAAACAAGCTTATAAATGCAAAATGTATCTGAACATTTATATTTACCTATACAACATCATTGCAGCCTGAGTACAACTCAGATAAATTACATGGTACCCTGACTACTGTATGATGTAGTAAACATATTTTGGTATTTTTTTGTAAACTGGTAAACCCATTAGGCAAAACTGCCTGTTTTCACAGAGCCAGGAGCACTGTGGAGGTTAAGTGCCTTGCTCAGAGTCACACAGTATGCAAGTGGAGGTTGTGGGAATCAAACCCAAGTCTTCTAAATGTACTCAGTTCGATCACTGTTTGTTACTCTAACCACTAGGCTATACTGACAGCCATAACACTTATATATAATGTTTTAATATATGATTTCAATAATAGTGCACATTACCTACAGTGCAAATTATGAACATTGAACACTGCAACATTTTACTAAAACTGAATTATTTCCCTCTCCAACTGCTTATGTTTTCTTACACCAAAGTGGGTGTATAGTTGACAGAGCACTGTAAATAGCTGGAGGTAGCACTACTGCTTGCAATGCCAGGGACTCGGGATCAGAAGTGAATTCGGTTGCTAGAGGCCTGGCCAGGAGAGTAGGATCGAACACCTGGGGGCTGCTCTCTTCCTCTGGGAATGGTGGCTTGTAGGTCTTGCTGTTTTACGCACCTGGGTGACCACAGGTGGTGGTGCAATGAGGCTGCAGAGCATTTGGAAAGAGAGGAAGCTAGCCAGGATCTGGAGTAGCGGCATGTCTCTATGTGCCTACTTCCTTGGATCTCCTCGAGTGTTGGTGCCCTCAGGGACAGAGACCAGAAAACCAGTAACAATCACCCCATCGGCTGCTGGTAGAAGGAACCCAGCTGCCCCAGACTTCATAACCAGTTTCCATGAGGGACTCACTGGGCTGCCTGACACACATTAGAGGACTGTGGAGGGGTGACCTGGGCCCCTCCTTCCCACCTGGGGGTACAGCCTAGGCAGGATGGGTGCAGACTCACTAGAGCTCTGAGCATTACCTGGGGTGAAGCTAAGGTATTCCCAGCCTGGGGATCTCTGAAAAGTGGAGACTGATACTGTGAGAAGGGGCAGAGAAAAGAAAGAAAATAAAAAAATGTAAAAATATGCTGAAATCCTAGGGATTCTGTGCAGTAAAATGCAATTTCTTGAGGCACCAGTACAAGAATGCAAAATCCATAAACCAAGCAGGATTCCGTGATTTTTACCGGTGTTACCAGTAAAACAGAAAACCATTGTCCTTGAGAATAAAAGCTGCACAAGGGTTATACAAATAACTACAAAATCAAATATTATACATTAAATTGGCATTAATAAATAGCAGTAATAAATAAACAATTAATCAATGCACTAAGCCAGCCCAGTGGTGCTGGGGTTGAGAACTAGATGCCACACCTCATGCCACGCAGATGAAATGGGTTTGGGAATGGACTCAGGATGCCAGGGGTCACTGGGAGGGAGGAGGATTGAGTGTCCAGAAGACTGATCCCTCTCCCTGGTGGTAGAGGGACTTGCCTCGCTGTACAGCAGCACCCAGTGGAGATCGGGGTGATGCAGGAGAAGCATGTTACAGGGGCGGAGCTATGGCGGACATCAGCACAATAAGTGTGCAGATGTCATTGCGTGTCTGCATTCTGGGGAACCCTGGAGGAAAACCCGGCTACTAGGAAGGCGATGATGGGGCTAGGTACTCAAGCCCCATGCTCAATGCCAGCCCTGGCCTGACATGACTCTCCCTGGTCCCTGCTCCTCTCATAGTAGGATTGGGGGGTCCTAACACACAATTTCTCAGACTGGGTCAGGGTTCAGGCGGGCAACAGAGGTGAGAGCGACTAGGTCCACATCTGAAAGATGCCCCGCTATCCAGTGACCGGGGTAAAAGAAAATATTAAAAGAAATTATTTGCACTTAATATAGAAAATGCCTCTTTTAAAAGATAAGTTTTTATTGCATCATGGCTGGCTCTGCTGTACTTTGTAAGGATTGTATGGGAGGGGGTAGGTGATAGAGGGTGGTGGAGGAATACTTCATTAAAAAATGTCTGGATAGTGGGAAAGGAATAGAACAGTTTGTCAGAGTGGACAGGATGGGTTAAACATTTTAAAGTAATTTTTGTAAAGACAAAAGAACTTCATTGCAAAATGTTGGTGATGAAGTTGGGATCTTCACTCCATGAAGCATAATGTTCCTGGTTTCTCATTAACATTGCCAGAATAGTTAAAATTTGCAACACCCTAATAGGAAACAGCTGGAGAAGCTAGGAACTTTGCTCAGCGAAGCATGAAGTTCTCGGCTTCTCACCAACTTTACCAGAATAGATAACATTTGCAACACCCTAAATTGGCATCAGCAAAATAGAAACAAAAACAAAGAAAGAAATAAGGGAAACTTGGCATCATAATGAAAGGAACACAAAGACCCTGGAAAAAACAGCAGACATGCAAGCAATGAACCACATGCAAAGCGAACTAAAGCAGGGATGTCTGCCAATCTGCTGTAGTGCTGGGGTGGCAGAGTTAGACAGATGCCCACCAGATCATAAGTAAACCTTTCCACTATTATGTACTCCTGGCTTAAACCTGATCTTAATTCTCACACTGCCTTTGCCTGCTACTGGTATATATTTTTCTATCAAATTCATGTGACATTTTCCAGTTTCTTGCATTCATATTGGTTTGATGTTGCCATTGTTGGAGTTTCTGGCAATCTGTCATCCTTTGAATTTATCCTCTGAGTCACACATTTCTGAAAAAGCCTCAGATCTACTTTCACTTCAGTGCTAAATCACTTCGCATTTATATTTTTTCTTCAACAATTCAACATCCATTCACTTCTCTTTACATTTTGGGTTTCTGCATCTTCATATTTTGTTGCTGCTGCCATGAGGAAATTATCGGAGTTAACCTTATCTGTGCTGAATGTTCTTGTCCAATACATAATAGCTAGTGTCTTGCATAACTATGTAATACATCAGATTTTCCTCAATTTTAAATGTTTTTCTGTGCCTGTGCTATTTGAGAAATTATTTCCATTATAACACTACTAATTTGTTGTTATATACTTCTCCTGGTTACTATTTCCTGAGTATGGAATTACGTTTGTTTTAAATATTGTGTTTTCTTGGCTTTAAATTGTCACATTTACTGTTTTATTTTTCTAATTGTGCTCTTGTTTCTATTTTTGTTGTAGTGTTTTGTATTTGATTTTGTTAAAGAACTGCTTCTGTAGCTCTCCCATGCTATGCCTGAAAATAGGCATCTGTATGCCTAGTTATATTACCTAGTAGTCAAAACAAAAGCTAACTAACTAAATGAATAAATAAACACACACACACATATTTTTAATGTCACCAAAGTGGGTGGATGCCAGGAAAGTGGACAGACAAATAGCATTTAAAAACATGTCACTATTCCAGAATAACTTAACTCGATTGACTGATTTTATTAAACGATGTGGTTATTCCAGGAGCAGATGCCTGCAACACGCTTATAATGGAACATGGAAAATACAAACGTGATTAAAAGCATAAACATTATACAACAATATTATAAATATATGTCTATGTCAGATCTATATTACAACATAATTAGCTGGTGTGAAAATACAGTATATAGATGACACTAAGCTATATGGTGTGTATGAAACTATGGAGTCAACTTGAGGCCATATACATATGTTATTTTTTTTAATTGTTTAACCAGGGTAGCACACTAAGCTGAAAGCTTGTTTACAGAGTGTGACCTGGGAACACAGGGAAGTTAAGTGACTTGCTCAGGGTCACATAGTATGCAAGTGGGAACTGTAGGATTCAAACTCAGTTCTCCAGATTTGCAACTCAGAACCATAAACCACTGTGCTATACTGCCTCCCGTATAGTCAGATCTGGACAAAATCAAAGAATGGGCAGAGATGGGACTTGTGTTTTATCCTAGATAAGTGTACTACAATGCACATTGGTAAAATCAATTCCAGTCATTCATGCCAGCTCCTTGGGAAACCTTTAAAAGCCTTTGTAAGTGAAAACTATTCTTAGCAGCAATAATTCTGATTCAGGTAGTCAATGTAATGAAGTGGTCACCAAGGCAAATGTGGTTTGATGGAATGCTAAGAGTGCTATTAAAAGCAGAAAATCAGAAGTAATTACACCACTATATGAAGCTTATGCTCACCCAATGCTGACTGCAGAACACAGTTCTGGGCACCATATACGCTTAGGGATGGGCAAACTGGTTCATCAAAATCTGAACTGACCCAAACATTCCAAGTGTTCAAAATGAATGGCTTCTGAACACTTTCAGCTGTTCAGATCAGTTTGGACAGCCATTGTATCACAGGAAATGCAGCATAAGAAGTGCCAGAGCAGGAGGAACCCATATAAGGGACCACAAAGAAGACTCTGGTTCCTCTTTCTATGGCTGAGCTGTCCATCTCTCTAAGGTGGCTCCTGATTTGGTTGCTGCTCTAGCAACCCACATGTCTACCTGAGCTACATAGTGGAACTAGGACAGAGGAGAAGCTGCTTCTGTAGGCTGCTCTGTGCTGCATCAGATTCTGTGTGTTTGACTTGTGCTGCTTATTTGGTTTTCCCCTTGGGCAACAGGGAAGAAGTTGACTCTATAAAAACAAAGTACTAATTTTTTTATATATAACAAATAGTACTAAACAAAAGAAACAAGTGAGGAAGTTGGGAGTGGGAGTAGGGGACTGGGAGTGAGGGACTCAGAAGGGATGGGATGAGGAATGGTAGAAACTTGGGGATTGGGGTGGGAGGGAGTAGTTATTTTGGAAGAGGAGACTCGGGAGGAGAAAAGAACTTGGAGGAGACTGGAGGCAACTTATTGTGAGAAAGAACTTGAAGATAGTGTGCTATGGACAAGAAAGAAGAGAACAAGAGATTAAGAGGAACTTCACAATTAAGTGTTAGAGCCAGACTGACAGTTTTATGGCTGTGAGTGGAGCTACTGCCATTTTGCTATCAGTAGCTTGAAATGGAGTTTCATGGAACGCATGTTTGGACATTTCAATGTATCCTTCCATGCCAACTGAAATAATATGTTCCTTCTTTCTGTTAAGAATGTTGGAGACATAACTCTAAGCTGCTTATTAGATGCCATTAGGAAACTGAAACAGCTTGTTGAATATGTGTAAATATTGGATGCCTGTGAAACTGGAGATTTGCACATTTAAATACTAAGCATTTAAACAGCTTCTTGATACTAGTTTAAATTGAGGAATGTATTGTATTTTGAGAAAGAGTCATTCCTCATAAATGTCACCCTTTCCTCCAGCAAAGCTATGATTTACACTGTTTTTTAACCTCTGGAGCCTACAGCACTCTTGCTATCTGTAACTGGAAAAAGAGTATCGTGGAATACATGTTTGAAACTTTTCAATGTATCCTTTCAGTCAACTGAAATAAAATATTCTCTTCTTTCTGTTAAGAAGGTTGGAGACATAACTCCAGGCTGCTTATCAGATGCCATTAGAAAACTGAAACAGCTTGTTAAATATTGGTTGCCTATGAAACTGGAAATTTGCACATTTAAATACTAAGGCCCAGATATTCAAAGCAGTTGCACCACCACAGCAAGTCTTGAACTTGCTAAGGAGGCGATATTCAGCGGCAGCCAGTGCACAGCACACATCTCATTCGCGCAATGTGCAACTATAATGAATGCAGGTGCACTATGGGGTGTGCCCATGAATATCCAGCACAGTGTGATATTCAGCCATGAAACCATGGCACAAGTGTGGAGCAAATCAGAGATGCAGACTTGTTCCTATAAATACAGGGCACAAGCACAGAGAAAGCACTTGTGCCAGGCGAGAGGGAGTGAGAGAAAGAAAGAAAGAAAGAAAGAAAGAAAGAAAAAGAAAGAAAGAAAGAAAGAAAGACAGACAGACCAAGGCAGACACAGAGGGAGAGGGACAGAGGTGACAGTGAAAGGAGACAGGGGCAGATAGAGTGTGTAAGATACAGGCAGATGCACTGCCAGGCAATGCACCAGGGTGGCACACAGCCAGCAGCAGTCAACCACCCAGGGGAGTTTGGACAGCAAAGGCCATGGATAATGCACCCTTCATAATGGAGCTGTAATGAGGGGGTGTGAGGGGCAGGAGGAACAGCGACTTGGCCATGGAAAGCCTGTCGGTGGTATGCCCAATACAGGTTGCACCGTGCCCACATCACCTTTGAGCAGTACAGTGAAATGGAGATTGTGGGCTGGTACCACCTGAACAGGACCATTCTGAGGCAGCTCTGTGAGCTGTGCAGTGAAAAGATGCAAGCACCCACCAGATGGAGCCACACCATGTCCATGGAGATGAAGGTGACAGCCGTGGTGCCTGCTCACCACAAGCACCTTCCAGAGATCAACAGGGACACCACAAGCATAACCCAGTTGGCCACGTCCCGCATCCTCACACAGTTCCTCAATGCTCTGCTGCCATGTGTGTTGGAATACATCCATTTCCCCAGCACACAGGCAGAGCGTACAGCAACCAAGCAGGACTTCCACAGGGTAGCATGTATGCCTGACATGATTAGGGCCACTGATTGCACCCACATGTGCATCTGAATGCCACCTGGCCATGAGGATGCGGTGTACATCAACAGGAAGGGGAGCACAAGTATCAACTACCAGGTGGTGTGTGATGCCATGGGGTGCATAACCAATGTCTGCACCACACACCCTGGGAGTGCACATGGTGCATTCTTCTGGCATCTGGCCACAGGTTAGAATGTGGGGGCATCCTCATGGGCCATTTAGTGGGTGAGTATGGCACAGGCAAGGCGATGGGCAGAGCATACCTTGGTATGGGGAGGCAGGGTGTGCATGTTGGTGTGGGTGCCAGGGACAGGCAAGGTGCATCATAGCATAGCAGAGGGCTAACAATGTCATTATCCACAGGGGACATCACCTATCCACAGCGACCCTGGATGCTCACCCTTACGGAACCTGTCATCCCTAGCAGAGGAATGCTACAATGAGACACATGCCAGCATGTGCAACATCATTGACAGAGTCTTTGGCATGCTAAAAGCATGGTTCCATTGCCCTAGACAGATCAGGCAGTACCCTACAGTACAGCCCCTCGAAAGCCTGTGGCTTATTCCTGGCCTGCTGCATACTGCACAACATGGCCATTGACCATGGAATAGTTGCTCGAGGCTGGTGAGGGTGACAGTAGTGGAGAGGATGGAGACAATGGGCCAGAGGAGGTGGACAGCCACCCCTGGGTGAGAGGATACCCAGCTGATCCAGAAGGTGAGATGTCACCCGAGACACCATAGCACAGGAGCACTATGGTGCACACAAGTAGGTTATGTGATACACATGCTTAAGCCACACAAACAGGTATAGCACACATGTAGGGAGTGCATGGCAGTAGGCATGCACACACTGAGGCTGGAAGCAGGGGTAAGGGTGACAGGGCACACACCCACACACAGCCACACACAGCACCCTCACAGCCACACACACACACACACACACTAACACACAGGTGTGGGTGTAGCATGGATCGAGATGCATTGCGGTGCACAGGCTGCTCATCAGCCAAGAGGGTGTTCAACAGTCTCAGGGGTGAAACTGTGGGACCGCAACTGCGGCTCAGCTGGGGGGTGTCGAGGCACCCAATAAGCCCAACCCTAAGCATGCCTGGGATGCTGACATAAGAGCCCAATGTCAACTGCTCAGGAGTCACCTGATGTCAGGTACGCAGGTGAAGCGACTGCTGAGAGGGTCAACTGTGCCTGGCCATGCCCTGTGGCAGCCAGCAATACATAGCCATCCATGATCACAGTGGCAATGTGATCCAGGATGCAGTTTTGGCTTCCTGCATGCGCTGCATTCCCGCCAGGATTGGTGCAGTGCCCTCTCCTGCTGCTTGGCTAACTGGTGCACCTCCACATGCAGTGCGCTCACCCCAGTGGTGAGCAGCACCTGTTGCTGAATGGACTACTGCAGCAAATGGGTGTGCTCAGCCAGCGGGTAGGCATCCTGTGGCTCCCAGGCCAGATGCCAATCCCCATGTGGTGACCGTCCACACTGCACAGCCCCTCTCTGGTGGATGCTGCAAAGTGGGGTCTGCAGGGGATTGGGTATGGCAGGTGCACGGTGGTGGACCCTGTGTCCAGCTGCCCAGTGGCACCTGCAGCCTGCTGCTATCACCCATCTGGCTGCTGCACACCATCCAGCTCCTGCATGGCTGCACCACCTCCACCACAGCGCACAGCCAGGGCAGTGCACACCACTGCACCTGCAGTGGTGGCGGGCAGCTGTTCTGCCACTGGCAGAGTTCTGGGTGTGCTGCCTGTGTCAGTGGCTAGCAGAGGCATCTCCTTCACATAGGTGGCCATGCTGTCCAGGATGGCGTTACATCATCATTGATGTCGGACCATGCCCGATCTATGTCTCTGTGCACAGGACCCCAAGGCTGGCATCCTGTAAGAACACACCCAGGGCCTCATCCGACCCCAGCTCCAGGACATCCATCAGCACAGAGGTGGTGAGCTGCAGCCTGTCAGGCCCCGGATGCCAGTGGAGGTGGAAGGCTGGTTCTCTGGAGCCGGTCCAGTGCCCATGGCTGCTGCCTCCATTGGCACCCCATCATCTGCATGTAGGCATGCTGGTGCTGCAAGAGAAGAGAGGTGTTTAGTGATGCATTGCCCACATGCCCCCCACACTGTCAATGCATGTGTCCTGCTACATGGTGCACACACATGTACATGACATTCATGCCGACTGCATGCACACCAGCATGGCTGTGTACACACCCTCCATGCCCCCATCTGTGCGTGGCTGACATACTCACAATATAGTGATTGGGCTGCCACCCATCTGGAATCCACCGCCAGGCACAGTCTCCACTGTACTGCAGTGCATGGTGGCTGCCACCATCTCCTCCTCGCCATGAGTGGTGGCGCCTCTGCAGGCCCCTCTGATGGTATTCTGAGATACAGATGGCCACCACCTTCTCCTTGATATGCTCCTTGTCCATGCCCACCTTCTTCCTGCACTCTTGCGCTGATCGATGGTGGCTACCCTGCTAGTTGATACATGCCACCACCTCCTCCCAGACACCAGCCTTGGCCTGTGGTGTACCCATGGCACCACTCAACAGGGGGTCCCTGTCAAAGGTGGAAGCATCGAGCAGGGCCTCTGTCTCCACTTTGTGAAATTGGGCCTGTGCATGCCAGCAGGCCTCACTCCTCACCCTCCTCACGCTCCGACATGTTTCTTCCTGTGGACATAGACAGCACAGTGTGCCAATGGCAGCATCACCCTGTCCCATCCCATCCCACCCTGCTGTGCTGGCTGCTCCCAGTGAGCTGTAGTGGCAGGTGCAAATTACCCAAAGGATGCAATACGGTCCATGGCCTGTGCTGTTCCATGTTACTTATGTAGCGCAACACATGCAAATGAGCTTTGATACAATGGTAATGACATGCTAATGCCCCCAGTGCACCATGCTTTGGCTGATGAGCTTATCTGCATGTGATGTATGAATATTGCGATTTTGCTCTGTGTGCAATGAGATTGTTCCGAGCAAGTTGCAGTGCAAAGCAAATGCATGCATGGTGTGCAGACCTGCAGTGCACATGTGCCAAATGTTAACATGGTGTCAATTGCACACTGTGTGCCAACTGCACAATGGGGTATGAATGCTATTGTGCCCATGTGCACTGCTCAGAGTGGGTGGCTCCTGATCCCTGCTGTGACCCTGACCCTGGGCCACCCTCCCCTTGATCCCGCCTAGCCATGCCCATGCCGTACATCTCTGAGACTGCATGATGGGTGGACACAGCCCATGTTCCTCTCATAATGCATCCTGGCACATGTTGTGGCCACGCAGGTTACTGGTGCCATTTTGCTCATTGGCTACAACTCACAGCATGGCAGAGCGAAGGGCACCAATGGCACAAAACTGGATGCAGATCAAGCTGGTGAACCTAGTCACCTGTGTCCAGCCCCACACACCCCAACTGTTTGGCCAGGTGCCCTGCAGCAGCCCATGGTAGTGGTGTGGCGGGGGATTGCTGCCACATTGCAGCAGTGGACTGGGGTAGCCAGGAAGGGGAACAGTGCAGCCACAGATATGGAGACCTCATGAGGCATGACTGAGAGTGCCTGAAGCAGCTGGAGGCATGTTTCAGGTGTGGGGCTGTGCCACAGCCAGGTGAGTAGGCCCATATTGCATGTGTTCCCTGGTGCTGTACTGTGGTGTTGGCTAGCTTGCCTGACATGCTCTGCAGAGTGGTGCACTGCCATCACTGTGCATCATGGAGTGACAGTGCCAGCCGCTGCTTGCATTGCGATGCAGCTGTGCAGGATGTGTCAGGCAGAGGCTCATTCTGTGCACAGGATTGGGGTGGTGGGCAGCTTCTGTGGATGTTTACTGAAGTACCTTTCTATGTTCCATTCCCAGGGCCTGAGAATCACTGGAGGGTGGCAAGCGGTGGCAGTGGCAGGTCAGCAGGCTGCAGCGGACATAGAGGCAGCACAGGAGCAGCTCAAGCACCTGCGGGCATTAGAGGGCAGGTAGGCACTATCATAGTCCTTCGCGACTTTACATGGGGGTGGTGGGGGCATGGGTACAGGCATGGCTGCCTGTGCCATGTGCTGTGGCAGCTGTGTGTGTTGCACTGTGCATAGTGCTTGCTACTGTGGTGCATCCATTGGACATGTGTGCCAGCTGTTGGTGGGGTGGCAGTGCGCCTGATTGCCACTAATATTGCTGTGGTGCTGCTGATGCACCATGCTGTGACTATCATTGCACAGTCAGGTAGCCATTGTGTGGCAGTGACCACCTCTGTGCACTGTCATGGTGTGCCATGTTGCTGGCAGCATTGGCCCACCACCCTGTGGGTGGCTGGTACAGGCCCTCTGGGGTGTGTGTTCCATTGGCGCGCTGTGGGTGGGCATGGTTCCTGGTACATTGTACTGATCACCTGTCCTGTTGTTGTCGTAGGTGTCCAGCATCGAACATGGAGGCTCATGTACTGCCGGCTACTCCGCAGCTGATTTTGATAACTTACACTACTATGGATGCTGTGCTGCAAATCGCGCATGCTGCTGGAGGATCAGGGGTGACGAGGGTGCCAAGAGGCAGCAGGCCTTGGCTGCCGTGAGTGGGTCCCAGCATTCACCTGTTTTCCTGCTGTGCCTCCCCTACAGTCCCTCATGCCACTGTACAGTCCCTGTTCCCTGTCCCTTCCCTTGCTTTCCTACCCTTTCCCACCCCTTGTTGTTGTATATAGTTTTTGAAATACATCTATTTTGACTTACCTGCCTGTGCCAGTGTCTGCTTTGCAGGTGGTGTGAGGAGCCATGCTGCAGAGGCCCAGTGCCTGTCCACGTGGGGTGCATGTGTCGGGGTATATGTTGTGCTTCTGTGGTTCATTGCTGTGTGCTGGGTATGTCCCCTGTGGTAGTGTCCCTCCCTCAGTTGGTGGCTGCGCATTGGGGTGCCATGGGGGCAGCTGTCAGGAGTGTATGGGGTTGGTGTGTGCGTGGTGCTGGCACCACGGCCATAGTCTTTAGTCAGGTACTGGCCGCACGCTGTGTTGGGGCCTTGCTTGGTGTTGTGCGGCCTGTCCCATGTGGTCTGCCAAGCTCACGTGGCTCCTGATGCATCCCGTGTCTGCTGTGTGGGCCGCCTATGTGCCTGTAGATGCGTGTGTGTGTGTGCTTGGCTGCATGGTCCTGGGTGTGGCCTGCTCTGGTCTGGGTGTGTGTGGGGTCATAGCCTTCATACTGCAGGGGCTACATTGGTGGCCCTCTATTGGCCATTGGCACCTCCTGTTGCCTACTATCTGTGCCACTGTTGTGTTCTGGGGTGGTCTGGGTGCCTATGTGTGCCCTCCTGTGCCCTGCTGGTGGTGGCCTCCTGTGGCCTGTCACTGTGCTTCCTGGCTGTGTCCCTAGGTCACTGTACCATGCCCTCCTCTGTTGCTCTGCTGCTCTGCTCCCACAGTTGCACTGGTGCATCTCTTTCTGCACCATGGCACAACTCTGGTGCGAGCATGGCACAACTGTGCCATATTTAGCTGGGATGCTGGTGCAGTCGCGGCCAGTGCAACCTCTAAATAAGGCTCCTGTTGCACCACTTTGCATTGGATTTGCACTGTGTCGGACTTGCTCGCCTTTGGTGCATTTCTGGGCCCAAGCATTTAAACAGCTTCTTGATACTAGTTTAACTTGAGAATGTATTGTCTTTTAAGAAAGATTCATACCTCATAAATGTCCCCTTCCCCAGCAAATCTATGATTTACACTGTTTTTTCTAACCTCTACAGACATTATCTGATGAGCAGTCTCAGACATATGCCAGATCTTCAGTGAACTGCTTAGACTAAATATGTATCTATAAAGAAGCTATTTTTTACTATTTTTGGGAAAAAATATATTGAGCTACAGTAAGACACACACACACACACTCTCTCTCTCTCTCTTTGCTATACATCCATCCTCATGACTACAACATTCAAAATAAATATTGTATTCTAATATGTTATTAAAACAAACTGTTTAGAGTGTGTGAACACAGTGAAGTTCAACTTAAATTTCATTTAAATATTTCTTATCTTATATCTTGTACACACACACACACACACACACACACACACACACACACAGACACACACACACACACACACAGACACTACACACCATCCTCATGGCCACAATACTGCCAGGTGGCCTGGGTTCAGAGAATCCCAGCTGGCATATTCTTTCTCACTTCTGTTAGTATGTGTTCTATAAAATATGCACACACACTCCTGTGTGATTGTTACAAGTACATATTTGTGTTGCCATTGGGTTCTGCATTTCAGAAAGTGTAATGTGCTTGAGAATGGCCTAGGTTCCAGTTGTCTAAGTGGCATAGCTGGTTAGTGCAATCAGAATGGTATTCTGGGCAGCCTGGGTTCAAGTCCCAGCTGAGGACATATTCTTTCTCACCTATGTTTTTATGTGTCCCATAAAATATGCACACCAGGCTCCTGTGTAACCGTTACAATAAATAAACTGTTTATTTCAGTGACCACAGTGAAGTTCAGCTTAGAGTAGACTTCCTTTAAATATTTCTTATCTTATATGTTGTATCTTGGATAGCACAGGGATATACTACATCTCATTGTCATAGGGATCTTCACTTACACATTTCTGCACTGTATTTACTCAGGCTGTCCCAGATAAGATGCAATACAGTATCTTGTTTTAGTGGGGTCATGATTTTTCCATTTTGATGATGTATTTCTTCAGGGTAGCCTAGTCCAGGGCCCTTATATTCAAATGAGATGAGCAGCACATCCCAGTGGAAATGTGAGATGTGCCACATAACTCCAACAATGCACCACAGCATGATATTAAAATGTGTGGGATGCACCTGCTGCAAGGGAATGGGCCAGCGTGCATACCAATAGTATGCCGTGCAAGTCGAGGGTGTGTTCCCATGCATATGCCATGCTCACGGCATACCAGTGAAATTCACCCTTGCAGCCCAGAGCAGTGTGGCCCACATCTAGGCAATGAATAGCTGGTCTAAGTCAGCCAGCCAGCCACAGGTGGGCTGTGGAAGTGCACCCAGTTGCACGGCAGCCTGGCAGCTGTGGTGGTGGACTAAAGGTACCCCTCTAATCCCTGGATCGATACAACTCCATCCCCAAAGAACCCATAGTGTAGGACCCCACTGGACCCAATCGCACCAGAAGAAACCACAGTCTATATACATAGCATAGAGGACTCCCACCCACTGCCTTGGTACCTAGACAACCCTGCTCCCCCATACCTTATCTATTGTGGAGACTGGCACTGCTCTCCACACCCTGCCACAGCTAGACACCAACTGCACTGAATCCAGGCTAGGAACCTTCACTCCAGAATGATCCAATTGGCTATACCATATATTGGGGCACTACACAAGCCTGGACCCACCAGTGTATGGAGCTGTGTGTCTGTCCTGCAAACCAAAAGAGAAATTGACATACCTCCAATGCATGCCTTGTCAGTGCTGTATCATCCTGCTGTAATACACTCTTCCCTATTCCTGTGTAATATGCCGCCCTCCAGACTACTGAGGTATCCTGGGTGCCATGGGGTATGGTATCCTGCAATGGCATTTGTAATTGTAGGCTATGGATAGTGCATTTGTGGTTCCCCGATTGTACAAATCAATTGGGAGATCGGCTGTAACATGCCTGTTTCTGGACCTGTGGAGTGAGTACAGCATCAGATTTCACCCACATTGAATAGTGCAACAGCACCAGGACAATGGATCGACATGCGAGTGCCTGAGATGTATGGCCACTACAAGCATCACCAGCACACACCCAGTACCCATGTATGACACATTCCAGCATCCTACTGCTAGTGCTTCACCACCTGATAATAACATGCCATTTCTTAGTTGAACTGTCCAGGCTAAATATATAGCAATCAGGAGCCATATTCCAGGAAAATACATTGTAAAATGTGTAAAAGAAGACCACATTGAAACTGCCTCTCAGCAAATCTGCATTGTTCAAATTCATTAAAAATAATTGGTAAAAGCATCCCAAAAGCTCTCACAGCCATATTAGCTTTGACCAGAGATTGTTTTTGGGTAGCAGTCTAGCAGAGGGTAAAGACAGTTGAAGTGTTTGAACTGTGCCAGTGTGCCACCAGTACCACACCACTCCCAGTTGCCTTCTTGCTGTTTCTAATTGCCCCCCCCAACATGAGCAAGTCAGGGTCTCTCAGGTCTCCTGCTTGTGCTCAGTCACTTCAGTTGGGATTTCTTTTATTTTTATAGTATACAATGTGTGTGTAATAGAAAATCTGCCAGGCCAGCCAGTCATCACTGTCAATGCACCATTGCCACTTCTTGCATACTGTGTGACCCCGAAGTCAGTGATCTTTCATCTTCCTCCCTGTGCTTGCTCAGTGGGGTATAAGCTTTGGCTTAGTGGGCAGGGCATTCTGTCACATTACATGAAAAAAAAAAATCCTTGAAGGGAAAATGTACTGTGTCAGAGGAGGTTAGGCCAGGCAGGGTCCCTGAATCTGTGTGGGTAGAAGCTGTGCCTGCAGCATTGCCCTTAGCATAGGTGGTGTGTGAAATAAATTCTGTGTGTGAAAAATTTGCCAACCAGTCGTCATTGCACCAGTGCCACTTGTGTGCATACTGTGTGACCAGCCTCCCCGAAGAGTGAGTCATCTGCCATCTTCCTCTCTCTGCTCGCTCAGTGGGGTAGAAGCTTTGGTTCAGTGGGCAGTGCATTCCATCACATCATGTGGAATAAATTAAAAAATAAAATCCTTGAAGGGAAAACATACTGTGTCAGATAGGGTTAGGCCAGGCAGGGTCCCTGTATCTGTATGGGTAGCAGCAGTGCCTGCAGCATCACCCTTAGCATAGGTGGTGTGTGAAATAAGTGTGTGTGAAATATAAAATCTGTCAGCCAGTCATCAGTGCACCAATGCCACTTTTGAATAGTGTGTGACCCTCCCCAAGAAGTGAGTCATCTGTCATCTTCCTCTCTCTGCTCGTTCAGTGTTGTATAAGCTTTTGCTCAGTGGGCAGGTCATTCCATCACATGGAATAAATTTTAAAAATCTTTGAAGGGAAAAGTACTGTGTCAGATAGGGTTAGGTCAGGCAGAGTCCCTGAATCTGTGTGGGTAGCAGCAGTGCCTGCATCGCCCTTAGTGTAGGTGGGGTGTGAAATAACTCTGTGTGTGTGTGTGTGTGTGTGTGTGTGTGTGTGTGTGTTGTGTGTGAAATATAGAATCTGCCAGCCAGTTATCAGTGCACCAATGCAACTTCTTGAATAGTGTGTGACCCTCCCCAAAGAAGTCAGTCATCTGTCATCTTCCTCCCTGTGTTCACTCAGTGGGGTATAAACTTTTCATTAGTGGGCAGGAATTCCATCACATCACATGGAATAAATTTAAAAAGCCTTAAAGAGGAAAAGTACAATGTCAGAGAGGGTTAGGCCAGTCAGAGTCCCTGAATATGTGTGGTAGCAGCACTGCCTGCAGCATCACCCTTAATGTAGGTGGGTATAAAATAATTTGTGTGTGTGTGTGTGTGTGTGGTGTGTGTGTCAAATATAACATCTTCCAGTCAGTCATCAGTGCACCAGTGACACATCTTGCATACTATGTGACTCCCCCTTGTCATTTTTCTCCCTCTGCTCACTCAGAGGAGCATAAGATTAGGCTCAGTGGGCAGAGAATTCCATCATCTCACATGGAATAAATAAAAAATCCTTGAAGGAAAAAGCACTGTGTCAGAGAGGTTATGCCAGGCAGGAACCCTGAATCTGTATGGCAGCAGCAGCAGTGCCTGCAGCATTGCTCTTTGTATAGGTGGTGTGTGAATTGTGTGTGTGTGCATGTGTGTGTGTAGTGCCTGCAGCATTGCCCTTAGTGTAGGTGTTGTTTGAAATAAATGATGTGTGTGTGTGTGTCTGTGAAATAAAATCTGCCAGCCAGTCATCAGTGCACCAGTGCCACTACTTGCATACGTCACATCACGTGGAATAAATAAAAAAAAATAATAAACACTTTTTGACCCTGAACAAGTGACAGACTGGCATTATGAGTACTCCAGAAAGTAATAAAAGCAAAATCGGGACAAAAAGTAAACATAAAAAAGTGTATTGAAGAGTCCAGAAAGAAGTCTCCAAAAGAAAAGTACAACAACTAGCACCACAGTCTGTTGAAGGGACTGAACTAAATGCTACTACTATCCCTGTGTAGGCTAACTCTCAAAATACTGAAACCCCAGCAAGGGTTGGTAGACTGTCTATGTCAGAAGGGCTCAGTAGTACAGCCAATAAAATGTCAAAAACAGTGGCAATAGCAAGTCATCTGAGAAAAAAAAGTGCAAAACTAAGAATATTCTAATTGTACATAAAGTTGAAGCACAGGTACAACTCACAGTGGAGTTGCTCAATTTGCAACACATGCATATCGAATAACTCAGTCTGTGACTGCAAATGTTAGCTCTGCTGAATCTGATGATGATGTGACTACAATGGTCATGGTGAGACTGATGATGATGAGCTCGTGACTTTGCCTTTAGCTACTGTATGCCTCATTCTGATTCTGACAGTGACAATGTGGTGAAAATAATGGCGGTAGTAGACTGTCGAAAGGAAAAAGAAAAGTCAAAGCACAAGCACACAAAGTGAAACAAAGTCTGACAGTAGTAATGACGATGATGGCAAATGTGCTGCAGAGAATTCTATGATTGACTCATCTGACGAACCTGAATCATCTACTGATATGTCTTCCCCACATAAACCCAGACACTCAACTCCTAGTCTTACTGAGGTCTTTACTACTACTAGACATAGACAGTCCACCTCTACTGTTTGGAATCATTTTATATAAACCCAAGGATGCTTGCCAAGCTATGTGTTCATTGCAACACTTGTGTTAGTAGGGGAAAAATAAAGGGCATCTGGAACCACAACAATGATGTAACATCATTTGTGAATTCACCTAACTTTGTACATAGTTCAAAAACAGTCTAACATTGGTGGCTGGAAATCTAGCAGGGCTCACAGTGAACAGGAATATTCCGCTGAAGCACTGGGAGATGAGCACCAGGCAAGATCCAAAGTTCACTTTCACCTCACAGTCACGTCATGATAATTCTGTAAGGTCCTCTGTTTTATCAGGCACAGCATGTAGTTGTACAACACCCCAGCCAAATGTAACTTTACCCTCCCCAATAAGAGGCAGTTGAAGTTAAAAGAAGTTTTTGAAAGGAAGTCAAAATATTTATGAAACCATTACATAGCACTGGCAATAAATTGTAAAACAGCAGAAATGATTGTACTTGATTGCAGCCATACTCTATTGTGGAAGATGTGGTTTTCAGAAGCCTTATGGAATACCTAGAACCACAATATTTAATGCCAAGTAGAACATACTTCTCAGTAACTGCTGTGCCAAGGATGTATGACAGCTTAGTAGGTCAAGTAAGGCATGCTCTCTGAGAGCTGAGGACAAGGTAGTTCTTTCACTACTGATATGTGGATAAGCAGCCAAACCATTGCCTATCTTTCTCTTACTGCACAGTGGATCAGTTTGTGGGAAATTCATCATGATCTTCATGTAATACTAGTCTGTCTGCTACCACTTCAGCCAGTACTACTACTACCACTACTATCTCTCAGAGCTCAAAAGCCTGTACATTTCAGAAAAAGGCAGTTCTCCATGTATGTCACTTTCAAGACACACACACACACACACACACACAGCATAGCACATTCAGCAGGAACTGGAAGGACTACTTACTGTTTGGGTCACTTCACAGGGTTTGAAAGTTGTTTTTGTTTCCAAAAATGGTTCAAATATTAACAAGCATTTGTGAATGCCGAATATTTGCTTGCTGGCATTAGCAGTGGAAGTGCAGGAGTTAGACAGATGCAGTATAGGAATGGCAGTGAAGTATTGAACTGACGTCAACTCCACCTCCACCCTGCCGAGATGGAAAGGCATTGGGGTGTGCCTTTGAATCATTGACCATGGCGGTCACGACATTTCACCTCACCCTAGTCTGCAGGCACTGACTAGTGTCAAGGTGTACCTGCGATGTTTGGGCTTACATTCACCTCATTCCATAAGAAATACATTGACATGGGTGCAGTATAGGAGAATAGGGTGAACTGTGGGGCCAAAGGGTCAAGGTACATCGATGCCTGTCACCGGCTGCATGGTGGGTGTGGGGTGGAATGGCATGGGCATTACTATCGACAATCCCAAGTCACACCCCTGATGCCTGTTAGTCCCTACAGGGTAGAGTATTATGGAGTTTCTTGATATTTGTACTCCAAGTTTTCAACATGGGCTTTTGTGACCCACCGCATGAACAGTGACACTATCAGTTTGATAGCTGAAAGGTGATTTTGCACAGCGACTAAGCCATTTGGCTCCTGATCTTGAAAACACATTTTGAACAGGATATGAAAATGACAGCTGTACTGTTCATGAGGAGGTGTAAAATGGCAATGTTGAAAATCTGGAGGAAAATATAAAAACTGGTGAAGCCATGAACGCAGCATAGAAACTGAGCAATGCACATGCATGTAATTAGTTTTGGGATTTTTACAGCAGATTTTCAACATAGGCATTCCAGGACCTCCCGCTCATGAACAGTGTCACTGTGATTTTCTTAATCTGTCCAGAACACTGATTTCCTACAGTGACTGCGTTTATTCTGCAATTGAAAGTACGAAAACACATTTTGGCCATGTGTGAAAAATGACAGGTGTACTGTTCATAAGGAGATGTGGAAAAATACCAATGTTGAAAATCTGGACTGAAAATATTACAAATTAAGTGAACTTACGAGGGTGCATGGAAACTCGCAAATGCACGCATAACACAATCATTTTATGGACTTTTGTCATCAAAGTTTGAACATAGCCATTCATAACCTCTGCTCATGAATAGTGTCACTGTAATTTTCTTAATCTGTCCTGAACATTGATTTCACACACTAACTCGCCACTGTGCACTACATGTGCCAAAATACATTTTGGGTGAGATGTGAAAATGACAGCTGTACTGTTCATAAGGAGGTGTGGTAAAACAGCAATGTTGAAAATCTGGAGTAAAAATATTAAGATTCTCCAAGTTACAAGCGTGCGTAGGAAATGTGCAATGCACACTCATAAAACTCTCATTTTGGGAATTTTTTCACCACATTTTTAACATAGGGTTTTGGGGCCTATCTCATGAACTGTGACACTGTCATTTTATTAACTGGTCCCAAAAGGTGGTTCCCGATGACCAAGAAAATCATCTTTAGGACCGAATAACAAAATGACAGTCACTGAGTTCATGAGGTGGGGTCCAAGAACTCCATGTTGAAAATTTGGTGAAATAATTCCAAAATGCTGAGATATGCACCAAAGCTGAAAAAAAACATTTATGTCATTATACAGCTTACCAGCATTTCTTCAGTTCGCAGTCAGCTTTGAAGAGTGCAGACATGTTCCCCAGTCCACGAAGATCATTGCACCTGCCTCCGGAGATAAGTATGGGGTGAGGGTTGGTGTGGGGAGGGGGTATGCAGAGGGTGGATGTGGGTTGGGGAGGGGCAAGACAGTCAATGACGGACCATTTCTTTTGTTATAGATGTTTTAACAAAAGAAAAAGATGACTCTGGACTTTGCCGCGCTGAGGTGGGCTCTCAGCATAGCACCTGGAAGTTTGTTTGGTGGGCAGTGGAGCTGACAGGTGATTGGGCATCCCATGGGCCATACTGACTTTTGCCATGCTGGGTGGGCTCCCAGCATGGCACCTGGAAGTTGCTTGGTGGGACAGTGGAGCTGATAGGGGATTGGACACCCCATTGGCCATACAGTGTGCAGGGGTGGAGGGAGCACATGAGCACGCTGGGGTGGGCTCCCAGCATGCTACATCAGTGTTTGTGGGGGCACTGGGGCTGATGGGAACCGGGCTGTTCTGTTGGAAAAATAATGAGCTGTCTATGACAGCAGTTTAGATGCAGTGCTGATGTGTAGGCAATCAATGGCAGTATGCAAATTGCTTACACATTACCACTGCTGATTGTAAATTTCTCTGAACTGTATGCCACTGCATCTGAATGGCTGTCATAGACATTTCGGACATTCGTGAACAGTGTGGCCACACCTGCAAAAAGGAACAGGGCATTGGAAGCAGGGTGGCACACCTACAAAACTCACATGGGTGGCACTATGTTTCTTGCACATGCATGCAAGCAAACATAAAAACTCTTCATGATGGCAGTAAGTACATATACATTGTTTTGCCTATTGTCTTAATCTAATCATTCAAAGCTTCCTGGATAATGACGGCAAGTATCAACCACTGTGTGTACAGTGCACAAAGTGTGTGGACTCTTTGACCATTCAATTTAAAGCCCATGACATCCTTGCTGATATCCAGAAGGACAAAGGTCTTCCTTATCTTCAGCTTGTTCAGGATGTAGGAACAAGGTGGAATTCAATTTACTTTATGTTTGAACAAATCCTTGAACAAAGGTAGCTACAGTATTATTGAGTATATCATGTACAAAGATAATGGGAGGGCATTGTATTCCATTCTACTCAATGGTCTCTGCTGGAACAGTTGTGTCACATTCTGAAACCATTCATCAGTGCTATAAAGAGGTCAGTGCAGAAAAGGCATCCTCAGCCAAGTTATTCCACCTCATTCTACTTCTCAAAAAACAGGTTGTAGAAAATGAAGGGCAACTCATATATTAACCAATCTCCAGTCAATAACATGCTTACTAGACTTAGCAATGATAAGAAATTATCAGCCATGAAACGGAGCAAGGAGTATCTCCTAACAACATTGCTAGATCCACGTTTCTGGAACAGACACCATCCCAGTGTGGTTTCTGATGATATGGAGGAGTTGAACTACAGACAACTTTTGACTGATGCAGTAGATGAAGTGTCATTAGGAGGCTTTTCAAGCAGTACTGCAATGACACCACCTTAATTCAAAAGACTGCTAAAAAACAGTACAGATGCAGACAATGAGGAGGATGACATTTGGGGCCAAATTCAGGCCATTGAAATTCCACAAGGAGAAATGCATGCTCAGTAGTAAGCATGGTAGCTGCATATCTGTCTGAGATCAATATTACTATTAAGAATGACCCTTTAGCTTACTTACAAGAGAAAAAATCATGCTGGCCAAAGCTGATGACCCTGAGCTTGTAAGTATATTGTCCACCCTCCAGTGCATGTTCAGAGTGTTGATTAACTCTACTGGAATGTTGTAACTGATAAATGAATGCAATTAACACCAGACAATGTAGAAACTAATGTTCTTGAAGGTTAACATGCCAAACTTTGGCTACATATATGATGCTGATCTTACTGATGACACTGACAGCAGTACCTGTGCTACAGCTGTGGAGTGACACATCAACTTTCAATTTTGAGACTCACTGGACTGCTTAAAAGTAGAGATATGGGACTTGGCCACCTTTTGACTGCATCATCATCATCCTGAGGGTGGGTGGAAGTGCAGCTAGTACATGATGTTCACATCATCACATACTGGTAGCAACTATGGCAGACAAGTCTCTGATGTCACACATTATTACCTAATGCACCCAACAATAATTATTTCTTCTATAACCATAGCTCTGTTTTCCCGATAGTAGTGGTAGTAGTAGCAGCTGTGGTGAAGTGGTCACTTGAACTGCCTGGTGCTCTTGTTCTTTTACTTTGCTTCACACTGACCACTTCTACAGTAAGTCATACTCAGGAGACTGGTTTTAAAAAATAGAGATCTGGGACTTGTCTGCCTTTCAACCACATCATCATCATCCTGGGGTTGGGTGGGAGGTGCAGCCAGTACATCATGTTCACGTCATCATGTTCTGGTGGCAACTGTAGCAGACAAGTCTCTGTTCTCAAACACACAATCACTTTGTCATTCTAAAAGATCATTTACCTAAATGTGGACAAATAAATAACCACATTGATAAATGCTGTTAACTCTGTGTTTTCCCCTGGTAGTAGTGGTAGTAGTACTACTACAAGTACAGTATTTAAACACACTATTATCCCTTCGAAAAAACAGACTGAGGAGGAGACCATTTATTTACAAACTAGAGATCTGATTTGGGACTTTCTTGTCATCACAGTCACTTTCTCATTCTTTTCTAAGCAGTCATTCTTGGTAAATGTGCCTTAACCGTTTCAGTACTGGTAGGCGACTTCCAGTTTTCCCCTGATTGTATTACGTGAGGAAAGTAGCAGTCTGCAGTCTTGAAGGGGTAGTTGGCTGACTGTCTCTCTCTCTGACTGGCTGCCCTCTGCTCTGGCCTGGTGCTGTTTTTGTTTTCCTGGCTTCTTCTTCATCACTTAACTGTCTAAAACACATCTGGTGCCTGCCTATACCTGTTAAGAAATAGAAATCATGACTGTTAATAATATAACTTATACACAGTATTAGTTTTCTTTAAATATCAGAAACAGAAGAATGATTAGAGAACATTCTCTGCTACTAAACAGTGGTTTAATTGTTTTTTTCTACAGATATGTTGATTAAAAGTTTTAAAATGAATTTTAACATATAGTTGCTATAAAACAATAAAGGTCATAAAAGGATCAGATAAGATTTGGATAAGGATCCAAACCTTTTTTTTACTTATCAGAACCTTTTAGAATCTCAAAACCTTTTGAGGTTCTCCCATCTCTAATATGAGAAACTTACACAAAACATTAGAATAAGTGTAAGAAACTTAATAAAAGGTGTGAATGAATGAATGAGTTAGCGTATGGAAGAAAGCCTAGAAAGAACAGAATTATTTTCATTATAGGTGAGATGTGGAAAAACATTTTTTTTCTTCATGACTTTGAGCATTTTTGCCAGCACTGGAGATCAGCTTTAAATTAGACATGGGCACTCAATGTCATCCTCTAGAAATACAGAAAAGTTATTTGGAAGTGGATGGATAAAGTTCTTCACAGACAGTAATAGGGATATAAAACAATCTAGCACTGAGTCTAGTTATACTCAAGAACAAAACTATTTTAGGAAGAACCTGGATATTTATTTATTTATTTATTTTAATTTATTTATTTAAAAGTTGGTGACTGGGAGGAGGCACACTGAGCCAAAGGCTTGTTTCCAGGTGAGACCAGGAGAAAATACAACTCAGTACAATACACAAGGCATTTTGCAAGTGAATTACATAAAAAAATGTATTCAATTTTTACAGATACATAACCATATTGCTACCTAATATTGAGTTACGTATACATGCAAAGTGAACAAGAGTAAATATGACCCTGTTCACAGTACAGCAGTAACTGTTGTAGCGATCAGCACTACAGCCAGTGTGTTGTAAATCTTTCTTAAAGATAGTTTACAGCATCCGCACTACTGAGTCCAGATTAATTTTACTTGGAACCAGTTCTTATGCACTGAGATGAAGAAGAACTGTGCCTTAGCACCGCACTGCAAGTCAGTCGATTTAACATTTGTAACATTTTAAAACTGTGCTTAAGACTAGGTTTTATCATGGTTTTAAGCACAGTTTTTAAAAACATATTACAATCCATGATAGGTGTGGATGCAAATCATTCTATGGTGATTTAAAATGGATTAAACTCCTTAAACCATTTTAAACACCATAGTGTGAAAGGCCTATACGTCATGCTATTTAGCAGAGGAGAGGAAAAGGTTTTACCTAGGAATTAGGGTGGTAGGTGAGGATACATAGCATGATCAAGTGCCAGTGAAAGTAAAGTGTTTAGTGAGGGCTCTTTTGAGGGCAGGTGAGGAGGAGGAGAGACAAGTGAGGAGAGAGAGAGAATTCCAGAGATAGGGGAGCATAGAGACAAAAGCTGCAGAGCCAGCACAAGACACAGGGTGAGGGAAGAGAGAAGTGGCAATCCCTGGACTGCAGAGGATAGGAGAGCTCAGTCACAGGAGAGGAGAGAGAAGAGGTAGGAGGGAAGAGAACCAAACTGGAATTTGGAGATAAAGAGATAGGAATGCAGCATGTGATGATGATGAAGTGAGGGAGAAAGATGGGAGTATAGGGTGCAGTGGTGGGTTAGAGGAGGGCATTCAAAGAAAAGCAACAGAAGGCATTGTAAAGGAGTCAAGTCTGGCCAGGGTGGAGGCTAGGGCAGTACTATAGAAAAATTTTGCACAATCGAAGGTAGGTAGAGTCATTTTAGTGGGAGAGCGAGGTAACAGTTCTGATGGAGGAGTCTTTGCTGTGATATAGAGCACCTAGCATGGGGCAGAGTTTGGAGTGGATGTACAATATGTTTGGAGTAATTCAGGTGGTGATCAAGCCAGACACACAATTATTTATAGTAGGGGACATCTCAAGTTGAGCCACATCCAAGGTTGAGAATCTGAGTGGGGAGAAGAGGTTAACTAGTTTGTCGAGGAAAACAAAAGTCATTGAAACTGTATTTTTTATATTTATTTTGAGATGGCTGACTTGAAACCACCACAAAACTGAGTAGAAGTTTGCTTGGAACTGAAATTTGATGACAGGAGCAGAAGAGCCAAAGACAAAAAGAATGGTGTAATATGTGTACTTTTATATGTTTGAAGTGGAGCAAGCTGATGGAAGATCATTTAGAAATTTGAAAGAGTATCGCCCCAGGACTGAGCACTGGGGACTCCGCACGACTGAGAAGGGGAGGTGAGGGCACCACCAACTTGGACATGCTGAGAGTGATGGGAGAGGTAAGATTGAAACCAGTTTACCACTGTGGTGGAGAGTCCAACAGAGCTAAGTTTATCAAGTGGAGATGGGCAACTGAGTCAATGGAAATGGCAGCAGTAAGATGGCCTTGTCCATACCTTATAAAAGACAGAGTTGTGAGAGGGTTGAAAAAGGCCTTGCCCAATTTTTTATGCAGAAAGAGTTTAAATGCAAGGGTCTGTTCTATCCTCTTCTTTTCCGTCTCTTCTCTGTCTGGTTGTGCAACCAACTTTCCTGTAAGAAATAGGAACTGGTCACTCTGATGGTCTTGCGATTCTTCTCCCTTGCTATATCTCTGCCCTCCCTTGCTATTTCTGTCTTTTTCACCCTTGCATATCTGCAGTTATAAAATATACTTGAATCTTTTGTGAAACTGTAAGTGATCCCTTTTTAAAGCTGTATATAGTTTTACTGTTGAAATGATTGCAAAAAGCTATTTGGAGCTCAAAGCGTTAAACTGAGAAGCAGTTTTAAGCCCTTTGCAGAGTGTGAACAAGAGGTCAGTTTTATTTATTTATTTTATTTAAATTTGTTAACTGGGTAAGAACACTGGGCAAATTAATACCCTTTTCAGGCCTGACCAGAAAGTACACAACAAATACATCATGACATATACAACAAATAAGTTAAATATGTGGATAATAAACAAGTAACACATTTAGCACATAAACAAAAGACAATAATATACATTTACAAAATCCTGATGAAACAAATGTTCTTTCTACCTAGACTTAAACACTTAAAGTGACATAGTAGTGCACAAGTAGTGCACAAACTGTTTGGAAGATCATTCCAAAAACTGGAGCAGCAATAGAAAAAGAACAAGGAAAGAACACTTTTAGATTTACACAATGGCGCTTGTAAGCAGAATGTCAGAGGTATGAACCATAATTAGATTCTGCAAAGGAAAATAAGCATTACTATGAATTGCTTTAAAATTTGACAACCTAAATAATAGGCAAATAAGCCAGCCTGGAAGCACTGAGGGTTGAGGCGCTGGACACCACAACCTGCCCATGCTGGTGACCTGGGTTCAGAAATGAGCTGGGCCACCAGGCAAGGGAGAGGATTGAGCATCCTAGGACAGCTCTTCTCTCACTGGGAGGGATCCAGGAGTCTCTGAAGTAATAGCCACCCCAGTGGAGACTGGAAGTATATGCTGCAAAAGGAGCTGACTATGGTGGAGCAAGGCAGGCGTCGAAGGTTCTCTGTACTGACGTCATTGCAACGGCTGAACTCAGGGGCAACACTAAGGAAAAATCTTCCTAGACCTGTTAGGTCAAGGTGATGCCAGGGTCATCTCCCACACTCAAAGTTGAGTCGCTGGCCAGCTCTGGTGTTCAATCCACTCACGGAAGCCTGCCCAGATTTCAGAAAGGTCACCAAGGAAGCATGACAGTTCCACCCTGGGAGGGTTAAATCAGGGATCAGGCACTGAGCAGTGGATTTGGAGCTGGGGAAACCAGATGGCAGGACTGAGTCTACTGCAGGCAGGATGGAACGTAAGTTGAGTGCCTACACTGGAGAGATTCCAGACCTGGGTGTATAAAGTGAGTTAAAAAAAAAATAATAGACAAACATACTACCTGGAGATAACCACCAACTGGGAATAAAGTAGGCAATGATATAAATGAGAAAAAGGTGAAAACAAAATGGCATATATTATAATATGCTACTTTTAAAATATTACTTTCTTTAGCTGCAAGGTTGCAGTAAAGGCTAGCACTATAACATTTTAATTATTTATTTATTTCAGTTTGGGATTAACACCTTTGAGTCAAGGGCTCATTTTCAAAGGTTCCATGGCAGTGTTGAACAAACATTACAAAAATACAAGGTTTACAGAGAAAAAAAGAAAAACATTGACGATATACACTGGCAGTAATAGTAAAATTTTAACTTATACACATTAAATTAGTAAATATTAACAGATAGCCTGATTAGATAAGAGGGGTTGGGGGCTCAGCCAAAGATGGCATCATCTGAGATGGGAGAGAGGTGGAGCTTTTAACCAAGTGATGCCATCATCAGGTAAATGGGGTAGGGGAGGGTTAAGAAAAAGTGATATATAGCAGAAAGATGTAGAGGGGTAGGTAAATGGAAAACTGGGGGTGAGGTACTATCATATTAAGCGCAGCAGGTGACATCGTCTGAGGTGGGAGATAGGTGGAACTTTCAACCAAGTGAGGCCATCATGAGGTATTTGGGGGTAGGGAGAAGGTTAAGAAAAAAAGTGGTATATAGCTGAAAGATGTAGAGGAGGGTAGGTAAATGGAAAACTGGGAGTGAGGTACTATCACATTGGTGCAAGATGGTACAGTTCATTTTAAAGCCAAGGAGAGATGTAAGCCCAGCTTTGAAGATACTAATCTTGGTAGTGTCAGTGAGGACAACAGGTAGTTCATTGTACCATTTCAGACCTTGATACAGGATGAAGTTCTGGGCAAGTTTCGTCCTTTGAAGGGTATCACCAACTTGTCAGTGAGTGCACTATGCAAAGATTTTGTTGGGACAGGCAGCTTAAAGTGTCCACCCAGTGAGGATATCAGTCAAGTAGTACTTTTTAAAAGTAGGCAGGTTTGGTATTGCCTCTAAGATGGAGTGGGAGTTATCCAATTTCAGTGTACAGGGAGCAGGTGTGGGTGTTGAGAGTAGCCCCAAAAGTAATTTTGCAGGCCTTATTGAGAGTCGTTCGATCCTGCTAAGGCAGTTTTGTGGCTGCCCATATATAGGCAACCCATAGTAAATGGTAGACAGTATTGAGCTACCATTGGCTAGTTTGAGTGCAGCTGGTGTCATTGAATGTCTGCGATGATAAAGTACACCAAGTTTTATATTTGCAGTCTTGATTACAGAGTCAATGTGGTTTGAAAAGGTGAGCATGTCATCAAAGGTAATGCTGAGATATTTGAAGTTAGATACTTGTTCTAGGATTTCACCCTTTTGGTTATGAATACACAGGGGCAGGTATTTCTTTTGCTATGGGAGGTGGTGAAGAGCATACTCTTTGTTTTTGATGTTTAGTAGTAGTTTGTTTTCTGTAAACCAAGATTAAAGTTTATGGAAGCTGCTTTGGAGTTCAGTAGTGATGGATTGTTGGTCTTTGCCAATGACTGAGATCACTGCATCATCAGCATAGAGAATTGTGCTTGTTGAGCAAACCACTGGGACAAAGTTGATGAAGAGACTAAAGAGTAGAGGATCGATGATTGACCCCTGTGGAACCCTGAGGTGCACCTCCTTAGCAGTGGATAGGGTATCACCAATTTTGACCGTTGTGAGCTTTTAGAGAGGTAGCTGCCAAACCATAGTACTGTATCTGGGGATAGATCTGTAGACAGAAGGCAAATATAGGAGGAGGTTGTGATTAACAGAGTCAAAAGCCTTAGTGAGGTCGATGAAGACTGATCCAACTGCCTGACCACTATCCAAGGCGTTATATAGTTGGGATGAATAATCAACTATAGCGGTGAGTGTGGAGCACTTTTATGGAAGCTGTGCTATTGCGGGCAGAGTAGGTTACAGTATGGTTATCAAGGTATTCAGTAAACTGCTCTGAGACCATTCTTTCAGTACTTTCGATAAGGGAGGAATGATGGATATAAGTCTGTAGTTGGATGTTTGTGTTTTATCCTCCGCTTTAAAGACAGGCTTTATGTTAGATGACTTCCATGTGTTTGGAAATACTCCTGATTTTAGAGAGGCATTAAACCCCATGGTAAGAGGACCAGCAAGTTTGTGAAGGAGTAGACCAACCAGCTTCATGTCAAGCAGATCCACCCCATCCTGGTCTTGCCAAGTGCCCCTTTTAATATGCCTGATGGTTATGGCTTTGGTGACATGTCTAAAGTAAAAAGGTGGTACATCTTTCCTTGGGGGATCTTGAGGGACAGTTGGGCATTGCTGAACATGCATATCTTTGAAGTAGTCACCAGTGAGTACACTTGAAAGGTCAGTGAACACATTGTTGAGCTCATTGTCAATTTTGATGGGTTCCTGTAGGGTCCCCTTCACAGTCAACAGTAGATCTGGGGGGTCTTGGGGTCTTGCCCATTAAGGATTAAGAGAGCACCAAAAGTCTCTTCCAGAACCTCAGGTTTTGGTTAGTAGATCCTTATAGTAGGAGGCTTTAGCCTGTCAGATGAGTCTGGTGCAGGCGTTCTAGCTGCCTTGTAGGTATTAAATGCAGCAGATGTACCAACCTGTTTGCTATACGCCAAAGATTGTTTCTGTTTTCACAAGTTCAATAAGGAGTTGGAGACAAGGATTGGAGTTTCCTTAATTGTTTTAATTTTGTATGGTGCAAAATATCACAAGCATGGTTGAAAACCATTATGAAGTAGTTAAGTGCCTCATTACCATCTATATCCCCAGCCAGCAGGGACCAATCCAGTTGTGTCACATACAGATTGAAATGTTCAAGTAGTCCAGGCCTCAGGCAGTGGTTTTGCACACCTTGGGTGAACTGTTGTGGAAATTGTTAGACCAGGCACACTTCATAGGGAGTGGTCACTGAGGTTGTCAGGCCAGACAGTGACATCAGATATATGCCCTGGGTGTTTGGTCAGGAGCCAGTCTATGAGAGAGCTGCTCCCTGTTTTGTAGTTAAGCCAGGTGTCAGCAGTGACCATCTGTTTTAGGAAAAGGCTAGCAATTAGATCCTTGGCTTTTGTTTCTTTCTGTGAGTGCCAGTTTATTTTGAAGTCACCTACAATGATCTTCTCCCAGTGGTTGCCTAGTTGCTATTGGCTTGTGATGACATGGTTTAGCCCAGCAGGTTTGTGCCCTAGAGATATGTATACTGTGGAGACCAGCAGGACTTTATTCTGTGTCCCTATGTTTAATCTGAGGGTCAGAATTTGAGCCTCTTTTGTATTAAGACTGTTATCAAGGGCCTGCACCTTTATTCAAGACCTGACATATACTAGACACCTACCCACATTTAGCAATCCTATCTTGTCGAAATGAGTTGTAGCCATCAAGAGATAGATGCATCTGTTGTCTTGCAGGAAAGCCAGGTTTCAGTGAGTGCTATAATGTCTGGGTTGATCACCTACACCCATGCCTGGAATTGTGCAAACTTAGCAGAGACTGTTAATATTCAATGATACTATAGTAAGTTGACCTTTAAGCTTAGTCATTTTAGAGTGAGGGTCCAGAGGTTGGGTTAATATTCCTGATAGTAGCAGGAGCAGCAGGATTAGATAGCAGAGAAAATGACAATGTACATGTAAAGTTGATTTAAAAGAAAAATGCTGATGGTCAATTACATCCAGAGGAAATGATGAACTGTTGAGCTCCAGGATCACAAAAAATGTTAGGATTCCTGAAAGATGACAAACTGTGGTCTGGGCATATGCAAGTGGGGCAATAAAGAACACATTGCAATGAAATGGTGAGTTGACAATGGAAAATACTTTTTAACTTATACAATATGCCAAGTTTGTTATTAATAGTACAACTAACTTTGGTCACTTGATTCAGTAAAGTCAAGGCTTGTATCCAGAAGAACACATAAATATTTAAATTCTGACACTTGTTCAATATTAATACCATTCAAATCATGTATCTGCAAACTATCATGATTCCTGATCATGAAAGGTGAGTCAAAAAGCATTGATTTTTTACATTCAAAATCATGGCATTCGAACAAAACACAGACACGTTTTCTGAAATTCAGTCTCAAGTCAAGCAACAAGATTGTCACTGTCATTGGATTGATAATAGATAATCAAATCATCAGTGTATAAGAGTGTATCACATAAACTACACAATGATAGATGTTGGTTAATAAACAAAGAAAACAACAGGGGCCGCAAATGGACCCCTGGGGTTCACAGTTCTGGGACACCATGTACTGTTTTGTTGCACCTGCAAGGAATGAAACTTACAAGAACATTCTGTAAACTTAGAAGAACATTCTGTGAGAAGCAGGCTCTCTTAACGAGTTCCCAGACAAAGACTTATAAAAAGAGCTGCAATGCTTTTGTTAGAGATACAAGGAGAGTGAGAGACTGAGAGACTGAAACTTGGAATTAAGAGATATCCTCAGAAGAAGGACTTAGTTTTCCTTGTTTGTACCATCTTTGTAAATAGTTGTACTGAATAATATTTTTATTTTGATGTTATTGAGAAAAATAAAATGCTATTTGCACTTTTGAAACTGCTCCTGGTTTTCCTATGCTTCCTGACCTGTGCTTTAACATCAGATGGTGTCAGACTGAATGGGATTTACACCATGCATACTCTAAGCCAGGGGTTTTGTGCATGGGTACTATACCTGGTACCAGGGAAGCATAGAAGAAAGATATGGATTCTGCAGCAGCAAGCCCAGGAGTCATTACCAGAAAGATGGCGGCCAAACTAGCAGAGACAGAAGTCCAAGCTGAGACTGTACAGCCAGCACCAGTGATGGGGGAAAAAAAGAACATGCAGTGATAGAACATGAAAGCCTGTCTGCCTTCTTCAAGTGATGGACTATACAACAACGAGAGACAGAGATGAAGAAAAGAAGAGAAGCAGCAACAGTGGCAGCAGAAAAGAAGAGATGCAGCGACTGGAGTAGCGATGGCTGGATGCCTTACAAGCTATCAAAGCTGGTGGTTCTGGCACAGGTCCAGCAGAGCAACAAAACACCAATAACTAAAAGATCATAAGCGTATAAGGTTGTGTCCCTAAGCGATATGAAGCATAATTGACAGCCTTTAAAATTGTTGCCTCAGCCTGCCAGTGGCCAAAGCAGCAATGGGCAATCAGATTGTTACCTTACCTGACAGGTAAAGCCCAACTACTCTACAACAGTATGGACACTACACAGTCAAAAACTATGATCTGGTAAAAGAGATTCTTAAAAGATATTACATCTCAAGAGAGACCCATAGGCAGATATTTCAATCACCGAAGTACAACTTAGTCAACAATCCTCAGAAGCCTTCACGGGCTCAGAGAACTCCTTATGAAATGGCTCCAACCAGAGTGCAAAAACTCCCCAGATCATTAAAACATTTGTAATACAGCCATTCATCAACATCCTACCACATACCTGCATCTTTGGGTAAAAAGACACTGACCAGAAAGTGGGGAAAAGGCTTTTCTTTGGCGAAGACTACCAAATGGTCAGACAGACACCACAGCAGCAAGGTAACAGCCAAGTACTGGTTGGACACTCTTTTCCCATTTTAACTCCAAGTCTGATACGAACTCTGGTGAGGTTATAAATCTACACCTAAAGATTTTTATTTGCTATAACTGTAATAAGCCAATTCACATTGTAAGAAATAGCCGTAGTAAGAAGAGGTAACACTGGAGCAGATTTGTCCTTTGCAAGTTGGGGCAAGTACTTAACAGATGTCAAGATGAGAGATAAGACTATGAAAGGACTTATTGATTCGGGAAGCAGACAGACCCTAGTGCATATTGAAGTGCTGGGAAAACAATGTCCAAAAGGACCATGTAATGGTGTCATCTGCATTCTTGGGGACACTCAATACTATCCTACCAGTCAAGTGACTCTGACTAGTAATATGGTGTTGCACCAAATGAAAGTGGGGCTAGCACCTAAGCTACCTGTACATGTGATTACTGAAAATGACTTTCCAGGATTTACTGAGTTAATTGGAAATGGAGTAAATCCTGATGTTTCAGCAGCTGTGGTGACAAGAGCTCAAGCAAAGAAAATCATAGATGGTGGGAACTCTTTTCCTTTCGCTGATTTTGATTTGGACTTTTTGAGCACAGTTCAAGATTTGGAAATCCAGGAAAGAAAGATGATTCCTGATGAAACAGTGGCAACAAAAGGCTGATGAACATAATGGGTTAATATATAAAAATGCTGACACTAAACTGATCACTGATTGTGATTTTCTTTCAGAGCAAGCTAATGGTGTTTCTCTCAAGGGTTATTTTAAGCAGTTGGGGTGAAACTAAAACAAGGTGAACCTATGTTTAAAAATTAATGGGCTACTATACAGAGTTTGGGTTAAACCACAGACACAGGACCAGATAGAACAATTGGTTATACCACAAAATTTTAAATCTAAGTTGTTACAGATAGCACTTGATAGTCCTATGGATGGTCACTCAGGGAGGGATTGCATGCTTGCCAGATTGCTGTACAGATTTTACTGGACTGGAATTCATGAAGATGTTGCTACCTATTGCAGTTTGGGTGCTGAGTGTCAGAAAGTAACTCCAGTGACTAAAAAGACAAGGTACCCCTGGTGCCCTACCCTTGACAGATGTGCCTTTTAGAGAACTGCAATGGATGTGGTTGTCCCCTTAGACTAAAGTAAAGGGTAATCAATTCATTTTGTAGTATGTGACTATGCTACTTGATATCCAGAGGCTGTTTCAATGCATACTGTCACAGCTCCAAAAGATGCAGCAGACCTTGCCAACATTTTCAGCAGGGTGGGCATACCTAAAGAGATAGTTGTTGATCAGGGTAGTAATTTTGGTGCTGCATTACTAAAGGAGCTGCACCGACTACTGGGTATCACTGCCATATGAACCTCCCTTTATCATCCTCAGTCAGGACGGTCTTGTTGAGCATCTTAATCAAACCCTAAAACACACGATAAAAGGTTTGTAAAGGGGCAGGGAAAGGCAGAGACTAATACTTATCTTACCTGCTTTTGCTTACAGAGAAGAGCTGCAGGTTTTTCACCATTTGAAATGTTTTATGGTAGACAACCTAGAGGACCATTAGATGTAATAAAAGAAACATGGAAGATAACCCCCATGAGAAGCAATCTATTACATCTTATATGTGTGCCCTGAAAAGAAGCTGGCAAAATAGTTGAAATCACCCATAGTAATCAGAAGAGGCCCAAAACCAGCAGAAGGTGTATTATGACTGTGGGGTAAAAGAAAAGTTTTTGAGCAAGATGAAAGGTCTTGCTACTGTTACCCACTACAAAAAGTAAACTGTTGGGTTCAGGAATGGACTTGGTTCATTGGGGAGCCAGCATGGGGTGGGGGATGGTCTAAACAGGATTGAACAGTCAGAAGGCAGCTCTCCTTTCCAGGAGGTGGTCACCACCCCGTAGTCCCACTGCCACCAGGTGGAGGCCCGGTGGCCAGCATAGGAGGTGGGGTGACATGTAGCAGATGGGTCCCTCAAGATGTGGCATGTGCATGCCTCCACATGCATCGTGAATCTGAGGTAGGGGCCAGGTTATGGGGAAAATGAAAAAATCATAAAACTACATATCCAAAAAAAACTGTTAATGAAGTGGCAGGAACATTATAAAGAGGCTTAGATGTACTGGCACATTTATTACGAGACTGAGACCACTGCCATGAAAAATCATACTAAAATATACCATTCTAACCTCTTGAAGAAATGGGTTGAAAAAACACTAAAAACTGTTTTCTGGTTTTATCAGAAACTGATAGAAAGATATTGATGTAGCACATGACAGACTGGAACAAACTGTAACTGCTAATGCTGTACAGGTGAATGTTTCCTTAACCTCTGAACTAACTGCAGAAATCTGTAACTTGCTAAAGACATTTAACAATACTTTTATCACAGTACCAGGCCACACAAAAGGGGTTGAGCTTGTAATAGTGACAAGGAATACTCACCTATTAGACAAAATACATACAGTTTACCAGAGCTGTAAAGAGCAAGAGAAGTTAAGGAAATACAAAAATGAAAGAATTGGGTATCATAGAAGAGTCAATAAATGCTTGGCCATCTCAATGGTGATTGTAAACAAAAAGAACATGTCTTGATTTTAAGAAACTTAAGTTATCCTATGGCTAGAATAGATGATTTGTTGGACAGACTGGGGAGTGCCAACTATATCAGTATCCTTGGCCTCACCAAGGGTTACTGGCACATCCCCTAGCTGCAGAATCTGGAGATAAGAGGAGTCACATGATGCAGTCCTCAGAGTTGCAGCTCCTGAACTATGCTCCCACTCTACCTACTTTAATTTCCTTTATTTACAGTCTTTTTGAGATTCTTTTCTCTCCTGGATTTTGCCATCAATCAGTGGACTGTTTCAGAGCTTAATAATTGATTTTCAGCTGAGGATTATAAGCTCTTGTTGCCTCTATGGATTCGGATGCAGCAGGTGCCCCTTCACCATATGCCACCTCAGACACTGGACAAACGTTCCAATTGTTATAAGGATAAGGACTCTGCAGCCAGCAAAGCTACCACTACCAGCCTGGCACCAGTTTTGCTGACTGAAGATAAATTCCTGGCTGAATTTCAGCCTTTTAAAACTGCACTTCAAGAGCTTACCTTGGAGCTAAAGTCTATGTGTGCAGATCTTGGAGAGGCAACAAGGAAGATTTCTGATGTGGCAGCTCACACATCTTCTCTCGAACACTGACCGATAGAGTAGAACCCAGCTCTGTCTCCCTCAGACATAAAATCTCAAAATGGAGGCTAAATTGGAAGATCTAGAAGACCAAACTTGGAGGAACAATATTGTTATCTTCAGCCTTCCAGAGGAAGCAGAGGGTTCCACACCCATTTTATTCACAGAGAAATTGCTTGCCAAAGTTGCTGGGCCTTCTTCTAACAACTCAGTGTATGTGGTCAAGAGGCTCATAGGTCTTTACACCCTAAACCACTGGAGGATTGTATCCTCACCCTTTTATCATGAAGTTTCTCAATTACCTCAATAAGCAGCATGTCTTGTTGAAGGTCAAGGAACATCGAGATATACTATGGGAAGGCTCCTAGAATTTCTCTCTCTCCCAGGATTTACCTGTGGTCACCCACTAGAAGAGAGCAGTATACCACCCTCTAGTGACTAAACTATTAGCAGCTTGGGTTCATTTTAGAATAGCCTACTCAGCTGGCTGCTAGTCTCCCTTCAAGGTGGCTCTATGTCATAACGGTGATTGTGGAATAATGATCACTGTTAGAGTGATTATACATTGCCAAAAATGAATTTCAGTGATGCACACTGGCAAGCAGCAAGAGGGTGCCCAAGACCTGGGGATTTTTTAATGCTGGGGTCCGTGCTCCTCCCCCTCACTAATGGATTCTCAACTCCGGGGGTTCATGTTGAGGTGGGGTGAAAAACTTAGAAAATGTAAAGCTGCCTGCCAGCAAAAGAAAATGCACCTGGCAGAACCTGAACCCTGCATTCTGCACCTCCCAACCGACCACCCTCCTCACCACACTAGTAGACCAACTTGGCAGCTGCCCACACACCCCTCCCACATACCTTCCTCCCCTGTCTCTTCCCCTCACATGTGTGTGTGCACATGAATATGCATGTACTTCCATCACTGTATGTTGCCCACCCGCTATCCGGTCACCCCCCCATAGGTAGCCCTGAACACAAGCACCATAACTGAGTCGCCATTTTTAAAGGTGCTCAATTGTAGTCTGCTTATTCACAGGTTACCCATCAAGGCTTCTGGTTATCTTTGACTCTGCTGAACAAGCCTCCCCTGAGTTAAAGAAATCAATTCCTGACTGGTACAAGGAGAAGTGATGCTCACCTGGGTCAGATTATTTTTCTCTTCCATGAGTATTCAGCTGAATAGAGATGGTTGGCTTTTATAAATTCAAATTGAGACTTTGATGTGGCATACGATTTGAGATAAAATCTCACTTGTGGCTCATCCTGTGGATGGCCTTCTGCTCCCTGTGCTAATATTTGTTTCAAGGCTTCTGGTTATCTTTTGATTTGACAAACATGCCTCCTTTAAGATGAAGAAATTAATCCCTGACTGGTACAAGGAGAACTGATGCCTACCTGGACCAGATTATTTCCTTCTGGGAGGAGTGTTCAGCTGAATTGAATTGTTGGCTTTTCTCTTTTGAACTGGGACTTTGATGTGGCATATAATTTAGATATGGTCTCACCTGCAGCTCATCCCTGTGGATGGTGTTCTGCTGGCTGTGCTAATGTGTGTTCTTGTGGACCTACCAACAGTCTGGTTAACTTTTCTCTGGTGCTAGGTCTGTTTGATATGCACTCCTTAGTAGAGCTGGGGATTAATACTTGGTTCAGTACTAGGTAGTTAGGACATGCAGGAAGCTCTAGGCTCATATAGCTTGTCTGCCATGTATCAAGGGCATGATTCCCCGAATGTGGCAACAAATACTTGTTTAGTCTTTCCTTAAAAGTCTCGAAATTCTCTACCTCAACCATACTTGTAGGAAGCCCATTCCATAATGGAATGATCCTCTGGTGTAGTATGCCCTTCTCTGATTAGTTCTTGGGTAAGTTCATTTCAGTTGTCTTTTGTGGCTTCTAAGCCCTTCAAAACTATTTACTGGTACCAAGCCCAAACTGTGTGCTAGTTCTGCATCCTTGGATGGCGTGTACATCTGCAGGACACATTACACTCGTCAATTCAAGGGAGTACAGTTTCAACAGCTGCAATCTTGTTTCTTAGGTCTCATTACCTAGGCCCTCCACCATCTTGATCTTCCTGCTGGACCCTCTCCACTCCATCAATATCCCTCCTCAGGCAGGGGCTCAAAGGGATGCACAGTAGTCTAAGTGCAGCCTCACAAATGCTCTATGCAGTGGCATCTACAGGTTCTGTTTCTTGATACGAATGCCTTCCTTATGCATCCTATTACTCTCTTAGCTTTATTAGTAATTTCTCTACAGTGTACACTAAAGGACAGGTCATTTCTGATGTACACCCTACGGTCTTTTCCTTCTCTGTTGTCTTCAGACATGTACCATTTAAGGTATATACCTGTCTATGGTTAGTTTTACCCAAGTGCATCAACACACACTCATCAGTATTAAACTGCATACTGTTTAGTTCTGTCCACTTCACTAATTTATCCATATCCTGCTGCACTGATGTTTCTTGCACATCTGTCTGAACCTTTTCACCTAGCTTGGATCATTGGCAGATTTAATACACAGGTTCCTAATACCCTTATCCATATCAACTATGAAGGCAGAGAAGAGTACCGGTCTAAGGACCAATCCCTGAGGGACTCTGCTAGTCTCCTTTCCATTTTCTGAAATATGTCCCTTTATTCTAACCTTCTGGGTTCTGTCCTGAAGCCAGGATTCAAGCCACCTAAGTATATATGGTTGGATATCCTGCTTATTCAGCTTTTGGACCAAGGTGTTATGTGTGGCACTTTGTTGAAGGCTTTTTGGTAATCTAGATAGATCACATCCACTGGTTTCCTATCATCAAGTAGGGAACTTACTGTCTCATAAAACACTAACACATTAGTCATGTAGGATCGGTGTTTCCGAAACCCATGCTAGTTATTATCAATATGATTTGTACTTAGCAAGTCTCTTTCGATGCTTTCTTTAATAATTGTCTCCATCATTTTGCACACTACGGCTGTTAAACTAATGGGCCTGTAGTTGGACATCTCTGTTTGTCCCCTTCTTAATAATGGGGACAACTATGGTAGATTTCCAGTCTCCTGTATATCCCAATTTTTAATGATAGGTTAAAATGTTTTAATAGGGTTTCACTAACCATGGGCTGACCTCCTTGTGCAGCCTTGTGTGCAATTTTCCAGATCTGCAGATTTGGTTGCATCAATATTTTCATTAGAGCTATTATTTCTTCCTCTAATTATATTAGGTTGCCCCATATTCTGTACATTAGTTCTGCCAGACTTGTAATTAATTGTTTCATTTTTATTACTGCTTTCAACATAAACTGAATAAATATATTTGTCACATTTGCCTGATATTAAGTCTGGGTTGTTATATTCTGTATCCTCAGATTTAATGGGTCCTATTGACCTATTAACAGTTTTTATTTACAGGCATAAAACAACTTAATGTTATCTTTACTGCCAGTCTAAATTCTTTCATTTGTTTGGTCTGCCTGATAATATACTTACATTTTTTAGTTACTACTTTTATTTGTCTCTATTATACCCAATATTGTCTCTTTTCATGGCCCTTATATAACTGTTTCTTTTTCTGTAGTTGCAATCTTATCCTCCCTGTATACCAGGGTGGAACCCTACCTCTCTTGTATTTTGCTTTGCATGGAACATACTTGTCTTCCAGATCTAGCAGTTTTAGTTTTATTTTATTCCACAATTGATCTATGGATGTGTTATTTTCATCCCATTTCCATTTATTTAGTTTGGCTCTTATGGAGTCAAAATTTGCCATCCTGTAGCTTCTAATGAATATACAACCCTGCAGTGTAACTGGAGCTGAATTTAAGATGAAGTGTATTACATTGTGGTCACAAAATATAAGTGGTTCTAATATCTCTATATCGTGTATACCCTCCTCCCTATCTGTTTGTACTAGGTTAGTACTAGGTCCAGTATGGCACCTTCCCTTGTTAGTTTGTTTATCATCTGGAAAAGCTCACTTTCAACACATGCATTCAGAAAAGTTTGTTTGTGACACCAATCCTGAAGAAAGCTGCTCTAGACCCAAACTGCTTTGCAAACTACAAACCTATCTCAAACCTTCCCTTTGCAGGAAGGTGATTGAAAAGTTGTTGCTCTACAGCTGGAGAACCACCTTACCATCCACGATATCTATGAATCTATCCATTCTGTTTTTGTAAGAGGCATAGTACCGAGACTGCTGTGGTTTGGATGCTCAATGATCTCCTGATGGTGAGGATCAGAGCGCTGTTCCATCTTGGTACTTCTTGATCTCTCCTCAACCTTTGACACCATGGACCATGGGGTGCTTCTCAGGTGCTTGAGGGTCATCTGTGACCTGTCTGGAACAGTTCTCAGATAGTTTCAATCCTTCCTCTCTGGTAGATCTCAGAGGTGTTGTCAGGATCTTTTCCTCTGGCCCCTTCTCTCTGTCATGTGGGGTCCCTCAGGGATTGATGCTGTCCCCATGTTGTTCATGGTGTATATGCCGCCCTTCCAAGACATTGTGAGATGGTATGGGCTAAGGGTTCACTACTATGCTGATAATACCCAGTTCTACCTGCCTTTTGCACCTGACCAGGATAGTGCATGCTCGATCTTTAATAACTGCCTCGCAGAAATCCAGGACTGGATGTAATCCAGCTGGTTGAAATTGAACTCTGGACTGACTGAGGTGTTGGTGGTGGATCCAGGTCACCGGACAGAGGGTTGGTGGCTGGACAACCTTCTGGACTTTGTCTCAGGAATGTCCAGCTGCCTTCCTCTGAACGGGTGTGAAACCTTGGGGTGGTCTGTGATGATGGGTTGACACTGCATTCACAGCTGTCAGCAGTTGTCAAGTCTTCATTTTATCATCTCAGGAACTTCACCAGGATTAAGCACCTTGTTCCATCTGGCAACCTTCAACATTGATCCAAACCTTTGTGATGTTGCACCAAGACTACTGCAATTCCCTGTACTTAGGGTTGCCAGGGTTGATATCCACCACTTGCAGCTAGTGCAGAATGCTGTGGTGCGGTTGTTGATGGGTACTCCTCATTCATGTCACATCACACTGGTGCTGTGCGAACTGCACTGGCTGATTATTCAGTGGTCGATCACCTTCAAAGTCAGGCTTCTGACCTTTAAGACCCGCATGGAAAGGACCAGGCTATCTACAAGAGCACCTGTTGCTTTACTACTCGGACGACTGCTCCCTCAGCTGATGAAGGGTTGTTAGAGATTCCCAGGGTACGTCATTAAACCTCAGGGCCCGTGCTTTTATGTATGCAGCCTGGACCCTGTGGAATTCTTTACCTCATCAGATACATGAGTGCACGACTGTGGAGAGTTTTAAGAGGGCCTTGAAGACACATTTATGGCATCTTGCCTATGAAGATTAATTATATTTGGCCTGTTTTTATTAACCTAACCTGCTGTATGTAAATTTCATGTTTGTTATTAATTGGATTTTATCTGTTCTTAAAGCTGTACAGCACTTGGTTGTAGAAAGGCACTCTAAAACAAAGTTATTATTATTATTATTATTATTATTATTATTGAAGGGTACTACAATCCCCATAATCAAATTCTCCTTGTTTCTTATGTTACTGGAAATATTACCTATAAGTTTTGCATTGTCAAGTATATCTATATCGGGTGGTCTAACAAATCCTACCCTAAGATTTTATTTCTGTCTTGCTACTTCAACCCATAATATATCATACTGTGATCCTCCTTCCTCATCCTACATTATTTCTTTACACTGAATGCTATTTTCACATAAAGGATGACTCCCCACCACATCTACCCAATCTGTCATTATTGTACACAGTATATCCTGGCATGTGTTTATTCTAGGTGGAGCTGTCTGACCACTAGGTCTCTGTAACCGCTGCTAAATCTGTATTTTGTTTATATAAGTAATAGTTCCAGTTCAGCTTTTTTGATCACATTTAGGCTTCTTGCATTTATAAGATAGACCAAGAGTTCCCTTTTAGTTGACTGATTCCTTTGTGAAATTGTCACTCTATCCTGCATTTTGGTACCTTATCCACCTCTGTACCCTTATTTTTCAGTTTTTTTCTTCCTATCATCCGCATTAATTTCATTATAAAATCAGTTCCTAGAGTCCTAGTACCTCTCCTATTAAGGTGCAGACCATCTTCACAAAAAGGTTGTGTCTTCCTTCAAATATCTCCCAAGTATTTATGACTCTTATATCTTTATCTAAGCCTCATCGTGTAAGCCAGTTGTTATATTTTTAATTCTCTTAGTTCTTTCCCAAGTAGCCCTGGGGACAGGCAGTACCTCTGAGAGAATAAGATTGCTAGTAAGCTGGTGTGCTGTTGTATATAACGTCTCAGTTTCTTTTATTGTCTCATCCACAGGAACCTACCTAAATCATTGGTCCTGACATGTACAGTAGTAACACAGTCTTGGGGTTTTCAATCCCAGCTAGTGTCCTTAGGATCATCTTAGCAATGTCCTCCTATTAACGCCCACTATATGAACAACTAGCAGTGTTAAGTTTGTTCCCTCTTGTCAAGTACCAATCCGTGAATTTAACCATACAGTCACCTAAAATATATATCTGTTCTGGAAAGATGTCAGTCTCTATGGCTGTATTTTCAGTGGTAGGTGGTGGTGTCATTATGGGCATGTTTTGATGCTCCTCTTGGTTGCCTTGTGTTGGGTCATTTGATATATGGCTGTCAAATGGGGTATTCAGAGCCTCACCATTTGCTATATTTGGAAGCTACTATGTCTGGTTTTCTGTGGTGTCCATAAGTTCACTAGGGATGTATACATGTTTGATATCTTTATATGTACTCTCAGTGTCCTTTTTTAATCTTGTTCTGTTATGTGCTATACTTCAATCTGCCCTCCTCTTCCTTATCCTCTTCCTTCTCAGCTGGTCTTTGTCTCTTAGTACTAGTGCCCTAATTTGTGATACTTTTATTTATTTTCTGCTTTTTGTTCCTCTATTTTTGCTTTTAGTTGTTGTATTTCAGAACTGCTTTGTAAGAGTTGTTCTTTCAAGACTCTGATCTCTAAGCAGTTTGCACAGGTATAAATCTCAAACAGTGACTCAGCATTTGATTCCTGTGTTGGTGTTTCTCTCTGAGCATTTGGCTTGATGGTCTAAAACTTCAGCTGTTTTCTCCACCAGACTATCGGCCCTCTTTCAAACACAGGATTTTTCTTTCAAATAATAACTCTAAGTCAAATCTGGGCTGTCTCCTGACTCTTGACTATTAGAGGAGAGCTTGCAAAGTTATTTCCTGAGTCTTACATTATTATATCTACAGCTGTCTAACTGATCGATTTCACATATTCCCTACTCTTTGGTATGATATGCAAGTCGATTTGGGCACAGAGCTGTTTAATCTGAGGCTGCACGGTTTTACTTGATCTGGCTCAACGTGCAGCTCACAGTTCTCATTCGAAAAGGATACCTGCTGGAGCTCTCCCAGTTTTCTGCCAGATCTGTGGATGTTATTGTGGCTTTTTGGCCTTCTCAGCATGTATATCTGACTTTTCCTCAAGTTTTCTGCCTGATTTCAATGCCTGATATGGACATGTTTTTGGAACTGTGTTTTCTTCTTCGGCTGATAGGACTAGGATTGCTGACATGTGGACCTGATGCTTTGCTTGCAAAGACAGATGGTTTATTAGACCTAGTCTATGGTCCTCGCTAATGATGGTCTTTTGTTATGCATTTTATAGCTATAGATTGGCAATCCCTTTGTTTTGTTCTGATTTGATTATCACTTATATATATATATATATATATCCTTTTCCTTTAGTACAGCTCTGGTTCTAACTTCAGTCAAGCCCTGGGTAGCTCTCTCTTGAGGTTATGGTTATACTGATTAATATGGGCACTTTTTGGTTTCAGGAGTCATTTTCATTTTTAAGTATTTTATAGTTACACAGTTTTCTTCTGATGGGATTGATATATCACTATTATGGGTCAATGTGGAGCTGGGATGGGGGTATAGGGAGGATATGTGCTGTTGTTGGGGATGGATATCATGAACTTGATTAAGGGTGGGGAATCCCTTACCTTTTGCTTGTGGAAATATGTCTTTGTGTGGCTTTCTTGATATGCATAATTTTATGGTAAGGGGTTCAGGGGTTTACTTGCTTGAGAAGTCTTTCTTTCTGAGTATCTGTATCTGTATTCTGCTCAGTAAATTACAGCAGTATTCTTTGTCTAATCATTTTTGGGGAAAGGACTGGCTATTTGTGGGGTTATGTAATAATAAAGATGCAGTATGTTTCTACTGCTTTTTCTGGATGGTTTGTGGGTGGGGGCTGGGGGATTTTTGGGGAATTTTTCTTGCTTTACGATTTCCATCGTGATCATACATCAATATGATTGGGGGATATGGGCAGGTGGAGGAGGAGGTTGGTTTAGGGGATCTGGGGATGGTTGAGCTCACCTATTTGATTGGTTTACTCTCCATTGCTATATGTCCTGCTTGTAGTTTTGTAACTGATATATGTAAATGTATAATCTTCTGAAATATGCTTCTTGTAATGTTAAAGGCCAGGTATCTAACTAAGCGATACCAAATCCTTAAACATTTATTGCACTTACAATCTCATATTGCTTGCAAGAAACCCACCTTCTGCCCTCAGAGGTAATTTTTCTGGAGGCAGCGGGTGGGTCAGCTATTGTACAGGTTTACTAGATCTAGAAGGGTGTAACCATTCTGATTTTCAAGCTGATCAACTTTCAAAGTCATCAATGCCTCATTGACCCCCTAGCAGATACATTTTGTAAGGGTGTCCTGATTGAACTGATATTGTCCTTGGTAGTGTGCATGGCCCAACATATAAGATTCTTCTTTTTATTGAATTGGTGGGCCTTCTTTCTCCTTCCTTCCTATTCCTTTAATCATTGGGGAGACTGAATGTTTCTCTCACATCTGATCTAGATAGAATCAGCAGTCCTCCAGCCAGCTTGTTCCCATCCAGCACTCCATTTGTGAGATGCTTGAGTCTCTGGGGTTATATGACCTCTGGTGGATACTCCACTGTATGATAAAATGTATAGTTTCTTTTCCCTTTACATGGGTCTTATTCCAGACATGATTATATTCTGCTAAGTCAATGTGCACTGGGTGGGTGCTGGATGTGGAGATAGATGCCAGGATCCTCTTGGATCATTCCTTGGTGTGGGTGAGGCTTTCCATAACCATCAATTACTGAGGGACACAACCTGGAAGCTTAATAATCAGTCTTCAATGGCAAGTATGCCATTGAGAGGATCAAGGACAAAATTGCATTATTTGTTCAGCATAACTCTGGTTCTATCACTAGGGAGATTTGGAGAGGTCAATTCTTAAATGTTTTCTTAGAGGGCTTGTCTGGCTCTCCTATAAATGTAAATGCATGTGTCTGGAAAATGCTGTTGACCTTTTAAAGCATATCACTGATATTGAGCATTCTCTCTCTCCAAACTTTGGAGGCTACTCACAAAGAGTTGGCTGTTTTGCAAGATAGATATGCAGACCTTCTGAGGGAGAAAGTCAGTATGATATCCTCAAAACACGGTCAAAATAAATAGATCACAGGGAGAGAGCAAGTCGACTGCTTGCATTGTGTTTACAAAAAGTAGGCTTCCAGGTTAATTACTGCCAGTTGGGCCAGTGACGGCACTTTGAAAACTCAACCCAAGGACATTGCCCAGGAATTTTCATCCTTGTGTAAGGGTTTATATGGTCCCAGAGATCCCCCACTGAGAGATCTCTCATTGTGGACTATCTGATAACATTCATCTCCCACAGTTGACCGTGGCTCAACAGGAACTATTGTCTCAACCTGTGTCCAAGAATGAAATCTGAATAGCGATAATGAGTCTGTCCTCAGACAAGGTTTCTGGCCTGATGACCTCATGGCTAATTTTTATAAACTTTTGTCATGGAATTAGTCCTGATCCTACATCGTTTCTATCTTTTTATTTATGACTCTGTTATTTCTGATCCCACTATCCTGGAAGCTTTTATAGTACTTCTGCTCAAGTCTGAGAAATCTTCAGATGTTGTCTTTAGTTACAGGTATATTTCCTTGATTAATTATGACATCAAGATCTTAACTAAAGTTCTTGTGCATAGGGTTAACCGAACATGAGTTGGACTTATCAGCATGGATCAGGTGGAGTTGCATCTACCCAATCCTCCCTGATCACCTATGGAAGCTAGCCCATATTTTCTCCATGTCTAGGGATTCCACTACTCCTATGGTGCTGGTCTACCTGGACACAGAGAAAGCGTTTGATAGGGTTGATCAGGATTTTCTGACATTGACCCTGAGAAAATTAGATTTCCTGCTGTTTTTCTCCATTGGATCCAGGTCTTGTACTCCTCCCGACTGCTAGGATTTATTACACCCTTTTGCTTTATTTTCTGGAACTTATCAGGGTTGTCCCTTCCTCCTTCCTTTTAATTTGTATTTAGAACCCCTTCTTGGGACGTTAAAGTCCTGCCCTGATTTGACCAGTATTTCAGTAGGCCCTCATAGTTTACAATTATTGGCATATGCGGATGACATTTTACTGCATGTTGCCCATCCCAAGACCTCACTGCCTGAAGCATTACATATTATTTAAGAGTTTCACCTGTTATCTAATTACAAACTTAAACTTAATAAAACGGAAGTTATGGCCCTTACCCTAACAGTGATCAAGGATGACATCCTATCACTTGGTATGAGCTGGTCCCCATTGCATTAAATACTTAGGTTTGTACCTCTCAAGGGATATTGTACTACTCTTATGTGCAAACTTAACCTTGGTGACCTATTAGTTAGGCTTCAGCAGGATTTACAGAGGTGGCAGGCCCTCCCATTGAACCTATGGGGAGAATCAATATCATTAAAATGAATGTCCTTCCCTGACTCTTTACCCCTTAACATGTTTAATTTTGGCTTCCTCTGGCTTGATTTCAGTGTGTTTGCAGGCTGATTGCTGAATTAATTTGATGCAAGAAAGCCCGGGCATGTATATAAAATACTTGCCACCTAAATCCTTGGGTGGTCTTGAACTTCCTCATTTCTTATCAGTTATTTTGCTAGCCATTTCAACAAGCTTTTTCAGTGGCTTTCCTCCCCAGATCCTAATTCCAACTATGTGCCCATATGGCTGGAGCTAGAATTAGATGTACTCAAGGTTTTGGGGTTTTCAGTGCCATCTTTGTTTTTTACCCTTTAAATCTCTTCCTCTTGGTTATGGAATACTGTTATGGAACTTCACTCTGGGTATACTCAATTCTGGTCATTGTTGAAACATCCATTTCTAAGAATATTACCCATCCTATACCTGTAATTGTAATTTCAAGATTGGGGTTGTATTATTACTGCTGACTGGCTTCCCAATTGGTTAATGTCAGTGTCTGTGATTTGATGAGTACAGGTTCCTTGTTACCATCAGCAGATATATTGATTATCTTCAGCTGAGGACTACTCATGTTTTCAAAATATTTCATCTTAGACACATTCTGTTCCATTGGTTTGGGTCATATGCAATTGGACCACTGATTTTTCAGAGCTTTTATCTACTATTAAAGATCTAGATTAAAAATCACATTAAGTGTCTAATTTGTATTCTCCTGTTTTCTGTATGATCTTTCAGATTTATGGATCTTTCCTCATGGGCACGTTGTTTCCTTATCCCCCCATTGCAAACTGTATAGACTGACTTGTATTCATTTTTTGCTCAGGCTAGACTCAGTTCAATATTCTGAATAACCTTTATTTCACTTCTAAAAAATGGCTAAGATGAGGAGATGCGTTCTCCTGTCTGCACTAGATGTGGGCAGGATGAGGGCTCCACTCTACACATTTTTGGAACTGCCCTAAGATAGTTCCCTTATGGAGCCTTATTGGAGCTAAGGCAGATCCTTTCTTGAGACTTCAAAGTCTTTTAGGCCTGAGATATGCATTTGGGGGACTATAGATCTGTATTAGTCAAGGAGAGTAAATTTTACATGGCTTTTATTTCTTTTTCTTTGAAAAGGTGGTCTTGTACACTAGCTTGACCAGACTTCTACATCTTACCAGGAGTGGCTATGGAATTGCTGTTCAACATTCGGGTTGAATATATGAAAGTGAGTCTTCATCATAGACTTCCCTTTTGACAAAAGATGGAGCAAGCTTCACTTCTACACCATTTAATTACCTATTACGTTAGTTTTGTTACCTAGGATGTGAAACTGTACTGTTTTATCTGGTTCTGTGACTGTTTATTTTACTTACTGTAGGTTTTCTCCTTTTATATGTTATCATATTGTTTTAAGGTAGCTCCATTGGAGTGGGGTGCAGGTTTGGAGGAGGTGGGAGTGATAGAATAATGGGTTCTGTATTTGTTGTATTGTTAACTGTATTGTCATGTTTCTGGTATTTGTTCTTTAATAAAGTTTATTCAATTAAATAAAAGAACCAGAGACAAACTGCATTGCCACTCCTATAGGATTCTATCAGTTTACTACCTTGCCGTTTGGTTTACATGGCCCGCTACATTCCAGCAGTACATGGATGTAATTTATCCCTCACACTGGCTATTATGCTGTGTACTTGGATGATGTCATGGTGTATAGTACAGACTGGAAAAGCCACCTGAACACCCACAAACAATTATTCAATTGATCAAAATGCATGTCTGACAATTAATCTTACCAAGTGTGCATTCAGCATGCAGGAAACCAGATATTTGGGTTATGTTTTAAGGCGTGGAGAAGTCAAGCCGGAGGTTTCAAGATAGAAACTGTAGCTAACAGCCCTGTTCCCAAAACCAAGAAACATGTAAAGTCATTTTAGGACTGGCAGGTTATTATTGAGATTTGTTCCCAGCTTTGCTGAGTTAGCTACTCTCCTTACTGAACTCACAAAGAAACAGTTCCCAAATAATGTGAAAAGGACCCCAGAGTGTGACAAGGTTTTCAGGCCATTAAGGCTGCATTATGTTCAGCCCTTGTTTCAAGAAGCCCAGACTTTGAGAAACAGTTTTGTTACAGACAGATGCATCAGAGGTAGGCCTAGGTGCAGTCTTAAGTCAGCAAATAGATGAGAAAGAACATCCTATTCTATACATAGGTAGTAAATTGCACAACAGAGAGAAAAAGTACTCCACCATTGAAAAGGAATGTCATGTGGCAAAGTGGGCTATGGAGTCCTTAAGTTTTACTTCCTAGGTGCTGTCTGTTGCTTACCAAATGAAGGATAAAATTCTAGAATCACACTGTGATACTTGACACTACAGCCATTTAAATTTAAAGTGATGCACAAATCTTGGAAAGAGAATGTCAGAACTGCTTTTCTGTCAAGATAGGGATCAGAAATTGAGAATTCCAAAGGTTGAAAAAATGTGAGTTGACACTTCTCTGTTGCTATGCTGCATATACTGAACTGTACAGGTTATGAGCTAATTTTAGACAGGAATTTAATAGAACATTTTGAAACCTGTTTTTGTAAACATGTTCCCTCTTAAAGAGGGTGTGTGTGTGTGTGACAGGGTTGAATAAGGCCCTGCCCAATGTGTTATGCAGAAAGAGTTTAAACACCAGGGTCTGTTCTATCTCTTCTTTGCTGTCTCTTCTCTGTCTGGTTGCCTAACCAAATTTTCTTCTGAGACCTAGGAAATGATCACTCCAACAGTCTAGCAATTCTTTGCCCTTCACTATCTCTTTGCCTTCCTTTGCTATTTCTGTCTTTCTTCACCCTTGCATATCTGCATTTATAAGATAAAAGTGAATATTTTTGTTAAACTGCAAATGATACTGGATCCCTTTGTTTAAAACAGTATATAGTTATATTGTTGAAATGATTGCAAAAAGCTATTTAGAACTTAAGGGTTAACCTGAGATGCATTTGTGAAAGCCCTTTGCAGAGCTGTGAGCAAGAGGTCAGTTCTGGGACACCATGTACTGTTTTGTTGCACCTGCAAGGAATGAAACTTACAAAATATTCTATGAGCTTACAAGAACATTATTTGAAAAGCAACTCTCTTAATGAGTTCCCAGACAAAGAATTATAAAAGAGCAGCAATGCTTTTACTAGAGAGACAAGGAGAGTGAGACTGATGACTGAAACTTGGAATTAAGATATACCCTCAAGTTTAGCGGAGTAAGGAAGAAGGGATATCGGGTGATAGTTACCTGGTGTGCATGTATCCCCACCCTTGTGGAAGGAATTGGACTTGTGGTTTTCCATGCCAGGGGACCTCACCAAGGAGAATGAGCAGTTCAGTAGAAGGAAAAGTGGGATGGCAGGGCAGAGATGCGAAGGAGGGAGGGATCAAGATTTTATGGGCTAGACTTGTTTGGGTTGAGGCTAGAAGGGCATTATGGACTTCAATGCAGAAGACTGAGGGAAAGTGTATCCATTTGGCAGCAGGTGGTTGGCAGGGGTTTGATGGATGTGCACAGGTTATGAAAAGAGTTGCATTCAGAGGCAACTGAGGCCAGGTTGGAGACTGGCCTGCTATCAATGACAAGCATGGGGTGGAATGGTGAGAGGTCAAGAGAATATATGTTGTAAAAGAAGTTTGGTAAATTATGGTTTAGGTGAAGCTGGAGTGGATATATGAAGCTTGGAAGACCTTATAGCTTTAATGTAGGGAATCTCTCAGGTCATGTAGAGCTCTAGATCTGAGGGGTGCTAGTGGCTTCAGATGGGTCCAGACATGATCAAGGGAGATCAGCATAGGTGTGGGGATGTCAGCTGAGATCTAGGCTGGTGGTAGTTTTACTCTACTCCAAAGAGGGTATGACGGTTCCAGATGCCTTGGAGGAAATGAGTGAAATGTACAGGAGCTGTACACATTAGGGATCAGTCTTAGAGTGGAGGTCATGTAGGAGGACTTCAGGTCAAGGGATCTGAGGAGCAAACCCATCTATAGCTTGGGAGTGAGCTGACAGAGTGAAGTTTATGGATACAGAAGGTCATAAGATGATCACTGAAGATGTCAGGGAAGGTGCCATCTATCTATATGGTCTCCACAAATGGTAAACCATTACCACTGAAGTAGTGGGGAAGTGGTTTGCATAGGCTCTCAGTCTTTATCTGCTTCCTGAAACATAGTATGAACAATAATAATATTCATTTCCTTCCCTTCTCCTAAAACATCTGTTGGACAAGTGCTTTCATACATACCACAACACTGGCATGTCCTTCCTCTTTCTACATGCATTCTCAGCTCTGATTGCTTTAAAAGTTTCATTCCATGGCTCCATGATCATGTTATTCACATGTGTTTATGTATGTTTTCTCCCCCATGGTCAGAAGCCTTTCACCCAGCCAATGCCTTTTAGCACAGTTGAGAACACCAGTAAGTTTGTTAGTCAGTCCTGCCTGTCCCCCTTCTCACTGAATATTGTAGTATGTGTAACTTATAACATTAAATATATAGGCAATTGTTTTTATTTGTTCCATTAATGCAAAATTTGCTTTGTTATAGTCTCTCCCTTTCTGTATTTCATTAATTCTGGCTAACACCTGCAAATGAGCATTGTCTCACTGTGCATTCCATGGGCAAGAGATTCTAAATAAATAATATTCAAACTGAGATGCCATTGTCATAAATGCAAAAGCCCAATGTATCCTACACATGTTCTGGCAACTGCAATTGGTGGATGAAGGTGACTGTTCCCAAATTCTGTACGTAAAGTTTCTAACACTCATTTTGAGAGGTGAAGTGAGGGAGGAGATCAGAGGGAGAGAGTGTATATGAGACAGAGAAGAGAGAAAGAAAGAGAGATAGAGAAGAAGATTTTGTTTTTATTAAATTGTACAGGTAAGGTTGCCACAGCTTGCAAGTGGTTAGTACTGAGTTGTCTCAGGAGGGGAAGAGAAACAAGGTTTGATATAATTGTTTGGGGGCAGACCAAAAAAGTCAGTGGATAACGAACTGGGGTCAATTTAAGGATTTTAAAATCCTTATTGAGAATTGTGAAATCTTTTATTAGGATATTTGTTTGTTTGGAAGTGTATCCACTGCTACCAGTAGAGAACTCTTCCATTTGATCGTCTAGATAAAATCCACTAAATGCCACTTGAGTATTGTACAAGAACTGGCCTCTTTCTGTAGGTATAAAAGAATTTTAGAGGATTTTTCCCTAAATTATTTGAAGGATAAATAGAAGCTCATAAAATTGCTTGACAATTTGGCACTACTACGGTATAAGAAAGCCTGCAAATGAGAGGGAGGTGCTGTTAATGGATGACTTCAAAATTCTGGATGAGGACTGGATGATTCAGTAGCAGCAAGCATGAGAAAAAAGCTGTGTTTCTGAGGCATTCCAGGACGTAGTTATGATAAAGAGGGAAGAGATGCTGCAAGGATGGAGCTATATACTTGATTTAGACCTCACAGACAAGGACAGTATTGTAGAAGTCATGGTATAGGACCTATTAGTTACTGTTGACCACCAGACTGTGTAGTTCAATGTCAAGCTAGTAGCAGAGAAGAAGCTGTCAGAGACAAAAGTCCTGTACTTCAGAAGAGACAGTACTGGAAGAGGAAAAAGTAGGAATTGATCAGGGATACAATCTTGAATCTACAAGTGTCTGCATCAGGAACACAGTGAAAACTGGAGGGTTAAGAATCCATTGTAATCCTCTGAGGGTGTTTGAGAGTCTGTAAAAAGAAAACAGAAAGCTTTGAAAAATGTTAAAAACAGCCAGAAAGATGGGGATATGGTTGATACAATGGGAAGGCAAAGTTTAACATTGAACTGAGAATACCCAAGGGAATGAAGAGGTGGGATAAAACATTCTTTTGGAATACAAGGAGAAGTGAAAAATCTAGGGGAATAGTTAGATTAAGGAGGAGGTAGGGCTAGGAAGAGGCAGATATAAGGAACAAATTTTTTGCTCAGTATTCACTGCGAATATAGGGATCACTTCTGCACTGTGTAATCAAGGCAAGAGGAAGGGAAGATAGTGTCCACGGTATTCCTTTTTAAAGGCAAAGGTGTTAAGGAAACTGAATGCATCAAGGGTCGAGATGCAGCTAATTACATTTTGCCAGTTAAGTTCTGGCAAAATCACAAATTTCAAGGCGTGAAACATTTTTGAAATGTGCTGAATTTTGCTGATGAATTCCTCGGTGAAATCGCGAAATTCCTCCAGCGAAATCACAAATTTTGCAGGTGAAATGCTAATTTCACCTGCAAGTATGAAGTGTAGCTCCTAGAATGGTAAAATTCCACCGCACGTGGTGAAATTTTAGCATTTGTGGGCAACATTTGTGATTCAAGGGCAAACTTGCAATTTTGCTAGTGGAATTTCATATTTTGTACCAACAAAATATTTCCAAAATGAAATTCATGGATTTCGCATATCTCTACTGAAGGGGACAAGACTATAGATCTGGATGGGCGGGTGGTCTGCATCCCAATTACTAAAGATGATGGGTCACATCCTGGCTGTGCCACTGTCTGAGTCTGTCAACTGCTCACTGAAGGAACATGGGATACCTAGGCATAGGCAGATAGCTAACATTGTTTCCACATAGAGCAGGACAGAGGTGATCTAGGAAACTATAGGCTAGGATGGCTAGCATCGGTGAAATCCAATCCATTAACAGATTTCAGAGCTTGAAATAATCTGATTATGTTTCTGATTCCACTTCCATGTTGGAATTAGCATATGAACACAGAATTTGATGGAAGATAAGGACCATTAGGTCCACCCAGTCTGCTCATTTTCCCTACCTGTTTAGTATATGGCAGATCCTAACTGATCTGTGGCTTAACCTCTCTTTCCTATTGCTAGAGTTCCTTTATGTCTGTCCCATGAATTTTGAATTCTCACCCTTTTACACCTACAGTCTCTGCTGGGAGGCTGTTCCATTAACCTACCACCTTTTCTGTGGAAAATCGACTACAATTCAAAATCTAACAAATCCTAAATATGAATAGGGCTCAACTCAATACATCCAAAGCATTAATAATTTAGTTAAAATAAAATAAATAAACCAAACAACACAGTACTTAACCAGTACTAGCCAGAATCATTTAAAAAGTCATATACTGTGTCCCTAGATTTAGAGTTGAGCAAAGGTTTTATGTTAAACTTCAAATTTTGCACTTTAATATCTTCACAACTGTTCAATGGATTTGCACAAAGGTTTGCATGTGCAGTCTCGTGGGTAGATCTCTTGATGTGCCACGCTTTGTTCTTGTTGAAATTGCAGATTTTGAGATATGGCTAAGCAAAATGTACAAATTTGCTGTTTATTGCTGTTTTTTTTATTGTCTTGCACCCAGACAGTTTGTAATTTTGGTCTGAAATTCTCAGGGCACAAAGGGCTTGGCCACAGATGGGCTTTTCACTTGTTTGATGAAAAAATCTAATCTTTCCAATGTTATTACATTTTAAATGGTTTCTGGGCATGCTTAGTACAGTCTTTTGGTTAGTGTTTGAAATGAAAAGGAATTTGGTCCATAAGAAAATGGATCCTTTTCATTTGGATCCCATCCTTTTTGTTTGGAAAAATTCTATTTCATTTGCCGCCATCTTATTTTCTAGTTTTTCTGAAAAGAAAAATTGAAACCCCACAAAATGACATCCTGTGGAGAGACCAAGATATCTTACTCATCGGGACTCCATTAGGTGGATTTAGCAGTTAACTGTTGGGAAACTGACCCAAAATGCATTTTGCTTTTACATTTACTTCCTTTTTGTGACTTGCTTCTGCATTTTTTGTGAGTCCTTTTTTTGTCCACACGGAAAGGATTTCAGACTTTGTTTTTTTTTTTTTGGTGTTTTTGTTTGTCCTTTTGTGTTTGAATGAAAAACATCCTTTCTATTCCATGTTAACAGAAAGGATTTTTGAGTTGTTTTTTCTGAGTGTTTTTTTTTTAATTTATACTTTTTGTTTAAATGAAAGAGGGGAACTTTATATTCTGCTCAAACGGAAAAGGATTTCTGACTTAGTTTTTTTTTTTTGCTGTTCTTTTTCATTTCCAGGAATCCTTTTTCATTTCTTTTTTATTTCACACAGAAAAGGATTCCTGCAAATGAAAAAGGAATTTTCATGCTGTCCCTATACTGTACTTATGGGAATTTTTCCTGGTGTCAAGTAGCACCCTCAACCTCCAGTTGCTGCTCACCCTGTTTTTATATTTTTCCTGATGTCTAGTGGCATCCCTCCAATTGCCATCTCCATATTTGTTTCATTTGACCCTGGTGTCTAATGGCACCTCCATCTTATCACCATCCTAGTAATTACATGATTTTTCCCTGGTGTCTAGTGGCACCCACTGTCTGATTACCAACCCCACAATGATTGTATTTGTCCCTGGTGTTTAGTGGCCCTCATCTGACTGCCATCCCCATACTTGTTTCATTTAACCCTGGTATGTAGTGGTGCCCCCATCATCTGATTGCCATCCCTGTAATTATAGGATTTTTCCCTGGTGACTAGTGGCAACCCCATGGTTCAACTGCCATACCAGCAATGATTTGTATTTGTCCCTGGTGTCTAGTGGCTCCTCCAATTGCTGTCCCCATAATTGTTTCAATTAACCTTTATTGTCTATGGCCCTCCACAATGTCTGATCACTATCCCTATAATTATGGGATTTTTTCCCTGATGTCCAGTGTCACCCACCACCCTGGGATCACTGTCTCCATAATTATGGGATTTTTACCCTGGTGTCTAGTGGCACTCCCACCCCACAAATTGCTATATCTGTAACTATTATATATCCCTGTTGCCTAGTGGCAACCCCCCCATCCAGTAGCTGCCCCATAATTACAGGATCTTTTTCTGATGCCTAGTGGCACCCCTCTCAACCTGTGATTGCTGTCCAAGTAATTATGGAATTTGTCTCAGGTATCCAGTGGTACCCCCAACCTTTGATTGTCATCCCTGTAGTTATGAAATACGTCACTGGTGTCTAGGCACACTCACCTTCAATCACTATCCACCATGATATTTGTGGTATCCTTGGTAGAGGCACCCCCACCCTCCAATGTCCTTCCACAACTTAAATGAAGAAAATGGTCCCTCTATGTCTTTTTTAACCTGTAAAAAGAAAACAGTCCCTTGCTGATCCTATCCGCCACCCAACCTCTCACACAGCACGCACCATCCAGTTCCTCCCAGACCTCCCCAGACCCCCGCGACACACCGTCATTCACCTGAACAGGACCCAGCATGAAGATCCACTTCTGATCGAAGACATGTCTTCCTGCTTGGAACTGGCGACTGCTGTATGACAAAGTAAAGTAAAAGACTCAATGTATTTCAGTGAGGTTTTCAATTTTAGTGCATAACTTTTGCCATTTTTTCATATTTTGACACCAAGTTTCAACATGCAACTTTTTAGACTCCACCTCATGAAAAATGTCTGTGGAATTATGTAAATCTAGAGCAAAGGCAATTTGCAGTTGCTTGGTGAAATCACCTTTCAGGCAGGATTTGAAACATTTTCACCACCCTTGTTCATGAGGAGGGTCATAAGAAGGGTATGTTGGAAATGTGGGCAAATATATTAAAAATGGCAAAGTTACTCACATCTGTTGAAAGTTCACGATGCTCACTCTTTACTTTCATAATCTGAAATATTTTTACCCAAATTTTCAACAAAGTCATTTCTTTACACCACCTCATGAATGTAGCAGATGTTTTTGCTATCAAATCTTTCCCAAAATGTCTTTTCATGCCACTGGTGCAGAATGATGCTGCGGTGGTGGGAATGATGTTTTGCCAGAGATATGACAATTTTAGTACTAGGTTCATGAGGTGGTGTAATAAGAAGGCTACACTGACTATCTGTTTTCTGTTGTCCTACAAAGGAAAGTACAGGGCCCAGGAGCCATCTGCTTCCACATCAACATACATATACATCTATGGAGGGATGGGGGGCAGGGTCCAGAGTGCCCTATGCTCCCACTGGTCAATAAGGATACAATTATACTATTTCAAAAAGTAGACATTCTGTGCAATAAACTCTGTTAATGCAACATTTAGTGTCAGGCTACAGGGACAATACTAGGTAATATAGTTTTATGGTTTCAACCCTAAAACCTCACCCCACCCCAAAACAGATAAAGGTACAGTCTTCCTTGGGTTGTCAACCTAAAGCTCACCCATGCTATACAGTCCAGAAATATTGACACCTAATGAAGTGAGCTTTGAGGTTGACAACCCCAAGGAAGACACCACTGATTTGTTTTTGGGTGGGGGTGGGTTTAGGTTGAAACTCTAAAGCTACATTTCCTACTTTTGTTGCTATAGCCTAAACCCTAAATAATGCATTAATAGAGTGTTTTGCAAAGAGTAATTGAGGGCATGGTCATGCCCGTGTTCTTAGATGAAATAGTCAAAAGTTGGCATGCATGGTCAAGCTGCAAGAATCTCAAGGCAAGGAAAGATTTTTGTTGGCATCTTGAACAATTTTCAAAATGCAGAGTGTCAGAAAAACAGAAAAAACATGGTTGGTTTCAATACTAACATTGGGAATTTTTGCTCTCACCTACAGCCTAGACCGTGTGGCATTTTTTAATACAAATTTCAGGGTGGAAGGGCCAGTGCCAAGAGTGTGCATTTGGTTGATTTGGTGAAAAATATTATAACATTTAAAGTTATAATGATTTTGAGTTAACGTCACGGTGTGAATGATAAAAACCTATCATGAAGGGAAAAAAAATCATATAGTGAATAGTAATTTGTATGCTTTATTTGTCATGGGAAAACAGTCGAGATGGCTGCCATTTTCTTTTAACTTAAACTTACAAACTTTAAAACCAATTACAGATTTTATATTTTAAAATAAACACCTGAACCTAGCTAAATGGTATCTGTTTAGCTAGATTCTGTGTTTATTTTTATTACAGTTGAAGCTGATAGAAATACATTTTGGGCACCCAAAATAAAGGCTGCCCAGCTTAGCAAGAAGAGCCATTGTCCAGTGTTCTCTATATGAGAACAGCAGTACTTTCTTTACTTCTGCAGCCACAGATAAAACTCGTGCTGTGGGTCGCAGTGAGACCAGTGAGCTGCAGTTTCTTGGTGTCTAGTGGCACACCCCTTCATTGCCATCCAGCCATCCTTCCTACTAGATGCTGATTACAAACTGGAGTATTTTTTCATTGTTTGAAGTTGTCTTGCCATAGATAAAGGACAAAAGACTAATTTGTAGAGCATGCTTTTCTTGCTATATGCATAGCTTATGACATTCTTTCAGACTTTGTCAAATTGTGATACTATTGTGATATTAGTTAAGAAACAGCAGAAGCTTGCTGTTGACACTGCATGTGATGCTGAAGTTTAACACAAGCTTCTCCTGCTTGTCAACTGATATGGTAGCCTCAGTTCTGACAGCATTTGCCCACAGACTTGGCAGTCAGGCCAAGTTCTCATGGTGGCATTATGATGGAATGACACTGCCTTGCAACTCAGATCAAAGCCCTCCCTGCACATCAGCAGGTACTTGCATCACTTGAGAACCTCTGTGTCCCCCTGGCATCTTGGAGCTCAACATCCCCTCCAGCACCCCATTCACTTGTTGGATCAACTTGTGTCCACATCTATCATTCTTACTTCTCTTATAGCATACAGTCATAATCCAGCCAGGTATCCCTTGTGCCCTGCAGTGTTCATACTAAAGGATATATATTGCGTTATTACAAATACATTTTACTACTTACATGCACATTAGAAAATGGAGTGGTGCTTTTTTCAAAACTTTCTTCTCTGTAGAAATAAAAGATAAGGAGTATATTTTTAAGGGCATTTTTCTAGCTGGACAGTGGTTCAGATGTTTTCAGACTCAGTCAATTTGTGATATCATTGTGATAGATTACAAGCAGCACTTCACTGTCATACACACTATAGGAGCTCTCAATTTAAATTTAACTATAACTGGAAATTTAAATTGTAAATAAAATTGTAAGTGAAATGCTAAACAAGGAATTAAAATATACTTTATAAAAATTGTATTAAAAATGCAAGGTAAAATTCAGAGTACAATATGGAAAACACTCTGAATGAACACTGCCCAGCTTCAGTTGATGGGACGACTGTGCACTTCCATACAGATCCCAGAAACCAAGTACCACAGTCTGACCTGCTCTACTGTATGAACCATGGGGAAAAGTACACAGACTGTGGGCAATTGGGGACTGGGAGAAGGACTAGAACTATGGTAATGCTTGCTTTGGCTGAACCATGGGGAAAGGTATATGGACTGTGGGTGGCTGGGGACTTGGAACAGAACTAGTACCTTGGGATACTTCCTGTGACTGGTTGTCCTACCTGACCTGGCAGCGCATAGTGTAATGAGCATTCCCTCTGCAGTCCAAGATAACAGTGAGGGGTACACAATCCTCTTGGCTTGTGCTGTGCAGTTTTCTTGTTCTCCCCATTTCCCAGTAACAAAATAGCCAGACACATGCACTAGCTGTTCAAGTTGTAGCCCTGGGTGTAACACTCTTCTGGTCCTGCTATCAAACAATGGTGTGCAGGACATGGAGCTGACCTATAACTTGCATTAGAGATGGGTTATGCATGATGATGGGGAGACTAGCCCAAACCTGAAAAAACTGCAATGGAATTCAGGTAGCTGTTTTACATCAAGTATCCTTATTTTCAATATAAGAGCAGGAAATGTATTTTCTATGTATAATATTGTATTAGGCAAGTTAAGTCTAGAACAAAGATGTGCTGAAAGTATGTCTCTATTATGCTATATACAGCCAGGTCTGCTGTGACAGTGCCATAAGAAATGAAGCCACAGAATCAGCACTGTAATATTTCAGGGCACGGAAAAGCTGTAAACAATACTTCTATAATAATGCAATATTTCTTGACTTTGGTGGTGAACAAAACATAGAAACATAGAAACCTGGAAGTTGACAGCAGATAAGGACCGCAAGGCCTATCCAGTCTGCCCAATTCTTTTTCTACCTTATGAATGTGCCATAGGCCTTTACTCTGTCAACGATCTATCTATTCATACTCATCTGTATTGCTCACTCCTTATGTCTATCCCATGCCTGTTTGTAGCGCTGCACTGTATTCATATCCACCACTTTCTGAGGTAGGCTGTTCCATGCATCCTCCACCCTTTCTGTGAAAAAGAACTTCTCACATTACCCCTTAATTGGCCTCCCTTTAATCTGATGCTGTGTCCTCTTGTCCTGCTATTTTTCTTATATTGTAACATGTTAGATTCTTTCATCTTGTTAATGCCTTTAAGGTGTTTGAATGATCAGTCATATCACCTCCCTCCTTTGCTCTAGGGTATATATATTGAGCTCAGTTAATCTTCCCTCATATGTTTTCTAATGCAGTCCCTGCACCATTTTGGTTGCCCTTCTCTGGATCTCATAGGATCGATAACAAATATCCGCACTCCCAAGTTGTGATAAAGAGGCGTTATTGTAAATAAATATTAAAAGTGCCATCATAAACCAGGCATAATCCGGCTGCTGCTGAGATATCCTGGACTGGTTTCATGCTCAGCAGGTCATCAGAGGGATGATGATGTGCTGAGCATAAAACCAGTTGGGATTTCTGCAGCAGCCTGACTGTGTCAGATTTATGGCAGCACTTTTAAATATTTATTTACAATGAAGTCATTTTATCACAACTTCTGAGTTTGGATATTTGCAGTTGATCTTAGTGGTTTTGTTTTATCTGGCACCCTTTTCAGTGGTGCTGCATTGCTGGTCCTCTGAATAAAAGTCATAGCATGATGCCCATATGGCTAATTCAGTTAAAGACCCATCCCTGGTTCCCAGCAGAAAGGTCAGCATTGTGTTTGCCCCACCAAGGGGTGTTTTCACAGAGACAATGGAGCTACTGTAGCTGTCCCAGCTGTCATTCTCTCACCAATGGAGAGCACACACTCTGCATGGTTGTTAGCTGCCTGTATCTACACCTGCAAAATATACCCATTTCCCACCCATCTCAGTTTGTGTGAAAACTTTGACAATGCAATTCAAGCAGTTGCTATTAGCATTTGAACCTATATTTGGAGAAGCTGGGCTAGCAGGCAACAGCCACCACATCACATGTGGAGATACAATCCATTACATCAAACTGATCCTCAAGAAGGTTTAAAATCAGAAAATCTTCCAAATAACTTCATTAAGAGTAATATGTTTATTCTTCACAGAAGTGTCACTTGTTTAGTTCACAAAATGTATTAACATGCATAGAGATACTATACATGGTACCCAAGCAGTTGATTTGTAAGTGTCTTATTGTTTTATCAGTGTTTAATACGCCATCAAACAAATACAAATAAACTGTTCATTTTGCATAATGGGCCCTATTCACAAAGGTGTGGAGTGGCTAAACGCTATTTAAATTTGGTGTGTAGCCTGCTGTGCACCTGTTCATGACCACTGCCCCACTGTATGGGATGTACCACCCATGTACACCACCCCAATGTACCTGATCCCCAGCCAATCACAGAGCTCCACACCAGGGTGGGCTGAGGTGGTGCAGGGGTGTGCCAGCCTCCATGGCATTCTGCAAGGTGCAGAGTGCTGTGCATGGGCATGAAAGGCTACACCATTTCACAGCAGCTGTAAACCTGGTACAAGCCCCCCAGGTGCGGCAGTAACAGTGGAGATCTCGCGGACCCCCTGAAATGGTATACCCCTGCCATTGGGGCACTTCTTGGGTTTCAGTGGTGGCAATCTAGGCAGATACATCCCGGTGCGGTCAGCGCACCGCTTGCCATCTGCCAGCATGGTGCCCTGCGTGCATAAGTGGTCCACCAGTGGGAACTGGGATGAGCAGCTGATTGGCTGCCTATCCGGGTCCTCTATCTTGCATTCAGAGGGCAGGGCAACAGAAGAGAGCTGTAGAGAGGCTGGTGTTGGTGACTATGCCCACATGAGAACCCCCATGGTGTAGAGCTGCGAGCCAGACTAAGTGCTTATTGTACATTGTTCATGAATAGCCTCCAATAAGTTGTTTTCAATGATTATGATGATTTAACCACTATAATTATTTTCAAATGGCTATCTTCCCAAAATATCACAAAATACAACTTTTAATTTCAAAGGACAACATTGTATGGATTTTGAGACCATGCTGGAAGGTTATTGCCCTTGCTAAATTAGTAAAAAACAAGCAAAAATCATTCAATAAGAAACATTTTCTCCTATTAGTAGTGTAATGTTTGTATTTGATGCTGTATTCATCATTTCTATTTTTATTAGACTTGTACTATCAATCTTTAGCATAGGAAAATATGCTATCCATGACTAAATTGATGTCTCCATAGCTCACACCATTCTGCTTTCAAAGCACTGCACAATAATAATAAAGAAACCACCAAATTTCACATAAAATTGCACATAGCAATTATGCAAAAGTCATGGGAAGCATATGCAAATGCACATGAATTAATTTGGTCTGGCTCAACTTTAAGCAGAATTGTATGGTGCCAGTAGGCCAGTGTTTCTGCTGTTCTCAGCCTTTGCTGATTGTATTGTGAGACCTGCTGGCACCATACAATTCAGCTTAAAAGTTGAGCCAGACAAAATTAATTCGGTGACATTTGCATATGCTTCTCATGATGCTTTGCATTACTGGGGTATCTACAATTTGTGTTTTCTTTAAAATTTGGCTGTATGGTCAATATCCTCTGGGATAACCCATGCCCTAGTGCATTTGTTCTGGGATTCTTTTGTAGTAATATATATACATATATATCTATATCTATATATATATATAATATATGATCTATACTTGTATATATATATATATATATATACTTATATATATATATATATATCTTCATACATATTATAGTGGCACAGTAGTGCCACTATAGTAATAGTTAGTACTTCATTTAAGGTTAAAGTTTGACATTTGCAGCAATAACTTTGCCACCATATGACAGATTCACCTGAGGTTTGGCAGGCATGGAGTGGTGCCAAAGATCTCTGGATGTGCTAAGTTTTGTAACGTCAGATATACGGTTGCGGAGCTATAAAGCAATTAGAAAGCCATATTTATGCTTCTTTGTGCATTCTTTGCTCATACCTCTGGTCACATGGTTTACATGACTGGTCCGAAACTTTCATGGAACATGCAGCCAGGGTCCCTGATGTGCCTTTCAAAGATTTTGTGAAAAAAAATATTAAATGGTTCAAAAGTTATTCAAAACTATTTTCCCATTATAGTCAATGGGAAAAGTTAACAAAAAGTTTGACAGTGCACAAATGCAGTTTTAGTGTCGCAAATGACCCCTACAGTGTCGAGAGTCAACCATTTATTTCAGTTATTGGTTACAGAAATGCTTGGCATTTAAATTTGTACCTCTCTAGGGACACAATTCTTTTTTGTTCACCTATTCGAGCCCTGAGGATGCTAGCCATGTCTTTTGGGAATAACATCCCAGAAATATGTTTTTCAAATTTCTGCATACTGTAGTTTTGAAAGTAGGTCGCACTTGCAACACTTTTGTGATTTATTTTTGCAAAAGTTTTTCTAGATTTGTGACACTACTTTGCAACACTATGCCCAAAAGAATAGGAACACTTTGCCACCTGCTGCAAAAGAACGGTTTGGTTTGGCTAAGATCCCACAGATGTGCCTTTTGGTGGTTTGGTGACAAAATATTAGAGGGCTGCAAAGTTCTGGAACTCCAGTTGACTATTTTTCCATCCGCCACACCTTTGGAGCCCGTATCTTGGAAAAGCTTGAGATATGGACTTTTGTCATAAAACACTTAGCCCCTGGCTAGGGGCTAAGTGCAAAACAACCAGGAAAGTCATAAATTCTATGAAATTTAAAATGTTTTCTACATCGTCACGTTCCTGAGATATAAACAATTTAGTATTCCAGCTGGTCATTTTCTGCTCTGAGGCCCATTATCATGCATCGTTATTTTATTCACTGTGTTTCTCAATGCTGCTTTTCGCGGAAAAAGAGGTGCTTTGTTACTGTTACAGTTAGCATTACAGTTACACTTACTGTTACAGTTAGCATTTCCACTTGCATTTCTGTAACCGTTTGTGTTAACGTTCCTGTCTACTCCACCATGTGAATTACCCTTTGTGTTTTCATTTGCGCTTGCATTTGTGTTACTGTTATCATTTGCATTTCCATTACTGTTTCTGTTTGTGTTTCATTTGCGTCACCATGTGCATTACCTTTTGCATTTGCGTTTGCATTTGTGTTTCCTTTGGCATCATTGTTGGTGTTGCCATTAGCATTTGCATTTCTAATTGCAGTACCGTGACCATCGATTACAATTTGAGTTTCTGTATGCATTTGCATTTGTGTTTCCATTTGTGTTACTGTTCATTTTGGTGTTATCATTGCTGTTACTGTAACTGTTTGCATTTCAATTATGTTATCATTACTGTTTGCGTGTTTGTCACCATTTGCGTTTCTATTGGCCTTAACGTTTGTGTTTTCAGTTGTGTTTCCATTGTCGATTGCATTACTGTTTCCTTCTGCAGTGCCATTACCTTCACTGTTTACACTTCTGTTTGCGTTTGTGTTAGCATTTGCATTTTCTTACTCTTTGCATTTCTGTTGACATAATGTTTACATTACTGTTTTGTTACCATTTGCATTTCTGTTGCCGTTAGTGTTTCCATTACAATTTGCATTACCATTTCTGTTTTCATTAATGTTTGTGCTTGCATTTCTCTGACCATTTGTGTTATCATTTAGGTTTGCATCACCACGTGCATTACCATTTGTGCTTGTGTTTCGTGTACTGTTAGCTTTACTATGTGACAAAAAAAAATCACATGGTAGGGCGCCACATTCCATTCACTATTTATAGTGCTCATTCTCAAAAGAAGAGAATTTGTGGCAAAAACCTCTGTTTAATGTATCAGTTAGGGTTGTTCCACAGTGACAAAATCAAAGGAAATTCGGTGTTAGGGTTGCCACCCTTCACTAAGCCCACCTGTCCCCACCAACAGGCATTGGGGTACGTAGTTGAGTTTCCTAACTCTCACCCTGTTCTCCTCATGCTGAACCACCTCAGCTTGTTTGCACATGGGATGGGGTGAGAGTTAAGACCGAAAACCCCAACACACACCCTGATGCCTGTTGGTGGGAGACGGGTGAGCTTGTGGTGCAGAGAAGCAACCTAACACCACATTTCTTTGCTTTTGTCACTGTGAAACAACCCTAACTGATGCATTAAACAGAGTTTTTTTTGCCATGAATATATATATTGTTGTACAGAATCAGAAAAGGTTAATATCAAGGCAAAGCACTATTTGTGTTTTCACATATCAATAAAATGTTTTTAATTAATGACCAGCATTTTTATACACAGATAACGGTAGTTTTGTTCCTGGTTTTAACCTCCCACTCTCAGTTTATATTTTCAGTTATAACGTGGAGGTTGTAATCAGCACCTCTCAATCTCGCTCATGCTCACCTTCTCGTGAGCTAAGCAACCCACTGTGAACCACCTGAACAGACTTCCTAACAGAGAAAAACACTAAGTCAGAAAACAGTACAAAACATTACAAAACTGCATAAAACAAACAAAATAAAACAGGCATCCTATAATGAAAAAACAAACAAGTATGGAATGCAGATTCAACCTAAGTGACACAACAATCTGGGAAGACTTCATTTTCAAGCAGGAAAACAATAGCATTCTCTGAAAATGGCAAGTGACATTAAACATTTTTAAGACATTTCTGTCAGAAATAGGAGAGTCTACAGAGTTTGAAACCTTCCGATGCCACAGCTAGATGGTATTCTAGCTAATTTTGTTTACTGTTTAAAGAGATTTTATGGGTTAGAATACAAGCAATTTTACACTCTCTGACAGTCTTATTTTTAAAAATCTGTATATTAAGATGCTGGCTGTTAATTAAATATAACAATATATGGGTGGGTGGGTGTGTGAGAACCAGGATATTACATACACCCTAGGGTGGATGCTTGTATAAACCCCTCAGGCTATGTCCTCAGGGTTTATGTAGTATCACCACACCTCAGGTGTGTGTAAATTCTGGTTACACAGACCCACCCATATATTATTCTGTATATGATGAATAATATGACACTTGTATTTTACTAGAAATCTTCCTTGTTTTGCCATCATTCTCTTCATGGACAATAGTTTGTGAGTTAAAATTAAGCCTGCATTGTTTTGAGAATTTGTGTCTACAAGAACTAAAATTGTTCTGGAGGTTCTGATAAGGCATAATAACTATTATATCATTTCACTGCGTAGTAGAACATTTCAGAACCTCCAATTCTTTTCTATTTCACCATTTTGTACTTACACTCAAAGATGGCACAAATCAATAGTACATCCAAAGCTTGTACCTACTTATGTATTTAATACAGTATTTAATAAGCAGTAAGTCATGACTGTAGGCTTGGTTATTTTCAGTTAATCTAACCTAAAGGCATCATAAGGCATGAGACTCTGCTGAGGTAATTAAGTGTGCCCTATTACTAAAGGTACTGTCATCCAATTCTTGGAGTACTTAAAGCTATTGTTAGACTTATTTTACTTTCTTTAAATGCAGGTATTAATGCTTACAAATCTATTTGTTCTATTGCATCTAAGGCTTCCAGATAATAAATTACAATAACTTTTTATAATGCCTCAAGGAAACAAGATATTCTAATTCCAGCAATTAATTTCTATTTGCATTTATTGTATGCTTGTGCTAGCCATGATACAATGCAGTACCTTGCAGTAAATGACATGTCACGAAATACTACATGACAAAAGGTCTTAATTGCCTTGAATTACACTGTTTCCTGCAGTATACTGCAGCAGTCTGCAGTAATACTGCAAGGCATTGTGTTGCATCCCGGCAGGCACTGCTGTATCTGTTTTGTCTAAAACTGTACGTGCTCTGAGTACTCAGAAGAGCACTATGTGAAATAACCTTCTAACATACAGGACTGCAGCACTTACTGATGAAATTCTGCACTTTGATTGCTCAGAGACAAAAGAGGTGGTAGAAGGAATTTAATTGTTTTCTAATAACTGGCCATCAGTTATTTTTTCTATGAACTAGACCAGTTATTATTTGCAGTAATAACTGTTCAGTTATTATGACAAGCATGCATACAATCTGCTTCCATTTATCATGAGTCCCTGTCTCTCAGTCACATGGCTGATTTCAGTATAACATTCCTGCTGTAGCTGAGAGAAGGTGAACCACCATTTACTACAATAGTGATAAAAGCATTAAAAGCATTATCGGATAGAGAGATCTTAAAACAAAATGACAAATGTATTATAAAACTAGCTCAATTTGTAAATTCTTTAACTTTCATGGTGCCTGAACAGTGCCTGCACCTTCTATAGCTAAAATAAAAGCCCTTTCTTATATGTCCCTGTATAAAAGTTATAAATAAATATAAGTTATAAAAAGAACCTTTTAGCTGTAAAAGGTACATGCACTGTTCAGGCACCATAAAGTTAAAGATTTTTTTAACACAAGTAGAGATAAAAGTTTAAAATACAAACATTAATAACTTGTGACATGTCATATGTAGTGTACATTATTAATGTCCATGTGGTCTAATTTATGTTTGTGAAAATAACTAGACCTTTAAAACAAATAATAAGTGAACACAAAAATGCAATAAGGAATATGGATGAAAAGTCAGCAGCAGCTCATCTCTTTAACACAACTAAACATAATATCAGTAGTTTACGTTACACAGGATGTGAGATAGTACTAAAACCTGACAGAGGAGGGACAGGAAAAGTTATTACTTAAAAGGGAGGCTTGGTGGATTGACAGACAATACTTTAAACCCCAGACATGGCCTCAATGAGGAAATTGAATGGACTGGATTAATGTAAAATCCATTTGATTAAAATACTTTTCAATAAAAATATAAATATTTAGACATATATTGATCTTTGAAGTCCTGAGTAGTTCATAGGGTTCCGTAACATAATATATATTTTATAACATCAACATAAACTACACTGTCAGTATAAAAGTGTTGCTTGCGCTTGCCACCCTGTCCACTTGGTGGGGTGTGTGGATCATGTCTTTCTTCTGACTCTCCAAATTGAAAAAATAGACATTTTCTATCTGTTGGGTCAAGATCAGGTCAATGAGTGAGTTTAACATTCCTCAAATGACACGTGAAAGAAATAACATATGTTTAGCACTACAGGTTGTAAGCTACAGTGCATAGACTTCTCAATGCACTCACATGTGTGCTTTGGAGAGGTTTTTTGAAAACAGACTGGCAGGAAAAGGTGTCCTGGCTTCAGAACACAGGGATAAATCACATGACTGTGACATAGATCCCACCTGACCTGCCCAGTGTGCACTTAAACCTCTAAGAAGAAGGAGAAGTAACTTCCAAAATCCCTAATGGAAGTAAGGATGCCAGAGAACAGTGCATCTCATGAGAAGAAACTTTAGCAACAGGCATGAACACTTTATACATTTATTTATTTATTGAAATGTTTCACCAGGAAAGCACACTGTGCAAAGTCGCTCATCTCCCGTTGACCTGCAGGGAAGGGTACAATTGGAATGAGATATTAAACATTCAAGTTACAAGATCAACATTAACATAGAGTTGTAAGGCAGGTGTTACAAACAGTGTTACAACAGTGTTGCTCATAACATGTAGTAAAGTGGACAATAGTAAGTGTCGGGTTAATAAATAAACAAGTGCTTACATGAAAGAGAAGGGGAAGGAGAGGGAGGGGTGAGGTGAGGGAGGGAGAAGAGTTGTGTTCTGAAGACCCTTTAGGATGCAAGGAACCCAGGAAGGGATTGGGGGACCAGAGAGAGAGGGGATAAAGCAGTGTCCCAGAGACCCCTTTAAGATGGCGGGGAAATGGAGAGAAAAAGATACAAGTCCCTTGGTGGGTGGAGAAGGACCGATGGAGAGCATTCAGGGTCCTTTTACATTCTGTAGAGATCAAGGAAGCCAGTAAGGGCAGCAATTAGCGGGAAGTGGAAGAGGTCTAGAGATTTTGGGTAGGGTGTGCACAGGGAAAAATGAAGGTGAAGGTAAGTGAGAAGGAAATTAAGGAGGGACATGGCAGGAGCAGCTAGGGCAAGGTAATTATTGAGGGCAAAGTTGATGGAGTAGGATGAAGATGAGCCGGATTTGAGGGGAGAGGGATTTCAAATTTTGGGAGGTGGTGAGAGTAACCAGATTGATAAATTTGGTGGATGTGTGGGGACAACCAGGGTACAGGCATCGGTTGATCTAAGGAATGGAAGGGTGGGGGTGGTATAACATAACATATTGCAAAAAACATATTGCACTGCTTTTGAAAGACATAGTTTAGAAAAGACATTTCATTTAAAAGATAATATGTTAAAAATAAAACATTTTGTTTGTTTAAAGCAAGCCACAAAGATTTAGAAAGGCGGCTGGAAAACACTCACAGTTTAAAGCATTTAAATAGGTGAGTGCTATTCAAAGCAGCAAGCAGTTTGAAAATAAATGAAAGATAAAAATCATGTAATAGTGTTATTAAAGCAGCAAGCAGCTTGAAAATAAATGAAAGATTACATGTGTGAAAATAACAAATGCTTTGTTCCCACAGATAGAAAAGCCATAATTATTAAAGTAAAAGCAATGAATATAAAAACAGTTTGGGGCATTTAAGTAGGTAAGTGCCATTTAAAGTAGCAAGCATTTTAAAATGTATGAACTTTAAAACATGAATAAATGATGACAGCTTTGTCTTTACAGACAAGGAAATTTATTTAAATAAGGCAAAGCTTAAAATGAAGCCAGTGGAAGCCATGTTTTATGTTTTGACAAAATGGGGTAAGTATTTACAAGAAACTGAATTTTGTAATGTTGATGGAAATGTTAATGGAATGAATACATTAAGTACTTGGACTGTTCATCTTGAAATGTTGTTACCATTTTTATGCCTTGAAATGAATGTATACATACCTCCTGTATTTAATAGGTGTTATAAGAAAACACAGAAATTATTTAATGGTTGTGAATTAAATAGCAAACAATAACACACCGAGGTGTGGTTTATCGCCTGATAGAGAACTGCCCAGGGTGTACTTAACAATAAGGCATGACCATGGCTTAGATTAACAGTCTGTTAATCACCCCTAGGAGTGTAATGTGACACAAGGTGCAGCCAGGCCATTTGTTCTCTAGGGTGATTAACTGACTCGTTAATCTAACTCCTGGAGTGCCTTATTGATATTATAAAAAATATTCCAAAGAAAAGTGTTAAAAGTATACTTTTTAATGTTTTCTCATTTAGGGGAGATTTTAATAAAATAGTTCTTCAACCAACAGTTTAAGAATGCTGGTTCAGAATCAGAATGTATCATTCCAGTCATTCAGCAGTGCTAGAGGATGTAATGCTGACAGGAGGAATCCATGTACCATGGTGATCAGGCTGTACATGACAGTGTAACATGGATTAATGTAAGGCTGTTGGAATCCTAATAGCCAATCAGATTGCAGCATTTCTGAGACCCTTTTATAATTATTGCAATAAGGCATGACCAGGGTTCTGTTAATGGTCTGTTAATCACCTTCAAGGGGTGTAATGTGGCACGAGGCTGAGCCGTATTGCCCCATGCCCCTAGAAGGTGATTAACTGACCATTAACATAACAGCTTGGAGTGCTTTATTGCTAATAAATAAAGAAAAATTAAATAGTGTTAAACCTTCTTCAGCACATGATTACGCTTTCACAAGTATGTTAATAAAAGATTAACATAAGGCTGTTAGAATGTTTACAGCCAATCAAGCTCCATTTCTCAGACCCTTTTTATAGTATGCCACTGGGCATGCTCTTATCAGGTGATAAACCGTCCTCAGAGTGTGTTATTGCACTTATAAAATGGGCTCCGTGTAAAGAAGTTATCTTAAAAAATTACTATAAAAGGTACATAGAAAGAGTGAAAGATTTTACACTAGTAGAAAATAAAAAGGTAGTCCCTATTTTTGTATTGGAATGTAACTTGTTAATGGAAAAGTCAGTATAAAGGCTGGTGTTCATGTGTCTGCAACCCACCTACTCACCAGAGAAACAGTCAAAGAAGAGTTTGTTTCATTTGTTTAATACGGAGTTACTTAGTTTTTTATTTACAGCAGGACTGGGTATGTTTAACACTTGCTGTGATGTTTGTTGCCCCCGCAGCAGTAAGATAATGAAATAATGTTTTTGGGGGGTTATTTCTTTATTGACTCTTTTGCTTCTTCTTTTAAAGAGCTGATGACTGGCTGATCGGAGCGAGCGTGTCCGCTTGTGGCCACCATATATAGTTATTTCCTGGTTCATGAGTTTCAACTTGTAGATTCGGGTTTGTTTAAAGTGAGAAATAGAGAGAAATAAGAGCTGAGCATGAGGACTGGATTTATTTCAAATGTGCTATTGAAGTGGGTTTGAAATCTACAGGAGGCACAGTTGCTAGATTACAACTGAGAGTGTGATTCAGAGGTGAAAGTCATTTCTTATCCTTTCACGGGATCTTTCGGTGAATCACGAGGCGTGTGGGATAGTGAAGATTTTAAGCCACATATTTTTTTACCATCGGGAGGAGAGGTTAGAATACAGTTTGTTTGTTAATTTTTGTTGTGGATCAGTATACTTTGAGCTTGGTGGGGTAGGGGAGCAGCATAACAGGAGATTTATTTTTTCTGAGGCTGCTGTTTCCCTGCTGTGAGCTGTGCCAGCTCATTGTGCTGGACTGCTGCTGCTTCAGTGAGTTCTGCTGAGTTAGTGTTTCTGTTTACTTGGCAGAGCTCACTGATTCTTTCTTGTCATGGGGCATCTTGGTGGGCAGTTGTCCCAGTTGGCTACTATATCTGATAAAGACACAGCTCAGATGATGTAGTAGCCAATCAGAACATGATTTCTTAAGCCCATTTTATAATGATAGTTATCTTACATATGTTTATATACACAGAAATTGAATTGATATATAATATGAATGGACATATGAATAAGGTGCATGAATCTGGTACTATAAATAAGGTAACTAGGATTTTGAGCAACTCCTGTAATAGTTTGAACCTAAAAGAAAATTTAAATGTTCTGATAGAAAAGAACTGATTGATTTATTTAATGAGTGCAATTTTATTTTATTATAGCCTGTATCCCTGAAGAAGATATATATATAGTCTTGAAATGCTGGATTATGATTTGAAAAGGCTATTCTGAAACCAGAAAGAACACATAAAGATAAAAAAATTAAAATAAGAAGAAAATAAAAACTTTTTTATGCACCGTATGGAATCGGCGGTCCAGCCTGAATATTTTTGTCTTCAGGTGTAAATAAAGTGCTTTCATTTATTAGGGGCGAGGTAAGGAGGGTATTTCAGAAGTATGACAGTTTATGGGAAGCACATTAGGACATGAAGCAAATAGGAGAGGAGATGGCTGATAAAGGTGTAGGCTACTTAGTGCTGCCGCACTGGCAGAGGTATGCTGTTGCAAAGTTTGGGGAGCTAGGGAGGAATAACATTTAGTGTATCTAGTTTGTGACCTGGGAATGGTCAGTTGTTCATTGCCAAGGATCTCCAGAGTGTAGCGGCTGGTGCATAAGATATGAGGCAAGGGGTGGGTATTTGTTTCTGTAGCATTGTATGGACAATTTTCCCTAGTGTGTGGTGCATTAGGCTGAAGGGGAGGCCCAGCCTAATGTGCTGTACAGTAGGCAGTGTTGGGTGAGTTGATTACGCAAAAGCAAAGTGGCAGATACTTGAGCACCTTCTTGGTACAGCAGGTCGTGAGGCATATATGGGGAGGCTTTGGACACTAACTGTTGAATTTTTTGTTTTGGTTCCCATACAGGAATCAGCATTTAATCCTAGACTGTGGTGAGCTACAAAGGAGGAGAGACAGAAAGGAACAGTAGGGGAGCCAGAAAGGAATTTAGGGTATTGGGCTGATTTTCCAAGTTTGTGGAATCTTTACTTTTTGTTGTTACAGGGGAAGCAGGAGTAGGAGAAAGATCCTATAATGCTGTTGCTTGTGCTTGTTCCACAGTGAGTGCAGTGAGCAGAAGCAGAGGCTAAACTGGCCCACCATCCCCACTCCTACCCACCCAGGGTTGTCAATTTTATACCACACAATACCAGAGGTGATTAGCAGCTTCCTGCTGTAAACAGGAACATAGAAACATAGAAGTTGATGCCAATTAAGGACCGAAGGCCCATCCAGTCTTCCCATTTCTTTTTCTACCTTATGAATGTGCCATCAGCCTCTGTTTTGTCAATGGCCTATCTATTCATACTCATCTGTATTGCTCATTCATGGCTATACCGTGCCTGTTTGAAGCATGGCATTCATATCCAACACTTCCTGAGGTAGGCTGTTCTATGCATCCACCAACCTTTCTGTGAAAAGAACTTCCTCACATTACCCTTAATCGGCCTCCCTCTAATCTCAAGCTGTTTCCTCTTGCCCTGCTATTTTTCTTATATTGAAATATGTTAGACTCTTTCACCTTGTTAATGCCCTTAGGTATTTGAATATAATAATCATCACACCTCTTCCTCCTTTGCTCTAGGGTATACATATTAAGCTCCTTTAATCTGCCCTCATGTTTTCTGATGCAGTCCCTGCACCATTTTGGTGGCCCCTCTCTGGACTGCCTCAATTTGGATTAATATCCTTGTGAAGGTGTGGCCTCTAGTACTGTACACAGTACTCCAGATGGGGCCAAACCAGTGTCTTGTAAAGAGAAAGTTATTACCTCCCTCTTCTGACTTGTGATACCCTTCTAATACACCCCAACATCCCTCTAGCCTTACCTACTGCTTTTGCGGCCTGCTTGGATGATTTCAGGTTATCGGTGATGATGATGCCCAAGTCTCTTTCTTCCTTATGACTGCTAGCAACTCCCTCCCAGCCTACAGGTGGCTTCAGGGTTTGCTTCCCTATGTACATGATCTTGCACTTCTTTGTGTTAAACTCCAATTGTCACTCTTCCGACCATTTTGCTAGTTTATACAGATCTCTTCTCATTCTATCCACCCCATCTGGATCATCTGCTCTGTTGCAGATCTTGGTGTCATATGCAAGCAGACAAACTTTACCCTCCAGTCCATCTGCAATGTCACTGATGAAGATATTGAAGAGGACTGGCCCCTGGAGTGATCCCTGAGGTACCCCAGTTGTGATTTGCATCTCTTCTGACTGCATACTGTTTACCACCCTCTCTGTTTTCTGTCACAACCAGTTTGCCACCCAGTTGTACAACTTCTGGCCCACCCTGAGCCTACCCAGCTTATTAATCAATCTTCTATGTGGAGCAGTATCGAAAGCTTTGTTGAAGTCAAGGTAGGTGACATCAACTGCTCCCCTTGGTCCACACACTCTGGTTAACCAGTCAAAGAAATCTATAAGATTAGTTTGACAGGACCTTCATTTTGTAAACCCATGCTGCCTTGGATCCTGTGCTCCTATGGATTCCAGGTGTTGCACTATCCTTTCCTTAAGGAGTACCTCCAAATCTTGCCCACTACTGAGGTAAGTCTGACTGGTCTGTAGTTCTGTGCCTCCTCCCTGCTACTACTCTTGTGGAGCGGGATCACAAGCCCTTCTCCAGTTTTCTGGGACCTCTCCTATGCCCAGAGACTAACTAAACAATGCTGATAATGGCTCTGCTAGTTCTACCCTTAGCTCCTGTAGTACTCTGGGATGCATGTCATCAGGTCCCATTGCCTTGTCCACCCTGAGCTTATCGAGCTCTTGTTGGACCCTTTCTTTTGTGAAAGGACTAGTGCACACCTCCGTCCCCTGTGTCCATGGTGTTGAGCTGTGGACCTTCCTAACTTCTTCAGTAAATACTGAGCAGAAGTATTATTTAGAATAGATGCTTTATATGGTCCTCCTCCTCACATGCCCCTTATCCCTTTTGATCTTAGCAATACCCTCTGACTTTCTCCTTTCACAAATGTATCTATAGAAAGTCTTGTCACCTTCTTTTACTGTTTGTGCTAGTGTTTCCTACTTTGGGCCTTTTGCTTGCTTTACTGCCTTCCCTGCTTCCTTTAGGAGTTTGGTATTCCTCCCTATCTTCATCCTGCTGCATTCCTTTATATTTCCTGAAGACCAGACTTTTGGCTCTGACCTTTTCTGCACTGTTTTTGAGAACCAAAGTGGTTTCCTTCTTCTTTGCACTCCTTTCTCTCTAACACAATGGGATATTGCTTCAAGTATTGCATCCATAATGCTTGCCCACTTTGCCTGTACCCCTCAGCTGTATTTCTTTTACCAGGTCTAGCTTAACTCTGTTGGCCATCTTATCAAAGTCAGCTCCTCTGAAGTCCCATATTTTTGCCTTGGAATGATGATTTAGTTCTAGTGGCAAATTGAACTATACCATGTGATGGTCACTGGCCCCAGGTGACCTTCTACCTGGAGATCTGAGATCCTTCCCTGTTATTCAATACTAGATCTAGGACAGCCCTGTCTCTTGTGGGTTGTTGTACCAGTTATTTGAGGCCCTCCCCCGCAGAGAATTCACCATATGTCTAGTTCTGGCAGATATCCCTGCTGGTATTGACCAATCTGTATCTGGCATGTTGAAGTATCCCATTATCAGAACCTCCCTTTAGCTGCCATGTTTTGTATATCTCTAACAGTAATGTGTCTGTGTCCTCCCCATGGTCTGGAGGCCTGTACACAACCCCAGTTTGTATAGCTATCCCATTTCCTGTTTCAGGGTGACCCACAGTTCTTCTGGCTCCTTGTGTGTATTTGAATTTATGTAGCTTTAATATTTTCATTGACATAAAGGCCACTCTACCCTCCTTTTGCACCTCTGTCTCTTCTGAACAGTACTGTACATAGGCAGGTACTGAAGTCTCCCAATTGAGGCTACTGGTAGATCAGTGTCACGCCAATAACAGCTACCATGTCCAGTTTAGCCTCTGTCATTATTGCCTACAGGTCTGGGATCTTGTTTCCCAGACTCAAGTAGCATTGTGTACATGAATTTCCATTGGCCTGATTTGGCTGTGTTAGTTGTTGGGCGGGTCTAGCATTTCCTGTGCATCGTATGGGGAGCCAGACCTTTTTCCTTACGTGGTGATGCCAATGAACTATAAACATGCTGAACTCCTGTTTGACCACTAGCTGAGCGGGGAGGGGTGTTCTTCCCATTGATATATGGGGTGCTGCACCTCTCTCCATTTGTGAGTTTAAATATTCTGCAAAGACATCAAACTTCTGCCCCAATGCATTGACTCATCCTTAGTCAGATGCAGTAAATCAAATTTAAAGAACTTTTGCTCCCAAAACTGTTGCCAGTTCCTACAAATTTGTGTCTCTTTTTCCTGGCATCAGCCCTGAGTCACATGTTTAGCTCCCTATCTCCCCTTCTCTGACCTTCTGTACATCTTCCTCCTTCTCCCAGACTGGCAGAATCTCAGAGAAGGAGATGCTGGATGAAATGGATGACAGTTTGTCACCCAGCCTTGTCAGGTGTTCCTAGGTCTCCACAACTGAATGGCTGATGAGATTGTTAGTCCCTATGTGTACCAGGATGTCAATGTTTTCTCCTGCTTCCTGGACAATGTTAGCAATGTGGTCAGTGTCTCTCCACACGTATGTACCTGGGAGACATCTGACCATTACCCTGGCTGGAGATAGGTATCCACCCCCAGATCATGGAGTCTCTTATGATCAGAAGTGTTTTGGATTTCCTTTCTGCTTTTTTGTTTTGGTTCCTGTTTTGGGTGACTTTTGTTGTGCTAGCCTGTGCTGCGGTGTCCTACTCTGCAGTGTCCTCTGCCCTTTTCTTGATTTTGGAGATAGAGGCAGATACCTGTTTGTAGTTTTATATGGTTTGTGGAGGTGATATGTTGGAGAGCACCGGTGATGGGGCACCAATTTGCCCTCCTAACTACCTGCCAACCTCCTGGACCAAATTCTGGGGTTCAACAAGGCTGGGGTCCACCTGGAGAGATGAAGGTCTATACTGGCATGATGGTCTGCATCTGTCCTGGAAGGGAAACACGCTCCTAGGTGACATGTTTAAAGGCTTCCTGGCAAGCTTTTAAACTAGCCAAGGGGAGGTGCTGATAGGAAACAAGAAAGTTCAAGCCTCCCCCAAAGCATGGCAGGTAGTAGGGTAAACACTGAGGTACAGAGCTTGACAGAGGGCAGGACAGGAGTAAATGGAAAAATGGACAAGGGCAATAAGAGCAGGGATGGGGTAAAAAGGATAAAGCCAACATTAAATGGAGGGCAATGAGTACCAATGCCTGTAGTCTTGAAACAAGCTTCCAGAGCTAGTAGCCCTGATGGAAGTGGAACACTTGGATAATGTGGCAGTCACAGAAACATGGTACATGAGAACCATGACTGGGATGTCAACATACCAGGGTACACAATCTACAGAAGGGACAGGAGGGTAAAGAGAGGTGGAGTAGCTCTCTACATAAGGGAAGGGATCAAAGTAACAGAACTAAAAGATAAAGGGAGGACAAGAGGAACTCTGGGTCACATTGGAGACAGGGAATGGCATCACAATCCGCACAGGGTTGTATACAGACCCCGTCTCAAGGGAGGAAATGGACAAGAAAATGATAGAGGCATTCTCAAAATGGCTGAAAAGGGAGATACTGTTGATGGGGACCTGAATATGCCAGATGTTAACTGGGCAACATGGACTGCAGCCACATCCAAGAGCAGGGTCATTCTCGATGCCCTACAGGAGCATGCCTTAGACAGCTAGTGGTGGAACCCACTCAGGAGGGAGCAATATTAGACCTGGTACTCTCAAATGGAGAGAGGATCACAAACTTAGAAGTCAGTAGACACCTGGGAGCAAGCGACCACTGCACAGTGTGCTTCACAATAAACACAACCATGGAGATGAGCCATACAAATACAAGGATACTGGACTTTAGAAGGGCTGACTTTGGCAAAATGGGTGAATACCTGAGGAATGCATTAGCAAATGGCCAGAAAGAAGGGGTGGAAGAACAAAGGAGGAAAATCAAAACTGCCATCATGGAGGCAAATGCCTTTTGTGAAACAAATAAAGAAAACAAAGCAGAATAAAAAACACTATGGTCTCAAAAGAAGTGCCAGGGACGGTTAAGGACAAAAAGGCTGCATTCAAAAGTATAAGGAATCACAGACAGAGCACGACAGGGAACTGTATCAATTAAAGCAGAAAGAAGTGGGAAGGCAGTCAGAAAAAGCAAGGCCCAAACTGAGGAAAGGATAGCCATCTCAGTTAAGAAGGGGATAAAACCTTTATAGGTACATTAGAGAACATAGAAAGGTTAAGGGAGGGATAGAGAAGATTAATAAATGAGAGGGGAGGTGGGCAGAGGAGACAGTGAAAAGGCAGAGATAATGAATGAATACTTTGCTCAGTATTCACAAAAGAAGAAGAGGAGGAGTTACCTAAACCAAACAGTAGAAGCACTCTGATAGTGGGGTTGATACCAGTCCATTTAAAGAAGAAAGAGTACTGAAAGAACTTCTAAAACTAAGGTGGACAAAGCAATGGGGCCTGACGGGATTCACCCTAGAACCTAAAAGAGCTAAGGGAGGACCTAGTGACACCACTAACCACACTTTTAACAAATCATGGGAAGATGGAGTGGTACCTGAGGACTGGAGGAGGGCAGATGTGATTCCCCTTCACAAAAGTGGGAGCAAGGCAGAAGCAGGAAACTACATACCTGTTAGTTTGACCTCAGTGGTGGGAAAATGATGGAATCACTTCTGAAAGAAAGAATTGTTGTGTACCTAGAGGCCAGTGGGGCACTGAACCCAAAGCAGCATGGATTCACAGCAGGAAGGTCATGTCAGACAAATCTAATTGATTTCTTTGACTGGGTGACCAAAGTAATAGACCAGGAGGGGCTGTGGATATGGCCTACCTAGACTTTAGCAAGGCATTTGCCACAGTCTCGCACAAAAGATTAATAATCAAGTTAGCCAGCCTGGGAGTGGGTCCAGGGTGGTAGCCTGGTAGAAACTGGTTGCACAACAGGACACAGAAGGTAATAGTGAATGGAACACATTCTGAAGAAGGGGTTACTAGTGGAGTACCTCAGGGCTCAGTACTGGGTCCAGTCCTCTTTAACATCTTTATAGGTGACATTGCAGAGGTCTGGAAGGAAAGGTATGCCTCTTTGCAGATGACACAAGATCTGTAACAGAGTTGATACACAAGGGGGGGTAGAAAGGATGAGAAGGACTTGGCAGGTTAGAGGAATGGTCAGACATGGCAACCTTAGATTCAATGCAAAGAAGTGCAAAGTAATGCACCTGGAAATAAAAATCAGGAGAAGAGTACACAATAGCAGGAGGTACTAACAACAACAATAATGGAAGGGATCTGGGTGTAGTCATATCAGATGACCTAAAGGTGGGATGCAATGTGAGAAGTCAGTAGGGAAAGCCAGGGGATACTGGGATGCATAGGGAGGGCATCACAAGTAGAAAGGGGAAGTGGTTATCCTCTATACAGACAGTTGGTGAGACCCCATCTGAGTACTGCATGCAGTTTGGAGACCTCATCTACGCAAGGATATAGACAGGATGGAAGCAGTCCAGAGGAGGGCAACTAAAATGGTGCAGGGTCTACATCAGAAACCATATGAAGAGAGACTGAGAGAGCTTAATATGTATACCCTGATGAAAGGAGGGACAGGGGGACATGATAGAAACTTTAAGTACCTCAAGGAATCAACAAAGTCCAGGAGGGTAGCATCTTTCAGAAAAGAGATGTAAGAACAAGGGGCACAATTTAAAGTTAGAGGGGGACGCTCAGGGTAATGTGAGGAAATTTTTTTCACGGAGAGAGTGGTGGACGATGGAACCACCTTCCTGGAGAGGTTGGGGTCTAAAACAGTGGAGGAGTCTAAATATGCATGGGACAGACATAAGGCAATTATAGTGGGGGGTTGCAGGAAATAGGCTGTTGGTTAACTAGAATCTGCAGCTTATCCAGTAGTAGGGAAATGGGCAGACTGGGTGGGCCAAGTGGTCCTTATCTGCCATCAAAGTCTATGTTTCTATGTTTCTCTCTGTGGTGAGGTGCTTCTGTTGGATGTTGGAGAAATGGCGGATGGTTCTTATAATATATTTCTTCTTGAATATGAAGATTTGAGGCACGCAATCTCTTCCCATGCTGCCTGGAGCTGAGCTCTTAGATCTTCAATGGCCCAGCATGTAGGACAATGTCCTAAATCCTGTAAACTGCCCTTCTGAAAAGTGTTCTGCAGTACCTGCAGTTAATGATATCCATTCCAGATACGTTACTGGGTTTATAACCTGGTCAGAGTAATTAGAAGGAAGAAAATGAAAGCAAAGTTTGATTTTGTGTTTTGTTTGTTTGTTTTTTATAACTTATTAGAACAAGTGAAATTACTAGTGCACCTGTATATGGGTCACTGTGTGGATACCCTCTGATCCGCCTTTCCTGCTTTGCTACAGAAAATATCATGACTAAAGTACCCTATAAAAGAGTGCAGTATGGGTGGGTGAGATGGTGGGTATGGGCCTTCCCGCTGAAAAGAAGATCCCTGATGAAAGAAACAAGGAGTAAGAACAGAAACAATCAGCCAGCAACAAATTCAGTATCCTCAAAGCTTATCTTAATGATAGATAAAACTGTATAATCTGTAAAACACCTGTAATAGTTTCACAGAAGATATACCCTGTAAGAAACACTTTGCTACAGAGAAAAATAAAGCAGTAACAGAAGATATACCTTGCAAAGACAATCTGAATCAAGAAGATTACAGCAGTAATCTGTAAGCACACCATAGGCACACCTTGTAATAATGCAACAGAAGGTATACCCAGCAACAACAATTTGAATCAGAGAAAAATAAAGCAATATAATGTTAGAACAAATAGTAACAATTACTGTGAGTACAAAATAAAATAATAACACACAGTAAATCTGCCTAGCCAAAAGAAGTCTTAATCCTTTTCCTTGCTCTGGTAAGGTCATTTGCTCTGTCCTTTCAAGCAACCTAGAAAAAGAGCTCAGGTGAAGCTAGGTGTCTTGGCCAGCAACTTAGTCTTCACCAGGGCACACAACTGGTAACAACTACTATGAGATTGGTACCCTAGGATGTGAAGTTAAAAAAACAACAATTCTGCTAATAAGAGTGCTTAGGGAGTAGTAAAACTACCATTTTTGAGGCTGAAACCTGGGTCAGGAAAGGTAAAGCATGCTACTAGCTGGAGTAGTAAAGGACTAAGAAAGGAGAGAGGAAACAACAGGGAACAGGTGAGAATTCAAAAATAATGGTGAATCTATTGGCTAATTTATGTTAAGAGAGAGGAGGGGTTACATCCTATATAAGGGAGAAAAAAGAGATTATTTAGAGCACAGCTAAGCAAGATTAAACAGCATAGAAGGGAAGATGATAGGAGTGGTGCAATGCAGTGGCTGTTATCGGCATTTTTCAGGAGGATCTTCTGGATGCTGTGTTGCTGTTCAATCTGCAGGCACCGCTCTAAGCTGAGGTGAGGTACTAGTCTCCAGGCTGAGTTAGCTAGATTCAGGTAACCTTCTCCCCACCTGGGAACCCCCAAGTCAACCTCCACTAATTCAAAGGTTGCCCACCAGAAGGAGTGGATGGGCTATGGTGGGCTCATGGAGGTGAGGCGGTGGTGCAGATGCACATCCCCACTCCGGTGACATTATACAACTCCTGCACAGTGTTGGAGGAGCAGAGAGGTCCCACAGTTGCACCCATGGTAGTGACTAGTTGGGATAAAAGAGTCATCCAAGATGGATCCTCAAGGTGAGTCAGAGGACCCCATAGCAGGAGAATGCAACTCCTGGTGTGGTAGTCCATTGGCAGGGGATATTTTGGGAACAGAGAGCAAGGGGTGAGAGTGCGGTTAAGTGCCTACTTGGAGGCATGGCTTGGATGGATGGGGATTGGATCTTGGTATAACAGAGGCAATACCAGGAGAGAGCATATGGATGTGGCTGCCCAGCCGGGGAGAAATGACCTGGCTAGTGGATGAGGAAGGGATAGGACTAATACAGAAGGTGTTTAGAGGATTGGGAGTGGTCTAAAGCAGGCAGCAGCTGTGTGATCTTCTCAGGGGTACCGCCTGTCCACAGAAAGGGAAGGCTTGGACATTCCTACACATACGCCATGCATGGTTGAAGGAATGGTGCAGACAGGAGGTGTTTGGCTCATGGTGACAGGGGCCCCACCTGGGGGATGAGAGCCTGTATAAAGGAGATGGCCTACATCCATCCAGGAAGGGACTGTGGTCCTCAGTGAACAGTTTAAATGCTTCAATAGCAAGAATTTAAACAAGCCAATAGGGAGGTGAAGGGTGGAAGGAGGCAGAATCTGCCACCCCCAAGATCACAGAATCATCAATTGAGCCCGAGGAGAAACCAACAAAGTAGACAAATAAATATGAAGTCATGGAGATGGAAGAAACAATTACTACTAAAATGATAGTGGATAAAGTAGGGATGGGAAGAGTAAAAGGAGGAGGGAAAGAAACACAGTGCTGAGCTTAGTGTAAAATTGCTCAAAGTCTGATAACAAGATAGGTAACCTCAGAGGCTACCATGGCAGAAGCAGACCTGGACATAGTAATATCTATGAAGACATAGTACAATGACAACCAAGACTGGGAAGTGGCCATACCAGGTTACACTCTGTTCATGAGGGACAGAGTAGCCAGGAAGAGTTGGAGTGTCTCATTATGTGAGAGACAACATAATCACTACAGAAATCCAGGGGAACTGCAGAGGAAGAGATACTGTAGGTCACACTTGAAAGGAGAAAGGGGTCAGCTATCTGCACCAGTGTGATCTGCAGAACCCAACACAGGGGGAGATAAGAAAACAATGCTAGCAATCCAAAGGATAGCACATAGGGGAGAGGTGTTGCTTGTAGAGACTTCAATATACCAAATGTGGATTGGAGCCTCACTACAGCAGTAACAGCCAGGAGCAGGAACATCATGGGCTCCCTACAGGAGGCATTCCTCAAGCAACTGGTTATGGAACCCACTTAAGAGGGGACAGTACTGGGCCTAGTACTACAAATGGGACAGTGTGGCAGACATTACGTGGGGGAACACCGGAGAACAGTGATCATCATACAGTGTGGTTTGACATAATAGATGGGTCAGAATCAAATTACACAAGGATGAGGATGCTGGACTTTGAAGGGTGGATTTCAAGAAAATGGGAGAATGTCTGAGAGATGCCCTAGCAGGAGTAAGGAATATGGGGGTGGAAGAACAGTGGACAACTATCAAAGAGGGAATTGAAATAGCAATGCATCTCTGTGTCAAAAGGCCAGCAAGGGCAAGAGGAAAAAGAGACCACTATGGTTCTCTAAGGAGGTGGTGGAAAGTGAGAGCAAAGAAGATGGCATTTAAGAAGTACAAACAAATGCAGGAGTAGAGGATAGGGAGAGTTACCAAGAAAGCAAAGGGAGGCAGTTAGAAGCAGTTAGAGAGCATCAAGTGCAAACAGAGGAAAGATTGCAAATTCAGTTAAAAGAAGAATAAGAAACTTTATTAGTACATGAATGAAAAGGGGAAGGCAAGAGGAGGGATAGTAAGGCTGAAAGTTAAGGAAGGGAGTTGTGTGGTGGAAGGCCACCAAAAGGCAGACATGTTGAACAAATACTTTGTTCAGTATTCAGGGAGGAGGAGGAGGCAGATAACTGGCTAGCGATAAAGGACAAAGGCATAAAGGGGTGGGAGGTGTATTCTTTTCAGAGGAAAGGTCCTTAGGGAACCAACAACACTAAAAGTTGATAAAGTAATGGGACCAGATGGGTGCACCCAGTGAGCGAGGGAACAAAAGGAGGTCCTGGCTGTACCTCTGACAAACAATATTTAACCTGTTATTGAAAGGTATACCATTGATACATTGACTTCCTCCCTCATTAGTGACTCCATCACAGCTACAACTATCAATTCAACATCGAATGGGTTGTTGCAGAGTGATGGATTTTACAGCGATGCCACTGTAAGACACCCTCCTCATAATCTGCATTCCCTTAGTTGACAATCATTATGTCTGGGGTTGCAGGTGGCAGAGCCATTCAGATGCGGACTCGGGTGCAGCCCTCCACATTGCCACATGAACTGTGTCGATCTCTTCCTCATCGGTGTCAGGACATGGCACGTCAGGGATGTCAACAGCATTTATCACTCAGGGAATGTCAGCAAATTTACATTTGCTGCAGTGTGGTAGAACCTTAATGGAAACGAGGAAGGTATCAGGGGACTGAAGAGGACAGATATAGTCCCGCTATACAAAAGTGGAACTAAGGAGGAGGCAGGAAACTACACAGGCCAGCAAGCCAGACCTCAGTGATGTGCAAAGTAATGGAAACACTATTGAAGGAAATGATATGAACACCCTGCTGCCAGAGGTCTGCAAGACCCAAGGCAGCATGGTTTCACAGGGGAGGTTGTACCAGAGAAATCTCATAGATTTCTTTGACTGGGTAAACAGGAAAGTGGATTGAGGGGGCAGTGGATGTGGCATACCTGAATTTTAGTGTGCTTTTTTGGACACCGCTCCAATATAAAGCGCTCATACACAAGCTGGGAACCTAGGAGTAGGTTCTAAAGTAGTGAAATGGGTGAGAGTTGGCTGGATAATAGGACTCAGAGGCGGTGGTAAATGGCATACACTCTGGAGTAGGCAGAGTAACCAGTGAGGTGCTACAGGGATCTGTTTGGGCCCAGTCCTCTTCAATGTCTTTATCAGTGACATCGCCTCCTTACCTCGGTGGTAGGGAAGCTGCTGGAATCTCTACTAAAGGAGAGGATGATGATATTCTTAGAAGATAGTGGACAGCTGGACCCAAAGGAACATGGCATTACATTAGGAAGGTCTTGCCAGACTAACATAATCAAATACTTTGGGTCACAAAAATGTTAGACAATGGTGGTGTTGTAGATGTGGTGTACCTAGACTTCAGCAAGGCTTATGCAGTCAGTTCTACACAGGAGGCTAATAAACAAGCTTGGAGTGCATGGGCATTGGGCCACAAATTGTAAACGGATCCAAAACTGGCTCAATGGGAGGATCCAGAAGGCACTGGTAAAATGGCACACTATCAGAGGAGGGTAGAGTTACAAGTGATGTTCCACAGGGTTCAGTGCTGGGACCAATGCTTGCAATGTATTCATCAGCAACATAGCTGATGACCTAAAAGGAAGGTGTGCTTATCTGTGGATGACACAAAGCTCTGCAATAGGGTGGACTCAGCTGAAGGCACTCAAAAGATGGAGTCAGACCTTAGGAAATTGGAAGATTTGTCAGGGAATTGGCAGTTGAAGTTCAATGGCAAAAATGTAAGGTTTTGCGTAGGAGGGTGTAACTCCAGGTAGAAATTACTTTCTAAATGGGTACAACAGGTAGTAAAAGAAACACAAGTGTGGTTTGGGGTGATCATCACAGATGATCTGAAGGTTGGCAAGTAATGTGAAAAGGTGGCACAAAAGGCAGCGGCATTTTGGGTTGCATAGGGAGGGCATAACCAGTAGAAAAGAGAGAGATTATGCAACTGTACAAGTCCTTAGTGAGGCCTCACCTGGAATACTGTGCCCAGATCTGGAGGTCTCACCTTAGAAAGACATAAAAGACTAGAGACTGTACAAAGAAGGGCAACAAAGATGGTACAAAGTCTGCATCATAAGCCATATGATGCAAGGCTAAAACAGCTCAACATGTACTTACTAGAAAAAAGAAGGGATGGGGGACAGTGATAGAGACATTTAAATACCTGAAAGGTTTCAGCAAGGTACAGGCACAGGATCTCATTCAGGTAAACAACTGCACCAGAGGTCATGACATGAGCCGGAAGTGGGGCAGGTTCAGGAGCAACACAAGAAAGTTCTTTTCAGAAAGGGTGGTTGAGCCTTGAATGGCCTCCCCCACAGGTGATGGGGTCAAAGACTGTCAGATAATTCAAGCTGGCATGGGACAGACAGTGTGGTAAACTTAACACAGCAGCCTGATTGATGGGGTGGGGTATAGTATACATGGATGGACTGGATGGTCCACATGGATCCCATCTGTCAACACATTCTATGTTTCTATGTTTATATGCAGAGGGCCTAGAAGGGAAAGTGTGCCTGTTTACAGACAACACAAAGGTCTGCAACAGAGTGGACACACGGGGGTGGATAAAATGAGGAGAGACCTAAAAAGCTGGAGGAATTATCAAGTGATTGGCAGCAGGGTTTCAGTGCTAAAATGTGCAAAATAATGCAGATGGGGCACAGAAACCCAGAGCACTTTATTCACCTGGGTGGAGAGGCAACAGCAGGCACAAAACAAGAAAAGGGACCTGGGGTAATCACCTCTGATGACCTGAAGGTAACTAAGCAGTGTGACAAGGTAGCAGGAAGGCTAGCAGGATGCTGGGATGCACAGGCAGGGAATCACCAGAAGAAAGGACGTAATAATCCCACTATGTAGATCATTGGTGAGGCCACATCTTGAGTAATGTGTCCAATTTTGGAGACCCCATCTTTGAAAGCTTATAAAGAGGTGGAGGCCATTCAGAGGAGGGCAACTAAAATGGTGCAGGCCCTGCATCAAAACCCCATGAGGAAAGGCTGAAGGAATTAAATATGTACTCCTGGAAGAAAGGAAGGGAAGAGGAGATGACTGAAATATTCAAATACCTCATAGGGAAGAACAGGTACAGGAGGTATCATTTTCAAAAGAAAAGGATGCTCAAGGACAAGGGGCACAATATGAAGATGGGGGAGGTTCAGAGAAAATGTGGGAAAGTACTTCTTGGAGAGGGTGATGGACAAGTGGAACAGAATCTTGGCAGAAGTTGTGGGGGAAGAAACAGTTACTGATTCAAGAATGCATGGGATAGATACAAAGGGATCATGGAAGTTAAGGGAGGAGGAGACCTCAGGCCAATTAGGGCCTGCAGTGTCACTATAGTAGGGAAATAGTGCAGACTAGGTGGACCTGGAGGCCTTTATCTGCTGTCTACTTCTATATTTCAATGTTTCCATGTTTTTGACTTGCTATTCCTGCTTTAGATTTCTCCACAGTTTACCTTGTTAATTTCTTTTAAGAACTTAGAAGTTTCAACTGATCACCCCTTTTCTTCAGACATCCCATGAGTACATGTTAAGATACCTAATCAATCCTCATATGATCTGCCCTGTTAATCACAATTCATTTTGGTTACCATATGCAGCACTGTCTCTAGCCTGTCTTTGTCTTTTCTTTCCTTACTTGGGGATTCCAGAACTGGGCACAGTAATCCAGATGGGTATCACCACTAAGCTTTAGAGAGCTAGTATTACTTCTTCCTCCTGCTAGTAAGACCCTCCAAATACACCCCAACATCCTGGTTGCCTTATTGTTCATCTTATTACACTGGCTAGACTGTTTTAGGGAGTCACTTATGATGACTCCTAAGTCCCTTTCTCTGAAGCATTGCCCAGTGTAACACCTCCCATCTAATATGCCATCCTGAAGTTCTTGTCCCCTATGTGAATCACCTTGAATTTTAGGTATTGAATTTCAACTGTCAAAACTTGCAATATCTCTCCAACATATGCATGTCCCTCTACAACTGCCTTATCCTCTCCACGCTGCAACCTCTGAAGAGATGCATCTTATCATGTATTCCTTCTCCCATGTTACTAATGAATATATTGAAAAGGACTGGACCAAGGACTGACCCTGAGGTACTCCTGTTGTGATCCCTCTCCCCATTGTGAAACAATTTAGAACCACTCCCTGCTGTCTCCCACCCAACTACCCACCCATCTAACTAGGTCTTTGCTGTACTAGATCTAATTTCCTTAGCAGCATTCTATGCAGAACTTAGTAGAATACTCGTAATAGTGAAGCAGAGTAAATTCAATGCTTGTCTCTTATCCACTGCCTTAGTTACCCAGTCAAAGAGTACTATCAAGTTGGTCAGACAAGACCTCCTTGTCACAAACCCATGTTGTTTATCCTGAAGACTATTTCTGTCTAGGTAGTCCACTAGGTCCTCCTTGACTAGCATCTCCATCGGTTTACCGACAATGGAGGTAGGACTGACAGGGCCATAGTTACCTGGGTTCACCTCGTCCCTCCCTTGTAGAGCAGAACTATGTCCACTACTCTCCAATTTTTACAACCACCCCTGACAATGATGACTCACTCTATGTAGCAGAAAGAAAATAACCAGACACAGATCCATAATTTGCCTGCCTAATACACCCACACAGGCTAAGGAAATACACATAGGTCTTGCTACCAGAAATCAAAAGTTAAATATATTTTGCTGCCTGTGAAAGCAAATCAGAATCTAACACCCCCATGGAGCTGTTGACTACTCCACAGGTTTATATCAGGACAATTACAATAGAATGACTTTGAATCAGGGCCTAAGCAAAAGTCAGTTATATATTCCATAATACAAAAGGCAACATAGAGGTTGAGAAGGTATGTAACCTATAAGACAACAGCAGGTGTTGGAGGGGAGCGAATGTAAACAAACTCATTTGGCACATACAGAACTGGTCCTGTCCTCTTGCTCCCTTCTCATCACTTAAAATATAATCACCACCCACTGGCAAACTTTGTTATGTGTTTGAATGTTACTCACAGTCTGGGTTTCAGCCAGTTAGGCTCCACTCTCTAGTTCCTGAAGCCATGATACTATTTAGCCCCTTATGTTGTGGAGCCTGTCTTGGTGTACCTACACAAACTACAAATGTAACTATATTCTTGCCATCTGTAATTAGAAAGTATAATGTGCTGAGCTGTCCATCCAACATTCCATGGAGTAGTGTTCCTGACAGGGCCTCTGACTCCAGGCAAAAGTACTACAGGAACTGTTGCAGATAGTGTAAGTCTGTGTCAGGCCCACAGTAAAATCAGTTCATGCCATTTAAAGGGCAAAAACAACTCAACCGCTGAGGGGTATAAATCAGAGAATGGCAGTGGGTGGGAGCAGTGCAAAGTGAAGTAGTCTCAGGGCTCAAATAATAAAACACTACAGGCCTGTGCTTCTCTGAAAATCTCCATGTGGTTATATAAGAATTAATCTCATGTTATACTTCATTTGTTGTTTATGGCATCACCTGTAGTTGTGAACTTGTGTACATCAGTTAAACCATCTGTCCAGTATGCAAACATATTCAAGAATATGAGAGTAACATAAAAATGCAAAGCCAGATTCTGCATCAGGTAGACACTTAAATGAACATCGCCAGAAAGATCCAAAACACATAAGAGTCTGTGTCTTTGAACATGTCCAACCCCAAAGGGTTGGAGACAGAATATGCTGTCTACTTCAGAATGGGCCCAGATGGATTTTGATTTGAAATCACTTTCTCCATTGGTCTGAATAGGGACATTGATTACACAATCTTTTGAAATACATTACTCTGATTATACTGCTTTCCCATATTATGGGAATTATGTTTGTTTCTGTAAAGTATTGTCTTCCTTATTTCTGAATTCTTAAATTTTATTAAAATGCTTATTTTTCTACATTGATCAGGATCCCTTTTCAGGTTCCAAATGGGATCCAGTCATCAACCATCATGTTTTGCCATGTTTTGTCTTCTGCTCTTCATCTCTGCTGTCTAGTAATTAGGGCACAAGTTCAGTGTTACAAAAGAATTGAACACCTCATACTTCTGGTTTTCAATTTTTTCAGACATTGGTGCAATTTTAGGGAAACAGGCAGCTTTTGGTTTGACTGGTTCACACTGGAGAAGGACTTGTTGAATGGTGCAGACCAGGTGGCTCAGTCAAACTGGGAACCACAGCTCAAACACAAAACAGTTAACTAGGAACAGTGGTAGTCATAGACTCATTTTAGAGCTAGACTCAGCTTGACCACATGAACCAGCATGAAAACTCACCTGAGCTCTCATCATTGGGCTATTAGGTAGCTCATTAAGGCTATGATTCACTTCTAATTAGACTCAGACAAACACAGGGGTTGGTCACAGCTCTAAGAACACTGTAGTCTGTGTATTTGCTCCCAGTGGAGGTGTTTATGCTAAAAATTCAGAAATAATCTGAAATGAGATCTCCTAGAGAAGGGCTACTATCAGAGCAAAGTGCAGTATTATGCTTACTTTTTATATAGACATATTAGATGTTTGAGTAACCCAGATATAGACTATATGAATAGCTGCTGGTACTGATGTGTGATGCCTGTTAAACTTGCTCTGCAAAATATTTAGCAAATTGCACTTAGTTCATGAAGTGCAATTCACAAAATTCGAGGAGCACTGACAGTTGCGATAGGTGGAATTGCACGGGTGAAATTCCACACTTCAATTTACTGTACTGTATACTGGGTGTCTCTCAGCCAATCGCTGATCCCCAGTGTAAAAATATATAAGTTAAATCCTGTGTCTAGTGCACTTCGCACTGATTGCCAGCAGCAGCGTAAAAATATTTATCAAATACTTGGTGTCTAGTGGTCCCCTTCCCACTGATCACTGGCCCCAATGTAAAATAATATTTAATAAAGCCCTGGTGTCTAGTGGTCCCTCCCTCTCACCCATCGCTGGCCCCATACATGTTTGTTCTGTCTCAGAAATATAAAACATCTGGTCTATCTGGCCATTGTGCTTGAGTACCTGACAGCTGAAATCCTGAGCTGGCAGTATGCAGCCCAGGAAAACAAGAAGACCTGCATCGTCCCGTGGCACCTGCAGTTGGTTGTCTGCAATGACAAGGAGCTCAACAAGCTGCTGGGATGAGTTACCATTGCACAAGGTAGATGCTGCCTAACCTCCAGGTGGCGGTGCTGCCCAAGAAAATGGAGAAAGCCACCAAAGCAAAATAAATGGCAGCAACGCTGTGAAGTGATTGATCAGTCAAGAAACACATACTGAATTGGCACAAAGCAGGATGCTGCCCAACATCCAGGCAGTGCTGCTGCCCAAGAAAATGGAGAAAGCTGCCAAAGCAAAATAAACAGCAGCAGCAACTATGAAGTGATTGATCACTCAAGGAACAAATACTGAATCCATAGTCTTTGTTGTTAGTTTTCACTGTGGTTCCCCTTCCCCTGCTGATCGCTGGCCCCAATGTAATTTAAAAAAATGCAATTCCAGGTGTCCAGTGGACCCCCACTCAGTCAGGTAGTCTCCCCTGCTCCTCCCCACCTAGACCCTCAGACCCTGAAGGAACGACCAGCAAAGCCCTCTGCAGCTCCACCATGGCTGGCCACCTGACTGACAAAGAATGAATAAGCATGTGCAGGCGTGGTAGAGCATGACTGGAATCCTTGTGGGGCCTGCAGCTGTTTGGGCGCCAGGGCACCAGGTTTTTTTTGCAATGGAGCTGCAGGAAGAAAAGAGGATCACCCGCCCCAACGCAAATCCTTGGTGCTCATTTGTCCCCACAGGGACCTAGTGAGCTGCACAGAGCAGCGAGCATTTGTTACCGCACGCCAGCTCAACCGCGGTGGTTTTCAGAAGAAACCCTCCCGCTCACTCCTGCATCCCCAGGGAGATCACATGGGAACCGCCTCGCCCAGGCTGAAGGGCTGACCAGAGGGACAGCATCAGTCTCATGTTCCCATGGCCCCATAGGGCTAGTGCATTAAGTCAGGAGAGGATTTTGGGGGTTATTTGCTGGCAACAAGCCAGTGGGTCAAGGAGTAGGGGCAAGGGCCAAAGAAAGGCCAAGCAAGTGGGGTTATGACTAAGTGGACAGTTGATGTGATGCCTCACACTGGCGGGCATGCGCTTGTTGGACAACTTGAGGACAAGGGAAGGCCTAGGGAAAGGCCAAGCAGAGGGACACAAAAAACGGCCACATGGAATGATGTCACAAGCCGGGGGAGCAGACCAAGAGGAGCAGAGGCCCGAGTTGGCCTGGCAGGACTGATGAGAGGCCTAGCATCCTGGGGGGCACTGATGTCAGCAAAGGAAGTAGAGGCTGCCAAGGGGCCTAGCAATGGGCAATGAGGAGCCACTCAGAGGACTGGTGAAATGGGCTAGGCTATGTGGCATGACGTAGCATGCCAGTTGGGTGGGGTCGAACAATGGAAGGAGCCCAAGGAAAGGATGTCAAAAAAAATGAAACGAAGGTCCAAAGAGGTTTCGGCCATGGGAAAGATTGTGATCCTGGGGGCAGGGTGGGTCATGTTTTAGGGTAGCCGCACCCAGCAACAAGACTGGGGACAATAATTAGCTGATGCCCATGAGTATAAAGGGAACAAAGGCACATTTGTTGCAGTTAGAGGCTGCCTATGGGGAAGCGGCCTGGCCTCTTGGATGCTGCCCCAGGCAGAGTTTTTAATAATGTAATTTTTCTTTCTTCTTCGTGTCTTCACAGTTGGCAAGAAGCAAGGAACATGGCACCCAAGAAGAGCAGGCCTCTCAAGGAAGATGCCTACAGGGTGATAATGGAGCTGGCCGAGAAAGCCAACAAATGTGGGAGTTGATGGAAAGGGAGGAACCAGGGAGGTCCAGGGAGAAAAGGAAAGCGGTGAAGGGTAAAGAGGGAAGAGGGAAGTAGCCAGCTGAGAAGCCACACAGCCAACCAGGCACAACCACTGATAGCGGACCTACCAAGGTGGCTAGTCCAGTACCTCTGCAACCAGTAGACCCGGTCCTGTCAGTACCTCCCAGGACCAGGTGGTGGTTCCACCATTGGAGCCCAGACTGGATCCCCAGTGTACAGTGGTTCCTCCACAGCCACTAGTAGGGCAACCAACCCTCCAGCCAGAGGGAAACATGCTGGGCACAAGGATGACAGCAGGCAGCAAAGAGCGGACAAGACCACAGGTAATGCACCCAGCTCTGTTGGTGACAGCATCAAGGAGTACATAGGTCAAATCATTTCGGCACTTGACTCAGGGGTTTGGGCCAAATGGAGACTGCACTGGCTGGAGATTAGGTAGGAAAAGAAGTGCTGAAAGAGAAGGAAGGAGGAGAAAAGAGGGAAAAAGGAAACAAGGAGGAGAGGAACCTGGGGGATGAAAGTGAGAACACATCTGGCCTCAAAGGAAAAAATATGGAAGGGAGAGTATGTGATATTTTCACTTTAGTAAGCCGAAGTGGCTGTGAAATATGAGGAAACAGAGAATATAAGTGAAATGGCAGCAGCGTTTTGTTAGGCAAGAAAGAGGAGGACAAATTCACTAAAGGGAAGACTTGGGAAGGGTGGTTTGAAGGTTTTGCCACATTCTCAGCCATAGTACTGGAGAGGAGGCCTGAGTTGGGCATCCCGCCATCTCATACTCCTGATAATAAGAGAGAGAGCAAAAGGGGTGTTGGGTAGATATATTATGATGAATTCTTTCTGCAGAGAATGGTGACATAAGGGGATGTAAGATGGGACATGAACAACTAGACTTGTGGACAGACTATGTAACCGATCAGTCAGGGATATAAAGGCAGACATGGAATAGAGGGGAGGGTAGGGGCATGCAAATAGAGGGAGTCAGAATCATTGACCAGCAAGGCCGGGCATCAACCAGAGGGAGAGACCTTTGCAGGGAAAAGAAATGAGGACAAGGGAGCAATTTAAAGAAACTAGAACCCCATCAGGATAGAGGCATGGAGGGAATGGCTAGACGGATACCTAGATTGAAAACGGCAGCAATGATTAAAAAGGTTTCACACAGGTGTTTCATTGCAGTGTGAGTGCCCAAGGCAAGCCAGAGAGGCAAACTATCTGGTTTCGTGAGAGGGAGGAAGAAATGTTAAGACAAAACATAGAGAAGGAGAAGGCAGCAGGGAGAATAGAGGGACTATATGTTACCCCCATTGTAGAATATAAAGAGTTCTCCATTGGTTTGGTCCCAAAAACAGGAAGGGAAATATAGGTGATTCATCACCCATCCTTTCCGGAAGGTGATTCAGTGAATGATTTTATCGGTGAGGAATATAGTAAAGTGACGATTCCACCCTGGAAGACACAGTCTGGGTTATCCAGGCAACTGCAGATGCATGGATGGCTAAGACAGACATAGAGTCAGCTTTCAGATTACTTCTGGTTAGAAAAGAGGATCAGGACCTGTTGGGGTTTAAAATTGGGACAGTACTATTTCTGACAAAGCCATGCCCATGGGTTGCTCTATGGCATGCGTGACATTCAAAGCTTTCAGCACATGTTTGTAATGGATATTTCAAGAAAGGACTGGTTATAAAACAATGATTCACTATTTGGATGATTTTCTATTCATAGGCAGGGAGAAGAGAAACAGAAAATGTTAGCAGCGCTTCCAACAACTGTGTAAGGAACCAGGGGTCCCACTGGCACTTGAGAAAACAGAAGGGCCCAGTAGGGTGTTAGAGTTTCTGGGCTTTGAGATAGATGTCTGGGGAAATATTTCAGCTGCCAGACAAAAAGTGAAATAATTGAAGGAACTGATTAAGATACATACCAGTAGAAGAAGAGTACAACTCAAAACAGGTACAACAAGTATTGGGACATCTGAACTGCTGCAGGGCTATCGGCCAGGAGGGCTTTCACCAAAAGGCTGGCAAGGATCACAGCTGAGTGACCAGACCACACCATTGGGTAGACATGACAAAAGGAGTCAAGGAGGATTTAAAGTATGGGAGGAATTCCTTAGAATATAATGGCTCCTCTTTCTGGCAAGAGGAATGGGTGTATAACACAGACCTTGATCTTTACACAGATGCAGCTGGGGGCCTTGGCATGGAGGGCTATCTGAGGGGCAGATAGTTTGCAAGAACTGTGGCCATCAGATTGGGTAAGAAACGGCAAGAAAAGAGATATAACATTGTTAGAGATCATGCCCATCTGGGGTGTACCCTGGTTTGGGGAAGAATTACAGGATCAGAGAGTGACATTCTGTGTGACAATAGAGCAGGTGGAGGTCCTAAACAACAGGGAGCCAGATCAGAAACAGTCATGCAAGTATTGCAACAGTTAGTGTTAAGGGCCTTGCAGCTGAACATGTCATTCAGAGCAAAACACATAGAAGGGGTGCATAATACTCTGGCTGACAGCCTTCCCGCCTGTAGCTGGACCATTTTTGAGGCTGACACCAACAGTGGAGGAGGAAAATACCCATACCAATGAACATCTGGGACATTGGCAAGAAGGAGCAGAACTGTTGTTTCGCAGCTCAGAGATGCTTCTGACTCTGAGGGCCTACGATGGGGCCTGGCGAGTGTTTCAAACATTCAGGGCAACACACCAGATGGAGGTAAGAGGCCACCACAGAGGAACAGTTAGGAAAGTTCACCGTGGAGCAGTGGCAAAAGTAACAGCCCACACCACAATGGGGGTCTACTTGGTAGGGATTAGTGTTATTTGCAGTCTAAAGGGATGGAAGGACCGACAAAATCATTGTTCATTAGAATAATGATGCAGGGATGGGGTAGGTTGAAATAAGGCCTGTAGACAACAGAAGACCAATAGGGAAGCAGTGGCTAGCAAAACTAAAGGACGGTTCCCGGCAATATGCAGGGTCAAAGACCGAGGCCCAGCTATTTCACACGATTTATGTTGTAATGTTTGCAGGGGCCATGAGGGTGAGTGAGGTGGTAGGCCATGGCAATAAAGACAAGGAAGGGTGATTAGAATCGACGATATAAGCTGAGGGATGAAAGAGATACAGATCAAGATTCAGAGGTCAAAACAGATCAAAGGGGACAGGGTTGCATAGTGACACTAAAGAGACAGGTAGAGGGCGCAGTATGCCCAGTGCAGGCTTTATGGGCTTCGCCGCAGAGCATGGGACCAGGACAGGGAGATTATTTGTTCATGGTGATGGGAGAGGGGTCACCAGTTATCAAGTCACAGTATTGCTCAAAAGGCATGCAATTCCTGGGAAGGACCCAGCTAATTACTCGTCCATTCCTTCTGGATTGGGGCCTGCCTCACAGTGGGCAGCGGCAGGTGAAACTGTGAATGATATTTTGGAAAAGGTCGCTGGCAGGCTACCAGTTATAAGAGATACATTTGAGTACTAAATTAAGAAATTAACATATTTCCTTTGTTTTTCGTTACAGATGTGGAGACAAATGGGGATGGGGGAAGGACAGAGAGGGGTTACTACAGTGCAGAAACTAAGAGCATGTATAAAATAATTATTTTTTGCTTAAACCCCATAGAAGAGGGAGGATCATCAAGTCTGGATCTGCAGCCACTTCTATATTTATTGGGCAGAAAGGAGAGCAGACAAAAGGCTGGGGGAAAGCAGCTGTACCAAGATGTAAACAGTGTAGGTTGGTTTGGCGTGGCATCTGGGGATGAGATAGGCACAACTGCTTCCCACCGTGAAGGAACTTAAGGGACGGTGACCCAGTCCAGACTTAATTATTATACATTTGAGGGGCAAGACCTTTCGGCAAGCCGTGGTAGATACATACTTACAGATAAAAGGGACTTAGGAACAATACAGCAGTGGTGGCCTCAGGTAAGCCTTGCCGGTCGGATATGATACTAAGGAGGGTATAGGGCAGAGCACAGCCATAGAGCTGTGGATAGGGCCAGGAGAAAGATGAACAGAAGGGTAGAGACATTGGTAAGGAATATGGGAGGATAGGTAATATCATGGGGTGTAGAAGAATGGGTAGAAGATTTCACAGATCAGATGGGGTGCACCAGTCAGATCTAGCTATAGACATGTTTAACACAGAAATGATGGACTTTATAGAGGCATGGAGGAGACACACAAAAATGGAATATAAAAAAAAAAGAAAAGAGAAGGTTTAAGAAGGATCTTCCTGAGGTAAGGAAGAATAATACCCAAGTGAGGGAAAGCCAGTCACAATGCAAGCTGGAGACTGGCTAGTGGGAGGGGGGAGAGAGGGGAAGAAAAGGAATAACACAAAAAAGAGGAAGAAGATGAAGGAGAAAGTAGTCTCGGTTTTCACCGCTACCTAACAGAAAAGGAGAAGAAGAAGGCACCAGGTTTTCACCTGGGGGAGAAAAGAGGAGAAGAAAGAGGGATGATCAGAGATTGATATATAGATGAAAATAAATGAAATTTGAGAGATATAATAAAAGATGAAATGGAACATGGAATTATGATATATAAATAAATTAATTGCCAATCTCAGCACAACAACAAACAATGGTCTCTGTCTCTTTGTGAGGGAAAAGGGGGAAGCTAGGACAATGGAGTTTGCCCTTTAAGGGCAGACCAGGTTGTCCTGGTGCACCCCTTTCCTTTCATTAGGATGGTTGTGCCCAGAAGGGAGGGGAAGGAAGGGAGGGACAGGGATAGAACAATGGCCAGGTAACAGGAAGGAGGGGCAAGTGGAGGTACTTAATGGACAACACAGAGGGTTTCAGCCACTTTTGTTGAGTTCTGATCCCTCCCACCCACACTCTCAAGGCAGAGCAAGAGGGAAGACAGTCAAGAAAGGACTCAGGTGGTGGGTCTGTCAGTGGATGACAGACGATCCGTCGGACAGTTTGACCACCAAAGGTGGATGGCAGATAATAATATGGCTATGGACTGCCAAAGGTGGATGGGCAGGAGAAAAGTGGAAAGGGGAGGAATAACACAAAAGAGGAAGAAGATGAAGGAGAAAGCGGTCTCGGTTTCACCGTTACCTAACAGAAAGGAGAAGAAGAAGGCCCAGGTTTTCACCTGGGGGAGAAAAGAGGAATAAAGAAGGATGATCAGAGATTGATATATGGATGAAAATAAATGAAATTCTGAGAGATAATAATAAAAGATGAAATGGAACATGGAATTATGATATATAAATAAATTAATTGCCAATCTCAGCACAACAACAAACAATGGTCTCTCTCTCTTTGTGTGAGGAAAAAGGCGGGGGATCCAGGACAATGGTTCCAGGCTCTTAATATAATTATTCACTTAGAAAATGTACCACAGCTATTGAGCAGCAAAATAAATAATGCCAGCCAGAAATTTAAAGAAGTCTTTCAGTATAGCTGTGTTAAGTTCATACATATATTTATCAGCTTGAGAATAATGTGTAAACTTTTCAGAAACATACATTTCAGCCAAATAGCTCAGCATTGGGCACATTATGCAATACATAAGCTCATCCAAAACATAGACCATTGATTAGGGAAAGGGAAATTGTTAACAAGGGAGAGGCACACTAGTTGCAACTTGTTTCCAGGTACAACCTGGAAAGTTAAGTGACTTGCTTAGGTCACACAGCATGCAAGTGTAGGCAGATGGGATTCAATCCTTGGTCTTGAGGTTTGCAGCTCAGTGCCCTTAACCATTACACTATACTGCCTCCACATAACAATTTTCAAATTGTACAAATCAGTCTATTGTCAAAAGGAAGTTGTTTGCAAGTAATGCATCAATGAACAGATACAACTATTTGGCTAGCAACAGTCAATGGCATGTGCTCAAAATATAAATCCAACTGAGATATTCAATACTAGAAGTCTTATGTGCACTGTATTAATAATTAGGCACCCAGAGGATTCAAAACAAATGACTCGCTGTTCAGCATGATGTCTCTCTGCTTTCATACAAAGAGAAATGATGCATAAGTGCATAGACCTAATCAGCTCAGGAAGGGGCAACTGACTTCAACAGGGATAAACTTCCTGCCCACTTGAATATACCCAACTTCAGCAAATATATATGGATGTATTTTTCTAGTAATACAGTAAATAGTCAATGTTCAAAGACAAAGACTCGCTTTAGAGTACCCACCAGGTATGCCTGGAAATGAAACAGACATGATTTGTAGTGACATTTTGGGGTGTGACCCTTTTACCAACAGTCAAATATATTTGCTGCAGCTTCATATTGCGTTGGAAACTTAATAGAACTATAAAAGAGCTAGTGTACTGCTTAAAATTAATACTATTTTTAAAAAACAGTCACCAATTACCTTTTGTATCTAAGGTGATTTTTCTTTTCCTTTGGGAGATTAGAAGATTCTGATATTAGAATGCTTGATCTATGGAACAGCACTCTGCCTGGCAGCTGACATGCTGTATCTAGTTCTAGTCTCTTACCACTACATCATCAGCATTGTGACCTCACTGACTATTGATATCACAGAAACAGAGGAAGATCCACTCACTATTCACCAGATTAGTCAACTGTGATGTCACAGTAAGTGAGGTCACAGTGCTGATGATGCAGGGAGGAACTGAACTAGATATGTCAGCTGACAAGCAACGCACTATTCCACACAGCCACCAAAATACTCTCACAAGGAAAACTTTCTAGTAAGTAAACAAAAATGGAAAATACCCAGAAACAAAATGTTACAGCTGACCACTTCTTACAATTTGTAACATTTTCATGTCTGCTATTTTTGGTTGTTCTAGCTTTTATAGTAAACTGGTCTGGCACAGGAACCACCCACTTTTTTCATTTGTTGCATACTTATACCTGCTGATTCTACTACACAATATATAGCTCCTAACCATCTTGGTAACGCAAGCATAATGATTTTTTTTTTATTGCAAGTAATTGAAGACACACTAAGCTCTACCCCTTTACGCACTACAGTGTGATTTTGCACTGACTGAAAACTTTGCACCATTCACTTGATATACATAGAACTCTGAGTAAAGGCAGCTATACAGCAGACTTGAGCTTTCAGTGAAACAGATCTTGAGCACAGTGCACTTTAATGATTGCTTTCCTTGGGGATCACATATGCTTTTTAGTCAGGTATTTCTTGGCCAGAGAGAAGGTATAGCCCCCAACCCATCTTTTTAGCTGAAGTTAGAGCATTTTGCAAATCCCAGCATTTTATGCAGCTCAGTTTTGACCCTTGACCTCCTTTAATTTGAACGGTCTAACTGTATCACTGTAAATTTTCTAAAATTACTGTTAGTTAAAGTGACAAGCTGAGTATCCAGGTTGACAGGAAGGTATATCCCTGTTGAAGCTAATTGTCCCTACTGAGCTGATTACCTCTGTGAGCTTTTGCATCAGTTCTATTTGTGTTCAAGCATTGGAAGACATCATACACTGAGCAGCAACTAATTTGCTTTGAAACAAACAATTGTACTTTAATACAGTGCTTATAAGACTCTAGCACTGAAAACTTCAGTTGGATTTATATTTGGAGCACATGCCATTAACTGTTTGTTTCTGAATGAATAGTTTTCTATTCATTGATGCACTACTTGCAAACTGCTTCTTTTGACAACAGACTGATTTGTACAATTTGAAAAATATTATCAGGGCATTCTCTGGATGCTGCTTAATGTCTAAAAACACCACTCGTTTTCTCCTAAAAGAATTGATTCATTAATCACTGGTCCACATTTTGTATGTTTTGGACGTTGCTTTAGTATCGCATAAGTTGTATAGTACTGGACTAGGGGCTGAAATGTATGTTTTGCAGAGTTCACATGCTGTTCTACGCTGATCAAATATATGTGTGATGATTACAGCTATATGAAATACATTCGATTCTGTGGCTAGCATTACTTGTGCTGCTCAATACCTGATGTCCACATACTAAATGAATATTTATGGTAAAAGGCTACAGCCATCATACAAATGCTTTTACTAGTAGAGATATCCATTGAGTCTTGCATTTAGAATGTTCTTCATTTTGATGTTTTTTCATTGAAAATTTTGATGTCATTCATAAAATGTTTTTCCATGTACTTGATTTGTTTTGGTATTGATTACAACTAGCAGGGGCACATTGTTGTATTTATGTAGCCTTAATACACAATCTGAACATTTTCCCCATGCTTGTAGCTGTGCCTATAGTCTGTTTCTGGGTTACTGAAAAATCAAATATGTGTGTATGAGAAACTAAGTATGACACTTTGTTGTGGTGCTAGCCATGTTCTAGGGATCTCATTTTCAGTTATCCTTGAATTTGTTCACTTCTAGTTAGACTAGCTAGGAAACTCTTTAATAGCAAAGAAAATCTTTAAAAGTTCAACCTACACTATTACTGCAACAAGATGACTGCTGAAGGAATATATTTAGGGGAAAAGCAGAAACAAAAGGCAGTGTTGCACTATGCTCTGGGAGCTGGTGCCTTCTTAAAGAGGAGACCCAGAAAATATTGGACTCTGGAGTAGGGGGTGGAGAAGGAGTTTGTTTAGAGCTGGCAGGTGGCAGATGGGGCATGAGGTGCCAGTCTACCAGTGCCCACTTGTTGCCTAATCTCAGTAGTACAGCACACATTTTTTTCATTTGCAAAACTAGCATTTTAGCAGGGCATTACAAATACAAGCAGACTTTTACTTGAAGCTCCTAGCAGAAGCATAAGATATGATTTTTAAGTTACTTTTATTTACTAATTTTACTGGTCAGTAAATGTCTGCCAGCTGGCATCAGGACAATGTCTGGCCTCTGGTAGATGGCACCTTGGTGTCATAGTTAAAACAAGGAAGGTGTCTCTGGTACCTGATGTATCAGTGCAAAAAACAACAGTAACAAGAAGGACACATGGCAGTATCCAGCAGAGATAAATTGTGAAGTTTTTATTACTCACGTAATGTAGATGAACTGATGACCATCTTTTGAGAAGATGTGTTTGTTACACAGAGCATGGAACTAAGTTTTTATCTCTGAAATTCATTTATGTGAGTATTAAACACTTTGAAATTTGTTTCTGCTTGGTGGTGCCATATATCCTTCTTGTGAACCTTGGTGTCATACTATAAAAATCTAAATAATCCTTCATTCATGTTCACAACTTCACATTTTTTGGTGGTAGTTTCAGACTCTTACATTCACCCAAGTTGCAGGCTTGCTTGGCAGCAGTTACTTCTTCTTCTGTCTGGGTCCTGAAGCACCCTTTCACAATGAGATCTGGGCAGTGGGCAGGGCAGCAAGTGTGTTTCAGCTGGCAGCATGCTGGTCCTGCCCCTGCAATGGCATTTTGGTGATATCCATAAAAAATGAAAAAAGAATCATTTTCTTTTATTTTTGTGGCTGTTTCAAATTGAAACTCTCAGTCTTCATGTTCTCGCAGTAGCTGTGGTTCCTTCCATCCTCCTGAGGCTTGAGCAGTGTGTGTGTGTGTGTGTGTGTGTGTGTGTGTGTGTGTGGGTCCTGAACTGTGCTGTTGCAGTGTGGTCTGGGCAGTGGGCAGGAAGTGTGCATCAGCTGGCAGCGTGCCAGCACCTAGCCCTGTACTTAGTACCTTGTGGCATCGAAAAGAAAAGTAAAAATAAAAAAAATTCTCCACATTTCTTTAAGTTTCTGAAGTTACTTCCTCCTCCCTCTTCCTGATTACTGAAGCAGCCTGTGTGTGTATGTTGTCCTGAGCTGTGCTGTTGCAGTGTGACCTGGGTAGTGGCAGTAATCATATGTCAGCTGGTAGTGAGTTGGTACCTGGCCTCTGGTAGCCCTTGATGACATCCCACTGGTAAAATAAAAAACTAAAACAAAAAAATAATAACAAAACAAGTAAAAAGTAAATACTATAAAGCCTCACTCTTCATCATTCATCACCCAATGGCTGAGTCCTGTAGCAAGCATTAGGAAATGGAGAAACAAAGATGCCAAGAAGATGGTGTCATCTGATTATCCAGTTACATCAAAGAAAAGTCAAAGTGGAATGGCTTGATCATAGACCCTCTGCCTCAGTGGGACATACAAGAGTAGAGGAGGATGACAGTGGCAGTCAAACAGTCAATAAGGTATAACACTGTAGGAACCATACAGTGGCATTACAAATAGTTGCAACATGAGCAGTTATTGTAGAAAAAGGAATTAAAAGGGGTTTTCAGGGTAGTGAAACAGGCAGAAGAGAAGGAAGATTAAAGTCATTTGGTGAAACTTGTGGACAGATATACAGACTGTGATTACATACCCAATAACAGTGACAGCAGCAGCAGCTCTGGGAGAAGAAGTAGGTGGAGCAGTTGGTAGTTCAGCTTGGAGCAGATGCACATATAAGATCAAAAAGACCAAACATGGTCATAAAAAAAAGACCTTAAAACAACAAGGGCAAACACAAACAGGCAGCTGAAATGATAGCATATAAAGAAGACACAGGCAAAATTGGTGGCCCAGGACAAATGGTAGAGAAAACAACCATTCCCTGAACTAGAAGAGCTGATGGAGGAATAGGAGGAGGGTTATGATGTGGAATCAGCCCATTAGGCAACAGCTGATAGTGCCAGGAGGAAAGACCAAACCAGTAACATCTGTGGTTTGGGATTTCTTGACTAGACAAAGAATCACTGACACATGTATTGTGTCTTTGTGTAAAGACATGCTGTGTCAGGGTAAGGAGGGATCAAGGCTGGGAACATCTGTTATGAAAAGACATTTGATGATGTCGCACAGATCTCAGTATGAGAAGGCATATCAACACATGGTGTCAGCAGCAGCACTCCAGGGAGTGAAGCTGATGATGATGATGATAATGATAATGGCAGGGCAGGGAGAACATTAAGAGATCAGGTAGAGAGGAAGAGGAAGAAAGTCTTCAAGTGGTAGCCGATACACAATTCCAACATCTTCCATTCATCTGTTCTTTAACCCATTGACTCCCACACCTCTTAGGGGCCACAAGTCTCTAGCCAATTCCACCCCCAGAGGTGGCAAAAATAGAGCCAATTGTCATGTCTGGTGGAAAAACAATCAACTATCACTGGTTGTGTCCATGGAAATGGATCAGAAATATAAAGAAAGCAGACCAGAAACAAAAAGTTAACAAGAATAATTGTGGAAATCCAGTCACTGACTTGTTGCCATTCTTCTTCATGAGCAATGCAGGTTTTCTAGTGCTATTGCAAGTTGCAGTGCCAAGGTACCAAGTGCCTAGCCATACCTACTTTTCCACCATTGTTTTTCTTGATTTGTATCAGAATGTCAGATTCTGTCACGCGTCCTGAAAGCATTTGTTCCAACCGCTCACATCTCCTGTTACATGTGGACCAGTGGTTCGGACAATTGATTACATGGCAGTGACTGCTCATTGGGTTAGTTTCCTCTTCAGTCCTCTACTCTACTCATACTCTTGCTTATGTGCAGCAGCAGCAGTAATCACAAGTCACTGGGGCTCCTCCAACCTCCCACAAGCAAGCCATTTTATGCATTGCTGGCTTTGTCAATGACAGTCATGGAGAAAACTTGTTGCACTTCCTTCAGCAGAAATGTGATGAGTGGCTGACATTACACTCATTAACACCAGATTTTATAGTATCAGATAATGCAAAGAACACTGTAAAGGCAGTTGATGGTGGAGATTATACACTTGCTTTATGTTTTGCTCACTGTATAAATCTGGTAGTTCAGGGTTCCTAGATGAGGAGGGTGCCATTGTGCAGACATGTGTAGGTCTGACCAAAAAATGCTTGTGGTATTGTAGCCATTCTGTAAAAAGAATGGAAGTTATATTGAAATATTCAGCAGCAAAACCACCTTCCCTCCACCACCTGAAACAAAATCTGGCAACTAGATGGAATTCCACATATTAGATGATAGAATGACTGCTAGAACAACAGAAGACTATCCACCTGTATCCCATTTGGCATGGTATTGGCAAGGAGAGAAAACATCAGCACAAATCTGTGCTGCCTAATGGTGACCCTCTGCACTCTGCTGAAGCCTTTAGTGGAGGCCACAATGGTGATGAGTGCTGCTGTAGCTGTCTATGCCAGGTACTCTACCTCATTGCCTTCAGTGACCTTTTGACTTTCATGCGGAAAATTCAGTATGAAGAAAAGGAGGATACCGCTGCCTCAATTTACTAGAAAGGATAAGATCACTTTTCTGAATGACACACACTTTTCAAAAATGTGTACAGATGACCAGTATATCGTGGCCACTCTCTTGGACTCTCAATTCAGAGATACACTTGAGACATTCTTTGATGCACAAGAATGTGCCAAGGATCAGCAGTCACATAAAGCCTGGTGTATCCAGCTGGTCTCCATAAGTATGGCACAAAACAAGACCAGGAGCACAAATGAAGCAAAAGATGACACTTGTCATTATGCCTTACAACTGCACTGACAGGACAGGTGGAGGAGAGGAATATGAGGGACCCCAATGTGTTTCACTGCTAATACTGAACATCACAGGCTTTACTGATTTTTGCCACCAAGTCAACTCTGCTATGACTGTTGCCGCTGCTGCAGCTACTATACCTTGCACTCCAGAAAGACAGCAATTGATGACAAACCACTATGGGAAATGCTGTCTGACAATGTCTTTTGTGAAAAGCACAGCAAGCCATTCTGACACAGTGGTGCCTGAAATGCCAGCAAACAAAATGGTGCTGGATTACTTGGATGGGCACTCCTGATATACTTTTAAATAGTGCAATATTACTGCAGCTGTTCTATGATGTGGGTGGGTGGCTGGAGTGCTGAAATGGGTCACATGGCCTGCATCCACTCTTCTGGGTTCAGGCTATAAATAGGCGCTCTTGTAAGTGGTAATTGTTTGCAGAATTCCCAGTCCATCTGCTGTGTGACACTTCAGTCTGAGACAAACCTGACTGGGGTGTACCGCTACTAAAGTAATTGCTCATTTTGTGTTTGAGGTCTGAGACTAGCTGGGGAGTCAGGACGTGTGCTGACAGTTGTAGTTCTGTAAGGCTCTGTGGACTATAGCACTTCCTGCATCCCGTTTCTTACAATCTTGCTTTTCTTTAAACTGTACCTGTTGCTTGCAGAAGAATTTGCCCTGTTAGACAGGGCAATCCTGATATACTTTAAATAGTGCAATATTACTGTAGCTGTTCTACGATGTGGGTGGGTGGTTGGAGTGCTGAAATGGGTCACATGACCTGCATCCACGCTTCTGGGTTCAGGCTATAAATGGATGCTCCGTGAGGTGGTAATTGTTTGCAGAACTCCCAGTCCATCTGCTGTGTGACACTTTGGTGTGAGACAGACCTGGCTGGTGACTGCTATTAAGAGTAATTGCTCATTTTGTGTTTTAGCTCAGAGGTTAGCTGGTGATTCAGGATGTGTGCAGGGAGTTGTAGTCCTGTAAGGCTCTATGGACTACAGCACTTCCTGCATCCCATTTCTTGCAGCCTTGCTTATTATTTAAACTGTACCTAGTACTTGCAAGAGAATTTGCTCTAGTAGACGGAGCACTCTGATATACTTTTAAATAGTTAGTGCAATATTACTGCAGCTGTTCTATGACATGGATGGTGGTTGGAGTGTTGAAACAGGTCGCTTGACCTGCATCCATGCTTCCAGATTCAGGTTATAAACAGGGGTGATGCACATGGTCACCATGCATGAAGATGGACACAAAGACTGGTGCATCTGATGCATGCTTAGCATGTTTGGTGGGAGTAGTTGGAAGATATAGCAAAGTACCAGCATAGTTGTACCATCAGAAGGTAATCTCCTTGAAATGTAGTTATTGATAGAATTTTGTGGAGCAATGTCAGATACTATTATGACCTTTGGAGGGGAGGTGGCATCAAATGTTGTTGTGTAGAATGTATTCCTTATGGTTCCCTTGTCAAAATGCTATTCTCATGTACCAAATGCCTCGAAAATGAGGCTATGATTAAAGAGCTAACCACCATAAATACTAGATGATCAGTTGTTGAACATAGCCAGCTACATATGGCCAAAAACTTGCAGAAAGACAAGGATCCAAAATAAGTAAAGAAAAAGCTCCACTGCAGACTTTTTGAGGGTTCAGGGTATAGAGCACATTATTAAAGTGAATGCCCCAGTTCTGATTAATGCAAATGAACCTATATATGCTTCTACCCCAAGTGCTAAGAACACTGGTAGTGGAAATAAAAAGAAGTAGGAAGGAAGACACTACTGGCTCTAGTGATGATGAATGGTACCAAATATAGAGCAGAAGAGCAGCAAAGAAGGGTAGGAAATCTGAACATTTTTAGTATGTCTGTTAAACACTTTTGACCCATTAAGCTCCCTTAACCCTGTTGAGCAGGAACCTAGTGTAAAGGAATCTATTATACTTGCCAATAATGAAACACATATCTCCTTCCTAGTACTAGCACATTGGAACAGATGTTGACTTTGGTTGCACCCCAATTAGTATAAATTCTATTCCTACATCATTGCCAGAAACAAATCAGCCTTCTAACCCTACTGAAAATATAACCAATGGCTCTGAAGAGTCTACCTCTATGTTGTGAGAGATGACATTATGCAAACTCCCACACTAAACAGCGAATCAAGATGTAAATGTCACAAATGAACAGATATTTATTCTAGGTGATTCAAGGATCAGATTTACTTATAGATATTCAACAAACGACAACAAACTAAAAGTGACAAGCTGCAGCTACAGAGGGCAACCACTAAAGATATAAATGCTGTGCTATCAGGTATTGAGGAAGTGGATGATCATAAAACTGTCATTTTACATGCAGGAATGAATGACATCAACAAAGCAGGGGTAGAGGATGTAGTTAAAGATATGACTAATGCAGTAACAATTTTAAAAGTCACAACACAAAATAATCTTATCAGAAATCCTGCCTGTTCTTTGGGCCTCAAAAACAAAAATAATAAAACCAAGATGTTTAATAACTGGCTTCACAGATGGTGCCTTGAAAGTAATATAAACTGTTTAAGGACATGGGAGATATTTCACAATAACTTTGCACTTTTTGGATACGATGGTTCCATCCAAACAAAATGGAACTAGAATGCTGGGAAATATATTCCAACAGGCCATTAGCAAGTATGTACAAGAACAAAAAAATGAATTAATGAGGGGCAAATGGGGACCAGAAATGACAAAGTATCTGAAAATGGAAATAACAAAACAATCTGTCCACTATTAAATCTCACTATAACCTCAACTTTTGCTAACCAATGCAAGAAGTCTCCATCATATAAAAAGATGAACTTGAATTGACTTTCTACATACAACATAGATATTGCAGCTGTTACAGAAATGTTGTGGGGTAGTAACTCTTCTTGAATAGAAACATATCTGGATACAATCTTGTCCACAAGGATAGACGTGAAAGAATGGTAGGTGGAGTTGCCATTTATTTAAACAATTACATCAGCTTTAGACAACTAACTGACAGCTCATTTGATAATAATGAAATAATTTGGGTCAAAATTGAAAAATAATGAGAACTTAATTCTAGGGGTATGCTGTAGACCACCACATGTGAGCCAAGCTGTACATAATGAGATATTATATAGCATTAGGGATAAATTGAGCCATAAAGCTATTTTGATTATTGGTGACTTTAATTTTCCAGTGTGGAAAAAAGCACTACTTCTACATCACCCTGCCCAATTACGCATCAACTCTACCCGTAACCCCACAGGCACCCTCTCCTTCCCCCATACCCCTGCTCCCTACTGTTGCTTTAAGTGGCAACTTGCAGGTTCATCCACACTTGGTCCCTGGGACCCTTACCACCACTCCCTCTTTTGCAATTGATGACACCTCTCTGTGAGAAACAACTTCAGCCTCTCAGAGACACAGCACTGAGTGGTCTGGTAAACTCTCCATCAGGGCCTGTGGCTGTCCTCTCTGAAACTTCTATTCCTCCAATTTCTTCTATCAGGAATATTCACCTAACCCGGCCCCCAACCTATGGGCCATCAAAGAATCCTAAACACATCGGAGTTCTCTATCTTGCATCCTTAAACATTTGTATTCTTCTTCCCAAGCTTGACACCCTACAAGTCTTTGTTAACCTGTATAAGCCTGAAGTCATCTCAATTAGAAACCTGGCTCTCACCTAAAATTTCTGACCATGCATTGCCCTGCCAGGTTACAATGTCTTCAGGCTGGATCGACAGGTTAAATGAAATTGAGGGAGCTGTGTTCTTTACCTTAAGACTGGCCTCCTGGGCCACCCACCTCAGACTCACTGGCACAGATTCTACCAATCCATATCATACTTGAGCCCACGGCAAATTACTACAGTTGCTGAAGTCTACATCCCCCTCAAAGACCAAGTGAAAGGCCTCAACACTGTCCTGAATTCACCGATTGCGACCTCCTGACTCTGAGCTTATCTTGCTCGGGATTATAACATAAACTGGCTTGCCACTGATCATGGAGATCTCAGGATGCCATCTCCTCTGTTCACCTCACAGCTGGTTGACTCCCCACCAGGCACAACTACAGAACTGGTACCAACTCCTTACTTGACTGGATTTTATCCAGCCACCCCATCAAATCTCCAATATCTCCATCCTTCCCGATTCCCTCAGTGATCACTCCCGTTACACTGTGTGTGGTCCAAGAAATTCCACAAACCTCCACCAACAGTCTTCTCCAGTAGAATCCTCCCTCATGGAAACCTGAATCTCCTTAAATCTCATCTCATGAACCTTGGCTGGACTCCAATCTTCAAGGCAAATGATGTCAATACAGCATTAGACTCCTTCATCTCCATCTTCAATGGAGCCTGCAATACCTATGCCCCTACAGAAAGCATAAAGTGAATACCCTCTGCAACCCCGGCTTACTGCCGACCTAATAGCCTGGCTAAAATCAAGGGACTGCCTTTGGTTCCTGGTCCATGACTCTCAATCTCCAATGGCCACCCAGAATTAGAAACATGCGGAATGACTGCACTAAGGCCATTAAACTACCATAAAACAACTATCACAGGGAAGTCCTTACTAACACTTGGGGTAATGGTAGAGCTTTCTGGAACAACATCAAGGAAGTGACCCAGGAGGAAGGAGCTACTGGTATAACTAAAACTTCTCTAATGGGACTAAGAACTAGATCTCTTGTACTGGAACCTTCAATTAAGGGTAAAAAGCACAAAAAAAGGAGTTGGTGTGTTTGTCGAGGTAGTTGAAGTAAATTGTTATCTGTGTTATCTGTGTACTTAACTAGGTGCTTGTCACAGGTGTCAGAAGGAATTGTTGTATGAAATTAACTAAGTGTAGGAAGATTTGCAAAGTAGAGGGAGTGGCTTAGCTAGAAGGAGCCAGGTTAAGACCAAATATAAATACTGCCCTAGATAGCTTCTGCCAGGGGACAGACAGAACTCCAGGAGGAAGAAGCTACTGGTATAACTAAAACTTTTCTACTGGGACTATATTGCCCTCCTTTCCTCCCTCCACCCCCGCCCTAAACCAGTTTTACTTTTTATAGGCACAGGATTTAACTGACAACAGGAACTTCCTGTTTGGGAGCAGGAAGTGAGTGATCACAGAGCCACCAAAGACTCACCATCCTAGATGGGCAAGAGTAGCTCTCCATCCCCCCAGCTGCTGGAGGTCTGACTCTGAGAGCAAGGAGACTACTGAGAAATATATGAACTTCTTGTCTTAGAACAGGAAGATCAGGAGATAAAGGGTGCAGAGACAGTAAGTAAGTATGGAGAAAAGAAATAAACAAAAAGAGGAAAGAGTAAGTATTCCAAATAACAGATAGGGGCCAGAAAAGACATGATGGGAGTGGTGCAGTGCAGTGGCTGTGAAGCAGCAGTCTCCCTTGAGATGTTTTGGAGGATGCAGTGTTGTCCCATCTGCAGACACCTCTCTGGGCTGAAGGAGGAGGTTGCTCATCTACAGACTGAGTTGGCCAGGATCTGTGGGACCTCCTGTCCCACCCAGAGACCACCAGGGTCACTGCCGCTGCCTCAGAGATTGCCAAAAGAGGAGTGGTTGGACCACAGTGGCTCAGGGAGGGTGAGGGTGGTGGAACAGAGGCTCATCCCTCCAGTTGTACCTCTCCACAATTTCTATGCCATTCTGGAAAAGTGTGGTTCCTCTATGGAGGCACCCACAGTGGAGACCAAGGAGGATGCTGGGAACCTCCACAAAGGAGACCCAAAGGAGGGTGGAATGGGACCCCACAGGGAAGGAAACAACTCCTGGTGGGGACTCCATTGTTAGGAAGGTAGAACTGGGGGAGGAAGGGGAGGAGGTAAGGTGCCTGCCTGGCACCATGGCTTGAGAGACAGGGAGCTAATCCTCAGGATTGCAGGAGCAGCTGTACAGGGAGGGAGCTGGATGTCATTGTCCACCTAGGGACAAATGACCTGGCTAAGAAAGGATCAGAGCAGTGCAAGATGCATTTGTGGAGATGGGGAGGGGCCTTAGACAAATAGCACACATGGTAACCTTCTCGGAGGTGCTGCCTGTCTATGACATGGGTGAGGTTAGGTGCTCCACACCATGGGATTCAATCAGTGGTTGAAAACCTGGTGCAGAACTCAGGATTAGGCTTTATTGAGACTGGGAGTCCACCTGGAGGGATGCAGGCCTATACTGGCATGGTGGGCTGCATCTGTCCAGGAGGGAACCAGGATCCTAGGTGATAGTTTAAATACTTCATTGACAAGTAGTTAAACTAGCCAAGGGGAGGCACTGGAAAGGAGCAGGGAAATCCTAGTCCCCACCAAAATATCAGGGTACTATGAGGTAGACACCAACATAGAGGTGTCAATAGGAGAAGTGCAGGGGTAAATGGAGAAAGTGACAACTGCAATAAGGACAGGGATGGGGTAAAAGGGTAAGACCATCAAGAAATGGAGGGTAATGAGTACCAATGCCCATAGTCTGGGAAACAAGCCCTGAACTGGTGGCCTTGATGGAAGAGGGATGCCTGGATATTGTAGCAGTCACAGAAACATGGTACACAGAGAACCATGACTGGGATGTTAACATACCAAGGTGCACAACCTACAGGAGAGACAGGAGGGTAGAAGGGGTGAGTAGCTCTGTATGTAAGGGAAGGATAAAAGCAACTGAACAAAAAGAGTAAACAGGGAGGAGAGGAGGCACTGTGGGTCACCTTAGAGACTAGAAATGGCACATAATCCGCAGAGGTTGTATATAGACCCCCATGTCAGGGGAGGAATGGACAAGGATATGATAGAAGGCATACTTAGGATGGCAGAGAAAGGGAAGATACTGTTGATGGGGACCTTAACATGCCAGATGTTAACTGGAGCACCTCTGCAGCGGTCATCCAAAAGCAGGGCCATTCTTGATGCCCTTCAGGTGGCATGCCTCAAACAGCTAGTTTTGGAACCCACTCATGAGGGAGCAATCTTAGACCTCATACTCTCAAATGGGGACAGTGAGAGGATCTCAGATCTAGAAGTGGGTAGCCATTTGGGAACATGTGACCACTAAACAGTGTGGTTCATGATAAACTCTGCTACAGAGTCAAGCCATACAAAAGTGAGAGTTCTGGACTTCAGGAGGGCTGACTTTGGCAAGATGGAGAGTGCCTTAGAAAAGCACTAGCAAACAGGCAAGAAGGAGGGTGCAGCAACAATGGCAATATAAAAACTGCCATCACAGAGGCAACAAACCTTTGTGTGAAGCAGATAAACAAATCAAAATGAAAGAAAATGCCACTATGGTTCTCAAAAGAGGTGGTGGTGAAGGTTATGCAGAAAAGATAGCATTTAGGAAGTATAAGGAAACACAGAAGAAGCAGGACAGAGAACTGTACCAGTTAAGGCAGAAAGAAGCAGGGAGGATAGTCAGAATAGCAAAGGCACAAACTGAGGAAAAGATAGCTAACTCGGTTAAGAAGGGGATAAAACCTTTCATAGGTAAATCAGGAGTGTAGAAAGACAAAGGGAGGGATAGTGAGGCTGAATAGAATGGATGGTGAGGGCAGAGAGTGACAGTGATAAAGCAGGTTTACTGAATGAATACTTCTGTTCAGTATTCACAAAAGAGGAAGTGGGGAGGTGCCTAATCCAATTAGCAGAAGCACTCTGGAAAGGGGTTGATCCCAGTCCTTTCACAGAAGAAAGGGTTCTGAAAGAACTCCTAAAACTGAAGGTGGACAAAGCAATGGGCCAGATGGAATTACCCCAGAATTGTAAAAGAATTAAGCAGAGAACTAGTGACACCACTGACTACGCTTTTAACAAATCATGGGAGGATGGTGTGGTGCCGAGGACTGGAAGAAAGCAGATGTGATTCCCCTTCACAAAAGTGGGACCAAGACAGAGGCAGGAAACTACAGACCTGTCAGTTTGACCTCTGTGGTAGGGAAAGTGATGGAATAACTTGAAGGAAAGAATTATTGAGAACCTAGAGGCCAGTGGGGCACAGGATCCAAGGCAGCATGGGTTCACAGCGGAAGGTCATGTCAGATGAATCTAATTGATTTCTTTGACTGGGTGACCAAAGTAGTAGACCAAGGAGGGGCTGTGACGGGCCTACCTAGACTTTAGCAAGGCATTTGACACAGTCCCACACAAAAGATTAGTAGTCAAATTAACCAGCCTGGGAGTGGGTCCCAAGGTGGTAGCCTGGGTAAAACATTGGCTGAACAACAGGACACAGTAGGTAATTGTAAATGGAGTCCACTTTGAAGAAAGAGGGGTTACTAGTGGGGTACCACAGGGTTCAGTACCAGGTCCAGTCCTTTTTAATGTCTTTATAAGTACGTTGCAGAGGGACTAGAAGTAAAGTATACCTCTTTGCAGATGACATAAAGATCTGCAACAGGGTTGATACACAAGGAGGCGTGGAAAGGATGAGAAGGGACTTGGCAAGGTTGGAGGAATGGTCAGAAGTATGGCAGCATGGATTCAATGCAAAGAAGTGCAAGTAATGCACCTGGAAACAAAACCAGGGAAAGATTACACAATGGGGGAGGTAGTAACAACAACAAAAATAGGAAGAGACCTGGGGTAATCATATCAGATGACCTTAAGGTTGGCAAGCGATGCAAGAAGGTGGTAGGGAGGACTGGAAGTATACAGGGATGTATAGGCAGAGGTATCACCAGCAGAAAACAGGAAGTTGTTATCCCTCTGTACAGACAGTTGGTGACACCCCATCTGGAGTACTGCGTCCAGTTCTGGAGACCCCATCTCCGCAAGGACATAGACAGGATGGAGGCAGTTCAGAGGAGGGCAACTAAAATGGTGCAGGGTCTGTAAGAGAAGCCATATGAGAGAGACTAAATGAGCTTAATATGTATACCCTTGAGGAAAGGAGGGAGAGGGGGACATGATAGAAACGCTTAAGTACCTCAGTGGAATCAACAAAGTCCAAGAGGGTAACATCTTTCAGAAAAGAGATGTGCAAGAACAAGGGGACACAATTTGAAGATAGAGGGGACGGCCAGGGCCATGTGAGGAAGTATTTATTCACAGAGAGGGTGGTGGACACATGGAACAGCCTTCCTGAGGAGGTTGTGGGCTCTAAAACTGTGGGAAAATTCAAGAAGGCATGGGACAGACATAAGGCAAATTTTGTGGGGGTAGGAAGAAATAGGCTGTTAGTTAAATAGGATCTGCAGCTTATCCTCCAGGTAGGTAAATGGGCAGACTAGGTGAGCCAAGCTGTCCTTATCTGCCGTCAAAGTCTATGTTTCTATGTTTCTATGGTAAACCTCTGAAAACCTCATCAACTATGCTTAACATCGATGGCACTATCACTCTTGACCCCACAACTATCGCCAGTACCTTCAATACCATTTTCACTGACCTCAGCTTCATTCTCCCATCAGATTTCTTAATTGAACCAGACACTTCCCATGCTCCCCACCCTACTCAACACCCACCCTTCTATTTCAAATCAATCAAGCAGCATGAAGCCTGTAAGTACATCAGCAAGGCCATTGCCAACACAAGGTTTAGTGGGTACCATTAGACCTCAATCTACTGTCCTCACGCTCAACAATGTCATCAGAAGCCTCACCAAGATCCTTAACCTCTCCTCTTCCTTGAACAGTTCCCTGACCTTTGAAATCCACCATAGTCACCCCCATACATAAGAATGGGGACAAGATGCACCATGGAAACTACCGACCAATCTCCATCCTACCCTCCAAAGGCACTCGAATGTATTGTTGCCGACCAACTCACCGACTTTCTGGACAACCACAACATCCTGTGTCCTCAGCAACAAGGCTTTAGGAAAGGACACAGCACCACATCCGCCCTTTTTGAATTCACCGCAGCAATCTATAATTCCCTAGACAACAGCCGCCTTACCAGGGTGGTCATCATCGATTAACAAAGGCTTTTGATACTGCCTCACAACCTGCTCCTCAACCAACTCTCAGCTGCCGGGATCTCCCTGACTCTACTGCCTGGTTCTGAAGCTGCCTGTTAAACAGATCACAATGGGTCAAGATTGAAGCACTCTTCCCAAACACCTTACCAGTCTATTCAGGAGTCCCCAAGGGCTCCATACTCTTGATTGTTTTCTTTTCAATCTTTCTGAACAACCTCCCAAATCAAGCCCTGAACAAATTATCCTCTATGCAGATGACACTGTAATTCTCTACTCCCATAAGGACCTGCACTGCCTGCAAAAAAAACTCCAACTTGGATTCACATCAATGGAAAAATGGTTCAGTACACAGAAACTTATTCTCAACTACAAGAAAACCAAGACTGTGCTTTTCCACAACTCCCACAGCAAACCTGGTACACACCTCCTGAACATTTAAAACCTACAAGGCTCAACCCTGAACAGGTTCCAACCCTCAAATACTTAGGGATCACCTTAGACAGTAACCTGTCCTACGTGTCCCACATTAACAATGTCGCAAAGGCTGCCAACATGCATCTTGGCCTTCTCTACAGGCAAAGGACCAACCTAAATCCTGCTGCCTTGGGCCTCACCATACAAAGCTCAGTTCTGTCCCTCATTGATTATGGCCTCATCATTTATGGCATGGCCACCTCTACAGCCCTCAGACGTATCTCCACCTTGCTCAACAAAGCATGTCGTCTATTTACTGGGTCCCACAGTACAACCCACACCTGTGACCTCTACGCATAATCTGGGTGGCTGCAACCTCTAATCACATAAAATATCAAACACACACCATGGCTAAGAAAATCACTATGGGCCTAGCACCCTTGCAGTTCTAACTCTCCTCAGCCCTAGTAGTAACCACCGCCACACAAGATGCTCAGAATCTCATCGCCTGATTGTCCCACTTTGCAGAACCTCCATGGGCCAGCACTCATTTGCCTATCAGACTCCTTGTTGGTGGAATAGCCTTAACACTGAAATCTCCTCTGCTCCCACACTTGGTCAGTTCAAAACAGGGCTCTTTCTCCACCGCTCTGCTGCCAGCACCCGCGACTGTTATACGTAGTTGACCCCTCGGCTCAGTCCAGCATCCCTACCACTCCCCTTCCTCTCCCTACTCCCACATCCTCCTGCACCTATGTTCTACTTGATAACTGCCACTGGCAGGTTATACTTGTACTATAATGTAACTGTACTGTATGTTAACTCTGTTTTAACCTGCTGCAAACCTGCACTTGCCTTTCTTGCATATTTGCATATTGCTTTTGCTCGATTGTGTACCACTGTATTGTCCTGTCCTTGACATGGGACCTTTGTAAAAGAGCCTGGGCTCAAAGGTATTTGTAATCCTAGATTTAAAGAAAGAAATAAATAAATAAGTAGATAAATCACAAGAGCAGGCTCTGTTAGAGTTCAGCATAATGAATGGATTATGTCAAATGGTAGACAGGCCCACAAGGTAGAATAACGTATTGGACTTAGTCCTTACTGATATTCCAGATAAAATGTAAAATATAGAATTACATGACCCATTGATATAATAGTGATCATAATCAAATAACTTTCTCTGTTTACCTAGAAACCTAGAGATTGGTAGAACTGTGGTTAAGGATTTTAATGAGGCCAACTTTGATGCAATACTACAGGAATTACATAGATGGGACTGGAGAAATGACATTACTTAAGTCGACCAGCTTTGGACCAAAATTAGAACTAAGATTACTGAATTTTCAAATAAATATATACCAAACAAAGTTCTATATAACAAAATAGAGAATGGTCCAATATGGTTTAATAACAAGGTTAAAAAGCAGTCAAAGCCAAAGAAAGGGCTTACAGGATCTTTAAAATGACAAAAATAACTTTAATAAAGACAAATATAAGACAGTTCTTAGGAGATGTAAAATGACTATAAATGAATAAAAATGGAAAATGAGAATTTAAGCTGGCCCATATGAAGGATGGTGGAAAAGTTTCTACCAATACATAAATAAAAAGATAAGCCCATCTAGTACCATTGGGCTTTTACATATTGACAATACTGAGGTTATACACCAAACAGATTGCAAATACATTTAATAAATACTTCTGCACTGTTTTTGAAACAAATAATAAAACACCCCTAATTCTAAACAGTAATACTAATAATGTCCAGTTACTGGAAATTAGAAGTGAAGATATCATCATAAACTAAATAATATCAAAACCAATATTTCTCCAGGTCCAGATTAACTACAGCCAAAACTATTGAAAACAATCAAATGATGGTTGGTTGAACAATTGCAAGAAGAGGTGGTACCTTATTTTTAAGAAAGGTGACCATAGTAGCCTGACTAATTATAGACCGATCAGTCTGGCCAGTATTATAGGTAAACTGATGGAATCAATAATAAAAGATAAAATCGAAAAATAACTAACTGATAAAAAAAAATACTGATAACTGTCAACATGGTTTGAGACCCAGAGGTTATGTCCGACTGCCAATCTTGTTTTTATGAGAAAGTAAGTGCACTATTGGAACAAAAGAAATCAGTTGACATTATCTATTTAGACTTATGCAAGGCTTTTGACAAAGTCCCCATACTGCACTTACTGAAAAAAATGATAGCATTTCATACACACAGCTCTCTTATTAACTGGGTAATGGCATGGCTTTCAGATATAGAGCAAGCGGTTAGAATTAGAGATTTAACATTAGACACAGGGCCTGTGACAAGTGGAGTACCTCAGGGTTAGGTTCTGGGGCCTTCATTGTTTCTCTCTTTTATTTCTGATCTTGATACAAGAATAAATAGTTTTGCCATCAAATTAGCTGATGATACCAAAATAATTGCTGATGCTAGTTCAGATAGGGTAGTTGAAATTCACACATTTGGAACAGTGGGCTAATTTAAATGGAATGATATTTAATCCAGATAAATGTGTTTTTATGCACTTAGGAAATGACAATAAGAGTGAAGAATACACCCTGGCAGGAAAGATCTTAAAGCCAGTGACAAAGGAAAATGACTTGGGTGTGGTTATTACTGATGACCGAAAGTTTGGTGCACACTGTACTGAACTTGCAGTGAAAACAAATAGAATTATGTCTTGTATAAAGAGATCAACTGTTTCTAGAAATCGAGGAAGTATTATGTCACTGTACAGAGCATATGTATGACCATTGCTAGATTATTGTTCTCCTTGTGGAACCCCACTTTGCATAAAGATGTGAAAAACAGGAAGGGTTCAGAGGCACATCACAAGAATGATTAGTGGTTGCCAAAATAACAGTTATGAGGCTAGACTTAAAGACCTTAACTTGTACTCATTGGAACTCAGGAGATCAAGAAGGGACCTTATCATGTATAAAATCTCTAAAGATAAAACCTTATTATCAGTCCTTGGTCTTGTGTTTGCACATAGAGCAATCACACTTAGAAGCCATACATATCATTTTACATTAACTAATCCCAAAACAATACTAGAAGTAGTTACTTTACACAAAGAATTATTCCACTGTGGAATTCTATTCCCTAGAGATGTAGTGGAAGTAAATACTTTCACAAATATCAAATCTAAATTAGACAGATTCCTGCTTGATACTGCAAATGTGAGCTAAGCCCACTTGCAGGAGGTGTGTATTTAAGGGCCAATAACCTTCTGTACATCTATACAGTCCTAGTATGAATCCTAGTATAAGAACTTATTGGGGGCCTAGCATGTGGGCCTAGCACAAGCAGTTGCTGCTGGAACCCACCAACATGGACACATGCTAGACCTGGTGTTACACACAGGCCTTGAGGTCAAGAACCTCAGGATTGACCCTATCATTTGGTCAGATCACTACATCATCAGTTTTGACTTCAGGGTAACCCTCTTTATCTCCTCCTGTGGAATTAGTCAAATACTGTCATTTGAGAGGTTTGGATCCTGAGGGTCATTAGGTGGTACTTGACACCTCAGGTACATGGGCAGCTTGTGCTGTGGGTATGGGGAAGCAGTGGCAGCCTATAATAGGGCTGTCACCATATCCTTTGACCTGATAGTTCCAGTCCATGTCTGTCCTTTGCATTTGTGTTTTGGCTTGATGGTGGGCTAAGGTAGATGAAGGCTATGGAATGGAGGTTAGAAAGTTATTGGAGGAGGTCCAAGGCTCAGAAGGACAAACTGGCTTTGATTACTCATTGTGTAAGTTTCAAAGGGCAATTTCATGTAAGAAGGCAGAATTCCTGTCCAGAGAGACTGTGGGTAGAAAGAATTGACCAGCTTAGCTGATTTGTGCTGTAGGCAGGCTTTAAACCTGGCCTATCTGGATCCCATGAAAATTGTGTCATTTTCAAAATGCGAGGAGTTAGCTTGTTTTTTCTTGGACAAGGTGTCCTCCATTAGGACTGGATCTCCTTTTCTGTACAGTTAATTTCCAGCAGTGGGATGACAGGATGTCATGGCAGATGTCTGTGGTCATGGAGTGAATTTCAGCCAGTGATGGATGGAGGAGGTCATTCCAGTAATCTTGGAACTGTCACCTACCTACTGTGAACTGGTCCCAGGCCCAACACAGTTCCTAGTGGACTGAGCAAAGCAGCTGGATCCAGTATTCGCCGGATTATTGGATGTTCCTTATTGGAGTTGGTCTTTCTGGTCAAATTAAAAAGCGTGATGATGAGACCTCTTTTGAAAAGTGACTTTGGACACAGATGTCCTAGTGAATTATAGACCTGTCTATAACCTGCCATTTCTAGGTAAGGTTTTTGAGAAGTCGGTTGCATTGAAGCCTGAGGTTCCCCTTGAGACCTTCAATATCTATGAACCTCTCCAGTCAGGGTTTCAATGAAGAATGAGCACTGAAACCACATTGGTCATGGTGCCAAATGATCAGCGCATGGCAAGGGATAGACGAGAGATCAACCTCATATTCCTAGATCTCCATCTGCGCCTGACATCATTGACCATAGGCTGATTCTGGACCATCTCAGGAAAATGTGGGACTCACTGACACAGTTTTGAGCTGATTTGAGTTCTTCCTTCAGGGCAGATCTCAAAGGATGGTAATGGGTAATTTCTCATCACGCGAAGGGATTTGCACTATGAGGTACCCCAGGATCAGTCCTTCTGCCCATGTTGTTTCAGTGTATATGTTAACCCTGGGCAAGTTCAGGCAGTATGGAGCTGGGTTTCACTGCTATGCCAATGATACTCAACTCTGGATGTCCTTGAGCTCACTGAGACTGAATCCTGCAAAGACCAAGTACTGATGCTTGAGCCGGATAGGAAAGGGGACAGACAGTGTCTGAGGGGTTATTGAACCTCTGTCTCAGTACCTCTCATCTTGATGCTGTCCAACAGGTTAAGAATCTAGGCTTCATTCTGGGTGAAGGGCTGACATTGGAGGCTCATGTGTCAGCTGTCACCTGGAGTGGCCTCTACCATCTTAGAAATATTAACTGGATTTGCTCTCTTGTTCCCTGAGGACCTGCCTTTGCTAGTGCATGCTTTGTGGTGTCTCACCTCAACTACTGCAACCCACTCTACCTTGGGATCAGTGGAGGTGTGCTGCAATGCCTTCAGCTGGTGCAGCACAAGGCTGTAAAATTGTTGACAGGCCTCTCTTGGTCAAGCCATATCACCCCTGTGCTGAAGTATCTGCACTGACTGCCAGTCAGGTATCTCATCTCTATAAGATTGGTTCTTAACCTATAAGGCCTTGAACGGTCTAGATCTTGATTACTTGCATGATCTCTTACAACTGTTCTGTCCTGCTCATTCCCTCCACTTTTCCAGGGCTACCTGGTGGTTTCCAAAACTCAATTAAAACATCTGGGGACAGAGCCATCAGGTGGCTGGACCAATAATATGGAACTCACTACTAAGGGCTCTGAGGGAGGTACCTTCAGTGGAAATATTTAAAAAGATCTCAAAACCTACCTTTTTGCCTAGGTATTCCACGCTAGTGTGTATTTCAACTGATTGTAGTCAATTAACTTACTAGTGCTAAGTAAATTTACTTACTATGTTTTTGTTGGGCTTTGTAGTATGCAATTGCTGATGTTTATTACTATGTAATGGTGCTCTGCGCCTCCAGGGAAGGGTGCTAGAAATAAATAAACTGCTACAACTACTACTAGCACTAGCAGAAGGAAATGAGTCTCTATTGTACTGGTACCAAAACACCACCACTTGCCCCTTGATACAAGTAGTTGCTGAACACTTCAGTTGCACACTTGCAAGTTCACACTCAGAAGAAATGTTCAGTGCTGCAGGCAACATTGTCACCAACAGGCGAAAATGGCTTTCAACCCAAAATGTAGAGATGCTCACAATTTTAGAAATTAACCTGATCCTTATTCCAAAACCCTTTTGCCACAGTGTATGGATGATGAATCTATTACACTTCCAGTTGGGCTAAAGTCAGAGGGGAGAATGAGGTGGATGGGGTGGGCTTCTGTGTTTATTTTTTTTGGAAGCTAGCCTACCACACACACACACACACACACACACACACACACACACACACTGTGGGATGCTGCACTGTTGTCATTACTCAGTCTTCTTCAGATTAATGTTTTGTGACTTTTGGCAGGTCTACACAGGCCAAATAAATTATGTGGCAATGTTGCCCTTAAAACCAGTGCTGCATAACACTTTCCCGCTGCACAACCAGAAGCCTTGTCCATGTGTGGCACTGTCACAATGGGCACAATTTTACAGTAGCCCATACTGTGAGAAGCTACACTGTTGTCATCACTCAGTCTTCTTCAGATTAATGTTTTATGAATTTTGGCAGGGCTACCCAGGCTGAATATATAATTTTGGTGCAACGTTGCACATGAAACCAGTTTTACAATATTTATCCATGGCATAAAGGGATACCTTGTCCATGGTGTACTGTCCAAATAGGCACACTATTTGTACACATTGGAGACAAGGATGGAAAGGGAGACATGACTGAAACTTTTAAATTATGTAAAGGGGCTCAATAATGTGGGAGAAGAGGGTTTACTTAAGAGGAAGGAGGGATCAGAACTAGAGGGCACAGCTTCAGACTGCAAGCAAAAAGATACAAGGCAATGTGAGGACATGTCTTCTCTGAGAGTGTTGTGGAGCCCTGGAATAGACTGCCAGATGGAATGGTAGGGATAAATTGGTGGAGGTATTCAAGAGGGCTTGGGAGCAAACATATGGGGCTGAGTACTGGGGGTGGTGATGGCTGGCAGGGAGGGGAGGGTAATGGGAAAATGGGGCAGACTAGATGGGCCAGTATGGTCCTTTTCTGCCATCAAGCTTTTATGATTCTATGATTTCTGGAATCAGTAACTCACACTGTGGGATGCTGTGCTGTCATCTTCACTCAGTCTTCTTCAGATTAATATTTTGTGAACTTTTGCCAGGCCTACACAAGCCAAAGAAATAATTGTTGAGGCAACCTTGCCCATGAAACCAGTGTGTACAGCATTAATCCATGGCATAACTGGAAGCCTTGTCCTCATGTGGCACTGTCCCAGATTAATGGACATATCATTTTGGAACCAGTAGCCTACACAGTAGGATGCTGCACTGTTGTCTTCACTCATTCTTCTTCAGATTAACGTTTTGTATATTTGTGACATATCAACCCAGGCCAAGTGAATTTTTTGGGCAATGCTGCCTATAAAACCAGTGTGTACAACACTTATCCATGGCGTAACAGGATGCTTTGCCCAATGTACATGTGTGGCAGTGTCACAGTGGACACAATATTTTTGTAACCAGTATCCTACTTGTAGGATTCTGTACTGATATTCTGTGGACTGTCATAGGCCTTACAACTACAACTATTTTACTTTGAGTATTGCTAACCACATACTTGTGTTTACTAGTAGCATTGTCCATGTTTAGCAGTGACTGAATGAACACAGTTTTTGGAACCAGTACCCTTAATGTTGCCCACTGCATCATATTGCTGTTTTGGGTGCTTCATCAGTCCTGTGCATTACTTATTTCATTTTATCCTATGTCCCACAGCTTTTAATGGTTGAACCAGTGCAAACTATTTTGCCAGTAAGAGAAAATTGGCAAGCTTTACACAGTTCAGTGGTGAAAGTTCACATGATCAAACATTGGGAAGGTCACACAGCCCTGCTGCTAATGGATCTTTATTTGCCCACCTATCATTTCTTACTATGATTAGAGTTACAGCAAAGTTGCTGCAAAGTGACAGAAATTCACATCCACTGAGTTTCATGAAGTTTTCCCTGCCCTCAATAATTTCTACTATGCCAAAAACGCCAAGTGTTCACTGTGAAAGTGTAAAAATCACCCTTGAATCACAGAATTTACTGGTGAAATCCACTGTTTGCAGTGAAAGTCCACTGTTCACAGTGAAGTTCCACTTTCTGAGGCAAAATTCCACACTTTGTGGATCAATCCATACTTGCGACTTGCTCTAGCTTCATGGATTCATTCTGCAGAGTGCATTTAACCTAATTCACCAATCTCTAACCGTGATTCACTATAATATTTGTCCTCTTCATTTTGTGGTTTTATCATGTGGAGGTATGGAATCCATTGCTATTATATCCTCACTACCCAGTCTTATTACTATATTTATATGAGTCATGTGTATTACACATTAACCCCCCACACACACACACACAGTTGTCAGATTAACACACTTTACTTTTAACCTACTTTTTCTTCACTTTAACAATTCCTCCTTTTTTCACATATTTTTTTCCTAATCAAGATTTAGGCTTCCTTCACAAGAAATCTTTGTTCCATTGCTGTAGATTCTTTATTACACTGTTTGACATCCATTCATTGTTCACCAACAGATGCTTGTTAGTTTTGGAGAGCTCCTTCAATTGGCTGATCCCATTCTTGTTCCTTCTTACACTAAATAAGCATTTTCAAAATGTTGCCATATTCAGGTTTTCAGATAACATACTTTAAATTATTTAATTATGGCATTAGAATTGTTTCCAAATTAATCAATTATTTATTAATTTAGTTTTGTTGACCAGGAGGATAGGCAATTCTGCCTATGTTCAGTCTCTTCCTGTGGTGAGGGATTCAGATGCAAACCAAGACACTGAACCAGATTAAGCAGTTGGTGATATTTTTAGTGAATGGGGAAATTTGATCAGGACACTGGGGAAATTCTCCTACTCTGCCTGCAGGGTGCTATCACGTCCTGCCGTGGGTTGGAGGGACCCAGTTCACTGCCAGACACAGGAAGAGGAGGAAGTGATGATGTGGCAGGAGAGCAGGCTGTGCAGCAAAAAGGAGGCCCGATTTCAAGGCATACATTCTCTTTACATGTATAGAAGGCAGACAGGAGCTTGATGTTGTGGAGGAAGAACTTTGGACTTGCAAGCTACTGCAGCAAATCAAAAACGATGTTGGAAACTGGAAAGAGTGCTACAGAAGTACTGAAAACAGAAGATTTGAGTAAGGAACCAGAAGTGGCTAAAGAGCAAGAATTAACTGAAAACTTGAATGTGATGTAGCAAGAAATTTTGAAACTGGCCCGGTTCAAAGAAGAACGCATATGTAGGAAAAAAGCATTTGACTGAACAATTAGTCATTTTGCAGTCTGAAAATGCTTCTATCATCCCTAACCGTGGGCCTGTCAAACACCCTGATGACGCAGCTACTCCTGACAATGCCCAGCAGGGCCAGGTGAGTCCGAGACTGTTTTCATTGTTTCAGCGATAAATAAGGCTGGCAGCAAAACACCCCTTCTGGTGTCTGCCTAGAGCCTAGTTGTTCTACAAACACTTTATTTTGCCCACAAATGAAAGTCTCCCTCTTACTGAAAACCACGAGTTTCACTGCGCATTCAAACTCGCAGCTCCTCGTTAGCACAGCACAGTCCTTTACAACAGCAAAGACTCTTGTAGCTAAACCTGGAAATTCTACTAAGATTTCAGGTCAGACTGGCAGTAGTAGCACTACTCATAGTGTGTGCCTTGAGTCTGAACCCCATAAAAATCTCTTGCTGTTGACTCTGTTTCTGCTTTACAATGCAAGCAACACTCGTGTTGGCGACACCTTGCAGGATACAACTCCTGAACTGCCTTCCCCTGTAATTACTCTTTCCAAAATGGCAGGTTTTGTTTTAAACACCGAAACCTGTGGAAACTGAGTCCAATATTGTTTACCAAACTCAGCCCAACTGTCAGGAGGGCACTACAAATTTTATATTTGGACATAAATTATCAAATGGGGCAGAGCAGCAGAAGATATTACAGGAATTGACAGAACAAGAGGAAAGGAGAGAGATAATAAGAACACAAATATTTTTCCCTAATTCTACCCCTTCAAATAAACCTACTGTCTCCACTTCCATTAATGTTGATCCATCAGGTACTCAGCCCAACGATACATGGACTCCTCAAAAGCATCTCAGGTGCAGGATGGGCACAATCGACAGATGGGATTTGATTCATGACACCTCCTGGGACATTTTGCTCTCAAACTTCAGCAGAATGGAAGCCCAGGATCCCTTCCAGCCCTTTACCAGACAGTCCTTTAAAACTGATCATCAGACCATTACTTTGCCTCTCGTTCCTTCTCCTAAAATGACTTCCTCAAACATCAGCACTACTGACTCCTTTCCACCCTTGAAATCTGGAGAAAATACAGATACAGCAAATCCTCCTCCCTTGGATTCAGGAACTTCACGAGACTCTAAACCCTTATTATCTGATCTTTTTTCTAAATCTAATTAAGAAGCAGCTCCACGCAGGAATGCAGTTCGCATCAGATATAAGGAGGGTTAGAAGATAGACCAGATAGATATTATGTAGGGAAAATGTTACTGAAAGATTCTTTACATTTTCACCAAAAGAGGTCTATGCATTTATTAATATCTCTTGAGAAGATAATTATGATGTGAGTTTTCGAACCTCTAATGCACTAGATCTTTTCTGGGAAAGGTATGGGCATGGACCCTTTGTCATTATACCCCTGACAAAACCATTGATAAAATACATAACAGTTATGTTTTGTAATGAAGGGGTTCATGTTGATGACAGCACATATCGGATATCACAGAAATGTGAAGTACTAAGTGCACCAGAGGCTGTTCTTGACAGTGAAATATTCTAGACCGGGGATGGAAATACAAAGTAAAACTCTGTCAAGAGGATAGTGGCATGGAACATATTCCTAATTTTCTCCTTTTGGGGAGATACCGTGGGTCTGTTTCTATTCTGGTTAGCCTCAGGCCTGCTACAAGTGCAGATTCATATTATCATCTCTCTAGTACCTGTGATAAACCTAGGTGTAACAATTGTGGAGAGATAGGTCACAGCACCATGCAATGTGCTAATCATACTCACTGTGACCTCTGTGAGAATATGGGCATATCTTTAGTAACTGCCCTTGGGCAGCAAGAAACAATGCAAATTGCATAAACCCAAAATTGCTTATCCAGCAGACACAAGATTCAGCTACGTCTGTGGTGCCAGAACCCTGTTCTCCTGATTGTGCTCCTCAGGACCCACCCACCTCCCCACCCCCAACAACTCTCCCACCCCACCCCCAAGAACTCTTCCTTCCCTTTGATTCTTCCACCCCTCAGTCACTGAAACTCTTCCTGCAGTTTCTATTGTAATTTCTGATTATCCAAAATCACAGGATGGTACTCCACAGGCCCATGTATGGCAGATCACTACCACAGACATGTTCACTCCAGTTTGTTATGAAGACATAACTACTTCCCAATGGAATGCTCTGACTTACCTATTCCTGACCCTTTGCACCATAGGAGATCTTCCAGGTTTTCAAAATCCATTTCCTCTGACCCTCCCACCCCAGTGTTTACCTCTTGGGGACTCCAAAATGGAGGTGGGAGATTCTGACTCACAGAAATCAGTTAGTGATCAAGGTTCCTAGATGGTTACGGATGGGGATTATAAAGGGAAAAGGAAGAAATGAAGGAAAAAACTTAGTTGATTGTTCATCTGGAATTTGTTGAATGGTTAGTGGTCTGGTTTGTTCCTTAAATGTGAATAGTATGCTAAATTATGATAAAAGAGGTGCTGTGTTTCAATTTTTCCATGATATTACTGATGTTTGTTTAATCCAGGAAATCTGGACGTATACAAAAGATCAGGTTCGACAGTTTCAGCGGGAATGGATCTGGGGACCATCGTATTGGTCCTTGGCCCAGATTCCGCTGATGGGGTTGGGATACTTTTTCATTCTTTTAATTTCACTTTACACAAATTATTTGATTTAGTACCTGGGAGAGCCTTGATTTTGGATGGTCTATGGAATGATATGGACTGTAGATTCATTTCTGTTTATACTACAAATAAGGGTGGAAAAAGTAAGCCTTTTAAAACAATTCAGCTCTTTTTGGTTACCCATTATAAAAATTTTATACGGGATTTTAATTGTAGTTTGATCACAGATAATGAAAGGAAACAAGAAGGAAAAAAGTATACTGTGACTCTAATGCATTTTAACACAGATGATTTCTACTGCCGATTTGCTTAACTGTTATTTACTCTATACCAAAGGTCCTAATTTCACATATAAGCATAATAATTACACTTCTATAATAGACTACATTTATTTCTTCAAATGTTTCTAAAGGGTCTCTATCCATTATACTTGTTGCATTCTCAGATCATATATCGCTACTTTTCTCATTATATCAATTTGTCACTAGATACACTTTGCACAGTAGATGGAAACTTAATGTGTCTGTTTTAAAAGATACTATGGTCATTAAGGATATGACAACCTTACTTGGAGACCCATAGTTTTACTCAATACAGACTATAAAGTTCTTGCACATATTTTAAATGCTCACATAAAGGCTTATGCCTCTTTGGTGATTTCCCAGTTCAATATTGTGGTCTGCTGACAGGAATATTCAACAAGCCTTGTGAACCATGAGAGATGTAATTCATCATTGTAATATTTCAGGGTTTCTGTGTTGTGTGGTAACAGTAGACCAGAGAAGGCTTTCAACAGGGTCTTACATTCACTTATTTTAGTATTACAAACTTATAAGATACCATTACAATTTATAAATCAGTTGTGGTTGTTATACTCATTTTTACTGTCAGACCTTTGTTAAAAGGAGTTGTTGGTCATAGTTTTAAAGTAGATTGTGGAGTCTGACTGGGATGCCCATTGAGCCCATTTGTTGTACATTTTGACCTATTACTTAATTCTATTACATCATCCCAAAATGGGCAGGGCTTATTGGGATTGGTGTCCCACACACTTTATGCGTATAAGCCTATGAGTACGACATTTGTGCTTTTTTCACATCCAGAGCAGATTAATTCTTTTGAAAGAAATTGTACAATATCAGAAGGTTTCCAATGCTAAATTAAATATGGAGAAAAGTAAAGTCTGTTCATTGTGCCTGGCATACACCATGCTACTATATGGTATGGACTTTCAATTTCCTCCACCCTTTGGAAATATTGGGGATTTTTCAGTTCTCAACATTTTTCTGAAGAAAACTGGGAATGGGTTATCATCAAAGCAGAACAAAAGTAAACAGATGGAAACATTGGAAGTTTTCCAAACTGAAGCGAATTACTATTTTGAAAAAATCATTCTGCCACTCTTACAATATGTAGCATTGTTATACCCTCTTACCTACTAGCTTGGAAACAATAATTTATAGTTCATGCTTCAAAATGTTGTGGGGCACAAAATTAAACCCCATTAAAAGACACTACACTTATCTAGATATTAATATGGAAGGTCTCAATATGGTAGAACCCGTGGTGTTCCTCCATACATTATTTTTAAACACTCCATTGGCATTGTGATACACAGTACTGAGACTATTTCAAATGCCTGGATGTGGAAATCCCTGGTCATATATCTTAAATCATGGTTACAAATAAATGGCACCTAAATTACATCCCCGTCTTCAAATCTCCCTTATTTTATACATCTGCTCAGAAATTGTACAGATGGGGTATCACAAAAGACTGCATTACTACGATACCACCAAATTATTATATAAAAGACATAATGTCTAGACATTACCCTAGAGAACCTTGTTTTAAGAATTGTCCCTCAGTTGATAATCATTTCATTATTTATCAATTAACACTTTCAATGATCCCACAGAAAATGTGGGAGAATCTCTGCTTACAGTTTATAGGAGGTTAAATTTAGGGAATGCAAAACATATGAGCATAAGTGAAAGAAAGTGTCCCTATATGGAATGTGTGGCACAGATGGAAACCATGGAACATTTTTACTACATTGCTCATAGTGTATATTGCTGCTTTATGGGATTTTCTGGCCAACAAATGGCATCTAGATTGGCTCCAATTTCTATCTTATGATATTCTTGTAGTGGGAAAATATGGGTCTGGTTTAGTAAAATATCATCCTCACACTTTAATTGTTTCTTTCTGTTGCATTAGATTCTATTTATGGCAAGCCCGATATCAATGGGTTTTGCAACAAAAAGGATGCCTTATGATTGTCTAAGTATTCTAGTTTACAATGAGCTTAGGGCTATTTACAAATCAGATTGTTTATTATATTCTTCACAACAGGTGCTGAATTGGTGGAAGAGTTTCACTTATTTTATTAAATACAAATAGAGTTTTTGTTACATAGTCATTTTGCCTGAAATGTAATTAACTTTTATGTGTGATTTTCTTTCTTTTCCTCCCTTTCTTCTTTTTTTCCTTTCTACAACCATTTTCTGTATATTAAATTTTTTAAATGATTGTTTAACTGTTTATTGTGATTGTTTCTTATGTGTTTCAGAAAAATTTCCCTACTGAACTGTAGGAGGAACCTCTGGCAATGAGCATGGCCACCAAGTCTGTCTCAGGAGGAGATGGATGTCTCTGGAGTGGGGGAACAGGCCACGGCCCCTACTACACTATTTCCAGAGGCCTATGAAGATTTAGAAATACTGTTGAATGACTCAGAAGATGTGGGGATATCCCGGAAATTTGCATTACTACAGAAGATCTTAGTGATTCTGTGGAGAATCAGGATTTAACACAACCAGATGGTAATGGTAATATAATGGATACCAACGAGAAGCAACTCTTATTTTGTTATTGCAACAAGAACAAATCAGACATTTGCAGGAACATGAGTGACTTACTGCTCAGGTAGCTCTGGTGAAAGCCAGTAAACCGCCTGTAAAAGGGCCTGTTCATTCTGTCAGTTTGCATCATGATGCAGCAGCATCAAAGGCCAGGGTGGGCCTGGGTGAGTCACAAGTTCTTTTACCTGCTGAGGAAAATACCTCTGTTCCAATGCATATTGAGATTCCAGCTGGCTTTTTAAATGCTGATGAATTGTGGGCCCAAAGCGAAAGAAAATAAAATGTCAAGGACACGAATATAACACAAGATAATGTTTTGCATGTACAACAACTGAAATCACCTGATAAGGCATTTGAAGAGCCCGACAATATAGTTGGGAAGAGTACCACACTGAGTTTTGACAGAACAGTGTCCAAAACCATGGGGTTTGTGTTCAGATATACTCCTTTGTCACCAGGAGATACTTAACTACTCATTCTGACTTACAAAATGTGAAGTATCAGTAAAATAACTCTGGTCAGGATGATGTTACAGTTTTTAATTTGCTGCAAAAGGATCAATTCCTAAGGTGTTTAAAGAAGATCCTAAAGAAAAACGACAGCTTTGACATTAGCCAATCGTAACATATGATTGGAAGTAGAACCCTATCTGAATGTAGCAAGGCTAATATCCTGGAAAATATTATCAAACTGCACCAGACTGCCTTTGCAACAATAACTGAGGCATTTTCTTTGAAAACAGTCCCAGCTCTCCTGTGACCCTTGGTCACCCAAAAGCTCTAAGTGAGGCCAGATGGAAGGATCCCCTATGGGAACATGGCTACCTGACCCTGACTGGGACCCAAAGCTTAACTTTTTATTCAAATCCTGAATGGCACCCAGCTATATCGACACAAACTTGGATACCTTCTGAAATTGTTTCCAACACCCTAACAATATCGATCCTTTATTGTGGCACCTAGTGCACAGCCCATTGAACTACAACAATCAGGCTTGGAACATAGTAAATCCATGGACAGGCCAAGTACCAATTTGGGAAAGGCCTCCATGCCTCAGGAGCCCAGGCAATCAGTGCAGGAACAATCAGAACCACAGAACCCCTTTATCAGAACTTTTTTTCAAAAATAAAGAAGGAAGCTGCTCTGAGAAGAAATGCCATATGGATCCAATATGAAGGGGTTTGGAGGATAGACCTGACCAATTTTATGTGACAAATTACTTTTGAAAGGCTTCCTTCATTTCTCCCAGGGAGGTTTTTGCTTTTATAAACATATTTAGTTGTTTAACCAGGTATAGCACACTAAGCTGAAAGTTTTTACAGGAGCGACCTGGGAGCACAAGGAGGTTAAGTGACTTGCTCAGAGTCACACAGTATGCAAGTGGAAGCTGTGGGATTCAAACCCAGGTCTGGTCTGTTGGATGTCACTAAATTTGCAGCTCAGAGCCTTAGACCACTGCTATATACTGTCTCCCTCGGGGAGGATAATTATGACATTAGTTTCTGCACTGCTTATGCATAAGATCTCTTCTTGGAGTGTTACAATCAAATTAAGTTCTCCCTACATGGACCCCCTTTCAGTCATTCATTTGACAAAACCATTGGTTAAATTTATCACTGTCATGTTTCGTAATGAGGGAGGTCCATGTGGAGGACATTACTTACTGGCTCTCACTAAGGTGGGATGTGCTCAGTGACACTGAGGCCATCCTTGATACTGTCTTATTCTGGACAGGGGTTGAAGTATAAAATAAAATTGTGGCACACTGATGCCGGCATAAATCATGTTCCAAATTCCTTCATGCTTAGTAGAGACCATGGGGTATGTTTCTATGCTGGCTAGGCTAGGGCTTGCTACAAATGTGGTTCCAGGACACATTTGTCCAGTTCTTGTGATAAACCACCTTTCAATAATTGTGTTGAGATTGGACATATTTCTTTACAGTGTCGTCACATACCAAATGTGATTTATGCGATGAGATAGGGCATGATTTTTTCTGAATGCAACTGGGCTGCTAAAAAACAAGGCAACCTGCATGAGTCCTGAACTACTTATTCAACATGCTCAGGACACTGCTGTAAGGCAGGACGCACCTCCCTCCCCAAAAAAAAAAAACTCCCCTCTCCTGTACAAATACAATTACAGATAATCCAGTTCCTGGGATTTTAGATATACTCCTGGCCCCCTCCTCCCAGAAAAACAACAGGAGATAGCAGATGGTCTGCTCATAGGTTTTGGAACCCTAGGACCTGTGTGGTATTCTGAACCAGTTAAGCGTTGGTAGAATACTAACTCTTCTAACCCATCTCCTTTGACAAAGAGACTGTCCTCACAGAATGTTAAGCTAATGCCTACCTCCCAGTTGATTCTGAATCAAAAATTCCTATGCTGCACTAGCTACACCTTGGCGAGAAGACAATATGGATCAAAGGGACTTGAAGTCCTAACATGTTGCAACAGACCAGTCTTTACAGAATCAGGACCTTGTAGGCTATAGGGGGAAAAGAAAAAGAGACTAAAATAATAACTTATAGGCTGGCCTCTTTAAAGCTTGGTACCATTAACATTCACAGTATATTGAATACTGTGAAATGTCAAGTGGTGAATAATTTTATCCATGACTCTAAATTTGATATATGTTTCATCCAGGAGATCTGGATGTTCTCAGAGGACCAGGCCAGATTTTTAAAGGAAAATGGCTTTGGGGACCCTCTTACTGGTCTTTTGGACAGGATAGTGCAGTTGGAGTAGACATTTTATTTACTTCATATATATTCAATTTGCATAAACTTGTTGACCTAATTCTTGATTTCGGATGGTCTCTGGGCAGACATTGATTGCCACCTCATTAATATTTATGGTCCACAGTCAAAGGTGGAATGAGTTAGAACTATGTCCTCACTGCAACCCTTTTAGTTACCACAAAGAAAATCTTTTGGGTGGGTATTTTAATTGGAATTAAAAAAATTGAAACACCTGGGTGACAACAAAAATGTATTGCTATTCAAATGCTTTGTCCAACTTGGTTGATATGGCCAATCTTCAGGACTGTAGTAAGTGTAACACTTAGGGTCCCTGATTTACTTTCAAACTGAGTAAATATACAACCACTATAGGCCATTTATTTCTTTCCAAAATCTGCCACATGCAGTGTTACAAACTATTATGGTTGAATGTTCAGATCATTTAGTTTTATCACTTCAAATCAGAGATATACATCAGTGTCAGTGGCTCAGTAGGTAGCACACTCGCCTCTGAGCCTGGGAGATCAGAAGGTTGTGGGTTCAGTTCCACATCTGGCACTGGTTAATATCCCAGTACTGACACTGTAGTGCAGCATGAGAGGGTGCTGCACTTCTGAGGTGCGCTCTTTCAGATGAGACATTAAACTGAGGTCCCATCTGCCTGGATTGGTGGTAGTTTAGGTGGGTGTTAAAGATCCCATGGCACTTATCAGAAAGAGTAGGGGAATGTTCCCAGTGCCCTGGCAAAATTTCCTGATACACTAAAATACCACTAGCGGCTTAATCTGGTTCAAGGCCAGTTGGCATTCATCTGTATCCCCTTCCCGGGTCATGCAAAAATGAGCAGGATTTGTCTAGTGGACTTGCCCAGTCAATAAAAATAGATAAAATAATATACCTGTGGAACAAAACAGACAAATAGATGGAAACTTAATGTATCTCTCTTATAGACCCCTGTGTTAATTCTGGCATTTTGGAACTCATAAGGTTTAGAAGTTCCGTACATGTTTTATTTTCAGACTCAGGGGAATGGTGGCAGAATTCAAGGATGATTTTCAATCATAGCTACAAGGTTACGGAAAACAAAGGTAAACAACAATTTTTGAAATATTTATCTTTACATCATCAGTTACAAAACGTGTTTACCCTATCCAACACTACTTGAGATGAGTATACTGTCCAAACTGCCAACTTAAAAAATGAAATGAAGCAGTATCAGTATGATAGGGCAAATGCACTGAAGCATTATTATAAAATGGCACACAAAAACACCTATAGGAGATCCCTTTGAAGCATGTAAGTCTTTTAAAACTACCACTTCAATGGATGGTTTAATTGGACAGAATGGGGATGAAGTTGTTACTATTGAGGGCATTCATGACATAATACAATGGTTTATAAAAATCATTAGCCCTGCATATCCCTCCTTCAGAACATGATATTAAGTCAGATCTCACAGGGTTAAATATTCCAATCTTCCTAGTACAGGCACTTGAGACACAGGAACCAATTGGGATGGAGGAATAGAGGCCATTATTAAAACCTTACCAAATAGGGTTTCTCCAAGGATAGATGGGCTTCCATTTGAATTTTACAAATCCTTTTCAAAAGAATTCTCTATTTGTTTAGAAACAGTTTATAATTCTTGTTTAACATCTGGGGTAATGCATTCATCCTTTACTGAAGGGCTATTGATTTTTCTATTCAAATCAGGGACAAATTGTTACTCCAGAACTGAGACCTATCACACTACTTAATGCAGATTATAAAATTTTGACACACATTTTTTTTAGTTGTTTAACCAGGAGTAACACACTAAGCTGAAGCTTTTTTACAGGTGTGACCTTGGAGCACAGGAAGTTAAATGACTTGCTTAGGGTTACACAGTAAGCAAGTGGAAGCTGTGGGATTCAAACCCAGGTCTGGTCTGCTGGATGTCACCAAGTTTGCAGCTCACAGCCTTAAAACCACTGCACTATACTGCCTTCCTTTTAGTTTATTTATTTTAAATAACAGACTGAAGAATTATGCAAATCTGGTTAGTTCCCCACTACAATATTGTGGACTCCTGTCTAGAATAATTCAACAAGCCCTTATGATTCATAGTGATATGATAGAACACCTTTCACTGTCCGGTAAAGTGGGATGTGTAATTTCAGTAGATCAAGAAACAACTTTCAATCGTATGTATTGTCCCTTTTATTTCACAAACTTGAAACTTATGGCATTCCTTCAGGAATGATTGCATATTATGAGATGACTTGATGCAGCCAGCGGTATTAGCTTTACTCGACCGCTCCCACCTGCTTCTCACAACAGTTATTAAAATATATGCTTCGCTGCATGAACTGGGTACAAAACTGCTCAGTTTAAGCTATTAACACACAGAGCATGCACAGGGATAGTTTTAGTGGTGAAAGTGCTCGTATGGAGAGAGAAAAGCGTCTACGCCCTTCCACACCACATGCCACCAAATACTCCAGAAGGCCAACAAGAAAGTTAAGGCCCAGGTTCACTCCTCCACTATGCAACCAATGGGCTACCAGCAACAAACCCCTCTGACTCTGGAACTGTTCCGGAAGGAACTCAAACCATTAAAGAAGAACTTCACTCACTAACCTCTGACTTCAAAACCTGTTGGGGACACTAGAAGAGCTTACAGGGTGAACTAGTGACAGTGAAGCATGGATCATCTCAGTGGAGAAAAAGCTCACAATGGTGGATCCTGCCATGGCTGCTACAAGATCCAGGGTAGCCAAATTGGAAGCAAGGTGGAAGATTTAGAGGTCAGAGCCACTGTAGTAACTTGATCCTACTCCAGCTTCCAGAAAGGGAAGGAGGAGATAATCTAGTCCTATTCACTCAGAAGCTTCTTTCTAGACTAGTAGGCCCTTCTCCTTTTGGTACTGGCTATACGTTGGAGCAGGCCCACCGCGCATTATGGCCCCATACCACCTCCAAGCCCCTCCCCCATACTTTTATGTTCAAATTTTTAACTATCAGGAGCATCAACATGTCCTCAGTAAAATAAAAGATTTGAAGGAAGTGGTATGGGGGACACTCCATGTGCCAAGATCTACCCCTGTTGGTTAGACAGAAAAGAGCTTCATATCATGCTGTAGTCACTAAATTAATAGCTGCCAATATTAGATTCTGGATGAGGTATCTGGCCTGTTTCCAAGTTCTCATTGCTGGTACCTGGCAATCTTTTGAAGATCCCAAAGTGGCAGAAAAATCTCTGAAGGAGTCTTTCCCTGACCTTTTCAAGGATCGCTGAGAACCTCTTCGATGTGCTACAGTGCAGTGTCAAGAAACCTTCAAATGTTTTACTTCACCTAAATATTTACTGACAATTGTAACTCAGTGACGGATCACAGCGATGCGATGGACGCTATAATCTCCATACTTCTCCTGCTTGTTTGCACTGACATAGTAATTCTTGCCCCTAGTCCTCAACACTCTTTCATGGAGCGATAACTGGACTAAGAGGTACTGTTGATACTGTTTGGCATTCGGTGGTATCCTTTAAATTACCTTCTTTTTTTTCTTTTCCCAGTGGAACTTTTACTTAGGACTATGCTAGGAAGTGCCCCACTGCTTGATGTAAGGCAGTTTTCATTTGTACTTTGATTTTCCTTGGGGTGCTTTATGTTAGCTAGTGCAGAAAACATACACTATTAGTTCTGTTAAAACCTAGATCTTTTATTTGCCTGAATCCATGCCCATAATATGCTAGCTATCTAACTGGGGCATTTTATAGTACTCGTTTGGTGTTGATCTCTGGAGTTTGTTTTTTAGACCTTAAAGGTCCTCGCTACCTATCTTAGTGTAGGGGTGCTAAAATCCATGTTGTTCAGAAGGGAGTGGGGGCAGGAAGCAGGTTGAGGCATCCAGGTCATGGTGGATTCACGTACTACAATGTCTTGTGGGAGGGAGGAAGGGGGTCTTCTTTGGTTGGGATTATATTTCAATAGTTTGGGGAAACTGTTTGGGGAAATATGAAAGTTGGGGGCAGAGGAGGGAGTCTGGCTTGGCAACATTATTCAACTATGGTTATGATGTAATACTGTCTTTATTTCTTATCTATTTTGAATTTACAGGACAGCAATGTCGAATGTTAATATGTTTTTAACTTGGAACGTCTGTGGTATAAGAAACAAACATAAAAGATATAAGGTATTGAAACATGGTAAAATACTTCCAGAAAAAGTGATATTCTTACAAGAGACTCATCTGTTAGATGCAAAAGGAAACCTCTTATGGAGGCAGTTTATAGGACAGGTTTTTCATGCTGGCTATAGTACTCAGTCCTGGGGTAGCCATCTTAATAGGCCGAGGGTACCATTTACCTGTGAACAAGCCCTGATGGATGTGGAAGGATGCTACATTTTTGTAAAAGGGTTGTTAGATAGGCAAACTTTAGTTCTGTGTGGTATTTATGGGTGTAACGCTGACGCCGCAATTTTTTACTGAGTTACTTACGGTGTGGCCCTGTTCAGAAGGATACCGATTATATTAGGAGGGACTGGAATCTTCCTTTTACACCTGACCTGGATAAGTCTAATGTAAAACAGAAGGTCTCTTGATGGCACAAAGAGCCCTTAGAGAGATGATAGATCATTTGGGTCTCTGTGATCCATGGCACCTTCTGCATCCCCGTCAGAAGAGCTTTACCTTATTTAGATCCACAGTACATGGTCCCAGTTCTAGAATAGATTATATTCTACTGAGTCAATCACTGCGGAGGGTCCTCAGAGACTCTACAATTGAACCGGGTGATATCCGATCACTCTGTAGTGACTTGTGATATGACACTCCAGGGGACTTTGCCAAGAGTCATTGTAGAAGCTCAATAACCAATTGCTCAAAAATGAAACTTTCTTAAACCAAATTATTCAGGAAATTAAGGAGTACACTACTCTGAACCTTAATTCTACATGGAGACCGGATTTGGAATGGGTTGCCCTAAAATGTGTCCTCCAGGAACATTTATTAATATGGCCTCTCAGTGCAAAAAGCAAAGAGACCAGAAAGCAATGCAATTGTTAACAAAATTCAAACATCTGAAACCACACTATCACCTAGTACAATAATAGAACAACAATCAGTATTAATTGGCTTAAGGGATGAATATTCCTGCTTATTACAGGAAGCTGCACAATATGTCATGCTTAGGATCAACACAAAGTATATTGATCAAGGGGAGAAAGTGGGATATCTCCTTGTTCTGCGGCTTCAAAAACTGAGTAACCCAGGCTGGTCCATTCCATTAGATCTCAGTCCAGTGCAATCATCTGCCTGACCCCAACAGAAATAACAGAGGAGTTTGCTGTGTTTTATGAAAACTTTTATAGTCCCATGTCCAACCCCTGACAAAGGCAGAAATAAAGAGTTATCTAGAAGCCACCTCTCTCCCCTCCAGGCACAGGAGCAACAGGATTTTCTGGTTAGTCCTATTAGGGATTCTGAGATCCAAGCTGCCATCTCCTCCTTAACAGTGGATAAATCCCTGGCCCAGATGTTTTCACCCTAACTTCTATAAAGCTCTATCTTCCCATCTGATTCCATGGGTAAAATGACTATCTGTCTGGATTCTGGAGTCCCAATCTCTAGACCATATGCTTCTTGAAGCATTAATCATAGTAATACCCAAATCTGACAAAGGCCCCAAAATATTATTTATTACAGACCCATCTCCTTGTTAAACTGTGATATTAAAATATTACCTACAATTCTTGCTAATACACTGAAGCAGGTATTACCACATGTAATTCATAAAGATCAGGTCAGTTTTATGTAGGGCAGACATTCGATGGATCATTTCTGCAAACTTGCCAACATTTTCTCTGCATCCAGGGACTCTTCAATACCTGCTGGCTTACTTTCCTGGATGCAGAGAAAGCATTTGATAGAGTTAACTGGGACTTTTGTTCCTATCTATGAATAGATTCCTGCTTCCCACAAAGTTCATCCAATGGGTCTCGTCCCTTTATCAGAGACCTCAAGCCCAAATTTAATTGCAATGGGGTATTCTCCAGATTAATCAGTTTATTCTCAGGTGCCAGGCAATGGTGTCCTTTGTCACCCTTATTCTTTATTATCTATTTGAACCACTTTGGCTAAAATAAGAGAACATAAGGCATACAAGGAATTTCAATAAACAACCAAGAATTCAAATTATCAGCATATGCAAATAATATTCTCCTTCATCTATTGCACCCTGCTCAAACTTTTCCCATGTTTTTCCTTATTGCTAGATTATGGAATATTTCTAACTATAAAGTTAATTTAGGTAAAATTATAGTTTTCCACTTAATCATAAACTTAGTAAAGGATGGTTGGAACTTCTGGGGCTGCATTGGGTTCCCAATGCGTTAAATACCTTGGATTATTCCTCACTAGGTGACAAAAAAACTTAATTTAGATTCCACCCTACTTAATATCCAATCTGACCTGCAGAGATGGCAATCTCTCCCAATTTTGCTCTGGGGAGAGTAAGCATTATTAAAATTAATGTGTTACCAAGATTATTTTACCCATGGCCTTGCTAACCTTATGGATTCCATTGAGTTAGTTTAGGAAGGTGCATGCTATCATTTCCATATTTCTTTGACTTGGGAACAAGCCAGACATGCATATAAAATGCTGCCAGCCTCTAAAGCTTGTGAAGGACTACAACTTCAGTATTTTAATTTGTACTTTTGGTCTAATCAAGCCTCTAAATACTTGAGGTGGCTCATCCCCCAGGAGGAGATTTTTTTTAATTTAACTTTATTAGTTTAACAACAGTACCACAATACAGAGATTAACATCGAGACTGTAATAGGAGTATTTAACATAGGAATTTTACCAAAATATAAACAAAATATGAATCCAGAGAAAGGAAAAAAAAAAAAAAACATCCCAATTACCCCAGCCCTCCCACCCCCAAAGTGCTCCGAGGTGTGCCTAATTGGGTTAATCTTATGCCATATACCTATTATCATGTGCAATTGGGGATGGTAGTAGAAGTAGGTGAGGAATAAGGGCATCAGTGACAGAACTAGAAAGACATTTAGTGTAAATATAGCAAGTATAGCTTATCCCATTTCTTATGGAACAGATCCATACGATTATGTGAACTGGCCATGACTCTCTCCATACTAAAGCAAGCTGATAGGTCTTTCAGCCATTCTGAATATGTTAAAGTTAGCTGGTCCAACCAGTGTTTAAGTACCAGTCTTTGACCGCCATAGAGATGAGTGCCATGTGGAATCAGCACACCTGGTTGTCCACTTTGGAATAGACGCCCAGGATACAAATTTCTGCAGCGAAAAGACCATCAAGACCTAGAGAGGATCCAGGTTGGACTGAATGGAACGCTGAGGGGGTCATTCTCACATTGCCAGAAGATGTGAAGAAGATTCCCCTCTGATTGTGAACATCTGGTACAAAGAGGGAGAGGCAAATGCCCTAACCGGACTAATTTGACCGGACTATAGTACATATTGTTTAGAATGTGATATTGACAAGCTCTAAACCTATCCTGAGTATGATATCTGTGTAGGTCCTTCCAGATTTGAGCCCCAGGAGGAGATTGACTCACAGATATACATCCCGGAGTGGTTGATTCTAGGAAGGCAGCTGTTAAGGGATGCCAAACTTTCCCTGAGGCATTCTGCATGTATCCCTAAAGCCCTCCTAAGTCTCTCCTCTGTTTCCCCCAATTGCCAGTTCTCTGCAGATACATGCACAACTGTGTGCCTTTTTGGGATATAAACATACCAAGGACCATAGACAACCAGTGATTGGTAATCCTAATCTCAAACTAGATGGTCAACCTATTCTTGTGGAGTTGGATTCCTCATCTGGGAAAGTACGAGGTTTTGTACTTCTTTGTACAAGGGATCTGTATCGATTCAGCTTCTATTTTGGACAAGCTACAGGTGGACAAAACTAACATTTAAAGTTATCCAATTCGTCACCTGCTGGCTAAGTCAGTATGTGACTCGGGGGTAGACCGAAACTGAAGGACTGCTTCAGGTCAATGATACCACTTAGTGATAAACCCACGCTTCCTCTAATGTGTATGCCATTCTTAGAGACAGGTCCCTGATCCTCGTAGTAATAGCCCCATCTCTGGGTGGCCTACTACATGGATATGGAGAACAGATGGAGGGAGATATGGAAATCTACCTTTTGTACATATCGCAAGATAGATTGAGACTCACTCAATTTCAAATTTTAAATGATATATATTGGACCCCGTCAAACTCCAAAAATGGGCAGAGCCCCTGATAACCTATACAATGGTGTAAGCAAGCAGAGGATCACTTCAACATGTTTTTGGGATTGTCCTGGGGTTAAACAACTATGGGGACAGATTCAAAATAAAATAGATCCTCTATTGGTCTTGAAGACCTATTTACCCCACAAGTTTGTATATTGGAAGAATTTTCCAAAATACCAGTGCAGGATTAGATGGTAGCATATGGCCCTGATTTCCTTAACAGTAAAGAAAGTGGTTCTGTGTCACTGGTTAGACAGCCAACCCATGTCATACCTCGAATGGCTGACTGAACTCCTATTTAATCTTAGGATAGAACATCTGCGAGCAAACCTTTGGGGCTCAGAATCTTGATATAGAAGAATCTGGGAATAATGTTTCACAAGCTATTCTTGTTTCAGACTAGTAGCGATCAATAAGTGATACTAGCCATGAGGGTGGAGTCCTGGGATTCAGGAGTCCCTCCTTCACCTTATTTTCTTCTTTCATTAGTCCCTGTCTATAGAAGCTAGTTTGATTGACATACACCATCATAAAGTTTGATTTACTTGTTCAAATTTGTCTATCAATGTGCTTAATTAATAGTTTACCTTGTTATTTTCGCCAAGCTGGGAGGGTTGGAGGGAGGGTACAGGAGGAGGGCTTAACATAAGATGCAATATGGCATCTTATATATGTATATGTAACCTGTCTGTGTTATGGCCCTTCAGGTAAAAGTTAATAAACTTGAATTTCAAAAAAAAAGGAAAGATTGCATGTTTGCATTATTATAATCTCATCAGTGTACACCCACTAATTTGAGGACAAATTACTAAGGGGTTCCAGACTGCTATGGGCATTAGGCAGGGTTGCCCATTAAGTCCCCTTCTATATATTTTCATGTTAGATCCCTTAAAATAGAAGATTGTTGGAACATCCTAAATGGATGGGGATTTCTGGAACAGGAATAATGGATAGGTTGTATGTTCAGGCTTATGCAGATGATATCTGCCTGTTTTTATCAGAACATTCACAACTTTTACCTTTTTTTCTGAAATATGTGTGTATTCAACCTTGTCTAACTCAAAATTGAATCTGCACAAGAGTAAAGGCCTTTTGTGTGTTCGGTCTTCAACGTGGTAGATTTAGGGAATTTGATCTCCTCAAAACCCTTAAAGATACTTGGTATCTTTTCGGACTACCAAAATCTGCCTCTTTTGAATTGGGAGACTGTGCTACAAGCTGTAGAAATAAAAGTAAATTGCTGGAGACATTAGAAGATGTCAAAACTAAAAGCGGATACATATTATGAAAAAAAATTATTCCCTCAATAACATATGTAGCCATGATATATCCTTTCCTGGGCCAGTTGGAAACTAAGTTCTGTAATTTGTTCTTTCAAATGTTGTGGGAAAATCTGTTGAATCCGTAAAGAGGTGTTATACATGTCTGCCAACAGAGGCGAGGGTTTGAGTATGGTTGATCCAGGGGTATTTTTCATACCTTATTCATGTCTCACATGGTTAAATGTGGTTTAGTGTACACAGAAACCCATATCACAAATGGAATATGTTGAGTTTAGAGAGATATTTTGAGCATGGTATACCGTTCCACCAAAAATATTTAAGTTATTACATGTTACAGAATATTTAGGCCCGTGGTTTCCAAAATCCATATATGGGGATAACTCAACAGCAAATAATTCAAAACTCTGGGAAATACTTATATCAGCATGTAATACATATGTTTTTTCCAGTGGAGCTTGTTTTAAAAACTGACCACAGACCAGTAACAAGTTGATTTTGGCCCAACTAAAGAATAAGAGAATTTCCTTATATGTGATAGCATCTATTGCTCTCAGTATATGGCAGATTGAATATCAGAGGAATGCCAAATATAAAGTGAAGGAAGAATGAAATTGTTCTTATCTAGATTGCATAAATCAGGAAGAAACAACAGAACACTATCTCCTTTCTTGCTCCTATGCTAAACCTTTATGGATGTTTTTAGCAAATAGATGGGGAAGGGATGGTTCTGAGGTTTGAACATATGACATCCTGGTGCTAGGTAAATTTTATCAAGTGAGATTACAGTATCATCAGGACACGATTATTATTCTTTTATGTTGTCTTAAATATTTTCTATGGTAAGCCAGATGCCAATGGTGCTATCACAAAAGAAAATGTCTTATGAAAATGTAATGATTTTGATTCAAAATGATATGTTGAAAGTTTACTTGAAGGATGTATCTATCCATACGACGAAAAAAGTAGCTATCTGGTGGAAAGGTTTTGGTATGTTTATTAAATTTAAGTAATGCTTGACTATATTTTTGTTTATTTTTATCGACTACTTCTAAGATTTCCATAAGTTGTACTACATGATTTTCTACTGTACAAACTTGGAAATGTATGATTGATAATACTTATCTAGCTTTTTTCCTGATCTATCTATAAGCTTTGTGTGATTTAACACTGTTTTAGATCAATTTTGTTTCAATGCTATATTAATTATAAACATTCCTACTTATAAAGTATGTACTTATATATGTGTGATTTAACATTGTTTGTAATTATTTTGAATTTTACTTTGATGTCATCATAATAAAACTTCCCCTACTCACAGGTAGGGAGATCCTTACATCCTGCCATTCTGCCAAGATGGCTGATCCTGGAATGGCTGAGGGAACATGGAAGTGGTGGACGAGGGAAGACAGTCCCTCCCCGTCCCTGAATTGTGAGAGACCAAGAGAAATGGAAAGGAAGGAGAAATAGAATGTGGACAAATAGTACAAAATGCAGAATCCAGATGGACCCGATGCAAAAATCAGCAAAAATGGTGCAAGGTATGACTTCAGACTGTAAAAAGAAAACCGATAAAGTTTGTTTAGCACCACAAGTTATTGCCAGTACAAGTACAGATAAAACAAAGGCTGAAAATAAGGAAATTCAAAACTGTTGATATAGAAGAACAACATTATTTAGAGAAAGAGAACTCTTGACCCATTTACAAACTGAGCCTGTGACAGCTAATGTATCAACGGATGACTCACCACAGCTGATTATCAAAGGGCCTCTTTGATCTCTGATGCTGTCATAGAAGGACCAGCCCATAAGCAAAATGCCCCAGAGCAGCCTTTGGTCTTTGAAACTGCAGTAAATGATAATTCACACATCACTGGTGGGAAATGTCAGGAGTGGTAGAACGGTAGTTGAATATACTGGCCTAAGATGTAACCCAGTGAATAGGTCCTCATCAGAGCCAAGTGAAGTGTGGTCAGTCGATGGTGCATTACAGGTGGCAGGCTGGGAAAGAGACAGTACAACAGAGACATGGCACTCTGACCCATCTCCAATACGAGCCCATCAGGAGGGAGATGAGACCAGAAAACAAACTCACAGCAACCAAATCTTTTTACCTCCAGAACTGCAGCTAACTCAGAACCCAAAACTGAATCTTACTTAGACAGTCCAAATGCAGGAAATAAAGTGCCTCAGAAAGGACACTAGATGCACAAATGCAAAACCCTGGGCCCTGGGTTCCATGTGCAAACACCACATCAGAATGCAGCATCAAATATTTCTACAAATTCATGAACATATGCCTCCTGCTTTGCAGTACCTACACAACAAGCTAGCAGCCACAATGCAGTAAGACTGCAGTACACAGGGGAATGGAAGAGATGCCAGATTGAGTGTTTTGTAGGATGAACTTTACTAAAAGACACAATGAAGTTTTTTGCCTCAGAAATATATGTCGTTAATAAATGTTTCATGAGCTAACTTTGATATAAGCTTTAAAACATTAAATGGGTTAGAAAGATTTTGGACAAAATTTCACAAGTTAAAAACACTCCTCTATGGACCCCTTTTAATGTGATCCCACTCACTAAACCAGCACAGAAAACAATTACAGTTTTGTTCAGGAATGAGAGGTGATCATGAATGATATGGCAGTATGACTTAAGCAGTGGTGTACAGTCTTAAATGACCCCAAATCAATTTTTGATACAGAAAATATTTGGATTGGAGGTTGGAAAGTGAGGGTGTTGCTAAAAACCACAGAAACGGGGATACAACATCTATCAAATAATTTTACACTGGGAAGGGACAGAGGGTACTTTTCTACCCAGGTCAACTGAAGGCCTGTTACAAATGTGATACAATTAGTCACTTGAGCAGAATTTGTGACAAAGTAAAGTGTTCAGTCTGTGGTGAAATGGGGCACTCCGGAGACTCAATGTGTAGAAGAACAAAAATGTGTGTTATCTGAAGAATCTGGGCATACATTTCAGCAGTGCACTTGGGCAGTTAACAATCCCCAAATTTAGCAGATGGTGAGGAGCAAAGACTGATTATCACTTTGGCACAAAGGACAAAAATAACTGAAAAACAGACAAATCTTGGCAGGCTTGGAACTCTGACCCAGTCTCCTACTCTCCAACCCCAGACTTCTATGCAGACTCCAGTTGCCTCTGGAGGAGAATTGACATCCATGTAGAAACAGACTCCTCCCCCAGGAGGATCGGGAGGCCCCCCACAAACAGCAGAAATCATACCCATGGGGAATACAGCATCTGCCAACTTGAATATTAGCCCACAGATAGAATGAACCCCTCCAGCTACAGTTACCCCTACAATAAGAATCACGAGAGGAGGTAGCAAAAAGTGTCATCATTGTCGAAAGTGTCGAAAACAGATCATATCCGTTGGAGAATGAATACAAATTACTGCAAAGTCATTCAGAGGGTACAGATTCGACACCGGATCTATAATATCCTCTCATCGAGAACAAACCACAGACACAGAAATACTAGTTGATAATGTTGGGCCCCAAAAATAAAGCAAAAGCTAAGGTGAAATATAAAGAAAGTATGCCCAGACGGGGACGTTTTGGAAAAAATATGCTAGATGGCTCCCTCTTTTCTCTGTACATAGTGTGAATGTTAACAGTATAAAAGACAGTCTAAAAGAGATACATTGTTTTTTATCATGCCTAACAATGGGGATTATTCTTTACAATATGTAAGATTCTGCCTTGATTGAAGTCACTGAAGCCCAAAAAGCATGGTTTATGGGCCCATCCTTCTGGTCCTTTGGGCAGAAACCTTGCTCTGGGATCGTATCCTTTTAATATGCCAAATATTGAAGTAATAAAAGTATTAGATTTTTCCAGGCAGAATGTTACTCATGGATGTTAAAGTTTTAAAGTGACCTATAGATTGATTGTTAAACATATATGCACCACAAACAAAAGCTCTTAGGATAGATCTACTTAAAATAGTCCAACTCTATCTACATGCTTCCCAATATGTAATTTTTGGAGGGATTTTAACTGTGGTTATCCATAAAAGACAGGTCAAAAACACTAAACATCAAAAGTTTTTATGATTCAAATTTTTAGCCACAATGTTAAAAACAGCTAGACTTCCAGATGCATATTTAACAGCTGAAAAGATGCATATACCCACTTTTCATAAAGGCCCCTAGCCACTCATATAGATTTTTTCTTTGTCTCGCAGCATTTAATGGTTACTAAAGCCAAAGTAGAGGTAGCAGAATTCTTTGACCATAATGCTCTGACCATTTTTTAGGATCAGATCATGCATGTCTAAAAGGCCCTAGAATATGGAAGTTAAATACATCAATGTTACAGAAAGAAACTCTTATTAGAACAGGTTTGATAGTTTATTGCTGCTAGAAAATCAGTTTTATTCTATATGATAATATACAAGTATGGCTGACTGACACAACAAGCAGAATTACAAGTATTAAAGCAATTTAGCAACAAAATAATAACATACTATACTTAGAATACTTAGGAAAAGGCAACAATTAGCAAAAGCTTTAACCCCATCATACACTACAGGTCAAGATTTTACTAGACAAATCAGTAACATAAAAAGGACCTTACAGAATATCACCTACAAAAAGCTAAAACGTTACAGCAACAAAATCGATTTGGGGTCAGTGGCTCTTCTGACACCATCTGCCCATATGAAAGCTGTAAAAAAAGAATAGAACATAAAGAATTTGAGGTTCTAAAGAATTAAAATCTTAATGTACATACTGACAATAATGAAATCCAGAATTGTGTAGCTACTTACATCAAGAAATTATATGTCCCAATCAAATGAAATATAGATCAGGCTCTGAAATATTTATTCAAAGTTGTGGTCCCAGGTATACTGCAGTCAATAATGAATATAAATACTAGATATATACAACAGAAGAAGTAAAGGAGGCAATAAGTACTTTGAAATCTTATAACCCCTGGCCTAGATGGCCTTCGTAATGAAATATATAAAATCTTAGGAACAGAATTAGGACAAGAAATGGCAGCAGTATATAATTATATTCTTTAAAATGACATGTTACCCTTAGAAATGAATATGGAGGTTTGAGTTATATTTGTAAAAAGGGAGAAAAACCCCTGCAGAATAGGAGGCCTATAAGCCTATTAAACACTGAGTTCAACATTTTGGCTAAAATTGTAGCGATCAGATTATTAAAATAGCACAACAAGTGATTTCAAAAGCACCATATAGTACAATACCCGATAGAAGTATAACAGATCATATACTTTTATTGAGGGAATTAGTTGAAAGGGGAACACTAAGCAAATTATTGGTTATTTGGTCTTTTAGACCAAAACAAGCTTTTGACTCTGGCACATGTTGAAACAATACCAAGTACCAGACATTACTATTTCCTTGATTAAAAAGCTCTACCATACAGCTACTGTAGTACCGATAGTAAATGGGTGGAGGGGCTGATAGTCAGGATAGAAAGAGGAGTGAGGAAGGCTGCCCACTCAGCCTCTATCCTCTATGTATTCTTTCTGGACCTTTGTTAAAATATATAAATGAATCCCAAAGGATATCCCAGATACAAACAATATTAAACACCTCACCCATAAGGTAATGGCATATGCCAATGACATGAGTCTACTTGCTGCAGATGAGCAGTCAGTCCAGAAAGCTGTACATCAATGAATGGCCTTTGGGAACATATTTAGGGCTTCTTTGAACTTTACAAAGTGTGTGGAAGGTGTCTAGGGAGAATAGTCAGACAAAGACTATAATTACAAATATAACAATAAGTAGAGATCCAATAAAAATTCTAGGGATAACTTTCAGAGATGAGCCATTAGATATCCTGAATTGGAGTCCTAAAATTGAAATTGGACAAAACAAGGTACATCAATGGAATAAATGGAAAATGGCAGGAAAAGAGGGGTATATGATCAAAATGTATCTTATTCCAGTGTTTTTATTTTTAAGTTACATATTCCCACCACCAAAAGTATTAGAAACTAGACTGTTTAACATTTTTTCCAGGTGTTATGGGGCAGTAACCTCAACCCAATAAAAGAGATCTAATTTATCTCCCAATTATGAAGGGCAGATTAAATATGGTCTATCCATTATTTTTTATAATAGCATTTCTTTCATGACAAACATAAAGCCTTTGCTAATAAATATGGACAAAAGATGGAACCATGGGTGTTTGAGTCCTGTAAAGTTTGGTTTAGACAATGGAGACAAACAACTTAAAATTCATCAAAATCATCTGCTCTTTACACAATATGTCAGGAGACCTTTTAAGATTTAAGCAATGGAATGTGTCAAGTAATATGATAGTGACATTTCACAGGAAAAACTGTATGAAGTGCTATTAGACCAGATTTGTTCTGTTTCTATAGTTTTCCAAAATGTCTAGACTTACATAGAAATTCTCTCATCCAATTATTACAAAACCCCAGGATCCCACCTCATGTGTGGGACTTACATTGGTTAAGCTGCCGTGAAAGAATTAATATCGAGGCAAACCAGAAACATAAACAGTTACCAGAGAGACAATGCAGCAGAATGAATGTATACAACAGGAAGAGACAATTAAACATTTATTTTTTTATTGTAGTTTTATACAGGGCTTTTGGACTTTCATAGCAGACAATTGAAGGAACCACTGTTTGCTACAGTGACATATAAAAATATAATTTATGTTTTTTTTCAAGAGAATGGAAAAATGGAATATAGATACTCTGAATGTAATTTTAGAATATTCAATTTGACATATTTGGACTGCACATTGTCTCTTTACTTTACAACAAAAACACCAGTCTCATTAAGAACATTTAAAGAAAATTGAGTGGATTTAAAATATATGAATTATTTAGAAATGAAAACTATGCATAATCATATGCTGTTAGAACTCTGGAAAAGTCTTCCTTGGATAACAAACTCACACACCACAATTACATGAAATGTATGTAAACCTGTTATGCTTTACTGAAGTGAATGAATGTCAACACTATCGTAATTTGTAAATAGGTTTTTTGTTAATAACATTTTCCTACTATCCTATAGGGAACTCTGGCTAATTGAGAGATGGCCACTTGGGCAATGATCCAGAGAGGATGGATGTAAAATAAGTTGGTGCTGGCCTCCCTGTTTCACATGTGTCAGAGGCTGAAGAATTTATGATACATCAGGAATTACCAATCTTGAAACTCTCCTTTAGGAATACCTCCTAGAGAGGATTTTTTTTGCCTTCCACCCAGCTCACTGTTGCAGGACAATAATGACAATATAACCTCATTTAAAGATGATTGCAAGGTAACTGTAGATCTCAGGAGTATGACAACGCGCTCCTGACAATTTGCTCCCTACACACCCTTCCAGACAACTCATTCTTGCACAGACTCACCTCAGCAAATTCACTTTAGGCTATTTCACTCCTGCTCACTTCATCCATAAAAGTAAAGAGTTCAAACACATGAGTGAGTTAATTTCATGCTCACTTTACACTCACTTTACTCACTTTACACTGTTACATGCTTCACCGCCCCATCCTACCTTGAGATAAAAAGATACCCCTTAGCAAAAGTGAAAACGGGATGATGCCACTCATTAAAACTACAACAGACAAACTGAACAACACTGTACAAATTAAATTGAAGGCAGGGTGAGAGACAGATGAAAAGAAGGCACTGTTTTGTCACCTGTAGTATGTGCTGCAATTAACATCAGCTTGGCTGCATTTTTGACTACAAGACTGAGAAGCCACTCCATCCCCAAACTGAGCCCAAGCCCAAACCAAGAAAAATGCTGTGAAACCTACAAATAACAAACACAAATAGATCCACGGAGGTGAGATCAGTAGTCAGTGTGGAGAGCATCAAGAACTTACAGTAACGCAGATGTCTGAGGTGGCCTTCAAATTTGAAGCCCATTGTGTAAACTTACCCTACTGTACATTCTACAATCAATCTTTGAGGGCAGCCCAGTCTGATTTTCTTTTGATAATGTAAATGATGTATGATGCCTGATGCCAGCGCCTAACCAGAACCCAATACCAAAGCTGTCACATGCCAGAGAACATGGAACTGACATCACATTAAGCATCTTAACAAACAGTGTTTTTGAAATAACAATTGATGACCAACTACTCACAAAATATGCAAGGCAGCCTTCCAGTTACTAAAGGAGCTGTGAGATGAGGAGGGTAGGTATATTGCCCTGTATGGCAGACTGGATATGAAAAGATGTTTTGTTATGTACCATATATGGGTGAGAGAAGGGAGGGAGTGAAATGTCTGGGAGTGAATTGGCTGAGAAGCAGTCTATGTGGAAGCAAGTTGTCAGGAGCGAAAGTTAGGGTGAGTTGTCGGGACAGAATTGTCGTAGACCCGCAACATAACCTCTAATACTCAACAACTACAGGACATTGTGTCCAGACATTTACAATCTTTTCAGGAGATATCCCCCCCCACCAAGCACAAAAAGAGATAAGAAACTACTTAAATTCCAGTCCACAGACTAGTGATTTACAAATGGCACAAGAACTTACAAGGCACATTACTGTGCCAGAAATCATTGATACAATTAATACATTAAAATTAGGTATCTCACAAGGATCGGCAGCCTATTACATGAATTATACAAAGCTTTTCCTGAGGAACTTGCTTCCTGTCTGGAAAAAGTATTCACATATTTCCTTAGAACCAAACAAATTCCATAAATCACATGACAGAACCCTCATCCAGAACTGGACAACAATCAGTTTGTTGAATGCAGACTATAAAATACTATCGCATATTTTAAGTATATGCCTCAGGAAACTTGCTGCTACATTAATTCATCCTTCTCAATTTAGTGGCCTTCTGGAGAAAATATAGCATACACTGATGATCATTAGGGAACTCATAGCATTTCACAACAAACGTAAACAGTTAGGTTATATAATAACATTAGATCTCTGCAAAGCATGCAATAGAGTAAATCATTCTTTCCTCTTTCATAAATTGCACTCTTATGGTATTCCAGTGGAATTTATACAGTTGTTAAAAGCATTATACTCTTTCTCTGCTGCATTATGCCCAATTATTTTGGACAGAAAAGGGACTGAACTCAGAATATCAGAAGAGGTCTGACAACAGTGTGCTTTAAGTCCCCATATATGTATTTTCTCTTGACCCTCGCATTAGACATCTTATACAGAATACCTATATTCAATGCTTGCAGGGGTTACAAGAACAGGACAAAGTGAGAGTATTAGCATATACTGTTGACATCTGTTCTAATATCAAAAATCAGGACAGCATTAAATTTATGGTTCAAGAAATAACGAATTATTTTAAAGTGTCCGATGCCAAACTGAATTTTGATAAATACTGGGGACTGAGCTTAGGACCCACTTGTGACACTACAAACTTGGCTGGAATTCAGGTATCTGGGTAACCCATGAAAATACTAGGATTGAGTTTCGAGGGTCAGAACATGGCACTTCTCAGTTGGCAACTAGCCTTAAACAAAGTTGACTCAAAAGTAAAAAGGTGGAAAGGGTGGAACTCTCCAAGATTAAAAGGGTACATATGATTAAAACATTTTAATACCCTGCCTCTTATATACTGGCATTGTATTCCCCTTCACTTTGCCTTAGAAACCAGGGTATATAGCTGCTTTTTCCAAATGCTGTGGGAAGCCATTTAAATCCTATTACACCATATTTTACATATTTAACAAAGGAAAAAGGAGGCCTTGGGATGATTGATTTGTTGGTATTTTTCACACCTTTTTGGTCACAGTCAAATAAAATCATTAACTGAGACATGGATCTGGAATAATTTAGAAAGCTTTTTGTGGTCATGGGATCATACCCTCCCAGGGCCTCTAGATCTATCATATTTTCAGTTTACATGAAACCTACAGTGCAAAAAATTAAGGAAATGGAAGGTTTCTGAACTCAGCATAATCAAATACACAAGCCACCAGCTGCACAAAACAGTAATGCAAGACATAGATCCTGTAGAATCAGAATTTAAAACTGTCCTCCTGAAAGCAACAAAGCAGTCTAAAACAGCCAAACAATACACGAATACCTATAAAAATGTGGGAACAACATGGTTATGTGCATACGGTAGATTAAATGTCAGAGGCAATAATAAGCACAATGTTATAGAGGAATGGACATGCCCATATCATGATTGCACAGATTTAGAAGAAACTATTGAGCATTTCCTAATTTCTGTGTATATACCTCAAATTTGTGGACATTTGTAGCACAAAATGGCATTTATCCTGGATAGCCAAGATGTCCTATGAAATTATTGCACTAGGTATATAGTCCCAATCTTAAAAAAATATCGTGCTAGTTCCTTAAATGTATTCTTTGCTTGTATTAAATTCTACCTATGGCATGCTAGATGTCAGTGGGTGCTACAAAGCACTTTATATCATATGAAACTATCAGTAGATTGTGTACATATGCTTTACTCAAAATGTATGAATGTGACATCAGTCATAACCCACTGTCAAAAGTTAACATGTCATGGAAAGGTCTTTCTGTTTTCCTAAATATACAAAGGCTACTGTTGAACACCCCATGATTATATGTTGGGTTGTAATGTACTTACTTTTGTATTTTCAATATTTTAATCTATGATTTCTTGTTTCCAAAATGTTATGTTCATGGGATTTTCCATAAAATATTCCCTATTCTTCAGTAGAAGGAACTGCTGGCCATTCATTGAATGACCCATTTTGAGGTGGATGCAGACAATATGGATGTGTGGAAGGTGGAATGGGTCTCCTCCCTGCCTTGGAACAACAAGAGACCGAAGAGTTTTTCAATGCAGATGGCGCTTCTGGACAGCGGACTACTGAAGATAACAAAAGAAAGCCACAGGGTGATGGAACTACTACGGCATTAATTTCTACAACTTCACCAAGACAGATTCCCAAGAGGATCTCTGTGCAAGACAAACCAGCCTTCGGAGCTAAAGGATTAAGACCCGCTTAACACTACAAGTTCTTTTATGAGCTAAAGAAGAAAGATTTAAGTTATAGCAACAAGAGATATCTGCAGCACTTGCCAAGACCCAGACCTCAAGCATTACTCAAGAAAGAACTATCCTCCCTAATGACCAAGCCAAGGATTCTAGTACTCCCATGGCAACCACTCTGAGGCCAGATTCTTTGCAAAATACACATTCAGGACAACATGCCACCGTTTTCAAACTTTCTCTTCCACCAGCAAATGCCACCATATTTGTCTTCACAGCAAGACAAAATAAAGTCTCAGAGGAAAAACAAGTTATGATTTCACAACCTGCTTCAAAATGTACCTCTTGGGCAGACAGTGTAAATACTGCAGCAATAGACAATTCGCTAAGGACAGTGGAATCTTTCCTAAAAGCATCCATCTGGATTCAGTTCCCTACAGTTGGAACATGGATCTTTGGATCGTCACCTATTAAAATGCCAGGGTAAGCACACCTCCTCTTTTTCTAACATAGCATCAGCCGAACAATGCTCATTTAAGTTCAAATTTATGTTGATATGAACAGTGAAAGCACAGGAAATGTACAAATTATTACTGACTCCCTTTACAGCTACCAGACACCCTAAAACTTACAAAAAACAGTTTTACAGCTGCCTCAAAATTCTGCCTCTTCACATGTTACCACAGATACTGTAAGTACTGTACAGATTATAAACATTCATCCAAGTACAGCTGTTTCTAATACATTGAATAAAGCACAAGGGTGCATACAGATTCTCCAGCAACTAGACCCCTTACTAGTTCATCCAGACAGGATTCTAGGCCATATGCCTCACTGTTTCATGCCTCTGTCTACCCGGTAAAGCATCATAACTCTATACACTTATTATACAAAGGAGGGACGGACAGATTTCCTGACAGATTGTTTATTGCAAAACATTACTAAAAGACAGCATGTGCTTAATACAACAGAAATGTATGGCCTAATCCACATATCAGGAGAATCAACATTTGTTGTTAGCTTCAGGTTAAACAGTGGGCTTCAGAAATGTTTGGATCAGTGTCATCATCATTTAAAGAAACCCCTCTTGTCACCATTTGAAGTTATCCTCTTACAAAACCTGCTCATAAATCCATAGCAGATCAGTTTTGAAGTGAGGAGTGAGCGCACTGACTTACTATATTGGTTGAAACAATGTTACACCGTCCTAGGGAACCCCAAAGCCATCTTTGACTCCAAAAACATTTGGACTGGGAGTTGGAGGGTTTGGGAAGTGTTGTATTCAAATGATTCAGGTTTACAGCATTTATCTAATTATTTTTCTATGTAGGACCATGGAGTACTATTTTAAGCAGGCTGTTCTAAGGCCCACTATAACTGTGGCTCCATGGAATATCTCAGCAGTATCTGTGATCAGCTGTACTGTACTATATGTAACACTTTAGGCCATACTAGTGGCCACTGCAGAAATGAACCATTATGTAATTTATACGAGGCTAGGGGCCATTCCTAACAAGAGTTTTCATGGGCAGCACATAACCTAGAAGATTCAACAGATAAGGAAGAACAACAGCTATTAGCTACTAATGCACAAAGAGCTAACTCTTTTAGCACCTTACAGGCAACCTCTCCCCAGGCATCAGGAACAAGATTCACAAGCTCAGAGGAAAGAACAAGCAGCAGAAATAGATACAAGTGCACCTGAGGTAAATGAAATGGAAGTGTCTGAACCCCTCCCCCATGATCTGACCCCCCTACTATAGAGGCCATGCCCCCAATAAGAAACCTAAAGGGAAAGTGCTCAGTAGATAAAGGTCTTCTTGAAACAACCAGGCTCTAGGTTTCTGGAAGGCACACACATTTTGTTTCTAACAGGCATAATGCCCAACAGATCACTACAGACATTTTTGATAATGTCTCTGAAGATTGCTCAAGTCAGCAAGATTTAGCTTCAGACATAGAACACAGTGAGACAGATGTGAGTAATAATTTGATACAACAACAAAATGGGGTAAAAAAGGAATCAGGTCTCAGAAGATACAAACTAAAAAACTCCTTGGTAAATTAGCACCAGTCTCCATTTTCTTTTTCCTCCATTTTGACATGACAGCTTCCATATCCATATTGTTTATCATTTGCTGAACAATTTCAGAATTACAATCATGAGTCATAGACTCCTTTTTCAAAGGCTCCATGTAAGTACAAAAGCAGAAACATAACATTTAAACATATTATACACAGGTCACAGTACAGTGTATTTACATTGGTTGGTTATGTACAATCAATGTTAACAGTATCAAAAATATATCTAAGAGAAATGCAGTTTTTCTCATTTAATTTCTAATAAATCTGATGTCACCTTTCTTCAGGATTCCAGGTTACATACTACCACTGACTTAGTACAGGCTGTAAAACACTTATACTGGTCATTTGTATTGGACTTTGGGAACAGATGCCTGTTCAGGGTAAGATTTCTATTTAATACTACAGTGTTCCAGGTACTTGTTAATAAACCTAGTCCCTGGTAGGGCCTTTGTTTTAGGTACTAAGTTCCAAAACACGATTATAGATTTATTTACATTTATGTACCTCAAAAAATCAGACAAAGTGACATTATTCCAGCAGGTTCAGCCTGCTTATTCATCCCTCATAATGTTATTAGGGGTGATTTTAATTGTGGTATATCATTAACAGATAGAGGTTGTTTAGCTAAAACATAAAAACATTTTTGTGATATGGCTTGTTTAAAAAAGTGGTGCAAACAGCTCACATGGTTTATGCATATGCTACTCACACACCTCGCACAAATCCTACCTTTCATAAAGGTAACCTAGCCACAAAGATCGATTTCTTCTTTACCAACAAAGCCTTAAAGATTCATAAACACACATAAAGTTAGAATATTCAGATCATGCTGAACAACATTTATGCATTGGGTATTCAAAAAATGCATCCCATAGTCCAGGAGTTCGGAGATTTCATGCATCATTAATGTCACATCCTGATATCATTCAAGAAATACAATATTTTATTTCAGCAGAAAATCTAATTTGATTATGTATGATGACTTAGTATTATGGTGGGAAGACAACAAATATGAATTAAAAATGATTTTACAATCCCTCCGTAAAAGTCATAAAAACAATAATTACCTACAGTACTTGAAGAATAGGCAGCAACTCCAAAATTAGTTACCTTATCATATAACACTGCACATGAGTTTTTAGAGCAAATTACTCTTCATAAACAAAACATGCAACCATTTCATGAGGAACAAGCTGACAACCTGAAACAATAGCAATTATTTGGTGCACAATGCAAAACTGATAGTACTTGTCCCTTGTATAGCTGCAATAACAGAATAAAGAAAAATATATTGAAATCTTACCTGATTGTAACAAAGTACCACACCTCTGATACTACAACACTATTAAATATAACTCAACATACCACACAACTTTATCAATAAAAATAAGTTGATTTTGTCACAATTTCATAGTTTCTTAACACATTTCAAATCCCTGTTTGCCCCCAGACATCCTCCAATCCTTAGTTTCAGATAATATCCCAGAAGAAGTGATATTTTTCCATTTCCACATTGAATAATGGGAGAGCCCTAAGGAATGATGGTGTCATTCTAGAGCTATACAAACTATTAGGGATAAATATAGCACAGGAATTAGCTGCTGTTTTAATAGTTTTTCAAGCTTCACACATTCCTTTATGAATGACAGAAGGATTGTTGTTTTCCTACCTAAAAGGGTGCCAAAGAGATATTCACAATTGAGGCCCATCAGCCTCTTTAATGCTGATTTTGAAATTTTATCCAAAATTCTAAATAATAGGCTATTAAGTAACTACCCACCTTATTTCTGCAGGTCAATCCTGCTCTAGTTCCAGAAGATCTATGACAGACCAGTTAATCTTATTTAGAGAATTCATAGAAAGAGACACTATTATTGGCTTAGAAGGCTTTCTTATATCAAGATCGAAAGAAGGCATTTGATTCAATTAACTACAACTATCTAAGGTAAACACTAGAAAAATATGATATCCCCATAACCTTCATAAACTGGATACATAAATTATACTGTACAGCAACTGTAATACCACAAGTTAATGGATGGTGTGGTCCATTAATTCCAGTGAGAACAGGTGTTAGACAGGGATGCCCTTTGAGCCCCTGCTGCATGTGTTTTGCATTGATCCTCTGATAAGGGCAATTATTTCCTCCCCACTATTCACCCAGTCTGTTGTGATGAACACCATTCTTCTTTTTCAGCATTAGCATTTGCTTATGATATATGTTTTATGGTTCAAGATGCAGTCAGTTACAAATGCAATATCTTTATGCCATGAGTACAGTTCATTTTCAGGAGCCACTGTAAACACTGCCAAATGCACTGGAAGAAGATTCAAGAACACCCAGCCTTCCTTGTCTCAAATAGCAAGGATTAAACTTACTTTAGAGCCAATAAAAATCTTGGAAGTACTTTTAGACACACACAAATTCTGTAGCTGTTCTCAATTGGGAAAGAAAATCAGTCATGGGATGTTGCTAGTGCAAAAGTGGAACAGATGTCCCTAAATTAAGCAAAATAGATATATTTGATAAAAAAACTATTTATCACCCATTTTTGTTTCCATTGCTGCTATTTTCCTACCCCAAAATCTATGGAAATTACATAGCTAGCATATTTTTCCAAGCTGTTTGGGTAGCTATTTTAACCCCATAAAGACAAATCATATGCATCTACGATTACAAAAGGAGGACTAAACATGGCACATCCTGTTTTATTTTTCTACACTATATTTTTCTCTACCAATCTTAAATCATTACTGATCAGCTCAGATAAGGTTTGGACAAACTTCTTTATTTTCTCTGCTTCTACATGGTTTTACTTCTTGGAAGTCAGGAACATTAAAAGTTGTTAAATAATCAGTGCAATCCCCAATTTATTTAAAGATCAAATGCCAGTGGTTTACTGATTTACAATAAAAACATGAATTCAAGTTCCAGTGTCATGATTAGTGTTTCCTGAAACTATCATGCTGTTTGGTTTTGTGGTTTTTTAAATCAGAATATGTATATGTCCTCTGCAGTAATAGAAAACAGTGAAGATTTTTTGTTTCTATCAGTAAGTGACAACATAACTTTTGTCCAGCCTGTTGCTGCAGCAGATAAGACATTGATTGGCTGAAGTAGCTGTTGCACTTCCCAAGCAGAGCAATCTGTAGGGCTAATTGTCTTTACTCCAAGGTTGGGATATTCAGACTGCACCAAAAGATGCCTTAACAGTGGGAGCAGGTGCAAGTCCAGTGCACCGTAGCTCAACAGATGCAATATTCAAACCATGCACAGGCCAAGGTGCACCTGCACAATCTAGCTGAATATCATGCCTGATGCACCATAGTGCAATGAGAGTTGTGCAGTGGAGCAGGTCTGATGTGCACAGCACCCCTAGGGATGTGTGAACAAAGACAGGAAGCAGCTGAGCACCAGCCATTGATGTGGCATGCATGAAAGAGCATGCAGCAGGACAGACAGACCAACCCACCCACCAAGGCAAGACCCCATGAGTTGCACAACCAGATGTAAGCAGAAAGACCACCAGCCCATGAACCCTGGTACCAATCCAACAGCAGACATGGGCAAGCAGTCCCACCTGCTGGGCAAGGCACCCTTGCACTGTCCCGCGGCAAATAGAGACTGGAACACAAGGATGGCCTGAACCCACCCATGCCATGGCACCACACCAATGCTGACCACCCTAATACAGTGATCCTGAGACACCCAGCCCAGAAGTATGGCCAAACAGTACATGGCACTGAAGGTATGCCACCACCACTGTGACAATGCAACCTGCTCCCCATGGCACCATGCACAACATCCCTACCATGACCATCTCTGCATGTGGTGACACCACCCACTGACACCACCACAGCACACACTAGGCCCTCCCGCATGGCACCCACAGAGGCACATCAAGGAGGTCGACCTGGCATCAGTACCCAAGGACCCTGCACATGACAAGACCCACCACAGACACCGCAACCAGCAGGAAGGCACCCCAAACAACCCACCCATGCACACTCCCCGACCCAGCACTGTCCCCATTGGACAGAATAGCATTTCTACTGTGGCATATGAAGGCATATGCCACACAGTAAGAAACACAGGGCACATACAAGGCCCCACAACACAGTCCCGAGGGTACCCCATCAAACTGCCACAATAGAGGAGCAACAGATGCTGCTGTCATGAGTCCCATGGTGCCATGTACCTATGGCCTGCACACAACCATGATGCTGGTGAGCCTGCCATGGTGTGTGCACAATGAACCAGGCCATTGCCTGCATGCAGCAGGACCCCATGTGACAATCACCAGACAGCAGGCATTGCCCCAGACACCATAGACTGAATGGATGGGGCCAACAACAGCACCACCCACAGTGGCAACAGAGGCAGACGCGAAATAGACCAGGGGTCAGGATGCCAGCTGCCAGGGCTTCATGCCTGAAGGTGGCTGGTATGGACTGCCACTGATGTCATGTCAGCATGTCAGCATGATCGTGGAAACACTGACATGCAGGGGCACAGCCCATGGGCATGGCACATACCACCAGGGTGGCTGGGACATAGCACATGCACTAAAGCCCACTGTACACAGACAAACAGTGTACAGGGCACACCACACATTCCCCGGACAGAGCTCATGACCCCACCCACATCAGTGGAGGATCCCTGGCAGACACACCCACGGCCAGGCCAGCACCACCCCACAATTGCCATGCACACCACTGCAGCAAGGCACCATGTGCCCACTGCAAAACAGAGACTGACACAGACATAGTTGGAAAAGTATGTATTAAGTAACAATAAAATCAACGGAAACAATGTACAAAGATATATATATACAGTGGGAAGGGGATGCAAGGCCAGAACAAGGGGGAAGGGCAGGGGACAATGGGAAAGGCAAAGGTGGGGACATAGGGTGTGAGGTACAGTCCAGGGAGGTAATGGTACAATGCAGGTGCTGCAGGCCCACTGGTAGCCCCTGTCTTCCCTGTCCTCCTGTGGTGCCTTCTGTGAAACCAACGGTCACCCTATCCATCCATCCATCCTCGCAACAGCTCCAGTGTGGCCCAGGTGACCTGCAGGATCTCCTGGATGTTCCTTTCTAGGGCTGTCCAGCGTGGTCCACCTAGGACAAAGGAGCAGAATCAGTATGAGTGACTGGCCAGACCAACGCAGCCCACCCAATGTGCATGGCATACATCAGAGGCCTGTGCCCTGGGATGGCATGTGACCACCCACAGTGGGTGTGCCCACATGATACACCTACTGGGCACCCGTGAGCCGCAGGCAAACTGCTGCACACCTTCACACCATTCACCGCAGACAGCACCATCATGGCAGTCTGGCATCATGGCAATGCAGTGGGATGGCAGTGGCACAGCCAGGTTCCTAGTGCACACACAGTCCACCCATGACACCCACCCACAAGTGCACACTCACAGGATGGTGCAGAGGGCACATGGGATGTGCATGGCTGTAGGGGCCATGTAGGGGGCCATGCCTCACCACCTCCCCTGCAACCCACCATGCACAGTTGTAAAGGGAAACATGGCACTAACCAGCCTCCCAGTCAGCAGTGTGCTGATGACCCCTGGCACCACCACTGTGCCCTGCCTGCATGGCCACACCACCAGCGATGTCCTGCCTTCCACACTCTCAGACCATCCAGGCCCTACAGCGATCATCTGGGCCTAGTGTGCTAACATAGAGAGAGAGTCCCATCAGTTCACATCTGAACCATAGTCCCCCAACGCAGGGTGTGTGCTCGCGACAGCCCATCTTAGCCGCAGTGGTGCAGGGTGTACTAATGCACCCCCACAACCAGCAACACAAGTACCGACCCCCAGAGACATGGCCTGCCACCACCGTACTACCAGGACAGATGGATATTACTAATGTGGTGAAGGAGCACCTACCTGGCTGTGGCACATCTCCCACTGGGCACGTGCCTTCAGTCTCCCTAGGCAGTTGGGGTCCACGCTGCTGGAGGTCCCCATAACAATGGCAACACTGCTTTGTGGTCCTGTTGCTCCTGTGGCCTCCTCAAGGCCCTCTGCCACCTCCTGCCACACCACTGTGCGTGGCCTCAGGAGGGAACCTGCGCCAAACAGGGCACCTGCATGGGCTCCACAAGAGCCACCAGATTCACCAGTTCCACTGAGGTCCATTCTGGTGCTCTGGTGCGCAGCATATTGAAGACACTGGCGAGCTCAAATGGCACCGTAGCGCACGTGCCTCACATGTGGAGGCAGCATGGTACTGCGCTGCCAGTCTCAATCACGCTGGCACCAGACTGTGCAATAGGGGGGCAGTCATGCGGATGCATGGCAACTAGAGGACAATGGGCAGCCACAGGTTCAAGGGGCTGTCTGGGCACGGAGCGCCACAGCGCCATTGGGAGGCCCCTGCATTGACCATGGTAGGGTGCATGTGTGTGATGCCAAGCAGTGGCCTCACACACTGAGGAGCCATGGCACCCATGGCGCACCATGGCATGTGTCCCCTTCAGACATATAGCACAGAGCACCACAGGCATAGTAGTGGTGGTGTCCTGTACTGCCTCCAGTGCACAGTGCATCAGCTGTGCCACTAGCATAGGCATCAGCACCACAGGCATGCATGGTGTGGTGCCAATTGCACACTTTACAGTAGTGCGCCACAGCCTGAGCATGCTCAACACCATTGTGCAAGGTGCAACAGCGTGATATTCAGCCAGGTTATGCTAATCAGCTCATGAGCCATTCCACGGTGCATCCACTGCATTTGCATCCCATTACACTTGCACCTGCCCTCATTTGCATGTGAGACACTATAAAAGTGACCTGGGAATGCATAGGCCATGGATTGGTATTTCAATCTTTGAGGTAGGTGCCATGCTGTGGAGACATGGGGACAGTTGGCTGTGAGGGCTGTATTGGACTGCATACTCCATGGTAACACCTGTCCATCCCCCAGGCACAAGGCATGACTGAGCAAGAGGATGAAGAGGCGCAGGGAAGGGTGTGGAAGAGGAGGCCCAACTTCACCAGGGCAGAATCAGATGCCCTGTTCGAGGCTTACCTCAACAGGGATCCACTGCTCAGTGGACAGAGGGGCACATCACAGGCCTGTGTGGTGGTGTGGGCAAGGTGGCATGTGACCTCAACCAGCAGGGCAGTCACCAGAGTTCCATGCAGGAGTGCAAGAAAAAGGTTAGCATGGACAGGAGGCAGATTAAGGATAAGGTGGCTGCCATCAGGGTGGTTCATGCTGCCACTGGTGGGGGCCAGCAGGACATTCCCTGCCTGATGTCACTGGAGAAGCAGGTGGCCGGCAGCATGTAGAGTAGTGCTACTGAGGAGGCTTCCAGATGAGTGAAGCCCATCACTACATGGTAGGACCAGTGCTGGCAGTGTGTGGGTGGCAAGCCCCAGGACCAGGTGGAACCACTAACAGTACTGTGTTCCTTTACAGCTCCTGAGCATCTGCATGGGGCAGCGGTGGTGGGTCTATCCACCGAGGGGTGGCCCTGGAACCAGTAGAGCACTCATCCACCTCCACAGATGTCCCACGGACTGACTGCCTGCAGCCCTGCACATCTGTCCAGACTGATGCCAGTGGTGCGGTGCGGATATGGCCCTGGCTGTGTTCCAGTGTGAAGCCACTCACGGAGTCCTGTGTGCTGAGACACAGATCGGGAAAACTCTAGTACCAATGATGATGTGATGCACGTCCTGGACAGTGTTGTTTGTGGGACACAGGGAGAGTCCATGGATGGCATCCACCCAGGTAGCAGTGGCATGGTTGTCTGCACAGCAGCCCTTGTACAGGCTGCATCTGTGGGTCCCAGTGGGGAAGCACTGGTGTGCGGCCATGGTAGTGCTATTGTCACCACTGCAGCCGCGCCCAGTGGTGCCTGGTGATTGGCAGCTGGAGGGCAGTGTCAGCAGCTGGACAGTGTCAACGTGGAGACAGGGGTGGGGGCAGTGCACCACATGTGGATGTACTCCCAGGAAGGCTGCACCATGCAGCGCCCACCGCTCAAGGGGCATTGTGCAGCAGGGCTAGGAACACCAATGGGAAAGCATGTTGGTCATGCAGACAACCCTTGATGACCACAGCCATCTTCTCCAGTCCTCTGTGGATCAGCACGTGCAGTTCATGGAGGCAGTGGATGCACTCTGTGCAGCTGTGCCAGGCAGAGGAGTGGCAAAGCAGGGACCATGCTCTGCCTGTGGCAGAATTGGCTCAAAAGGGTGGATGTGACTGCAGCCATTGACAGGCAGACCACTGCAATGGCAACTGTCATGGCTACACTGGTCGACCAGCTGTGTGCCCAGCCACCACACACCCTGCAGAGTGCTATGTCCACCCCTGTTCTTGGTGTCAGGTGACCCCTGTCATGTCAATGCCAGGTTCAGCTGTGGGCATACTTAACATGCCTGGTGCGGGCATGTTCAGTGGCCTGCAGACCCCTGAGTGGACACAGTCATATTCACACAGTGTCACCCCTGGGGCTCTTTGGTGCTACCCCATGAGGCCACTGGTCAGCCTGGTATGGCTGGCAGGTCTCAGTGGGGCCGCACAATGCATCTGTGATGGCTGTGCTACTGTGCTGCATGACTGACCGTCCCCTCCACAACCACTGTCTTCCACTGCCCTGTGTGCACTGTGGTGTTCTATGTGTGTTGCATGGGTGTGGTACCCTGCCTCTACACACACGGTCCCTGTGCACATCCTCCCAGCTGCTGACCACTGTGGCATGTGAGTGATGATGCCAGCATAGCACTGTATGCCACTGTGCATGGTGCTCAGCGCTGAGGCATGCACAATGTCAGCCACTGGGTGTGGTTTTGTTGGGTCCTGTGGGAGGGTGGGAGGCCTGTCGGGTGGGCATGCATGTGGCCCTGTGAGCATGGGTAGGGTGTGTGCCTGTGTATGCATGCCGTGCAGCCCTGCTGTTCCCTGCCTTTGTGTGCAGTCTCCCACCCATTCCCATGCCCCTGACACCGCCCTCCCTGGTGTCCACCCTGCCTGTCTGTGGGCTGTGCCTTGCCCTTGGTATTTGCACGTGGCCTGTTGACCTACCTGTGATGTCCAAAGTGCTCCTCTGCGATGGTGTCCTGGTTCTGCTGGGCCATCTAGGCCAGCTTGGGATCCCTTTGCCCAGGGGTGGTTGCCCAACATCAGCTGGACCCACGTCCTCATCGTCCCCACCACTGTCCCACCTGACCTCAACAGTTATCCCACAGTCAGTGCCATGTTGTGCAGGATACAGCAGGCCAGGACTAGCTAACAGGCCTTTGAGGGCTGTACTGTAGGGCACCACCTGACATGTGCAGGCAATGGAACCATGCCTTCAGCAGCCCAAACATCCGCCTCGATCACATTCCGTGTTGTGGCATGTGCATCATTGTACTGTTGCTGCACTGGGGTTGAAGGGTGCTGGTATGGTGTGAGCAGCCAGGGCCAAGCAGGTAACCATTGTCACCTGTGTGAAGAGGGGTTTCATTAGCATGCTGGTCTGCGACATTGTGCCATGGGCCTTCATGGCCATTCCCCATGGCACCCCTGCCCATACCCCCCCACACACACACCCCATCTGCACCCATCGTCCAGCATGCTATATACTCACCTACCAGATGGCCAGTGGGGATGTCCCCACTTGAACCTGTGGCACAGTGTGGACTGGTGCCAGATGAAGGCATTGTGTGCTCCCCAGGGTGCGTGGCACAGACATTGATTATGTGCCCCTGGCATCATACACCGCCTGGCAGTTGACACTCAGGTATACCTTGCGGTTGATGTATGCCACCCTCGGGCCAGGTGGCATGTGGATGCCTACATGGGTGCAGTCTATGGTCCTGAACACACCAGGCAACCATGCTACCCTGTAGAACTCCTGCATGTTTGCTGTGTGCTCTGCCTGTGTGCTGGGGAAATGGATGTACTCTGCAGCAAGTGGCAGCAGTGCGCTCATGAATTGTGTAAGTAGGCATGATGCGCCGACTGGGTTATGCCTGTCATGTCCCCTGTTGGTCTCTGAAGGTGCCAGTGGCAAGCAGGCACATGACAGCTGTGATCTAAGTCTCCATGGACAGTGCATGGCTCCGCCATGTGGGTGCCTGCATCTCTCACTGCACAGCTCACAGAGCTGACTCAGATTTGCCCAGTTCAGGCCGTACTGGCCCATGATCTCGATGTCACTACACAGCCAGAAGCTGGTGCAGGCAACGGTACAGCCTGTTCTGGGCATACCACCGCCGGGCCCTTCCACGGCCGCCTCCTCCTGATACCTGCCTTCACACCCCTCATTACTGCCTCCATCTGGAAGGTGGCACTGGCCATATCCCTGGTAGGTGTTCCCCAGGTGACTGTCTACCTGGTCCCCCCTGGCTGTGTGCTGCTGGTGCTACCCCTGCACCGGGTACATCCCTGGCTCTTCACCACTGTGTGCCCTGCCTCTAACCACTGCCTCCATCTCTGTGGCACACTTAGGCCTCTGCACACACACACCCACCTTCACTCACTTGCACACACCTCCAGTGGCCCCCCATCCACCTCCTGGCCACATGCCCCTGCTTCTTGGATTGCCTCCCTGCCACATTGTCTCCATGCTCCCCCACTATGGCTCCTCTGGGGTGCGCTCATCCTCCCTTCATTTTCTCCCTTTTGTATTGGCTTATTTTTGCTTTAGCGCAACTTCCACTTGCTCCACTATTGCACATGTCACCTACTGTTGAATATCACATCTGCGACATTATTCCTGGTTACTCCACCTGCACTTACGCATGCATTCATTTTTGTTGCACTGCGCGCATTAAAAGTAGCCGCACAGCTGCTTCCACTGAATATGGCACATTGGCACATATCTGATCTTGTGCGGTGCATTGCTATGCGCATGATGCATCTGCTCTGAATATCCCACCCCAAGTGTGTTACTAACCCAGTGGTTAACTGAAGTGGTATAAATGAATGTTAGTGAGAAATCTCCTGTCTGTATGACAGCAGAGTTCTTTACATCAGAACTAGTCATTATTTTTGGCTATATAAACACAGGGTTGTTTAATGGCTATAAAATAAATTTAAAGTTTGTTAAGTCATAGAAGTAGTGTGTCTTTGATGTAGTCTCCATTCATATGTTCATGTGAGAGCAATACTGCTGTTATAGGTCAGATTGACAAACAGGTGTCCACTACACTTTGCTATTTCAGGAACATGTACTGTATGAACTCACAAAATTCAGTTCTTTGAGGGATTTTGTGTGGAAATACATCATGTATGTTTGTAACTAGACATACTATATGTCATCCTGATGCCCTTGTATCTTGCCCCTGTTGAGGGTGCTGTACCCTGCTTCCTCTGCCCCCTCCTCAGGCAGAGCCCATGCCACCTGTTGCCCCCTGTTCCAGTCTTCACAGACAGGACTGTTGTGCTCTGCTAAGCCCTACAGTCCCAGAGCTTCTGCCTCCACAGTTGGGGCTACTGCACCATGCTGCACAAGGTCACCAAAAGGTGGAGATTTTGCTGCACCCTGCACTGCCTCAAATGGGCAGGCCACTGCAACACATGCACCTTGTTTCATCATCAGGCCTGCTGTACCCTGATGTCCCACTGTGTCCTGCCCCATACCAAGGCTATTGTACCATGCTGCTCTCTGCCCCTGCCACCACTGTGCCCTGCTGCACCATAGAGCTTCTTGCTTCCACAGTTAGGAAGTTGCACCGTGCTGCTCCCTGCCACCAGAGTCAGATCATTTGGAAACTATCCAAGCTGCTCAAAAGAAAAAAAACAAACACTTTCATCTTGCATTATAGGATGGGGACAGAGGGCAGGGTGCAGCAGCCCTAACTGTGGAGGCATGGTGCTCTAGGGCACCACAGGCTACAGCAGCTTTGGCTGTGTCAACAGGATTGCAGGTGCAGCAGCCTTGGATGTGGTGGCAGAGACAGAGGACAGCATGGTGCAGATGCCTCAATCATGTGGCAGGACAAAAGGTGGCATCAGGGTACAGCAGCCCTGACTGTGAGACAGAGTGCATGTAATGCAGTGGTCCTGCCCATTTGGGGCAGTGGAAGTGGGTTGCAGAATGCAACAAAAGCCCCACCTTGGTGACCTTGGGCAGCATGGTGCAGTAGCCCCAACTGTGGAGACAGAGGCCCTATGACTCTTGGGCTTAGCAGAGCACAACAGTCTTTTCTGTAGACTGGAACAAGGGACAACAGGTGGCATTGGCCCTGACTGGGGGGCAGAGGGAAGCAGGTGTGAAGTAGCCTCGTTGGGGCAAGAGACAGGGCATAGTGATGACATATAGTATGTCTAGTTACACACATACATGGTGTATTTCCACAGAATCCCTCAGAGAACTGAATTTTGTGAGTTCATACAGTACATATTTCTGAAATAGCAAAGTGTGGCAGACACCTGTTTGTCAATCTGACATAACAACAATATTGTTCTCACATGAACATATGTGTGGAGGCTACATCAAAGACAAACTATTTCTATGACTTAACAAACTTTAAATTTATTTTATATCCATTAAACAACTCTGTGTCTCTATAGCCAGAAAACAATAGAGTGTTTTACTGTGAAAGAACCTACAGCTGTGATACAGGCAGGAGATTTCTACAAACATTAATTTGTACATTCATTCAGATGTAGTCCCTTTATACAAAAGTGGGAACAAAGAGGAAGCGGGAACTAAGACCAGTCAGCCTCACCTCGGTAGTGGGGAAGATCATGGAAGCATTACTGAAGGAGAGATTGGTGGAACATCTGATTGTCAATGGACTACAAGACCCAAGGCAGCATGGTTTCACCAGGGAAGGCCTGCTCAGACCAACCTCATTGAATTTTTGACTGGGTGACTAGGGAGGTGGATCAGGGAGGGCAGTGGACATGGCCTATCTGGACTTCAGCAAGGCCTTTGACACTGTGCCACATAGAAGACTATTGCACAAACTGGGGAATATGGGTGTGGGTAGGATAGTAGTGAGGTGGGTAGGTAACTGGCTGGGCAGCAGGACACAGAGGGTGGTGGTAAATGGCTGTCACTCCATAGAGGGAAGAGTGACCAGTGGGTACCACAGGGATCAGTGCTGGGACTGGTACTATTCAATATCTTCATCAGTGACATTGCACAGGACCTAGAAGGCAGAATTTCACTGTTAGCTGATGACACAAAGCTCTGTAACAGAGTAGACACACCAGAGGGTGTAGACAGAATGAGAAGGGACCTGCAGAAACTTGAAGAATGGTCAGGAGTTTGGCAATTGAAATTCAATGCAAGGAAGTGCAAGATAATGCATATGGCGCAAAACCCTGGCACAATATATCAGTTGGGGGTGAGGATATAGCATGCACCAAGCAGGAAAGGATCTTGGAGTTATCATCTCTGATGACCTCAAGGCAGAAACAGTGTGACAAGGCAGCAGGTAAAGCAAATAGGATGCTGGGATGCATAGGCAGTGGCATCACCAGCAGGAAAAGGGAGGTCATAATTCCACTATACAAGACACTAGTGAGGCTGCACCTGGAGTACACTGTGCAGTTCTGGAGACCTTACCTACGTAAGGACATAGACAGGGTAGAGAAGGTTCAGAGGAGGGCAACAAAGATGGTGCATGGATTGCATCACAAGTCCTAGAGGACAGGTTGAAGGCACTGAACATGTACTCCCTGGAGGAGAGGAGGGAGAGAGGGATATGATAGAGACATACAAGTATCTTACAGGGAGGAACAGGGTGCAGGAATGCACTATTTTTGCGAAAAAGATGTTCCAGGACTAGAGAGCATGGGATGAAGTTGGAGGGAGGATGATTCAGAGGAAACGTGAGGAAGAATTTCTTCACAGAATGGGTGGTGGACAAGTGGAACACCCTGCCAGAGGAAGTGGTGGGGCTGAAACAATCACGGATTTAAGAATGTATGGGATAGACATAAAGGAATTCTGGAGGTCAGGTAAGGGCAACAGACTTCCTGGAAAACATAAACTGAACTTACAAACTTAAATGGGCAGACTGGGTGGGCCATAGGCCCTATCTGCCGACACTGTCTATGTATCTATGTATCTATGTACCACTTCAGTTAACCACTGAAACACAAATGACCAACTCTTTATGAGAACAGAATGACAGATTGTAAACTAATCTATCTAAACACAAACCACATGGGTTAGTAACACACTTGGAGTAAAGACAATTATCCCTATGGATTGTTCTGACTGGGAAGTGCAAGAGCTACTTCAGGCAGTTAAGGACTTAATTGCTGCAGCAACAGACTGGCAAAAATGATGTCATCACTTGCTGATAGAAACAGAAAAATCTTCACTGTTTTCAGTTACTGCAGAGCACATTAACAGATGCTGATTTAAAGAAAACCATAAAGCTAAACAGCATGATATTTTCAGGAAACATTAATCATGGCACAGGGACCTGAATTTATGTTTTTATTGTAAATTTGTAAAACACTGGCATTTGATCTTTAAGGAACTATTTGCAAAACTTAGAGTGTGGAAATTGGATAGGCACATATTGACATCTAACAACAGGAAACATTTTTACATTAGTACTAAGAACACATTACTCAGAAGAAATATGTTTTCCTTATGTCCTACAACCCATTTAACTTCATTAGAGCACTTATTGATCGGAAACAGGATCCCAACAAAATGATAGATGTACACTGGCTTTGTTGCTATAAGAAACTGAACATTAAAGCATATCAAAAACATAAAGAACAAGAAGACAGAAATTGTTCTAGACCCCAATGCACACAACAACTTAAAAGTATTACACACCTTTATTTCTCATGCTCCTACATAATGCAACTTGTAGAAGTTTACTGCAGAGAAATGGAGAGAGACTCTGTTTTCCTCAATAAGTTATGAGGTTCTAATGTATGGACATTATACAGGCCAATGGAGTAAATGGGATAAAGTACATTAAATGTACTATTAACTATTTTTAAATAGTACAGCTGGAATATCAGATGTTTATTCACCTTACAACAAAACAAATTTCACATAATGAATTATTAGGAAGATTACACATGAATTCTGTGACATTTACAGTGCTGAAACTAAATATAGAAAATGGGCTTATCTGGAAAGAGCATGGAGCAATATGCCATTGGTGACTGATTCAGACTTCCCATTACTTAAAATAATTGAAAATCTGTATTTAATATTTAAGGGATAGAATCAACAAGTGTTATTCTTAAAAATCCAAACTTATGGAAAATATTAATTTAGTTTGAGTTTTGAAACTTAATATATTAATATTCTATAGTAGGAGAATATTAAACTTTGTAATATTCTTTAGTTTCTAGCTTCACTTAGGACACAGTGCATAGTTTGAAATTATTTTTTCACTTATAACTATATTCAAGTTATCTCTAATTTTATTGTTAAATTTTCTTTCTTTCATGTATTTCGCTTATATACTGTTTCAAGCAAAGTTTGTACTGTGGAAGTCATTGTATATTTTGGTTATGTGTATAATGTTAATAGAAAACAAAGTTCCCTACCTTGGCAGTAGGGGTGCTGCTGCACTTTCCAGGCATGTGGCTGACCACAACAACAAGGATGATGGAGGTGGAGGAGGTTCGTGAGACCAATGCTCTGCAAATTTACCAACACACTTTGCTTGTTCTATTGACTTACCTGACCCAGCCATGTTTTTTCAGAAGTAATTGCTACACCTAAGAATATAGATGCCTCTTCTGCTACTAGTACAGAAAATACACGTATTATCTCTAAGTTACTTGATGAGGGTGCAGCTGTTTTAGCTGCTTTTGAGGCTCTGGAGGCTGTGATGCCAGTGGGGGAGTGCTAGATGTGCATAGCTGCTGCAGCTGCTGGAAGCCAATGATCTTCAGCCGGAAAGGATGTATTCCCTGTACAGTTTATGGAGACACAGGTCGCCCCATAGATAATGCCTTGACAAAATGGATATAAACACCCACTTCACAGGATCCAGTACCAGATGGACTGGAGGGCCCATGATCTCTGGAATGGGCCTTACTTGCTGCAGGATGGAACAGCACAGCAGATGAAGTAAAGTGGCTCCTGAGACAGGAACCGTCTGCTGCGGATATTATTAAAATGAACAAAACCTCATCTTCCAGGAACAATACAGGGTTACTGCTGAGACATACAGAAAAAAGTTTGGATTCAGCTCCCAAAACACAACTAAGTATGGGGTTACCATAGAAACACTACAGATGGAAGCTGTGCAGGACACAGGAAACAGTACTCCTGCTACAGATACATGCTGTTTTTCAAACTATGCTGCAATTGAGGGAACGGTGGAGAAAAAGTTTGTTGGGATAAGATTGCATACCAAGATATTCAAATATAAGGCACCTCTGTTCTGGTCTTCCAGTTGGCTCCTCTGGCATAGGAAAGCTATCCCTATCCCCAGTCCTATGACCAATTTGCAAACACTACAGCAGTTATCTTCTAGGTCTTGGGCTGAAGTAATGGACACAGAAATGCCCAACACGGAGTTGCAGTGTGCTACAAATGACTCCTCTTCAAACTCTGCCACAACTTGTAATCCTACATGATCTCCACCATCTACTGCCCCAAAGGCCCTGAGGCAAAATTCCTCTAATCCCAGAATTAAGCTATCTAATGTATTCACTAACTTGAGGAAAACACACTACAAGGAGGAATGCAATATGTCTCAAGTACAAAGGGGCCTAGAGACACCCCAGATAGGGTGCACATGACACTGAAACTACTTAACAGAATCCATTCTGTCCTTGCCAGCAGATATCTTTGCCTTAATCAACATTTCTGGGGATACTATTTTTGACGTGAGCTTCAATACTATGTGCAACTTGAGAGATTTTGGAATAAATTGTATCAACTGAAAAACGCCACACTGTGACCCTTTCATAGTTATCCCACTTACTTGGCCAGCTATAAAAACATATTCAGGAATGAGAGTCTGCTCATCTCAGATATTTCACATTGGGTAAAACAAAATGCTGATGTGATAGATAAACATATGCCTATTCTGAATGTGCAAAATATCTGGATGGGGAATGGGAGATAAAAGGTAAAATGTGTATGACTGAAACAAGGCCTATGCACCTACCTAGCTGTTTTACATTGGTCAGACTGTGGCTTTTATTTTACCCTGGACAGCCTAAAACCTGCAACAAATGCAGCTCATTTTCTCATCTCAGCAATGTCATGGGCAATGGTCTGTAACTTTTGCTTGCAAACTGGTAATGTCAACTCCTTTTGTCCCAACCCTCCATAATGCAATCTTTGTGAGGAGACTGGGCATCTTTTCTTCAGTGCCCCTGGGCAGTACACAACAGAGGAACTTTTACAAACATGATAACATTGTCCATATGGCCCAAAAAGACAAGCTAGACAAACTCAACCAAAGGATGATGCACCACCACAATCCCTGAGCCTGTCTGTGGCTCAAACAGCAGACCAGTCTTGCCATCAGTTACTGCCACAGATCCACCCAAAACTACAGAACTAATTCACATAGCTAATTCCCCACAGGAGGAGGGAGAGAGAGAGAGAGAGAGAGAGGTAGATCTGAGCATGTGGTCACTGCTGCACAGGAACAACCTACCCTATACAGATCAGTGTACAATCAAGTGGAATGCCCTGCCCCACCCCACAAGAGGACTACCAGGTCATCAGAGGGTAAAGACGTTCTACCAGGAGTACCACTAAATCAAAACTGGTTAAAAGTGAAGGAACTACAGTTCAAAATAAATACACAGTGTTATAGGAACACTCTACTGAAAAGGATGGGGACTCAGAAGCCTTCTCTGTGACTTCTTCTCAGAATGAAACTTCAGATATTGATGGGGACATTTCTGACAAACTAAAGTTGAAAAAAATACTAGGAGGAAACCTTGAATGCTTTATGTTTATATCTCTGAGGTTTTCTCCTAACAGTGTTTAATGAACACTGCCTCTGGTGACACTCTTAAATTAAATATCTTTGAATGTGTACAGCATTAAAAACCATAAGAGGTATAGCATGACTTTTAGTGCCCTTCGCCACTATAATGCTCAGAGAATTTTATTACAGGACACCCAACTGTGAACTAACTCAGATATACACAAGCCCAATAAACTGGCCTTGGGGTCCTTCTGTGGTCCCTGAGCAAAGATCTCTGTTCAGGGGCTGGGATTTTTTACCTGTCCAGTACAAAAACTGAAAGTAATGGATATTGAGCCAGGAAGGTCCCTCTCTCTTGACATAAATATTAATGAGAATGCAGTTAGGATCGGTGTCCTTTGTGCCCTCAAATTAAAACAATCCCAAATACAGCTCTTTAAATTACTACAACCCTATTTACACACCACAATGAAAATTATCATGGAGAAAGATTTTAACTGCCATCTAGAACTTAATGATAAAATGGGGAATACTGCAAAACTTTACTGTGTTACAAATACCCTGAAATAAACACTTAAAACAGTAGCATTACAGGATGCCTACAGGACACTGTGGAAATCTGATGGCCATACATATCATAAAAGGTCTTTATCCTCCAGGATTGATTATATTTTTCTTTCTCAACACTGGAGGATACATTAGCTGCCACAGTATCCACAGCATTCTCATACCATCTGGAGCTTCATATTACTCTGGGCCACTTACACAGAAATAATATTGGCAAGGGTTATTTGCAATAAATAACTCTATGTTAACTGACTTTGTAGTTAAAAGTCAAACAGAGGATGATCTCAAAGTCAGAGTAACAGTGGCTGTTTGGTACAATTCCTTGGAGACTGGTGGAATATATTAAAACAGTAGTTAAACAGATATACCAAAATGGGGGGGATGCAGGAAGGATGCATATTTAAAACTTTAACCATAAGAAGGCACCTCTATAACCATATTTCTCTACAGCATATAGAATATTTTAACTATATTTAACAAATAATTTCTATTAAACAAGAAATAAGAAAATATCCTTATGGATAGGGGTAAATCTTTAAAAGCTGAACAGTCCTTTGGCACGCAGGTACCTGATACTTTGGATATATTTAAGGACTGTCAGTATAGGGTAACTAACAAAATATGGACTGCTGTAAAGGATTCAGAGAGTAAAATCCTCACCGACTTTGACAATATTATGGAAGTACAGTAATTTCTGAGGCATTAGAATCTGCTTTATGACCCTGTAAAACTACAGACACTACTGATATTTTTAGAAAATATGGAGGTAGACAGTCTAACAAAGTCCAAAGAATCAGAACAGACTAAACCCAAACTCCTTTTGAAGATACAGGAGTCAAACATTTTTAAACAAATACTGCCCCTTGACCAGATAGCAGTAGCATAAATTTTTATAAAACGCTTCTCGATATGTTGGGTCCTATACTATTGGAAACCTTTAATGATATCTTGGACCACTTAAGTAATACAGAAAATGTGTCAAAGACTTTGTTTAATTCTACTCTACAAAATAGGGGATGAATTAAACATAATTAATTGGAGGCCTATCTCCTACTGAATATAGACATTGAAATATCTTTAATGTTATGTCATAGATTAAGCAAGAATGCACACAAAATAATTACTCAAACCTAGACATGCTATACCTAGTAGAGGTATGAAAGACAATCTATTGTGCCTTAGAGAAGATTTTTCCAGAGTTAACTTAAAACACCATACACAGATTCATATTGTCTTTAGATCAGGAAAAACTTTCGATCTAGTACACCATAAATTTCTTTTCAGGCCCTACAATACCACGGCATCCCTACTGACTTCATTAAGTGGCTACACTTACTGTATTCACAGGCCCATTTTCATCCTTAATAAATGGGATTATAGGAAATAAAACATGTATTTGGAGAGGTGTGAGACAAGGGTGCCCTTAGAGCCCCTGGTGTATATCTTTCTATTGACATCTTAATCAGGAAAATACTCCAATCACCAGCATAAAAGGGCTACAGTTATCTCAGGGAATCCCACCTCTGAAAATAATGGTGTATGCTGATGATCTGTGTTTATTTTTAGCTAACGAAACTGCATGTAATAATACTAGAGAAGTGATCACACAGTATTCTCAGGTAGCAGGAGCAAGAATTAATATTCAGAAGGGTAAAGGTATTTGTGTTAGAAATACACAGCAGTTAGGCATGACACATTTATGTGGGATACCACTTGCTGCTGAAGTTAAGATTTTAGGTATTTTGTATGGTCCATTTAACATGGATAAAGTAAATTGGGAGAAAACTTGCTGATCAAGTAGAAACGATCTTGTCAAGGAAACATACACAAGTTTCTAAAGTGAAAAGGGTATACTTACTCAAGACATTTATTATTCCTATTTTACTTTACTTGAGCTCAGTTTTCCCCTTCAATAGACTTGGACACCAATTTATATAGCACCTTTTTAAAGTAATCTTGGGCAGTAGACATAACCTGATTAAATGATCTACCATATATCTTCCAGTCAACCAAGGAGGATTGTCAATGGTGCATCCTTTAACATTTTTCACACCATCTTTTGATATGCAGTCTTACTCCCAGAGTAAAACACTCCAGTACTTTGTGGAGCACGTGGAGTAAGGAGTGGTTCTCAGCTATTTTCTCAGCATGGTCAGAAAATAAGTGCCATTTAGACTACACAAGGACCTTATTCCACCATATGTTCTTTCCATTTTGCAGATGGATAGAATTTGGAAAATCTCCATAGAATATCTTCAAACATATACCTGTAAAGCTTTATATGACCATATCACTTTAGCTTACTTTGCATAACCTTTAATATTCCCTATGGGTACTTCACAAACCCTTAGGAGACCATTAGACAATTGACAGACACTAGAACTCCCAAGTATTTATGGGATACCATATTGCTGACAAGCCATGGGAAAATCAGTGTAAGGAATAATCACAAGCATAATCCTATGGTGGAAAGATATTGCCCAAGAAATGTGTGTAATATGCTTTTAGAAACAAGAACACTTATTTATAGAATGTCCATATGAGGTCATTTTTGGAATACATTAGCAAAGTCAGTCAGTAGTTTAAACTTTAATACAATGATGTATGAGGTGCTTATTTTGGGTATGTATCCTGGACTTTGAGAAAATATAATCCAAGTACCTTATGATTAATTTGTGGCATACTTAAAACTGTATTTGGCAAGCTAGATGCCAATTGCTTTTGCAACAAACCCACATGACTCAGCAGGAGATCATTCAGATCATAGTGGCACAAGTAAGACATGTTTATTCACATGAAGCACAGATTGGTACTCATCAACATACTTGTATAAGTGTCATTTGGAAACACTGTCAGGGTTGGATATTGTAAAATCACTATTACATGTTATTTTGTTTTGGTTTCATGACTATTACTGCCTTTTTATTTTGTCTTTATAAACATTTTTCTTTGATTTTGTTCCCTTTATTTTCTGAGATTTATCATAGTTAGATAAGTAAGTGGTGAACTACTGTCCGTATATATTGTTTGATTTTTCACAATAAATACTTCCCTGCACTTCCTGAGGAAGAAGCCATGATTCCAAGTTGGTGGATTCTACACTACAGAGTGAGAACAGAGGGCAGGTGTCAGGGCTGAGGTTCGATCCTCAGCTTCTTCAGCACAGCACCTGCAATGAGGTTTGAGCATTCTGGTGTGCACTGGAATGAGCCCTGTTTATGTACAGTGACTCCAACTCAAATAGACAACAGCAAAGACTGATATGGAATTATAGCCCATTGAAACAGTACTGCAAGACTTACTTGAGATAAATAGGCATGAATGCCAGACAGCACTTTTTCAGCACTACTACAGAAGGAGGACCAAAACCTACAGCTGCAAGAGCACGCCTCGTCGATGCCAATTCAGTTCCAGCAGCTGTGGTGAAGGTGACTGGTGAACCTTTCCAAATGAAATCATCTCTTGCTATGGACATGTCAGTTCATTCTACTAAGCCCAAAACACTTGGTATAAGGACATCTGCAAAGTCTGTGGCACAAAACAAGAAACTTGGCAATCCTATAAGGTCATTGGAGAAAGCACTTGTCTTGGCGGTTGGTTCAAATGAGCAGCTGCAAATGGGTTGTGGATTCTGCAGACCCAGCTATTAAGTGTTAGTGGCAAGATATGACTTCTACTACAGGCTCCTGTACTGCAACAAAAGACTTGTAACAAACAATTGTACACTCTGTGGCAGCAAGATACCTGCCGAGGCTCCACAGGACCTTTTCTTGTTTGTTTGTTTTATTTTTGTTAATCGAGTAAGGATGCTGGGACAAACCTTTTTCAGTTCCAACCAAGCACATAATGCAATACAGAAAAACAGCATTTAAAAACAGAACAAGACAGCAAATGGTTAAAAACATTTACATACTTGTGAAGTTAGCAGCCATGTTTTCAACTTATATTTAACACAGGCAAGCATACTCATAGTTCTCAAATCCACAGGCAGACTATTCCAGAGAAGAGCAGACACAGAAAAGGCTGCAGAACCAGTTTTGAGGGACAAAATTAGTTACTAAGTTGAGTTCCTTTGAAAGATATGATTCAATGTTGAATGAACCTTTCTAGATCAGTCAAAGAGAAACCTTTCAGTCTCAAAGAGGGATTTAAGCACTAGACAAGAGACAAAATACATAGAACGGCATTAAATGGTAACCAGTCAAGAGATGAATAAAGTAAACAGTGATGTATACGAAAAAGAACTCCTAGCACAAAATGGCATATATTATTGTATACAACTGATAAAACCTGAGTTTCCTCACTGGCAATTTATGATACAAACTCCCTACATAATCTAAATGAGGTAAAAGCACCACAATTCTTCCATTTCAGACTGGATAGATACTGGTGCGGCTATTTTCCTGCTATACCTGAACTGCCTAATGACAATGACAGTGCTATTGCTAATACTGAAAATTCTGACCAGCACACCTGCCAGAAGCTGTTCCAACATCAGATTTGGTCAGTACATTATCTCATGAGCTAAGTGAAAATGCTAATGCCATTGATGCAGACAACAGGCAGAATGGTGGCATTGACAACAGACCTAGAACATATTCTGATTTTTACAGCCACTGGAGAGCCAGCACCATGGAAGAATGCTATCAGAATTATTTATAAAGGAAGACTGGATTCCCCACTTGACAAAGTATATGTTGCTCATATGTTGTTAAAGAAGTCTATGAAATTCTTTGCCTTTAAAATGTATGCCCTCATTCACACAATGGACTCTAATGATGATATAGTTTTAAGCACACTGCTTTTTGGACAGATTTTGGCAAAATATACCAAGTTGAAGAACACCATACTATAGCTTCCTTTCTTGGCAGTTCCCTTACCAGACCTACTCTACGTGACTATTGCTATCGGATTCTGGAATGAAAGTGTAAACATTTCTGATATACTGTACTGGTTGAGACAAAGGTGCAAAGTATTGGATCATCCAGAACCTATCATAGATTCTGAACAACTTTGGACTGGGGCTGGAGGATAAGAGTGAAACTGTTACAAACAGATCATGGGTTTTGTACCTACCAAATAGTGTAGCTTTTATTGGGATGGAATAATGACATTTCTTTTTATGCAGGGCAACCCAAATTCTGCTTTAAATGTAATTCTTGATCACACCTAAGTAATGCTTGTGATAGCACTAGATTTGCTTATTGTATGGAATATGGTCACTTGACCACCAACTGTAAAATGCATTTCAATGTAATCTTTATGAGAAAAAGGTCACTTTTGCTAAATGACCATGGGCTTCCCATAATAGATGGCCAGGTACATCACAGGAATATCTTGTGGCCAAAGCACAGCAGGAGGTGCAGCTAGGGTATCTGCAAACCATATGGAGGATATCCAGTCTAAGTCACAGGTGCATTCTTAGCAGCAGTGCCACTCCCAAGGACCTGGCCCCTAATACTTTAGGAATGACAGACCAGGAACCCATAGTTAATGTGGAAGCCATGATCATTGTACAGGATAGTTTACTCACTCATGATCCTATTACATCTAATCACCCTTGGGCATATCAGCTGCTGAAGAGTATATGCCTCCTCCACAAGAAGATTTTGAGATAGTTAAGACCAAAGAAAAGAAAAAGAGACCCAGATCTCTAGGTGGGGGGAAATTGATTTGTCCATGCACAACACGCTCAGTGCGTAAGTCAAGGGAAAGAGTGGAGGGACACTGAAGAGGAGGATGGGGTCTCAGAAACATCATCCATCTCATCCTCCATGCTAGAACTTAGCTTGGACCAGGAGGAACATGCTGTAGGATACATTGAGTCAAAATGAACGTGGGTAACTAGATCCACAGTTAACGCTATGTAACATGTTGGATTTGTCCTTACTAACTTACATCAATGGGGTCTCTCACTGCCTTCACACTTAATGTGAATAGTATAAAGAGCTATAGGAAGTAAACAACTACTTTTACTATGCTGCTAGACTGCAAGGCGCAAATTATATTGTTGCAGGGCAATAGATTAAAGTCTTATTATGTCATCACTCAGACAATCAGGTTATGGACTAAGGAACCAGAATTTTGGTCCATAGGCCCTGAGAGGTGTGGTGGGGTGAGAATATTATTGGCTGGCACAAATTTCATGTCTCCAAATTGATAGATGTGGTGCCAGGATGAGCTTTAATTTTGGATTTTACCTAAAAAAACCCTAGATTCCTAATAATAAATATTTATACCCCACAGACTTAGGTAACCAGAGTAGAAGTGTTTCAAATGTTGCCAACTTACTTGCATATGATGAGGTTGCTGATATGGAGGGGAGACATCAATTGTGGCATTGAAAGGCAGCTGGAGGACTAAATGCAAACAAAATGTTTTGTGACTCTAATTGTTCATGAAATATTGTGCAACAGTCCTCCATGCAGGATGCTTACAGGACAAATAATGTAACTGGTGGATATATGTTCTCGAAGGAAACCCTTTTACTAGGCTAGATCATTGTTTTGTTTTGCTTCATCTAATGGTTCTCACTTCTAGCACTAGGAATACAGAGATTTTCAGACCACAAAATGCTTGTAGTCTTAATACAATGGGCATGCCCTCCAATGGGAAAGGACCATAGCTTTTGAACAACCTTATATTGGCTGATACAGAACTACAACAAAAGAGGAGGTTTTATGGGCAGCAAGACAGTCAGTGGATTGTTTCTATGATGATTTCTTGACCTAGTGGGAAGCAAGTAAGAGTGATACTGTATTATAGATTTTTTTCAATCATATTCAGGACAAAAGGCAACTGCAGCATATATACAAAATCTATCGTTAAGAATTACACTTCTTAAAGCATTGTCTAGAGCAGAATTATATGGACAGCATGACAAAATCCTGATTTCCACATTGATTATAGAAATGAGAACGCTTCAGTATGATCGGGTAAGACACTACAACATGAAATACAATTTGGAACTCAGAACCAGAAACAGCCTAATGATCCATATAGGAACTGTAAAAATGGATTGATAGCAGAATCATTCAAAGTCTCAGTAACACAGAAGGACTGACTGTTTATTCTAAGCAGGACATAATGCTATCTAATGCATAACGTAACGTTAAAAGTCATGTACAGAAAACATTTGGCTCTGCAGCAGGGAAGTCACCAGAATTGTCCTTTTTATAACTTGGATATCCCTGCCTTACCCAAGAAAGTGAAGGTCAATTTGATCATTCCTATTACAGCTCAAGAAGTATAACATAGTATAGTTGCTTAGAATAAAAACATAGCACCAGGGCTATACTGGTCTCAGTTCAGAGTTTTGTCAGATGTTTAAAGATAAATAAGCTGTTTCATTAGCAGATGCCTAGAGCCAATGTTTAACTCTTGGTACATTGCCTAGTTCCATGATACAAGGGATGTTGATTTTTATTCACAAAAAGGAATAAGTCAGATTTAAATATTTGGAGACCATTAAGTCTTCTCAATATGGATTATAAGATTTTAACTAAAATCCTAAATAATAGATTATCAGCTGCAGCAGAATTCTTATAAATCCATCACAATCTTATGCTCATGACTAGGAGGATACAAGAAAATTTGTTATCGTTAAAATAATTGTTTTGTAGGGAAATGACACTCTGCAAGGATATGTCCTTAGCTTAGACCAGAAAAAGGCCTTTGATAGGCTTTCCTCAGGAATCAAAACAAAATGGATTATATTAAATACTGCTGAAAATAGAAAATCGAGTTAAAATCTACATTTGACCTTAGGTTTCTTCAGGAAATATCTAAAGAGATATTTCCTGAAGAATTCTAAGTTTTTAGATATTTCCTGAAGAAGACCTAAGGTCGAAATGTAGATTTTAACTCTATTTTCTATTTTCAGCATGCATTTAATATAATCATTTTGTTTTGCTTTTAGACCACATGCTGATGCATCACCTTGTTTTTGTTTCTCAGGAATTCCTTTTTCCATTTTGGGGAATATGGTATACCTCCAACTTTTGTTCAATGGGTAAAAAGCCTGCATAAAATGGCATACATTGCACCATTAGTCAATGGATGGCTAAGCATTCCAGTTTACACAAGAGAGGGTCAGGCAGGATACCTACTCAACCTCAACTGTATATCTTTGGAATTTATCCTTTATTAGGAGCATCCACCTGTATTCCATTATAGAGGGATTCTACTAACACCCAGCTCCCCATCAGTTAAAATATTGGGCAATGCCGATGACATAGTCGTAATAATAGCAAATGAAAGGTCCAGACAGGAAGTGAGACAAAATCTAGATGACTATTCCTAGTGTCAGCATCCCAGATACATTATGAGAAAAGTGCTTGCTTTCCTGTGGGCAATCCAGCACTACCCCCACACACACACACAATCTATAGCTTCCATAAAAGTGGAACATACTGATATTAAGCTCTTAGGTATCACTTTTGGTACAAATGATATGGCAGTGACAAACTGGAACAAATGTTTGATGACTGCAGAAGCAAAGGTTAACCATTGGAAAGGGAAACGATATCAAACTGAAAATAATCCTATTGATAAAGACTCTTCTTCTACAATTTTTTAAATGTCAGTTGCATATTCCCACCACCACCCAGTCTAGAAACTAAACTTTACAATGCATTTTTCAAGCTCTTTGGGGTAGTCAATTTAACCCTGTTAATAGGAACACTACATATAAGCGAAAGACACAGGAAGGATTGGGAATGATTAATCCAGTGTTTTTATTATTGTAAATTTATCATCACCAACATAAGCCCATCTTTGAAACACATATACACACTTGGAGGACAAATGCACTAACTGACAGGTTACAACATTTTACAGCAAATTGGAGACTCAGAAATTGAAGAAAACTAAGAAATCTTTTTTCTACCAGATTATATTGTTAATACCTTTACTAAAATAAAGCCACTGAAAATATCATATACTTATCTGCTAACATGTACCAGAAAACAGTTGTATACTGAGATTATGCTCCACAATTTTGATATTGACATTACTATCCCACTCTGTCCCCCAACTGAGCAGGCCAAGGTAACCAAAACTCTAAATAATCCAAGGATCCCAGCACATGTTCGGGATGAACTCTGGCTCAGTATACATGGCAGATGAGGGGTGAGGAATGCTGATGAGCTAGAAGCAGTCAGAAAGGTATTGTATAAGACAGGGCTGTGACACAGAATTAGACACGCAAGAACACAGGGCAACTGTTAGAAAAAGTTCTAAGAAAATTTACAAAGAAAATAGCTGGGCTTGAAAATGTGTCTTATGATGGCAGGTTGGACACTTTAAAACTTAGCCCCTTTCACTCACCATCTTAGGGGTGATTTAATATTTCTGTATGAAATTATTCATGATTCACATGTCATGTGAATTGGGTTTGAGGCTTTAAAACATGCACATATAATATCTGGGGACATCCTCTGCAACTAGAAAGGAAGTCATTTATTCATGTCAAATGGAAATATTTTTTCACCCTTTGAGTCACTGGCCCATGGAATCGGTTGCCTTTACATTTATTTTATTTTATTTAGTTTTGTTTACTGAGTAGGTGCACTAGCCATAGCAATGACTATTTTCCAGGCATGACCGGGAGGTACAGAGCAACAATAGGAAACAAATTATAGTACATACAAATTACAGTACATAGTAGACAATAGCATATCACATGAACAATGTCAGCAGGTGTAAACAACAAAGCAGGGTAAATACATAACAGTGTGAAGGTACAGCAAAAATACTAGTAGCTATACATTAAATCATAACTATTGCAGAAAATAGGGAGGAAAGTACAATGATGGCTATAATCTATAAAATATCCAATATCAGGTAGGTGTAGCAGAGAAAATATAAGGCATGGAGGGTAGAGGGTGAGATAGGGTAGAGCATGAAACAAGATTAGATGGAGAATTTAGTTGATGTGAGGGCAGTAGGAAAAGGTAGGAGATGTGCAGACCATTAAACGGCTAGCAGAAATGGCCTGGTTGGTGAAGATTAAGAAGAGTTATGTAGCTAAGGCGGTTTGAGACAGGAGCACATGCTGAAGTGGTGAGATGATTACGTAGCTCCTTCTTGAACGTGGCATGAGAAGAGACTTGGTATAATTTTAGAGGAGGATTTCCCGGTACTGGGGGGTGTGACAGGCAAATGCACTCGCACCTTTGGAGATGCTGTGTTTGGGGATATGGACAAGGGCATTTTCCATCGATCATAAGCCATAGCAGGAAGTGTGGTTTCAGAAGAGGTTGCCAGTAAGCTTAGGTATCTGTGATCTGATAATGTTGTCAATGATGGTGCCATTGGCATAGTATAGGATGCTTGTGGTGGGAGCCACCCCAGATCAGAGTAAAGGGGCAGTGATGTTTCAGCCAGTGAGAAGAGGACGATAATGACAGGTGTTGTTGTAGGTAACATCCCATTTCTTGAGGTATGTTTTGTCTAGAGGCATATGTTGCAACAGCATAAGTGAAGGTTGGAGGAGTATGCCTCATGTTATGGCAAGCCTTTGCTGAGGGGTAAGGACATAGCTGGTTCAGTAAGCAATATCGAGTTTCTTGTTGACCAGCTTGCAGGTCTGTTGTATATGGATGTCAAAGTTAAGTAACAGGTCAAGTGTTATGCCTAGGTATATTAAATGAGTCTACCACCCCAATTGATGTTCCATTAGAGGAGGAGACTCTGAATTTTGGTTGAGAGTTTTGAGTTTCATAAAGGACCCAAATAGCATGGCTTGGGTCTTAGATTCATTCAGAACAAGTTTATGTCTCAACAGCCATTGTTGTATTAGTTGGAAATCTTGGGAGAGACTTTGGTTGATCTCTTCAACAGTTTTCGCACTCCTGTATAGGACAATGTCATCCGTGACATAACAGGGAGGTGGTCTGCAGGAGGTTAGAGGTGATACTATTAATAAAGATGGTAAAACGACGATCCTAAAATAGACCCTTGTGGCACACCAATGTTTATGGTTGTTTTATTTGAGAGGGTGGAATTAAATTTAACCATTTGTGTTCTATTGGATAAGTAGCTGTCAAACCACTTGACTGTATTGGGCAAAAGCCTAGAGATGTGAGGGTGGCTAAAGGATGGGTGGTCAACTAGGTCAAATGTCTTAGTCATGTCAATAAAGATGGCTCCTGTGAGACAACCAAAGTCCATGGCGCTAAGGCATCTGACGTAATTTGAGAAGGCAGTGGTGGTACTGTGACCCTTGCAGAAACCATGCTGAGCAGAAGTTAGAAGGTTATATTTATGGAGGAATTTGATAGTTTGGGTAGCTACAAGCTTTTGAGGAGTTTGCTGAGAACTGACAAAATGGCTATGGGTCTGTAGTTTGTGGGATCCTTGTGGTCTCCCTTTTTAAAAACAGGGTAATTCTATATGTCAGGGACAAAACACTGGCATAGGGAGAGGGTACGAATCCTTGCTAGAGGAGCAGCAATGTAAGGAGCAGCCAGTTTCAATAGTTTAGGTTCCAGATTGTTGGGCCCTACTGCAGTGAAATCAGAGATGTTATTCAGTAATCTTAGTACCTCATGGTTAGAGATCCTTTTGAATAGTAATTTAGGGTCTGTATAGCCAGGTAGGGTGCTTGAGTGAGATAGGGTGGTGAAAGAGGAAGTGCATTTGGTTAGGTCTGGAAAATGAGACTTAAAAAGTTTGCAATAGTTAGGGATTGATGCAGTGGACCCCATTTAGCAACATGTCATTAGGGGTAGGGGCTGGATTCAACCCAGGAAGAACTTTATAAGGGACCAGAATTTTTGGAGTCACCATAGGAGGTAGTTAGTAGATCTTTGCAGTAGTCACTTTTGGCCTGTTTGATTTCCTTTTACAGGAATTTTGCAGTGCCCTGTAGGTATTTAGGTCAGGTATTTGCCCAGAGCTTTTGTAATTGGAGCCAACTTTGTCCCTCTGCCTGAGTTTAGAAAGCAAGTCAGAGTTTAGCCAATGGGTATGCTCTATTTTTTACCCGATGGGTAGTAAAGTGGCAGTGTTTGTCCTGAAGTGCAAGAAATTGGGTCACAAAGTGATTTTTGAGCTGCTGGAGCATTGTTGGTTAGGAAAAGGGGAACCAATCAATAGTACTGACATCAAGAAGAAAGGCCTGACAGTTGAAGTTCACATAGTTGCAGAAGGTGATAAAATGTTGCTTGATGGAGACGGTCTGCTTTGCCCCAGATACAGAAGGTAGGGGGTGGTCTGTGATGGCATCGGTTAGTACCCCTGACGTCATTATATGTTCAGGGTGGTTAGTCATTATCCAATCCAGCAAAGTACTAGTGTTCGAGCTCAGGGCAGTTCTGGTGGGTTTACAGATCAGCTGGTACAGGTTGTGGTTTTGTAGCCTGGATAGAGATGTGCATTGTGAGTTGCCCAACCAGTTGATATTTAAGTCCCTTAGTATAAGTACCTCGTTTCTCCAGAAAGAAATGAAGTTTGATCCAGCAGCTCTTCTAACCCTTTGAAGCTGCTAGCAGGGGTTGTATGCACATACGATGTGTAATTTTGCTGCCAAGAGTGAGAAGGGCATGTAACGCTCACAGTGGGTTAGAGGTGGTGAGGAGATGGAGGTGAGTTGAAGGTGGTCTTTGAAATAGATAGCTATAGCCCCCTTTAGGTGCTGGTCTGTCTCATCGCAGGAGACTGTAAGATGGGAAGGAGAAAGGGAGTCGGTAAAGGGTTTGAGCCACATTTCAGTTAGGCATATTATATCTGGATTGTAAAGCGAGGTCCAGGATTCCAACTCAGCAAAGTTGTGCTCAAGACTCCTTATGTTGTGGTGAGCCACAATTAGACCTTTGCATTTGTAAAAGGACTGGTGTAGCATTTACTGGACCAGAGTTGAGGTGAACATCACCTGAGAGCAATATGGCCAGTAGGAGAAGATACCATAATTTGTGGTGCAGGAAGGGGCATAGAGTATTTATATGCAGGTGACAGTTTTTAAGGTGTATGCTGCCATATTGATCCAAGTCCTATTTAATAGTAACGAGTGGAGTCATATTGGATAGCAGGCATGAGAAGAAGGTTCGAGTGGAGGTAATCATTGGGCAGGAAGGATGGGTTAGCTGAGACAGTAGGTGCATGTAGTCATAAATGAGACCAAAAGTATTTTCAAGTGCCGATCAGATCAATTAATAAGTACAGGATACCCTTTGTCCTATTATTTGGTGGCTTAGCAGAAGAGCACTATGGGCCTCTGGCCTCCTGGCTCTTGAATTGACCGTAGTATGAACCATATGAACACTTGTATTTCACTTGCCCCTACATTGTAAATTTATGGACATATGTGGCTGTACACTGGAATGAAGTGAATTTTTCACACCTTACTTTTCAAAAATTTGTTTTAGGCATTTAGTCATTAGGCATTTGCCATTTAGGCATCTAAGTAGAATAAATATCACCAAGAGACATTACTGTTAATAGGGTAATATTACTCTACTATATTTGGCAAGCCAGATGTTCCTTTGGTGCTACAACAGAAATATGTGTTATATTAAGAAATCTTGCAAAATGTAGGTAGAACACTTCTAACTGTTTATAATCTGACTGTAAAAATGTACTAGCACAAAAGTACAACAATTAAGAACAAAATGTGAGAATTTTTTTTCTTTAAAGTCTGGGATATTATAGATGAACATCCCTCAGTGAAATGTTAAATTTTTCTGTAAATACTTATGAATCATTGTATTAGATGATATTTGTTTTGAATTTGATCTCGTATTAGTGGTTTATTTCATGCTTTATAAATTTTTTTTATTTTAGTATCATTTTGGTTTTGTGTTTGTGTGTTCTTTATATCCAATAAAATTCCTCTACTCTTCCTGAGGAGGGAGTTGTTGTCCGTCAGTGCAAGAAAGCCAATATAGCAGGAGAGGGTGAAGAGGGTGCTGACAGTGCTCTGACTGGGGTTCAGATTTCTGCCTATGTCTGTTTTGCTGCTGAGGTCCCTGACTCCCCAATTGCTACTGTTTCTGGTATTGTTGAGAATGCTGCCACTGTTAGTATACTCTTTGTTGTTTTGAACACCATGCTGAAGTTTCTTTGAGGAGAATGCTTTTCTGACTGTTATGCACAAATGAAAACTGAAAATTAAGAGCTGAATTCTTTTTATCTTATTTTTATTTTTATGCCCTACTGCTGTGTAAACAGCGGGATATCCAGCCACTGGCTCTGCCTTCCCAGAGAGCAGCAGGCTCACTCACATGATATGGGATCCAGTGCAGCCACACAGACCTACTGGAGGGCCTCCCAATGCCACTCCAAGCCAGGCCGGGCCTGGACCCCCTCCCAGTGCAATTCCATGACAGTGCTCCAGGCAGGGCAGAGCACGGCCATTAAGCTGTATGGTCGCACCCATTCATTTTCCTTCTTAGTCCCCTGGAGTGTGGATGCAATGATGTTCGAAGCACAGCATGCCAACATCCACTGCACTCCACCCCCAATGGCACCAGCTCTGGTAGTTCCCTGTTCATCACTGGGGCTGCTGCAGATTGGTGGGGACCTCAACCTCCCAGGGATATGAAAGTAGTCCTCCAGAACCTCAATCTTATCCCTTCAGTGCTGACCCCTGACAACCTGGGCATATTTCTGAACCTGGGTCACCAGCATGGTGTGAGGTGGCGTCCAGTGCCTCAACCCTTAGGGCCACCGGGCTGACCATGAGTTTATTTCTTACTGAGGAACAGCACATTGCTTCTGAAATGGAGCATTTACAGTATGTCTTTTGCATGGGCATCTAGCTGTTTCTTCTGTGGCTGCTGAGGATCCGGTTGCAGTGGATGCCGCTGAGACAGCTGGAGTTGGGATCTCAACTCCTGCTGACATGGCACCTGATGGCTGATTGTCGATGTTGCAGCTGTTGTAGCTGGAGTAATGTCAGATACAGAACCCAATGCTGATGCGGTGTGTGCTGATAGTACAGAGCACGCTACAGAGCAAGCTGCAGGCCTGGCATCATTGGGTTTACAGACATCAGATACCTCAAAGAAATTCATCTTGTAGAAGAAGAAGGTCCTTTGGTCACCCAAGGAGCTTTGCATGAAGCTGGATTGCCCCAGTTGGCACAGGGAACTTGGATTCCTGTTGCTGGAAATCCTGCAGTCCACAAGTATGGACAGAATGTAGAAAACTCAGTTGGCGATGTTGGAGCGGTCTTGTACTGCTGATTGTGGTGCTACATCATGGCTTGCTAATAGACTGGAAGTTTTGAGCCTGCCTCTGATTTCTCCCAGATTGCTTGCCCTTCTCTACCTGTAGCTGAGCCCTTGTCTTCACCTGAAGGTGAGCCTGAAATTCTTTTCAATCCTACTGCTTCCCTTGCTCACTACCTATTTCTGGAGTTGCTTTTGTGCCTGTCAGTGCTATTACTGCCCCTGTGGCTGGGCCCTCTGCTGTTTCTAGTACCCTTCTGTTTCCTTCGCCTGTTGCTCCTTCTTCCTCCTGGTCAGACACCATTGTTCCAACTGCAGAATCTAATGTCAAAACCAAACAGTATGCTGACCTGTTAGTCATGAAGGGTGAACCTGCTCCTCAGAAAAATGTAGTTCAGCTCATATATAAGGGAGGACAGGAGACCCTGCCTGATAGGCAATATGTGGTTAAGACTATGATTAAGATTCCTTAAATTTTTCACCTTTGAGCTGTTTGCCTTAATTCACACTGGTGTCTCTAACTACAATGTTAGTTTTGGCACATAGCTGGCCTGGACAGCTTTTGGAAGCAGTACAGTGCTTTATAACACACTCCCTTGTGGATCCTGTTTTTGACCAGTACATTTTACTCACCCTGCTCTTCATACCACAACTGTTTTATTCCACAACAAAGGTGTCAATATAGCATGTCTCTCTACTGGCTCAGGTAACAGTGTGAGGTTTTGGATAGGCCAGTGCTGAGCATTGATTCTGAACAGATCTGGACATGGGGGTGGAAGATTCAGGTGAAATTACTTCAATCAGACTTTGGTATAATGCATTTGCCTAGTAGTTTTTCCTGGGCTGGGATAAGGGTATGCTGTTTTATCAAGATCAGCCCAAGTCAAGTGTCAAGTGTGGATCTAAGGCTCATTTAAGTCATGCTTGTGATAGTTCTTGCTGTAGTCATTGTTTGTAATATAGTCACTTAGCTAGGGATTGCAAAACTCCTACTGCTGTAATCTCTGTGACGATGAGGTCACTCCTATGCAAGGTGCCCGTGGACTTCTCACAATACAGTGGGAGGTTTATCATAGGAGGATTTGGTCACACAGGCTCAACAAACAGGTGCTGCTTGAACCTCAGAAGTACAGTACAGATGTCTGTGGTGCAAACTAAGATGTCTGTTATACCTGGTCTGGTTGTAGTTTCTGATTCTGCTCAGTCTGCCCCTGCCAACCCCAGACAGCACCCCTGCTCCTGGGCTACAGACTACTGACCCTGTATCACACTTAGAGATGGTTCTGGACATGGAATTAGAGGATGACTTAGTAGCTCCTGTTCAGGATTCCAAATCTTCTGTCATATGCCCCCACATCCCCTGAGGTCATTGAACCTGTTGTTGCTATGGGGAAGAAGAGACCTAGAAAGCATTGTGCTGTCAGACATAAGGAGGAAATGTGATTTCATTTTGCAGAATACATGTAGTGTTTCAGCACAAGGGAAAGACTGGGGATTCAGAAGAGGGTGATGGTGACTCTGAGGTGTCCTCAATCCCATCTTCTCATCAGGGCTTCTCCTTTGCTCTGAATGGGTCCCATTCTTAATCTGTGAGTTCTAAAGGAAGAAATGAGTTACTAGTTCTAGTGATAAAATTAAATGAGGTGGCATGTGCTACTATTTTTTTTCTAGACATTTTGTTGCTTGTAGGCTGTGGTTTGCTCAAAAGGCATGCTTGTGTTCATCAGATATATTTCTGTTTTAGCCTTAGGGTATTGTGGCCTCTTTGTTTGCCTTTTGTTGTGCTACTCTAGTACCTTCACCTTGCTAGTTTGTTGAACCAGGTTTTCACTGTCACTTCATTTGTTACTGCTGTAATTGATTTTTCATTTCTTGTGGTGTTCTTTTTTTTCAGTATGACATGATTTGTTCTTTGTATCCTCATTGTGTTTGTCTTGTGTTCCAACAAAAATTCCTACTCTTTTCAAGAAGTGCCATCGGATCTTAAATGTCTACCAAACAACCACCAGAACAGGTAAACATCTCACCTGAAAACAGCACCTCTGAAGTGTAGCAGACCTCCACCCATGCTGCATTACAGTTTTAGTACTGTGATTTAACCCAAGTTCCTGGTTTGGGAATAGAACCAGCAGACTCTTATCTTCTGGTCTCAGAGATGTGTTAACAATCTGCTGAGCCACTGACACTGTTGCCTACTTTGTAGAATGCCACTTAAAGAATGCAATTTTTGTAAAAAAAAGGAACCATGTCAAGTCAAAGTGACTCGAATTCCAGGATTTTAACCTCTTGCAGCAATACATTTTGCATCTGGGCTTTTGGCTTGCACTATATTTTTATGCTGTCCTATGACTCCTTCACAGCATGGAACTGAAAACACCCACTGCCCAACTTAGTAGTGGGTATGAAAGTTACTCACAAACTGGGCATCATTCAGTTAGGCTCCACTCTTGAGTCTCCAGAAGCTGTCTCATCCATCTTGTCTACCATGTGTGCTGGGACCAGAGACATCTGCTGTGATATGTGAGATGAGCACAGGATTTCTGAAAAACACTGGTCTGCCTCTTTGGGGTTTGAAAATACAGAGGCTTTCCTGATAAGTCATAGACACCATGGCTGGCTAGTGGAGGGAGTATGGTATTCCCACTTTCTAAGACGGGCTTTTACCTTGTTAAAAGCTTGCCTTCTTTTAGTATGATCCTATGACTGTCTGATAAAAGGACATTTTAACATCCCCACTTTTTTTTTCTTTAAGCTCCCTTGACCACTTTATTATGAGCTCCTTGTTCTGGTATAGTAACAGCTTAGATGTTATGGCGCAAGATTTGTCAGATGCATGGCTGTTCTTGCAGTGCTGTACCTAATGGGTCTGGTCTATCTTAAAATCGAGTCAAAGGCCTCGCTCTCCAACCACTCTGACATGCTGTAACATAGGTAGGCAACAGGATCTCCCTTTGAGCCCCACCTCAAGACAAATGATTTAAAAATTTTGTGGAGGCCACAACCCTCCAGATCTTCTTTTTCTTGATTAGCCATTCAGTTATGATTCTGATGCCTGAATCCATTCCCAGTAATGCACTTGCTACCCATCTATGGCAGTCAGCATATGCTCCATTTGTGTGATCTGGCTCTTTAAACTGGTTATGGCTGCTGAAATTTACATTGTATTCTTGCAGATGGTCTTTATGTTTGTTGTTATTTCTAGCAGCAATGTCTGCTGCTCCTGATTTGTGGGTTTAAAGTGAGAGTCCTGGTCGCTGCCACCTAGGCATCTGAGAGCCGAGGGCCTGGTAGTGAGAGTTCAAGCTGTTCTCCTTTATTAGTGGACTGGAATTTCATTTAAATGTGTCACAACTGGCTGACATTCTTTATTCCTTTATTTCTTCTTCCTGAGAAATGTTTTGCCAAAGTGCTGTCAAACAATTGACGGAGGAGACAGATTTTCTGATGGATGGCTAGGAGCTAGAGAATTAGGTAGCCAGTTTAGGCAGACACAGATGTGAACTCTAGTTTTGCTTCCTCTAAGTTTTGAACAAATGTGTGCTGCCCCACTAGAAATCGGAAACTCTGACTCTTTGATTGGAGAAAGAAAATTACACAAATGAACTGAGAGCACTCAAAGGGACAATCACCAAAGACAAAGGAATCTTTGAGTAATGGTACATAACAACACAAAGACATGGGACAGTTCTTTAAGTATCGTCTACTGAACAACAGTCTCTTGAAAATGTGGCAAAGATTCACAAAATACCATGGCAATATCTAATAGGTGTCCATTTGAAATATGAAAAAATAAATTAATTTTAATTTTTTAACTAGTCAGATTAATGTGCTGCCTGTCTTCTTTTCTGCTACATTTTCTTTCAAAATAGGAAGGATTTCTAGTTTCTCAGTTAAGGAACTGGGATGGTTTAAAACATTAATTACTGTTGCCTTCCATTAGACCATAAATGTTACATCTGGTTTAACCCCACCTACTGTCTATGCCTCTGACTCCCATTTTGTAGCAGCAGGCTTAGAATTGAAAACCTACTAGAATGGATGTCATTTATGCTGGTGGGAAAGAAATATCTTTTAAGCACTAAACATCTTAAATGACATTAATCAAAGGTCACACAATCCTAATTCCTACATGAGGCAGGCAGGGAGATGCTGTTGGTGTGTTGCAGAGTGGATGCACTTCGGCTCCAAGGAGCGAGGGTTAGGGTGCATCAGAGTCATCATTCTTTACAAACAAACAGGGGTACCTGTCTGTAGGATACATGCTGATGCTGCCACAGTGGCATTCTCATCATGGGATATGAGTGGCTTTCAGGAAAGGTAGAGAAAAGGGAAATGTGTCAGTATGGGAATGATGGTGCTGGGAGTGCTGTCTCAAACATTAGCCACCTAGGCACTCTCTCCACCATCTGGGCCCAACATGGGATGTGTGGGGAGTCATAGGGTAGCTGCATGGTCACATTGGTAATTGGGTAGCTTTATTGCTAGAGGAAGAACAGATTCCTGTAAGGAAGTGGCCCAAGATGAGCACAACAAAGTGTAAAACATAATACAAGATATACTTCAACCAGCATAAGGCATTACTGCGGCATTTTTTCCACAGTTTAGGCTTTCACTGATTTTGGCATTTAGAAAGCCAGCATAAGGTGAGCAATAAAATTAAGAAAAGACAGGCACTAGCCAGCCCAGTGGCTCGGCAGTATTGATTCATACACCACATCAATGACCTGAGCTCAGGTGTGGACTCTGGTTTCTGGGGCCTGCTGGGTGAGAAGATCAAGCTTCCCAGTTTCTGAAGGCTCAGAGCTGTGCTTCTTAGTGAAGGGTTGGTGCTTACAGGTGAATAGGACCACCAGTCCCTCACTCAGGCATCAGTTTCAAACAAAACACCTGAGCACACTGTGCTTAAAACACAAGAGTCCAAAAGTTTTGCTAGTTCCAAGTATGGGCTTAGCAGTAAGGTCTGGTGATAGAATATGTATTTTGTATCTTTATTACTGTCACATTCACCTGGAGTGTAGGAAGTAATGTAATTGTTAAGCTTATATTAAATGCTTCTTTTTGAACAACCAAAATTCCATGTGTGGAATTCTGTATTTTCAACAGAGTGATCATGTGTTTATATTTGCAGCTCAAGCATTGAAGGGACTGCTCTCCTCTCATGGGGGTGGTCATGCATGCCATCTTGGCCTTTGACTAGTACCAGGTATAGGTCTTACAGTAGTACAGACATAAGCAGCTTAGTAGGGAGTGAGCACAGTTCCAAAGTGTGTGCATGCAACCATACACATGTACTTACAAGTCACCATGGAAAAGGACTACAAAAGAAATGGGGCCTTGCAGTCTTTGAGAAGCCATGCTCATTGTCCCAGCCTGTGCCATCACTGTGCACTGGAGGAATTGGATTTGTATTATCACTAAAGGGAATTGTTCCCCTCTTCACACTGCCACAGGGTAATCCACAATGGATACTGGTAAGCATTGGGAGAGACGGATGCTGGTCAAGAAGGTAGGAACAGGGTTGATAGCCTGACCACATGGACACATGGGAATGCTTTATGGGAAAAAGAGAAAACACTGGCACTCTAAATAATTTAGATTGCTAATGAGTTGCAAAATGTTGCACCTGTAAACAAGCTTTCAGCTTAGTGTGTCTCACCTGGTTAAACAATTGGGAGAAAAAATGTTTTGAGAGCTGTGAGATATCTGCATTTTAAATAACAATCTGCTGGTTTCCTTCATTGTCAGGGCTACCCTATCAGTTATGAATCATTAACACAAATATTTCAAGGTAGGTCATATAACACACACTTAATATTTGTTTAAAATAAGTGTCTGCTTTGAGCAATATTACTGGGTTGTGCCTAGAACAGGAACTGCTGCTTGCATTCACTTCTGTACACAGATTCCAAATTCAAAGCAAAGGACTTTTCTCAGATACCTGAATGAAATGATTCACAACAGAAACAAGTCTTCTGTAATGGTTTACATGACAGTTTAATCTAATAGTTCTTGGTATTTTACCAATTACTGGGTACACAAAACAGTACAGAGACAGATATATGAATCAAATGTTGGATTACACCTTATCACAGTCACCTGTTCACTTTGTGACCTTCAGTACCGAACTCAACCTTCTTTTGCTTCTGTCTGCATGGAGGCTGCAAAACTGAGTGAAAGCAGAATCCCACTACAAATAAGATGTCACTTAGCTTGCTATCCTTGGTAAGTACAGTCTTATTTTACAATAAGGGACTGCAGTTTATTAACCTTTTCATTCTTAATTTCCAAAGAAAAGAAATAACTTCTCTGAAACTCATTTTATTACTGAAGTGAATTATCAGGCAAAATTAGTTCACAGAGCACGGTAAACCTAATTGAATAGCCTTTGCTGCAATGTACAAACCATATGAGATTCTATAGTTGCTACTAAATTATTACTTTGCAAAATGTTTTTTCTGCAAACATGCTGCCATTGAAGACCTTGGAGAAGCAGTAAGCTCCAGCCTTCCCAGCTGTGAAGCTAATTTAACTGTGCCTTTGGTGGTATAAAAAGCTACATGGTGTCTGTGTTACCTTGACAATATAGCTTTCATCTCTGCTGTGAAGAGGTCACACAAAGAAGTGCCAAATGACATTTCCATTCATCAAATACACAATCCGTGCTCTCCCAGGGCACAGTCTAGAACAAATAGGGCAGTTTCTAATGTGTAACTGGTGATCATGAAGGATTACATCAGGACTTTGAAAATTATAGGTTACTTATAGCGGTTAATTACAGGTTTTGTGCCCAGCACTTTAATTCCAGAGGTCTTTCAGATGTGCAGTAGCAAAACCCTTTATTAACCCCACTGAAAGATTGAATGAGCATGTAGATTACATGCTGTTAAGAGTTCTGGTTACACTGTGACAAGGCTAGTTACTGAAAGCATCACCAACACAGATGCTCTGCAGTTGTTACAGATATTTTCCAAAATGCAGTCCCCATTCTTCTGAAATAATGAAGATAAAGTGCAAAAAACTAATTTGTTATGTCACTAAAGATTTAACTTAGGCATTAATATCATAACTATATTATCATAAAGATATTTATTAAGTTTTGATTTCAACAGTGCTACCAGTTGCTGTAAATATTTTGATATTTAATTTCTGATTTACCCTGAGAAGAAATTACCCATCTTGGGTTTTAATTATTCATGCTTTGTAAAGAGATATTTGCACTGCAACATGTAATTCCTTGATACTTACACAATGTTTAATGGTAGCTTTGGGAACCATCTGTTCCATGTGTCAGAAATTGTGAAATGAGCAGCTGAGCTTCCTGCTGTGCACAATATCTGGACTCACTTGAGGTTGCCAGGAATAATGAACACAATTGCAATTGCTCTGTAGGTGGTATTCCTGGCAATGCCTCCCTCAGTCATGAGCAAGAGCACCTAAATACTGCATATTGGCTACAAAATGTGCAGATTGGATTGCCAAGGGACTAAGGCACGGTCTTAATTGTGCAACTTTCACTCGTGGAAACAGCGGCTACAAATTAACAATAAGAGGCCACTTTATATGACCATAGACTATAGTAAGAAACCTGTCTACATAATAGCGGAAGACAAATTGTGCAGTACAGATATGCAGTATGTATTCTTTGCACTGGTTGGTCAAGCCTGGGTACGAAAGAGCAGCTGATATAGAATGTAAATATGAACCAGTCTTTCAATATCCTTATCAGTCTCAATCTACTATATGGGGTGATGGCTATGGAGTTTTATTTTAACAATAATGTTGTGACAACTGAGTACGGCAGAGTTTACTCAGTGCACAAGCTTTGAATATAGGTGGAAGTAGGGAATGCTTTTAAATTGGTACCTTTCTGCACAAACTGCATTCATCTCTGCTTGTAAAGTGGAGGTGGTGCGACATGATGAACCTAGAGTCTCTTCTGCCATTAATTACTATGTTATTGGGTAGCCGTGATGAGGGTGCTGGGGAGAGGCACCGACAATAATGGTGGCCCCTCCCAGAGCATTGCAGAAATGGCTCGAGGGATCGGCAGCCGGATGGGGGTGGGCAACTATAGTGACATCCTGTCACTATACTGCACGTCAGTGGTGTGGGGCAGGCACACTCAGTGATGGATGTGGAGGTTGGTGTCACAGTTGGTTGCTGTGCTGACCCGTGGTGTGGTGGGTGGTTTGCTGGCATCAGTCGGCAAAGTACTGGCTTCAGGTCTTGGTGCTTTGAGTCACGTTTTTGTTGCTCCCAGCCCAAACCTGTTTTTTTATGTTTTCACCCTGACATGCACCCCTAATGTTGAGAATCCTTAGTAGGGGTGCGTGGTGTAGCTTGCTGCCGAGGCACAGCCCTCCACAGAAATCATTAAAACTAAGTCCCCAGCACCCTTTTGCTGTGTGGTTAGGTGTCAGAGTGCTGAAATAAATTTTTGCACTCTTGACTTCTGCATAACGACGATCACCTTTAGGCTTTTGCCATTATGATATAGATCCATGTTGCTATGTTAATTCATGCAGTATTTAGAAGGAACAATTGTTCATAGTCTCCATAAATTATACAACTTTAGATAATGGTGAAAGTAAAACTCGATTCCTGGTTGGCTGAAACAGCCTGCCACCCTGGCCATTATTTCTTAACAATGGCCCACTGTAAAGCAAGTTCAATTCTAGAACTCGCCACTGCCATTTCTTTTTCCTCGCTAAGTGAAGCGACTCACCGACATAGCCCACCTCACATTCATTTCACTCATCTCGCTTGCTTCAACACAAATCGCAGCACCAAACAGTAAATAATTACATTTTTACCAGAACGCTCCTGCCTCACAGCTCTGCTCTGCTTCTCACCCGAAACATCATTTCGGGCAGTCTGCCAACTCCGCTTTCACTCATACACTGCGTCCCTTTCACCACGCTCTCCATTCTGAAGTCACGTTCATTGTGACAATGCTTTCCAAAAACAAACAGCAGAAACACCAAACTTAGTTTCTGTTTTCTGTATTAAATAAAACATTACTTTAGTGCTGCATGATTTCCCTAGCTGCTCCTCTTCTCATTCGCCAGTAGCATTTTATTCAGTATACCAAGCACACTCACAGTCACTTCCTACTTATAAGAAACAACAGCAGCACCCTCTAGTGGCAGGGACTATTTTACAAATCCACATTTCTGCTCATTTGTAATAATATTTGACACTCTTTTTTAATAAAAACATTATTAAAAAACTAACCTAACACAATTATCTAAGTGTAATAATACCCTCCAGGGTGGGCATTATGGATATAACGGACCTTCCAGGGGCTTGAGCCCTCCACCTGTGGCGTCAGGCCTCATTATGCCTGTGCGGTCCGTTATATATCCCATGAGCGCCCACCCTGTCGGGTATTATTACTACATACATCAGTGTTAATTTCAAGGGAAGTTGATAAAAGAGATTAAGTTTACTACTCAAGTTCTCTTGTGAACATCAACCCAAAAGTAAGATGGAAAGGAGTCTATAAATTACATGGCTCTAGCAATGTTTGTTCAGCTTTACAGGTGTGTTCTGCTTTATGTAACATCATGACTTCAGAGTCGGACTAAGTGGATTGCCTGAAAGTGCTAGCATTATGGGGTTTGCAGTCAGGCATAAAACTAACATACAGAGTAACCTCATTTGTGCGAATGTGCTGGGGACAATAAAATTGTTTGGATAAATGGGGTTTTGTATAGGTGAGAGCACTTTACACTGAAGTTTATTAAGCTGGGAGACACACCACAGTTTTAGATAACTGAGAGTTTTGGTTAACTGGAGGGATAACTGGGGATTTACTGTATATCAAACTTCATAAGAGCTGCAATATAAACGTGGCATGCTGACCTGCTCCCTCACCATAAACCCTCACCCCAATCTGCCTTTAGATCCATTGTTCACAATGGGCAACACTACCTTGGCCTCTGTTGCTCCTCTTTCCTGACAACTACTGCTCTGCAGGTCATCTTGAGAACCCACTTAAAGTGAACTCCAGGCTGAGGCACAGTACAACAGGCTCAGTTTGCTCCTGCTATAGCAAGTCCTAATAGACCAGTAGCTTTGTTTGTGGGTGAGTGCAACTGCACCACCCATTTGGTGCTGCAGGCTTCAACCAGCACATCACCAACAGGAAGCAAGGCTCAGCACCTCACTTCCACTCAATAGGGAAAGCAGTAATGTGATTATACAGAGACAGAGAGGCAAGTGTTTAAGGAAGCAGATACCTAGTGCTACATTTTGACTGTTACTTTTGTGATTTCAGTGTCTACAGAATGCCTCAGTAACATTACTACATACTTATATATGGAAGGGTGTTCTTTGCATTTTATATAGTACTGTATATGACCAGCTGTTTTTGTGTATGATAATCCATACACAGGAAACAGTTGTTTACCATAACAATGTGATACATTAGTATACTCTCAAAGGAGTTGTATATTCGTTCAGCTCTCACCGTTTGTTGCCTGTCCCAGTTCAGATGACATTGAATCCAGAATTCTATAATTAGGTTCCTCAATACTTGTTCACCCATATCTTGCATATTCAATTTATCTATCACATCTGGGATGCTTGCCTCTTCCTGGAATATGGCCAAAGTTTTCCAGCCAAAAAGGAGTGACCTGACCTACTATTCTATTGTCGCTATCCACCCTCCTGCCCATCCTCAGTAAACTTCTCCCTCCTCAGGTCCCTCCCCATCCTAGCTCTCTAGTATTGGTACTACCTCCACCGATCCTGCCTTCATAGCTAACTGCCTCAACACCGCTTTCACCGACCTTAGCTCAGTCCTCCCCAGTAATTTCTTTGAACCCCCAAACCAACCCCCTGTCCTCCACCACCTCAGCTTCCATCTGCGCAAGGTATCTGCTCGGAGGTCAGACCCATCCTTATCAAAGCTTTAAATGGCAACAATCCCGGCAGTGATTCGCTTGATCCCAGTATCCTCAGGTTGGTGATAGATGAAGTCCTAGCCCGCTCACCAGCCTACTAAACTGGTCACTCTGCCTGGGACAATTTCCTTCTGCCTGGAAAACAGCCATAGTCACGCCCATTCATAAAGGTGGTGACAGGTCTGCAACCAACAACTACCGACCAATCTCCATCCTCCGCCCCTCTCAAAAGCCCTGGAAAAAATCATGGCCATTCAAATCACCGAATATCTATCCAAGCATGACATCTTATGCCCTGAGCAGCATGGCTTCCTGCTGGCCACAGTACCAGCACCTCGCTAATTGAATTCTCCATTTCCTTCACTCCTCCCTGGACACCGCTCACTAGCTGATGCAGTGTTCATTGACCTATCAAAGGCTTTTGACACTGTCTCCCACCCTCTTCTGCTTAACGCCTCTGTCACACTGGTCTCGCGGCTGGCCCACTGGCATGGTACTCAAGCTACCTAAGCGCCGGTCACAGTGTGAAAAATCAGTGGAACACTCTCTGATACCCATCCCATACACTCAGGAGTTCCCAAGGCTCCATCCTGGGCCCCTCTCTTCTCGCTCTATCTGAACACCCTGCCCAGTGCCTGCTCGGGCAAAATGCTTCTGTCTGGACGATGCTGTCATTTTGCCACTCACCGCAACCCCATCTCCCTTCAGGATTCCCTACAACAGTCCTTCGATGAGGCAGATGCCTGGTTTAAAGAGCACAGACTCATCATTAATCTTAAAAATCAAAGCTATGCTTTTGCCCACCCCAAAACAAAGCTAGAAACCACCCACCCATATTCTTCCTAGTACCAAACAACCTCTGGAACAAGTCTGCTCGTTGAAATACCTGGGATTACCTTCGACTCAGCCCTCACATTCCACACAGACACATAGAAGCCCTTGCATCCACCACCAACATACGACGGCATCCTCTTCCATATGAAACTGCCTCCCCAAATGCTCTCGGCTCGCTGTCACATCTTCAGTACTGTCCCTGGTGGCTATGGCTACCAATCTATGGTGCTGCTAACACAACCGCTCTCAAAAAATTCACACAACCCTAAATAAGGTTTGCAGACTGATTACTGGTGCCCCAGGCTCACACACACCTGTCAACTGTATAACGATGCTAAACTCCTGACACTAGATGAACAACTTCGCTATCATACCTGCCTACTCACAAAAAAATCCTACTGGGCTCTCTCCACCAGGGGTGACTGCATCCATCCACCGGATCCCGCCCACTGTTGCCACAAGGTCCTCCAACAAGACCACTCTACTGGTCCCCAGATCAAGAACCACTCATTGTCAGAGGTCCTTCTGGTACAGAGCCCCACTCTGGTTTAACTCTCTCCTGCCACCACCTCCAATGCCACCACAATCTCCAAATTCAAAACCACCCTTCACAGCCAACTCCTCAACACTCGTAGCTGTTCCTGTCTCTGAATAAGGCCCGACCTCGACCACTCCACCGTGACAATGCCCACCGGCAGCTCCCACTCTTAGTCCAGCCCATCCCTACCCAGCACTCATTCTTAAGTATAATCTCGCCAGAGCATGCTGTATCATGTCAGTTGATTGCACAACAAATGAAACCAGTCGTATCAGACCTATTTCTAGTACAAGTGTTCTGTAACTTAAAATGTATGTTGTTTAACCACAGTATGACGTGGTGCCACTAACAGGTGCCTACTTGAAGAAAACCTGTACTATGTAATCTAAATGCTATGTATGTCTCAATGTGACGAGGTACCTTTGGAAATGAGCCTCTGGCTCAAAGGTTGTAAACTGATTCTCAAAATAAATAAATAAATAAATAAATAAAATACCGTGCTTCCCAGCTAAAATATTATACATACGTGAACATATGAAAGAGCCAGCAGAAGAAGACCACCCAGTCTTTCATATCTGCTTGGTAAGTGATGCTGGGTCTGGCCTTACAATTTACACCAATGACCTTGCCCCCTGTCCCTCCCTCTCCCACCCTTCTTCCCTTGCTTGGTCCCAAGGGTACCCTTTTGTGCTTGCCCCAGATTCTCTTGAAAGCTCTCACTGTCGTTACTGATAACATTTCTTCTGTCAGCTCATTCCAGGTGGACACCACCATCTCTTTACAGAAATGGTTCTTTACATCCCTTCTGAATATCACCTCCCCATTAATTTTATGCAGTGCTCCTAGTGGTACTGTTGTCCCTCATTTAAAGAGACTCTCTTTTCACTCTGTTAATTCCTTATCGTACTTGAAGGTCTCTGTCACATCACCTCCTTGCATCATCTCTTCCTGGAAATATATCCCCAAGGCCCCTAGCATCTCCTCATAGAAACTATCCTGTAACACCTCAGTCATCTTGGTTGCTGTCCTCTGGACCCCTCCAGCATGCTGATATCCTTCATAAAGTAAGGATACCAGTATCTTACCCCATATTCTAAATGTGGTCTCACCAATGACCTGTACAATGGTAAAACAAACTCGCTTTGCCTACTACTGAGTCCGATAGGCATGTGTGAAAAAATATTCCACCAGTGGAATTTCAGCAAAGTCGGACTTTTGTTTCCACAAAACTTCAGAAATCATTTCTCCAACTTTCATGGAAATTTCACAAAAAACTGCAGAATAAATGTAAGAACTGCAGGTTAATGTATTATTTTATTTAGTTTTTGTTGACCAGGTAAGTGCACAAGACAAAGTATGCCTATTTTCAGACATGACCCAGGAAGAGATACAGATGCATGCCAACTGACCTTGAACAGATCAAGCAGTTTAAGGTATTTTTAGTGAATGGGGAAATTTGGTCAAGGCACGGGAAATTTCCTGCTCTTGCTGTAGGGGCATTGCTCACTACTGTAGGGAGGTTGTCAGTATGTGCATGGAGGATGCGGAGATGAATGAGCCTGGGCAGTGGCAGCTGCAATGGGGGTGACTGGGGAGCATCCATTGGATGGGCAGCATTGCACCCGTAATCCGCCAGTATTATCAGTGAAGGTGGCAGATGGATCTGCGGAGGCCCCACTGATGTACATACAGAACTATCCCCATCGGATAGGGATTTGAGCAGTTGGCAACAAGCACTTCTGGAAAAGCAGTGCAATTTACAAACTCAACTACGGACAGTGGAGAAACAGTATCGGCGGCTAATGCTGTAGCAGAAGAAAAAAGAGGAAATGCTTAATAAATACCTCACTGGAGAGTAATGGAACTAATCCTTCCAAAGTGTTCACAGTGGCTGGGATGGAGCAGAGCCTGGATGTACCTATGGGAGACCAAGACAGAATAGAAGAAAATCTGGTATGAATGGAATCAAGTGGTCACTGGAAAGAACTTTACAGGGTGCTGGATGGATCTCAGCAGACAATGGCATATGGATTCCCAATCCAGACATCCGCTACCTAGGTCGTTGATGGAGGAAGGGGAACTTATTACATTAGAGGCACAAGACACTCAGGACAGAACCCAGGATGGTACTACTCCAGGAAGAGCTGTGATTACACCTGATGTCCAAACAGGTATTATCTCTTGCTCACAAATGGTGGGGTACCTGATGCAGTTCTTGACATCCGATAGACACTATAATCTCAGAACAAGTAACCACTTTAATGGAGGGGTTGAGGAGGGTTTGCAAGGAACTGAGCAAATGAAAACAGAACCTAACTAAGTCAGCTTATTTAATAAACCACTAGAACTGGCTAAGCTGACTTAATGCTGTCAGGTTACATTTTTGGGGAGCAGCAAGGAACACCCTGATAGATTTTAAGTGGGCAAAACTGCTGAAACAGTCTTTGTTTTTTTCCTGCTAATGTCTATGCCCTTATTGACACACCGGAGAACATTCATTTGATATTAGCTTCAGGACACCAGATATTTTGGATTGGTTTGGAATTAAATATTCCCAGATCAATCCCAATCTGTTATGGAACCATTTCAAGCAATTCATTTGACTAAACAAACATTTAAAGTAGTTACAATTTTGTTTCATAATGAGGAGTTAATGTTACCAACATTGTTTATTGGTTAGAAAAAGGTGTAAAATTCGGGTAATCCTGAACCCATTATAGATGATAAAGAGTTTTGGAATGGTGGGTGGCGGTTTAAGGTGAATCTTCTGCTGGATGACACAGGTTTGCAGCATTTGCCCAATTATTTTTATCTAGGTAGGGATAAGGGTTTTGTCTTTTATCCTGGTCAGCCAAGGCACTGTTACAAATATGGTTCTCCTTGACACCTGAGTAGGACATGTGATATTATTAAGTGTGTTCAGTGTAGGGAAGTGGGACATTCGACCTTACATTGTTATTGTGAGCCAAAATGTAATCTATGTGATGAGGACCATTCCTTTTGAATTGTCCATGGGCCATTCACAATACTGGTGATGCAGATTTTGAGATTCTGGATTTTACATCCACTCAGCTGGTAAAACTGGAAGACAGGTCAATTTACAGGCAGGTCTTTACTCAGGACGAACAACCTTTGGGCTGTGGCCCACTACCATGTCACACTAAGGAGCAGCACATCACAGTAGAGCAGGTTCCAATGTCTATGTATGAGGAAATGGACACTTGTATTCTATTAGCTCAAATACTATTACTGCAGGAGCTGCCACAAGTAGATGAGGATGTAGGAATTCATGTAACTCCGCCCCCAAATTCTTTTCCAATCCCCAAGAAAAGGACTGGTCTCTGGAAAAAAACATGGGACAGGCCTGCACCTGAGGTAGTGTTGCAGAATCAGTACTCTGCATTTCAAAAGGAAGATACTGAGAGAGAGAGAGTTGGAGTCATACTCTGTGTCCCTTCAAGCTTCACAACCAGAAGGAGAGTCGGATATAGATCAGGCACAGAACAAACCAGACAGTAAAGTCAAGAAGAAACAGTTGGGAACTAGGGCTTCTTTCAAAAAGCAAATATTTTTAAGGGATAAAGCCTCTTATGTCTCACCCATTGTATGATTTTACTTTAGCTTCATTGAATGCTAATCGTTTAAAATCTAAATGGAAACGTATCCCTACCTATGCAAACTTTGGAGGAAAAATGTATGACTCTGTTTTCCTACAAGACACTAAGGCTACATACATTGAAAGAGACAGAAGAGACTAGTTTAGCATGGGTGTGGGAAAACCTATTGGTCCCTAGGAATGGAGATGTGCTCAGGGTGGGCATTTGCATTAACATTTTAGCATTTCAACTGGTATACATTGTGGATATTGTTCTGGGGAGAGGGCTGTTGGTAGATATTATGGTACAGGGTTTGAATTTAAGACTCATCAATGTCTATGCTCCCCAGATGAAGGCTTTAGCTCCACCCTTTTCTCAAATAAAACCTTATTTATATAAGGCATGACTGATTTTACTGGCTGGGGACTTCAAGTGTAGTCATTTTGCCTCAGACAAAGGATTGTCAACTACAAAAATATTTTGTGATTCTGCATCACTGAACACTTTAATATGTCAGCCAAATTTGGTGGATGCATTCACTATAGGAGGTAGAATCCCACCAGACATATCATAAGAGACAACTTGCAACCAGAATAGATTATGCTTTTCTGTCTGAAACAGTGGGGATTACCCTGGCCTTGGTTATACCAGTGATCTCCCTTAGATCATGTTATGCTAAATTTGACATTATCAAATTACCAAAAAATGGGGAGAGGACCCAGATATTGGAGGTTAAACATGGGTTTATTGGATATTCCAGAGATATGGGAGGGTTCCAATATGTTTTGGATGCACGTAAATCAGTGGCCTTTCTTTATGAGGACCCACAGGAGTGGTGGGAAGATATTAAGTTATTTATTTTATTTATTTATTTATTAGATCATCGTTTACAGACCTTTGAGTCAAAGATTCATTTACAAAGGCAACTTGTCAACACAGTAATACATTACAGCAAGTAAAACAGTACAGTACATAACGCTTAGATTAAAAAGCAACCAGTGTTACAGGCATTCACTGGTGGTGCACACTTGGTAATAGGTAGAGCACAGTAGTCATAATATAGGTACATGAGTACCATGTCAGGTAGCAACCAGAGATATTTTATTACATTAGTCAGCAGATGTTACCTGAGACCCCAGGTATATACATATATAGGCAGATCCAGCCTAGGGGTGAGGATAAGGGACAGGTGGGGGATTATGTGCAGTTGCAGCAGTGAGTGCTTGTCAGATGGCTTCTGAGGGAGACTTTGAAAGGACCAAGCTTATTGGAGTCAGCTATGTTGGCTGGGAGGAGTGGATTTGTAGGTATGTTTTAAGAAATGGGACTTAATGATGGTAGGATGAAGTTGGAGAAATATAATTTATACTGCACTACTGTACAGGACTTATTGTCATTAAAGTACAGGACCATGGGGATTATTCTAATCAGATTCAGAAATTAAGGGATGAAATGGCTAAACTACAATACGATAGGTTAAAATCACTGGAAGTGGAACAAAGGTTTGGGACACAGGAAGACATGCTTTGTGATCTCTTATGAATTTTGTCAGTCACAACAACAGGTAAAGCAAATTTCACAGATTCAGTTAGATGATGGATCAATGGTGACTAATGCCCCGGATATTCTGAAAGAAATTAACAAGCATGTAAAGAGATTGTTCCAAGCTCCACACTCTTCTGAGGAGGGATGTTAAATTCTAGTTGCAGCAGTGTGAACTACTGCAAATTGCAACCCACATGTCACAAGCCTTAGTACAGCCTATTACCAGGCAGGAACTCTTAGGGTAGTAAGAAATTTAAAATCTGGTTCAGCTCCAGGCATGAATGGCTTACCATATGAAATTTATACCCATTTAGTGAATTACCCATTGGCTGACATAGTTTGAGTGTTTAATGACATGCTGGAACATCATTTCACACATTGAAATATTTCCAAAGGACTAGTACTGTTATTATATAAACAAGCATTTGTCAATGCTGAATGTTGGCTTGTTGGCATTGGCATTGGTAGTGGAAGTTGAGACAGATGCATCATAGGAATGGCAGTGAAGTATTGAACTGATGCCAACCCACCCCCACCCTGCAGAGAGTGACAAGCATTAGGGTGTCCCTTTGGGTGTTTGGTAGTGCAGTGCGGGGAAAACATGTCGGGCAGGATGTGAGAAATGACAGCTGTACAGTTCATAAGGAGGTGTAAAAAAATGTCAGTGTTGAAAATGTGGCATGTAAATGTACCAAATTTGCGAAACTACTAGGGTGTGTGAAAATATGCAATGCACACTTGCAACACTGCCATTTATGGGCGTTCGGCAAATTTTCAGCATAGGCATTTGCTTTCTCTGCTCATGCACAGTGTCACTGTTATTTCCTCAAAGTGTCCCAAGAAGTGATTTAGCTCAGCAACCATGCTATTCTCGCCAGAGTGCGAAAACTCATTTTGGGCAGGATATGTGAAATGACAGCTGTACTGTTCATCAAGAGGTGTGGAAAAATGGCAATGGTGAAAATCAGACTGAAAATATCACAAATGCCACGGCCGATCGTGTGCACAATCTGCCAATGCATGCTCGTAACACAGTTATATTATGGAGTATCATCACCAAATTTTCAACATAGGCATTTTAGGTCCTCTGCTCATGAACTGTGTCACTGTCATTTTCATAATCTGGCCCAAACACTGATTTCTCACAGAGACTGTGCTATTGTGCACGGAGGTGCAGAAACACATTTCAGGCAGGATGTGAAAATGACAGCTATACTGTTCACAAGGAGGTGTACAAAATGACAATGCTGAAAATCCGGCAGTAAAATATTGTAAATGCGGCGAAGTTACAAGCCTGCATAGCAACTGCGCAATGCATGCTCATAAAACAGGCATTGTTGGATTTTTCCACCAAATTTGGAACTTAGGCTTTTTAGAGGGCACCTCATGAACACTGCTACTGTCATTTCATTAAAGGGCCCGAAAGGTGATTTCGCGCAGTGACTATGGAATCACCTTTGAGGCCAATTAACGCCATGACAGTGACAGAATTCATGAGGGGGCCCCAAAACCCCATGTTGAAAATTTGGTGCAAAAATTCCAAGAAATGCCTGAGATATGCAACAAAGTTGAAAAACCCTATTCACTCCATTATACAGCTTATCGGCATTTCCTCAGTTTGCAGTCAGCTTTGAAGAGTGCAGACGTGTTCCGGTCCACTGAAGATCGTCGCACCAGACTCCAGAGGTAAGTATGGGTGGGGTGAGGGAGCAGGGTGTGCAGTGGGTGGGTGCAGGTGGGGAGGGGCATCGAGACTACGAGGGGGTTTTAGTTTTACAGGAAAAAAACAAAAAGAAAACCATCGCTGGACAGTTTTCCTGTTGCAGGGCATTTGGCATGCTGGGGTGGGCTCAGCGTGCCACCCAACTATTTTTTTTGAGGGGTGTCAGTAGCCGACAGGGATGGGCACCCTCGTTGGCTCACAACAGGGGGCAAATAATGCTGAGGTGGATTGGGCACCCCTCGGCATTGAACAATTGGGGAAGAGGTGATGCCGACGGGAGTGCGCTCCCGTCAGCGTACAAACACAGCGGGGGCACCAGCAGGGGATTGGACACCCCTCAGCATTCCAGATTGGGGGGTATGCCAGAGGGGTGGGCTCCCCATCGGCACAGGAAAACAGTGGGGGGTTACCGACAGAAGTTGAGCTCCCCCAATGTCGGTAGCCATAAGCCGCTCACCGACCATGCTGATAATGGCGGCGAGGCACACAAAGGTCCGCTATGGCGACGAGCTTTACTCAGATTGCAGCGGACCTTTTGCTTAGATGCTCACACCATTATGTAGGCATGGTGTGGCGCCTGCAGGCTGATTAGGGAATGAGGGGCGCACCTACTGATGCATGCCCTGCATTTGCCCAACAGCAGCCGCGCTTCACTAAATCTGCATACTCTCCTATATGTTGGCTTTGCACCCGCGGCAAGCCAAATATAAAAGGAGGAGGGACTTTATCAAATTGAGACCAATCACTCTGTTTAATGCTGACTTTAACATTTTACAAAAAATTTAAGTAATAGGTTAGCAAAAGCAGCAGCTCTAGATGTCATTCATCCAACCCAAATGTATGGGATGCCCAGGAGAGCAATTTCAGAGAACCTGATTCTATTATGGGAGTTGATGAAAAGAGGGCAGGAGGGAGAACTGTCTGGATTTCTTATAAGCATTGATCAAGCTAAAGCATTTGACAGGGTTCCACATAATTATTTACGATTGCTTAGAAGCGTGTGAAATACCAAAACATTTATTGGTACAATCCTGGCATGCTATTCACATGCCCTTTCCATGCCATATTGTAATGGGTGGCTGGTGAAAGAAGTAAGAACAGCTAGGGGAGTACGACAGGGATGCTTGATGAGTCCCCTTCTATATGTTTTTCCATAGACCCATTGCTACACAGAATTAATAACTGCAGGACACTTTCACGCCTTTCATTCTCAAGAACTTCACATGAAATCTGGACTTTGGTTTATGCTAATGATTGTGTCTGGTATTGGCAGATGTAGAGGCATGCTCTCAGGCTGTACAGTTATTGCAGGAATATTCTGAGATGACACAATCTGCTATTAATTACACTAAAAGTTAATACTTAGTTATAGGGGATATGAGGTCTGGACAGACAGACAGACAGAGTTAATGGGTATTCCACTAGTTCATACACCTGTCTCTATATTGGGTCTTTTTTTTGACAGTGGGATTTAGCTATGCTGAGTTGGACTATAACATTGGAAATAGCTCAGGCTAGGGTGACCACCTGGAATAAATGGAGGATGGGGAAAAAGAAATGGATATTTATGGTTAAACTTTTCTTTTATCCCCATTCCTTCATGTAAGTGTGGTGTTCATGTTGTTTGCAAGTCTAGAAACATGGGTATACAACTGTTTTTTTGTTGCATATGGGGCAGTAGATTAAATCCAATAAAGAGGGTATACTATATCATCCTATAAAGCAGGATGGGTTGAACATGGTTAACCCTATTCCCTTTTTCTCCATGTTTATTAATAGTAATCTTGGGCTTTTACTGAGGCAAAAGAGTTGATTTGGACTCCATGGATACTCAATAGACTGGAGGATTTTTAGACACATGGTCCTTAGATGTGCAGATCCATAAACAAAAATCATTGGGTGTGATACCTTGTTCCTTTCTGGGGTGTTTAGTAAGATTAAACGTTGGCTACTTACCAAATGACAAATTCAGATATTACCTAGAAAAGAACTGTATAATTTCATTACGTGGACATTTTTCTGGAGTCAACACATTTTAAGGGAACATAAACATGAACTTACTGGCATTTCAAACATGACAATGTTGAAGAGAACTCCATCACAGATGTGGGATGTCACTTGGTTAGCTCTGCATAATAAACTCAACATTAAGGGTAATTTAAAAAATAAGGGGATAGAAGAGTTACTGCCCAGGAGTTTGTGTATAATGCAGATTGAATCTATGCAGCACCTCTTTTTGAGTGCCCTTTGTGGTAGAATTTTGGAAATTAGTACAATTTAGGTGACCAAGAGCACCATTCTCCTTGATGATGCCTGATATTCTTTTACTTGGTATATTGCCGTTTCAGTGTTTAAAAATAGATAAGAAGACTTTGTTGCTATTTTTGATGTTTCAGATATCATATACGGAATGTTAGATGCAGACTATCATTACAGCAGCAGCTAATTTTAGCAGTGTCACTGTTTAGTATTATTGAGACTGCTATGTTAAATATTAAATCTCAAGAAAAATGTCTTGTTTCTTCACAGTTCTTTCTTACTTGGTGGATGCTGTCAATTTGATGTAGAAGATTCATGGTTGCCATGATAGATCGCAACAGATGTCCTTGTATTTGCCTTGACCTTAAGCATAGAAAGTACAGTACATTATGATGGCAGGATAGCAGGTTTAATAGCCTATTTATTATGATGATCTTTTTATAGCAATGATTATAGTACCTAAAGGTGTGCTGTTTTCCTTCTTGGTACATAAATTTCTATGAGATATATGGCTATCAATATGTATATCAATATAATTTTAGTTTTATTTAGGTTGTTGCTTTACTCGACTGTTATGTTGAATGTTAGGGTTTTATGGTTAATAGTTTGGTATTCATACAATATCTGATGCATCTCTGTTCTAGTGGATGAAGCCTGTATTTCTGACATAGTAATTTAGTGGTTTTGTTACACTTATTCATGATAGGTTTGTCAATTAGAAAAAAGTAAACTACCCTACTCTTTTAGTAGGGAGGGTTTTATTCTGAAGCATTTTCTTTCTGATCAGCATGGAAGCTAGGAATATGGCATTTTGTTTTGGAAGTACTGTTGTTACAATACATGATTTAATGTTTATTTAATATGATATATGTGCAGTAGCACTGTCTTATGTTTATTTTGTTTTCAAGTTCTAATAACATATTCCCTGCTCTTTCAGTAAGGAGGGGTATTTTCAGTTTTACTAATTTTGGTTTTATTTTGATTGTGATGTTCCCAATTCCTCATCAGTGTATGACAGTAGTATTTATTTTTATGTGTATAATTTGTTTTATGGATTATGATTTGTGTGCATTAACACTATTTGTATATCATTGGTTTTGAAGCTTTAATAAATAATTCCCCTAATCTTTTCAAGAAGTGCCATGGGATCTTTAACATCCACCTGAACTACCACAATAACAGGCAGATGGGACCTTGGTTTAGCATCTCATCCAAAGACAGCACCCCAGGAATGCAGCACCCCCTCATGCTATACTACAGTGTCAGTATTGGATTTAACCCATAGTGCCTGGGTGGATATAGAACCCACTGCCTTCTGATCTCCTGGCCTCAAGGTGAGTATGCTACCTGCTGAGCCACTGCCGCTGATACTGATATTAAACTGCGGGGAAAAAATCACAGAGACTGATCACTGTCAGTGTTCAGCTCTGTGGCTCTTTCCCTCAGTTTAATTCATTAACCCTATCACCCAACCAATCACTCACCGCCTCGGATTCTTGTGCCCCCACTGATTGCCGCCACACATAAAAACATTTTTAGTGTCCAGTCCCCTCTCACCAGCCAATCGCCACTCTATATAACAAATAATAATATCCTAATTCCTTGGTGTCTAGTGGCCAACCACCCACTGATCACTGGACCCATATAAAAAAAATGTTGGTGTCCATCTTGTTCCTCCACCACCGCCAATCGCCCCTCTGTATAAAAAACAAAATAACCTCATTCCCTGGTGTCTAGTGGTCCCCCACCTGCCGATTACTGGCCCCATAGAAAAAATTCATTGTCCACTCACTTCTTCCCCACCAGTCGATTGCCCCTCCATATAAAAATAATAATATCCTTTCTTCATGCCCTGTTGTCTAGTGGCCCCCCCACCCTGGCAGGTAGTCCTTCATCACCCTGCTGCCCCATCCCAACCTTGAGGGGTGCTCAGCACAACCCTCTCTCTCCTCATGGCTGGCCACCCACTATGCTGAATGAATGGGCTATATAGCATGCACTCATTCATTCATTCAGCTTAGTGGATGGGCCAGCCATGGAGGAGAAAGGTGGGCTGTGCTGGTTATCTGCTTGAAGTTGGATGGGAGGAGCTGTGGTGGTGATGGACTACCTGCCAGGGGTGAGTGGGGGTCCACTAGGCACCAGGGAATGAGGAAAGGATGTTATTTTTATATGGAGGGCACAAGGTGGGGGGAGAGGACTAGACACTAACTTTTTTTTTTGGGTTGATGGGATTGGATGGATATCAAAATTTTTTTTATATGGGGCAGGCTATCAGCTGGTGAGGGGCACTAGACACCAGGAAATGAGGGTATAATTATTTTTATATGGAGGGGTGAACAACAGGTGGGTGGGGGGACTGGATACCAACAATGTTTTATATGGGCCAGCTAAATTGGGGCAAGAAACCAGGGGCCAGCGATTGGTGGGGAGGGTGGTTGTATCAAATAATACATTAAATTGTGGATGGAATCAATTCACCAGTTTAATGTATTATTATGCAGTTCAGCACAAACATTCCATGGGAAAGAGTGAAAATCCACTGAAAATGGGCAGAAGTTTCCAGTCTACGCCATAGCGAAAGTGCAAAACTTTCGCAGAATTTCTGAAATTTCATGAAAGTTCCACCAAGGCAGAATTTGTAATGTTCTCCCATCCCTAGAATTCAATCGAATACACCCCAGCATCCTATTAGCCTTTCCTCACTGCCATTTTACACTGAGAGGTGTGTTTCTGGTCTCTCCTAGTCACTACTCCTAGATCCTTTTCCTTTTCTGAAGCAGTTATGTGAGTGTTTCATATGTAATACTCTGTCATAGGGTTCTTGGCCTATGTGCATCACTTTGCACTTTTGGTATTGAAACTGTTGCCAGATTCCTGACCATCTCTCTAGTGTGTTGATGTCCTCCTCATGTCCTGTATCCTCCTTGGTGTCCACTCCCCCACAGAGTTAGGGTGTCATCTGCAAACAGGTATATTTTGCCTTTAATGTCTTCTCCAACATCACTTATGAAAACATTGAACAACACAGGCATCAGCCCTGATCTCTGCAGGACCCTGCTGGTGACCTCCTTGTTGCTGGAGAACTCAGCCCAACCACTACTCCTGTGTCTTAACACTCGACTAGTTTTCAACCTATCTTATCATATTCTCCCAAAGCCCTAAATGCCTCAGATTCATTATCAACTTTTTGTGTGGTACAGAATCAAAGGCCTTTAAAGTCCAGATGTATGATGTCCACCACTTGTCATTTGTCCACTGCCCTCCTGACCCAATTGAAGAACTCAATCAGGTTCATTTGACACGATCTGCCTGCCACAAACCCATGCCGCCTTTCATCCTGCAGACCACTCTCCTATATGTACAACACCAGCCTTTCGCTTAGTATGGTCTCCATGAGTCTGCATATTATAGAGGTCAGGCTGACTAGCATATAGCTACCTGAGACATCCTTTGGTCCACTCTGCAGAGTGGCACCACATGTGTCATTCTCCCACCAGTGGCACCACTACTGACTCCAAAGATCTGTTGAAGAGAAAAGCCAGTGGGTCTGCCAGATCCTCTGCTAACCCTTTCAGCACACTTGGTGAGTTTTGTCTGGCCCTGGGATTTGTCCACCCTCAGGGCCATCAGCACCTCCCTCACTCTTTCAATTTCAATTAACCCTATGACTTCCTCCCTTCTCCTCCCTCCTTCTCCCTGCCCATGGCACTGGTCCATCCTTTTCCATTGTAAAGATGGAGCAGAAGTATTTGCTTAATAACTCTTCTTTGATCCTGTTTTCATCAACCCAACCATTCCCTTTCTCAGCCTAACAATGCCATCCTTCTTATTCCTCCTTTCGCTTATGTAGTGAAAAAGGCCTTTTCCCATTCTTTATTCCTTTGGCTATTTGGAGCTCTTTCTGAGCCTCTGCCTGCTGCATCATTCTTCTTGCCACCTTGGGTTGAGGTACTATTCCTCATCCTCTTCCTTTTGCTGTTTTTTTGAATCTTCTGTTGGCTGCCCTTTTTCCTTACCACTTGACCACTTTCCCCATCAAGCCAGCTTGATGGTCTGGCTTTCAGTTTCTTCCTCCTCATTTTGATATAGCTGCTTGTGACCTTGTGAATGGCTCCCTAATGGTGGCCCATGATCAGTCCACCCCCACATCCTCTCCAAGTTTTCCCTTAGCACTTCTCTCATCTTTGTTAAAATTTGCTATCCTAAAATCCAATGTTCTGCTCTTATTTGGGATGTCATCCTTGCCCATGTCCAAACTGAACCACATTGTATTGTGGTCACTTCCACCCAGGGGTTCCTAACTTCAATCCTCTGCACATGCTCCCCATTGGTGAGCACTAGGTTCAGAATTGCCCCTCCTGGTGGCATCAGTCACACACACTCAGTCATGAAGCCATCCTGATTGCATTTAGAATTTCCTGAATTCTTGCACATGGTATGACAGGAGTAGCCTGTCCTCTTTAGGCACATTAAAATCCTCCACAACTACCACCTCCCATTTTCTGACTGTGATCCTCAACTGGAACATAGCTCTCTGTACTTGTTCTCACCCTGGTTGGGTGGTCTGCATACAACCCCTATCATGATCTTCCTTCCTCTGCTAGTCTGCAACCAGAGGCACAATGTTTCTAAGTTCCCTTTCCTTTCCTTCCTCCTTCTATGCAAATTATCCCTCCTTGATGTATGCTGCCACCCCTCCTTTGTCTATCTCTCTGTCCCTTCTGTATAGATTGTACCCTGGGAGAGATCCCAGTCATGGTGTCCTGCAGCCAAGGTCTCAGTAACTGATGCTATATCCACCTTACCCTCCACTAAGAGGGCAAGCATTTCTGCCATCTTGTTCTGAGACCGCAGGCATTCAACAACATCAACCTCCACTTTGCTCCTGTAATACAATGGCTCTTTCATTCAATAACTTTGTCCTGGCTTGCCCTCCTTCCTTCCTCTGCTCCCCACCCTTAGCTCCCTGTCCCCTTCCCTTTGTTGTTACTGCCTTTGAGGGATATGTCTACCGACCTCCACTTTTTGAATTGGGTGAGCTTTGGCCCTCCTCCCCACCAGCAGTTTAAAGCAACTTCCTTTCCTCCTCCTCACCTGCTAGATCATTGATTCCAAGGTGTCTAATCAAGTCTGGTTTATGTCCTGTCTCCTTACCACCTCCTTGAGCTTGAGTGTCCCTCTTCCTGCCTGTATTTCCAGCATGCAAGTTACCAGAGTATTATTATATTTTCTTGGTTCTGACAGAATACTCTAAACTGATAGCAGACAATACTCAGTGTTGCAGTCTATTAGGTTTATTATCCAGTACACATACAAAACAGCTTACCTAGAAACAGCTGGGACTTTGTACCTCTCCAAACACCTTGGTGATCATGCAGAAAACTCAGTGAACAAAGTACTTACATCATATTATATACTTGCAATAAGAAAGTCAGTTACCTAAGCAGTGGCTCATCTGCCAAGTAGTGTACAACTCTTATTAGTGGATTAGGTGGGTGTCTAGCACCCAAAAGTAGAACTTTTCACACATACACAAATAAGCAGCATTGCTGACTAACATTACTTTGGGTAACAATACAGCTTTTCAGTAAACAGTATATTTGCTAAGCTTTGCATATTAGCTAGTGTCAGTAGGTTGTATGCTATGACCACAAATAAAACACTACATCATACTGCTATGTTCCCTTATACTGTTAACTGAAGGCATTCTCCATGAGGGCGATTAGGGCATGTATGTCTACATAATCCACCCTTATTGCATGAATAAGTAAACAACAAGATAAGGTAAGTAGCTTGGCAAATTGGTGAGATATTACTCAGTTACAGTCCAGCTGCATGAGCTTTGTAGAGAAACTTCAGTTGTTCACAATGTTGCTTGAGAGTATGTCTTAAACAGCATGAAGTAATAATCATGAAAATTATCAAAACATGAAAAAATAAAACCTTTAAAAATGAGTTCTAAAGCAGTATTGATAATGCAATGGAGAGATCGCCATCATGAAACAAAGAATTAAAAGAATTACCAGCTTTAGTAATATTGTTGCTAACATGAATCAAATGTGTATCTTTTCTCTTTAAGAGAGTTCATAGATTAAGTGTAAGAGGATCAGTATGCACATTAAACACAGGTATGTATTGAGAAGTAGCATCAAGATAGTCAGGGTCACTATCAATGTAATCTTGTTCCAAGGTGGGAACAGGGTGATAACTGTATGGCTAATGGCAGTGCCCTGCTGTGGAACAAAGCACAAACTAGGTATAGAAACATTGCATATCAAAGGTCTATATGAAAGAGTTGTATGATAGGTTACAACACAGTACAGTCCATCAGAGTTGTATAACACATACACTTTGGGAAGGCACCACTTGGTGCAGAATAGGGCAAGTGAAGGAAGAGTTGGGGATTTTGCTGGTGAAACATTGGATATCTTCAGGAACGGCAGCTATGACAGGCTTAGAGTCTTTCTTGGATGTCATTGGTTTATCTTCAGCAGATGTGGATGTAGCATCTGCATTGGTAGAGTCATTTGAAAGAGATCCATATCAAGGGTATAGGACCAGTCCATAAACCTTGGAGCATAACCACAGACAGGCTCAATTACATCAAACACATCACATCTGCACATGTAATGGTAGCCCGCTTAGCACAACAGTCAGTGTGGGGCAGCCCAAGCATCAAGCTGAGGATAAAACACCAGCAAGGAGGTAAGTCCATATGTTCTTGGTAGATGTTGCATTCCAGATGTCCCACAGAGTGAATGGTGGCTTGCTTGTCAAAGCCAGAAAATTTGGATCAAAACTACAAAAGTCACATACATTGTATCTTTCAAAGTGCATTGGTGTGTCATAATAAGGTCCCCAGTTGGGGTGATGAGTAACATAACCCAAGTTCCTGACTGTAGCTAGGGAAAAGAAGCAGTCTTATCAGTACATTTATTGGTGTATATATGTGTGGCAACCAGGGCAGTGCCATTTAGCCATGTGTCTATTATGGGTCAAATCTGGGATCTTACTTGATTCCAGATCCCAGAAAAGATTTATTATTGTATTATTAAGGAAATTACTTATAAGCTGAACAATGAATTTCCTGCCTATGGGATTCTGTGCAGATTCTTTATAGTTTTGGAAGATACATTCATTAATTTTTTTAGACTCATTAAACAATGGTGCAATATCATGTCTGTTGTATACTGTAAATCTTTCTTCTTCAGAAGTGCCATCTATACCATGTAGCATGGCTGCATTACATTTTGACCAAGACCATCATTAAATTTGTGTGTTTGACTCTTAATTGTAGCCAGATTGGCTTGATTTGAAATAGAAATTCCAGTGCCAAATAAACCTGTAACAGCACCCATTGTGCCTGCTGCATTTATGTAAGTGGCCTCTTTGGGACACCAGAACACCTAAATGTTCCACGGTATGTGGCCCGCTATAAGGTCTTGTGTATGTGCTTGATATGCTGCTATTAAATTGCTACCAGGCCACTAGGTGGACCTGCCCTGAATGGGACATTGACTAGAATCTTTCTGATGGAGGAAGTACAGTTAGAAAAGAGCAGCACTTATCATCAAGTGGGAAGACAAAAATTGATGGGAGGTGTCATTTGGAATTGTGTACAAAAGTCTGGGTTCATCATTACTGTGAGGTTGTGAAGGCCTGAGTGCTGCTGTTGAGTTTTGTGGATAGCTGCTGGGTTTGGTGGATAGACAAAGTTCCATTAGGGGCAATATGGGTATTTGAAGAACCTTGAAGGGTCCTTTTGAAAGGCGTGCAAGAATTTGTTGTCCCATTAGGTGTATCTGTTTTCCACCAAATTGTATGGTAGACTGATCACGGATACCACCATTGCATTACGCTAGGCATCTTTGCCTTCTCTAACAGTAACAACTTTGTGGGGAACGTTGATGGTTACACCAGTAGCTGAATTGGTGGTGGAGGCCCCTGTGGGGTGTCATGGGTCAGAGGATGGAGGAGCATAAATTCTCTGGTCTTCTAGATATGGGTCAGCTCTCTTGTGCTTACCAGTGCCCATGAGGAAGAGGAAGAGGAAGCAGTACATCACGGTTTCTGAAAAGAGAAAAAATAGAAAGTCGTTCAAATCCCTCCTCCCTAGGGAGAAGGGAGTTTATTTTGATTGAAAACAGTTTAGTCACCTTTGTACAGCTTAGTTGGTTCACATGGAATCACTTATCAGTTGGTCTTTTTGGTCAGTGAGGCATACATGGTACACAGCTGAGTTCAGCTTGTTGATGATCTCATATGGGCCCTCATTTATTTTTGAAAGAATCGGTGGGGGTGGTAAATTTAGTACCATGACTTGTTCTCCTACCTGCCAATTAACTTCTTCAACATTTTGTCGAAGTTCATTCTGACTTTTGTTGGGCATGGCCCAAATTATGTGTTGTAAACAGGTGGATTTTTACTAGATTCTCTTTCAGTTGTTTCATATAGGTGTCTATGGACATTCTATCTGTGGTAGGGGCTTTGAGATAAATCCACAGATGCTCAGCTAGTCTCATCTGTCTAACAGTCATCACCTCGAAAGGACTCTGCCAGGTAGTGGTTGCTGGGGTTCCCGTGAATTGCCATTAGAAATAAGAGCAACATGAGTTAATGAGGCCGTTAACCTTTTCCAAGTAAAACTTGAATCCATAATTAATAAAGGGCTCAAAAGGAAAAAAAAGAATTTGAGGGCCCTTAATAAATGGTTGAACAAGAGGTTATTCAAGTTAATGAAAGATTGGGATATTGATAATCAGACTTATAGAAGTACTAGGCTTGAAAGGGGTTGGAGCCACTTTAGCAACCTCAGAAATGAGTGCAAAATGAAATTAAAAGAGCCAAGGTGGATTACTTTAAAAAATTAGTAGGTTAATAATTTCAGGCTAAAAGAAAATTGTGGTGGAGTACAAATAATCTGCTTGCTGCTAGGACCAATAAAGATTTTAAGAAACTATTACAAGATAATCAAGAATTGACTGACAGTAAGGAAATTGCAGATTATTTTAATGAGAAATGTACTTCTTATCAGAATATACATGTTTTGGGTTAATGACAGAATTGGATAATTCTAAATTTTCTACACACAAACCAAAATTTTATTTTAATGAAATTACCTGTGAGGATATATATCACAGGTTAATGGGATTAGATGAATCAAAAGGCCCAGCACCTGATAATATGGATGCAACTGTACTGAAGTATGCTGCAAGAGAGCTTCCTTATCCATTGTAGGTCCTATTTAATATGTCTTTACATAAAGGTACTTTTCCAGACACATGGAAAAAGCAATAGTTTCTCCATTTTTAAAGATGGGCAACTAAATTTCCCTATCAATTATCGACCAATATCTTTACTGTCATTAGTAGGAAAGGTACATGAAAGATTATTGCATTGACAGTTTGTGGAACATTTGAACAAGTATTGATTATTGACATTGGCTCAGCATGGTGTTCGTGAGGTGTGGCACAGCAGGCCTTGGTCAGGTTCATGACCGACCTGCATGAAGGTATGGATGAGAGGAAATATGTTGTTGTGGTGTTCATGGATCTGACTAAGGTCTTTGATCTTGTAGACCACATGTTAATGGAAAGCAAATTGAGGAATTGGGCTTTGGAGACTCTGTGGTACACTGGTTTCATAGTTATTTAACTAAAAGGTACAATAGGTTCATGTTAATGGAATATTACCTGATATAAGTGGCATGGACTATGGTGTTCCCCAGGGCTCAATTCTGGGTCCTTTACTGTTTTCTATTTTTGAACAGATTACTGTCTATTTGTACTGAATCATCTGTAGTGTTATGCATGGATGATACTGTGGTTTATGAAGCAGATAAAATTATTGGTACACTACAGGATCATTTGAGTAAAGATTATAATAACTTGACATGCTGGTTAAGGGCAATTGTCTTGTCCTAAATCAGAAAAAAAACAAAAACTAAAGGAATGTTATTCTGTTCCCTTCAAAGTCCAGAAAATTACAAGATGATTTTACCATCACAACCAAAATGGTACTATCATTGATGTCTCAAATTTTAAGTATTTAGGACTGACTTTAGATAGAGAATTGAGTTTCCAATTACATATTGACAATGTAACTAAGCAGTTGCACAGAAAGTTAGGACACCCTATACTGTCAGGGATTATTTAACTGATGACACCAGGTGAGCTATTGCTACCACTCTGTTTGTTGCCCATATTAGATTACGTAGTCTAATTTGGGGAGGTGTATCAGAGAAGATCAGGCATCATAAAATAACTTTGTACAACTCTATTTATAGGTTTGCTCTAATACAAAGTCCAGGGAACACCACTGTAGTCTGTATAACAGACTGGGGTGGTTATCCATGGACCATAGAGACACACTCCAGAAATTGTGCTTTGAGTACAAAATAATCAGTTGTATTGGATCACATCCTATGCTAAACTTTTTTCAACAGAGAGTGCTACCTAGAAGGTTACAATCTGAAAATTCTTTTCAGCTTTTAGCTCCTATCTATAAAACCACTAAATATCAAAAATCATTTAAATAAAGTACCATAAAAATTTGAATGAACTAGCAGCTGAAACACAAAATATCCCAACTTTTTATCAGTTTAGGAATATTGTAAAGAAAGACCTGTTCTCAAGATCAGTATGTTCTTGCACACACTTTATATGCCTGGATTGTTTTGTATGTTACATTTGTCATTCATTGTTGTTATTACCATGGTTTTTATCTCTATATGTTTGTTTTGTATTTATACTTCATTGTATTTCATTTGTTGTAATATGTTTCTCAGTGACTTTGACTTTAACTTAGTCAAGCTTGTAAATGGGCCATGTGGCTCTGCTGCTTTTTACCTGGTTATCAAATAAAAATGTAAATGAAATGAAATGTATCCCAACCTTTGGGTTTTCACTTTATTTTGGGTGAGTTGACTGTAACAGGTGGCTGCCCATTGCAGGGGAGGAGAGTGGAGGGATTGCACAGCACCTGAGGTGACACCTGAGCTCTTAGGAGCCATATAGAATAGAACACTGGTGGAGACTGTGACCTCACAAGTCAGGGGCAAGTAACAGCAAAGCATGAGCTGTGTGTCTGAGCAACTCATATTTGGGGGCAGCTGTCATTATTAGCACATCTCCAGTGGGAACCTGGAAATGTTGGTGTAATTCTGAAGCAACTGTCAGTTTCCTACATCTTACTAAGGCATTTCAGGAGCAGTTTTAAGACCATGGCTTCTGTAGGGGCTTAGTAGAGAAGCTTTCAAGTAAGAACATCTCTGAGGGCAGCTGTATGTGACTTGAGATCTTGGGGAACAGTTGTCAATCTGAGAAGCACCTGTCAGTGTCAGCACATCTCTGGGGCAGCTGTCAGTGTCAAGGCCTCTAAGAACAGTTGTTTATGTCAGAACATCTTGAGACAGCTGTCAGTGTCTGGGTCTCTTTGGGGCAGCTATCAGTTTCAGGAATCTTGGGGTAGCTGTCAATGTTAAGCATCTCAGGGCAGATGTCGGTGTTAGGGCATCTCTGGGGCAGCTGTGTCAATGCTGGGCAACTCAGACAGCTAGCTGTCAGTGTTGGGGCATCTAAAGGGTATCTTGGGAGTAGCTGTCAATCTCCCAGCATCTTGGGCAGCTGTCAAAGTGAAAGGCATCTCTGGTGTACAGGAGTAGTTAGCCCAGGGCAACTATCCATTCCAGGTTATCTGTGGCTGCAGGGTGGTAGTCAAATGAGGGAAGCTGTTAATGTCAGGCTTACAGTTAATATCTGAGCATCTGTGGGGAAGTGGCATTATCAGGGTTGCAGCATCTGGGCAGGAGCAGTTAATTCAGGACAACTGGCACTTTCAGGACATCTCTGGGGGTGGAGGGTGAGTAGTTAAGAATAAAAACCTAGCTGGCCCAGAGGTGCCAGTGGAATGAAGTAGCCATACTGTATTTAATGATGGTCACCACTAATTATTTAAAAATCTAAAAAGTCTGCTAAAGTAGAACCATGACATCTGAAAAGGCCTGTTACGATGCAGAAAAAAATTTAAAACTGAATAAAAAGGTATAGGTACAAACTTTTCACTGTACTACAAACTGCTGTTTTAAGTCCCACATTATCAACATTCTTATGTTGTTACTCAGGTGGATGCCAGTTTCATTTGGGCAGGATAACAAACATAAATTAGTGTAAACGGCAAATATTGGACATCTAAATAAGCACGATTACATAATGTGAAGTATGGCAATAAGATAGAGCCGCAAAGAGATGGGTGCTCTAAGACTACACGAAATGGCAAACAAAACAGTCTTGAGACACCTGTATATGGACAAAGAAAGATTCTCCATGTAACAGTTAGTGAAACGTATGTGAGGAGTTATTCTGTGTCTGCACTTGTGTGCACTTTGTGTCTGCTGTCGCTGTTTTAGGTATTTTTCAAGTAAAGAGAAGTAATATTTTACCTGTTACATGTGGAGAGTCTTTCTTGTCCATAAACAGGTGTGCCAAGACTGTTTTGTTTGTGATAATGTGAAGCATGTCAGATATAAAGGGATAGTTAAATGGAATTAGTTCTTTTTATAGGTATTTTTTCATCCTTCCCTGTATATAGCCTTTGAGAGTATGGGATTGAATTTCAGGGTGGAATATGGGAATTCAGTCTAAATGTCCAGATTGTGGGGAAATCTTATTTACATTCTGTGCTACAGAATATACTAATACTTGCTCCATTTAGTCATCTATAGGTGAATGTTTTGTATGCTTATAATAACGGGCTTCCCTTTTTCCATAGGAAACGTGGCGTAATTACCATTATAAAGGAAGCGTTTATAACGCAAACCACGCGACGTTTCTTACTCTGTGCATATCCTCCTGTCTTCCTGCCATTCCGATGCTGTCCACTTTCCTTTTCACCAAATTGCGAACCGCCACTCGGACTTGCAGTGTTTTTACAACGTAAATTTTCAAAATTTATACTAAAACAAAGATATGCCTGCCCTACCAAATAAAAAAGTAAAAGATGTGTCAGTCCTCATGGCAACCACGGACCGCACACTGAAACTGGACCATGGTCACAGAGCAACAGCTTTTATTTTATGTATTTGCTGAGGCAAAAGGGAAACCCAGCAATATGATATAGGTCGAATCTTAAATCAGGTTAGATGCTTAATAACCCTTGAGCTTCGCTTCGGGGTTTATGTAGCATCTAATCCTCGGTGTGTGTAAACTTCTGTTACACACCCCAACCCATACTTTATTCTCTATATTAAATACACATTCTTAACTATTTTAATAAGGTCTCAGGAAAGCGCTTTTTAACTTTAATTATTATTGTCTTGTAACTTTTTTCTCACTACCGTGCATGTGTGGACATTTCATATTTTTTAACTTTCACCCCCGCACCTAACCCTCCCTCTCAGTGCCCACCACCACCCCCAGAAACATAGCAGTGACACTGGGTGCCCAATGCCCTAGTGTCGATTGGCATCTCCATACCATGATGGCCTTTAGGTATGGGATCTCATTCTCAGAATCTAGCACTGGCACATATTAGCTTCCATATTTTGTTATCTCTTTCTTGTTGCTGTCTCCTTTTTCCAATTGTTTTCCCTTCCTCACATTTCTCTTTTGACTGCTCCCTTCTTCCTTATTTTCTCCATTGCTAACTTACTACGTCCTTGAATAACTTGCAACCTGGTGGGACTCTCTCCCTAGAGATGCCCCTACTCTGTCTCTGCCTGTGATGGGCCACTTTCTACCTCCCTGTTTCTTCTGTCATCCCTCAACTGCTTTAAATGTCAAAGTAGCATTTAAATCATACACAAAAATATAGTTCACTCCTGGATGGAATCAGCCCATCACCTCGGTATAGGTTTTATCCTTCCAGGTAGGTCCACAGTCCCCAGTGAAGCCACACCTCTTTTCTGCACCATTTCTTCTACATTACTTGAAAGCCTTGGTGCAGAGCTCCCTCTCGTCTCCCCATATAATACAAGATGCACTTGCTACTACATTTTAAACACATGGGAAAAACAGGATCAACCACATAAATTATCTAAATTTACCAAAACAACATTTGCACATGCTCCTGACTAGGGCACTTCAATTTTATGTTTTAGCCCAAAATGTGCACTTACCACATTAATGCATTAGCAGCCCTAGAGGGTTCGTAATAGTTTGTTATACTAGCTAAGATAATCTGCATTCAATGTTACAGTTGTTTAACTACATTGCCTATACTGTACTTGTTGTTTCTATTTATTTCTACTTGTTCCTTGTTTGGACTACTACTGTATGTGAATGCCATTGTTCAATGTAATGCTCACATTGTACTCTCCCAGACTATACCAGCTAATAGGTATTTGTCTGTGCAGTGTACTTACCTATTAACAAAAACACATAAATGAATAAATAAATAACAGTGATGTCTTTTCTTATGATACCTTTCATTATATAACATATAATTGCATATAAGAAAGATAAGTATTGGACTTCGATATTTATATTTATGTATATTTTTAGAGATGGTCTGCATAGCAGATCTGTTCCTATTAGAATCAAAATAAAGAAGTGTTTTTAAGCTATGCCATTAACATGCACCCTGGGGCATTGTGTGCCCGATTAAGTGTGTGGTGTGCTTTCCTGTTGGCTATTCCTTCCTACTGTCTGTAATAGTTTCTGTCCTTTCAATTGGCTGTGATGAGGGTGTGCATGAGAGCCACCTACTGTATTCAGTTCCTTCAACCTGTCCTCATAGGACTTGTGATGCAATCCATGTACTATCTTTGTTGCCCTCCTCTGAACCTTCTCTACCTTGTCTATGTCCTTACGTAAGTAAGGTCTCCAGAACTGTACACTGTACTCCAGGTGGGGCCTCACTAGTGTCCTGTATAGTGGAATTAGAACATCCCTTTCCTGCTGGTGATGCCCCTGCCCTATGCACCCCAGCATCCTATTTGCTTTACGTGCTGCCTTGTCACATGTTTCCTACCTTGAGGTTATCAGAGATGATAACCCCAAGATCCCTTTCCTGCTTGGTGCATGCTATGTCGTCACCCCACAACTGATATATTGTGCCAGGGTTTTTGTGCCCCATATGCATTATCTTGCACTTCTTTGCATTGAATTTCAACTGCCAAACCCTGACCATTCTTCAAGTTTCTGCAGGTCCCTCTTCATTCTGTCTACACCCCCTGGCATGTCTACTTAGTTACAGAGCTTTGTGTCATCAGCAAACAGGGAAATTCTGCCTTCTAGGTCCTGCATAATGTCACTGATGAAGATGTTGAATAGAACCGTCCCAGCACTGATCCCTGTGGTACTCCACTGGTCACTCTTCCTCTGTGGATGACAGCCATTTACCACCATCCTCTGTGTCCTGCCGCCCAGCCAGTTACCTACCCACTGCACTACTGTCCTGCCCACACCCATATCCCCAGTTTGTGTAATAGTCTTCTATGTGATACAGTGTCAAAGGCCTTGCTGAAGTCCAGATATCTAATTCAGCTTGCCATGTAAAAACATACCTATTGCTTGTCTGTGATGTATAGAGCAGGAGCCTTGATCTACTCATTGCCACCTGCTGTGGTAACAGGATGGGAAAGCTCTATGGCAGTTGCAGCCTCATCTACTCTTTGCCAACTAGAGCAGCATAATGGAACAATAATTCAACCATAGTCTTGTGGTCCTCCCTCCCAGACCCAGTGGCTTTTTGTCAGCCCCTCAAGACAGAGTTTAGCATTTACTATCTGTCCGACTGTCTAGTTCATGCAATTGCAGTACGTTCACTTTTGGTAAGTTGTTTTATTGATACTGTACTCGCTCAAGTATGATATAAATTCCTGCCTTTGCCTCAGAGTTAAACAGTGGCATAACTGATAGGAAGCCCCCATAAAGATTATATGTATAAGAAGTTAGAGTGGGCATCTCCTTATACTGTTGCTCCACTGGAGGAGGCAAAGGTACCTGACTCGAGGGGAATTTGAGCCAGTCACAAAGGTTGAACAGTATACCTTGGTGGCATTCAGAGGAAGCGAACAGGAAGAAGGCACCAAGTAGTATTATAGTAGTAGGGATATTATGACTAGAGGGCTGGATAAGGTGCTGGATAGAGAGAAAGGGAAAGGGTAGTCAGATGCCTTCCAGGAGCATCAGCTATCTGGGATACGGAGGAAGGAAGATTGGATTGCTGGTACATTTGGGTAACAGCAATCTGGTGGCAACAACCTATTGAGGCAGTAAAACCTAACTTGTAAAGGCTTGGAGACAGACTGAAGGTACACTCAATTTCCCTGGACTTTTCTGTAGTCCCTCATGCGGTAGGGGTAATGGCAAGGATAGTGTGAAGAAGGAAGAAACTGAGGAATTTAATGGGTGGTTGAAGGTTGATGTCTGGAGGAGATTCCATTTTGTGGGAGGTTGGAGGAATCTGGGACAGGAGACTCATGAAGGTGACAGCTCTCACCTAACAAGAGAGGGACCAGTGTTCTTGGGCAGAGGTTTGATGTCTATGTAGGTGGGCATTTAGATTGAAAGACAGAGAGAGAGAGAGAGAGAAAGAGAGAGAGAGACAGAGACAGAGACAGAGAGAGAGAGAGAGAAAGATTGAGACTGACAGAGCCAGAATTGAACATTTCCTGTTTCAATGTAGTGGTATTCATCTCTCCAGTTTATTATATATACAGCCTGCTTGACCTTCCACCTCCTTTCATTCAACCCAATCCCAAGACTCATCATCAGCTAAAGTCATATTTTGGGTCTAAAGTGGCCTTGCTGTGCAACTCAGTCCATACTGGGTAATCCCAATAACTGTATTATTTGTTGCCCTATTCCAGTTTCTTTCTTTCCTCAGCTCCAGGATGAGTCCTTGCTTCTCTTATAGAGGAGATAAGTTAGTGCCTTCCTTTCCTTCAGGAATTTCATCAATTCCCCATAACATGTGGGATGTCTGACATGTGATTTTAAAGTTTGTTAGGTACCTTAATATTTGAAAGGCACCATAAAATTAAAGATAGTATTATTATTATTATTATATTATTAACATTCAGTTTTACATTTTTTAACTGCTTTTCGCGGTTTCTCTTTTCTGGGCCCCCAGCCATGGTGTTTATGGACCTGTCAATTCCCCAATGTCTTTTTCAGTAAAATATCCCATCAGGAGTTTATCATTGGATGCAAGTCTTTAATCTACTAGAAGACCCTTCAATATGGCAAACCATTTGACATGAGCTACACAAATATGTCAAGCAGGACAGGCTGCGTCTAACTCAGTTCTGAATACTTTACAATATGTACTACACCTTCTAAGATCAACAAAATGGGCAAACCATTGTCTATGATATGTTCTCGCTGTGGTCTTGAGGAGGTACCTCTCAAACATATGTTATGGGACTGCATTAAAGTAATGCCCTTCTGGTCAGCTGTTTGAGAATCACTCAATCCCTGTTGGAACTGGAGGACCTTTTCTCGCCAGATATTTCTTTGGTGGGGAGGTACCCTGCTGACCTAATAAGCACCTTAAGACACATATGGCTTTAATTGCAATCGTGGTCAAATTAATCATTCTGCAACACTGGACTGACGAGGTCATCCCCACCTATGTGGAATGGCATCGGAGATGCTAACTGCACTAGTGTTGGAGAAACAAATTGCAGCATTATATAGACACCTGCAGCAGTTCCATGATAGATGGGAGACACTTATGTTCTGTTGTCCTTGACCACAGAGGGACCTTAATCTGGGGCACCTTCCTCCCTGCAGCTTGCTTGTTTCTGAGGGTTCCAGCTCTCAGCACACTCTAGAAGGGTGTTTACCCATCGACACCTAACATTGACTCCCCATCCCCCACCAATGCTGGCCCTCTTTGTATTGATGTCATTGGTCACCTGACCTCACCCTTTTTTTTGAAGTCTCCACTTTTTCATCAGCAGGTTATCAGTCATCACCACCAGGGGCAGCACACCTTGTAGTACCTATGTGCTTCCCTACTTGAGATTCGATCCTAGTACTTTCTACTCTGGGTTGGCAGCTGTACTGCTGTACTAAATGACCAGTACATCTCGCTCCTTTGTATTAAGTATCTTAGTCCCACAGTTTAAAGACACAGGGCCAGAAATTCAAAGATCTTGACTTAGTTCTACAAAATGATTACTTCAGGAACAAATTAGTACCTGGAACAAAAACACAGGTGTATTGAAACATCACCACCGGGGTAGCTCACCCTTATAGTACCTATGTGCCTCCTTCCTGCCTGAGATTCGATCCTAGTACCTTTGACTCTGGAGTCGGCAGCCCTGCCACTGCACTAAGTGACCAGACCATCTCTCATCCTTGCTTTAAGTATCTTAGCTCATCCCTCTGGCCTTCTGCCACTATGCCTCACCTTTGGAGCCTACTATTGTTCATCTGTGGCCTACCTCTCCTCCATCCTCCAAACATCCTCTTCCCACAAGATCCATTCAATACTATATTTTCCCTCCTCCATGTACCTTGTGGTACCACCAGCCTCACTGAGCATGAGTGGCACACACCCTCCAGTAGTCCAATTCGCTCTCTCTCCCCCTACCCTCTCCTTCCTCCTTCCTTGCCCATTTTACCCTTTCCATTCCCAACCCCTGTTCTACCACAATACCCTCCCACTTCAGATGCCCCAACCCCAATATGCAAACTTGCTATGGCAGCCCTTCTTCGCATGCCATCCTCCTTCTCCTATCAGGAACGTTCACCCAATCCTGGGCTGACTCTCCATGCCCTGCCTCTAGCAACAGGATGCATGGACTCCAACTCATTACAATTAACATATGTAGCCTGCAAAAAGTTCACTTTACTCCAAGGATGGCTAGCCCAGCATTCCCTAGACATACTGACCCTATCCGAGACATTGGCTCTCCCAAGACACCTGGACTTGGATGTGACCCTACCTGGCTACTCCTTTTCTATGCTGACAGATTGTGCAGATGAGGTGGTGGCGCACCCTGTACATTAAGAACACCCTCAATCACTACCAGTTCACCTCTGCCCCGAGCATGTTGCCCAAACACTCACAGCCAAGATACACTTTGGCAACCCTGGCAAAACACAATATGTCATGATTGTCACATCCCACTGCGTAATTGGAGATTTTCCTTCCCTTCCATCATGTTCTGTATCTGTCAACTTCCCTCCAACAGCAAAGTTATCAGCATGGGGACTTTATTGTCAACTGGCTGTCCCTGTCCTCCATTCCCTATAAGGACACTGTTGCTATGCTTGACCTCACTCAGGTTATACTGTCTCCTACCAGGCAAAATGACAAATTGGGCACCTCCTCGTTGCTGGACCATATTCTCACCAATTGCCCCAATGACATCACTAAAGTCTCAGTTCTCCCAGATGCCGCTAGCTGACCATTACCCAACAACCTGCTTATGGTCCAATAAAACACCTACTGCTCTCCCACTGTCTCCTATCATAGAAGCCTAAAACGGGTATGCTTCAATACTTCAAAACCCACCTAACTAACTCCAACTGGTCCCCATGTATAGCACCCAATCAATTGATACAGCCCTCTCCCACTTCATAAATACCTTCAACACTGCTTGTGACATCTTGCCCCTTTCACAAAACAAATTACTAAAACTGTAACACCCACTGGATATCTTTACAGTTGCTTGACCAAATGCAACACCGTGATAATCTCTGGCATAAGGCCTTAGACTTACAACTCCCACTGAATAGATGATATTGTGAGGTCAGAAACAAATGTACCTTGGCCATTTGCCAAGCCAAGGTGATCCATTATCAACAGGCACTCTCCTCCACCTGGGGCTCAGGAAGACACATCTGGAAAAACATAAAGGAACTAAACAGGAAATCTGCCACCCCCACCTGCTCAGCTCTCAGTTAATGGTAACCTAACACAGGACTCCCAGTCCATTACAGACACCCTAAACACAACATGCTCTGATCTCGGTTGCATCCTTCCCTGCAACTTCTTCACCCCACTGAAGCCCATCCCCATTTGCAGCCCACCTTCAAACATCCCCCTTTTTGCCTCCGAATCATCTCAACACTGGAGGCTAGGATACCTTTTCAAAGCCCTTGCAAAGTCCCACGTCCAGTGGTGACTCCATTGACCTGAAGCTCCTCTGTCTAGACCCGAGGAGGTTCTACAACCCTCACCAAACTATTGAACCTATACCTCAGCCTAGGACAAATCTCTGCCCTCTGGAAATGAGCTACAATCACCCCTATTTTCAAAAGTGGCAACTGCCTGTTCCCCAATAACTATCATCCCATCTCCTGCCCTCCCTCTCCAAGGCCCTTGAAAAATAGTGGCTGATCAGCTGATGGACCATCTGTCTAAACATAACCTACTGTGCCCCAAACAGCATGGTTTCCACCAGGCCACAGCACCACAACTGTCCTCCTAGAAGAATACTCTCTAACATCCATGGTGGCCTTGAACATGGTCACCTGGTGAGGTCAGTGTACATTGACTTCACAAAGGTGTTCAATACCATTAATCATGCTGTGCTTTGAGCATCCCTGCAGCTCTCAGCCAAAACAATAACCTGGTTCAAAGGTTACCTCTCAGACAGATCCAGCACATGAAAATCAACTCTGCTCTATCAAACAGCCTCCAGGTCCACTCAGGAGTACCCCAAGGTTTCATCTTGGGACCCCTCATCTTCAGCCCCTCCTAAACTCCCTCCCCAGCTCATGCCCTGGGAAAAATTCTGCCTACGGGATGACGTGTTAATCTTCTGGAGCCACCCCAGCTCTGATTCTCTCCAGCATTCCCAGCAGGTTTTTCACTGAAACTGAGACATGGTTCAGTTCCCACAGCTTAGTTCTAAACTATAAGGAAACAAAATCAGTAATCTTTGCCCACTGTCAGAGTCCTCATCGTGACTTCCCGCTGACCATCATCAACTCACTAGGATCCTCACTTGAGCTGGTAGAGTCATTCAAATATCTAGTGTCACCCTTGACACGTCCCTACTATGCACATATCCAACAACTGTCCTCTGCTATCAACTCTAGACACGGGCTTCTGTACCATCACAAACACTGCCTTCCCTGATGGCTATCTATCTGGCTGTTACCTCTTCTGTCCTCTCCTGATAGATTACAGCATAGTTGTCTCATGGCACTGCTGATCCCCTGCATTGCAATGCATCAAAGTCACCCTCAACAAAGCATGCAGACTGATCATGGTTTGTGACAGGTAGACACACTCCTGTGATCTCTACAAGTCTGATGAATGGTTACCATTTGACACCAATTTTAGGTACCATACTTGACTCCTGGCCAAGAAAATCTACCTTGGTCAAGCCTCGCCTGGTCTGCATAGTCTCATCCAACCTGCCCACTGGTCAGAACCTCCCATAGTTCTACTGAGACCTCCCTACTACTCCCCACTGTTGAACTTCCCTTGGTTAAAGACCCTTTATACAGAGCCTCCCATTTGCTCAACGGTCTCCCCCATCTGTCTCACTTGAGCCCAGGATTGGTCCCTTCAAGACTAGTCTCAAAGCTCTCTTTGCTAGAATCTTCAGCCTGTTACTGTCCTTAACCCTCTCTTCCTCCTGCTCCTCCCTCTTGTTGGGGCTCTGTCTTATAACTCTACCTCATGAATGGTATGCCATATATGGAAATAAATGTGTATTCATGTATTGCCTAAATATTATGGATATTATGGATAATGCTGGGTCCTCCTCTCCCAAACACTATTGCTCTGTATTTCCCCATCTGTGTGGTTTTGTGTATTGTCATTCTACCCTGATCACTGTATTTATAATATTGTAAAATTTTGTATGCATAATTCCATTCCTTGTTTCTCTCTTGTTTCTCTTACTTGTACACTGTACTGCTTAATACTATATGTAAGTCCTTATTGTTGTTTGACGTGAAGCCTGTATAAAGGAGTCTATTACCCAAAAGGTTGTAATTCTGAATATTATTAAATAAATTAAAAAAATAAATAAATATGGAGGTCTGTTGCTCACTCATATTACACATCAGGTTATCAGAATTCCTATTCCTATTAGAGTGTCTGAGCTGCTGGGCAAAGGTGGGGGTTTAGTCAGGAGGATGTTGTCTGTTTTAACATTGTTGTTGCATTGTCTTTGTTAGCATTGGGTTTGCATTGTCTTTCTTGTGTTTGTGTTGTTATTTGAACTTCATATGTCTTCAATAAAGTATACTGAATTAAAAAGAAAGCTGTGCCACTGGGAATAATGAGTACGACCTGGCAGTACCAGGGTATATCATGTATAGGAGAGACAGGATAAGAGAAGAGAAGGGTAATCCTCTATGAAAAGAAAGGCACAGAGACAGTAGAGGATGGGTCCATAGGGGAGTGGGAAACAGAATTACTCTGGGAACAGTTCATGACAACATTAGAAAAGTTACACATGTCCATTATCTACAGACCAACTGGACATGGAGTCAAGGTGAATAGGGAACTAGGGGCAGAAATTATAGAAAGCATGTCCAGTTCCAGATGATAGGTTCACAAAGGGAAGGTAGTGATTGTGGGGATCTCAGTCTACTGGAAATATAGCAGAATATTCCAGCAGCTAAGACCACCAGAACTCAGACCCTGTGAGATATGTTGCAGGACTGCCTGCTTGTGCACCTGCTCAGTGAACGTGCAAGTTAGGCTGCCATTCCAAATGTGGTATTCACCAAATCAGAAATGGTAGGTGGAGGTGGGTTGAGGAATCACTGGGGTGCAATAAACAAAATACAATATGGTTTGAACTTGCTCTGAGTACCAGTATACCTCATCAAGTGCTTTAATTCAGGATTTCAGATGAGCAGACGTGATTAGATGAGTGAATTCATCAGGTGTAAGTTGGTTTGAGTGGAAAAATTGAGAGGGATGTAGAAGAGTAGGGAGAAATTAAATGGGCCACTCTCACAATAACCAAAAATGCTTGAGAATGGTTACCAAAGGCAATAGTGACATAAGACCAATCTGGTTCTCTAAGAATGTCAGGGAGGAAGTGCAAGCCCCAAAAGAGCCTGCATTAGCTATACAAACAAACAAGGGATGGGGAATGTAGAAAATACCATTAAAAGATGATGGAGATCAGCTGGCCTGGTGGTGCTGAATGTTGAGTTGCTGGTCTCTACACCTACACCACGCTGGCCACCCAGGTTTGAGAACAAACCTGGGCTACCAGGGTCATCAGGGTGAGAGAAAATGGAGCATCTGGAGGTCTGCTCTTCTCTTGGGGGAGGGAGGTTTCTCAGTCCACTGCTGACTGCCCTCTGGCACTATCCAGAGGGGATTACAGGTCAGGAAGGCATGCACCGTGATCTTATGTCAGTTGGGAGGGAACAGGAGAAAAAGGAAAAGGAGCCAGCTGGCTCCATGGTGACTACATCAGTGCCCCTACCAACCCCCAGATGTCTTGGATTTCATTCTGGGTGGAGGCAAAGCTGGCACCCTTAACCCCATCTTTGCCATGGGGAACCTGTGGGGATTTAGGGGGTGTCAGGTCATGAAACAGTGCAGCCAAAGACTGACTCCTCCATGGGAGGGATCAGAGCCACCTGCCAGGCTTGGGAGCCAAAAATCTATATGGAAAAAAAAAGATGATGGAGATCAATAAGGTAATCAGGAAGCAAAAGCAGACACAGAGCTGTGCATTATGGAGAGATGAAGGGAGGAACAAGTACATCAGAAAAAAAAAGACTATAGACAGACTCGTTAGGCTGATGGAGGAAGGCAGGGTAGAAGAGGAGGACAAGCCGATGGCAACCATTCTAAATAACTACCCATGCTCAGTATTCACAGTGAAGGACAGTGGGCCTTGCCAGAAAGTGATATAAAGGCTGTTACATGGGGGATTCCAGAAATTGAGCAGGTGGTAATTACAATAGAAAGAGTTAGAAAGGACTAGCAGCCCTGATAATAGATATGGTTTCATGGCTGGATGGAATGCACCAAGGGTGTTCAGGGAATTGTGGCTGGAACTGGCTGATCCCCTGGCACTGCTGATCAATAGCTCACTACTATCTGAGAGAATGAAAGATAGTGGAAATGCTGCTGATCCACAAGGGTGGGATAGGGAGGAATACATTTCCCAGTTCTGGAGCCCTTACCTGAGAAAAGACAGGAACAGTCTGGAGATGATGCACTGTAGGGTAAATAAAATGATTCAGGCCCAACAGGGCAGATCTAATGCAGATCAGCTCAGGGCACTGCACATCTGCTTGCTGAAGGCTAGAATGGAGAAGAGTGGCTTGATAGAGACCTACAAATTTTTAAAGGAATGAACAGTGTAATGTGCGAGGAACTATTTATTTAGCAAGAATGGTAGGTCAAATACAAGGAGACATGAACGTAAGCTGGTTTGAGGATAGGTACTTAAACATTTATTGTTCGACAACTTAGTCATCACAAGTTTAATGAAAGACACAAAATACAGAAGACAAAAGACATATTTTACATTATATCATGTTAATAAATGAGAACATGCCTCAAGCCCTCCTGTAAATTCTTTAAAATTTCAATTTCCATCATATAGAGTACTTTCATTGCTGTTCAGTTGCCCCCATTGGCTGTTCACTGATGGTGTATTTGCTGTTCATAACATCTGCTGCTCATTCTGCATTGTGCCAGAATCCAGCGAGGGTCCTCAGAGAGGTCAAGAGGCTGGATAACAGGTGCCCTCCTCCACCCCCGAGACCACCAATAGATTGTGTCAGGATCCAGCGAGGTCCTCAGAGAGGTCGCAAGGGCTGGATAACAGGCACCTCCCCCACCCCTGAGACCACCAACAGATTGCTGCAGAATCCAGCGAGGGTCCTCAGAGAGGTCAAGAGGGCCAGATAACAGGCGCCCTCCCACCCCTGAGACCACCAACAGGTACGCAACGGAGCTCTGCCACACCATGGAGCCATAGGAGGTGGTGCAGTTAGGACTTTTGTCTATTTGATTGGCGCCTTTACTGTCGGTCCAGGAATGGAGATAGTTTTTTTGTTTTGTCTTACACTAGATTTCTTCACTGCCAACAGTAACTACTTGTCTTTCAAAATGCACCTTAAGGAGCCTTAAGAACCTTGTTGGATTTTTAAACCTTAAAGAACCTTGTATTGTTTTCTACTAGCATGTGCTGTGTGTAATATATTGTTTGATGCCTCAGTGCAACTGCCAGTAGCAACTATCGGATCCCCAAAAGAAAAAAAAAATATATATATCTATATATATATATATATATATAGTTTCCAAACACTGATTACATCAGTGGCAAAAATGCCACAAATCCCACTAGCAAGGCTTAATTCCCAGCTAACTTCAACATCGGGAGGTACTATTTGTTTCAAACTGTATGTATCAGTGGCAAAAACACCATAATCTCACTAGCAAGGCTGCATTTGTTTTACATCGGAGTACACTGTTCTTAATCAAAAGGGAGGAATTTAGTGCTTGCATCGCTGAACCAATCCCCAAGATCAGGCTATATAATCTGTCTTACCTGCTTTCTACAGATTGTGCCAGGATCAGCGAGGTCCTCAGATAGCCCACGAGGGCTGGATAAGGCGCCTCCCGAGACCACTAACAGGTACGCTATGGAGCTCTGCCATGCCGCTGATCATAGGAGTGTGGGCAGACGATGGCTTTGTTTACCCCGTCGACGATCTGCGCTGGCTCCCACCCCCACCACCCTTGGTCAACCCCTGTTATATAGGGCTGAAGGGAACCAATAGCACGAGTGACTTTCTGAACCTATCAGACCACTCTCCTTTGCAGTTTATAATTGCTCACCACTTGAGGCAGCCCTCACCCCTTCCCCAGCAACTCATTCCCTGTCCCTGTAAAGCACTTTTATATTATATTTTCTACTCCACACTCTCCATTTACTCTCTATACTAAACACCTCGTCCTACTTTTCTGCTAGCTCCTCCTTACCTGCTACTCTTCTAATCCCTCACTACTAACTCCTCTTCATTACCGCTGCTTCTCAAATCCTGACTTCTCCCTGTTCACAGCACACCAGCACTAGAATGCATATCTCACTCTTTACTTTCACCATCCTCCTCCAGGCACTCCCAGCCCCGTGCCTGTGGCTCTCCCACCCTGCACCCCCATGACTCATCACTGGCACCCACCCACTCTCCCTCTCCCTCTCACTGCAGCCCTACCACCACCTCCCAACTCATACCACTGCTATCTTCTCCCAACTCCACCCGACATGTCCCATTACATGCCTCTCCTTCCCTACTATCAGCTCCCTGGCCATCCCTTGCTCTGTCGGCACCTCAGCCAAGAAGCATCGTACCAACATTAGCAAGCTAAGACTTCTGGCAATACTCAGAATCCCTGCCCTATTGCTCTTTATCTCTCAGGCAATGTTCACCCCAATCCAGGCCCCTTCTCACTCAATCCCAGCACCACACACTGTGAGCTAAGTATGGCTGCTATGAATATCTGCAGCCTACCCAAAAGTTAGCACCACTACAATGATGAATGCTGCAGCATAAACCGGATATGCTGGCACTCACAGAAACCTGGCTGTCAAAGAAGGTCCCGGACTCCTCTGCTGCACTCTCAGGCCTCACGCTCTGTAGAGCTGACAGAGTTGGCAAAAGGAGAGGGGTGCGCCTTTACGTCAAAGACTCTCTACTATGCCAGAACCTTCCGACACCCTCCCTGAACCATGGGGCACAAGCCCTGACTTTAAAATTAACACCAGACTCCTACCAGAGCCCCAGTAACCATTACTGTAGCTTACATCCCACCAAGAAATCAGGTTCCTTCCTTTCAATCCCTGGCAGACTATATCTCTAGCTTCCCACCAACAACAGAACACATTATCCTGGGGGACTTAAATGGGAACTGGTTATCAAGCTCGGCCTCCCCATAAAAGATACCCTTTATGCACTAGATCTAGCCCAGTTAGTTAACCAGCTCACCAGAGTGAACCCCAGTAATGGTACTGCCACCCTAATCGACCTCCTACTCACCAATCGCCCAAACAAAATCTCAAACTTGGCTGTACTCCCAGACTCATTAAGCGATCAATCCCTATCCTCTTCACCTGGTCATGCCATCAGAAACCTCCTCAGTCTAACAGCTTTACCAGACACCATCTTCAACCAGGAGGCCTCACTAAACTAAGGAGATATCTCACCCAGTGTGATTGGTCCCCAGCAGCTGTACCACCTCCATAGATGTAGCCCTTGACTCACGTCACTCACACTTTCACAGTGCTTGTGATAGATTTGCCCCCTCACAAGGTTCAGTCCAAAACGTAATGCCCCCATGGTCACCAGCACTGCTTCAGCAATTAAAGTACTGTGATGATCTCTGGCACAAGGCAATTGCCTCAGGTGGGCAAGCGGACAGACTTGCCTATAAAGTGGCCTCAACAAGTGTACCTGGGCAATTAGGATGGCCAAATCTAGCTATTACAGGTCCACCCTCGCCTTCTGCTGGGATAATGCCAGGCTGTTCTGGGACAACTTAAAGGAACTGAACGGTAACTCCAGGAAGCCACCCCTCCAAGTTAACTGTCAACAATACTATTAGCTCGGATCCTCTCACCATCTCCAGTGGCCTAAATGCTGCATTCTCTGAACTAAGAACAGTTCTTCCAAACAACTTCTTTGACCCACCTGTGACTCCTGTGCCATGCAATAATTACCCCCCTTCTACCTCAGGGTTATTACAATGAACAAAGCAAGATCACACCTAGCCAAAGCCCTAGGAGGCTCTAACTACTGCAAAGACTCCTTCAACATGAAAATCCTTAACTTGATACTTGACTTGGTGCTCTCCCACTGACCAATCTCCTTAACCTCTCCCTATGCCTAGGCAATTACTGACAGACTGGAAGATGGCCAGTATCACACCAATACTAAAGAATGGGGATCCTGCCTTACCCAGTAATTACGACCCATTTCAATTCTCCCTCCCTCTCAAAGCTTTGGAGAAAATCATTGCAACCAACTCATAGACTACCTGCTTGCTCACAACATTCTATGTAGGGAACTGCATGGCTTTAGAGCGGGACACAGCACAACCACTGCCCTCATAGAGTTCTCAAACACATGGTGCAATGCAATAGATAAAAGCAGCTAGCTGGAGCTGTCTTCATAGACCTGTTGAAAGCATTTGATACAGTCTCCATGCCCTGCTACTAAATACTCTTCTCAACACTGGTCTATCCCCTGGGCCAATTGCATGGTTCAAAGCTACCTCACAGATAGGTCTCATATGTGAAGATAAACAACACCCTCTCACCCACCCTACCAGTCCACTCAGGGGTCCCACAGGGCTCCATTCTTGGCCCTTTATTATTCAGCATCTTCCTGAACACACTGCCTAAATCCTACCCAGGTAACCTTCTGCTCTACGCAGATGACACCGTACTATATGCATCCCACTCAAACACAGCAATCCTTCAGTCCTTCCTATAACTAGCCTTCAACCACGCTGAAAACTGGTTCACTGGCCACAGACTGGGTAAATGTAAAAAGACTAAATCAATGCTCTTTGCCCACAGACGGAGCAAGGACTACAATGCCCAACTAACAATCTTCTCTAAAGCACACCCTTCCACTGGAACAGGTTTACTCCTATAAATACCTGGGCATTACCTTTGATCCCAGGCTTTCATTCCACCCACATATCAGTAATCTGACCGCTGCAATAAACATACGCTCAGGGCTATTGTATACGCACAAAGCCTGCCTACCACTAGAGCCCTAAACATTGCTGTTGCCTCCTCTGTTCTTCGCTTGTTGACTATGGTCTAACCATCTACTCAGCTGCAGACCACACCACACTAAACAAAATCCACCTATCCATCAACAAAGCCTGTAGGTTCCTCACTGGAGGACAAGCATACCCACAGTTGCACACTGTATACCCTAGCAAACATCCTCACCTTAGACAAAAGAGTCCAATATCAAACGTGTCTCCTCACAAAAAAAATCCAACTAGGCTCACCCTGCTGGAGTTTCTCCTCCTCCTCACTGCACAAACCACTGTAAACACGTGCTCAGCAGCTAAACTAATGTGGGCTGTTCCTATAGTCTCTACCTCCTTATACCAAAGTTCATTCACATGCAGAGCACCATCATGGTATAATGAACTTCCTCCAGCCATTACCTCTATCCACAGACTAGGCCCATTCAAGATAGCCCTCAAAAACTACATATTCTCTATACCTCACTGCCAATGCTCTGGTTAAGAAGGAAACTGACCAATAAACAAAAGGAGAGCTCTAGGATAAGCACACCGTGTTATTGCTGTATTGATTACATGCTTATACATGAATGCATGATTACTTTGTTTACATAGCTGATAGCTACCAAACTGTGTAGGACTATCTGACAATGTTGGTTTTCCAACTGATAACTACCAAACTGTATAGGACTAGCTGTACTGATCTCACTAAAAATAGGAGTGGTGAATAGACCCACTGCACTGGCAGAGAGAGCTGAGGAGAGTCTGGAGGCAGATGTTGGGAGACACTGCAGACTGGGCAAGGGAAGGGTGGTGGTGTTGGGGACAAACATGCCAGGATCAGACTGGGAGACTATGACATCCTCGGTGGCAGGAAACAGAGGTTGTTGGATGTCTTTCAAGATCGTTCCTAACTCAGCAGGTGGGGGAACCGACCAGGGAGGCACAGGTACTGGATGTGGTCATGGCAGACAGCGACCAGATTGGAGGCCTGGAGGTAAGGGACCCGCTTACAGGAGGACTATGCCACGGTCTGGTTCTGCCTGGACCTAGGAGGGGTAGAGGGCTGCACAAAGATGGAGGTAACTAACTTCAGGGGGTGATTTTAAGGAAATGGGAAGGATCTTAAGGAGCATTTGGATGGAATTGGATCAGACATGGACGCTGATAGTAGGTGGGAAATCATCAGGAGAGGGGTACAGGATGCTACCAGCACCTGTGCAAAGAGTAAGACAAAAATGCGATAGGGCCTGAAAATCCTGCTGGTGGACCAGGGAGGTCCAGAAGGTGGTGTGGGAAAAAGAAGGCAGCCTATAGGCAATTCAAGTACTCAAGGAGTGAAAAGGACTGAGGGAGTACAAGCTGATGGCTAGAAGGCCACTAGGGTGGTGAGGGTGGCTAAGGCAAGGAAGGAGCAGAACCTGGCCAGGGAATTAGGAGAGGGAGCAAGGGGTTCTTTAGATACATTGGGAAAAATGAAGGGTGAAGGGCAGATTAGCAGGATTAAAACAGGGAGAGATGGGCACAAGACCTGGGGAGCAGGCTGAGGTACTAAATGAGTACTTACCTCAGTTTTCACCAAGGAAAATGGGGTGCTGCATTATACATGGGAGGAGACAGCGACACTGGGGGATCCCTACCGATCGGTGGGTGGGGAGAGGGGAGGCATTACTGGCAGGAGGGGAAGGCTAACAGGGAGAAGAGTGGCGGAAGTGTAAATCACAGCAGAGAGAGTGAAGGAAGCCCTCAGGTCCCTTAAGCGGAGAAAGCACCAGGGCCGGATAAATTACATCCCAGAGTGCTGAAGGAACTTGCAGATGTCCTGGCGAAACCCCTGGTGGAGCTTTCACCATCTCTCTGAGGACAGGGTGGGTGCCCCAGGACTGGAAGGTGGTGCATATAGTGCCTATCACAAGGAGATCAAGGAGGTGGCAGGGAACTACAGGCCTGTCAGCCTGACATCGGTGGTGGGCAAGGTGATGGAGGGCATTGTCAAGGAGAGGCTAGGGGTACCTGAAAAGTCAGGGTACCTGGACGATAGACAGCATGGATTTGTCCCAGGGAAATCATGTCAGACAAACCTTGTGAGTTCTATGACTGGGTGACGAGTGCCTTGGACCTGGGTAGACCAGTGGATGTCCTCTTTCTAGATTTCAGCAAGGCATTTGACTCTGTTCCTCACGTGGGCCTGTTGGATAAGCTGGGAGAAATGGGGTGGGGAACAGATGATCAGATGGATAGGAAATTGGCTCCAGGACCGGACCCAGAGGTTGTAGTTGGCGGGATAGTCTCATTCCCAAGGAGGGTCATTAGTGGGGTCCCACGGGATCAGTCCGTGGGCCCCTCCTGTTCAACAAGCTACGTGTCTGACATAAGGACGGGTATCAGGAGTGAGATAGTCTCTTTGTGGATGACTCAAAACTGGGGGCGGTGGTGGATGGGGAGGAGGGAGGTGGCCTACAGGGGACCTGGAGGTTCTGAAAGATTGTCTAGAAAGTGGAAGCTGAGGGTTCAATGCAGGAAATGTAAGGTACTGCACCTGGGGCCAGGAAACCCGGGCCAAGTGTACACCCTGGGGAAATGCTACAAGTCTCGATGGCTGAGAGGGACCTGGGGGCGGTGGTGGATGTCAAGATGAACAACTCCGAGACCTGCAGGGGCAGCAGCCAAGGCCAATGGGATGCTGGGATGCATCGCTAGGGGATCACCTCCAGAAGGAGGAAGTGATACTCCTCTGTATAACTGCTTGGTGAGGCTGCACCTCAGTGCACTGCATGCAGTTTTGGAGGCCACACTTAAAGAGGGACATCAAGCTCCTGGAGAGGGTCCAGAGGAGGGCAACCAAAATGATTTGGGGCTTGGGGACAGGACCTATGAGGAGAGGCTCGAAGAGCTAAATATGTACACATTGGAAGAGAGAAGGGACCGGGGGACATGATAGAGGTCTTCAAGTACAAGAAGGGGGTAAATAGGGAGGAACAGTCAAGGTGCTTCGAAGGAAGGAGGAGGGGACCACTAGAGGCATGGGTGGAAGCTGGAGGGGAAGATTCAGGGAGAAATGAGGAGGTGCTACTTTACTGAGAGGGTGGTGGAGCCATGGAATGTACTGCCTAGGGGCTGGTGGAGGCAGAGATGGTGGGGGTTCAAGAGGGGTGGGACGGGTACAGGGAAGGGTTCTGGAAGCAAAAATCCAATGCAGCAAGAATATCCGGAACTGGGAAGGAGAAGCCAGAGAAGGGGAGGGGATAGCAAGGTCAGCTCCCAGGGTGGAGGCTGACCAAGCAAGCAGACGCAAAGACCATTGGCCTATTCTGTTGGCATTTTAGTATGATGTATTACAATGACAATGTCTATGTTGGTACTTGACTGATAGCTACCTAACTGTATAGGACTATCTGTATTGATCATACCGTATGTTATAGTACTACCTTTGCTGTTATATCGCACACTGATTGACTCTGATCTGTGTTGTACTCTGACATGGAGCTTTGTAAATGAGTCCCTGACTCAAAGGTTAATATCCGATCTCTCTTAATAAATAAAAAAAATTCTCTGTATTCCTTTTCTTTGAATTGTATTGAATGTATTGTATTGTTTTGTCTGCCCTGGTCGCTAATGAAAAAGGGACTGCATGGTCTCAGTGGCTCTCCCGGTTACAAAATTCAAATAAATAAATAAATGAACATTGGGCATAGTTACAATAGTTTTCCCACTTTACAGCAGCTTGCACCAAATATTTGAAGCAAGCCCCTGAAAAGGGTACCTGGTATTGAGGCAAGGTAGACCACCATAAATCTGGTCTAACTTGCAGCAGGCATCAAACAAGATAGAAAATCTTGATTGCCAGCTGGGAGAATGCTACAAGCCCTGTGCACCAAATGATTGGCACACCAGGCGCTTGTAGCATTCTTGGGGCTTTGAAAATCCAGCCCTTGAAATAAATATAAAAATAAAGATACTACAAGTGGAATACTAGAATCCATCATAAATGGGAATACCAGATTTTATGGAATGAATTTGTTTTTCTAATATCGAACCAAGCCATTTTAGCCTTCCTTATTGTGTTTAGGAGGATGTGCAATACTGAGTAAAATATGATACTGTACAAAGGTTTTCTTAATTCAATGTGGTTGTTAGCCCCAAAACACTCCATTAGCTTTTATAGTGTATGGGCACCAGTTTGTATTGAATTCACAGCACAGAACGTTATACAAAATGAACATTTCATTTTGTTTTTGTTATGTCATAGTGAAGAAGGTATAACAACAATTTGATATCATCTGTATGGTATAACAACATTGTAAAGTGTGTGAATTTAATTAATAATATGCCTCTCATACATTATAAATTTATATCTGGTATGAACACATCTGAGTTTCCTATCAGTCAATACTTGCAAGTAAAACTTAAACGTGTATGTAACATCACTATTTGTATACCAATTAGAGTGCTTAGAATCCCTTATTGCTTGTAAGTCCATTTCCTTCCAGTAATTTTGTACTTTTCTATTGACAAAGTAACCATACTGTCTACTGATCATAACTTTCATATTATAATATCTTAACAGATAGGATAATTCATATTTTCTAATAGATTTAATATTGTGTTATACCAGGAAGATCTAAAGCAGTTCCTTTTAACCAATCTTATTTTCCAATAGGCACTTTTTGCCAGCCTTTCCTCAATTATATTAGTAAGCCTTATCCAAAATTAATCTTTTGTATCACATAATACATTTATATTGTCCAACCCTAATTCTGCTCTCAGGTAGACCTGAAAGAAAAGAATGGCCCACCCCCAAACCCTGGTTCTCCTCAGTACTTTATGTATTGTAGCCATTAATGTCTCAGCATGTTTACTGTCCCATATCTTGGCACTGTATGTTGCCTGTGCCAGGTATTTCATTTTTGTTGCTTCTGTTAATAGTTTTAATGTCAATCCACCATAGATAAGATTACATTTTTCTAGCCCAAAAGCAGCATTTTTAAGTTTCTACACTGTTTTAGCAATATTCTTATTCTAGTTTCCTTTCGAGGAAAGTGAAAGCTCCAAATACACATATTCTTTGACCACATCAAGTTTTTTATTTCCCAAGAACCAGTTTCCTAAAGTTGTACCCTTGCCAAATACAGAAACTTGCATCTTTTAACATTTTGCTGTAATTTTAGAGCCTTAGATTCCTCCTCCAAGAGGTTAATCATTTTTGTAGCCCAGATTTTGTAAGGGATGGAGAATAATATCATCTGTATCAGCCCTATTCAGGATTTATGTTTCCTTAATCTAAAAGCAATAAAATATTTCGTATATGGATCTTCAATGATCAGCAGACATGACTGAATACAGAATACAGTACAACTATATTCAATAGATAAGGTTTACATTTAAGTGTGTTCAGTTTATTTAAATGCTTATTTCGCCAAATTTTTCCACCTATTGTTTGCTTATTACTATTCTTCTAGCACTGCAGTCCCATAAGGAGAGCAAATCCATATTTTGCAGGAGGTGTTTCATTGTAAGTGGTCAGATCTTGTTGCTGGTGGGAGGGAGAATAAGAAGAGATTCAAGTAAGTTTATTTTACAGAGAGAATGTTTGAGTCATGGAACTGTCAGGTGGTGAGCACAGAAGCTATTAATGGATTTCTGCATGGCTGGGGCAGAGAAAAGGCTTTATAGTTATCCAGGGGTAGAAGTAATGCAGGAGCAAGGGGCAAAGGCAAGGCAAAATTCCTGTCAAGACATACTGTAGGTCATGTGGGACAGAGGAGGATAAAAAGGCAGCGTTGAATGGGCCAATGGTCTTTTCTGCCAACATTGTCTATGTTTATATGCTTCTATGATATCATTTAGAGACAACTATCATACTGAAGTTAGACATCTAGACAGGATTTAGATATCAAACTCCTGTCATACAAAAGTAAGTTGCAAGCATACACAGTTTTATTTAAGTAGAAATATGTACACATTTACTGCTTGGAAACACAATATACTGTATGTTGTCACATTCCTGCCTATTATTTTTCTCTTTAAGGCACTGTGCAATTGTTAGTTCTTTATTCCATGTTTAGTATATTGGGTTTTCAGCAGTAACTGTGTACTGGTGCCTTCTGGTAAATTATCAAACCACGAAGTTTGCAACTTATTCTTTTGTTTTTGAATTTTGGTCAGCACCCCTCTGCACTGAGTGTGTGTTCACCACTGTAAGATTGCTATTCCATATTGGGGTACTCTGTGTTCTTAAGAAAAATTATGTATACTGTATAAGAAGTACTGTATGTATAAAGAAGTCTTATAAATATGGGTTTGATTCTCAAAACTTGGTGCAAGCCACGCTAATGGTGACTTGTGTCAATGTCATAGTGCACCAGGGACCCTGCACCCATTTCTCTATTGGGTAGGTCCCAGCAGCAAGTCCGCCAGCTTATGCAGAATGTGGCCATGCACCAAACTTATGATGCATCAAGATGGTTTTCCACAAGCTGCAGGATGGCCATGTGCCACTCTTAGACATCCATGGTTGCTAGAGATCCTTCAGCCATGATCCCTTTGTATCAAATTTGATCACGTCCATTGTGGTCTAGTGGTCTAACAGACCCCCCTCCCTATCCCTGATCTAACTTTGTAACATGCAACTTTCCTGGTGGTATAGCAGACACCACTTCCTATCCTCAATCTGCCTCTGTAACATATCACTTTCCCTGGTGGTCTAGTGGACCCCTCCCTGTCCATGAACTGCCCCATAATACAACAACACACTTTCTCTGAGGTCTGTTTGTACATGCAACATGTGCACATTTACTGTACATGGTGTGGATAATCATCATAGCCATCCCCACCATATTTGCTGGTACTAAGTATGGACACTTTCTGTTGGTTCCACTCATTACATAAACCCACAATAGCTCATCTTTATCATCTGTATGGTTTCAGGTACCTGAGTATAAAAAGTAGTGTGCCCTAATGCAGGGTCTGATGCCATTACCACCAGCTTTATTCCTATATAGGTTTTCTATTACTATAACACATTTAGATAGAGGTATATTGGGCTTTGGTGTGTTCATTTATAAAATTGGACACAATGAATCAATTTACATTCTTATTGTGTTTATGGGGACTTCTCTCAGCATTACATCTACTGACAATGGCAGAAGGAGATATTGAAGTCACATGTAATAGTACTCATGACATAACTAAGCCATGAACTGTACTACAATTTGGTATACATCTTTAATCATTATTGAGACATTCCCAGTGTACCTACAAAGACAAAATTGATATGCTATTAATAATTGATAACACAATATTAAGGTAACAGCTCAGAATAATTTAAACATTGGAGTGCTATGATGGCACAAATTTCAATGATGCTGCTTTTGCTCAGGGGTGACATAGAGAAAAATATCCTAGACCTGTGGTAAATAGAGTTAATATGACATCTGAAATGCCCAATGAAAAAGGTTTGAAGCAAAACAGGTTCTACCTCCTCCTAGGAATATATGTAGTACCAGCACTATGACAGTACCACTCAAATATACTGTAGATGTTCAGTAAATGAGATGGCAAAATAAAGTGAGAAAATTATATTTTCAAGTTATTTCTTGCAAGTGGCACTTTCTTTGAAGAAAAGTCCTCCTTCTTTATTTAAACATTATAAATAGTAAAAGCAAATAATTGCACACTCAAAATGTCCATATGTATAATATATGGTTTGTATTGCTTTAGATTTTAGAAATTCATTTGAAAGAGCCAACAAGCAAAAAATGTTCCTTTAAAATGTCCATTGTGTACCTGAAAATTGATTATATATTTTCAAAACATGTAATTAACAGTTGGTATTGGGTATTATCAGCAATCACACATAAATCTCCCAAAAAATCAGTGTAGAAGTAAAAGTAAGTGAGTGCTACTGTGATCCTAAAGTGTTTAAGAAAAAGTATTTCAAGCACAAGTTCCAACAGATAGCAGTGTAACTAATAAACAAATGGTTTAAGCATAAAGGTTGAAATTAAAGTGTCATGAATCCTGGATGAGACTGGTAAAAATGACAAGGTAGCAATAATAAATTCCAGCAAAGGGGTCATGGAATCCACAATCCAATAGAGGCCACCAGGAGAGGATGGAAAAACAAAAGCTCACACTGACCAGCTTGTTGGATAAATCCTGGATGGTTCCTGGCCTAAGGACAATACCAATACACATCAATGTCTTTCCACTTACAGGGCAGGGGCAGATAACCTGCTCCAAATAGCCCCACTGCCAAAGCAAATGCAAGCTGTTAGGTATAGTAACTTGAGTTCATCAGAAGGTTTTCCACTCACACTCTCCCGTAGAATAATACATTTATTTGATTCAATTTACAAAATACCACATTCTCTTTTAAATTAATTCCAAATTCATTTAGATGTAATTGTCTCTCTGACAACACTCTGTCATTTGAAATGACCTGCAAACAATCAAAGGCTTATCTGGAAGTTGGTAGTTGGTAGTCGTCTCCCCAGATAGCCGGAGAACAGTGTCGTGTCTAACATCGAGACAGCAAAAGCAGTGAAAGAACATTTAATGTGTAAAACATAAAAGCGGAGCAGTGCAAACTGCATGTATGAAGCCTCCATACCAGGCAAAGATGGAGGACAGATGGATACGAAAGTGACGCTTTGGGTAGACTCCTTCCTCAAACCAATGAAAGTGCAGGTGTTTAAATCCCAGAAAATGTAAAAATCAAGTGTTAGAGAAAACAACACTGTTGCAATAGCAAACCAGAAGACAAATGGCAGAAACATGAAGAGCAAATGGAAAAGTAACAACAGTGACAAATCAGTTCAATATAGTCACAATATCAATATTTTCATGATAAACAGACATTTCAAATCAGTTCAATATATTCCCAATCAGTTCAATGCTAGAAACATGAAGAGAAATAGGGAAGTAACAACAGTTACAAATCAGTTCAGTATATTCTAATATCAGTATTTCCATAAAAATTGACATTTTGATAATTAATGAAATTTACAAGAAAACACTGGTGGGGGATGAGAGGCAAGTAGGGTTGGGGGAGGGGAACAGCAGAGAAAAAGGGTAAGATGATCTATTTCAATGTATAAGGAAAATATTGCATAACTACTTAATCCATGCAGACAAAGGGAAATGGGAGGGAGGAAACAAAATCAGCTTTAGCCATAAGTATGCAAAGATGTAAAATACAAAAATTATGTGAAAATGAACAATAAAAAAATGTATATAGCAAAGAATACAAAATGCAAACATTATGTTTCCAAATATGGTACTAATGGTAAGTCATCATTTAGTTCCTATGGAGATGTTTGTAGAGTAAATATCCAGTAGCTTTTCCTGTGTCTTGAGAGGTGAAACACCCCCCGTTCTACTTCAATTTTCTCAATACCAAAGAAAAGAATATCCTTGGCTATGCAATGTTTCTTCTCTTGTTATTTCACAATTCCATAGTTCACATTTCCAGTTCTTAGGCAGTCAAGTGTTCCCCAATTCTGAGTTTGAGCATTCTTTTCATTTGACCCACATAGCTGGCTCCATAGGTAAATTGTAGCATGTATAGCACTGTTGTGATCCAACAATTTAAAAAAAACTCATCAAAAATTCTTTTGTTTTCAATGACTGGATGCTGAAATTTTTCATGTTACTTGTTTCTTGGCAGTAAATGCATCTACTACATTTGAAATTACCCTTGGTTGATTTCAACAGCCAGTTCCTCTTATTAGATTTATTCTGAATAACAGTATGGACAAGTGAATCTCTTTAAACTTTTTTCCTGTCTGTATGTAATTCTGAGAACTCAGTAAAATGTCTAAGATGTGAATCAGCTTGTAGAATTCTCCAGTTCTTGGTCATCACATTGCCAAGTCTTGTTACCATAGGGTTGTACTGTGTTGACAAAGAATGTATTATTTTGTTATTCACATCTAATTTCTCTTTGAATATCCATGCTGTCCATTTGTTGCACCAATTGAAGTTTGTGTGACGTGTGACTTGTGGATATCCCCTATGTTTAAATCTTGCTTCCATGTCCTCTGCATGCTGTAGGTACTCAGTTTCACCCTACAGTTCCTCTTTGCCTCATAAATTGATCCTTTGGTATACTGTTAATGAGTGACTTAGGCGACAACTAGTTCCTTGTAAAATTGTGTTTTGTTCCATAGGTTTCCTGTACAAAGCTTTTTTAACATATTTCCTTCTTTATATATGTCTAAGTCCAAGAAATGTACACTTTAAGATCATATTCACCTACAAATTTAAAATTGCTCATTGTTGAATTGATACATTCCAGAAAAAGCTTAAGTTGATCCTCAATATTGGTCCAAATCACAAATATATCATCTATAAATGGTTTGTGAAATTTAATGCTAGTATGAAATAGATTATTTATTACATTAAATATGAATCTGTGTTCCCATTCCCCATATATATATTTGCCAACTTGGGGCAAATGTCATCCCCATAGTTGTTCCAATTTTTGAATGAAACAGTTGTTCCCAAAATAAAAATAGTTAGACTCAATACAAATTTTTCCCTTTCTACCATGAAGTCACTTGGGGTAGACTGTTTATGTTTCTATGTTTTTATAATATATTTTTATGGCAGTCAGACCTCCTTCATGTGGGATGTTGGGGTACAGACTCTCGATGTATATAGTCACCAAAAATCATGATTTTCTAGATTGATCCCTTTGAGTTTTATGATGAAATCTCCCATATGTTAAGGAGCAAATGTTTTCACTTGTGGCCAGTTTCAAATGGCTTTGGATGAATTCTCAATGCGGAGAAAATAAACAACAAATATGTTGCAGGTGATACCTCTTATCAGACTAACAACATTTTTTAAGACTAGCTTTCAGAGATAAAACTCTCTTCCTTAGGTCAAAGTGAAAACAGCTGAGCAGTATGACAGATATAAAGATTGGATGTGATTCAAAACCTAGACTAGCAGTTTACAGATCAAAGTACTGCAGTCAGTTTGCTCCTCTTACAAACAAGAAGATTAATTTTCACTGGAGTGTGTCTGTTGGAGAGATCAACTTGCAAGATCAAAGGGCTGCCTAATTTTATTCTGACTCTGGACCATTAATTAACATTTCTAAAAAGTGAAGACAAAAGAAATACATATACTATTGTCTTAAGAAGCTACCTGTTGAAAGAGCCAGAGGCTACTGACGTGAGGGTTTAAGCATAATCACTGGTAGTGTATTAAAAAAACAACATCTCTATTAAGTCCTTTTTCTTTAGTGTCAAAATATTGCATCAATTTTATTTCAAATGTTTGCCATTCTTGGCTGTTTTAGAAGTTCTCTCTGACAGTAAAATCACTGGTGGAGTGATCTTGTCTAGAAAAATGTTCCCCTACTGGTGTATTTTCATTTTATGGGTAACTATGAATCTGTGGTGATTCATTCTTGTTTTGAGTTCCTGTCCAGTTTCTCCAATATAACAGCCTTCCTCACATTTTCTGCATTGTATCATGTATGCTACATTGCTAGAACATTCCTTTTTACAATGAATTTCAAAATCCAACGTGATACAAACTATGTATTATACATATTAACATAGTAATTGACAACAGATAAGGACTACAAGGCCCACCCAGTCTGCCCTTGCTCCCAACCTACATTAGCAGCCACTGACTCTACTTGATCAGTGGCTGTAGCCCTCCCTCTGACCTTTAGGGTTTGCTTATGCCTATCCCATGCATGTTTGAATCCCTCATTGTGGTAGCTCCGACCACCTCCTGGGCAGGCTATTCCATGCATCCACCACTCTTTCTGTGAGGAAGAAATTTCTCACATTCCCCTTTAGATTGCCCCTTCAATCGCATATCGTGCCCCTCATTGTTGTACTTCTCCTATACTGAAATATGTTGCCCACTTTCACTTTGTTAATGCCTTTAAAGTACTTGAAGGTTTCAACATATTCCCTTTCCACCTCACCTCAGGTGTATACATATTGAGGTCCTTTAATCTCTCCTCCTGTGTGTTGTGGTGCAAGCCCAGCATCATTTTTGCTGCTCTTCTCTGAATCACCTCCACAATGTCTATGTCCCACAAAGATGTGGCCTCCAGAACTGTACACCATATTCCACATGAGACCTCACCAGCATATTGTACAGTGGCATCACCACCTCCTTCTTCTGCTTGTGATACCCCTTCCTATGCACCCCAACATGCCACTGGCTCTCACCACCACTTTGGTGCACAGTTTGGCCACCTTTGGTCATCTGAGATGATAATCCATAAATCTCTTTCCTCACTGATAACTTTCAGCAACTCCCTTCCATCCTGTAGCTCTCCATGGGATTTTTGTGCCCCAGGTGATTGATTTTGCATTTCTTTGCATTAAATTCTCATTATCACACCTTTGACCATTCTTCCAGCTTTTCCAGGTCTCTCCTCATATTCATGACACCCTCTGGATTGCCTACCCTATTGCAGATCTTGGTGTCATCTGCAAATAGGCAAACCTTTCCCCAGTCCCTCAGCAATGTCCCGAATTCAGGCATTAAACAGGAATGGCCCCAGTACTGATCACTGAGGCACCCCACTGATCACCTCCCTTTCCTCAGATTGGATTCCATTAACCAACACCTCTACTTTCTGTCTCCCAACCAGTTTCTAACCCAGTTCTCCACTTTGTTGCCCACTTCCAGGCTACCCAACTTGTTAACCAGTCTTCTGTGTGGATAGGTGTTAAAGGCTTTTACTATAATAGAGGTCAGTGATATCCACTGCTCCCCATCCACATCCTTCATCACCCAGTCAAAAAATCTTTAAGATTTGTTTGAAAAACCTCCTGCTCTGAACCTATGCTATCTAGGATCCTGTGCTCTGCTGAATTCCATGTGTTTCACAATCCTTTCCTTATGTAATGCCTCCATAATCTTGCCCGTCACAGAGGTGAGGCTGACCAGCCTGTAGTTCCCTACCTCCTCCCTGCTTCCACAATTGTGGAGGAACCCATTGCTATCCTCCAGTCCTCTGGGACCACATCAGTATTGAGTGATTCACTGAACAGACATGCCAGTGGTACTGCTAGCACCATCCATATCTCCGTTAGTATCCTAGGGTGTATACCATCTGGTCCCATTGCCTTGTCTACCCTCAGTTTTGTAAGTTCCTCCAGGACTCTCTCCTCACTAAATGGACTTGTATCTACCTCTCTCCTCTGCAGCCCTTACATCCAGTTGTGGACCCTCCCTCCACTCCTCAGTGAATACTGAACAGAGTATTCATTCAGTATTGTTGCTTTATCTAGATCCCTTCCACCCTCCTCTTCATTCCCTATGTCTCACAATCCCACCCCTGACCTTTCTTTTGCACTAATGTATCTAAAGAAGGTCTTGTCACCTTCTCTTAATTGACCATGCTAATTTTACTTCTGCATGTGCCTTTTCACTCCTCATTGCCTTCCCTACTTCCCTTTGTTTATTAAGGTATACTGCCCTATCCTAATCCTCCTTCTGTGTCATGTTGTATTTTTGAATGCCACTTTTTGCCCCTTACTATCTGTGCCTCATTTGAGAACCATAGTAATATGTTTCTTCTGCCTTTTCTTCAGCCTAATGCACTGATTTTTCCCTCCACTATGGCTCCTTTTAGGTTAGCCCACTTCTCCTCAACCCCCTTCCTGCCTATTTCCTCTCCAGGGCTTCTTTGATACCTATCCCCATCCACACAAAGTCTACCCTTTTGAAAACCATGATTCTTTCTTTTCTGTGGCTCACCTATTGCCTTGTCCCTAAAATAAACTGTTCCATATGGTGGTTGCTGAACATTAGGTGATCTTCCACCTGGACCTTTGTCATTCTGTCTCCATTGGTCAGAACAAGTTCCAGAATCAAATTGTCCCAGGTAGGTTCCCTCACTTACTGCCTGAGGTCTGTCCCTGCATGGATTCCATGATGTATCAGCTCCTGGCTGAGACAGTTGCCAGGATGGCCAAATCCATATCCGTCATATTAAAATCATCCAGCAGCAGTACCTCCCCTTAGCTGCCATCCAATGTATTTCTTCCACTATCAACCTATATTGCTCTTCCCCATGAGCTGGAGTCCTGTATATGCACTCCTGTGTGGATTGCCTTGCCTCCACCTGGCTCAAGTGTGACCCACAGTGACTCTGGCCTAACCCTGCTTCCCCTGCACTGCCATTGCTTAATATCCTCTGTGTCATAAAGGCCATCCTCTCCCTTTGTACCTTCCCTGTCTCTCTGAATAGAGTATACCTGGTACATTTGCCTCCCAGTCATGGTATACAGTGTACCATGTCTCTGTAATTGCCACTCTGTCCAGGTGTGCTTTTGCAATCATAGCCACTAGGTCTGTTTTTATTTCCCAGACCATGGGCATTTGTACACATGGCTTTCCATGTTTTGTTGCCTATTTCCCTTGTATTCCCACTTTTGCATTCCTGTCCCTGCCTTCTCCTTCCTGTTTTTTTCTTTTCTGCACTTTTCTTCTGTCAGACTCTAATTTTGAGTTAAGGTATATCTCTCTCCAATGTTATCCCTGATCCTCCCTGTCTTCTCTGTCTTGTGTTGGTGGACTACTTCATTCCCCTGCTCTTGTTGGCTCCCGGCTAGTTTAATTACCTGCACTGGACACATTTAAACCACTCACAGACAACTACCTTCCCTCCCTAGACAGATGAAGGTGGTCACCCACATACAAGCCTGCATTGGTCCAGGTGGTTCCCCAGTCCCTAATGAAACCAAACCCTTTCTCACTGCACCAGCCCTTCAACCAAGTATTGAACTGTCTGCTGTGTGGAGATTCCTAGGCTTCCTGATCCTGTGGACCTTAGCAACTATGAGAAAGTTACAGAGCCTGCTACCTCCCCAAGGCACTGATCCAACTCCCAAAAGTTGTCATTCATCTGCTTTAAGCTTGCCTTCTCACTGGCTACATCATTTGTTTCCAGATGGACAGTGACCTCCAAGCCATTTCCCAGATGGACAATGACCTCCAAAATTTGCCTCCTGGGAGGCACTTAACCTCCCTCTCCATCCCACTACCTGTGCCAAATCCATTTCCCAGACTACTAAGTCCTCCACCAGGAGCAGGTTCTTCTTCTTCCTCTGGGGTCCTCTGCCACCCACTCCTGGTTATCCCTCCTGAGGACCCACTCATCCTCCCTGGTCACAACCTCAGGTTCCCTTGTGGGATTTGCCTGCTCCTTCAGGACAGTATAGGACCTTCTGAGTTGGACAGGATGGGATATGCCTCTGACCCCTTCCCTCCCTCTCACTGTGTCCACAGTAGTCCAGTGAGCCCTCTGCTTGAGTGTCTGTTGTGGTGGTGGCTGCAGATGTGGTGGTCTCAGCATGGGGCAAAGGTTGCCAGCACCTCTGCCAACTTGCCCCAAAGACTGGTAACCTCCACCCTCAGCACAGAGAGTGACTGTTATGGAGCAGAACTGCAGTTCCCAGAATATCATCCTGAAGACTGCTGCCCTGCATCCATTGCACATACCACTCCCTGCATCCTTCTTTTCTGCCAATTATCCCTCCTTTAAACCTATTTGAACCCCAACTGCTTTTTGTTTCCCTTTCCCTCTCTCCTTTTCTCTCTTACAGGCCCCTAGGTTGGTGCTTTGCTATTTGAGGTGCCCCCAAAGTATTGTTTGTGTGTCAATCATCCTTTAATGCACTTAGCCCAGACTCCATGTGTTAGAAACCTTTAAATATCTGAAGGAATGAACAAGGTAAGGGAAGTTAGCATATTCAGGATGAGTGAAAACAAATCAACTAGGGCACATGCTTTCAAGCTGGAGGGCAGATTTAGAGGAAATGAGAGGGGAGTTCTTCAGTGAAAGAGTCATGGGTCCTTGGAATAGGCTGCCAGAATGGAGTAGGGGTAGATTCGTGAATAAATTAAAGAGGGCTTGGCACAAATGTATGGGGCTAAATAAAATAAGTATGGAAAGAATGAAGGCAGTAAGATAAACTCAGATTGGGGGTATTTGAGCAGACTGGATGGGCCAAAGGGTCCTTTTGCTGGCAAATTTCTGTGTTTCTATGTTTCTTTAGGTGTGGCCTATTGAGAGACTATAAAGTTAGATGATCCTGGGGAGGGTGGGAAAGTGGGGGGGCAATAGGGTAGACTTCTTTGTTCAGCAGCCCCACAAAAAATCAACTCCTTCAGCTGCTCTAGATGTGACCTGCTGGAAAAAACAAAATGTAAGGTTGTAGAGAAGAGCAGCTGTGTGGGAATCAAGTGCAGATTGGTGGTGTCTGCATTCTCCATTTGACCTGCAGAGAAATATAAAAAGAAAGGAAAACAGCAAATTTACAGAGATGAGCAGCCATGCCGGATTAAATGAAGATTGCTGCCTTCTGTCTTCCCCACTTCTCGTTGCTAGTATTTTCTCTCCAACAGCTGCAAGGTATGAGTTGTTTAGTACATAATCCCCCACCCTGCAAACAGAGTGGCCACCTTCCCATCAGTGTCCTCTGTCCTGACTTGGTCCCTGATCTGCACTGGTTCCCCTTTCCATCTACAATATCAATTCCTGTAATAAAAAAAGCAGTTTAGTTAAAAAATATAGCCCTGTGTCCTTTTCCTGCTACCCTTTACCACAGCCAGTATTAAGGACATTGAACATGTCAGCATTTTGAGTGTGGAATTATTTGCTTTTACTATTCATTATATTTAAATAAAAGGAGGACTTGTTTAAAGAAAGTGTGACTTGCATGAAATAACTTCAAAATATTCTTTTCTCACTTTATTTTGCCATCTCATTTGCCAAACATCTATATTTGAGCAGCACTGTCACCTGGTGCTGATACTCCATACAGAATCTAGGAGGGTGGTAGAACCTGTCTTGCTTTGAAAATGTATCCATCTAGGACATCTGTGCACTAGTGCATGTGGCCCTGGGACATGAAAGTTCTTTTACCTTTGTTCTAGTGAAAGGTTTGAAGTTTGTACATTTAAATATTTGAAGAATTTTAGCACATCTAGATGAACTGAAACTATGGGATAAATGTAAAAATTGATGTATTGGCAGTAAGTGAAACATGGCTTAAGCAATCAGTTACAAATGAATACATCAGCATTGAGGTTATACATCCTACCAAAATGATAGGGATAAAGGGAAAGAGGGAGGGTTTTATCACTGTAAAAGACAGTTTTGTAACTGAACAAGAAAAGGTGGGACATTACAATAATACAAATGATCATCTGATGGTTAAAATCATGTTGGGTGGAACTCAGGAACTGAGGTTTATTTTACATGTCGTACATACACCTAAATCAGCAGAAGTTGATACTGCTGTATTAGACAAATTACTAACTCTGAATAAGGGTTATAAAGGACATATTATTATGGGTGATTTTTAACTTAGATCGGGCAGCTTTTAATAATAATGACGAAGTAATGAGCATTGTGGCTATGAGAAGATATTACAAAGTTATCAATAAACAAACCAGAAAAAATATAAACCTGGGGTGGGGAGGGACTACTATAGACTGAGTATTGACAAATAGAATACATTTTTAAATGATTCAGGAGTTTTGATGGATACATTCTCTGACTACTGTCCTGTTTATATGATTAGGAAAAACTAAAAATGACGGTAAATGAAATAATTATTAGGAGATCAGGTTATTCAAAAACCTGTCTGATGACATTAAAAAACACAGTTAATGGATTGGTCTGTACTGCACAAAGTAAAAGATATAGAAGGAGCAGTGAAATATTTTAATGTACTGATAATGAATATTGCAAATCGTTACATACAAACCCAAAAAATAAATGGTGTGAGCAAAATGTTCACCTTGGATAAATGCTAGACTACTTGATTTGTTTAAAAGTAAGACATTCTTTATGGAAACAGTTCAAAATGACAGATGTTCAAATTGATTTAAATAACTGTCATAAAATAAGAAATATTTGTAAAGTAGAAATAAAAAAAATAAACAGTTGTATTACAAAGAGGAACACATGAAAACTTAACTAACCCAAAGGAAATTTGGGGAATCCTTTAAGGACTTCTACCAGCTATAGCAGCAGCTGTGCAGCAGTTAAATAAGCAAACTTCAAGTTGGAGACATATTAATAAAGGACGAACTTGAGGCATTGAATGTATTTAATGAGTTTTTACAGACATGACTCGGTATGAAAAAACAAATCTGTCAACATTTTGTAGACAACGAAGAAGTAATTAAGAATAAAGCATATTTTCAAACAAATTGAAAAGTTACTCCTGAACATAGAACCAGTTTCAAATGTTTAACTTCTTTAGCATAAAGGAGAAGGATGTTTTTCTCTCCTGAAGAGGTTGAATGGAAGCAAGGTCCAGGTATGAATGAACTATCTCCCAGACTGTTGAAACTGGTTGCAGATAAATTGGTTAAGGTGGTAATTTACATCTTTAACATATCACTATGTTCAAATGTAGTGCTGAGCAAATGGAAGACAGTGTTTATAACACCAATATTTTAATTAGGTGACAAACAACTGGTCACTAATTATAGATCAATATTATGTGTTGCCTGTTGACTAAAGTGTTAGAAAATGTGGTCTTTGGCCAATTGTCAGCATATTTGGGAAAAAAACTTCTAACACAGGACCAGTATGGATTCAAAGGGAGTACAGCATGACAATGGCCTTGGTCAGGTTTACAAGTGACATATATAACGGTATGGACCAAGGGTTGCTTACCGGAGGAGTCTTTGTTGATCTGACCAAGGTCTTCAACCTGGTGGACCACCCCATTCTGATTCATAAGCTAGGCTGATAGGAGTAGGTGACTATGCATTAGAATGGTTCAGACAGTCTTTAACAAATAGGAAACAATTAGTCAAAATTGGATCTGTGAGATCTACTATGAGAGAAATTACACTGCAGTACCGCAGGGCTCAGTTCTTGGTTTGTTCCTGTTTTCAGTATTTATAAATGATTTGCCAACATCTGTAATGAAATGTCTGTAATAATGTATGCAGATGATACAGTGCTACATTGCACAGGTAAAACAGGAGCAAACCTAGAAGAAAAAATACAGCCAGCTTACTGGGCCTTACAAGATTGGTTTGCAGAAATAAGATTCTGTTAAAAGAGAAGAAAACTAAGACAATTATCTTTGGAACAAGGCAAAGACTACAAGAAAACTCTAAGAAGATAGTGGGGGAAATTATGTAAGTTTGGAAGAGGTGTTAACTTAATTATCTGGGAGTGACACTACACAATATATTATCTTTAAATGAACACATATAAAGTGGCAAAAAGTAAACAGTAAATTAGATCATTTGTACAGAAACAAAACAGTTTATCTGAACAAGCTAAAGGATAATAGCACAGCAGGTGTTATTTCCAGGTTTGGAGTACAGTTCAATACTATTCATGAATGTATCAGACTTATTGTTATAAAGATACACAGTTACATTTAATAATATTTTGAGATTTGCAACTGGTTGTGGAAAACTGAAATGTCATTGTAAATTATACCAAAACATTGAGATTATGCCACCTGACCAGAGAATATTATATGCAGTACTAATGTTTATGCATGCAGTTTTGACATCAGAAACTCCAAGAATACTACACAATAGATTTAAATGGAACAATAAAATAAAGACATTATGAGCAACAGCAATAAAACATTTTCAAGAAGATACAAGTAATATAAAGATTGCTAAGCACTCAATGACTAATTGTCATCCCAAATTTCAAAATAATTTAATAAAAATGGTGATAAAAGTGGATACAAAGAAGAATATATTCAAAAACAGTGTGAGAAACTACTCAGAGTCCAGTCAGTGCGCTGCTGTCATGGCATCACTTGATTATTGAAGATTTGCATTGTAGACCTACATGTAGACATTACTCACATACTGTAAATACTGTACATAACTGTAATGAGACCATGTTTGTATATTGTGTATTTTATAATTTTTAATAAGTTTGTTATGTATTAGAAAGTTGTTTGCATTTGTATTGTCATTCCCTTCCCAGGTGTGGCTGAAATGGGTCTCAGATCCAGTTCACTTTCCTAGTAAATCAAATAAATAAATAAATATAAGCGTTTAATGCAGTTTACCTTTGACACTTTGCGTACAGTATGATATATTTATCCAAAATATCTGGCCCTCCACATGGCCTGGTTTACCACATTTGGCCTTCAAAGAGTGGCACTGTAGAGCCATCTCTGGACTTTCTTCTCACATCTGGTTATAACTCCTCAATCCTTCTGCCTAATGTGTTATGGGTACTTGATGATGAGTATTAAGGCATTCACACCTTCCTGCTAGAGGAACCACACTCACAAGGACTCCATCATAAGAAATGAAGACTATCCAGGTCCACTTATCTAACTAATTCAACAAGTCCCTTGGGAGTCTTACCTTAGTCCTGACACCCTCTCACGGTAACAGTATGAGATAGCTCTTCATACTGTACCTACTTAACAGAGGACCAGGTGCCTTAGAACCTACATTGTAGGTATCATTCTTACCATTTTAACACACAGTGCCCCAAAACATGTTCCTACATTTAGAGCTTCTTAACTTTCTCAGGAAGCCCATATTTAAATAACAAACTCCAAAGATGTAAGCTCAAGTGTCTCCCAGTATCCCTTCTGCTAAAATAATGGTAGGTTAACATACTGTACAAACAACAGGAAAACAACAATTTGATTTCAAGAGCACCATTTGGTAGTATCCCAGCAGGGCAACTTTTATTTACATCTGACCTCCCAGTAGGGAGGTTACTATGCATTATATCCCTCCTGTCAAACCCACTTCCATGGGGCTGTGGACTTGGACCTAGTGCAGGCCTGGGGATGGAAGAGAAAGGAAAAGAATAAAAGAAACAGAAGAAATCACCACTGAATGGTCAGCCCAGAATGAGGACAAGGGAAAGGGAGGAAGCAGAGAAAAGACAGAACAAGGTAAACATATTTTCATCTAGTAACTATCTTTTATTTACAGGATGCCCTCATTCTAAAAGCATAGAGGAGGCAATTTCCATAGCAGGGCTGCTTTAAAATGACCCCTTTCCTTGATCAGAGACAGGTGACTAGACACAGTCAGTGCACTTCATCCTGGCTCTATTCAGTGGTATGCATCTCCTGCATCTTTGAAATAAAACAGAAGGGTGCTTTTACTCTGAGGCCAATTTCTATCCTGACCTTTACTTGTGATAGTTCATCTACTGAAACTATCATGTACCCTCCCACCCGCCCCGTTAAAAGAGCAGAAACCATATGGAAGCATTGGTTTTCCTTATTTTACTTAACCAGCTCCTTTTTAGTTAACCAGCTCCTAATCTCCACCTTCTAAACATTTGACACATACTCAGGATTAAGCTCATCACATCTTTTTGTACCTGCAACATTTAGCACATTTACCTGTGGTGGACAATCACCCTAGCCATCCCCGAGATATGTTGTCACTATGTATGGGCCCTTTCCTAGAGCTACACCCAATATAAAGCCAGTATCTCATCTTTTTATCTTCTGTATGGTTTCAGACACCTGAGGATAAACAGTGGTGTTATCCTAACCTAATGCATGGTCTGATCTACCCACCCACTTCATTCATATGTAGGTTTTCCCATTCAGTACAAAAATGTAAGGCATTTTACCTTCGCACCATTTGGAAACAATAGGATATACCTATCCCAACCATCAGGCCCTCTGCCTTACTTGGTTTACCACATTTCGTCATTCAAGACAGTACCAGTGCAGAGCCAAATCAAGACTTTGTTCTTACATTTGGTCATAACTTCTTCATCCTTCTAACTGATGTGTCTATGGGTACTTTACAAGCAGTAATGGGTTTCAACTTTCCCACTGTAGGAACCCCACTCACAGTGACCCCACAGTAAGACAAGAAGAATATACATTTCCACTTATCAGACTAATTCAAGAAGTCCCCTGGAGTCTAACTTTGGCCCCAACATCCTCTCAAACTACTAGCATGAAATACCCCTGCATACTTTATCTGTTTGGCTTAGAGGACCAGGTGCCTTAGTGTCTACATTTCGAGGTATCATTGTTATAATTTTAACACAGTGTTCTTATGTTTAGAGCTTCTGAGTTTCCTCAGCAAGCCTTTATTTAAAGGGTACCTAAACAAACAGTTTTTAAAACTGCAAACTCAAAACCTGGCTTCATAGTGAGGTAAGTAAAGGCTACTGTTTACATTTATGCTAAAACTGCATTTATGTAAATAACATAAATGCAATTTCATAGCTTTTGAAAATGTAAGCATCAGTCTTTACTTTCAAAAATAGCCTTGGTTTCTCCCTAAGATGCCTGCCAAGTGTGTTAAGTCATGAGTCATGATGACATAATTGGAGCCAGATACCCATATATATTTATATAGTGCTAACTAGTTCTTCTTTACCTCTTTGTTTTGAACTGTTGTACCAGAATGATCAATACATGTATTAACTCATGGATTATTTTGATCAGTACGTTAGGCTATGATTTTGTTCATTTGTTTACTTTAACTTATGGAAAATGTTTTGCAATCCTGCTGACGTTTTCTTTGGCAAACTGCATTACAGTACAACACTTCAAATACCTGATGATCTAGTGGTTATATGATGCATGGAATTTTGTTTTTGCTAACCAGGAGAGACACACTAAGCTGAAATCATGTTTACAGGTGTGACCTGGGAGCACAAGGAAGTTTAGTGACTTGCTCAGGGTCACACAGCAAAGTACCAGTCTGGTTCAGTTCAAAAGCTCATGCTCTCTTGTTCTTCCAAAATAAAGCTTTCTTTTCCATGTGAACCCCTACACCTAGCCTGCCTTCTGATGAATACCCACCATCCATACCCTGTCCTTAGTACTGCCTGGGTCTGCGTGTGCTTACGGTCCCATGAAGAATTATCACACCTCAGATTGTAGCCTTGTACCTCAGGAAGTCATACATACCTATGCATCATTAGCTGGCACTGTTAAAATGCCTCCTAAATTACTCTCCAGTCCACATTCTCAATGTTTGACTTCTGATCCCACAGTAAACATTGGTGAATCACCACCCTTCTGCACAATGGAGTAGTATGTACAGTTCCCCTGTTGTGTTTTTCCTCCTCATTAACCAACAACTAGGTCTTCCTGGAAGGCCAAGCAATAAGCATCATGACCCAAAGAAAAACTGCTGTTCATGCCTCATAAGGGCTGTCCTTACAATGGATAAGAATATTATTAGCAGGAAAGGCATAGTAATACCTTGAGCAAATCCACCCGACTTCCAGTATCAGTCTATTCCTTTACTCTGATCTGCAGAACCCCTCAGGACAGTTCCCAGCAATTCTTCTCTAGTACTTTTCTGTGCTCTACTGCACAATGCGAGTTGGCTGGCTACCACCCTTCCAAATCTTGAATGAGCTATACATAACTCCTCAATATTGTCCTAACAAACATCAACAGCCCACCCCACCAGGGAAATTTCCACGCTGAATTCAAGTAACAGTTTAGGTGCAGCCCTGCCACTCTGAGTATTTGTCATCGCTGGCTACTGTCATCCACAGTCAGGTAGTGATCACAATACTGGCAGCTCCACATTTCAGATCTCACAGTGTTCTGGTCAACATCCTCCTTCATGTTTTATGTAACCTGAATATAGCTGTACCCTGCTGGAATGGCCTCTTCAGTCCCTCTCTGGCATTTATTCTTCTCACCTGCTCCCACGTCAAAACTGGTGAGTTCACTACCCTTCCGCATCATGAATGTGGTTAGTACAGTCTCCGTGTTTTTAATACATAATAATAAACATGATCTTCTGGTAAGCCAGGCTGATAGCTGCATGGCACAGAGTGGAAAAATAGGCTTTCCTACCATATGTAAGATTTAAGCCACTATGATTAGGCACTATTAAATGACGTGCATAATGATGTGGACACCCATCATTTAGAAGTTCTAAATCAAAGGTAGCCTAGCTCTTTTAAGGATAGGAAAGCCCATCATTCCTCTTGTTCACTGCTGCTATCAGCCTGACTTACTGGAAAGATATGTTTATATTTGATATGTCAGAATAAAATGGGTACTGTACTTCTTGCATTCATGATGCAGAAGATGATGAGCTCACCAGTTTTCCATGTGAGGAGGAATAGTGAAGAATGAATACCAGAGGAGGACTGAGAAGGCCTCTCTTGCAAGGTACTGCTATAGTCAGGAAGGGGAAGACAGAAGGAGAGAAATATGAGCAGGTTAGGGAGAAATAAGATGTGGGCTGTCAGCACCTTGATCACAACCTGACCCCTTTGTCCTGGACAACATTCCTTCCCATAAAGCAGTTCATACAATTGTCCGAGGCTGTGTGTGGATCTTAATGTATGAAATGGCTGCCACTACACATTCCTTCACTTCACTACCAGCCTAGTACTGCTTGTAAAGCACTTTGGGAAACAATGTATGAAAACTACTATATAAATGCTGATTATTCTTATTATTATTATTATTATTTCCCATGGAAAAAGAAGAAAAAGCATATATTTGAGTTTTAGAAAGTATGAACTCTAACATTGGACTGCACAAGAACTTTGCTATAAAAAGTGGTGGCTCTAGGGGTGGTGAAGGAAAGTGCTGCAACCCTCCCCCACCACACACATAGTAATGCATACTTGCTTTGCTGCTGCAATTCACTTTGTTAAAGAAGTCTGATTTTTGATTGTACAAATGTTTACATTCAAAATATGGACTACATTTGTAGGTTCTGTCGAAAACTTACTAGAAAAGAATAATAGCAGAAAATATAAAGGTTTAATAAAATGTTAAAAGTGCATATTAAGTATGCACACCACAAGCACCCCATTGCAGCATCCTGGATCTGTCTCAAACATTAGACCACCAGGTTAGTCAAGATTTGTACTGCACTGCATGTTTGCCACAGAGAAAGCCAGATTAAAACACATTTTAGCATGTTAAAGTAAACAAGATGAACAGAACCATAGCCTAACATGTGTATTATACAAAATAATGCACATGGTTTTGACCATTTGGTGAAACAATTCTATACCAATGTTAGAAAGAACCAGTTAGCACTTCAGAGAGCCATATATTTCTCTCTGACTTTGGCTCCAATGATGTCATTACATGACACATTTGGCTGCTATTTTAGGAAGCCTGTAAGACAGTTTTTTAAATTGGAAGGCTGATTTTGCAATTTCAAAATGCTCTGGAACCACATTTAGGTAAATTATATAAATGTAGTTTTAGCATTAATGAATACAGCAGCCGTTCCTTTAGTCACCTACAGAGTCAGATGTTTGAATAGTTTGTTGTCAAAATGTTTGTTTAGGTAGGTATCCTTTAAATAGCAAGATCCAAAGAGCTGCGCTGAATTGCCTGCCCAGTATTCCTTCTGCTAAAATAAAGGCAGGTTGGGGTACAAACAATAAGAAAGCAACATTTTGTTTTCAAGGGCACCATTTTGAGATGTCTCTCAGAAGGGACACCTTTTATTTACATTTGACCACCCAGTAGCTAGGTTACAATGCATTGCAGCCCTTCTGCCAGACTCACTTCCCTAGGGACTGAGGATTCAGATCTAGTGTTGCCTGGTTGAGGGGAAGGAAAAGAATACAGAAAAGCAGAAGAAGAAATCCCCCAATGGCCAGCCCATGATAAATCCAAGGAAGGACAGCATGAAGGTAAGTATATTTTCATCTTGTAACTATTTTTTATTTACAGGACATCCACATTCCAACACCATGAAAGCAGCCTTGCTGTGGTCATGCCTCTTTAAAGCTAATCCTTTTTCTAATCAGAGACAGAGTACACCAAGTACCCCACCTCCATCCTTGTGATAACTGCTGGTATGCACATTCTGTGTCCCAGAGGAAGAACAGGGTGCTTTTATTGTGTCCAATTTCATGGGTTCCTGACTTGGGTGGAGGGAAATAAAATAAATTACAAAGATCAAATGATGTACATTACTCTGAGGTGATGTCCAGTTAGGCAGAGTCACTACCTGCACATCTCGACAGACTCTAGCTTGACCCTTACCTATGATTTGTTAACTACCAATCCTATCACACAACACCTTTCAATGAATGACCCCATAGTCACATAACATATAATCTTTTGATTGCTCAGAACACTCTTTTGCAGCCTAATCACTTTTCCACTCTGAGCTACCTATAATTCCAGCAGTACTTTTTATTTTTAATGTACAACTTGAACTACACTACCCAGCAGCCCATGTGCCTATTCATACTACTTGAACCCATTCCCTTCCTGTCATGTCTCTAAGCAGTAGCACTAGATACTACAACAACACTCAGCTACTAGAAAAGTTTTTAAAAACATGAGCTTCTTAGTAAATTGAGGAGACAGTATGGCGCAGTGGTTTAAGGTTCTGAGCTGCAAATCTGGAGACCTGGGTTTGAATCCCACAGCCCCCACTTGCAACTGTGTGACCCTGAGCAAGTCACTTAACTTCCTCATGCTCCCAGGGTGCACCTGCAAACAAGCTTGCAGCTTAGTGTGTCTCACCTGGTAAAATAATTGGTAAAAAATAATTACCAGAGATTACAAATTCGATCATGGAAGGGTGATACACACTGGGAAAATGGAGGTGGTGCCATGTAGGTGGCTAGTTAGGTGAGTACCAAAGGAAACATGAACACAGCACTTGTGGACCAAGAAACTCAAGCAGTGATTCACAATGCAAAGTGATTCATTGTGGCAATAGTAGCCTAGAGAAGCACCCAATGTCCCAGTGCTTCAACCCCAAATGGAGCCTTTATCAGGAGGCCAGTTTAAATGTTAACAGGTGCACTTGGTTTTAAATAAATAGTTTAAAGTGATACATATAAATAACATCTTGAACATTATATAAAGTAATTAATGTAAGGTACAAAACTTGTTAAGAAAACTTAAAAAGACTGCTGTAAAATGTTTCTATATGGTTGCCTTTTCTGTTGTTACTGGTTTTGCATGTATTTACAGTCATAAGTAATTTATTTTAATGTTTGGTTTAACCAGTTATTATAATGCTGAATATAGAAAGTGCAAGTAATTCAAAACTGTATTAGATAAGAAAGTTACATATTTAGTACACAATGATAAAACACAAATTCATATATAATGTTGAGAGGAAAAGGAAATCAATTTTAGTTAAATTAGTAAGGGAATCATGAATAAGCCAAAACAAAACATAGGGTGGGTGCTTCAAGAATCTTCAGAATGGGAGAGGTTGATATGAACATGCCCATTGGTGAGGGATGTCAGGTGGAAAGAAAGCAAGACAACCTAGGGACTGGTTACATGTAACTCTCTTGATCCTGGTTTTGAGTCTTGACACATATGGAGGGAGATGGGGAGGGGCAGATAGATTGTTGAAAGGACAAATTTAGAAAAAGGCAGAGGGCTGTAACAATTGACTGGAATAGCAAACTGACACGGTATAACAGAGTAAGAAGTACCCTACCCCAGCAGAACTCAGTGATTTGCCAAATCTCTGCTTATTGGAGTCTAGCATTAGCAGCCATTATGCGAGTAAACAAATTATGGCAGTCTGACTGGGATTCCCAGTTCAGTGCCATCTTGTCAAATACTCCTAAAAAGAAAGAAAGAAGAAGACATAAATGAATATCAATAATTAGGTTTCACTTAGAGACACAGTAAGGTGTAAAATCAATATCATCATTCAGACCTAACAGCACTGCAGTTTTTAATGTAAGCATCCATTTTGTCTCCCTTTGCAGAATGTTGTGCAGTCTGTCACCTCTCCTAGGAGCCCAACCTACATGTTCAAGAAAAGTGAATTTCAAATCGTCAGGCTTGCTGTTGAGTGTTTCAGCAGAATTTGCCTCGTGCATTGTGCATGTTAACACTCAAAATTGCCTTAACATGCTCTTGTACACATTATTTCACTGGCCTTGTAGTCTCTCCCCATAGTAATTGTCACAGTTGCACCATCAGAGACATACTACAAATAGGGGTTGTGCATGTGAAAAATTCCTTGATATCAAAGATAGTATTTCTGTTAGAGATTTTTTGCCTTGGATTGCATATTTGCACACATTACATCTACATCTGAAGAAGCTCTTTGATTTACTTTTAAGCAAATTGTTGCCACTATTAGTGTTTAAGGTGGAGATGAAATGACTGTCTGTAATACATTCAGCTATGCTTCAATATTTGCTAAACGTTACGCTAGGTTTTAATGTAATTTCCTCCCTCAGTACTGGATCTTGTGTGCGTATGGGCCAAAGACTGTGAACTACCACCACCCTCCTTGCCAATTGGTTAAATTCTGTCAGAAAATGTCAATAGAAATCTCAATGCTCTGATCGGATACTAGGATTTGGTTGCCATGCATCTATTTTTCAATAGAGGCCTTTAAAAACAAGTGCCAGCTGCATGGCAGAAATGTAACAGGTGTCCTTGTGCCAGCTGCAAAATCAAAATCAATCAGCCACCATTTTTCTCACACTCACTAATAGAGATGCAGAGATTTTACTTTCTGGGCCAATTCCCAGTGAATTTGCCAACTCTGCTTCCCTGTGCCATTTACGTGATTTTGCCACCTGTAGTGGAAAATTTTCCAAATGACGGGGTAACCACTTGATAGCCAGTTTTAAAGTGCAAATTGCACTTAAAACCCCCAAAGCAATGATGCCCTATCCTGTATCCGTGTCTATCCCTTCCTCACCGATTGTCAGCCTAACGTGAAGAAATAAGTCCCCCAATTGCCAGACAATCGCCAGTGTCCCACCACCTGCAGTGCTGTGTGCCCCCTCCCCACCAATCCCTGCTTGTTGTAAAATAAAAAAATCAAGTTCCACTCCACCATTGTGGAACACTTATTAAAATATTTTCCCGGTGTCAGTGGACCCCACCCCTGCATCTACAGTGCCCACCACTCCACTTCCCCCACGAACTCCAATGGGTGAGCAGCACAGCCCTTTCCATGCTCTGACTGAGCCCATGCTTGTACAAGCACACACTCATTCATTGAGCTCAGTCAGGCAGCTGGTCATGGAGGAGAGTGGAGAGGGCTGTGCTAGTCACCCGCTCCGAGGTCAGGGTTTGGGGAGAGGGATGGTGGGCACTAGTAGATACAGAGGGTCCACTGGACACCAGAGAAATTATTTCAAATGTGCAATCCATGATGAGGGGGTCGGAGTGGACCTTTGATTTTTTTATTCCACAACAAGCAGGCGATCCGTGGGGGTGGGCACACAACACTGTAGGTGGTGGGACAGTGAGGATTGCCTGATAATTGGGGATTTGTTTTTTTCTTGTTAGGCTGGTGATCAGTGGGAGGAGGGAACTACTAGACACCAAGGGAACCTGCATTTTGCAAAAAGTGTTTGGGTGGTGAAGTTGGGCTTACACACCTGTAAGGTGGGAAAAATCCATGAAATGTTTCACAGAGTGAATTTTCCTACTTTGCACATCACTACTCACTAAACGGTCCACCCAATGAAGCAGCACTCCCCAAGCTAGGAAGTCACCTCCCACACACCCCTATACCAAAACCATCACTGTTAAATAAAAACAGACATTCTTCCAGTAAAATCAACCCTTTCAGCTACATCAGTACTCGAAGCAATTCTCAATTGCTCTCAGTGTCAATAAAGCACTTTAAACCTAGCACTGCACACATGCAGCTCTGATACCAGCAGCAGACACTTGGGAAGCAGTACACTATCCATATGGGTGATCACAGAAAAAAAACAAGAATTCCAAACTACTTTCAAAGTTCAAATTATACTGTGCACAGCTCTATACCGGCATGTTCACTCCAGCTCCATCTCTCGATTTCACTCTTCTCTCAGCTTCTGATCTCACTAAAAAGAAAATGAATGAAATGCTGGGAGGGTTGAGCCATGGAAAACTGCAGCAGATGTATTCAGGCTTAAATTTTCCTCCATGTAAATCCATGGACCTCAACGTTAAAAGCGTGTGTGTGTAAGTTTGGGATGGGAGATGGAAACCACCACAACCGCTCCAAAGCTATAACAACAGAGGCTCAACTAAGACAAAAGTCTTTAGCTCAAAAATAAAAAAAGAAAAGCACTGTTATATAGGCAGAGGAACTATTTTATTACAAAATAAATAAAATACTTAAGTCTTTTTGTAGACTCTTTTGTGCTCCTACCTTATGGGGCGTTTCTCTGGAATCCTCAGTCGGTTGCTGGTGCTCCTAAGCCTGCCTGAACTGCAGCCTTGACCGTGGAATCAGGTTCAGGATCTCAGCTCTCCTGACCCCTAGGAGAGCCCAAAATCCCCATAGTGAAGTCGAGATTTAAAGCCGATGTTGGACGTGTGGGTCCAGGCCACTGGAGGTTCCGTTGCCTCCCCAGGGTAGGGGTATTTCTTAAGTTTTCTCCCTGGGCTCAGATGTGCAATGACATCCTGCTCATTGTGTGCACCTCCATGCATGCCAGACAGATGTCTGCCACAGCCCAATCCTTGCTATTTGCAGCCATGCCCTGCAGTGCCTCCAGCCACCACCAGAAGTCACCAGTGCATCAGCTGGTAGAAACCCACCTCCCGGAAGGAGAGCAATCCATGGGACACTCAATATTTCCCCATCCCAGCCGACCCCGATGGCCTAAGCTCGCTTCCAAACAAGGGTCACTGACATGGCATGAGGTGTGGAGTCCACTACCTCAACCCTCAACACCACCGGCCAGCCAAAATACTTAAGTCTTAACATTTTAATATGTATATTTTTTATCAAATTTATTTAATACAGTTGGCCATTTTTATGTGCAATTATACCCTCCAGGGTGGGTGGTATTGGCAATACCAGACCTTTACCACCCATTCTGTCAGGTATATGCTTATTTACAAAATTAATTAGATTCAGGTGTCTTGCTTTTATTATCTATCTTACCTGCTTTTCTGTTTTGGGGATTAGAAGGTCATCTCTTTTCAGTTTTAAATTTCTCATGGGCTTCATCTAGGACTTGTTCAGTGTACCCTCTGATAGGGATGTACAAAGTCTGCAAACTTCCCTCCATGAAGTATTTCATGAACTGTCCAATTCATGAAATGCAATTCCTAAAATTGCCACTTAACAGGGTGCCAGGTGGAATCAAAGTGTGAAATTTCTCACCAGTGAAATTCCACACATACAAACAAACTTTGGTCACAATGTAAAAAAAATATATTAATCACTGGTGTTCCCCTCCACTGATTGCCAGCAATTCAGTTGAAATGTGTATATATATATATATATATATATATATATATATATATATATATACTGTATATACACAACTTACACTTTGGCCAACTGCCCAGAGATTGGTGGGGTGTGTGGTGTGGGGGTGATATTAATTATTACAACTGTGGCCAGCAATCGGAAGGAAGTGTGGGTGAAAACTAGACATCAGGGATTTAATTTAAAATATATATATATATATATATATATATATATACTATATGTGTATATATATATATATATATATATATATATATATATATATTAGAGCAAAAATCCATTTAATGCATCAGTTAGGGTTGTTCCACAGTGACAAAAGTGAGGAATTTCAGTATTAGGGTTGAAAACCACAGCATTGGGGTGCGTGTTGGGTTGTTGGTTTAACTCTCACCCCATCACATGTGTAAAGAAGCAGAGGTATAGGAGAATGGGGTGAGAGTTAGGACCAGCTGACCCTAATGTGCACCCGATGCGGTTGTGGGGATGGGCTGGGGGTCAAGGTTTTTCAACCTAACACTGAATTTCCTCACTTTAGTCGCTGTGGAACAACCCTAACTGATGCATTAAATGGATTTTTTGCTCTAATTTCCTTCTTTTTAAGAATGATGACAACAAATAGTGAAAGTAATGCAGTGGAGGGCGGGGGGCCACGTGATGTCTTGTGACATAGTAACAGGAACAACAACACAAACAGAAGTGCCAACACTGGCGCACAGGTTAACTAAATGTAAATGGTAAATGAAGCGTTAATAGAAATGCAAGCGCAAAGTGGCGCTTGAAGCGAATAGTGACGCAAATGGACATTGAAGTGCAAACAAAACACACCTGTAACACGAACAGTGATGGCAGCGGTATTTTAAATGGAAATGTTAAGTGTCACAGCAAAAGAATGCGAAAGGAACAGAAAAAACGCAAAGCGAGCGCACACGTGAATGCAAACCCGTAATGTGCACAGCCATGGTACCACAATAGTAAATGCAAATGGTAAAGTTAACATGAAGAATAATGGCACAGGAAACAGAAATGGAAATGGGAATGGAGGCATATGAAATGCAACCCGTAACGATGCATGGTCACGGAACCGCAATTGTTAACACAAATGGTAACAGTAACAGCAACAATAATGCCAAGGAAAGTGAAATGCAAATGCAAGTGAGTACAGAAATGCAAACCATTACATACACAGTCATGGTACCACAATTGTAAATGCAAATGGTAACAGTAACAGCAAAATAACGCCAAAGGAAACAGAAACAAAACAGAAATGCAACAGTAAGTATGAAAACGCAAACCATAACGCATGGGATGGTACCACAATTGCAAATGAGAACTGGTAATGGTAACAGCAACAATAACACCAAGCGACACAGAACGCAAATGCAAGCGAAAATGCAAACCGTAATGCATACGGTGGCGACGTAATGGTGCCACAAACGGTAATGGAAGCACAACTGAAAATTCTAATGGCACAGTAACGAAGGGTACACCTTCTTTTCCCAAAAATGCATTGGAAAACACAGTGAAAACAAAGAATGTATACATAACAATGGGCCGTAGCAGAAAATGAGGACTTAAAATATTAAATTGCTTATATCTCAGGAACCGATCTGACGAGAAAAAAATTTAAATTTCATATGAATTATGACTTTCTGGCTAGTTTTGTACGTAGTCCCCATTTTGTGACGAAAAGTCAGTATCTCACACCGCTTCCGTGATATGGGGACCGAAGGCATGACGGGCATAAACAGTGTTATCCAATGGAAAAGGCATTATCTTCGGAATGCCGTCACTGTGCCGACCTGTAATATTTTTTCACCAAACCACCAAAAAGCACATCAGTGGGATGTTGGCTTTCTTCCTTCAAATTTCAGCCCAAAGACCAAACCGTTATTTTGCAGCAGGGCGGCAAAGGATTCCTGTAATGCGCTGGACGTCATAATGTTATCCTACAGGAAAAAGCGCCAACTTTGGAGTGCCGTAACTTTACGCCTCTGTAATATTTTTTCAACAAAACATGGAAAGGCACATTTGTAAGATGTTGACTGCGTTCTCTCCAAATTTCAGCCCAGAAGACCAAACCGTTCTTTTGCGTAGCTGGTGGCAAAGAATTGCTGTATTTTGCCATTGCCTGAAAAAGCAATGCGACACTACTTTGCAAAAGTACTTTTCCAGAAACTTGAAAAACATATTTTTAGGGTGTTTAACCTCAAAATAAAGACATGCCTAGCATCCTCAGGGTCCGACTAGGTAAACACCAAAAGAATTGTGTTGCTAGAAGTTCCAAAATTTAAATGCCAAGCATTTTTCTGATCACCAACTGAAAACAAATGGGGATTTATGAAAGTAAAGGGCTATTTGGCGAAAGTAAAAACTCCATTTGCGAAAGTGTTGAAGTTTTGTTAACTTTTCCTTTGACTTGTAATGGGAAATTGTTTTTGAATAACTTTCGAACCGTTTAGTATTTTTTCACGAAATCTTCAAAAGGCACATTGAGGACCCGGCCACATGTTCCTGAAGTTTTCAGACCGGTTGCACAAACAGTACACCTGTAGGGATGAGCAAAGAATTCAAAGCATAAATGCGTGCTCAGAGCACGCTTAATAACTCTGCAGCTGTATATCTGAACAGTAAGAAAGTTGGCACATCCCAAGAAGTATGGTTCTTAATCATGTATTCTAAATTTCAGGCAAATACATTGAGCGGTTGCAAAGTTATTAAGGTGCAAAATTTTACATTTAACATGTAAATGACACCTCAACCCTAACTATGGTAGCACTACCGTGCTACCATTATATATATGTATATATATATATATATATATATATATATATATATATATATATATAATATTAACATTTGTGTCCCACTGATCGGCGATTGGCTGGCTGTGTGGGGGGCGGTGGTATTAATTATTACAACTGTGGCTGGTGATCAGCGGGTGGACCACTGGACATTAGGGATTTGAAGGATTTAACATAGGTAACTTCTTCTTCTGCTTGCTTTTTTAAGCACAATTTGCACTTAAAACCTGAAAGCAATGCAAAGTTACAAATGATGAATTCTCATTATATCAGGCAATTTCATGCACTGATTCATGCAGGCAAATTTGGTGACTTTGACAAAAATATGCCAGGGAAGTAAAACTTCACTGCATCTCTACCCTCCGTCCTAATAGTTTGAGTTTCAGGGATATCGCTTGTTCCTGGAAAGTAGTCTCATCAAACAGTTCCTTTTAAATGTATTAGGTCCCCATAAGGTATTGAAGAAATCAGTTTCTAGGGAGTGAACTATTGGCATGAAGGATAGCATTTGCTGCAGTATCCTTCCTAAATCCTGCAATGGAGATTTCTTCATCATGTGTATCCATTACAGTAAATCCAAGAATTTAATACAACACTTGCCTATTTCATATGTGAACCTTAGATTCATAAGGTTGTTGTTCATGTTGTTCAGATACTCTCATAATACTATGTCTGTTAATATTCAGACCTGTCCCTGATGAAGCCCTTGTTTTGGTTTGAAGTGCTGGGCTTTGAATGCTTGTCTAAACCACTGCTGCCACAATAAATCACTTTGCATTGTGAATTACTGCTTGAGTTTCTTTGTCCATGGGTACTGTTTTCCTGTTTCCTTAATTACAAATTTGATGGCTAACTTTGTTTCTGCCTTGTCTCCTCCATCAATGAGAGTGATTTTTTTAACTTTGTATTCCATTCTTTTAAACCCTAAATACAAATACCATAAATAGTGAAAACTATTTGTTAACCTATCCAAATAACATATTTCACAGTATTCAGACTATTCTAGATTTAATATTCAGGACATACACCTTACTAAATAGAAATTAAATAAGACAGCTGTATCTTTCAGTCTTCTCTTAACATTTGGGAGTATATGCCTTTAGAACCTCTTTTAAATTACTCAGAAATCAAAGGTCTTAAGTGGACCATTCTTAATATGAGGCTAAATTGGCAATTGAAAATATGTTGCTGTAGACTGAAGGCGTGAACTTCCAATGTGATAAATACAATGCTAATATTTTAACCAGGATCCCATCCATAATAGATATTCTGTAGTTCTATAACACAGGATACAACACAGAACATGATTAATATGTCAGTTAAAACACCAAACCATGAACGTCAGTAATGGCAACTACCTGAAATTATTTACAATTTTATTTTACATAAAACGAGAAGCTGGCAGCAAGAAAAGGCCATTGGTGCATCTACTGTAGTCTACTCCACACCTAGGACCAGTTTTTCAAAGGATCTTAGAATGATGAAAGTTGTGTCAAACAATCACCTTGCATCCAGTGGAGGTGCTCCAAACACTGTGCACCCTATTTTCAAGAACGCATTGTCTGGGGCAAAGTCCCCCAAATTACACAAGAGGTCCACTCCATCAAATGCATGATGCATTAGATGAGAATTATGCAAGCTGAGAATGAGGAAAAGCTGAGGCAAAATATGATGCATGGAGATAGATCAAAACTGACCACAGGTTGAGTCAAAATATGATGCAGAATGAAAATGACACAAGTTGGGCAAAAAGCATGAAGCAAGTTAAGTCAAAAATGAAGCAGATTGAGTAAAAAATGAACCAAACTGAGTCAAAACTGCATGCAGGAAGAAAAAGACACGGGTCATGTCGCCACATACAAAACCATGCTGCAATAAATGCTAAAAGGAAAAGAGTGCTGTAGGAAAGAGGGTTGGGAAATACAGTGACCCATCAGCAACAGCGCAGCCCCACAAAACAAATGGGCTTTTTAGTTTTGTGAGGTGCTCTACCACCTGCACCCGCCGATATGGGGGCTTTGTCCCACACACACACCCAGACTTAAAATAATCAACTCAAGGGGGTCATGGACTTTGGGGATTGGGAATAAGTCGGGGATGACATTTTGGTTAGCAAAGAAAAGAAATGTTGCAGGAGGAACTGGACCTGGCAGGAATCAAACTGCAGTCCAGACCTCCTACCATGCCGCTTTTCTGGTGCCCTAGCTAGTCCACCATGGAGCTGCCCTGCCAGCCACTCCAGCACATGGCAACTTCTGCCCTTCTGGTAATATGCAGAGTGATAGGGTGGTAATACCTACCATTATTATACTCCTGTCACAGTAAATCTTTAGCACTTTCCACAGCGTGGTTCTTGTAGCGCCTTTTCATGGTGTGCTGTTTTGACTCAGTACAAAACAAAAGTGGTTCAAGGTTGAGTTTAAACAATGACAGAAGTTGAGTCAAAAAATGAAGCAAGTTGAGTCAGAAAATGAAGCAAATTGTAGTCAAACTGTGTGCAGGAAAAAAGTGATGCAAAGAGGAGCTTAACAGCGATACAAGTTGAGTCCAGAAATGAAACAGGTTAAGTCAACAAATGAAGCAAATTAATTCAAGAAACAGTGCATGCAGCAAAATAACACCACCTAAGTCAAAATTTACTGTGGATGAAATGTCCAAGCCAATGGCATGTCATGCCCCAAAGCATTGTCAACTAGTCCTGTAAGGGAATATTAGCACTGTAACCAACCCCTACATAACCTACCCCACCTTCATATGTGCCAGTGTCAGTTAGATCAGCTCTAGCTGATATAAGAGCAGCATGCATCTTCGGGCAGTGTCAACAGCTTCCACCTTTGAAAATAAGAAAAGGGATGGTTCATATTTTTGATGCAAGCCCCATTGCGACATGGCAGCACCCATTTTTGATGCAAGCATAACTCAAGCCACATTGGTGCAAGCTGATCTGCTTTTACACAAGCAGTATTAGAAAATCAGAATTGATGAAGCTTTGATGTAGCTTGCTCCTTGCTTCATTCTATTCTGGTGCAAGCACCTTTTGTCATTCTTGGCCCTTTGACAATCAAGCCACTTGTGTCTAAATGGGATCTATGCTCACACTACCCCCAAAGTTCTCCACCTTGCTAGTGACTCTTTGGATGACTATTTTGTCCTTAACTCTACCCCAACCGTGGTTGAAGCTTTTAATAGTCCTGGTGCCCACCACCTCAGCCAGATGGCTGTTCCACGCTCAAAGACTCTCTTATAAAAGAGAACTTCCTCACATCCCTACTGAATTTATTTACAGCCAGCTTACACATGTTCCTCTTCTAGATTCAGTAATCTTGTAGAATAGTTCCTCACAGTTTACCTTGGTTATTCTTTCATTAATGAGAAGGTCTCTAATTTATCATACCACCCCACTCCCTTCTGGCCTCAAGTGAGTACATGTTCAGGGCTTAAACCAAGCTTCATAGGATCTGACCTGCAAGCCACGAATCACTTTTGTTACTCTCTGCTGCACCATCTCTAGCCTGTTCTAATCTTTCCTCAAGTGAGAGATCCAGAACTGAGCACAGTACTCAGATGTGGCATTACCAGTGATCCATTGAGAGGTAATAATACTTCCTTTCTCCTTCTATCAAATCCCTCCCAATACACCACAATATGCAGGTTGCCTAGATGTAGCCCTTGTTACTTGGCTTAATTGTTTAAGGAGTCACATATGATGTCTCCTAGGTTTCTTTCCTCAGTAGTATTGTATAGCTAAACCACTCCCATCCATTGTTCTGTCCTGAGGCTCCTATTCCCAGTGTGCATAACCGTGTACATTTTGACTTGAACTTCAACTGCCAAACCTTGGAACACCTCTCCATCAATGAATGAGTGTGTAAATGAGCAAAATATTTTTCCATTGTGTAGGGTCCCTCCTCGTCCCCAATCTAATGATTACAAATCTGTAAATAATGAAAGTATTTTGTCATACTGTTGGGTCCCTCCCCAGTCCATAATCTCATGATTTCATAACCGTAAATAAGCAAAATATGTTTCCATAGTGTAGGATCACTCCCTGTTCCCTGATCTCATGATTTGCCACCTGTAAATAAGTAACATTTTTTCCATAGTGTAGGGTTCCACCCCAGTCCATGATCTCATGATTTCCCACCAGTAAATAAGCAAAATATTTTTACATATTGTATGGTCCCACCCCAGTCCCTGATCTCCTGAGCTGACATCCGGTAATAACAAAATATGTTTCCATAGTGTAGGTCCCATCCCATTGCCTGATCCCATACCCGATATGAAAAATAATAACTTTCCATAGTATAGTGGTCCCTAATCCCTCCCCGTCACTGATCCTATAATAAAGAAAATAGTTCCATAGTATAGTGTCCCACCTCGGTGCCTGATCTCCCATCCAATAATGTCAATCTTCATTACCATAGTGTAGTGTTGCCTCCTCCCCACCACTGGTCAATGTCCCCAAATGGACATATGGCTCTACCCTGGTAGTCAAGTGGTCCCTCAGCCCCCTACACACTCAGGTAATCAAAACCATCCTGCATACCCCACTCCAGCTTGGCCACTGGTTGATGGGTAGCACAGCCCTCCTCACTCCTCCACAGCTGCCCACTGACTAAACTGTCAATAACAGCATACAGTATACACTGTAAGCCCAATTGTTCAACTGTGGAGGTGAGTGGGCTGTGTTGGTGGCCCACTTGGGATTAGGGATGGGGAGTGGGGGAGTGGGGCACTTTATGATGGGATGGAGGGGTGGGGTGCACTCAACACCAGGGATTTAAATAACAAATCCCAGTACATATATATACAGTATATACTTACACTTTGGCTGACTGGTCAGAGATGTGGTGGGGTGATATTAATAAATACAACTGTGGCCAGCGATCGGAAGGAAGTGGGTGTGGAGACAACTAGACACCGGGATTTAATTTAATATATATATATATATTATATATATTTAACATTTTGTACAAATGATCAGTGATTGGCATGGCTGTGTGGGGACAGGGAGTGATATTAATTATTACAACTGTGGCGGTGATCAGCGGGGGCAACTAGACACTAGGATTTTGGGAATTCCACATGTGTAACTTATTCTGTTTTGGGTTTTTAAGCACAATCTGCACTTAAAAAACTGAAAAGCAATGCAAAATTACAAATGGTGAATTCTCATTATAGCGGGTGAATTTACACCCTGATTCATGCAGACAAATTTGGTGACTTTGACAAAACTTTGTAGGAAGTAAAAATTTCTCTGCATCTCTACCTCTTCTAATAGTCTGAGTTTCAGGGATATTACTTGCTCCTAGAAAGTAGTCTCATCAAACAGTTCATTTTAAATGTACTAGGTCCCCGTAAGGTAATGACAAAATCAGTTTCCTAGGAGTGAACTATTGGCATGAAGGATAGCTTTGCTGCAGTATCCTTCCTAAATCCTGCAATGGAGATTTCACCATATGTATCGATTAACAGTAAATCCAAGAATTTAATACAACAAATGTCTGTTTCATATGTGATCCTTAGATTCATATTTTGTTGTTCAGATACTCTATGAATACTATGTCTGCTAACATTTAGACCCACCCTGATGAAGACCCTGTTTTGGGTTGAAGGGCTTGGACTTTGGGTGCTTGTCTAAACCACTGCTGCCACAATAAATCACTTTGCATTGTGAATTACTGCTTGAGTTTCTTTGTCCATGGGTGCTGTTTTCCTGTTTTCTTAATTACAAATTTGATGGCTAACTGTGCTTCTGCCTTGTCACCTCCATCAAGGACAGTGATTTTTAACTTTTATTCCATTGTTTTAAACCCAAAGTACAAATACCATAAATAGTGGAAACTATTAGTTAACCTATGCCAAATAACACATTTTGCATTATTCAGACTATTCTGGATTTAATATTGAGGACATGCACACCTCTGCTATATAGAAATTAAATAAGAAAGCTGTATCTTTCAGTCTGCTCTTAACATTTGGGAGTCTATACCTTTAGCACCTCTTTAAATTATGCAGAAATCAAAGGTCCTAAGTGGACCATTCTTAATATGAGGAGGAACTTCCAATGTATAAATACAATGTTAATATTTTAACCAGGATATCATCCATAATAGATATCCTGTAGTTCTCTATCACAGGATACAACACAGAACATGATTAATATATCAGTTAAACACCAAACCATGACCATCAGTAATGGCAACTACCTGAAATTACTTACAATTTTATTTTACGTAAAATAGAGAAGCTGACAGCAGGAAAAGGCCATTGGTGCATCTACTGTAGTCATACACTAATCTACTCCCATAACTAGGGCCAGATTTTCAAAGGCACTTAGAATGATGAAAGTTGTGTCAAACATCTACCTTGCATCCAATGGAGGTGCTCCAGACACTGTGCACCCTATTTTGCAGAAACACATTGTCTGGGGCAAAGTCCCCAAAATTACGCAAGGGTCCACTCCATCAAATGCCTGCCACATGAGATGAGAATGATGCAAGCTGAGAATGAGGAAAAGCTGAGGCAAAATATGATGCATGGAGAGAGATAGAGCAAAACTGACCACAGATTGAGTCAAAAATATGATCCGAGTGAAAATGACACAAGTTGAGCCAAAAGCACAAAGCAAGTTAAGTTAAAAATGAAGGAAATTGAGTAAAACTGCATGCAGGAAGAAAAAGGCATGGGGTCATGTCACCCAAATACAAAAACCATGCTGCAATAAATGCTACAAGGAAAAGAACACTGTAGGAAAGAGGTTAGGGAAACACAGTGACCCATCAGCAACAGCACAGCCACAACAAAACAAATGGGACTTCTTTAGTTTTGCAGGGGTTCTGCCACCTGCACCCCGACGTTGGGGGTTTTGCCACCACATATCCTCTGGACTTAAAATAATGAACTCTAGGGGTTTGTGGACTTCGTGGATTTAGAAAAAGTTGGGGAAGGAAGTTTTTGGTTTACAAAGAAGAAAAAGGTTGCAGAAGGAAGGTGACCTGGCTGGAATTGAACTGCAGTCCCAGGCCTCCTACCATGCCATGTGCTGGTGCCCTAGCTGGTCCACTATGGGAGCTGCCCTGCCGGCCACTCCAACACACAGCAACTTCAGCCCTCTTCTGGCAATATGCAGAGCGACAGGGTGGTGATAATACCATCACTATTATACTCCTGTCACTGTAAATCCTTTAGCATGTTCCACAGTGTGGTTCTTGCAGCGCCTTCTTCAGGTGCTATTTTGACCCAGCACTGAACAAAACTGCTGCAAGGTTGAGTTTAACAATGACAGAAGTTGAGTCAAAAAATTAAGCAAAATGAGTCAAAATGTGTGCATGGAGAAAAGTGATGCAAAGAGGAGCTTAACAGTGATACAAGTTGAGTCCAAAATGAAAGAGCTTGAGTCAACAAAATGAAGCAAACTGATTCAAGAAACAGTGCATAGAGCAAAATGAAACAACCTGAGTCAAAATTTACTGTGGATGAAATGTCGAAGCCAATGGCATGTCATGCCCCAAAGCACTGTCAACTAGTCCTGTAAGGGAATATTAGCTCTGTAACCAACCCCTACATAATCTACCCCAGTTTCATATGCTCCAATGTCAGTTAAACCAGTTCTGGCTGGTCTAACAGTAGCATGCATCTTCGGGCAGTGTCAACAGCTTCCACCTTAGACAATCAAGAAAAGGGATGGTTCATAATTTTTGATGCAAGCCCTTTGTGACATGGCAGCACCCATTTTTTTACGCAAGCCTGACTCCAGCCACTTTGGTGCAGGAAGTTCTGTTTTGACACAAGCAGGATTAGAAAATCAGAACTGATGAAAGTTTTGATGTAGCTTGCTCTTCATCATTCCTTTCTGGTGTAAGCACCTTGTGTCATTCTTGGCCCTTTGGAAATTAAGCCTCTAGTGTCTAAATGGATTTATGCTCACACTACCCCCAAAGTTCTCCATCTTGCTAGTGCCTTCTTTTATGACTATTTTGCCTCAACTCTACCCCAACCATGTCTGAAGCTATTGATAGTCTTGGTAGCCACCACCTCAACTAAAAGGCTGTTCCATGACTCAGATCCTCTCTCATAAAAGAGAACTTCTCACATCCCTACTAAATTTATTTTCAGCCAGCTAACACATGTTCTCCTCTTCTAGATTCTGTAATCTTGTAGAATAGTTTCTCACAGTTTTGCCATGGTTATTCTTTCATTAATGAGAAGGTCTCTAATTTATCATATCACCCCCTCCGTTCTGGCCTATTTATTTATTTAGTTGTTTAACCAGGTATAGCACACTAAGCTGAAAGCTTTTACAGAGCAACCTGGGAGCACAAGGAGGTTAAGTGACTTGCTCAGGGTCACACAGTATGTAAGTGGAAGCTGTGGGATTCAAACCCAGGTCTGGTCTGCTGGATGTCACTAAATTTGCAGCTCAGAGCCTTAGACCACTGCGCTATACTGCCTACTTGTTCATTGCTTAAACCAAGCTTCATAGGGTCTGTCCAGCAGGCCATGAATCATTTCTGTTGATGTCTGCTGCACCATCTCTAGCCTGTTCTAGTCTTTCCTCAAGTGAGGGATCCAGAGCTGGGCACAGTACTCCAGATGTGGCATTGCTAGTGATCCATAGAGAGGAAACAATACTTACTTTCTCCTTCTATCAAATCCCTCCCAATACACCACAACATACTGGTTGCCTAGTTGTAGGCCTTGGTACTTGGCTTCATTGTTTAAGGGAGTCATATATGATGTCTCCTAGGTTTCCTTCCTCAGTAGTGTTGTATAGCTAAACCCCTCCCATCCATTGTTCTGTCCTGTTCCCAATGTGCATAACCATGCACATTTTGACTTGAACTTCAACTGCCAAACCTTGGAACACCTCTCCATCCTTTACAGGTCCCTCTGCAACTTCTGTATCCCTCCCCACTGTCTAGCCTACAGACAAGGGTTATTGCCATCTGTAAAGAGAAAACTCTTGCACTGAATTCATTGTCCTTTGTCACTGATGAAAGTATTAAAAAGGTGTCTATCCAGGACTAAATCCTGTGGCAGCATCAACATCTTGTCTCAGTCATTTGCCCACCGGAAATGGATTCAATTGTCACATTTAGTTCATGTTGATTTTGTAGTTTTCCATGAATCGAAGTTCAGCAACTATGGAAACTCTTGACATATGTCATGGAAAAACATGAATAGTATTACAAGAGATAAAATTGTTTTATAGACTGCGATGACCATGGATATCCATGGAGAACCTTACAGTATCTGTCTATAAAACATGCATAATCAATGGATGGAGTAAGTAAGAGGTAAGTAAGAAATCTATAGTTACAGTAATGGTAAAATGGAGTTTTACTTGTGACATGACTTAATGTATTATTAAATATTTGACAGATTTTGACACAGCTTTGGCTGGTGTGGCTCTACAAATCCATGGACCTTGCATATTCTCCAGGTTTGGGGTAAGTTTAGATGTTTGGTTGGGGAGGAGACAACTTGGGATGACTAACAGCTATTGTTGGTCATAAGGCTCTTGGTCCAGGCATGGTGGATCCGCATTTTGTGCAGTGGGTTGGGAGGGGCTTCCAGTGTATGTGTGATATGTTTTCTCAAGAGACTTCTTAAGTTTTAAACAACTGCAAGTCAAATTTCACCTTTCAAGGGCAGATCATTTTTGGGTTTTTGCAGCTTTGGAGTTATATCCAATCTCCTCCCCAGAACAGGGACTTTCATAGAGTGCCCACTCCACTTGAGCAACAAGGATTATAAAATGAGTCATGAAATGCTTTTATTGGGTAATTGTAATGTGGATTGGAATAAAATTGATGAAAACCATGTTTTAATGGGTTTCACTTATAGTTTAAGCCTTACCAAACTTATTTAAGATGCTACCAGAATGAACAATAAAGACTTACATCCCTCAGCTAGTTTAGAGTAATTTTGACCTCCCATCCTGAGAAAATTACCTTATCTGGATTTCTACCTACCTGACATTGACCACTGTAAGAGATTTTCTGTAAAAGAAATGATAAAACAAAGACTAGGAAACCTGCTGAATATCAAAATTACAGTAAATTTAATTAAGTAAGTTTCATGGTAGTTCTGAAGGGTAAAGACTGGCATAGAATAACATTGATCCCTACAGTCAGTAAAGCCTGGTCTTTTTTTTACCAGAACTTCATGGACATTTGTAACTCCTATACACCCTTAAAATGGAGAAAATACATGTTGTACCCACCCCATTTTACTCTATATACTTACTTAAAATACATAAACTAAGAGCTACAATGTGGAAAAGGACTAATTTTACTAATACTGAAATTGATTAGTTAAATTATAGACAAGTTAGAAATCACTACACATTTGAACTTTGGAATTCTAAGCAAAGAGTTTTTGTTCTTTTAAGGACTTAATCAAGCCAGCCCAGTGGCACTGAGGGTTGAGGCGCTGGACGCCACACCTCACACTATGCTGGTGACCCGAGTTCAGGAGTGAGCTTGGGTGCTGGGGTCAGCAGGGGTGGGTGAAGACTGAGAGCCTGCTGGGTTGCTTTCATCCCCAGGGGAAGATCGGGGAGTCCCATCATGCCAGCAGCTCCTGGGGAGACTGGGAGTGGTGCAGCACACTGGGCAGCACACAAGCAGTGTGACCTGATGTGAGGCAGGGTTGCCGTGCACCATTGCATCAGAGGCATGTCCATGTAGGTTGGGGTGAGCACCAGAACAAGGAAAAACCCAGGTGGCTGGGGTAGGTGATGGAACCTGCCCCATGCCTGCAGACAGATCCGGCCCTCCTGACCTCCCAGGTTCCTCCACCGTGTTTGAGCCTCCACCCAGAGTGACTAAGAAGAGTGCCCAAGGAGAGGTGGTCCCACCCCACAGCGGTTAAGCTGGGGATGCTGAGTGTGGTGTTGAGGAGGAGGAGGAGAGAGAAGGTACAGGCAAGGAGAATTTCAGGCTGGGAGGAACCAGCAGGATGCCTGAGAGAGGCCCTGCTGACTGTAACTGGAGGGAAAAATAAGTGTAAAAGAATAAAGAAGAACATAACCAGAACATATCATCTATCCCAGGACAATTTTGGAAACCATGCATAAATTAAAAGCAAATAAAATTTTTACTTACCTAACTATTTTTAATTAGATGGACAGAATTTCCCTAAATGAATTTGTAGCCAATAAATTGAATAATTATTTCATCAAATGGGCATTGCAGCTCAGAAGAAATCTCCTCTCCTATTTTGCTGCTGAATTTATTTATTTATTGAATTTTGATGACCAAGTTAGGCCCACTGAGCCCCGAAGGTCGCTTTTCAGGGAATTAATTAAATCTGTTTCAGAAATAAACTTTGAATTTCAGGAAATATTAGGAATGAAGTCTATGAAGAAATTCTTAAACAAGACATTAAAAAATCTAGTGGCTTAGATGAAATTCCAATAAGGTTGTTTAAGTATGCTGTCCCCATCATTGCTTTTCACTTGGCAGATATATTCAACTTATCCTTAACTACTGCTGACTTGTCTTATGACTGGAGACTTGCTAAAGTCATCCCAATATTTAAATCATGTTCAAAGAAAATATAGGAAACTACCATCTAGTTTCATTACCAGTTGCCCTAAAGATCTTTGAAAAAAATGATTGGAAAACAACTGTTTAATTTGCTGGCCTGGTTGTGCTGAGAGTTGAGGTGTTAGATGCCACACCTCATGCCACGCTGGTCACCTGGGTTCAGGAATGGACCCAGTTGTCAGAGGTTGGCAGGGAGATAGAGGATCGAGCATCCTGAAATGCTCTCCTCCCAGGGTGGCTTCCGGGGTATGCCTTGCTCCATAGCAGGCCCTTGTGGAGACCAGGGCTCTACAGGCAGCAGGGCTTGATGCTACATTGAGGTGGAGTTGTGGCATCCAGGTTGCATGTAGGTGCACTGCTAACATTGCACTTCCATGCTTCTGGGGAAACTGTACAAAAATCCTGGTGGCCTAGTGGAGGTGAAGGGGCTCAGAGACCTCTCACATCCCAATACCAGACCTGGTTCCCTGGACTTCAGCTCTACCAGTTCCTTTGGCTGTCCCTCAAATCACAGATAGGCCACCACAGATGAACGAACCCTCCCTTCTGGGGATCCAGGGGGCTGGTCAAGTCATGGAACAGTGGAGACAAGCCTGCAGGAGCCCAGCAGAGAAGGTTTCAGGCAGAGACTAGAGCCAGAAGTTGAGTGGCACACTGGAGAGATGCCTCAGTTCCCAGTGAACAAAGAAAGTAAAAAAATGTTGGATTTTCTAGAGGAAAGTAATGTATTTAATAACTTTCAATCAGGTTTTAGACCTCTTCCCAGTACAACTTCAGCATTAGTCAAGGTAACATTTGATTTGCAGTGGGCTCTGAACAGGAAGATATACTGGTGTTATCTTTGTTGATTTATCAAAAGCTTTTGACACCTTAGACCACAATACACTCTTTTCAGACTGCAATTAGTGGAACTGTCTCAGGGAGCAGTGGAGTACTTTGGCTTTTTTAAAAAAGAAGCCAGCAACCCATACCCTAGACAATGTTAAGTCTAGTTTAGTGTATATTGTGTCAGGAGTTCCTAATAGCTAAATTTTAGGCAAAATATTGTTCAATATTTATATGAACAACTTTCCCAAAATGTCCTCCCAAATACACTATCATCTTTATGATGATGATGCTGTTATATATCAAGGGTTCATCAATATCACAAATTGAATTCTGAATTACAAATAGCCTTTGCTCAACTTCAAGATTATTTTGATTGTTCTAGATTTGCTCTTCATGCCCCCCAAAAAGGGTTATGCTTTTTCTTAGTGGAAAAGGGTGGGTTCTTCTTCCTTTACATTACATATTTTAAATTCTGAGAACCAAACACTACAACTAGTCCAGAGTTATAAATATTCAGGAGGTGGTTGGAAGCCAATTTCAGATGGAATGTCAATGTAGATTACATATTGAAAAATCTAGGAAACACTTTTGAATCCTATACAAAACAATGTATGAATAGACAAACTAGAAAATATGTAGTAAACACCTTGGTCATACCGCTATTCAATTATGGCAACCTGGTACATGCTGGGGCCTTGAATATTATTTATTAAAATGGTTAACTAGGAAGCCATGCTGAACAACAAGTTGCTCATCTCCGTGTGACCTGGGGGTAGGGAACAATGGGATAGAATACAGAGAAATGTTACAATGATGAAATACAATTTGCTTACTTACTACATACAATGAGAGCAGGAGGGATTACATGTGGATAACACTGGCTAACAATACAACAGTTAAGTATAGTAGATATGAAGACACATATAGCAAATTGGCAACAGTTGATGAGAGTTGGTAATACTGGGACACATATAATAACTTGGCAGCAGTATGTAGCACTAGATGGTAAGGTGACCAATAGTAATTGGTAGTCATTAGTGTAACATAGACATTCAAGATTTACAGTGATTGGAGTAAAGAGAGGAAGAATGGAAGGAGGGAATGAAACATTGTGGTTGGTAGAATGGAAGAAGGAAAGGAAATGTTCAGAAAGACGCAGACAGAACACAATTTTGAGGCAAACAGAGTGCTAACAGGGTGGACTAAATTGCATATAGAGAGATATAAGGTAGGTTATAAGTGCTTAATTGCATGTAGAGGTAGGCAGTGTTAGGCTACAAACCGGAAGGGGAAGGAGGAGAGGAGAGGTAGAGAGGTAGAGTGTGGCAGAGTGAATGAGAGAGAGGTATTGTAGCGGGGGATCCAATGGGGAAAGGGGGAGTTGAAACTAACAGTGTCCTGTTATCCCTATCTGAGCAAAGTGGTGGACAGTCCTACTGGCAGGACAATGGTTATAGGTGAAGAGAGTTATTTATATATAGTGATGCAAGAGAGGGGAGGGATGTTGTTTGAGGGCGTAGCAGAGGTCAACTACAGTAGGGGGTAGTACCCACTAGTGTGCTGGGTGACCCTGCCTGCACAAGGCAGTGATCTAGCAGTCACTGAGGGGTACAGAAAAAGGAGAAATAGGGAAAGGGGTAAAGTCATTGCCCACCATGTACTATGGATCCTGCCTGTACAAGGCAGTGATTGAGCTCACAGGAGGAGATAGATTAAGGGTAGAAAAAGAGGGAGAGGAACACTTTAGGAAGAGGTAGAGAGGGAACAAGAGGAGCACAATGAGAGGGAAATAGGAGTGGTAGGGAGAAGCATATGGCAATATGGGCTTAGAGGAGATGTCTGGGGTATTAGGGAGGGTCATGGCAGGCACAGGAAGGGGCAAGTATGGAGCTGACAAAAGCTTGACATAATGTACAATGGGCGTTCCTCCTTCATCCTCAATGCCCCATCATGGCACGTAGCTCTTATTTTTTTAGAAGACCAGGTTGGTTGAAATTAAAGAACTTGATAAACTATGACATAATCATGTTAACAGTATGTATAAATGTTAATGAAAATCTAGTGCCAGGCTATCTAGGAATAAACCTTAAAGACAGAATAATTTGAAGTTTGAAATCAGCTTGAAATTTAATTTCTCCCAATAAAATACAATCTTCTTTACAATGGGTCCACACTTGTGGAATAACTTGCCTTCCTACTTAAAGAGCAGCTGACACCTTCTGGAAAATTTTAACAAAACATAACATTTAGTTACAGTTCAGATTGTATGTCACATTATTTTTACATCTCCTCCACATTATTTTCTACTGAGGTCATTTGCATTAAAACACAATTTTTGTTCCTCAAGAGTTCAGCTATTTCTGTTGCTTCCTCCTACCTGAGTTCACAATGCACTGACTGTGATGGTCCCCTGGCAGTGACATTTCACTGCGAGGTCCCCACAGCGACTACTGTGCCATGCCATTGTGGGAGACCTGCTGGAACCCAGCGCTATCTATCGGGGTCCTGCACCACCCCAGTCAGCTCTGACTGGAGTTGAGAATCCTTAGTGGGGAGCTGGAGACGAGCCCTGGGGGTTAGGGGGTGATGCCCCAAAGAAAACAAGGAATTACAGTACGACTACAGAAAGCGGTCAACCTGCCGGTGTTGTTGATGGTATGCTCAACAAAATTTTTGTTGAGCTCCTGTAATGAATCCTGACTGACATCACAGCTACTCCAATAGCAACAGACTGTGATGTCACAATAGATGATTATGCTGCCACATTCTTTGGTATGCTCTTCTGTTTGGATTCTGATTATTGTAATATGTTATTTTTCCTTGTGGATATTCCCATACAGCTCTCCATTGATGTTCTTGGGACCTAATCACGCCTTGACAAACTGTTACAGATTATCTTTCTCTGATCTACACCCAGCAGGCTGTTTGTAATGTACAGTTTTTTGACATATACTATGTTGTAAGTTTGTCAAGTTCTATGGTATATATATATTGTATGTTTGTCAAGTTATTTGTTTAACGTGAAAATTATAATAAAAATGTTTGTTGAAGAACTGTGGCTAAAGTGGGAAGGGGGCTGGTGTTGATGTAGCTTGTGAGTCTTCTAAGGTTAAAATAAACAGAAGAATGCCAACCCAGGCTAGAAAATGTAAAAAGTGATGTTTTTTTTATTTATATTTTATTTTTACCTGTAGTTTACCTGAACACTTGTCTTACAAGTATAGGATTAGCACTTAATTTCTGTAGTGCACTATTACTGTATGTTATGTTAGTCTTGTAGTATGTATACATCAGGTCCTCCTTGTGAATGATCATGCTCAATGGAGTTATTTTTCCTGCAATAAACTTGAACTTGAACTAAACTTGAACTTGAACAATATTCAGTTTAGGTTACGACATAACACATACTTATACATCCGCATAAGGAACAATCAGTTTTGCACATAGCCATGAAATGGGGTTAGGTACTAAATCCTTACACCATGTTCCTAACATTGAAAATCCCATCACCTTAATCCTGACCTGCTTGGTGCCCAAATATGTCAATTGACCGAATTATGAAATCCCAAGAGTTTTAATTTCTGCTGCCCTACACAACACACTAAGCACAGAGGAACATTGCAGTTGACTTACCAGAACTATTTAATATCACAGCATCTGCTTTGGTGGATGTTGGGATGTTAAGTACTTGTAGTAAGTAAATTGTAATGTGTTGTGTAGCAGCATCAGAAATTAAAACCGATCAACACATTGTTTGATCAATTTACTGTTCAGTTTTACCACAAACTCAATTAAGGCATACTCAACAACTGATCTGCTCCTCACCTTAATGTGGTGATCAGTGTAGGTATCTTTGTACTGCGTGGCTGCTGGAGCCTTCAGAACTTTATTTCAATGCTTATCCGATGCTGGTACAGTTTCTTTGCTCAGGGACAAGCCGCTGCACACCTTACAGTAGAAATGGAGCAACGGGCTCCTTAACAGTTTCCAGATAGATCAGGGAATCAGTGGTTACTAAAATGACTCCTCAACCTCTACAAATAAGGACAGTCCCAGCAGCTTATTCTGGTAACCACTGATTCTCGAGTTTCAAGGTCCCATTCACTCAGACACCGATTCTGGCAGTAAAGCTGGACCCCTCAGCTCATTCACTTATAAACTGAAGGCTGTGACCAAATATGCAAAACAAATTGCAGCACTGCAGGACTCACAAACAAACAAGCTATGGTCAGGTTCAGATGTTGGGGTGGGAGGCAGACAGATGACTGAATGGCTGTCTGCTAGGCTACAGTATTAGTATCGTAGTTTTCTTATTTTTCATTTCAAGCTGTAGGGATTTTGTAATTCGGTCAATCGACATGTCGGACTTAACTAGTCAGGATTTAGGTGAGGATTTTCAATGTTGGGAACATGGGTGTTGGGATTTAGATGGATCCCATGAAATGCAAGCATCTCATATATACAGGAAAACAGTGTCCCTATTTATATACTTTTCAGAGAGGATCCTAAAAATAACATACAATAATATATAACAAAACAAACTCTGTAGAACTGTAACCCAAAATCAATCAATCAATCAATTAATCAAACTTTATTTTGTAGCTCTTTCAAAACCAAGGCATTGCACTTAAAACCAAATACAAATATAACATTAAAACAAGAAGATAAAATACATTAGATGTTAGGGAAGGCGGGTTAAATAAATATGTTTTAAACTGAGTCTTAAATCTATTGACGGTCAGGCATTCTCTTAACTAGCGAGGTAAAGAAATCCACAGGGTTGGAGCCAAAAGCAAAAGCACAGGTGCCTGATGTTTTGCAGGTCTTGCAGGTACGGGTCCCTGATCATGTAGGGCTTTGAAGGTTAGCAAGTCAACTTAAAGGCAATCTGCCCCAATAGGCAACCCAGTGCAGTTTGTGGAGCATAGAAGTAATATGACTGGACGTAGAAGTCCCAGTCAAAAGCCTGGCTGCTGCATTCTGCACTAGCTGCAAGTGGCAGATACCAACCCCTGGAAGCCCTAGGTAGAGAAGAATTGCAGTAATCAAGGAGGGTAGTGATGAACGTGGACCAGTGTTGAAAGATCATCCGGAGGAACCAAGTGTTTCACCGGGCAATATTTCTCATATGATAAAAGAGGATTTGACAGCAGCCGACATCTGAGATCGTAGTGTCAGGCCATTGTCAAAAAAATGCCGAGGTTACGCACTTGGTTTGAGGTATTGAGCTGTATGATGTTGACACCTGATGCCTGGTCAGCTCCATACCCACCACCGTATGACCAGGGTCCACAACCAGCACTTCAATTTTATCCAGATTCAGTCTTAGCCAACTAGTACTTATCCAGGTTCTGATCTTGGTAAGGTAGTTATTTAGCATAGAGAGTGCTGCATCCTGTCCGGAGAAAGGATACAGTTGAGTATCATCTGCATAGCAGTGAAAGCTCAAACTGTATCGCCTGATGATATCTCCCAATGGCAGCATGTACACTGCAAACAACATGTGGGCCAAGATGGAGCCCTGTGGCACCCCACAGAACAGGGAGGTACTATAAATTCCCGTGGTAACTATCTGAAGCCTGTCCACGAGGAAAGAATGGAACTATTTGAGGACTGTACCAGACAGACCACAAAGCAACCACAGATGCTCCAGCAGCACACCATGGTCTACAGTGTCAAATGCTGCAGAAAGATTGAGAAGGACCAGAATGGTATGTGCCTTTTGATCTCTAGCCATTAGGAGGTCATTCAGTACTAGGACAAGTGCAGCCTCTGTGCTATGCTTCTTCTTAAATCTGGACTGAGAGTATCATAGATCTTGTGAGTTGTAAGGTGATCATCCAGTTGCAACACAACCACCTTTCCAATAACCTTACCAACAAATGGCAGGTTAGTGATAGATTGGTAGTTAGCTGGACAGCCCTGGTCCAAGGAGGATTTCTTTAGGAGTGGTTGAATGACCGCCTCCTTTAGGGTTCTGGACCCTGTCTCCAGAGACCTCCAGACAATTTTAGCAAGGATCGGGCAGATAACATCGACACACCCCAATAAAAGAGGTGTTGGCCTGGATCCAAACTACAACTGGTTGGGTGCATTGACTGGATGATCATCACAATATCTGTGAATTTTGGCTGGCAGAAATCTGACCAGAGAGACCTGAAGTACACAGCACATCCAGCCGATCACCACAATTCCTCATAGGAGAGACTATGCTGATGCTAGACCTGATGCTGGCAACCTTATCTGTGAAGAATCAAACAAACTCCTCACATTTTAGCTGAGAAAAGCTTCTCTGGGCTGAAGACAGATTGGATTGCACAATCTGTCCACGGTCCAGAAAAGCTGCGCTGGTTGGTTCTGTGAGGAGAAATCTCCATGGACAGGAATTCTGCCTTCTTATGGGTGATTTTTAGCTGATAGCCATCATAATGTGCCATTAGCTTAAGCCTGTCAGCATCAAGGCCAGACTTTCACCAGGATATCTCCATCCTTTGACCAACTCATCAACTCCTTCAAGGAACCATCAAACCAAGGGTTCCTTGGGTGAGAGGTGAGGGGTAGAACACTGAACAGTAGCAATCTTGTCCAGGGCATCTCCCACAGCCTTATTATAGGCTAATACAAGATCACCTAGACTCATGCATTCACCTAACAAACCCGATAGGTCCAGTGCCACCGCTTAGATCATTGGGATAACTCCCTCAAAGGGTGGTACTGGACCATCTCTGTAGGGGCAGACCTATTAGTGGGGACCCTGAAGCTGAACCTTATGGTGTGATGTTAAGACCAGCTGACTGGTTCCACCCCAGATCAGCTATCTCCATGCCCAAAAGAAAGATCAGATCCAAAGAGTGACCCCTACATGGGTTGAGGAGGTAACTACCGTGTAAAGCCCAGCATTATCATAAGCTGGAGGAGATTTTGAGCAAGTAGAGAGTTCATTGTTGACCAGGTACTGAAGTCCCCAGAACTTTCTATCTGGTGGACCCCAACACCATGTCGACAATGAAATCCGCTATCTCCTGCAGAAAAGCTCCACCATCTCCTGGTGGATGGTAGATGAGAGTATCCTGCAGCCTACATCCTCACCCAGGATATACTTGAAGGATCTGGTACTTCCTAGTGACACATCCACAAGGCCCAGCTCAGATTTAAACATAGTGGCCACACCCCCACCCTACAATCCAACCTTGGTGTATCACCGAGAACCCGGCCGGAACTGCAGAAGCCAGAACAGGGCTTTGCATTTTCATCCAACCAGGTCTTGGTGATGGAAGCCAGATTGGTGATTTCAACAAGATCAGCTATAATAGCTGTCTTGTTCTTAATAGATCTGACATTGCACAACACCGCCCAAGTAGGATGAGTTGTTGGGAAGACCTTGGTGCCTGCCCGCTAACATCAGAGCCCTTGGGTATGGGGACAAAGCAGGGAGGACCTCTGTCCTGACTCCATTTCACCCCAGGTGCCTCTTGGATGCCACAACTCCTATCCACTCTCCCTTCTCCTCCCCCACCATACCCCATTTTCTCCTTTCTTATACACCTTCTATCTATCCCCAAAGTGCAGCACCTAAAATAGGTATCAGATGTTAATGGGGACAGTCAAAAGGATGTAATTCCCTGAGTCTGGTGGGGAGTACTACCTGACCGTCGCTAAGCCTCCCTGACACATAATACTTTAAATAAGAGAATAAACAAAATATTTAAAACTAATATCTCACCCCAAACAATAAGCTTAAAAACTAATCTTAATGACAATCACCTAAACTTAATAACAAATCTCCTATACCCTAGGGAAAATAAAATCCTAATCCAAAATATAACCCCAAGGTAACAATATAAACTAGTTTTGATAGCTACAACTCCAAGTTAAATCATTCATTATTATCCAATGAAGTTCACTGTCCAGTGTCTTCAAAATTACTAGATTCTTTAAAATTTGTAAAACAAAAAGGCAGATCTCACCCAGCCCTTATCAAAATAATGAATCAAAACAAGTCATGGCACTCTCACTGCCACAAAGACTGATATTAAATTTAGCAGGAGTCTTAGTCAGCAGCAGGACTCTTCTTACTGCTTCCAATATGAAAAGTGTAATTTCAGTAACTGACAAATGTAGAAACTGGACCAAATGGAGGAAAATGGAATAGTAAGCCTTTGGTAATCACATCCTTTGCTGAGCAGGGAAAAATGATACAAATATTACTGGCCACAAAGGGCCCCAGAACTAGAGATACCCTACTTAGCCCACTGATGCTACCTAGTAAAACTAGGGAGCCACAGAAAGCACAGAAGGTAGATTTTCCACTAGCCCTCTGACTGGTAGCCTCACCCCAACAGGGAGTCCCAAGAATTGACACCCAATTGTCATACCTATCAGGCCAGTTCACAATCCACCAATTCTCAGCCAGTTAGTCAAACCGAGAGTCCATGCAGCCGAGATCACAGCTCCAGCACATTCCCTTCAAACAGGAATCAAGCAGGGCTTGAAGTGACAGCCAGCCAGACAGTCAATACTGATTCTTCTGATGAAGCACCTTCAAGAAAATTTGGCATCTGAGAACTACCAGGTGCTCAAGGATCCTAATGAGATCAAAGCAAAAGCCGTGACCGACCATTGCAAAACAGATGAAATCAAGCAAGGCTCAAAATGGAAGCCAGCCAGCCAGTCAATATTGGTTCTTCTGACAGAGCACTCCAGGAAAGTCAGCATCCAGAGAACTACCAGCTGCTCCAAGGATCCATATCCACAATGAGACCAGCGAAAAAGCCAGCGACTGACTGCCCCAAGCAAATGCAGGGCCATCCAAGTCCAGAATCATCACGCCAGGCAAAATACACCAAAATTCCAAAATGTAGGTACAGCAATTTTGAGGCAAGATTTAAAGCTAATTTAAAGGGCAGAAAAGCTGGAGCTGCCCCATGAACTGTAAGTCCATAAATCACAGCATAAAGAGCATATGACTTAACTCCTAAAAAGTATATAGTCCATAAATGTCTCCTTATCATTCCTGTGCCTTTTGAGCTATAGGTGTCATACTTAAACATGATATATTCAGTCCTCTTGATGGGTTAATAGCTATGTTTACAATCTCTTCTATCCAGGCTTAAAATTCAATAAACATTTTCAACATCTTGTATCAGGTACAGTTATACTTTAGGATTTAAATATATATCCCCACTTATTAAGTTTATTAAACATTAGGACTTACTCTTCTGCGGACTAGCAGAATCCTAAATGCTGCTTAATATTAAATCCAGATAGTTAAATCTGTCTTAAATTAGAAATGTTTTGCACCTACCAGCTTGACACTGAGGTAATAAGTATACCAGTAAAATCTTAAAATTAACTTTACACCAGCTTGTTTTGGTTGTTATTAAAAAATAAGGGGGAAAACTCTATCTGTGATCACTAGATCAACAAAATTAACAACCATACATGCTCATTTCTGCAGTTCAAGTGTCCTCCTCTGTGTTTGTTGACAAAGAACTCTGATTAGCTGCTGTCATTTTGCTGCCCATTTTCCAGCATCCACTGGGTCCATAAACATATAAATCTTGCTCTCATAGAACTACTCATAGCTTTGCTGGAAACAGAATGTAATGTGAAATATTGAAATCCCTTAGTGTGCAATGAACTCCTTTGAATTTTTCCTTCGGAGACTAGTAGCGAAGGCCAGGTCGGAACACATGTACTGTTGCCCCTTGGCTCTCGAAGATCCAAATCTTGTGGCCAGGTTCAAAGTTTTTCCTGAGTTCCCACACTGTCTAATACTACCATCATGACTCGTGGCAATTGGTGAGAGGTCCTGGTATGAGGTGTGATTCTGTAGGCCTTCAGAATAGGTATCACAAATTTTGAAATTTGGGACTGGAACTGCTCTTTGAACCAATCTGACAAGAATACTGATGGCATGATCGCTTCTGAGCCTTCCGGTAGTCCTATCAGTCAAATATTCTGGCTATGTTTCTGGTTTTCTAGTATTTCTGGCCTGTTATTCACATGTTGGGTTTCCTTTGCTTTTTGGGCCATTGCACTTTACAGGCTTCTGAGTGCTGCATACCTCTGTCATGTCTCCCTGAAGTAAGTCTACTGCAGTTTCCGTTGTTGCAGTGCACCCAGTGAGTAGATCCAGTTTTGGTTCACTGAATTTGTGGAGGCTAGGAGTTGATGCATTTTATGGCCTAAGGATTGCAGAGTTTCCTCCACCATCCCCTTGGCACATTCAGACTGCATGGAGTGAGTCTTGGCCCGACGCCAGTTCCTTACTGACTTCTTTCCTTCCCTCTGACTGTTGTGGGTTTTGATTTGTTTTACCCATTCCGTTATCCAGACTCTTCTGCAGCTTACTAGTTGATTTGCCTTGTAGTTTTAAGTTTAAATGATTGTTTTGAGTAGCTTAAATGTGTTAGCCTGAAGAGCTGAGGTGAATTAAGACTCTCTGCTCAGGCTCCACAGTGCCCCGCCACACAGTGATGTGTTTGATGGGAGGTAGCCAAGGCAAAGCAACATATTGTTATAAGTTACATCCTACCTTCTCTAATTGGATTAGGAAACAATAAGAACATGCTGTAAGCAAATGCAATGGAATATCTGGTAAACTGGTTTCTACAGCCCATGCTGTTTTTCTATATTTTGCACATTGGGTGTTTTTCTTAAGTGTATTTTATAAATCATATGGGATGGTAAATAATCAAATGGAATACTACTAGTATTATAGCATTTCATGGCACTGTCACATAATCTAATTAAACCTAATCAATCCTTACTGAAAAAACAAACAGATTTGGGTCACTGAAAAAGCAGGTAGCAGAGCCGGATAACTGACATTCCCAACATTTTAGTTACAGTTCATTTGGTCCATTTTGCTTAATGCTCCTAAAATCATTCTGGGAGGGATTACGTAGTACACAGCAGAGCATGGTTTTGTAACTGCAGTAGGATGATTGATTAAAGGATAGCCAGGTTTGGTGGAACTCATTTTGCAATGAGTTAAGAGAATAACGTGAACTTCATGAAAAGGACTCAAACAGTTTGAATGCTGAGCCAGCAAGATAAAAGGAGATTAACCACATCTAGAACATTGCTCACTTGCCTGGTTGATGCATTTGAGAGGGACATCCATAACAAAAGGAATTAATCATGTAGGAGTTGTGAGTTTGAATCTTTCTTTATTTGTTCCAGGAGGAATTTTGTTTGCAAGATTTGCTTTGCTGCTGGGGGCGCTTTAGATTTTTCCAGGAGGCATTTTGTTTGTGAGATTTGATTGCTACTGGTGGAGCTTTTAGATTTTGCTGTTGGGGACGAAATTTTGCCCAGTAACAAAGAAGCCAAGTAGGTAGGAGTTCTGAGTTTAAATCTTCCTTTAACTGTTCCTGGGGCATTTTGTTTGTGAGATTTGCTTGCTGCTGGGAGTTCAAAGTCAAAGAAGGATTTATCGATCAGCTGTAGGCCATTACAGTTAAAAATAAATAAAACAGAACACACATTCAATAAAGTGCATATTTAAACAATATTATTTTACAATGCATAAGATACATTAACATTTTAATACTAACTGATTCAACATTTAACATTTCATAAATGTAGTGCTCATAGAAAACAGATGACTGTCTCTATGATATGTATAGCACTTGAATTCATTAAGTATAGTAACATTTTATCTGGAGGAGATCAAGACCAGCCATGATGTCACTCAGATATTTAAAACTTTGCTGCCTATATAAGGGACAAATCAACAAAATGTGCTTAATCTAATCTTCCAATGATAATCCACACTTTCAGTTAGGAAATCTACATCTTGTCTTCTTTGTTTAAAATAGAAATCGTTTGCTCTATAAATTCCAAGTTAGAATTTCATGTATAATCTCTGTTTTAGGGTCACCTATTATTAAGAGATATGGTTCAAATCTATGTTCTTCTTTCAAGTGTTTATAACACCTGGATATTTTATATTGTTTAATCTTCTCTTTAACTGTTCCAGGAGGCATTTTGTTTGTGAGATTTGATCGCTTCTGGGGAGCTTTAGATTTTTACTCCCACCCACCCCAGCCTTACACATTATTAAATGCCTAGGTAGTTGGTAGAGCATATAGGCTCTGTGAAGGGGTGAGCTGGTAGCTAAACAGGAATAAAATCAAAAGGAGGAGGAGAAGCTGCTGATTATATCATATATGTGGATAATTGTACTATTAAACTGCATAATCTTGGCAATTTAATTCTGATAGGAATAGGATAAGTCTGACAGGAGCACAGAGCAGAAAGCAGCAAGGGCTGCAGAGGAGGATGGGCATAAGGAGATCAAGACCACCCTGAACAAAATGGATGGCAGAAACAAGACTGTGTTGAAGGTAAATTATGTGCTATCAGTGGAGGTTCTGAGTGATTGATGGAGTAAACTATAACACAAAAACTGTTCTGCTGAGGCAGGACAGTGAGGAGGGCAGAGAGAGGGGGGAATTGACGGGTGTAGTCTAATGGAAGTTCCAGTGGGCCAGGACAGGATGAATCAAAAAGGAGGGAAAGAAGGAGGGTGATGAATGTGGAGAGGCCAGGAAGAGGAGGAGGAAGGATAGTAGGTTGTAATGGCTGTGGAGCAACCTTCTTTAAGTGTTGAATTGAGGGTGGGGAGCTTGGTACGGAGGCATCTCAACAGTTAAGAGAGGAGATTGTATGTCTAAGGGGTGATATGGAGAGGGGCAGGGATGGAATGGAGGGACATCTAGGGCCAAGGGTTCATAGAGCTCAAACAGTCAGCCTAGCCGACAGGTGCAAAGGAGGGAAGAGGGGGACCAACCAAGCTAAACTACCCTATCAGCAGGTACAAAAAAACAGAGCCAGGGAAGTGGACAGTGATTGAGAACAAGAACATCAAGATGCAGGCAGGGCTGGTTGGGAAGGCAATGGATAGAATGACAGGGATTGCTGAGACAAGCAGGAGCAGGAGCAGGAGCAGGGGGATCAGAGATGGGATAAGAGTAGTAGGGGACAGAGTCAACAGTGAGACCATTTGTCTGAAAGAAGGGATGGCAATGGGGAGGTAGTAGATGCAGCATAGCAGATGCTGAGGTAGTTAAAAGGGGAGTGTGACAAGGGAGAAAGGGAGATGCAGGAGAGTGGAGAGGAGGGGAGAGAGGTGTGGTCTGACACTGCTGTAGGGAGCGAACAAGCAGAGAAAGGGCTGGGGAGATCAGGTGAGACCAACTACTGTGGACAGAGAGAGGGAAGGAGGAATAAGGAAATGGGCAGAGCAAGAGAAAACATGGAGATGGGTAGCAAGGTTAGGGAAAGGGTAGGGACAAGGATATTGGGAAGCATGAAGGGAAACATGAAGAGAGAGGTGGGGTCATAGTTGTGGTGGACTCAGTTCTTAGAGGGGTGAGATGGGAGGCAAGGGCACCAAGAAGGCTGCATATGGTTGAAGTGCCTGCCAGGCATGACAGCAGGAAAAGGTGGGTCAGTTTCTTTTGAACTGTGCAAAGAGGAAAGGAGAAATCACACATAGTGGTGCACCTAGGCACAAATGACCTGCAGGGGACACAGTCAGGGAAGTGAAAAGAGAGGTTCAGGAAACTTGGAAAAAAATTTAAGGTGGTAGGGCACTCAGTCACTTTCTCAAGTTTCTCCCAGTACCCAAGACAAGCACAGCCAGGAAGCAGCAGACAGAGGAGTTCAATGCATGGTTGGGGCAATGATGCCAGTCCAGGAGGTATGGGCTGGTAGGGGACTGGGTCACTACATGGGGAACAAGAATAAGTATGCCCTGATAGGCGATATTTGAGTAGGGAGGGTACTGGAACTCTGAAGGAAGGCTGAGGAGTGTATAGCTACAAAAGTTTTCTTAAACTATGAGGAGGGAGGCAGACAGGAGGCCAATAGGCCTTCCCTCAAGCCAGCGGAGAAAGAAAATGGGAGTTCAACCACATTGGTGGGTAAAGTGTGCTATGAACTGGAGCAGAATGGAGGGAGGTAAACTGGAGGGTGGTCTCCTTGAATGCAAGGAGCCTGGGAAACAGGAGCACTGAATTGCAGGTAATGATAGCAGAAGGAGGGCTGGACACAGGTGGCCATCACTGAAACGTAGCCACCCAGTACCATCACTGGGATCTGTTGTCCCAAGGTACAAACTATACTGAAATGATAGGGAATGGGAAAAGGGGAGGATTGGAATTATATATAAAGGAGGAAATATGTTGTTGCGGGGATGAGGGAGAGGAGGAAGAACAGAGGCCTTATGGGTACAGATACAGGACCTGAAAGGAAGGAAGGTGAGGATGGAGGTTGTGTACAGATCACCAGCTCAAAGCAAACTTATAGATAGGAGCTGGAGGAGCAGATAAAGAGGGTCTGTGCAAAGGGTCACACCATGATAATGGGGACTCAATCTGCCAGAGATGGAGTGGAATACCCCTGCTACCTCAAACAACAGGGACAGGGCCTCCTGGAAGCTTTCCAGAAGAGCTTCCTGTAGTAACTGGTAAGGGAACCAATCACGGAAGAAAATATACTGGACCTTGTACTGATGAATGGGGAGAACATACAGAGGTTGAAGATGAGGGATCCCTAGTAGGGAGTGACCACAACACACTCTATATTTCATTTGGTATGAGTAAGGAGACAACCAGTACAAGGACAAAGGCATTACACTTCAGTCAGGCTGATTTTGGAAGAATGAGGGCATTCTGGAAGGATGTATCACCAGAATCCAACCACACATGGATACCAATCAGAAATGAGGGATTATCAATACTGGGTTTGAAGAGGCCACAAACTCGTGTTCTAAGATCCAAAGCAAGAAGGCCAGATCAAGAAGGCTGAGCTGGTTAAGCAGTGGGTATTAGCAAGTGTTTAAAAAGAGGGCAACCTTCAGAAATATACAGGATCAAAAAGCAGAAAACAGGGAGGAGTACATGAAGAACTCAAGAGAGGCGAGCAGAATGGTCAGGTCAGCCAAGGTAGCAAGGGAGCTTAGGATGGCAAAAAGGAATATGTGAGGGCAAGAAAGATTTCTTCAGATATGTAAGAGAGAAAAGAAGCTGTAAAGATCAAATAGTTAAGATTAAGGTGGCCAACGGATGGGCTGACAATGGGTGGAGCAAGCAGGAGGTCTCACAACTACTCTGCTCTTTATATGTCAGAGAAAAGCAAGGGCCAAAGCCACAGGGGAAGGAATCGTGGGTATGGGAGAGGGCTGAACCAACAGAGATGGAAATACCAGAGAGCAGAGTACTAAAGGGTCTTAGAGCACTGATGGTGGATAAAACACCAGATCCAGATGGCATACACTCCAGGGTGCTGAGGGAGATGGCAGAGGTCCTAGCAGGACCACTGGCAGACTTGTTGACAACCTCCCTGAGAATTGGATGCATTCCCAAAGACTGGAAGATGGCACATGTGGTGCCCATCCACAAAGGTGGGCCCAAGGATTAGCCAGGGAATTATAGGCTGGTCAGCCTCACCTCCATCATAGGGAAGCTCATGAAGACTCTCTCAAAGAGAGGCTTGTAACTTCCTGGCAGAGAATGGTCTCCAGGACAGCAGACAGCATGGGTTTGTCACCAGTAGATCCTGCCAGACAAACTTGTTAGACTTCTATGCCTGGGTAACAAAGGCTATTGACAGGGCCATGTGGTGAGTGTCCTGTACTTGAACTTCAGCAAGGCCTTTGATTCAGTGCCACATGGGAGACTGGTTAGCAGATTGGGTAGTCTGGGGTTAGGGAGAGAATGGCGGAGTGGGTCAAAACTGGCTGTAGGATAAGCAGCAGAGGGTTGTTGTGGGTGGGGAACTCTCATCCCTAAGGGCTGTAACAAGTGGGGTTCCACAGGGATCAGTGCTGGGTCAAGTACTGTCCAGCACATTCATTGCTGACATTGCAGATGGAGTTAGTAAAAGATCAGCCTGTTTGCAGATGACACAAAGATTGGAGCAGTGGTGGACAGCACAGAAGGGTGGTTAGGATTTCAGGAGGACTTGGATAAACAAGAACGCTGGTCAGACACATGGCAGCTGGGTTTCAATGCAACAAATTTCAAGGTTTTGCACATGGGAGCCAGAAACTGCAAGTTCTGCCACAGACTGGGGGCGGGGACATTTATCCAATACATAGGAGGAGAAGGATCTGGGGTAATAATCACAGGGCAAATGAACCACCAGCACAGTGCAGGAACAAAGCAGCTAAGGCCAACAGGATGCTGAGGTGTATTGCCAATGGCATCACCTCATGGAGAAGGGAGGTCTTCCTGCCACTGCATAGGTCACTGGTCAGATCAAACCTAGAGAACTGCATGCCCTACTTAAAGACAGATGTCAGATTACTGGAGGGGTCCAGTGCATAGCCACCAGGATCTTCACAGGAATGGACAACCCTATGAGGACAGACTGAGGGAGCTAAACATGTACTCCCTGAAGAAGATGAGGGATAGAGGGATAAGGATCAAAACCTTCAAATATATGAGGGCATAAACAAGGTTAGTACAGAGGGATTTTATATTAACGGGAGGGAGAGACACTGGGGTGCAGTTTGAAATTGGAGTGGGGACAGTTCAAGAGGGAAATGGAAGACACTACATAACAGAAAGGGTGGTCGATGGTTGGAACATACTCCCAGAAGGTGGAAATGTCAAAGCCCGTGGCCATTTTAAGAAGGGGTGGGACAGAGTCAAGGGAAAGGTCACTACTGGACAGGAAGGGTGGGCAGCTGCAGAGTAGCACACTGCTAACTGCACAATGAAAGCATACTCGATAGACCTTGAGGCCTGTATCTCCTGGCATTTTAGTATGTTCATATGTATATCTAAAACCGTTCAGAATAATCCACCAGGCGTGTGCCTGAAATTAAATGCTTGGATTATACTTACATAAAATATCTGGGGTATGATAGAAAAGTTTAGGGATTGTTTCAGTCTGAAGTTCAACTAGTCTTTACCTGGTTATGGTCTGAATGACAAAGACAAAGAATATGCAGTATAATCATAAATTTAGTTATGAACCCTTTAAATTACTGCATGATCATACAGCATACTTGTTCAAAACTCCATACCTTTGATACTTTTGACTATAAATGACTGTTACTATGTGAAAAGTTAAAGCAGCCTTAAACAAGCCACACATGGTTCAGAAAGATTTGTTGATACCAGTCTTGGTTGTCTGCAACATTACTGTAAGGTGTTCTTGTCTCACTTGCTCCACCATCTTCTGTCCACATCTACACCCTCTCACTTATATTATAGAATCTGTATCTCTTCAAATTGTAGTGCTTGGTTAATATACTGTACCATCTCTGTACTGAGAGGTAATGGGAAGAATTAATTTCTTGACAGTTGTCTTGTACACTATGTGGTCACCCAGGTGTTTCTGACTAATTTATATAATTGCATGGAAGGAGTGTTAAAACATGCCCTGGTAAAATTCTGCTGTTCACAAGCAGTTCTCTAGTAATTATACAAAGCAGTCAACATTTTCTAGAATTAATTTCTTCCCAAGGATTCAGTCACAAGACTTCGGTAACCTGTCTGTACTTCATTCATCTTTCCTGGAATTATCTTTCCTGGAGTCACCACCATAATCACTGGTTTGATTTACTGCAGTAGCATAGAGAAGGTTGTATTTTCCTCATACATCTTTGCTTAAGGCAGTTTTTGCCTTGACTACTTCACACTCATTTATGTCAGCACAGCTAGCTGTTAGGACATGTGAGAGGAGGAAAGGCAGCATAATTGGTTCATGTTACTGGTAATAGAAATAATGACAGACTGGGTGAGTATGAACAGTTGTGTTCAGACAGTGTCATGTAGGGGGAGGGTTGCTGGTGTGCAAGGTTTCATCTTTCTGGTTGTGGTAGCAATTACACTATACTGGACATACATACATATATATATATAAGCATCTGCATATAGCATCTCCACATGATGGATCTGCCCATCCCTAAAAAGCTTTTCTTTAATTCACTGGAAAGCAGGCTGTTTCTCTCCTGTGCTGCTAAAGGAATTATCTTATGTTAGAGCAAGGTTTTCTGAATAGGTGATCAAAGTTTCTGAGCTCTACAGCATATCTTCTTCAAGTGTGCATGACCACATACTTTAAACTGATATTGTTTTATTCAGATAAAACTAGCACCATAAAGTTGGTGCTTTGGAAATTAGATAAATGTGTGTGTGTGTGTGTGTGTGTGTGTGTGTGTGTGTGCGCGTGCTGTGCATGTGTGTGTGGTATCTCCCTACTGCTGACTACTATTTATGGCCTTATAGTTTCAACTTATAAAAACATATGATAGGAGAAATCAGAAGAAGGATATCGCTCTTACATATTGTTAGTTAAAGGTTAAAACATACATCATTTGCCTATTTCAAATGATAAGTTTAATAGGATATATAGACAGTATACTAAATTCCATACACGTTGGACAGGACTGTTACACATGCAGTGATGAGATAGCTTTATGGCACATTTTTCTGCATCTTGGTTAATTGCACAGAAAGTTAGAGCACCTAAAATTTGATCTAACTTTCAGATGCATCACTATGAGCAGCTGCAATTTGCTGTGCTGTTGATTAAAAAATAAAAAAAAAATAACAACAACAAAAGCAGAACACGTGTCCCCTTTGGATGCAACCTGCTGTAAAAGTAAGTAATTAATATTCTGTTAGAAAGTGCTCTATCTCAGGGGTTCAGATGCTATATATAAAATCAAAGCAGTATAGGTATACACAATAACCATAAAATGAATATGCTGTGAAAACAATATTCAGCAAATATACATTAAAATCAGGGTTCAATCATATTCATGAAATGCCAGTGTAAAAAGATGGGTTTTAAAGATTTCTTAAAAACCTTCACAGAGGAGCTACTCAGAGGTCTAAAGACAAAGCATTCCATAACCTCGGTGCCACCACCTAAAGGTTCCATCCACAGAAGATTTAAGACAAGCCTGAAAACCACCAGCAAATGTTTGCCTGAGGAGCAGAGAGGAGAATATAGACTGTATGAGTGTAGGAGGTCTTTTATGTAGACTGGACTAAAAATTATGCAGGACCTTGGAAAGCATCAAACAAATTCTAAACATCTAACTGCAAGTCAATGCAGACTCCTTAGCATAGGCATGATATGTTGTAAAGTACTTGTACCCGATATCAGCCTGGCTACAACATTCTGTACCAGCTGGAGATGGCACACAAGCCTCTAGAAAGCTCTAGATACAGGACATTAAGATAGTCATGTCATAAGTTGACAAAGACATGAAGCACAGTCACCAGATCCTTAAGTTTATGCAAGGGCTTCAACCAGGTGATATTTTCTGAGCTGAAAATCCAACAGCAGATGAGAGCTGATACCTGTGCCTGAAGTGTCAATTTGTTTGTCCACTATGACCACTAGATATTTAGCCCTATCCACAGCTCTGAAGATGTTCACTCAAAGAGGCATATTAATATAATTCCTCTTGCCTGGTTCTATCAATAACAACTCTGTTCTCCTCTAATTAATGCTCTGTCAAATGGCAGTTACTCTAATGAGACAAATATCAGTAAATCATAGGCACCTGAGCCACACTGACCTGGTGAAATGGAGAAGTACAACTGCAAACTATAACCAGGGCCCTGGTGTTCTGTGGCACAATTTTCTGATTTCTGCGGCAGGGCTCCTTGACTTCTGCGGCAGCATTTTCAGATTTCTCGGCATGATTTATTCATTTCTCTGGCAGAATGCAGTCCTGTCATTGGCTAAATATGATGTGATGTCATCGATTACATCATATGCTGAGCATAGAGGAGGGCTTCAGGATAAATGAGGTGGAAAAGGAAGCCTGACACTATGGAAAAACAGTATATTTATATGAAAATTCACCAAAACAATGAATTCTGCGGCACTATATATATTCTGTGGCATGATGCAAATTCTGCAGCAAATTCCACAACCGCAGAACTGCAGAATTCAGGGCCTTGACTATAACATCTGCATAGCAGTGAAACCCTAATGTCACTGTCTCAAGATCTTCCCCAAGGACAACACAGTGAACAACACAGGGACAAGATACTTGAGGAACACTGAGGGAATAGCAGTGACACTGGAGAAAAAATTTCAAGTGTCTCCACTGCACCTGACCAATCAGGTAGTACTCAAACCAATGAGAAAATAAAAGAAAAAGTTCCCTCTACATCTCTTCCAAGGTGCAATATATATAGGTAAATCACTATCAAAACCAGACACAAAGAAGCAGATTTGCACACAAAACCACAGAGCACAATAGTGAGGTGAAAATGTATAAAGTTTATTTAAAGTGCATTGAGAAGTATAGTGGTGGGCCCCTGTCGAAGTCATATTTTCAGAGGCAAAACATTGGGGAGGTTAGTTGGCCATCTGGTGTCTCCTACTTAGAGGTCTAAGTGCAACATTCGTATGCTTCTGTACACACTAAATAAATGTTTGTATATTTTCACCTCATTTTGGACTCTGGTTTTGTTTGCAAATATAATTTGTTGTTGCAGGACTCAGACCAACACAATACTGTACCTGGCTGGGAGTCTCCTATATGTCCTCAGGCAACTAGTCAGGATCCCATTGTCCATAGTGTACTGTGCTAATGATTAATCAAGAAAAATTACCATTGAATATGCCCCTAACTCTTTTACCCTGAAAAGGTCATTCATAACTTTCACCAGTGCAGTCTCAGTACTATGTTTAGATCTGAACCCTGACTGAAATGGATTGTTGATTCCGTTCTGCACTAAGTGAGCCATCAAATGCAATGCAACCACTTTCTCAATTATAGCATCTTCCATAAGAGAAGGTTTGAGACAAGTTTATAATTGTCCAGACACTCAGGCTAAAGAGAGGATTTATTGAGGAGGGGGACATGACTGCCTTTTGCAGTGTGACCAGGAAAGAATCCACTCCCAAGGAATCCCAGAAAATCCTGACCACCCTTGGGACCACAATCTCCTGCCATTCACCAACAGTTGGGTAGGCTTAGTGTCCAGGCAACAGTAAGTAGGTTGCAGAGTAGATATCACCTGTGTAATCTTATGATCCAAGGCATGTTGAATCTCCAACCAGAGCACCCTCATGCCCCAGACTCTTCCTCTGTCAGGAGTCACACCAGCCTGGGAGATCCTTGCTCTGATGGAGGACACCTTGTCAAAAAGAAAGTAAGAAATCCCTTGCACTTAACTGTGAAACCACTACTCTAGACTGCAGGCAGACAGGATGTAAATGTCTATCCACAGTATGTAAAAGCAGGAATGGTCTACTCCTCTCCATTTTAATCATGCCAGATGAAAGTCTACCTTCTTATGGGTGTTGCCCTCTGATACTCCCCATAATGGGACCTCAGTGCCAGTTTGTCCTCCATCAAGCACAAAGTAAACCCCACTTCAATCTCTGCCCTTGTATCTTCAACCACCATAGCCTATCATCATCATCATACCATGGTGACCTGTGATGGGGCACTAACAGGTGGGCACAAAGAATCACAATGGTTTCAAATTGTCCTACTGTAGCCTTCCATGGCTGTGTTTATCCTATCTTCACAGGTGGATAACCTGCTTGATATGTCCATTACATCAAGGAGCCTATTTGAAGTCTGGTCCCACCGAGGTGGTACCTTAACACCCTTGCCCCCATGTTCACCCCTGCCCCACCAACAGGCATCAGGTTGTGTGTTGGGGTCATTGACTCTAACTCTACCCCATTCCATGTGTAAGGAAGCTGAGGTGGTACAGTATACGAGAATGTGGTGAAAGTTAGACCAACAACCTAATGCACACCCCGATGCCTGTTGGTGGGGGCAGGTGGGCATTGGGGGTAAGGGTAGTAACACTAACACCGTCTCCTCACTTTTGTTGCTGTGGAACCACCCTAACTGATGCATTAAACAGAGTTTTTGCCATGAATTTCCCTTCTTTTTGAGAATGTGCACTATAAATATTGAATGAAATGTGGTGGTGGGGAGCGTGGGGCCTTTGAGCCCATCCTCACACCATTCTGCCCATGTCTGCATTACAGCTATGACAGTAATGGTAATGCTACTGTAACAGTAACAGTGAGTGAAATGCAAACACTAATGGTAACTGTTACAGCAACATAAATGTAAATGCAAATGCAAGTGGTAATGCAACTGTTATCACAAATGAAAACAGTAACTTGTAACAGTGAAGCAAATGAATATGTGAAACTCAATGGTAATGGTAGCGGTAACGTAACCTCAAATGCTAGCAGTCATTGTAACAGTGACGTAAACATAAATAGAAACACAAATGTTAACAGAAACGCAAGTGTAAACCATAACACAAATGGTGAGGGAAACGCAAATGGAAATGCAAATGGAAATGGTGACAGCAAGCTGATATAAGGCAACAGTAGCAAAAAGTCTGTATCTCCCTTCGTTTCTGAAATAATAGCACAAAGATGATCTGAGCCAACAGTAGCAGAAAGTCTGTGTCTTGCTTCATTTCTGAGATAATGACACAAAGGCTGATTTGAACCAAACCACTGAAAGACACCTCATGTACCACTAGGGCTACCTATACAATAAATTTCAAGCACCATGCATAATGCTATGCACAAATTTTACCTGTGTCACACAGTATCTCCGCAGCTAATTATTTTCCCAACATGTAAGAAGCATAATTACATCTCCAGGACATCCACTCAACATCCTCCAAATCTCATGTTAAAAAACCAAACAGTTAAAGAGATATTCCATTTTAAAGTGTGTGCACCTTTAAAAGTCTTCCATCACAAAATGGCTGAACTCATGGCCAAAATGGGCTAAAATGGTGGACTTGGTGGCTGAAAAATCTTTGACTGTGAGGGTGTCAACTTTAAATGGCAATAACTCTGAAACGGAACATTTTTTCACCAAACAAAACTGGCATATCCTTGAACAAAGGGATTTTTATGTGACACGTTACAGACCAATAAACCACAGAGTGATTGCGCTTATGCATCATGTAAGCGAAAAAAAATAGCAACAACTATTTTTGCACTTCACTGTGCAAAACCATATGTGCCAGTGAAATATAAATTGGTAAATAAATAGAGGCACCATTCCACTTCATGTGTGCCAAATCTTATCCAAATCTCTTCAATGGTTGCAGAGCAGCATGAGCATAAACAGCATACAAGTGCAGAAAAATAAGTTTTGGCACTTCATTGTGTAAAACTTATGCAGATGTCAAATGAAAATTGGTAAATGCACTGAAATACCATAGTAGACCAAGTATTGCAAATGTCACACAAATCCATTCAACAGTTGTAAGGTTATAATCACACAAGAATGTGATGTTTAGTGCAAACTCAAACAGTAATGCCAACGGTGACGCAAATGGAAACAACGCAATGGTAAGAGAAACACAAGCAGAAACATAAATGCAAACAGTAACAAAAAGAAAACGTTAATGATAATGGAAGTGCAAATGTAGTGTTAACGCAGTCAAACTCAAACGCTTAACAGTAATGGTGACAGAAGTGTAAACAGTAAGACAAATGTTAACGGTGACGTAAACGCAAGTGCAAAAGCAAACACAAATGGTAATGGTAACGTAAACAGAAAAGCTAACGATAACAGTAACAGTGACGCAAATGTTAACAAATGGAAACGGCAACAGAAACTTAAGCACAAATGCAAACAATAATGGTAATGCTGATGGTAACGGTGACACAAAAGGAAACGGTAATGCAAATGGAAATGCAAGCACAAAATGCAAACGCCAATGGTAACAGTAACATAACAGTGACAGAAACGTTAATGGTAATGTTAACATAAACACAAATGCTAGTGGTAATGCTAACAATGAGGCAAACAGAAATCCAAACACAAATGGTTACGAAAAGAGCGCAAACGGAAGCAGTAACGGTAATATAAACAAAATGTTAACGTTAATGATAACGGTGATACTAACATAAACGCAAATGCAAATGTCAACGAAAAAGCAAATACAAATGCAAATGGTAATGCTAACGGTGATGCAAAAGGAAACAGTAATGCAAATGGTAACATAAATGCAACTGCAAACGCAAATGCTAATGGTAACAGTAACGGAAACACAAACAAAATGGTAACACAACGCAAACAGTTACAGTTACACAAATGCAAGCGCAAATGCAAACACAAACGGTAATAGTAACACAAATACAAATGGTAATGAACAGGGTGATGCAAGAGGAAACAATGCAAATATTAATGTAAACGCAAGCTCAAATACAAATGGTAAGACACATGTTGATGCAATCGTTAATGGTAACACATATGGTAATGGAAGCGGAAATGCAAACGCAAATGCTAACAGTAACAGTAACACAAATGCACATGCTATTTGTCCTCATAAAGGTGTATTCAGAAGCACAGTGAATAGAAAGGATGTGGTCATAATAATGGCCCTTGTACCAGAAAATTATCACTTGGAATATTAAATTGCTTATATCTTAGGAACCATATGATGTAGAAAAAATTGAAAGTTCATATTATTTATGACTTTCCAGATTAGTTTTGTACTTAGCCCCTAGTGTGGAACTAAGCATTTTTCTGACAGTCTGTATCTTGAACCGTTTTCGAGATATGGGCCCCAAAAGGCGCAGCAGATGCCGTAATGTTATCCTATGGAAAATCATCAACTTCAGAGTGTCGTAACTTTGCAATCCAGTAATATTTAGTCACCAAACCACCAAAAGGCACATACTGTATGTGGGATCTTGGCTTTCTTCCTCCAAATTTCATCCAAAAAGACCAAACCGTTCTTTTGCAGCAGGGTGGCAAAGATTCCCTATTGTTTTGTTATGTCACAAAGTACTGCAAATCATGACACTTTGCAAATAAAATCATCAAAGTGTTGCATAATCAAAAGTACTTTGTGACACAACTTTTACAAAAATTTAAAAACATATTTCTGGGGTGTTTTACCCCAAAGAAAGACATGGTTAACATTCTCAGTGCTCGACTAGTTAAACACATTATGTTCCTAGAGGGTCTGTTTAATATTTTTCATGACATCTTTGAAAGGCCACATTGTGAACCCCAGCTGCATGTTCCCTGAAGGTTTTGACCAATCAGGCAAACCGTACAACCTGTAGGTGCGAAAGAAGAAATGTGCAAAACCCCTCGTGAATTGATGTTATTTAGGCACTCTGTTGCTCCACAACTGTACATCCGACTACAACAAAACTTGGCAGATCCAGAGAGCTATGGGACCAGACCATGTATTCCAAATTTCTGGCATATCTGTCATACAGTTGCAAAGTTATTAAGCTGCCAAATTTCAGCTTTAACCTTAAATGGGGCACTCAACCTAACCATAGTGGCACTACTGTGCCACATATATATATATATATATATATATATATATATATATATATATATATATATATATATATATGGGATACATGATGGGTAGGAGTGAGATATGGCTCAATCTCATCATGCAGAAGTGAGAACATTTTCCATAGCACATGATCTGCATATCATGTGTGCTATTTATGCAATGGGGTGAGAACTTCAGAAGTATAGTTATGTTTTCTTGTTTGCTCTTTTATTTTAGTATTTAGTAACTAGGTAAATTTTTAGGGATAATTTGGGAGCACTGGGCAGCTAAGTGACTTGTTCAGAGTCACACAGTGTAGATGTGGAGATTGTTAGAGTCAAATCCAGGTCTGGTGTGCTGGATGTACCAAGGTTGTTCAGAGCTCATTATTCTAACCTCTAGGCTATCCTGAGAGCACTGTTTGCATATGTTCTGAATGTGTGTGAGTGTTTTCTGAATGGGCTGGAATGTTAGAAACACTATGGGAAACAGGTGAATGTGTTTGGCAATGCTAACTGAGTTAGTTTCAGCTAGCAGTGAGAAACAGAATCTGTGTGGTGCAGCACTGTCATTTAGAATGCAATCTTTCTTGAATTTGAGAGTAGCACAGTATTGGTCTGTGAGTTGTTGAAATACTATGGTAAACAGGTGAGTGTCCTTTGCCAGATACTGACTCTTGGGCTTTTGTTTGGTGGTATTAAGGGATGACAAGTAGAGGACTACAGCTTTTTGGTATGCTATTACGTTACTCTGGTTGCTTTTTAAAGAAAGTCAACCAGTGTGTTTCAAGCCAGGGTGTCATATCTAAAATATGAGATTCCCTTAAGGTTAGATTGCAGGTGTAATAGCTTACAGGAAAGTGAAAATAAATGAAGGTGTTCAATCAACCTCTTTAATATTTATGACTTTTAAGAAGATTGAAGAATTGCAGCAAAGCAGCTGGAAAGGAATATTTGAAAGTCTGCAAAGCAAAAATACTGCAGTGTGCCCTAATATCCTGGTACAGCTAATGTTGCAGGACTGAATTAGCTGGGAGCAGTAGCAGATGTTTATCTAATACTGGTGGGAGAAAAGAGGTCCATTCAGTGTTTTTTATATATTTTTTTTATCTGTTATTCTGTTCATATGTAAAAGTAATAATCTGTTGACTGCAGACTAAATAGATAGCATTAGTTAAATTGGAGTAGGGGTCATTTAGTATTAATAATAAAATTTGTGTAAGTGTTATATGGCAAACAAAGATCAACATCTGTGAAACTAACAAATGAAATCAAACAATAAATATACACAATATCAAACTCAGGGCAAACAGTAGAAAATATCTAAAGTAAAAGGGAAATGCAAGGTACTGCACCTGGGAGCCAGAAACCCGGCCAAGTGCACACCCTGGGGAGGGAAATGCTACAAGTCTCGATGGCTGAGAGGACCTGGGGTGGTGGTGGTGGATGTCAAGATGAACAACCCAGAGACTTGTAGGAGGGCAGCAACAAAGGCCAACAGGATACTTGGATGCATCGCCAGGGGCTCACCACCAGAAGGAGGGAAGTGATAGTCCCACTGTATGAGTGCTTGGTGAGGCCGCACATCTAGTACTGCGTGCAGTTTTGGAGGCCACATTTAAAGAGGGACATTGAACTCCTGGAGAGGGTCCTGAGGAGGGCAACCAAACTGATTTGAGGCTTGGGGGATAATACTATGGGAGAGGCTCGAAGAGCTAAATATGTACATATTAAAGATAGAAGAGACCAGGAGGACATGATAAAGGTTTTCAGGTACATGAAGGAGGTAATAAGGGAGGAGCAGTCAGGGTGCTCCAAGGAAGGAGGTGGCAACTAGAAGGCATGGGTGGAAGCTGAGGGGAGAGATTCAGCGGAGAAAGGAGGAGGAGGTGCTACTTCACTGAGAGCGTGGTGGAGCCATGGATGCACTGCCCAGGGGGCTGGTGGAGGCAGAAATGGTGGAGGAGTTCAAGAGGGGTGGGACAGGTACAGGGAAGGATTCTGAAAAGCAAAACCAGTGCAGCGAGAATATCTGGGGCAGGGAAAGGAGAAGCCAGAGAGGAGAGGGGAGCAAGGTCAGCCCCCAGGTTTGGGGCTGACCAAACAAGCAGATACAAAAGTCCATTAGGCCTATTCTGCTGGCATTTAGTATGTCAGTAAATTAATTAACTGATGAACTAATGAGAGCTATTACAGGAGAACAAATTCTAAAAACATAATCAATAATTTGCCAGGAAAGACAGTTGATAAATAAATTGTGTGCATTCTTATAAGGATTTCACAAAATGCCAACTTGCACTGAGGCCGAATATTGATCTCCAACTTAAACACCTAACTATGAAAAAGCCAACACTTATGCATCAATGCAGTGTAATACTGAGTCTGCATCAAAATCCAGACTCACTGAGCCTATAATTAAAGGTGGTGTTTTTAGGTGTACTGTTTTTTCAACCATTATTCAAAATTAATACAAAATGTATTAAGATATTTAACTCGCTTTCTAAAAAGAAATTGTTAGTCTACAGAGCAGTAAATATGGGCAAGGGCAGTGTTCTCTAGACCCCACAGTATATCTCTAATATTGCAAGGGATTATTATGAAAACATTCCATGATTGCTTAATAAAGTACATATATTTTTATCAGGTGATTTCCTGCTGCTTCTTGAATGATTGCTGGTCGAATTACATTTTTATTACCAGCAATGAGAAATGCACTTGAAAAATTCCCACAATGTAGTTCAGATTACAAGGGCCCAGGTAATAAGGAATTCTTGAAGTCAGAATTCTTTGTGTATTTGTTGCAAACAAAATGGCACTAACGTAAAGGTGGAACATTATATTATACAGCCATATTATATTACTTATGTGTTTGTGCAATTCATTTGTTTTATTTCTAGGTGAAGAAAGAGGGAATTAAGCACAATATTTTAGAACTTCTTAATGCACCTCTCAGTTTCTCTAAGTCAAAGCCAGCTCCCACAATACAGAAAGTGAATATAATGAATTCCTTACACAGCAGGGTTCTATGTGATATAGATGAAAAAGATTAGCTATTAGCATATAGGTGAAAATAAAACACTGAACACAAAGACAGCCCACACCAACTTTCATGACTGTCACAATTGCAGCTTTCCATCTCAACTCTATATGTTATGGGGGATCCCCTGTGACCTCCTCACTCCCATAACTATTTATAACTAACTCCGAGGCTGCACAATATCTGGGCAGGGTCATAGTCCTGATGCTAGCTGATTTTTTTTTTGTTAGTTATTTAAACAGGACTAGTACACTAAGCTGAAAGCTTTTTCACAGGTGTGACCTGGGAGCACAGGGAAGTTAAGTGACTTGCTCAGGGTCACACAGTTTGCAAGTGGAAGCTGTCGGGTTCAAACCCAGGTCTGGTCTGCTGGATGTCACCAGATTTGCAGCCCAGAGCCTTAAACCACTGCGCTATACTGCCTCCTTTCCACTGTAGCCCTTTTGCAGGTGCTCAAATTTGGTCTCTCTTAGTGTGTGTGTGTGTGTGTGTGTGTGTGTGTGTGTGTGTGTATGTTGCTGGGGAGGGTCCTGTAAATGTATTGAAGGTAGCAAATGCTATTGGTGTATTGCAATAATATATGACACAATTTTATTGAATATTATATTAAATATTTATATCTGTATATCTATCCATGTTATAGCTAGTTAGCTAGCAGATAGATAGATAGATAGATAGATAGATAGATAGATAGATAGATAGATAGATAGACAGACAGACAGACAGACAGACAGACAGATAAATAGATAACTTGCATGCTATTTCTTTGCTAAATTGACCCTGAAATATTGACCAAGAGCAAGAGAGAGAGAGGGTGTGTGTGTGGGGGTGGGGGAGAGCAGTTGGAATTCACCAACTTTACGCTTCTAGAGCATTTCCTTCCAGAGAAATGTTCACTAATATTCAGTGTTTTAGTAGCACTGCTCATTTCATATTATTTGCACTAACTTATAGAAAGGATTTAATTAATTGTGTTAAAATAACATGAATGATACAGAGGAATAAAGCAGGCCAGACTGTATAAAAATAGCATATGACCAGTTAGGCCTAATTAGATAAAACAATAATAAATTTAATTTTATGTGGCATATATGCAGTAGATGCAGTGGACCCAATTCCAAGTTGCATGTGCAACTTGCTTTGTACGCATATGTGAGTTGTGCCAAACAGTATTCACCAGGGACCCTGTACCATATTCCAAGATGGGCAGGGTCCCCGCACTTAGGTCTCACGACTTGTGGCAGCCACAGCCTAGCACCACAGGAATGGTGCAATGGACCTGGGTGTCGTAAATTGCAGCCCACATTTACTTGCCACGAGCCCCCGAAACATTCCCATAATCACCTGGGGTCATGGGGGCTGGCTGGGTGGTACAGGCATTTGAGGAAGTGCAGCAAATGGTCCCGGGGGTCCCCAACAGTTAGGTGGGGGCATGACTGTGCTGGGGGTGTAGAGCATCTGCATGCTGGTCTAACTCCGCAGTGTCATAATGGGTCTTGGAATTGCGTGGGTGGGTTATGACAGCTGCCCTTACAGAATAGGGCACAGTTGCTGTCACTATCCACCCCTGCCTCGCCGCTGTGGGTTGCAGGCATAGTGGGTGGCCTAGCCAACCTTGGCACAACCCACATGTAGCATGGCACAACGTCGATGTTGGAATAGCAACTTGTGTATCTCATGGCGGAGGTGCCATTTATGCCATGGGGTTTGGTGTAACTCACCTTGTGCCATGCAAAAGTCATCCTGGAATCGGGCACAGCATATTAAGTGATAATGTGAGTTCACAGTGTCAAATTGTAATGGTGAGAAGTGAGGTGGACTAATAAAATTATCATAGGTGCAAATGTATGTTTCATATAATGTGATGAAAACTGTTTTAAAATTATATAAAGATGAAAAAGTACTCAAGAACAAATTGCATTGTCATTTTTGAAACTACAAGGATAGAAAGTTGTACCTATAAATTAGATGTGAAAAAATGAAGAGCTGTGTTGAGTATTAAAACAATTATCAAAGTAAAACAAAATTGCATAGTGAATGCTACCTAGATGTTTCATAGGCAGCAAGAGGGAGACCTACTACGAGTTCCCGACACTCATTCACCACACACACTTCAACCCGATGCGATTTCCTGAAACTCAAAATCCTGACGTGGATTTTGCTTGTACATCATGTTTTGAGGGCTTCGCCCCCACACCCCCCTTCAATATGATGACAACCTCCGGGGAAGGGCAAAATCCCACTATCAAGAGTCTGTGTTTCTGGAATGTGGCATTGGGCTAACGTTTGTTGTGCAGATGTGTTCAGGATCTTGTAGTGATGCCAAGAGGAAATACCATGATTTAGTATTCAAAATGGCTTACCACTGCAACTTAAATGAACATGCATTAAAATACAACAACCTTACCTGACTACAAACTGCACACTGTAGATTTAAAGCAGTCACTTTATCATAGGATATCTTTATCCTTAAATGGTGCCAGTATAGGGGCCAGTATGCAAAGGTTGTGATCAGAGAGTGCTGATTTTTTTAAAGGGGCAGTTCAGAAAAACACTGCAATGGCGCAAGGGGGAGAGATAAGTGATCAAAGGAAGAGGACAGGACAAAAACTGATGATGATGAATACACTGGAAGGTTTTTGCCCTGGTGAGGGTGTCAGATTGAATACTGTATGCGCATCTAGAAAGGTGTCCAAACTGACAATGCTTGGGAGATAAAGATAGTGTGTAGTTGCTTGAAAAGGGAAAAATAAGCACAGTATATTGAAATGTTGAATGTTCCTCTTCGTTTACTCTATCAACTAGTCAAAACCAGCTCCTAAAATATAGGAAATGGATTTAGCAAATGCATTACACAGCAGTGTGTGTGTGTGTGTGTGTGTGTGTGTGTGTGTGCATGCGTGCGTGCGTATGTATGTGTGTGTGTGTTGGGGGTCCTGTAAATTCAATTAAAGTAGACAACATGGTTTTGGTGTATTGCAGAAATATTTGGCAAAATGTTATCAATATATATTAAATGTTTATATATGTATCTATATCTAGCCCTGTTTTAGCTAGCTAGCTATCAGAGACAGAAAGATAGATAGATAGATAGATAGATAGATAGATAGATAGATAGATAGATAGATAGATAGATAGATTGACAGACAAACAGACAGATAGATCAATAACTTGCATGCTATTTCTTTGCTGAATTGATACTGAGATATTGTTCAAGAGGGAAAGAGAGAGAGAGAGAGAGAGAGAGAGATCATTCAAAGGAGGGAGAGAAAAGAGAGACAGACAGACATGGGGGGTCTGTTGGAGTTCTGTCTAGTTTACACTTCTAGATCATTTCCTTCTGGAGAAATATTCACTTAATATTCCACATTTCATTTTCAGAATTTTCGGTCTCACTGCTCATTTCATATTATTCACTCTAACTTTTAGAAAGGTTTTAAATAACTGTGTTAAAATAACATGAATGATACAGATGAATAAAACAGACTGGACTGTATGAAAATAGCATATGGACAGTTAGATGTAATTTGATTAAAAATAATACATTTTATTTTCTGTGGCATATATGCAGTAGATGCAGCATGTTAGTGATAATGTCAGTTCACAGTGTTAAATTTTGTTGGTGAGAAGTGAGCAGGACTAATAAAAATCATCATAGTTGAAATGTATGGTTCATATAATTTGATGAAAACTGCTTTGAAAACATACAAAGATGCAAAGTACCCAAGAACAAATGTCACTGTTATTTTGAAAATACAAGGATAGAATAGTTGTAGCTATAAATTAGCTGTGAAAAAATGAAGAACTGTCTTGAGTGTTAAAACAATTATCAAAGTACAACAAAATTGCATTGTGAAAGTGACCTGGAAGTACCATAAGCAGACCTAGGGAAATACCATGATTTAGTAAAAAACAACTTGACATTGTAATTTAATGGAATATGCATTAAAATACAGCAACCTTACCTGACTACAAACTGCACACTGTATTTATATTTTGGTAGTCACTTTATCATAGGAGATCTTTATCCTTAAATGGTGTGCAGCATAGGCACTAGTATGCAAAAGTTGTGATCAGAGGGCTGATTTTTTATAGGTGCAGTTCAGAAAAACACTAAATGAGAGAGGGGGAGACATAAGTAATTGAGAGAGGAGTATAGGACAAAAACTGATGCTGCTGATGATGAATACATTGGAAAGCTTTTGGCCATGTTGAGGGTGACAGATTGAATACTGTATGCATGTGTACAAAGCTGTCCAAACTGACAATACTTGGAGGTGAAGATAGTGTGAAGTTGCTTCTGGGCTCAAGGTGGAGGAGGAATCCTGAGTTGTTCCAAGTATTGTTAAATATTATTCCAGGCTTTTCAAATAGTGGGTGCTAGAGCACTTCCCATGGCATCAAGGAGAAAGAATACAAAGAGACTGTATGTACTGTATGTGGTTCAAAAACAGTCCAGAGGTAATATTTTTAGCAGTGAGAATTTAAATCAAAATTGATTTTTTACTAATTGATTTTATTGATATATTCATAGAAATGGAGATGCCAAGTCCAGGTTATCACACTGTCAGCAACTGCTTTAGGTTCTTTGGGAATTTCAACCAATAAGTGGTATATATTGAGAGCCATTACTCCTAACATTTTAGAATGTGTGCTGTCGTGCTACGAGAAGAGTTACTGCTTTTGTGTATTCTTCATATTTACCTCTGTACCTTTTAATATAATAGTGGTCACTGTTATAATATAATAGTGGTCACTGTTAATTTAATAGTTACTCACCAGATTTTGTATTAGCAGAATACTGTGCTTACTGTTTATGTGTCCTTCAACAGCCGTGGCATATGGTATTAATGTAACTTTGTCATACACAGATTTATTACTATTCAAACTGTCATGAACCTTTAATGTTTGCAGTTTTTCCTGTTCCAACAGTAAAGTTTGTACTGTAAAGAACTGCAAATGGTTATTTACTGTTTGAACTATCCTTTCTTAGCTAGTGACAGGCAAAATGATTTTCACCAAAACCCATTTACCCTATAAACTTCTAAATTATTAGACAAAAATGAACTAAGTATGTGAGGAGACTTAAATACAGATTTTGTTCACTTGTTGCAAAGCAGTACTTCTGTAGAAAACCATTTTAAAATGGGAAAAAACAAGATGGCTGCCATCACCAACAGTATTTCTCTCAGCACAAACAGCAAATCCTTAAGAATTAATAGCTTGAATGGATTTAACTTACCTGTCTGTCAAGCGGCTATCAAAAAAAAACATAATTCAAAATTATATGATATTTTTCACCAAACCTTCTACAGGCACACACTTGGCACAGACCATATCATCCCTGAACATTTTGGAAAATGTAATTCCATCTGGGTTGTAGATGATGGCAAACATCCCATGTTAACGAATGGGGAAAAAAAGTGTTTGTTTTTCACTTTATATCTCAAAAACCATACAAGATGCCATTACAAAACTTTTGTGTCTTAAGACTCTGGTAGAATGACTGTGATTGCCACATTTTGTGCTATTTCATCAAAGTACTCCAAAGTTATTGAGTTACAAAATTTTGGATTCAACATTGAAGTGCTGTACTGACCCTAAGTATAGTGGCGCTGCTGCTCCATTATAATATATTCACACACATACAGGCAGTATATAAGGATACTGAGCTGCAATCTGGAGAACTGGGTTTAAAATCCCACAACCACCATTTCCATACTGTGTGATCAATGTACCTCATGCTGTATGTGGTCTTCCAATCCATGGCAAATGATCCTGAATCAGGAATCTGTGAAAATGTACACAGCTTGAGGTAATGATGTCATTACACAGTGGCCAATAGGAGCTAAACAAACTTAAAAGTCTTAGGGATCTTGAAAACTTCAGTGACCATACTATAAAACAGTCCAACATAACCCAAACACCCATACTGCAAGTGTAAAAGATTCTCTTATAAAAATGATGGGAGCAATTTCATAAACAGGGATCTAGTGAAGAAAGAAATTAAAATATAACTAAAAACAGGAAAAGGAGTCAGGAATCTGAGAAGGAACAGTGGCATCCCCTCAGATCTAAAACCTATTTTAAGCACTCTGCAGAATGCAGCAGCAGACTCACTAAATAAAGTATTTAATTTCATCACTGGCAGACCCTTTGTCATGCAGGAAACTGTGGCATTCACTTCATCCTGGCAGTATCACATGTTCCTGTAAGACAAAGGGACTAATTGCCATTAAAATTACATTGCTTTATTCAAAGATCTACTGCAGCATTCTGCAGAGTAAGCTCAGGTTTTTCACCACTGTAACTGCAGATAAAGGTGGCTGGGCTAGTGTGCCATTCAAGGGCTGCAAAACATGGGAGAATTTTAGTTTAACATGTCAAGGGAATGGTGCCCCCACCCCATCTTTCAAAATGGAAAAGGAATGATTTTCAGTATCTTGAAGCAATGGATGAAACCACTAACATAGGAAAGAAAAGTAGGCAGGTTGTGGTCATAGGTGATTCAATAATAAAATACAGTGGCAGAGAAATATGCAAAATGACAATTGGAAGGCTATGCCTGTAGTTCAATAGGGTGAGTAACCAGACACGCCCTTTCCTTATCTATATAAGCAGTTCCTTCTAGCCTCCTTTTGAAGCTTTGTAGCTGAAGGCTCTCTCCATCTCAGCCTTATCCCTGGGCATCCTGGGACTTTGCCCCCCAACATTTGCTTCCCTCCTTCCTTTGTCCTTGGGCTCTACTTGATTTTGTTAGACTTCTGTTCCTTGTGTTTCTCCTGATTTTGGTTAGTATTACTTTGCCTCTAGCTGCTGCATGCTTCTTTGTGTGCTTGCTTGCTTCCTTCCTGCTCCTCTACTTGTGTTTGCTTTTGTTTGTTTCTTTTGGGCTTTTTCTAGTTTTCTAGCATCCTGTGTATACATTGATTATTTGTGCTTCAGGTTACATACTGTTGTTTCCTCACCTTAAGCTGCTCTGTGCATGTGCCTTAGGCTTTCATTTATTCACCAAATTTTGCAAGCCCTCAGTCAACTGCAGTGCTATTGTATGCTTCAGCTCACACTACTGTTTCCCTGCTGGCTGCGTTCTGTGCTTTGCAGCTTCATTATTTCAACAGGTCCAGGCTTTATCCTGCTCAGCTAGCTGCCACGCCTGTTGTGCTTTGTGTGTTCAACAGCTCTGCTCTATATTTTCTCAGTGCTGGCTCCACTCAGTCAACTGGTGCACTGCTATACTGAAACTGTCAGCTATTACATTAGCTGCCTGGTCTCACGGTGTTCTGCTTATGGCTCCTGCTATTCCTATGGTGCGGCACTGTGGTGCCATGGCCAGGCATCATAGTTCCAGGTAGCAGGAGCCTGCTTTCGAAATTACATTATATGAATCACCATGCTCCTTGCCTACATTGCTTTTCAGTTATCCATGCATGAATATATTATCCTCACAGCCTTCATGATTGAAGATTTTCATTGCATTTTATTACTGCATTACAAATGCTCTTTACTGGAACAACCTAACTCCAACTTAATAGCATCTATGGTATTCATGCCACTCATATCAATCCACTATTCATGCTGAAACTATAGCGATCAACTGATAAACCTCATTAATTCATTATGCTAAACCTCATTGATTCTATTACCTAAACACCTAACTTTTATGTCACCATTAATTTGGCTTCCATAATGGAATTGATTGGCTTGCTTTCTGTTAGCTGCTATCACTATCAGCCTCAGAATGCTGGCTCACACTACAGCCTCCTACCTTACCCAGGCCACTGGCTTTGCCTGGTCTCCTTATCACTAATGCTGCTGGCATTGCCTGGCTTTCTCATCAATAAACATAATAATAATAATAATAATAATAATAATAATAATAATAATAGTCTTTATTTATAAGCACAATATCTAAAACCAAAGCTCTGTACAATCCATAAAACAGTTAAAACCACTAAACAATAAACATCGGATGCAATTGAAACCAAAGAAATACAGAAATACAAGAATACAAGTGGGGTATACATTATATCTACTACCTAATCTGCAGCCACTGACTTTGCCCGGCCTCCTTCTTTCTAGCACATCGTAGTTGATTCATGCACTCACTCATAAATTGGAGGCATGCTAACCATGTCCATTACCTTTTCTGGCTCATGGCTTGCCCTGTAGTCAATGGTCTCAGTGTGCACCCATGAAGTCCACATCTTGAGCACGTGAAGCTTAGGATATGGTCCTTCTCATTTGGTGCATAGTGGGAAGATCCCCACCTGAGCAGAGCTTCAGTCATCTAACTCATTGGTGGCACCTCTTGATGCATAACTAAAGATTTCAGCTGCCAAGGGTGGGGAGTTAGGCCAAAAACACCCTCTTGGCTGTGGCTATGCTGTGGCACCTTGAAAATCTATTCTCACTATGACCTTTTGGTTCACCTGGTTTGTTTTATCTGATATGCCAGCTGAGTGCCTCAGTGGTTGTTGCTCTCTCCTCCCACCTTGGAGTTCTGCTCTTGTTTCAAGAGTACCTACCCATTGTAGCAGAGACCTCTCACAACCCTTCACAGCATTACTATTAGATGAAATGTGAGAGTTTTCCACCAAACTGAAATATCTCTTCCCTTAGATTGAGTTTCTAAAATGCAAGACCAGAGCTGTCACTAAAAACTATCCCTAGCATAGAGAGAAGATGACCTAGACTTTGGATCCCCAGAAGTTTCCTCCTTTAAAAGGGTTTTTCTCTCCTTCTTGCAAAGGTCATAATATGTAGTTAGTTGTTAATATTATATTCTCTGGTTTCCTTAGGTAGGCTCCACTGTTCGATGGAGATGGACGGATGCCCTATTTGCCATTCCTCCCTCCCTCCCTCCCTCCTTAGAAAGCCCATATGTCATCAGTGCATTCTATTTTATAAGTGTAATCCTGACAACCTGCACATTTTACTTGTGTTTCTTCAAGCTGTCTCATTGCTGTCAATCTGTTTCTCAACCTCGTAGTCAACGTTTGTTGCTCAATACTCTTTGGGGCTCCTTCCTAAGTACCTTTAGCCAAGGGAATATTTTCCACAAGATCTTTAGGGTGAAATGCTCTTCAAGGGTTCTTTGTCTTCTGTGCCCTACAAGGTGGTAATTACCCGTGGAACAGAGTGTGAATTGTCAAACAGTTATCACAGTTGCACAAGCATAACACTACTTTGGTTGCACTGGGCCACTGAATTGGAAGGCTATGCCTGTAGTTCAATGGGGTGAGCAACCAGCCACTCCCTCTTCCTGAGCTATATAAGCAGTTCCCCCAGCCTCCTTCTGAAGCACTTTTTCTTTGCCCCACTGTCCTCCCCTCCTCCTCCTCCTCCAGTGGAATGCCTCTCTCCTCAGGGGCTCCTTCCTAAGGTACCTTTAGCTAAAGGAATCTTTCCAACGGCACCTCTTTGCCTTGGTACCTCTACAGGGTGGTAATCCCCGATGAGCAGAAAGTGCAAATGGCCAAACAGTTATCATAGTTGCACAAGCATAATACTACTTTGGTTGTGAATGCACACTGAAAGAAAATTACATGGTGTCCAGCTTCAGAGGGGCAAAAGTTAATGATATATACCAAGAATTCATGATATTACTAAACAGATCCAAACCCAGTGGTTGTAACATGTTGGAACAAACAACCTGAGGAGAAAACTTATCTATCTGATAAAAAGATTACTCTGATTTATTTATTGGTTAAGAAACAACTGTGACATAAGTATATCAGAAATCTTAAAGTGCCAACAGCAAATGATCAATTCTGATCAGAACTAAAACAAATATCTGGTTGAGGGCTATTTGTAAGGAGAAAGTATGGGATTTCTAAAAATATGGGGCAATTTTGGGTGAAAGAGAACTCTTTGCAAAGATGGACTGCATCTAAGCTACAGGGGTAAATAATTGAGAACCAATATTCACATCCCATCAGGAATGCTTTAAACTAGAACCTATGGGGAAAATGGAGAAACAATTGTTTAAAATAGTGCTCACAGTGACACAAATATCACACACAAAAAGGAATGTAAATAACAAAACTTAATATGTACCCTGATATACGACAGAAGTATATGTAATAAATGGATAAATTCAAAATTTTATTAACACACAAAACCAATCTGTGTATCTATAACAGAGATATGGTAGAAAGAAGAAGTCGCATGGAATACCAGCCTGAGAGATACTGTACACTCAATGTAGGCATGATGGGGCATACATGAATGGAGGTGGGGTAGGAGTAATTATACAATCTGACATCTCAAATTCTGATATATCATCTAAAATTAATGAACCAATTTCTAAAGTTGAATCACTATGGGTTAAAACTGACCAACCAATAACACTCCAATGTTTTGTGGGTAAGTTACAGAACACGGACACAAATCATATACTGCAGGTACTGTAACTTAGAAATTCAATGTGAAATCAGGATGGCCATAGATGTAGGAGAGGTGCTCATAAAGGGGAACAGAATTTCCAAGAAAGTGCCTGGAATAATCTTGAATAAACAAGATGGAAAAATTAGAAGGAACTGTGTGAGCCGACCCTTTGGCGCAGAGATTGGATTTCTGCTTATGTGTCGGCAACCCGGTTCAGGAATGGACCAGGGTCACTGGAGAGCTGGCTGGAGTAGAAGGATAGAGCATCCTATGGACTGCTCTCCTTCTCCAGGAGGAGGGTGGGAAGTGCCCAATGCATGAGCGACCCTAGTGGATCCCAGGAGTCACACAGCTATGGGTGCTGAAGTATGTATAGGGGCGGGTGGATGCTGGATGTCATTGCATGGCTCCACCTCCAAAGAAAAGCAGAAAATCTGGACAGCTGCTGGCCGCCTCCTTGAAGCCTGCTATGGTTTGACTAGCCCCTCAGGCCAGGGCCCTCTGACTTATCTGACATCTGCATTGTGCAGGGAGGCGCCACAGACCCACCATGGGGGAAAGCCACGGGGCTTCAGAGGGGAACTTGACTGATAAGAGGGGTGGAAGTCTGTAGCTCCATGACCGGTTGAAAGTACCCGGGTGCTAGCGACTCAGGGAGAAAAAGAATACAGAATAAAAACAAAAAGAAGGAACTGTGTGAGTTCTTAAATCATAATAACAGCATAAAATTTATTAGAACCAACCAAAGGCAACAATATACTAGGCCTGTGGTCCCATATTGGAAAAGGAGCAAAGTGGAGTGCAAGGTTTGCACTACACTTGCCTCATTTCCCATGACCCTAAGGATACTATAGTCAGTCATATAGTGTGTTGGTACTATCTGACTAAATATAGGATATTTCAGTGCAGCGCTAGTCGAGTACTGCTGCCCTGACATGGATCCTGGAAGTGGAGGTAAAAGCACCCCCAGACCAGATAGTGTAAAGTGTTTAAGGGACCATATGCATACCAGTTATGGGCTCATTTGCATTGGAAGTGGTGGCAGGTTTATTGCACCTCCTTGGGCTGGTCACACCCACTCTGATATCTGTCCCCATTAAAAAGATTTCTCTGATGTTCAGTGGTCCCCCCATACCCAGGTCCCTGTCCCCATTAGAATTAAATATCTCTGGCATTTAGTGGTCCCCTGTCCCCTGATCACTGTCCCCATTGGAATAAAATACAGTACAGCCAAATTATCCAAGCTGTGGACATCCAGAACTCCTTATCTAATGGACTGAACCCACTCATAATCTCCCCCACCAATGATCCATGTTGTCCATGCTGTCTGGATTCTTGGTGCATTTCTGAGTTTTGGTGTGCGTTCCTGTAGCTACAGTACATGTGCTGTACATGAACTAGGAAAGAGTGAGCCTTGACGGGCAGGTAAGGAGTCAAAGCTAGAAAGTGTCTGCTGGTGTTGGTGTGTTCTGTGCTTAGATTCCATTCCTATTTACAGAGAAACAGAGAAAGTGGTGTGGAGCTGGGTCAAGGGCACAGTATACATCAACCACAGTTTGAGCTGGCGGTATTTAGGCTGGCAAACAAAGCCAGGTCGAAGGAGTGCACACAAAACTAATTGCTGAATTGGGAGCACAATGTACATAACCTTGAGTTTTGCAGTTTTGTGGTTGAGTACACAGCTCTAACTGCTATATAATTGCAAGCAGAGAGAGAAAGAGAAAGAGAAAGTCATGTTGGAGCTGGTTTAGGGCAGAGTATACATAAACCGGAGCTGCAGTACTGTAAGTCCTAATGAAAAACATGGAACCTCAATTATTTGAAACCCAATTATCAAAACTGATCTGATGTCTCCCAGGCAGTTTGGATAACTGGGGTTGTACTGTACTTCCTGGTGTCTAGTGGCCCACCATCATGTGATTTCTGTGCCCATTAAAATTAGTTTAAGTTCAAGTTAATTGCAGGAAGAAAACTCAGTTGAGCAAGCTCATTGACAAGGCGGTCCTGTAAAACATATACTAAGGGACAAACAGAAACATACAATAAATGCACTCAACAAGAATACAAGTGCTGATAGGATACATGAGTAGCAGGTATACAGGCATTACTCTATAACTCGTAAGATAAGTCACCACACTCCTACATAAAGTGCTGGCTCGGTTCACATGGATTTTATGACTAACAGTAGGCTTGTGCTGTCATAGGAAAAGAAAATTTTTAATAACAACTACAGACATCTTTTATTTTTCTAAAATTAACTTTTGAAAAGACTAACAGAGACTATATTAGATAGTTTCAGTGTCGATTGTAGCCGATTCCAGATAACCGGAGGGCAGCAGAGAATGCACGCTTGCCAATGAGATGCTGGCCTTTGGGACATCCATGAAGATAAAATCCAATTTTCTGAGTGCATATGTACTGTGGCAGTTATGGATGATGAAGTTAGGTAGCTTGTTAAGGAGAAGCTTTAAAGTTCATGTACTGGCATGGAGAATGCATCTAGTGGTAAGGAACGTCCAACCTACAGCTGAGTATAGGTCACAGTGGTGTGTCCAGTATGGGAGTTTGTAATGAAGTGCAGTGCACAGTAATAGAGGATGTCTAGTTTATTAAGTTTTGAGGTTGTAGCAGAGTTATAAATTATATCCCCATAGTCTAGTAATGGAGGAAAGTCGCTTGGACAAGCTTCTAGTTCTGATCTCAGCTGGGAATAGAGACTGGTTACGATAGAGGAAGCCTAGCCTTATTTTTAGTCTTTTAATTAGGTCATCAAGGTGTTCTGTGAAGGCAAGCTTACTGTTTAACCAAAATCCGGTATTTGAATTTGGGGTGACTTCCAAATGCTCACCTAGAGAAGTTACTATAAAGTCATTTTGCATATTGGTAAGTATGGAAGGAGATTTGTAAGGGAAAAGATCATTGCTTTGGTTTTCTTAGCATTTAAGAGGAGTTCAGCATTAAGGAGGTTTGCTTCAAGCTGGGCAAAGTCGGCTTGAGGGCATCCCTGACGTGAATCAATGAGGCATCAGAAGTATAGAGGACAGTGTCATCGGTGAAGAAATGCAGTTTGGATTTGGATACAAGGTGGTCAAGGTCATTAATGTATAGAGAGAACAGTATGGGATCTAAGATAGAGCCTTGGGGAACTCCTGGTAATTGGGGGACAACAGGCCACCTGCTTTGATTTTTGCAACCTTCCTGAAAGGTAACTACTTAGCCACTGAATAGTTGGGTGGTGGCGTCTATTTTAGCAAGGCTGTTTTCAACTAGGTTATGGTCTACGGTATCGAAAGCTTTGCTAAGATCTAAAAAGATAGCTCCGTGACCTTCTTAGCATGCATGGCTGAGAACCAGTCATCGGTTACTTTAGCCAGAGCAGTGACAGTACTGTGGTTGGAGGGAATCCAGATTGGGCAGGTTTCATGAGCAAGTAGGCTTCTAGATGTTGCTTTAACTGTGCGTAGATCAGTTTTTCAAATATTTTAGAGAGGATAGTTAAGATAGATATAAGTCTATAATTATGTAAGTCGCATGGGTCTCCAGATTTAAACAAAGGGAGGATGTGGGCTGATTTCCAGCATGACGGTACTATAGAAGAGGAAATAGAGAGGTTGAAATATGTAAGATTAGGTCAAAGGTAGGTGAATCCAAGTTTTGGGAAACGCGGATCAATTCCATCATCCCCTGCACCTTTTTAGTGTCTAGGTACTTGAGAGAATCTTTGACTTCTTTATAGTTTAGAGGGTGCAGCTGAAAGGGGTGACTCATTTCGTGGATGTGGAAATTGTACTACCCTGGCTATTGCCACGGTGGCATACGGAGATGAGTCAAATGCTAGGCCAGCGGTGACAAAGTGGGAATTGAGTTCATCCAGGATTTGATTACTGTTTTCCAACACCATGTCATTTTAATAATCTTGGTTGGTGGGGGTCACCAGTTGTACTTCAATAATCTTGATGGTCTTCCAGATTTTTGGGGTCCCCTTGGCCTGCTCAAGAGTGGAAACGTAGAAGTGAGCTTCAGCAGAGCAGATTCATTTAACACAGGCAATTAATGTTTCCCTTGCATTCAATTGTCCTTCCCACCTTCTGATACCTGTCCCCTTTAGAATAACTTATTCCCTGGTGTCCAGTGGTTCCCTCACCCTCTGAACCCTGGCCCTATTGAAAGAAAAGTACTTACTGGTGTCCAGCTGTCCCCGACCCTCTGATCCCCAGCCCCATTCAATATACATTATTTCCTGCTGTCCAGTGGTCCCCCACTCTGTGTTCCTCAGCCCCATTGAATGAAACCTTTTCCTGGTGTCCAGTCATCCCCCAACCCTCTGATCCCTGGCCCCAATGAAAGAAACTTATTTGCTGGTATCCAGTGGTCCCCTCACCCAATTTCCAGCTACATTCGATACATTTATTTTCTGGCATCTAATTCTTCCCTGCTCTACAATCCCCTGCCCCACTGAAACAAAAAGTATTCCCTGGTATTTAGTGGTCACCACCCACCTCCAATCCCTGGCCCATTGAAAGAAAGTTATTCCCTGTTGCCCAGTGGTCCCCTGCCTCCAATCCTGGCTCCATTCAATAAGCATTACTCACTAGTGTCTAGTAGTTCCCCACCCTCTAACCCCAAGCAGCGATAGACAGAAAATCCTCCTGTCCAGTGACAAGGCAAAGTAATTTTATTTACATGGCTCAAGACCCTGGGGCTCTGGGTGCCTTTATATAAAACAGATAAAATACAGCAAATAATTAAAATAATGCAAAATATACAAATCTATAAATAACAGAAATGATTATATAAAATTTAAAATAAATAGACTCTTAAAAGACTAGGTAACTCAGCCCAGTGATGTGGTGGGCTGAGGCAGCTATTCCTTAGCTCTTGCCATGCCGGGCGATCAGTGTTCACAGTGTGAGCGGTTCTCCAGGGGTTCGGCTGGGGAGGGAGAAGATTGAGCAACCGGAGGACAGCTCTCCTGTCCCAGGGAGGGAACCCTCGGTGTTCCCACTGAATAACTGCCCAGATGCAGGATTTCCGATATGTGTGCACACCTCCACTCATGCATATCTGATGTGTGTGCCACAGCGATGGGAAAGGGAAGGAGAAAATGGTGGAAAACACCCCAGCTGCTTGTGACAACCATCTCCTCTCAGGATCCACAACCAGCAACTGAGCACAGCTGAGGGTGCAGGTTAAGATAAGTCCCAGAGATGCCAGGGTGATGGGGCTAGGAAGCCAGTCAGAATGGAGCAGCCATGGAGAAAAGGAGATAAATACCTATAACAAAAGGACTAGGGTAACTGGTATAACTAATTGCCTTTGTCAGAGAAAGCCAAACTAAACAGATAAGCCTTTTTCAATAACTCGACAGTTGGGGCCTCCTGACAGAAGCTGGAAATGAGTTCCACATTGTCAGACCGCAACACTAAAGTCACAGTCACCAGATGTTTTTGTTTGACCCTGGGAATGACAGGGAGACCCATAGTCGAGGAGCAGAGGGAATGGACCAAGGTGACAGGAGTAAGGAGATCAGCCATAGCCAGGGCCCAGTACTTATAGGTGTGCAAGCCCACCTTGAAGATGATCCTCCACTCTGACAGCAGCCAGTGCAGAGCCCACAGGACCGTTGTTACAGGACTGGACCTAGCCAGGCCAATCAGCAATCGGACCATGGTGTTCTGCACTAGCTGTAGCTGGGAGGTCCTCTAGTGACCCTCAAAGTATATAGTATAACAGTAATCAAGCCTGGATGTGACAAAGGCATGCACTAGTGTTTACAAGTCTTCAGGCAAAACTAGGGGTTTAATCCTGCAATATTTCTCAAGTAGTAAAAGCACTTTGTGCAACAGGCAACACCTAAGCTTTAAATGTCAATCTGTTATCCAGGATAATGCCAAGATCCTGCACCCTAAGGAAGTCATCAACTGAGCAGAGTGAAGAAACAATCCTGTACCCACTCCAGAGGCACTCCCATCCCATTTTATTGGGGTTCAGTCGCAACCAGCTGGAGGACATGAAGTCATTGATCTCAGCCAGGCAGTTGTTAATTTCTTCCATAGCGTTGTGTGTTCCAGGGCAATAGACAAATACAGTTGGGTATCCTCTGCATAGCAGTGAAAAGCCACACCATAGTGTGAGAAGAGAGCTCCACCAGGGCAGCATATATACTACGTAATCCCCACACTCAAAGTACTCACCAAAATTTCATAGCAGAAGTCCCTAGAGTCTAGCAGCACCCTCCATGCACCACCCCACACTGGGTACACCACCCTACCACCCCTTACATTAATTGTAAATGCTGTAGGAGCCTATTGCTACCAATATGGCACTCTCTCACCACCTTTCTGGCTACCTCACGTGCTGACAGAAGCATGCCCTGAGGCACTGCAAAGAGCATGCGTACTGTCTGCATTGGACAGTATGGATGCTCCCTTTATGGTATGTAGGGCAAACACTCCCAGTCACTGCATACAGCAGCTGGCTAAGGTGGTGAGGAGAGATGGCTATGCGGTTGCTTTGTGAGTTCCCCATGATGCCAGTAATTAAGATAATGGGGGGGTGCGAGGTGGTGCACCTGGTGTGGGCAGTTCTGGGAGCCCTAGATGCCAGGGACTTCTTTGGTACTGCAGCAAGTACTTGGAGGGACGGGAATGCCACTGGATACCAGGGAGGTTTCACTGCATAACAGGCTGGGATCAGAGGGCAGGGGGGACCACTGGACTCCAGAAAATAATGTATGTTGAATAGGGTCAGGGATCAGTGGGTGGGGGCTGCTGGCCACAGAATGAGTTTCTTTCAATAGGGCCAGGGATAGGAGAGTGGGGGACTGCTGGACACCAGGGAATATGTTTCTTTCAAGGGGCCAGGGATCGGAGGTGGGAGACCACTAGACACCAGAAAATGATGTATATTGAACAGGGCCAGGGACTGGAGGGTGGGGGGGACTGCTGAACACCAGGAATACTTTTCCATAATAATAAATTATAGCAAAGTCACTAATAAAACTGATATTGCAAACACATTTAATGATTAGTTTGCCTCTATCTATGACTGCATTACCAGTCAACATTATCAGAAATTAAATAATGTGACTATGGTACACAAGAATATAGAAATAACAAAAGAAGAAAGTATGACCAACATTAACAAATTAGATAGTAGCAATGGATCCTGATTAAAGTCATTCAAACATATAAAAATGCCATAAATGATGTCACCAACCCACTATTAATAACACTACAAAAATCTGTCAGTACTTGTGATGTACCATTTCATTGAGACATGCTAATATAACACTGGTACATAAAAAGGGAAATAGAGAACTAGTAGAAAACTACAGACCAATAAATTTTAACCTCAATTTGTACTAAAATATGGAATCTATCATGAAAGATAAAATATAACTGTTTCTTAATAATGGGTTCCAGGATAAGTTCCAACATGGGTATAAAATGGGAGATCCTGCATAGAAACATAGAAACATAGACTTTGTGCAGATAAGGACTGCTTGGCCCATCTAGTCTGCCCATTTCCCTACTACAGGATAGGCCACAGATCCTAGTTAACCAGCAGCCTATTTCTTCCTACCCCAGAAGAATTGCCTTATGTCTGTCCTATGCATTCTTGAATTCTCCCACAGTTTTAGACCCAGTTTTAGACCCCACAACCTCCTCAGGAAGGCTGTTCCATGCATCCACTACCTCTCTGTGAAATAATACTTCCTCACATTGCCCCTGAACCGCCCTTCTTCTATCTTTAAATTGTGTCCCTTATTCTTGCAAGTCTCTTTTCTGAAAGATGCTACCCTCTTGGACTTGGTTGAGTTCACTGAGGTACTTAAAAGTTTCTATCATGTCCCCCTCTCCCTTCTTTCCTCAAGGGTATACATATTAAGCTCCTTTAGTCTCTCCTCATATGGCTTCTCTTGCAGACCCTGCACCATTTTAGTTGCCCTTCTCTGAACTACCCTCTATCCTGTCTATGTCCTTGCTGAGATGGGGTCTCCAGTACTGGACACAGTACTCCAGATGGGGTCTCACCAGCTGTCTGTACAGAGGTATAACAACTTCCTGTTTTCTGCTGCTGATGCCTCTCCCTATACATCCCAGTATACCCCCAGCCCTCCCTACTGCCTTCTCACATTGCTTGCTAACCTTAAGGTCATCTGATATGATTGCCCCAAGGTCCCTTTCCTTTTTGTTGTTGTTACTATCTCCCACCCATTGTGTATTCTTCCCTGGGTTCTTGTTTCTCAGGTGCATTATTTTGCGCTTCTTTGCATTGAATCCTAGCTACCAAACTTCTGACCATTCCTCCAACCTTGCCAAATCCTTTTCCTCCTTTCCACTCCTCCTTGTGTATCAACCCTGTTGCAGATCTTTGTGTCTTCTGCAAAAGGCATACTTTTCTTCCAGTCCCTCTGCAATGTCACTGATGAAGACATTAAAAGGACTGGACCCAATACTGAACCCCTGCGGTACCCCACTAGTAATCCCTCTTTCTTCAGAGTAGACTCCATTTACAATTACCTTCTGTGTCCTGTTGTGCAGCTAATGTTTTAGCAGGCTATCACCCTGGGACCCACTCCCAGGCTGGTTAATTTGACTATTAATCTTTTGTGGGACTGTGTCAAATGCCTTGCTAAAGTCTAGGTAGGTCATGTCCACAGCCCCTCCCTGGTCTACTACTTTGGTCACTCAGTCAAAGAAATCTATTAGATTTGTCTGACATGACCTTCCCGCTGTGAACCCATGCTGCCTTGGGTCATGTGCCCACTGGCCTCTAGGTACTCAACTATTCTTTCCTTCAGAAGTGACCCATCACTTTCCCTACCACAGAGGTCAGACTGACAGGTCTGTAGTTTCCTGCCTCTGTCTTGGTCCCACTTTTGTGAAGGGGAATCACATCCACCTTCCTCCAGTCCTCGGTACCACACCATCCTCCCATGATTTATTAAAAGAGTAGCCAGTGGTTTCACTAGTTCCTCCTTAATTCTTTTAGAATTCTGGGGAGAATTCCATCGGGACCCATTGCTTTGTCCACCTTCAGTTTTAGGAGTTCTTGCAGAACCCTTTCTTCTGTGAAAGGACTGGGATCGACCTCCCTATCAAGAGTGCTTCTGTTAATTGGATTAGGCACTTCCTCCTCTTTTGTGAATACTGAGCAGAAATATTCATTCAGTATCCTGCTTTTTCAATGTCCTCTCGCCCACCCACCGTTCATTCTATACAGCCTCACTATCCCTCCCTTTGTCTTTCTACACTGCTGATGTACCTATAAAAGGTTTTATCCCCTTCTTAACTGAGTTGGCTATCTTTTCCTCAGTTTGTGCCTTTGCTATTCTGACTCCTCCCTCCTTCCTTCTGCCTTAACTGGTACAGCCTCTGTCCTGCTCCTTCTGTGTTTCCTTATACTTCCTGAATGCTATCCTTTTCTTCCTGACTTTCACAGCCACTTCTGAGAACCATAGTGGCTTTTTCTTTGTTTTGATTTGTTTATCTGCTTCACACAAAGGCTTGTTGCCTCTGTGATGGCAGTTTTGATGATTCCCCATTGTTGCTCCACACCTCCTTCTAGCCTGTTTGCTGGTGCTTTTCTGAGGCACTCTCCCATCTTGCCAAAGTCAGCCCTCCTAAAGTCCAGTACCCTCACTTTGTATGGCTTGACTCTGTAGCTGGAGTTTAACATGAACCACACTGTTTGATGGTCACTTGTCCCAAGATGGCAACCCACTTCTAGATCTGAGATCCTCTCACTGCCCCCATTTGAGGTACATGATCTAAGATTGCTCCCTCATGAGTGGGTTCTGAAACTAGCTGTCTATGGCCTGCTACCTGTAGGGCATCAAGAATGGCCCTGCTCTTGGATGTGGCTGCAGCAAATGTGCTCAGTTAACATCTGGCATATTCAGGTCTCCATCAACAGTATCTCCCCTTTCTCTGCCATTCTAAGAATGCCTTCTATCATATCCTTGTCCATTCCTCCCCTGACATGGGGTCTGTACACAACCCTGTGTGGATTGTGGTGCCCTTTCCAGTCTCCAAGGTGACCCACAGTGCCTCCTCCTCCCTGTTTACTCTTTTGTTCAGTTGCTTTTATCCCTTCCTTTACATAGAGAGCTACTCCTCCCCTCTTCTCCCTGCCTGTCTCTCCTGTAGGTTATGTACCCTGGTATGTTAACATCCCAGTCATGGTTCTCTGTGTACCATGTTTCTGTGACTGCTATGATATCCAGGCATCCCTCTTCCATCAAGGCCACCAGCTCAGGCAGCTTGTTGCCCAGATACGGGCATTGGTACTCATTACCCTCAATTTCCTGCTGGCCTTACTCCCTTTTGCCCCATCCCTGTCCTTCTTGCCTTTGTCACTTTCTCCATTTACCCCTGCCCTTCTCCCTATCGACACCTCTATGTTCATGTTTGCTGCACTTACTACTGTGATTATTTGGGGGCTAGAATTTCCCAGCTCCTTTCCAGTGCTCTCCCTTGACTAGTTTAAAAGCTTGCCAATGAAGCATTTAAACCTATCACCTAGGATCCTGGTTCTCCTCCCGGACAGATGCAGCCCATCATGCCAGTATAGGCTTGCATCACTCCAAGTGTACCCTAGTCCCAATGAAGCCAAATCCTGAGCTCCACATCAGTTTTTCCAACCACTGATTGAATCCCATGTGCGGGAACACCCTAGCCTCTTCTATGCCATAGATGGGCAGCACCTCCAAGAAGGTTACTGCAAGTGCATACTTGACTAGAACCCTCCCCAATTCCATACAAACTCTTCCTGCACTTCTCTAACTCCTTTCTTAGCCAGGTCATTTGTCCCTAGGTGGACAATGACATCCAGCTCCCTCCTGTGCAGCTGCTCTGGCAATCCTGAGGATTCGCCTCCTGTCCCTACAAGCCATGGTGCCAGGCAGGCACCCTCCCTCCTCCCTTCCTCCCCAGTTCTACCTTCCTAACAATGGAGTCCCCACCAGGAGTTGTTTTCTTCCTTCAGGGTCCCCTGCCACCCTCCTGTGGGTCTCTTTGTGGAGGTTCCCAGCATCCTCCTTGGTCTCCACTGCGGGTGCCTCCATAGAGAACTACACTTTGCCAGAATGGCATAGAAATTGTGGAGAGGTACAACTGGAGGGGAGCACCTCTGTTCCACCACCCTCACCCTCCCTGAGCCCACTGTGGTCCAACGCTCCTCTTCTTGGCAACCTCTGAGGCAACAGCAGTGGCACTGGTGGTCCCTGTATGGAAGAGGAGGTCTCACAACCTGGCCAACTCAGCCTGAGATGAGCAACCTCCTCAGCTTCCAGAGAGGTGCCTGCAGATGGGACAACACCGCATCCTCCAGAACGTCTCCTGGAAGACTGCTGCTCCACAGCCACTGCACTGCACCACTCCAATCATGTCTTATTTCTGGCCCCTAACTGTTTGCAATCCTTACTTTTTCCTCTGTTTTTTTCCACTCTCTCTCTCCTTACTTTCTGCCTGTGTGCCCTTTAAGCTCCTGATTGTCCTGTTCTGAGACAAGAATATCCTATATTCTCAGTAGACCACTTACTTGCTCAGAGGCAGACCTCCAGCAGCTAGAGGGGCTGGAGAGCTACTCTTGCCCTTCTAGGATGGTGGGTCTTTGTGGTTCTGTGATCACTCACTTTCTGCTCCCAAACAGGAAGTTCCTGTTGTCAGTCAAATCCTGTGCCTATAAAAATAGAACTAGCTTTGGATGGGGGTGGAGGGAGGAAAGGAAGGCAATATAGTCCCAGTAGAAGTCCAGTCACACAGCAGTCCTTTCTCCTGGTGTCTTCTGCCAGGCTATTAGCAGAATCTTTCTAAGGCAGTCTTTAAATGTAGCTTCCTTCTAGCTAAGCCACCCCTACTTACTAGATCTTTCTACAAGTAATTTAAACCTCATAGCTATTAAGTCCTTTCAATCACCTGAGTTTACACCTAGATTACTGTTCAGATACCCATTCAGTTCAGTTAACCCAGACAAACACACACTTTTTTTGTTTTATTTGTTAGGTTTTTTTTACCCTAAATTAAAGGTACAAGTACAAAAGTTCTTCTTCTTTAGTCCCAGCAGAGAAGTCCAGTCACACAGCATGACCATCATGACTGGATTATATGAACATGTCAGAAAGAACATGGACAAAGGGATACCTACAGATAGAGATGTTGCACAGTTTTAGTTCACTAGCAAAGTAAAGGCATAGTTGCCAAAATTCAACTTTGCTGATAATTTCTGAAAGTTTTCTATTTAATAGGAAATTCTTCATTGTTAATGTCTCCTGGCATCTTTGAATGAATCTCCTTACAGCAGGGTGATCAGGGTCATAGGATACATTGGCAGGGGATAGACAGCAGGAAAGGAGGTGATACTACCACTTTACTATTCATTAGTGAGTCCTCATCTGGAGTACTATGTACAATTCTGGAGGCCTCACCTAAGAAAGGACATTGATAGACTGGACGTGATCTAGAGAAGGGCAACAAAATGATACATGGCCTTCAGTAAATTACCTATGAAGAGAGGCATGGGTCTCTCTTAATTGTACTCGCTAGAGACTAGGAGGGAGAGGGAGATATGATTTAACCCTTCAAGTTCCTTAAAGGCATCAACAAGGTGCCAGCAGTGCAGATTTTACCAGGAAAATCAATTCTACTACAAGAGGGCACGTGGAAATATAAGGGTGGAGTGTTCAAGAGGGACATCAGAAGGTATTATTTCTCAGAAAGGGTAATGGAACCTTGGAATAGATTACATCCTGAGGTGGTGGCTGGTGGTGTGGAAATGTATTGGGAACAAACATGTGGCTCTGGCAAGGCAAGGCTGGGTGTCTCAGAGGACAGAACACCAGTGCACAATAGGTAGGGCTGTAATTTTTCATAGGGTCAGATTTCACGATTACTGTGAAATAGGCAGTCCCCTGTGAAAATACTCAAATTCCAAAATCATACCAAGAAGCTGTACTGCAGTGTAGAAGTCATCATTTTCAGATCCCGTGGTCTGCTTGCATTTCCAGTCAGGAGTACTGTAGGTGTCCTGAGTTGTGATTTGCGGCTGAAAGCCCAATTTCCATTCCATCAAAATACAATAATATTGTAGTCAATGGTGCAGGGAGGGCAAGCTGATTTCAAACTGTGCTGCTTTTTGGTTCCTGTGGCTGTGTAGATTCAAAAGCAGGCACCTTTTCTAAGCACTGGAACAATGGACTGGCTCCTGTCTTCTAGAAAATCCATTTCTGGCTGCAGCAATTTTTGTTTAAAAGTCAGGAGCAGGTCTCCTGAGTTGCGATTTGCAGCTGAAAGTTAAATAGACAGTTTCTGAAGATTGAAATGTTGGTGGGACCACTTCTCTTTGCAGTTTTTCAACTTTAATAAAGAAATATCTATTTTAGAATTGTGAATTGCCATGAAATCTGCCAATTTTTACCATGAAAAATTACAGCCTAACAATATGTCCCAGAATACCTCGCTTGGGCAGACTCGATGGACCACAGCTGCCCTTCTGACATAATCTTCTATGTTTCTCATTAGGGTACATCAAGATGAAGTTGGGTCAAAATGAAGTTACTGATACAAAAGTCTCAAGGTCAGCAGTCCGTGTTCCCCACTCCACAGACTGAAGACCCTGTGCAAACCCCTACTCCCCAACCCATGATACCACCACCACAGGCTGCATCCACTCATCAACCTCAGTCAGAGCAATTTTACCATTTTCTGACCTGTGCTGTGATCCAGTTACATTCTTCACTGTCAGTGTGGCATGATGGCAAATATCTAGAGTGTTGCTACCAATGATATAGAGATCAGTACAATTTTATTTCCCTGGCCAGAGTCAAATACTACCCCAGGTACCTGTGCTCAGTCTCCTGTAATTTACATAAAGGAACTACCAGCTGCTTGGCCACTGGTCCACATATCCATGCTGGGAAACTATTATCCAGATCAGGCACTGTGGAACAACCAAAAAGCACTCAAAGGGCACCAGTAACCTCTTCCTTAACCACTTTTTCTGAGCCAGAGATTTTGCTACCTGTCAGACTGGTTCTATGTGAGCATAGCGAGCACAAACAGTGACTCAGAAATAGCTAGGACAAAACAGTGAGGGCAGAAACAGTGACCGTGGCTTTAATGAGGACTACACTTCCCACTCACCTTTGTGGGGAGCTTTGCCACTACACCTCTACTTACACTATAGATAACGAACTCGAAGTGTGAGGTGCAACTCAAGGAGGAGAAAGCCTAAGTTGCGAAATATGGCAAACACTGTTTTGTACTTGCCATTTCTTTTCCTCACCCTTTTGCACTCGCTGTTACTATGGATACCCACAAGCTGATCCTCTTGTTGTTCCTTCCCAAGCACCTACCAACATGGATGCACCAGAGCTGGCAGAGAACAATTTGGCAACACAAATGCCACCACCCACTTCCACCATCACTCCTTTTATTTTTTTATGAATAGCTCGGTCAATTTTTTTCCAAATTTGTCTGAAACATGATTTGGTTTTAGCTGAAGAGGAAATACACTTGTGATGCATTCTGGATGATTGTCGGACTTAAATTGTGGGTTTGGCATGATGGTGAAATTGGGAGGTAATTTTGGAGTTCCTGTGAATTTTTCTGGGGTATTATTTGTTCATCTTGTAGTACTTATTGAGACCATCTTTAATATATAGATTGTCCCTTAGCTCAAAAGATAGACAGAATTATGTCTTGTTAAAATTGCAATGTTATCATATGAGAATTTTCACATTTTATACATCTATTTTCAGTTGGTATTTCTTAGGGACTTAGTCTTGCAGTACTCACTGAGACCTTTTTTGATATATAGATTGTCCCTTAAATGGAAATTCCTCTCAGCCTTTTTTTCTGTTTGCCAGTGTATAGGCATGCAAAATTATTCTCTGTCTTGCAACCCCTAAAGTTGTTTTATTCTGTTTTGCCATGGTGTGAAAAGTTGTTTGACACCATTGCAAAGAATGTGACCTCACTCATAAAAGGAAACATGGGAGCTGATAATGTATTTGCACATCAAAGGGACTGGTGTAAGCACTGAGCTCCTACCACATAGGAATTAAACAGCTGAATGACAAAACTTTAAAGCACCTGCATCCTTCCAAATGCATTTTTCCAACTCAGACACACTTTTAGCAAAAGACAGCACAGGTGGCATGGAAGGCAGAGGCACCCATTCATCACCTGCTACCACGCCGGTGACTTGGGTTTGTGACAGACTCAGTTCACTGGGGGTTCGCGGGAGAGGAGGACTGAGCATCCAGATGATGACCTCCTCCTTGGGAGGGTGGGTTGCAGGACCCAGCACTCATCTGGCTCCTAGCAGAGGCTGGGGACAGGCAGCCAGTGCAGCATATTGGGGCTTGGAGATGGCGTACATCAACGCCCCACACACGTTAGCATGTGTGGTATGCCTTGATCGTGATTACACATCTTTCCTCTGAACACAATGGGGAAAAATGGCTTAGTACAGCATGGATGACATTGACCCCATGCAGGATCTGCACTGGCTATGGAGCACTCTCAGAACCAGATCTGTTCTGTCAGTGATAAGGTGCCTAGCATCAACCCTGCCATGGAGGGTAAGATGTGGGGAAACACTAGGAAGAGGTAAGTCCTTAGGACTTATTTCTTCGGAGTGCCAATTATCCAGTAGAGAATGGGACAAAGATTTAGGAATCCTTATTGATAATGAGTTAAACATGCTTATCATTACAATAAAATTATCAAAACAAAATTATATTATATAATATGCAAAAGAAATGGAGTATGGCACGGTATCTATTATATCTGTATATATACACTCACACCTAGACTATGGGTTTCAGTTTAGGACACATTACTAGAAAAGCGATATTGACAGCATGGAAAAAGTACAACTGAGATTCACAAAAATAATATATGGTTTAAGGAATGAAACATGAAAACAGACTTAATGTAACAAACCTGCAAAAGTTAAAAAAAATAGGAGATCGAGGGTGACATGTTATTACTGTTCAATATTTTTCAGATAACATATTAGTGAAGGAACTTGGCACAGAAATGAATTGTCAATATATGATTTAAGAGGACATGACAGGAAATCAAAAGATCAAGATTCAGAACTGCAAAAGAAGCATTTTATACACAGTGCAGGGTGGGGATATGGAATTCCTTGCCAAGTTATGTAGTCAGTAGTACCAATAAAGACATGTTCATGAAAACGTGGCTATACATATGGGGATAAACACATCAAAGAATGCCACAATGTATTAGGGAGCAGAGCAAATGGGTCACCTGGCCTAACTCTGCTCAAATGCACAATAGTATTAATAATAACATTAGCCATGAGCAAGTCAGTTAACTTCCTGTGCAGGCAGAACACAACTGGAAATATTCCTTGGCTTAGTAAGTCTTTCCTTGAAGGGAGAAGGCAGTAAGGTTCCTATGCAGCTCCATTGCCTGAAAGAATGGGAAGCCGATCATGAGGACTGCTGGGGTGGCTTGGCAGGAGAGAGAACAGGATATCATTGTCCACCTGGGGACTAAAGACCAGGCTAGGGATGGGGTTGGGACAGTGCAGGGCAGAATAGGTAGTTGGGAGGGTAGTATGCTCAGTGGCTTTCACTGAGGTGCTTCTGATCTATGCTGAGGAAGGAAAGGGTTCTCTGCTAAATTAGTTTCAGCTCATGGTTGAAGGAATAGTGCAGAGAGGAGGGATTTGCTACAATGAGGACTGGAGACCTATCTGAAGGATAGGGCCAAGATATCGGTGATGGACGGCATCCTCTGGGAGTGGGAACCACATTCCTCCGTGGATTATTTAAATTTTACTCTGATGAACATTTAAACTAACTTAGAGGGATAGTGGAAGGAATCAGGGAGACATGAAGTGCCCACCACAGGGTGCAAATTAAAAAAAGAAAAGAAAAGAAGCAGGGTGGTAGAAATGGTAACCCATGAAGACAGCGACATGCGGAAAGGTGAAACGGTCACAATGGCAACAGAATTACAGCATCAGAACTTTTCTGTGACTGGCGCTTCCCGTGATCCCTGAGGTGTACCCTCCCTGGAGTTGGAATATATAATTAGGGGGATGTGGGGGACTAAGCCCCTCGAGAAGTCTGAGGCAAAACAGAAAGACATTTCCTAAAGTTGTCATAATGTGGATTCGGTGCGCTGTAGACCATATCACTCTCTGCAGTAGCTATTATGACATGGAACCATTAAAATGAAGTGGAATAGTAACAAGGGCATTAAAATTGGGGGAAGACAGGACAGGAGGGTAAAAAGGAGAAAAGGGATTAGCAAGCAGTGGTATCAAACTCTGAAGACCATGTGGGCAAATGCTGGAGGTCTAGGAAATAAAATTCCAGACCTAAAGGCCATCATGACAGAGGCTGAGCTGGATATTGTGGCCATTACTGAGTCATGGCCCACTGAAAACTCATAACTTTGACATGGTCATGCCATGGTATACATACAAAGAGAGAAGAGAATGCAGTAAGTGCCTCAGCTGGGACTTGAACACAGGCTATCTGGAACATTGTTCGGTTGCTACCAGCTGCACCACCAAGGCAACCGGAAACTGGGCTGTCCTGAGCACATTACTCTTTCTCCAATGCACAACCCTGAGGTGCACAAATACTTACATTTTCAATCAGAGAGTGCAGTGCATATTTATGGAAAACATACAAACAGAGGAGAGAAAGAAGTAAGTGCCTAAGATGGGACTTGAACCCATGCTGCCTGGTATACTCAGTTCAGAAAAGGACATGATAGGAAGAAAAGGAGGAGAGTGTGGTGCTTTGTGGTATTCTCTCTGTTCAGTGACACTGTTACAGTGAACATGTCGATGCTGACAACATCGACAGTTCACTGTAACAGTCCACCCAAGACCCTGGTACTCTTTTCCCTGTCCTACAACCCTACCAAATCAACTCCGATTCAGAGTTGATAATCCGTAAGTTCAGAGGTGTGAGTAACAGAGCTCTTTGCATGGGAGTTCGGGGGTGAAACCCCAATAGAACAGGAACCAGGTCTCCTGCGGATTTATGTTACCCACAACTTACGTTCAACATAAATCTGTTGCTGTGATGTCGGTCGACATAATTGTTGTTGAACTGGCATTGTAGATCCCTTTATATGAGGGCAGGCATAAAGTGATGATGATACAGGGAACCTGGGCACTGGAGATACTGAGGGTCACCCTGGAGATGGGGAAAGGAGCTACAATTAGCACTGGTGTGCTGTACAGACCTCCTGCACAGGGAGAGGATTTAGATAAGGTACTGGTAAAAGCAACTGGAGTCAAGATGGCAAAGAAGGAGGAGGTGCTTCTGGTTGTGGACTTCAAATTGTCAATGTAGATTGAGCCTCCCAGCTTCAGCTTCAACTAGAAGAAAGAAAATCCTGGACTTCCTGCAGGGGGCATTCTCATTCAACCAGTCAAGGAGCCCACTAGTGATGGGCAATACTGGATTTAGTACTTACTAACAGAGGCAGTGTTGCAGATATCAAGGTGGGAGGCCACATAAGGTTCAGTGATCACTGTACAGTGTGCTTCATCGTATGGACAGCTGTGAAATTGAATCATGTAAGGGCCAGGTTCCTGGAATTCAGGAGTGCAGATTTAAAAATAAGGTGAATGCCTCATGGTTGACATGACAGGGAGATGACCGTGTGGGGTGGAGGAACAGTGGACAAAGATTAACGAGGGCATAGTGAAGGCATAAACCTCTGTGCCAAGCAAGTGAGTAAAAGCAAGATGAAGAAGAATCTGCTATGTCTCTTGAAAGGAGTAGCATTCAGAAGGTATAGGAAACTCAGAAGGAGGAGGGTAGGGATGTGTATCAGTTGCAACAGACAGAAGTAGAAAGCCTTAAGGATCACAAAGGTGCAAACTGAGGAAAGAATAAAACTGGTGATAATGAAAGGAGAAAATTCATTTTTTAGTTAGTAAGTGAAAGAAGAAGAGCAGGGAGGGATTGCAAGGTTAAGAAGGTAAGTTGTTCACTTTGCAGAGGAGGATGAGGAAAAGGCAGTATAGTTTTCACAGAAAAGTTGTTAGATCAGAGATCAGTGTCAGTAGATGCTGGCTACATGCAGAGAAAGGACATTTATTGTCTGTTGCTGCAAACCGATGTACTGAGGAAGGTATATGCTATTGCTGAAGCTTATTTCCTGTATTCTAAATAAACATCACACAGAGATTGTGTGTTGAACCTGAAGTCTGGTGTCTGGTCTATCTGTTACCACACAACCCCTCCATACAGATCATGGTGTCATCTACAAAGAGGCATACCTTCCCTTCCAGTTCCTCTGCTATATAACTTTTAAAGACTTTGAAGAGGACCAGTCCCAGCACTGATCCCAGAGGTATCCCACTGGTCACCCTCCTTCCTTGGAGTAAACTCCATTTACCACTGCCCTCTGTGTTCTATCTGCTAACGGTTTCTTGCAGGTTACAACCTTATTCCCTGCCACAAGTTACAACTTGCTTATCCAGTTTCCTATGTGGAACACTGTCAAAAGCCTTGCTGAACTCCAGGTAGGCCACATCCAACGCCTGTTGATCCAACTCTTTGTCACCCAGTCAAGGATTTCATCAGATTTCTGGCATGGCCTTCCCCTAGAAGCCGTGCTGCTCTGTGTCCTGTAATCTGTTGGATATGAGATGTTCCACAATCTTTTCCTTTAATAGTGTTTTATTAAGTTACCCACCACCAATGTTAAGCTGACATGACTATAATTGCCTGCCTCTTTCTTGCTACCACTTTTGTGAAGCGGTACTACATCTGCCTTCAACAGACCTCTTGACCACTCCGGTCTCAAGTGATCTGTTAAACGGATCCATCAGAGGTGCAGTTAGTAACTCCCTGAGTTCCCTCAGCACCTTGGATGCACCCATGCCCATAGCTTTGTCCACCTTGAGGTTATCAATTGCTTTCTGTGCTTTCTGTATTCTCTCCACAGAAAACGTACTAGTGTCCATTTCCCTCCTACCAAAGCACCTGGTGCCTTCTAGTGGTCACTCCTCTTCTCCTTCTACTGTGAACACTGAGCAGAAGTATTTGTTATAGATGTTTGCTTTTCTCGATTCTCCTCCATACAGTCACCCCTCTGAACTATACAACCCCTCCCTTTATCTTTATTTTTTCTCTAAAATACTTAAAGAAATGTCTTGTCCCCTTATGATACTCCCTGAGCTATTTGTTCCTCAGTCTTTGCCTTTGTGATCCTTACTGATTTGCATGCCTTCCTCTGTTTTCCTGATACTCTTCCCTATTCCCCACTCTCTGGGTCTCCTTAAACCTTCTGAATTCCCAATTTTTACCCTTTACCTTTTCTGCTACCTCTTTTGAGGACCATAGTGGTCTCTTCTTTCTTTTGTTTACTTGCTTGCCACAGAGGTTTGTTGCCTTCACTGTACCATCTTTCAGTTTCAGTCACCTTTCCTTCAGCCCCAGGTCATCTAGTCCCTAGTTTCCTTAGATAGGCTATGCTGTTGGATGGAGAAGGATGGAGGCCCTAGTCAGTATTTCCTCTCTGTTTAGGAAGCCCTTATGTCATCAATGCATTCCATTTTATAAGTGCAATCTTGACAACCTGCACATCTTATTTGTTTCTTCAAGCCACCTTGTTGCTGTCAGTCTGCTTCTCAATCTTGCAGTCAACGTTTACTGCTTAATATTCTTTTTGATGCTGCTTCCTAAAGTACCTTTAGCCAAGGAATCTTTTCCTAGCACCTCTAAGGTGGAATCCTCTTAGGATTGCTTGTCTTATGTGCCCCACAAGGTGGTAATTACTCATGGAATAGAGTGTGAACAGCCAAACAGTTATCACGGTTGCACAAGCATAACACTACTTTGGTTGCATAGGCCCACTGAATTGGAAGGCTATGCCTGTAGTTCAACGAGTGAGCAACTAGCCATGCCACCTTCCTGAGCTATATAAGCAGTTCCTCCCAGCCTCCTTCTGAAGCACTTTTTCTTTGTCCCACTATCCTCCCTTCTCCTCCTCCAGTGACATGCCTCTCTCCTCAGGGGCTCCTTCATAAGGTACCTTTAGCTAAGTGAATATTTTCCAAGACACCACTTTGCCTTGGTACCCCTACAGGGTGGTAATTCCATGTGTTGAATAGAGTGCGAACGCCAAACATTATCACAGTTTCACAAGCATAACACTACTTTGGTTGTGAAGGCCCATTCAATGAAAATTACATGGTGTCCAGCTTCAGATGGACAAAAGTTCAATGTGGCAAATAACTTAGTGCTTGTGTATACTTATGAACTGACTGGAATATGCTTAGTGTTTATAACATGAGCTTTGGCACTTCTCCACATTCCACCCTGAGTAGGACAGTGGGTGGGTGTAGACTTAAGGCCCAGTGGAAAGAGTGAGACCGGAGTGCTGGAGCAGGTGGAGGAGCCAGGGGAGGATGGAGGCACTGCCGAAAATGCTCGAAGCAAAGCAGGAGGTGGCCTAGCGCTAAGTAGGAATGGGAGGAGCTATTCCTCCCATTGAACAACAGGCTAAAGCCTTTCCATTCAATGTGTGGCAAAAGCTTAGTGCTTGTGTATACTTATGAGCTGACTGGAATATGCTTGGTCTTTATAACATGAGCTTTGATGCTTCTCTGCATCCCACCCTGAGTAGGATAGTGGGTAGATGTAGACTTAAGGCCCAAAAGAAGTAATGAGTGACTACCTCCTCCAACTCTGAGAGTGTGATCAGTAGCATGCAGGAGTGGAACCTCCTTGGGGAAACCTCCAAGGACCCATGACTACTGACCTGCCCATCTTCTGGGCATACTAAGAGGAGAATAATCCTAAATGCTTAGAGTTGGGTTTGGTACATCCAGGAGTTTGTCTGATATTTGCTGTTCAAGTGTCCTGTTTGTGATCGAGGTAAACAGGAAGTTGATGTTGCACTGAAAGTTTGAGCAGATAGAATGTCCAACTTGGAATGACGCCTGGCTGCTGTGACCGTGGTTAATCCGATTCTAAGTAGATGACTGTAGCACATCTATAACAGGGTTGATAGTAATAGATAGTGCTCCATAATGGTTCTGATTGTTGTGATGGCTGGAAGCTTGAGATCCATCATGGCTGTATGTGACATAATCCAAGACAGAGAGGTGATAGCTTTTGTAGGAATGGTGGGACTCCACGTGGTCCGCCATTGAAGTAGCAAGGAATAATGCAATATATAAAGGACTAGAGTAGCATGAGGCTGCTTGAAATGGCATGCATTATGGGATAAGGCTCTTAGAGATGGCAGGACTGAATGAGATGGTGGAACCCACGTGGTCTGCGATCATGGAGATGTCAGGTATTGAAAATGGAATGGAAGATGATGGCTTGCACCAGCAGAGGTAATGATATAATGATGATAGTAGGCTCAGAGGTTGGATAGCTGGGGAATGGTTCCCATGGAGATCTGCTGAATGAAGTCATCATGTTTGGTGACTGACATTCTCAGGTGGTCAATAATTGGAAGAAGAGACCCAGGTGGGGTTTGCCACAGTGCAAGGAGGAGAAGGAGAGTCCCTACATGGCTTCACCCATTGCCAAGAATGCTGAATCTGAGATGAGGGGCAAAAGTCAGTTGAAAGCTGTAATCAGATGACTGTAGCTGAAGGAGGGCCCCCAAAGGTGTGCTGAGATGGATGGCTGGATGTGCTGGCATGGCCTGAATCACAGGTTAACACAGAGTCTGAGACAAGTCCATAAATGCTGTCTTATTGTATAGTTCACGGGAAAACAATGGTCATGGAAGTAGGGCTGGAACACAGGAATACAGGAAGGTTTTGAAGGGCATGGGAGAGGGATGGAGGGATTCCACGTGGTCTGCCATCACCATAGTATTCAGTGATCCGGGTGATAAAGTGGGCATCCTCATGAGTGAGTCTATTGCAGTTCAGGTTCAGAAAGCAATACCTGCATGATGAAATCCTGAAATTAGAGGAAATACTTTAGAGCTCTGGAAGGGCCTTTGGAGACGTTTCTGTTTGGGCTGGTGGGAACCCTGCGTAGTCTGCCGACACTGTTCAAGAGAGTAGTGGTGATAGGGATTGTGGGTCCCATGTAGTCTGCATTGCCATATGAGTAATGCAGTCCTTCCATCAAATATTGCATGATAGAGATGTCAGGACCCTGCGTGGTCTGCCATCGCCATATCACAGAAGAGTATAAGACTGGGAAGGCAAACCACACATGGATCACCTTAGCCATGGAAGGGGTGCAAGTTAGAATAGTCCACCTGAATTTAAGAGTGATGGTGCCTTAATAACTGCCTTCTTCACTGCCAATGATGAATGGTCCGAGGAGAGAGAGAGAACACCCTGGGGCTGAGGAGAGAGTAGAAGCAGTGTGTGCTAGGAGAGGGCCCCTGTGGGCATGGCAGAATGGAAAGGAACCTACTAGGTCAGACATAGATTCAAAGTCATCTGTGCACTTAGAGCTGCTGGAGTGAGGAACATGGAATAAATAGTGGCAGTCTGGAGTCAGGCGAGAAGGCCAAGCACATACTAGGGAAAGGGACATTGATGATGAGAAGATATGGAGAGGGGCAGGAGATGAAGCACATAGTTTTTGGACCAAATGCGTTGCAGTCAGGAAATGAGGAAGCATGACAGAATTATCCCAGATAGTGAGGTAAAGCACTGGGTACCTTAATGTCCATGACAAACAGACTGCTGGCAGTAAGCTGGAATGATGAAATAGCAGTAGAAAGTGCTCGGCATGAATAAGCATTGGACCCCTGCTGATTCTTTTGTTATAGTGTAAGAATTTATTAAGCCTCCTAAAGCTTTATAATTATCACACATCTCCCAGGTTAACCTCTTGAGTTGCATTTGGTTGAAAAGCATTAGCTACCTCATTCACCCAGTTTAGAAACTGATGATTTTATACCATTAGAGGATCAGAATACCATGTTGGAATGGCTCTGAAGGTATCTCTGAAAGTGAGGGCAATCAAAGGAGGGGTGGTCAGAAAGTACTATAGACCCAGCACTTAAAGTAGTCTATAGCCTGCACTATTGAGTTAGGGGCTTGTGAACTGAGAAGTTCTAGAAAATGATATATATCGAGACAAATAGAGGAAGACTGTTTCTTGTCTGAATTACTACAGTCTTGCCATACATCAAGCAGGGTCAGGTCCTCGATTGAGCCAAAAGAGTATGTGTACAGGAAGATGTCCAACATGAGTCTTTGACAGTGGTAAATCATTACAATAAACTATGATTATGGGAATAGGGCTATCATGAGCAGACCCAGGATAAATAGCAAGCCAGGAGTTACCAACAACCAAGGCATCGGAGAAGGTAGCTTGTAGGAAGAGTCTGCAGAGCCGAATACATGCTGGAGCAAAATCAAGTGAGAAGGAAGCCAGGACAAGGAAACAAACAGAGATCACAGTGAAATGAATGTCAGCAGACTGAAGGTAGAGAGTGACTGGACAAGCCAAAATGGAGGACGAGGGAGACCTGAAGTGAGAAGATAAATCCAAGCGCAAGTGGCGGAAGAACTGTACTGAGGCAGCATGGTGGCTAACCAGAAAGAAAAGGCCCAAAAGAAACAGAAAAGGTACGGAAAACCAGGCGGGGGAGGAAAGAGGAATGCACAACGAGGGGCAGGCACACAGGAGGTGGGAGACATGGGGCAGAATAAGCAGGAAAACAAACAGAAATGGGAGGGCAGGACAGGCAGAAGGGAGAAAGAGAAGTGTGCAGCAGGATAATACAGAGGGCAGAGGGATGAATCAAGTGAAAGCCCCACAAAAGTAACAGGCAAAGGAAGAAACAGGGTGAGAGTGCACGAAGGAAAGCACAAACAACAAGAGCAAAGGAGGAATGAAAGATGAGGGGACCAGAGAACAACAAGAAGCAGGGAGGAAGCCCACAGCTGGCCAGGCAAACAGACGCACTGCCAAAATGCTCGAAGCAGAGCGGAGACGGACCAGTGCTAGTAGGGAATGGGGTGCGCTTATTTCCCCATTGAACTACATGCTAAAGCCTTTCCATTAATGACACATACCAAGAATTCATGATATTATTAAACAGCCAGATCCAAACCCAATGGTTGTTGCACGTGTTAAAATGGACAACCTGAGGAGAAAACCTATAGATCAGATAAAAAGATTACTCTGATTTATGTATTGGTTAGAAACAGTGACATAAGTATATCAGAAATCTTACAAGTGCCAAAAGCAAATGATTAATGCTGATCAGAAATAAAACAAACAGCTGGTTGAGGGCTACTTATAAGGAGAAAAGTATGGGATTCTAAATACATAGGGCATTTTTGGGGAAAAATTGAACTCTTTGCAAAAGATGGACTGCATCTAAGCTACGGGTAAATACTTGAGAACCAAGATTCATATCCACTCAGAATGCTTTAAACTAGAACCTATGGGTAATGTGAAAACAATTATTTAAAAATACAGTGCACAATGACAAAAACTTCATTCATGAAAAGGAAAATATTGAATAAAACTTAACATGTACCTTGATATACATGAGGAAGTAAATGTAATATGTGGATAAATTTGAAATTTTGTTAACAAACAAACAAAAAAAGAGTATCTGTAACAGAAACATGGTGGAAAGAGAAGTTACATGGAATACAAGCCTAGAGAGATACACTGGATGTATGCATGATGGGGCAAACATGGATGGAGGGGTAGGAGTAATTATACAATCTGATGATTCAAATTCTGATATGTCATCTAAAATTAATGAACCAATTTCTAAAGTTGAATCACTATGGGTTACACTGGACCAAACCATTTTGGAGGTAAGTTATAAACCACGGGCACAGATCACATACTGCAGGTAACTTAGAAATTCAATGTGAAATAGGGACAGCCATAGATCTAGGAGATGTGATCATAATGGGGACCAGCATTTCCCAGAAAATGCCTGGAATGATCTTGAAAACACAAGATGGACAAAATTAGAAGGAACTGTGAGTTCTTAAATCATAATGACAGCATAACATTTATTAGAACCAACCAGAGGCAACATTATACTAGGCCTGGGGCCCATATTTGTAAAGGAGCAAACGGAGCACAAAGGTTTGCACTGCACTTGCCCATTTACCATGACCCCGAGGATACTATAGTCAGTCGATAGCATATCGGTGCTATCTGACAAGTCTAGGCATGTCAGTGCAGCTCTAAGTCAAGTAGCACTGCCCAGACATGGATCCTGGAAGGGAAAGAAAAACCTCATTCCCAGACCCGATAGCACAGGGTGCCTATGGTGCACTATTCAGTCGGCACCATGCAAATAAGCCCATTCAGCATGCAAGGTGTTTAAGAGGGGATATGCATACCAGTTATTGGCTCATTTGTTGGGAAGTGGTGGCAGGATTACTGCCCTCCTTTGGCTGGCCCCACCCACTCTGATCCCTGTCCCAATTAAAAATTATTCCCTGGAGCCCAGTGCCCCCCCATCCCCAGATCCCTGTCACCATTAGGATTAAATATCTCCCTGGCATCTAGTTGTCCCTCTGTCCAATGATAATTATCGCAATTATAATTAAATACAGTACAGCTCAATTATCCCAGCCTGGATCATCCAGAACACCCTATCTATTGGACTCGACCCTTTGTACTCACCCACCCCACCCACCAATGATCCATGTTGTCCATGCTGTCTGGTTTCTTGGTGCTTTTCCAAGTTTCAATTTGCATTCCTGTAGCTACGGTACATGTACTGAACCTGAATGAGAAAATGAGGAGCCCTTTGATGGTGGGTAAGGATTCAAAGCTGGAAAGTTAGAAAGTAACTGCTGTGTTGGTGTGTTCTGTGCTTAGTTTCTGTTCCTATTAACAGAAAAGTGGTGTTGGAGCTGGGTCGAGGGCACAGTATACATCAACCAGAGTTTGATCTGGTGGTATTTAAGCTGGCAAACAAAGCAAGTTAGAGAGAGTACAAAACTCTAATTGTTGATTTGAGGGCAGAGTTACATAAACTGGACTTTTACACTTTATAGCTGAGTACACAGATCTAACTGCAATCTAACTGTGAGCAGAGAGAGAAAGAAAAGAAAGTGTCATTGGAGCTGGTGAGGGCAGAGTGTATATAAACCAGAGTTGCAGTACTGTAAGTTCTAATGAAAAACATGGAACAGCGATAATTTGAAACCCAATTATCCAAACTGATCTGATGTCTCCCAGGCAGTTTGGATAATCGCGTTGGACTGTAATTCCCTGTGACTAGTGGCCCACCATCATGTGATCCTGATCTGCATTAGAATTAATGTTTGCTTTGCATCCAATGGTCCTACCAACTTTCCAATACCTGTCCCTTTAAAATTAACTATTCTCTGGTGTCCAGTGATCCCCTTACCATCCAATCCTTTTTTTTTTCAGTTGTTTAACCAGGAGTAACACACTAAGCTGAAAGTTTTTTACAGGCGCAACCTGGGAGCACAGGAAGTTAAGTGACTTGCTCAGGGTCACACAGTATGCAAGTGGAAGCTGTGGGATTCAAACTGAGGTCTGGTCGGCTGGATGTCACCAGATTTGCATCTCAGAGCCTTAAACCACTGCACTATACTCCCTGGCCCTAGTGAAAGAAAAGTACTTCCTGGTATCCAGCTGTTCCCACACTCTGATCCCCAGCCCAATTCAAAATATATTATTTCCTTGTGTCTAGTGGTCCCCCACTCTGTGATCCTCAGCCCCATTGAATAAAACCTTTTCCTGGTATCCAGTCTTCCCCAACCTTCTGATCCTTAGCCCCGATGAAAGAAACGTATCCTGGAACCAACCGTCCCTCCCCAATTCCAAGCCCCATTCAATACAATTATTTTCTGGTGTCTAGTTGTTCCTCTGCTATCCAATCCCCAGCATCATTGAAAGAAATGCATTCCTAATATCTAGTGGTCCCCATCCCTCCAATCCCTGGCCTATTGAACAAAAGTTATTCCCTGGTGTCCAGCTGTCTCCCTGCCCTCTGATCCCTCACCCATTCAATAAACATTACTCACTAGTGTCTAGTAGCCCTCCTCCCTCTGATCCCAAGCACCAATAGGCAAAAATCTTCCCTATCCAATGGCAAGGCTCCCAATCCCTGGGGCTCTGGGTGGCTTACATGAACACAGAAAAATACAGCAAATAATACAAATAATGCAAAATGTATAAATCTGTAAATAACAAAAATGAATATGTAAACTTTAGAATAGATAAACTCTTAAAAGACTAGGGTAATTTGGCCCGTGGCATGGAGGGCTGAGGCAGCTATACCTTTGCTCCTGCAATGCCGGATCTGTGTTCATTGTGTGAGCGGGCTGATAAGGGTTGGCTGGGAGGAGAGGATTAATCATCTGGAGAACAGCTCTCCTCTCTTGAGGAAGGAGGCTGGCATTCCGCGAATCTCTACCCCAGGTGAAGGCCTGTTGGTGGTTTGGGTCTGAGGACACCAGCAGAGAGGAGATGTGGACTTCTGCGGATGTGCATGCACCTCCACGCGTGCTTTTCTGGCATATGTGCCTCAGTGATGGGGAAGGCAAAGGAGAAAATAGTGCAAAAACAACACGGGCTGCGGATGACAACCAACTACTCGCGGGCTCCCACTCAATGACTGGGCACAGCCTTAGAATTCCAGCTGAGTGCTAGGTTAAGGTAAGGCATAGAAATTCCAGGGTGATGGGCTTAGGAACTGGGCTGATGGGTCAGCCAGGGAGAAAAGGAGATAAATAAATATTAAAAAAAAGACTAGGTAACTGGTATAACTAATTGCCCTTGTCGGAGAAGCCAAACAAACAGATAAGCCTCAAGACTCTTTTGAATAGCTCAACAATTGGGGCCTCCCTAACAGACACTTGAAACAGGTTGCACAGTGCTGGGCTGGCAACACTAAAGTCACAGTCACCAGATGTTTTTAGTTTGACCCTGGGAATGGCAAGTAGGCCCATTGTCAAGGAGCAGAGGAATGGACCGAGGTAGCAGGAGTAAGGAGATCAGCCAGGTAGCCAGGGTCCAGCATGTATAGGCCCTATAGATATGCACACCCACCTTGGAAGATGACCTCCACCTGAATGGCAGCCAGTGCAGAGCCTGCAGGACTGAGTCACATGACTGGACCTAGCTAGGCCCATCAGCAACCATGCTGCAGTGTTCTGCACTAGGTGTAGCCAGTGGGAGGGTCCCTCCAGTGACCCAAAGTATAGAGCACTACAGTACTCAAGACTGGATGTAACAAAGGCATCGCTAATGTTGACAGGTTTTCATGAGGAACTAGGGGTTTAATACTGCCAATATTCCTCAAGTGGTAAAACACACTTATACAACAGATGACACCTGAGCTTTAAATGTCAATCTGCTATCCAGGATACCACCAAGATCCTGCACCCTAGGGGAAGCCATCAACAGAGCAGATCCCAGAAACAATCCTGTACCCAATCTGAGGCACTTTACACGCACGTAACCTGGCTCAATCACTCAGTAATTCTCCATTTATTGGGGTTCAGTTGCAACCTGCTGGAGGACATGCAGTCATTGATCTCATCCAGGCAGTTGTTAATCTCTTCCATGGTGTCATGTGTTCCTGGGGCAATGGACAAATACAGTTGGGCTTCATCTGCATAGCACTGAAACCCAAACCGTTATGTCAAATGAGCTCCCCAGGGCAGCATATATACCATGCAATCCCCCACCCTCTGAGCACTCATCACAATTCCATAGCAGAAGTCCTAGTGTCTAACAGCAACCTCCGCACCACCCACACTGGGTACACCACCCTACCAACCTCTCATGCATTAATCACTGATGCTGTGAGGAGCCTATACTACCAATCAGTACAGCACTCCTCTCTCCTCCATTCTGGCCACCCATAATGACAGGGCGCATACCCTGAAGTACTGCAAAAGAGAGTATGTGTGCTGCTCATGTAGACACAGCATGCCCCTTTACAGGTAGGGCATGCACTCCCTGTAACTGCATATGGCAGCCAGCTAAGGTGGTGAGAGGAGGATGTGCCAGTCACTGTGTGAGTTCCCATGATGTCCATAATTAAGATAATGGGGGTTGTAAGGTGGTATACCTGATATGGGCAGTTCAGGGCCCCCAGATGCCGGGACCTCTATGGAACTTGAGCAAGTGATCAGAGTGAGGGTGCCTCTGGACACCAGGGAGGTTTCACTATGTATCAGGGCTGGGGATCAGAGGGTGGAAGGGGACCACTGGACTCAGAAAGTAATGTATATTGAATGGGGCCGGGATCAGAGGGTGGAAGGGACCACTGGACTCCAGAAATTAATGTATATTGAATGGGGCCAGGGATCAGAGGGCGGAAGGGGACCACTGGACACTAGGGAATGAGTTTCTTCAACAGGGCCAGGAATAGGAGAGTGGAGGGACTGCTGGACACCAGGAAATACATTTCTTTCAATAGGGCCAGAGATCAGAGGGTGGGGTCAATATTGATACCTGATAGTAATGTATATTGAATGAGGCCATGAATTGGAGGGTGTGGGACCACCTGACACCAGGGAATACTTTTCCACAATAATAAACAATAACAAAGTCATTAATAAAACTGGTATGGCAAACACATTTAATAATTAGTTTGCCTCTATCTATGAAAGCATTACCAGTCAACATTATCAGAAATTAAATAATGTGACTACAGTATAGAACATAGATTTTGACGGCAGATAATGACCGCTTGGCCCCACCCAGTCTGCCCATTTCCTACCTATTGGATAAGCTGCAGATCCTAGTTAACCAGCAGCCCACTTCCTCCTACCCCACTAGAATTGCCTTATTATGTCCCATGCATTCTTAGATTCCCCCACTGTTTTGACTCCACAACCTCCTCTGGAGGGCCATTCCATGCATCCACAACCCTCTCTGTGAAAAAATACTTCCTTAAATTACCTCTGATCCGCCCCTTCTATCTTCAAATTGTGCCCCTTGTTCTTGCACACCTCTTTTGAAAGATGCTACCTCTTGGACTTTGTTGATTCCCTTGAGATACTTGAAAGTTTCTGTCATGTCCCCTCTCCCTCCTTTCCTCAAGGCTATACATATTCAGCTCCTTAAGTCTCTCTTCATATGTCTTCCGTGCAGACCCTGCACCATTTTAGTTGCCCTCCTCTGGACAGCCTCTATCCTGTCTATGTCTTTGCAGAGATTGGGTCTCCAGAACTGCATGCAGTACTCCAGATGGGGTCTCACCAACTGTCTGTACAGAGGGATAATAACTTCCTGTTTATACTGGTGATGCCTCTCCTATGCATCCCAATATCCCCCAGCCCTCCTTGCTGCCCTCTCACATTGTTTGCCCACCTTTGGGTCATCTGATATGACTACCCTAGGTCCCTTTCCATTTTGTTGTTGTTAGTATCTCACCCCCATTGTGTACTCTTCCCTGGGTTTTATTTCCCAGGTGCATTATGCACTTCTTAGCATTGAATCTAAGCTGCCATACATTTGACCATTCCTCTAACCTTGCCAAGTCCCTTCTCATCCTTTCCACCCCACCTTGTGCATCAACTCTATTGCAGATCTTTGTGTCATCTGCAAAGAGACATACTTTTCTTCCAGTCCCTCTGCAATGTCGCTATAAAGACATTGAAGAGGACCGGTCCTAATACTGAACCCCGCAGTACCCCACTAGTAACCCTCTTTCTTCAGAGTGGACTCCATTTACTATTACTCTCTGTGTCCTATTCTCCAGCCAATTCTTACCCAGGCTGTCATCTTGGGACCCACTCCCAGGCTGCCTAACTTGTTATTAATCTTTTGTGTGGGACTGTGTCAAATGCCTTGCTAAGGTCTAGGTAGGCCATGTCCACAGCCCTCCCTCATCTACTACTTTGGTCACCCAGTCAAAGAAATCTATCAGATTTGTCTAGCATGACCTTCCGCTGTGCATCCATGCTGCCTTGGGTCCTGAGCCCCTCTGGCCTCTAAATACTCAACAATTCTTTCCTTCAGAAGTGATTCCATCATTTTCCCTATCACTGAGGTTAAACTAACAGGTCTGTAGTTTTCTGCTTCTGCCTTGCTCCCACTTTTGTGAAGGGGAATCACATCTGCCCTTCTCCAGCTCGGGTACCACCCCATCCTCCCATGATTTGTTAAAGAGGGTAGCTGGTGGTGTCACTAGTTCTACCATTAGTTCTTTAGAATTCTGGGATGAATCCTATCAGGCCCCATTGCTTTGTCCACCTTCAGTTTTAAGAGTTCTTCAGAACCCTTTCTTCTGTAAATGGGCTGGTATCAACTTCTGTATCCAGAGTGTTTCTACAGTTTGTTTTAAGTACCTCCCCACTTCCTTTGTAAATACTGGGCAAAATATTTGTTTAGTATCTCTGCCTTTTCACAGTCACCCTCTGCCCACCCTCCTCCTCTTATTAAGGCTCACTAGCCCTCCCTTGGTCTTCCTTCGCTCCCTGATGTACCTATAAAAGGTTTTATCCCCTTAACTGAGTTAGCTATCTTTCCTCGGTTTGGGCCTTTGCTGTTCTGACTGCCTTCCCAGCTTCCTTTGCTTTAACTGATACAGTTCCCTGTCCTGCTCCTTCTGTGATTCCTTGTACTTCCTGAATGCTTTCTTTTTCTTAAACCTTCACTGCCACTTCCTTTGAGAACCATAGTGGTTTCTTACATCGCTTTGTTTTGTTAATTTGCTTTCACACAAAGGCTTGTTACCCTGTGATGGCAGTTTTTATTATTCCCCATTGTTCTTCCACCCTCCTTCCTGCCCATTTGCTAGTGCATTCCTTAGGCACTCACCTTATTTTGGCAAAGTCAGCCTCCCAAAGTCCAGTACTTTTGCCTTTGTATGGCTTGACTTATTGCTGTGTTTATTGTGAACCATACTGTTCGCTAGTCGCTAGTTCCCAGATGGCTGCCCACTTACACATCTGTGATCCTCTTCATCTCCATTTGAGAGAACCAGGTCTAAGATTGCTCCCTCTCGAGTGGACTCCAATAATAGTTGTTCAAGGCATGCCCTTGTAGGGCATCTAGAATAACCCACTCTTGAAGTGGCTGCTGCAACTGCACTCCAGTTAACATCTGGCATATTCAGATCACCCATCAGCAATATCTCCCTTTTTCTGCCATTCTAAGTATTCTTTCTATCATTTCCTTGTCCATTTCCTCCCCTGAGAAGGGGTCTGTATACAACCCTGTGCGGATTGTGGTGCCATTGCCAGTCTCCAAATTTACCCACAGTGCTTCTTCCTCCCTGTTTTCCATTTTGTTCTGTTGCTTTGATTCCTTCCTTATGTAAAGAGCTACTCCTCCTCCTCTTTTACCTCCCTGTCCCTCCTGTAGACAGTACACAAGAATTTAAAAATAACAACAGAAGAAAGTATGACCAATATTAGTAAATTAGATACTAGCAATGGATCCTGATGAAAGTCATTCAAACATATTAAAAATGTCATAAATTAAGTCACCAACCCACTTTTCATAATAGTACAAAAATCTGTCAGTACTAGTGATGTACCATTTCATCGGAGACACGCTAATAAAACACCGATACATAAAAGAGGAACTAGAAAACTAGTGGACCCATAAGTTTGACATCAATTTGCACTAAAATACGGAATCTATCATGAAAGATAAAATATAAATGTTTCTTAATAACAATGGGTTCCAGGATAAGTCCCAACATGGGTTTAAAATGGGAGATCCTGCATGACCAACTTGATTGGATTATATGAACATGTCAGTAAGAACATGGACAATGGGATACCTACAGGTAGAGATGGTGAACAGTTTTAGTTTACCTGCAAAGTAAAGGCATAGTTGCCAAATTCACCTCGGCTGATAATTTTGCTAAGTTTTCTGTTTAGTAGGGAATTCTCCATTGTTAATGTCACCTGGCAACTTTGAATGAATCTCCTTACAGCAGGGCTAGCAGGGTATTAGGATGCATTGGCTGGGGTCTAGATAGCAGGCAACACTTGAAGGAATGGTGCTGCTATCGAATTTCCCACACATTAGTGACTGGTACAGCGATACAGGGACGACCAGTCCCAAGTAAACGAATATCAAAGAAAGAAAATCACTGCACTTGGACCAGTAACAAAGGCGATTACCAGGAAATGCTTTTAAATTGTATATTTATTCCACAACCTGGGTAATGGTCATGGCAACGATTATAAATGAATCTTCCTCAGGGCCCTCTGAGGAAGATTCATTTAGAATCAAGCATTGGGGAGCTATGGAACCACCACCACAGGCTGCATCTACTCATCAATCTCAATCCGGAGCAATTTTACCATTTTCTGACCTGTGCTGTGGTCCAGTTACATTTTTCACTGTTTTGCCCTGGTGTGAAAGCTGTTTGACACCATTGCAAAGGATGTGACCTCACTCATAAAAGGAAACATGGGCATTGAGAATGTATTTGCACATCAAAGGGACTGGGAGTGAACAAAGAGCTCCTAGTACATAGGAATTAAACAACTGAATAACAAAACTTTAAAAGCAGCTGCATCCTTACAAATGCATTTTCCAACTCAGATGTACTTTGAACAAAAGAAAGCACCAGTGGCACAGAGGGCAGAGGCACCAATGCCTCACCTGCTACCACGCCGGTGACCTGGATTAAATGACAGACTCAGTTCACCAGGGGCTTGCTGGGGGAGGAGGACTGAGTATCCAGATGATGACCTCTCCTCTTGGGAGGGAGGGTTGCAGGACCCGGCACTCATCTGGCTCCTAGCTAGTGCCGGCACATTGGAGCTTGGAGGATGGCGTACATCAATGCCCCACATGTTTGCATCTGTTGTATGCCTGTATGGGATTACATGTCTGTCCCTCTGAACACAATGGGAAAAAAATGGCTGGGTGCAGTATGGATGATACTGACCCTTGCAGGCTCTGCATTGGCTATAGGGCCCTCTACCAGAACCAGATCTGTCCTGTCGGTGGTAAGGTGCCTAAGCGCCAACCCTTGCCATGGAGTGTAAGATGTGGAGGAAGCACCAAGAAGAGGTAGATCCCTAGGACTTATTTCATTGGGAGTGCTGAATTATCCAGTAGAGAATAGGACAAAGATTTAGGAATCCTTATTGATAATGAGTTACACATCCATTACCATTAAAATAACATTATAAAACAAAATTACATTATACATATGTAAAATGGCTGTAAAATCAAGAAATAACAGAGTATGGGAAGTATCTATCATGCATATGTATATATTGTGTGTGTGTGTGTGTATATATATATATATATATATCTATCTATATATATATAGATATATATATATATATAGATATATATATATATATATATACACACACTCACACCTAGACTATGGGTTTCAGTTTTGGTCACAATACAAGAAAAGTGATATTGACAACTTGGAAAATGTACAACTGAGATTCACAAAAGTAATACATGGTTTAAGGAATGAAACATGAAAACAGACTTAATATAACAAACCTGCAAAGTTTAAAAAAAAAACAGGAGATTGAGGGTGACATTATTACTGTTCAATATTTTTTCAGATAACATATTAATAGAAGAACTTGGCATATAAATGAATGTGTCAATATATGATTTAAGAGGACATGACAGGCAAATCAAAAGATCAAGATTCAGAACTATGGAATTCCTTGCCAAGTTATGTACCAATAAAGACAAGTTCATGTAAACTGTGGCTACACATATGGGGATAAACAAATCAAAGAATGCCACAATGTACTGGGGAGCAGTTAAATGGGTCACCTGGCCTAACTACTCAAATGCACAATAGTGTTTACAATAGCATTAGCCATGAGCAAGTCAAATAACTTCCTGTGCAGGCAGAACCCACCTGGAAATACTCCTTGGCTTTGAGTGACTTTCCTTGAGAGGAGAAGGATTTAGGTTCCTATGCAGCATCACTGCCTGGAGGAATAGGAAGCCGATCCTGAGGATTGCTAGGGTAGTATGGCAGGAGGGAGAACTGGATCTCATTGTTCACATGGGAACTAATGACTGGGCTAGGGATTTGGCTGAGATAGTGCAGGGGTAGAATAGATAGCTGGAGAGGAGTCTTAAGTAGTAAACTCAGTGGCTTTTGCTGAGGTGCTGCCTATCCATGCTGGGGGAGAAAGGTTCTGCACCATTAGTTTCAGCTCATAGTTGGAGGAATGGTGCAGAGAGAAGGTTCAGCTACACTGAGGACTTGAGACCTATCTGAAGAGATAAGGGCCTAGATATGGGTGAGAGCAAGTATCCATCTGGGAGGGAACCACGGTCCTCAGCGGATGATTAAAAATTTACTTTGATGTACAGTTAAACTAGCTTAGAGGGACAGTGGAAGAAATAAGGGAGACATGAAGGCCCACCTACACAGTGCAAATTAAAAAAAGAAAAGAAAAGAAGCAGGGTAGTAGAAATGGTAACCCGTGAGGACAGCAACAGCAGAAAGGCGAATGGTCACAATGGCATCAGAATTACAGTGCCAACACTTTTCTGCAACTGGTGGTTCTCCTCATCCCTGAGGTGTGCCCTGTGTTGTAATACATAATTAGGGTGGTGGGGACAAAGCCTCTGGCAAGAACAGACTTTCGCTAGCCTAGTGGCACTGAGGTTGATGTTGGACACCACACCTCGCCACACCGGCACTCCAGGTTCAGGAGCAAGCTTGGGTGCCGGGGTCCAGCAGGGGAGAGATAGGATAGAGTGCTCACTGGACTGATCTCCTGTCCTGAGGGGAGGTGTGGAGTGGCTCAGAGCTTCGGTGACCCCGGTGGAGATCGGGGCTGTTGCAGAGCATTGAGCAGCATGTACATCAGCATGGCCCGGACGCTGGCAGGGTTGCAGTGCCGTGAGTCGGGAATGTGCACCACACATGGGAGGGAGGAGGGAGGGACTAAGGGCGTAAAGGGAGGAAAGAAAAGCCTCTCTGGCTGGATAGCGACTGCTTCCTCCAGCACCACTGCCACCGTCCAACGCCGGTCTCCGTCACTGCCCCCACGATCTCTCCCAGGGTGTTAGCCCCCGTGGCCCCAGGAGGTCACAGCTACCTTGAAGATGACAGGAGGGATGGCAGATGGTAGAGTGGTTAGGCCAGTGGGGATAGCCGAGAGAGTTCCAGACCACGGAGTGAGAAAGGAAAAAAAAAAGAACAGACTTTTCCTAAAGTCGTGGTGATGTGGATTCGGTGCTGTTTTGACCATTCACCTTTCCGCAGTCAATATTATGACATGGAACTATAGAAATGAAGTGGGATGGTAACAAGTGCATTAAAATAGGAGGGAAAGCAGGAAGGAAGGAGGTAAAAAGGAGAAAGGGATTAGCAAGCAATGGTATCAAACTCTGGAAGGCCGTGAGCTAATGCTGTAAGTCTAGAAATAAAATTCTGAACCCAGAGGCCATCATGACAGAGGCTGACTTGGATATTTGTGGGCATTACTGAGTCATTGTCCATGGAAAACCATGACTGTGACATGGCCATGTCATGGTATACATACAAACAGAGGAGAGAAGAGAAAGTGCCTCAGCTGTGACTTGAACAAAGGCTGTCTGATACACCGCTCCAGTTGCGCTACCAACTTTACCACCAAGGCAACTGGAAACTGGGCTGTCCTGGAGCACAGTACTCTTCTAATGACAACCCTGTGGTGTACAGATAATTACATTTGAAATTGCAAGAGTGCAGTGTATATTTATGGAAAATATACAAACAGAGGGGAGAAAGATGTAGGTGCCTAAGATGACACTTGAACCCATGCTGCCTGGTATACTCAGTTCAGAAAGGACAGAATAGGAAGAAAAGGAGAAGGGTGTGGTGCTTTATTTGAGGGAGGGCATAAAGGTGATGGTGATACAGGAACCTGGGGGCTGGTGGTACTGTGGGTCATGCTAGAGATGGGGAAAGGGCCACTATTCACTCTGGTGTGATTTACAGACCTCCAGCACAGAGGGAGGATATAGATAAGGTACTGGTGGAAGCAACTGGAGTCAAGATGGCAGAGAAGGAAGAGGTGCTCCTGGTTGTGGACTTCAATGTGCAATGTAGATTATACAATGGCATAAAAGAATCTCAGACACTGATTGGTCCATCTGAGACTGGAGTGGTGATGTTATCCCAGTACAACATCATGGCTCTAGTCCCAGTCACAAGATGACCTCCATGAACCGCTACCAGAATCATTGCACTGCAGCCTGGTTCAGTTGTCATCACTGCCGTGAGTCTGCTTCTGTCATTCCAACTCTGAAGCCATTCCTACATGTTACACCTGAAAGTTCAAACCTCCTGCCTAACAAATCACTATTTATTACCCCAACACAGAACTCGGAGAAAAATTCTACTTCTGGGCCATTTCTTCCCCAAACCGTAGGCTTCAGTGCCTGACGAGACCGAATCGTTGGTTGCACGTTTACTGACGCCACTCAATTCCTCACAGAACAGCAGCATTCCCCAAACAACAACCAGACAAAGGGCTAAAATATATATTTTCCTTAAAACATCAGGGTAAATCTTGAGACACACAATTTTAACTAGAAAACCAGAAGTGCACATCTACATCCCTATCATGCACATGCAGCAATATAAAGTATTAAAAAAAATCTTCAGCCGGTACATAGAAGACTGCAGAACTGGCTCAGTTAAACCTGATGGCAAAAAAGAAAAGAAACAAACATTTTTTGTCAATCGACTAATGTTGATTATGTTGGTCTGTTGAGCACACCCACTGGCCCTCTGTCACTTGCTCAGTCTGTTTCTCCCAGTGCTGCAGGCTGCTCTGTTGTACTGGGTTCCTGCCTGCATTGGCACCTTGTTCTGCCTACTTAGAAATCTGCAGCTGTCCCGACAGCTCTGTTGAGGTGGCTCACCCCTTTCTCACTCACTCATTCTGTTTCTCCTGGCGCTGCAGGCTGCCCTTTGTACTGGGCTCCTGCCTCTGTTGGTGGCTTTTTTCGCCCACAACGAGATCTGCAGCAGTCCCAACACAGAAGTGTTGTGCCTGCTGACTCCTCTCTCTCACTCACTCACTCATTCTGGTTCTGCTGGCGCTGCAGACTGGCCTTTTGTTCTGGTCTCCTGCCTGGGTTGCTGCCTTTTCCTGCCAACAAAGAAACGCAGCAGTCATGATAGGGGCTTCATTGAGCTCGCTCACTCACACTCTCTCCTCGCTCATTGTGTTTCTCCTGGTGCTGCAGGCTGCCCTTTTGTACTGGACTCCCCTGCCTGCGTTGGCACCTTTTTGCCCAAAAGAAATTCACAGCTGTCCCGACAGAGCTCTGCTGGAGGTCACCCTCCTCCTGTGTCACTCACTCATTCTGTGTCTCCTGGTGCTGCAGGCTGCCCTTTGTACTGGGCTTCTGCCTCTGTTGGTGCCTTTTTCTGCCCACAATGAAATCTGCAGCAGTCCCGACAAAGCTCCGTTCTGGTCGCTCCTCCTCTTCTCTCACTCGCTCATTCCGTTTCTGCCAGTGCTGCAGGCTGCCCTTTTCTACTGGGCTCTTGCTGCATTGCCTTCTTCTGCCCAGAAAGAAATTTGCAACAGTTACAATACAGCTCTGTTGAGCTCGCTCACTCCGCTGCCTCTGACTCGCTTCTTTGTGGGTTCCCTGCCACTGCAAGCTGCCCTTTGTGCTGGGCCCCGCGGCATTGCTGCCTTTTTGCCCACAAACAAATCTGCAGCAGTCCCAACAGAGCCCTGTTGAGCTCACTCACTCACTCCTCTCTCACTCGCTCATTCTCGTCTCCCACTGCTGCAGGCTGCCCTTTTATACTGGTCTCCTTCCTGCATTGGTGGCTTCTTGGCCCGAAAAAGAAATGTGAACAGTCCCGACACAGCTCCATTGAGCTCGCCACCCCCTCTCTCACTCACTCATTCCTTCTCCGCTGGCATTGCAACCGGCCTTTGCACTGGGCTCCTGCCTGGGTTGCTGCATTTTCTACTCACAAAGAAATCCACAGCAGTCACAATAGAGTCTGCTGAGCTCGCCTCACTACTGCTCTGTCACTCATGATTCTGTTTTTCTGGAGCTGCAGGCTGCGCTTTGTACGAGGCTCCTGGCTGTGTTGGCACCTTTGTCTGTCCACAAAGAATTCTTCAGCTTTCCTGACAGAGCTCCACTGAGGTCGTTCAGTCTCCCTCTCTCACATGCTCATTCTGGCTGTCCTGGCGCTGCAAGCCACCCTTTGTACAGGGCTCATGCCTGCATTGGCACCTTTTCTGCCCACAAACAAATCTGCAGAAGTCCTGATAGAGCTCTGTTGAGCTCGTCAGTCCCCTGTCTCACTCGCTCATACTGTTTCTCCCACAGCTGCAAGTTCGCCTTTGTACTGGGTCCCTGCCTGCATTGAAGACTTTTCTGCCCACAAAGAAATCTGCAGCAGTCCTGACAGCGCCCGTGAGTTGGCTCACTCCCCTCCCTCACTTGCTCTCCTGTTCTGTTTCTCCCAGTGCTGCAGACTGCCCTTTTGCACTGGGCACCTGCGTTGGGGCCTTTTCCTGCCCACAAACAAATCCGCAGCAGTCCCGACACAGCTCAGTTGAGCTCGGTCACTCCCCTTCTCACTCGTTTGATCTTAATCAGTCCCAAACACTGATTTCCCAAAGCAACTGTACTATTCTCCAGCAGGAGTGAAAAAACATATTTTAGCCAGGTGTGAAAATGACAGCTGTACTGTTCATAAGAAGGTGTGAAAAATGCCACTGTTGGAAATGTGCCATGAAAATATTACAAATTTGCAAAGTTACAGGGTGCGTGGAAACAGTTCAATGCACGCTTGTAACACAGTCATGTTATGGAGTTTTGACACCAAATTTTCAACATAGTGATTTTATGACCTCTGCTCATGAACAGTGCCACTGTCCTTTTTTAATGTGTCCTGGACACTGATTTCCCACAGCAACCATGTTATTCTGTGCCGCAACTGTGAACACACATTTCAGTCAGGATGTGAAAAATGACTGCGGTACTGCTCATAAGTAGGTGTGGAAAAATGTAAATGTTGAAAATCTGGGTGAAAATATAAATTTGTGAAGTTACAGGCGTGCAAACCGAGCAATGCACGCTTGTAACACAGTCATTTTATGGAGTATTGTTACCAAATTTTCAACATAGGCATTTTAGGACCCTACTTATGAACTATGTCACTGTCCTGTTCTTAATCTGTCCCAAACACTGATTTCCTACAGCGACCGCACTATTCCTGCGCTGGAAGTGTGAAACCACATTTCCGCCAGGATGTGAACAATGACAGCCATGCGGTTCACAAGGAGGTGTGGAAAAATGCCAATTTGAAAATCTGGCATGAAAATATAGCACATTCGCAAACTTACAGGCGTGCATAGCAACTGTGCAATGCACACTCGTAAAACAGTCATTATGTGAATTTTTTCCACCAAATTTGCAACATAGGTTTTTGAGAGCCCACCTCATGAACTGGCACTGTCATTGGTATTAATCAGCCCAAGGGGATTCGCGCAGTGACCGAGAAATCACCTTCAGGGCTGATTAATGCCATGACAGTTCAAGAATTAATGAGGAGGGTCCCATAAACCCCATATTGAAAATTTGATGTCAAAATTCCAAACAATGCCTGAGATATGCATTAAGTTGAAAACCCAATTCATTCCATTGTACAGCTTACCGCCATTTTCTCAGTTCGCAGTCTGCTTTGAAGAGTACAGACATGTTTCCGGTCCACCGAAGATCATCGCGTCAGACTTCGGAGGTAAGCATAGGGTGAGGGGGTGTGTATAGAGGCAGGGTGCTCAGTTGGTGGACGTGGGTTGTGGGTGGGGCCAGGAGACCGCCGAGGACAGTTTCCTTTTACAGGGTAAGAAAACAAAAAGACGCCGGGACTGTTTTGCTTTTCACAGGCATGTGGCACGCTGGGAGCCCACCCAGACTCTTTAGGTTGTGGGGCCAGCAGTAGCCAATGGGGATTGAGCACACCCGTCGACACACAACTAAAGGGAGGGTTCACATTATGCTGACAGGGGTTGGCACCCGTCGGCAGACAATAACAGCGGGGTTGACATAATGCCAACTGGGAGTGGGCTCCATCAGCACAATCAACATTGGGCCACTGAAGCCAATGAGGACTGGGGCCCCTATCGGCAACTAAACATGGTGGAGAGAAGATATTGTTTGTGAACATGGCGGCAAGCCACCGCCATGTTCACAAACAATAGGGTTTTTGCATCCTCCTGCAATGATGGGTCACTCCTTCATTGCAGCGGATGGCTGACTCTGCAATGACGAGGTGGCCCCTGATTGCAGTGGCTACCTTTAAGAAGGTTGTGGCACGCTGGCTGAACTAGTGTCAGCAGCAGCATGCCACGCATTGGAAGTGGGGAAGCTTTTGCAGGCTGTGAGGGCATTGGCCCCAACAGTGCCGCAGCTTCCACAACCTGCTTGTGGACAAGGTTGTCAAGAACATGTTTCTTGCGCATGTGCACAATCAACATAAAAATAATGTGTGTGTGAGGGGGTTTGAACTGAAGAAGCAAATGCAGCACCACCACCTACTGAGCAAACAATAGAACTGCACTATTTTTCATTATGTATTCCTACTCAATGAAAAATCCATAATAAAACACATTTTAAACATATTTGCAATCTAGTTTTTATTTCATTTTACAAAGGAGCAGTTGTATAATAGCAATAATGCACTCCATGGTGATTGTGTTGTGCTGGGATAAAGTCATGCCTGGGTACTGGATGCACTCGGCCTGCGACCTTGTGCCCAACCACCCCAGGCGTGATGTTATTCCCAGCACAACACACACCCTGTTGTGCATTATTGCTTAATTGAGCCCCAGCTGCAGCTTCAACTAGAAGCAAGAACATCCTGGACTCCCTGCAGGGGCAGCCTTCAGGCAACCAGTCAAGGAGCCCACCCTTGATGGAGCAGTGCTGGACCGGGTACTTACTAGCAGGGACAGTGTTGCAGATATCAAGGTGGAGGCCACTTGGGGTCCAGTGATCACTGTACAGTATGCTTCATAGCAAGGACAGCTGTGAAATCGAATCACACAAGGGTCAGGTTACTGGACAGCAGGAGGACATATTTAAAAAAATAAGGGTGAATGCCTCACAGTTGACATGGCAGGGGAGATGACCTTGTGGGGTGGAGAAACAGTGGGCAAAGCTTAGTGAGGGCATAGTGCAGGCAATAAACCTCTGTGTCAAGCAAGTGAGTGAAAGCAAGAGGAAGAATAATCTGTTAAGGATCTTGAAATGAGTAGCATTCAGAAGGTATAAGGAAACTCAGAGGGAGGAAGATAGGGAAGTGTATCAGGTAAAACAGGAAGCATGGAAAGCAACAAGGATCACAAAGGTGCAAACTGAGCAGAGAATAGCACAGGTGGTAATGAAAGGGGAAAAACATTTTTTGGGTATGGAAGCAAAAGAGGACGATCAGGGGAGGAATTGTGTGGTTAAGCAGGTAAGTGGGGACTGCACAGAGGAGGATCATGAAAAGGCAGATATCCTGAACAAATACTTTTTCTGTGTTACACAGAAATGAGAATGGAGGGCCACAAACAAGAGAGGGAGGTGACGCTAGTCCTTTTTCGAAGAGACAGTCCTGAAGGGACCCTCAAATCTGAAAGTAGACAAAGCTATGGGGCCTACAAGGGTTTATTCAAGGGTATTGATGGAGCTCAGGAAGGTAGTGGTTGCACCTCTGACAGTTCTATTTAACAGCACACTGGAATCAGGGTGGTTCTGGAGGACTTTAGGAGGGCAGAATGCAGTCCCACTTCACAAAGGTGGTAGCAGGGAGGAACACAAAGTCCAAAATGTAGCTGCACTTGAGAGGTTGAGTGAAAATAATCAGTTGCTGCACACAGTGGGCTACATAAACAGTTTACTGCCTCTGGCACAAAAGAAAATGTTAATAGCACAACAAGCCCAATATATATGCATCCAACCAATACACAGCCAGGTAGAGGACAATATCCCAATGCTTCACCATCAGGCTTCATCAAGGGGTGAGGATAAATAGTCCAGGTACATAATTTATAGTACCTGAGAGTGATGTTAACAATAGTGATGGGCCCACCAGTGAAATGTCCAGAAATAAATACCTGAAAAATAATTTTAGAAATCCATCAGACATCATGGTTAGTCAAAAAGGCTGGAACATTTATAGCAAAAATATCAGAAAAATTAATGATAAATTATATTGTTAGTTCCAAGTATAAACGTATTATATTACTAAAAGATAGAAACAAGCTCACTTCCACCTCCTAGATTTCCAACTTATGATCTCTATGGTAATTCTATTTCCTTCATATGCATAACAGCCACTCACAGGTACTTGGAATCTACAGGTAAAACTAGGTACAGTACTCGTGTGCAATTGCAGATAGGTGGGAGATCCCAAAATAGAGTTAGAGAACATGTAAAGAGAGGAGAAAGATGATGAGAAAATAAGTATTTTTATTATCTACAAACAAGGGCATAGTTTGCTATTGGTCTATATGCAGTTCATATCTCACACAAGAATATACGGGAAAGAGAAAGGGAATTGTTTAATCAGGAGAGGCACACTAAGCCAAGTTTGTTTCCAGGTGTGACCTGGGAGCACAAGGAAGTTAAGTGACTTGCTCAGGGTCACACAGCATGCAATTGGGGCTGTGGGATTCAGACCCAGGTCTCCAGGTTTGCAGCTCAGAGCCTTAAACCACTCGCCATGCTGCCTCCTAGCAATGTAACATAATGTAATGCAGTTATGTAACATAAAGTTTAAATCTAAATACAGAGTATATGTTAATTATGTTATATATATGTTAATGTTCAGGGAAGATCGATCAGCAAATGCTTCTGCAGATGTGCCCTCTGTATGAGAAACACCCTATCAGGTCATGTCCTCCCATCACCCAAACTAGATAACGGTGCCCAAGCCCTGTCCCTAAAACTCACCCTGGACCCTATAAAGGCACCACTAATCCTTACTGTGGCCTATATCCCCTCGAACCAGACCCCTGCCATCCACTAGCTCACAAACTACCTCCAACCAGCAACCTCATAAGCTCGAACAGATCCTCCTAGGGACTTGAATGCTAATTGGCTCTCCAGCTCAAACTCATATTATTGACTCCTTCTCATCTCTTCACATGACATAACTTCGTCTCCCAGCCGACTAGGTACAACCCCACCTCTGGCACCAGTACCCTGTTAGACATTGTTCTCCCAACCACCCCACAAGATCAAGGACCTACACTTCCTCCCTAACGTACTTAGTGAGCACTCATCTGTCATATTCACCTGGTCCACCCAGGTTCAAAACCAGCACCCAGAACATTCCTCTGACGATGCCTTCACCCCGCAGCCTCAATAAACTAAGGCTTTATCTAGCCCAATGATACTAGATGCCCATTACCCATGCTGCAACTATAGACCAAGGGCTTGATTACTTCACTAACTCCTTCAGCCAAGCCTGTGACATTATCGCCCTCACCAAGACCATAACTAAAAACGAATACCACCTTGGTTACCCCAGCACTTCTCCAGCAAATGAAATGGAGGGATAACCTTTGGCATAAAGCCGTGGACTCAGGTAAACCAGCAGATAGGCAGACCTATAACACCAAATGTAACAAGTGCATGTGGGCCATCCAAAGGCTAAGGCTGAGCACTACAAATCCACCCGCCTCCTCTGGGATAATGCCCGGAACTTCTGTGGTAAGTTAAAGGAGATGAATGGAAGACACAATCACCCCTCCATCCCAACTCCTCGTCAATGGCTCCATCATCACAGACCCACACACCATTGCCGACCGCCTCAACAACTCCTTCACCGACCCCAGCTCTGTCCTGCCCAAGAATTTCTTTGACCCAGTTCCTCCATCCCCACACCCAACCTCCAACCTCCCCTTCAACCTCAGGACCATAACCACACAAGCGCAAGCCATACCTGCACAAAGCTCTCAACAGCACCAGCCCTTACAGTGACCCACTTAATACTAGGTTACTGAAGCAGTGTTGGACGCAGTACTCACCCCCCACCCACTTGCTTAATCACTCACAATGCCTAGGTCAGTTCCTCTTGCCTGGAAATGACAATTATCACCCTGATTCACAAAGGTGGAGACTGCACTGCCCCCAGTAATTACCATCAATTTCTATCCTGCCCCCACTTTCCAAGCTGCTGGAAAAATTGTGGCTGACCAACTATCTGACTATCTTACCAAGCACAGCATCATGTGCAAGGAGCAACCTGGCTTCTGTGCAGGGCACAGTACCACCACCGCCCTGCTGGAATTCTCCATTTCTCCACACAGCACTGGACACTAGGCACCTGGCCAGAGCAGTCTTTATCGACCACTTCAAGGCCTTTGATATGGTCTGCTATCCTTTCCTTCTCAACTCTGTGGAACATCGGTCTCTCTCAAAGGACCCTCTCCTGGTTTGACAGCTATTTGTCATCCGGGTCCCAGCAAGAAAAATCAATAGCACCCTGTCCAACACCAAACCTGTCAGCTCTGGAGTCCCCAAGGCTCCATATTAGGCCCATTCATCTTCAGCCTCTACCTACTGTAAACAGGCTCCCCACCTCTGCTCTGAAATAATCCTTCTCTATGCGAACTATCAGTAAGTGTTTTTTGTGATAGACTAATTACTTAAAATTTTTCTGTGTCTTTCCTCGTAGAACTTTCTTCTCTATGTTTTTGGTCACATTCTCCATGTCTTTTTGTTTTGTTTTAGGGCTTCATGTTGTTCCTCGTCTACTTTTATCCTAAAAGGTATATTATTTTTAGAGGTTGTGGCTTTATTATCAAAATCCAATTCTTCGTTGGAATCAGGAATTACCACTTTTGCATCTCAAACAGTGTGTTCCTTATTTGTTTTTAAGTCCATGGCCATGTCTTGACTTGAAGCACCCCTACTTCTGTACAGTGTTTTTATCTACACTCCAAATAAATATTCTGTTGTTATTATAATCTTGTCACACTGAAGTTGTGATTGTTTCCTAGCAATCAACTCTTTTTCACATTTTTCAATCTTGCTCTGCAACGCTTCATCTAGTTTTTTTTAAATCACAGTGCTCAGTATATTTCTTTGCCTCTTTTTTTTCTTTCTTTCAGTTATAAGGTCATCAAATTTCCCAGAGTCTTCCTTTATAAATAATTTAGTACAATTTATAGAGCACTCTCTGCCAGTCTTTGGCCAAACTTCTTTTTGTTTAAAATTATCTTTCCCAGCTAGTTCCACTATCTCTTGTTTTAGTACCTGGTTCTTCTTAACTCATTCTCCTTTGTCTTAGAACCTGGAAGTATTGTAGCTGATCAGCTGCTCAGCATCAGTCAGGATGGTCAGGTACTTTTGAGGAAACAGACAACAGCTTAAATCCTCCACAAAGTTTGAAATCCACTTGGATGGCAAAACTTCCCTGCTTCAAATGGACAAGGATATGTCCATGCATGCCTGTTGCTCATTGCCAGGTCAGAAAACACAAAGTCAAAGGAGATCTGCACTCAAGTGCTTTGAGCTGGTACAGTTAATCAGGCTAGTTAGCCCTAAAAGTGGTCAAACACAAAGTCCTAAAGTTAGCTGCACTTGAGGGGTGTCAGAAAATAATCAGTTGCTGCACATAGTGGGCTGCATAAACACTTTATTGCCACTGGCACAAAGGAAATTCTTTCTTGAAGAAAGTATTCAAGAAAACTGCCCATATTTTAGGTAAGGGATCCCACCCCAGACACTTTGGGTCAGTCTGGGGGTCAAAGATTTTATGTACTTTGGGCAAAATGCAAAATGCTAATTTGATTTAGTACCTGTCACTGTTGTATCATGTCACTGTCCAGGTATGATAAATTACTTGTCCCGTTCCCTAATGAAGCCTTACAATAACACACTGGAATATTAGAAACATATAAATATAGAATGTGGCAGCAGATAAGGCCACTGGGCCCATCTAGTCTGCCCATTTGTTTTACCTTCATTTTTTGGCTGCAGACCATATTTGATCTATAATCACCGCCTCATCCTTATCATTTCTTGTGCCTGTCCCAGGCATTTTTGAAACCACCACTGTTTTCGTCCCTATTACCACTGCTGAAAGGCTGTTCCAGGTATCTTCCAACCTTTCTGTGAAGAAGTAATTCTTCATATCCCACCTGAATTATGCCCCTCCAGCTTCATAGCATGCCCCCTTGTTCCAGAGCACATTTTCTCTGGAAAAACCCTCTTTACCTTATTAACCCCTGTGAGGTATTTATATGTCTCTTTCATATCTCCCTCTCCCTCTTCTCCACTGGGGTGTAAATATTTAGTTTCTTTAATCTCTCCTCAAAGGGTTTCTCAGGCGGACCCTTCACCATTTTGGTAGCCCTCCTCTGGACTGCCTCCACTCTGTGTATGTTCTTCCTGGGATGTGATCTCCAGAACTTTACCCAGTACTCAAGGTGGGGGTCTTACCAGCGATCTATGCAGGGACAGTACCACTTCTCTCTTCATACTGGTGATACCCCTTCCTGTGCATCCCAGCATCCCACTAGTACTTTCAACTGCCTTGTCACACTGCCTGGCCACATTTAGGTCATCCAATGTGATTACCCCAAGTATCTTTTCTGCTTGGTCTTTGTCATTATCACTCCACCTGTTTTGTACTCTGATCCTGGGTTTCTATGGCCAAAGTGAATTATTTTGCACTTGTTTTTCAATTTAAACCCAGCTGCCATACTTTTGACAACTCTTCCAGTCTTTTCGGATCCCTGCTCATCCCCCAGTGTGCAATCTGTTGCAGATCTTGGTGTCATCCACAAAGAGGCATACCTTTCCTTCCAGTTCCTCTGCTATAACTCATAAAGAGGATTGGTCCCAGCACTGATCTCTGAGACACCCACTGGTCACCCTCCCTTTCTCGGAGAAAACTCCTTTTCCACTACCTTCTGTGTCCTATCTGCTAACTGTTTCTTTCCCACCTACAACCTTATTACCCACCTCCAAGTTACCCAACTTGCTTACCAGTTTCCTATGAGCAACAGTGTCAAAACCTTGCTGAAATCCAGGTAGGCTACATCCAACACGACTCCTTCATCCAACTCCTTTGTCACTCAGTCAAGGAAACATAGAACACAGAATTTGATGGCAGATAAGGACCGCTTGGCCCACCCAGTCTGCCCATTTCCCTACCTAGTGGATAAGCTGCAGATCCTAGTTAACCAGCAGCCTACTTCTTCCTACCCCCACCCCTTAGAATTGCCTTATGACTGTCCCATGCATGCTTGAATTCCACCACTGAAGTCTATCAGATTTGTTTGGCATGACTATCCCCATGAAGCATGCTGTCCTAGGTCCTGTAATCTGTTGGATATGAGATATTCCACCATCCTTTCCTTTAATAATGTTTTTATTAAGTTACCACCACCAATGTCAAGTTGACGTACCTAAAATTGCCTACCTCTTCCTTGCTACCACTTTTTGTGAAATGGGACCACATCTGCCCTTCCACAGTCCTCTGGGACCACGTTGGTCTTGAGAGATCTGTTAAATAGGTCCATCAGAGGTGCAGTGAATACCTCCTGTGTTCCCTCTGCACCTTGGATGCACCCTATCTGGCCCCATAGCTTTGTCCACCTTGAGGTTATCAAATGCTTCCTGTGCTTTCTGTATTCTCTCCACAGAAAACACACTAGTGTCCATTTCTCCCACCAAAGCACCTAGTGCCTTTTCGAGGTCCCTCCTCTTCCCCTTCTACTGTGAACACCAAGCAGAAGTATTTGTTCAAGATGTTTGATTTTTCTCAACCCCTCCATACAGTCACCCTCTTGAACCAAACAACCCCTCCTTTGTCTTTCTTTTTTGCTAACATACCTAAAAATATATTGTCTACTTTTGATACTTCCGAGCTATTTCTTATTTAATCTTTGCCTTTGTATTCCACTTTAATGATTTGCTTGATTCCTCTGTTTCCCTGATATCCTTCCATATTTTCCACTCTCTGGGTCTTCTTATACATTCTGAATTCCACTCTTTTACCCTTTAACTTTTCTGTTACCTCGTTTGAGGACCATTGTGGTCTCCTCTTTCTTTAGTTTACTTGCTTGACACAGAGGTTTGTTGCCTTCAATATACTATCATTTAGTTTCAGCCATATTTCCTCCAGCCCCCAAGGTCATCTCTCCCTGCCAGGTCATTCCTGAGGCATTCTTCTATCTTTTGAAGTCCAGGACCCTATCCATTGTGCAGTTGTATTCTGCAACTGTTCTTATGTTGAACCACACTGTACGATGATCATTGGTTCCTAAATGGCTTCCACCTTGATGTCTGTAACACTGTCCTTATAGTAACACCAGATCCAGTATTGCCTCATCATGAGTGGATTCCCTGACTAGTTGCCTGAGGAATGAATGCCCCTGCAGGAGTCCAGGATGTTCCTGCTTCTAGATTAAGCTGCAGCAGGGAGGCTGCAATCTACATCTGTCAGATTAAAGTCCCCATCAGCCACACTGCCCCTTTTCTGCCATTTTACCAGTTGCTGCTAACATTACCTTATCCAAGTCCTCCTCCTGTGCTGGCGGCCTATAGATTATAACTATCCGAATAGTGGCTCTTTTCCCCGACTCCAGGGTGACTCACAGCACTTCCGCCCATGAATTCTATGTATTTCTGTTGCTTTTATGCTTTCCTTCACATAGGTACCACTTCCCTTCCTTTCCTTCCCTTCCTACCCTGTCCCTTCTGAACATTGTGTAACCTAGTATGACCATGTTCTTGGTTGTCAGTGCAACATTTGTAAGTGTATTGCCTATATACTATTGTATTGTCCTTCACCCAGCTGTTTATGTTTGTATGCATATATTTAGATATATATATATGTGGAATACTGTGCTGTTAGAATTTTCTTTCTGCCAGATGCCATAAACTGTTAATACAGCAAAGTATATGCAGCAATGGATTATTTTCCTACATCCCCTAGAGTGCAGCTAACTTTTGGAATTTGTGTTTGACCATGTTTAGAAATAGCCATCCTGATTAGCTGCACTGGCTTCAAATAACTCAAGTGCAGCTTTCCTTTTGAACTTTGGTAGCAGGAGGAGGCTGACAACTACAGGCCAATCTCTATGACATCAATGGTGGAAAAATTAATAGAATTTCTGCTGAAGGAAAGGATGGCGGAATATCTTGAATGCAACAGTTTACAAGACTCAAGGCAGCATGGATTTAGGGTGGGGGAGGTCAAGTCAAATGTATCTGATAGATTTCCTTGACTTGGTAACCAGTGAACTAGATCATGGTAGAGCTGTGGACCACGGTCTACCAAGATTTCAATAAGGCATTCAACACCATTCCACATAGCAAACTCATAAGGAAGCTGGTCTGCTTAGTGATGAGTCCAAAGGTGGAAAACTGGGTAAGAAATCAGTTAGGAATAGATAACAGAGGTTGGTGGTAGATGGAGTTCACTGTGGAGAAGGGAGAGTGACCAGCAGAATGTCTCAGGGGTCAACACTGGGTCCAGCCATCTTTAATGCCTTTATAAGTGACTATACAGAAGGGCTGGAAGGAAGATCTACTTCTTTGTGATGACACTAAAATCGCAATAGGGTGGACACTCGAGGTGGGGGTAATGAGCAGATGCCTGAGAAAACTTGAGGAGTGGTCAAGGGTAAGGCATCAGGACTTCTACAAAAAGTACAAAATCATGCACTTAGGGCATAGAAACACAGGGGTATAGTACAAAATGGGTGGAGAAGTAGTGATGACTAGGGATGGAGATGGACAAATGGTATTTCCCAAATACCGAGAATAATGTATCATTTGCTATTAAAATATGAATAACAAATAGTGGCACTATTATTTGTGTTTGAGAAACGATTAAAAAAGTTAAAATCAGTCCCCACTCTCCTCCCCACCAAAACTGCTGAAAAATCCACAAGCTTCATCTCCCACCCACCATCCTCCTCACCAGAACCCGCAATTTATTGTTTAAACATTGATTCCGCAGTGGCGACTGGAACAATCAGATCATCTCCATGACTGTTTGCCTTCTCTTGTAGCTTTTTGCTTTTTAAAATAGATGCTAAGAAATGAATAAGTAATTACCCCAGCCTCTCACCCTGGAAGCACATGACTCCCAATCTCCTCCTCCCAGCACCCACATTTTCTTATTGTGAAAGCCCCCACCCCATGCACAGGAAGGTGACCAACTCAACTCACCCTTCTCCATGACCTGCTACCTTCTTGTTAATGAAAGTGCTCCGACGCTTGCTCACACACTAAAACAGCTGAGAAACAACCTCCAGAAATACCTTTTGTTGGCACCCAAAATCCAGGTTGCTCAGCTTCATGAGAGGAGCCATTTACCCACATTCTCTGCCTAAGAACTGTCGGATTTTCTTGACTTGTGAAGGCACAGTAGGAGTCATGCTGCCAGCTTCGGTTTGAGCAGTAAGCCAGCGATTGCAAGTCTCTCTGCTCTCTCTTATCTGTCTATCTGTCTGTCAGCCTATCTAGTCTTTTCAAATTCCTCCCCATCCCTGCTAAGCCAACCTCCCTTGTATTGCCACAATAATATTACTGGAAATTGAAGAGTGGACCAGGTGCTGACCCTGGTACTGCTTGCCTAAACTGCATTCCTTCATATCACCCACCTCCCAAAAATCCTTAGGTGGTAACACCAGGGTGCCCACCTCCAGTGCTGCCACAGTATTAAGCTGACTCTGTGATGCCCATTCCCATGTCAGATACAGTAACTGCAAAAAGAAGAGTCTCTCAATGTCTTTATTTTTTATGTACCTATGAAAAGACAACTATCCATTGTTTACTTGAAACCCCATATAGCCACCACCCACTCCAGCCTAACCCTCCACCCTCAGCACCCCACACACTCACTAGCCTGAAGATGCCACATGACATAGATATGCCTCTGTTCAAAGACACTTCTTGCTGCTGGAACCAGTGACATGAGAAAATAAGGTAAGTCAGGTGTCATGTATTTTAACGGGTTTGGAATTTTCATAACTTTGTAATTTTTAAATATTTTATACCAATTTTCAGCATGGTCTTTTGGGACCCCACCTCATGAACAAGGTTGTCAAATGTTTGAAATCCAGACTGAAAGGCAATTTCACATACACTGCTGCAAAATCACCTTTTGGGTATGATTTGAAAATTTACAACTACAGGCTTCAGGAAGTGGGGAAAATTTGGTGTCAGTATAATAAAACACAACAATGTTATGAGCATATATTGAAATTTATCTATGCTAGTTCATAAATTTGGTTAATTTTTAATATTTGGACCCCAAATTTTGAATTTAGCTGTTTTTTCACACCACCTCATGGATGTGACAACTGTCATTTTTAAATCCTGGCCAAACTGGGTTTTTGGACCTGTGGCCAAAATTACATTTCTGTGGGAATTTGAACATTTTCTTCTACTGGTTTGGGAGATGAGGTCAAAAGAAGGTTATGTTGACAATGTGGTGTACAAATATGGCAAAATCACCAAGTTATGACACTTGAACTAACTTACTTTCTTTCTTTCTTTCTTTCTTTCTTGTTTCTTCCTAACTTTGGAGATAACCTTTAACCACAAGTGTTCATTTACAAAGGTTCCATGTCAAATACATAGTCAAAAATATTACACATAGAACAAGCAGTTCCAGGGACATGCAGTAGAGTCAGTCTCAAAGCACTTGTGGCAGAAACAATTGCATACAGTTTTGAAAAAATCCATACAGATCTTTCTATAAAATTCACAGGCAATGCAAAGAGAGAAACCAACTAAAACTGTTTAACAGTTACAGTTGCAATTGCATTGGACTGCAAAGGCAGACTATAAATATATTTTAAGCTGATAAAACTTGGGGAGATTCAGCAGTGTATCAGGCAATTAATTTCAACAATTAGTGGCCCTAACAGCAAATGACCACATGCCAGCTAAGTATGCCTGCAAGGAGCTTAACAGCATGTCTGACCATGTTCCTGGTGTTGTATTAGTCAGAGATGGTGGAAGCGGTTTGTTAAGTCAAGGTCAGGGCACAAGAGTGCCTTTTAGCTTCAGCAAACAGGTCTGGAGCTTTATTTTGCTGAGAAAAGGTAGCCAGGTATTGAATGTGTAAAGGGTACAACTATGAGTATAGTTATCAGCAACAAGTACAAAGCGGCATGTCTTATTATAGATCAGCTTTACTCTGTTTAGCACCTTGTCACAGGCGATGCAAGACAGGAGCCAATGATCTATAAGTGATAGAATGGAGATGGCCACAATAAGGTTCCTAGCACCCCCAGTGAGATTGTTCCTGTTCCAGTACAGGGCACCCATGGTTCTGTTAACCAAGGTCACCAGACTGACAACATGTGGTGCAAAAGTTGTCTTCCAAAGTTAGTCCAAGGTGTTTGAAGGTCTCCAGCTGTTTAAGGTTTTGTTCTTGACCATTTCTGATGGCAAAGGGTGGAACTTTCCTCTTCTGTGGAGGCTAGAGAATATTATTTCAATGAATTTTAAAGATATATTTCAGTGTTCTCTCATAAGTGTGCCAATGTTCAATATTTTGACTCAAAACTTTCAACATAATCATCTTTTCACACCTCATTAACCAAAAGGTGTCATTTTTCAAATCCTGAAGGAGACATGCTTTTGGACTAGTGGTGTGAAGTGACATTTCAGACCCATTCAATAAATGCCAAATGTCATGTTTAGAAGGGAGTCACAAAATCAGCATCTTGAGAATATGGGGACACAATTAAAAAAACAAATATCATTAAGAAACATTACATGTAATACCAGACTTTTTCCTGCAGGTAGTGTTTTGTGATCCTGTGATGATGAGCTGAGTTTGGGGGTAAGTTTAGTCAGCCAGCTGGATTGGATAATTTTGGGGTAATGGTGTTGCTATGTGACCCCCATCCAAGAAAGGAAAGATTCATGGTTGGCCACACAAGGCCCAGATAAAATAGAGTGAAGACAACACTTCTCTTGAAATAGGGCCCTGCACTCTATACCTGTGGGTGCCAGAGGGCCCTATGCATTGGCTGAGGGATGAACTTTATGTCCTGTGCATCTGTATTCGTGGCCACATGGAAACACAGGGCCCAGAGGGCCCTGGCTCCATAGCCACCCAGACAGCCTCATGAATTCTTGGCATCTGTAGCTGTACAGAAATACAGGACCAGTAGTGCCCTGCACTTCCATATGTGGATGGAGTTTCCCTCTGGGCCCTATGAGTTTGCATCTGTGCACATGTGGATAGTATGTATTTATTTATTTCAAAAGTTTCACCAGGAAAGACACATTGTGTTGAAAACAGCTCATTCTTATGTATCCAGGGAAGTGGATGGGGAAAATCTTATAAAGTGTAACCCCATGACCACTTTTTAACTAGTGTGCATACCACCATTAAATATCTGGAAAACACTGGTGCCCATTACTGTCATGTCAATTTACTTTACTAACAGGTATGTACCACCCTTGGTGTTAGGATGTATGCCTGGCTCATTTTCTAGAGGAAGAGAGGGGTGGGGTACAGAAACAAATCAACTTGAATCCTGTGTAAATAATACAACTCAGGCCCTGGGTGAAGGCAGCTAGGCATATGCTTGATCTAACCTGCTAAGGGGCTCCAGTAAATCCACACAACCAGAAGCAATAATCAGAATGTCCAAAACAGTGACTGGGATTGTACAGTATGGCTTTATTCAGCAGTTGGAAAGTAAAGCAGAAGTGGACCCCAAGGGTCAGTCCAGGCTGGACAGATACAAATTCATGAACTCTCCTTGCATGCAGTACAGTTCATGAACAACAACAGAAAAATCTTCTTCCCAAATTCCCAAAGGTTCATTAGTGGACACCTGGCCACACATGAACATTTCACTTTCCATGAGTGTCATTTATTGAGTCTAAGTCACACACTCAGAATTCTTCTCAGACATAGGTGCAATATGTGAAACTCAGCCACACACCTTAACCTGCAGCTTGACCCTCACTTAGGTAACATACTGGTGCCCTTTACAAACCAGGAAGCCCTGCCTTGTAAGCGCTTAAGATGGTGTTTCTCTCACCTTGGCCCCAACTGACAGTCTCGTTATTCTTCAGGGTTTCACCATTGAAACCCCATTCCCCACTGAAAGGTTAGAGGTCCCACACTTTACATGTCACAGACTAGAATGACAAGAAAATAAACTGCACTCACTGGGGTACACTGTTTAACTTTTCTTCACTCACATTGGTGAGACTTGGGGCACTGACAGGTGTGATCCAGCCTTATCTATGGGCACACACACACCCCAGTTTATCTAATCTCCTTAGAAATGTGGAGTTCTAGTCTCCTAGAACAGTTTTCACAGAAGTTGTCCATTCTACAGGGCATGGAACAATGAAAAGGAAAAGGAAATCAATCTCCTGGGCAGCCGGTCAAAACAGTCTCTTTCAGGTACTATCCAAGGCAACTGAAAACACCACAGAACATTCAAGGATTGCTCCTTGGGTCCGCTGAGAACAAGCAGTTTCATCCACTTCACAGGGAGTAGAAATCAGGAAATCCTGCTGTAGCCTTGTCTCCATCACTTCAACTGGAAGCTGGAATGACACTCCACTAGGGTGAGAATCCTGGGTCCTCTCCTCAGAGCTCACTTGTAGTCCTTTGGCCACTCTTACCTCTTCACTCCACAGCTGACTACAATGAGCATTCTAAGCTCCCAGAGCAGCTATCTACAGTGTGTGGCTTGTGCTGCTGCTAGAGTTCTAAATGACCTACTCATTCTTCCCTCAGGATAGCTGAGCAAACAATGATGTCATTATGTAAGGAGCCCTAATGAGCTCCCTAACAATTGTCTGCTGCCTTCCTAACTATAATGCTGATAGGATTCTAGTAGTCCCAGGTGACTAGGTGGTTTCAAAAGTATTTACTATATATTAAGGTTGCATAAGCACTGCTATGTTAAACCCACATTTTATACCTTAATAACTTTGCCCCATTCTACTGATTTACATGAAATTTGGAAAGCACAGCTTCTTTGCAAGGCTCTCTTGATCCTGTAAATTATGTATAGATTAGTTCAGGGAGGCAATGTTACAGAGGTGCAAAAAACACAAACATCTCGTTTTCTGAAGATTTTAAAAGTTTTTTGCCATCCTATAACTTAAAAATAGGAGCCTTTCAAACCTGAAACTTTCAAGTTTGATGGAGGTTGGTCCAAGGTATGTGAGTTTGTTGCTTTAGGTCCCTAGTGAAGTAAATTTTAAAATATTTAGTAAAATGTTCAGTTTCTGAGCATGCAGTTCAAAAAATCAATGTTCTATTCATAACTGAATTTCTGCAAAGCAGCAGTTTGCACTATACAATATAGCTGTCAACACAGCTGTCTTTAGATATCCGACAGCTGTGTCATATAGTAAAATCTCTGTTGCTGCGACACTCGTAGGTCATGGATGGGGCTACTGTCATTATAACCTGGCCATACTGACAGTTCTGTGACATTCAATTGTATCTTGCACACCAGGGCCCCAATCCCCAGTGGCAGTGCATTTTATTTATTTATTTATTTATTTATTTATTCATTCATTACTTCATTACTTCTTTCCTTCCTTCCTTCATTACCAACACTGGGATGTCCACCCCAGGTGTCTGATTCTTTCCCCTGTGCAGTGTCTTGCTGAATTAACACTGCCAACATCAGGGCCCAGTCCATATGGTAGCATGTACATCCCCAATGTCACAAGTAGTGAAATAACCTGAAAGGAAAAGAACAGTCCTGGCACATCTTTTTTTTTTACCTAAAAAGAAAGCAATCCTTCATAGTATGCCACCCTCTCCCTACCCCCAACTAAACCACCCAGTGAACACCCACAACCCACAACCCCCACCTTACCCTATACTTAGCTACAAAGATGAAGACAGATGTGACACAGCTGTCTTTAATAAAAGGCTGTGTGTCATATAGTGCATGTACTATATAAGCACAGCTGTCATTTATTAAAGACAGCTGTGTCATGCAATGCAAGCATTGTATCACACAGCTGTATTTGAAAATGACAGCTGTGTCATATAATGCAAATACTAAATAACAAAGCTGTCTTTCAGAAACAACAGCTGTGTTATAGTGAATGTACTATATGACAAAGATGTCTTTAAAACAACAGTTGTGTCATATAGTTCAGGCTGGTATTATGGTTGACAGTAGATCAGGGCAGATGGGGCTACTGTCATTGTAGCTACACTAGCCTGTCTGTGGCCCCATGAAACTGTTGTCTGCCACCAGAGGCTCTAATCCCGGTGGCAGAATATGTATTTATTATTTTTAATCTCTTTATTGAATTTATTGATTTATATCTGACACCGGGATGCCCACCCCGGTGTCAGATGCTTCCCTTGTACCCAACTGCTGACATCGAGGCCAATCCATGTCAGCATTACCCTCCAGCAGCATGGAACACTAGGGAGCCCACCCTAGTGTCCCTAAATAGTTTACTTTCCTGGAAATGAAAACAAATATCCTGCAATGTCTTTTATTTTACCCAGAGAAAAGAAAACACAACCCAAGTAAGACCCCACCACTGATTAGCCAATGTTCTGGAGACCCAAATCCTTAATGTCTTATCATATCCTGTCTTTGTACACTTTGTGTTTTTACAACCCTAATCTCTGCATTAATGTAGTTTTTGCAATATACATATACATATATATATATATATATATATATATATATATATATATATATATATATAACTATATATTCATTGCAAAAAAAACTCATCATTAGTTAGGGTTGATTCCCACTGACAAAAGTGTGGAAATTCAACATTATCACTCGATACACCATCCCCACCCTCCACACACCAATTAAGCGGTTATGGCATTGGGGTCATCAGCCTCCAACTCTCACCCCATTCCATGTGTAAACAAGCTGAGGTGGTACAGTATAGAGAATGGGGTGAGAGTCGGGCCTGATGACCCAATGCACACCCTGATGTCTGGTGGTGGGTGAGGGTGGTGCATGGTGTGGCAGGCTTGGTAACCCTAATGTAAAATTTCCACACTTTTGTCAGTGTGGAATCAACCATAACTGATGCATTAGCAAAGTGTTTTATGATGAATTTCCATTATTTTTTGAGAAAGTGAAATGTTACTCATATGGAATGCATAGGTGGGAGCATGGGCCATCCAGCCTTGTGCTCTCACCCATCCATAACTGTCTCCTCAGGTTTACAAAATGGAAGCCATAGGTGGGAGCATGGGCCCTGCAGGCCTGCACTCCCACCCACCCATAACTATGTCCTCAGGTTTGCAAAATAGTATCCACAGATGGGAGCACTGGCCCTCCAGGCCCTGTGCTCCCACCCACCATCTGTGTTTAGGCATAGCACAGAAGATCCCTGTGCTCCCAGTTTTGCATAATGGGTTGCATATTTGGGAGCCTGTGCCCCTTTGCCTGTGCTCCAATCCACCATAAGTGTAGAGACATAGCGCCTGAAGGCCCTGTGCCCCCAATATTGCAAGATGGTATCGATGGGTGAGAGCACAGGCCCTCTGGTCCCTGTGCTCCACCTACCTCTAAGTATAGAGACATAGCACTGGGCAGCCCTGTGTTTTTAGTTTTGCATGATTGTGTCCATAAGTGGGAGAGCAGGCACTCTGGGCCCTGTGCCCCCACCCGCCAATGAGTGTAGAGACATAGTGTAGGAGGCCCAGTGCTCCCAGTTTATTATAAATAGTATGCATAGGTGGGAGTGTGGACTCTCTTGGCCCATGCTCCCACCTGCACTTAAGTACAGCCACATAGCATAGGTCTAGAGGCATTCCAAACAACCCTCATAATGCTTATTTGACAATATCTCAGTAACTATAGCAAGTACAGAAACATTATTTTGCAGTTGTATTTATGACCCAGTCACCCATACATGCTTAGCACACCAAACTATCAACAGGCACATCCATGGTGCAATGCCTTGCCACCCTGAAAATTTCAGTTCAAAAGCTCAAAACGTGTAGTGGTAGTGAGGTGACAAAGAAACCATGATTTGGGGAGAGTACTGTCACAAATTGTGAAAGTTTCACGAATGCAAAAGTACTTTGCGACACTTTCACAAATTTGCAAAAGTGTTGTGCTTGTATTTGTGACAGTATAAATGCCACAATCAAAAAACATATTTCTGGGTGTTATTTTAAAATTCTAAAGCATGGATGCTGTTCCTAGGACCCCGTTTAGGTAAACACAACAGTTGGTGTTTACCTGGGACACTACTTTTTAAACCTGGGGCACTACTTTTTAAACTAATATTTTTTTCTCCACTGCTAACAGAAAACAAGATGGTGGTGGAACAACACTACTGAGGGCATCTGAGACAGAAAAGGTGCTTTCACAAAAGGACCACTTGCTTTTGTGTGGAACATGTTTTTCCCATAGGATATAATGGGAAACTTTACACTCAATAACTTTTGAAAGGATTAATATTTTTCTCCAAACCTTCAAAGGGAACTTCCCTGATCCAATTCCCATATACCCTGAACATTTCAGACAAGATGGATAAACCATTTGGGCTGCAGAGATGATCAAAGTATTCACAAAAGTTGAGGATTTTCACACTTTTCAATGCTCTGCAGCTCTGCAACTGAAACTTTGACTGGAACAGAAATTTCCAGATCAGAGATCTTTCATATGGCAATTCACGTACCCAAATTGCAATGAAATGTCATAACTTTGGCACCGTTTCATATTTTGACACATAATTTTGAACATAGTCTTCTTATGATCCCACCTCATAAACCCCATAGGTGGAAATATCCACATTTGTACCAAAACACCATTCCATACCATTCCACATCACAGGTGAGAAAACATCTTTTGGGCCAGATGTGAAAAATTGACAGCTGTACTTTTCATACTATGGTGTGAAAACATGGCTATGTTGCAAATTTGAGTCAGCATATTAAAATCTGCTAAAGTTATGTACGTCGTAGAAAAATTTCAATGAACATGTAACTTGCCATATTTTTATAATTTTTTTCACTAATTATCAACATGGCTTTGGGACCCCACCTCATGAACAATGGCACTGTCATTTCAATAATTAGTCCCAATAGGTGATTTTGTGCAGTGACCACAAAATCACCTTTTGGGCCTGAATAAGCAAATGACAGTTACACTGTTAATGAGTTGGGGTCCCAAAAGCCCATGTTAAAATTGGTGTAAAAATTCTCAAAAATGACTGAGCTATCAACATAAGTTCAAACGACATTGATAGCCATTATATGGCATGCACCTTGATTCTTCAGTTCATGGTTTGGCTTTGAAGAGTGCAGACATGTCCTCATCCACAGAAGATGACACTAGATGACCTCCAGTGGTAAGTATAGGGCAAGGCGTGTGTGGGGTGGTGGGTGCTCAGTGGGAGTGTCAGGATGGGGAGAGGGTTTGGGGAGATGATGGTGACCGTTTCCTTTTTACAGGGAAAAAATGGTTTGGGACTGTTTTCTTTTTACAGGTACTGTACTGCAAGCAATGGGACACTGGGGTGGGCTTCCAAGTGTCCGACAATACTGTTAGGTGGGTAGGACATAACAGGGGACACTGGGAGTGGGCTTCCAGTGTCCCACACTGATGGGGACCAGTGCCAACACGGGATTGGGATCCCCACTGTTGGCAAAGTGTAAGGGAAGCAGAAGAGGGACATGTTTTAACCAGGAGGGACTTAATTTGGGACACTTGGAGTAGGCTACCCAGTGGCCCACACTGCTGGTGGGAAGAACATACTGGGGACACTGGGAGTGGGTACCTAGTGTCCCACACTGGCAGGGGAGTGTTATGTTGCTGACATTGGGATTGGCACCCGATGATGGCAGAGCTTTAAATATTTTATATTAATATTCCTTAGCCCCTTCCCTTAGAAGTAGTAAAAGGAAAAACAGACTGTCATTAATGTTTAACTAAACCTAGGCCAAGGAATCTGATTCTGGGGTCTGTTTGCCTCCAAAATGAACAGAGGCTATTTTGGGGATTACTGCCACAAATCCACCACCTGTACTGTCATGCCTAACAGTGGGTGTTTCAGGATACTGCCAATTTCACGGCAGACACAACCAGCCCCCAAAAACATATTTAGGGACATGATACAGAAAACTAATGCCAGAATAATGTTCCTCAGGCCCAGATTAGATAAACACAACTGTTGATGTTTACCTAGGGAGAAATCTAAATTTAGTAGTTGCCGTATTGGTCCTTGCAAGAATAGATCCAGAAGCAAATGATTTGATACCTTTTAATGGACCAACATAGATGTAACAACAAGAACAAAGTGCTTTAGCTTTTGGACCAACCAGTCCTTCTTCAGAAGCTCATGGCAGTTGTTTAGAAAATACAATACTTATAACAGTAACTCTTGTAGCTTGATTTAAGAGTTATCTGCTTCTGCAGTGTTATCTTATGTCAATTAAATTTATATGCAGTAGGATTCTTTGTATATGGGTTCCACCAAGCACATCTAGACAAGGTTTTTCTGGCTGAAGGCAGTATTGTACTGTTAAACTTCTCTGACATCATCTTGTTTTTTTTTTTGTTTTTTAAATGAGTATTTTAAACCAATGGGGATTTTTTCTGTTTTTCTCTGCATTATCTAGCTGTTATAAGTATTGTATTTTCTAAACAACTGCCATGAGCTTCTGAAGAAGGACTGATTGGTCCTAAAGCTACAGCACTTTGTTCTTGTTGTTACATCTATGTTGGTCCATTAAAAGGTATCAAATCATTTGCTTCTGGATCTTACCTAGGGAGAGTATTTTTAAATAAATATTTAACTTTTTCCACCTTGTTAACTGGAAACAAGATGGCAAATCTGGACTGAACAGTAAATGCCATTTCTGTTCGAACAGTAAATGGTTATTTACTGTTCTAACAGAAAGTTTGAAGGGTAAATGGTATTTACTATTTGAATGGTAAATACCATTTACTGTTCAAACAGTACATGCTCATTTACCATTCAAACAGTACAGTCTGAATGGTAAATATTATTTACCATTGAGCAGCATGTCTTGCATCTATCACAAAATCGTTATAATTCAAATAATATATTTTTTTCATAAAACCATCCAAAGGCACACCCTTGTCACACACCCATCATCCCTAAATATTTCAGAAAATATTTCATTCTGTGCTTGTTGTAAATGATGGCAAAATATATGTTATCCTATGGGACAAATTGTCAATTTTTCACTTTTTGACCACTTTATATCTCAAAGACCGTAAAGCTGCCATCATGAAACTTTCCACATCTTGCAACACTGACAAATAACAGCAGACACCAATTCTGGGCAATGTCATCAAAAATTCCAAAGTTATTAAGGTTGAAAAATTCAGATTTAACACTGAAGTGCTGTACCAATCTTAACTATAAGGCACTATCGTTGCCCAATAATATATTAGAGTAACACGGTAGCTCAACTATGGTTGGGGTTCATTGGTCTCTTCTATGTTAAACTCAAATTTTTCACTTTAATAACTTTGGTACCATTCAACCGATTTGTCTGAAATTGTGCATGCTCTGTCAGGGATCCACAATCACTTGATGAGGGAAGTTTCGCCCAGTTGGATGTGCGGGTGTAGAGATGCAGTGTCACAAAGGGTGAAAATTACCATTTTATTTAAATTCTTTGTCATGCTGTTCCTCAGAAACTCTGTTGAGTTGTGCTCTGAAATTTGCAGGGTATATAGGTCTTGGGTCACAGATGTGTCTTTTGAATGTTTGGTGAAAAAATATTAATCCGTTTAAAAGTTATTAGTTACAATTTCCTATTATTTTCTATGAAAAATTAGATGTCCATGTGAAACAACTGTTTTGGTGCTGCACAAGAGGCACTTATTGTTGCAAATGCAGGATGTAATGTACTGTCAGATTCTGCCAACGTGTTTTGAGTTAGTGACTAAGCAAAGTTAAATACTTCAAAATACTTGTAGTTGGTAAACACCAGCTGTTGTGTTTACCTAATTGGGGCAAAAGCAGTCAGATTCTATGGTCAGTTTGCTCCTCAAAGGCCAAGAAATATATTAATTTTGTCCATGGATGTATTTGTGTAGCAAATTGCGGCATTTGTTTGGCAAAATAAGGGAGTTTGTGTCACAAATTGCAGCAATATCCCATTGTTTTTGAAACATTGAATGATGTCGTCTGAACAGCTGCTGCAATTTGCTGCACAAATATAGCTATGGAAAACAAAATCATTTCTGGCCATTTGTGGGCCAGACAGACCCCAGAATCTGATTCATTGGCTCCCATTTACTTAAATCAAGCATTTTTGCTTCTTTATGGCTCTAAGGGAAATGTGGTTGTGGCATGTTAATGAAATTAATTAACCCACATCAGGGTGCCCAGTCCCTGTGTCAGCAGTAGAAGCCCCATGTGTCCTCCCAAACATTGTGGGACACTGAGGAGCCTACCCCAGTGTCCTGAAATATGTGTGGCATTTAAACCTGAAACAAAGAAAATAGCCCCGTGATGTACCATTCATTTTCTGACAGCTGTGTGCCCAGTCCCCATATCAGCACTAGAAGCCCCCCACCACCAGTACGGGACACTGGGAGCCTACTCCCAGTGTCCTGAAAAATATGATTGAAAACCTGAAAAAAGAAAACAGTCCCCGATGTCTTTTTTGTAACTAGAAAAAAAAAAAGAAAAAGACCATCCCTCGTTGTCTCCACCATCCCCTCCCCTATCCTGACCCTCCCACTGAGCACCCCACCCACACCCTCCCTTAGCCTATACTTACCTCTTAGGTCACAGTCTGTTATCTTCTGTGGACTGGGACACGTCATCACTCTTCAAAGCTGAACTGCAAACTGAGGAATCAAGTTAAGTGCTGTATAATGCATTTCAATGGCGTTTTGAACTTAGGTTCATAACTTTGCCATTTTAAGTATTTATACAACAAATTTTGAACATGGGCTTTATAAACACCACCTCATGAATATTGTGGCTCAATTTTAGAAGATGGATGAAGGTCTAGTGTCATGCCCTGCATCCACTGCAAAGTTTGGCGCAGCTGCACTAAAGCCTGCAGATGCAATGCAGTCTGATTTCAGTAGGACTGATGCAGTTGTAACACTTCACCCATTTTACAGCAGCTTGCACCTAAGGTTTGGTGTAAGCCCCATAATGAGGGTACCCCATGGCTGCAAATGTATGCCAGGGATTGGTGGTGTAACTGTCCTGTGTTGCCAAACAGCTTTCAAAATCATGCTTTCCTCATGGTTTGCCACAAGTTGGCACTTGTGGCAAATCCCATTGCTACAAGTCCATTGCAGCGATGCAGCTGAAAATTGGGCCCTGTGAATGTCATTTCTTTAATCAGGCCAGGAGGTGGTTTCGTGGTCACTGTGTGAAATCACCTTTCAGGACCAATTAATGAAATGACAGTACCAGTACCAGACTTTTTAGCCAGTTGCCAGGCAAATGGACTCCCAGAGTGGACTGGGCACTAGACACATGGGCAGAGCTATTCAACATCAGTCTTGTTTTAAAGAGACAGCATTTTCCTTTATTTCTGGATGCTTTCTTTTGACTTAACTGGTAAAATGTTATTAACATAATAACAATAAACCAAAGTTAATCACTCTACCCCAGATCAAGTAAAAATATGGGCCATTGATTATCAACAGTAACAAAGGTGAGGCCATACAACTCAACTCAACTCATATTTTATTTCTAAAAGCACAAATCAAATCAATATCTAAGCACTTGTACAGAACAACGAAGAAAGAAAATTCAGCAGTTATAACCATGAATAACAATTAAAACATCAATATCAGTATTCAGAAATCTCCAGTTCATACACCCAGAAGTGAGCTTAAATAGATGTGTTTTAAGGCAGATTTAAAGATTTTAGAACAAGTATCCACCTTCAAATGTCTGAGAATACATATCGATGAGACCCTCACCTTCACCTCATACACTGAGCATGTCATCAAGTCTGCTAACACCAAACCGGAGTTCTTTACTGACACAGATAAGCAATGACTCAAAAAGCCTTGAAATTAGTCACATGCAGCTCTGTATTATCTATTATTGATTATGGTCTTGTGATCTATGGCACAGGCACGGATACTGCTATGAAAAGTATCAAGACCCTCTTAAACAAGGCCTGTAGACTGACTCTTGGGGCAGGTCACCTGACCCATACATGCCTACTGTACATGGAAACTGGATGGCTCACTGTACAACAACAACTAAAATTACAGGCCTTTCAGTAAGGAAAAAAAATCACTCCTAGGCCTAGTACCCGACTCCACCATCAATCTTTTAAACCTGCCATATCCACCAAGAACACAAGCACTGCTAAGAAGAATGTTACAGGTGCCACACAAACTCACTACTTTTGCTCAAAGGTTGCTGTTGTTCCATGGTCCCAAGTGGCTAAAAGATCTCCCAGCACCCCTCCTTGAAATCAATAAGCTGGGACCTTTCAAGAGGCCCTTTGGTCCTGTCTCACCCTTGATAACAACTACTCCCGTGGTCACTAAGTCTTAACCTACAGTATCTCCATCTTAGCCTGTCTTGTCTCCCCCACTGTCAGGAATTTCCTGCCCCCAAACATCTCTTCCAGCCTCTCATCCCCATGACACCCCACCATACCCTGCTGTGCATCACTACTGCTCATGTGACAGTACCTACTCTGGCTGCTTTTATCCTACCACTCCCTACCCCGAGCCAATCATCTCTTGCTTCTGAAACTTTACTGCACTTCTCTATCCTGAATATTCAATTTACAGCACTGACTTAGTGTTGCTTCTACCAAATCAGCACTTTGGAACTGCAACCACTTTTATATCCCTTTCTTTTACAGTTATTGTTATTTGCTTGTTTCATTACCAAATGTCTCAGTAACAATTGATCAATGTTATCTGTAATCCATTGCAGTCTATGTATTTTCATGCTCAATTTTGACTTAGAACCTTTGAAAATTAGCCTAATAGCCAGCCCAGTGGAGCAGAGGGCTGAGGTGCTGGTGCCTTACTGGAACCATGCTGGTGACCCAGGTTCAGGAATGGATTTGGGGTGCAGGGGCTGGCAGGTGAAGAAGAGGATTGAGCCTCCATGGGACTGCTCTCCTCTCCTGGGGTGGGTTGTAGGAAAGCCTCTCCTGGCAGTGGCCCCAGTGGAGACTGGGAGCACTGCATTAGAGGTGCATGGGGAACCACAGGAAAGCAGAAAACATCTCCAGGACCTGCGGATGATGGCTGCCAATCCACTGACACCACCAAAGCCCCGAAGGAGCCATATCACTTCAGCCACACCCGGGGACAAATAGGCAGTGTGCTGGCCAGGCCCACTGTTGTCTTCCCCTCAGAGGAGAGGGACCTATCCAGTAAAAGGTTAGGCCAGGTTACCTGGGGATGGCTGCAATGTGAGGCTGAAGGCTCAAATGAGGTAGTAGGAAGTAAGTAGGGACCATGGAAGCTTGAAGGAGTGACAGGTCTGGGAGCACATAGGGGAATAAAAACAGATAATGAAAAAAAGAAAATGAGCCTGTAGGCTCTAAGGTTGTAATCTGAAACTATAACTAAATAAATAAAAATTGCTATGGGTGCTCTGTAACGTGAGACAGTACCACTGATAGGTAAAGGTATGCATTGAGAATTGCAGCACTACAGTCTGGGTAAAATTAGGTCCTTTTGATGTTAATGAGGGCTATGATCAATCATAGAGATAAATAAAGCATTTACTCATGGTTGTTGCTGTCTTTAAAAATTATATACATATTTCATTTTCATGTCCCTCCCTACAACTGATAGTGCTCTTCATTCTCCTATGTGGTGATTTTCAGCTGTATTGGATATGGTGATGAGAAATCTCCCTGCCACTCTTGTGAGGACATCAGAGCTGCACTATGGGGTTATGAAGCATCTTCCGTTGGTAACATCACACAGCCAGAGAAAACCTAAATTGTTGTAGTTATGATGTATGTGCATTGGATTTGCTGTATAAAGTGCAGTGTATATAGAAGGCTGTCAAATGGGTCAGTGTATTTTTAGCTATAAGAGAAGCTTGTCTCATGTCATATCATGGGGATACTACACAGAGTCGGTGGATGCTAACTATGATTAAAAGGATATAGCTTAAAAGCAGCTGAAATATCATGATACCAGAAGAAGGAGACAGAACAGAGAATTAGCATAGGGCTGCCTCCCAGCCCCCATACACCAAGGGGCAGTTATGTGACTTGTTAGACATATATCATAACAACAGTGGTGTATTTATTTTGCAGGATTTACGTGACCACTTTTGCTGTTACTGACAGGAGGGACCTTGATTTCTGGTTGGCCACTGTCAAGTTGACTTTTGCCCTCAATGAGTTTTCCTCTTTCCCCAACATGCACCCCCTGAAGTTTGTTATATAAAGTTCTGAGGGTTGGGGGTATAGCCCTTCATTGGGGGTTGTAGTGTCATAGCCCCCAAAACAACAGTTTTCCTTGCAGAACAGTTTAGCACTCTGCCATCAAGGAGCCACACTGCCTGGTGCTGTAATGGCAGGCAGTGATCTTCCTTCACCCATGTCAGTGTTGACAAAACTGTTGTCGCACCAACATGGTGGAACCCTTGTTGGCTTACCCATGGTCAGAATCCTAACTCCAGGTAAAATGTGTGTGTGTGTGTGGGGGGTATTTTGCAAACACTTTTAAAAACAGAGTTCAAACAGCATGTAAAAATAATCTTAATGCTTGTGATCATATAGCCATTACTAGTCTGAAGCCACTTGGTTAGTGCTGCAACTTGTACCCTAAACCTTTGGTCATATAATCAAACAATCGCAAGTGGCCTTATAACAAACCAAAACACATTTTGCAGTGGTCACTTCAGATTGTCAACCCTAATGCTCACCCCAATCCATGTATAAGTAAGCTGGGATGGTTACAGTACAGGAGAATGGTGTGAGCATTAGGGATGACAACTCAAACACACACCCCAATGACTGTTGCTGCCTGCCCAGTGGGAGTGGGGTTGTTAGGGTTGTTAAGGTTGTAAACCCTAACAACATGTTTCCAAACTTTTGTTGCTGGAACCCTAAGTGATGCATTAATGAAGTTCTTTTTCAACTAATTTCCTTACTTTTTGAGATAGCATAATGGTAGTCTTATTTGCTTGTGGGGAGTGCAGGGTCCTCTGGACCTGCTCCCATTCATTCATAATTTTTAGAGATTGTAAGTTTCCTTATTTCCATCTGAGGACAGGGTCCCTGACCTCTCTGGGACCTGTGCTGACATCACTCCATAATATGTGTACTTGCATGTTGAAGTGCAGGGCCATGCATCCATATGACTTGCATTGCTATCACTTCATAATGATATTCATATATGGGTGCAGGGCCTACATTGCCATCCATCCATAATTTTTGAGACACTGTAATTGTATCTCTGTTTCCTTGTATAAAGCATGGGGCTCTCTGAGTTCTGTGCTCCCTTCACTCCATATTGGTATCGGTATTTACATTTCCCATTCAAGCATAATTTTTGAGACAGTGTACTGGTATCCTTATTTGTCTGTGGGACACATGGCCCCCTGGTTCTGCACTCCTGTGCCGTAGTGTACAGTGCCAAAGAAACACCTCACATTGCAATGTTATCCTAAAGACAAAACTGCAAAATCTGAAATCTGTGTAACTCAACACCAACTTGATAACATTTCACAAAACCAGCAAAAGGAACTTTGGTGGGGCAAGCCCTTAGTACCCTGAAGATTTCAGAGCAAAATTGCAAACCATTTCTTCACAGCAGAGTGACTAAGAAACCACTCTACCTCTGACATTATAATGTTATCTTATTGGGAAAACAATCAAAATTTACCCCAAAAAAACTCCAGAGCAAAGTAATACATTTTCATGAAACCAGCAAAGGCACGTTGGTGGGGCAAACCCTTTACCCTGAAAATTTCATAGTAAATTTTAAAGCATTTCCTCACAGCAGAGTGACAAGTAAATGATTTTGTATACCTCACATTACAATCTTATCCCATGGGAAAAGAAACAAAATTTAAACCACCACAACTCCAGAGTAACATAATAATGTTTTAACCAAATCAGCAAAAGGTACATCCATGAGTCAAGACCTTTGTACCCAGGAAATTTCAGACCAAAATCAGAAACCATTTAGGAACTGTGGAGTGACAAAGATTAACAGGTAGTTCCATTGTAGTAAATGGTAAAGCACAACAAAGGATCCCTTTTCATGAAAAAAATATTCTAATTAATGCTAATCCCATTGTAGTCAATGGTAAAGCATGATAAAGGATCCTTTTTCACAAAACAGGATTCTAAATCATGCTAATCCCATTGTAGTCAACAGAAAAGCATGATAAAGATTCTTTTCACAAAAGGATCCTATTTCATGCTGATACCACTGTACTAAACTGTAAATATTTGAATTCAGTGCAGTGCATTCTTTTACTGCATTTTACATTGAAAAAATAAGTTAACATAGATTTGAGAAATAAAAATAGTAAAGGCTGTACCGCAATAAAGAATAAGCAGTGGAATGAAGATGTAGGGAATAGATGCTGATTGTTATGAAATGGCAGCATATTTATGGATTCAAAATCTGTAAATTATATGTTTGTCCTGTTACTGGAATATAATTACCAGTTTCCTTTTCTCCCATAGGAAACAGTGGTGTAATTTGCCGTAATGGAGTGTTCATTCTGACAAACACCATACGATTTCCCTCACCTGTCGCATCTGTAGCCGCTGCACTTCCTGCTTAGCGACACGTGCCTACTCAGGAAACCGCTATGGGACACTGCAAACCGCCACCTCAACTAGGCGGTAAGTACATAAAAAAACAAATCTGCCTCAGTCAGTGCTGTGAACAAAATAATAAAAAAACTTAACAAAATCAAACTGCTGACTACGACAGCTACTTCACTCTCCGCAAACCTGGCTGCACAGCTAGATTTTATTTTATACAATTGCTGAGGCAAAAAGGGAAACCTAACAATTATATAAAATAAAATATGGGTCTGGGTGTGAAACTCAATTCGCATACCCTCGGGGTTAGATGCTTCACATAAACCCCTCGGTGTGTGTAAATTCTCATTACCCAGACTCATACTATCCTATACATATATATATATATATATATATATATATTATATATATATAGAAGAAAATGAGCTGAATCAATCTTGAGGCAAGGAAACAATTGGGCTGCTTTTTACCTGATTTTTAAAACCTTGTCCCCAATTTATGAGGGAATTAGTAGTCTAGTGGTCCCTCCCCATCCCCTGATGTCCTCTTGCCATCCCTATTAAAAAAATGTCCCTCCTAGTCTAGTGATCCCTCCCCTCTCCTGATGTCTGGTTGCCATTTCAGAATTTAAAAATATTCCTGGCAGTCTAGTGGCCACCCCCATGTGTGATCAGCTGTCACTTTATAAAACATCTATGTCCCTGGTAGTCTAGTGGTCCTCTCCATCCCTCCCCTCAGTGAAAACCACTTAAATCCCCAGTGATCTAGTGGACCCCCCACCCTGTAAGGCAGTCACCCATCACCTCCCTCCATCCCAGTCCTAGTTGGTGACCAGCACAGTCCTTCTCTCACCTACATGGCTGGCTGCCAACTGAGCTATGATTGTGTAATGTCAAGCACATGCTCATTCATAACTTCAGCCTGTGGCCAGCCATGAAAGTAAAGGAGGGCTCTGCTGGTTGCTGACTGAGACTGGATGAGAGAAATGAGGTAATGGTTGAGTGGCTCACAGAGTAGGGGTGTGGGTGTCCACTGACCACCAGAGATGTACATGGAATTTTATGAGAGAGGGACTGGGGGGAGGGACCATCAGACTACCAGGTATTTTTTTTTAATACTGGGATGGCAATCAGACATCAGGGAGTGAGGGGGAGGACCACAAGACTACCAGGACATTTATTTACTTTATAGGGATGGTGATTGCATTGGGGAGTGATCACAAGGCTACCAGATCATTTTATTTTAATATAGGGATGGCGATTTCCCATTGGGAGAGGGGTAAGGACCACTAAAGTACCAAGGACATTTTTTAATTTGAGAAATAAAAATAATAAAGGCGGTACCACAATAAACAACAAGTAGTGGAATGAATATATAGGGAACAGATACTGATTGCTATGAAATGGCAGCATATTTATGAATTTAGGATCTGTAAATTATATGTATCCTTTACTGGAATTTATATGAGAAAATGAGCTGAATCAATCTTGAGACATGAAAACAATTGGGTTACTTTTGTCCCTGATTTTTAAAACCTTTTCCCCAATTTTGAGGGAATTGGTAGTCTAGTGGTCCATCCCTTCCTCCCACCTGATGTCTGACTGCTACTCCACTATAAAAGAATGTCCCTGGTAGTCCAGTGGTCACTATCCCTCACCCAATATCTGATTGCCATCTCAGTATTAAAAAAAAAAATCCTTGTTTTCTAGTGGTCTGTCCCCCTCCCGATGTGCGGTTGCTGTCCCGTATAAAAAAACTGGGATACTGTCAAAATCGTGCAGCATTTATATAGCGATACACTATAGCCCATACATAATAGTGTGTAGCTAATATACTGCATTACCTTATAAAGCGCATCCCAAAATAGCTAAAGCACGTCCCAAAATAGCTACAGTATTGTGTGCTCTGATTTGCAGAATAAGTCATTGCTGTCCTCCCAATGTGAGACTCTGTTCCTGGTGCTCACTCTTGTCCTAAAATTAATTGGGTCCCCATAGTGGAAGTGTTTAGTTCCTAGGGCACCATACACAAACCTGTGGATTATTGATCTACTGATTTCCCACATCTGTTGAACCATAGAGCATTTAACCTGTGGATTACTGATCAACTGCTTTCCCCACTTACGGTTCCTTAGAGGATTTAACATTTTGGACATTTAAAATATAGAGTTTTAGTGCAGCAAGGTATTGTTGTTGTCTCGTGTGGAAATGCTTGTCACATTTACTACACCACAGTTAAAAATGTTATCATTATTGAACATTTTAAACATTTTGATGTGTTTTGTTTGGATACTTTATTATGCAACTGAAAATTGTAGGCTATGCCACATAGGTACTCTTCTTTTGAGCACATATGGTATTCTGCAGCAATCACTGCGATTCTCTTGGCTGAGTCTTTATATTTCTTTTTAGTGCCAGTAGCCAGAGCACCAGCTACAAGCTGTTCCATCTGAACACTGCTGTAGTGTTGTTCTTCTTTGAGTACTTGAATGTCCTCTGTCATATTCTAAGCATTTAAAGTATGACTTGCTGGAAGTAACTCTTTCTCTGCGATACAGATAGCCATCGAGAATGGCAAGTTCTCCTCCTGCTGACTCTTGATAAACTTTACGGACTCCATAATACTGACAACTGACTACTGCTTCACACTGCAATGAAGTAAGTAGCCATGGCAATTACATTTGGTCTTGTGACACCTCAAGGTTTTAGCGAGCTTTTGACTTTTGAACCTGAGACCTGTAGGTTTGCCATTTTGTACTCTGACCAGTTTTTCTGCTTTGTACTGTTTTTGCACTATTCTGTCCTATGTGACATTGTGCTATATTGTCATTTTACATCACACTATTGTGTGTGCACAATTTACCTCATGCTATTCGGTTGTGATTATGACCGGATACCAAAAAAAAATGTTCCTGTAGTCTAGTGGCCCCTCCCTCCCTGATGTCTGATTGCCATCTCAGTATTAAAAAAATGTTCCTGGTAGTCTAGTGGTCTGACCCCTCCCCCAATGTGCAATCATCATCACTGTATAAAACAACCTTGCCCCTGGTTGTCTAGTGAGCCCCTCTCCCTCCCTGTCCCCTCCTGTGAAAACCCACTTAATCATATTGATCTAGTGGACCCCCACCCTGTGAGGTAGTCACCAACCTCCTTCCTTCCATTCCAGTCCCAGTTGGCAACCAGCACAGCCCTCGCTCACCTTCATGGTTGGCTGCTGACTGAGCGATGAAAGAGCGTGTACTGTCTAGTATATGCTCATTCATAACTCTTTCTGTGACCAGCCGTGGAGGTGAAAGGAGGCTGTGCTGGTTGCCAACTGATCTTGGGATGGAGGGTGGGATAATGGGTGAGTAACTCACAGGGTGGGGGTGGAGTGTCCACAAGATCACCAGGATCTACGAAGAATTTCATGGGAGGTGGATGGGGGAGGAGGGACCACTAGACTACCATGGACATTTGTTTAGTATACAGGGATGGTGATCACACATCGGGAGAGGGAGGATCACAAGGCTACCAGGTCATTTTTTTTAATATATGATGGCACTGCTAATCGGGTGAGGGAAGGGACGACTAAATTACAGGGACATTTTTTTTTCAATTTGAAAAATAAAAATAATAAAAGCAGTACCACAATAAACAACAAGTAGAGGAATTAATATATAGGGAATAGATACTGCTTGCTATGAAAAGGCAGCATATTTATGAATTTAGGATCTGTAAATTATATGTTTATCCTTTACTGGAATTTATATGGACAAAATGAGCTGAATTAATCTTGAGGCATGAAAACAATTGGGCTGCTTTCGTCCCTGATTTTTAAAACCTTGTCCCGATTTATGAATTAGTCGGTAGTCTAGTGGTCCATCTCCAGATGTCTGATCGCCATCCCACTATAAAAGAATGTCCCTGGTAGTCCAGTGGTCACTATACCCTCTCCCAATGTCTGTTTGCCATCTCAGTATTAAAAAAAATTTCCTAGTAGTCTAGTGATCTCCCCCCAATGTGCAATCACTGTCCCCATATAAAAAAAGCAATGTCCCTAGTAGTCTTATGAGTCCCTTCCCCCTCCCCGATGTCCGATTACCATCCCGTCTTTAAAAAAAAGTAATTTATCTGTCACTCCCCTCCCCAATCTCTCTCTCTCTCTGCCCTCCTGTGAAAACCCACTTAGATCCCTGTTGGTCCAGTGGACCCCAGCCCCCAACCTGTGAGGTAGTCACCCACCACCCAGGTCCTCCAATTCCAGTCCTGTTCAGCATCCAGCACAGCCCTCCTCTCCTCCACAGCTGGCTGCTGACTGAGCTATGAATAAGTGCATACTGTCAGCACACACTCATTCATAGCTCAATCCATAACCAGTTGTGGAGATAAGAGGAGGGCTGTGTTGGTCACTGATCAGGACTGTGATGGGGAGCAGGGTAGTGCATGAGTACCTCACAGGGTGGAGGTTCCACTAGACCACAATGAATCTAAGTGGGTTTTCATGGAGGGATCATGGAGGGAGGAACCACTAGACTACAATTTTTTAATACAGGATGGCAATCAAACATCAGGAAGGAAGGACCACTAGACTAACAAGGAAATTTTTACTATAAGGGACAGTGATTGTAGATTAGGGGGACGCTAGACTACCACAGAATCTTTCTTTAATACAGGGTTGGTGATTGAACATTGGGGAAAGGGAGGGACCACTAGAGCACCAGGGATTTTTTCATATTTGAGAAATAAAAATAATACAAGCTGTACCACAAAAATAATAAGTAGTGGAATGGTAATGTAGAAACAGATGCTGATTGTTAGGAAATGGCAAGCGTATTTATAAATTTAGGATCTGTAAATTATGTTTGTACTGTTACTGGAGTTTACATGGAGAAATGAGCTGCATCAATCTTGAGGCATGGAAATAATTGTGCTGCTTTTGTCCAAGATTTTTAAATGCTGTCCCTGATTTATGAGGAAACTGGTAGTCTAGTGGTCTCTCCCTTCCCCAATGTTGATTACCATCCCACTATAAAAAGTCCCTGGTAGTCTAGTGTCCCTCATCCCCACCCCCAATTCCAATGCCATCTCAGTATTAAAAAAATCCTTGGTAGTTTACTGGTCCCTCCCTCCTCCCACAGTGTTCAGTTGCCATCCCAATATAAAAAATGTCTTGGTAGTCTAGTGGTCATTCCTCCTCCCGTTGTGTAATCACTGCCCCGTATAAAAAAAAAATCCCTTGTTAGTCTTGTGGTCCCTTCCCTGATATCTGATCACCATCCCTATATTAAAAATAATACATGGTAGTCTAATGGTCCCTCCCTCCCCAATCCCTCTCCCAAAAAACACTTAGATCCCTGGTGGTCTAGAGGAACCCCCCACCCTGTGAGGTAGTCAACCACCACTCAGCTCCCCCATCCCAGTCTCAGCTGGCAGACAGCACAGACCTCCTTTCAACTCCATGGCTGGCTGCTGACTCAGCTATGAATTAGCTTGTCTGTTTGCAGATGACACCAAGATCTGCAACAGAGTAGATGATCCAGATGGGGTGTGCAGAATGAGAAGAGATCTGGATAAACTAGCAGAATGGTCAGAAGAGTGGCAACTGGGATTTAATGCAAAGGGGTGCAAAATCATGCACATAGGAAGAAACCCTGAAGCCACTTATAGGCTGGGAGGGAGTTGCTAGCGGTCACAAAGGAAGAAAAGAGACTTGGGCATCATCATCACTGATGACCTAATATCATCAAGCAGACCTCTAAAGCAGTAGGTAAGGCTAGGGGGTGTTAAGTGGTGTATTAGTAAAGAGGTATCACAAGTCGTAAGAGGGAGGTAATAATCCCTCTGTACAAGACATTGATAGCCCCATCTGGAGTACTGCGTGCAGTATTGGAGGCCACACCTTCACAAGGACATTAACCAAATTGAGGCAGTCCAGAAGGGCAACAAAATGGTGCAGGGACTGCATCAGAAGACATAAGGAGGACAGATTAACGGAGCTCAATATGTATACCCTTTGAGCAAAGGAGGAGAGAGGTGATATGATCGAGACATTTAAACACCTTAAGGGCATAAACAAGGTGAAAAGAGTCTAACATGTTTAAATATAAGAAAAATAGCAGGACAAGAGGACACAGCATGAGAGATTAGAGGAGGCCGATTAAGGGGAATGTGAGGAAATTCTTTTCACAGAAAGGGGTAGATGCATGGAATGGCTTAATACAAGAAGTGGTGGCTATGAATACAGTGCAGGGCTTCAAACAGGCATGGGATAGGCATAAGGGAGCAATACAAATGACTATGAATAGATGGGTCACTGACAGAGCAAAGGCCCGATGGCACATTTATAAGGTAGAAAAGAAATGGGCAGACTGGATGGGCCTTGTGGTCCTTATCTGCTATCACTTCTATGTTTCTATGTTTCTTAGCATGTACTGTCTAGCATGCGCTCATTCATAGCTCAGTCCATGGCCAACTGTGAAGGTGAATGGAGGGCTGTGCTAGGTGCTGACCAGGACTGAGATGGGGAAGCAGGGTAGTTGTAAGAACATCTCAGGGTGGGGGTCCACTAGACTACAAGGATCTAAGTGGGTTTTATGGGAGGGAATCAAGTAAGGGGAGGGACTGCTAGAACTACCAGGTATTCTTTTTTTTAATATGGGGACAGCAATCAGACATCAGGGAGGGGTCAGGGACCACTAGACTACCACTGAACCTTAACTATAGGGGTTGTGAACACTAATGCTCACCCCGTTCCAAGCATAAGTAAGCAAAGATGGGTACACAAGAAGAGAATGGGATGATGAATAGAGTTTGCAACCCCAAGGCACACCCTCAGACCTATTCCTTCATGCAGGGTAGGGTGGGGTGTTAGGGTTAGAAACCAAGAGAGGGGTGGGGTTTTGGATTGATTGGGAACCCTAAAAAATGTATTTCTGTATTATTTATGCTAGAACCATAATGGTCCATTAACAAAGTTTTTTTGCATAGAATTTCCTTACTTTTTGAGAATGTTTAATCGTAAGGAACCCTAATGGTGCATTAATGAAGTTATTTTGTATAGAATTTCCTTACTTTTGAGAAAGTATAATCGTAGTCTTATTTGCTTGTGGGAGCACTAGGTCCATTATTCCTTAATGCTACCCGTATTTGTATGGGCTTTACATGTTATACTGTATATGTAGGTGTGTAAGTGCAGGGCCCTAAATTTGTACTGCAAGAGTGAGGAATTGTCAGCGTAGCCATGTTATTACCCCATCTGATGTACCCTGCACTAACATTTTGAATTCTTGCCAAAACTTAATTCTGCACAACAGCAACACCATTCTGTACCACAGATAGATAAACACATTTGACCAGGGTTTGAAAACTGAGAGCTGTGAAATATAGTTGATGGGGTAATAACAAGTCTATGCTGAAAATCTGGGGTGAAAATATTTTCAGTTTCTGAAGTTACATCGTCCATAACAGAATTGCAACAAATGGTCATAACTCTCATTTTTTTAATTTTGGCCCTAGATTGTCAGCATAGCTTTTATGATCCCACCTCATGAAAATATCACTGTCATTACACAAATCCCATCCAAAAGGTGATTTTGCAACCAACTTCAAAATCACCTTTCCAGTGGGACATGTATAAAGACAGTCACATTGTTCATAAAGTGGGTCCCCAAAAGGCCATATTGAAAATTTGGGCTCAAAATCTCAAAATGCTAGAGTTATGCATTCAAATACATTGAAGCGATTTAACTTTAGTTTCTCATATTGCAGTCGCCGGTTCCAGCAGCAAGACGTGTCTTTGATCATGAGAGTGGATCTCAAATCTGGGACCTTTTCCGGTGAATGAGGATGTAGGGGTGTCAAGGTGGGTGTGGGAGGTGGGGGCACAGTGGAGTTGGGTGGGGGCAGGTGTGATTGGCAATGGACAGTTATTATTTTCTCAGGTATAAAACAACAGACATCAAGGGCCAGTTTTCTTCTTTACAGCAACAAAGAACAAGAGAGAGGGAGGATGACACTATCCACCAACAAAGAGGGATTGGTGAGGAAGGGCCACTAGAACACCACAAGATATGAAACACATATGTGATTGAGCATCGGGGATCAGGAAGGAGGGCCATTAGACCACCAGGTAATATAAATACTTTAAAATTATAAAAGAAAAGAATAAGGAGCTCAGGCATAGCATTCTGGGGTCACCAGAACATGGAGGGTAGGGGATGCCACTAACCACCAAAGGAAGAGGGACTGGTGAGGAGTGCCAATAAGAAACATATGTGGCCAGGCATTGGGGATTGGGAGGAGGCCACTAGACCACCAGTTAATAAAAAACATGAAAATAGTAAACAAAAATGGAATCAGGGACTGAGGCATTACATTCAGTCAGTTCAGTCGGCAGAAGTGAGCAGGAGGAGCTCAACTGCCATATTGTATTCATACAATTCCTCATGCCTCAGTCCCCTTCCCTGGAAGCATTTAAAACATAAAGAAATACTGGAATTAGGTCAACACCAATAAGTGTTTACCTAATCAAGACAAGAAATTAGATCCTGGGGTCATTGCCCCTGAAAAATGCACAGAAATGTTATTTTGGCCCGAGACATATTTGTGCAGTAAAATGCAGCAGTTATTCTATGAAAGCAGGAATGGGGCTTGGAAATACTCACTGTTTTTGCCACAATTTGCAGCAGAAACCCCCTTGTTTCACGGAACAACTGCCACAATTTGCATCACAAATTCATCAGCAGACAAAGATAACATATTTATGGGCATATGTCAGGCAATCTGACCGCAGAATCCAATTCATTGGCCCTGATTAGGTAAACACAACTCTTGTGAACTGTCTGTATGTTTTGAAATATTTAAATTTATTTGCCTCACTAACTGAAAACAACATGGCAGAATCTCGGCAAAACTTTCTGCATTTGTTGCAAAACAAAAATTCATTTGTGGCAAAAAAAGTTTGTTGGGGCTGTCAGCTAACTTTTCCTGCAGAAAATAATGGAAAGTTTGAAACTTAATAACCTTTGAATGGATTAATTGTTTTCACCAAACCTTCAAAAGGCACATCTGTGACCCAAGCCCAACATAACCTAAAAGCATCAGACCAAATCCCAAAGCCATTTCTGGAGAAACTGCGTGACAAACAATTTACATAAAAATGTTAATGTTCACATTTTCTAACATTCTGCATCTCTGCAACCACATATATATGACCAGAACACAACTTGCCACATCAAAAGATCATTGGTCCTCAATGATGCATGCAAATGTCATGCAAATCAGTCAAATGGTTGCAAAGTTATTAGAGTGCACAGTTTTGGGTTTAGCATAGAACTGGCTAGTGAACCCTAATATAGGGCTTATTGTGCCCCTATAATATATGAACTGCCACTATAGTTAGGTTGAGATCTCAGTTTAATGTTAAAGCCCAATTGTTGCACTTTAATAACTTCTGAACAGTTCAGCGGATTTGTATAACATTTTGCATGTATAATTATGGGCTAGATCTCTTGATGTGTCCCATTTTGTTTTAATCACTTGTGTGATTTCTGAGATACAGAGTGTAAAAAACAAGAAATCTCCATTTTTCCTGTTTCTTTGTCCAACTGTTTTAAATTGTGGTCTGAAATGTGCAGGGTAGAAAGGCTTTGCCATACAGATGTGCCTTTGCTGGTATTTTAAAAACAATATATTAATCTCTTCCAAAGTTATTAAATGTTGAACTTCCAATTATTTTCAATGGAAATTACAGATGTACAGCACAAAAAGGATCCTTTGTTGTGAGCAATTAATCATTTTTTGCAGACTTGCCATCCTGTGTCACAGATGGGAAATCCTTTTTGAGCTGCCATCATTTTGTTTGACAGTTAGCAAGGGAAACATTAAAAAAGAAAATGTAAAGCTTAATACAGAGCAAGACATGTAGCTTGTTTATCAAATCCCTCAAATGAATGTGTGTAGTTATATACAGTAGAACTGGCCTTTTTTAATTGTATATTACTTATAAATTTTCCGTATTGTAGTGTTCCCTTCCCCCCTGGTCACCAATCCCATATTACATTCCCAGGTAGTCTAGTGGCCTCCCCCAGTGTCCCATCAACACCATAGAAAAAAATTACCTGGTAGTCTAGTGGTCCTCCCTTCATACACAATCACTGTCCCCATAAGGAAAACAAATAATACTTGGTAGTCTAGTGGTCCTCTCCCTCCCCAATGTCTGATCATTCTCTCCTTATAAAAAAAAGATTCCAGTAGTCTTGTGGTCCTGCACCCTTTACCTAATTCCAATCCCATCTAAAAATAACAAATTACCTGGTAATATAGTGGTTCCTTCTTCTCCCAATCCCCCCTTCCATGAAAAAGCATTCGCATATTCCTGGTGGTCAAGTGGCCGCCCACCCTAACCTGTCTGGCACGACCACACCACCCCACTCCCCATCTGGATTCCCTGTCGGTGACCAGCACAGCACTTTCACACTGCAATGGCTAGCCACCAACTGGGCTAAGAATAAGCACCTACTGTATACAGAAGGTGCTCACTCATAGCTCAGTAGGTGACCAACCATGGAGGTGAGAGTAGGGAAGTGCTGGTCACGCACTGGGAGCCTGGATAGTGTGAGTGGGGTGGGGTCAATATCTGACAGGGTGAGGGCCACTGGACAGCCAGGAATATGAATGCTTTTTCAGGGAGTGGAATTGAGAAGGGGAATGGACCACTAGACTACCAGTATTTTGTTCCTTATAGGGATGGTGATTGGACATCAGGAGGAGGGAAGGACCACTAGCTACCAGGATTTTTTCCTTTCAGAAATGGTGATCGGACATTGGGGAGAGGAGGAACCACTTGATTACCAGTTGTTTTTTTCTCTCCATGGGGACAGCTATGGGACATCATGGGAGGGTCCACTAGCTGAACAGCAACATTTTTATTTATTACAGAGATAGTGATGGTACATCAGTGGAGGGGAGGGACCACTAGACTACCTAGGGACATTTAAAATCCTGTGTTGGGAAAAGGATCCTTTATCATGGTTTCCCATTGACTACAGTCACAATCAAAGATATGGTCAGATATTTCCTGAACGTTCTGTGATATTCCTAGAAAATCTCTTAATTTCTACATTTCCACAGTAGAGGCAGCAGATAGAAACTCTGAAAATGTTGTGGAATATCTGGAAATATCTGACCATGTCTGTGGCTACTACTGTATAATGGGAAAGTATGATAAAGGATCCTTTTAAACAGGATTCTAAATCATGCTAATCCCTTTGTAGTTAATTGGAAGCACCATCCACTATCCTTTTATGCAAAAAGGATCCTTTATCATTCTCTGCCATTGACACAATGATAGTACAATATATTTCAAAGGGTTTTCAACTTTGATGTGTAACTCAACCATTTCTAGAGTTTTGGCACCAAATTTTCAACATGGCCATTAAGGGACACCACCTCATGAACAATATAACTCTTATTATGCAGCTCCACCTGAAAGGTGATTTTGCCGTCATTTGGTGAATTCACCTTTCAGGAGAGGACTTGAATATTGTTCTAATCTTGTTCATGAGATGGGGTCATAAGAAGGCTATGTTGAAAATTTGGGGTAAAATATGTAAACATGGCAAAGTTGTACACTTTCATTGCAATTTTTATACAATGCTCATAACTTCAGAAATGTTAAATATTTTGACTCCAAATTTTCAACATAGCCATCTGATTGCCCCACCTCATGTATGTTACAGCTGCCATCTTTCAAATCCTTGCCAAAATGTGTTTTCACCTGGGCACTGAATGTCATTGCAGTTGCACAGAATTATGTTTTGATGGAGATACAAAAATTTCTGTGCAGGTACATGAGGTGCGGTAATAAGATGGCTATGCTATTGACAATTTTGTCATTGTTGTCCTATAAATGGAAGAACAGGGCCAAGAGGGTCCTGCACTTCCAACTACATACATATATGCATCTATGGAGTAGAGATGGGCTAAGTCCTCAAAATTTGCTCCATGAATTAATTTGCGAATGCTGATCAATCCACGAAAAGCAATTCATGAAACTTGACCAATTCACAGAGCACTGATTGAATGCAAAGTGTGGAACTTTGTGGGTGAAGTTCTATTTTTGCAGCAAAACATAGTTCCTGCTTTCTAGTTTCCCCACCCACGCCAATAACTGATCGCTGTAAAACATTAATTAATGCCAGCCCGCAATGTAAATCCCTGGTGTCTAGTGGTTACCCTGCCCACAGAACATCAATTAAAGTAAAACAACAATCAAATCTCTGGTGCTTAGTGGTCCCTCCTCCCCCATCGATCACTGGCCCAAATGTAAAAATAAATGTTTATATAGCATTAAATCCCTGGTGTCTAGTGGTCCCCACCAATCACCAGTCCCAAATGTAAATCTGTGGTGTCTAGTGGTCCCCGCTGATTGCCAATCGCCAATCACCAGTCAACATAAAGTAGTAATCAAATCCCTGGTGTCCTAGTGGTCCCCCCCACCATTGGTGCGCCAGCCCCAATGTAAAAATAAATTCTAATACAGCATTAAATCCCTGGTGCCTACTGGACTCCCACCCACCCAGCCCATCAGGTAGTGCCCCTCCTGCTCCTCTCTACAACCTTGAGGCTGGTGACAGCCCCAGCCCTCAACTCTACCATGGCGGCTGCTTGGCCAGGCCGAATGAATGAACATGTACAAGTACATGCTCATTCATTCTACTCAAGCAGCCAGCCATGGTGGAGAGTGGAGGCTGTGCTGGTAGTCCACTTTAGGTACAGAGTGGGGGAGTGGGGTGGGGTGCACTACTAAATGGGAAAGGGGTCCACTAGATGTTAAGTAATTTAATGCGTATAAAAAGTATTTTTACATTGGGGCTAGTGATCAATGGGGAAGGTACCACTAGACACCAGGGATTTACATTTGAGGGTTGGCAATCTGTGGGGGGCCTTATACACCAGGTGTTTAATTATTATTTTACATGGATTGAGATCGGCAGGGGGACTACTAGACACTAGGATTTAATGCTTTATAAGAATGTATATTTACGTTAGGGCAGGCGATCGATGGTGGGGACCAGTATACACCAGTGATTTGATTACTGTTTACATCAATTGGTGACTGGCAGGGGTGTCAGGCAACCACTAGACACCAGGGTCTGGATATTCAAGGATTGCACCTGGCACAACAGTGTTGAGCCAGCGACCCCACACTATGCCCGGTGGGATATTCAAAAGGCTGCCAGGTGCAGCGCAAACCCAATGGGTCGGAGTGCAATGGCTATGTATATGGTGCAAATGCGGGGTGTGCTCATGCATATGTGGCACATCCTGATATTCAGTGTGGGATATGCAGTGCATATGCTGGCACAACCCTGCATTGTGCCACATGGGGTCTCAAAGCTGAGCCTGTGAAAAGAAGGAAAACTCTTGGCCACCACAGGTGGGCTGCTATAATGCAGGGCACAACTCAGCAGCTGCTGGCTGTGGGTGGCCATCCGTCCACCCAGAACACCATCCACAAGCACCCATATGGGCCCTTGCAGTCCAGTGGTACCCCCTCCTCCTCTCGTTGGCCCAATCATGGGAAAATGCACAAGTAATATTCCTGGTAGTCTAGTGGTACTCTCTTCTCCCTCCTGGTGGCCTGATCACAGGCAGTGGTAAAAACAAACCATGCCCTGGCAGTCTAGTGGACTCCCTCCTGATCCTGACCCTCCAATCAGGTCTGTGTACCTATGTAATATCCCTGGTGGTCCAGTGGTAACCCTTCCCTCCATCCACAGAGGACCCCTGCCACCCAGCTCCCCCTTGTCATCAGTGGTGGCTGCACTCCACCCATGCCACCAGGCCACTCACCGAATGACATCTTACAGAATGATCTGTAAGCCAGTTGGTCCACAGTGTGGATGAATGGGCTTGCACACCATACTGTACTACACAGGCATAAAGCTGTGAATGGGTTCATTCACAGAATTGTGCATGTGTAACACAGCATGGTGTGCAAGCCCATTCGATCACATTGACCCACAATTGGGCCAACGGGAGGGGGTACCACTAGACTACCAGGGCTTGTGTTCTATTTTTCTGCTGCATTCGAGGTTTGGGGGTGGGGATCCCAGGCCCCTCAGTCCCACACGTCATGCTGTGAATGGTGCTAGGTGCAATTCACCAGGCTGCTCTGTGCAAGGCATGCAAATGGGGCCATAATGATGCTAATGGGCCCAGTTGCACCTTGCATATATTATGGCTTCATTTGCATGTCCACTTCTGAATATCACAGGTGCTGTGCCCAACCAAACTGCATTTGCACTGGTGCATCCCTGTATTCTCTATCTGTGACTTGCGCTGGTGCAGTACCATTGCACCATGCACAGTCCATGCCATATTCAACAGTGCTGCACCATGCCGCATCACCATTGAATATCACCTTGTCCTAGTCCTGGTTCTGGCCTGGTACATCCCAGCTGTGCTGCACCGTGCTTGCACCATTTCCAGGTGTAGTCTGAATATCTTGGCCCAGGGATTTACAGTGGGGCTGGCAATCGGCAGAGGGGGGCAACCAGACACCAGGGAATAACCATCACATTCACCATTTTAACTTCTCTTTGCTTTTTTAAATGAAAGCAAGACAAAATTACAAATTTCAAATGTTTTATTAAATGGATCAACTTTGAGAAGTGATCTGTGGAGATGAATTTGGAGACTTCATCAAAAATATGCCAGTGAAGGAAAACATTGCTGCATTTTTACTATAGAAGAATGGGAGCACAGGACCTTGAGGGCCATGTGCTTCCACAGACAAATAAAGATATGATTATACTACCTAAAATGTAATGAAATAAATTGCAAAAAGCATTGTTAATGCAATAGTTAGGGTTGCAACAACAAAAGTAAGGGAAATGGCATTAAGATTTCAACCCATGTGACCCACCACCACCCCTGCACATGAGCAGTGTTAGGGCTGACAACACCAAGGAACACCGCCAATACCTGTTTGTGTGTGCAGGGTGGGGTGGGCATTATGGTTGAAAATCCTAATGCCACATTTTCCTACTTTTGTCACAACAACCCTAACTGATGCATTAACAATGTTTTTGTATATTAGAGGGTGCCCCTATAGATAGGGTCGGTACAGCACTTCAAAGTTAAATCCAAATTTTGCACCTTAATATCTTTGGCATTTTGGATAAAAGAGCCCAAAAATTTGGATGTGCAATCATTTTGTCAGCATCACAATCTCTAAAGTTGCATGTTGGAAGCTTGTATGGTTCTTGAGATATAAAGTGGTCAAAAGGAAGAAATGGCATTTTTCCCCATAGGACAACATTTGATTTTATTCCATCATCTACCACCCATACAGCACGAAACTTTTCTCTGAAATTTTAGCGATGATGGGGTGTGTGCCAAGTATGTGCCTTTGAATGGTTTGATATGAAAATGTATTACCATTTTGAATTAAAATGATTTTTGTGGCAGCCGCAAGACAGGCTGTCTGAATGATAAATGGTAAGCAACCATTTACTGTTTGAACTGTACTATCCAAACTGTAAATAACCATTTACTGTTTGAATGGTAAATAACCATTTACTGTTTGAACTTTACTATTCAAAAGTAAATAACCATTTACTGTTTGAACTGTACTATTCAAAAGTAAATAACCATTTACTGTTCGAATGGTAAATAACCATTTACTGTTCGAACTTTATGCTTTAATAACTTGGCTGTTGTTCTTGCAATTTGCATGAAATTTGCTATATGCTCTCAGAGACTAATGGTCTCTTGACGTGCAAGTTTCATTCCAGTTGGATATGCAAGTCTGTAGATATGTAGTCCCAAATTGTGTATATCACCATTTTTGTCAAATTCTTTCTTTGATTCTTTGCCACTTTGCACTTTAATAAGTTTGCAGCTCTTTTGCAGTTCCCAAGAAATGTGGCATGTGCCCTTAGAAGCTAATGGTCCATGACATGGCAAGTTGCATTCTAGTTGACTGTGCATGTCTGGAGATATGTAGTCCCAAAATGTGTACATCATTATTTTTTGTCAAATTATTTCTTCACTTTTATGTTAAACTTTTTTTTTTTTCCCCACACCTCTCGTCGACCATCAACTCTGGTCACGGACCCTGGAGCCCCAGCCACCGGATATTCCGTCTCCCCGGTCATGCCTGGCACCCCCTGAGAGTGGGGCCACAGTTCCGACCCCCTATATCGGACCGTGGAACTGTACTGGTTGGGGAATGGCTCCGGTGGCCAATCAGGGCTTTCCTGGGGCAAAGCGTCCACCGAGGCACGCAGGCGTGGATTTTGTTCCCTCCATTTCCCTCCCTGGGAGGTAGGGACGTGCAATGACACCAGCATCCGCCCCTGCCTCCCTCTCCCCCCATTTGAGCGTCGACAGTCAGCGAGTTCTCCCGGCCTCCCAGAAATCTCAGTGCTCGAATGTTGCCCGCACCCTCCCAGAAGAAGAGCTGCCCATCGGATGCTCAATCCTCTCTTCCTGGCCGAACCCTCCGATGATCCGGGTCCATTCTCAACCCGGTCGCCGTCAGCAGCGAAATCCCATCGGCCAGCCGTGTGGGTCATTGCCTGCTTTTATGTTAAACTTAATATTTTGAGCTTTAATAAACATTGAAAGAGTTCAGGTCATATGCAAGAAATTTGGCATAAAATGTATAACTTTTTGGCAATATCTGTATTCACTTCTATGTTAAATGAAATATTTTGTGCTGTAATAACTTATTACAGCCAGGTATTTTTTCTTTTTTATTCCTCCTGTTTTTCTGCCCTGTGGAGTTGACAAAGTAATCCCTGGCTGCTGACACCCACACTCCCAGACCAGGTCTGAGCACAGATTTATATGCCCCATGCACACAAAGTTGGCTACACCCTGGTGAAGACACCTTTCATGCCTGGAGCACAGGGCATGGCCATCAGCTGCCAAGATCACCCCACTATTTTCCATCATTTTTTCCTTGCCCTTGGGAGCCAGATGTACAATGGCATCAGAGCACAGCCATACTGACACCTGCTGTGTCCCCCCATCTGGACACGCAGCTGTGGTGCAGCTGGCCTCCGCCAGTTGCACTGCAGTGCAATGTGTTACCCACCCACCCAGAGGAAGGAGAGCAGTCATTGGACACTCAGTCCTTCCTCTCCCTGCCAGCCCCCAGCAACTCAAGTCCATTCTTGAACCCATGCCACCAGTGTGGCACAAGGTGTGGTGTCCAGTGCCTCAATCCTCAGTGCCACCGGCGGCTTGTCCAGGTAATTTAAATTAAATTTGGCTAGCTTCATTAGGAACTAAAGATCTCTTGTAATAGTAAGTTTAATTCTAGTTAACTGTGTTGGTGTAGAGATATAAATGTGTAAATCACAGTTTTTTAGTGTTTTACATCAATTGGTGACTGGCAGGATGTTAAACTGAAACTTTTGTGCTTTAATAACTTTGCAACCATTCAAGTGATTTGGATGACATTTGGCATGCACCATCAGGGACCAATGTTCTGTTGCTTTTTAAGATTCCTTCCAGTTGGAAGTGTGGGTGTTGAGATATAGTGGCTCAAACATGTGTAAATTACTGTTTTTTTTTTCAAAATCTTTGTCACGGTAAAACAAAACGGCTTTAGCTTTTGGTGTGAAATTCTCAGGGCATATTAGGGTTATTTTTATTTATTTATTTTATTTATGACTTTGACCGGGTGAGAGCACTGATCCCAGGGACTGTTTTCAGGCACGACCGGCCATAACACATGGGGCAGAGTGACAGTGGAGTACAAGGTAACAGTAATACATGAAACAGATTTGATACAAGCAAAATAGAAAGCACAATATACAGGTTTGATGCATAGGTCCATTTGAGAGCAGTGAATGCAAGATTTCAATATCAGACATGAGGAGATTTGGAACAAAACAAACAAATCGTAGGCATAGTGTGCAACGTGTGACTGCATCGTCCAGTGAGCAAGTAATACACAGAATACTCAGTAAAAGTATATATACAATATGTACAGGCAAGGAAGTCAAATATTACTGTGAAATGCAAACACCACCCCATCCTCATTTCCAACCATAGCACCGCATCCTTAACCAGCATGCAGGAAGAGGTGGGAGGATTGTGCCTTGGGATTACGGAACACTAATGCTCAACCCATTCAAGAGTAAGTAAGCTAAGATGGGTACACAATAAGAGAATGCAGTGACCATAAGTGTAGAAAAAATGTAAATAATCCTCTTCACCCTGTGGAGTGCAGGACCCTTTGTGCCCCATGTTGCCATCAGTTCATAATGGTAGCCATCCCTCATTTAAGTGTGGAAATGCAACCTGCACTCCCATCAGTCCATAATGGCACAGTATCACAGTCACCTTAGCCCCATTCATAAACATTTCCCCACAGCTGTAAACAAGGCCTGGAGACATGGAAAACAGCTTAGTACACATAAAGGTGTACTAAGCAGCGAGTCTAGCGAGTCCATATCTCAAAGTGATTTTGAGATACAGCTGCCAAAAGTTACCCCAACCATTACAATGTTATCCTATGAGAAATAACTAAAGTTCAAAATCTTATAACTATGGGACAGATGTAAATTTTCTCAACAAACCAGCAAAGAGCACATCTGTGGGGCAAGCCCATTGTACCTAGAAATTTCAACCCATAAGCCCAAACCATTTCTTTGCAGTGAGTGATAAATATTAAATTTTATATTATAGGGGCACAGTAGTTCCCCTATAGTTAGGAATTGAGTACAGTACTTCAATGTTAAATCTCAATTTTGCTACTAATAACTTTGGCATTTTTCAATGAAATAGCCCCAAAACTGGGATGTGCTGTCATCTTTTCAGTGTTGCAAGATCTGGAAAGTTTCATGATGGCAGCATATATGGTTTGAGATATAAAGTGATCAAAAGGAAAGAATTATATATTGTTTTCCCCATAGGATTACATGGATTTTTGCCATCATCTACAGCTGACACAGATTGAAATTTTGCTCTGAAATTTTAGGGATGATGGGGTGTGCCATGAATGTGCCTTTTGATGGTTTGGTGTAAAACGTATTAGAATTTTTGACTTAAAATAATTTTGTGATAGTTGCAAGACAGGCTGTTGGAACAGTAAATAACCATTTACTGTTCAAATTTTACTGTTTGAATGATAAATGGCTATTACTGTTCAAACAGTAAATACATTATAATTTCTTAACAAATACTGTTTTGGAATTTTGGGTTGAAAATTTTCAGGCGCAAAGAGCTTGCCCCACAGATGTGCCTGTAGACCTGCATCCCCCTACTATCCCTCATAGAGACTGCCTTTAGTTCACAGTGTAAGGGAATATAGCATTATGATATAGTGTTATATTTATGGTCTTAGCACGCCAGCTACTGACATTAACTAATATGCAAAGCTTAGCATTATATATTGAAAAGCACTGTTGTTACCCAAAAGTAGTGTTAGTCAGCAATATTGTTATATATGTGTAACTGCAAAAGTTATACTTTTGGGTGCCAGACATCCACCTGATCCCAATGACAGCCATGTACTGATCAGCAGATGAACTGTTACTCAGGTAACAGACTTTCTTATCACAAGTATATAATATGATGTGCATTATTTGTTCACTGGTTTTCTGCATGATCACCCAGGTGTTAGGAGAGGTATCGGACTAGCAGCTATTTAGATAAGCTGTATTTGTGTGTACTGGAGAACAAACCTTATAGTCTGCAACACCTGTCTCTGCACAGTGTTTTGCCATCAAGTCAGAATATTCTGCCAGAACCAGATAACAAAGTGTCGACTTCAGCAGGGCTTGATTGGACAGAACTGAAACAGAACAAGAAAAAGGTGTTCAGAAGAATGGACATGGGATAATGTAGGTGAGAGAATCTGCACTCCTTTGTTAAAGCACTATACAGAATAACTTTCAGGTACTTCCATCCCTGGCTGGGTTGGGGATTGTGAAGGTGATCAAGACTACACCCCTCATTCTACAGTGGAAAGGGGTCTGAAGAACTCTGTATACCAGTACATTACTGCCTAATTTGGGACATAAAGTGGATTGATACACTTTGTGTTCTCTGAGAAACCTGAAAAAGTAGACCTCATGGGGGCTGGGGCAATTTCGCACTGGACACAAAATCACATGGGCATCTGATACAGTATGTATGCCCCTGTATTCTGAAACCAAAATGCAGCTGAAAAGCATGACCAGAAGGGTCTAATGGTGATCGCCCTTTGCTGCCTTGCAAGCAGTGGAGATGGAGTACTGACTTTGAGAAAGAGTTGTGATTTAAAACCAGTGAAATGTGCATGCTGTGGATCAGCTTGTAACAAGAAATTCAATGGGTTCGTAATGAGGCTCAGAATGAACTGCATTGTACTGTACAGTATTATGAGAACATTTTACAGGATAAGAAGCATGTGTTACACATGAATGATTTGTTGACTGGGATGAATGATACATTACGGAGTGAGAATGAGGAGTTGCATGATGAGTTAGGAAAGTGCCCAGATGTGTTGAACAGAGAAATTAGGAAAATCAGAAGGTGAGCACCACATACAGTGTTTTGCAAGAGCACGTAGCTAAGGGACAGTTTAAAGGCAGGGACAGCATGGTGAATCACTCACAATGTTGAGCCAAGATGGTAAAAGTTATGCCAGATGTTGATGATCCTAAAGGGTCATGTGCTAGCTATGCCATACACTCCACCCATTAACATTGCATCATTGGAGGTTTCAACAGTGATGATGGGGTATCCAAGATGGTGGTCCTTGGGACTCCAGTGGATGGCAGCTTCAGCCTCCACGGATTGCTGCTTTGACTAAGCAAGTCAAGAAGAGGTAGAGATGATGATAGAGTTCGCAATCACAAAGGCTGAAAAGTCCACAGAACAGTCAGCTGTGGTCCGCGAGGCCATGACCAACATGTTTAAAAAGGAGTTGGTGAAACAAACTCTCATACAGGGTGTTGCCACCACCACAGCAGAAGCTGTCATGAGAACCATAACAATTGATCAGGAATCGCATTCTCTTAACGTTCTACAGTCTGCTCAGTCAATACAAACAGTATTGGACAAAGTGGGACACATGTGTCCTAATGACAATCTGAGCTGTCATTTTGAAAAAGTGAAAAGTCACTGCAAAATGCTTAGCCTGCTATCCGAGCGCAGAGTTCAGGTCAAAAGATAAATAGTTGATCTGACACTTTGTGCTAAATTGCCTGAAATTATCTGGTTGAAAATGAAAGCTAGATTTGAAGCTGTCTCAGCCACCCTGCTGACAGCTAACAATCCCAGTCTTGTTGGTGTGATAGTGGCACATTCAATCAAGCAGTATGCCAAAGAGACGCCAGCCCAATATGACAGCCGACTGTGGCTGGCTTACCAAATTGGAAATACCACGGCCAGGGAGGACTTGGATCGAGACTCAGTTGAGTACAAAAGTTTGATTTGAAAAATCTATTGCTAAGATTCAGAGAAAATTTTGAATCACTGGTATACCCTGGGAGAGATCGCTCCACAATATCCAGGAGAGGGTAGAATGGGCTTTCAAATTGTTATCCAGGACCTGATTTCTAAGGTTGAGGTGACCACGGTGCAACCCAACAACTAGCTCTCCACCCAGTACATAGTGGATGAAAAGTCCAAGGAGTACCAACAGGACAAGGTCTCCAATTAGAAGGGTGGGTGGGCAAAACAAGAACAACAAAAAGTATAGGCCCAAACAAAAAACAAAAACAAAAGAGCCAGAAGGCATGCAAAGGGCAGATACCCAGCCCTTCCTACAAGGAACTGGTTGAAGACAACAATAGATTCCAAGAATGTATGGCAAAATTCAATCAGTAGCGATGAACCTACTGACATTACTAATGTGTACTGTGGCAGCAATCCCATTCCCTCCCCCGGTGGAGGAATTGCCTGAAGAGACCAAAAGGCCCCTGAAGCAGAAATCTCCTTACTCAGAAATATTCCAGGTGCTTAATGAAATAAGCCTCATGGGTTATCAAAGCCAAGAGGATCGGACTGATGGTGTCAGGCCCTGGTCCAAATAGTCACTACCATAGTGAGTGATGAGTCTGGACTTCCTTGTGCACAAGTGCTGGTTGGGGCCACCAGCTTGAATTACTTCTAGACACAGGCACTGTGGTTTCTGTACTACATCAAGATGATCCACTTCAGTCACCCTAGTCAACAGGGAAATACACATCAGCCCAAATCTTTGAGGGGAATGTAATAACAACAGGTCCAAGCCTATGCCAGTAGTTTTAGGCAATTTGAAGGTCAAGCACGAGTTTGACTTGATGGTGTTACAGCATCACCAGAGCATTCTGGGAGTGGATTTCCTTACGCTCAGATGTATGGTGGGTCTAGCCAACTGTCTGTTACTCCAAATGCTAGACCAGTGTTCAATGCTATTTATCATTGATTCACATAGAGTGGCTGTAGTGAAACCCAATGATGTAGAATATGACATCATAGTTATGCTGCAAGACCATGAGCAGTTTCCCAAGCTCAAACCAATCATGAAAAAGCATAAAGCAGCATTTGCAAAGCACAGACATGATTGTGGCAGGATGAACACTCTCATTCAAGTGGCTGGTGATGAGCCACCCAGGCAGAGACAATATCCATTCCCTGCACAGGCAATACCCGCTCTGAGAGCAACTATTGATTCCCTTCTGAAACAAGGGGTCATTAGGTCATATGTGTGTGTGTCTACTGTCAACCAGAGATGTGGGAAACTGTCAAATTTTGTTACATAAAATATTTCATGAAATTCAACCATTTCACAAAATTTTTTCACGGAAGCAAAATTTGGAATTTTGACCACAGAATGTGAAATTTCACATGTGGAAGGTGAAATTTTGCCCACAAACTGGTGAAATTCACCTTCCACTAGTGAAATATTGCTACTTTTATGGTAACATTTTGCATTTCAATCAATCAATCAAAATCTTTGTGTATCTAGGTGGGCACCATTGAGCAAGGCTCATTTGCAAGGTGGACCTGGTCATGGATACATCAAAGTACAGTACAGAAGCAGGTATACAAAAAGCAATAATATACAAGGAAGAAAAAGTATATACAGTGTATACAGTACAGTACAAGTTTGAAATAAATAAAAAAGAATTATTTTACAATTGAAGAAGTCAGCAGATGTACAATCAACCATAGGCATACAGGAGTTATAAGCAGAGATCTTTTGAGTGAAGCAGCCAGCAACTACACATATAGGGGAAAGAACCCATGTATGGGATGGCAGGTTAGAGAGGTGAAGAGAGGAAGGTTATATACCGATGACTGGGAGAAAATTGGGCTAAAACCACAGAAGGTGATGATGGCTATCGTGGTACTTGTTTATTATGATAATGACGGAGGAGGGGCAGATAATTGGGACACTACTATGGATGGGGTGGGACTTTAGCCAGGCTGGAGCAGACAGGGAAGGGTGGGTGCAGCAGAAAGAATTAATAGGAAAAGTGAGAACCAGGGGTAGAAACATGGTGGCGTCCAGGATGGAGAAAGATGCGAATTTGTGGGCTAGCAGTAAGGAAAACATTTGCAAGTACTTTCATGTAGCGATCGTAGAGCACCTTGAAGATATTCAGGCTATCAGAGCAGCTCCACTTCAAGTTCCTTTGTAAACCATTCCACAATGTGGGTAAAGAGAAGCTTAGAGCAGCTTTGCCAAAATGAGTTTTGACCATTGGAACTTGGAGGCAATTAGGGAATAGCTCCTTAGAGCATAGGTGCCTAACACACTCCAGGAATACAATCTGAGACATATGAGGGAGCTTGTTGGTCACTGCTCTGAAGGCCCATAGGGCAGCGTTTCTATTCCTTCTATAGTGAAGGGAAGCCCAGCCTAACGATGTGTACAGGGAGCAGTGGTGTGTGGAAAGTGGAAGGCCAGTAATGAATCTGAGAGCTCTGTGGTACAGGGTGTCCAACTTAGCCAGTGCAGAGGCAGTGCAGTGGCTGGAGAGAGGGTCCAAGTAATCCATTACAGATGGGAAGGTAGCTTGAACCAGTTGAATCTTGGCTTTCTTAGTGAGCAGGTGGTAAATTCTGTAGAATAGTCCTAATCTTTCCTTAACTTCTTCTGTAGTTCTTGAGATGGTGGCGAAGGAAAGTTTATGATCAAGCCAAACTCCTAGATATTTGAATTTAGCTACATACTCATTTCATGGGCAGAATTCCGCATTTTGTACCCCACAAAATATTTCACATAATGGTGAATTTTGCAAAATATTTCATTGGTGAAATTGCAGATTTCACTGGCGAAATATAATTTTGTAACATCTCTACTGTCAACTCTCCCATTTGGCCAGTGAAGAAGCCCAATAAGGGTTGAAGACTCACCATCAACTACAGAAGACTTAATCAAGTCACCTCCAGCTGCATACCTACTGTGGCATCTGCCCCAGATGTGCTATAATTACTAAAACCTGAACACAAGTGGTTCAGCACTTTGGACCTCTCCAATGTTTTCTTGCCTCCTCCATTGGCCGCTGAGAGCCAAGACAAGTTTGCCTTCACCTGAGGGAAGACAGTACACCTGGAACTGCTCCAACAAGGGTTCCACAACTCACCCTCCCTCTTCCACATCCACATGAGGGAGGCCATCCAAAATTTCTCAACACCACAAAGCCTCTTTCAGTATGTGGATGATCTCCTGATGGCAATCAAGACTCTGGAAAACCTTCTGGAACTCCTGGATGAGTTTCTAAGCCTACACGCAGACAACAGACCTCAAATGCAGCCCTGAAAAGGTGCAGTTATGTCAAACAGAAGTCTCCTTTCTGGGCCTAAGCATAACCACTGAGGGCAGAAGCCCTGCCCTGGACAAGATTCAGGGCATCCAAAATATGCCACTTCCCACCAGTGTGGCTACCTAAGATATTTCCTGGGTACAGTCAACTACTCAAGGGACTTCATTTGTGGTTTTGCACAAAAACTTCACCTCTGTATGAGTTATTCAAGAAGCATGTCCACTGGCACTGGGGACCTGAACACACAGATGCTGTCACCACCCTGAAAAAGGCATTGGCCTCTGCTCCAGCTTTGGTCACTCTGAATCCAGACCTGCTATTCCATCTGGAAACTGCTACCTCTGAGACAGGCATGTCAGTAGTTTTGCACGGAAGGCAAACAGGACTCCTAGGCCTATTGTCTAAGCTTCTCAAATGTCTCTCCTGCAGGACAGAAGTACTGTCTCTGAAAGACACCTTTGGCAACCTGTTGAGCTGTCAAGCACTTCACCTGCATTTTAGGGTTTTCCCATCATGTTACAAACCAACCACACCCCTACCAACTTTCTGCTGAATGTCAGAATCAAGGATTAAATGTGTCTAACACCAGACTTACTCACTGGTCATTCCTGCTACAAGATCATGACATCGCCATCCTTCCCACCAAAATTCCATCCATTTTGGCACATGGTCGCCTATATCTAGAAGAACCAAATGAGTGTTGCCTACAGCCACCCATACTGCCAGACCCAGGCCAATTCGCCAGCACCAGAAGAGATTTTAACAGATCCCACATTTTGCCACATCTTTACAGATGCCTCATCCTCATATTTCAAAGGAGAACAAATTGCAGGATTTGGAGTCTAGGTTCTAACTACTGCAGGAGACACCATTGAGATATCCATAAAATGTAACGCTCGGTCTTCACAATATGCAGAACTTGTTGCTGCAGCATGTGCACTGGAGGTGGTCCAACAGGGAAAAGTGGATACCATCTTCTTTTCCAGTCCTCATGGGTGTGTAACTCTGAGTTTCTTAAATGTTGGAGAACACATGTCTATGCCTTCAGCAGAGGCATTCCTGTAAAATACAGAGATCTGTTCATTTACATTGCCAGCCTTGCTGAACAATTTATTTTCAGGCTGTACATCCACAAGGTGAAAGCCTGTTCAAAGGCTGAACCCTTCCATGACCAAAATGATCAAGCAGACACCTTGGCTAAGGATGGAGCTGGGGATGGACAATGCCTCCTCCACTGAGGTATGCATAGTAGCTGCCCCAGAAAACAATCTGGTCCTTCTGGACCACAATGGTACAGAAATAAGATCCTGATATCAGAGAGGCATTTGATTATCTCGCCAAGGAAACAGAAAAGGAAATGTCAATGAACACACCATTCAAAAGACATGGCAGCAACATCCACCTCTCTGCAGACCAACAACTCATATTCTACCAGTCTGAAAATTTGATAATCAGAAACTTTGGGTTATACTTTGAGTTCATACATTAGGTCCATGACACTCCTACAGGTGGACACCTAGGGGTGGAAAAGACCCTGCAGAGACTAAGAACTGTGGGATGGTGGAACGGGATGTTAGTGGATATCCAGTACTATGTGGACAACTGCATACCTAGTACACAAACAACCCAATTACTAGCAAGAAAATGAAAATGATTACTGCAGAGGCAATAGGGTCCTAGGGTGCAATACAAATTGATTTCATTTGACTGCTGACCACCACCAGCAGTAACAATAAGTATGCACTTGTAATCACAGACCTCTTCTCCAAATGAATGGAGGCATTTCCATGTCTAGCAAACAAAGCAAAGAAACCGCTAAAATCCTGGTGCCACCAGGTGGGGCCTACCTGTCAAGGTAGACTCAGACAAAGGATCTGTTTCATAAGTGAGTTGTTCAAAAATGTTTGAACTTGCTAGGAATCAGTCAAAATTCCACATTGCCTGCCATCCTCAATCATGAGGACAGGTAGAAAGAGCTAACAGACAGGTGAAGCTCATGTTGTGTAAATTTGCAGGTGAAGCCCCAAAGGTTGTGATACCATGTTGCCCTTTACTCCTAATGGCAATCAGAGGGACCACAGCAACAGATACATCTTTTGAGGTAATGACTGGGAGGCAAATGAGACTACCTTAGCACTTGTGGAGTGATATCAAAACCCTAACCACAGACAGGGTGTCTATGGACACCTACTTGGCACAATTGAGAGACAACCTGATAAATATTCACCTGTTTGCAGTACAAATTCTGGACCATGTCCAACAGCAATCTAAAATGTACTTTGAAAAAATGTTTAGGAAGTTGATTGGCAAGTAGGAGAACAAGTCACGATACTGAAATTCACACCGGTCCATTAATTTCAGAACAAATGGGAGGCCCCTATGGGATCATCAACAAATTGAGCCCAGTGGTACAGTACACCAAGTACACTTTACAGACCACAGAATGTCAACAGATAAGTGGTTCCACATGAGCCAAATTAAATTTTACAAAGGTGAATAATTTGTTTTGATTTATGCCCCTCTCCATTGAGAGGAGGGGATTTGAAATAACCATTTCTGTGTTCTTCTCTTTTCACCAATTGTGATGTACCTCCTCTGCCTCCTGAAGGCACTGGCAAGTGCAAGAGAACTGACTCTCATTGAGAAAACATGAGCATGTATGCTCTTTCACCTACTGACCCATGATATCCCATCTGGGCTTCCATCACCTGAATCTGTATGACGAGCAGTCATCAATGTTCTAAAAGGTTGTCACACCTAATATGCATTTAGTAGTTTGGTGGAAAAATATTACTGTGGCACATAGTTATAAGAATTTGACATTTTGGCGCATCCCACAGGATAGCACTGTAATGGCTGGAGTACTTTTCAGCAGCTATATCTCGAAAACTCTTTGAGATATGAACTCGCTGCAAATAGCACCAGTAATAAATCTTTAGGTGTACTAAGTTATTTTGCATGTTTCCAGGCCTTGTTTGAAACTGTTGGTGAACAGTAACGGATGGGGCAAAGGTGACTGGTACCATGGCATGCATTCTCAAAGTGTTAGCAGTACTGCTTTGGAGGGCCCTCTGTTCCCACCAGTGATTGTGTACTGATGGGTGTGCCGGGCTCAGAGTGCACTGTGCTACCACACAGAAATGAGGGACAATTACAGTAGGCATGGGTGGGAGACAGGGCCCAGAGGGCCACAGGCCCTGTGCTCATGCTACTCACTATGGACTGATGGGAGAGCAGGGTCTTCAGGCATGGATGAGGGCCCTGTGCTCTGACAGCTTGCTCTTGACTCATGACAGCACATGGCATGGATGGCCTGTGTTCCCAGCACTCAACATGGACTGAAGGGAGTGCAAGGCCTGGAAGGAACTGCACTCCCACATGGAAATGAGGGACAATTGCAATATGCATTCATGGGAGCATAGGGCCCTCACATGGACATATGGATACCATTACGGAGTGATGGCAGTACAGGGCCTGGAGGACCGGGGCTCCCACAGGAAACATGGGTCAATTACTATCTATATACACTTATGAATAGATGGGAATGCAGGGCCCTCCATAACCCTGTGCTGCAATAAGCAAATAAGGTTACAATAATACTTTCACAACAAGTGAGGAAATTCATTGCAAAACACTACGTTAACACATCAGTTAGGGTTGGTATTAGAGTGTCAAAAGCAGGAAATTTGATGTTAGGGTTTCCAACCTTAACTCCTTACCCGCATCCCACCCCCAAAGCAGTAAAAGGACAAGACAACACAAGCAATCACAGACAGCAATCATCAGGTAAGACAAACAACATACAACTGTTTCCAGATGACACATATGCAGTAGCACTGATGTGCCACCTGTTGGATTTGGATCTCTAGCATGCAAACTACAAAATAGACACACTCAATTTTGTTGCAGACAGAAATCCACAATACTAGTGGATGCCTGGAACATCCTTCCAGCATAGGTCAGTGGGCAAAATGGTAACAGGATTCAAGAATGCATGGGTTAGGCATAAGGGAACCTTAGTGGTATGGAAGGGCGTGTGTGCAGAAGATCAAGTAGGGCCTCATGTGTTGTAGTGGGAAGGATAATGGCAGACTGTTTCTGTGTTTCTAAACTAAAATCACCATATTGCTTCTGTTTCTGTGTTTCTAAATTGAAATCACCATATTGCTTCTGCATACAGAAGCACAGGATCCTCCAGCCAGCTACAAACCCATTAATTCCAAATTACAAGACTTCTTTCTCTATGCCCCTATGGGGCCAGCCTTTCTGTAGCAAAGAGGGTCCTGTGTCTCTTTAGCCAGAGGTATAAAACATACACCAACTTCGGCTCCAGAACAGCAGCCCCTTGCATATAGAAAATATCTGAAGAGACAAAGGACCCTCAGTGGACTTTGCTTCTGCAGACAGAAGTACTGCCACTTTTTGTATCATGGATTTTGTGATATCTGTGCTTCTGCACCCAGAAGTCAGTGTGTATGTCTTACACCTGCATCTGTAGAAGTACAGCCCATCAATTATCTGCATGTTTTATGGTGTGCATGGCTACATGAGACTACAGAATGGGTGAAAGAACCACTTTGTCCTCCTAGTCTGCCATTTTCCTACATACTGTAACACTAACACTACAGATCCTACTTGATCTATGGTCCCCCCCACTTTCCTTACCACTAAGGTTCCTTATGTCTACCCATGCATTCTTGAATCCCGTTAAAGTTTTTGCCACCACCACCTACACTGGGAGGATATTCCAAGCATATACCAGTATCATGGAATTCCATCTGCAGTGAAAAACATTATAGCCCAGACATTCAAAAGGGTTGCGCATGGCACAACAGTGTTGTATAACAACTACTAATCACCAGCGCGATATTCAAAGGAAAAGTGCGCCGCACAAATCCCAATGTGCTAGAGCCGCATCAGTATTGCATGCAGGCATAGGGGGCGTGCCCATGACAACCAGCACAGCCCGATATTCAGCCCAGGATGTGCATAGTCATGCATGCGCAACCCCTACCTGCGCCTGCACAAAGTTAAGCCCCCAAAAAGGAACAAGTGATGGCCACTCACAGGTGAGCTCCACATTACAGGGTGCAACACGGCAGTTGCCACCTATGGGTGGCCACCGAGTTCCTGCTGCACCTGGCAGCACCCTCCATGCCCCATTGTGGGCATCTGTGTGTGAAATCCCCTTCCTATATCCCTGGTGGTCCTGTGGACCTCTATGTGCCGATCGTGGGCATTTGTGTAGAAGAATACCCCCCTCCTATATCCCTGGTGATCCAGTGGACCTCTATGTGCCCAATCCACGGGCATCGGTATATAAAATACCCCCGTCCAATATCTCTGGTGGTCCAGTGGACTGATCGCTGCCGATCGTGGGCATCTGTAATACATAACAGACCCCTACTACCCTGGTGGTCTAGTATACCCCCCCCACCTGCCTACTGAGCCCCACCGCCCTGCTCCCTGTCAGCGGCAGGCGGCAGCACCCACCACCTGCCACCCTGCCACCTGCTGACTGACAGCTCAATGGGGCTGCATGCCCATTGGCTCAGCGCCTGCAGCCCATACTGTACTACTCCAGTCCGGATATGTGAATGATCATTCTCATATCTGGACTGAATAGTGTGTGTGAGCTGCATGTCCAGTGGCTCATGCTGTGAACCAATGGGCGGCAGCTCACCGAGCTGTCAGTCGGCAGGTGGCGGGTGGCAGGCAGGTGCTGCCACCCACCGACTGATGGGGGGAGGAGCAGTGGGGCCCAGTGGGCGGGTGGGGAGGTGGGTACTAGACCACCAGGGTAGTAGGGGTATTTTACAGTTACAGATTCCAACGATCGGCAGCGACGGTCCACTGGACCACCAGGGATATTGGACGGGGGTTATTTTACCATGAATGCCCGTGATCGGGCTGCAGGGTGTCGGTCCCCAACAGCTACTGCCTAGCAGGGCATCAGGCACAAGTCGTCGAGGATTGGCGCACCTGCTGCTAATTGCATGCAAATGGGGCCATAATGAGATGCAAATGGCCCCTGTGCACCTTGCATAAATTATGGCGCCATTTGCATGTCCCTTTTGAATATCGCAGGTGCTGTGCATGGTGCAATGGCACTAGCGCAACATCTCCATGCTCACTCTGGCCACTTGCGCTGGTGCAGTGCTACTATGCCATGCACAGTGGGGTGGCCAGTGTGCGATATTCAAAGCTGCTGAGCCATAGCACAGTCTGTTGAATATTGCCCAGGCCACAGCCCCGCGTAACAAAGTTGAGCTGTGCCCAGGCTTGCGCCACAGCCTGGCGCAGTTTGAATATCCAGGCCTATATGTTTTTTTATCTTACCAGATGATGGCTGTCTGTGGTTGCTTTGCGGCCTTGTCCATTTACTGCCTGAGGGGTGAGTTAGGGTTGCAAACCCTGACATCAAATTCTCTGCTTTTGACATTTTAATACCAACCCAATGATGCATTAATGTAGTTTTTTACAGTGGATATACATATATATATATATATATATATATATATATACACACACAATGCAACTTAAATGAAGACATATTAAACTTTAAATAGATATCAAAATAACATATGTCTGGTTAAGGAAAAACAGACTGCAGAACAAAGCTAGTGGGAGAGTGAAAGAAAAGGGTCATGGACAGGTGTAGAAGGGAGAAAAAGTAATGAAGAAGAGTCTTTAAGGAGAATGCTGAAGAGGCAGAATGAACAGACACAGGAATGAATGACAAAAGTTTAGGAAAGTGATAGAAGAAGACAGGTTGACCAGCTGTAGATTTGCTAGGAGAAATAATGAGGGAATGAGAATAAATATTACTTATAGGATAGCAGGAAGCTGAGGAGAGTATAAGAGGGAAGAAAGGTAGGAAGGAAGGGTGCCAAACCATAATTTAGATATAAAGATGGCACAGTGGGGAAGATGCCTCATCAAGAGACTGAAGGGAAAGAGCAGAGCAGAGTGAACAGTGGTGAGTAAGTGAGGAACAATCTAAAACAAAACAACGAAAATAATTGAAAAGAATGTTCAGTATGGCATGTGGATATGATTCCACTAACTCAAAAGATAGGAAATTCTTTGCAAAAACTGTGTTAATACACCAGTTAGGGTTCAACTAATGCCACAAAGTTGGGAAATGTGACGTTAGGTTTCCTACCCTAAAAATCCCATTCCCATCCCAAAGCAGAAAAAGGAAAGAACATTAGGGTTTTAGGTCTCCAGAGTCTTGCTGAATCAATGATGGAGTCTTTCTTGGGGTTATCAATCCTAAAACCCACCCATCCCTGAGCAAAGAAGATCAGATGTAAAAACAGATTGTTTCTGCAGCATGTGGTTTACATATTCTTCTCTCGTTTGAAAAGCATATCACTATGAGGCACTGGTTTGAAGCTGTACTTGTGCTTTATACAAGAACCTATGGTCTCTTGAGGGATAGGGTAAGCATTAGGTTGTCAATCACAAGGAAGTCCCCACCACTGTTTCACAAACACTATGGAGATGCAAAATCCTTTTTGCTGCTTGGGGGTGAGGTCAGGAGTTAGGGTTGTAAACCCTAATGCCACATTCATTTTGGGTGTTAAGTTGAACCCCCAACTGGTACATTAATAAGTTTTTGCAAAGAATGTATACACACACATCAGCCCGACTTCAGGAAGCTCCCTCCAGGAGCAGGGGAACCACAGGCGCCTTAAGAAGTAAAGCTAACTCCTACACTGCAGCTTCTCACTTGTGGGGTGTTAGCCAGTCCTTCTCATGACATCACTTACTGCTACCATTTTTTCTAACTCCCCACTTCTCCATCTGCAGGTTATACTCACCAGCCACTACAGAGTATTTTCCTGCTTGCTCCCTCTCCACTTTGAATTCCTACTTCCCTTCTAACCCTTGAGCCCTTCTATCCACCCCTGCTACTCCACTCCTTCCTTTACATCCCAGCTTAGTTCCTATCATTGCTCCATACCCTATTCTTAGTCTGGTCTACTATGCTTCAACTATACAGTTTCCCCCTGTTTTCCACCTCTCAGCCCAACTTTCCATTCCCCTGTGACCACTAGAGTCACTATTTCACTTCTTCACCCATCTTCAAACCCAGCCTACCCCAGCCCCCAAACACCTGAATTTCCACCTTATCCTGGCCCAAGAACACTCACCTCCCATGGGTTTTGAATCTGGTACCCTGTGCACCGAAGTCCACAGCCCTACCACTACTCTAAAGTGGCAGTCATCCTCTTAGAAGGACAGCCGAGACCCCTTATACAATCCACCACTTTTATAAATATAGGCATCATGCATGCACATCCTTCTACAGTGCCTCACTATTTTAGCCATCCTGGTGCTCACCTTTCTCAAGCCAGATCAAAATCCCAGCCCTCAGAGGCAGCACCCTAGACCTCTCTGTCTTATCTCTACCTCCCTCCACTCTTGTCTTACACCATAGGCCCTGGCACCCACCTCCTGGCAGCCTTCTGACCCTCTGCCTACCAGAGCCCTCCCTGGACCCACATCCTCACCACCATTCCTACCCTTCATGCCCTACCCATTCCCTGTACCCCTATGGCCTCACACTCATCTCAACATCCAGCTAAGGATGCCAACATCTACTGCCTCTGGTTAGAATTATTACTCTGCTACTGCTACTCTCTGGAAATGTCCACCCCAACCCAGGCCCTACTCCCACCAGCCCACACAAGACATTGTCCTCAGGACTCCGTATGCCTCCCTGAATATCTGCAGCTTGCTTAAAAATCTGCTGTGCTCCAGTCCTGGGTCATTCTACACCAGCCTGACATCATTGCCCTTGTGGAGACCTGGCTTTCAAATCCACTCCTGACTCTTTTGTCTCACTCCTGAGTACTCCCTCAGCCAGGAGGATTGAGTAGGCAAATGCGGGGTGACTGTGCTGTTTTCATATGTGACACTATTATTGGTCATGCACTCCCTGCCCCAAGCTTGAAAATGGAGCCCAAGCCTTCGCTCTCAAATCATCCCTGATCCCTCCAGCGGCCTGCCCTACATCACAGTCTCCCATGTTCCCCAAGGAATCAGAACCTGGCAATCTAATCGCTCACAGAATATCTCTCAACTCTCCCACACAAACTGAACAAGTCCTAGTAGGGGACCTGAATGTCAATTGGCTTGGTCCCTCTGCCTCCTAAGTGAGGGATTCCTTCAGCACCCTTGACTTGACTCAATTAGTCTCCCAGCCCAATAGACTCAACCCCTCTAGTGGTACCAGCACCCTCCTGGATGTCATAGTCTCCCACCACCCCAACAAAGTCCAGGACATAAAAATTCTCCAAGATTCTTTAAGTGACCACTCTCCTATCCTATTCCTATGGTCCTCCTCCACCCCCAAACCAGTGGCTCAAACCACTCTATGCAGGCACCTCCACCCTGGTGGCCTGAAAAAACTTAAGCAATTTCTTGCCCAGATTGACTTGTCCCCCATCAACCTAGCTCCCAGCATTGACTCTGTGCATCTACCTCTTCACACAGGCTTTTAACAAGGCCTGTGATCTCTGCATCACTTACCAGACTCCGCACCAAAAAACAAAATGCACCATGGTGACCCCTCCCTGCTCCAAAACCCAGGAGAGGGATACCTCTGGCACATAGCCATGGAGACTGGCAGGGCAGCAGATAGACAAGCCTACAATGCCATGTGCAATAAGTGCACTTAGGCTATCTGCAAGGCCAAGGCAGATTACTACCAGGCCACTCCCTCCTCCTGGGGGTCGACCAGGACCTTCTGGGATAATATTAAAGAGCTGAATGGAAATCATGCCCCATCCCAACTCTCTATTGATGGCTGTATTACCATGGATACCCCAAACAGAGCAAACTGACTTAATACCACCTTCACAGATCTTAGCTCTGTCCTTCTCAATAGTTTCTTTGACCCTACCAGAATCCCAGCCCCTGTCCTGCAATGCCCTTGGTTCCACCTATGCAAAATATCTGCTCTAGAAGCCAGGCCATTCCTACTAAAAGCACTAGGCAGCAATAGCCCAAGCAATGACTCACTGGACACCAGGATCCAAGACTAGTCCTGGATGATGCCCTAGTCCCCTAACAGACTTACTAAACTGATCCATTTGCCTGGGTCAATTTCCCAGTTTTGAAAAATGGCTGTCATCACACCCATTCATAAAAGTGGTGGCGGGTCCTCCTCCAGCAACTATTGGCCAATTACCATTCTTTCCCCACTCTCCAAAGCTATACAAAAGTGGTGGCCACAGAGCACACTGAATATTTAACAAAATATGCTGCCTCATGCCCTGAGTAGCATGGTTTCCATGCAAACCATAGCACTGCCATGGCCCTCCTAGAATTCTCCAACTTCTCCACTACTCCTTTGACAATGGCAACCTTGCTGGAGGGGTCTTCATTGACCTCTGCAAGGCCTTGGACACTGTCTGCCATCCCCTTTTATTTGACTCCATTTACCAAATCAGTTTCTCCACTGGTCTCCTCACCTGGTGCTCTAGCTACCTCTCAGCTCAATCCCAGTGCATAAAATCAGTGGGACTCTGTCCGACACCTGTTCTGTCCACTCAGGGGTTCCCCAGGCTCCATCCTGTGTCCCTTCCTCTTCCTTCTCTACCTAAACACCCTGCCCAGTGCCTGCTCTGGCAAAATTATTCTATACACGGATGATGCCATTCTCTATGTCACACACTGTAAATCTGTCTCCTCAGGACTCTCTTCAACACACCTTCAACCAGGCAGAAAAGTGGTGCAAGGAACATAGGCTTGTTATTAATCTAAAAGACTAAATCAATGCTCTTCTCCCACCACCAAAACAAAGCAAAAATGCCCCCTCCTTATCCTCCCCAGCACTCAGCACCCCTTGAGCAAGTATCCACTTACAAATACCTTGGGATTACCTTGACACTGCCCTTACTTTCCAAGCCCACATAAATGCCTCTTGACTGCCACTAACACCCAGATTGTCCTCCTTTACGCCACAAGGATTGCCTCCCACCTGATGCTCTGCAGATGGCCATTACATCCTCTGTCCTGTCTCTAGAGGACTATGGCCTGCCTATATATGGAGCCGCTGATAATACTGTACTCAATAAGATCCAACTCTCACTTAACAAGGCTCAGGCTCCTGACCTGTGCCCCTAGGCTCACCCATACCTGCCATCTCATGCCACTGCTAATCTCCTGCCTAACCTCCTTAACTTTGAAGAAAGATTCCACTACCAGACCTGCCTTCTAGCCAAAAAAATCCTGTTGGGTTCTCCCCTGGGGTGTCAGCATCCTTCAGCAGGCCTCCCTCTAGATCTCCACCACAGCTCTGACAAGATCACCCTAATGGTACCCAGAACTAGGACCTCCTAGCTCAGAGATCCTTCTGCTGCAGGGCCCCTTCTGGTTCAACTCTCTTTCTGTCATCACCACAAACACTCAAAAAATCACCCCATATAAATTTGCTCTTCAGACCACCTTTTCAACATCCACTGCTGTAATTGTCACTAACCAGTGCTTGCATACCACTCCCAAATGCAGCTCAGTTCTAGACAAAGTCCTCCGGACTGCCTCACACATACACACACCCTCCCTCCACCTGCTAGACATCTGTATATCTGGGGAGGCTATGTTGACATGTTTTGGCTGCTGTTGTCCTGCAAATTGAAGTACAGGTCCCAGAGGCACAGTGCTTACCCATAAACATACATCTATGCTTCTATGGATGGATGGGAGTGAAAGTCCTGGAGACAAATAAGGACAGGATTGCACTCAAAATTAAGGAAATTCTTTGCAAAAAACTATGTTAATGCAACATTAAGGTTTGGCTAAAGTGAAAAAGTTTGGAAATGTGGCTTTAGAGTTTCAGACATTAAAATCCCAATGCCAATCCTAAAGCAAATCAGAGGTGAGAGTCTTCTAGGGGTTGTCATCCTTAAAGATCAACCTATTCTATATATTACGAAACATACATGCCTAATGGGGTGGCGTTAGGGTTGAGAGTCCCTGAAGACTCTGCCCTGATTTACTTTAGGGGTGGTGTTGGGGTTTAGGGATGGAGTCCCTAAAGCCACATTCCTTACTTTGTCTCTTTAGCCTGAACCCTGAATGTTGTATAACACAGTTTTTGCAAGAATATAATATACTGGTACAATAGCGCCAGTATAGTTAAGATGAAAGGTAACTTATATGTTAAACCCACATTTCTGAACCTTAATAACTTTGGAACCATTCCATGTATGTACAAGAACATTGGCATGCATATGTTCTGGGGAGGTCTCTTGACAGACCAAATATTGTGCATATATGTTCTGTGGTTTCTGAGGCCAGATGTTGACAAAACAGTAAAATCTGTGTTTTTTGCCATTTCTTTGTCCACCTGGATCTCAAGAAATGGCTTTAGTTGTGGTCTAAAATTTTCAGAGTAAAAATCCTTTTGCCTAACAGGCGTGCCTTTCTAAGGTTTGATGAAAACTGTTATTGAACCATTCAAAGTTATTAAACTTTTCATTTTCCATTATTTTCTACGGGAAAATGTATCGTCAGGCACAAAAGTTTTACTTTGTGAACATTTCTGTGTTCTTTTCACACATTGTGTGTTCTTTTCAGACTTTCTTTGGTATGTAGGATCACATTGAATGAGTTCTTTTGAAAAATGCACTGTTTTCACTTGTGGGATCACAGGGAGCCTGCTTTACTCTTGCAGATTTCTCTTGTGTCCCATTTTGTTTTCTCATTAGCGAGAGAGAGAAAAAAAGTAAAATATATATCTTATGTAAAAATAAACCTCAGAACATAGCTAAACAGGACCCATTTAGCTAGTTTCTGATTTTTTATAAACAGTGCCTAGAAAAACTTTGTGACAACCTGATCTTGGGTGACAAGCTGAGCAAGAGGACCTCTTCTACCTCTTTTCTCTGTATGACAACACTGGGGTTTCTTAACTTCTGCAGCTGCAGCTGCTGCTGGAACTTGTGCTGTCAGCTGCAGAGTCAAGTTTCAGCTGCAACTTTGCCTGCTGTCTGCCCCTCCCCAGCAATGTGAGACACTGTGTCCCAAGAGATAAACACCTCCCTCCTGCAGTAATGGGACACTGGGAAGTGGCTTTGTTGCTTTAGTAAGCACCCTAACTGATGCAGTAATTAAGTTTTTTTTAAATGGATATGCATATATATATATATATATATATATATATATATATATATATATATATATATACATATAACTATACTGTTTGCAAATGGTTTTGCCATTTGATGTTATGATTGCAAATGTATAAGCAATGACTTAGCAAGACCTGGGATCCACATCTGACAGACCTAGTTTTGGTTGTATTAAGAATCTCCAATTAAAATGTTGAAAATAATCTATCCCAAAACTGATCCCTACAATACCCCAGTATTGACCTCCTGAGTACTATGTATTCCCCATTTAGGACAACCCTCTTGTTTCTGTCACTTAACAATTTTTTACCCACCTAGTCCTTTTGCTCCCCACCCCAGGTGCCATAGCTTCTTATTCAAGCTTCCATGTGGGATGGCGTGGATGGCTTTACTGAAATAAGGATACAATATGTCCACCACCTGATAACTTGCTACTACCTATGACCTCACAAGTGAACCCATACTTTCTGACATGTTGAAATCTATTAGCCTCCAGGAAATCCAGTTGTCTCCCTTTATTAGGTTTTCTAGCAGATTTCCCTCAATGGATGTTAAACTGGCAGCTCTATGGTTTGCAGGATTGTCCCTACTTCCACTCTTGTGTATGCCTTTCTCTTGGCCACAGGTACCACCCTGGCCTCTAGTGGGATGCTGAAGAATTAACCGGTAGGGCAACTAAAATCACCCCATCTCTTTTAACACCCTGGATGCAGCCCATCAAGCCCAATGCAGTTGCTCCTCATTCAGTGCTTTCAGCTCCCACAGAACACTTTTTCAGAGCCCCAGCCCTCCCCTTGCTATGGGCAAGCAGTCTAATAATGACCCTGTTATCCTCCAGATTAAATACTGAACAGAAAAACAATTCAATATGCCTGCCTTCACTTCATTCTCCTCCTCCTCCTCCCATCCTTCCCCATCTACAGTCTGATTATTCACTGTTCAGTTTTGCATTTCCTGTGTATGTAGCAAAATAGCATTTTATTTCCTTTCCTCATCCCTCTGCTATTCTAAGCTCTGCATCAGACATTTCCCTCCTCACAGCCTTGCTAGCCTCCTTTTCATGTTTAGATGCTCCTCCATCTCCCTCACCCTGACTGTTTTGGCTTTACACCCTACCTTACTTAGTGCTTCCCTTCCCTCTGTCTGTCCTTTATAAATAAGGTAAACACTTGCTTGATCTTATAGTATTGTGTGGACCATGTATCTGTGATCACTACCAGGTCCAGGTGTGTTTCTGCCACTAGTGCCTGCATGTCATTAATTGTGTTCCAGAGGTTCCAGGCACTAGTGCACATACCTCTTCATGTAGCTTGATTTTCTCCCCTCCTAATTCCCTGTCCTCCATCCTCCCCTGCCCTCACCTTCAGTCCTCTCCTACTGCCACGGTCCTTCTCCCCTGGGATATTGCATAGTTAACTTGTTCTGTTATCTCATTGTCTCTGCTATGTTTCTTCTCTGTTTTAAAAGCAAATTCAGCAGCTGCTGGGATGTGTATGCTGGGCCTCACTCTAGCTGGTGGTTGTTAGATCCTTTATGATGCAATGAGTTTGTAATGCTAACAGTTACATTTGTTGGCTCATAATACTGCCATGGTAACTCTTACTTGTCGGAACTGTCTCATCCAACCACTTCCCATACCTAACCTGACCAGGCTGTCCCAGCTACTGCTCATCTGTCTGACCTGGAGTAGGGAATGGAAGGGGACATAACTGTTATGATGATACTGTGCTCACATTTTATATCATTAGACAGAATGCTGGTTCCCAAAGTCTGACTAGATTTCACTGATCCTGTCCTATGTATTTATCACACTGATTGCAACATGCTTTCAGTGAGTTCATGAGTGTTATCTGCAAACTACTCCACACTGCAGCAGATCTTGTTTTTTCAGGTACACTGGACTGATAGTGGTGGGGGCCGGGGAGTAATTACAGAAATTAGTTGCTGAGTGCGAGATGATTTCTTTTTTGGCCACAATGGAATGTCATGACTGGGGATGGCACTGGTGAAGGTCACCAGGGAAACACATATGATACATGAAAAAGTATAATTTGATAAAATGTATAAGGCATATGCCACAGGTGCTTCAGAAAGATGTCAATAGTTTTTTTGAGTGCAGGTTGACCATATGACATCATGCGTGGTGAAGCTATGGTGATGTCATAAGGTCAACCTTGCATAAGAAACAATGTCAGACATACATCTGAGGCACCCATGGCATAATCAGTTTATCCAGTGCTTGTTAATGGGTTTTGTTTCCCTTTGTTTTTAAAGTCTGATGTTTTTAGCATTCTTTTTAATTGGCTGAGCAGCTTGGGATGGCGCACAATTCACGTGACACTATTGCATGCATCATTACATCCACATCATAGGTGCTAGTGCTGGGATAGAGCAGCAGTTCATAGTGGAAGTGGTAGTGGGCTCAGCTCACAGGGACACCAAGAAGTGAAGTTTGATTTGTGTCAAAAGGAGTGATACAGTACCAGTCTTGGAAGGAGTAGCCAAATATTCGAATATGGTGGGAGGTCTGCCAAAGTGGCTGGAGGTGTCTGTCTCTGGTATAATGAGGCAATAAGTTACTACATGAATGAGTTTTAGCTGTTTGTTTTTAATCAAGTGGACATTATTTAGTAATGGAGAGCGGCTCACAGTAAAGTTGAGGACTGAAGATTCATTTGTGGCTAGAGGTAAGATAGCGACAGTGCCAGTTTGGAAAAGAGCATCTGACTAATGGGGATACAGAGGGAGCTATGCTGACAGGTACAGTAAATATGACTGAAGCAGTATTTGGTGTGGCAATAAGTTACTACCTTAAAGAATTTTGGCTGCTTTTTAAAAAAACTGACATTATTTAGTAATGGGGAGAAAGTGAAAGTGATTTGAGTGAGTCTGCTCTGAAATGAAACCACTGGGTGGAGCCAGCATGTGAGTAAACTTTTCTGTTCTAAAATAGAACTCTACTACTTGTGATGCTGGCTCCCACCAATCAACACCTATAGTGAGAATATGTGTGTTCCTGGGGAGCTAGAGTGAGAATATTTTGATATTTTCACTCTAGGTTCAGAAAGAAAAAATATCATAGATATGTGCCAGAAATTATGCTCACAAGTGTTGGATAAATTCTGATATGATAAATGAGAGAATACTATAATATGGCATACTTTATTATCTGATAAAATCTGATATAATATAGCACTATATAATATATACAATAATGGATGGGAAGTGTGTAATAGAAATTAATGGTTGCCCTAGGTGTGGGATGCTACATGGGCATCCCACACGAAAACAACAATATTCAAATTCTAACACTTCCCATCCTTATTAAATATAATTGCTGGTCAGCAATTTTAGTTTTACATTTTCATTTATTTTGTGTTTGCAATCTTACGTAGTTGTCTTCCCATTGCCATTTCCTATTCTGTGTGACTGCCGAGCGGTAGGATCATCCAGATTGCGAGTCACGAACAGCAGGATCATCCAGATAGCGAGTGAGACTCAGACATGATATATTCCTTTATTTTTTTTTTAAAAGCAACAGAGCAACTTGCTCTGGCAGCTCCTCACTAAGAAGTGAGGAGCATATCATTTTGAACTGAAAGCCGCCCCAGACCACACACAGAGCCAATCAGGGAGGCGGGTTTTGTGACTGACTCAGCGCTGTATTCCATTATAACCTGAGTTATAACGGAAATTATAACTTGTCAGGCAATGTAAAAATTAAGGACCAGTTATTATAAGTATATAATAAGACTGCAGACTGGTCTGACTGGCTATGGTGCTGGGTGCCTGGTCTTAGGGACTTCCCATGGGGATAGAGGCTACTAGTCGGAGGCTGGTGAAAATTTCCTCCTGTGTTCTCTGTGGCCTCCTAGTTTTTACTGGGTGGCTCTGGTGGGCTAGTGCAGTGTCTCTTTCTCCAGGGCCCTTCTGTGAGCTGCATTGGGGCCAATAATATTTGCATCTAGCTCATTTTCTTTCTTTTGTATCGGCAAATGATTTGATCATTAAAGGTTTGCTGCTCTTTCATTTTGCTCCAGACTAAACCTTCCTCAGATACTGTAACCACATTTCTTATTTTGGAGGCAGTGAGACAGCCTCAGTGGTAATAAAGATTTATTTCAACTTCAGTTCAGTATTTCTGGCCGTGAGTGTGCCACATTTCTTCTGGACCCATTACTTTGATAAGGGTTGGGTGAGAGCTACTTGGACAGTGAACTTTATCAGACAATAATAAATTATTTAATTTAGTGTTGTAGCTGTCTAAATGTTTCATATTGTTATTTTTATGGGTTATATTTTGTTTTGGGTTGGGATTGTTTTATATTATTGGATTTTCTTTTACTATTTGATTTGTTTATTTTTGTAGTTTAGGGTATAAGAGGATTTTTATTAAGATTAGAGGATTGTTATTAAGATTAGATTTATTGGATTTTATTGTTTGGGTGGGACGTCAGTTCTCAGAATTTGTTTATTACTTCATTTGAAGTATTATGTGTCAGGGAGGCTTAGTGACAGTCAGGCATTACTCCCCACCAGGCTCAGAGAATTATGTCCCTTTGCCTGCCCCCAATTAACATCTGACACCTATTTTAGGTGTAGTGCTTTGGGGATATCTAGAAAGCACATAAGAAGGGGAGAACTGGGTCTGGTGGGGAGGGCAGGGGAAGGGAGGGCAGATAGGGTTGTGGGGTCCAAGAGGCGCCCTGGGGTGAAATGGAGTCAGGATAGAGGCCCTCCCTTTCTTGTCCCCATACCAAGGGCTCTGATGTCAGCAGGCAGGTGCTGAGGTCTTTCCGACAACACATCCTAGTTGGGTGGTGTTATGCAATGCCAGAGCTATTAAGAACAAGATGGCTATTATAGCTGATCTTATTGGAACCACCAATCTGGCTTGCATCACCGAGACCTGGTTGGAAGAAAATGCAGGCCTTGTTTTGGCTTCTGCAGTTCCGGCTGGGTTCTTGGTGATACACTGCCCAAGGTTGGATCGTATGGGTGGGGTTCTGGCCATTATATGTAAATCGAGCTGGGCCTTGTGGATGTGCCATTAGGAAGTACCAGATCCTTAGAGTATATCCTGGGAGAGGGTGTCAGTTATGGGATACTCCTTATCTTCCATCCACCAGGAGATGGTGGAGCACTCCTGCAGGAGATAGCAGACTTCATCATCGACATGGTATTGAGGTCCTCCAGATGGATAATTCTGGGGACTTCAATTCCTGAGTAAACTATGAACTCTCACATTTTGGTCAAAATCTCCTCCAGCTGATGACAATGCTGGGCCTTACTCAGGTAGTTACCTCCTCAACCCATATAGGGGTCACTTACTGGATCTGATCTTTCTTTTGGGTATGGAGATAGCTGATCTGGGGGTGAAGCCAGTCAGTTGGTCTGACCATCACACCATAAGGTTCAGCTTCAGAGTCCCCAATAGGTCTGCCCCTACAGAGATGGTTCAGTACTGCCCTTTTGGGAGTTACCCTAGTGACCTATGTACTGGACATATCGGGTTTGTCAGGTGAATGCATGAGTCCAGATGATCTTGTATTGGCCTATAATAAGGCTGTGGGAGATGCCCTGGACAAGATTGCTCCTGTTAGTGTTCAGCCCTCACCCTTAGCCCAAAGAACCCTTGGTCTGATGGTTCCTTGAAGGAGTTGAGGCAAGTTGGTCAGAAGGAAGGAGAGCCTGGCGAAGTCTGGCCTTGATGCTGACATGCTTAAGCTGATGGCACATAATGATGGCTATCAGTCAGAAATTACCAGTATGAAGGCAGAATTCCCATCCAGGAAGATTTCTGCTGCACAGAACAACCAGCTCAGCTTTTCCGAACTGTTGACATATTGTACAATCCAATCTGTCTTCAGCTCAGAGAGCTTTTCTCAGCTGAGATGCGAGGAGTGTGTCAGTTCTTCACAGATAAGGTTGCCAGCATCAGGTCTAGCATTGGCCCAGCTTCGTAAGAGGAATTGTGGTGATCAGCGGAAGTGGCATGCACTCAGTCTATCTGGTTAGATTTTGCCAGCCAGAATTCACAGACATTGTGAAGAACATCAAGATATTGCACCCAACCAGTTGTAGTTTGAATCCAGGCCCTACACCCCTTTTATTGGGATGTGTTGATGTTATCTGCCTGATCCTTGCTGAAATTGTCTGGAGGTCCTTGGAGGCGTGGATCTTTCCAGAACCCCTAAAGGGCGGTCGTTCAACCACTCCTTAAGAAACTCTTCTTGGACCCAGGCTGTCTAGCTAACTACCAACCTATCTCTAACCTGCCATTTGTTGGTAAGGTTATTGAAAGGTGGTTGCACAGCAACTAGATGATCACCTTACAACTCACAAGGTCTATGATACTCTCCAGTCCGGATTTAGGAAGAAGCATAGCATGTAGACTGCATTTCTCCAGTACTGAGCGACCTCCTGATGGCTAGAGATTGAAAGGGAGTACCATTCTGGTCCTTCTTGATCTTTCTGCATCATTTGACACTGTAGACCATGGTGTGCTGCTGGAGCACCTGTGGCATCTTTGTGGGCTGTCTGGTATAGTCCTCAAATGGTTCCACTCATTCCTCGTGGACAGGTCCCAGAGAATTGCCACCAGAATTTATTCCTCTGGCACTCCTCCCTGCCCTGCAGGGTGCCACAGGAGCTCCATTTTGGCCCCATGTTGTTTGCCATGTATATGCTGCCATTGGGAGACATCATCAGGTGATACAGTTTGAGTTTTCACTGCTATGCAGATGACACTCAACTGTATATGTCCTTTTCTGCCCAGACAAATGATGCACTCTCTGCTAAACAACTGCCTTCCGAGATCAGAACCTGGATGAGTACTAACTGGTTGAGACTGAATCCAGACAAGCCTGAGGTGTTGGTAGTGGACCATGGTCATCCAGGGATGGGTATGGAGGCTGGACAGGCATTAGGTCTTTTGATCGATGGCATACAGCTCACTACCTCAGACTGAGTGTGTAACCTTGGCATTATTTTTGATGATGGTCTGACACTAAAATCTCAGGTGTCAGTTGTCATTAAATCCTCTTTGTATCATCGGAGAAATATTGCCCAGGTGAAACACTTGGTTCCTCGGGATGCTCTTCCAACATTGGTTCATGCCTTCATCACTACACACCTTGATTGCTGCAATTCCCTCTACCTAGGGCTTTCAAGAGTTGATATCTGCTGTTTGCAGCTAGTGCAGAATCGGCAGCCAGGCTTTGACTGGGACTTCTAGGTCAAGTAATATTATGCCTGTGCCCATGAACTGCACCAGCTGCCTACTCAGTGGTGGATCACCTTTAAGGTTGGTTTGCTAACCTTTAAAACCCTACATGATCAGGAACCCAGTTACCTGCAAGACCTCTTGACACCATACTGCCCCTCTGACCTCTCCGATCCACTGAAGAGGGATTGCTAGAGATTCCTAGGTGCGATTAAAACATCTGGTGTCTGTGTTTTTCTTACTCAGCTCCAACCCTGTGGAATTCTCTACCTCATCAGTTAAGAAAATGCCTGACTGTCGATAGGTTTAAAATTGAGTTAAAAATGCATTTATTTAACTTAGCCTTCCTAACTATGGCTAACTTGATTTTATCTTTCTGTTTTAAAGTGATATTTATATCTGATTTTATATGCAGTGCCTTGATTTTGAAAGCGCTATAAAAATAAAGCTTGATTTGATAATTTCATATGCGGTATGATTATTTTTATTGTAATCTAGATGTAGTATTTGCAGTATTGGTCCTTGTAAGAACAGATCTGAGAAGCAAATGATTTGATACATTTGCAGTGGTGAAGTTAAACAGAGGGATTACATTAATGAAGCTAACAGACAGCTAACTGATCATACCTACTACAGAGAACTGGAGAGTGACCCCACTACAAGATATAAAAAGAACTATGGACTCAGGTTGCCGGGGTTGGTAGGGGAAGGGAGGATTGAGCGTTCTGCAACAGCTCTCCTTCCTTTAGGGTGAGCAAGGTTCATGCGCTGTGCTGTACTGGCGCCCAGCAGGCGGGATGTTCAGCAGACCGCGGGCATCTACATTGGGAGAAGAGTCAGTGGACGTCTGCACGTTAGTGCGTTGATGTAATTGCACGTCTGACTCTTCAGAAGAATTAAAGAGGGAAAATGGGCACTTCCACCTCTATGAAGCCTTTCTTGGGGCTTCAGTTAGCCACTGCCACTGGGGTTTCCACGGGGCTGGATAGAGGTCCCAGCTCCATAGCCCCACCCTCCTGGGAGAATAGCCGGGGGTGATCAGGGATCCCAGGTGACAGTTGGTGGAAGACCGGGGCCATGACCAGGGTGGATACCTGGCAGAAGAACCCCTCCCCAGAAAAAAAAGAACTACATGACTTAATTGGAACTTTTCCAGACCATGTCCAAAAAAACTAACTGACCTCATCTCTGCTGAACCCAGGCCAGAGACATTCTACATGCTGCCTAAAATACATAAACCTGGCAATCCGGAAGACCCGTAGTATCTGGTAATGGTACCCTGACTGAGGGACCTCAGGGTTTGTAGAAACCATTTTGAAACCACTGGTTATGGAAAAGACAGTTATATCCAGTACACTACATACTTTCTGAGTGTACTTTCTGGTTATTAGGACTTACCACCTGATACCATTTTAGTGACAATGGGCGTATCATCCATCTACACTAATATTCCACACAGGGATGGCATTTCAGCCTGCCTTAAATACATACAGGAGAAAGGACTGAACCAAAACATCAACCCTGAAGTGATGGGAAACTTATGGAATTCATTTTGACACATAACAACTTCAACATCAATGGTAAACATTATGTTCAAACTATGGAACAAGCAATGGGCACCAAGATGGCACCACAGTATGCTAGTCTTTTATGGCAGATTTGGAGGAGGACTTTTTAAGGCACTGTCCCCACAAACCACTAGCTTATTTCCATTACATGAATGATTTGTGTATCATTTGGACAGAGCGCACACATGCACTTAAAGATTTTCATCAGGAACTTAATAACCTTCACCCTACCATAAAGCTTACCCTGGAGTATTCTACCACCAATGTTCATTTTCTGGACACCACAGTCACCATTAAGGATGGAACCTTACATACATGTATTTACAGAGAGCCAATAGACAGACAGAGATACATCGCAAGAAAAGTAATCACCCAAACCACACAAAAAGCTGTCAGGTACAGTCAAGCATTCCGATGTCACCGTATTTGTTCAAATGAGGAGGACAGAGATACACATTTGGCTATGTTTAAAACACCATTATTGAGCAGGGACACTCTTCCAGAGAAACTGACAGGACAACAGAACATGCAACACAAGTACCAGCACCAGTATAAATAAAAGACAGCTACAGACAGAATACCCTTAGTAGTCTCATATCACTCAGACCTTGACCTTCTAAACAAGATTATTAAAGACCTCCACCCAATATTTAGTGAAGATGAGACCCTTAATTCTATTTTTAAGGAACTACCACTACTACCTTTTAAACAACCACAAACTCAGCAAGCCTGATTATTAGGAGCAAGCTTTAGCCAGAACAGAATACCATGACACTAAATGGTACACCACCCTGCAATTAATGCACCTGTAAGGCTTCGAGCTCATTTCCACTTTGGACTGTGAGGTTACATCACAAAACAGACAATCCAAGGTACATGGGAGTTATACATTTACATCACAACATGTTGTTTATTTCATTCAGTGCAAGAGATGTCCTCAAACAGGTTATGTTGGAGATTCATGCCAACAGCTCTGCACTAGGATGAACTCGCACAGACATACTATTAAAACAAAGAAGACTGAAAAAACAGTTCTGCAACACTTCTCCCAGCCTGACCACTAAATTTCAGATATTTCATTAATGGTCTTAAAAGGAAATCACAAACACACACAACAGATGGGATGAACATAGATCTGGGTTTCATGGGACATTACAGAATTTAACATCCACAGACTCTTCTTCTTGGGTCTGACATATTATATGACTTCAGCACATGTGAGATGTGTGTGTGTGTTTTGGGAGGTATGTGACTATGGCAGGTGTGGGGCTTGCTGTCACATTGAAGTAGGCTTCTATTTAGATACATATAGTCACAGTGTGTTATTACTCTTACTTCACACAGATAATGCGTATTAATTCCTTCTTACTATTTACCTTCACCGGGATTGGGGTTGATTCCATTGTCCATATTAAGATTCCCTAGCCTGTTATTGTACATATAATAGTGTTATTATAGACTGTCACATATTTTTAACTCTGAATGTGTTGAGGAGGGGTCTTGTTTGTATGGGAGTCCCTGACAAATCTAGGTACATTTGGCTAATATTTTAGTGATTTGTGGAAATATAGGTATGTTAGGACTCTTGTCTTACACACATACTGCACTTTATATTTACTTCTAGTTACCTTACCATGGGGAGGGTGGAAGTTCATAGTGGTTGTATCCAGAATCCTGGAAATGTTACTGCGCAGACAGGAGTAAGGTTAAATAGTGTCACATTTTACTCTGTAGATATTAGGATACGTGATCCCTTTCACTTGAGATTTCATGTCATGTCATGTTGATTTCCTTTGGATAACTATTGCAGTGATTGATGTGAATGATGATGCATTAAGAGTGTGTGGTGTGTGTGTGTGTGTGTATCTCCTTAAAACTAGTTATCTCCTCCCACATTATGGGGGTGGGGTAGGTGTGTTGTGTTTGTGGAGGGAGGAGAGAATTTAATTTTCATTTCTTATTCATATTCCTTAGCCATTTTCGGTACATCAAGTTTTTATACACTGAGAATTTATTGACATCAATACATATCACGCTGCATGGTCTTAATTTATTGGTTGTCCTTGACAAGAGTTTTTATTTGACACTTGTACTGTCTATTAATATTTATGTTATCATTTATAAAGTCCTGTTACTACACTATAGGCTTTTGAAGTTTATGGGGCATAGTATCTAGCTGGAGAGTATAGCTGGGTAATGGTCCAGCTAAGTTGTACATATTATACAGTGTGTAATTACTGACCTTTTAAGACAGCTTTACTGGGTACTCTTTATCTGTAATACATACATAGATGTTTCCTATAGTCCTAAGACATTCTTAGTATGCCTTTAATTAGGGTGGGGTTGTTTTTCAGTAATTGCATTCTTATACACATTGTGACAACATAATTTGATTTAAGAGCCATCTGCTCAAGACGTTGTTGTCTCTTGTCAATTTAATTTATATGCAGTAGAGTTCTTTGTAAGTCTTCAGCACTAAGCACCTCAGACCCTGTGACTCTCCCAGCTAAAGGTGACATGGTACTGTTAAGCTTCTCTGCCATCATCTTCTTTTTAAAAAAAATGAGTATTTTAAAACCAATGGGGATAGTTTCAGTTTTTTCTACATGATCTGGGTGTTAAAAGTATTGTTTTTCTAAATAACTGTCATTACACTTCTGACGAAGGACTTGTTGGTCCAAAAATAGAGCACTTTGTTCTTGTTGTTACGCCTATGTTAGTCCATTAAAAGGTATCAAATCTTTTGCTTCTTGATATATTTTATTGTAGAAACATAGACAAAATGATGACAGAAAAGGCCTAGTGGTCTATTCAGTCTGCCTGGCTACCTTTCTAGAGTTTAGTATGTTCCATGGACCCTATTGGTCCTTGACCATTCCTTTCCTGAACCTCTTTATCCCAGATTCCTCACTAAATCTTTCCCATTCCTATTTAAAGCCTGTTAACTACTTCAGTGGGCTCTCTGCTCAACTTGTCTACCACCTCTTCAATCCATGAAAACATAATTACTGATATCCTTTCTAGACCTGCTCCACCAGTTTCTTTGTATTGCCCAAGAAGTCATAATTATTGTTATGTTTATTAGTTTTTCATTTGCATACCATGAAAGCATGAATCATGAAAATCCCATCAACATTTTGAATTGTAATTTGACTCCTTACCCCATGCTGATTTCAGAAGCTGTCAGAGACAAGGTGAGTGTGTACTTTAAGAATTATGGCAGTGAATTCAAGCTGCTTTGAGATTAGACTCACATATCTGGATGGATCACTTCTTTCTCTGGCAGGGGACTGGAAAACCTGATGGAGGAAGAAGGGGAAAATGGATTGCTTCTGGACTGTTAAGGTGATTAAATCACCAAGTGCACTAACTGACTATCAGGGAATGGTACTTGAATTGAACTGAGACTGCAAACAATGGATTTCTAAGGACCACTAAACCATGGTTTCTTTGGCTATTTTGTCATTTGCCAATCTGATGCCCTCACCGCCCACAAGTACTATGACTGCCACAGTATCCAATGAGAAAGGTGATCGCTATTGCATGCTTTCAGAAATGGTAACTCAATAGCAGAGCTTGTTCTCAGGGCTAGTGGATAGGGCGTGAATGCTGGTATAACAACATCCTGTTGCTATATGTATATGCATGGGGGAACGAGAATGCCATGTGATAGGCAGAAGGGAAAGGAGGGTTTGTGAGGGTAGCATGATGGTGGGTCACTGAGCAGGCCGTGTGGCATGGCAGCTTCATGGCAGGCTATGATTGGGAGGGTGCCAGGTTCAGTGCTGGGCAAGTCTGGATTTCTGCCCTGGCGAGAATTTTTTTATTTGCACCCCTCCCGACATGTACCCTTCTGGAATTGAGAATCTTTAGCAGGGGTGCAGGGGAAAAACCCTCAGGGGTGCTGGGGCACAGCCCCCATAAACAAATAAAATTAAGTTCCTGGTGCCCTTTTTGCCATGCGCCGGAAAGTACATCAGCAACATGGATTTTTGCTGCTGTACAGTTGCCCTAACAGTAATGCATTTCCGCAATCACCGTTGTCACATAAACCTGACTGCCACACCCTGTTCCACCATGAACAGCTCCTTCTCCTCCACAGTTTCAGAGCTTGTCAAGTTGGAACATTTATTTTCTCCTTTCTCCTCCAAAATCCATTTCTTCTCCTGTTCATCTCTTTATGTATTATGCACTGACAGCACACATGACAGATGATGACATGACACAGCTGCTGACAGACACTAACAACGATGACTCACAATAGCCGTTGATGATTCTCAGATGCCCATGTGAAATGCATTCTTGATGCAGGCTCATGCCACAGTGCCACACAACTAGTGAGGTGTCAGGAAGGGTGACACCAATAGGCCAAATACTCCACTGACAGACCAAACACCCTACTGAAAGACCTTGTATCTCACACAGCAGCCAACTTTACTTTTCCCTCACTGACTGCCTGGCAGGACACACACAGACACACACTGGAAAAATATAAACAGATGGGCCACTGTGCTCTGCTGCAGACCCAGTAGTCAACTAGCAAATGGGGAATGGGATGCAGCACCCCATACTTGAATGGGAAGAACACCCCCAGCTAGTGGTCAAACAGGAGTTCAGCATGTTTGAAGTTCATTTGCATCACCAGGTAAAGAAAAGGTCCAGCTTCCCATATGATGCAAAGGGGAAATGCCAGACCTCACCCAACAACTAACACACTGAAATCTGGCCAATGGAAAATCATGTACACAAATGCTCGTGAGTCTGGGAAACAAGATCCCAGACCTGCAGGCAATAACTGGACGTAGTAGCAATTAGCGAGGCATGGTTTACCAGTAGCCACACTTGGGAGACTTCAGTACCTTTCTATGTACTGTTCAGAAGAGACCAAGTTACAAAAAGGGGGTGGAGTGGCCCTGTATGTCAATGAAAATATCAAAGCAACAGAAGTTCAGAATACAAATAAGGAGCCAGAAGAACTGTAGGTCACCCTGGAAACAGGAAATGGGACAGCCATAAGAACTGGAGTTGTCTACAGGCCCCCAGACCAGGGGAGGAGATAGACACATCACTGTTAGAAGATACACAAACCATGACTGCTAAAGGGAGGTCCTGATAATTGGAGACTTCAACATGCCAGCTACATTTTGGTCAATACCAGAAGGAACATCTGCCAGAACTAGACACATGGTGGATTCCCTGCAGGAGGAGGGCCTCAAACAACTGGTACAACAACCCACAAGAGACAGGACTATCCTAGATCCAGTACTGAATAACAGGAAAGGATCACTGATCTCCAGGTATACGGTCACCTGGGGCCAGTGACCATCACATGGTATGGTTCATTTTGGCCACTACAACTAAATCATCCCATTCCAAGGCAAACATATGGGACTTCAGAGGAGCTGACTTTGATAAGATGGCCAACAGAGTTAAGCTAGTCCTGGCAAAAGAAATACAGGTGAGGGGTACAGGCAAAGTGGGCAAGCATTAAGGATGCAATACTTGAAGCAACATCCCATTGTGTTAGAGAGAAAAGGAAGTGCAAAAGAAGAAGGAAACCACTTTATTCTCAAAACAGTAGCAGAAAAGGTCAGAGCCAAAAGGTTGGTCTTCAGGAAATATAAGGGAACGCAGCAGGATGAAGATAGTGAGGCATACCAAAATTCCCTAAGGGAAGCAGGGAAGACGGTAAGGCAGGCAAAGGCTAAACTGAGGAAACACTAGCACAGGAAGTAAAGAAGGTGACAAGACTTTCTATAGATACATTAGTGAAAGGAGAAAGTCCAGAGGAGTATTGCTAAGATCAAAGGAGATAAGGTGGCATGTGGCGGGGAGGACCATGTAAAAGCATCTATCCTAAATAGATACTTCTGCTCAGTATTTACTGAAGACAAGGTGGGCAGGGCCCACAGCTCTGCGCCATGGACATGGGGGAGGTGAGCACTAGTCCCTTCACAAAAGAAAGGGTCCTACAGGAGCTCGATAAGCTCAGGGTGGACAAGGCAATGAGACTGATGGCATACATGCAGGGTCAATGCAGCCACTTACACTGCCAGCTATTTCCTGAAATTTCTGTGATATTTCCAGAAATATCTCCTGCTTTCTGCTTTCCCACAGTAGGGGCAACAGAGAGAAACTCTTCAGAAACTTTGTGAGATATTTGGAAAAGCTGGCAATGTCTGTGGCTACTACTTACTAAAGGAACTAAGGTGGAACTAGCAGAGCCGTTATCAGAACTGTTTAGTGAGTCTCTGAGCACAGGAGAGGTCCCAGAAGACTGAAAGGGCTCATTTGATCCCGTTCACAAAAGTGGTAGCAAGGAGGAGGTAGGAACTACAGACTAGTCAGTCTTACCTCAGTAGTGGGCAAGATTATGGGCACCCTTAAGGAAAGGATAGTGCAACACATAGAATCCATAGGAGCACAGATCCAAGACAGCATGGGTTTACAAAAGAAGGTCCTGTCAAACCAATCTCATAGATTTCTTTGACTGGGTAACCAGAGTGGTGGACCAAGGGGGCAGTTGATGTTGCCTACGTCTTCAGCAAAGCTTTCAATATTGTTCCACATAGAAGATTGATTAATAAGCTGGGTAGGCTCTGGGTGTGTCAGAAGTTGGTCAACTGGGTGGCAAACTGGTTGACATGCAGAAAACAGAGAGTGGTGGTAAACGGTATACAGGCAGAAGAGATGCAAGTCATAAATGGGATACCTCAGAGATCAGTCCTGGGGCCAGTCCTCTTCAATATCTTCATCAGTGACATTGCAGATGGACTGGAGGGGAATTTGTCTGTTTGCAGATGACACCAAGATCTGCAACAGAGTAGATGATCCAGATGGGTGGGCAGAATGAGAAGAGATCTGGATAAACTAGCAAAATGGTGGAAGAGTGGCAACTGAGGTTTAATGCAAAGAAGTGCAAAATCATGCACATATGGAAGAGAAACCCTGAAGCTAATTATAGGCTGCGAGTGGAGTGGCTGGCAGTCACAGGGAAGAAAGACTTGGGCATCATCATCACTGATGACCTGAAATCATCCAAGCAGACCACTAAAGCAGTAGGTAAGGCTAGGGGATGTTAGGGTGTAATGTGGGATATCACAAGTCAGAAGAGGGAGGTAATAATCCCTCTTACAAGAAACTGGTTAGGCCCCATCTGGAGTATGGCATGCAGTACTGAGGCCACACCTTCACAAAGTCATTAACCAGTTCTGAGAAGGCCACCAAAATGGTAGGGACTGCATCAGAAAACATATGAGGACAGATTAACGGAGCTCAATATGTGTACCCTAGAGCAAAGGAGGGAGAGGTGATATGATCAAAACATTCAAACACCTTAAGGGCATTAACAAGGTGAAAGAGTCTAACATGTTTCAATATAAGAAAATAGCAGGACAAGAGGACACAGTATGAAATTAGAGGAGGCTGATTAAGGGATAATGTGAGAAAGTTATTTTTCACAGAAAGGGTGGTGGATGCATGGAATGGCCTACCTTAGGAAGTGGTGGATATGAACACAGTGCAGGGCTTCAAACAGGCATGGGCTAGGCAAAAGGACAATACAGATGAGTATGAATAGATAGGCCATTGACAGAGCAAAGCCGATGGCACATTTATAAGGTAGAAAAAGAAATGGGCAGACTGGATTGGCCTTGCGGTACTTATCTGCCATCAACTTCTATGTTTCTATGTTTCTATGTCAGTAGAAGTTTAGTTATCCATTCCTGTTATTTATTTTGAATATTTCTGATTTGGGAGAAATCATGAACAAATGCATGTTTTAATAATCGGTGTGTGTAGTAAGCCGAAGGTTCCCAGTGGAATGGGGTTCAAGGCTCCCTTACAAGGTCAAGATAGGCCAGAAAAATCTGGAAGGAGGGCAGGAAGCTTACTCAGCGACAAAGATGCAAAGGTTTATTTACAAGAGATAGTAAAATTGGATAACTGTTTCTGCAACACTATAGGGTAATGGAATAAACAACAAAACATTACTATCGGGACCAACAATTGGTCAAACCAATAATAGGGGATAACCCTTTAGTCAAGTCCTGTGTGCACTTGGCTGAGATGACAAGCAGCAGACGAACAAAGCTTGGTCTTTCTGATGGGTCAGCTGCTCAGCAGGTGGGCATTGACCCACAAAGCACATTTGTAAATAGGCGATAATGGGGCATCCTCTAGACTAACAGAGCACAAAGGAGAACACTGCTAACTGGAAAATGAAGAACTTGGTGGGCCTCTGTGGCTCTGGGAAAGAAGCTGGAGATTTTGGTCAGCAGATGGTTCTCTGGATGATCCATAGCAATGACCATCAGTAGGCCACCTGCACCCAGGACACCTCCCAGGAAAAGACTGTTGGCAATGTGACCCTCAGGCAGCCTCTATGGAGTGACATGGGCATGCACACACTTACAGACAGCTGGAAAAATAACAAAAAAGGCATGCACAATGTCAACTGTGGTCTCTTATGCTTGAGCTAGGATGGCTCTTAGCGGACTCATTACTGGATACCTCACTAGTGGCTCTTTACCACTTACTGTCACAGGACTGAAGCTAGAACACTTGTGGTGGAACTTCAACACAGGCTGATGTCACTGGAGGTGGTTCTGCTGCAGATGGTTGATGGGCCAAGAACCTCCCTCAGTCAGTGTTAGGCTCTGAAGAAGATGGTCTGAGCAACAAAGGCAACGCTGGATGTCACATACACAAGGATGCAATTCAAGAGAACAGATTTAGTAGCAAGCAAACAGGTCAGATTTCAAGCAGACAGTTCAGGTCTTGCAAATGATGCAATCTCTAGGGAGACGTTGGGAAGCTGCACAGCACAGGCTGGGTTGGGTGATGCTCAGAACACCTCCACATGACTCCATGAGCAACTTAGGCCATAGGCTTATCTTCCCCACTGAGGGTACTGTACCTTCAAAGATGTTTTGCATTGGTTGCCTCTGCAGCCACATTCCTTCATTACCAATATTACTAACCACTCTATGGCTGGTCTATGGGACTCCTGGGCCTGACCCCACCCTTCTTGTGAATACTAATGAGGGCTTTGCCCAACCCTACCCACTAATCAATATGCCTGAGGCCTAAACGCTGGGACCTCTACAACCAGCCCCTCCAACACAGGCTATTTTTGCTGGCCTTGCCCTGGTGCAAAATGATGCCAAAGTGGGAAAAAGGGTCTGTCAGCCCACTCGTCCCTTGTCTGTCCATTTTCTGGGTCAGAGGCTGTTAGATCACCCTCTCTGTCCTTGTTTTTCTGGGGATTTTAAAATGTGATGCCCCCTTACACTTTTCTTTGTGGGGCACTCAGCCCCATATTTCTGGTTTCCTGCCCTTGGGGCTTCTACATTTGGGGCACTCCAGTGCCAGCACTTAACATCTTAAATGTGAGTTACTGGCCCAAGTCCGCCACAACTGCCCCACTGCCACTGCTGACTGAGAACCACATGCCAGACCATGTCAGGAAGCCGTGCTCCATCTGACCCACAGGACTTTTACTACTGGCTCTATTTTGGAGGGAGAGATGCAGGGGAGTCACGGACAATCCAAAGTTCTTCACCTCCGTGCTCCGCATCCACCACCCTCCTCATCTGGCTGCCAGCTCCACTCTGAACCAGTCCCCAGCCCATTTATAGGGTGAGGAGGTCAGCTTCTGGCCAGGGTTGGGCATGAGAATCCCTGCAGGAAGGTCTCCTGCTCATGACCCCCTTCTTAGCAGTGAACAGCATGAAAACTAAACAAAGGGGAATGCGAGGGGGTCTGTGAGGCTTCAGGAAAGGAGGAAATGGGAAGATGGAAGGGAATGGGAAAAAGATAATCTCCATGTTGGGCGAAGGGTCCTCCATTCTTCTTATAGTGCCCTTACTTTGAGAACTACATGTGTGCGTGCACACATATGTGTGTGTGTGTGTGTGTGTGTATACATGTGTGTTAAACTGGCCAATAGTATTGCTGTGAGTTGGGGGCTATTGCCAAACTAAAGGCTCCTTAGTATGTGCTGTAGCTTTATACTGCATGGATTGTAAACTATGCATATGTTTAGGTTTACACATTTTGTTATGTTTGTTTGAAATTCATCTTATATAAAAGATTCTATGCTTGTTGGAATTATTGCAACTACTGTACGTTATATTCTTAATTACACTATGCACATCTCAAGGCACCTCAAGTCATCCCATATCTTCCTAGCTTTTGCAGGTTTTTCCTGTGAAGGTGTTAAGAGATAATAATATAAATGACACTAGCCTTTCACTTTGTAAGACTAAAATATTTTATCACATAAAAATGCATTTGGCTCTTTTCCCAGCACACCCCACAGGACATCTGCAGAAGCAGAACAGATATCTTGTATTAAATTGCTGATTTTAATAAGAGAAAAATGAAAGGAACTTTATTTTCAAAACCAGAGAGCCTTTATCAACTTCTTGGAAGTGTATAGCAAAATAGGACAGCATGTTCTCCAGGACCTTATCTTTGACAAATGCTTGCCTCTGGCAAACAGCTTTGTGTTTTATTTTCAAGAGGCCTTTTATCTTTAGCTCAATTCTCTCTCTCATTTTATTGTTGTAGGAGGAGCCTTTAATTGCACATTAAACAAGACATTAGCTTTCTTCCCTAAAGAAAAGAATGCTGATCAGGACATCCTGAATCTGCATCAGTTGTCTAAAAAATCTGAAGCTCACTGATTATCAGAAAATCTTTTCATCCACAAGATTTATTTTTAATGAGTCCACCGATGCTGTTTTAACATTGATTTTTGTATGTTCCTTCTATACAAATGTACTTCATAGAGCTCACCAGATAAGGTAGCTTGGAAAGATTATGCCTAAGGTCTTTTGTTTAGTCTCCAAGGACTGTGCAAGTGTCTGAAACTACTGGAGACTAAACTCAGTTCAGAGATAACATGTCTTTTACTACAGTATATCAGTACCCAGAAATAAACATTGTAAAATACTGTAGTAGCTTGAGCTTCCTCATTTTGTTACTTGGTTTCAATGATTACTGAGGGGCACAGTCCACACCCAGCTGTGCAATGGCACTAATAATAATAATAATAATAATAACTTTATTTGTTGGCCTTTCAAATACCAAAGGCGCTTTACATATAAAATCAAAATATACATATAAAATCAACAATTCAAACAGCATCAATCCATAAAGCCTTATTCCATAAAAGTCTTGAAATCCGCTTAAATGTTTCCACGGTCATGCATTCTCTAAGCTGGCAAGGCAGAGAGTTCCAGAGGGTAGAGGCCATGAACCCAAAAGCCCTAGCCCCAGAGAACTTTAATATAACCCTTGGAACCTCAAGCAACCCCTAAATCGCTGAGCAGGAGCTGTCAGACTAATGCATCAAAGTCAGGAAGACAATCTTAAACTTATCCAAAGCACATACTAAACACTTTACAGAATTTAGAAATTTAGAGCCATTTGGAATGATCAAATTTGATTAAAAAAACAAACAAACTGAATTGACTTTTGAATAGACCTGTAACACACCTTTTCTTTAATTCTGTGTTGTTTTCACATCCTACAGTACCTCTATTTAGGTGTTTTTATTCTATCTCCATACTCCTTCTGTTTCCCCAACTCTCTGCTTCATTTCTGAGAACTACATTTAAGGATTTCTGTTTTCAACAACTGTTGTTTTATTGCCTTTTTTCTCTCTCTTTAAAATGTCTTGATTTAAACTGACTTTATTCTGCTTTTCTCCAACCTATAGAAAAACTGCTTTTTGGCTTGAAACATTGCATTCATTTATATCATGTTTATTTTATTTTGCCATACTGTTTGTTGATATTGTAAGGGAAGGCCACAACCTCAGACCCTCCCATGCCACTCCCACATCCCCTTCTGGTTAGTTGGGTCAGTGCCAGCAGGGCCAACTGGCTACTGAGAGTTAAAACTGAGTATATACTCTTGCTCAGTGTGTGTTGTGTGTGTGTGTGTGTGTGTGTGTGTATCCTGCCATGATTTGTTAAAAGGGTAGTCAGTGGTGTCACTAGTTCTCCCCATAGTTATTTTATAATTCTGAGGTGACTCCCATCAGGCCCCATTGCTTTGTCCACCTTCGGTTTTGGGAGTTCTTTCAGGATCCTTTCTTCTGTGAATGGACTGGTATTATTGACCCCCCATCCAGAGTGCTTCTATTGTATGGTTTGGTAACTCACCCTCCTCTTCATTTTGAATACTGAGCAGAAGTATTCTTTCAGTATCCCTGCTTTTCACTGTCACCCTCTGTCCACCCTCCCTATATTAAGCCTCACTATCCCTCCTTGGTATTTCTTTGCACCCTAATGTACCCATGAAAGTTTTATCCCCTTCTTAACTGAAATGGCTTTTCCTTGGTCTGGGCCTTTGTTATTCTGCCAGCCTTCCCACTTCCTTCTGCTTTAACTGGTACAGTTCTCCATCCTGCTCCTTCTGTGTTTCCTTATACTTCCTGAATGCTGTATTTTCTCCTAACCTTCCCTGCTACCTCTTTTGAGGGCCATAGTGTTTTTCCTTTATTTTGTTTTGTTTATTTGCTTCACACAACAGCTTGTTGCCTCTGTGATGGTGTGTTTGTTTGTTTGTGTGTTTGTTTATTCAATGTAAAAATCAATTGAGTAAAACTCATTTGCAATGGTAACCTTTACAAAAATACAAAATACAGATTAACACTCAACATAATAAATACAATCAAACAACAAACATCAATACAAAACATAAAAGAAAAAAAATATCAATAACAATTACAAGGTTCCTGTATAGATATCAGGTGTCTTCTTAGATGGGATGTTGATAAGGGCTTACCAGTCTTTTGCTTGTATTCATGAGGAAGGCTATTCCAACATATCGGAATATAATTACTAAATAAATACTGGGAACGTTTTGATTTTACAAGGGCACAACCATATCTGTCACAACTTAATTTCTCAATGCCAATTCAACACTTCTAAAGGAAAATCTATTCTTTAGATACATCGGACAGAACTCAGCCTGCATTTATGAGCAAACAGCTGTTTATGTATCATTCTTCTCCTACTTAATGATAACCAGCCTAATCTTTCATACAATTTGCAATGATGAGTAAGTTTTGGACACCTGAGAATCAGTCTAGCAAGACGATTAACTAGAACATCTAACTTTGTTATTCCATCCCTAGTTGCTCCGTCATATAAAACGCTCCATAATCGAGTACAGGGAAATCTGCATCTTAACTATCAGGTCCAGTGTCACAGAATCTAAGCAATGTTTGTTCCAAAACAGGAAACCCACCCACTTATTAACCTGGGAGATCAAATTATCTACATGAAAATTTCCTGACCCATAATTATCTAACCAAAATCCCAAGTATTAATTGATTAACTAACTCTAACTCCTCCCTCTATTATCCACAATTTCCAAAGTCAAGTCATCTTTCCATTTCATAGAAGACCCAAACAACATATGTTTAGTTTTTGAGGAATTAAGTTTTAACTTTGAGTTGACAAAGAACTTTTCCATATTGTTAAAACTTTTCTGCAGTGTACGTTGTATTACTGAAACTGATTCATCTGAACAGTATAAAACAATGTCATCAGCATACAGGTGTAATGAGGGGCCACATAATGCCCAAGATCTCTCAGATATACTAAAAATAATATAGGGCCCATAATTGATCCTTGGGGCACTCCTCTGTACCACCTATATAGCTGACACAGTTCCATTTACAGCTGTTACCTGCCATCTGTCAGAAAGAAAAGCGATAAACCAATCAAAACTGAATGGCTCATCCCTACCTTGGACAGTCTCATAAGCAAATTCTGATGATCAACCATGTTGAAAGCCCTGGAGAGATCGACAGAAATTGCACCAGTATAACATTGGGCATCAATTGCCTTGCTGATCTCATCCAGGACCTCTGACATGGCCATCACAGTGCCATGAGACCTCCCAAAACCTGACTGATATGGATCCATCAGTTTTCTCTTTCAAGTACTCCATCAACTGTCTTGCCAACAGTTTCTCCAACACCTTACTAATCAGAGGTAATATAGATATAGGTCTATAGTTGGACAGTTGACCAGGATCACCCCCTTAAAGGGGATGATTCTGAGCCGACTTCCAACCTTCTGGGATACATCCCTCCTCTATAGAACAATTGAACAGGTAGGTTAATGGGTCCAAAATATGGGTTGCTGCATATTTCAGCATCCTTGGAACACCATCAGGGCCACTACTCCCAGAGATGTTTAATTGCAACAAAGTTTCTAACACCTCACCATTCAATATGGCATCAAAACAAATTTAGAGTCCCTTCCATACCACTTAAAGGGTTAAAAAGAGGTTCACTAGGGCTAACAAAGAAATTGACCGACTCTATAAAATAATCATTAAACCTATCAGCAAGTGGCAACTCTCTTGGAAGGATTTCTCCCAGATAAATTAATAGATGTCTTCCCTTTGTCTGTCCTTTAATTTCCCTATAAGTCCTCAAAATTTCCCAGGTTTCCCTATTGATTCTTTGGTTTTGGCCTTGTAGTACTTATTTTTAGTGTCCCTTAATGTGGCCACATACAGGTTTCTTGATTTCCTGTATTGTTGCCAATCACAAATCTTTTCAAAGCTTCCTGTATAGCCCAAACTTTATTTTTTAGCAAGCCTCAACTTAAAACGCTTAGTGGTATACCATGGGGCAGAATTACCTTTTATTCTCCTAGTAATCTCTGGCATATGCCTATTACATACAAGGAGATATTCTGACACAAAATAATCCCAAGCCAGCTTTATATCAGGTGTTAGTTCCACACGATCCCACTTAATGTTTCCTAGGTCTGCTAAAAGGAAAAATAATCAAACATTTTATAAGATCTTAACTTCAAGAGCCTAGAGGGTCCTTTCACTTTAATTTTCCTTTGATACAGTAAACAATATTATGATCATGAAACAAGTCTGCATCTACCCCAGAAGAAACATAGTTGTTGGGACAGTTTGTAAGAATCACATCAATCAAGAAGAATCACCAGGATTATGAATATTAATCCTGGTGGGTTCTGAATTAATTGGTACAACCCAAGCTCCAAAGCCATTTTCCTGATTCTTTTGGATTTTACAAGGTGCAACCAATCAGCATTCACGTCCCCAGAACTAACAACTCATGGGAGAAAACAAATGGAGCTAGTGCATCCTGCAATAAGTCAAACACTTGTACTGTTGTGTTAGGTGGCGATACCCCAACCACTAATAAAGGTTTCCCTGACCAACATTAAACTCCAGTGCCAGATAGTCAAGGTTTACACTATCCAAATTAAACAAAATCTGAATAGTGGAGGATTTTGCCAAATAATAAACCATAATCCCTCCCCTTCCTATTCATATCAACCCTTTTAAAGTCATAACCCTGTAATTTTAAATCTAAGTCATCATGGGACATACCCAACCACATTTCTGTAAAACCATAATCTCAGGTCTATGTTCTGTTAAGAAATCCTTAATTAAATCAAACTTTGGAATGATACTTCTTACATTTGAGTGCACAATTTGCTGACCATTATGAATCTTTAAATTGTCAATTAAGGGACCAGGATTTAAAGCAGCATCCCACTTTGCCTCAAGAACAAAAGAATACATAGCTTTGGTAGTATTGACTTCCTTAATACCTTAATTATCAAAGGAGTCCAGACATTCTTGATTTCATGTCCCATTTCCACTCCCATTCCAACCCTGTTACAATAATGTCTCAGCTTTACCAACATCAAGTTTGGAATTATGTTTGTTAAACAGGCGTCCTAGGACTGGGGCCTTCCATGTCAAGCAAGTAAGTATACAAACAAGTTCCTCCTTGACTTAGTACCACTTGAACACTGACAAGCAAATCCCAATCAGGACACCTGCCAACCACCTCCCATTGCAACATCCCAACCAAGACAACTCCCAAATCAAATACATTAAAGACCCCATAGGAAATCCTTACTTTAAAACTTTAAATGACATTAAGTATGTATCACATTTTCTTCCACTGAGTGAGTGCGTGCGCCACTCAATGCGTGTCTCCTGGTGGCTTTCTTTTATCTGTTGAATCCCCACCCCCAGAGTGAAGCAGCAGCAGGTAATTAGAGCCATTTGCAGCATTTAAAATTAAACAGGCAGTCACAGTCTCACAAAGTCACTACAACCCTTTCTTGTGCAAATCAGTTTAGCCAGCACACACAGCTTGATTGAAGATGCTCTCCCAGCACAATGTAAAGCAGCTGTCACCTCCAGTCAGAATGCTGGGGTGGAGCTGGTTTAAACTTTACTGATGGTGCTTTCTTTTATCTGTTGAATCCCAACCCCAGCGTGATTTTTCCCAATTGATCCTCCACCCTCCTTCTTGCCCATTTACTAGTGCTTTTCTGAGGCGCTCTCCCATTTTGGAAAAAAGTCAGACCCCCTAAAGTCCAATACCCTCACTTTTGTGGCTTGACTCTACAGCTGTGCTTATTGTGAACCACACTGTTTGGTGGTTGCTTGTTCCCAGATTGTTACCCACTTCTAAATCTGAGATCCTGTCTTCATCCCCATCTGAGAGCACCAGGTCTAGGATTGCTCCCTCATGAGTGGGCCCTTTCAACCTTAATAATTTCATGAAAAGTTCCACATCCTCTAGGCTGTTGGTGAGAGCAAAACATACCCAATCTTAAGTAGAAGGAAACTAAACATGCTTTTTTCTGTTTTGTGGTGCTCTGTTTCTCAAAACCATACAAGATGCCATCATGAAACTTTTCAGGTCCTGAGATTCTGGCAACCTAATGTGCATGCCAAATTTTGAGCTATTCCATCAAAGGATGCAAAAGTTATTCAGGTGCAAATTATGGGACTGGACATTAAACAGGCTAATCATCCCTATCTATATTCTTTGCAAACACTACATTAATGCAACTGCTAGGTGAAACTCAATGCCACAAAGAAAGAGAATGTGGCATTAGGGTTTTCAACCCTAATTCATCATCCACCCACCCCATACAAGCAACAAATGGGACCAGACAACACAAACAACCACAGACTTTCATCATCAGGTAGGCATAGAACTGTATCAGCTTGACAAAATTTTGTTATATTTGCATGGAATCACGAAAGCACAGTTATTTCAATGCTTTGAAATGCTAGAAATGGTAATACTGCACTGAGACATGTCGATTACTTTCATACTTGCATTGAGATCAAAGTGAATGAAAATATAGTTATAGTTTTGTAAAGTTGATACAGTTCTGCAGCCTGAAGTGTGTGTGTGTACTGAAGTGTACATGTTTATCCACCGCTACAGCACTTGTGATTCATGATGATGGATGTCTCTTGTCTCATCTGGAAAGAGTTGTAATATCTATGTCATACCTGAGGGACAACAGTCTGTGGTTGCTTGTGTTGTCTGGTCCCTTTTGGCTGCTTGTGTGGGGGTGAGTGGTAATGGTGAGATAGGTTGAAAACCCTAATGCCACATTTCCTTGCTTTTGTGGCTCTGAGTTTGACCCTAATAGCTGCTTTGATATGTTTTTTTGCAAAGAATTTCTTTTTTTTTTGAGGAGAGTGTTTTGTTTTAATTACAAACCATAGTACTTCTGTGGATGTGTTTCATACCTGAGTGATTCATTTCAGCACATTTCAATAGACATGATAATACAAAGTGAAAACACTTGAATGTTTATATGGAAATGTTACAGCAATCCTTTTCAACTCTCTTTCTGCTCCTTCCCAGGTGCTGGTGGGGTGTCCCATTCTGCCCCAAGAAACTCTCCTGCCAGCATCCCCACCAGGCCCTCCATGTCCATTGATGCCTGCAGCTTACCTCCTGTGGTGAGGCTCTCTCTACAGGGGAAGGGAGAGATAGACTAAGATCCACAATTCACCAGCACGCAGATGGCCTGAGGCTCATTCAGGGAGATGCTTGGGCATCATTTTGTGCACCAATAAGGGGATTTCTGATTATTTTCCTCATTCTCTGGAGGTGCAGATATGCAATGATGTCCAGAGCAGGTTGAGTGCACTCCACGCCCAGCTTGTGGATGTCTGCCTGTCGCCTCCAACCCTGTCCCATTGTAGCTCGATCCTGATACACACCCAGCCTCCACTGGGTGTCACTGAGAACCGGCACCACATCTCTCCCTCCCCTGGGAGGAGAGCAGTCTCTCAAGTGCAATCCTCTCCCTCCTGGCCAACTCCGGGCTACTCAAACTTGTTCCCGAACACATGTCGGCACCATAGTGAGAGGTATGGTGACACAATGCCTCAGTCCTCTACACCACTGAGCTAGCTTTGTTACAGCAATCTTAATTGTTTACATCTACATACAGTTTTATAAATCTATGATTCATTTATTTATTTTTATTTATTTAGTTTTTGTTGACTGGGTAAGTGCACTAGACAAATCCTGCCTATTTTCAGGCACCACCCAGGGAGGCGATACAGATGAATGCCAACTGACCTTGAACCAGATTAAGCTGTTGGTGATATTTTTAGTGAATGAGGGAAATTTGGCCAGGACACGGGAAATTCCCATCTCTTTTCAATAAGTGCCATGGGATCTTTAACATCCACCTGCACTATCAATCCAGGCAGATGGGACCTCGGTTTAACCTCTCATCTGAAAGACATAATTGTACCATAGGAGATAAAATATCTTAGTAGAATGTTTTGTATGCATAAGTTGCATTCTATGGTGGGACAGCAACATGTAATAAAGATGCAATAGTCTGTGCTGCTCTAAAGACAGACCCTAGGATGTCCATTGTGAATACTGACAGTAAGTCAGAAATGCACCTCAGCAAACAAAGGTTGCAGGTACTGTAAACAATGCTGTACACACAAGAATACTACAGGGTAACAGCTGCTCAGTAACATAGTATTGCCACATACAGTGAAGTTCATTGTGGTCCTTGTGCTTCTCTCAACCTCACTGACACTATTTTCCGCAGTTGATTGAACACTATGTTGCAGATTCTGTCATTAATTCCATCTGGTAGTAATAGTATTTCTAAAAATATTTGCAACTATTTCCCCATAGGGAAGACCAATGTTATAAACTCATTATCTGAAGATTCCTTATGAGCACCAACCTTACTTACAATCATAGAATATATTGTAGAAACATTATACATGACAGAGTATCATGCAGAAATGTGTTCTGCATGTAGTGCTCATATGTGTACAGTATTTACTATATTCATAATGCAGAACTCACGTGAGAACTGTGTAACAGACCAGATGCACCACTGTTAAACAGTGTGTGTGTGTGTGTGTATATATATACTGTATATATACAGTATATAGATATACATATATATAAATATTTATATACATATATATAAATAAATATAGTTAGGGTTGTATGGCCACTTCTATGTTAAACCCCAAATTCTGAACTTTAATAATGTTGCAACTATTTGTCTAATTCACATAAATTTGGCATGCATGTTTTTGTACCATAGATCTCTAAATCTGAAAATTTTCACTGTAGTCAACTTTTTGGTTGTGGAGCTGCAGAGCATTGAAAAGTGTGAAAAATCATCTACTTTTGCAAATTCTTTGCTCATCTCTACAGCCCAAACAGTTTGTCTATCTGGTCCAAATTTTCAGAGTATATGGGATTGGGTCAGGGAAGTTTCTTTTGAATGTTGGGAGAAAAATATTAATCCATTGAAAGTTATTAAAGTTTAAATTTTCCCATTATATCCTATGGGAGAAAATATATGTTCTGCAGGAAAGCAAGTTGTAGTGTCTAAAAGTACCTTTTTCTGTCATAAGTGCCCTCAGTAGTGTGGTGCTGCTGCCACCTAGTTTTCTGTTAGTAGTGGAGAAAAAAACATTTTAGTTTAAAAATAGTGTCCCTAGGTAAATGCCAACTGTTGTGTTTACGAAACAGGGTCTATAGACTCCACCCTGTGCTGTAGTTTTTCAAAAAGACCCAAAATATACACAGTTTAATGTGATCATTTGTACTGTCACAAATGGGAGCATGATTCGTTTGCAAATTGCAAAAGTTTTGCATGGTACTTTTGCAAATTTTGTGAAAGTTTTGCAATTTGTGACAGTACTCTCCCTCAAAATCATGGTTTCCTTGCAACACAGATGTGCCTTTTGCTTGTTTGTTAAAAAAGTACACCAGTTCCAGAGTTACAGCACTCTGAAGTTGCAGATTTTCCCATAGGATTGTATTGTGGAGGTTGTGGCACCTTTTGGTGCTATATCTCAGAAACAGTTCAAGATATGGATTTTTGCTAAATGCAGCATAGTACACCATGTACTAAGCATGCATGGAGGTGGCTAAGTGATGAATACAGCTGCAAAACAATTTTTTCCGCACTTGCTACAGTTACTGAGATACTGGCAAATAAGCATTATGAGGGTGGCTTGGAATGCCGCTAGGCCTCTGCTATGTGTCTACACTTATATGTAGGTGGGAGAGCAGACTCAGAGGGCCCACATTCCCTCCTATAGAATACTATTTATGCTGAACTGGGAGCACTACACTTATGGGTGGGTGGGAGCCCAGGGCCTGAGTGCCCTGCTCTGATCTATGGATACCATTTTGCAAACCTTAAGACATACTTAAGGGTGGATGGGGGCATAGGGCCTGGAGGACCCATGCTTCCACCTATGGATTCCATTTGCAAACCTGAGTAGACAGCTAAGGATAGGTGGGGTGCAGGGGCCTTGAGGCCAGTGCTCCCACCTATGCATTCCATATGATTAACATTTCACTTTTTCAAAGAAGGGGAAATTCATTGCAAAAACTCCATTAATGCATCAGTTAGGGGTTGACTTCCACACCAACAAAAGAGTGGAAGTTTGATGTTAGGGTTTCCAACCCTACTACCCCTCCCCACCCACCCACCCTCCACACACCAACAGGTGTTGGGGTGTGTGTTGAGTAGTCTGGCCTGACTCTCATCCAATTCACCTATACTGTACCACCTCAGCTTATTTACAGATGGAATGGGGTGAGAGTTAGGACTAATGATCCCAACACTCCCCAATGCCTGTTGGTATGTGGAGAGTGGGGGTGGGATGTGGGGCATGGGATAGTAGGGTTGGAAACCCTAATGTTGAATTTCCACACTTTTGTTGGTGTTGAAATCCACCTAACTAATGCATTAACAGAGCTTCTTTTGCAATGAATATATATATTTCATTTACAGAGTTAGGCGGATACCATAGACGCAGCAAGTTAAGATTTAGCCAGTCCCCAGGTTGATCATTTGAACAGGCAGTGTCATAAAAAGAAAGAATAGCTGTTTCTGAAAATGGTGACCCATATGAATATGTCACAAAACAGTGTATTACTATCTTGCTTCATGCCAACATTGTACAATCATGCACAAGTTTGCATGACACCATCTGACACTGTTGGCCTGCAATGTCAGCTTCATTTAGTTACATACAATGATGTAATATACAAATTGGGTGACTGTATATGTGGTTGTATCTGTAACTATGCAGAACACCATACATGCTGAATATAATATAAAATGTTTCAGAAATGAAAACTAGTACAATTTTAATAAATTTGAACTTTTATTGATATATTCATAAAAATAAGCCAATTTTAGTGGAGCCAGATCCTGATGTGCAAGTATGATGTAACAAAATAAGCTGTGGACAGTCATCTGTACTGAATGTTAACATAGATAACTTGTATTATGGTAATGTATAAACACTACTTAAGTACAAATGTTACTTGGAAAATTCCTTCTTGACCCTCAATAAAGGTGATCTTAAAACAGGAACACTGGATAACTGGCATGCTAGAACTAATTGCATAAGCATACTAATATCACAGAACAACATTTTGGATAAAGCCAATCATAATTCAATAACAATGTTTCACTGTTATTGGCAGCATATGAATGACACTTACTTGTTAAACATCTATTTTGTTCTGCAACACTAGATGATTATAGTCATATACATATATGTCTGCACACATCAATACAACAAATGAAATAAACCGAGAACAATATAACAATAATGCGAGTTATGTAGTCAGCATCACAAACAATAGATGATTACTGCCACTCATATGTCATATCTTAAATATATACATAATATACAATACTGTATATACATACTTTCGATGCACTGACACTTCTTAGAAGTGATGTATTGCCATTATGTTGTCATGCAAGTCATTTACAATGTTTTCTTGCTATGTGTTAATAATGAAACAGCTTTGTGTTTCCTTTGAGAGAATGGACAAAGGGACTGACAGCACAAAAAGGAGCTTCATCTGTTAGCTGAATATGTCACTCACCCAGCACACTACTTAAAAGCCCACTTGAACAACTATTGATATCAGTAGTTATACAGACTCAGAGGAACCCTTTGTTACACTGTAAAGGGACTATTTTAATAGACAAACTCAGGTGTGCACTGGACATTGCAGACTTTGCTTTATAAAGGGTTGCCAACCCACAGTACATACATAAACACCAAAATAAGCACTCAACAACCTTCAGACTTTCAAAGGTATTTACCAGTTTATTCTCATGGCTATCCACCCAAAGAGGAGAGGTTACTGTTTGGGAGGACAACGACCAGAGTAACCGGTAAATACCTTCAAAGACTGAAGTTGTCAATTTCTTTAGTGTTTATAAAGGGACTATTTAGGTGGGAAACATTATTTTGGACAGAACAAGGTAGCTAATTGTGTAGATACTTATGATGAGTAACAATTACACATTTTAAAAATGTGTAATATATCCTTCCTATCAACATTTCTTGGCAGCAAACTCATGTCAGAGGTTATGCATCAGGGAACACAGGTCTATTCTTCTGATCCATTATCTAAGTTATGGGTTTGCAACCTTTTCAGGCCGGGGAGCTGCATGCCCAAAGACCACAAAGAGCCACACACAATATTTATAGATGTGGTGATAACTAATGCAAATGTATGTGCCAGACATTCTCCAAACATATGATTTTATTACAAAATCTGTTACTTTGTTGAAAGAACAAGACAGACTACTATACTAAGATGAATTCACTGCTTTTATTGAATACATTTTCTGTGTAAATTAATTCACTTTCTTATTGTGCAATAAAGAAATTTTGTGCAAATGAATTCACAGTGTTTATTGAATAAATAAGTTCTGTGCAAATGCATCAACTGCTTGTTATTAAAATTCACACTTACCAAAACAGAACAAATAATGTCCATTCACCACTGTCTGTGTCAAAGCATAAACTGTAGGTTATCCCAAATCCATGTTTCCAAAATACAGACAGTACTGTTCATGTGCCACTTTTCTATGCCAATGAATAAACTTTTGCCCAGTACTGGCTGTATTTTGGCTAAGAGGGATTTTGAATAACCAGCTACCATTCCTGTGCTCATACACAAGCTGCTGGTTACTCAAAATACCTCTTCCCAAGGCACAACAACTACTGCTCTGTCACCACTGCTTTGTGCAAATGCATAAACTGCTGCCCAGTGTCACAAACTCGCTCAGCCGGTCAGTCCTCTACTCCCAAAATACCAACCTCTAAGTGTATGATTTGTGTACAGCTAACAGAACAAGGTAACCCTCTTGTCTGTTTTGTGGGTTCAAGTCACCTTAGTCTCAGGGTCTGGAGGATTCAAACTAATAAACTCTTGTTAGCGTACCCAATTTTCAGGCTCAGATAATTCTGTCTTCAGGGGCGGATATCTTTGCCTACGGGCACTAACCAGGTCTACAAATGAACCCTTAGAACTCTATGCAAGACCCTCAGAGAACTCTATCCATTTCCCAGTTTGGTATATCAATAAGCCCATACACAGTGTTAACTGTAACCCTTAAAAGCTTCACTCAAATAAAAAGAAATGTCAAGACACTCCAGGCAGTTTCGTTTAAAATATATATCTTTACTTTAAGATAGTAAAACAGAAAATATTACAGAGCAAAATATATCCCAGCACATGCAGCCTTAAAGCAAACAGGTTTAAAGTACAAGTTTCTACAAATAACTTCAGACTAATCTTATCTAAGGTCCTTACTTCAGTGCTTTGATGGTCTCTCTTCTCTCAGTCAGATAAAGAATGTGTGTCTCTGTCAAGGTTCTTTCAGCAATTAAACACAGTTCTGAGCGGCCCTTTCTGAAGTCACATAACTCCGCCTTAGTGTGACAAATCTATATTTTATCTCACAGAATGTCCAAATAAAATATTTAAAAAACCATAATAGGTGACCTCACTGCCTTTCCTACACAGGTTAACCAGACCACACCAGGTTGTGCTCTGCTACACATACATCTCAAAAGTTTCTTTAACCTAAGTCACTGTGTTCAAAGCAAAAGTGTATTTGCCTTTTAATCCTATCTGGGCCTTGGAATCTACACCTCAAAGGTCTCTGATGTAATTCAAGGGTTCCCGGGAAAGTATATTGGACCTTCCAAATTCGTCTGGTCTTCACTGGCCCACACATCAACCTCTCTTCAATGTTCATTCTGGCTTCTGTCTGAAACCCTCCATCTCAAGTTCTTCCTGACAACTATTGTAAGTGAAAGGATTTTCCTTGAGGAAATTATGAATGGCTAATCTTATTTCCAGGATGAAAGCAAATTGACAAGGTAATTGTACCCCAGATATCTGCAGTTTAGCTATGTCGTGTCCTTTGAACTTATCCCGGGGGTCTTGATGTGTCAGTTCCAGTAAGACAGAATTTCTCAAACTGACCTTCCCATCACATATTTTATATGTAATAAAAACGTGAAACAGCACTCAGATCTGGCTGTCTATGTCACATCCTCCCACCCAGACTGAATTTGGGGTCTCTATCCCCTACATGGAATGAGCTTCCCAAATCACTTCACTCCTCATAGACCCTAGACAGTCCATCTGAGTTCTGAGTCTTGGCTCCGGCCCTATGTATGATTTTCAAATCATACCCTTGTAAAGCAAGACTCCATCTGAGCAGTTTGCCATTGTTTTCCCCATCTTTGTTAGCCAAACCAGGGGTTGTGGTCAGTCTGCACCACAAAAGGCCACCCATACAATTATGGCTCCAATTTATTTAGGGCCTCACACTAGGGCAAGACACTCCTTTTCCACCGTGAGTATGCTTGTTCCTGGGGAGCAGCTTTCAGCTCAGGTAGGCTATGGGGTGGTCCTCCTTCGCTGGTTGTCTGGCTCAGTACTGCTCCAATATCCATGTCTGAGGTGTCTGTCTGAACTATAAAGGTTTTACTGTAGTTTGATTTGTCAAAACAGGAGCACTGCACAGTGCCTCCTTTAGTTTGGTAAAGGCTTCCTCACAGGCTGAACCCCAGAGGAATTTTCTTGGGCATCCGTTTCTTTGTCATGTCAGATGGGGAGCAGCCAGGCACTGTAATTTGGTACAAATTTTCGATAGTACCCGCTGTTCCAAGAAAAATCCTGACCTGCTACTGAGTTTCTGGTCTGGGCCATGCCTGTATTACTTCTATCTTGATTTGGTTAGGATGGAGCTGTTCCTGGCCTACCACATGCCTGAAGTATGCCACTTCTCCATGGCCACCTGACACTTCTCAGCTTTGACAGTGAGCCGGGCCTCTGTATTCTGCCCAGCACTTCCATAGGTGTGACAGGTGTTCCTCTCAGCTGGTACTGAAGATGGCAATGTCATCCAGGTACTTCACGGTGTACTCCTCAGCACCATTTAACACCTGGTTCACCAACTTTTGGAAAGTGGCCGGGATGTTCTTCATTCAAAAGCATTACTTTGAACTCAAATAAGCCTATCGGATGATGAAGGCTGACTTCTCCTAGCTCTGTCCGTCAACTCTACCTGCCAATTCCCTTTGTCAGGTCAATGGTCATAAGGTAGGTTGCCCCAACTTGTCCAGGAGTTCATCCATCCGGGGCATTGGGTGGGTGTCTGACTTTGTGACTGCATTCAGTCCATGACAGTCTACACAGAAATGAGTCAAGCCATCTGGCTTGGGTACAAGGACTACGGTGAGGCCCAGGGACTGTGGGATCTCTGGATTACCCTAAATCAGCATCTCCTCCACTTCCTCTAATGTCCTTTGGATGGCCTCTGACTCTGATATGCTGTCCAGCGTATGGGCGTCTGTGTCCTTGTCTCCACATCATGTGTTGCTAAGGGGTTAGTCAGGCTTGGTGCTGAACAAGGGGCAAAGTCTGCTAAAACCTCCCTTATTCTGGATCTGGTCCGGGGTCAGCTGGGGAGACAATTTTACTGCCTCCACAGAGGACTCCCACTTACTCTCTTCTAGCAATTCCAGAAGAGGTCTCCTTCATCCGTTCCTCTCCATGACCACACACTGTGACACCATGTCAGCCCTATTTGCATATGGCGTCATCATGTTGATATGGTACATCCTTTCTGTCTGTCTAAGGTCAGGTAACTCCACTATGAAGTTTACATCATTTACCTTCCTAACCACTCTGTGAGTCCTGCCCACTCAGCTTGCAGCTTGTCTTTCCAGACCGGAATAAGGACCATGACTTCCTGACCATCCCATATGAGTGAGCTCTGGCTCTGTGGTCATACCCACCTTTTGTTTCTGTTGGGCGCTGCCAGGTTGCTCTGGGCTGTCCCCATAAGCTCCTTCAGCCTTTCCCTAAACCTTAGGATGTAATCCACAATGAAGTTTCCTGGGTGGTGTGCTTGCCTTCCCAGTCCTCCCAGATCAAGTCTGAGGGCCCCACGAACCTGGCATCCATACAAGAGCTCGAAGGGGAAAATCCTGTAGACTCTTGGGTCACCTCCATATACAAACTACAGGTGGGGAAGGTATTTTTCTCGGTCCCTCCCATGCTGTTCAGCAAATGCCAGGAGCATTGATAATGAGGGTACCATTGAGCGTTCCACAAGCCCATTGGCTTGTGGGTGATCGCTGTTCGTGCATCTCTGCACCACTCACACTTCTTCCATAGACATTTCATTAGGTCCGACAGAAGGAACCCCTCGATTAGTAATTACCTCCTGTGGAAACCCAACACGGAGAAAATCCCAAGCAAGGCATCTGCCACTTTGTCTGTTCTCAGTGAGGATGGGCGACTGCCTCTGGGTGCGGTGGCATAATCCACCACAGTCAAGATGAATCTCTTCCCTGAGGCTGGGGGTTTCTACCCACACCCTGTCTGTTCCATGCAACATGTGTCCTTGTAACCTATTATTTGAAACAAATGTTTATTTTATGCAATATCAATGTTTTGACATGGAACCTTTGTAAAAGAGCCCTGGGCTCAAAGGTAACTCTAATCCTAGAATTGAAATAAATAAAAATAAATAAAATAAATATCCATTCCCACTCTGGAATAGCTCCTCCACTTTGGGCAAGGGGATCAAGGCAGCTTGGTTTCTTGCGCCTTCCTATTTCTTGGCGCGGTGACAAGACCTGCAATACTCCTTCACCTGCTGGGTGAAGTTAGGCCTAATAGAAATTCTGGGCCAACTGCTGCATTGTGTGCATGATTCCCAGATGACCAGACAAAGGGAATATCATGGGCAACCTTGAGCAACAGCTCACGATATCCCTGGGGAATGACAAGCTGCCTGCCTAGCATCCTCCCTCTGTCTGTACTGACTGTGTATACATAAGTCCATTTTCCCAATAAATCTTGTGTCTGCCTTCACCTCCCTGTACACCGTCCGAGTCTGCCCAAGCCCTCAGCTTCTCTAAACCAGGGTCACTTCTCTGAGCAGCTGCAGACCCTCACACTTTCCCAAAGCATGGGACAGGTCCCCTTCAGTAGCTAAACTAGGGTCCCTAGCACTAGCATCAGGGCTTTAGGATCACTGTCAATCCCAACCCTCTGACAAGAGGTCCCCTCCCTCTTCGTGATAACCCTCTGTAGCTATGTGAGTTGCTTGCTGGGAAATTTCTACCCTCTTTTATCAGTCTCCCTCTCTGGAGACACAGGCTGTGGAACCAGCCTCTCAGTATCTTCCCCAGCCATAGCTGGGGGCTCAGGGACTACAATTTTCCCTGGCTGCTTGGCTCGGGTAACTGCACATTCCACCCCCTGCTGGAGATTGTTACCCAGGATCATAGCCACTGCTAATGTGTTAGCTACAGACACCTGTTGCACAGTTCCCCGTTTCACCCCAGTCCAGGAGAACACTGGCCAGTGGCAATGTTTTCTCTTCACCACAAAGTCCTGTACAGTCATGTATTTATTGGGTATAAGCTGACCAGGCTGTATCAGATCCCCTTTTACCAATGTCAGGATGCCCTGTATCCCTTAACGTTGCATCTGTCGTCATTTACCATGACTGGGTGCATGTGTTCCCTCATGTTAGCTGGTATGCTTTCAGGGACACAAATAATCCACTCGCTTTCTGGGACTACTTTGCGTGTTGCTTGCCTTCTTGGACACTGTCTGGCAATGTGCCCAGTTTCTTCATAACCAAGAAACATTCTTACTTCAGAGAAATCTTTTCTTTGAAACCTGGAGCTAACTGGTTTCGGTGGAGGCAGTGAGGGTTTTAGCTGCCCTGAAGGCAGCTTTTCCCTTTCTGCACTGCCACACTCACCTCTTTCGCCCTCAGAGCAGGTCTGCTCTTGGCATAGTGTTCGGGAGTTCAGCAGCCTCTTGCAATGTTTTTGGATCTTGGTCCTCTAGCCAGGTTTTAACTCTGCTGGGCATGCCCAATAAAACTGTTCTAATAAAATCACATTTTCAATTTTATCAGCAGTGTTCCCTCAGTTCCTTCCACTGACATTTTAAAAATGTTTTTCATGGCTAGCTCCTCGTAGCTCATGTCAGGGCTTCTCCTGAGCTTATGGAATTTAGTTCTGTATGATTCAGCACTTAATTCAAACTTTTTTAACAGAACAGTTTTTAACTTGCTGTGATCATCACTGTCTTCATTGTTCATTTGACCTAATGCATCCGAGCTTTTCCGGTAAAGTAGCAGGGATAGATGGAAGCTCAGGATTTTTTAGGAATTTTAGCTTGAATACAAACTTTTCAAAAAATTTAAAAGGCATCCATGCCCTCCCCATCTTTAAACTTGGCTATTCATTTGGAGTTCAATTTGTAACCCAGTCCTGTAGTCCCAGTTAAACCAAGCCACTTACCTGCCCTGGTGCGCTGGTTGAGTCATAGCTTATCCAGTTCATGTTGCCACTGGTGCTCCTATCTCTTCTTCTCTGCAGCTCACTGTTCTCGCTCTGCCTCTCTGCATTCTCACTCTCTCTTCTCTTCTGCCTCTCACTGGCTCACGCTCCAAATGGTCTGCCTCTCACTGTTCCCTTTCTCTCCTCTCCTGGGACTCCAGCTCCATCCTGTGCAACTCATAGAAACATAGAATTTGATGGCAGATAAGGACCGCTTAGCCCACCAGTCTGCCCATTTCCCTACCTACTGGATAGCTGCAGATCCTGGTTAACCAGCAGCCTACTTCTTCCTACCCCCACCCCCAGAATTGCCTTATGACTATCCTATGCATGCTTGAATTCCACCACTGATTTGACTCCACAACCTCCTCCGGAAGGCCATTCCATGCATCCACAACCCTCTCTGTGAAAAAATACTTCCTTAAATTACCTCTGAGCCCACCCCCTCTATCTTCAAATTGTGCCCTCTTGTTCTTGCACACCTCTTTTTTTTGAAAGATGCTACCCTCTTGGACTTTGTTGATTCCCTTGAGGTACTTGAAAGTTTCTATCATGTCCCCTCTCATTCCTTTCCTCGAGGCTATACATATTAAGCTCCTTAAGTCTCTCTTCATCGACTTCCGGTGCAGACCCTGCACCATTTTAGTTGCCCTCCTCTGGATAGCTTCCATCCTGTCTATGTCTTTGCGAGATTGGGTCTCCAGAACTCACACAGTACTCCAGATGGGGTCTCTCCAGCGGTCTGTAATGAGGATAATAACTTCCTGTTTCTACTGGTGATGCCTCTCCCTATGCATCCCAGTATCCCCAACCCTCCTTGCTGCCCTCTCACATTGCTTACCCATCTTTAGGTCATCTGATATGACTACCCCAGGTCCCTTTCCATTCTTGTTGTTGTTAGTATCTCACCCCCATTGTGACTCTTCCCTGAGTTTTTGTTTCCCAGGTGCATTACCTTGCACTTCTTAGCGTTGAATCTAAGCTGCCATACATTTGACTATTCCTCTAACCTTGCCAGTCCTTCTCATCCTTTCCACCCACCCTGTGCATCAACTCTGTTGCAGATCTTAGTGTCATCTGCAAAGAGATATACTTTCCTTCAGTCCTTCTGCAATGTAAGCTTATAAAGACATTGAAGAGGACCAGTCCTAATACTGAACCCTCACGGTGACCCCACTAGTAACCCTCCTTTCTTCTGAGTGGACTCCATTTAGTATAACTCTCTGTGTCCTATTCTCAGCCAATTCTTTACCCAGGCTGTCATCTTGGGACCCACTCCCAGGCTGGCTACTTGTATATTAATCTTTTGTGTGGGACTGTGTCAAATGCCTTGCTAAAGTCTAGGTAGGCCATGTCACAGCCCTCCCTGATCTACTACTTTGGTCACCAGTCAAAGAAATCTATCAGATTCACCTGGCATGACCTTCCCGCTGTGAATCCATGCTGCCTAGGGTCCTGCCCCTCTGGCCTCTAGATACTCGACAATTCTTTCCTTTAGAAGTGATTCCATCATTTTCCCTATCACTGAGGTTAAACTAACAGGTCTATAGTTTCCTGCTTCTGCCTTGCTCCCACTTTTGTGAAGGGGAATCACATCTGCCCTCCTCCAGTCCTCGGGTACCACCCATCCTCCCATGATTTTTTAAAAGGGTAGTCAGTGGTGTCACTATTTCTACCCTTAGTTCTTTTAGAATTCTGGGATGAATCCCATCAGGCCCCATTGCTGTCCACCTTCAGTTTTAAGAGCTCTTTTAGAACCCTTTCTTCTGTAAATGGGCTGGTATCAACTTCTGTATCCAGAGTGTTACTACTGTTTGTTTTGTGTATCTCCCCTCTTCCTTCGTAAATACTGAGCAAAAATATTTGTTTAGTATCTCTGCCTTTCACAGTCTTCCTCTGCCCACCCTCCCTCCCTTTATTAAGCCTCACTATCCTCCCTTGGTCTTCCTTTGCTCCTGATGTACCTATAAAGGGTTTATCCCCTTCTTAACTGAGTTGGCTATCTTTTCCTCGGTTTGGGCCTTTTGCTGTTCTGACTGCCTTCCAGCCTCCTTTTACTTTAACTGATACAGTTCTCTGTCCTGCTTCTTCTGCGATTTCTTGTACTTCCTGAATGCTTTCTTTTCTCTTGAACCTTCACTGCCACTTCCTTTGAGAACCATAGTGGTTTCTTACATCATCTTGTTTTGTTTATTTGCTTCACACAAGGCTTGTTACCTCTGTGATGGCAGTTTTATTATTCCCATTGTTCTTCCACCCTCCTTCCTGCCCATTTGCTAGTGCATTCCTTAGGCACTCACCCATTATGGCAAAGTCAGCCCTCCTAAAGTCCAGTACTTTTGTCTTTGTATGGCTTGACTCTATTACTGTGTTTATTGTGAACCATACTGTTTGATGGTCGCTAGTTTCCAGATGGCTACCCACTTCTACATCTGTGATCCTCTCTCCATCTCCATTTGAGAGTACCAAGTCTAATATTGCTCCTCTAGGTGGACTCCAGTACTAGTTGTCTAAGGCATGCCCCTGTGAGGGCATCTAGAATAACTGCACTCTTTGAAGTGGCAGCTGCAACTGCACTCAGTTAACATCTGGCATATTCAGATCACCCATCAGCAGTATCTCCCTTTTTCTGCCATTCTAAGTATACTTTCTATCATTTCCTTGTCCATTTCCTCCCCTGAGGAGGTCTGTATACAACCCTGTCGGATTGTGGTGCCATTGTCTGTCTCCAAATTTACCCACAGTGCTTCTTCTCCTCCCTGTTTACCCTTTTGTTCTGTTGCTTTTATTCCTTCCTTTATGAAAGAACTCCTCCTCCTCTTTTTACCCTCCTGTCCCTCCTGTAGATAGTGTATCCTGGTATGTTTACGTCCAGTCATGGTTTGTGTGTACCATGTTTCTGTGACTGCCACGATATCAGATGTTCCTCCTCCATCAAGGCCACTAATTCAGGAGCTTGTTACCTAGACTACAGGCATTGGTACTCATTGCTCTCCATTTTTGATGGCTTTACCTTCTGTTGCAGCATCCCCACTGACCGTTCTACCTTGGTCTTTTCTCATTTAGTACCCTGTTTTGTAGGGAGGCTGGGATTTTTCTGCTGCTTGTCAGTGCCTCCCACTTTGACTAGTTTAAAAGCTTGCCAATGAAGCATTTAAACAGATTGCTCAAAGACTTGTTCCTTCCTGGACAGATGCAGACCATCCTGCCAGTATAGGCTGTTGTCCTCCAGGTGGAACCCCAGTCCCCAATGAAGCCAAACCCTGTGATCTGCCCATTTTTTCAACCATTCATTAAACTGCATGGTGCCAATTACCTCGCCTCACCCATGCCTTTGACAGGCAGCACCTCTTAGAAGGATACTGTGTGCTACTTGTCTTAGGCCCTCCCCAACTCTGCAATGTCCTCCTGCACTGCTCTAACCTCATGATGAGCCAAGTCATTTGTCCCTAGGTGGACAATTACGTCCAGCTCAGAATCCCTTGCAGCTGTTGTCGTGATCCTGAGGATGTGCTTCCTGTCCTCCAAGCCATGGCACCAGGCAGGCACCTTACTTCAGTTTTCCCAGCTCCTTCCAGTTCTATCCCCTAATAATTGAGTCCCCACCAGGAGCTGCTGCCTTTCCTTGTGTGTGTCCTCTGCCTCCTTCCTGTGGGCCTCCCTTGCAGCAGCTGTCCTCAGCCTCCTTAGTCTCCTCTGTGGGTGCATCCATGGGGAGCTATGCTCCCCAGAATGGTGTATGGATTGTGGACTGGAACAACTGACTGGTGTGCCTCCGTTCCACCATCCTCACCCTTCCTGAGCCCACTGTGGTCCAACTGCTGTGTTTTCTTCGCAATCTCTGAGGTAGTGGTGGTGGCTGTGGTGCTCCCTGGATGGGGAGGTTCCCTTACTACTATCCAGTGTGGCCTGGGGAAGGTCCCTGTACTACTGTCCAGTGTGGCTAAGGACGGGCAACTTCCTCCCTCAGGGCAGAGAGTTGTCTACAAATAGGGCAGCATCTCAGCCTCCAGAAAGACTCCAGAAGACTGCTGCCCACTGCCATTACATTGCACTACTCCCACATTTTTTTTTGTGTGTGATTGGTTTGTAATATAGAAATATATATTTATAATATACAATGTGTATGCTTATATTGTCAGTGCAGTGTGCTAGAGAGGATATGACAGTGACATGCACCTTGCACCTTGAGGAATGATGTCAGAACCCCAGGTATAAAGGAACTATTTCCAGGGGTGGGTTGGGTGAGGGTGGGAAGGGTTGGGCCTAAACTGTGGCCTCGCAAAACAATAAGCTAAAAGTTCTGACCCACTGCTGCAATGAGTGCCCTCCTGCCAGCAAGATGCCCTACACAACAATTTGATAGAGAAATACCCTGCTAATCAAACAGAGAAAAATCCACATCCAAGTCAGACACAGGTAAACCTTCCCAGCCCCAAAACAGGCCTGGTGGTTTGTGCTCTGAGAGCTGTCAGCCCCAAAATAAGTCAGCTGTGCTTTAAACTCTTCCTGCACTGAAAATCTTATGAATTGTAACAAACAAACGTAAACCTAGATCCACCACCCTCGCCTGAAAGACTGTCTTTTCCTGTTTCACACTGCAGGTTTTCTGTGACCACTCCTTAACCCCAGTAACTCTGTTAAAAGAGTTTAACTATCACAAACTCCTACGCACCAGTAAATTATTTAAAAATAGTTACTGTCCCAAAATCCTAGTAGTCAATCCAGCTACCCCCAAGGGACAACCAGAATGCAGTATTCAAACACTTATGAGGTTACTTCCAAGATAAGCAGAGTTTGCAAGTTTCTTTTTCAACTCCTCAGCCAACTGTAATTCATTTAAAAATAGTTTAACTGTCAGTAAATCCTAGTAGACAATCTAGCTACCTCCAAGGACCTACCCAAATGCAGTATTTAAATCCTTCTTAAGTTACTAACAAGATACACATAGTTTATAAGCCCTTCTTGGTTAAACACTAAATAAATGTGAATAAAAAGCAATTACCAAGGGTGGTTAGTTTCACCTCCCACAGAATTAAGCAAAAGTACGTTTGTTGCAGATATCAAGTGCAATGCAGAATTTCTCACACAGCTCAAGTTGCAACCTGAGAACTTCTGGATTCAGGATACTGGTGACTTTTCCTGCTGCTGTGGCTCTTCACTGACAGTGGCCCTGCTGTCCACCTCATCAGCTCGGGACCCCTCACTGGCCACTAGCCCTTCCAGACTTGAGGTTTGGTCCCTTTCAGTCACGGTGTATGACTCGCTGCTCTGGGTATCTGCTACCATCAGGGCCTCTATGAAGTTCTGTTTACTGGCTTTCACCCCAAAGGACTCCTGTAACTGCACAACTGCTTTAAGAAATCTACAGTGTGCCTGCTGTAGTCAGAAGCCATTTTCTTCTTCCCTCACTACTAATACTATTCTGATTAGCACTTCAGAGGAAAAAAAGATAAAATGGGTGGGAACTTAACTGTAAGTCAAGGGATATAGTTCTGTTTCCTTTTGAAATAAAACACTGCCTTTCTTTTTTCCAAGTGAGCTAAATGGTCTAAAGCTGACACACTGAACAATGAAGCTTATACCACCAAACTTTTTATGCCACAGCTGCCAACCAAAATGTCACCAACTAGCTCAGCCAGTCAGTTCTCTACTCCCAAAGTGCCAACCTCAGAGCATATGATTTGTGTACAGTGAACAGAACAATGTAACCCTTTTGTCTGTTTGTGGGTCCAAGTCACCTTAGTCTCAAACTCAGGAGGGATTCAAACTGATAACCTCTTGTTAGCGTACCCAATTTTCAGGCTCAGATAATTCTGTCTTTGGGGAGGCCAGATATCTTTGCCTACGGGCACTAACCAAGTCTACAAAATGAACCCTTAGAACTCTATGCAAGACCCGCAGAGAACTCTATTTCCCAGTTTGGTATATCAATAAGCCCATGCACAATGTTAACTGCAACCTTTAAAGCTTCTCTTAAATAAAAAGAAATGTCAAGGCACTCAAAGCAGTTTCCGTTTAAAATATATATCTTCACTTTAAGATAGGAAAACAGAAAATATCACAGAACAAAATATATCCCAACACAAGAGCCTTAAAACAAACAGGTTTAAAGTGCAAGTTTCTACAAATAATAACTTAGACTAATATTATCTAAGGTCCTTACTTCATTGCTTTGATGGTCTCTCTTCTCTCAGTCAGATAATGAATGTATGTCTCTATCAAGGTTCTTTCAGCAATTAAACACAGTTCTGAGCTGGCCTTTCTGAGGTCACATAATTCCGCCTTGGTGCAACAACATCTACATTTTATCTCACAGGATGTCCAAATAAAATATTTAAAAACATAATAGGTGACCTCACTGCCTTTCCTCCCTCAGGTTAACCAGACCAAACCAGTTTGTGTCTGCTACACATACATCTCGAAAGTTTATTTGATCTAAGTCACTGTATTCAAAGCACAAGTGTATTTGCCTTTTTAATCCTGTCTGGGCCTTGGAATCTACACCTCAAAGGTCTCTCTGATGTAATTCAAGCGTTCACTGGGAAAGTATATTGGACCTTCCAAATTCATCTGGTCCTCACTGGCCCAGACATCGACCTCTCTTCAATGTCCATTCTGGCTTCTCTCTGACACCCCTCCTCTCAAGTTCTTCCTGACAACTATTGTAAGTCAAATGATTTTCCCTGAGGGAATAATGAATGGCTAATCTTATTTCCTGGAATGAAAGCAAATTGACAAGGTAATTGCACCCAGATATCTGCAGTTTAGCTATGTCGTGTCCTTTGAACTTATCCCTGGGGGTCTTGATGTGTCATTTTCAGTAAGACAGTAGTTTCCTCAAACTGACCTTCCCATCACATATTTTATATATAATAAATAATTGGATACAGCACTCAGATCTGGCTGTCTACATCACACCAGTACTGGCTGTATTTTGGCAAGAGGGATTTTGAATAACCAGCTACCATTTCTGTGTCCATGCGAAGCTGCTGGATACTCAAAATACTTCTTCCCAAGGTACAACCACTACTGCTTTGTCACCACTGCTCTGTGCCAATGCATAAACTGCTGCCCAGTACTAGCTGTATTTTGGCAAGAAGGATTTTGAATAATCAGCTACCAATTCTGTGCCCATGCACAAGCTGCTGTTACTCAAAATACCTCTTCCAAGGTACAATCAATACTGCTCTGTCACCACTGATTTGTGCCAATGCATAAACTGCTGCCAGTACTGGCTTTATTTTGGCAAGCGGGATTTTGAATAACTAGCTTCAATTCTGTGCCCATGCACAAGCTGCTGGTTACTCAAAATACCTCTTCCCAAGGTACAACCACTATTCCTCTGTCACCACTGCTCTGTGCCAATGCATAAACTGCTGCCCAGTACTGGCTGTATTTTGGCAAGAGGATTTTGAATAACCAGCTTCAATTCTGTGTCCATGCACAAGCTGCTGGTTACTCAAAATACCTCTTCCCAAGGTACAACCACTATTTCTCTGTCACCACTGCTCTGTGCCAATGCATAAACTGCTGCCCAGTACTGGCTGTATTTTGCAAGAGGGATTTTGAATAACCAGTTTACCATTTCTGTGCCCATGCAAGTTGCTGGTTACTCAAAATACATCTTCCCAAGACACAACCACTATTGTTTGTCACCACTGCTCTGTGCCAATGCATAAACTGCTGCCCAGTATTGACTGTATTTTGGCAAGAGGATTTTAAATAACCAGCTACCATTTCTGTGCCCATGCACAAGCTGCTGGTTACTCAAAATACCTCTTCCAAGGTACAACCACCACTGTTTGTATAAACTGCTGGCCACAAGAAAATGTGATATATTGCTCTCTTGATGAGGTGCCTTTGTAAATGAGTCTATGACTCAAAGGTCTGTAAACTGATGATCTAATAATAATAATAATAAAATAAAAATATCTCTACAGTACTCTTCTGTCACCTCTCTTCTGAGCCAGTGCACAAACTTCTGGCTATTACAAATGCATCTTACAACTAGTAATGCTCTGTTACTGCTCTGTCACCACTGTTCAATGCCAATTCATAAAAGGCAGGCTTCAAGAAAACAAAAAAACACTGTTTCCCCAAAATACAGACAGTGCTAGTCAATGGATGAATTTAATTTAGTGCAGTTTCTGCCTTGCATCCCTTTGCTCAACTTTTCAACATTTGGCTTATAGGTGGTCAGTTTCAATTGAGTACAAACATCTAATGATTTATCAGTAAGCTGAGAGCAGAATTTGTTTTAATACAGTTCATGTGAGGGAATATTTGTTCACACAGATAGTTGGAGCCAAAACTGACAGAATGCCAAAAGCAAGTCACTTCATTGTCTTGAAATTATCAAAGAGTGCCATTCAAACATGGAAGATGAGCCCATCTGTCTTTGGCAGCCTTTCCATCTCTGCCCACTTGTGCACCACTGTTAGCTCTGCTCGTCTTCTTTCCAGATTTTCTAGCTCTGCATTTAGCTCTCTAAATATATCCATCCAAATATGGACTCTACAAATTCAGCCACTTCCATCTCCAAGTCAGCAATCAGGATGTTAAAATGGTCCAGCTGCATTTCATCAAGATTTGATTGATATGCTGGGTCAAAAACCAGAAGGTTGGTACATATTTTCTGAAATCATTAAAACTGTGACTGAAGTTTGTGATCAAACCATTAATTGCTTCATCAAGCACTGCAGTGTTCATAGTGAAGCTGTCTTGTGTCTTGTTGTCTATATGAAATTTAGAAAGGTAATCAAAATCATGTAGTGTCCCTTTTAAGTCATTCTGGAACACTTTCAGTTTTGGCAAGAATACAGGACCTGTTCACACAGGAGAACACAGTATTGCCCTGTCCTTGCAGACCAATATTCAGTCTGTTCAAATATCCAGTCAGATCAACCAAGAAAAAAAACTTCTGAGACAAAAACTGTTTGATATTTCTTCATGCACAATGCCCTTCTCATGTAAAATTGCTTTATTTCAAGCAGTCTGCAAAATGTTTCAGGACCTTACAACTAGAAAGCCAATGAACATTGTTGTATGTCAGTAGGTCAGAATATTGTGAGTCCAGCTCTTCCAGAAGTTGTTTGAACTGCTGAAGGTTCAGAGCCCTGGCAAAATTGGTTCACAATTTTCACAACATGTGCCATAACATCTGCAATCTCCATTCCAAGGGACTGGGCACACAGTGACTCCTGATGAAGAATGCAATGAAACTTAGTAATTGGCCATTGTAGTTTCTCCTCGAGAAGCTTTACAAGTCCTTTGTGACATCCAGTCATGCTGGGGCTCCATCAGTACAAATACTCACAATGTTGTCAAGAGGCAGGTTCTCCTTTAGGAAATATTCACAGAGAGCACCGAAGATGTCTTCTCCTCTGGTTTGTTGCTTCAGGAGCAGATGCTCACTAGTTCCTCTTTACTCTGGACCCACAAACAAAGCAAACCATTATTGCCAGTTGTGCTGTGTCCTTGATGTCTGTGGATTCATCAAGTGCTAAAGAAAAGTAAGAAGATGAAACAGTATTTTTCACAACCTGCAATTTACATCCTGCATCATTTTCTGTGCACAATCCTTCAAGGTCTTAGCAGACACTGGAAAATCTTGAATCTGGTAAATAATTGTGTCCTTTTCCTTGAAGTCTGCAAACAAATATGGAGCCATTTCAAGAAATGTAGCTTTCAGAAATTCTCCATCCGTGAAAGGCTTCCTGTGCGTAACCACCTGCAGAGCTCTAATGAAGCTGGCTGTAGTAAGATGACTGACAGATGACGACCAAGACGTCAGTGCAGTTTGTTCCTGCCCCAATTTCTTTTCCAGCTCCTCAAAGACCTTCCTTCATGTACTGTATGTCCTTCAGGATATTTGGCTGCAAATGGTGAATGTTTTGTCATGAAGTGACACTGTACATTCAATTTCTTGTTTGCAGCGAGATTCTCAACAAATCACACAGAATGGCAGTCCCTTCCTACCGATGAAGGCAAAATCAAACCACTCATTTTGAAATATCTGGTTCTTGTCAGCAATCCTTCTGTTTTAGCCAGATGTGCCATGTTTGCTTGCAACATACACCAGGTGAGATACTTTCTGAATAGTGGCTACAAAAAAAACAAAGAAAGACATCAAAATCTATAACTGATTGCCATGTTGCAGGAATAATGTCATTAAAACAGAGTACCACAACTTTGAGACACTTGAGGAAACAAAAGGCAAAAAAGAAGGAGTTCGGCTCCACAACCTGAGACATATTCAGAAGCACAGCAACAACATAACGAAAAAATTCTTTAAGAAACTGAGTGGCAGAAGTGTACAAAAGGAGTTCCACAACTTGCTAATATGCATTTCAGATGAAGGAAAGATCATGCCACAAACACAATGGATCCTGAGCTGGATGTAGTCACAGATCCACAATTAATGAACAGTACAGAGACTGGCATAATGCCCACAGTTAAACTGGAAATAGTTTGAACAAGGCAGATGGCACTAACTAAAGACTGATAAAAAGCAGTCATGCTTTATGATTAATACATGTTCTAACTCTCACAATGGGAACAAGAATGCTTATTCTTATTTGAGACATTGCTAAAGGGCACAACAACCAACAACAATAGAGAAGCACTGTTTTAAAATGCAGAACCAAGTGTTAAGATGCACTGCCTTTTGGGGTGGAGCCCCTGGCCTGCTGTATTCAATCAATTCTGATGTTCTCTCAACATGACTGCAGGTTTAAGTGCAACAGAACATCAGAAGTGATCAATGCACACAGCAGAGCCCCCCACACACACACCAAACAAGGCAGCGCTGCACATTTATATCGCATTTATTAAACACATAGAAGTGACAGAATGCAGCAGCGGCAAGTCAGACATACCCTCAACTGTAAACATGCAGTGTTAGATACACTGCCTTTAGCAGGCCAGTGGCACTGGGGTTGAGGCACTGGATGCCACTCCTCGCACCACACTGGTGACCCAGGTTCAGAAATGAGCCAAGGTTGCAGGGGTTCTGCAAGGGAAGGATCGAGCATCTGGAGGACAGCTCCCTTCCCTGGGGAGGGTTCTGAAATGTGCTGCTCTGTAGCGGCACCTGGCAGCGCTCAGTGCAACCCAAATGGTTGGCTCACAACTTGCGGGTGGAGCTCAGCAGGTGGTGGCACACAATTGCCCAGCTGCCACTGCACATCCAAACTCCTTGGGGTGGAACAAAGTAAAATCTCCATCCACTGGTAGCGGCGGTGGGAACCAGGGACCACCTTCCAGGCCCATGCAGAGTGTGTCTGCTACTGTCGTAGCTCCTCCACTTCTGGGTTGCCCATCCAGATTTACAGACAGGTCACCTGAGGAGAGTGGCATCCCTACACCAGGGGCTTAAATCCAGGAGCGGGCACCAGGAACAGATGGAATGAAGCTGCCCCAACCAACTTTGGGACTGAGCCTCAAGCAGAGCAGGACAATAGGGCGGATCAAGAGTCCCCACCGAGAGACTCTGGTGGTTGGCATCAGGAGGAAATAAAGACTATAAAAAACAAACAAACAAAAAGATACGTTGCTTTTTGGGGAACTGCCTAGCCTGCTGTATTCAATCAATTCTGATGTTCTCTTAACATGACTGCAGTGTTAAAGTGCAACAGAACATCAGAAGTGATCAACGCAGCACAGTAGAAGTCCCCCAGCCTCCACCCTCACCCACACCCACACCCACCCACACCCAATAAAGGCAGTGCTGCATGTTTACATCTTATTTATGAAACACACAGAACTGACACACAGTGGTGGCAAGCCAGACATACACCCCAACCATAAACATGCAGTGGTAATGGAAGCTGTCCAAAACATGGGCTCCGCTTATGGGCAGCTTACCCTCTGCTTTAGCTTGTACCACCAAGAGTGACATTTTCTTGTGCGCACTTTCTGAATTTTTATTTTAAAACACTTGAACCAGAGTATGGAGGAGGCAGGGGACACTCCATTTTGCTGAAAGGTGCAGCGGCGCCTCTGCTTCAATACAAAGTATTGAAGGAAGCGTGTCGCTGCTCCTTTCAGCAAATGGAATGTCCCCTGCCTCCATACTTCCTGGTTCTGGAGTTTTAAAATAAAATTAGAATTTGCAGCAGGAAAATGCCGCTATTGGTGGTAACAGCTAAACCAGAGGGAAAGCTGGTCATGGGTCGCCCACATTTGGATAGCTTTCCTTGTTGATTACCTCGTTTCCACCACCAATAAAGGTAATGTAAAAGCAAAAGTATATTAACACAAATCCAGCAAAACAGCAATCCAAGTATCCTCCCACCTTTCTGACAAAATATAAAAAAAACAAGCGATTATGAGGTATTTCTTTGGTGTGGGGGTAGCTTGCTATATATATGACCACAGATGACGGTTGTATTTATAATCATATTAATAAATCATAATGAGCTGTCTAATGGCAAACCATGTCACACCTTCATTACCACACACCAGAATAGCTAGCAAGGCATGAATTTCACACACCACAGCCCCGAAGGGGCATGGATTTCACACACCACAACCCCCAAAGGGCATGGATTCACACATCACAACCCCTGAAATGCCCCAATCATTACTCAAAGTAATAGTCCTAAAAGAATTCAATGTATCCACATGCACTACCTGTGGATATGTACAGCTATTCCTGCTCCTCTTCTGGGTTCTTGTGGTTGCTTGCTGGTCTCCCTCACACAGGGTTCTTGTGGTTGCTTGCTGGTCTCCCTCTCCCTCGTACAGCTGATCACCCAATCCTCCTCCCTGCTGGCTCTGTAACTAACAGTGCAGGGCCTCTGGCAGCAGATTCACCTTTAGCAAATGTGCACTGCTCACAGGAGTGCAGGAAATGTTCAGTTAGTACAGTAGTACAGCTGTCCTTGTAGTCTCAGGTGTGGCAAGTCCCTCTGAACTGCTCAACAGTGGCCCAGTGATCCCGGTCAGCACAACACACAGCCCAAAGTGACAACAGCTCAGTTCTGAGTGCTGAGCACTGGTGCTGGTTTCTCTGGCCTCCTGCTGGTCTCCCTGCCAAGCCTCTGACTGTGCCTGTGTTAAAACAAAGCCCCAAAAACACAGAGCTCAACAAGAGGCAGTGAATTAGGGCTGCACAGCGATCCTCAATGAGGCAGCAGGCTGACAAACAGCATTCCTCGGATGCAGCAGCTGGCTGGCTGGCTGGCTAGCAAAGCACTCCTTGATCCCTCCTCACTATCCCTGTTGCAGCAGAAACTGTAGCTAACATTATGATTCCCCCTCAGTTAACCCCACAGTTATATAGCGCTGTCGCGGACACGAGGAGAATGGAACACTCCACCAGCAAGATCTTTGGGGGCAGGCTTCAGATAAAGGGAGGGGTTCACAACTAATTAATACATTGGGGGCAGAGGGTGGAAGAAGAGAAAGAAGGAGGGACAGACTTGGAATGGACCAGAAGGAAGTCTTGGTGGTGCCACAAATAGAAGCCCCTACTTCTTTGTTCTCTTCCTGGTGACCACAGACCATGGAATATGCATGAATGCCATGCGGAGGCGGGATGCCACCACAGGGTTTTTCATCAGAGAGCAACAGGGCAGTGGGAGTATTCTGAACCTGGCAGCACAACTCAGAGGTACATAGGCGATGGGGAGCCACCCGGGAGCCACAAGTTAGGGAAGGAGAGCCGCATGTGGCTCATGAGCCTCAGGTTGCCGACCTTTGATCTAAGTGTTTACTTCTAAGGACTAATACATATGCATCTTTTAGGTTTTTACTATCCTCTCTTTGAAGGTGCATACTGTGTCATTGCACTTTATCCAACCATTTCCATATAATGGCCAGAATGTGAGAAGCACCAAGGTGGAATTCCAGCAACAAAATTTGTTATGGGAATGGTTATTTGCAACCCACAACAGTCAAACTGCTGGATAAGATTGAGCCCCCTAACCTGGGTGCACTCACTCCAAATGGCACAGCTCCACTGCTGTTGTCACCACCACCTCACCCACCACAGCTGCATAGGAACAGACTGAGCCCCCTGACAGGGTGCGCTCCCCAATGGCTTCCACTGCTGTTGTCACCACGCCTACCCACCACAGGCGCTTAGGGACAGGTACAACCACATTATGCTAGGAGCTGAACAAAGAAAATTAAATTTTGGCACCTTTACACACTCACCAGGGACTGGACAATTTAACAGGATAATTGTCTCGATTAACTCTAAGAGCGGGCCAAAAGGACTCAGCCAGAAATCTTACTCTCCTGTTTGAAATTGATCCTTTACTGCTTACTGCTTTCGATAATCAGCTAAATTTTATTGTTCAAGTACAGAATGCTTCATGAATGGTTGCTGCAATTTGTATTGGCTACTGCTGACTGTTTTGATACCATTGCATTGCCTGCTATCTGTTAATTGCTAGCCACTGTTTTACATTAAGTCCTCTTTCTGATGCCAATGCATTTCCTGCTTTCTGTAAATTGCTAACACTATCTTCTTCTCTGCAGCTGCTTTGTCTCAGTTTACTTTCCTTACTTAACTGTTTTCTGCACTGAATTTTCTTGTGTAGCTGCAGACTCTTCTGTTAATATCCTAGATTGCTCTGCAGTTCTCCTGTGTGCCCTCTCTCTTCAACTTTATTCCTCCTCCTTTCTCTCTCTCTCTCAGTCTCACTCCCTTCCTAATTGTTCTAACTGCTCACCCTCCTCTCGAGCTTCCCATTGGCAATCCTTCCAGGTGCTAAGCGCAAACCAACCCGACCCCCATCTCACCTGTCTCTCCTCTCCCAACCTCTTCCCTGCCCCTGTCTCAGCTCCTCACTGCCCCGACTAAGCTAATACTCAGGCGCCTTTGTCCCCTAGTGCTCTACTCTCTGCCTTCTGCCTGTCCTTGCCCTCAATCTCTGCAGTAAAACTGCTAACCTTCTTCTGTCTTCTCTTCGTAGATTGAGCCCCATGACCCAGGTGCGCATCTCCCTGCTGTGTGCTTCCACTGCTGCTGTTGCCACCCTCCACCCACCACAGCTGCTTAGAACAGGTACAGCCATGCTACACCAGGAGCTGAACAAAGAAAAATTCAATTTTGGCACCATTACCCACTCAACAGGGATTGGACAACTTAATGGGATAATTGGCTCTGATTTGCTCTAAGACTGAGCTGAACAGACTCTGGAAAAATCTTACTCTCCTGTTTGAAACTGATCCTGTACTGCTTATTGTTTGGTAGTCAGCAAAATTTTCACCCACTCCTCCCTGCCCTGTCACTCTTTAAATCCACTTGTTTACACTCTGACCCATCCCACAGTGTAGCCCATCCAATTAAACCTCAGCATACTCATTCCTGTAATCTTGCATATGATCGCTCCTTGCTTCACCTCATACTGTAGTTGCTATGGTAATTTCACTCTCCAATCTGCACATCTCACTATCCTGCCACTAGATGGCAGCGTTACGATACTAACCAAGCTAAACTCAATCTCATCTCTAATAGACCATTGTAAACCTGTAACTATGTTCCTCACCCAGACCAAATGGTTACTTATTCTGAGCTCCTTCCTGGCCTTTCTTCATCAGGACGTAGTTAATATAACTTGGGCACCCATGTTACCCTTACCTATGAACACTTTCTGCCCCCACACCTCTGTTTGTTGCCTCACACACTAGTCAATTCCATCCCTCACCTTGGTTTTCTTGCCTTCTCCCTGCGTGATAAAAAATGTTGTCTGTTGCACAGACCAAGAACATACATACAGCACTTCTTCCTCCCACCCACCATGTGGTCCTGACTTCGCCTACTTCTTTTGTCTGGTGACATCGAGTTGAACCCAGTCCCTGAAAGAGGGCTACACTAAATCTCCCAACCTCTTGTCCGACTTGGTCAAACATAAAGGCTCAGGATAACCCATGTGAACCTACAATGTGTCAGGTGTAAAATGGCAGAACTAGAGACATGGGCTCAACATTACCAACCAGATGTTCTGTGCATAATGCGGTCCTGGTTAAGTCCCTCTATCCTTGCCCATGAAATCTCACTCCCTGGCTCCTCCTCTTATTGTTGTGACTGGCCCAGCAATAGACAAGGGGGTACTGATCTACACTAGAGTTGAACTGGCAGTACGTGAGATAACTGGCCTTCAAATTCACCCTGACATAGAACATCTATTCATTTCAATTACCCTTGGCCAGGTTAAACATGTAAATAGAGGTTGTGTCTACCTACCCACAAACTTGCTTCCTTTTCCTTCATTGACCTCTTCTTCAGTCTCTACCTCCCATCCTGTGATACCATACTCTATGGAGACTTCAACCTCGATCGGACTGGCCTAATAGATTGCAGTATCAAGCAGCACTCTCTGATGTCAAACTTGAGCATTTACTTGACCAATCAACTAGACTTAATATGAATTCAGGTAACCACAGCCTATTGGACTGGATGCTAACCAACAACAAGCATCACATCAAGGCTGCAGAAATTCTTCCTGATCGCCAAGTATCATTTCCCCAACCTTCTGCATCTGGAAGAACAACTTTCTCATTCCCCAAAATGATCAAATCCAGAGATCTAACCAAATTCAACCTGATGCTTTCCTGAAAAATCTTGCTTCCATTGACTGGACCCTCATTAGCTCCTTCCAGACATAAATCAGGCTTCAGAATACCTTATCAATACCTTCACCTGTATCCTAGACTTCCATGCACCTTTCAAATTAAGTAGAGCCTAGGTGACCCTTCTCCTGGCTCTCCCATGAGCTAAGGCATCTAATGCCCTCCGTGACAAAGCCTGGAAAAATTTCAAAGATCTGGGCTCCACTCAGATTGGTTAACCTATCGCCAACTGAGGAAAATATACAAAGCCAAAACAAACAAATCAAAGTGGAACTATCTACTATCCATGCAAGAAATCCACCTCACCAAGCCCAAAAGCTTTTGGACTCAAATAATGCTACTCAAGGAAAATGAGGAATAGTTCCAAAATATGATCTTGAAGGATTCCTTACTATCCACGCCTCGGAGACAGCCACAGGTATAAATCTTTTCTTCACAGAGCTAGACGCATACAAGACAGGTCTTCCTGCTCCCCACCCTGCCCACAAGTCTTTTCTCCAGAAGCTCCCCACCCTCTTCCACATAAAACCACCTTGCAGAAGAAAGTCCTTAAACTCTTAATGGGTCTCAACCCTGACAATTCTTCAGGATTTGATTCTGTGTTGCCCAAATTCCTCAGGATAGGAGCCCCATGCTTGCTCACCTGATCATCGCAGTTAATTAACAGATCCTTCCCCACACAGAGCATCCCTGACAAATGGAAAACTGCAATTGTTGTCCCAGTACATAAAATGGCCCAACAAACTTTGTTGAAAACTACAGATCTATATCCATCTTACGTACTATTGCAAAAATCCAAGAAAGAATATTATGCAATCAGCTTTACTCCTTTCTAGAGCAGGCTGATACCCTTATCAGACATCGACATGGTTTACGGAAATTGCATGGGACTGTATCTGCTCTTCTGAAAGTCAACTCAGATATCTTTCAGGCCATGGACCAAGGATGTGCCACCAGTGCCATTTTCATAGATCTCATGAAGACCTTCGACCTCATAAATCTTCCATTCCCATCTCCAAGCTCCATTGTGTTGGCCTTGACTCAAACTCTCTTAAATGGTTCACTAACCACCTATCAAATCGGTTCCAATGTGTAAAATCGGCTGGTGCCTACTTCTCCCTATCTCCAATCACTGATGGTGTCCCCAGGGTTCAATCCTTGGCCCCTATTATTCTTCATCTTCATCAATGAATTGTCACTGAACTGTGGGGGACATCAGTCCACTTTACACAGATGATGCCATTCTATACAGATCCGGCACTGACATCTCCTTTATTAAATCTGACCTGGAGAAAGACTTCCAGCAGTTAGAAACCTGGTTCAAGGAGAAACTGCTGATTCTGAATACTAAGAAAACTAAAACCATGCTGTTCCACTATACCTCCTTCAATATGACTTCTGAGCCTCCCTCATAGTCTCTACCTCCTCTGGTGTACCTTTAGAAGGAGTGGCTCTGTCAAATATCTAGGCATGACTCATGATGATCATCTATCTCTTGAATCAAATGCAACAAATGTTATAAAAGCAACTAATCAAAACTTGGCCTCCTATACTGTACCATCCCCACCTCACACACCATGTCCTGAAGACTATTGCATCAGCTACCCTTCTCCCAGGTTTATTCCATGGGGCCTCAATAATTCACTCTGTCAAGACCTCTATTTTAGCCAAACTAAAACAGGCCTATCACAGAACTGCATGCTTTGTGACCAAAGCACCAGACCGGACCCATCACTGTGACACACTCAACACCCTGGGTTGTCCATCCTTTGAGGCCAAAATGGATTTCCTGTACTATGCACCATCTTCAAACTCATCCATCTTCCTCCCTACCCATCCTCTCCAATCTGCTCACACTAAAACCTTCCCCTAGGAACCTCAGATCCTCCCATTCACTTACTAAGCATACCCAAAACCCGTTTTAGCCATAGGCAAAAGTTCCTTCTCTTCTCATGCACCTCATAAATGGAACAACCTCCCACACAATCTACTTTAGTGTGTATCTCTTTCTCTGTTCAAGAGACTCTACAAAGAAATGTTCTATCCCACCTCCTACTTGTAACAGCAACTGCACCTAATCCTCTGCTGCCAACCTTGCCTCCTCTCTCCTTCCCCTCTAGTCTTCATCCCACCCTGATACTCTGTCTTCTCACACCTCCCCTCTCTTGATTTCACTCTCTCCATGCATGTTTACATGTAAAATATTGTATTATATTAATGTATTATTTGCTACTGGTTTATTGACTAAGTTTACTATGGAATTGTACCTTATTCTATTACCCAGCCTTAGATTAATATGTAATCAATGATGTACATTTGTTATTCTTTGTCCTCACCTGGCTGTCATTATTGCTGTATCATTGTACTTATGATCTAGCTGCATTATGTATAGTGCATTATGTTCTCTGTATATGGATTGTCCTCTATTCCCCAGGTCGTCCTGAAATGGGACATGTCTGTCTCAATGGGTCTACCAGGTTATCAAAATTCAAATAAATAAATAATGTAGAATTAGGTAGTTAGATGAGCGTGCAAAACTTAGTGTCCTTTTGCTCTTACCACCACACTTTGTGCACTGCCAGCCAGATTGTGAGTTTTCAGCCGCTGTTTAAATTTCACAGATGACTGATGAGGTAGATACAGTGAAATCCATAGCATGTTGTTAACATGTTCTGCACCAGTGTTTCCACAGGAGAGGCATGTGTACATATTCTTGAAATTTATCTCCAAAACCTTCTCACAGAGATACTGTCAGACTCTAACGAGTTAATAATATCTATGAAGAATTCTGAGACATTGTGTTGCACATTGTCACCAAATTCACACTGTGATTCATACAAAGCAAGAGTGCATCTAGTGATGTCAGTGTCTGAACAACATTTGGTTGTTCCTGATTTACCTTTATTACTTGTTTTACTGCATCAGTAAATGGTGTTGCTATTGAAACAGTTATTGTTCCTACAAAACTTGCAAATGCGGAAGTGTTTGCATTGCTGAGTTAGCATAATAGTTGACTCAGTGCTGTCATCAAAACAGTTCTGCATGAAAAGCTTGCAACCTTCTTAGCAGGCTGTGATCCTTTAACAACTGCACACACCACATGTTTTCCAGTGTTACAGGTGAACTTGCCTTGCTAGCAGATTTTCTCTTAACTGCTTTGGCTATGTCTGACATCACATCAGTGATTATAATTTTGGACCAGGGTCAACCTTAACTTTTGCACTAGCCAGCTGTACAAGTCGATTAAAATTGCACTAGCCCACAGATGGTTGCACTAGCCCACAATAATAATGGTCAGTTTTGATTGATTATACAGGAAAATGCAAGCCAAGAAATACTCTGATTATTGCATATTTATCCTGCTCATTGCTTTCTACCCCAGCAAAAAAAAAAGACTGCAGTCCAATCACCGCAGTGTGTACCTCCATTTTTTTACAATGTGCCCTTGCTTTCTCTTTCTTCCCTGCCTGCCAAACCAGAGAATAACATAATAGCAAATGTTCAATCAGGCAGTTCTAGTTCTGCACACACAATAGCCAACATCATCATGTACATCACCACAGTCACACCCTGATCTGCAGGGCAATGTACAGAATCAGGCAAAGAAAGACATTCTCATCCCCCACCTTGTGATTAACCAGAACTGCACTTCTGGAAGTTTTCTTATACTGCAGTAAGCCTGGGCAGTTCTAGGATTTCTTTGAGAGAGTTAAACAAACACAGGGGCTGGAGGTAAGAAACTTTAACATATCCATTTATATATACCAGGCACAAAAATATTGATTTAACATGCTCTGCCCTAACAAAACAGATTTTCATAAGTGTCCTTTCATCAGTCAAAGGGAGCAGTATACAGGCATGATGATGCTGCTTCTCTTTCTATATAGGATGATCTGTGCACTCAGGAATACCTATTTTAACCTTTCAAATTATATATTTTACTAAGGTTTTGCTTTGTACCATGCATGCTCCAAAGCATTGTTTTTAGGATGAAATGACATGCTGGGTGGTACTGCATTGATGGCATTGACTGGTGTGATCCATTAAGAGGAGCTGTGAACCATACACCAGTCAGTAATGGCAGCTATTGGTCTATGGATGGCCACTTCAGAGCCTAGTCTGCAGTGGTGTCCAGAGAAAGTACAGAGTGGACAGACCACCTGGCTGGGCAGACCGTGTATACATGATAGCATTCTGTCACTACAGTGTTGGATACATGCACTCAAAGGTTGGGAAATGAGGCACACTGGTTTTAATATTGTGGGACAAATCAAAGACAAGTTCAGCAAACTGGAAGCTAGTTACTTAACAGCACTCTGCCCTTGATCACAGCATGCACACTAGCTGAATGTCCTAACAATTGAGTGATAATGACTACATTGAATCTTTGTTGGATCCCTCTTAAACTGCCAGATAATTGCAGCTCTTAATGAGCTGTTAATCACACCAGGATGCCTGGAACACTGAGGGAGATTAGCAAAAGGACTACAGCCTGCTAAAGTAGGGACTTTTTCAACTTCATCAGCCATGAAAACCTGCACTAGTCAAGACGGACAAGTAGAGAGTTAGCTGCACTAGCCCTGGCCAACTTGCACTAGGGTTAGGACTAGTAAAACTATGTTAAGGTCGAACCTTGTTTTGGACAGTAGTGGAAATAGAGGCAAGTGAGGCTGATACACAGTGAGCAATTGGCTGTGGTCAATTATACATTTTCTCTCAACACATATTTTGTTTAATGCAACACTGATGATGTACAACCCAGCTAAAGTGTGTATGCATGACAGAGGTATGCAGCTTATCCCATCTTTTAAAACTGATGTACCAAATAGCAATCATTGCAGCATGCAGACTCAGACCTTGCAACTTGTGAACTGACATTACATATGCAACACACATTGGGAACTGTTTATGGTTACATATACAGTGAAACTTCCAGGATGAAGCACAGTGTCACAGGTTTCCTGCATGACAAAAGAATTAACTCCCATTGAAACTACAGTGTTTGTTGCAGTAACTCTACTGCAGAATTCTGCAGAGTTAGCTTCATTCTGGTGGGCTTCACTGTATGTCTTTCACAAGCTGAAATTTCACTGCAGGCACCTTTCAATGATTTGTGTCTGCTCCATGTTCTATCAATCAGCAATATCCAATAAGAAAGGAGAGTACCTGTCCAACTAGATTGTTGCAGACCAAAACAGAGCCAGCTCAGCTTTTCCACACTGTAGATAGACTGTGCAAGCCAATCTGTCTGCAATCTGGTCGACTTGTCACAAGAAAATTGTAATGACTTGGCACACCTAACACTGAAACACAGTCTCACCATAATACTAGCAAAAACAAAGCTAGTTTGAAGACTGGTTTAAAATCCAAAAAGCTGGAGACAAACTGAACACTTCAGCTGCAGAAAGATAAGAAGTAATTGGTGCTACAGCACCACTGCACTACTGTCACTAAAAGCATTAAAATGAGCAAAAGTAGTAACAAAATAAATATGAGAAAAGAACGTAAAATACAAGCATAAAACCTAATATAAACAAAAACATAAAAGAACCTAACATGCTAAAAGTGCACTAAAACTAAACTCAATGAGCTGCTCTTTGATGGCTGGTCCAGCATGGCAGCCATCTTCCATCTACTCTATCTACAATCTAGTTTGCCATATACTGTATGTGCTGCTAACATACATTTTGTGGTGATTTGAAAGCTGAAACCCATACACAGTTTGAAAGGTGGGAACACTCAACAGAAAAATGAAGTAAACATGTTAAAAAACAACAATGTTATGAATAATAAAAATCACCTTTTGGACTTTACTTCACTTTCCCACTGAATTATTGGGAAGGACACATTTCAAGCCAGGCAGAAAAGAAGTCATGTTAGAGTTCAATATGTGCCTGATATCAGATTTATAAAGTTGTTATAAATGCTGACTGCCAATCAAATTAATAAATCAGTGTTTATGTCCAAAGCTGGCTAGCTCTACAAAGTAAATTCCACAGTTAATGAATCAGTAGGGAAAAATCCTGTGGTCTGTTGCACATTTTCCAATGTAGAGATTTACTGCTCTAAGCGAATTGTGGTATCAATTTACCTAAAAGGTGTAGAAAAAAACAAACTAGTATTTTTAGACTCACTTTGCAAGATGTCAGGATACTGTATCTTGGATTGTGGGGTGATCTCCCCAGAGTGAGATCACCCAGTGCCTCCCCATTGGTCCTTACTGTGATCAGCCAAGTGGTACAGTTACCCAGGTTACCTGATTTATTTTCAGCCTACCGGCAGTCATTGATATTGTGTAGATCATCCAGAATCTGCCACCAACTTGCTGTAGACTGGACCAGGGCCCAATTCACTTTCTTGTAGGGTGTGTTGAGGCCATTGGCCCTGTCCTCACTGGGATACTGAGGAGTTCTCTGGAAGAGGGACCTTTCCAGACCCCTTAAAGGAGGTGGTTGTCGAGCCCTCCTAAAAACCCTCCTTAGACCCTGACTCCCCAACCACAGACCAGTCTCTGACTTGCCTTTACTGGTAAAGTTATTGAGAAGGTGGTCACCTGCAGCTGGATGATCATTTAACAATCCATGATATCTATGACCCTCTCCAGTCATGTTTCAGGAAAACGTACCGCACTGAGAGATAGCCCTGCTCAGGGTTCTAAATGATCTCCTGATGGCCAGAAATTAGAGATCCCATACCATTCTGCTTCTCCTGGACCTCTCAGCAGCATTTGATACTGTGGATCATGGGGTACCTCGAGCACCTGCAGTTCTTCTGTGGACTGGGAGGGCAGTCCTCAGCTGGTCTCAATCATTCCTTGAGGGCAGATTTCAGAGGGTGGTGTTGGGGATTTATTCCTTGCCCCCTGATGAACTGCCCTGTGGGATGCCACAGGGCTTGGTGTTATCCCCATATTGTTTGCAGTACACATGCTACCATTGGGAGACATTATAAGACAGTATGGTCTGAGTGTTCACTGCTATGCAGCTCAGCTGTACATGTTTTTGTGGCAGCCAGGATGAAACTACTGTATCTGTGTTTAACAGCTGTCTGGCTGAGATTCAGGACTGGATGAGTACCAGTTGGTTGGGGCTAAACCAGGAAAAACAGAGGTATTGGTCATGGACTGAGATCATAAGTCTGTTGGGACATTGGTGGGACAGCCTTCTCATTTAGAGCTGGGAGGAGACCTCTAATTGTCTCAGACCAGGTGCGTAACCTTGGTGTACTTTTGATGAGGACCTGACTTTAAAAGGCTAAGTGTCAGCAATAGTCAAATCTTCCTTTACCATCTTATGAATATAACTAGGTCAAACACCTGGTTCTGGCTGAAGATCTTTCCACTCTGGTCCATGCCTTTGTCACCACCCTTATTGATTACTGTAATGCCCTCTACCTAGGGCTACCGGGATTGATATCCATCACTTGCAGCTAGTGCAGAATGCAATAGCGAGGTTGTTAATGGGAGCCCCTAGATCCAGACACATAACACCTGTGCTGCATGAACTGAACTGGCTGCCAGTACAGTGGCAGATAGCCTTGAAGGTCACATTGCTGAGCTACAAAGCCCTACATGACCAGGAACCAAAATACCTGCAAGATCACCTGCTTCCTACTGCACCTCCTATCCACTCCGATCCTCCGATGAAGGATTGCTGGAGATTCCCAGGTCCGCTTGAAGACATCTGGAGGAAGAGCATTTGCTTTTATGGCTCTGACCCTGTGGAGTTTTCTACCGTCAGATACAAGATAACCTGACAGTAGAGAGCTTTAAAACAGCATTAAAAACCCATCTATTCACCCAGGCCTTTTCTAGTCTAAATTTCTAAAGCTTCTGTTAGGCAGTCACTCATAAGATTTATGATTTGCAATGGATTTTATGAACATTTTAATTATGTACAAAGCTGTGAATATGTGTTCATGTGTACTGTATATATTAATTTATGTTTTAAATTGTAAGAGCGCCTAAGCTCTGGAATGGCGCTTTTGAAAATAAAATGATGAAATGATGATGATGATGTTGCCATATCTTACAATGACATTTTCAACAATAGTTCTCTGAACTTTGTATTGAAAGTCAAGAATGTTCCCATAGAATCATTAACAAGTCCAGATTCAATGTGTGAATTATGTCAAAGTATAACTTGTGAATTTTTGCATGCCAGGTCAGCAGTTCTTGAAGCATCAATGCTTAATTCTTTTAACATAGTGCCATCTTAGACAACAGAGTTCGCATTAGGCAAACCCATCAATGGCATCAATTGATGTCAGCGTGATAACTTCTGATCTTCCTTTTCAAACATCAGCTTATTAAGTCAATCACATTGTTTCAGCCTAGGCCTTAAGCACACAACATGTGACGGCAGAAGACAATTCACTAAACAGATTGGCAGCTTCCATTAATGAACCTTGCCCACTAAAACTTACTCTTGAGTTCAGCATAGCCTGATTTGAAAGAGACAACTTTCCAATTCATGCCTCTTCAAGTATTCCCTCTGTAGTCAATATTGTTACTCTGATGAATGTGTTGCTTCAGTTCAACTTATGAGAATAACTCCTACAGGTTTATCCACCAATGCAGCCAATTGCTTTCTTGGCTTCTGCAGCACTAAGTGGAGAAAACACATGCCTTCTATTTACAGGTGCAAGTTGTAGTACATAACCAAGAACTACAATATGTTTACCAGCAAATGGAATTTTGTCATTTGGTCTTAGAATTTCATGTAGTCACAAGTGGATGAAAACAAGTAAGATATTGGAAACCATACTGATCTCATCCACAATCAGTAATTCCATCCTGTGAAACATTGAACCCAACTCACTTACCATTTCAAATGACAGTTTACGAAACTCACCAGTTTTCCCATGCTCAACAGTTAGCTTAAATAGATGGTGTAGGGTGACTCCATCTGTGTTATAGGCAGCAAATCCAGTAGGAGCAGCAACAAAAGCAGACAATGTTTCAATGTTTCTCCTGTTACTTTTCTTATGTTTGTAGTCATTGCTTCAATGAGAAAACATTTCCTGTACCAGTTGTTCCACCACAGACATGCACATTGTTTTTGTTCATTGCAATAGCAGTGGTTGCTAAGTTGCTGAATTCCATGTGACCCAGCTTGTGTGACAGCACTGTACTCATTTTTGCTCTTCATTTAACTGCTTTTGTACTGCAGTATTTTTTCAGTCTCACTGGCATCCTTGCTGCATAGCTGTATCAGTCTCAGACATCAGTACTGCTGCTTCATTCACAGGAGTGGATCAACTAAGATACCCTGTGCTTCCATGTCAGCATTGTCTTGTGAGTTGACTGGAGTGTTCTCATCCAGATGTTTCCTCACTCTATTGATCTGTTCTTTCTCTAACTCTACCTCTACCTCTGATATAGGAATCAGACTTTCTGGATCTGAATGTCTCATATGAGTGATTAACTGCTCTTCATATGTATCAGAGTCACCCTTAAACCCTGTTTGTGAGGGTGACAAAATACTTGATCATGAGCCCAGTCCCTTTGCAAAACATACATATACCTCAGACTGAACTGAGCATGCTCAGAACCAAATAATTTAAATTAAATAACTTTGGAACAGATTAATATTTTTTCACCAAACCAATGCTGGGTTGTTCTTTGCCAAACTTCTTTCCACCCTGAACATTTCAGACCAAATACCAAATGGTGCAGCCACTGCATGAAAGTGCAAATCCAATCAAACACAACTTAGCAAATCAAGAGGTCTACCATATCGCTGCAAGTACGGGATGGAAAGGGAGGATTGGGGAGTTCAATACTTGGCTGGGGGAATGGTGTCAGTCTAAAGGGCACAGAGTAGTGGGGTACTGTGGCAGAACCTGGGACAATAAGGATCTACAGTATGTGCAGGAGATAGGCTGCACCTGAGCGGGAGAGGAAAGGGCATCAAAGCAGAGGTTTGAGGGCACATAGCATCAAAGATAGATTTAATCTAGGTGAGGGGTTGGCATGAGGACAGCTACTGGACATGGAATCCAGAGGGGATCCAGCATGCCTACCTCCCAAGCTATTGGAGTGGTATTTAGGGTGAGACACAAGGAGAGGATGGCAGAGAAACAGGATGGGGGAGACAAAGGTTGGAGGGTGAGCTTGCTGAATGTAAGAAGCTTAGATAAAAATCAGCTGAGTTACAGGCTCTCATGGAGGTGGGGAGGTGGACATTGTGGGTCGTCATGGAAACATGGGCCACCCAGAACCAGGACTGGGATATGATGACCCCAGGGTACATGATATTGAGGAAGGACAGGGTTAGGGGCAAAGGTGGGGGCATGGCAATCTATGTGAGGGAGGGATAAGGTGTATATAAAAGGAGGGGAGGAGGGCAGACAGTGTCCCCATGGACACAGTTTCAGGACTCCAAAAGAAAGACACTGAGGATGGGGTAGTGTACAGGCCACCAGCTCAGGGGATGATCTTGATAGGGAGTTGGCAAAGCAGATTAGAAGGGTCTGTAGGAAGGGCAACATGGTAGTGGTGAGGGATTTCAACCTCCCAGGGATGGAATATCCCAACCACTACATGTGCAAAATAGCAGGTATTACTAGATGCATATCAGGACTGCCTAGTGCAATTGGTCAATGAGGTGACTAGGATGGGTAGGACTTGGGACCTAGTAGTAACAAATGGGAGGCTGTAAGGAGCTGAGAGGAAGACCCCTGGCAGGAGTGACCATCACTCAATGTAGTTCACATTCAATATGGGCAGGGAAACAGGAGAAATGGGTACCAGGGTGATCAATTTAAGGGAGCAGACTTTAAAGGATGGGGAAAATATTAGTTGAGCATCTGGTGGGAATTGGGCAAGCAGGAGTGCCAACCAAAAATGGGATATCCTTAAAAAGGCTAGCAGAGGAAATGAGACTTGTACCAGGACACAAAGCAAGAAGGGTAGGACAAAAGCAGCCAAGCTGGCTGACTCGGGAGGTCATGGAAGGGGTGAGGGCCAAGAGAAAGGCATTCCACATGCTTAGGAAATTGGGAGGCAATGGGACAAAGATGAGTACATGAAGAAGTCCAGGGAGGTTATCAGGCTTGTCAGGTGGCCAAAGCTCCAGAGAGCTGAGACTGGCACAGGGAACCCAGGACAGGGAAAAGGACTTCTTCAGCTACATCAGCGAGAGAAGAAAAACAAAGACCAAATTGTGAGGATTAAGAAGGATGAGGGTGGGTGGAGATGGGGAGGACCAGGCATAGGCACTAAATGAATACTTCTGCTCTGTGTTCACAAAGGAAAAGGGTGGGCAGATACCCCAAGGGAAGGTGGAGTGGGTGGGAGGGTGGGGTGACTGATATCAGGATTACAAAGGACTGGGTGCTGGAAGGACTAGGACACATGAGGTGGACAGCACCAGGACCAAACAGCATTCACACAAAGCTACTTAGGAGCTAGCGGAGATAATGGCAGAATCACTGATAGACCTGTTCAGTATGGCATTGGACACAGAATGCATATCACAGGACTGAAAGATGGCCCATGTGGTGCTCATTCATAAAAGCAGCCCGAAGGATGATCCAGGCAACTATAGACCAGTGAGCCTCATTTCAATCATGGGGAAGCTCATGGAGTCAATCCTAAAAGAGAGGCTGGTGATGTTTTGGAAGACAATGGTCTCCAAGATGGACATCAGCACAGTTTTTCTCAGGAAGATCCTACCAGACAAATTTAATTGAGTACTATGACTGGGTCACTAGGAGCTGAACAGGGGCCATGCAGTGGGCATCCTATATTTGGACTTCAGCAAGGCCAGGACAAAGGGAGGGTAAAGGGAGGTAAGGGGAGGGTGGGGCAGCTGCTGTATAAGGAGCTTGTTGCATTCTTGAGCAGCCTACATAGACCATGATGGCTTTTTGCTGCTGAAAATTTTCATGTTTGTAAGGCATTTGACTCAGTGCTGTATAGGAAGCTGGTGTGAAAGCTAGAATACATAAGAGTGAGAACAAAAATGGTCAACTGGGTCACCATCCATCTTGCTAAGGAGAAGGCAGCAAAGGGTGGTCACTGGGGAACTTTCATTATTGAGGATATTATGAGTGGGGTACCCCAGGGATCGGTACTGGGACTGATGCTGTTTGGGATATTCATAGCTGATATCTCAAATGGGATCTGGGAGGATCAGTCTGTTCACAAATGTTACTAAGATTGTTGTTGTGGTAGATGACAATTGAGGTGGAGGGTGCTACAGGAAAATCTGACCAAACTACAGGAGTGGTCGGAGACATGGCAGCTGGGCTTCATGCAAAGAAGTGCAAGGTCCTGCACTTTGAATCAAGGAACTAGGGGAGGAAATATCAGTTGGGAGGGGCACAGTTGGAAAGCACCATGGAGGAAAAGGATCTGGGGTACTAAAACAAGGAGTATGAACCACTCCGCACAGTGCAGAAAGCGGCAGCAAAGGCAAACAGGATGCTGGGGTGCATAGCAGAGGAATCTCCTCTAGGCACAGAGAGGTGATCCTTCCTGGACAGGTCACTGGTCAGGCTTCACTTGAGTACTGCGTGCAGTACTGGTGTCCATTCCTAAAGAAGGACATCAGATTGCTGGAGGCGGTGCAGAGTAGGGCAACAAAGATGATCCAGGGACTTGAGGGTAAATCCTATGAGGAGAGGCCAGAGGACCTGAAATGTATTCATTGGAGGAGAGGAGGGATGGGGGATATGATCAAGACCTTTAATACTTAAATGGACTAAACATGGCTAACACAGATGGGGTTCTTCAGATCAGAAGGGAGAGGGACATGAGAGCATCGGCTGAGATTGGAGGGAACATTCAGGAGGTTGATCAGGAGACACTTCTTCACAGAAAGGGTAGTGGACAAATGGAATACTCTGCCGAGGAAGTGGTATTGTATAGAATGGTGGAAAGATTCAAGAGGGGTGGGAGGAGTGAGGGGGTTGTTATGAAGAAGGGGGAGGGGAGCAGCTGCAAGTTGAGAGGCAAGCTGCACAATCAAGCAAACTCGATAGACTGTGAGGCCTGTTTCTGCTGGCATTTTGTTTTTCCTATACAAGACCATGCATTCCAAAATTTTGTGCAAATCTGTTTAATGGTTGCAAAGTTATTATGTGCAAAATCTGAGGTTTAACATTAAACTGCCTACTCAACCCTAACCATACTCGCATGACTGCACCGTATAATATATATAGTATATATCTTATATATATATATATATATATATATATATATGTGTGTATTTATACAAAAGGGGTGAGACATTTTACAAGTAGACAAAAATGTGTATTCTCACTTCCATTGTATAAATCAGTAGTGACATATGCACAGTGACTTTTCCTGACATTTATCTATACTGCATGTCATGACCTGATTTACCACCTCCTGATATGTCAACAATCTTTTTGTCTCTTCTCCACAACATTGCTGGCACTAGTTACATACACACTCACCTGGTACCACACCTGTTCTTCAACATTACAACCCATGTTTTCCCATACGGCTCAATATCACCACTATAGTTAGTGTTGAGTAGACAGTTTAATATTAAACCTCAGATTTACACTTCAATAACTTTGCAACCATTAAATGACATTTGCACAACATTCGGTATGCACTGTCCTGTGCGATTGTTCTCTTGATGTGCCAAGTTTTGTTGTGATCAGAAGTGTGGTTTCCGTGCAGCGTATAGAGAAAAAGTGTAAATGTCACTTTTTCACTTGTTTTTATGTATTTCATTGTGATACAGCCACACCAATTGGAATTGTGGTCTCAAATTTGGGGTAGAAAAACAGCCCCAAAGAACAAGACAGTTTTGTTAGGTGAAAAATATTAATCTGTTTTGAGGTTATTCAATTGTGAAATTCCAGGTTTTGAGCATACTCAGTTCAGTCTTTTGATAGCTGTATAGTGTGAAAAGGATTTAGGGCTCATAAAAAGTATTTTTGTTTTTGCAGTTAACTTTATTTTATTATATTACAGTCTAACAATACATATAACATCAAGAAAACGTATAGTACATACATTCTCCACCATACACCATTAAGGAAAAAACATATGGAATTAACAACCATAATACCCTTGTACAAGGCAAACAAAGACCCCCCACCCCTACTGTCCTAGTCTGCCAGGCAGATAAGGTATAAAACCATACAGAAAGTAGTGTGTAAGATAGGGATTATTCTAAAAAGAAAGATTCAAGCTGGTCATAGAAAGGAAGATATAATAGTGCTGGTTCCAGACCTTCTGTCAAACAGTCCTATAAATAAATGTAAAAGGGAGTTATCAGGGCTTGCAGCTTGCAAAGTACAAGTGCAAAGCTGACAAAAGGTCTGGAACTTGTAAGAGGTCTAAACCTCACTTTCAGATTCTTGACTGATATTGGGAATGCAAGTAATCACAAACAAGTTGCATTTGAGTAATAAACAAGTTTATTACTACAGAAGGGATAAATCACAGTTGCCCTAAGCAGTTCTTACCAATACGAACTGGGAGCCAGTGCAGCGCTCCACACCTCGAGGTTTCTCTATAGTCTCTTGGGATCTCTCGGTCTCCAGGTGTAAAGCCTGTGCATAACATTATATACCTATGATAATTACTATGGTTACTAAAAGATAGAAACATTTCTAGTTACAGAGATGAGCCCTATTGGCTAAATTAGAGGTGGCTCCACGGTCCAAGATAACATTATATAATTCTGTAACGTCATCCATTTTAGAACAAAGAGGTTCTTATACAGAGTCTTACATAACAAGGTGTAATGGTGCACATCACCAAAGGATGGCAATATTGCCTTACATATTATAGTTACTTCAAGGACAGGTGTCTTGGCATCTGACAAGTAAGAAGTAGACAGAAAATACATGGTATAATATGTGTGCATTAGCAAGCAAAGTGGATTACAATTATATGCATTTATATCCTGACATCTGCTCTTGTACAGTAGATGCCCTTAGCCCTAAGTATTAGTATAACCTATGCCTAAGCATTAGCTGTCTACGGTGTACCTCTGAGGGTATCGATTAGGGTGCAGGGACCTCGTGTAACAAACTTACACCAATTGTGATTTGACAGAGCTACAGCACATTCTCATGTTGTATGCAGTAAGGAATTCTTGTAGCCATTCTGGATAGTTAAGTCACCAATCACCTCACCAATGCTGTAACAATAAAAGTTTGATGATGAAAGAGATTGTTGCCATATATACTTTATCTCAGACTGTATGATAATGAATAGTCCCCTACAAGGCACATGGTTTCTGTAAAGTATGAAGAATTCCCCAAAAATGGAGCAGGGCTTCTGTACTATAGTACAAAGAGACAAAATCCTAGGACAGGACCAACGCTTGTGAAGCAGGGCGCTTTTCTATCAAAAATTCACATTTAGGGACTCTAATTTACTAATTTTGTATAGTTTAGAAGGTGAATAATAAAGATTGTGCAAGATATTGAATTGTACAAGTCTGAACCTGTCCTGCTTCACTAAGCGGTACATATCACACCAAACTGTTTGCCAATAGGCATTCATAAATTTTAGTGCAAGGCCTGCTTCCAATAAAAGCCTCCGGATTATAAGCTCCAGACCAAGCCTCCCAAGTTGTGGTATAACTTAGAGATTGCTTTAGGTTTGACTGACAATAAAGATCTCTGCTGGAATTGAGTACTAATTTTATCTGACCACAGAGGTGGTCCTAAATATATAGTAATACAGTGCTGTAACTGCAGAAACCTAAAATAAAGTGCAGACAAACACAAGAATTAATTTTGAAAGCGGAAAACATAGGAAAAGTAATGATCTGGTTATCATCAATTAAATCTGCTAGAGAATTAATCTGTACTACTTTCCAAAAGAACCTTCTAATGGGAGAGCCCAAAATTCTAAAACTGAGGTTGTTAAACAAGTCTTTTAAGTAAGAATATTTCATTAAAGAACATAGTTGCCCATGGGCTCTTACCGACCATCCAGTAGGGTGCATTTCAACATAGATGGCAGCCGGAATAAGAGATAAATAATAAGGAGGACAGGGTATGGGAGAATTTAGCATCAAGTGCTCACTCTATGTGAAGCCAGATTAGGGGAGAGGTTGCTTCTGAGTGCACCACTGAAAATATTTAGCTCCTTGCATAGCTAAATAATTCAGAAAAATATAAGGTAATTGGAGGCCTCCTGTCTGACGTGGCCTACTTAGTTTAAAGTAGGCTCTTCTGGGGCTTTATGCAACCACAAAAGGCAGAACAAAGAGCATTAAGTTTAGCAAACCAGCCTTTGGGAATAAAATATTTAATGCACTGAGGGGTACATTAACCAGGGCATAATATTCATTTTAATTACAGATGCCCTTCACAATAATGATAGAGGCAGCTGTTATCAACGCTAAGGTCCAGTTCAATTTTCTTAAGAAGGGGTCTAGATTGAGGGGTTTTAATTGATGTAAATGTCTAGACACTTGGATGCCCAGGTATGACAGTGCTTTGGGTTCCCATTTTAAACTTAAACTTTCAATCTCTGTCTTAAAGGACGTGATGAGAAAGGGTGGACAACTATTTTATTTAAGTTCAGTTTGTATCAAGAAAAGGTACTAAAATTGGACATAAGTTGCATAAGAGACAGCAAGGATTGCTGCCAGTTAGATGTATGCAGGAGGATGTTATCAGCAAAAGTAGATACTTTTAATTACTGGTTCCTAATTATAATTCCCAATATTTCCTTGTGGAGGTTAAAATTCTGCAGTTAATGGCTCAATATATATAAACTGAATAAATATGGGAGGGGAAATCTTGCCTAGTCCTTCTAGCTAAAGTGAAAATATCTGAGAGTTTGTTATTGCACAAAATACATGCTAATTGACTTAAATACAGTATTCAAATTCTGCAAATGAATTCCTCTGGAAAGCCATATCTCGACAGAATGTTAAATAGATATGGTCAGTCCACAGATCAAAAGCTTTCTCTGCTCAGAGAAAGCAACAGAGAATCAACGCCTGTCTCCCCGATGGAGAGATAATGTGAAACAGTTTCCTAAAATGGTCACTGAAGTGCACCCCACAAAATCCAGCCTGTTCAGGGCCAAGGAGGGAAGTCCAATCTTTCAGCTGTGTAACCAAAATTTTTCATATATTTTAATATCAACATTTAATAAAGATATTGATCTATAGTTATCTATTTTTGTAGGGTCTCTACTGGGTTTAGTTTGAAGAATAATCCTTGCTTCAATAGGTAAGGGTCTATGGTATGGACGTTCCAAAAAGTTGTGTAAGGAAAACAATAAAGAGGAGAGTTCCTCTTTGAAAGTTTTGTAAAAAGTGAGGAGAACCCATCAGGTCATGGGGCCTTATCAGGTGGAAGGAATTAATAACTTTATGAATTTCCAAACCAAGATAGGGCCTAAAAGTAGCTTCTGTTGGTCTGGTGATAAACGAGGAGATTTGCTAAGTCAAAAATTCCTGTCTGACCTCAACAGATTGAGGATCAGTGCTGGGAGTGGAATAAAACCTGTATAATAATCTCAAAAAGCTTTGTCATTTCCTTGGGGTCACAGGTAATTGTCCCAGTTAAAGGGTTCAACAATGAGGGATCAAGGAGGCTGCTCTCTGCCTTAAGTGGAGTGCCAAGAGTTTTCCTTATTCCCTGGCGTATGCAGGAAGCCTTTATTGCTGCTGATGCTTTGTCCACCTTGCCTAACATAAAGCTGAATATTTTGATCAGACTTGTGTTAACTCAATATGAAGATTGTCTGGTGAGGAAGGGATAAGGATTTCTCCAAAGTCTAATTTTAGATAACCAAGATCCACATAGGGTGTGTAATTTCTTTTACTGACCAAGGCTACCCTGATTAGCCCCTCTCCAGACTGCTATTAATGGCCCCTGAGCAAGTCAGGTGACTGGGTAGAAGAGTGGTTTTCCTGTATAGAATGCCTCATAAAGATGTGGGAATGGAAAACAGTATCTACAGTAAATCTTCTAATAATAAGTTGTTTAAAGACAGGTATGAGCTCGACATTTTACATTGGGGAATCCAGCACTAATAACACAGGTGACTGATCAGATAAAATGCGAGTTAATATACAGGAATGAATCAGTAAAGAAGTAGAGACTGACTAATTAAAAACAGTCCAGTCTTGACAAAACATTGTGGGTGGCCTAGAAAAGGTGTAGTCCAACTCTTAACTCCTTTAATGCTCTCTGGGTGGGAGAAAGCCCAGCTCAGAGTTTATAAATTCGTCCAGATTATTCATAATTGTTAGGTTCCATTCCTGCTCAAAAGGAGGGGAAGATGGGCAAGTGAGGCTAGGAGTTTTGCCAGGGTGGGAAAAAGGATGGTGAGTCAATGCTGAAGCAAGACTAACTCATAGTGACCTAGTTTCCCACGAAGGAAAATATATCTATCCTCTGGGTCTTTTAGCTCAGTAAATAATGTGAATGGTGTAGATTTTGCTAACAAAATAGTGACCCCTCATTACGAAGACTGTTGCCAGCCCCAAAAGGAGCTTTGAACATCAATTACTGTAAATATGTTTCTTGGAGGTAGACTATATGGGGATCATAACTACTTAGATGTTTAAGAACTGCACATTTTTCCTGTTGTCCCTACATTTAATATTCTGTGTAATAATGTTCAAGGGACTAATTGTTTGAAAAAAAATTGTAAACAGATGGCCAAGAATAGAAAGATGCCTTCTCAAATATCCATGCAAGAACACAAGGACAAAATAACCCCGGCAACCCGTCAAACTAGGACTAATATTATACGAACACACATAAATCAAAATAATCAAATACAGTATATATATATATATACACACACACACACAAAGAAAGTAAATTGACTGAGGCCAATGCCTGCTCCTACCCAATAGATCCGTGCAACCCAGGGGTCTACTATACTAACCCAGGTTTAATCATAATTGTAGATATGAAACCAACCCCCAATTAAGTATCATATAAATGGTAACACAGCAACACAGAAAACAATTAAGCATATAAGTCTTGGTAAGGTTGGGGAATAAAGGGTCATATAGCATGACACACTAACCATTTTAAAGAACTATATGCTAAAAATAGATCCTTAACATGTAATAACATTAACCAACCATGATACTAGGCCTTTAAGGAGAAGTACAAGACAGAACTTCAAGGAAATCTCTATAAACTATAGGCTTGTATTAGCCAGAGTCAAAATGTTGCATCTCAATACAAGGTAGAAGAAACAACAATAAATCAGCATAATATTAAAAAATGCAAGTGAAACCTGTTCAAATATCACAGTGGAACAGAAGAAAGGCAGGTCTTTACTATTCCTGACTGCAAAACCTAGTAGAAACCAATAATCTACTATAAGGTTTAAAATGTTCAAGAACCCTGCATAGTAGAGAATAAAACAAAACCTTCCAGCTCGAACTGAGGGACCAAAGGTCAAAAAGTGTACTTAGCAGGGGAGGGCGGTAAATAACTTAATTCACGGGTGAATATTTCAAACAAGATGTGGCTGACAAAAGGAGACTCCAAGACTCAGCAGCACTCGGGATTGTTAAGTTGCCATATGCTTAATGTATGAACTTCATTAAATAAACCAAATTAGAAACTGCCTGACCATGCTGAGATTTATAAAAAGGAATAGTCAAGTAGGATATAGGACCATATAATTAATATTTCAAAAGAAAAACTGTAAACCAATCATTCCACATGGTTGCCCAGCTGATAAATATTACTGAAGCATCTTCAAAATGAGTAGATGGATGGTAACTTGCCCTGAACAACAGGGCAGAGTTCTGTGGACAAATAAACAGATCCAACCTTTTATTTCTGACAAAGAAGAAACATCCTTAAAATGGAGACTGTAGGAACTTTAACAAAAGAATATAAAGCAACTTAAGCCACCAATCAAATGCAATACTTCTGATGCATAACTCCCATAGATTCCACTGCTGCTAATTGTTCAGATTGTTCCAAAATGACCAATCATAAGGATGCAATTAGTAAAGGTCCAATAAAGGACAGGATGTGGCCGCATACAGTATAAACCTTAATTAAAAAACAGCAATGATCACATCTCTAGTGTAGTGAAAACTGGTGCTTGAAAAGAAATATTGAACTTTGTTGCTCCACAACAAAATTCACAAATCCAGAGATGAGGGATCTTACTAGTAAACCCTTAAATCAGATGAAGAAGGTTACCAGTGTTGAACAGGATGTGACTATTAACATGCCCAAGTGGTAAGGAGATGAAATAACCAACAGATCTCTATACATCCCGAGCTAAGCAAAGGAACCCCTTACTAGTTTATCATTTTTTGGAGAATAAATCAGGAAACAGAAACAGTAGCACCTGAGCCACGTGTTCCCCATATCAAATCTCTTAATGCCTTCTTTGGTGTGTACCTCAAGTCTTACAGGATCGAGAAGTTGGTGTCTGATATGAGCTACCCACAATTTTGACAGGATTGGGCGGTATGCTGATCTGGCTTATCTAACTTTTGTGGTTAAATCTTGTACTAGCCTTAGTTTGAAACCTTCCCAAGTATTGGAGTCAAGTTTCCTGGCCACTTCTAGGATGTGTTCATGATCAAGGAAGTTCATCAGCTAAAAATAAGTGGCCTGGGGGTTCTCCATGAGCAGGTTTAGCACACAAAGAATGGTGCACCCGTTCAATAATGTAGCACAGGCCATTGGGAAGGACCAACCACCCTGGTGCAAAAGCATTGAAGAAATTCTATGGATTTGGCCCTTCTTGCCCTCAGAAGACCCAGCAAAACAAGATTGCTTATCAATTCCTTCCTTCAGGGTTCCCCACTTTTCACTGAGCTTTGCAAGGCACCTCTTAATGAAGGTAAGTACTGGATCTATGTAGGTTTGGTGATCCTCTGTGGAGGAGATCCACACTTCAGTATCTGCGACCCTCTGGGTTAGGTTTTGCAGGGCTGGCTTCATAATTTTAAGATCCTTTAAAACTGCATAGACCACTGCTTTGATTTCTGCCAATTTGCTGAAAACTTGTTCAGGAGAGAGAGCCATTGGTAGGGTGGTTGGTAGGGTAGCCAGTGAAGTGCTTCTGTGAGGCTTTCTAGGCTCCAGAGCTAGCACTTGGCTAGAGTCCTCAGATTGCACATTATCCATGTCAGGCTAATTGTGCTCTTGCAAATCCATTTTGCTGCAACCATAATGACAGTTGAGTAGGAGAATGCTTAGTAAATATCCAGTAAGACAAGTAAGAAGGATCTGGGGTTAGAAATATGACATTTAAACCTGGTAAGGATGAAGCTCACTGCCTTCACTCCTTTCCCAATGCTAGCATCATGTAATTCCCCACAAAGGGATTTTGAAAGTTGACAAAGAGGATTTATTAAATCCTTCTTCGTGAAAAAATTCCTTTCGCAAGTTGCCATCTTGTTTTCATTTTTCCTCACAAACAAAATGTTATAACTTGTCCAAGGGATGTCTTCTGTGACATGTAAGCATAGGGTTTGTTCATGGGACATCCTTCCACTTCTGTGCCCTTGGTTTGCTTTATTTTGGCAAAAATACTCACTTTTTAATTTAACAATCCCTTTTACGCCTTTCGCTTCCAATCCCTTTCCTGCGGCTGTCAAAACCTTTCACAAGCCAATCCCTTTCCAGATCTGTCAAAGTCCCTTTCATGGGGGATCACGTGATGCAGGGTATCAGGTAGAAGCTCCTCTGTACAGCTCCAGCCTCCTAACTGTATAGTTTGTTATTTCAGGTTATTATATTTGCCTAAAACCGGAAAAGCTGCTCACTACCGTGTTCTTAGAACCCTGTGCTCCTGCTGGCTTGATTTTGGCAACTATGGAGGGTTATATGAATAAAAGCTCACAGAAGCACACCCCGCCAGTCACTCCCGAGAAGGCCCCAAAGAAATCAAGGGCCTCGAGTGCAGCAGATAAGCCAGAACCTTTGAACCTGATCATTGAACAAGAGCCGCTAACACTGAGTAGATTTTGGAGGAGTTTAAACCCTTCCGTGAAGAAGTAAAAGAAATCTTGGCTGAAATCAAATCCTTTCTAAAAAGCTTGAAGAGGTCTCAATGAAACTTCAGATAATGCAGCTCGAATCTCCTCCTTGAGAAGCAAGTGGAAAAATCAACCCGGTCTTGTGGCTATGAGGCAGAAATTTTCTCGATTGGAAGCCAAGCTAGAAGATTTAGAGGGCATAACCCGAAGGAACAACATAGTCATTTTGGGGCTCCCAGAAGGAGAGGAGGCCTGAACACAGTTAGTTTGTGCAGAAATTGGTGGAAAAGATCCTTAGTCCCTCTCCCTTCAGGGCCAAGTATTTCATAGACAGGGCATAGAGGTCTTTGCGACCCAAACTCCCAGGAGCAACACCACATCTCATTATATGCCGCTTTCTAAATTACTTAGACGCAGCATTTTCTGACAAAAGCGAGAGAACTGCAAGAAGTCAAATGGGAGAGTGCCAGGCTCAGAACTGCACAGGATTTACCGAGTCAGTCAGAGTAAAACGCACAGCTGTCATCCCATTGTTTCAAAGATCATAACAGCAGGCCTTCATTTTAAAATAGGATACCCAGCTAGATTGCAGGTACTGGTGGCTGGTACATGGTCAACCTACAAGGACCCTGAAGCTGCTCTTATGGGACTCAAGGCTGCCTTGCCTGACCTGTTTTGAGACACCTGACCTGTTTTCTCATCTCAGTCTAACCAGCGATAGAAGGAGAAGATCTTCTCGAGCTACTACCCAAAATGGGAAAAGAATGCTTGTCTGATATTGTGTGTTCCTGAGAAGCTACGGCTGAAGGGACTATTCTCATAAGAATCATGTCATTCTCATTGCATACTTTATTGCTTAGTGTTACGGGCAATTGCATATCCCAGAAGACTGTTTCAATGAGGGTATATTTTGCCTGGGGATCCTCTCTTTGCATGGATCGTATTTTATTAATCATGAACAGTGGCACCAGAGTATCTCCTTTTGCTCAAATGCCAGAGTGAATGCCTTCAGACTTGTTGTTTCAGTCTGTTACAACATTAGTCAGGAGAGTGACCCCTAGTTTCAATTTGGATGGTCATGCATCACTGAGTTTATATCACCAGAGGCGCCCTTGCTATTAACTTGGTGGATCAGCTCCATTACTTGTTTGGAGAGCCTATTTTCCCTGATGGAGTTTTTAGTGGGGCCTGGGAACATACTGAGATTCTCTACTTGGGAGCATCTAGACCTACCGTTAGCTAGGAACAGCTTTAAAGTTTTTATTGTCACTGGTAGCAGTAATTACGATAGCGAGCTCAGCTATCACATGTTATACTACCGCTTTCCCATTCAGACATTCGGGTTCTCTAGCTAGCTCCCAAATGGGAATGCCTCTCTTCTCTTTCTCGTCTCTTCTCTTCCCTTCTCTGGATTTCAGAGTTTAATGGCTGTGTTTTTCTATTTACACCATTATTCTCTTTGCATGGATACTAATACTTATTAGTTTTAATAGGAAGGTTTGCATATAGGGTTAGGGTTTTGGGGCACACGTCGGGAGGCTGGAGGGGAGGAAAAGCGGTATTGTGCTGAATGTTGCTCGTGATAGTTGGGGTGGGGGTGGGTAGGGATAAGGTTTACTCAAGTCCTTCAATTTACTCAATTTATTCAATCTTTGGGTTGTTGAGGGGTACTTTAGTGGGGGTTTGTGGGGGATCAGAATGGGGAGGTGGAGGTTGGGTTGGGAGGGATACAGCAGTAATCAGGGTTTTGGACACTTAACTTTTGTTGTAGTAATTTCCGATTGTTATATAGCAGACTTATTTTTTCCTACTTAGATGGTCAGTAGTATCAATCTGGCCACTTGGAATGTGAAGGGATATGGAAAAAGTTAAACAATATCAAGCATTAAAACATCTAAACTTATTGTCTTCTCAGATTACGTTCTTGCAAGAATCTCATTTACTTGATAGTGAAACTCTGCAACTTAGGAGGCAACAGATTGGACAGGTATTTAATGCCTCGGGGTCCACTAATAGTTGGGGATTATGGTTGGGTCAATAGAGGCATTCCCTTTGTCTCTAAGCAAGTCCTTAGGGACCGGGTGGTAGATATGTCCTGGTTCAGGGAATCTTTGGTCCATACCAATTTTACTGTGCAGTATATATGGGCCAAACGCAGACAACCCGGCTTCTTTATGAAGCTTATTTCCATCATCCTTCCCATGCTTCCCATTGTTATAATTATGGGCAGAGACTTTAATCTGGTTTTGGATTCTGAAGTGGACAGATCTGGTAGTGGGCCGAGGTTTGTCTCCCAGGCAAAGGGCATTCAGAGATTTACTGGATCAGTGCAGACTGTGCGATGTGTGGTGTATTACATCCCAAGGACAGGAGTATACCTTCAACTCACCTGTGCAAAGAACCCAGTCTCGCATCGACTATCTCTTAATTTCCCAGGCCTTCTTACTGGGGGTCTTAGCAGCCTCAATTCAGCCAGGGCCAGTGTCTGATCACTCTTTGGTGATTTACAATCTGGCTTTTCTTAATATTCCTCAAAAAGAAACCCAATGGAAATCTAGAACAATTATTGAAAGATGTTAAATATTGTAACCTAATAAAAGAACAGGTAGATTTCTTTTTCTACCAACTCCTCGGAGGATATTTCACCTGATATGTTATGGGGTGCCTTCAAGGCCTACATGAGAGGATTATTATTAGCCTTGCCACAAAAGGAAAAGGGCTTGAGAGACTGAGTTATTATCCTCATTATCACTAGTTAGGTCTCTGGAAGCCAATTTATCCCCCAACACCTCGGAAGAGGATGAGGAGGCTTAGTGGCTAAAGACAAATATTTAGATTTGTTGAGGAAAAGGCAAAGATATCTATTATCTGCACTAAAGTGAGCTACACCGATCAGGGGAAAAAGCAGGTCACATGCTTGCTTAAGATTAAAACAGCAGGAATCTGCTCGGTTTATTCCTCCAATCAGGGCCCAGGCAGATGGATCCCTGAAGGTATCCCCTTCAGAGATTGTGCAGAATTTGCCTCGTACTATGAGCAATTATATAGGGATATGGATAGTCCTCCTTCTTTGGAGGCGTTAAAGGCATACCTGAAGGATTCTTCTCTCCTTCCCTGTACAGGTCACAGAGGAAGTAGTTATCTTCCCAATATCTCTGGAGGAAATATCAGAGGTCATTGGGGCTTTGCCCTCGGACAAAGTCCCGGACCGATGGTTTTTCTGCATTATTCTATAAAACTTTTCGAACACAACTATTACGGTACTTCACTGGTTGTACCGTCACATTCTTTCTGGGGTAAGGGTAGATGCACATTTGTTTGAAGCCCTGATTATTCTTCTTCCAAAACCTGACAAAGACCCAGAGTCAGTTCAGAGTTACAGGCCCATTTCCATATTGAATCAGGATGTTAAAATTCTCTGAAGATATTGGCCGACAGAATAACTCAGGTCCTCCCGGACCTAATTAGTATGTCCCAGGTGGGATTCATTAAGGCATTCATCATCAGACCATTTCGTACTCTTTCACATGTCTTCTCGGTGTCCAGAGACACCACCTTTCCCAAGGATTGGTTTCCCTGGATGCCGAGAAGGCATTTGATCGTGTCAACTAAATTTCTTGTTTCAGGTTCTAAAGTATTCGATTTTCCTACCACGTTCATAGTTTGGATTAGGGCCTTATATCAGACCCCTCTGCCAGAGTTTCTGGCAATGGAGCATTTACAAACCCTTTCCTTTATTTTCCGGTACCAGGCAGGGTTGTCCCTTTCCCCTTTTTATTTAATTTATATTTAGAGCCCTTATCTGAAATATTCTTAGTAATCCGGAGATATGAGGCATACCGATAGGTAGGTAGGTAGTAAAATTTACTTTTATACAGGTAATACATGTCATTTGGACATAATCCAGTTTACAAGACAGACCTGTGTAATTCCTAACTAGTTACATACAAATAAGTTCCATGTTAAATACATATAAATACAAACACCACAATATACAAATAACACAGTATACCTAAAAGACTTACAATAGCTGGATTATAAAATCTCAAAATTCCAAGGAACCTTAGAGAAAAAAACATTTAACACTCACAAATGTGAGCATATAGCTCCATTATAGTGTGAGTAAACAATGAATAATTTGGAATTTCTCTTATCTCATCAGGAAGAGAATTCCAAAACTAGCACCTGATATAGCAAAGACCTGTCCCAATATTTATTATAATGTTTACCTACAACTATCTTATTTAAGTGAACTGGTCTTGTCAATATCCATTTCTGATAGTTATTCATTGTAAATAATATTAAAGAAATTGGATGATTTACAGATGAATATTTCATTTTGTATTAAAGATAACCAATGACACTTATGATTTATGTCTAAAGGTGACCAGTTCACTTTCTTCAACAATAAACAATGATGAATCGATAGTTTCCTTGTAATACATATCTTGCTACACGATAATAAGTTCTATATATTCTAGACAATAGAGTTTTATTTGCATTTCTATATATTAGTTCTCCATATCTTAGCACTGGAATAATTAACTGATCTGCCAGTTTTTCTCTATCTAAAAAGATAAACAATCAGTACTTCTTCTTAACCCCTACCCTTCTATTTATTTTTTTAATCAATGCAATAATATGATTTGAAAAGAACAGATGTTCATCAAATATAATCCCTAAATAACTATATTCTTTAACTTGTTCTAATCTAGTTTGATTTCCTGTATAAATGGATAAATCATAAACAAGTTCACCACTTTTTTCAATGGGAAATTCATACACTTTGTTTTTTGTGTTCATTATCAGCCCTGACCTGGTGAACCACCCTTCAATTCTTCGAAAATCAGACTGCAAGTTAGTTTGTAATATTTCTTCCATTTTTCTGGATGCAATTATGACCGTATCATCGGCATAAAGTCAATTTCTGATTTTTCTATAGTCGATGGCAGAGTTATTTATGAATATTAGGGACAAAGAGGTCCTAAAATTGATTCCTGTGGAACTCCTTTATTTACTTTCCTCTTTCTTTACAAACATCCCTGTACCTCGACTCTCTGAGAACGATCATCCAAATAAGATTTTAACCAATTTAAGGGATCTTCCTCATGCCTATTCCATGAAGTCTTTCAATTAGTAAGGGGTAGTCCACCAGGTCAAAAGCTTTTGAAAGATCTACAAAATAACAGCTGTCTCCTATTTTCCCCAATGACCTATTTATTTGGTCATAACATTCAAAAGGGCTGTTGTAGTAGAATAGTTTTTTGAAAACCAGATTGTTTAGTTGTCAACAAACTGTATCTGTCCAAATATTCCATTATCTGGCTAGAGACAAGTTTTCAAAACATTTCGACAAAAGAGGTAATAAGGCTATGGGCCTATAATTATTAACTTCTACTGCATCCTCCCCCTTGAAAATAGGTTTTACTCTACTCTCTTTCCAAGATAAGGGAAAATATCCAATTTGAAGACTCAATTAAATAAATAAGTGATAACTGGTGCTATATGAAAAGCAGCTGGCTTTAGAATTTACCTTCAGACAATCACTACCAAAAGCCTTATGAGCATTTATATTTTGAAGAATTTTATATACTTTAGTGACTGTTAAAATGTTAAATCTAAATGGAGGAAATTTATTTTGTATAAACTCTACGTTAGTTTGTTCTAAGTCTAAATTAGAAGGAATTTCACAATTTGGGAGATCTACAAAAAAATTATTTAAGACATTACAAATTTCCTCCAGATTTTCAGTAATGATATCCCCATTTTTAATCTTAATATCTCCTCTGAGGAATCGCATCCTGGTTTTGTTAATTTCTTGATCACTCTCCAAAACTGTCTTGGATCTACACTTGAGTCTATTTTATTTTTGTAAAATAAAATTGTTGAAACAATAATTAACCTTTTACATTTATTTCTAGCAACCTTAAAAGAAATCCAATCATTTTCTAATTTTGATCTCAATACTTTTTCCAAATTCTATTTTTGATTCAAATTTGTTTCAAGAGTCTATCATTTATCCACAGTAATTAATTTAATTTCTTCTTTGCCTGAACTCTTGGTGTGTGAAAATCACATACTTCTTCAAAAGTTTGGCTAAAATATTTAATTGAAGTGTCAATATCTGGAATTAATTTACATCTATCCCATTTTATTTTACTAACACTATCTAGAAACCTAGAGTCTGAAAATCTTCTGAAGTCCCTAGTCCAATTTTTATTTTCATATACCTGATTTTGATTAAACTGAAACCTGGGAAAAGTAGCCCAGATCAAATTATGGTCTCCAAGACATGGTGATAAAACACCCACTGCTTCAATTTCAATTTGAGTAGATACCAAAATCAAATCTAATATGGATCCAGTTGTCATATTTGATGTGTACCTGGTAGGTTTTTATGAGTTGTTTTAATCTAGGTTAGTTACTATATCTTTTAATTGTCTCCCTCTAATATTTTTCCAATCACAATTTAGATCTCCCATCAAAATTAATGGTCTACTTCCTACTTTATCTGCTATCTTAGTTAGGATTATCTCCAGGTCAGTTATTTTACCCTTGGGGTGAATAAATGATTAAAATTACCAATCTGGTGTCCCAGGTATACAGCTAAAATTCTATATTATTTCTACTACCCTGTATTATAATTTCTGAAAACCTAATGTAGCGTTTAAAAGAAGCATCACACCCCCTCTAGTTTTTCTATCTACTCTCCATACTTTATAATCCTGAGTGCCAAATTCTTCATCTTGATGTTGGTTTGAGAGTCACGTTTCACTTAACCCTAATATACATGGGTCTTTATCTTTCAGTAAAGTTGCTAAAAGATCAGATTTAGAACTAATGCTATGTGCATTATCATGAAAGATTTTAAGTTCTAAATTTGAAGGCCCTGGATTCACTTCAATATCTCCCCAGTATTAGTAAAAACAACTTGCCCCAGATAAATTTGATATAGCATTATTAGGCCTAAAAGGTTTAGAGGCCTATAACATCCTCCCAAAGTTTGATTCTTAATGTTCTCTGAAAAGTATTCCTTCTTGGTTTGTTACAATTGTTTTTGTGATTGATTAAATAAAATAACCAATTTACCAAATAGTTTTTGTTTGCAGATTTTTGTTGTGATGAATTCTTTCTGAGTTACAACACTCAAAAGACAGCAAAGAAATAAACATCCTAAAAAATTAAACATCAACATTTTTCAAAGAAATTTCCACAACTAAAATATGTCTAAAAATTTTAAAATTAGAACCCTATTCTAATTTACAAAGAAATTATCCTAATATCACCTAGACTTTAACATAAAATACTTCTAACCAAACATTTTAAGCAAAAACATTTCCAAATTACCAAACTAATCTGAGCCTAAAAGTCTCCCAGTTTAGAAACAGCCTTTTTCTCTATGGAGTGCGTCATGCTGTGGAGCAGTGCAAGTTTTTATAACACACTCTCCCTCTCTTCTCTGATGATAGGGAATAACGTGGTGAAGATCACGGCTTATGCTGATGATCTTCTCCTCCATCTCTCACCTCATAACATCTATCCCTGTTATGTTAGGAGAGATAGCCAAGTTCAGTATTTTCTCGAATTACAAATTGAATGTCAACAAATCTTTCGTTCTCCCTCTTAACCACAAAGTTTTTAAGAGTGATGCTTGCCCTTTTGGTCTTGGTTGGTCTCCCTCGTTCTTAGATACCTGGGTATCAACTAACGCATAACACCTCTTCCTGGTTCAAAGAACTTGGAGCCCTTTCCCAAGCAATAGTTCAAGACCTCAATAGATGGTCTAAGCTTCCTGTCTCTCTTTGGGGTCACATTAATATAATTAAAATGAATGTTTTTCCTCACTTGTTCTATCCTTTCGCTCCTTAACTCCTTTATTCCTTTATCATGGTTTCAGAGAATGCACAAAATTGTTATCAACTTCATCTGGTCCAATAAGCAATCCAGGTTGGCATATCATAAGCTGGCCACTCAGAAAATGGATGGAGGTTGACGAATCCACATCTGGCAATTTATTACTGGGCCAGTCACATTGCAAAATACATGCAGTGTAAGTCCGGGTCCTAAGCACCTAAAACCTGTCTGTCTTAAAATTGAGTTAGACTTTATCCAGTCTGAGAAAATGGATCCCTTGACTATGCTCTATGTTAAAATTGCGTCCTTTCAAGAGCGCTTGCAGATCATCACCTTCAGAGCGTCCTTAAAAAGTTCACGTACAGCTTTGCTCTTTTTACGGTACACTGATCTGGATTTGTCTCAGTCCATCTGGAAATCCCGTCCTTCACAATAAATGGAGGATCTCTCGTACATGGTTGCCCCAAATTGGGGATGGGATAATTTCTACTTTTCTGGGTGATGAAGGGAATGGCTCTCAGTTTCTAATATAATTGTAAATTTGACATTCCAGTAGCCCATTGTTTCAGGGTGGTCCAGTTAAAACACTTGCTTTCTACAGTGCTTGGTAATACCCCCTCACCTGCCTGCCTTTTCATTTGTACCTGAGCTTTCCTCCTGATGGGTTTAACAGGTGTTATTTCTAAAATATACTGAGTTCTATTTCACTGGAAATATGGGAGACCTGAATGTCCCACTAAGCTCTGGGCTTCTTTTCCCACATTACACTCCCAATTGGTCAGTTTATGGAAATTCTGTCACATATATGTCTCTCAGGACAGATTACGACTTATGCAATATTATATTATGCACAATATGTATTACATCCCAGTTAAGTTGAGGAAATGGGGCCTTATAGGGTCGGAACTTGTACCAGAGGATGTCAGGAGGATGGCACACTTTTCAGTATTTTTGGTCATGCCCCAAGATAAGGTCACTGTGGGTGGCTATCCAGTCTAACTTAGATCCTATTTTAGGTTTGCAGGATTGCTTCAGCCCAGACATATGTTTGTTGGGAGATCTATCCTCTATCAAAGTTAAAATCAGGAGATTTCACATTTCCATGATTGCACTATCTGTTAAAAATTGTACTTCAGCATTGGAAGGATGCAGTAGTGTCCAACATATCAAGAATGGGTTAATGAAATCCTAGCTAACCTTCATACAGAGAAAGTGATAGTGAGCCTCCACAATAAGTTGCAGAGATACAAGAGTATTTGGGATCCCTTCACACTCTAATTATGATCAGAATAGATAAATGAGTTACTGTAATAGTGAACCTTAATTTATGTCAGCACATTCTAATATTTTATACTACAACATGGATTTTCACTGCTGTACGGGGTGGGGGAAGGGAGGGGATGGGGCAGATCATGTAACATTCTGTACATATGCAGGGTATGTTGTAACTCTCTGCCTCCTGTATTGTGAAAATCTGTTAATAAAGTTTGAATTGAAAAAAAAAATCCCTTTTCATGAGATGATGGCCAGATGACCCTATCTCACAAAAGGGGCTGGCTCAAATACAGAGTTTTGACAACTGACAAAAGGGATCAGCTGATGAAAGGGTTTTGACAGCTCATGAAAAGGATTACTTTTATAATCCCTTTTCGTGAGCTGTCAAAATCCTCTTTTGTAGCTGTCAAAATTCCCTTTTCATGAGATGATGACCAGATGGTCTTACCCTCGAAAAAGGGATTGGCTGGTGAAAAGGGATTTTGACAGCTGATGAGAAGGATCAGCTCTAAAAAGATTTTGACAGCTCACAAAACTGGATTACTTTTCATAATCCCTTTTCACAAGCTGTCAAAATCCATTTTTGTGAGTGTCAAATCTCACCAGCCTTTTCACAAGGTGTCAAAATCACTTTTCATGACATGAGAACCAGATTTCCTACCTCGTGACTGCTCATGAAAAGGTTTTTAACGAATCTGTTTTCCACTTCACTGCAAAGAAACAGTTTAGAATTACTGGCTGAAATTTTCAGAACGGAAAGGGCTTGCCCCACAGATCTGACTTTGCTGGTTTGGTAATAAAATATACATTAATTCTATAGTTATAACACTTCAAAGTTTGGAAATTTACCATAGGATACCATTGTGGTGGATGCAGGACTTTTGGTGCCTGTATCTCGAAAATGGTTCAAGATACAGATTTTCACTAAATGTAAACATGCGTGCAGGTTGCTAGTCCATGATGACAACTGTGGTGGAATTTTGCCCATGTTCCTATGGTTACTGAGCTGCTGCTAATTAGCATCACAGGGTTTCTTGGAATGTCTCTAGGGCCTGTGTTGCATCTCTACAATTATAGGTAGATGGGAGCACATTGACCAGAGAGCCCTACACTGCCACATATGGATACCATTATGCAATACTAGGCATGAAGAGCCCTCCATTATGAAATAGTGGGAGATGACACTTCCTGACATTGTCTAAATACTTATGGAAAGATGGGAGCACAGGGCCCATAGGGTCTTGTGCTATCACAAATGGATACAATTATGGAGTGATGGGAACATGATAGGAGTGCAGGGCCCAGAGGGAAATGAGGGTTGATTACAATGTGTATACACTTATGGCCCTGTGCTTCTACATGACAGAGGGCCCTTTACAACCACTACACATTATAGACTGATGGAAGTCCTGCATGCCCACAAACACATAAGGGGTACAATTACACTTTCTCAAAAAGTAAGGAAATTCATTGCAAAGGACCTTGTTAATGCATGAAAGTTAGGTTGAAGCAAAGAAAAGTAGAGAAAATGAGGCTTTAGGGTTGAGATCTACCTCCTCCCCACTGGCCTTTGTCATTACCTCACACTACCCTCCACAGAGATTAACAGGTAAGTATCAGGGTTTGCCTTTGGAAGTCATCAGGCCCAACTCTCACCCCATTCTCCTGTACTGTACTGTACCATTTCAGGTTCCTTACACATGCAATGGGATAAGAGTTAGGCTGATGACTCCAAGGCACACCCGTGCCTTTTGATCTGTGGAGGGTGGTGGTGGGGTAATAGGACTGAGTGCAGGGAGGTGTTAGGTCTCAACCCTTATGCCTTATTTCTGCTTTTGTTAGCTCAACCCTAACTGATGCATTAGCAATGTTTTTTTGCAATATATATATATATATATATATACACACAGTATGTTGCAAACAACTTTGTTAACACTCCAGTTAGGCCAAGGCAACAAAAGTAGGGAAATGTGTGTGTCTAATACCACTCCCCACCCTGCAAACCCCAACAGGCATCGGGGTGTGCCTTGGGGTCATCAGCCCATAGCACTGCCTCAACCCTTAAGTAGATAAACAGTGTTGGGTACAATATAGGAGACTGGAGTGTGAGTTATGGCTGATGACCCCAAGATACACCCCCTACACCTGTTGATGTGTCCAGGGTGGAGTTGGGTTTAGATTTGGAAACCCTAATGCCACATTTCCCTGCTTTTCTCACTTTGGCACTAACTGGAGCATTCATAAAATTTTTGCAACTTATTTCCTTACTTTGTCAGCTAGTATAATCATACCCTAGAGTCCTGTGCTCCCACTTATCTATAGTTTTTAAGATATAGCAGTTGTATCCTTATTTGCCTATGGGAATGCCTATCCTTTGGGCCCTGCACTTCCATCCCTCCACAGATACATATATGCATGTCGATGTGTAAGGAACTGCACTTCCATTTATAGGACAACAGTGACCAAATTGCCAGAATAGCCATCTTATTACTGTACCTCATGTACCTGGCACAGAAAATTTTTGAATTCCCACCAAAATGTAATTCTGCAAACTGCAACATTTCTGTGCCACAGGTGTGAAAACACATTTGGCCAAGATTTAAAAAATTACAGCTATGACATATATGAGGTGGGGCAATAAGAAGTTTATGTTGAAAATTTGAGGTCAAAGTCTTTAAAATTTCCAAAGTTATGGCGTGTGTAGTGAAATTGCAACAAATGGTCATAACGTTGCCATTATTGCATGTTTGACACCAAATTTCAACATAGCCTTCTTATGACTATAATATGAACATTGTGACTGTCATTATATAAATCCTGCCAAAAGAGTGAATTTGTCAAGCGACCATAAAATCACCTTTCTTGTGGGAATTGCATAACAACAGTCACATTGTTCATGGGGTGGTGTCCCAAAGGCTGTGGTGAACATTTGGTGTCAGAATGTCAAAAATAGCTCAGTTATGAATAAATGTTGATGCCTCCATTGAAATACATTGAACCACATTTACTGTACCTTAGTTTTCATACTGCAGTTGCCAGCTCCAGAAGCAAGAAGTGTCTTCAATCAGAGAGTGGATCTCAAATCTGGGACCTGTCCAGGTGAGTGGGAGTGTGTGGGGGTGTACTGGGGTGTGTGGGTGGTGGGTGCTGGGTTGGAGTTGGGGGTGGGGTGGACTGATCATCGAGGGACTGTTTTCTTTTTAAAAGTAAAAAGTAAGTTGCAAGTGACTGTTTTCTTTGTTTCAGTGTTTGGCTGCATCAGCATGGTGAGGTGCCACTAGACACCAGGGAATTTTCAAAACCAAAATGGAGACAGCGATCAGTGGTTGGGGGATGCAACTAGACACCAGGGAAAGATGGAACACTGATCAGCATGTGGGGTGCCACTAGACACCAGGAAAAGATGGAAATTGTGATACGAGTGTGGGGGAGGGCCCACTACATTATGGAAAAATATTTCATAGGTAATTGATTATCAGAAGGGGGAGGGACCACTGCACTATCAATATGAGACAAAACTACAAGTAGCAGTGGACAAGTACATTTAATAAAGCATGATAGACATAGATTTAATTTTAATTCATATTTACTTGTGCTACAGAAGCACTGCACAGTACTGTGCATAACAAAATGTTAAAATCCATACAATCTCTGGTACTCAGCTGCAGTTGACATCTTGTGGGCTGACAGAGTGAAATACATTGCAGCTGAGAGGTGGAGAATACAGAAATGAGAAGCAGGGCAGATCACACACAAGAAAACTGCTACTAATGGAGCAAATGCAGAACTGCTACAGTCCTTATATTTTTTAATTTGTTTTCAAAATGATGATGAAAAGTATAACAGTATTTCAAAAATACATATACATATTTCATACACTACCATTTTGACCATATCAATCAAATTGCCACTGGCATAGATTTCTATATAATTTAGATTTCAGCAGTGAATTAGAAGGAAAGGTCAGAGTGTTTCAGGTTATCACCCTAAAACTGGAAATGACCCCTCAGATGTCCCTTTGATTTTGAGTTTTGTCAGCATCAGTTTCCATATTAAGTCATATTTCTTCATTAATTTCACCAAAACATAATGTAGTCAAGGGAGTGAATACCCACCATTGTATTCAACCAGGCCTTGAAAGAAGGGGGGTCGGGGTCCTTCTATTTAAGAAGAATTTGCTGAAAAGTCTGCACTAAGCAGATATTGATCAGGCTTTGATTATGATGTGGTAAATTATTATAAGAGTGGCTGATTCTTAATAACATCCATAATGGATTTTTAGTTAAAGTATAAACAATTGAATCTGAAATGAAATCAAGTATCGAACCCACCGTGAATTCAGTTTAGGGCATTCTATGAACATATGCTTAAATGTCCCATCTACTGAACTGCCTCTGGACACACAGGATTTTTCTGAATTGAATTTGTGCAACAATTTGGAAGTATAATAAGTTTGATGCAAAATATAAAAGAGGATTTGCTGCATTCTTATCAATTTAGCCCCAATTCTTAATATTTTTAGAGTGTTTCCAGTTTAATTGAGATATCTTCACTCTTCACTTTCCTTCTCAGTTTGCTTTGAGAGATGCCATAATGAACATTTGGAAGAATGATTTTATAAATTTGTGAAATAGGTTTAATGTGGATTGACAGTTTGAGATAACTTTCCAAAGTGAGAATTTTAGCCCTCAAATTATTCATAATTTTAGCATATAATCTCTAATTTGTAAGTACCAAAATAATTGGGAATTAGGTAAATCAAATTTCTTTCTAAGAAATTAAAATTCCACAACTTGTCCTTCTAAAACAATTGACCCATTTCACAAAGATCTTTACTATACCGCTCTTTAAAAATAGAGTTTTGTAATGAAGGTAAAAATGTAGGTATTCAGAAAAATAGGGACTTCCTTTACATCATGTTCTTCAAAATTTAGCCCAAAACACATTCTTCCAGACAAATCTAGTTGTTTTGGTTGTGAGTAATAAATTGAGTTTTGCTTTTATTGGATCGGTGTGTAACACATGTTAAATATTAATAAATGGGGTTTGAGATGATTCTATAAAAAGGAAACATCATGTTGGTTTGCCTAAACCAATAGGTTACAAACCATCATACTGGCTGCAAAATAATAATATTTGAAATCTGGTATGGTCAATCCAGCTTCCAAGTAAGTGGATATTCATTTTTCATATTTAAGCCTTGGCCTCCTGCCTTTCAGAGGAATTTTTTCACAACTGATTCCAATGCCTTGAAATATTTATCAGGTATGATAATCGGGAGAGCTTAAAAAAGAAGAAAAACTTAGGCAGAATCTACATTTTCATTACGTTAAAGAGGCCCATTAATGTGTAAGGAGTGTTTCCCAATGTATTATCAACTTCCTAACTTCTTCCAAAGGGGTCATAATTCAAGGTCTGCAGTTCTTGAAGTTTATTGTCTATCTTCACATCTAAGTAAGTAATCTGAGAGGACTGCTTATTCCATAACTGCACTTGGGAGAAAATGTGTTTGAGTGTGTGATGGACTCTAAGACTTCAGTCTTAGACCAATTAACTTTAAACCCAGATAACTCACTGAACTGTGTTACTATCTCTAATATGCCTGGAAGACTATGATTAAAATCTTTCATGAACATAAGTGTCATCAGCATATAAGCTGATACAATTCTTCTGTCCATTAGTAATTGGACCTTGAATTTTAGGTGAGGTTCTTATAGCAATTGCCATTAGTTCTATGGCTAATGCAAATATCAGTGGAGACAGTGGGTATCCTTGACAGGTGCCACACTGTAAAGATATGGGAGGAGAGATATCAGAGTTAGTTCTGACCCTAGCAACCAGACCCAAATACAGTATATTGACCCATCTTAAGATACCTGGGCCAAAACCATATTTTGCATGATAAACTTAATATAATGCCATTTAACTTGGTCAAAAGCTTTTAAGCCCCTATCAAGACCAGAGATAAATCTGATCTTGAAATTAATCCAGACTATTGAGAGTGCAACACATATTGTTGTCAAGGTTCTACCTTTAATAAACCCTTTCAGGATGAATGAGGTTGGGTAATACTGAATCTAGTCTGGTGGCTGGGATCTTCCAAGATCTTAGAGTCGGTGTTAATAAGAGAGATAGGACAGTATGAAGCATGGTTACAGGGTCTTTATTTTTTTTTCAAGAACAGTGAAATATTTGCTCATTTCAAGGATGGAGTTAATGCCTGTGAATCAAATATATACTCAAATAGCCACTTTATTTGAGGGATCAGCTTTGATGCAAAAATCTTTAAAAAATCTCTCTAGACACCAAAGGAGCCCTCATAATCCATAAAGCCCAAAGACACAGCCCCAGATTTTGAGAGATGCAGATTGGCGGGATCCCTCAAGCACAGTCACCAGAAAAAAGTAGGCATTCCAAACCCTCATCACCCAGCTGGGGCACACCACCCAGACAGTAGCTCAGCAGGTAGCCAGGGATTCCTCAGAGCGTGAGCAGTATATATCAAAGGTGGACAGTGATAGCAGGTGGTGGTGCCATGAGACACCAGGGAACTATATCTGGGACCACAATCATCAGGTGGGGGCTGCCACTTGACAACAGGAAAATGAAGAATGACAGGTGGGCTGCCACTAGACACCAGGGATTATTTATAAAATGATGAGAATGGCAATTGAAAGGTGTGAAGGGTGTTATTAGACAGCAAGGAGAATATTATTTATGGTGAAAGTGCGTGGTGAGGGATCGTGCCACCAAACACCAAAGAAATGGCAGGGTGGCTTACAGCTCATACTGCAGCTGGCAGCAGGACTTCAGCTACAGCTTCAGAAGTAAAACAAATCTGCTGTTCTCATACAGAGAATGTGGAGGAAAACTCCTCTCACTAAACTGGGCACCTGGGGTTTTGTTGCATAGACAAAGTATTTCTGGCCCTATGTTTAAAAAAACATCAGAATCTAGCAAAACAGGGCCCATTCAGCTAGGTGCTGATGTCCAATTTTCAAAATGACAACAGTAGATGGTGACTCATGAACAAGGATTTTTTCTGGTGAAAAATATTGGCCCCTCACGAAAGAATCCATTCTTGTGAGGACAGATCCATGTCAAACGTTTTCCTTCTATCCTGGAAAGTGATCTTCCCTTTGAAAGCAATGAGAACTTAAACATTTTATAACTTTGCAATACATTAATATTTTCTCACCAAACAAATTCATGGCAGTTCTATTACCCAAATTGTTTCTACCATAAAAGACCATTAAGACATGGAACCTTTGTAAATGAGCAGTTCCTGCTCAAAAGTATTGTCATCCTAGATTTTGATAAATAAATAAAAAATCACACCAAAATTCTACACTGTCTGGACACAAGGTAATGAAGAAAAAACTGCAAAATGGCAACTTTTAAGGTTTTTGCATTATCCGGATCTCAGAATCCATACTCTGACAGCAGCAAAATGTGTCACATCAAGAGATCTACTCCACTGGACAGTGCATTCCAAATTGTGTACAAATCCATCGATCAATAAACCAGGATCCTCTCAATAATCTCACTTAATATCACGCAGTCTTCTTCACAAAATTGATGCCTTTCAGACTTTTGCCTGCCAGCATAACTCAGACATACTAGCAGTCATAGAAATCTGGCTCTCACCTTCGGTTCCCGACCATGCTATCACCCTCCTGGGTATAATGTCTACGGATTGATCGAACATCAAAAGAGGTGGTGGCTGCACCCTGTACCTTAAGACACGATCCGGGGTACCTCATCAACCTAACCCCAAACCACCACTGCACAGATTCTTCCTGTCAAGATCCTTCTCAGTGCACACAATAAAGCCATCACAGTTGTCACAGTCTACATTCCACTGAGAGAGCAAGGTAATGGGCTTAACACAGTCCTGGAGTTTACCAAATCTCTCTCACCTGATTCTGAAACCATCCTCCTCGGTGACTTTAATATTAACTAGCCTGTAGCAGAGGCAGGGGCATACAGGGACTTGATAGCAGCAACAAACCTTTCTCAGATGGTTAGCTCCCCAACCAGGACAAACTATAAAATGGGTACCAGCACCTTCTGGATTGAATCATAACAAGCCATCCCTCCAGGATCACAAACACCACTGTCCTCCCTGACACTTAGTGACCACTCCCCGTCATCTGCTACTGGTCCAATAAATTCATCAAGCCCACCCAAAACCATTACTAGCAGAGTTCTACCTAGAGGCAAGCTACCTCATCTCAAAACCTTCCTTCGTCAACAGGATTGGTCCCAATTCTCACTGCAACCAATGTGAACACCGCACTGGAACACTTCATCAGGATCTTCAACCAAGCATGCAACATATTTGCACCCTTCAAAGCACAAGGCCAAAGCCCTATGTAACCCTGGCTCACCAGAGACCTACTTAGATGACTAAAAGCTCAAGACCACCTTTAGGAGATTGCCAGAAACACTGGGAGACAAGTTGATATTGCTAACTATAAACATGCATGAAATGACTGCACCACATATATCCGGATACGAAGACCACCTATTTCCATAATGCTCTCACTAACTCATGGGGCAATGGTAGGGACTTCTGGAATAACATTAAAGAAGTCACGGGAAGCAATCTAAATCAACCCGTCAATTACTCAGCATAAATGATGAAACTACACTTGACCAGAAACTCATTGCTAATACATTCAATGACACCTTCACGGATCTCAGTGCTGTACTCCCACAGAGTTTTTGATGAGGTGGTTCCCCTCCCCCAGCCACCTCCAGCTGCCCTCCCTTCTACTTTAAAGCAGTAAAATGCATCAAGTCTGCAGCTACATTACCAAAGCCATTTGCAACTCCAGAGTCAGCAGTAACTCTCGACCTCAAACTGCTATCACTCACACTTGAAGAAGTACTCCGACCAGTGGCCAGGATTTTAACTTCTCTCTCAGACTCAGCCAGTTCCTGACTTATGGAAATCTGCCACGGTAACCCCAATTCATAAAAGTGGTGACAAAATAGCTACTGAGAATTACCGTCCAATTTCCATCCTACCTCCACTCTGCAAGGCTCTAGAACGAATTGTGTCAGACCAGCTCACCGACTTCCTAGACAATCACAATATCCTGTGCAAGGAGCAACATGGCTTTAGAAAAGGTCATAGCACCTCCACGGCACTACTTGAATTCACTGGTGCAATCCATCACTCACTCGATAACAGTCATCTTACTGAGTCCACCTTCATCGACTTAACTAAAGCCTTTGATACCGTCAACCACAATCTCCTACTTGCCCATCTTCGACTAGCAGAGCTCTCACCTAACTTGGTGAACTGGTTCAAAAGCTACTTAGACAACCGCTCCCAAAGAGTGAGAATTGCTGGCACACTCTCTCAGACAAAGACCAGTCCAGTCTGGTGTCCCACAGGGCTCAATCTTGGGCCCCTCCTTTTCAGCCTTTTTCTGAACTCACTGCCAGAATCCTGCCCTGAACAGATCCACTGTACATGGATGTTGCTGTCATCCTGGCATCCCACCATGATCCAGTCCATCTACAAGGTAACCTCCAACAGGCCTTCTGCAGTCAAAAACTCATTCACAAAACACAGACTTATACTTAACCAGAAAAAACAAGACCATGATCAGCTGCAGCTCCCAAAACAAACACAAACAATATCAGCTCTCCATTAAAACCAAGCAGGAATCACCCTCGAACAGGTTCATACCTTCAAATATCTCGGCCTCACCCTTGACTGTCATCTCTCCTATGTCCCACACATCAATAATGTGGCAAAAGTAGCCAACACCAGGATAAGCCTACTATTCCGACATAGGAAACATCTAACCCAGAAGCTCTGTCCATAGCTTTCCAGAGCTCCATCATCAGCATCATTGACTATGGTCTCATTATCTATGGATCTGCCACAACCTCATCTCTCAGGCGTGTTTTGACTTCCCTCAATCAAGCCTGCCGACTCGATACTGGTTCCCACTGTCTCACCCACACCTCGACCTCTACTCCAAAACAGGATGGGTGCAACTGAACAACTGAATCAAATACTAAACCTGCATCACTGCTAAGAAAATCATGATGGGAAAGGCACCACCAGGAGTCAGCACCCTCCTCAAACCCAAATCACCAACCACAACACCAGGAGCTCTAAGGCCCAAATCCTTCCGTCCCCCACTGCCACACATCCCAAGGCCAAAGGTCATTTGCATACAGGGTTCTGAGTTGGCTGAATGAACTCTCTAGTGACACCTCATCCACAGCAATGCTTGGAGCATTCAAAAAGTTCTGCCACTCCATAACTGGCACCTCCACCTGTGTTTGCACCCCATAACATCTTCATTCCCTACGCTGCTTCTGACCTTGTAGGTGTCAATATCTGCCCTCTCTTCTTGCACTTACCTGTCCAATGCAACTTCTAATGCACTTGTGCAGGTGTCTGTCTCTGACAAGGCCCCTCGGCTGCCTCACCTGACCCTCTACACCTATGTCTTCCCTACCCTCAGCCCTCTCCCTTCTTGCCCTTTTCCTCCTATTGTTTCTTGAGTTACTCATTGCTCAGTCTGATTTGTCAAGCAAAGTTACTGTCTAAAACCATGTACCTGTAACTATTTTATGTTTTAGTGTCTGTTACCCTGTAACCAGCATGATGTGGAACCTTTGTAAAAAGCCTTGGCTCAAAGGTGTTTTGTAATCCTAGACACAAATAAATAAATAAAAATCAGTTACAATGTTATTAAAGTGCAACATTTGAGGTTTAACACTAAACATACTACTCAACCCTAACTACATTGCACCACTATAATTTATATATTTTCTTCAAGAAACTTTAATAATACACTATTAGGGTTCCTGCAATAAAATTAGAGAATGCAGTCTTAGGGTTCCCAACCCTAACACCCCACCAATGCTGTATGCAGGAACAGGTGTGAGGGGTGTGCCTAGGGTTGTGAACCCTAATGCTCACCTCATTCCATGAGTAAGTAAGCAAAGATGGGTACAGCATAGGAGAACAGGGTGAGAAGTAGGGTTCACAACCCTATGGCACACCCTCATGTCTGTTCCTGCATGCAGGGTGACTGTGGGTTATTAAGATTGGGAACCCCAAGACCGCATTTCACTACTTTTGTCACTTGAACCTGAATGGTGCATTAACAACATTTTGCAGAGAATTTCCTTACTTTTGAGAAAAGTCTAATTGTTGGTTTGTTTGCTTGTGAAAGCGCAGGGCCCTCTGGGCCTCTGCTTCCATCAGTCATAATGGTATCCTTATTTGTGTGTGAGCACAGGGCCTGGGGGTCCTCTGCTCCCATCCATGCATCATTTTGAGATAATGTGATGCTACCCTTCTTTGCCTGTGGGAGCACAGGGCCCTTTGATCCCTGCAGTCTCATCCCATAGTGTGCAGATCCAAAGAAACACATGATATCTCAATGTGATCCTATACAAAACACAGGAACATTTGAAACCAGTGTAACTCAACACCAAATTAATATATTTTCATGAATCCAGCAAAGGCACATCGGTGATGCAAGCCCATGGTACCTTGAAAATTTCAGAACAAAATTGCAAGCCATTTCTTCACAGTTAAGTGACAAAGGAAAGACTATGTACACCTCCCTTACTATGTTATTCTATGGCAAACTAAGCAAAATTTTACTCCACCGAACTCCAGAGACAAGTAATATATTTTCACCAAACCAGAAAAGGCACAATTCTGGAGCAAGTTGTTTGTACCCTGAAAGTGTCAGACCAAAATTCAAACCATTTGTTTACTGCAAAGTGACAAAAACAGCTTTATAAACATTCTATTCTACTTAAATTTTCAAAAGATTAATTTTCCACGGTTCCTTTCACAATTTGTAAAAAAAATAATTTTTACAAATTGTGAAAAAAATCCTATTTACAAATACTTTTCACAATTTGATGCAAAAGAAAATCTTTTTACAAATTGTGAGACAAGATTCTATTTCACTGAACTTTTTCCATGGTTTTCAAAAATTGATTTTCCACATGGTAAAAAGCACATTTCTAATTTAGTAATCTAAAAACTAAACCCAGAATCCAATTCTATGTGCCCGATTAGGTAAACACAACTGTTGGTGTTTCCTAAAGCCTCTATTTTTTAGTAATTTGATTTTGTTGTCACGGTAACTGAAAACAAGATGGCAGTGGTATGGAACAATTCGACATTTATGACAAAAGATCCTATATTTGCAAAAAGGATTCAGCATTTGTGATAAAGAATCCTTTTTCAATGTGAACATTTAACATTTCCCATAGGAAATAATGTGAAACTTTGAAATTTAATAACTTTGGAGCGGATTAATATTTTTCATCGGACCTTCAAAAGACACTACTGTGACTCAAGACCTTTATACTCTCAAAATATCAGACAAAAATTCCACATCATTTGGCACAGCAGTCTGACAAAGTATTTGAGAAAAAACTGTAATTTATATGTTTTTGACACTCCGTATCTCTGTACCCTGACATCCGACTGGAATGGAAGTTACCACATCAAGAGATCTTTGGTCTCTGATGGTGCATGCAAAATTTCATGCAAATATTTTTAATGGTTATGATGTTGTTAAAGTTCAGTTTAACACAGAAGTGCAGAATGAAAGCCAACCAGTGGTTCTGAGGGCTGAGGTGCTGGACGCCTTACCTCAGGCTATTCCGCAACCAGGGTTCAGGAATGACCTTGGGTTGTCAGGGTGCCAGCATGGGGAGCAGGATAGAGCACTGGCTCTTCTGTCCCGGGAGGGAGGGTCACCAGACTGCAGTACCACCACCACTGGATGGAGGTCTTGTGGCAGGTGCAGGTGGTAACAAGGCGACTGGTAGGATGGGGCATCCTGAGTGTGTGATGTGCACATGCCTCCATCTGCGCTCACTACAGCGGGATGCAGGGACATAGGGGAGAAAATGGAAAAGGCCTACAAACTTCATATAAAAAAAAAAAGAAGTACAGAATGAACACCAATATGGGGCATGACCATGCCTTTATAATAATATATCTGTACTTATATTTGTATATAAAGAACATTTGCTTTATTTTTGTACTGCAGTGCACACACACACACACACACACACACACACACACACACAGTACTAGCTCTACTGGCATACAATTATTGCACAATATATGGTATGCAATTAACCATACCACATGTTATGACACTCTTGTAGTGTAGACAGATCAATGGTTTTAACCCGAGACCTGTAGAACAAGCATTTGCATGATACACACTAAATGTCAGATAATTCACATTTTGTCAACTTAGACACTGCAATCTCTGTATCAAAGTTCCTAATCAAATTGTCTTCAGTTTAAAGAATTGCCTCACATATACTGTCTCCAGCATCTATTGGCATGTACTTATCAGAAGCTGAAGTATTTGCTGTAAATGACCTCTCATTGCTTGTATCCTCACGATTGCCCATCTTAACATTTCCACTGCTCCAGCTGCACATGCCCCAGTGCCCAGCACTTACAATCAGTCTTTGCACCCTAGCACCTTACCTGTCATATTCCTCGACAACGCCCCTGGCTGCACTGCCTCCCACCCTCGCCCACCTCTCCCCATGCTCCACTCCTGCCCTGCCCCAACCACCCAGTACTCCCCTACCCCTGCACTTCCTACCCTCGATCTCCTACCTCACTTCCCCCACCCACCCACCCTCCTTCCTTGTCTTGCTCATAGCTCATGTCTTTGTACTGGTTATTACATGTCTGTAAGTCAACGACTATATGTTTGTAACTAAAATGATGACTGTTGCACACGCTGGCGTGAAATCTTTGTAAAAGACCTCAGCTCAAAGGTATTGTAATCTTGGATGAAATAAATAAAAATAAATAAATAAATGACCTGAAGAAATCACCGCACAAACCATATCACCTTGTGCTATTAATTTGTACAGTCATGAAAATTTGTCTGCTGCGTTTTGCACAGTACAGTTGATCCACAAATCTATGTATGCTAGGGTTATGAATGGTGATAATGTGCATATGATGGAATACACTTTGCTCGCTCCACTTTGGCAAACATGCCAGGAGTGATCTAACAAATATGTCAATTTCCCTTGTTTGTGATATGAAATGAAATGTTATACTGTTCAACATGTAAGATACATCATCAGAGATCAGCAAGTGAGAACAATAGAAGAGATGTAATATAGTGACCCCTGAAAAGCTTTTAGAATTAGTCACTACCACTGGAAGGCATAAACATTTGTTCAAACCACGTTTCCTGTCACAAACAAGTTTCTGTGGTTTGAGACCCATTTTTGTGATTTGCAAAACAAATATCATGGATTCAAACAGTTACATGATTTTGTGGCTCAGAGTCCACTTTGCAATGTTGTACCTTAGGTAAGTTTACAGTTGCATCATCAGAGTCCAACAGCTGTGAATAATAATAAAGATGTAGTGACGTCTCCCCAAAATTGTTTAGCATCAATTACTACTATTGGAAGTCATAAAGAGATGTTTGAACCACTTTCACTGATGCAAACAAGTTTTTGTGGTTCAGATCAGGTTTTTGGGTTTGAAGCATATTTTTCTGTTTGCGAATCAGATTTCATGGATTCAAACACCTAAGTTGATATTGTGGTTCAGAATCCAATAAACCAAATTTTATATTGGGCACATTTACAGATGCTTCATTAGAGCACAACAAATGAGAATAATAGTTAAGATCTAGTGCAGTGACCCACTAAAATCATTTGCTATAATTTACTGCCACTGAAAGGCATAAAGACTTGTTTCAAACCACTTTTCCTGGTGTAAACAAGTGTTTTGTGTACATAAATCTGATTTTTGGGTTCAAACCAAATTGTTGTGGTTCACAAACCAAATGGCATGGGTTTGAATACTTATGTCAATACTATGGCTAGGGATCCACTTAAAAGGTTTTCCCTTGGCTAAGTTCACAGATTTATTTATTTATTTGTTTATTTATTTATGTATTTGTTGACCGGTAAGTACGCTGGTCCAGAGGACCACTTTCAGGTACAGCCCAGGCCATCTAGTTGGCACATATTACAAATACATTGAACAGCAGGACATTCAAAATAACAGTTCCACATGGGTTACAATGAGAAATACTTGAGATAGTACATTTAGCCAACATAGTGAAATGACAATACAAAATGAGATCACTAAATTTTAGCCAGGCAACACTAAAATACAATGACAGTTCCACATAGTTACAGGTATGATACTTGAAGTGGGTGCAGTCCTTGACATTTCACCCCACAGTTGATATGATCATAGAAATACTGAGCACCATTATAACTAAGGCAACACTAAGTTAGCAAAATACATGTAAAAGCCATGCAAGCAGTGTTGACAGCAGTGCTAGCTACCAGTTACAGGACACATTTGATGCTAAAAAATTCCTGTAGTGCAGTTTAAAAGTTGGTGGAAGTCCAGTGACTGAAATGCCACCAGGAGAGAGTTCCAGAACTTAGGTGCTGCTCAGGAAAAAGCCCTCTGCCCCATGGACGTTGATAATCTGAGGCAATCAAGGGTTTGGTTCATGGAGGACCCTAAGCTGGTGGGTTACACTTTCAGTGGCCAGCATGCCTGAGAGTGGAGAATGTGCATTGTCATGGAGTATCTTGTGAATGAAAGAACCATGCAAAAGATCCCTGTGTGCCTGAAGGGTAGCCACCCTGATGATTGATTCAGAGTGCAGTGGTGAGTGTCCTAAGGGGCCAGAATAACAAACCTACATATGCTGTTGTAAGCTGTATTCAGTCTGTTTCTTAGCTTAGACTAGATGGGGAGTAGGAAGGAGAGCAGTACTTCACGATTGGAAGAAGGGTGCTTTGCAATATAGCCAGCCTCACTTGATGACAACAGGTGCTTCTGCAGGAAGCAAAACCCAAATGCTGATTTACCCTTTTAACAACCTGCCCTATGTGAGAGTCAAAGCTAAGCAAAGGGTCTACAATTACCCCTATGTATTTGAAATTGTCAACCAGTTCCACAGTGGATCCCTTTAAGTATTGAATATTGAGAGAGTGCTTGGAGTAGCTGAGTGCCTTACAAGTCTATGGTTAGATCCAAACTGCATTGCTTTAGTTTTGTTTTGCATTGATTACTAGCCTGTGCTGGGAGAACCAATTTTCAGTAGAAATAATGCCTTGGTTAGTGTCTTGAGATAGCTTGCCAGAGGAGCTGTCACTACTAAATAGAATGAGGTCATCAGCATACATGATTCTGCCATTAGAGGTTGTTTCCAATAATGGGGGTTTACAAATATTCTGTACAGTAGGGGGTCCTAGGATGGACCCTTGAGGGATTCCATCCAATTGTGGAGGGACTGGATAGGGATCCACCAATCTGGACCACCTGAGTCTTGCTAGATAGGTAGTGCTCAACCCAACAGTGGGAGTGAGGGAGAATCTAACTCAGAGAGTTCCTGTGAAGTAAGCCAAGTCGACCATGCCAAACTCTTTGGAAAGGTCAATGAATATGGCCCAGGTAAGGTTCCCTTATCCACCTCCCTGAGGACATGGTCAGTGAATCTAGCTGGGCCTGTGATGGTGCTATGTCCCTTCCTGAACCCGTGTTGGTGTGGGGACAATTTATTGTGTGCTGATAGGTGGTCAGATATTTGTCAGAAAACTACCTTCTCCATTATTTTGCTCATGTGAGATAAATTGAGATGTGTCACTAATTCACAGAGAGGCTGGATCCCTAACTTGAGGATATATACCACTCTGGTCTCTTTCTAAGGCTCAGAAGTGTCTGTAGTAGTTAAAGATAAGTTTATAATGTATGCAAGGGGTTTGGCTATAAGATCCTGAGCTAATGTCAAGAACTGAAGGGTTAGTCCATTGCTTCCAGCACTGCCTGTGTTTGGTAGGGCCTGCAGTAGCCTATGGACCTTGTTTGGTGACTTTATCTTAAAATGAAATGAAGGACTGTCAGGTCTCTGTGAATCCTGGCCTGTGTGTTTAGTGTTCTTAGCTGCTGAGGGATAAGGGCCAGGTACTGGTCAAGGTTGGAGAATTTGTCATTAAAGATCCCTGCTACCATTGATGGATCAGTTATTAGGCCCGACTCAGTGACCAGCTGTATTATGTTGTTCTTAGGAATCCACTTTATAATTGAGTTTACCAAGGCCCAGAAGTTGTGGGGTTGCTAAGACTCTGTGCCTGTTGATCCTAAAAAGGAGGCTTTGAGGAGTTTTGTTTTGCCTTTGCACTGGTTCCTAAATCTCCTATAGGTGTTCCAGTTCACAGCTGAGGGGTCAGCTTTATGCGTACCCTGGACTTGTCCCTTATCTTCATTAGTGCCACTAAATCCCTAGAGGCCACCCCATGTCCCCTCCTTAACTGCTGTGTGTTGAGGAAATGCCTCTCCTGTATTGATGAGAGAGTAGTGATAAAGAACCCAAGGATACAACTACTGTTGTAAGTGAGTAGAGTGCAGACCAGCTAACTCCTCTTAAATCCACTCTTAGAGCAGTTAAGTTTATGTTTGCAAAGTTCCTGAACATTACAAGCCTAGAGGGTGGGCAAGCAGTTGCAGGACCAGTTACAGTATATAGGGAAACAGTCACTTACTGAGTCAGATAGGACCCCAGCTGCAGTGGTCCTATCATCCCTGTTTGTCATGATCCAATCTAGGAGAGAGTGGTTCTGAGGTTTAGAGTTAAGGTGAGTGGGGAGTGAATTATCTGAGTTAGACTGATCTGTTTCAGGAGTTCCATGTACTCCTTTTTTATTGCTCAGCCAATTGAGGCTGAGATCTCTTACAATCACTAAGTCTCTAACTGGGGAAAGGCCTACAACCTTATTCATGACGGTTCTTAAGCAGTTCGTTCCACCTGTTGGGGACTGTAAACACAACCCACATACATTTTTAGGCTGACCTATAATCAGCTCAATAATGAGCCATTCAATTGTAGGGTCTATTGAGATGGTATCCGTGATAATCGCAACTTTATAATCGCGACTGAAAATACAGCGACTACAAAATAGCGAGCACATGAATGGCTGCAATACATAACAACGAATTAGTCATTATAGCAAAGAAAACTGTGATTCACATTACAAATATAGCTACTGACAAATTAGCACTCAGTACTAGTCCGACCTCAACTTTAAACTCTAAACTGCAAAATAAATAAGGGGCATGCCGGAAGCCCTCCCAGACCAAGGGCTGCATTTGAAAGCAGAAGATAGGGTGAGAGGGTTCATTTCAACCCTTGCTCTCCCTCCCAGTGCAGCACATTTCAGAGACAGCCACAGAATAGTTTTGGCCAGGAGCACCGAAGATAGGGTTGAGAGGATTCATTTAACCGATATGAGTACCCCATTCACTCTCCTGACTGGCGAAAGTGGGGTTTTCATCTATCCTAGATCTTCTCAGTCTGCACTCAGCTTCCCTAGACTCCTTTGCATTGCCCTAGTACCCATTCTCATTAAACTTCGCTCCTGCTAGTTCCTGCTGTTTCTTTTACACCTGGTATGATCACAGATGATGGCTGGCTTAGCTGCTGAAAACTGCCTATAATCCACTTAAAGATCCTAGAAGCCAACTCACTCAACACTGACTTGGTGATCCAGTTCACTGTGCAGGCGGTAAGGAAACCTGTCAAATGCAGTATGTTTTCCAGCAAACCAGCAAACCTGCCTCACTATTATTACGGTGCCACTATTATGAGCTGCGCTTAAGAAGAACGACTATTATAACTCGTGCTGTTAAATACTCCCGATTTTGCAATTGTGATTTTTAAGTCACGATTTCACATGGAACGATTGAGATGACTGAGTCATTTCACTAGTCTTTAATGAAAAGCACCCCACCTCCTTTTCTGCTCCTTGGTCTATCATTCCAGAATATGAAGTAGCCTTTTATGTGACATAGTGAGTTCAGGCAGGAGGGCTTTTAGCCATGTTTTGGTTATCCCAAAACTTTTGGCTTGTGTACTGCCATCCAGGCTTCCAGTTCATGCATTATAGATTGCAGACTTCTGTATTTAGAAGGGCATTTCTGAGTCCTTTGTTGCAAGACCAATGAGAGTTGGCCTGGTGGCACGGGGGCTGATTGGGCCAGGTATGGCTCAATGTCCCCACCTAGCAGAAGAAGAGATCTAAGGTATGAGAGAATTGATGAGGTGCCCCTAGAGGCCTGAATGCCCTATAACCTTCTGTTAACTATGTAGACTCTTGTAGTCTGCATCCCTTTTGTCCAGGAATGCCAGGTGACAGGGGATGAGCTAGCAATACCAGTTTCCCAGGCTGGGATAATCCTCCTAGTATTGATGGGGAGCAATTATCATAGGGAGTGACCATTGCTAGGGATGCAGCTGCAGACATCACATGATAGTGAGGAGGAATAGACTTAGTGCCAGGAGAATAACGCCCACTTCCATAGTTGGCAAACTTATGGAGGCAATTCTGAAAGAGACAGGATGGCTGGGGAAAACTGAATTCCATGGGGGTGGGGACAAAGCTGGTAAACTGGATTGTAAACTGGCTGAGGGAGGCTGCAATGGGTGGTGGTGTGGGGAACTACAACACCTAGGCCAGTGACAAGTGGAGTGCTGCAAGACTCTGTGCTGGGTCATATTGGATATCTCACATAGAGTTGGGAGTAGGATCAGTCTGTTCAAGACAATACTAAAATTGGGGCAGTAGTGGATGAAGTGTAAGGTGGAAACAACTGCAGAGGGACCTAACCAAGCTGGAGGAATGGTCGGTGCAGTGGTAGCTGGGCTTCAATGAGAAGAGGTGCAAGGTTATGCACTTCAAGGCCAAGAACCCAAAGACAGAATATTGTTTGGGGAGGGGCAAGGCTGGGGCTCACTGAAGAAGAGAAGGACTTGGGTATGATGGTGACAGAAAGCATGAACAACTCTGCTAAATGCAGAAAAGCTGCAACTAATCTAACAAAATGCTCAGGTGTATTGCAAGGGGAATCATGTCCAAATATATGGAAGTGATCCTTCCCTTCCACAGGTCTTTGATCAGGCCACACTTGGAGTATTGTGTGCAGTACTGGCATCCATATCTGAAGAAGGATATTAGGCTGCTAGAGGGATGCAGCATGAGGGCAACAACAATGGGGATGGAAGGCAAAACCTATAGGACAGGTTAGGTGAGCAAATATGTGCACCCTGAAAGAGAGAAGGGACAAGTGGGATATTATCAAAACATTCAAGTACTGAGGGGATCAACAAATCTGGAACTGATGGGTTATTTAAGATGAGAAAGGTATGGACTAAGATTGGAGGATGGAAGATTTAGGAGAGATGAGGAGACATAACTTCACAGAAAGGGTGGTGTTGAGTTGGAATGCCCTACCAGAGGAGAATTTCATGTAAAACAGTGGTAGTTTTAAAATGGCATCAGGCAGGGCACAGGAGATGGTCTGGGTGGTAGTGTTGAGAACTTCATGAATGGAAGAGAGGAGGAGTTGGGCAGCTGCAATCCAGGGTGCTACCTGTGCACTCGAGCAGACTTGATAGACCATGAGGCCGGTTTCTGCTGGCAGATTCATATGTTCACATTAAACTAGTGCAAACTGATTAATTCTCAAGTATGGGTCCTGGGAAACTTCAGTGGTGGGCCTTTAAGCTGCTAACTACCTTGTAGGCATTGATCCTTACCAGGGGTGAATAGGCTACATTGAGTTGACCAATCCATATGACCAGTGATTGCAAGGACCTTACCCATAGGTACCACAAAGTGATACCTAGTGAGGGTAATGCTATCCCTAAACTTGCTTCCAATGATTACCAGTTGACAGAGTAAATGAAAATATGCTTGCCTTAGTGGAAGCAAGTGGATCCAACAAGTAGGGATAAGAGGGATAATAAGTAGTGCCTGCTTTCACAATAAAGCTCACTATCAGAGAGGAATAGAACCTGCTATCAGCCTTTAGTAGTGAATCATACCACTGAACAGGCAAGGGAGGGGTTCCAATGTTCCCGGCACCTACCACTGTGAGAGTAGTTTTTGGGTGAGAAAGATGACTGAAAATCCTGCCACAGCTAGATATAGCTAATGCACCACCTATTGATGGAAGAATAAAATGCAGCAAGGCTGTGGGGTGCTCTTAGGAGTCTGGTGGCAGAGATTTGAAGAGACAAGTGGAACATACCAAGTTTGATTGGGGTCAAGCTACTCATCATAGTCCAACAAATGAGAATAATAGTAATGATCTTGGGGAGTGTCCTCAAAAATCATTTATGATCAGTTACTACTATTGAAAAGCATAGATACTTGTTCCAACCACTTTTCTGGTGTGAATAAGTGTTTTGTGGTTTCCAAAACATTTTTGGGGGGTTCAAACCACATTTGTGGTTCACAAACTAATTGTCATGGGTTTCAACACTTACATCGATTTTGTGACTGGGCCCACAAAAAAAGCTTTACCTTGGATATTTTTATAGATGCATCAGCAGAGTCCGACAAATGAGAATAATACCAAAGATCTAGTACAGTGACCCCCAAAAATCATTTAGGATCATTTACTACTACTGGAAGGCACACACACTTGTTTAACCACTTCCTGGTACAAACAAGAAGATGTGGTTTGCAAACCAGTTTTTTGGTTCAAACCAAATTTTTGTGGTTTGTGAACCAAATGTCATGGGTTCAAACAGTTACAGTGATGTTGTGGCTTGGGGTCCAACAAACAAAATTTTACCCTGGTAATTTACAGATGGACCATCACAGCCCAACAAATGAGAATAACAGTAAAACTGCAGTGCAGTGACCACACAAAATCCTCTAGAATCAGTTGCTAACATCAGATGGCATAAAGACTTGTATGAACCAGTTTTCCTGGTGTGAACACGTTTTATAGTTTGTCAACCATTTTGGGGGGTTCAAGCCAGATTTTTGTGGTTCATGAACCAAATTTTGAAGGATGGAACAGGTACATCGATTTTGTATTTCATGTTCTACTAAACAAAACATACTCCATGTTTAGCTTGAAAATGCATCATCTTAGTCCAAAATGGTAGTAATGACAAACCTTTCTAACAATGATACTCCAAAAATGAGTTACAATCAGTCACTACCATTGGAAAGTATATTTGGTTTTGAATCACTTTTTCTTATTCAAACAACTTTGTATGTTTCAAGAACAACTTTTTGTGGTTTGAGCCAATTTTCCAGTTCGCGAACCAATATACCTGTTTTGAATCAGCTTTTCCTGGTTTGCGAATGAAATTTTACTGGTTCAAATGAATTTCTTTATTGTGGCCATTTCTTTAATTCATGGTCAACTTTGTGGTTTAGCACTTTTCAACCAGCATTCACATCTCGTATACCAGAATTGGAAATGTGTGCCAAGAAAGAACCACAAACCAGAATAATAATTACACAGTGAAAAAATCTTGTGCAGAGCTTCAGACCTTAATGTTATCAATAAAATACCCTGATTTTAAATTAGAGACAAACTACTTGAAACCAATTTAAAATAAAACATATTTCTTATCATTGTATTTATTTGCAAACAACCATTGAGGAATAGTGTAGGAAAGCTGACATCATACATGTGTCATTTTGGATCATTTTGGATCAGCAACTATATTGAGATGTTAAATCAAAGTCCCATCTGCCTGGATTGGTGGTAGTTCAGGTGGATGTTAATGATCCCATGGCACTTATAGAAAAAAGTAAGGAATTTCCCGGTATCCTGGCCAAATTTCCCTCATTCACTAAAAATACCACCAACAGCTTAATCTGGTTCAAGGTCAGTTGGCATTCATCTGTATCCCCTCCCCAGGTCGTGCCTGAAAATAGGAAGGATTTGTCTAGTGCACTTACCGGTCAACAAAAACTAAATAAAAAAATAAAATAAAAAGCAATACATCTTAGTGAGTAATGCAAATTGTATATGTCTATAAATTAGACATCCTTCTTATACTTTTGAAAAATGCACACACAGAATTTTCCTAGGTAGTTGTGCATGTGTCTAATGTGAAAACATGTAATATGCTAGAATGTGCAACTTTTTAAGAATATGAAGAAGTGCCTCTTTTGATACTGTTTTCCATTAGTTAATGGCTAAAGTTGTCTGAGCTACTAAATGTAATGTAAAATGTTTTCTCATCAGAAGAGAAGGGATAATAAATTGACCAGAACACATGATGAGCTGATCCCTTCCACCTCCAGATCTGCCTTGGCTGCCATCTTTGCTCAATCTTTTTCTAACAACTAAGCATGAATAGTGCATAGACACGACCCACTGAAGAGTATTGGGCCATTTTTAAAAGAACTTTATGTATGCTTAAGCAGTCTTTGATTAAAATAAAACCCAGTGCTGGACTTCATTTATATTGAAGACTGTTTATACATACACAAATTTATGTTTAAAATCGGCCTATTACACTTCAATGTGGTGCACCTCCTCCCCTTCCTAATAAGAGATCATAATATGTCTGAGTGCAGGGGTGGGGATGGCAGATTGAAATGTGGAAGAGGTCAGCTTGCCATGTGTCCTGCTCAATATGCAATCACTTCTCTTCTGATGAGGAGGACATTTTGACTTATGATTAGTAGCTCAGAAGACTTTGGGCAATATTAGGTAATGAGCTAAAGTGTTTTAAAATGTGCACTTCTTACTTGTAGTAGACACATTACAACATTAATAATAAAAGATGAGTTGTGCAGCATGTGGATTACTATTGCTGCTTTGTGTTGTGGTAGAAATGAGAAAAATGTAACAGACTCTCCTCAACACCTTTTCAGCTCAAGAGGGCACTCAGCAGGGTGTTCTCTCCCCTCTTCTGTTTAATTTGTATTTAGAGCCCCTTCTTTTAATTTACACAGCAATCTGGATTTTAAAGGAATCTTGACTGGGAGGGACAGGTATACTATCTTGCTTACACAGATGACGTGCTATTTAATATTGAAGATCCTCTGATCTCATTCTAGCAGTGTTAGCCAAGATTTACAATTTTCAATGATAGCAGGTTAATAAACTGAATATTGAAAAAACTCAGGTTATGCCTCTAAATAGCTATGTGCCCAAGCATGGAATATAAGCTCTTGGCAAAGTGATCCAAAGGGCTCCAATATTTGGGAATTCCTTACCACACTTCCTCTCAGACTTGATTAAATTGAACCTCCTTCCTCTGTTGCAAGCTATTAAATTGTATTTATTGAGATGGGCCACACTACCCTTATCCCTTTGGGGATGGATTAGCATGATAAAATGAATGCCCTCCCAAAGTTGTTGTATCCTGGGGATGTTGGGGTGTTTTGCTGAAAGCATGGTTCTTGCAGCTGCAGCAACTATTAAACCTTTTTCTGTGGAGGGAGGGCAGTGCACTACACTTATTTTAAGCTCACACTTCCAAGAGAAAAGGGTGATTGCAACTTCTCAACTTTTTCATATATTACTTAGCCTTGCATGGATCAAAATTCTTGCAGTGGGGTGGTAGTGGTGTTCAGCCCTCTTGGGGTACAAATCAGCCCCTCTGGCTCAAACTGGAGGTCCACCTGCATAGGAGTGTTGGTTTACATCTTAGTATTTTATTGTATTCCAAACCATCTAGTTTTCCTTCCACTCTAAGACAACCCTCTGATCAGATCTTTGAAGGCCCATGGGCAGCTGTAAACATTCCTCAAATTAGACTGGTCTTGAGCATTAGTTCAGCATGTGTTTGGTAATTCCAACATTTGTATTGCAGGCCACCACCATATCAGGGATTTTTGCCTCAGTTAAGTCTGGCCTTTATGGAGCCCCTTTTAGAGAATGGCATATTCCTGTCTCACGATGAGATGCAGAGCATTCTCTATTTCCTTTACACAGGTTCAGATATTTACAATTAACAAAGCACTGATGTGTTTTTTGACCCAGGACTCTGGCATATATTGGACAGTGAACCCTTGTCTCAACTCATCTCCTGGCAGCTCAGTTTCACCGGTTTCTGGCCTGTACTCCTCCTATGTACAGTCAGTTGATCCAAATTCCCTGTTGGTTGTTTGCTTTTACTGGCAGCAAGCACTGGGATTACAGTATGATTCAAACAATGGCAAACTACATACAGCGTAATCTCTATAGATATGTAAAAAGAGCTCACTACAGATTGACTCAATACCAAGTGCTGCATGATATGTATTACACACCAGCTAAGCTGTATTCGATGGTGAAGTCCATATCTCCAGTTTGCTCCACTGTGGTCTCTCAAGTGGTAATTTTCTACATATATTATGGGAATGTTCTAAAGTAGTGCCTTTTGAACAAGATTAAGACCTCGTTGGACCTTCTATTGGGACTGAAGGAGGCCTTCACCCAGGAAATGTGTCCAGTGGGGTATTTTCCAGCTAGTCATCTTGGTCAGAGCAAGGCCCACGGCCTTAATATCAATCATGGCCAAAGTTATAATGTTGTGACACTGGCTGGAGTACTCAATTCCATCCTACAGACAATGGCATAATGAAATATTGCAAGCTTTAATGGTTGAAAAGCAAATTTCTAGACTACAACAGAGGGTGGACCATTATCATCAAAGATAGAAGATCGTGCATACGCTTTCATCAGTGTTGAGAAGACATAGTGGGAGCAGACTGGAGGCAGTTTTGTATCTACATGTGAATTTGCTATGTTAGAAGTGTACTTTACCCCCTTAGTGTTGTTCTATGAGAGGCAGATATTTCAGAGTTATTGTGCTCTGGGAGAGGATTTGGGAGGGAGGTTGGGGGAGTGGGATTTTTAGTAGTGATACCTGTGTAACTCTCTTTTCGGTGATATTTGGTACCTGCTGTTCTGAATACGGTGAGTGCAACAGAATACTGTACTTTCTGAGAGGTATGCCTTTAATTAATAGTATCTGAAGTACATTATAACAGCATGGGTGTCAAAATGTGCACAAGCACAGTAGGCAAGACAGTGTGAAGTAATCCATAACTAGCCATATCTAGAAACTGTTGCAATGTGTTTTCTCCACTCAGGATATTATAGCAAGCTCAACATAATTTATGCAGAGTCAGTGGCAGTGTTACATTTCTTTTTGCCACTCATCTTCCTAGTTGTGAAGAAATTCCTGGTTTGTACCACTATTGTATACATTGTTATTTCGAACCAGGAATGTCTTCACAAACCAGTAATGCAAGTCATGAACCAGAAAATGATGTAAAATAAGCAGCAAAGCCCTCAAAATACAACTGTGAACACCTAGAAATCACATTAGACTACATACAAACTATTTTCATCTGTGTACATGGTGCTTTAGGTAGCTTTTATTCATACATTTGTTTTCCATACTTGAGTGTTCTTAGTATATGTTTTGTCATTTACCTTATTGATTTACATAATGAGACTTTTGAATCCCACAACATAGTGCCCACCATAATAACATCTAATGATAAGGATGGAATTGTCACTCACAATGTAAACTGTACAACAATCCACACAGTCCTTGCACATTATAACATCATAAAAGTAGTCTTACCACCTAGGATGCCAGTTGAAAAATGAGGAAAATAAGCAGACCATGTTATTTAAGGGCATCAGACCAGCCAGTAATAGCATTTCAAAGCCTATGCTGTCCTTGTTGACCAGCAGTATGACTGGGATTCCCTCCAAGTTGTGTGTAAGTTTTTATTTTTGTGGTCACTTGATAGTTGCAGCAGGCATACCAATTAACATAATCAGCAAATCAGTAGAGTAACTTAAATGAGGTGTTATCAAGCAGTTTTTTTAACTCAGCGTTACTGTACACAAAGATACAACAGTGTAACACCATGATGAGAATACTTAATTACAATACTGTAGCAAACAATGTGGAAGATGATTCAGCAGCAGCCTGCTCTAACAATTGGTCATTAACGGAATACATTGGATGTAGAGGAAAGATGAACAAAGACATTAATAACTGCTGTATGATGTAGAATACATTATATTACAGTATTTACCAAAAATAAGGGTGTTGCTATCAACACACTATAATTTATAACAATCAAAATTGGGCCAACAACCAACAGGCCCAACATTTGGTCACATCAATTCCCTCTGCTCCACAAGCGCTTTACCACCTGATCTCATTTAACAGCAGTTCTCCCCCCCTCCATAGGGTCTTGTTCTACCAAAATATCAACCTTTGGTGATTGCAAGGGACAAAGACTTCTCCCATACAGAGAGCCTACTGATCTTCCCTTCCCTGCAACCACACCTCCCATCTTCGTCACCGTATTTCATGTTGATCAAAGCGTAACTGTAATTTAGCTGTTAGAGCCTCCACTGCAAGTACTTTCTTAACCCTTCAGATCCATTCACCCAGAGTGGGAGGCTCCAGCACAGCCATCTTCCTGTGATACATTTTATGGCCGCTACTATTAATGTTAAGAGAACCCCCAACCCCAAGTTTCCCCTTTCTGGTGTGTTGCTATGAGAATCGCCAACATCCAGTCCTCAAATGATAGGAGAGAAAGACTCCAGTAATGGAATGTACTGCAGTCTGCAAGGCTCACCAGAACCCTACCAGTACTGGACAACTCTAGAAAATGTGCCAGTGGCACCATGTTTGTTGCAGGCTCTCCAACAAGTCTCAGATCTGGATATGCTGTAATATTGTGTAACAGTTGGGTTATGGAAGTACCTAAACAAGATTTTCCAAAAAAACTCCCACCAAACTGGAGTTGAAATTACCCGCCCGCCCACCTTAACTTGTGTGCCTAGTGTGCTCACTAATCGAAATTTGCTTCCCTGTCCCAGGCTATCCTCTGGGATTGTAATGAAACCCCAGTATTATGTATCAATAACTTGTAAATATTAGATACATAACTGCTTGGACCAATAATTGTAACCACACCATACAGGAATTTCTCCCAATTTGTGTAATGTCTACTGAGGTGTTGGATGTGGTCTTCGAGTTGACAAAATGCCTTACTTGCATATAGTATAAAATTCTGAGTTAGGCCAATTAAATTTATCTCTTGCCCTCTAGAATGTTATTCTTCTATTGCCTTCTATAAACTGTGTGAATCTAGTAAGTCCCTAGACCCCCCATCTAGCATATCCTGTGTCAAGGGTAGCGGAAAAACGTTGCTTCATCTCTGATAAGAGATAGTGGGTCCACCCCATTGGCATACCCTTGATTCTCTGTAACTTTGGAGTATGTATAAACCATCGTAACCCATCATTCTGCATCACCCTTACATACACTGAGGTGACTTCAGTTAAGGCAAGGTAAATAATGGCCTATCACACAATGCTGCATCCTCCATCTGGTACCATTAAGAGGAGGTCCTCTGCTTGGCCCACATCAGGAGCATAGCCCCTAAGCTGCCAAATAATGTAGGGAGTTTGGGAAGAGCCAGTCCCCTCTTTTTGGGAGATGTAATAATCTCCTGGCAAACCTAGGTTTTTGTTCTTCCAGACAAGCCATTTTATATATTTATTTACTTTATTCCAAAAGAGGCACCTGAATAGGGAGGCATTGAAACAAGAAGAAGAGAAGTGCGGTAATATGTTCATTTGTACCATGGCCACTCTTCCCACTAAGGGTTATCAAGCAGTTTTGTTTGGAAGTTTGTATACAGATGCAGCCAAAGATGGCATGTAGTGCATATTTTTTGCTATGCTTACATACCACTACAGTTAGAAGAAGCAGTTAGTCAGCCATTAATGAATGTTGTGGTGCTTCTCACATTTTGAACTTCTGGCACTTACAGTTTCTTTGAAGAGATTCAGCCATGGAATGAAGTTTATTTATTTGTTTATTTATTATGCATTTATTGATTTATTACACACAAGAATCTTTGGGCAGAGCCTATTTGAAAAGGTATATGGGCAATACAGCAAACAAGTGGTACATATATACAATGAAGAGTGACATGGCAGTTCACAACAGATGTAATGCATCAGGACTGACATAAATAAGACAGCAGGGTAGGTACACCTTGGTAGTTCTTGGTACAGCCTAGCATTAGAACTCTTATGTGTGTAAAACATATCAGCTAGGTTGACAACAATATAGAGCAGAGCTTTCCAGATTAAATGAGAGCCAACATTGTAGGGAGTTGAAAAAATCAGGGATAGCATTTACAGGGGTATTGAGGGTTTAGTGAGGCTAGCAACTGGGACTTAAAAGTGACAAGAGAGCTTGAGGTTTAGAGAGATGTGGTGAGGAGTTCCAAATTTTAGGTAGCTAAAGGAGAAGTAGGACTGACTATGGAAGCTTTCCTTCTAGTAAGCTTCAGGAGTTTCACTGTGCCCCTGGTTGAGTACTTGGAGGCAAATGGGCTAAGGAGGATAGGACGCCTAATGACAGTTGACCTAGCAGGGCTTTTTACCTGTGACCAGCGTGGAATAGTGTATATGGGAGTCAAGATTAAGCCACCCATGTTATAGTACAGAGTGCATGTATGAGTGTCCCATTTTTGTTAAGGGCTAAGCAGCAGGCCCAATTCAATAAACCCCAGACTCTGTCGAGCATTTTGCTACTGGCAGCTCCATAGATGACTAGTCCATAGTCAAGAGACTGAGAATGTAGCTCCTGATGAGCTTCTTTTTGATTTCAGGAGAAATGCATTTTGTGCTTATAGAGCAAGCCAAGTCTGGGTTGGCAGTACTAATGAGCATATCCACATGATCAGAGTATGTCAGGCCTGAGTCTTGGGTGGTCCTTTGGTAATTAACAGTGGTTACTTGTTCAATTTGAGCTCCCAGGTCAGAGGTAATGTCAAGTGTGGAGGAGATCAGGTTTTGCATATGGAGTGGAGCAGCATGGATTTAGTCTTCTTAGAGTTCAAGACAAGGAGGTTGTCAGTGAACCTGCTACAGATGGCTGTGAAGTCAGGTGGAGGTTGTGCTGAATGGAAGGAGGCTATGGTTTGTAGTAGTGATAATTGCATCATCTGCATATAGTATTTTGTGGAAGAACAAGCCTGAGGAGTTAATTAACAAACAGGCTGAATAGAAGGGATGAAGGATAGATCATAATGGGACTCCTACTGTCACAAGCCTGTAATCAGAGAGTGTTTTCTGGCATTTGACTGCTTGTGTTCAATCTATGAGATATTTTTTAGCCAACGTGCATGCATAAACAGAGAGACCAAGTGTGTTTTAATTTGTAGCAGAGTAGATCATGATTAACAAGGTTGGAAGTCTTGGTGTGATCTATGAATATGGAACTAGCTAGATCTCCTCTGTCCAGGGTGTCATAGAGGTGATCAGCATAATCTATTAGTGCTGTTATGGTACTTTGGCTTTTGAGGAAGCCATGCTGTTCTGGTGCTAGTAGGTCATAGGTTCTCAAGTATTGAAGGCTTTTCATTTACTATCTTTTCCAGTGTTTTAGAAGGTGATAGAATTGATATGGGTCAATAGTTAATGGGTTGACAGGAGCACCCACTTTGTGGATGGGTGTTACATGTGCAGTTCTCCAGAGTTTGGGCACTCATCCAGACGTGAGGGACAGGTTGAATATATGCTGTAGGAGTTGGTAACCTGACACACAGCATGCAAGGAGCTTCATATTAATGTTTTCTGGCCCCATTCTTGTAGTTATTTTTAATCTTTTAAAATAGAACTTAGGGCATGAGTTATTCAGTGGATGGTGTGGATATTGAGTGGGTGACTGGAGTGTGCATGAATATAGGAAGTAAAGTCACTGAATGTTCTGTTGAAAGTGTTTGCTATTTTGATATCACCATCAGTATGTGTCCCTTTAATGAGGAGAGAGAGGAAGCAGTTTGTGGGGGTTTCTTAGGATATCATAGATGCCCTTCCACAGTGTTTTTGGAGATTTGAGGGAAGAAAATTGTTAGTTTTATGGTGGTAGCTTAGCAGCCCATATTAGATTGTTATCCTGTTTCTAAGTTCCTTGCATTTTTGGAAAAGGGTGTTTATTCTGAGCTTATGGAACTGAGACCAGGCTCTATCTCGTGTTCTTATTAGAGTCATGAGGTCTGGTATGAACCAGGTTACATAGAAACATAGAAACATAGACTTTGATGGCAGATAAGGACCACTTGGCCACCAGTCTGCCCATTTCCCTACCTATTGGATAAGCTGCAGATTCTAGTTAACCAACAGCCTACTTCCTGCAACCCCCACTATAATTGCCTTATGTCTGTCCCATGCATGTTTGAATTCCCCACTGTTTTAGATCCCTCAACCTCTCCAGGAAGGCAGTTCCATGTGTCCACCACTCTTTCCGTGAAAAATAATTTCCTCACATTACCCCTGAGCCATCCCCTCTAACTTTAAATTGTGCCCCTTGTTCTTACATCTCTTTTTTCTGAAAGATGCTACCCTCCTGGACTTTGTTGATTCCTTGAGGTACTTAAAAGTTTCTATCATGTCCCCCATCCCTCCTTTCATCAAGGGTATACATATTAAGCTCTCTCAGTCTCTCTTCATATGGTTTCTGATGTAGACCCTACACCATTTTAGTTGCCCTCCTCTGGACTGCTTCCATCCTGTCTATGTCCTTGCGTAGATGAGATCTCCAAAACTGCACAGTACTCAGATGGGGTCTTACCAACTGTCTGTACAGAGGGATAACCACTTCCCTTTTTTCTACTTGTGATGCCCCTCCTATGCATCCCAGTATCCCCAGGCTCTCCTTACTGACTTCTCACATTGCTTACCCACCTTTAGGTCATCTGATATGACTACACCCAGATCCCTTTCTATTATTGTTGTCGTTAGTACCTCCCCTGCTATTTTACTCTTCTCCTGGATTTTATTTCCCAGGTGCATTACTTTGCACTTCTTTGCATTGAATCTAAGTTGCCATATGTCTGACCATTCCTCCAACCGTGCCAAGTCCTTCTCATCCTTTCTACTCCCCCTTGTGTATCAACTCTGTTACAGATCTTTGTGTCATCCACAAGGGCATACCTTTTCTTCAGACCCTCCATAATGTCACCTATAGAGACATTAAAAGGACTAGACCAGTACTGGCCCCTGAGGTACTCCACTGGTAACCCCCTTTCTTCAGAATGTGTTCCATTCACTATTACCTTCTGTGTCCTGTTGTGCAGCCAGTTTGCTACTCAGGCTACCACCCTGGGACCCACTCCAGGCTGGCTAACTGATTATTAATCTTTGTGGGACTGTGTCAAATGCCTTGCTAAAGTCTAGGTAGGCCATATTCACAGCCCCTCCTGGTCTATTAATTTGGTCACCCAGTCAAAAAAATTGATTAGATTCATCTGACATGACCTTTCTGCTGTGAATCCATGCTGCTTTGGGTCATGTGTCCTGATGGCCTCTAGCTACTCAACAATTCTTTCTTTCAGAAGTGATTCCATCATTTTCCCCAGCACTGAGGTCAAACTAACAGGTCTGTAGTTTCCTGCTTCTGCCTTGCTCCCACTTTTGTGAAGGGAATCACATCTGCCCTCCTCAAGTCCTGAGGTACCACCCGTCTTCCCATGATTTGATAAAAAGGGTGGTTAGTGGTGTCACTAGGTCCTCCCTTAGCTCTTTTTAGGATTCTAGGGTGAATCCCATCAGGCCCCTGTTGCTTTGTCCACCTTGAGTTTTAGAAGTTCTTTCAGTACTTTCAGTACTCTTTCCTTTTTGGTAATGGTTTTATTAGGGGCCACTAGATCAAGACTCCATTAAAGTGCGTTATGAAGCAGTTCAAAGCAGCATCTATATCCTGAGTGTTCTGTAGTAAAGACCAGTCAACAGTAACATAGCTTGCAGTTGGGAGGCATTATGGGATCAGAATACTCATGTTCTGAGCAGGAGGGAGCTGCAGGAGTGACTTTAAAGACTACCTGCAAACAACTGGGGAGTGGTTTCTTTCAGGAAGTTTGGAAGTATTTCTGTGTGGAGAATCCTTACAGGATAGCTGATTACCACCCAGTTTAGAGGTGTGGCTGTCCCAGTTTGTAGTTTGTTCTGGTAGGTGAGGACATGACATGACTTGTGTCAGATATAGGTTGGCAAGCATATCATGATGGGTTTTATGATAACTAACTAGCCAGTTACAATTGAAATTACGAAGATTTTTGAGGTGGTGGTTTAGGTTAGTGATAGTATCAAGGTGGTCAAGCCCAGTGTAACACTATTGGGGAAAATGTATGCTACAACAATGATTATGTTTTTCACCTTTAGATCCAAGGGTAAGATTTATGGCCAGGCACTCAGCATCAGTGAATATTGGGGAAGTAGTGAGCCTAATAGCTTTTAGGTGAGATTTTACATACAGCAGGAACCTCCTCCTTTTTGTGTGCCTTGTCTTGCTGAAACATGGTGTATGAGCCAAGGGATACATCTTGTCTGTGACTTTGAGGGTAAGCCAGGATTCAGTCACAGCTGAATATCATAGTTAGAGTTGGATAGCCATAATCTGAGTTCATCCAATTTAGGTAGTAGACTACCAACATTCACATGGAACAACTCAAGTATTCCCTGCCAATTACAGTAGGGGAGATAGGGCTGGGACTGGGATGTATGTTTCAGAGAAAATGAGGAGTAGCAGAATAAGTTGGTGAGCTATAAGATTGTGTTAGTGATCTTATGTGAGGGTGTTCCAGGATTTCCTTTTGAAACTATACCCGAAACCTAGGTTCATGCAGGGAGCAAAGAGGTAGGTGAGGGGTGTGTTGGGTTTGGTCTGGGTGATTGAGGAGATGGGGTGTGTGCTGGCGACCACTAAAGTGTGCAGATGCCTGGAGTGAATGAACTGTGCCTATGGTGGTATAGTGTATGGTGACGGGGGAATGGGCATCTTGGGGCTTCCATTTCCACCAGATTAGGAGCAGCCATGACAAGGATCACTAGCATGAGTAGGCTGGGAGAGCCCATGGTGGGGTGCCCTCTGCATTAGAGGGTCCACAATCCTGAGCTGTGAAGTGAATGCCTAATATGTTAGGGAGTTCTCATAGATCTGATAAGAGTCTGGGGAGATACCAAAAGAGGAGAACATGGATGTATGGAGATGATGCAGTGGTACCAAGTGTCCAAGGAGTGTGGGTGTGGAAAAGTGGGCTGATTGATTTCAAACAATCAATATCACAATTAAAGAAGGACCAGCTCTGGATAGATGGGTGGTTGGGCAGGGTGGGCAGGCAGACTGTTGCAGTGCCACATGAAGTACGGTGGCACTCCACTGATTAGTGTCTGATGTTGCAGCCTGTATTTCTGGGGTGGGAGGGCAATTCCAGCCCATAAGTGAAGCCTCCAGGGGTTGGGTGAAGAGAGAGAGAGAGAGAGAGAGAAGGCTGTGGAGCAGAAACAAAGTTTTTAAGAAGCAAAACAAAAGGTAATTTGATCAGTTCAAGGTGGGGCTTCTGCTCTGCACTTGCAGGATAGCACAACACCTCTAGGTGCGTAGGATGAATCAAGAACAGCACAGATGTATACAGAGCTTAGAGAAATTGTTCTACATTTATATCTACTAGAACTGCATACAGTATATTAACATTGCTGGGGAACACACTGCATAAATTGATTTAAACACAATCAGCTTCTTCAGGTAACTGTCTTGAAGTGCATCAAACACTATACTAGCAGCCTAGATTTTGTATGAAAATTACACTATCAGTACATGTCAGCATATGGAATTTCCTGATTTAAAAAGGTGCTGGATGCCACAGCCACCATTGGACACTTCACAATGCAGTACCTGATGTTGTAGCCTGTATTGCTGGGGTGGGAGGGTGATTCCAGCACATAAGTGAAAGCCTCAGAGGTTGGGTGAGAGAGAGAGAGAGAGAGAGAGAGAGAGAGAGAGAGAGAGAGAGAGAGAGACAGAGACAGAGAGAGAGAGAGAGAGGCTGATGTTGCAGCCTGTGTGCAGGGGCAGGGAGGGTGATTCCAGCCCTTAAGTGCAGCCTTTGGATGTCGGCCGGAGAGAGAGAATGCTAATGTTACAGCCTGTACTGCTGGGGTGTGGAGGGTGATTCCAGCCTTAAATGAACCCTCCTGGTATCAGGTGGAGAGAGATGGCTGATGTTGCAGCTTGTGTTGCTGAGACAGGAGGCAATTCTGGCCCATAGGTGAAGCCTCCAGGACTTGTGTGGAGAGAAAGAAGGCTGATGTTGCAGCCTGTACTGTTGGAGTGGGAGGGTGATTCCAGCCCTATGTGAAGCCTCGGGGTTGGGTGGAGAGAGAAGGCTGATTTTGCAGCCTGTATTGCTGGGGTGAGGAGCACAATTCTGGCCCTTAAGTGAAGCATCCCAGGATTAGGTGTATTGTTTGAGAGGGAGGTGATTCCAGCCTTTAAGTGAAGCCTCCTGGGATCAGTGGAGAGAGAGAGAGAGGCTGATTTTGCAGCCTATATGGTTGGGGTGGGAAGGCAATTAATGCCTATAGTGAATCCTCCAGGGTCACATGGAGAGAGAGAGAGAGAGAGAAGACTGAGTAGCAGCCTATATTGATGGGGTGGGAGGGTGATTCCAGCACATAAGTGAAGCTGCCAGAGGTTGGAGCAGGGAGGATGATTCTGGACCTTAAAAAGCCTCTTGGTGTTGGGTGGAGTGAGAGAAGACTGAGTTGCAGCATATATTCCTGGGGTGGGAGGGTGATTCCAGTCCTTAAGTGAAGCCTCCAGGGGTTGGTGGCGAGAATGAAAGACAGAAGGCTGGTATTGTAGCCTGTATTGCTGGGCGGGGCTGAGGAACACTGTCTGGATAATTGGGAGTAAAGTTGTGCATTATAAGGTTCACTTGTGAATAGTGGTGCACAGTTTGCTAGGAGGAGTCATTTTGTAGTGACTTAAAACTGATGGACTGTGATGTGCACTGGTTTGGAAGGGCAGGCATGAGATGGGAGCAGTTCACTCTGACCATTCAGAACCTGTTGCTGACTCATCCAGAGCCAGACCTACTTGTTATCATTCTTGGAAGCAATCATTTAGGACATCAAAAGTGTAGAAATCTAATTGAGACTACCAAATCTGATTTGGCTATGTGGCATGTTGCATTACCTGCTGTAAGATACTTTACCAGATATCACAGAGCACTGAATTTGGAAGGGTCAGGTAAACATTCCTGTCATTGAAAGATCCCGCTGGAAGGTAAATGTGCAAATAGCAGAGATTCTAAAAGACAGGAATGACACAGTTCAGCACACTGGTACTAGATATTTTTGACTGGCCCTGTCTCAAAGATGTTGCTCATTTCTCTGATGATGGAAATTTTGTTTTCAAGGGACTTCAACAAGAAATCTAAGCAGTGTTGTAATGTATTTACAGCAGGATTTCAGTCCTTCCCACATAAAGTCAACACATGTAATAACTACACCCAAAGGCTTTTAAGACCCACATAATGTTGATAAAAAGATCTTATAACATAGATGGAAAAAATATATGTATACAGCACAGCTCTTACAGAAATATAAGTGCTGTGTAAATGCAGAATGCATGCCACATGTAGTGTGCAATGTTTGCATGCAGTTCCATACACAAGTGAACCTAAGTGAACCAGGTCTAAAAAGCACATAAGGTTTGCATGCTGCAAGCTTGACATGTGTGCAGCAGATAAGCTGGTGTGAGCGTCATTTAAAAATCACAGGTTAACATACTACACACATGCCATGTGTGTAGCAACTAACTAGCGCAAATCTCATCTAAAAAACATTTCAGTTTCTATTTCTAATACTGCTGCTAACAATTAGAGCCACTAAAATACATTTTTCATTGATTTTCCATTAAAATTGGGTAATCTTATTAATTCTGATACTTTTGCAAGTTGTTTAATGGCTTTTGATTTTGTTATTAAATTACCATTAATTTGTAAAGTATTGTTTGCTTATGCATTAAATTCCTAGAATACAGTCAACCAACAACCCCATTCATGATGTGAGAGAGGGGCTTCTGTGTTGTGAAGCCTGACCTTTTTGTTTTGGGCCATGCAAATCCTCTCACGCATATTTAGTGCTACAAATGCGTTTCTCCATAACTGTTTCAGCTCACTTACTTCCCTTTGTCATTCAGTAAGGAGCATACACACTATAGCCATGCTCAGCACTCTTTGTGCTGACTAGGGTCTTGGAAGCATGCACCATGCCTCACATTTTATCACTGAAAATGAGGGACAATAAGGGACACTAACCCTCACAATGATAGGGACAAATACTGAAACATGGAGCTACAGTACTTCAGAACACAGTGAAACCATTATATTTACTTGTACTGATAATAGCACCTAAGAATGAATTTATACCAAAAAGCAGGGGTGCCATTTAGGTAGGGCAGAGGGGCAGTTGCCCCCATTTATGCCTAGGTTGTTCTTATGGTTGGAATAATGGCTTTAAATTTGGATTTAATCTTGCACAATAAGTGCCTCCCCTAGCCTGTGTGTGCTCATGCTGCAGGTGCCCTCATGACTCAGTTGTGTTTGTATTGTCTCGCTCTCCACCTATTAGTGGTGGCACCATCATACACATGACATGGAGAAGCTCCATCCAAGCAAAAGCACATGAGTCATGCTAGTGCAACACTGCCTTTTCCACCACAGAGTAGACAGCTGCACACTACAGCCTTGGAGGAGTCGGTGAGCACTGAACTGTCAACAGCAGTGTTGTGGTGGCATATTTTGTTGGTCTACTCTTGAGTGAGTCTCTGAATCCCCTAGTGGCTGAAGGGGCTGAGGTCGGTTAGAAGCTAACTAGAGACTAGGATACCTATTTACTTTACTAGGTTCACCTCACATAAAAACAGCACAGCCCCCAGCAGCAAGCTAGGCCCAGCAGCAGTGGTGACAGTGGTGTGAGCAGCCTTCATGGGCCTTGATCAGTGCAGCAAGGCATCAGCCATGGCAACAGCCAAGCTAGAAGCAAGCAACACAGGTTGGGTGGGTTTGATTAGTGAGGTTACTTGGTTGCTGACCATGTTGGGGTGCTGGGATGGTTGGTTCTGGCATCCAACTTCGGCAGAAGGATGGAGGAGGAGTGGACTGAAAACTGGGCAGGTGGCACACTAGGCTATTCTGCAGGTTCTGTCCAGATGGCTGGGTTAGTACATTTTTACAGGGGACTGGGAAGGAGGAAAGACTGAAATACAGATTTGTTTTATGTTTCTGCATCTTTGGGTGGCTTCATGACTCATATGGGATGGGAATTGAGTGGAAATGAGTTGGGGAAAGAAATTGGGACTTTTGTTTGGGGTGACACAACTTCAGCCAGAAAAATATTGGCTAGTAACTGGGTAGGTGTAGCCCAAACCCCTGATGCACTGCTCCATGGTATAGACAGATGAATTTTATACATTTTAATTTTTCCTGATTGATCACCTTTCAGTCACAGCAAATAAGTTTTACCTTTTAGAGACATTCTAGAGTTTGCCACCTAACTAGCACCTGGCCTCCACTGGCTGTTTGCCTCCCCTGCTGAAATCTGAAATTGCGCCCTGCCATAAAGTCTAAATTTACATGACATCCTCTTTGTAGTAGCATGTTTTCCATGAGGGATTGGTGAGTAGCAGAGCATTTTTCAGGGTAAAATGAGGACTGTCCCTTACATTCAGGGTTCAGTACTGGGCTGGTCCTTTTAATGTCTTTATAAGTGACATTGCAGAGGGACTAGAAGGAAAAGTATGTCTCTTTGCAGACAACACAAAAGATCTGAAATAGGGTTGATACACAAGGTGAGTGGAAAGGATGAGAAGGGACTTGGCAAGACTGGAGGAATGGTCAAATGTATGGCAGCCTAGATTCAATGCAAATAATTGCAAAAGTAATGTACCTGGGAAACAAAAACCCGAGAAGAGTACACAATGGGGGTGAGATACAACAACAACAACAATGGAAAGGGACCTGGGAGTAGTTATATCAGATGACTTAAAGGTGGGCAAGCAATGTGAGAAGGCGGTAAGGAGGGCTGGGAGGATCCTGGAATGCATAAGGAGAGGTATCACCAGCAGAAAATAGGAAGTTCTTATTCCTCTGTACAGACAGTTAGTAAGATCACATCTGGAGTACTGCTTGCAGTTCTGGAGACCACATCTCCACAAAGACATAGACAGAATGGAGGCTGTCAGAGGAGGAGGCAACCAAAATAGTGCGGTCTGCACCAGAAGACATATGAAGAAAGGCTAAGGAACTTAATATGTATAGCCTTGAAAAAGGGAGGAACATGATAGAAATTTTCAAATACCTCAGGAATCAACAAAGTCGAAGATGGTAGCATCTTTCAGAAAAGAGATGTTCAGAACAAGGGACACAATTTGAAGATAGAGGAATGGCTCAGAGATAATGTAAGGAAGTATTTCTTCATGGAGAGGGTTGTGGATGCATGGAACAGCCTTCCTGAGGAGGTTGTGGAGTCAAAAAGCAGTGGGGAAATTCAAGAATGCATGGGACAGACATAAGGCAATTCTAGTTGGGGGAAGGAGGAAGTAGGCAGTTGATTAACTAGGATCTGCAGCTTATCCATTAGGTAGGGAAAGAGGCAGACTAGGTGGGCCAAGCAGTCCTTATCTGCCATCAAATTCTGTGTTTCTAGTTGAACAGTATGGTATGGTATGCACAAACTATTGGAGCCCCACTATGGTCAGGCGTATGCCCCTCCTGTGAAGCTGACCTCCGCATCCCCACACTCAGGCACATTATGACATAGGGCAAGGGAGACTGCAGTGGCATGCACTATTGAAATGAATGGGGTATTTCTATTACTATTTTATACATTATTGATGGTGAGTTGAAGATTAATGAAGGCCACTGCTTGACTAACAAAGCCTTGTTAGTAGGACAGTGGCCTTCATTATTCTCCAACTCACCATCATAATATAAAATAATCATAAAACTAACTTCATTCATTTCAGAGATACCCCAAGCACTTTGGCCCATGGACATCATCTCCTAGTACTCATGTAAGAGACCCTTGACTTATATCTATACTTGTGGGTTCCCTGTAGCAGCATGGCGGCACCAGCTACAGAGTGTGTGCATAGGGAGGAACTAGCCATGTTGATGGATATTGAGTTATTGCAACTTTTGTGTTTCCCCTTAAGGTCTGTTTGCGTGGAAACATTCAAAACTGTGGAGAGAAAATAGTAGTAGTACAGGCCAGACAGAAGTAATTGAATAGTTTTGTGGGTAAGTGTGTGTATTGGGGTGGGAAGAACCACATGTGTTTCCATTGGTACGTATGATACAGTTCATCAGTGCAGTTCAGATGAGGGGGACAAGACAACTAAAAAGTATATCAGTAGTACAAAGCTTACCACATGCATGCAGATGTATGCAGATTTGTATTGAAGTACTGTACAAGTGAGCCACATGTGTGCAGGCAGTATAGCTTAGTGGTTAAAGGCACTAAACTGAAAACAAGGAGACTTGGAGTCCTGTAGACTTGGGTTTGAATCTCGTCAGCCCCGGCTTGTATATGGTCTGATCCTGAACAAGTCACTTAGCTTTTATGTGTGTAATTATCAGTGACCACTTGCTTTTGCAAGCATACATGCATGCAGTCTGTTCCAATTTAACATAAAAACACTAGCTTGCTGCGCATGCCACATGCATGCAATCAGTTCAATTAAACATTTAAATCATGCTTGCAGTATGCATATCACGTGGGTAGTTAGTTTTATGTGTGCAGCTTGAAAACATTTCATATAATTATTTCTGTAAGGAGCAAACACCATGACTCAGCACAAGTGGTGCAGGAGTAATTACTGCACATGACACTGACAACCCTGGTATGCAATGAGCATGGAGCACCACCAAACTAACTGTGGAGGTGGAGAAGAAGGCTTGAATGAGTGTCATAGGGAGTGGTTTCCACCTTTGAGGCGTGAGTTGATGTTTCCCAGAATACAAGTGACAACCATGGCAGAATGGGAGTACACTGGCTGTGACCACACAAAACATGATTAAGGAGACAGTAGATGTGTCTGTCACATGTGCAGCAACACGCTCATCCCCAGTGATGTCATTTTATGTCTGTGACTCTTATGGAAATCTGGGCATAATAATTATGTGGACATCAGTGTAATGATATCCCTGGGCTTCCACCTAAATGACTCCCAGGTGTAAGCCCTTTATGCATCCTCAGGAGGATCTCAGTCTCTCCTTTTAGGGAGTCCTCCTTTTATTGGAGGTAAGTTGCAGGCCTCCCAAAATGTGCAGTGTAGGGAATATGGTGTATGGCAGCATAGCACTCATACAGAGATTGCATTCTCTGGTGAGCACAATTGAAAACAAAAACAACATAAAACACACAAACATGTTAGCTGCTCAGCTTAGGAAACTTAACCTGAAGAGTGTAACTTGTCTGTGTACATATAGACATATGGTATCTCACATACTATGTGTCTGTCCATGGCTACCCACCTCCTCCACACGCTGCAGACACGCAAACATCTACTCACATAGTACCCTTCACATGCCCCCACACACACACACTTTCACAGCCATGTTCACAGAATAGTGTTATACAGCCTGATACTATACAGAAAATCAACTGTTAGACCTTATTCCAACACAAGGCAAGCAATGCTATCAACTGAGAAACCACATACTGTAACAGTGTGTAGTATGCACATGAAATGCTAAAAGAAGTTTAAAATAGAAATGCTCACATCTATCTCCTAGTACTCCAGTGTTGTACTGTTGACAATGCATTACTGTCCAATTGTAGCTGTACCCCCCACCTACACACACTGACCAGACACTGCATGTCTCACCACTGCTCCACACAACATACCTGTATACAGAAGCAGTGAAACACAGCCACACTGCAAAATCTCTTATCTATTATGATTGATTTCGAAATACAAACATACATTATGTGTCATATCACTTCAAAACATTTCCTGTGGTATAGGAAAGATGACTAAAAACATTTTCCTTTTTTGTTGTGTTCAAAGACATGCCTAGAAAATCATGGAATGATTGGAAGGTGAGGCGTCTTGTAAGTACATTGCAAAAATATGGCAATGCCAAGCTGTACTTCAGGCGACAAACATCACAATGGAGAAAATGGGAGAGAATGTGAAAGGGTACCTTGCTCAAAGAAGTATCAAGACATCTGCAATTTCCTGCCATTGGAAGTGAAAGTGTCTGCAGCAACTTTTCCTCAAACTCAAGGAGAAGGGTGTAGTGTGGGACCGTGAGGAGAAGTTGTTCAACCATGCCCATGCCACATGGGAGGTGGCAGGGAGGCCAGCTGGTGATCGACATCATGGTGGTAAGCAAAGAAAGCAAACTGATGATTTAATTTACCCATGAGCATACCTTGCTGGGTGTATAGCAGTGCATAAAAACTAAATCGGTACTTCTGGTCCAGCGGGTATTTTTTGGAGTCAAAAGTACATTTATCATTGCCAATATTACTTCTGCATTCAGCTGTGCTTTGTCAGTCACTCACATTCTGATACTCTGGTGAGGTACCACTGCAATATCTTGAAGTTTCTGAGTTCTCAAGTGTAGGGATGGTGTGGTGAACTCTGGGCACCTAACGCAGCTGCAATGTAGAAACAATACTTTATTATACATTTGCTAAGTGTCATCTTTATTAACTGTGTCCTTTGTTTGTAGCATAAATGTACAGTTCAAATAGGCAGGAAGTAGACATTTTCTTTTTTTTTTTTTTTTGGCCAGCTTTGGCATGAAGCTCAAGTATGACCTAAGTCAGTGTTAGACAGAAGTCAGCTGACAAGAAATACATTGATAGCTGTTAATATCTCAGGGTGCACCTGATAGAAGAAGATCTCTTTGCAGATGTTCTGTTTGCTGTCATCACCCTGGCAAGAGTACTTCCATGATGTTCAGCAGGAATCAGAGACCACATAAATCAGCTGACAGTAGAAAAGTTTGTCAGTCAAACTGCATTTTTTTAGTGAACAACCATACTTCATAAGTAAGCACAGGCTCAGAAATGTTTGTCATTTCTGATAGCAACCTGAATCACATGTATTAATATTTTGACACAGTTAAATGAACCGAGCCAAAAATGAAGAATCAGAGGGAGGTCAGTACTGAGATGATCCAGGTTAGCAGCAGCAAACTATCTTTTCTTTCCCATCCCCATCATCTATCTGAGTTTTAAACTGCAGAACAGACACAAATGGCATGCATTTCGACATGTTAGTTGTTCAGGTCACCACAGAAATTGATCAAAGTAGGGGTCCTGCAGTACTTGATGGAACAGACAATAACAATAAGTAGGGGGTAGCCTGTTATATGGGTGACTGTATGTCAGCGACTGGTCTTATGGACAATGGCACAACGGTGCTGACAATGTGAACAACCTTGATTTCTCCTCTTTCACCCAGTTGTGCCCTCCGGAGTAGGAATCGTAAGTAAAGTGTGGGTGTGGGACAAAGCCCCATGATGGGGTGGGAGCAAAGCCCCCATTAAATAACTACTGTTTTTCAGTTGCCTTGGTGGTTTTGTGCCCTTCCGTGGATAGCCGTCCTGAAGTCGCCCTTGTCACATAGCACTGGGGAGGAGGAGACAGAGCATGCAACCATACAAACATACAAAGAAGCCAGCAGAAGAAGGCCATTTGGTCTTTCTAGTCTGCTTTCATTGCAGGGTTCACAGCTTGAGCTACTGTCCCTGCCCCGTCCCCACTCCTCCCATCCTCACTACCCATGATCCTTACCTTCCCCATGCCTAGCCCAGCCTCTCTTGAAGCTGCCCACTGTCTTCAATGAGACCACCTCTTCTGCCAGTGCATTCCAAGTGTCCACCTCTCTCTATGAAGAAGTGCTTCTTACCTCCCTCCTAAAATTAAACCCCTTAAACTGAATTAAACTCCTAAAATTAAAACCTCTAATTTAAGTAGGATGGTTCTTCAAATATAGTAACTAGTACATTTCAATCACAAACATCTTTCAAGTGTGCAAGTCAAGTCTGTGAGCATACAAGTTTCATAGGTGTAATTGATTACACTGGTTCATATGTACCATGGCAATGTAATTGAACATTACATGAAGTCATTAATTTGGACAGAGAACTTCACTGTATATAAACGGCATTACAATCTTTATAGCAATGTATGATTAATGTTCCTTTTTGTAACATTATATTTAATGCAGATCCTGCTGGCCCCTGCCATTTCAGAATCAGCTGGGCAAGGGTCACCACTTTGTGAGGAACTGTTGGATGACCCTGTGGCAGACAATGAGGTGGAGGTGGTGTCCAGATAATATTTACTCAGGTGTATTCATCACAGAGATAAGTAATCAAGATTGCAAATCTTCATATATACAACAGAAGTGGGGCAAAATGACAAGATGAAAAAGATATCTTAGTGACATAAGAAGCAACAACATATAAAACAAAATGGTGTTACTCTTACCACAGTGGCTATTTGTAAGGTTACTATCATCATAGTGAAATACTAAACCACTCATGAAAAGCTTCCACAATACTGATGACGTTGCAATACCTAGTGAAGTACTGAAGTCAGCTGCTAGAATCAGAGAAAACAGCAAAGTCATAAAACCAAGTTGCAGATTTACAATCTATAAACTGTTAACAACTGTTGTATATGCAAATATAAAATAGCCTGACACAGAACAGGCAATTTGTCATCACTTGTGAGAGGGCAGTGCTTTCATAACTCACTGGTGGCTCTGCCCTCAACTTATAACTAGAACAGTGGCAATGTTTTTTTTTATATTGAGCTCAAATGAAAAGAAGTCCATATATGCATACTAGTTCAAGTTGTCCAATGGTTTTGATATTGACTAAGGGTGCTGCTGTTTTAGCAAAGATTTTCTCTTGAAGCATCTAAGACAGTTCTTGCAATTCTACTCAACCTCTTCTGCTATTTTGGGCCAATAGAAATGTGTTCATATTAAGTCTGGAGTGCAGTCAAACCACAAGTGACCCATGCCATTACGTAGGGATCAGATGACAGCTGTGTGGCACGTCCACAGTAGCACCAATTGTTCAAGTAGTTGCAGAGTTTGCACTAGGAAAGTGGTGCTGAGAAACTTACCCCAATAGCTGCCAAGACAGTTTCTCTTACACACCTCATAAAAAGAAACACTGAAAAGTGAATAATCACATAAAAACATTTTATTTCTCCAAGCAAGACCGTCTCCCGCCTGACATGTTTCAAAAAGAAGTCCTTTTCAAAGAGACAAGCTGTGGAAAATGGCAGCTTGCATCAATGCCGGTGTGCCAGAGACGTTGCATCTAATTCTTTATTGGGTAGGGTCCTGATGACAAAATCCTTCAGCTTGCAGCAACCCTGGCTGTGTGCTACATGTGGTACATCTGGAGGGTTGCCACAAGCTGCCGAGCAACTGTGCACCAATCTAGAATAGCCACCCCAAGCTCCAAACCCTGTTAATAACAGTTAAGATGTCCCAGGTGGTCTAGTGGACTGCCCCAGCTCTGAACCCTCATTAATATATTTAAATAGTCCTTGATGGTTTAGTGGACCCCCCTCCCAAGCCCGATCCCCGTTAATAACAGTGAAGATGTCCCTGGTGGTCTAGTGGACTGCACCAACCCTGATCCCCATTAAAATATTTAAATAGTCCCTGGTGATTTAGTGGACCTCCGTCCCAAGCCCTGATCCCCACTGAGTAAACATATCCCTGGTGATCTAGTGGACCCCCCTCCCTGATCTGTGATTTTGCCATATATTCAGTATAATTTATAAATAAAGCCCTTTCCTGATGGTCTGTGGGCCCCTCCCCAATTCCCAGTGTTGTCCATTATATATATTAAATAAACAAATCCATCCTAGTGGTCTATTGAACCACCCCCAATCTCAGATGTCTTCCATATATTTGACTAACAAATAACACCCATCTCTGGTGGTCTAATGGACCCTTTCCACACTGGCAGGTAGTGCCCTGCTCTGCTCCCTATCTTAAACCCTGAGCTGGCAGCCAGCACAGCCTCACTCACTACCATGGCGGCTGCTGACTGACCTGTAACTGAGCATGTACTGTATAATACAGTACGCACTCAGTGACTGACAGAACTGCCAGTCACTAGTGCATTTGTGTTATACAGTATGCATTCCAATGACTGGTCTGTCGGCAATGACCACAGTGGTGAGAGGAGGGCTGTTCCAGTTGCCAGCTCAGGGTTTAGGATTTGGAGGAGGGTTGGTGGGCACCACCTGCCAGGATGGGGCTGGAGTCCACTAGATCACCAGATGTGGGATGTTATTTTGTAATGAAATACATGGGAGAAATCAGGGATTGGGGAGGGGGCTCACTAGACCACCAGGATGGGCACTGTTTATTTATTATATATAGGTGACATCTGGGATGGGGATAATGGTCCGCTAGACCGCAGATAGGCTTTTATATTCATTATATGTACATGTGATGTAAGGGATTGGGAAGGGGTCTGCAAGACCACCAGGGATGGGCTTATTATTAATTATATAACGGACAGCATTGATGATCAAGGGGGTCTGCTAGACCACCAGAAAGGTTATTGACCATATCGGGAATCAGGGCCCAGGAGGGGGACCATAGGACACTGCTGCAATGTGCTAAAGCTCTGCCAAAGGATATTTCTAAGTACCCATAGACCAGCCTGGGTGATCAAATGGTACTACAAATTCTCCCTTTGGGAGAGTTTAATCTGAAATTTGGGGATGTGGCAGTTTGTGTCTGCCTTATGCCTCCTTGCATCATGCCACAGCCCATTTTGTGGTGCACTGATGGTGCAAGGCCCATTTAGTGCAGGCAGCCTGCGGACACAGGCTGCCTTTGAGAATCATGCCCAGAATATCGTTTGGCACAAGGGCACTTTTCACCATTCATTGTGGCAGAAGCCCCTTGCACTGCACTGGAATTTTGAGAATGGTCGAGACCATTGCCTTTACTGCTACACTTGAAACTAATGTATTTGCGTGTAGCTGATCAGAGTACAGACACTGGGCTAATGCATCTGTGTCAGTAGTGCTTCAACCACTCTGGTATTCGGACTGTAGTTGTAGGAATGCAAACTGAAAGCCAGTGATGTCTAACTGCCTGTTGTATTCATTTAAATCAACATTTGTTGTTTGTTCTCACTGTGAACTGTGCACCATCATGTAATCATCAGGGCCATATTAAGGCAACCTGGGGCCCTTGGCCCAGAAAAAATGTGGGTCCCGCCCACGATAACCATGACCCTTTGCTATGACTGCACCTCTTGGCTGTTGAATATCAGTTACTGAAAATGAAAAAATGTTCTTACTGTCCCTAAAAGTATCATAAAATGCTTCAAAATTAATGAAAGTAATACTATCAGTATGAAAAATAGCAATGACTTTAGTTTTGATTATTTAGAAAATAATTTAGAAGAGCTGACTTTGCCAAAATGGGTGAGTGCCCAAGGAATGCACTAGCAAATGGGCAGGAAGGAGGGTGGAAGAACAATGGGAATAATAAAACTGCCATCACAGAGGTATCGAGCCTTTGTGTGAAGCAAATAAACAAAACAAGACTATGTAAGAAACCACTATGGTTCTCAAAGGAAGTGGCAGTGAAGGTTCAAGAAAAAAGAAAGCATTCAGGAAGTACAAGGAATCAGAAGGAGCAGGACAGAGAACTGTATCAGTTAAAGCAAAAGGAGGCTGGGAAGGCAGTCAGAATAGCAAAGGCCCAAACCGAGGAAAAGATAGCCAACTCAGTTAAGAAGGGATAAAACCTTTTACAGGTACATCAGGGAGCGAAGGAAGACCAAGGAGGATAGTGAGACTTAATAAAGGGAGGCGGGTGGGCAGAGGGAGACTGTGAAAGGCAGAGATACTAAACAAATATTTTGCTCAGTATTTACAAAGGAAGGAGGTACATAAAACAAACAGTAGTAACACTCTGGATACAGAAGTTGATACGGCCCATTTACAGAAGAAAGGGTTCTGAAAGAACTCTTAAAACTGAAGGTGGACAAAGCAATGGGGCCTGATGGGTTCATCCCAGAATTATAAAAGAACTAAGGTAGAACTAGTAACACCACTGACTACCCTTTTAACAAATCATGGGAGGATGGGGTGGTACCGAGGGCTGGAGGAGGGCAGATGTGATTCCCTTCACAAAAGTGGGAGCTAGGCAGAAGCAGGAAACTATAGACGTGTTAGTTCAACCTCAGTGATAGGGAAAATGATGGAATCACTTCTAAAGGAAAGAATTGTGGAGTATCTATAGGCCAGAGGGCACAGGACCCTAGGCAGCATGGATTCACAGTGGGAAGGTCATGCCAGATGAATCTGATAGATTTCTTTGACTGGGTGACCAAAGTAGTAGATCAGGGAGGGGCTGTGGACATGGCCTACCTAGACTTTGGCAGGCATTTGACACAGTTCCACACAAAAGATTAATATACAAGTTAGCCAGCCTGGGAGTGGGTCCCAAGATGACAGCCTGGGTAAAGAACTGGCTGGAGAATAGGACACAGAGAGTAATAGTAAATGAGTCACTCAGAAGAAAGGAGGGTTACTAGTGGGGTACACGGGGTTCAGTATTAAGACCGGTCCTCTTCAATGTCTTTATAAGCGACATTGCAGAAGGACTGGAAGGAAAAGTATGTCTCTTTGCAGATGACACTAAGATCTGCAACAGAGTTGATGCACAGGGTGGGGTGGAAAGGATAAGAGGACTTGGCAAGGTTAGAGGAATGGTCAAATGTATGGCAGCTTAGATTCAATGCTAAGAAGTGCAGGTAATGCACCTGGGAAACAAAACCCAGGGAAGAGTACACAATGGGGGTGAGATACTAACAACAACAAAAATGGAAAGGGACCTGGGGGTAGTCATATCAGATGACCTAAAGATGGTCAAGCAATGTGAGAGGGCAGCAAGGAGGCTGGGGGATACTGGGATGCATAGGAGAGGCATCACCAGTAGAAAACAGGAAGTTATTATCCCTCTGTACAGACAGCTGGTGAGACCCCATCTGGAGTACTGTGTGCAGTTCTGGAGACCAATCTCCTCAAAGACATAGACAGGATGGAAGCTGGCTCAGAGGAGGGCAACTAAAATGGTGCAGGTCTGCAGAAGACATATGAAGAAGACTAAGGAGCTTAATATGTACAGCCTCGAGGAAAGGAGGGAAAGGGGACATGATAGAAACTTTCAAGTACCTCAAGGGAATCAACAAAGTCCAAGAGTAGCATCTTTCAAAAAAGAGGTGTGCAAGAACAAAGGGCACAATTTGAAGATAGAGAGGCGGCTCAGAGGTAATTTAAGGAAGTATTTTTCACAGAGAGGTTGTGGATGCATGGAGCGGCCTTCCGGAGAAGGTTGTGGAGTCAAAATCAGTGGTGGAATTCAAGCATGCATGGGATAGTCATAAAGGCAATTCTGGGGGGTGGGGTAGGAAGAAGTAGGCTGCTGGTTAACTAGGATCTGCAGCTTATCCAGTAGAGTAGGAAATGGGCAGACTGGGTGGGCAAAGCGGTCCTTATCTGCCGTCAAATTCTATGTTTCTATGTTTCTATGTAATTGGCCTGGTAAAATAAATTTTCTATGCAAAATGTCATGATTTGCACTTCTCTAAAGCCCCTGCCCCAAACACACATGTGTGCACTCGCAGTCTGGGTGTTATCATATTATCCTGTCAGATCGTATGAACCAGGATATTGGAATTTTGTTAGTAGGGTAGGGACCAATCTGTAAAAGGCTAGGTCCTGGGTGGTGTAGGAATTAGGTTTGTGGTTTACTGGGGGTTATGAACTTTAGAGATTATACTGCAAAGCGGTGATTATTGGAAGAACTGGAAATCATTCCCAGGATCAAACATTTATTATTGATAAAGTAAACCAAGATCCATAAATGGCAAGATTTACTGATGGGAATCTGGATATACATTCATTTGTTCACCCTGAAAACAGAGCTGTATCAAGGTCAGAACTTTAGTATGAGTGGTATGAGAATAAAAAAAAAGAGTATCGTTTTAATTGTACAATTGAAATTTATTGTAGATTTCTTAATTTTAGGAGTAAGATTAAATACAAAGCATACACATTGAATTGCACTATTAATCTTTTCTACTTAAGAGAAAGATTCTAAGCTGGGATTCTAAATCAGTGTAGGAGACAAAGCAAAGGAAATGGGCTTGTTCACACCTTAAAAGATCAGCCTGGATGGGGACCCTGAAGCTGTCAGCTGTACTTAACACTTAATCAGGAGATGGATTCATGTCACAGTTCAGCCCCTGCCTTACTCAGTGGCTGAGTCCTTTACAAAAACATGCAGGTCAGGTAGAAATAAAAGGATATATAGTAAATATGGTAGGGATTGCTGGGGGGGCCCCCTGCAGGCAGGGGAGCCCTGGGCATGTCTTACTGTGTTTCTTATGCCTTAATCCAGCCCTGGTAATCATGGAATTTGTCAGTGAAATACCATTTGAGGGCCAAGAATTCAAATTTGTGCACTGGGTAGAGTTTTTCAGATGGGTTCAAACTATGGCTGGCAAAAGCAACTGGACAAAGTCCCTCAGGGTGCTCCTTGTACAGAACAGCACCTAGGCCACTTAAGCAGGCATCAGTGTGAAAGATGTACTCTATGGTTTGGTGGACTCAGCGAATGCTAGCATGGGCAACACACTCAGGTGTTTGATGATCTCTTTGAATGCCATTTCACACTGTTTGGCGCACCTGGCACCAAATGGTTCATTCACCCTCAGTACTCTGTATGGGGATTGCCCTCCTGCAGAGAGTTTTCTGTTTGTTTGTTTGTTTGTTTGTTTGTAGGTACATATGCTGCTGGTTGAGGTAATTCAGAAGGTGGGCAATAGAACATTATTTCATAAACTGCCTGTAGTAGCCACAACATCTGAGAAATGATTGTAGTGACTTAAGGTTGTGTGATCTAGGCCAAGTGGTGAGTACCTCTACTTTGGCTGTGTCTGTATCACACTGGCAAAATGATGTGGTCCACATATTTGACTGATGGCTGAAAAAACTGTCACTTGTCAATGGACGCTTTCAAACTGAACTCCTCCAATCTACCCAACACCATAATCAGTCGGGCTTCATGCTTCTCCAGTATCCTCCCAAACACTATTGAGTCATCCAGCTATACTAGCACCTCCAGCAGATGTATGCCTCCTACTGCTTTTCCATCAGCCTCTGACATATGTCAGGGCTTGTATATATCTATGGACATCCTTTCAAACTGGTGAAACCCTAGAGGCAGACGAACACTGTCCTCCCTTTATATGACTTTGTCATAGGGATTAGTAGTAGCCACTGCATAGGTCCAGCACTGAGAACTATTTGCTTCCCATTAAGCTCACTGGGGCATCTTTGATTCTGAATACAGTTTACTGGTTGGACAGTACCTTCTTATTGATAGTGTAGCAGTCTATGGTCTTCTTGCCACCACTGTGGGTGACACACAGGGACTTCTGCACTCTTTCATGATCTTTGCCATCAGTAACTCTTGTAAGTGGCACCTGACATCCTCTATGTCAGCAGTGGCCAGTTATTGCAATCCATCCTGGAAGGGCCAGCTGTCTTGGTGGTGGACCTGGTGCTATTCTCTTTGATGCATCCCATGTCCTATTCATTTAAGAACACTTTCTTGTGCTTGTAGTAAGGTATGGGTGAGTCTACAAACTTGAATAATCCAGTGTCGAATTCAATGGCAGTGGCAACACTCTGGTCACACTATCAGCATGGAATATATTTGCCAGCACGTGGCCTTTCCACAGGTGCTGGAACTGCAGGGTGAGTGGGCAGTCACCCAACACATTTTGGATGCCCAAGGACATTACCCTTTCAGTTGCTTCATATTGTCTTTTCAGTTCAAGATTTAACAAGCATAAATTCCCTTTAAATCTGGTCATACCCCACCAACCACACAAAATAAAACAAAAGAGCTGCCTTCTTTCTCTGGAAATGTTAAGTGCCTCCTAGCCCAGCTATTAAGTAGCACATAACAGTAAGGATCTTTGCTGTGAGTAAAGTCATTAACAATGACTCTACTTTCCAACTCCCTTGTGTTAAATTAAGCACTTAACACCTTTTGGGGAACTTAGCTGTTGATTTGATGTGTCCTGTGCTGTAGCTTCTATGTCTTCTGCAACACTGGAGAATGTTCCAAACCTGAGAAGCCAGGCTAGCAAGGAAGGTGTAAAAGTAGGACCACCCACAGTCCATTTCTCTTCCTTACTAATCTGACTTTTGTTGGGTTGCTGCTGACTCTGACTCCTTGTGTATGGATGGTAATCCCATAGCTGTACCACACTCTCACATGCCTTTTCAGTCCATGTGGGACCATTGCCTTGCTTGCCTTACCACTCACCGGCACACACCAGACCATCAACTTTGCCTGTGCTTTCTAAATCATGGTCAGGATGAGATGTCAGGACAAGAAAAGATTGTCCTAATGCTGTGAAAAAAATCAGTTTGCTTGCTAGCTGCATCTGCTGCTACTAGCAAGGTAAGTAGTAGTGATCACTGATTTAATTCTGAAATTCATCTGGGCTCATGGCTGGGTTCATTAGTAGCTGATTAAAATGGACTGGCACTGCACTGGCTGGACTGGATGCTCCCAGCCTCTATCTGCAGTTTGAGAGTGCCAGACCAAGGAGCGAGCCAGAATAAAATGTATATTTTCTTCTTCCTACTGATTTGATGCTGCAGAGGTGTCCAGAGTGTTCCCTGGCCCTGATATGCAAATTCAAGGGACTGGGAGTGAGATCAGTTAAGTTGTCTGGAAGAACTTTTTTGCCACCTGCAGAGGCAAGCTGCAGACAGACATTCCTTCAGTTTTAGATTTGCAGGAAATGCAGTCACTGGTACTATACATGAGCCAACAAATATGCCTATCTGAGAGGAGACAGATTTGAAGAAATCAGCTTGGAATTTGTAGGTAATCCTAGTTTTCCATTGAGTGTGAGGGTGATCGATAGATAGATAAATCAGGTCAGGAGGTGGCTGTAGAGTGAGGTAGAATGTGAAAGGGATTGCTTAAAATTGTAAAAATTGTTGTTGGAATTAACTAAAGATTCCAATTAAGTTACAAAGGCAGCAACAGATAATGGTTTGTTATGGGAAGCTTACAAGCTGGGTGTGGGTGGGTGGGTGGATGGGTGTGATAAGAATTATAGACAAAAGCTGTGAATTAAATGTTTGCTATTTTCTCAGATAAATCAGGTTGGAACTCGATCAGAATGACAGGAGGGGCTGTGGTGTGAGGCAAAACTTGAAGGGATTGCTTGATATTGTAAATTGTTGGAATTAGGTAATTAAGGGGTAAGGAAAGCAAATACAACTGAAATTCACCTTATTAGAAGTTTGTAGCTGATGGCAGAAAACATTGTTGCAGACAGGACTCCAGAAAAGTAAAGTTAAGTTAACTGCCTGGGCTTCACAGTGCTCTTTTTACAGCTGCAGTAGGAGGAGCCTGCAGATGTTTTGCATGTACAACAGGAGTGATGTCATGTTTTCTGTCCATGGAATTGACTGAAGGTGTAAATAGTCTCCTCCACCTTACCCTCCTCCAAGAAATGTTTTCCGCCCTCAAATAAATATGCTTTCATGTTAGTCCAATGGTTGCAGGGTATTTTCTTTCTTAAATGGGTGGTACAAGAACTGGAAACTGAATAGTGGGAGGCAGCATTCATTTTTGGTGGGAGTAAAATCCACACCCACCTCCACCTGAGAAGTTCATAAAGATCCACCCCACCTTTTTTTATTCATGTGGAAGGGCACGAGGTGGATATCATGTTTGAACAAGACACACTAGTATGGGACCTGGAGCAAGCAACAGAATAAAGTCTGTGGAGTGATCGAGTTGTGGAGCCCATGCATTTTATTAAGGACTAGGAGGACAGAAGTTACTTAATGCCTTCAAATTGACTTAATATCCCTTAGAACAAATGATTATCAAAGCCACCTGGAGACTCAGAAGGAAAGAGTAATTAAGGACTGCCTGGAACTACAGCTCCCAAGAAAACAATAGACACAGTGTTCTGATTCGAGTTGAAAGAGCCACAGGTTTTTCTTAAACATTTATATACTAAAAACATAAAGTTTAGCTTTTGGGATTAACAATATTTGTTTACTATATATATATATACATGTATGGGATATGCAATGGGGCTACTGGAAATATCTGATATTTTCCCTAGTGCAGTTTGACCTTACAACCTCGGAGTGGCAGAGCTATGAGGTGAGGTCACAAGGTCAATTGCACGGAGAAATATCAGTGATATTTCCAGTAGCTCCATTGCATATTCGACTTATGTAATGGTGAGGTTTTCTATTTTTTTGGTCTGTGTTTCTTAAGTTTTAAATATTTATATATAGAGAGTTGCTGTTTATCCACTTTTTGTGGTTTGAAGAGGTTGCTAGAATTACTGGAAGCTTTGCTGGCAGTGCAGAATCTGATTGGCTACAGTTGGCAGTGTGTCATCTGACTGGCTGCAGTTTTGTGTGTGGCGGGTTTAATAGTTTTAAAAACATGGCAGTGGCAGCACTCACTTAGCGAGGAAGACAAGTTGCTGTTTTGAAGTTGTGTTTTGTTTATTTGTAAAAGTAATTGTCTGAGATGTAAGGTATGTGGTTGATCCTGCTTTTCTGAGGAGCGATCTGGGTGATCCTGCTTGACAGCGGTATGACTCGGTGAGAGAATACCGTGTGGAGGAGCTGTGTAGTGTTGAGGAGGTAGGTGTCAAGAAAGAACGTTCTTCAAGCCAGTAAAATGTAGATTAGATAGGTGCTGGGAGGAAGGGAGGAGGTGATGTTCTGCGGTTGTGAGGGACTGAACTGTAATAAGAAAACAGTGACACAGAAAAAAACAAAGTAAACATCTCAGTGTGAATGCCTGTTTGACACTGAGGAGATTTAGAACTGGAAGTGGCCCACAGGTGAAGTCCATTATATAACATGTACTTTGAAGTATGCTGTGGTGTAGTGTTGATGACAAGTTGCAGGTGGAAATTAATGTGTTAGGAAGAATGTGCAGGGACAAGGAAAAAAAAGAAAAACTGCTTTAAAATCTTTAATGTGGTATGGTGTTGTGCTGGTAGAGTGTTTGGAGCAGCTCTGTTGATGGAGACTGGGGAGTTAATGGTGGAATAGTTTAAATGTGCTGCCTGGATTAAAAAAAGTCTGTAAATATGAGATGGGGTGTGGGGGGTAGGTTGGATACATGTTATGTTTGCATTTTTGAGTGACTTCTGCAAGGGCAATATGTGGTGCTGAAAAAGATTAGGGAGAAAGTGAAAGTGTTCTGTGTGCTGCTGGACAGAAATGAAACTGTTAGTGGGAGCTGGAATGCAAGTGAGCAGGTGAATTCTAATTGTACTGCTCATGCTGCCAGCTCTCACCAACCAAAAGCTTTCTGAGTAATTGTGGCAAGTGCAGTTTGTGTCTGGTTATTACCTACAGTGAGGATAAATGATCTACAGTGAGAATAAATGTGATATTTTCACTGTAGGGCTGACCAACTGAAAATACTGCTGTTATTTGCACTTTTATCCTCATCCTTATTACATAAATATACATATATCTATATATATATATATATATATATATATATATATATATATATATATATAGTCGCACAGTAGTGCCACTATAGTTAGGATTGAGGAGCCATTTACATATTAAACCCAAAATTTTGCACCTTAAAAATTTTGCAACCATTTGACAGATTTGCCTCAAATTTTGAATACACGATCAAGACTAATATGCCTTGGAATCTGCCAAGTTTCGTACTGGTGGATACACGGCTGTAGAGTTATTAAGCATGATCCGGCGCATGTGTTTACGCTTTTCTGAATTCTACAGTCACGCCTACAGGTCGTATGGTTTTTGCGACCGACCCAAAATCTTCAGGAACATGTGGCCAGGGTCTCGATGTGCTTTTGAAGATTTTGTGAAAAAATATAAATGGTTCAAAAGTTATTCAAAAACAATTTCCCATTATAAGTCAATGGGAAAAGTTAAAAGTTTGACAGTGTTGCAAATGCACTTTTACTGTATAAATGGCCCTTTACTGTTGCAAATCTGCCATTTTGTTTTCAGTTAGTGATCAGAAAAATGCTTGGCATTTAAATTTGGGACCATCTAGCAACCTAATTCTTTTGAATTCACCTAGTCGGACCTTGAGGATGCTAGTCATGTCTTTATTTTGGGGTAAACACTCCAGAAATATGTTTTCAAATTTCTGGGAAAAGTACTTTCACAAATACTGTCGCACTTGTGACACTGTTGAATGCATTGCAAAGCTTTGCAAATTGCGGCAGTACTTTTCTAGGCTGTGGGAAAATGACAGCAATTCTTTGGCACCCTGCTGCAAAAGAAGCGGTTTGGTGCTTTGGCCTGAAATTTTGAGGGACGCAGCCGACATCTCACAGATATGCCTTTCAGTGTTGTATTGAAAAATATTACACAGTGGCAAAATTCTAGCACTACAAAGTTGGCGCTTTTCCCATAGGATAACATTATGACATCTGATGCATTGCAGCAATCCTTTGGCGCCCTGCTGCAAAATAACGGCTTGCTCTTTTGGGCTGAAATTTGGAAGAAGACAGTCAACATCCCACAGATGTGGCTTGCAGTGGTTTGGTGAAAAATATTACAATTTCCCATATGATAACATTACTGCATTTGCTGCACCTTTCAGGGCCCATATCTCGAAACGAAGATTCTGACTTTTAAATCCAGAAAATGGTTAGCCCCAATGAGGCTAAGTACAAAACTAGCCAGGAAAGTCATAAATCATATGACTTTTAAATTTTTTTCACGTCGTCATACCGTTCCTGAGATATAAGCAATTTAGTATTCTAACTCCTCCTTTTCTGCTCCGAGACCCATTGTTATGCATACATTCTTTATACACTGTCTTTCTCTATGCAGCTTTTGGGAAAATCAGCCTCTGTGCTTACATTACTGTTACCGTTGCCCTTTCTGCTTGCGGTTCATGCCCGTTTCACTTACCGATCACATCTATGCCACCATGTGCGTTATCCTTTGCGTTTCTATTTGAGCTTATGTTTCCATTATTTTTGCCATTTGTGTCTACAGTACTGTTTCTCTTTCTGTTTTGCTCTGCGTCACCATGCCCATTGCCATTTCCATTTCTGGCATCATGTTACTATGTGACAAAACATCACGTGGCGGACTGTTCCTGTCTACGCCACTGTGCGCGATTACCCTTTCTGTTCTCATTTCGCTTGTGTTACCATGTGTGCCACTATTAGCACTTCTGTTTGCACTGCTGTTCCTGTTACTATGTCACAACACATCACATCACGGGGCGTGGGGCCATGCTCCGCCCACTACATTTACTATTTCTCGTTAGCATTCTCAAAGCGAAGGAAATTATGGGCAAAAATCCTTTTAATGCATCAGGTAGGGTTGTTCCAGCGACAAAAGTGAGGAAGTTCAGTGTTAGGGTTGAAACCCTCCTTGGACCCCCAGACCACCCCTAACCAGCATTGGGGTGTATAGTGGAGTGTTCGGTCCTAACTCTCACCCCATTCTCCTATACCTCTGCTTCTTTACACAGGTGATAGGGTGAGAGTTAAGGCTGATGACCCCAGTGCGTATTCCATTGCTGGCTGGGGGTGGGCTGGGGTGTCCAGGGGGTTTCAACCTAACACTGAATTTCTCACTTTTGTCGCTGTGGAACATCCCTAACTGATGCATTAAATGGAGTTTTTGCCTCTAATATATATATATATATATTATGGTAGCATGGTAGTGCTACCATAGTCAGGGAGGAGCCATTTCTATGTTAAACCCAAACTTTTGCACCTTAATAACTTTGCAACGTTTGATGGATTTGCCTGAAATTTGGAATACACGATACAGAACCATAGGCCTTAGGATCTGCCAAGTTTTGTACTGGTCAGATATACAGCTGCGGAGTTATTAAGCGTGATCTGCGCATGCATTTACGCTTTTCTGGAATTCTACGGTCATGCTTACAGGTCGCACAGTTTGTGTGACCGGCCCAAAATCTTCAGGAACATGTGGCCTGGGTCCTGATGTGTCTTTCAAAGATTTGGTGAAAAAATGTTAAGCGGTTCAAAAGTTATTTAAAAACAATTTCCCATTATAAGTCAATGGGAAAAGTTAACAAAAAGTTTGACAGTGTCGAAATGCATTTTACTTTCACAAATGGCCCTGTTACTTTCGAAAATCTGCCATTTTGTTTTCAGTTAGTGATCATAAAATGCTTGCATTTAAATTTGGGACCATCTAGCAACCTAATTCTTTTGAATTCACCTAGTCGGACCTTGAGGATGCTAGTCATGTCTTTATTTTGGTAAAACACTCCAGAAATATGTTTTCAAATTTCTGGAAAAATACTTCATAAATTACTTTCATGCTCATGAAAATGTTGAACATTTTGTGAAAGCTTTCATAAATGCGACAGTAGTTTTCTAGGCTGTGGGAAAATGACAGCAATTCTTTGGCACTGCTCTGCAAAGAACAGTTGGGAGTTTGGGCTGAAATTTGGAAGGAGCAGCCGACATCTCACAGATGTGCCTTTCAGTGCTGTGTTGAAAAAATATTACATGGCGGCAAAGTTGCAGTACTCCAAATTTGGCGCTATTTCCCATAGGATAACATTATGGCCTGGCGCATTACAGGAATCCTTTGGCACCCTGCTGCAAAATAATGGTTTGGTCTTTTGGACTGAAATTTGCAGGGTACACAGCCAACATCCCACAGATGTGCCTTTCAGTAGTTGGTGAAAAAATATTACAGGGAGGCAAAGTTATGGCACTCTGAAGTTCTGTTTTCTCCCATAGGATAACATAGGGCGTTCACTACGCCTTTCAGACCCGTATCTAAAGCGGTCACGAGATACTGACTTTTGTCAAAAATTTCTTAGCCCCTATGAGGGCTAAGTACAAAATTAGCAGGAAAGTGATAATACATATGACTTAAAAAATGTTTTCTGTGTCATATGGTTAGTGAGATATAATCAATTTACTATTCCAGCTTTATAAATTGCGACAGTACTTTTGTAGTTTGTGGGAAAATGACAGCAATTCTTTGGCACTCTGCTGCAAAAGAATGGTTGGGAGTTTTGGGCTGAAATTTGGAGGGAATGAGCCGACATCTAACAGATGTGCCTTTCAGTGTTTTGTTGAAAATATATTAGACGTCGCGAGATAACAGTACTCCAAAATTGACACTTTTCCCATAGGATAACATTATGGTGTACAATGCATTGCAGCAATTGTTTGGCGTCCTGCTGCAAAATAACGGTTTGGTCTTTTGGGCTGAAATTTGCAGGAACACAGCCAACATCACACAGATGTGCCTTTCAGTGGTTTGCTGAAAAATATTACAGGAGGCAAAGTTATGGCATTCTGAACTTCTGTTTTTCCCATAGGATAACATTACGCCATTTGCCGTGCCTTTCCAGGGCCTGTATCTCGAAAAGCGGTGCAAGATACAGATTTTTTGTCTAACAATTTCTTAGTCCCTCTTAGGGGCTAAGTACAAAACTAACAGGAAAGTGATAATACATGTGATTTTTAAATTTTTCTCTGTGTCATACAGTTAGTGAGACATAAGCAATTTACTATTCAAGTTCTCATTTTGTGTTCGAGAATCATTATTTAGCATACATTTTTCTCACTCACTGTCTTTTCTATATAGCTTTTGGGTAAAACAGCCTGTGTGGTTACATTACTGTCACCATTACTGTTTCTGCTTTTGGTTCCATACCGTTTCATTTACTGCTCACGTTTATGCCACCATGTCGTTACTGTTTGCTTTTTCATTAGTGGTTGTATTTGCATTGTTTTAACATTTCTGTCTACTGTAGTGTTTCTCTTTCTGTTTAGCTTTGTGTCACCATGCATTCGATTTCGTTCTGGGCACAATGTTACTATGTGACAAGACATCATGTGTCATGCATAAGCAGCACTCATTACAGCACAGTACCTCATATTGTTTCTGTGTGAGGAGGGTTCTAGTAGTAGTCTATAACTTTGTATGTTGCAGCCATCCACTGGTCTTGTATACATGGGCTCCTGCAACTTGCTTTATCCACCACTTCTTTCTACCCATTGTACAGCCCACAAAAAAACACACGTACACTACATAGACACCCGGTCACACTTCCTTTGTTGAACATTCCTACAAATAATAACAAACAGTAATATAGTAATCAAGATGATAAAACGCATGTAGGTCTGTAGGGGCTGTGGGCTCTCCTCTCACCCATTACTATTGGGTAAAGTGGCTCCATCTCTTGATGTCTGTCTTGTCCCTGTCTTACCAGATACATTGATAACAGTTGGTTTCAAGTGTGATATTTTGGCAAGTAAGGTCACAAAAAGTCCCTTTTAATTAGTTGTTGCAGTTAAATGTAGCAACTATTACTTTGAAACTGTAATAGCTACAGTGTAAGGGTTAGACCAGTAATCTACCATCCAGTTGCTCTTGGTCAAAAATTAAGCCTTAAAACTGCAAATCAGCTACTATTGTGTTTACAGTATTCAGAAGCATGAACACATTTCCTTTTATGTGTGTGTAGGATATCACAGTTTTAATCACAGCAACATTTAGAACCCTTTCAGGAAAATAAAATCCAGAGTGATAGAACCAGAGTCTAGTAGGTGTATCTGATAAGTGTTTTGATTTAACAAACTTTATTTTTGTTATATACTAATTGATAGACAGATAGATAGACAGACAGATGGAGAGAAGGGTATGGACCTGAACATCTTCTTCTGCTCAGCTTTCACAATCAAGAATATTGAACTGATGGCTGAAAGTGGCATCAAGGGAGCTGAGAAGGTTATCCCAAATGGTATTATTGAATATTGCCACCAGCAAGGTCAGGTAGGCACTGGAGCACCCAATGCAGACAAAACTGGGCCTCATAGGCTGTATGCTACCATGCTGATGGAGCTGGCTGAGGAACTGGCTGGCCTCTTGGCATATTTGTTTAACTGATTGCTATAGACAGGAGAAATGATGGGTGACTGCAGGGAGCAGGTGTGGTACCACTCCACAATGGTGGGGAGCATGGATGAGGCTGGCAATTACAGAACAGTTTGCCTCAATTTAGTCATGGAGAAACTTATGGAGACCCTGATGAAGCAGGACCTCATGGAATACCTGTAAGGGAATGGACTTCAGGATGGCAGACAACATAGGTTTGTGGCAGGTAGTTAAGTTTCTTAGGAATTAGAGGACATTTGTAAGTCAATGTATGAACAGCTAGTCCACATATTGAACACTGAGTTAACAGTACAAAATAGGAAAAAAATGCTGTTAAACAGTGTGATGGGTGACTGCTTTTCTATAACACTTGCTGTATTGTAAGTAAGCAGCCACAGTAAATGATAGTGAATGTACATCAGGTGTACAGGTCTCTGATTACAGAAATAGTCCAGTTATTACAGTTGCCTTTTAAATGGATTCAGGGAGCCAATGTGTGTGGAAATGTAACAGTAGGTAGTACATTCTAATTGTAATTGTAGATGCAGATGACAATTCAGATTAGGTACATTTAAGTGAAGATACACAACACAGTTGAGTATGTGTACATCTAAGCCACACATGACTGAAAACAGGAAACTGTATTGACATTTGTTAGTATTTGCATGGATTTTGGCAGCTACAGCTGCTGTGCATCGTAATATTTGTACTGCATTATGACTGGTTTTCTATAGGAACGATATGGGACTGGAGATCTATGGCACACCTCTGTAATTCTAGGTATAGTTAACTTATCACAGTTGGGAGTTGCAGAAGCTTAGACAGGAATTGAAGTACACATAGTAGTGACTGCATCCTAAGTGTATAGCCACAGCTGTGTGACTGTTGGATGCTGATGTGCGGCACCTTGCTACAGTAATAATGACTGTATAGGCACTGGAAAAGTAAGTACATTGCTGACTTTTTACACTCTTAGGAATTATGTAAAGTGTGACATGGAATGTGCCACATCGTTGCATATGCTGTGATACTGGCTGGACATCAAGGTACCAAAGAAATTGATGGAGATATAGTTGTTGCACTATTAGTTAACATTGGTTTGCTTGCTTAAGTAAGACACACTTATTTTTATGTTGTAATGCTCTTTTAAGTAAAGAGTCGACACAGGTGGTTATGGTTTAAAAAATGTATTGCCAATTTGTTAAATGGAGAAAAGGCCCAATCAAGACTGAAATTTTGTTAACAGAAGCAGTCTTACAATACAATCTTTGTATGTGTGTAATCATTGCTTGCCATATATGTAAATGTGTAAGAATAATAACAACTGTATAATATGAATTGCAGTAAGTATGTGATATTATAGGAAACTAAAGAAAAAGATTGCATGGTATACATATTGAGGTTAGGTATTTGCTATGATTGCAGTGTTGTGTCATCTTTCCTGTTGGGCTTGTTATTTGCCTTGTATGCATATATCTGATTCCTTACTGGGTGATCACTGTCTTTAATCAGGTGTTGTGTGTTTCCAGTGATGTTTCAGTACTCACTACTCTTTATATGAGGAAGTACTTTTGACATTCGACCTGAATTTGTGATACTCAAGCTGAAGCTGTGGCACTTCAATATATATTTACTATTGAACATGAAGAGACTTTGTTAAAAATTTAAAGTATTTTTTAAATGGTTGTATGTTGTAATTATGTGCAGTGCATTACTTGTGTGGTATGTTAATAAGGGTATATCACTAGCTTGTAAACAGTGATTACACATGATACAAAGTGTTTTGTTGTTATTGTGTGACTGCTAATGTGGATGTTCCTGGGTGGGCGAAAAAACATATGCTAACTGTTAAAGTAATACAATATTAAAAATGTTACTTCAGTGACATTTGATTACTGGCATTTAATGATATGTCACTGACTAGGCACAAATGGAAAATTCCACCCGACCCCTCAATTGAGGCGATCATAAATATTGTCAGGAACAGGTATGCAGTGTGTTGTGATCAGTAACAGTGTCTGATTTACAATTGTCAATATTTTTACATAAGTTAGAATTACTTATGTGACAAGTTGAAAAAATAGAATATACTTACAGGAACAAATGACATTTTTCAATTCTTACATTAGCTTCTATGTAAATTCTTAACTTGTAAATACCAAAACTGTGCATGGTATGCATTTTTTAACAAACTTATGGTTAATTAGATGAAATTAGTATAGTGCTGTATAATATGTTAAACATTCATTTGTACTTTAGTGTTAGACTAATACTTTTAGTACAACTATGAAAGTAGTTATTAACAATATCAAGGTGAATACAAATGTTTATATTATGTAGAAGTAATTACAACGACATGTCAAAGTCAGTTAATTATATGATGCAATTGTTTGGTATTTACAGTTGCATAATTCAGCTTCTTGCATTATCAATAAAGGTAGTTATTTTTACATATGTACAGTATTAGTATTACAAATGAAGGTGGGATACTTCTACACTGTTGCATGGTGACGAATGATGTTGTCTACATGTCAAGAGTCAATAGACAAATACAAGTGTTGATAGACAACTTGTGACAGAGTGCAATGTTTGGTGAATGGTAGAAGTGTTGCTCAGTTATTTATGATGATAACTGAGAACTTATCTTTATTTGCAAAGAGTAACACTTTAAACGCATAGCAATGTGTTGTTATGTATGTGTATGATACATTAATAATTAAAGATATGTACAGAAGAGGACAGCAGTAAGGCCTCAGTTTTGAGATGTACAATCTTTGATAGACATGTAAGCATGGTTTCTCTAGTGACTGTGAATACTGTTGGTGCTGATTGAAGCCACTACAACAATTTCCATGTAGTCACTGATCCACACAAGATCTTACATTTGATAGTGTATGGAATGTTCTGTCAGAATAGCATTTTTGAAATGCTATGGTTTATTCAGAGTTGTACATTAGAGAAAATTGTACTGACTTACAAATGTTTCTGGCAAAAGTAGTCATTGTAAAACTTGAACATGTTGCATCCTATTCTTCTGAAATGTGAAGGTCATCATAATTCCTCAATATTAGAAGATGTGCATTTTTAAGTGTCATGGCAGTCTCTGTTTAAAACTGCGTAGAGTCATCACACTCTACCCATCCACTTCTGCACTTTACTAAACACATGTAATGGTCAGAATGCATGGATTGGCCATGGTGATAGATTATACTGTGAGTGTCAGACACTGATTGGTTGAACACTATTCTACCAGCCGTGTAATCTGTGATAGGAGTATCAACTCTGAGCCCGTTGGAGTCAAATCTGTGCAAGATAAGCAACAGATATTGAGATAAACTCCTGAGACGTATGGACTCAGTGCATCTGCCTCCACACCTTCCTCAGGCATGCCCACATTGAGCATTGGTGAATAGCTGTTGAAATTTGACATTTTTCATTTGAGGGACAAAAGAGTAATCCACAGCATGTCTTCTGTGGTTTCACACTGTGAATGGCCACATGAAACACATACACATTTCATTACATATGTTACTGTGAAGTAGTGCCACATTAGGTGCCGTCTTCATCCAGGTTGTTTATGACAGCCATCATAAACTCAGTAGTGTCTTGCTGTATGTCAGCAGCAAATGTACCATCCATCATATGTACCTAACACCTGTCGTAGTGGTGTTAGTGTGAGTGTACGTTGTTAGACTGGTCAGAAGTCATGTTGACAATCTGCTTCAAAGCATTTGATAGGGTACTGTCTTTTGAAGCAGATATTGCCCTCACAAGTGTGGCATGTGTAGAAAAACTTGCATAGCTGAGTTAGCATAGCAGTTCACTCTAATGCTGTTGTCAACAGTGGTACAGCAACTACACCAACTGATTTCTGATAAATTGCTGGCTGTGAATGTTTACTTGAAGTTGTGACCTTTGTTGAACTCTTTTGAGTTGAATCACTTCTGGAAGTTTGTCGCTGTTTGTTGATACCTGTAGCTGTGACTGAACTGTGTGAGACAGACATATATGTAGGCAGTGGTATTAAAGACATTTGTGGCTGATGTAGAGTACGTACCTGTTGTACTCAAGAATACATCACTTGTCAGATCATATTTTCTGAGGTGCTAGAGTAATAATGTGCAACCCAGAAAGGCTGCAGACACGTGAAAGTGCCATGTAGCTCATGCCATCCTTGAAAATGTCTGTACCTATGTCTACCATTGCTGAATCCAAACTCAAGCCCTGAGATTTGTGAATGGATGCAGCATATGCAACACATAATGGAAACTGTTTCCTGTTTACATAGATATTCTTAAAAACCTGGAATTTTACACAGGTGCATTCTATGTGTACAGACTGTTCAATGTTGTCAAAGTGAACTACAAGCATCTCGATATATCTCTTCTGGACATTGTAGACAAAGCCAGTGATGTTTCCCTTGGCACCGCTTGCACATGCCTCGCTCTACATCTAGATTACATCGCAGCATGATACGCGGCATTCTTACAAACTGTGAGAATAGCTTCTAGCCGCTGTGCATGAAACATCTGACTTGAGTACATGTAGTCGTTCAGTCATCTTTGCTACTAGTTTTTGACTAAGAATAATGCCATCAACTGTATCAACAGCATGCCGAGTTACAATCTCTTGGTTTCCTCTCTGCAGCATTAGATTGTTGAATTCTGTGCATTTTTAGTCATGCCATAAGACACACTATGTGTGTCCCTGTAGAGTATACATCGCTGAAGACATCACATGCTGTTTCTATGGATGCAGTATCTACTGTGATTCTCCGATCATTTAACATACAAACATGTTCTGGTAGCAGAGAACCTGTCTGACTTCATCTAAAGTGATTTGTAAGCTAGATCACCACTTTGGCGCATGTTCTCAGACAACTCATCATAGGTAAATAATTCCATATGATATAGCCTGCAATGCAACCGAGGATATTTTAGCTTGTTTGGCAGTTACAGTTGTAAATACATGCTCTGCATTGACTGGTGCAAGCTCTAAAGGTCTCCCAACACAAGTATACTTTTGCCACCAAATGGCACTCCATCGTCAGTACCTAAGATCTGCTGTAGACGTAGATGAATACAGGCAAGCATGACATTGAGACCATGCTGATTTCATCAGTGATGAGTAACTTCATCTTTGGGAACAGGAAATGGAGCTGAGATGCAATATACATCTGAGATAAACAAAAGATCACTTCAGAAAAGAAAGGATACTGATAATACTGTAAACAACATTAGGTGTTGTCTAATAAATGCTAGAAGCATCCAGAATAAGAAAGAACAAATAGAAGCATTACTAGAACCCCAAAGTCACATAGACATGGCTTTCATGTAGAGACCTGCACAGGAGAGGATATATGAGGTAGAATCATACCTAGATATACCTTATACCACCTAGACAGGAAGAAGAGGAGAGGGAGGGAGTAGCTGCATATATAGCAGACAAATTAAATGCCACAAATATCTCCCAAAAATTAAGGAGGAAGATAGCAAGCCAGAATCAGTTTGTGTAAGACTGACACAGGAACAATATGAATATAATAATGGGTGTATGCTATAGACCCCCACTGCAGATGATGATATAACTGAGAAAATTATGGGTGAACTGGAGAGAGCTGGAGATGTGGGGAAAGTGATAGTTATGGGGACTTTAATTACATTGATATAGACTGGTTAGTGTTTAGCGCAAGTAAGCAACACAGTATTTCTTTTCTTGGATTGTTAAACAATTAGAACTTACACAATATGTAACAGATCCTACAAGAGGTGATAGCAATCTAGCGACAAAGGATATTAACATTACAAATTGCAAACTCACCATACCTCTGGGAGTAGTGATCATAATTGTGTTCATTTCTCTCAAAGAATATATTCCAATAACAAGGGGTTGCAGGGAGATTTATAACTTCAACACAGCAAACACATCTCTCATGATTGAGGACATGAAAAATCAATTGGGAGGTTACTCTGGAAAACAAAACATAGCTGAAATGTGGAACATCAGTAAGCAACAGATACTCACTATATGTGACAGACATATAAAATAAAAACAGGAAATACAATAGCAGAGGCATCAAGCCAAAATTACTACACGAGCATTAAGAAAACAAATATAGAAGAAGCAGCAACTATATATCAAATATTAAAAATCTGGATCAGGACCTGTCACATCGCAGTGGTTGGATTTCCGCTTGCAATGCCGGGCGACCAGGGTTCGGGAACGGACCCGGCCACAGGAGGGCTGGCCGGGAGGAAAAGGATTCAGCATCCCTGACAGCTCTCCTTCTCTGGGGAGGGCAGGCAGCACCAGCGCATTTGAGCTGCACCTAGCGGAGGATGGGTAGCCACGCCACATTGATGATCAACAGCACATCAGGATGGGGTGGACGAGGTCATCATTGCATGTCCCCATCCTGCTTAAAGGGAGGGTCAAAAATCCTGAACCTCACCGTCTACATGGTGCTCTGCCCCTGTGCCTCAATTAGCCTCTGGAGCCAATCCCCAACCAGATACAAGTACCATGGCTCCGATAAAGAGGGGGTCGGTGCGCCCCGTTCTCTGGGGAAAGCCAGAGATAACCGAGGGATGCAGGTATCTGTAGGGGGGTGATGGGGTCTGTGACCAGAGCTGAAAAATTACTGACGGAGTAGTAGGGGCAAAAGAGATAAATTAAAAAAAAATCTGGATCTGAGTAAATATGGACACAGTTTAAAGTGCCACAAAAACAATGTAACAAAATGATTAAGAGAAATAAACAGAGGATGGAAAGAAGCATAGCTAGCGGTGCTAATAAGGATAACATGAAAACATGTTATGCATATATGAATTCGCTAAAAAAATCCAACTCTAGCTTATGTTCCTTGATGTTAGAGAAAAAAACATTCTCGAACTGGTAGCTATGGCAAATGTATTTAATACCAATTTTGGTTCTGTCTTCCAGGAGTGAGAGTACACTCAAACAATGTGCTGATAGATATGGTAACGAACATAATAATAACTACTGAAGTCACAGAAGAAAATATAAATAATTTAAAACAATCACACTAATCAGGACCAGATAATTTTTCCCTAAAGATGCTTAAGCTTCTGTCACCATATATTGCAAACCCATTTAGAATATTATTTACAAAATCACTACTAGTAACTAAAATACAGACATATTAGCTAACTACAAACATGATACCTATACATAAGAAGGATAGCAGCACAGATCACACTAACAATAGGCATATAAGTCTAATATCCATCCCTGGGAAGCTGATGGAATCTATACTTAAAGACTTGATAAATACTCACTTAGCTAGTGGAAATCTCCTGGATAGAGATCAGCATGGATTTCTGTCTAGAAGGTTGTATGTGACAACCCTGCTGTGTTTCTATGAAGAACTATCAGCAGCACTGGATGGGGAGAGGTGGTTAATTGCATTCACTTGGATTTTAGCCAAGGTAGTTGATAAAGTCCCACACGATGAGATAATTCAAAGTTTGAAAACAAGGGTGTAAATCATAGACTAGTGTGCTGGATTGCAGGTTGGCTGCAAGATAGATCACAGAGGGTGTGAATAAATGGCTACTATTCAACACCTGTGACTGTGACAAGCAGGGTGCCACAGGGTTCAGTTCAGGGACTAGTATTGTTCCAGATATTTATGTTAGATATGGAAACATTTCAAACTGGATAAGTAAGTACGAGATGACACAAAACTTGCAGGTATTGCTAGAAATAATAAAACATAGCTACTATGCAAAATGATTTAGACAATATCCAGAAATGGGCAGACTAGAGGGATGTGTTTCAATATTGATAATTGTTATGTTACACAAGAACATGCTAATTCATTTACAGCTCAGTGGGTGGGCGAGCCGTGGCAGAGAGAGGAGGGCTGTGCCGTTCTGCCCTCTGAGGTTCAGATGGGGTGGAGTGGAGTGATGGTACACACTTCTGGGAAGGGTGGGGTGCATTCGCCATGAGGAATTTATTCAGGGACTGGGAATTGGGGACGGGAGGGGTCAGGAGTTGAAACCACTAGACCACAAAGGAATTTTCTTTTCAAATTACATTACGGACTGGAGTTACAACAATTGGGATGGAGATAGGGATGGGCGAGTTAATGTTGGACACTTTGGTCATGATGGAGGGAGGGAGGGACCACTACCCCACCTGTGCAGATCTGTCAGGATTTGGGAAGATGATGGGGTGGAGGGAGGATCAACCACCAGGGATGGGAAATTATTTTCAGGTCGGTGGGTGATCCAGTGGGGAGAGGGACTGCAAGCCACCGGATATTTTCTGTACTTATGAGGTGGGTGGGGAGGGACCACTAGCCACTAGGGGGCTTTTAGGGCAAATGGTCAGGCTGTGATCATGGGCAGTATTTCCGTGGATGTTCAGAAATAGATTTATGAATGTCTGCAGAAGCAAAAGTCAGACTTTCATTTGAACTCTGCCAGCATTATTTTTTTTATTCTTATTTATCCGCCTGCTGCAGCTACTACTGGCGGGCATCCAGCTGCCAGCCCTGCCTACCGGGACAGCACCAGGCTCACTCACATGATGGAGGATCCAGCACAGCTGTTGCCAATCTGCTGGAGGTCTCCCATACCCTATCCAGCTAGACCAGCTCCAGATCCCCTCAGTGCTATTCCACATGAGTCCTTCCGGAGATGCAGGGCATGGCCATCAGACTGCACAGTCACACCCAGCCATTTCCACTCTTTCTCCCATTGGGAGCCCAGACATGCTATGACATCTGCGCATACGTGTGCCGACATCTGCTGTATCAGTCACACCAGTGCAAGCGGTACCCTGGGCATCCCCAGGGGTCACTGCAGCATGGTGTGGATTCCCAGCCTCCCAGGACTAGGAAAGCTGTCTCATGATGCTCAATCCTAGTCCTCCCCTGCTGACCCCCGATGACCCGGGCTCGTTCCTGTGGCAGGGCCGCCAGTGTAGCGCGAGTGGCGTCCAGTGCCTCAACCTCAGAACTACCGGGCCGCATCTGCCAGCAGGATTTTTTCAGACATGGCTACTGTGGTTCAGCAGTGACACCACTGAGCCACCTGAGAAGAACTGAAGGCACTCAGGTAAATCTGCAGTGAGAAAGGAGCAGCTGAGGTGCCATTATGGCTGAGGGGACAAGTGCCAAGATGGACTGTGGCAGGGTAGGTGGGACCAGTCACTTACCTCTTCTGGATTGTACTGTAAATGTCAGTGGTAACGGACAGCAGCAAAGTACAGTAGGTGGAACCAGTCCTTACTTCTCTCTGGATTGTACTGTGAGTGCTAGAGCTGGGTAACAAATGGAAGGTAAGGCAGTTCCTCCGGTGAGTTCGCATTTCGCTATCTGGTACATAAGGAGAAGCTGTCGAACCCAAGTGTTGGACCTGCTGATGCCGAGCCATAAGATGTAGCTCGGGCCTTCTGAAGATGCAGGCACAACTTGATGGGGTCATGGAGTGGAACAAACTGCAGACTTTTGCAGTTCAAAATGTAACCCCGTTGTTACATAAGACGTGTCCACTACATCGGACCATTAGTGCCAGATAAACTGAGACCTTGGATATTTTTAAAGAATCCTGTGGGCTAAAAATAGATAATTGTAGAAGCCAGACATATGGACCACCATATATCTGATTTCAACAGAAACTGAATTTTTAGGGAAGTGTGGGTTTGTTCACCTCAGTACACTATATTCTGGGGCATACTAATGTTAGGCAGTCTGACTCATGGACAGTACCTCCTGAAGTCCCACTGTTGATTGTCAAACCACATAACCCTCTTCCAGGAGTGTATGTGTCTCATGGGTTTTCTTTACATGGTAAAAAGAAATTGTTCAATCAATCAATCAATTAATCAATCAAAACTTTATTTGTAAAAGCGCAATTCACAATTATCAAAATGCCTGTACATAATACAAAACTTAAAACTATAAATATCTAACAAATATTAAAATTCAGAGATTAAATGACAACCACAAATTTATCAGAAATCAGGAAGCACCATATTAAATAGATGTGTTTTAAGCGCTGATTAGAAACTGTCCACTGTCAGGCACTCTCACCGGATGAGGTACATAGTTCTGCAGGGTTGGGGCCACAAATGCAAATAACCAGACACCAAAGGTCTTCAATGAACCCTGAAGCCTCTAGCAATCTCTTGTCAGAGGAGGGAGCGGATGAAGGGGTGATAAAGGTGAAGGAGATCTTGCAAATACCATGGTCCCTGTCCATGGGGTCTTGTAGGTCAGAAAACTGACCTTGAAGGTGATCCACCACTGAATATGCAGCCAGTGAAAACTGCAGAGCACAGGCATGACATGGCATGTTCTAGATAATCCAGTTAACAGCCTGGCCACAGCATTCTGCACCATCTGCAAGCAGCAGATATCAACCCCTGGAAGCCCTTGGTATAGGGCATTGCAGTAATCCAGGTGGGAGGTCACAAAGGCATGAACCAACACTGGATCATCCTCTGGCAGGACACGTGTTTAATCCAGATGATATTCCTCAGATGACATAATGAGGTCCCGGATGGTAGACAACACCTGAAACTTAAGCATCAGCCCATCGTCAAGCATAATGCCCAGGTTCCACATGCAGTCAGAGGTCAACAGCTGGCTACTCCTGAGTCAAAGCCCAGAGGGATGACCAGTCAAGACCCTCTAACCAATGACCAGGATCCACAACCAGCACCTCAGTTTTGCCAGGGTTCAGCCTCACCCAGTTGTCACTATCCAGTCCTGGATCTCAGAGAGGCAGCTGTTTAATATGGAGACATCACCACCCTGTTTAAGTAGGTATCCTATAAACATGGCAACCATGATAGAGGGACTGCAAAAGGTGAATTAGTCATGGCACCTGTGTTCTGGGCTACCTGGCAGGGTAATGACAGGATACTGGGGTAGGCAATTATGGTGACAGGATGCTTGTATGTATGCATTCGTAAGGGGAGGGACTACACCATGTGACAGGTGGAAGGAAGGGATAGTATGTGGGAGGTAATGTGGTGGTCGGCTGCTGAGTTGGCCATGTGGCATGGTGGGCAGGGTGGCAGGCTGTGTGAGAGAGGTGCCAGGTTTGGTTCTGGGGCATTAGGGTCATTTTTTATTTTTCCAAGTTTTACACCTCCTTGACATGCACCCTGCTGAAGTAGAGAAACATTAAGTAGGGGTGTGTGGGATAAAAGCCCCCACTGGTGGGTGCAGACCCTTGCATAACATGTACAACCATCGCCCTTTTCAAGTCGCCATGAGTGTACATCGTCATTATTATATTTGGCAATGTACACTTGCCCAAATGGAGATCACCATTTGCTGATCGCCTTTACCATTCAGGTAATTCCAGTGCAAAGGACATGTATAGCTGACTATCATCAGTGTAGTGGTGGAAACTCAGTCCATACCACCTTATAATGTCCCCTAATGGCAGCATATACACCACAAACAACATGGGTGACAAAACAGAGCCCTGGGGCACTCCACAGGATGGGGAGTGAAGCTGAGGAATAAATCCCTGACACCACTGTCTGAGTCCTGCCCATGAAGAAAGATTGAAACCACCTGAGGACTGTTCCAGACAGTCCACAGATCAGCCACAGGTGCTCCAATAGCACATCATGGTGCACGGTGTCAAACACTGCAGAGAGATCAAGGACAACCAAGATGGAGCATCTCTTCTGCTCTCTCACTATTAAGAGATCATTAAGTTCCCTAACCAGTGCTGTCTCAGTACTATGCCTCTTCCTAAATCCAGACTGGAGAGGATCATAGACATCGTGGATGATAAGATGATCCTCCAGTTCAGTAAAGTTCAATTCAGTTTCATTTTATTTTGTATGTATATAAAAATTTTGTAACATACAGAAATTATTTAAAAATTTAAACAACATGCATCCACACATCATTATTTCTCTATCATATACATCATAAAAAAAATTATACATTCCACTTTAATTTCCTAGTGATCTTTTCTGCAAAACTTGCCAGTACAAGTACTTGTTGTGTACTTTCACAGTTTAATATCAAGGTCATTTTCTTCTGATTATTCATCTTTTCCAATTTTTTAAATACTGGAAAATATACAAACTTCTCTCTTGTACAAAAGCTTCACAGTCACAAAGTAAATGTTTGCTGTACAACACCTCCTCTACAACCTTCACAAATTACTGGGTATACATTATTTTAACAGTCATACCAGCTGGAAAGGATTCCAAATCTTAATCTGGCTAGCACTTTTCTTTGTTTTACATGCTCACATTTAAGTCGTTATTTTCCATTTCAAATTTAGTCTTAATAAACTTTAATAGATCACTTGCCCATGAATCTCTCATATTGCAAAAATCCATGTTTTTGCATTATTCTCTACATGTTGTATAGCTTTGTTTGTGAATCTAGCCGGCTTTACCTTTCTCCAAAATTTTAATTATATTCTAAACTGTTTTATTTCATTCTTGGTTTAATATTCCCAGCCAGGTCTATTCTCTTTTCCTCTCCCATGTGTCTTTGCTTCTTCCCAGCAATTTTTATTAGACTTCCTTCCATAGCTGTTATAGTTTTCTGCCAATATAGCAATGCTTTCTTTAATGTTCTAGTATAAATAGATAAGGTTCCAGTTTCTATTCTTACCCTGTAGCGAAGCATGCCTGAGTAGACCCAGAAGATTTCTTAAGTTGTTATTCTGAATTACTTTAAGTTCTTTGTTTATGGTTATGGGCTATACACTCATAATTCTGCACCATACAGCAGTTGTGCCTCAACCTTCATCCTTAAGCATCTATATTGTGCTAAAATATAGTAGCAGTCATGGAATTTGAAAAGTGCCTAATGCCATTCAAAGCTTTTGTTGCCTTATCACATGCCAGTTCTCTATGATCTTTCCATTTCAGGTTATTGCTAAAAATAACCCCATAATAGCAAAAAGCTACTCACTTCTTCGATTAACAGATTATCAATCTTCCAGTGTGTCAAGTTTCTATCTTTTCTTTTCCAGATGTCATAATTTTAGTCTTTTCTTTTTATTACCATATCTAATTTCCCAAATATCCCTACAGATGCAGCTACTGTATGGCCTTTTTATGCCGATTTTAGTCTGGGACAGTAATATGGCATTGTCCTCATATAATAACAATTAGACACCTTCCCCATTTATTCTGGGTGAAATGTATCTACCAACTTTAATTCTTTTACCAATACCTCTATGTAGAGTTAAATAATGTAAGAGCAAAATGCATCCTGTTTTGCTCCGTATTTACCTTAATAGGTCTGTCATATCTCCTTCCTTACTGTATTTAACTAAGATCACATTTTCTTTATGCAAAAGTTTTATAACCTCAAGAAACTTATCATTTATGCCTTTAGCTTCTAAAATAGCCCACTGTGTTTTACAGTTGACTGTGTCGAGGCTGCCTTGATATCTATGAATGCTGCATATATTCTTGTTTCTTTTATAATTATGTATTTCTCAATAATGTGTCTCAATAAAATAATCTGACCCACTGTAGACATGCCAATTCTGAAACCAGCTTGTACTTCAGATATGATTTTATTAGATTCCATCCAGTAATTTATTCTTGTTAATATCAATCTTGAGACTATTTTTGGTTAATATTTAAAAGCCTAATTGGCCTATAATTTTCTATTTTCTCCATATGACTTCTTTTTGTATATGGGAATTAGTATTCCCTCTTGCCAGCCATTTGTAATTTCATATATTTTACTATATTCCTATAAAGGCAAAGTAGGAGTTCTGCTCCACTAATTTGGGTCACTATGGTACAATTCAGCACCTATATTATCTGTGCCTAGTGCTTTGTTTTGTTTTGAGATTTTATTGAATTTATAATTTCTTCTTTTATGAAATCTAATGAACCATTATCATTATCTTTTTTCTATTAATTCTATTATTTGGGTTTTCTTCAAAAAATTTTCTCATAGTAATTGGTTCAGTCTTCAGGTGATATTACTGCAAGAATGTTATTTTGGGTATTTTAGTACCCTGAACCACTATTGTCCAAAAAGTCTCACCATCTTTCTGTTTAATGGAGTTTTGTAACATATTCCAAAGTTCCTACTGATATGTATTTTTTTGTCAAAATCAGATCTTTATATTCGGTTTTAATTTTTTAATGACTTTTGAGAGTCTATATTGTTATTTTAACTATACCACTACTCCCCCTTTGGATTAACCTCCTTTTTGCATACATTCATTATCATACCATTCTTTTACATAGATGTTTTTTATTTATACATTTCCATGATTGTTGTTTTGTTAGTTCCTCTAAATTTTTTTGTTCAATTGTTTGATATAAGTTTAACAGTTTGTTCATCTCTTTATTTGTTCCTCATCTTCTAAAAACCCTACATGAAACATAGAAACATAGACTTTGTGACAGATAAGGAACACTTGGCCCATCTAGTTTGCCCATTTCCTACCAACTGGATAGGCCGCAGATCCTAGTTAACCAATAGTCTATTTCTTCCTACCCCACAAGAATTGCCTGATGTCTGTCCCATGCATTCTTGAATTCTCCCACAGTTTTAGACACCACAACCTCCTCAGGAAGACTGTTCCATGCATCCACTACCCTCTCTGTGAAATAATACTTCCTCACATTGACCCTGAACCACCCTCCTTCTATCTTTTAAATTGTGTCCCCTTGTTCTTGCATGTCTCTTTTCTGAAAGATGCTACCCTCTTGGACTTTGTTGATTCCACTGAGGTACTTAAAGTTTCTATCATGTCCCCCTCCCTTCTTTCCTCAAGGGTATACATATTAAGCTCCTTTAGTCTCTCCTCATACGGCTTCTCTTGCAGACCCTGCACCATTTTAGTTGCCCTCCTCTCGACTACCTCTCTATCCTGTATGTCCTTGTGGAGATGGGGTCTCCAGAACTGGACACAGTACTCAGATGGGGTCTCACCAACTGTCTGTAGAGAGGATAACAACTTCCTTTTTCTGCTGCTGATGCCTCCCTATACATCCCAGTATACCCCCAGCCTCCCTCCTGCCTTTTCACATTGCTTACTAACCTTAAGGTCATCTGATATGATTACCCTAGGTCCCTTTCCTTTTTGTTGTTGTTACTACTTCCCACCCATTGTGTATTCTTCCCTGGTTCTTGTTTCCCAGGTGCATTATTTTGCACTTTTGCATTGAATCCAGCTGCCATACTTCTGATCATTCCTCCAACTTTGCCAAGTCCCTTTTCATCCTTTCAACGCCTCCTTGTGTATCAACTCTGTTGCAGATCTTTGTGTCATCTGCAAAAGGCATACTTTCCTTCCAGTCCCTCTGCAATGTCACTGATGAAGACATTAAAAGGACTGGACCCAATATTGAACCTCATGGTACCCACTAGTAACCCTCTTTCTTCAGGGTTGACTCCATTTACAATTACCTTCTGTGTCCTGTTGTGCAGCCAATGTTTTACCCAGGCTACCACCCTGGGACCCACTCCAAGGCTAGTTAATTTGACTATTAATCTTTGTGTGGGACTGTGTCAAATGCCTTGCTAAAGTCTAGGTAGGCCATGTCCACAGCCCCTCCCTGGTCTACTACTTTGGTCACCCAGTCAAAGAAATCTATTAGATTAGTCTGACATGACCTTCCGCTGTGAACCCATGCTGCCTTGGGTCCTGTGCTCCACTGGCCTCTAGGTACTCAAATATTCTTTCCTTCAGAAGCGACTCCATCACTTTCCCTACCACAGAGGTCAGACTGACAGGTCTGTAGTTTCCTGCCTCTGTCTTGGTCCCACTTTTGTGAAGGGAATCACATCCACCTTCCTCCAGTCCTCACGTACCACACCATCCTCCATGATTTATTAAAAGAGTAGCCAGTGGTTTCACTAGTTCCTCCATTAATTCTTTTAGAATTCTGGGGTGAATTCCATCAGGACCCATTGCTTTGTCCACCTTCAGTTTTAGGAGTTCTTGCAGAACCCTTTCTTCTGTGAAAGGACTGGGATTGACCCCTATCAAGACTGTTTCTGATAATTGGTTTAGGCACTTCCCCTCCTCTTCTGAGAATACTGAGCAGAAATATTTGTTCAGTATCCCTGCTTTTTCACTATTCCCTTTGCCCACCACCGTTCATTCTATTCAGCCTCACTATCCCTCCCTTTGTCTTTCTACACTCACTGATGTACCTATAAAAGGTTTTATCCCCTTCTTAACTGAGTTGGCTATCTTTTCCTCAGTTTGGGCCTTTGCTATTCTGACTTCCCTCCTGCTTCCTTCTGCCTTAACTGGGTACAGCTCTTGTCCTGCTCCTTCTGTGTTTCCTTATACTTCTGGAATGCTATCTTTTCTTCCTGACTTTCACAGCCACCTCTTTAAGAACCATAGTGGCTTTTCTTTCATTTGATTTGTTTATTTGCTTCACACAAAGGCTTGTTGCCTCTGTGATGGCAGTTCTGATGATTCTCCATTGTTGCTTCACACCTCCTTCTAGCCTGTTTGCTAGTGCTTTTCTGAGGCACTCTCCCATCTTGCCAAAGTCAGCCCTCCTAAAGTCCAGTAGCCTCACTTTTGTATGGCTTGACTCTGTAGCTGAGTTTAACATGAACCACACTGTTTGATGGTCATTTGTCCCCAGATGGCAACCACTCTAGATCTGAGATCCTCTCACTGCCCCGCTTGAGAGTACGAGGTCTATGATTGCTCCTTACAAGCATGTTCGAAACTAGCTGTCTGAGGCCTGCAACCTGTAGGGCATCAAGAATGACCCTGCTCTTGGATGTGGCTGCAGCAAATGTGATCCAGTTAACATCTGGCATATTCAGGTCTCCCATCAACAGTATCTCCTTTCTCTGCCATTCTAAGAATGCCTTCTATCATATCCTTGTCCATGCCCTCCCCTGACATGGGGTCTGTACACAACCCCTGTGCAGATTGTGGTGCCCTTTCCAGTCTCAAGGTGACCCACAGTGCCTTCTCTCCTCCCTGTTTACTCTTTTGTTCAGTTGCTTTTTATCCCTTGCTTTACATAGAGAGCTACTCCTCCCTCTTCTCCCTGCCTGCTCTCTCCTGTAGGTTATGTATCCTGGTATGTTAACATCCCAGTCATGGTTCTCTGTGTACCATGTTTCTGTGACTGCTACGATATCCAGGCATCCCTCTTCCATCAAAGCCACCAGCTCAGGGAGCTTGTTGCCCAGACTACAGGCATTGGTACTCATTACCCTCCATTTCCTGATGGACTTACTCCCTTTGCCCCATCCCTCTCCTTCTTGCCTTTCTCCTTTCTCCATTTACCCCAGTACTTCTCCCTATTGACACCTCCATGTTGGTGTTTGCTGCACTTACTACCGTGATTATTGTTATGGGGGCTAGGTTTCAGCTCCTTTCCAGTGCCTCCCCCTTGGCAAAGTTTAAATGCTTGTCAATGAAGCATTAAAACCTATTACCTAGGATCCTGGCTCCCCTCCAGGACAGATGCAGCCCATCATGCCAGTATAGGCTTGCATCACTCCAGGTGGACCCCAGTCCCCAATGAGAAATCTCGAGCTCCACGCAGTTTTCAACCACTGATTGAATCCCATGGTGTGAACACCCTAACCTCTCCTATGCCATAGATGGGCAGCACCTCCAGAAGGTTACTCTGCATGCTACTTGACTAAGGCCCCTCAACAATTCCACAAACTCTTCCTGCACTTCTGTAATCCTTTTCTTAACCAGGTCATTTGTCCCTAGGTAGACAATGAAATCCCGCTCCCTCCCTGTGCAGCTGCTTCAGAAATCCTGAGGGATCGGCTCCTGTCCTCAAGTCATGGCACCAGGCAGGCACCCTTACCTCCTCTCCCTTCCTCCCCCAGTTCTACCTTCCTAACAATGGGAATCCCCCACCAGGAGTTGTTCCTTCCCTGCAGGGTTCCCTGCCACCCTCATGTGGGTCTCCTTTGTGGGAGGTTCCCATCATCCTCCTTGGTCTCCACTGTGGTGCCTCCATAGAGGAACCACACTTTGCCAGAATGGCATAGGAATTGTGGAGAGGTACAACTGGAGCAATGCACCTCTGTTCCCCACCCTCACCCTCCCTGAGCCCACTGTGGTCCAACCATTCCTCTTTCTTGGCAACCTCTGAGGCAACGGCAGTGGCACTGGTGGTCCCTGGATGGAAGAGAAGGTCTGCAAATCCTGGTCAACTCAGTCTGGAGATGAGCAACCTTCTCCTTCAGCCCAGAGAGGTGCCTGCAGATGGACAACACCGCATCCTCAGAATGTCTCCCGGAAGACTGCTGCTCCATAGTCACTGCACTGCACTGCACCACTCAATCATGTCTTATTTCTGGACCCTTAACTGTTTGCAATCCTTACTCTTTCCTCTGTTTTTTTCTCTCTCTCTCCTTACTTTCTGCCTGTGTGCCCTTTAAGCTCCTGATTGTCCTGTTCTGAGACAAGAATATCCTATATTTCTCAGTAGACCACTTACTTACTCAGAAGCAGACCTCCAGCAGCTAGAGGTCTTGCCCTTTAGTTTTAACAGACATTTTTGTTTTATAAATTATATTTCTTTTGACTTAGTCAAATTTCTTAGTGCTTCTTGACTTACTTTTTGTCACTTTATTCATCTGCTGCTTCTAATTTCCATAATTCTGTCTATCCAACCACTATTTGTCTTCTTTTCTATTACCGTCAGGTCACTTTCCATCCATATTTGGATTGGTCTGTGATCACTGTCCCATATATCCATCATTTTCCATTTTATATATTTACTATATGAATATTTATCTACAATTGCATAGTCTAGTACACTCAGCCCTGCTTATAGACAAAAGTGCATTTTCCTGTGTATCACCACGGCATCGTCCATTTAAGATCATATTTAATTTAGTCTAATTTGTAATAATCTTTTCCCAGCCTTTTTTCTTTCTATCCATAGAATTTCTTGGAGGCATTGAAAAGATATCGTCCTAATGCCAATTTGTACATTTTTCTCCTATTTCTGTCCCCACCCTACAATTACAGTCCCGTAATCAAAAATGTTTCCTATATATTTGTTCTGGAGTTCTCCTAGTATATTGGCCAATATATCGAAGCATAAATTTATGGGAGATGCCATGGTGTCAGGTGCAAATAAACATTTATTAACAGATATTTCACCTTTTCTTTATCTGGATCTCAAAGACCTGTATAAAATATTTTGTGTCACTCCATACACAGTTACAAGACAATTCACCACTTATCTTTACAAATGTACTAATACCTCTGGCAGATCTGCCAAATTTTGTCTTTCTCTTAGCTCAGATATGCCAGCCTTGATATCCATCAAAATGGCAGTCTGCTTTGTCTATCCAAGCTTCTTATAACATAATAATATGCATTTGTTGTAAAGGCTAATTATTGCACTGTTTCTTAGTTTGCATGTTGCACCAGCTATATTCCAACTGAAAACTTTTAAATAAGTTTGAGTTTCTCCAGTTTTTGTTTTTGGAGTCAAGTCAACTCTTCTAACTCTTCAGTCACCATCTCACATTCTACCATTTCTTCTAAATCATCCCCATTACCTTCTAAACACATCAAGTCTAGATCTATTAGGGCTAGACTCTGTGAATCTTCTAGTATCACACTACTGTTTATTCTTAAACCTCTCTGTTGTCTTCCTCATTCATGTTCCAAAGATCTCTTCCTGGGATATTACATGTTCCATTTCTATTTTCACTGGTTTTATTTACTTGGAAATGTTCTGCTATTTTTTATTTATTCCCATCTTTGGTAGATTTACTTTCTGTTTTAAAGGGGCTATGTGTGCTTCACTATGAACCTCATCCCTAATGGAATAGTGGCATCTGTATTTATTCTCCACTCCTTTAATTGTTCTTTAACCTCAAGGATTTTCTCATGTTCTTGTTTTTAGCACAAAACATATCCACTCCTTTTCCTTCCACCATGGTATCTACATGTTGATCCTAAGTCATTCCATTTAATTTTGTTTCCCAAAATACCCTTGCAGACATTATAGACTGCCAGTTTTAATGTCATGCCATTTTCATTTTGTGCTTTGGGTGTACCTCTGAGAAAGATTGTTGGAAATATTCTCCATGCTCTATTTGTATCTGTTTCTTCTTCTCTATGTCACATTCATATTCTTCTGTAACATTTCCTGTTGTCTCATTACTTTTTCTTTTGTTGTTCTGTAATTTCCTCTATAAATCTATATTTCCTAATCTGGCCATTTTCAGTTATTTGAATTGTCTTAATTTGTTCACTGTTTACTTTTCTCCAGCTTTAGTCACCTGATTTTTTTCTAGGTTAGATTCTCCTTTTTAAGATTTGATTTCCCCTGAGCCTCCTTCTTCCCTTCTAATATCAATTGCTGTGTCTTATTTTTGTAATTTCCTATTCTGTTGGAGATCTAGTACTAATGCTTGGGTTTCTTCTGCCTCTTTCCTACCCATTCTCTTAGCAATTTTACTAATTCTTTCTTTGTTGTTTTTACCTAAACCAATTTCTTTCTCTTTACTAGTAATGGTTTTCTTAGCTTGCTTTACATTATCTATTGGACTGTTTTCTTTCTCCTTATTTATTTGTGTGGTTGGCAATGTAGTAAAATAATGAGAAGCTCATTATTCAACACTATTCCATTGCTAATTTCACTTAATAAGTACACAATCTTCCTATTTGTTTCTAATTGAGAGCTACCCTTTGACTCTAAAGTCTGGGAACTTTACTACTGGACTAAATGTGGAATATCTGGTGGAAATTCCAGTGGGGAGTTCAATTTGGGTCTTAAAATGTATGGTGTTAAAAAGCCTCAAATTCTCCTAAGAAGGACATTGATGGTAGACATCTTTCATTGATTTTTCTTCTCCATCAGTTTTGTCTTTATTCCTTCTTACACTATGGTGTTCTTTCCCCAAATTCTCATTTTCCATTTGGCTCACCTTAGTAGCTCCAGTTCCTTTCTCCTCACTATTAGCTACCTCAGCAATAAATTCTCTAGGGCTTGAAAGCTCTTCCTGTAATTCATTTTCTTTTCTAACAGTCTAATTGATTTCATAATCAGGTGTTCTGTTTGTAGAGACCTTGTCCCAGTGTGCCGCTGACTGGTGAGGAACTCAGGGGAGCAAAGAGGCACTCTCAATCCTGAGTACCTCTTTTTTCCAACCATGTTCAAATTGCTCCCAGGGCCAAGATATAACTAGTAATCTTTCTTTCAGTTTTATTTATCATTTCTTCTGTATTTCCCTTTACAGGGTATAGTAAAGGAAATTATGGTCTGATGGTCTGACCATGACACCATAAGGTTCAGCTTCAGGGCTCCCCAATAGGTCTGCCCCTACAGAGATGGTTCAGTACCACCTTTTAGGGGTAGTAACCCCAGTGACCTAATGGCAGTACTCGATCTATCGGGCTTGTCTGGTGATTGCATGAGTCCAGATGATCTCATACTAGCCTATAACAAGGCTGTGGGAGATGCTCTGGACAAGATTGCTCCTGTTTGTGTTTGGCCTCTCACCTTTGTTCAAGGAGCCTTTGGTTGATGGCTCCTTGAAGGAGTTATGTGAGTTGGCCGAAGGTTGGAGATAGTCTGGCAGAAGTCTGGCCATGATGCTGACAGGCTTAGGTTGATGGCACATTATGATGGCTATCAATCAGAAATCACCTGTAAGAAGGCAGAATTCCTGTCCAGGAGATTTCTGCTGCACAGAATCGACTGGCTCAGCTTTTCTGGACTGTTGACAGATTGTGCAATCCATCTGCCTCCAGCACAGAGAAGCTTTTCTCAGCTAAGATGCAAGGAGTTTGCTCCGTTTTTTGCAGATAAGGTTGCCAGCATCAGGTCTGGCATCAGTCCGACCTCTTCTATGAGGGATTGCAGTGGCCAACAGGAAGTGGCATGCACTCGGTCTGTCTGGTCAGATTTTCGCTGGCTGGAGTTCATTGATATTGTGAAGATCATCCAAACATTCACGACCAACCAGTTGAAGTTTAGATCCGGGTCCTACACCCTTTTAGTGGGATGTGAGAAGTTATTTGCCCAATCCTTGCTGACATTATCTGAAGTCTTTGGAGAGGAGGGTCTTTCCTGACCCTTCAAGGAGGCAGTCATTTGACCACTTAAAAAATCCCTCCTGGATCCAGATTGTCTAGACAACTACTGGCCTATCTCTAACCTGCTATTCATTGGTAATGTTATTGAAAAGGCAGTTGCACTGCAATTGGATGATCATCTTACAGCTCACAATGTCTATGATACTCTCTAGTCTGGTTTTAGGAAGAAGCATAGCACAGAGACTGCCCTTGTCTGTGTATTGAATGATCTCCTCATGGCTAGAGATCTAAAGGCACATACCATTCTGGTCCTTCTCGATCTCTGCTGCATTTGACACTGTAGACCATGGTGTGCTGTTGGAGTGCCTGCAGTTCTTTTGTGGGCTGTCTGGTACAGTCCTCAAATGGTTCCATTCTTACCTCACAGACAGGTTTCAGAGAGTTGCCACTGGAATTTACTCCTCTGGCGCTCACTCCCTACCTTGTGGGTACCGCAGGGTTCCATTCTAGCCCCATGTTGTTTGCAGTGTATATGCTGCCATTGGGAGATATCATCAGATGATACGGTCTGGGTTTTCACTGCTATGCAGATGATACTCAGCTGTATTTGTCCTTTCTGCCCATACAAGATGATGAACTTTCAGTGCTAAATACTTGCCTTGCTGAGATCAGACTTTGGATGAGCTCCAGCTGGTTGAGACTGAACCCGATAAGACTGAGGTGCTGGTAGTGGACCCAGGTCATCCAGGGGTGGGTTTGGGGCTGGACAACCATCAGATTTATTACTTGGTGGTATGTCACTCACTACCTTCGATCAGGTACTTAACCTGAGCATTATTTTTGATGATGGTTTGACCTAAAATATCAGGTGTCAGCTGTCATCAAATCCTCTTTTACCATCTGAGGAATATTTCCTGGGTGAAATACCTGGTTCCTCTGGGTGATCTTCCAACATTGGTCCATGCCTTTGTCACTACCCATTTTGATTACTGCAATTCCTCTACCTATGGCTACCTAGGATTGATATCCACAAGCTGCAGCTGGTGCAGAATGCAGCAAGCAGGCTTTTGAGTGGGACTTCTAGAACCAGTCATATTATACCTGTGCTCCCCGAACTGCACTGGCTGCCTGTTTGGTGGAGGATCACCTTTAGGTTGGTTTACTAACCTTTAAAGCCCCTACAAGATCAGGGACCTGGTTACCTGAAGATCTGGTACCCTACTGCCCCTCCATCCTCTCCATTCCACCAATGAGGATTGCTGGATATTCCAGGGTTCAATTAAAGACATCAGGAGCTCATGCCTTTGCTTTTTCAGCACCAACCCTGTGGAATTCTCTACCTCATTGGCTGAGAAAATGCTCAACTGTCGATAGATTTAAAACAGAATTGAAGACATATTTATTTAGTTTAGCTTTCTAGCTATGGATGATTTGTTTTAATGACTGTTTTAGAATTTTTTTATATATATGGTTTTACGTACAGTGCCTTGGTTTTGAAAGGCGCTATAAAAATAAAGATCATTTGATTTGATTTGTCATTTTATAGCAAACTGGGTTTGCAACTCTTTTCTTTTGCAGCTGTTGTAACCATCTCTTTTTTTTCTCTGTCAGTTATTTAAACCACCGTTCTGTTTTCAAAAACAAAATGTAAGTGTATAACATATAGAATAAAATATGGGGTGGTGTGTGTAATAGAAGTTTACACACAGAAGGGTTAGATTCTCATAAACCCTGAGAGCAAAGCCTCGAGGGGTTTATGTTAGTATCTAACTTGAGGGTGTGTTAACTTTGAGTTTAAACACACTATTTCTATATTTTATTTTATGTAATGTTGGTTTGGCTTTTTTTCACCTCAGCAATTATATAAAATAAAGAGCTTCCAGTATATTCTAGGTCAACTTCATTTTAGTCCGTGCAAAGTTTTGCCGTATTTTAAACCTGTTTTTTCCTTTGTGCAGTTCTTTGTGTGTTTCTAGGGAATATGGGGAAACAAGAAAGAACTTACTGCTGAGTTCTTGTGGCAATTCTGTTTTGGGCGAGACAGAAGTGGTGAGTGGTCTTCAATAGTCGTGCTGCTGCCTGAGCATTCACACAGCAAGGAAATTGACGTGTTTGCCTTTATAAACGCCTCCCTTCATAATGGCAATTACTACCGGGTTTCCCTATGGGAAAAGGGAGACACATTTATTATAATATAACAACAGACAGTAAACAATCTCTCCTCATATATAATTCACATTAAACACTCAAAGTCCAAATTAAATCTTGAATGTATTCTTAATGTATATGTTCTCAAATCAGGTTTTTGTTCTTCTCACCCAAGTCCTTTACTTATTCATCCAAACCTCTTTGGTACTTATTCTTGCAATTTCTCAACCATAGCACAATCAGTCAGAGTATATAGATTTGAGTAGAGGCCAAAAACAGAGGGCAGAATACTAGTTTTAAGGCACAGTATCCTTTTTCTGGGAGAAAGTCTCCTTGTTTTCCCTTTTTCCTGGATAGGCACACATCAAAAATAAATCCTTGAACACCTCTTAATCTTGGTGCCCTCAAGGGTTTCATTTAATTTCCCAGAGTATCCCAGGTTAGCCCTAAAATGGAAGAATAGAGATATATAATATTAGCTCTTCAATCCCCAATCCAGCATTTATATAAAACGTTAGTGTCTCTGAACAATTAATTAACACTAGTACCTTAAGAAATCTTGGGTATCAAACATTTACCAAAACATATTTTACTATTTAAAATCAACTGAAATCTTCAGGTTATGTCAATTTATTTAAAATCTCTCAGAAACTAGTTTTCCTCTTGTTTTATCTAAACGGCAAATCCCCAGAGGAAAAAGCAAACTTACTTTAAAAGATCTTCCAGTTGCAGTGCAACAACCTTCTAATAACCTTACCCACAGAGGGCAAGTTAGAGACAGGCCTGAAGTTGTCAAGGCAGTTGGGGTCGAGAGAAAATTTCTCAGAAGAGTTGTTACCACAGCCTCCTTCAGGGTGTCAGGAAATGCCTCTGTCTCTAATGAGTACCAGACTATCTTAGCCAGGACTGGACCAATGACCTCCACACACCCTACCAGAAGGAAGGTTGGGAGTCCAAACTACAGTATGTCGGCTGCATACCCTGGATGATTTTCACACTGTCGGTGATCGCCGGCCAGCCAAAGGCAGACCAGACATAGTGAGCACTTGCAACCTCCCACCAACCACCACCACACCCATTAGAGTTTGCAGTATGGATCTCTGTTCTGATACTGGCAACCTTATATGTGAAGAACCAAGTGAACTCATCACACGTATTCTGTGAAAATGCTCTCCAAGACTACAGACAGGCTGGATTGCATGGCCTGTCAACAGTTCTGAAGAGCTGGGATGGGCAGTTCTACAGAGTGGCAGTCTCCCTGGACAGGAACTTTGCCTTCTTATGGGAGCCACATGAACAGATAATGGTATGCATATGATGGTTTCTGCCACATTTTGTTACATATGAAGGTTTTATTGGGATGTACAAAATGATGAAGATACTGTAGATGCAAAATTCATCACCAGTTACATTAAGGATATTTTATTAAGATGAAATTTACCAATCAAAGACATGAGGGACAGGCATGAGGTGGAGCAACAAATATGACTGGACATTATTTCTGGAACTGTAACCAGAATAAGAAGGAAAAATCCACTAGCACTGAATATCCATTTTGCAAATTGCACCTTAAAGCTGGTGCTGCAGAACTGTGCTAAAAGAAGCATCACTATTCAAGATGCCCTTAACTTTGTCCAGGATGCAAGTGTGTTGATTCATGTTTTACCACAGAGATTAGCTCATTATGAATATATTGCAACAAACAACAATGCTGCCCTTGTGTGATAATAGAAGGACTGCACTTACTTTGTCCTGCAAGATGAATAGCAAAACAAAGAGCTAATCAAGTCTGTTCTCACAAACTGTGTAACATTTAATGAAACCTTACAAGAGTTGGAAGAAGAGGGATCTAGAGATGTTCAAACTAAATCCAGGGCCTGTTGTCAATGATGAAAACATTTCTGACTTACTTGGGACTTGTTATATCACTCACTATATTCTATGTATTTGAACAAGTGGCTTCTGTGTTGCAAACAAAAATGTTGTCATCAGAAAGTACAATGATCAGTGTAAATTGTCTTAATCAAAATTTACAAAGACAGCACAGTGACTTTGACCAAATTTATGAAGGCATCAAACAGAGAGCACAACTATTGGAAATTGTGAAAGCTAAAAGTTCCCAGACAGCACCGTGTCCCAGCAAGGGTACAACATGGTAGTGCACCTCATAGGAATCATAGGAATCATGGGAAGGATACTGAGCCAAATGGACTTTCGTCCTATATGCTCGCCACTTACTCTTATTTTCTAATCTGGTTCATATACCTATCCCATTTAGATTTAAACTCAGTAGTTGAGTGACTAGCACAACCTCCAACGGTAATATGTTCCAATCATGCACCACCCTATGATTAAACCGCACGTACTTTTGCACTTTCTTTCTTCTAGATGCTGTTAACTGCATTGGGTGAGACCTGTATTATACATACTACTATTTAATTCTAAACCAGTAATATCACAAAGATCATCACTTTGCTAAGCCTTGTACACTCAGTTAATATTATCACTTCGCCTCCAAGGAATACATATTCAACTCCGCCAATCTGGTTGCGAAGTTTTTTCCTACCATATTGTAGTTAGCTCTTGTTGCTCTTTTCTGGACCCGCCCAACAACACTTGAGTCCTGTTTTTTAAAGGGTGACCACACCTGTGCTCCATACTCCATGATGGGTCTCACCAAGGATATATACAGGGCATAACAACAGTCCTACTTCTGGATGATATATGCCTCAGTATACATTTAAAATTCTATTTCCTTTTTGACTATATTTTGACAGTGTGATGAGAAGGACATGTTACTGGATACTATTATACCCAAATCTCTTTCCTCAGCTGTTATTTTTAATGGTGTATTACCTAATGTATAGGGTAGTTTAGATTTCCATTGCCCAGATGCATAACAAAGCATTTATCTTTATTTAGTGTCAATTTGAATTTATTTGACCATGTGTTGATATTATCTATTGTATCTTGTAGATTTGGTGTATTTAGCCTAGTATTTACTTCTGCACCAATCCTACAGTCATCGGCAAACTTTTGTATCCATACAGATTTTTGTTTTATTTGAAGTGATGATACATAAAGATTAAATAAACAAGGGCCCAGTACTGATCCTTGGGACACCCACTAGTCACACCCAAGCTATCGGACTGTTCCCTCTAATGCTCACACATTGATTTCTATCGTGTAACCAGTTTTGAACCCAGTTTATAATATAAGGGTTTATAATCAGATTTCTCATTTGTTGTATTAATTCAGGGTGAGGGAGCCTGTCAAAAGCCTTTGAGAAATCAAGAAACAGCACATCAACAGGGATACCCCTATCCAATCTATCTATAACATGGTTATAGAAGGCCAACATAATCGTCTGACATGACCTACCCTTTACAAAGCCATGCTGAAATTTATCTGTGAGATGATTTATTTCTAAATATTCATTTATTCTATCCTTTAATACCCTTCTAAGATCTTGGAGGGATGGCAGTAAGGCTAATAGGTCTGTAGTTTGCAGGGTCCATCTTATTTCCTTTTATAGATTGAACAACAATCACTGATCTCCAGCAATCAAGCACCTCACCTGTATCTAATGACTTCTGGAAGATGAATGTTAATGGGAGAGCTATTGTCTCTGCCAGCTCCTAAGTACTCTTGGATGAAACCCATCAGGACCCGGGGATTTAGTAGGATCTAATTTAGACAGTCGTTCTTTGATTTCTGTGTAAGTTATTAATATTCTTTCTTTTGGGTCTGGATTGAATCTTATAATAGGATATGTAACTTTATCTTTAGAAAACAGTTGAAAATATTTATTTGCAATATCTGCCATTTCTTTGTTTTCAGATGTACTATCGCCATTTACATTTCTTAATGGACCTATAGTAATTTGAATTCATTTTATGTTGTTAATATAGGCATAGAAGGCCTTCGATTTCCTTCCACCCTATTAACCAAGTTTACTTCATAGTCAATTTTAGCCTTCCTACTTTGTTTTTGATATAGTTTGTTAGTTGTGTATGCTGGTTTCTAATTTTATTTGATCTATTTGTTTTCCACTTTTGTAAAGTTTATGTTTTTGTTGACTAATGATCTAATTTTATAAGTCCACCACTGTAGTTTTTATTTCTCAATATACTTTTGTTTTGTGGGAATATTTTCCATTTCTTGCTGTTTCATTTTTGAGGAAAATTTCCATACTTTTTCAAAGGTCTATCATCGAACTCTTGCCTCCACTCCCATTTTGAGAGATTAGCGTTCATCTTTACAAAATTTGCTTTTAGCGAGGTCGTGAGTAATGGTTTTACCCTTTGAGTTATTACTGGTTCAGCTAGTTTAAATTCCACTTTAAAGTGGTCACTTGTTCCTAAAGCAGCAGTAGTCTTGCACTCACTCAGAGTGTCTCCCATATTTGTTAAAACTATATCCAGTATATGTTTTCCCTGGTCTGATCTGTTACGCACTGAACTAACACAATTTGATCACAAGCAATTTGAAATTCTTTCTCAAAAGATGTTTCTGCAAAAGATGTTCCCCAATTTATTCCGGTAGGTTTAAATCCCTAGAATTAATAGCCTATCTGTTGAATTTAGTTCAACATGTGATCAAACTATTATTGTATTGTGAGGTTGATGATGGAGCTGTGTAACTAAGTCCTAAAATTATTTTTGGAACGTGTGTCGGTAGTAATTTAATCCATACTTGATCCATCATATCCAAAGAGGATATCATTTCTTCTGATTTTATACTATCTATTATATATAAAGCCACCTCCCTTTTCTATATGTTATGGAATTTTATAAAAAGTGTAACCACCAATATCCTGACCCCAATCATCGCTTACATCCCACCATGTTTCTGGCACAGCAGCTATATGTATATTGTTAGTGGTCAAATATTTCTAGACTTGGTTTGCTGGCCAAGGCACCTAGCTTCACCTGAGCTCTTTCCTTGTAAGACTGCTTGAAAGGCAGAGTAGAGAAACTTACCAGAGCAAGAAAGGGATTAAGACTTAGTTTTCTAAGCAGATTTACTGTGTGGTGGTGTTTTATTTTTCACCACAGGGATTGCTACTGTTTGTTGCTAACATTTCATTGTATTTTTTCTCTGATTCAATTTGTTGTTGCTGGTATACCTTCTTCTGCATTATTACAAGGTGTGCCTCACAGGTGTGTGCTAACAGATTACTGCTGTAATCTTCTGATTCAAATTGTCTTTTTGCAAGGTATCTTCTGTTACTGCTTTATTTTTCTCTGGAGCAAAGTGTTTCTTACAGGTATATCTTCTCTGAAATTACTGTATTACAGGTGGAGCTTACATTTTGTGACTTTTTATCATTGGCTAAGCAAAATTACTGTTTGACACTGTGTTTTATTTTATTCTTGTTTGTTGAAAAGGTTTGTTGTCTCAGAGGTGTTTCAGTCTCCTTCTCACATTGAAGGAGCTAATTGCTTTTCCTCCCACAGCTCTTCCAAAGGATTAGGGTGTATGTGGGGGTGGAGCTGGCAAACTGTCAGTAATTTCCAACAGAAAGAAGGGTTAAAAAGTCAGATTAGTTGATATCTTGAGGTAGAAGACTTGGTTTGCTGGCCAAGGCACCTAGCTTCACCTGAGCTCTTTCCTTGTAAGACTGCTTGAAAGGCAGAGTAGAGAAACTTACCAGAGCAAGGGAAAAGGATTAAGACTTAGTTTGGCTAAGCAGATTTACTGTGTGGTGGTGTTTTTATTTTTTACTCACAGGGATTGCTACTGTTTGTTGCTAACATTTCATTGCTTTATTTTTCTCTGATTCAAATTGTTGTTGCTGGCATACCTTCTTCTGCATTATTACAAGGTGTGCCTACAGATGTGTGCTAACAGATTACTGCTGTAATCTTCTGATTCAAATTGTCTTTGCAAGGTATATCTTCTGTTACTGCTTTATTTTTCACTGGAGCAAAGTGTTTCTTACAGCGTATATCTTCTGAAATTATTACAGGTGGTGCTTTACAGGTTTTACAGTTCTATCTAACATTAGGATAAACTTTCAGGGTTACTGCATTTGTTGTTGACTGATTGTTTCTGCTCTTACCTCCTTGTTCTTTCATCCGTGGTTCTTCTTTTAGCGGGAAGGGCCCAAACACCACCCCCATCCCCAACCACCCCACACTACACTCCTTTTATAGGGTACCACAGTTGTGACATTTCCTGTGGCAGAGCAGGAAGGAGGCGGATCAGTGGGGGCTCCACAAGGTGATCTCTTACAGGGCACTTAGTAATTTAACTTGTTATAACTAAGTTAAACAAAGCATAATTAAACCATTACTTGCATTTTTTTCCTTTTTTCCCTTCTAATTACTCCTGACTAGGTTACAAACCCAGTGACTTATCTGAATGGATTTCATTAACTGCAGGTACTGTGGAACAATTTTCAGAAGGACAGTCTTACAGGATTTAGGACACTGTCCTACATGCTGGGCCTTGGAGATCTTAGGGTTCAGCTCCGGCAGCATGGGCAGAGATTGCATGCCTCAAATTTCATATTGAAGAGGAAATACATTATAAGAACCACCTGCCATTTCCCCAGCATCCAACAGAAAAACCTCGACCGCAGAGGGTAGTTGGTCCAGGAGGTTGGCAGGTGGTTAGAAGGAGCAAATCAGGTGCCCCATCACTCTCTGCTCTCCAACACATTACCTCCAAAACCATATAAACACTACAAACAGGTATCTGCCTCTATCTCTGAAATCAAATAAAGAGGCAGAAGACACTGCAGAGCAGGACACTGCGACACAGGAGCTAGCACAAAAAACTCACCCAAATCAGGAACCAAAACAAAACAAGCACAAAGTAAATCCAAAAACTTCTGATCATAGGAGACTCGTGATTCGGGAGTTGATACCCATCTCCATGTCAGGTGATGGTCAGATGTCTCCCAGGTACATCAGCATGGAGAGACACTGACCGCATAAAATTGTTCACAAAGCAGGAGAAAACATTGGTGTTCTAGTGCACATAGGACTAATGATCTCACCAGCCGGTCAGTTGTGGAGGCCAAGGAACACCTGACTAGCTGGGTGACAAACTATCATCTATTTCATCCGGCATCTCCTTCTCTGAGATCCTGCCAGTCTGGGAGAGGGAGCAGATGGACGGAAGGTCAGAGAAGGGAGATAGGGAGCTAAACATGTGGCTCAAGGGCTGGGTGCCAGGAAAAGGACATAGATTTGTAGGGAATTGGCAACAGTTCTGGGAGCAAAAGTTCTTTAAATTTGATGGACTGCATCTGACTAAAGAGGAGTCAGTGCATTGGGGCAGAAGTTTGACGTCTTTGCAGAATATTTAAACTAGCAAATGGGGAGAGGGTGCAGCACCCCATACGTCGAATGGAAGAACACCCCTCCCCTCAGCTAGTGGTCAAACAGGAATTCAGCATGCTTGCCGTTCATTTGCATCACCAGGTAAGAAAAAGGTTTGTCTCCCATACGACCGTAGGTAATGTCAAACTTCACCCAACAACTAACACACCAAAATCTGGCCAATGGAAAATCATGTACACAATGCTCACAGCCTGGGAAATAAGATCCCAGACCTGCAGGCACAATGTCAGAGGCTAAACTGGGACATAGTAGTAATTAGTGAGACGTGGTTTACCAGTAACCACACTTTGGGAGATTTCAGTCACCTGGCTATGTATTGTTCAGAAGAGACCGAGGTGCAAAAAGGGTGGAGGAGTGGCCCTGTATAGTTAATGAAAATATCAAAGCTACAGAAATTCAGAATACACATAGGAGCCAGAAGAACTGTGGGTCACCCGGAAACAGGAAATGGGACAGCCATAAGAACTGGGGTTGTCTACAGGCCCCAGACCAGAGGGAGGACATAGACACATTACTGTTAGAAGATATACAAAACATGACAGCTAAAGGGAGGTTCTGATAATGGGAGACTTCAACATGCCGGATACAGATTGGTCAATACCAGCAGGAACATCTGCCAGAACTAGACTCATAGTGGATTCCCTGCAGGGGAGGCCTCAAACAACTGGTACAGCAACCATCAAGAGACAGGGCTATCCTAGATCTAGTACTGACTAACAAAGAAGGGATCACAGATCTCCAGGTAGAAGGTCACCTGGGGCCAGTGACCATCACATGGTATGGTTCAATTTGGCTACTACATCTAAATCATCCCATTCCAAGGCAAAATATGAGACTTCAGAGGAGCTGACTTTGATAAGATGGCCAACAGAGTTAAGCTAGCCCTGGCAAAGAGAAACACAGGTGAGGGGTACAGGCAAAGTGGGCAAGCATTAAGATGCAATACTTGAAGCAACATCCCATTGTGTCAGACAGAAAAGGAATGCAAAGAAGAAGGAAACCACTTTGGTTCTCAAATACAGTAGCAGAAAAGGTCAGAGCCAAAAGGCTGGCCTTCAGGAAATATAAGGAACACAGCGATGAAGATAGGAGGCATACCAAACTGCCCTAAGGGAAGCAGATAAGGCAGTAAGGCAGGCAAAGTCCCAAACTGAGGAAACACTAGTACGAACAGTAAAAGAAGGTGACAAGACTTTCTATAGATACAATAATGAAAGGAGAAAGTCCAGAGGGTATTGCTAAGCTTAATGGAGAAAAGGGAGCATGTGGAGGAGGACCCTGTAAAGGCATCTATCCTAAATAGATACTTTTGACCAGTATTTACTGAAGAGAAGGTAGGGCAGGGCCCACAGATCAGCATCATGGACACAGGGGGAGGGAGGTGAGCACTACTCCCTTCACAAAAGAAAGGGTCCTAGAAGAGCTTGCTAAGCTCAGGGTGGATAAGGCAATGGGACCTGATGGCATACATCCCAGGGTACTTAAGGAGCTAAAGGAGGAACTAGCAGAGCCATTAGAAGAATTGTTTAGTGAGTCTCTGAGCACAGGAGAGGTCCCAGAAGACTGGAGAAGGGCTCATGTGATCCCGCTCCACAAGAGTGGTAGCAGGAGGAGGCGGAGAACTACAGACCGTCACTCTTACCTCAGTAGTGGGCAAGATTATGGAGGCACTCCTTAAGGAAAGGATGGTGCAACACCTGGAATCCATAGGGCACAGGATCCAAGACAGCATGGGTTTACAAAGGAAGGTCCTGTCAAACTAATCTCATAGATTTCTTTGACTGGGTAGCCAGAGTGGTGGACCAAGGGGGCAGTTGATGTCGTCTACCTTGACTTCAGCAAAGCTTTTGACACTGTTCCACATAGAAGATTGATAAATAAGCTGGGTAGGCCTGGGTGGGCCAGAAGTTGGTCAACTGGGTGGCAAACTGGTTGACAGACAGAAAACAGAGAGTGGTGGTAAATGGTATACGGTCAGAAGAGATGCAAGTCACAAGTGGGTACCTCAGGGATCAGTCCTGGGGCCAGTCCTCTTCAACATCTTCATTAGTGACCTTTTAGATGGACTAGAGGGTAAGGCTTGTCTGTTTGCAGATGACATCAAGATCTGCAACAGAGTAGATGATCCAGATGGGTGGGCAGAATGAGAAGAGATCTGGATGAACTAGAAGAATGGTCAGAAGAGTGGCAACTGGGATTTAATGCAAAGAAGTGCAAAATCATGCACATAGGGAAGAGAAACCCTGAAGCCACCTATAGGCTGGGAGGAGTTGCTAGCAGTCACAAGGAAGAAAGAGACTTGGGCATCATCATCACTGATGACCTAAAATCATCAAGCAGACCTCTAAAGCAGTAGGTAAGGCTGGGGGTGTTAGGTGTATTAGTAGGGTATCACAAGTCGTAAGAGGGAGGTAATAATCCCTCTGTACAAGACACTGGTTAGGCCCCATCTGGAGTACTGCATGCAGTATTGAGGCCACACCTTCACAAGGACATTAACCAAATTGAGGCAGTCCAGAGAAGGGCAACCAAAATGGTGCAGGGACTGCATCAGAAGACATATGAGGACAGATTAACAGAGCTCAATATGTATACGCTTGAGCAAAGGAGGGAGAGAGGTGATATGATCGAGGCATTCAACACCTTAAGGGCATAAACAAAGTGAAAGAGTCTAACATGTTTAAATATAAGAAAAATAGCAGGACAAGAGGACACAGCATGAGATTAGAGGGAGGCCGATTAAGGGGAATGTGAGGAAATTCTTTTCACAGAAAGGGTGGTGGATGCATGGAATGGCTTACCACAAGAAGTGGTGGCTATGAATACAGTGCAGGGCTTCAAACAGGCATGGGATAGGCATAAGGGAGCAATACAAATGACTATGAATAGATAGGCCACTGACAGATCAAAGGCCGATGGCACATTATAAGGTAGAAAAGAAATGGGCAGACTGGATGGGCCTTGCGGTCCTTATCTGCCAACTTCTATGTTTCTATGTTTCTATGTAAATACCCCATTTTATTTTTAAGCTCCTAGCATTGACTAATAAACAGTTCCAGGAATCAGATTTATCGATTTTATTAAGATTTTTTCCTCTATATGTGTTTGTGCTGCCATAACCCCATCCCCCTTTCCTTAGTTTTAATCAGTCCTTGTGACTTCTTTAAATCTCTTAGCTAGGTATCGAGTCCCCACCCTCCAGGTGTAATCCATTGTGCTAAAACAAACTTGGATTATGAAATGCTGACGAAGTTATCCAAAACTCTACCTTCTTTTCTGCACAATTCTCTCAACCATCTGTTTAAAGTATTAATTTTGGAAGTTTTAGCTAAATGATAATCAAAAACTGGTGATATACTAGATATTATTACAGTGCCCCTTGTTTTATTTTCAGGTAAATATTCTGAAAATCTGAAAAATATCCTGTAAGTTTCTGATTGGGAATGTCATTTATTCCCACGCAGCAAAGCCAAGGATTTGTAATATTTTCCATAAGTCCTTCCAGGAGTATATGTATGTCCTGTATCTTAACTCCTGGTACATACTCACTGTAGTAGTAATCGTTTCTTCCTCTACATAAACATAGTATCCATTCCCTTATCAAGGAGTCCCTATTACTAGTAAGTCACTATTTGGTTGCTTTGTTTCTCTATTTTCCTGGATTTGTATCTGAGAATTTTGATCATGGGCATCGTCAGTTTTAGATTCTCCAGAATCCACAGTTTGTAAAGGTGTAAACCGATTTTGTAATGTAATGGTACACTATTGTAAATTTGGCCCCTCTTTCTAAGATTTAACTTTAGATACCTTAGCCCATTCTTCTGTTACCTGTTCTAAGCCTGAACTTGTTCTTTATTGCCTACATCATTTACAAGGTTTCTTTCATGTTCCTTATTTCCTATTTTGGATACCATAGAATCAATAAATGTTTCCAAGCTAACAATCTCTTCTTTTCTGATTTAGTTTCTAACAGACGGTAATTTCCTCTTTCAGCATTTCCACCAATTTACATTTATCACATATAACTATATCTATTTGTATTCCTTTCATAAACATTTGACACTCAGTACAAATTTTAAAAGGGCCTTCCATTTCTTTTTAAAATGATTTTTTGAAGTTTAATATTTACTTATGAGCTATGTGTGTCCCAACATCCAGCTACCCAGCGGACACAGCAGACCACATGGCATGAATCACGCGTGTCTCTCTTGTGATCTCCACTGCCTTCGCCTCGCCACACAGTGGGCTTTTATGATGTGGAGTCCCCGGAAGTAATGACGCGTGCTCCCAAAAGAAACTCTCACATCAAACTAAATCAAACTAAATGTAATACTGTTTAGCACACACAAGCCCCACTCATTCGTAGGGTCTTGTGTTGACAGAAACCCTCAATCAATTATAGCTCAGGACCGCATTAAAAATGTTTAGTTTAAAAGTGTTCCCCACAGGCTGAGTTGTGGTGCAAAGCTGTTAGCCCCTTGTTCACAATAATGCAATCTCATCACCATCACACATCTACTAAAGACTGGTATCAACAAATGTATTATGAATGCATTGATGCTTGTCTTGTTGAACTAGGCCAATGTTTTGATGAAGAAACCTATGCTCTGCTGTCATCCATCGAGACTTTGTTGCTTCAAGCAGCCAGTGCAAAGTAATTTTCAGTTCCTTCTCATGTCATACAGTTATATGGAGATAAAGACTTGGGGCAGGATTCACAAACTATATGAAGGTGCAAAACCTTCCCTAAGTCCACAAAACTTCCACAAGTACAGAAAAAGGGAAATTGCTCTGGCTGCTATTTACTTAAACCTCCACAGCTGTGGCAAAAATACACTCACGGACTATGGAAAAGTGCAGCTGCAGAAGTTCTAAGGAAAAAAGTAATTGAGAAGTATGGTAGAGCCCTCAAAGGCTCTTCTCAGCCAGTTTTTTCTGCAGTTGCAGAAAAATATTACACACATTGGATTGAGGTGTAACACTCCTCAGCAAACTGCAGTAGTTCCCCAACAATTGAAATACAATTAAAATGGAGGTCAGGCACAGGAAATAGCATCCCAGTGGGTATTTCAGTGGCTGAAGTCACAGCAACATAGCACACATTGCCACTGAGGGCAACAAACAACAACCACCAGCACCAGTGCAGCCCATGAAAGAGCCCCACAGGCAGTAGAGTCTGAACAGCCTGCAGTGAGTGTTACTCCTGCAGATAACAGGAACACTCCAGGTAGGGATGATCAGCAGTGACAGACATCCACTGTGGTGCCATAGTATTGCCAGTTCCTGTGGTGCTGCAGTGGTCCCAACTGAGGGACTGGTTGCTGGTCTCTGTGGGTGCTTTCAGCTTCACGCTATGGCTAAACTGTTAAAGTCTGCTGCACCAGCTAATTAGGTTCACTGTTGCTGTGCCTCTTAAGTCATTTCCACAGCTGCAGATCCGCAGTTGCAAATTTTCAGCACCTGCTCAATTTCCGAGCTGCTGAATTTCCACAATTGTGGGGAGTTTTGCAGAATTCCACACCTGTGCAAGTTTTCTTTCAGAATATTGTGCAACTGCATTTCCACAGTGCTGCAGGCTTTTGACCTTCTTTTGAATCTTTCCCATTATGACTAGAGATGTGAAGTTAGCCAAATTCACTCTGCAAATTATTTTGTGAATGGTGCGAATTTGTGAAATGGGATTCATGAAATTCACCAATTTGTGGAGCATGGATCAACCATGAAGTGTGGAGTTTTGAGGAAAATTCCACACTTTGTGGCAGAAACATCCCTGGTGCCTACTAGTTGGTGCCCCTTGCCAATCCTTGCCTGATGTAAAATTTAATTAATTAAATCCTGGTGTCTAGTGGTCCCCCGATGATCGCCAGTCCCAATGTAAAAACAATATATAATTATCAACTAAATTCCTGGTGTCTAGTGCTTCCACCCCTGCCAATTGCTAGCCCCAATGTAAAAACATATAATTATCAATTGAGTCCCTGAGGTCTAGTGGACCCCCACCCCACACCTTCAGATAGTGCCCCACCAACCTACTTTCCCACCACCATGACCCTGAGGAAGCAACCAGTGCTGCCCTCATCTTCATGGCTTGGCTGCCTGACTGACCTGGAATGAATGAGCATGTACTTATACAAATACATGCTTATTCATTCCTTGTCAGTCACGTGGCCAGCTATGGTGGAGGGCTGTGCTTGTCGCCAGCTCAGGTCGGGGTGAGGGGAGCAGGTGGTAGATAGAGATGGGCTAAGTCCTCAACTTCAGGTACATGGAGTATTTCATGTAGAATTTGAATTTTGTGAAATACTCAGGATTGTGAAGTGAATAACTTTGCATTTATGGGAACATGGAATTGTCATTGAACCATATAGACTTCATGTTACTTTGCCTTTTTGAGTCCGAAAGGTGAATTTTGCAAAGATTCATCGGATGACAGGTCACATGGGCTCTGTATTGGCTTGCACGGCCTCAGTTCAATATAGTGTGTAGTAGAAAGCTGGAGTTAATTAGTTCTCAGAGCTGTGTGATTCAAACCTTCAAAAACATTGCAAAACCTGTTTACCTTTTGACTGTTGAGTCCAAATTTAGTACATCAGGTGTACTAAATCCTTGTGTGTTTGTATCATTTATCATTTATTGATTTTGTGTGAATTTTGCATCTTGAATAAGTACTTTCAGTGTCTGTACTGAGAGACAGTGCAGAAGTGTGCTTCGGGAGGGAGGATCTGTGGTGTAGAAGGGAGATTCACAGGCCACAGTGTGAAAGGCAGTCTTTCAACTGTTGCTGGCTGGAGTTTAGTATTGGTGTGTCCAGTTTTGAACACAGTTACACGAGTAATACTTCTAGTAATTTTTGAAAATTTTTGCTGTTCATTGTACATTTTTATGTCCATTTAGAAAACAATGTTTTATTTTACTGAACTGTTAAACTTTCTGTGCACTACCTTTAGTCTGAGTGCATGCCCGTCAAGTCATAAGCATTTTATTGCACCACCATAATAGCAGTACTATTAATTTCTGAGCCCGTCTGTATGAATTTTTCTTGCTTCTATCTAGGTACTGCTTTAAATACCCCCAAAAAAAATTGTATTGTTGTTCCACTTTTGGATGCATGAAGAGTGTGGTTAAGGTCTTGTTGTGCCTGTGTGGCCAATACTCTTTACTGCCACTTTTCCATCTAGAAGTCACTGTTGTTATTTTCTGGCTTCCCACCCACCCAAAACCAAAGAAATATAACCTTGCTGTTAATGGTCTTCCTTCAGTCTGTTGAAATTGTTGTCAATGTACCACTATTGTGTGTTTCCCCATAGTACTGTGAACACTCTCTCTCTCTCTCTCTCTCTCTCTCTCTCTCTCTCCAGTGCATATTAGAGCATTTAAATGAACAAAAACAGACATAATAAAACATAGCTATAGCTGTATTTGTTTCATCGTGCTGTCTTGTGAATTCTCTTGAATTTCTTACAGCAAGCCACAAACCCAGAAAAATCACTTTTGTGGTGCACGTGTTTCTTTGGTGACTGTGTATATATCTTTATTGTGACTTTTTCTGTCTCAAAGTCCCTATTGTTATTTTTGGTTTCCCACCCACTCAAAACTGAGAAAACATAACCTTGCTGTTAATTGTCTCTTTTCAGTCTGTTGAAATTGTTACTGTACCACTATTGCATGATTCCTTATACTGTAACACTGTTAACACTCGCCAATGCATATTAGAACATTTAAATGAACAAAAACAGACATAATAAAAGTACCTATTGCTATATTTTTTCCATTGTACTGCCTTTGTGAATTTTCCTCGAATTTGTTACAGCAACCAAATTGGAAAAACACTTTTAGTGGTGCACGTTGTTTCATTTCCTGGTACCTGTCTGTGTAATCTAAAAAGTGCCTGTGAAGAGATGGTCCTGCAAAGCTGTTTCTGGCTGTGGCGCTGTTGACAAGGAGACTATTACTTGTGTGCCTCCAAATAGTAGCAGTGGAAGTTGTTGTGATGATTAGGCAGGTTCACCAGGGGCTTGCAATGTTAAATGTGATCATGGACATGATACTACTAAGCAGCAGAAGGAAAAGGTAGTAGCTGCTGCAAGTAGAGGGATTTCTGTGATTCAGTTTTCTCATCCAAATTAATGTCATCAATGCTGTTTGGAGATGGTGGCACTGGTAGTAAAGCGAGTGACAGCAATGTGACTAACAGCAGGAGTATTGCAACAACCCAGGAAAAGTTATCAGGTGTAAATGATGTTGGGGAGTCAGAAGACTTGAGGATAGCTGATGTCCCACTCCACAGTAGTTGAACATGAGACTGATCATCATGGGTCACAGCCTCATGTTTCCACAGATCCTTATGTTAGGCCATCGAAAGAATCAAATGGTGACAAAACAAGTGTGTACGCCAGAGCAAGGCTGAAGTTGTAATATCTCCACAGGATAGCTTCCAAAGTGAATTTTGTGGATGATGATGATGATGCTAACAACCCTATATGGGAGCTAGACAAAAATAAAGTTAAGGCTGGCCCACTAGCACAGCTGCAACGTGTCTGTCTGTCTGTGGTGCCAACATCCTGGTCTGGGAACGGACTCAGGAGTCAGAGGGCCAGCCAGGGGAGAAGGACTGAGCATCCCAGGAACTGCTGTCCTACTCTGGGGAAGGGAAGAAGAGTGTCTTGTGAAATGTGGCCCCTAGTGGAGGCTGGGGTATCACTGCAGCTGGCACCACACATTAGGTGTGCAGGGCGGATGCTGGCATCATTGCATATCCCCACCCCTGGGTAAAATAGCAGCACAAATGCTGACCACTAATGATGGTCCCCACTTTTGCCACCACTCCCACTCAGACAGTGGTCCAACAGGGGGTTCCACTCTGTGACCCTGCCCTAGGGTGGGCAAGCCAGGGCTAAAGACCCATGTTTCCTGGGAGAGGGTGCCCGCCTGGCAGCTGTGCCTGGGTGGTAAACCTGGGGATGGGGGCAGTTAGCGTAGAGGGACAATAATCTCCCCCATGGGGTGAGAAGCTGACTCCCAAAAAGAAAGTTAAGTTGGCTGTAGGTAAACAGCCTGTTTGTAAACTGTAAACCACCCCCCAAAGTTCATCTGATGTTGCTGTGTCTGTGGATGACCCTAAAGTCATACTAATAGATTGTGATGTTCAGTCAAAGTTTGCATCACAACAGAAATCATACATCACACCCCACATTTCACCTCCCAAAAATTGCAGTCCCATTATGCAGTAGCAGCATCATGTGAACTGCAGAGCAGCCAAATCCCTAGTTTGGAATTTTTCATACAAGATGAAAAGGATGAACCAGTGGCAATCTGCCAGCTTTGCCAAGCGCATGTGAGGCATGAGAGAAAGGGTAGCCACCTCAGCACTGAGAACAGGCATATTCATCTCAAGAGCAGGCACATGGCACTGTGGACTCAGCACCAGAGGGGAGCTCATGGCGAGTGAATCTTTACCCTCATCAACCTTAGTGATTAAGGTGTCCCTTCCCAAATCAGTATAAGTAGCCATGTAGGAAAACTTTTAAATTAACACCAGAGGAGTACTATAGGCATAAGGAGGAGGATGTCTTTGAATGTTCCAGTACTGGTCAGGGTAGCAGTGGTGGCTCAGGTAGTCATTCTACTGTATCAACCCCTGTGCTTAAAACATGTAAAATAACATAATTTATTTGACTGTCACCGTGCACCTACCCCACATCAAAGCCACCCCATCCATGGCAGTTCACAGAACGGAGACATTTAGCATGCTCCAGGCAAAATATTGAACAATCTAACTCACGTTGCACAGCCTTTGAGCAGCACGGTAAATAACTACCAAATCATGTGGTTGTGCATGAACTCAGTGCTGCCATAGTGTAAATGCTTGCAATTGATCTGTTGCCATTCTCCTTTTGGAGAATGTGGATTCGACACTTTGTGATACATGCATGTCCCAAATTGAAGATTCCATCCAGGACATATTTTGCCATGCTCTGTCCCTGAGTTATATCGGCTATGACACAGTCTGTAAGACATGCCCTTCAGCATTCTGCATCACCTACATTCACGTAAGTATGGATATGTGGACAAGTGGAAAAACAGCAGGTAGTTCTTATCTATGTATTACTGCATATTGGGCACAGCTACCTGGGTTTGTCTGTGATGGTGGCAACCTTCATGGCATTAGACAGCATGCCACTTTGTAATGCATAGTGTAGCAGGGTCACATACAGGCAAAAACATGCTAGACTTGCTACTGACTGAAATCGATGAGTGGCTGCACCCCCATCCCTAAAAGCTGGCTTCATAGAAAGAGATAATGGGTGAAATGTTGTTAAATGTATCAGCAATGGTGGGTTTGTGAGGGTTCTCTGCATGGCCCACTGTCTAAGGAAAGGCTGAATGGACAAAAGACAGCTAAAAGTGTTTGCCTTAACAGATGTGCATTTCATCTGAATGACAAGCCCTCCCCAGGAGGAGCATGTTCCCCACCCCCAGCAGCAGGAGCCCATTGCCCCCAAGCAGCAGCAGGTTCTCCCTGCTCCCCAGCAGCAGGAGTCTGTTGCCCCAAGCAGCAGCAGTAGCTTATGCCCCCACCTCCCAGCAGCAGGAGCATGTGCCCCAACACCTCCAGCAAGGGCAGGATGTTGTGGCCTCTGCTGGACATCAGCTGTCCCTCAGGGAAGAAAGGGCACACCTTGGTACTGGTGGGCAAAGGAGCCATCTGCAGCACCGCCACCCTGCAGAGTGGCTCCAAAAACAACAAGAGGTGGCAGCAGGAGGCAGTACTAGCAATGGGGTGAACATGCAGAAGGGGAAGGGGCAAGCAGGAGGAAGGTGGTCAGCATCAGCCTAGAGGGCACCATACCAGGTTGAGAACACAGCAGAACCATGACCTGATTCACCCCACAGCCTCCTGTGCCACCATCATGCTGATTCCGCGACAGCCTGCAGCAGCCCCAGGTTAGGTCAGTATCAGCAATGAAGACCTGAGGCTGTGTTCTGTGAGGTGGCGGCCATGCACAGTGATGTTCAAGGTCTTAGACAGGAGTTTGACCAGACTGCCAGGAGGCCAGGAGGACCATGTGGAAAAATAATGGAGGACCAACAAAAGTGTTGAAACTCCTGGCAGAGCTGTGTTGTGGGAGTGGTGGTGGCAGGGCAGAATCAGGGCTCTGCTAGCACTATGTAAGTTTTGATTGATGGAATAATTTGTCAATGAGACAGGCAGCACAGAAGCTACATTTTTTCTTTTCTTTTTGTGTCCTTTGTTACTGTCTCTCTCCTCATCTGCACCCCTAAAAATAAGAAAAACAAAATAATGAAAAGTAAAAAAAATAATTTTCTGTCTTCTTCTCTTCTATATCCTCTTGTTTCTTTTTCTTGTCCAGCAGTTTTGTGTGTTATGCAATGTTTATGCTCCTTCCTTCCCTCTCATATGAACACCCTTGCCCTGACTTTGCATGTCCCCTGTCATGTGTTACTCTCAGTCACAGTAGTACTACACCCATAAGCACTGTACCTTTCTTCTTGTTTTGTGTTACTCTTTCTTTATATATTTCCTCCTCCTATCAACAAATGTCAAGTATTGTAATTTGTTCCTATGTACAAACATTCATTCCCAAAGCTATGTGATGCTGTAGCAGTTGTTTTGGCTGTGTGTAGCATCAGTCCAAATACGTACACAACAATCCTAGAAACATAAGCACTTTTATTGTGAAGTTAAACATAAATGTTTTTTTGTGCTTAACAACACGTGTCCCTGGGCTTGTAACAACTTTTAACTTGGTGTCCCTCCCTCCAGTCATAATGATGATTTATAGTGCCCCACCACTCCACCACTCGGTCCAAAATGTGCACTTGGGCCACAGTTTAACACAGTCTCTTGCCACCATGCTGTGCAGAGCAGGCATGATAAGATGAGAAATATGATGGAAAAAGTAGGATGAAATTGAGACATGAATCTGCTCTCAGTCATGATGTTATATAGTGCCCCCCACAACCTAGGCAAAAAAAATGCTGTTTTATCCACTGTTTATAAATGATTTCAGGATGAACCTTTGTTGCCGCTTAGTGCAGAACATGCCTTAGAAGTTCAGAAATGTTATACTAGAAATGGTACATAAATTGAGATAGAAATGTGGTTTCGTCCAGAGGTTTTATAGATCCCTCACCGCCTAGACAAAAATGCTGTTTTGTCCACTGTTTACAAATGGTTTCAGGATGAATCTTGTTGCCACTAAAGCAGAACAGGCCTTACAAGTCCAGAAATGTTACATGAGAAATGTTGCATAAAATGAATCTGAATCTGCTCTCAGTCATGACGTTATAAAGTACCCGCCACCAACTGGAACTTTTAACAGCCCTCAAAATTTGTTCTTCTTTTCATCTTATTTCTAGGTATGCAGTACTTTTAGGGAATGTGGAATACAGATGCCTGCTGCTGTGTTACATGTGCCCCCGCACCGCATGTTCCTTCTGGGGCAATTTCCTCAGTTTAATTATGTTCATTGGGTATGGTAAGTATATATATTTTTCTCTGCTTCTAATTTGCTTGGTAACACCAGGTATGCAGATGGAAGAGTATTTGCCATGTTGCCTGTCATTGTTCCTGCTTAGGTCATTGTCCTCTGAGAGTTTTCATCCCATGTCTGTGTGATGACTACATCCAAACCCTGCAGGAGCTGATGTGTGGAAGACAGAGCTGGTTGCTTGAACTATGATGTAGACCACAGGTTTTATTAACGATTGAACAGTACATCATGGAGGAAGCATAAGTGGAAATGGATGGTGGAAAAGGTGTTTAATAGTTAGGTGAATCAAATCATTTGAGGTGACAGAGCTGGATTTATTAGGAAAATTTAGAAGCCAAATCATGGGCAGCAACACCTCCCCAGTAGGGATCATAACAGTTTCTGTACAAGTACCATGGTAGCACTTAAAATTACCCTTTTGGGGAACTGGATGTTGTTAAGCCTTTTTATGATTATTTTGTAATTAATGACTCACACCAATAAAGATGGCCGCCATTCACCATTTTGCTAAATCTGTTCAACTGGTGTTACTAGTTGAATGAGCATGTTACATTCGTATTTCACTTGTACTAGGAGGGTTCTTCAACATGTCACGGATAGCAAGCTGCAGAAAATATTTATTTTTATCATGGAGTGCAGGGGCATGTCAGGTGGCAGGAGGGAAGGTCTGGGTCTGGTATGTGCTAGTGTGGGTACTTTTAAAGATGTCAAGACAACATATCTTGCTTGAGATGGAGTTAGTTGAAATTAAAAGTAAATGTGTATCTTGATATTTTGGCAGAGAAACAGTATAACTGTAATAATGCAAAATGTTTATGGTGATGGTAATTTGACTGCTGCTTTAATATAGGGTGGGAACCAAACAACTGTTTAGGCCAAAGGTAATCAAATCAAAGCGATTAGCACTGCAGCAGATAGCACCACCATCACAAATCCAATGATAGATAAAAATTATTTATAACTTTATACTGAGCTGAAAGTGGTTGGGGCGGTCCTTCGAGTAACTTCAGCCTTGTTCCACTTCCACTGTCACATCCTGCAAGAAGCAGCACTCACAGTCTTCAAGACTGGAATTGTCACCAGGTGGAAATTCTCTCAACATTGCTGCTTCAGCCACCTTGCTGCTGGTGGATGCCTTAGTAGAGGGATTGTTATTATCATCATCATTGAGACACAATTCTTGTGGCAACACCATTGACATCACTGTGCTATATGGAATGTGCCCTTCGCTCATTTTGATGAATCTTAGCATGGACACATTCTTGGTAACAAACCGGTCCTCCAGTCATGCACAATGGCCCCAGCCAAGCTAAACGCTTCTCCACACAGACACTGGATCATGGGCTGCTCAGGTTTTTCACTGCAAATGATGTTAATGTTGGCCAGTCAGTCACTTTGTTGCTCCTGTACTGCAAATGGCTTGTCAGTAATGGCAAAGTACTTTGTGTCCCCCATGTAGGCCTCCATCATTCATTCTGCTGCCCTGAGTCTGGCTGCCACATCTGCCTCCTCCTCCTTTTCTTCCATATCTTCCACTCCAAATTGATACAGAACATCCCAAATGAGATTGCTTGCCATTTAATGCTGTACATTACCATTTTTCTCAGATTGGGTTGTTTGTGAGCTGCTGCTGGTGGCAGCAATACCCATTTTCTGTGCGGAATGTGTCTTACATGCCATTTTCATCTGTGCACAAGACACCCATTTAATTCTCTGTCAACTTTTGCAGTCACTGACAACCTTCTTCAATTATAAAAGGCAGGCCACATTTGTAGCGTGGATCGAGCATGTTAGTAATTTCAAATTCATCTGACTGTAAAATGCTGGAAATATGTATTGCTGTCCAACACATGAAGCATGTGATCCATTAGATCACAACTACTATGGTCACCTCTTCCCTTCATCAGGTGTTGAACATTCACCAGTGTCTGCCTCAGCACACATATGGAGGATATGGATTGACTTACACAGCCAGTGTCCCAACTTACTGCCTGTGTGGCATGCTTGAATAGATGGAGAACGATATTAGCCCATCCATTTGGTGACACTGCTGTGTTAAGGTAGAGCTGATGGACAATCCAGCACTGTCCCTGTTGTGCACCCAGCAGGATTCTGAAACAGCCTTATAGTGTTCATACAGTTGGTCAGTCATGTATAGCATGGAGTTCCACCTGGTCACAACGTCAAGCTTCATACGGTGCTGAGGCAGATGGTTATTGCATGCAGCCTCATAGATGGTCACGGGCCCTTGCAGAACAGGTGAAGTGCACACAGATGTGAGGGGTCACAGAAAAGTTTTGTAATATCTGCATGCTTTAAAACTGCTGCATAACAAGATTAAGGCATGTGCAAGACAGGGCACCCTGAAAAACACCATCGCCAATGCACTTCACTACATTGGATCCATTATCACTTGATAAATCCTGCTGTAAGAGATCTGTGTGCAGCCACTCATTAATCTCGTCCAGCAAAACATTAAGCATTTTCTCACCCATGTGAGAACCAGTAACACTTCACATACTCCAGTTTGCAAGATGCTGAATTCCAGGAGTGTTGCTATCACCACAGTTTTGCTTCAGGCAGGTTTTGCCTGGCCAACATCAATTACCACACCAGGTACCTGTGCCCATTGTCCTGTTATGCTATTCAAGCTTGTGGGCCGTTTGTCCACTGGTGCACATATCCATGCTGAGATGGATATATACTGATGCAGAATGCTTCATTGCTTGTCTTATGGAATCAGTAACTCTACTGTACAGTTCTGGCATGGCATGCTTAGAGAAATAGGTTTACAATGGAACCTGCCATTTGGAACAGGCACGGGCGATCAACCTGCAGATCCCAACATTCTCCACAAATGAGAAAGGCAACAGACTGATGGCCAGCATTTCAGTGGTGGCAGAATTTAACTTGTGTGCAGCAGCATGATTGGGGGGTACTTTGCATGCCACTCAAGGACAGTCATCAATGTGGGCTGCATCTTTGGAGCTGTTTGACCAGAATGCAGTACTTGAGGCACCAATGTTGTTCTTTTAGGGGTAACAGTAGACTCTTGGGAATGTGCAGACTGCATGAAACCTTTATTTTTGGTTGATTTTGGGTGTGGTGGTGTATTTTCTGAATCAAGGGACTGGGAGCGGCACCTCCACTGCTTTGCCCACTACATGATGTAGCAAAGGATTACTGCCTCCTCCTCCTCCTCCTCCATGAGCACTGATCCAGTCTGCCCTCCCTACTCCTGCTGTATTGAACTGCTCTCAGTCACATTTAACTTGCCATGTGACATCCCACCAATAGCTCTGGCATCATTCTTGTGTTGCTGTCAGTGCAGCAGTGTTTGTTTTTCTGGTGTGTGTGGCCACGCCTATGGGCTTCCCTTTTCCCCAACTAAGACAAGCTTAACACAGTCGACATACCACTATAGTCTCATCAATTGATCAAGAATGTAAAAGTCCCAAACTAGAGACTTTGACCATTTATTTATTTAAGAGAAAATCAGGAAAGCATACTGAGTGGAGTACTGCTCAATTCCTGATGTGTCCTGGGGACAGTACAATAAAATGGTAGAACAACAAAGATATTACAGCAATGGTCTAAATCAGCAAAGACAATACAAGTGCAGCAGTGCAATTAGGACAACAATGAGTTTGAAAAACAAATAAGTAGGAACAGTTATGCAATCAATGCAATGATACAAATATACAGAAAAGGTAAGGCACACATCAGGTACTTTACAAATCATTAGTTCAGTTCAAATATTAGAACAGTGCTCATACTAGAAGTAGAAACTGGGAAACCTGACCCTTTCCTGAGAACAAGATTAGGTGCATTGGCAGGTGGAGGAAAAGTGGGCTGAGAAGAGAGTGTTGAGGTGCTTGGAGGAGAGCTGGATAAATTTCTTGAGGGAGGGAGTTCCATATCTTGGGCATGTGATAACTGAAAGCTGTCTGGCCTGCCATGGTGGCCTTATGGGGATTTGTAAGAGTCTAGTGTCATTGTTCCTGAGAGCATAGGCAGGAGGGGAGGGGGGTGAATAGCACTGAAGAGAGGTAGGAGCAAGGACTGGGTCCAGAACTTGGCAGTGAAGCATGAGCAGTGAGCCAAGCTGAGGTCCTGTAGGGAGGAAGGCCCAGGAACTGATAGAGGGTACAGTGATGAGTGGAGTATGGACAGTCAAGTGTGAAATGACAGAAGGAGTGGAAGAGATAGTCCAGTCTGAACAGGGTGGATTGGGGTGGAACTGTAGACCACATCTTCAGTAGTCAAAGATTGCAGAATAATTTTCTGTCCAATGGCTCTGCAAGCCGGCAATGAGATGCAACCACAATTGTGGGTAGGGCACCCAACCTGGGGTAGAGTTTTTGTGGATGTTATCTATGTGTACAGAAAAGTCAAGATGCTGATCGAGCTAGACCTCGAGGTATCTGAAGGAGGGGCAGGCCACCAGGAAGTCCTGTCCAGGGTGTGGACTCTGGACTTACCATGCTACTGGGACTGGGAGAGATGATAAACAGGCATTGAAGTTTGTGCTTTTTGGCTGCTTTCATCATTTCCATGAGATTACTTGCTTTGGGGGGTGACTTGACTGGTTGGAGGAGTTGTTGATAGGCTTGGTGACAGCCTGACCCATAGAATGTGCATGTACATGGTCTACATCACCCTTGACCTTTTAAACTCAGGCTCCATGAGCGATCATCCCAGTCATCATTAGCACTGACGCTGATGATGTCCTTGTCCTCCTCCTCCTCCTCCTCCCTATTACTGTCTTCTTACATGGCACCTTTTTCTTTCTCTACAGCCATCTCCTCAGTGGGCTGACTACCCATATCTCCAGGATTATCAGGCTCTCGCTGAACACTATCACCACCACCAGCTCCAGCAGGAGCAGGCCCTGGGACAGTTACATTGACAGACTTATCACCTCCTCCTGGACCAATATTCCTGTGCTGTTGTCAGTGTCTCCCTACTTCTCACTATCATCTCCCACCAGCATGGATGCAACAGTTCTGGCTGTAACAAACTTATACACAGGTATGCCAGTACTTCAAACAACTCCTTTGCTGGTACCTGCCATGCCACCAGAGCCCAAAGTGACAGAAGACACTGATGCAGACATACTCTAGGTGTGCTTTGGGGAAGAGGAACTGAAGTTGTACTCTCCTCAACAGACTTCTTCGCTGCCTTGCCACCCCTGGCACATTGCCCTGTACTGGACCATCTCTTAGCAGGCATTTTATATGTTTCTTCAAAGCTTTGCTTTCTCTGGCAGTATATCGGGAAAGGATGTATTAGTAAGTTACTGTGTGAATAACACCTCACACTCCTGCAGTACTGGTTTCCAAGTCCAAACACAGAAATCAGGACAGGTAGCAGCACTCTGTACAACTTATACTGACCGTATATGGTAGCCTATTCTAGTTAAAACAAAGGTAACTTTTTTTCCTTTCACCAAACAGGAATTTAGTAACACGGGAAAAAGGCACAGGTAACCTATTTTAAATACAGATTAGCTAGGTCTGAACAACTGAAGAACTGTAATGTGTTAGTTCTATTACTACATTTTTTGTTATGTAAGAGTGCAGAGGTCACCATATAATAACATTGACAAACAAGGCACCTATCACTCTGGATGGGCTCAGCAATCTCAGACAACTGCTACATTAATATGCAGTATTTATGGCTGCAGTGGGAGTAGCCCTTCAGATGTTTTGCTTTAGAAAAGGACTCTTGCATACATTACCTTCCAAACAACATGATAAAGTGTTAAGAATAGTGTCCTCCACTGAAGCCTCATTACTATCCTGCCTGTGTGTGTATATAGGATCTGGAGAGCACTGTTTTTACTCTGGCTTGAGATGTTAATTTCCTCCTGCAAGGCATCAAAGGAGACAATACTTTGTCTAGGGGCATGACCAGGACACCTGGATGGACAGGTTTGGGGAGGAGGGCAAGTAGGTGCCACCCACTAGGGGAGGCAGAATTCCTGGAGAGATGAGAACTTGCAGCAAAGGATAGGGAGGAGATACTACATCATTTCTCCCTTTCCTATGTTGCAAGAACAGCCTCAGAGAGAACATTAAGAGTTTTGTCAAAGAATATACCTTAAGGCAACAGCAGAAAGCAGACTTTGTGAATCCTAGAACATTCTGGTAAGTGCTGAGTTTCAATGTTCTGACATTTATAAAAATAAATGAATATGGTCTGCATTCAAATTACAATATATTTTGTGATACACTTTACTCCCTCCACTGACACTGCAACATTGAGGCTGATAGCAAGGCATTATTGCCTGGGGTTATAGTAAGGTGCCGTGAATGGGCTTTGTACACTTAGCAGACAGAGTTGAATTCTACATGTAGGACTGCTGTCAGTAGCACATGACTCTAGCAGGACAATCAGAAAATATAAACTTTTCCCCATCCTCATTATGGTAACATATTCACCTGAATGTAAACACTGGATCAGAGACAATCTGATTGTAGTACAGAGGAAATTATTACCAACAGAATAATAAAGAAGTGGAAGTAGATTTTATTTTATCAATGATACCAACTGGACTTGTAATTCATATAATCTGAAATGGTAAATACTCACATATCTAGTGTATTGTGCAGTTGGCAAATGTGTGCATGCTTTAAGCAGGGATGTAATACCTTTCCTACATAGTAAGAGCCACTATTTAACTGAAATAATAAATACATACATAAATAAATAAATAAATAGATAGATAAAATGGTAAACACTGAGGCCCAGATATTCAAACTGCACCCAAAAAGTGTGCAATAGCAGAAGCAAACCAAGTCCATTGCATGCATGCACAAGAGGCATGATATTCAAAACTGAGCTGGCCAAGATGCACCTACAGCTGACAACTGAATATCACACCACCTGTGCCATAGCACAACTAGGGAGGGAAGCTGAGCAGATCTGATGCGCCATAGCACAGCAAGAGATGTTCAGCTGAGCAGTCCAGAGGCACCATAGTGCAACCAGGGATGAGTGGCCAACCACCCATGCCACAGATGGGCAGAGGAACACACAGCAGAACAGACATCGTCCCCCCACCCCATGTACTGCACAACTGGGGAGGGCTGAATAACCACTGGCCCATAGAGACAACCAACCAACCCACAGCTGGGCCATGGTGCCCCATCACACCCCTGGCAAGCTGTGACTGGCACACAAGGAAGGCCACCACCTATGCCACACCATCCCCCAAATGCAGAGCACACCCTGCACAGTGACCCCAGACACCCTGCCCAGAAGCAGCGTCCACCACTGCAGGATACCCCATGCATGCCACCACTCCCCACTGTGACAATGCAACCCTGTGCACCACAGAACCATGCAAGCAGCCCCACCATGAGCACCCATCAGCAGGTGGCAGCACACAGCGATGCAATGATGGCATATACAGTGCCACCATGCAGAGCCCCCTGAGGTACAGCTGAGAGACCGACCATGCGCTACACATGAGGTACCCCACACGTGACAGGACATGCCCTGACCCCACCACCAGTGGTACAGCACCCTGCACACCTCCCAAGGACACACCCTGAGCCAGCACTGGCCACAACAACCAGCGCAGACACCCACAGTGGTGCATGGAAGCATGCACCACACAGGATGCAACACAGTGCATGGACAAATGCCCACCCATACCCAAGTGCACAACAACACAAGGACACAGTAGGGGCAACCAAGCCTCAGTGTGGGCCCATGGAAACTGTGTACACATGGCCAGCAGTCCTCCATGGCACAAGAGTACTCAGCCACCCTGTGCAGGCACTGTGGACCTATGCCACCATCATTTGCCAGGAGCACAAGTCACAGACAGTGGTGCACATCCCTGCAATACACACAAGCCACAGCATGGAGGTGGGACAACAGCCACATAGACTACAGTGTCACCTGAGGCAGACATGCACCATACCAGTGACAGGAGGCAACCCAGCATTGTGACGGGTACAGTGGCTACCCTGCATGGACAGCCACCACGGACATGCCAGCAGACCATTCAGGTCACAGACATGCAAGGGTGTCAGCTGCACAGGCCATGGACAGGCTGACAGGTGCACCATGGACACAGAGCATGCACCATGGACCACTGCACACAGTCATCCAGTGCACAAGGAACAACACACACACAGACACTGACTGATAGCTACTCCCACAGCATAGTCACTTCCCACGGACATACACACATACTCATGACTGCACCACCCCTGACGCCATGCACACCACTGCAGCTGAGCACCTATAGCCCACTGCAAATCAGAGACCACCACAGTATTCATATCAAAAGACTTGTAATGAAAAACATCAAACAAAACTATTTACAACTATGTACAAATGTGTGTGGGAGGGCCACAAACAAGGTGGGGTGGATAAGAGGCAGGGGTGAACAAAAGGGACAGGAAAGGAGGGGTGTGAGGTGGATCCAGGAGTTAGGGAAGTCAGGGCATATAGATGGTCAGTGGGAGCCGCCCCTCGCTCTGGACTGCTCCACTTTACGTGTCTCCGCCGGACACCCAGCCTCAAACCCCGCAGGATGTCCAGTGATGCCTCACCATGGTCAGTAATCCTGCAGTGCCTCCCGGATTGGCTGCAGCTGGCGGACACCTAGGGCAAGGGAGCACAGTCAATAGGTGTGAATGCACAGCCCCATACAGCCTGCCCACTGTGCATGGCATACGGCGCTAGGACATGCCTCTGTGATGGTGTATGACCACAGTGATCCTGCCCACAAGACCTGCCACCCAGGTGCACACAGCCATGTGGACCGCTGCACACACTCACTGGCCAAGTCCTGCACAGCACCACCATGGCTGTTTAGAGACATGGCTATGTGATGCGAAGGCAGTGGCACAGCCATGTACCCAGTGCACGATGGACCACCAATGACACACTCCCAGACATGCAGTGCCACTGGACAGTGCTGACTGTAATAAGTTGCATGCATGGCAGTGGTGTCAATGGATGGTGGCCATGCCCCACTGCCCGCCCTGTTACACAGCATGCAATAGTAATTATGGAGGTAAGGCACTCACCATCATCCGCTTTTCCTCTGGCACTGTGGACCTTCGCCTCCTATTGGTCTGTTCCTCCAGCTGGCGCTCACCGCCTTCTCACCAGCCACTTCTCTTCCAGCCCTAAGGTGCAAACATGGAGAGAGGAACATCAATACAATCCGTAGCAAAGTCCCCTGCCCCATGTGTGTGCAATCACACCCAGCCAGACCCACCCACCACACACCCTGATAACACCACCACAGCCTAACACCGGACGGTCCCCATGTTCTGGACACATGCAACCGTGATACCCATATGGAAGATAAAAGTGTATGGATGTTACACCTCACCTGGCCGTGGCACTGTGCCCCTCCTGGCACATGTCCGCAGGTGCAAGCAGGTCTGGGTCCCTCTGCTTCAGGTCCCCAAACCTGTGGCGGCACTGCTCTGCTGTCCGACCCATTCCCTGTGGCCCTCCAAGGCGCCGGCCACCTCCTGCTGCACCTGGCTCCTAGACCTGTCCAGGGATGCCTCCCCAAACAGTGGGCTGAAAATGGCTCAATAATAGCAACCAGGTTTGCCATTTCAACTTGACTCCACTTGACAGTGCTCCTCCGCCATCTCTTTAGCTCAGTAGGTTAAAATGGCACTCTGCAGCATGGTTCCACCACATGCAGATGCTGCGTGGTATAGCGCTGCCATTCCCTATCACACTGTCACCGAACAGCACGATAGTGGTGCACCCATGCCTGATGCATGGCGCCTTGGGGCAAAGGTCAGGCACTGAGTCAAGGGTCTCTCGGCATGGACAGGCACAGCGCCATTGGAACCTAATGCCTGTAGCACGATTGGATGCCTGTGTGCTACCTCCACTAGTGACCTACCACGCTGTTGCCCCAGTGCGCCTATGATGCCCCAGTGCCACAGCTCCATATAGGTGAACATCGCCTGTAGCGCCACTGGCACACTGGTGGCGTGTTCTGCATTGCCTCCCGCACAGCACGCCAGCAGCATGGCAGGCGCCGCGCCAGCAACCCGGCATGCGCAGTGAGGGATGTATTGTGCATGTCACAGAACTGCACTCTTGGCTCAGCACGCTCAACACAATTGGGCAAAGCGCAACAGCACGGTATTCAGCCGTCATATGCAAATCAGCTAATCAGCTATTCAATGGTGCAGCACTGCAATTGCATCCACTTAAAGTTGTGCCTGCCTCATTTGCATGGGTTGCGCTACAAAGTGTGACATTGGACTGCACTGACCATAGTCGGTTACTGCAGTCTATTTGTGAGTTGCATGCTGTTTGGGAGTGTGGACTGTGGATTTTGGGACATGCATGGGACTGCACAGTCACAGGTAACAACTTTCAGGCTAAATCATGACTGAGCTTAGTTGTGGAGAGGAGGAACACAGTGGTGGGAGGAGGAGGAGGCCTAATTTCACCAAGGCCGAGACGGATGCCCTGTTTGAGGCCTACCTGGATCAGGAGCCACTTCTCAGTGGATGGCAGGGAACACCACAGGCCTGTGGTGCTGCATAGGAGGACGAGCATGTGCAGTGAACCTGCATGGCTAGCCACCAGCACTCCGTGCAGGAGTGCAAGAAGAAGATGGGCACAGACAGGAGGAGGATAAAGGAGAAGGTGGCTGCCATCAGGGCAGCATGAGCTGTGACAGGTGGAGGACAGCTGGAGGTGCTACACCTGACCCCACAGGAGGAGAGCGTTGCTGGCAGCATGCAGCGTTATGCCATTGAGTGTGTTCTAGGTGGTGGCTTCCAGACAGGTGGTAGCCCGTCACTGCATGATAGGTCATGGTCTGTCTATTGGGGGCAGGGTAGGTCACATGCAGTAATGCGACTTTGTTTTCTCTTACAGATTCTGAGCATCTGCATGGGTCAGCGGTGGTGGGCCCGTCCACTGAGGTAAGTCAGATGGAGATGGAGGAGGGTCCATCCACCTCCACAGGTATACGCGCTCAGTGCGACAGTGGGCTCACCTGGTTGTCCAGACTGATGTTGTTGGAACAGGTGCGAGGAGGCCCTGCCCATGTCCCAGCGTGCCAGCGTCCATGGATGCCAGCATGCTGTGACTCGGCTGGTGCTGTTTCCACACCGATGATGATGTCGCTAACACCATGGGCAGTGACACATGTGTGCCATGGGATGGCCACACAGCAGGTAACATCGCAGCCATGGCTATGGGTGGTGCTGCCATGGAGCCTGCGTGTCATCACAGTCCCAGTCTGGCCTGTCAGCACCAGTGGGGCAGCACTGGTGTGTGTACAGGACAGTGGGACTGTTGCGCCACTGCAGCAGCACCAGTGAGCCCTGGGGAATGGCAGCTGGAGGGCAGCATCAGCAATTGGCCAATGGGCTTGGGGTACAGTGTCAGGGGGCGCTCAGTGCACCACCTGTGGACATGCCCAGACCTGGTCCTGGTGTGCAGCGCCCACCCTCAAGGGGTGCTGAGCATCAGGCCGCACACACCCTAGAGGACAGGATGCCTATGAGGCAGATGACCTCATGGATGAGCACACCAGATACTGCAAGCATCAGTCAACTAGCAGATGTGGTTTGCGATGTTGGTGGATGCACTGCATGCAACTCTGGAGCGGGCAGAGGAGCATCACAGCAGAGACACCACCTGATCCTGGCAGGATGGACTGGTTGCAGGAGGATGTGACCATTGCCATGACAGGCAGACACAGGCATTCACTGCTGTCATGGCACAATGGGCACACAGTTATTTGCCCATGCATCGCAGACACCATGCAGTGCACTGTCCACCCCAGCTCCCGCATCATGCAACACCATCCTTGTCGACACTGGTTTCAGCTGTGGGCATCCGAGCATGCCTGGCACAGGAATGTTTGGTGGGCTGCAGACCCCTGCACAAGCACAGTCACGTTCATGCAGTGGAACCCCTGGGGACCATTGGTGCCACCCCATGAGGCCAGTGGTCAGCCTGTCAGCGCTGACGGGTCTCGGCGGGGCCACCCATGCATCCGTGGCAGCTGGGGCACTGTGGCCCATGACTGACCTGTCTCCCAACACGGCTACTGTCTGATGCTGCCCTGTGTGCATTGTGTCATTCAGCGGGCATTGCGGGTGGGTACCGGTCCTGCGCGGACATACAGTCCATCTGCGCACCTCCCGGCTGCTGTCCTCAGTTGTATGTGCATAATGATGCCTGCATTGAGCTGTACACCAATGTGCAATGGTGCTCAGCATCTGACGATGAACAATGACAGGCAGTAGGCATGGTGGTCTGTGGACATGTGTGTGGCAAGGTGGTGTTCTGGGTCTGTGTGCCTCCACCCTTTGTGCATGTCTGGTGCATTTGTGTGTGTGTGTGTGTGTGTGTGTCTGCATGGCATGTTAGACCTCACCCATCCCTGGTGGTGTGTGTGGCTCCATGCCCGGCCAGTTCCTTGATGGCATGCACCCCTGGTGTGTGTCCATGCATGTTTGTGGGTTGTGCCTTAGCCACTGGTGGTTGCACATGGCCCCATGACTTACCTGGGTTGGCTGAAGTACTCCTCCATGATGGTGTCTCGGTGCAGCTGTGCCAGACGGAGCAGTCGGGGTCCCGCACCCAAGGTGGGCTGCCCATCACCATTGTCACCAGCGCCTTCATCGTCCCATCGCTGTCCTCTCTTCGACCTGAAAGGCTATCCCACATTTGTTGGCCATGTTGTGCAGGATGCAACAGGCCAGGAATAGCCCACAGGCCTTGAGGAGCTGTACTGTAGGGCACCGCCGGAGGTGTCCAGGCAACTGAAACGTGCCTTCAGCATCCTGAATGCCCACTGATGACATTACGGTAGTGGCGCAGCCTCATTGTAGTGTTGCTGCGGGGGGTTGCCTGCTGCCGGTAGGGTGTGAGCAGCCAGGGATGGAGTTGGTATCCATTGTCACCTGTGTGTAGAGGGTGGAGGTTAGTTTGATGATCAGCATCAGCCTGCCCCAAGACATGTAGGCCACTACCCATGTCACCTCTGACTATGCCCTCCCAGGTCCTATGATTGTCCATGTGGTTTGCATACTCACCCACTAGGTGGCCAGTGGAGATAACCCCACTCTTGAATCTGTGGCACAGTGCTGACTGGTGCCAGATGGAAGGCATCATGTGTGCTCCCCAGGGTGCGTGGCACAGACATTGATTATGGCCCGTGGGCGCACACCACCTGGCAGTTGATGCTGGCAAAGCCCTTGTGATTTATATATGGCCCCTCAGGGTCAGGTGGCGTAGATGGCCACATGGTGCAGTCTATTGCCCTAGCACGCCAGGCATATGTGCTACCCTGTGGAACTCCTGTGTGTTTGTTGTGGCTCCACCGGTGTGCTGGGAAATGGATGTACCCAGGCATGTGGCAGCAGTGCGCTGAGGAATTGGGTGAGGTGGCATGACATGGCCGATCAGTTATGCCTGTGGTGTCCCAGTTGGTCTCTGAAGGTACTCATGGTGAGCAAGCACATGCAAGCTGTCACTTCTGTCTCCACTGACAGGGCATGGCTCCGCGTGTGGGTGCCTGCATCAAATCACTGCACAGCTCACAGAGCCATCTCAGAATTGCCCGATTCAGGCAGTACCGCCCACAATCTCGGTATCACTATACAGCTCAAAGCTGGTGTGGGCTCGGTACTGCCTGTTGGGGCATACTGCCGACGGGCCCTTCCACGCCACACCCCCTGCTGCCCACCTTCTCACCCCCCTCATTACTGCCTCCATCTGGATGGTGGCACTGGCCATGTCCCTAGCTTGTGTTCACCCTCCTGGCAGCTGTTTTGTATTCCCCCACTGTCCTGGCTGCTACTTCCCTGCACCGGGAACACTTGACTGTGCTGGCCTCACTGCTGTGTGGCAAGTACTTCCTTCTGCACTGTGGCTCCCCACACCTTCCCTGAGCCTGTGAGTTCCAGGTGCCCTTTCCTGGCCTGCCTTGTGTGTCTCTGCTGCCCAGTTTCTCTTGCTAGAGTTCAGCCTCATGTACCTCTCTGTAGCGTTCTTGCGCCTCCCTTGCTCCTTTTATTTTGGCTCATTTCGCCATGACAACTTCCACTGCTGCTTCTATTGCACATGGCGACAAGTTGTTGAATATCGACCGTGTTTATGCATGGTCCTCCCCTTCAATTGCGCATACATTCATTATCATTGAGCTGTTGCTCAGCGTGATTTGGTGGACGAACTTCCTCCTGCTGAATATCACAGAATGGCACATTTTTGACTTGCGCAGGTGCAACCCTATTTGCGCATGGCTCAACTCTTTTGAATATCTGGACCTAAGTCTTTTTCCTTCACTGCTTATTAAAACAAATGAGCCATATTCACATTTTCAGTGATATAAAATGTTTTAGCTTACAAGCATATATTCATTGAGAATGAAGTATGGGGTGGTGTTTAATGAGAATTTACACACACCTGAGGGGTTAGATGCTACATAAACCCGAGGTGAAGCCAGTGAAACCCCTGGGGGTTTGTGCAAAGCATGTAACTGAGGGTGTGTGTAAACTTCAGTTTACACACTAATCATCCCATACTTTATTTTATATAATCTCGCGTCTCCCTTTTGGCCACAGCAATTACAAAAAATATCAGCAGTTTTGGTGTGGCTACGCTGCAGTTTATTTTACATGTGGTTGGCTTATTTTCATTTTCTGCGGTTTCACGATTTTTTTTTAATATTTTCATAGTCCCCATCTGTAACAGTAGTTCTTATTTTGTTTTTATATAACTTTACTCACACTTAGGTGTTTCTTTGGTGGCTGGGTTGGAGGCAAGAGGAAGCTGCGAGCCAGGAAGGAGATGCTGCTGCAGAAGCAAGTGCAGAGGGAGGAGATCCGTACGTGTTTGCCATTATAAATGTTCCTTTATAACTGAAAATTATTCCAAGGTCTCTATGGCAAAAGGTGAGACCCATTAATTATATTATGTTAAGTACACAGTAGTTGAAAAAATGTTCAGAAAGCAATAGAATTACAGTATGTAATATTGATTCACAGAACCACCAGAGGACACCAGACTGCAGAGCACGAGATCCCCTTCCCCAGGAGGAGAGCTGTCCTCTGAATGCTCAATCCCTACTCTCCACTGCCAACCCCCAGTGTCTCGGCCCATTCCCAAACCGGTCACTGGTGTGGTGTGGAGGTGGCATCCAGTGCCTCACCCTCAGCACCACTGGGCTGGCTGTGTTAATAGCTTTGAATTTAAATATTCTTGCCATGAAATACCATTAGCAGTAATGCAGTAGCCATTCAAATACATCTTGCATAAACAGTATATTAGGCCATTTGCTGCTGATTGAGTCAAAATTTATTGCTGTGGGAAAGTTACAAGTAATGGAAGAAATTCTTCTCCTTCTATTCAGCAGTAAATGTAGGTTATGTTTTATGGTGGATAACATGCATAGCTCAGAAAGTCAACTTGTTGCATAAGTGGTTGTTGTCTATATGTAGATTGTATTTGACACCTACATGTTACTGTAAAGTGATGTGTATTACTTGGGTGTTGAGTTTGCTTGTGAGACAGTATGTTTGGAAGCTTTAGCTTGGAGATCGTGGAGATGAAGTTTAGCATTGTCTTGTGAAGTAACCTAAGGCTTGTTTTTTTAGCATGTACATTGGCATTGTGTTGTGAATTTTAAGAAATAAGTACAGACTGACTCAACCATTGCCCAATGAGGAGAGCGTAGATTTTAGTGAAAGAAGATTTTAGGTAATATTTTCCCTTGGATGTGCTTGATTTCCACAGCTGAATTAGTGCATATGTCTGACAGACATAAAAGTGTAAATGTAAAGATATGCTGGATTTATTTGTTAAATTCTGATTTCAATTCTGCAGGTCCTCTCCTGTCAGTGTCAAGGGCAAATGCACTTAGCTGACTCAGTGAGGCCAACACAGTTAAGGTACTTGTTGAAATTTTATGTTATAAAGTACAGTCAATACAAATTTTTTTGTACTTTTACGATATAGTATAAGAATAAAATGTTTTGTAGCTGTAGGTTTTGTGTTCATTTTGCCACATGCCAACTCATGGAATCTACCCAGTTTCATAACAGGTATAAATGTAGTTTTCAGTAACCTCTTTTGTGAGTGATGAAGATGGTGGTTACCTGTTGTCCTGAACTCTTGACACCAGCTGCTTTTACTGGTGCTATGTTTCTGAAATGACTCAGTTAAATGGTATACTTAGATTTATGCAACATCATATAATAGGTTTAGCTTGTTTCAAAAGTTTATCACCATCTACATTCATGATACAAAGTAATAATAAGGTTCTATGTGATATGGGTGACAGCGGAAAGGCAACCCACAGAAGAGTGGCGTCAGGGCAGCAAAACAATTTTGCCACCCTGACAACCTCAGCTTATGGAAAAACAGTGCTGGGGACTGAAAATACTTGCTTTCTGTGGGGCTGTTGCCCACTACACCCCTCATGCAGGGCTTTACCCCGCCCCCTACTTAGGATTCTCAACTCCAGGCGAGTGCATGTTGGGGAGTGCTAAAGCAAAAAAAAGAGCTTTGGACCTGGTGCAAGGAAAGCACAGTAGTGCCGGACCCAGACCTGAACCCAGAACTCCAGCACCACAAGCAGAGCCCACCCCGATGCCATGGAACAACTCAGCAGCTGACCACAGCGTCACCCCTACATCCCCTCCACCCTCCCAGGACATGCTTGCCATGCTTTCTCTCCCCATGTGCATGTCACATAGTGACATCTTGTCGCTAGGGTCACCCACCCCACCACATCCAGTCATCCTCCCTGCCCCTCACCTTTTGGGCATTCGCCCATATGGCATTGTCATTTTGGATGGCTCCATGATTCAGGTGCCCACCTCATGTGCTACCAATAATAATGGATACAAATGTGCAAAATGTGCAAGAAGAGTACATATACAAAGTAACATGAAAGAGTACATACATACATAAATGTTGTAAAGTAATAATAGTGATAATAATGGTGTATGCTTCCTTATTTAGCAAAAAGAGACAGTATTCAAACAGCTCACAAGCTTCCAGGGGTCGGCCAAGAAGGTATCAGACCGGACAAACACCTCTCAGGTCACCCAAAGACAATTGCAGTCCCCTAATACAATATTATGCCTTCTCCTGGTATGATACATGTCTGGCAGACCTGCTGGAAGCTTGTGAGCTGTTTGAAAACTGTCTCCTTTTGTACCATAGAAAGGAAGGCATACACCCAGAGTTTATATTCTCTAACAACATTTTAAAGTTGTGTGATATTATCTCACAATGGTAATTTCAAACTGCCAGTAAAACAGACAATTATGTTTAACCTGTCTGATAAAAAGCTCCTTCTGGTTTATGGATGTCATCAATCAAGTATAACTAGTAACATTAAGATACAATGATACAAATACATGCCATGATTTCTAACTGCAGCATGTAAGATAAACAAACTTGTTAGGCTATTTTAACAAAATGAAACACAAACAAGCAAAGACATTAATAAAAATCTATTATGCTAAAGCCAGTGACTTTATACCATCCCCCCCCCCCAGATTGGCCAAGCAAGAAAAATCACAAACACATTGACACCATGGCTTGTGGTGTGTGCAGGCTGAACAAGTATAGGGTGCTACAGAGATGTATATGTTTATCGAGCACTACCTATGATTTAACAATTCAGGAATTCAAGATGTTGAGTACATAGTCTGCCTCATTGGCCACCAAAGAGTGTACCTGGCTCCTGGGGACACCTCTGCATCTCACAACCAGCATAATTTACATCAGTTTGGTTGTAAGAAAGATTCTACATTTTTTTCCTTTCACAAATAAAATTCTTTCTTTTTCCTTTTATAAATAAAATTACCATCTGGAGAGCCCTCCACCCCTTAAGGTTCCATTGAAATCAAGTTTCACTCTTGTTCTCCTGACATTTCTTTGTTTATATTTTTATAAAAGCCTGCACTCTGGGCCAGCAAAGGAATATATAGTACATCCTGTTCCTGTGGACAGCTCTTCATCTGCTGACAGTATAATTTGCATCAGACCACTTGGGAGAAAGATGCCCATTTATTTTTAATCAGTAAATAAAATATCATCTAGTGAACCACTCCACCCTCTCAGGTCCCACAGGAACTGAGTGTCTCCTTCATCTTTCAACAGGCTTCACTATAATTTGTCTCATTGGTAGAATGTCTGATCGTGTTTCTTTTTCTTTTATTTATCAGCCTACTCTACTCAGCAAAGGAACACACCAAGCTCCTGGGGTTACCTAGCATATCCAAAACACTGACTGTCATCATTTACATCAGTCCAGTCAGAAGAAAGGTGCTACTTCTCTTTATCATTAAATAAAAAAGAGGAAAGGTCTAATATCTTGAAACAGATTTAACAAAAAATGATTCTGCACTTACTTTGAGATACATTTTTCAGCTCTCCTCTTTATAATTAAGAATGGCACTCTGCTTGGGGTGCTCATTGGAGCAAGGTGGCAACATGTATGTTTCAGTGTTAAACTATAACATAATTGCTTTCATTGTTTTTCTTGCACTATGACTGCTTTAAGGGGTTCAAATACATGCTTGAACCTATAGGTGACCATTGAAAGCAGAATAGTGCTGCTTGAAAAGTTTTACCCCAAATTAGAAAATGTGGTTGTGACTCTAGAGGCAGTTGCCTATCCACAGATGTCATGACTGACTGACTCTCTCTCTCTGTTTAACTATCTATTTTTATGTCTGTCTATGTAATTATCTATCTTTCCATCAATTGCATCTATCACTATGTTTACTTGTTTGTAAAACAAACCTGCATATCACATTTGCCTGCACTCCGAGCACATACTTAAAATACAGTGCATATTTAGAAACATAGAAATATAGAATCTGTCAGCAGATAAGGACCATAAAGTCCACCTAGGCTGTACATTTCCTACTTGGTTTGGCAATCTCTACTCTTATATGGACTGCCTTTGTCTTTATGATTATCCCATGCCCTATTGAATCCCCATACTGTTTTCACTTCCACCACCTATGCTGGTAGGCTGTTCCACCGATCCACCACCCTCTCTGTGAAAGCAATACTTCCTAACATCCCCCTAAGCTTCCTCCTCCAGCCTCATGTTATGTTCCCTTGTTCTTGTGCACTTTCTTCTCTGAAATATGCTCCCCTCCTGTACCCTGTTTATTCCTCTAAGGTATTTGTACTCACTCCTGCATAGACCTCATACTGTCCTGATTTCCTATTATCACAAGCATAACTACCTTAACCTTATCAACAGCAACCCCTTCTGAAAGTTACTATCACATTTTCTCTCCTAACAGAGTCCACCATTACACCTGACTGCCTGATATCAATACATTGCTTAAATATTACTTACATCACCTCATGGACAAAAACCTTCTTTCTCTATAAACTGTGTAAACAATCCCATGACTGAACATATGCCGCATTACTTCTTCATGCACTGCTACCATTGTACTCGTCAAACCTATGTTGCTTCCATTCCTTCCATTGAAATGTACACCTCCATATCTTTTCCTAATAATGTGTCTGCCTTCCTTAGAATAGAAAATAAACAAATCTTACTACTTACAAATAATTCCGTTGTTTCTCCATGCCTCCTAAAATTCTACATAACCTCACTAACTTCATTATGCAGCCATGTTGAATCTGACCAGAATTTGTTTAGATTGGATGGATCAGGTAGTAAACAATGCTGTAAAGGGAAAAGGGTAAGCAAATTCAATTGAAACAGGGACACCGCAATGCAGAGGCAAGCTCCAACAATAAAATGCAATGGAACAATTCACCAAAACAGTGAAACTACATATGAACAGTTGAAATGGTCAACTAAAAGTATTTTCAACAGAAAAATATAACCCTTTGTCAGTTTATGAGGTACACTTACATGTTTACAATTGACAGCAAACACAACTGAACACAAACCCCCAAAAAGAAGGGATCAGCACTGTGAGTTCAAAACTTTGAATTACAATAACAGCTAAAAGCAGAAGAATGGTATATAACACAGGGTAACAGGAGCAGGAACTCTCAGAAGTGATAACTTTTCATGGAAGGTGAAAAAAAATACTTGTCAGATTTAAGAAAAATACAAATAGGTAGAACACCAACAAAAATATAAAGGCTTAAAAGAAATAACAGCAAATCACTCAAAATTTTAGAGAAATCTGTTAGTAAAAGTTTAAAACTAGCCTGCAATGCCTTTACATGCCTACCCTCCTTCGCAGACACAGACAAAATTCAAAACTAATTAAACTATGTATTATGCAAAAATACTCAAAATTAGAAAATGTTCACTAACAGCATTAGGAAAAACTGTAGATTCGGGAGCAATTAGCTCTCAAAAACTAGTTTTTCATAGGTTTTAAAAGGGTTTATTGACTGTGATGCACCACAGCAGATTGCTTTCTGATTCAACAGGCAATAGATTATGCTAAAAAACAGATTGCATGTGATTTTTGACCTTTTAACCACAATCCATTGCAAATTTGGCTTTGGAGCATAATTATGCCAGCAAAATTGAAAGTTTTATCAGCAAAATTTTCACCATTAGTGAAATTTAAACATGGATGGGCCAAATTGCCCTTTGAAGCATATTGTGTGAAATTTCGAATTACATGAAATCGAAAACCCAGGAGAAATTAAATTTCACCATGGCAAAAATGTCATGAAACTGAGAAATTATAAAATATTTAATGGAGTGAAATTTCACATTTCACACAATGCTACTTGTGATGCACACTAGTCGTGATAGTTCCAGGGCATCAGTGTCTTTGACAACTGAGCAGTGGTGATGCATGGATTCAGTAATACTAATTTTGAAGCCATTTGAACATGCCACACAGGCAGTGAGCAGTGACACTGCATCCATTAGTTAAGCCATCTCACTGCTACGGGTGCTGAGGTGGACATTGTTGAATCTGTAGCCTGACCTAGATGTGGCCAGAGATAGGTCGAGCTGTGCATTACTTAAACACATGATTACAATCTTATACAGCAAATGATACCTCACCATCATTCAGCAATCTCAAAATTTGGAATAGGCACAATGCTGGGCCATGCTGCTATACAAACATGGCATTGCATCCATACTGGAGGGTAGGCAAGATCAGCTTCAAAGTCTCACTGGACAGTTGGTCTTATTAGTTCATAGGGCACAAATGTCACATGTAAAGTTCTGCAACCCACAGCATAACCAGACTGCAGGTCACTGTGGCCATGCCTCCAGTAAGGTGGCTGAACAGCAAGGACTGGTGTCAGCTGCACAGTTGCCCATCATTCCACTTTGGGGTGCCTTGTCCCAAGTTGGAATTTGTGACCTAGAGGAAGGGGGTGAACAGGTGGACGACTCATCAGGACTGCAGGCATTACTGAACATGGTTGAGGCCTGTTTGGCAGAAAACAGGCATCTGACAATACTGGAATATCCTCTGGTGTATTGGGTGGCAAGGTGAATGAATGGCCAGCACTGACACTAATCACAATGAAGTACCTGACCTGCCCACCCTCTAGTGTAACTGTGGAGAGGGTATTTAGTTCTGTGGAGCCATTGTGAACCGTCATACTAACCTATCACCTACAAATGTTGGCATGCTGACAGTTATCAAAATGAATGAAGGTCACATTCCAAGTAGGACAAGCACATATATGTTTGTACCCAGTCAGGATGATGGTGGTGCTGATGAGGGTGAAGCAGACCATCCTGGTGGTAGCATCAAATGGTGTTCCATTGAGGCTGATGATGTACTCATGGAAAAGATTTTACAAGTGGAGACAACTCCAGCTTTGAAATTATGAGGTTGCTTCTTGATTGATGAAGATGAGTGGCGTTGGTGGAAGTGCATAAAGAAAAAATGGCATTATAGTACTTCTTCCGGTTCTAAATTTCATAATGACATATCATTAGAGTTTGCCTTCACCGTCCTTGCTTTTGGCATTACAGTTCCCAGATTGTGTGGAGTCATTATTACGGCAGTCATCTAAATACATAATCTTGTAGCCACTGACATCATGCTGATTGAATGAGAGATATCCTGCCACTGAAATACATTAGACACTCCAGCCAGCCAGCCTGCTTCTTGAAAAGAGAGAGAGAAACAAGAGAGATAGAGAGAGGAGAGGGAGAGGAGAGGAGAGGAGAGGAGAGGGAGAGAGAGACAGAGATGGAGACAAAGACAGACAAATAGTCCTTGTGCCTTTGCACAATATAAGAACCAACAGCCATCCACAGCCACCCTTATTCTTCAGAGACACACGGACAGATGGTCCTTATGAGTTTGCACTATAAAAGAACCCACAATCAGCCAAAGCTAGCCACAGCCACCCTGCTTCTTGAGAGAGACAGAGAGACAGACAGACAGGCAGACCTTGTGCCTTTGACCAATATAAGAACCCACCACCAGCCACAGCCACCCTGCTGAAAGAGAGAGAGAGAAAGAGAAACCTTGTGCCTTGCCAAGGTAAGAACCCACAACCACTCTGCACCATGCGGAGAGAGAGAGAGAGAGAGAGAGAGAGAGAAAGACAGACAGACAGACCTTGTGCCTTTGCCCAATATAAGAACTCAAAGCCAGCCAGCATGATAGAACATCAACTTCTTGAGAGGAGAGAGACAGACAGTCCACATTCCTTTGCCCAATATAAGAACCCACTGCCAGCCACAGCCACAGCCACCCTGCTGAAGGAGAGAGAGAGAAACCTTGTGCCTTTGCCCAATGTAAGAAACCACAGCCACCCTGCATCTTGAGACAGAAAGAGAGAGACAGAGAGAGAGACAGATCTTGTGCCTTGCCCAATATAAGAACTCAAAGCCAGCCAGCATGATAGGACATCAACTTTGAGGGGGAGAGAGACAGACAAACCACGTGTCTTTGCCCAGTATAAGAAATCACAGCCAGCCACAGCCACCCTGCTGAGAGAGAGAGAGAGAGAGAGAGAGAAAGAAAGAGAGAGAGCAGAGATCTTGTTCCTTTGCCCAATATAAGAACCCACAGTCAGCCACAGTCACAGCCACCCTGATTCTTGAGAGAGAGAGAGATACAGTGTACTTTGCCCAGCATAGGAACCCACAGCCAGCCCCAGCCACCCTGCATCTTGAGAGACAGAGACAGAGAGACAGACCTTGTGCCTTGCTCAATATAAGAGCTCAAAGCCAGCCAGCATGATAGGACATCAGCTGTGCTTGCAACAAGTGACGTAAATCAGGAAAGTACCATATGGTTTGTCCAGCTCATACTACGACAGTACTGGCTGCCAAGAGAACACTCATTTTCTGATGCCATGGTGAGTTCATTGTCCTATGAATATGCATTAATTTATTTCTTATTGTCCCACTTCAGTACTATACCTAGTTTTGCAGAAATGTGGATTATATTGTCATCATCATTATTAGCTGGAATAGCTACATGTTCCTAAAATAAAGTCTCCAAATATAGCACTGTTGTTTTAAATTTGGTAATGAAGAATAATGTATTCGGAATCAATAGGGATTCCAGATTCAGTAATAATGGACTATTCTTTTAAAAGTTACTTTGTTATGTTAGATTATTTTTCAACTATATGTTCATGATCAGTACTAAATGATATGAGAACAAGTAACATCAAAATACTTGTGCCACAGTGAGCAATAATTTCTAATCTTGGTTATTATTTCTGGTTATTCTCCTAAAGGTGTTGCACCACAAGCCTGGCTACAGCCAGGAATGCACCATCACACAGTTAACATTGCACTAGTCAAGAACATCAGTAATTTAAATAAGTATGATTCTCATCTACTGAGTTTTGACTTGAATTGTTGTTAATCCTTTTTCGTTAAGCTTTAGCATCTTGAGAACATATTAGGAAAAGTAGCACACACTTGGAGGTGTGCCTCTCCCACCAATTCACTGCTCAGTTGAGCAGGCGTGGCGATCCTGCGCAATGGGTGCAGCAGCTCCGGCATATGACAGCAGTGGTCTTACGGCTTCAAAGAAACCACGCTGCCATACTGAGCGCCGCCCCTTCGCATCACGCGCTACCTCCCCGCGCATGTCCGTCACACCACCCCTAAAGCTTTCGTGCCATGCTGGGATCCCACCCCAGCATGGCAAGCCATTGTTTGGATTGCTGATGGGGGTGCCCAATCCCGTCGGCTCCTCAGCCCCCCACACACATCTTCTGCCATGCTGGAGCCCACCCCAGCATGGCAAACGTCCCTCGTAGTCTTTTTCTTTTTAACCTGTAAAACAAAAACAGTCCCGTGCAGTCTCCCAGCCCCTCCCACAACCCGCATCCACCACTGCGCCCGGCCTCCCCACACCCCTCACCCCATACTTACCTCTGGACTCTGGTGCGACGATCTTCGTGGACGGAACATTCTGCACTCTTCAAAGCCGACTGCGAACTGAGGAAATGCTGGTAAGCTGTATAATGGCTAGATAGGGAGTTTCAACTTTATTGCATATCTCAGACATTTTTGAATTTTGCACCAAATTTTCAACATGGGGTTTTGGGACCCCGTCTCATGAATGATGTTACTGGCATGGTGTTATTCAGGCCCAAGGGTGATTTCACAGGCACTGCGCACTCACTGCACGAAATCACATGAGAGGCATCCCAAAAACCCATGTTGAGAATTTGGTGCAAAATCTAAAAATGACTGTTTTACTAGCTGTGTTGCGTAGTTCCTAGTGTAGGCTCGGTAGTTTATGAATTTTCAATATTTTCACTCCAGATTTTCAACATTGCCATTTTATCACACCTTCATATGAGTTGTACAGCTGTCATTTTTCACATCTCAACCAAAGCGTGTTTCGTCATGTAGCGCACAATGGCACAGTCGGTTGTGCAAATCAATGTATGGAACACATTAAGAAAATCACAGTGACACTGTTCATGAGCACAGGTCTTAAAATGGCTATGTTGAAAATTTGGGAAAAATTCTAAAAATGACTACTTTACGAGCGTATGTAGCAGTTCCTATGCATGCTCATATGTTTGCTGATTTTCAATATTTGCACTCAGATTTTCAACATTGCCATTTTACCGCACCTCCTCATGAGCAGTACAGCTGTCATTTTTCATCCTGCCCAAAATGTGTTTCTGCCCAGGTAGCGTGCAATGGCGCAGTCGGTGTGTGAACTCAATGTATGGGACACAGTAAGAAAATCACAGTGACACTGTTCATTAGCACAGGTTTTAAAATGGCAATGTTGAAAATTTGGTCAAACAATTCCTAAAATGACTTTTTATGAGTGCATTGCACAGTTCCCACGCACGCTCATAGGTTTGCCAATTTTCAATATTTCCACCCAGATTTTCAACATTGGCATTTTACCACACTTCCTTATGAGCAGTACAGCTGTCATTTTTCACATCCTGCCCAAAACGTGTTTCCACCTATGTCGCACTACAATGGGGGTAACAAACAGGTCATGCTGACAATTTATTGTGCAAATACCAGCAATCGCACAGGGCATTAGATAAAGCACCATACATGCCAAACACCACTGCAAATACCTGCAAGTTTAACGCTCGCATTGACAAATGCTTGTTTTTTCTCTTTTTATACAGGTACACACTATGCCACTATGGCCAAATACAGACACGTGATTTTCTATTTTTCTTCACAGGTGACTGTTTTAACTTGCAATTGGGCAGTCCTAGGACCTAAATGATACAAAGTACTGTAATTGCACCAACTACACCATTGCAGTGCAAGCACATAAATTATTTTATGTACTGGTGAGTATCAGTCTGATTTCCTCTTTATTTTCCTTTCTTTCATTTTTTCCCTTGTTTTTGCAGGGTGAAGTATTAATGGCGGTCAGATACAGACCAGATAATAGGTCTTTTTCTGCACAGATGAGACAGGCATACTTCAGTACACAAGGAGTCTACAGGTGTATTCCTGGTCAGGACTGTAAGACACTGGTCGAGGTGTGTCAGTAAACTTGATTATTTTATTTACAGGCATTTAGTAATATATGTCTATTTGAAGCTGGATAAATCAAAAGGCAGAAGAGCACTGTTGGGTACTGACTGGGGTACCCTAATGAACTTTGAATTATTTCTGCTTCATCTGTTTGCAGGTAACATTGATATGCTGTGGACCTGCATTATGTTCCAATCTCAAGACGGACATTTCAGATACAGTGAAGATCTGGAAAGAAGAAAAAATATTAAGGAAAATAGTTTGCCAATGGGATGTAATGAATCAGTCCATGAGAAAGCACATATCCGTGAAACCAATTGGGTTGTAATCTGCTATTGTGAGTACCCTTATTTGACACAGCTTGTTATAGCTAAACAATTTTTTTGTATGTTTACAATAAATACAGTGCTGTTCTTTACTGCGGAACCCCTTCTGGGGAGAACATGTAATTTTCTCCACTAAATGACTACCACCTGATGGAGGACAGAAGGTAGTGCCGGTCGAGGAGGGCAGCAGAAGGAGGTCTGCAGGTTTCCAAGATGTGCCCATGCCTCCACATGTGTGTGCTCATGAGCTGCTCAGTGTAAGGGAACACAGCAGCAGAAAATGGAAAATATGCTGCTGTGGGCATAATGAAGCCCTGCCCACCTGCCTCAGCAATGCACTGTCAGCAGATCACCCTGTCCCATCTGGATATGCGTCACTGGGTGGGAGGATGTCTCCTCTCCAGCCCTGCTGCAGGGGAACTCAGGCATGGCGGTCCACTGCAGCAGATGCCAGGTGAGAGGAGATGGGGACAGATTGGAGAAGCCTGCCCACAGCAACCATGGGGAGAAAAACTTAGATTAAAATAAAATAAACTTAAGTTGCTATCCTCTGAATCAGAAATGGAGAAAATTAGATCTATAAAATGACATAAATGGTATTTGCAAAATAAAATAAATCATGTCTTAAAGTCATATTTGTGCTTTTAACTGAAAAAAAGATTAAGCAACTTTCATGAAATTTAGATTAGAATTATGCGCATCAAAAATGTTGCAATATATCTATACCAAGGATAAAACAGTAGCCCCCAACCTTCACTGTGATTGTGGCCAAGATATGTTTGAAACTCTCCCACATGTATTTCTCCATTGCCCAAAATGTAATAAAATAAGAAACCTCTTCCAGGGACAATATCTTTCAATTACTGTATTACTAAATATGGATATTCATAGAATCCTTATGAACTCCAAAGATCTTGCTGATGTTTTCCATAGGTGGGATGGTTTGGTGACTTTTTCTGAAACCTTTGTGATGTATAGGACCTCTAGGTGCCTTAGAAACTGCAGGTTTGACCATAATGGTCTTTGGGGCTGGCAGTATAGCCTAGAGGATTAGAGGACGAGGTGTGGAACAGCTTGATACATCCAGCAGACCAGACCTGAGTTTGATTCTCACAACCTCCACTTGTATATTGTGTGACTCTGAGCAAGTCACTTGACCGCCCAGTGCTCCCAGGTCACCCCTGAAAACAGGCACTTGTGCCTAGTGGGCCTTACCAGGTTACCAAAGACTTAAATAAAAAAATAAATAAATAGAAAGACATCTTTATTGCTGTCTCTACAGTATAATATAGAACGAATAACTTGCAATTGACACAGTTGAACTGCACACTTGGAAATAGGTGCAATGTATGAAGGTAACTTAAAGGAAGTGTTTATAATGAATGGTAGAGGCTCTGTAGAGTGAAATCTGGTGGGACGACATTTTGGAGGAAGCTCCTGTTTCATCTCACATCTGTTGAATGTATGCTTTCTCTTCAATAATACATTGATTTATAAGGTCATATAACTCTCACTTATGTGTGCTTCATAATCATGGTAATACAGCTCCTTGGGAAAAATTGTAAGATTTATGTACAGTTAAGAAAGAATCAAAGGAAAACTTTGTATGGCCTGAGATGGACCTTTTTCCAAAATCAGAATAGTGACTACAGGCAACAATACACCTACTAGGGTTGTAGATAACTAGACCAGAACCCGTGGGTGTCCTGATTAAATTCATGCATTCCCAGAATTAGTTAATAACCCCTTGGAGTCTTCCTTCAATTATACACACAAGGAGATTGTATACAAAAATGTTTCTGAAGTCAAATGGTATGAAAATTAGAGCGCATATGCTAGACAATTATGAAGTATTAATATATATTATAGAAACATTGAAATTGTCGGCAGATAAGGACTGCTAGGCCCATCCAGTCTGCCCGTAGGCACTATACATTGTATGTGTCCACTGACTCAATGTGATCAATGACTTTTCATCACTCCCTCACCTCTGAAGCTTCCCTTGTGTCTGTCCCAGGCATACTTAAATCCTCCATTGTGCATGCCCACTACCTCCTGTGGCAGTCTATTCCAATCATCAACTACCCTTTGTGTGTAGAAAAGCTTCCTCACATTACTTCTCAATTTACCCCTTCCAATTTCATATTGGGTCCCCTTGTTCTAATACTTTTCTACATTGGAAAAGGTCCCCACTGCACTTTGTTTATGCTCTTGAGGTACTTGAAAGTTTCAATCATGCCCCCCCTCCCGCTGTCTCCTCTCCTCCAGTGAGCATACTGAGGTCCTTACACTCTTCTCATATGTTCTGTGGTGCAAGCTCTGTACCATCTTTGTTGCTTTCTCTGCATAGTCTCTACCTTATCTATGTCCTTGCTCAGGTGTGTCCTCCAGAAATGCATGCAGTACTTCAGGTGAGGCCTTACCAATGTTTTATATAACAGCATCACCACCTTCTGCCTCCTGCTAGTGATATCCCTGCCTATGCACCCCAGCATGCCACTGGCCTTCCAGGCCACCATTGTGCACTTCTTTGATACCTTAAGGTCATCAGAAATGATAACCCCAAGGTCCCTTTCTCTTGGTGACAGTCAGTTCCTTCCACCCAACCTGCAGCTCTCCCTGAGTCACCTCTACCCAAGTGCATTATTTTGCACTTCTTTGCATTGAGCCTCAGTTGTCACATCTCCAACCATCTTTCAAGCTTCTCCGGTCCCTCTTCATTTTCTGCACCCCTTCTGAGTATCCACCCTGTTGCAGATCTTGGTGTCATCTGCAAACAGGCAGACCTTTTCTTACAGCCCTCTGCAATGTCACTAATGAAGACATTGAACAGGACGGATCCTAGTGCTGTTCCCTGTGGTACCCCACTGGTCACCACCTCTCCCAGATAGTACCCCATTTACTACCACCCTCTGTCTCCTGTTTGTTAACCAGTTCCTAACTCTGTTCACCACCTTGTCTCCCATGCCCAGACTACCTATCTTGTTTATCAGCCTTCTATGTGGGATGGTGTTGAAGGCTTTGTGAAATCTAGGTAGGCAACATCTACCACCCTCCCTGATTTTTCCTAGTCACCCAATCAAAAGATCTATTAGATTAGTTTGACATGACTTTCCTGCTGTGAATCCATGTTGCTCTGATCCTGAGCACTGCTGATTCCATATGTGCCACTATTTTTCAGCAGTGTCTCCATCATCTTTCCCACCACTGAGGTGAGTCTGAGTGGCCTCTGAGTTCCCCGCATCTTCCTACTGCCACTTTTGTGCAGTGGGACTACTTGTGCCCTCCTGCAGTCCTCTGGAATGACATCCATGTTGAGTGATTCTGTGAACAGGGCTGCAGACGTGCTGCTAGTTCCCATTGCAGCTCTTTTAATATCCTTGGGTGGATGTCATCTGGCCCATGGCTTTATCCACCTTCACCTTTGTGAGTTCTTCCATAATTCTCTCCACTGTGAATGGGCTGGTGTCCATCCCCACCCCCACTCATTGCCTCTCGCAACCCAAATGTGGTCCTTGATCCTTCCCTCCTTAGTGAATACTGAGCAGAAGTATTTGTTCAGTATTTCTGCCTTGTCCAGATCCCCTACTTACACTCTAATTTTTCCCTTTGAGCCTTACAACCCCCGATTTTCTTCTTTCATTGATGTACTTATAAAATGCCTTATTCCTTTGTTTACAGACTGTTCAAAGCCCTCTCCTGTCTAAGCCTTTTCCTCCTAACAGCCCTCCTGCTTCCTTTAGGCATTCAAGATATACCTCCTGTCCACCTCCCTTTGGCTCCCTTATATTTCCTGAAACTCAACCTTTATACCTGACTTTGTCCCCTCATCTCTGGAGAACCACAGTAGTCTACCTCTTTTTTCCCTTTGTCCACTATCCTAAATCATTGGTTTGTTATCTCTACTATGGCTCCTTTCAATTTATCCCATTGTTCTTCCACCCCTATTATATCTCCCTTCCCTGGACTGCTTGCATACATCTACCCATTTTAGTGAAATCAGCCCTCCTGAAATCTAATACTCTTGCTCTCATGTGCTTAATTGAGTCCATGTCTCCATGTTGGATCATACCATGTGGTGGTCACTGAATCCCAGATGCCCTTCCACATACATTTTTCAACTATTTTCCCATTGGTCCATACCAGGTCCAGAATCAACTTGTGCCTGGTTGGCTCATGCACCAGCTGCCTGAGTCAAACCCACTGCAGGGATTCAAGGATGTGCTTCTGGCTGAAGTAGCCACCTGGGTGGCCCAATCCATGTCCAGGATATTGAAATCTCCCCATAGCAGGATTTCACCTTTAGCTGCCATGTCGTGTATGTTTTCCACTAGTTCCTGTCTACTTCATCCTCTGTGCTGGAGGTCTGTAGATCACCCTTGTGCATATTGCTGTTCCATTCCTGGCTCCAGGGTGACCTACATACCTCATCCCCTGTCTTTCCTGAACTTCTGTAGCCTTTGTATAATCTGTGATGCACAGGCCACTCCCCACCCTTTTTGCCCTTCCTGTTCCTCCCGAACAGTGTATAGCCTGGTACATTGACTTCCCAGCCATGATTAGCAGAATATCACGTCTCTGTTACTGTTGCAATGTCAAGGTCTGCATCTGCCAACAAGGTCTCCAAGTCTGGAACCTTATTTCCTAGGCTATGGGCATTCATTAGTATGACCTTCCATGTTTTACAGTCTGTCTTTCCTCTACTCTTGTTATCCTTCTCCAACATCTTCCCCTACCCCGTTTCCTTTGCTCTTGCCCCTGTATCACCTGTTATACATTCTTCACCTGCCTGCCTCTCTCTGCCTGCTTTATCTGTTCCTGTAATCAACTTATGTTGCTGCATGTTTCCATGAGGGGTGTTACTAAGCCTCCTGACCCTCCTGGCTCTCCTGCTTTGGTCAGTTTAAATGCTCACAGCAGAAGCATTTAAACTTCTCACAAGGACCAAGGTCCTTTTCAGACAGATGCCAGCCATCCTCCTTATATAAGCCCACATCTGTCCTGGTCAGGCCCCAGTCCCTATGAAGCCAAACCCACCCTTCCACACCAATCCTTCAACCAGGAGTTGAAGGTATGGATGTGGAGTTCTCAGCTTCCCTGTGCCCTGGACAAGTAGCACCTCCAAGAATGAGACGGAGCATCCTATCTATTTCAGGTCCCCCCAGCTTCCTGATATCTTACTGGACTCTGACTAACTTCCCTTTCTCCTGGCCAGGTTGTTGGTCACCAGGTGGACAGTGACATCCACCTGCCCTCCTAGCTATTGTCATTGTGAACCTATGGATCCACTTCCCATTCCTCCATTCAGTGTTTCCTGGGAGGCACTTGACCTCCCTCTCCCTGCTAGGTGTCCCTAACTCCACTCTCCACACAATAGAGTCCCTACTAGAGAAGCCTCCTCTGGGTTACCCTGCCTCCTTTCCTGTGGCTCCATCCTGGAGGACCCTCCAATCCTCCCTGGTCCCAGCCTTGAGTTGCTGAGTGGGGCTTTCCTGTTACTCCAAAACAGTCTAGGAATTACTAAGCGGGATCAGTTGGGAGATGTACTTGACTTCCCTCCCTCACCCTCCCTAAGCTCACCATAGTCCAGCCATTCCTCTTCACTGGCATCATTTAGCTATGGGTTGTGGACCTGGTGGTCTCTGGGTGGGGGTGGATGCTCTGCTTGGCCAACTCTGCTCGGAGATAGGCAACCTCCTCCTCAGCCCAGAGAGGTGCCTGCAGGTAGGGCAGTATCACAGCCTCCAGAATGTCTCCCTGAAGACAGCTGCTTTACAACCACTGCACTGCACCACTCCCATCATGCATTTCCTCCTCAGTCAACTGCCTTCTTAATATGGCTATTTGTTATCTCCCAAATATTTGTTTTCCTTTTCTTTTTTGTTTTGTTATGCTTTCTTCGCTGCTTCCTTTATGGATGCAGGCTGTAACAAGGCCTGTGGGACCCACCCGATAAATGTAGGGTGAACTCTGGGGTGGAAGGTGTAGTAACACACCACAGGCTGTGTTCAAAACGATCAGCCAAGGAGTCCTCTGGCAGTGGCTCCTCCTCCACTCACCGTGGCCCAGACATAGCCAATAACAAACCCACAGTTACAGACTTTGTCAGCCTCGGTCCTGCCCCAACTAAATGGAAAAGCACACAGAAATGGCAATTAAGAAAATACTTCAAATTCAGTTACAAACACACAGTCACAAACTCACCAGCTAGGATCCTTTAGTCCTGCCTCAACTAAATATAAGGTGTTTTATAATTAATTTTAAGACTGTAATGAATATTGAAGTCGAACAAACACAATTTAAACTTGAAACTTGAAATTATCTGAAACCACTTTAGGCCTGGAATTTGGAGGCTGCCTACTTTTTGATATTATTTTACCTTTGTGTTTCAGGACCCAACTTCCTCTCAGAGATTATTTAGCTTTTGAAAGAATGTGGGCAGATGCAGTTGAGACAGGCTATCACCAAGCTTTGTGTACTAATCAACCCATCCACCTTTAAGGAAACCATTACAATGGGATGGGACAGGGAACCATCCAACTTGAGATAAGCCTGATCAGAACCATAGACTGCCTGGAGTCTGTATGAACTCCTCCGTATTCCAGAATGAGGCAGGTTGGCCCACAAAGTCTGTGACTGTGGGTTTGTTATTGGCTGTGTCTGGGCCATGGTGAGTGGAGAGAAGAGCCGCTGCAGAGGACTCCTTGGCTGATTGTTTTGAACACAGCCTGTGGTGTAGCCTGTACATACCACTTTAGAAACCCTGCTGGGCTGCTGAGAATGTCCTGACTGGTGCTGCTGTATGTACAGTATGTATGTACTGTATATGTTTTAATATAATACTAATGCTCAAATTGTACAGAAAATCAAATGTACATGAGTAAATAAAAACAGGTAAGCACTACATAAAACATCCTTAGGAATAGGCAAGAAATACTTACAACTATATCAAGTAGCAAATAATTTGTTATAGATAATACTGATGCCTTTATATTATTTCAGAAATAGAAACACTTTTGCTCTCAGCCTTTAGGAACATACAGCAAGGTGAGTCCTCCTCCCTCCTGAAAAACACAATCAACACAGCGTATTAAAACCCCAAAATGATCCCCAGCACTCTAGTCCCTATAGACCTATGTCCATGCTTAACAGTGACTACAAACTCTACATGTCCATTGTGGACAGGCAACTTGAGTATCTCCTCCTAACTTGATGGATCCTGACCAAGTCAGCTTTATTAGGCAAGGACAGGCACATGACAGTGTCAGATGCAGTCTTCTTCTAATAGATTACGCTGTCACCTTTCGGCTCCCTCTTACATTGTTGAGCCTTGATGCTGAAAAGGCAGTTGAGAGGGTGGCACAGCCATTCCTGTGGGCCAACCTGCCTCATTCTGGAATACCGTGGAGTTCATACAGACTCTTCAGGCAATCTATGGTTCTGATCAGGCTTACCTCAAGTTGGATGGTTCCCCGCCCATCCTTTTTCCTTAACCTGAGGCACACGCCAGGGTTGCCCATTGTCCCCACTTCCATTCACTGTATACCTAGAACCTTTGGCTGCAGCTACACAAAGTAATCCCAGTGTGAAGGGATTCTGGGAGGTGGACAGTACAAAATATCCTTGTTTGCTAATGATGTGCTAGTAACAGTAACTTCCCAGAGGACTCCATTCCAGTTGTTTTGAGCTTCCAAGAATCTGGTGATTTAGAAGGATGCAAATTAAACTCCTTAAAATGGACAAGCTTCTACAACTATTCCACTTGCAGTTAAAACAAGCTTTTTCCTTTCAATGGCATAAGTTAGCCATTCAATATCTTGGAGTTAAAATCACCAGCCATCTGGAGCACCTTAACCTCCTTAACTATGACCTTTTAACCAAGCAAATTACAGCTAACCTCTCCTGCTGAGCACACCTTAATTTCGGTTCTTTAATGGTATAGAAGTAATACAACAAAACATCCTTCCTTGGATTTTATACTTTCTCCAGTCTCTTCCATTATGCCAGATACAACTTATTTTTAGGGCTTGGGATAAAGTAATCTTCTGCAATATTTGACAGGGCACCTCTGATCCACTATTTCGTCTTGTAGCTCCTTTGAGACAAGGGGTAGTGAACCTCCCTACTTAAATTTGTACACCTTAGCTTCTCGTCTTAGCATAATCTGTCTTTGGCTTGTTCATCCTATTATTCTTATTGGAAGTTGATTGAGTACACATTACATGACACACTATCACACCTAATATATTTTGGTAATCCACTCATGTACTCCCTTAGTAAATTTTGCTTCTATATTGCCAAAACTTTTCATCAATGGCTATTCCTTCAAAAACATTTTTACTCCTACTGACCAGTTTTACCTCCAGGCCATAGTGCACAACATGGCTTTTCTTCCCAACAAACTAGATAAAGCATCCCTGAAGTGGCATAGGTATGATATTAGGCATGCTCCAACTTGTCACTCCAATGGGATTTTAAAATTGTTACCATTCAGGCCTCTTATTGTCTCCCATCAACTGATTGCTACAAACACTTTCAGCTCCACTCTTACCTTAGGGTTCAGGAATAGGGCCTGATTCATGTAGCTGAAAAAAAAACTGCTCATCCACCTTCTCAAATCTTACCCCTAGTTAACACCTGGGCCTAACTTTTAGACTTTTTATAAAACTATACGAGCCTCTATGGTCTTCTATTTACTCCATCCTGCACAGATGGAGTACAGCACTGGGTACCACCCATTCTATAGAGCAATAGTATAAATACCATAAATTGAGGCAGTATAGCGCAGTGGTTTAAGGCTCTGAGCTGCAAATCTGGTGACATCCAGCAGACCAGACCTGGGTTTGAATCCCACAGCTTCCACCTGCATACTGTGTGACCCTGAGCAAGTCACTTAACTTCCCTGTGCTCCCAAGTCGCTCCTGTAAAAAGCTTTCGCTTAGTGTGCTACTCCTGGTTAAACAACTAAAAGAAAAAAAATGTCCCTCCCCCACTCAGTGTTACAGCTGCCTCCTATTGAGAGAGTACACTTGAAGTGCTAACTTCACCACTTCAGCATGGCTGTGGTGATTGGTAAATTTATAGACCCTCACGCCAGCCACAGCTGGTGGAACTATGACACGACACAGGTTTATCAAATGCATGTCCTTTGGTGATGCCTATCCCTACAGTCATACTGGCAGGATGGGGTCCATGGGACTGAGGGCATTTTGATTGCTCTAGTATGATTTACCCTTCCTTTATCCTTCATTCTCTCAGACCATTGCTCATTGACCAAACACTCCATAAAACTCACCATTTTATTGATTTTAGTGACCAAAAGCTATAACCAGATTGTGGTGCACTGAGAAAATTCCTACCTGTACTAACTGACAGGAACTTATGACTGACATACACATTGAGAGGACATCTGCCAGGATCTGGAATTGCATTCCGTCTTTTGAAATCAAATGGCACAAATTGGTTCTATACCAACTGTACAATTACTCCAATTTTGTTCCATAAGGCCGTGTCTCTCCACTCATCTGCTTTCTTTTCTTACTTCCTCCTCTTTTTTATACAGGCTTTTGACCCTCTGGAGCTCTTAATTCCTGCTTTCCAAGCTACTTTCTGCCTCTTTTCCTTTTCTTTCTACTACTGATTCTGCTTTTCCATATATCAATTGTATGCATTTACTTGGTAACAGTCTTTGCACTTTGTTCTGATTCCATGGACATTATTATGGATCTTCTGTTCCAAACTTTCTTCAGAAGACCTTCCTTGGCATACCCACATTTACACATTTGTTGACCTGTGAGATAGCCTTGTGCTGTGAGACAGGCAACATCAGATATACTTGAAATTGAACAAACATATGTTGTATTGCCTGATATTTCACTGAGTGAGCTGTGTGATGGGACGTCCCTGCTGACCTCTCAGAGGCAGGAGACAGGAAGAGGATGGAAAGCTATAGTTCATGGATGAGCCCCATTAACTACAAATCAGTGTTAGCTGCATATTTTTAATATCAGGGTACTGTAGCCCTGATAGTTCTAGATCCTAACTCACGCAGGGGTTAGGAGTGCCTTAAGCAGTTCTAAGATTTGAGGCAGCTAGTTTGGTAAATCACAGATCCACAATCTTTTGTGCACTTCTGGGTCACCCAGCAGATAAAACTCACCTCTGTAGCGAACATTTAGACATTTGCGACCTGTGAGACAGCCTAGTGCTATGAAACAGACAACAGCAAATATACTTGAAATTGAACAAAGGCATGTTGTATTGCCTGATATTTCATTGAGTGAGATGTGTGAGGGAAAATCACTGCTAACATCCCAGAGGCAGGAGACAGGAAGGGGTACTGTAGCACTGATGGTGCTGGACCCTAACTTAACACAGGGTTAGGAATGTGCTTTTATGCAAACAATAATAACACAAAGAGATGTGGGTTATTGCTGATAAGGGCATGCCCAGGGTGTATAAGGCATGAGGCACTTGCGCTGAGTTCCTTATGCCCCTGGGCATGCTCTTATCAGCACATAGCCCACACCTCAGAGTGTGTTATTGTCTTTATAAAATGGATCCCTGGTAAAGACGTTAGTTTGAGAAAATGCAATAAAAATCTATATAAAATTAGTAAAAATATGATATCTGTACAAAAAGAAAAAGTAGTCCCTCTGTTGGAATGCAGCACATCAGGTCACCTTGTCTCTGTTTACAGTACCCACCCAAAGAAACTGTCAAAAAGCATGTTTTTATTTATTTTTCTATTTTAAATATATTTCTTACATTTTACAGACAGTTTGACTACAGGCATTGGGACCCAGTGTGTACAGGTGGGTTGACGTATTATCTTTGCCGTTTGTTGCAAGTCTCAAGATGCAGAGAGCATTTCTGTTTATGGTTTTATTTAAGGTTTTGTTTTCTTAAAATCTTTTGACAAATGGCTGGCTGACTGGGAGTGAGCTTGTCTCTCAGCAGCCACCGGAGACAGATGTTTCCAGGTTCACATTTCTTAGCACTGTAGTCAAGTTTGTCGGTTCAAATTTGTTACACCTAAAATGCTACAGACAGATTTTATTTTAAAAATAAAGTATGTTGTTATTTTGTGGCAGATTCAGTGGGTGGCGGGGAGATGTCTCGATGATTTGGGAATGTCATCGCCTGTGACCGAGCTGCAGATCGGGGTGTCACCGCCAATGAGTAAAATAAAATTATGGTTGTATAGCCTGAAATGTTCACTTTCAAAGAGGCTCTGTGATTTTAAACCAGGTTGATTGGTTGTTTTCTGGCCTTTCACTGATGGTTCAAATGTGGGCCTAAATGAGGAGAGCACAGCTGCATGCTAGCAATTTATTGAGCTGTACCAGTCAGGCTTTGTTTTGATTGGCAACGCTCAGTGATTTGGTGGTGTTATGTGCCCTGGGGTAGAGGGTAGTCCCAGTTGACTACAATATCTTCTGATAAGGACATGGCTCAAAAGATGTTGTAACCAACCAGGTTAAGGGATTTTAAAGCCCATTTTTTGTTACATTTTTCCTGGGGATCCTCCATCCTGTCTCTGCCCTGGTCATGGCCCCTGAAACTCCCACCAACTGCCAAGTGCCGCAACTCCCGTTACCCCGGCTTAGCCCCTGGAGGGTGGGGCAACAGCGCCCGGTACCACTAATTCCGTGCTGCAGGACTAGTATCTGGTTGGGAGGTGGTGGCAGTTGCTAATTGAAACCCAGGAATGGCTTCATGGAGATGGAGGCACTCTCTATTTTCTTAGCTTTTTTCCATTGCAGGGATGTGTATGATGTCCAGCGTCTGCCCCACCTCCACTGAGGGTGAGCACCGGTGCTGTGGGACCCCCAGCCTCCTCTGAGGTCCGTCACATGCCAGACACTTCCCGCCCTCTCTTTCTAAACATATCTACTGATTGAAATGATTTACTGCAAGCACCTTATATCTGAGTATCCATGTTACTGAAATCAAATGCTGTGCAACAACTTTGATTTTGGCATGGCAACACTCCAAACTAAGTGAACCTACCAGGGTTGCTGTCTCAAGCCCCATAGTGTTGCATAATTAAAGTGGTTGTAGTATCCCCATCCCAGTAAAGTAAACAATGTACACTAATCAACATGTTACCTGGCTAATGTATGTACCACAATATGTACCACAGGGCCATAAGGTTCATAACCTGCACTCCCTATAATACTCATCATTGCTCCTCTATTCTCTAATGGGTTAGTACTATTAAAAACAAGTAGACTTAAAATGTAGCTGTCTGGACCTATAGAGCCCTGATCAACAAACTCCCCAACTACATCTGCAACCTCCCAACTATTACTTGTGGGAGCTACCTGTAGAAGATATTCCTATATCAAACTAGAAATTCCTAGAGTGAGACCTATTTCAATAAGTCACACTCTTCATACCTATGGAACACCCTACAGAAGTCTCTTAAACTTGCAAACCTAATCAGCTTAGCAAAATTCAAACCCCTAATCGGACAGTCTCTACAGGACCACTGTACCTGCCATGCCTAAGCCCCATCTATTTTTCAACTAGGCACCTACCATCACCATATTATTCTCTGTGCCCTGCCCTTCTAAGTCCTTTTTCCTATCCTGCTGTGAAATAGCTCATTTCTACTCTCATTGCAGTCAGTTTTATCACCCCTGCCCTTCCCAACCTCCCTTTCACTGTACTGCTATTCAACCCCCCTCTTTCCTACCATTGTTATGGTTCATGGTTATCCTTCTGTTGTATTTCACTGTTGCTCAGCACCTGGGCTATACATTGTCTATGGCAGGTATTTACTTTAAGCTCTGACCAACCCTGGGTTAGTACCCCATGAATTCACTGTATACGCTTTATTGTCATTAATTTTGACTAGTTGACTCTATTATTGCACATTCTTATGCCTATTTGTACCCATGTATGCTTCACTGCTTTCTTTATTAACAAATTCTTTCTTTGATGTATGTCTTTGTGATCCTGCCCAGGTCCACCTAGTAAATGAATCTCTCAATGGTGTTTCATCTGTTAAATAAAGATTAATTCTTTGATTGATTGATTGACTGACTACTGCAGGATGATGAAAAGCACAACAACAAAACAACAAATAGTAAGAAATGGACACCATAATAGTAACGTTTAAAGATGGCACCCTGGGCATAAAGTGTACTATCTGTTGCAAAATTACTTTGGAGTCCAGTGAGGAAGTTGGCCTACACCAGTCAGCAGTGTAAAGAAATTAAGGATTTTGAAGCAAAGCTATTTGGATCAGAATTAGAAATAAAAGCTTCAAACAGCTTGTAGATGTAAATATAGGTATTGAAAAGGATACATCAGGTACAGATGATACGAATGACACCACATGTAAATGCATAAGAGAATAGGATGGATTGGATGATTGGTGCAGTATAGAAGATAATGAGTCTGATAAAAAAGGAGAAAGGAAAGAAGAGGACAAGGTCTTACCCTGTATTAGAAAATATATATACATCATTAATGAGCCTAATGGTTCAAATTGAACAGCAGACTAGTGGCCTACCTCCCAAGCTAGTAGGGAAGGTCTCTGAGAATTGTGCAGAGGGGGCATGGAGGGAAAAGAATCAGGAAAAGGAAGAAAGGGAGACAGGATGAAGGGGATCTCACTTGGAATGCGAGAAGCCTAGACAACAAATCAGTGATGTTACAGGTGCTCCTGGTGGTAGGGATAGGACATTGTATCACTGCGGAAATGTGAACACTGAGGCACTGGGACTGGGACTTCAGAATCCCAGTGTTCAAACTGTACAGAAAGGATCATGGGGAAGTGAGGGGTGAGGTGGCAATCTGTGAGGATGGGATCAAATGTACAAGGGATAAGGAGGAAGAAATGAGTATGGAGATAATTTGGATGCAGCTCCTGGACTCTAAAGGTAGGAAGTTGAGGTTTGGAGTGGTGTATATGTTGCCATCCCAGGCAGAGAAGATGAACAAGGAGCTAGCGGATCAAATCTGGAGGCTATGTAGTAAGGGGAACATGGTCATAGTGAAGGATTTCAACCTCCTGGGGTGGACTTGAAGATTCTAGTCACCTCCAGCACTAGGGAGCAGGTGCTAGGGAACACACTAGTCCTGGTACTATTAAATGGTGAGGCAGTGAGGAAAATTAGGTAGAGGACCAGTTAGCTGACAGAGATCACCAAATGTTGTGGTTTAACATCACAATGAGCAGAGAACCAGAGGATCAGCAACAAAGGTGGTGGATTTCAGGAGTGTGGACTTTAGGAGGATGCAGGAGTTGCTGAAGGGAGATTCAATGGCATAAAGCAGGGGATGGAAGTGGAGCAGGAATGGGACATAGTTAAACAAGGAATCATATAGGTGGTGGAAACATGTGCCAGCTACAGAGTAAGAAGAACAGAGAGAAAAAACATGCTGGCTAAACAAGGAGGTGATGGAGGGGTGAGGGCAAGAAAAGCAGTGTACCTGAAATTTAGAAGGACAGAGAAGAGTATACCAGATGGTCTAGGGAAGTGACCAGGAAGGTGAGGTGGCAAAAGCCACAATGGAACTCAAGTAGCACAGGGAATAAAAAGGAGAGAAAGACTTTTTAGATGTGTCAGGAGGAATGGAAATGCAGGGATAGTTTAGTGAGGATAAAAGGGTGGGAATGGGAGAAAAAGGGGAGAAAGTGGAAGCACTGAATGAATACTTTTGCTCAGTGTTCACTCAGGAGAAAGTGGGACTCATACCACATTGGACTGGGAGGGTGGAGAGGAGGTGACTGATGGCCTGATTGAGAGTAGTACAGTATTAGAGGGCTAAGGGTGCTAAAAGTGGAGAAGGCACCTGGTACAGATGGTATCCACCCAATGTTCTGTGGAGATGGCAGAAATTCTGGCAGAACCACTGGTGGACCTATTTAAACCTCCTTGGAAAAGAGTGGTGTGCCTCAGCACTGGAGGATGGCCCATGTGGTGAGATAGGGAACTATAAACCAGTCAGTCTCATAGTGGACAAGTTCATGGAGACAATACTGAAAGGGAGGCTGGTGGCATTTCTGGAGGACAATAACTCCAGGATGGGAGGTAGCATGGGTTTATTTTGGAGAGATTCTGCCAAACTAACCTTATACAGCATTATGACTGGGTGACAAGGGAGCTGGATGGGGTCATGCTGTGGTTATCCTCTAGATGGACATCACAAGGCCATCAATTCAGTGTCCCTGGGTGACTAGGGGGAAGCTGACTGGAGTGGAGTGGGACAAAGATGACATGCTGAATTTCAAACTGGCTACATGGTGGGCTACAATGGGTGGTGAGGGGAGTCTCTAAGCCTATACCAGTGATGAGAATGGTGCCTCAGGGCTCTGTACAGGGCCCAGTGTTGTTGGGCTATTCATCTAGGACATTGCGCATAGGGTGGAGAAAAGGGTAAGCCTGTTTGCAGATGACACCAAGGTGGGTGCAGTAGTGGGTGAGGAAAGGGTTGGAAGTAACTACAGGAGGATCCTAACCAAGCTGGAGGATCGGTTGGAGAGTTGGCATCTGGGGTCAATGCAAAGAAGTGCAAGATTATGCATTTTGGGGAAAAGAACCCAAGGAGGGAGTACTGGCTAGGGGTAAAGCTTGGGATCACTGAGGAGGAAAAGGACCTGGGAGTAATGGTAACAGGGTACATGAACAATACTGCCCAATGCAGGAAATGGTGATGAGGGCAACAAGATGCTGGGGTGCATAGTGTGGGGGTTCACATCCAGGCATATGGAGGTGATCTTGTCCCTGTAAGGTCACTAGTCAGGCCACACTTGGAGTACTGGGTGCAGTTCTAGAGGCCATACCCGAGGCAGGATGTCAAGCTGCTGGAAGGAGTGCAGTGGAGTGTGATTAGGATGATTCAGGGATGGAGGGAAAGGACTATTAGAATAGGCTGGGAGAACTGAATATGTACACTCTGAAGGAGAGGAGGGATGAGGGGACATGATCGAAACCTTTAATTACCTGAAGGAATCATTCAGGTGTGAGAAGACAGGTGTTTAAACTAAGGAATGGAAGAGATACTAGAGGAATGGGCTAAGAATAGAGGGGTAGATTCAGGAAGAAGATAAGGAGGCATTACTTCACAGAGAGTGGTGTTGAGGTGGAATGCCTACCAGAAGATTGATATCAAGCAAAATGTAGACGGCTTCAAGAAGGCATGGGACAAAGAGCAAGGGTGGTCAAGGGTGGGTGAGGCAGTAGATAACCAAGGAAAACAAGGGGATGAGGGAGGGGCAACCACAACCTAGGGAGCTAACTACACAATCAAGCAGACATTGATAGACCAGGAGGTCTGTTTCTGCTGGCACATTTGCATGTTCATATGTACTGACATTAGCAGAAGAACAAGAGCTAGCAAAAGGCAATGATGTTGGTAATACTGAAGCAACAGACCAGAATAGAATGTAGAAGGAAAATACTATAAATGTAGAGGCAGAAATGGAAATAACACAAGAAGGAGGAACAAATCCTGTTGAACAGAGGCAAATACTCATATTGGAAGATTTCATGGTAAAATATGTTGATCAATACACAGCCCAGGGTAATAATGAAAATGTGGCTAACTATATTTATTTATTGAGTACTAGGATTGCAATAACCTTTGAACCAGAGGTTCTTTACAAAGGTTCCACATTGTAAAGGTGTACAAACAAATATGGGTACAAACAAGGTGGTTAAAACAAATGATAACAATGTTACAAGCATAAAACAAAATTGCAGTTACAGTAAAGCAGTCCTAGCAAGACCTAGTCTAAAAGTGCTGAAGTGGGGCTGCAAGTGCAAGCAGGTAGATGGAGGGAGAGGCAAAGAGGGGAGATGAGGAGGGAGGGAAGAGAAGAGGTCTGAGCTACATAATTACTAGTAGTTGAACAGGGCTAGAGGAGGAGAGACAGAGGAAGTGGGGACAAGGGTAAGGGGTTGGGGAGAGGACATGGGAGGATTGGGGAGGGGTATGCTAGACATGGGATGAGCAAGGAGTAAATCAAATAGAAGAGGTGGGGCAGAGGGTGGAAGAGGAAATGGACAGTAGAGGTGGGATAAAGGAGGAGGAGGAGGTGGAGTAGGAGGAAAGGATGTGGTAAGGGAGATAGATGTGGGAAGGGGTGAAGAGGAGTTGAAGAGACAGGGAGGGAGAACAACAAGGGAACTGAAGCTAGGCAAAGCAGTCACAGCAAGTTATAGTGAGAAGGTATTTATGAAGCTTGAGTTTGAATGCAGTAAGTTTAGGTTCAGCAGGGACCTCTGAGGGCAGTCGATTCAGTAGAGTGGGTGCTCTATAAGTAAAAGTGCATTGAGCTTGGGAGGTCCTGAAGAAGGGGACGAGGTACAGTAGAATGGCTTAGAATGCTCCACGTTTGCACTTTTTGCACTGGCAAAATTAGGGTTGCAGTGAAAGCAGGCATGAGGCCTAGACTAATCTTTTGCATGAAGGCATGTGTGATAGGAGACCCTAGCCTTGAGAGGAAGCCAGTTGGTTCTTTCAGAGTTTACAGGTATGGGTCCTCTTATCAGACCTAGAGACTAGTCTGCATGATTTGTTCAGTGCAAGAGTGATTCTCTAAGAGATGTGTCAGAGGCAGCACCATAGATAACTAGGCCATAATCAACAAGTGAAAGGATTGAGCTGGTTATCGTGAGTCTCAGAGCCTCAGTGGTCATGTAATGGTGATAACAGTAAAGCATCCCAATCCTGGAGTGCACCTTAGCAATTTGGTTTATATGGAGACTGAATGTGAGGGCAGTAACAAGTGTTATATCAATGTATTTAAATGCTTGAACTTGCTCAAGTTGTTGGTTTAGGTTGTTGCAAATAATCAGTAGTGCTGTGTGAAATTGAAATATTTTGCCCCACTAAATATTCTGTAAATTCGCACATTTGGCAAAATATTTCACGGGGAGAAATGCAAAATTTCAGCCACAGAGCACAAAATTTGCCACTCGCTGGCAAAATTTCACAATTTTCGCAGCAAGCATAAAAAGGATATTCACAAAAATATCATCTCTGCTATCTAGTGGCCCCATCTCCTGGCCGATCACTGGCCCATACTGAAGAATCCAACCTCCACTGAGATTTACGCCAATTTGCAAAGTGTGTCAGAGAGAGTGTTTGCAATTTTACTCCTTGCATTCAGTTTTTGAGGTAGCTTCTAAACCATAGAACAGAGTCAGGTGACAGTCCGGTATTTAGTAGCTGATCAATAAGCAGCCCATGGTGAACTGTGTTGAATGCTTTGAGAGATCGATAAAAACCACACCTGTTAGTTTACCGTAGTCCAGAGCAGTGTGAACAGCCCCGTGAGCTCCTGAGAGCAGTAGTGCTACTGTCACCTTTCCAGGGAACCATGTTGCTTGTCACATAGAATGTTGTATTTGTCCAGATGGTGGAGGAGTTGGTCTGCCACAATACGCTCAAGTGCCTTAGAGAGTGGAGGCAATATTGATATTGGGCGGTAGTTTGAGTGGATGGTCTGGTCACTGCCTTTGTGAATTGGGGTCACTATTGCAGTTTTCCATTTGTCAGGAAGTTCCTGCTACTGAGAGAGAGGTTAAGTATTTTGTAAGGGGGATGAAGAACCTAATCTAAGGTAAGTGACAGGAGATTGAGATCCAGAGTGTCACCACAAATTCAGGATTTAGAGATGGCAGTGGCAATATGGCGGCGTGCATCCTTTAGGCTGACCTCCTAAAGTAAAAAGGGGTGATCTGGTTTGGGCTGAGGGTGCCAGGAGTGGGAGCTTTATCTTTGAAGTAGCGAGAGGAAGACAGCACTGAGGTCTGTAAAGTCAGGTTAAAGGAGTTAGCTATGACAGCATGGTCAAGGGTGGTTGATCCATCAACAGATTACATAGCCGGGAGTATTTTGACTTCTTCCCGTGATTTCTTTGATAATTTCCCAGAAAGCTTGACCATTCCCCAGGTGTTAGTGAGAGCATTTTTATAGCAAGTATTTTTCATGAGTCTGATGACTTTTGTGCATGCATTTCTGGCTTGCTTGTATTTTGAATATCCAGCTGGTTTCTGACTTCTTGGCTACCGCCCAGAGGTGATCCTGCTGTTTTAGCTGATTTAGCAGTTTCCCAGTGCTCCATGGATTACAGAGCATTTTTGTTTTCCTTTTTGATATGGGCAAAGAGGTTGCATGCCTTATTGAAAGTGGCGATGAAAGAATCAAGGCCTGGTTAACATCAGTCATTATGTATATAGATGACCAGTCCTGCTGAAGCAGGTAGTGTTTGAAGTGGATGAGTTTGCCACATGGAAGGACTCTGCTGGAGATGATTTTGGAGGTGGCTTAAGGAATTTATTTGACCATACACAGGTAACTGGCGGTGGTCACTAAGTGAGTCCAGGAGAACCATGGTGCAGGAGATCCTGGTGGGATGGTTAGGAGTACCCAATCAAGGAAGGTGCAGGTACCCATTTTGTAGTTGGTTCTGGTAGTGGATGAAACCATATGTGTGAAGTTGGCTGCAGCGAAGGAGTCTTTAGGGGCACTTGCCTCTGATCCCAGCCAGTTTACATTGAAGTCTCCTAGTAGGATTAATTCAGAGTCAGGGCTGTGAGTCAGTAACATTTAGAACTTTGTTGAGGCCAAGTTTTTGATCCTTTAGTGGAATATATACGGATGCAATACTTAAGGCTTTCTGATTTGTGCCAAGTATAATTTTTATTGGTAGGATTTGTGCTGTGGTGGTCTGTAAGGGAGCCCCTAGGGAGTGCCACATGAGAGTGTCTCTGATAAGAAAGGCACATCCTCCACCTTTTTAGAGATCCTGTCTTGCCTGAGAATATTGTAGCCCTGGAAGGTTAGTGCCTGGTCCAGTACTTTTGGCATCAGCCAGGTTTCAACCAATGCCAATATATCAGGGTTGTTTGGGAAGTGAAGGCTTCAGAGGCATCTGATTTTGAAGCTAGGATATTTATGGTGGCTGGGATGAGAGACCCTGAGGTTTTCAGGGGGAGGTGCTGAGGGGCCAGGTTTCAGGTGGACATTACCCAAGATGAGTAAGAGAAGAAAGAGGAGTTTTAGGGTGAATAGGCATAACCCCTTGAGCAATAGGGCTATGTCTTTTATTATGGTAATGGAAGTAGGTGGTGGTCTGTGGGGCTTACCAGTGTGGTACTAGTGTGTACATAGAGTGTAAATAGTCCCATGCAAGGGGTTTAACAGGGTGGATGAAAGACTCAACAGTTCAAGTGGGTGGGCCATGCGGTGGGCAGGGTCTGTAGTGGAGTGTTCCTGGGAACAGTAGTTTTGTATCAGGAGACTGGAGGTGTCACAATGTGGCATTAGTGGTTTGTTGGGGCTTGGAAGGGAGAAAAGGGGGCAGGGTAAGGAGGAGTAGGAATGGAAGGAACAGAGGACAGACGACCATAATGCTGTAAGGTCTGAGTGGACTGTGAGTTGTTTGCGGTCAAAAGGATGTGACTAGATGGAAGAAATGCAAGTTGAGGAAGAGGAGGTCCTGAGAAGAGGTGAGCCAGTAGGCAGGAGGGGTGGTGAGAGTATGCAGGTGGGCGGGGTTATTAGTGTAGAATTTGTGTAAAATAAAAAATCCTGATCTTGACTCCCTGATGTCTAGTGGATCTCAACCCTGTCATCAGATAGTGCTCACCACGCCTCCACCCAGTATCTCTGAGGCTAGCACAGCCCTCCACCTCTCCATGGCCGGCAACCAAACTGAACACTTCAATGAATGAGTGCATCTTTTATTCATTGAAGCACTCAGTCAGGCTGCTGTTTGTGATGTGGTGGAGGGCTGTGCTGGTGTCCTGCTGGGGTACTGGGGGGCAGGTAGGGCACTATTTGATGACAGGGTTGGGTGGTGGGGCTCCACTAGACACCAGGAGTTGGGATCTTGATGGAGGTGTATGTGCAATTCTTCAATTCAGGCCACTGATTGGCTGGGATGGACATTCACTAGACACCAGGGCATTGGGATCAGGATTTTTTTATTTTATACAAATTTGGGGATGGGATTCTTGGGGAAATTGATGTACATCTTGCGGGGATGTGTGTTAGTGAGATTCTTCAGCTGGGGTGGGGTCCACTAGACACCAGGAAGTCTTTGCCAGGGGAAATTGATGTTAATCTCAGCAGGTGGAGGGAACACTAGACACCAGGGATGATATTGTGATGAATTTGTGTCACAGGGCATTGAGCTGCCCATTTTGGTGAAATTTCATGGCTGAATTTCGCAAAATATTTTGTGCAGTGAAATTGCCAATATTGCAGCAATTTTTCTGGTGAAATTTTATTTTGCAACTCTCTAATGTTCAGGCAAGCATCCTTGTGTGTATTTTGAGGGTTGGAAAAGAGCATGACCTTGGTCTTTTGTAATTCATGAGTTTTTGTGTTGCTCAAACCAGGTCTCAACCAGCTTGAAGTTGGCCTGTAGATCACTTGTTAGTGAGAGTGGGTCAGGACTGTGAGAAAAAAGGACTGCATCATCTGCATACTGCTGTTACATGCAAAGGGGCGATTACTGATAAAAAGCTAAAGAGTAGGGGTCCGAGGATGGAGCCTTGAGGGACTGCAAAACATATGGAAGGCTGAGAGAGTGTCACAGATCTTAACTTGCTGGGTACATCCACCAAGGTAGCGTTTGAACCAGCTAGTAACCTCTGAGAAGAGTCCTAGAGCAGTGAAAGTGTGGAGCAGTAAGGAATGGTTAACTGTGTCAAAGGTATTTGTTAGGTCAATGTAGATTGATCCAACTATGAGACCATTATCCAACTCCTTATGGAGGTAATTGGTGTGGGCAAGTAGGGCAGTGGTTGTACTATGTGACTTTCTAAAGCCAGTGCTGTTGTGGGTACTGTAGGTTATATTTGGAAGATACTAGGTGAGCCAGTCAATGACAATGCTGTCAAGTGTTCTAGAGAAGGTTATAAGGGTGGATATTGGACAACAGCTATTACTAAGCATCTTGTCACCACTTTTATGGACTGGCATGACTATAGCAGCTTTCCAAAGGTTGGGGAATTTTGATTTGATTTTGATTTGATTTTATACTGAAAAGGTCTGTGGGTAGAGCACATTTTCACAGACATGCAGTTTCAATACATTAAATACAAACCATTACAAAATATAAACACTTTTACATATAAAAACAAAGCCAGGAAAACATTTACTACAAAATTAGAACATATTAAAACACCTGCAAGCAGACTTTATCAATGAATTTCTTCTAAGAGCTGTCTTAAATAAAGAAATTTCTTGACATCCAACAACATGACAAGGTAAATCATTATAAAGTTTAGGTGCAGAATATGCAGGGACTTCTGGGCAAAAGCAGTTCGATAAAATGGAATCTGAAATGAATATTTACTCTGCAAACAGTATTAGTTATCATGGGAATCGCTAGAAACAAACTCATATGCTATTGGGAAGAAGTTTCAACTTAATTTTATGCAAAATGTGAGAGATCTATTATTAAATCTCCCATTTAATGAGAGACATCTAAAAGAACTATATAACATGCAGTGATGAGTAGTTCTTGCCTGACCATTGGCAAAATGTATAGCAGAATGTTATACTACCTGGAGTTTATTAAGCATCCTGACAGATGACTAGGAATAAATTAATGATCCATAAGCTATTATTGAAAACAAAAGACTATGTGTAAGCATAGTCCAAATTTCTATATTAAGATACTTTCTAATCTGGTAAAGACAACCCAATCTTTGAGGAAGTGTTTTAATTAAATATACAATATGAGCTACAAATGACAAGTAGGAATCCAATAAAATTCCTAAATATATAAATTTCCTAACATAGTCAAGCAAAATACCATCATTGTCAAAATTTAAAATTCAGAAACACAAGATTTCTTATATGAAGTAAAACCATGGTTTTAGTCTTTATAGAATTCAGTACCATTTTGTATGAGTTAAACCAGTGATGCAGTAAGGTAAAATCAGTTTACAAAGATTCATTAAGAGCTGACAAATTAGTCCCAGAGCAAAATAATACTGCATTGTCTCGCATAAGAATTAATTCTGTATTAGAAAAAATAGACAATAAAGAATTAACAAAACAGAAAATAAAAAGGTCCGAGTAAGGAGCCCTGAGGGACTCCACACCCTATTATGACTTGACTAAAGTATCCCATTAATCATGGTTTTATGATTTCTGTGTGATAAATAGTTCCTAAACCAAGCAATCACCTCACCAGAACAAAAACACAGGATAAACATTTAAGAAGTTCAACGTAATCTACAAGATCGAATACCTTGGTGAGGTCCACAAAAGCGAAGCCACATAATTTCCTTCATCAATAGCTCTAGTGACTCAGCTGGTGAACCTCACCAAGGCAGTCTCTGTTTTATGATGAGATCTAAAACCATGTTGTGAATCTGTCCATAAATTATAATTTTCCAAGTGTTTATTAGCTTGGTCAAGTGCAATTTTTTCCACTATTTTTGACAATGTGCTAATAGAGAAATTGGTCAGTAGTTATTTATATTGGTTCTAAGACCAGATTTTAAAACAGGTTTAATTATGGAACTCTTCCAAATCTCAGGATAAACACCATTACAAAGGAATAATTAAATAGAATGGTTAATGGTTTTGCAATAGAATGAATAACTTTTTGATTATCCTAAAGTCCAGATGATCTGGACCACAAACTGACATAGGACTCATTTTGAGGACATAATCAACTAAATCATTGGAATGCAAAAACGAAAATAAAATTTAGGCACATACTTATTTACTATTTTTTGTTTCAGGTTTCTTACTCAAGGTATCAAAATTCTTCCCTGCCTGTCAGTACTGTTGAACCTTTCCTATATTGTTCTAAGTTAGAAAAATGCATATTAAAAGCCTCAGCTACATTCATTGGATCCTTAACTGAACGGCCATCAAGGCCAAAACAAGATTATCCTGATCTTGAGACTTTCCTATAAGGGAATTCAATGTTTTCCATGTTAAATGTGAATTTCCATTAGTTTCTGTATTTTTTTCTTATAGAACTCAATTTTAGCTGCTCTTATGGCTGCCGGATCTTGATTCCTTATTTCCTATAATTTTGTTGATGTTGGAGATCTATTTTTCTAAAGTTTTCTAGGCCTTATTTCTTGTTCTAATCAACTTTAATAGGCCTGAGGTTACCCAAACTTTATCTCCTCTAACTCTAACTTTCTTAACTGGAATGAGTTTATCACAGATACTTATAAAAACATCACAGAATTTCTGATAAGCAAAATCAATATCAAATATATTATCCAGGAAAGATCAGTCACTTGACTGCACTTCCTCATTAAATATGTTCTCATCCAGATCATTAGTTTTCCAAAAGTCAATATCTTGTGTGATTTCTTAAACAACCTAGCTGACCAATTCAAATAGACCAATCAATGATCACTGATCCCATCAGAGGAAACTCCACAACTAACTATTCTTGAAAGATTGTTGACCCAGTAAAGAACTGACCAGTAACCTGTTTTATAATTAACTCTTGTCGTTTCTGAGATAAGTTGGTGTAACCCTAGGTCTATGACCTGATTCTGGATTTCAAAATTACTTGGAAGTGACCAATTAATTTTAAAATCCCCAACTATAATTAAATTCCTTATAAGCAATGAATGAGGTATTTTGCCAAGAAAAGAAGGAACACCTTCTCTAGATTTTATTTTAGGAGGAACATAAATATTAACAATTGTTAATGTTTTATTTAATCCAAACTTAAGAACTAGGGTCAAAGATTCATATAACACACTATCAGGGATAGTGTTTAATTCAGTAAACTGCAAGTGATCAGCTACATAAAATAAGCAACCACCACATTTCCTCCCAACCCTGTCTCTTCTAACTATTGTAAACCCCTGAATGTTTAATTCTTGATTTGATATTTTATTTGACAATCAAGTTTCAGACAAAGCAAGGACATGTAGTTTATTTTCTAATATCAGACTCTCTATAAGAGGCTTTTGTGGTCAAACTATGTAAATTTAAATGAGCAATACATAGTGGGGTGTCAGTTTTACCAATAGTTTTTTTTGTTCTCAACAAGCATTTCTTGAGGCCCAGGATTAGGATGAACTGTAGTTGACAACATAAGAAGAATAGAAACTATCCACCTAATATTAATAACATGTTTCAAAATGTTCTCCATCCATGAGATCTTAATATTTGTACTACTATACTGAAAACCTAACATGAGTATAACAATAATGCAAGCCTGCATAGTAGCCAGACATTACTTCGCTTTGCATTATTAAAGATTGAGATGTTATTTCATGAAATTCAGAATCAAAGTGCAAGAATAAAGTTGTAAACTCCAAGGTCCCAGGACCATTTGTACAATGTGTACTATATTCCACTCAGATTGCCCTTTCTTAGAACCTCAGCCTTTCCTCAAAGCAAACCCTGCTATACAAAGCTTTAAGGAGCATTAAAAACATTTCTTTTAGCCATGCATACAATGATTTTAATGTGGCTGCTGTGGAATTTTATTTATGGTTTTAATTATTTATTGATTTGTTTTATTATGTTATGTACAGGCGCCTTGGTTTTGGAAAGGTGCCTTTTATAAATAAAGATTGATGATAATGGTGATGATGATGATGGTGATGATACAAACTAAGGCTAAAGCACATAAAACCTGGCATAATCTCATTTTAAACTCTAAATTTTAGAAATACAGAGTACCTAAAATTTCCAAACAGTTTTACTCTGGTGGAGTGGTGCTTGTGCCACTCCAGTAACTACTTACAGACAACCCGAAAATTTAAGAAGGTAAATTCCACCCTCCAGTGACCTCGACATCTGGCTCCCCGAGCTCCTGCACACTGATGTACTAAATCAGTTATTTAAGTGCCCAAAATCTATGAAAATGCAGGAATAGGACTCTCACCAGTTCATAGAAACAGCATACAGGAATCTCCAAACAGTTCAGTCAGGTCTGTAGAGGTGAAGTCAGTTGAATTGCCTAAGGAGAGAGAGATACATTGAGGAGACAGGTGGTGGAGCAATGACAACATTGAAAGAGATGTAGAAGTTTAAGATTCAAGGTGTCCCCACTGAACCTGGACTTACCAAGGATCCTTTGAATGTATTTTTGGACTTGGACAGGGTTGCACACCTGAAGTAGAAGGTAGGGATAGATGGAGAGTGGGTGGCAGTGGCAGCTCCTTGGGCAGGGCTAGGGGAGTTGAAAAAGTCAGGCGACATATGCCACTGAGATCAGTGAGTGTGACATTAAAAGCATTTGCTATGAGTTTGTAGTCCAGCATGTTAACACCATTTACCTAGAACAGGGAGAGAAAGCTGTATTATGCTTGCCTGTGAGGTCTTTAATAGTTTCCCAGAAGTTACAGCTGCTACCTCATGAGTTTGTGAATTCCCTTTGTAGTATTCCTTTTGTCCTATGGATTTCACAGGTGCAGAGATATCAGGCAGCCCTCTAGAGCTGCAAATCACTATGCTTCCGGTGGCCTTCACCTGATGCCACAGATTATCTGTCTGTTTCATTAGGTTTATTAAGGAGGCAGTGATCCAGGAGTTGGTAGGTCCTTTTTTTTTTTTTTAAGGAATGGAGCAAAGAGATCACAGACTTTACTGAACTGGGAGATAAAGTAAGAAAGAGCATTGTCCACATCATCAAAGCTACTGAGGGTTGACCAGTCACACTGAACAAGATAGGTCTTAAAGTGAGTAAGGTTACCTTTTAAGGATCTGATGATTAATAGTTTTGGCTGGTGGTTATTATAGCTTCTCAGGGGCTATAATAAATTATATAAGTGAAATGGTACCTAATATACTAAAACCAGCTGCAAAAAAAACATTGGTACTATTACATGCAGGGACAAACAACACCAAAACCAATCAGTGGAACAAATACTTACAGAATAAAAGACTTTCAACAACTAATAGAGCACCAAAATGCTGAGCTTATCATATCAGAGATTTTACCTATACCAAAAGCAAGTTACAAATGAGCTAGGAAACTGAAACACATTAACAATTACTTGAGAAATGGTGACTACAAAACAATATTACATGTTTTAAAACATGGGTATTGTTCAATAGAAAATATGACCTGTTTACATTAGACAGACTGCATTTGAGTAAAAAGGGAGCAGAGTACTAGGACAGATTTTCCAAAATGCAATTAATAGCAGAAATTTAAACTAGTAAAACAGTGGAGAGGGATAACAACTTGTCTGGTATAACATCAAATAAAAGTACAAACAATACAACCAAAATGCACAAACCAGTACTCACCAGCATTATGATATCAAGGCAAAACTCATTAATGCTAGAGTCACATAAGTAAGATGGATGAACTTAACTATTTGCTACAAAATAAGGATATACATCTATGTGCCATAACTGAGACCTAGTGGCAAGATGACTGTTTGGGAAAAATATCTCTGGATATAACACCTACTGTACAATAGAATAGGACTAAGAGGGGGATTGTCACCCTATTAGTCAGAAATTCATTGGAAACATATGAAATACAATCAACACTGCAAATGGAAGAATCTGTTGAACAAATCTGGATAGACCTACTGCAACCCAAAAAAAAAAAAAAAAAAAAAAATTCAATAGGGTATGATACAGAGCACCAGTCTAACTATGGGAAATACCAATTTCCTCAATCGTAAACAAGTATTGATTTAAGCAGCAGAGTACTTACTGTATGTTAGGTGATTTTAACTGTCCAGACATACATTAGGATGAATACACAGGGTCCACTGACTTTGAAAAACATTTGTTTGATATAATGATATAAAACAATGTTGAACACGTTCATGAATGTACTAGAGGACATGGATTTTGTTCTCAGTAACATGAATAATGTTATTAAAATTGCAACATCATAGAACCACTTGGTTTAAGTGACCATAACAAGGTTGAATTTACTATAATACATACTACAAGCAAAGGAAAAGTCGTAACAAAATGAAATGCTGGCATAAGGCAGATTATTTCGGAATGATAACTTACTTCAGCAATTGGAGCTGGGAAACTGACTTTAAGGTAAAAGTGTCCAAGAAATACGGAATATAATTAAAAACACCATGGAGAACTGTTCACATAACGACAGTATACCCTGAAAACATAAAGTAAAACAAAAAGGAAAATCCCATCTTGGTTTAATAGAAAGATTGAAAGACACATTAAAGAGAGTATACATAAAATATATATAAAAAACAATATCTGATAGGTTAAAGAGATTTAAAGAAATAACTAAAACTTATAAATCACTCATACAAAAAGCAAAAAAATGAGGAAAACCAAATAGCAAATAAAACATGGGTGATAAGAAACCTTTTAATTACGTAAGCAGTCAGAGACACAACGCTTAATAGAATAGGTCCACTCTATGACAAAGATAAAATAATAATAGATGAACAAAGCATGGCAAATTCATTTAATAACTACTTGCTTGGTGATTTTCAGAATAAATCAAACTATCAGAGTCTAGTAACAATTACAGATCAGTTTCATGAAGATCTTATACACTTAAACAGAAATAGCATATTAAATAAACTAAAGAAATTAAATATAAATAAATCTCCTGGACCAGATGGGATGCACCCATAAATGGTACATGAATTTGCTAAAGAACTTATAGGCCATTGTCCCAGCTTCTATAATTATCACTGAAAACAGGTGAGGTGCCAAATTACTGGGTAACAGCCTAATGTATCGCCTATACACAAGGGGGTAAAGACCAATGCTGGAAATTACAGACCGATGTGTCTGACATGTATCATGAGTCAGGTCATGGAAGAATATATAAAAGAAAGTTTAGGGATCACATACAAAAAATGGGATTTTCAGATCATACACAACACAGGTTTGCACAAAAAGGTCCTGTCAAACCAACCTGCTTTATTTTTTGAACACTTTAGTTGATGTGGTATACTTAGACATTTGAAAACCTTTAATATGGTTCTCCATGATGAATTGATTAAATGTCTAGTAGAACTGGAGGTTGTTCCATACATTATTAGGTGGATTGAATCATGGCTTAAAACAGAAAGCAACAAGTACACATGAGAGGCTACATGTCGGACTGGGAAGAAGTGTCTAGCAGTGTCCCTCAGGGCTCTGTTCTGGGGCTTACTCTGTTTAACATATATGTATCAACACTAAAAACATTAAAAAATAGCTGGATTGCTAAGTTTTCAGACTATAGTAAAATAGTAGCCATAGTAGTACCCTATAGGGACATTGTTAACTTTGCAATGAGTTAGATAAAATCAGTGACTGGGCCACATAACATAAGATGGTATTTAATATAGATAAGTGTTGTGTATTACATTTTGGGAGGAATAATTTACAAGCTAGTTATAACCTTAATGGAAAGAAACTTAGAAATGCAACCTCAGAACAGGACCTGGAGTTCTGGTCACAAATGACTTGACCTTTGCTAGACACACATCTAATGCTGTAAAAACAGCTTAATCATTAATCATGACTAAGAAACGTCCAAAGTAGAGATAGTATTGTGATAAGTCCCTGTATGTATCACTCGTTAGACCTCTGATTTAGTATCGTATGCAGTTCTGGAGCCCATACCATGCAAGGATGTTAAACAGCTGGAGGGTATAAAAGGAAAATAACCACAAAAAATTTGGACCTCCACAATCTTTCCTATCAAGAAAGAAGGAATGAATTAGGTTTATTCAGCCTAGAAAATCAGTCTATGAGGAGATCTTTGTATGGTATATGTCACAATCAAAATGAAGATCTCTGGGAATGTGTGGCATTAAAAATAAGAGAGTATTATAAATACTATAGTGCATACCTTTCAGTTTAAAGGGAACATTATGAAACAAAAAGGATCATGGATTAATCAGAGGGTCGTAATAATCTGGAAAACACTTTCAGTGGATATAGTAAGAGGACACCAATCAAACATTTAAACTTAAACTAGACAATTACATTGGGGATAAATGAGCTGATTCAGATCTCGAGTCTATTATTGGTGCAAGCTCATATACCTACTTATGATGCATATGATGATACTTATGATACCCAATGGACTTTTCTTTGAACTAATCATGAAACCATGCTCATCATTATTTTGGAACTTTTACTGCATCATTCACTTTCAGCATGTGTTGAATTGACCATATTACTTTCTATGCACTAACCTTGCATATGTTGAGACTTTTTCAAATTCTGCCCTTTGTACTCTCAATGAACTGTTGCCATACAGTACCTCTGAACTGTCCCTGATTTTCAGGAATGTCACTTATTTTGCCTTACAGTTTCTTCTGCCCTCATAACATTTGCATTTTTGTGACTGAACAGTGGGACTGTAAGCACAAAACAATGTCAAACATTAAAGTTACAGACTTGTTCTTCAGAAAATGCATCTTACACTAATCCCTTATTCTATCAACTTTCTGGATGAATATTTCCAATTTTTAAGATGTGTGCTTGATTCTGGGTCTGTGTCCCTGATTTTTTTATACCTTGTCTCTGACTGATGAAACAAGAGGTTGAGAGGTATGGCTTTTGCCTGTTATATAATTGATTTTTTATTGTTTTATGATAAGGTTAAAAAAATCTTAGTTAAAAAGAAAATAAATTGAAACACATTTGTTGCATATTCATGCTATGTATATGCCCATAGAATTATATTATATCAAAAGTTGTTTGTACCCATAAGACACTTTTACATAAATGTCTTTAATGAAAGAATACTTACATGCAATTCTGGTATTTATACAAGATTTGCAGCCTGCATGATATATTTTTGTGGTTGTATTCAGTTTTTTTAGTTTGTAGGGCTGAATCATTTCTTGTCAGCTTTTTCTTTTGGATCTGAAAAATGCATTTTTCAGAACAACATGTCTCTTTTGTTCTAGTTTCTAGATTGCATGTCATGGCAGCTGGGTGTTATCTGGAGGTCAGAGGTTTTGTCAGACTCTTATATCGTCCAGTGCATCCTAATGTCATAAAGATTTCAAAAGATTCTTGCTCACCAAGGTGTGCACATATTTTATAAGGTGAGAGTAATCCAACCTTTGTGTTTCTATTAGCTGTCCCCACCTTTAAATAATGATCAAAAGAATTGCATATGTAAGAGGAAGATTTTACTCCTGTTGAGGCATTTTTCAGTCTGAGATGTGTACCTAAAACATCCTAAGTTTTTAAAAATTGTATTACTCCAAATAATTTTTTACAACATTGCAGCATCTTAAAAAGGTATGATATCATCTTTGTTTTTGAAAAAATATTTCATAATTTCCTATATATATATATATATATATATATATATTACATTTAATTTTATGTAGGCATACAGAATTATCAGTTTAGGATGTTCAATTTTTGCTTAAAATACTCATAAGAAGATACAGAATACTTGAAAGTGGGCTTTGAAGTTCTCTCACAAAGAGCAAATATTCCTTTAAATAAATTGTCATGTGTGCCTGATATCAACTGATACAGTACCCTGTTATGTGGCACTATAGTGGAACTAGTTCAAAACAGCTAAACAGTAATAGCACAGTTGAACTGAGCACAAGTAAAAGAGCACTGCAAAAGACAGCGGTGCCAAAAACAGTGACTGCACTCAGTCAACCACACTACGGTGCATGACCCACCACACAAAGAATGACAAAGGCACTGAACAGTACAAAGGGAGGGGTCTGAACTTTGGGGTGGGGACACAAGTCCAGCGGACAAAGGGTGGGGACACAAGTCGGGGAGAAAGTTGGGGGAGGGACACTTAGTATGAAAAGTTGAGGGGTGCAGGAGGAGGAATTCAAAATACTCACAACCTTACCACACCCCAGTACTATAAATATACATCCTCAAAACACAATTAAAACCAGGAAAAAATACATGGGCAGTAGACAGTCTCAGTAGGTTTTGCTGATAGTCCCTGGCACTCACAGATTGTCACACTAACCACTAAGTCATGGGGCCAGCTTGCTGATTTAGCACACAGTGGAAATCTTAGAGTACTCGGCCTGAGTGAAAAAAGCTACCTGTGTAGCACTGTTATGTCCACACTATAATTCTCCAGTAGCTCTTTTCATTCATGCTTTTTCACCTTGAAGTTTTTACCATGCTATAATTCATATGTGCTTTTGACCAGCTACCCAGTTTAGTTCAGAATTGCCTCAATAATTTATTGCTTTAACCAATGCATGAAAGGAATGCAGGGTCATCTTAAAAGAAGCGGGAATCAAGCATCTATTTGCTTCGTGAGTTAAGTATTCAAAGATTTAAGTAGATGGACATCCAATACTTTTCTTGCGCTGTAGGTACTGACATGCTTACCATAAGTAAAGTTTTAAACTGGATTTTCCACTGGGACCAGAGTTCATATACTGTAATAGCCACTTAGAACCTCCTAGAAGATCACTATGTATTCCATAATGTCACTGCTGTATGTATTTGGCAAGGAATTACAATAACATATGAAAACTCAAGTACTATATTTAATAATAATTACATTTTCAATCTTAATCTAATTTGTTGCTACACAGGGTAAGCTGGAGGTACTTATTGAAGTAGGTTGCTGTCTTGCAGCATCAACACCATATAATTGAGAATAAGGGCATGTATGTTTTAATGCAAAATTAATACAGAAATATATAAAAAAATCTCACAAAGCCACTTACAGGTAATATATTATCTTGAGCAAGCTGTGCACTGTCCCTGCTCTTTGGTCTATATGTCTCTAAAATGAGTCATGCTCCACTAAATGCTAGACACTATATATTATCTTGGCCATAAAATAGATTTCAGGCCCTACTTAGAGATGGAATCCAAACATTACTGAATAATACAATGCTCTTAGTCTTGACCTAGATATCTGAGTGCTTCATTAAAATAACTTTCCTAAACTTCATGAGAAAGACAGGGAGATGAGAAGAAAGCTTTTGTTAGTGCATATAAAGTGAGTAAATTACAGTTATTTATAAATTGTAATTGGAAATAGGAACTGGACTGGAATTTCTTAGTTTCAGTTCATTCATATCTACTCAGTCAGCCTAGTTAATGTTCAACAGCCAGCTGAAATTAACAACAAAAAGCTTTCTGTATAGACTGATAAAAGTTAGCTCTCTGAAGTGATTATAACCCATTACTATGGTTAAGGAATTTATAATATATGAGACAGCTCTGGTAGTCCAGTTTGAATGAGACAAGCCAAATGAATAGCAAACAAACCTCTGTGCCAGGACTTTCTTCCATTACATTTCAAATTAGCCTTTAAATAGATAGCTCTTTTCATAAGATCCTTATGCTAGCTTTTAGTGTGTTTTGTGTAACTGTCTAGTAAAACCATGAGTGCAAGTGTTGCCTTGTTTTTCTGAGGACGATCTTCCATGTTCAGCATGTAGCCTCTTGACAACATAAGCTAAATTCAGAAAGCTAATATTAAGGTTGTGTAGCTTGAATGCGTTAATCAAAAATGCCACTACAAGGAACTTGGACATTTAACAAAAGAAGGACATTCATTATGCAGATTCTTGGGATGATGGGAAATATTCCTTAGCATGTTAATCATAACCATAATGTCAGCCAGAACCCTGCACACTAACCTATGATTGCATTTGTTTTCACTAAATCAGATTTTGGGAACAATTACAAGAAATGAAGGAAACATAGCTCTATTGTGCCTACTTGCCAGTCTTCATTAGATTTTTGTGAAGTGGGCATGCTTTGTTATGTGAAGTAAACATATCAAAGAGTATTAACTGCTCCTTTTCATGCCTTTTTCTTCATTATGCCATAAGGCACCACTTCACAGCAGGGAAGGGAAGTGGTGGTTGGCATGTTAGACAATTACATCCTTAAATGCATGTCATTACTGTATAATTGCTTGGTTTGATATGATTAAAACCTTAAAAACCCGTATGAATAAATGTCTTTACACACACCCCATTACACATCATCATGTGTAACGGACACCACCTCCCAGTCCACTTCAGCTGTTTTCAGGCACGTAGTAGGCCATTCACTCTTCACTGCACAAGACAACACAAAACACACTGCAACCACAGAAAACCACTTGAACTTTTCTTATCATCAAACAAAGTATGTCTTCTTCCCAGAAGTCAGCCTCATACAGTCAATAGCAGCCTAAAAATGATCCTCAGTTAATGACAGTGACAGACACTTTTCATCTTATAAAACAAAGGTATTATATAAATTAAATATTGGCAATAGACAAACTAATTTTTTACATGCCCTCAGTTTGTATACCTACAGTAAACTACTTAATCTTTGGCCTCATGTTTATGTGGTATCACACAACTCAAGTGTGTAAAGTAACTTAACACACACTACTGCCCATAAATTGTTCTTTCTACATCAACCTCCCATACCCCTTCTACTTGTCCTCACCAACATGCACCCCAAATCTCCTATATCCAGAAGTACTTACAATACCCTGGCTTGTCCCTACCACTGCACCCTGCAACCCTGAAAACCAATGACCTGCCGCCTATGTCTCTTCTTTGCAGTCACCTCATACATCAATGACTTTTACAAAATCACTACTACCAGATCAAGACCATTTCTGCCTCTGGTCTCCTTTACAAGAAGACCTTCAGATGCAATGATGGGTCCTTCCACATCTTGACTATAGTCCCTAAAGAGAGTGAGAGAGACAGAGACAGAAAGAGAGAGAGAGATGTGTATTCCATACTGAGAAAAGTAAATCAAAACTCAAAACTCAAAAGTGCTATGGATCCCTCCACAAAAAAAAAAAAAAGCTTCCCATAGCTGCTTATTTCATACAGTTAAAATGGTAAACACATTTTAACCAAATATAGAATAGGTGACCATAGTTTGTAAATAGAAGCAGGCAGACACAAATTAACCTGGAAGACTAAAGAAGCCCAACTGTGTATCCTGTGTGAAAGCAATGAAACTGAACCAGAAAATCTTTCTTTCTCCAGTGTACAAAAACTACTGTATAGAAGAAGAATATTTTCTAGAGTTATCAAAAAGGATAGCAGGTTTCCAGCTAATGAATAATGAGGCGGATTTTGTATATGGCTGGGGAATAAACAATGTAGCAGAAATGGCTGCACACTATATACTATCCTGCCAGTAGCTTTGAAATACAACACAGATCTATTAAAGTGAATCGTAGCATGTTTGTATGTTATGAATAGTTTGATGTATTAACTCTTGCTCTGCCGTGGTCCCAGACTGATTTATCAGTCCAAAATTCCTATGCATTCTAATTTGTCAGCAGCCTAAGGGTTAATGTTGGCAATGCTTATATATCTTGTCATGCCAATAAAGTTATTAAGAATTGGAGAGAGATTTTGTCCACAGCTGATGCCAGATATGCATTAACTGTTACCCACAGATACATTATCATGCATCATCTTCATGCTATAGGACTCAGTTTCTATGGACTTATTTTCCTCATTCCTGAGTCACTTCTGTTGGGCCAATGAAATTTACCCTTTCTTCAGAGAAAAGCTTCTAGCAGCCAGATGATAGTAGCTGAAAAAGGGAGGGAGGGGTTGTGCCATTGCATTCACTACATAGCTGCTCAGTATATTTCTAGCAGTAAACTAGTAAATTACAATGCAGCTACTGTATAATGAGAAAAAGTGCTAGCCTCTAGACTGGGCCAGGTCACTCTGTACTTAATGGATGAGGATGCAGTGGTAGTTGCTAATGGAGATGGTACTCAGGACCTATTAGGTCTGTCCAGCTAGTGAGCATGTTAAAGTAATGTTGGGCCTATCAGGATAAGACCAAAGTGTAACTACTCCTCCTTTGGGCCAGACAGTGTTGGGAGTAAGGGAAAAGTGGATGACAGTGACAGATGGGCCATTTGTTGTGATGGCGAAGGCAGCAGCAGGACTGTGTTTCCAAGCAGCACTGAGGGTCATTGGAAGGCCTCCCAGTGCACATCAAAGGAACCAGAAAGATGACTGTAAATGAGCTTGATAGCTTGATTCTGGAGTCCATGATCCCCACAAACATTTATAAAGATGCAGGGATTGGGGATGTAATTAAGGTGTGTGTATATGGGAAGGCTTAGATTATTTTCATCATTTTTTTATTTTGCTGCCTCTCACTTAATGCTGCTCAAGGCAGCTAAATATGATAGGGCATACTTTTCTGAATGAAATGAAACCAATGTCTCTGCCATTTCCATGTTTTATTTGACAAGTTTCACAAATTGATCTTTGAGGTGTCTGCACAGTTTTAATTGCAAGAGAAACAAATAATTCAACCAAACTGAGAATAGAACCCAAGTCTCTGCAGTACCTTTCCAGGGCTCTTCTAACTGAGCAGTTAGCCTGAACTTACATGTCACTTTTTACAATAAAATTCTGCAGCCAATAAAAGTTGAGATGGTAAACAGTTGCAGGTTTCTATTAGCTACTCATAAGCTTATGTTCCACTTCACTATGGCAGCTCAGGTTCTGGTCACAGAGGAGCAGAATATCTGCAAAATGTAGTCAGACTTTGATTTCTCCTTCCCAGTCCTAATTTTTTTTTTTGTTACAGTTTTTTTACCCTAGAGACCAGTTGAGAAGCAGCATCTCTTTTCAATGGGGTCTGGCTATGTTTTTTTTTAAAGTCAGGTAGAGTACAGAAGTGAGAGCTTAGGAAATTAAAGTAATTTTTTTATGCAGTACCTTTTCATACAAATTGTACTCAAAAGTGATTTACATTAATTAGACAGAAAGGGAGAGAATGTTGTTGCCATTTTCTAAGCATGGAGATTTAAGGTGTACAGAGATAGATTAAAGAAAATTTAAATGTAGCACAGGAAGATGACCCAACATGCAAATGTGTGTGTGTGTGTGTGTGTGTGTGTGTGCAGGGGGTGCACTGGGATGCCTGCTTCCCACTCATAGGGGATGCAGATGAGTTCCTAGTCACAATAAATCAAATAGAATACTAGCAGAAGTAAGAAACTTCAGTCCCAAATTGGTGGGTACAGTATAAGTTAACAGTCTCCTTGTTGGTGCAGAATGCTCATTTGTTCCCCTAGCAACACAAACAGAAACCATCAGGCTTGTAATAATGTACAGAACTGGGATAATCAAGTAAACCAGAAACAACACAAGGTTACATTTCTAACTACACAAGAAGTGGAAGAAATTTGAAATAGGAAAGAACTATCATGGAGAAAACAGCTACAATATGCCTTGAAAATGTAGTAAATGTAGCCACAAAATGATGTCCTGTCGACGATATTGAGGCACTTTAAAATTATGATAAACCGTAAGAGTATACTAATTTAGGAGTGGAGGTTCTTACTCTACTATATTACCTGACTTGTATAGGGTTACATAGTGGGAAGTGGTGGTTGTGGGAGTGGCAGGAGGGCTAGTATCCATCTTGGCCAACTGCCCAATAGGAGCAGCAGCAGCAAGGAAAGAAGTTCTGGACCTTCATTAGGCACAACATTCTCATAATCTCTAGAGCAATGGTTCACTGCATGAGAGCCACAGCTGGAGGGTGTCCTATTGCTTAGCATTGTCCTCTGTTCATTGAACAACACATCCCATTTCCACATTCCTGATTTCTTACTACCTGAGCAATTTCCACCTGATAGCCTGAAGATGACCAAGTGATCCTGAATATTTCTGTAATCTGATCTCATCTTCTTCCCCAGTTTTTCCTGTTTTCCTCAGTTCTGTCATGTGCATCTTGAAGTCTGGAAGAAAAACTACTCTCTCCCTACAAGCAGTGATATATTTACATAAAGAAATATCAGATTTATTATCTACAGCATCTGTTTAACAAAGAAATGTACCAATTACTGATATGTTGGGACTGGTATCATCTACTACATGTTTTGTAACAACACTTATAGTACAAGAAACATTATCAACATGGATTCTCAAAGTTGTTTCCCTTCCCCACTATGTTGGTTAGTATCAAGGTAATTTCCCTAGATATGTATAAAACTGTTGTGCATAAAGTGATAAGAATACTTAGAACAGGCTAGCTAAAAAGATAAAATGCTAATCAGTGCCTATAGATATATGGCTATTTTGGATTGTTTGTGACCTCCTCTATAGCTCATAATGAGAAGCTGCAGAGAGCTCTTAATGTAGCCAGAAGATCCCCATGGCCACTGCTAATGAACAGTAGCAGAAGCAGGGTCTCCACATGTGTTTTCCTCATTGGCATTTCTCATGAGTGGGGCCAGGTCAGAGGGAAATAAACCTAACCTAGAAGTGTAACAGAATACAATGCATGCTGTACTCCCTCATGAGCAGTCTCACTCAGTCTTAACAATAAAAATTGTTGACTGGTGGCATTAGTAACTAAGTGTTATATGCCTAGATCTGCATCATTGACAGACTTGCCATGCTCTGTTTCCATTTCTTAGGCACGAGCAGATCCTGCACTTGAATTGTGCACCTTCATTTGGGAAGAAGCCAGAGTATGTGCAGTAGTACTGATGTGACCATCTTGCACACATACTTGGTATCTCCCACCAGTCCCTTGGTATCCATTTTGTAGCTTGCTCCTGTAAAATAGTTGCCATCTTGCAACCCAATTAAGTACAGTTTACTATCCATTGTCATTTTGAGGATCTATGTCTACAGCTTGGCAAAAAGGCCCTTCATCTATTGTTGTGCCTCTTTGAGACTGTCTCCTTCAATATAGCTCTTGCCAGTTCTGGTGATGGTGAAGGTGGGATGGAAATAGTAGCAGTACTTGATTTTAAACATAACCCAATGAATAGTTGGCAGTACTGCTCCAAATGCCTTTAGTGAATGCACATAACCTCCAATATCTCCTTCAGATGTGTCACCGCCTGCATGCTGCTACCTCACACATACAGGAGACAACATGCCTGGAAAACACAAAGCATAATGGAATATTGTGTTTGACTTCCGTCCATTCAAGAGTCTTCTACTGTAAAGTCTGAAGATCTGTGTCATTATTTCTCTAATGACTCTGTGGTTTGGACTGAATGTGGCAAAGTAGGTGGCAGTTTAGTGTGTGACATGCCATGACTCAGGAAGAGTAGTTTGTTTTGTTGTAACACCTTCAGGAGTAGTGATTTTGGTGCATACATTACTGGGCCTGGTACCTTTAGCTGGGGGTGATTGGGTGTTACTTTCAAAGCAGTGCCAGTACATGGAGATGCAGCATAAGTTGGCTACAGTGAGTAGTATCATGACTGTATAATTTGAAAAAAAATCTAATGCCACCACTTCTAATGCTTGAATGTTGCTGCTGTTGGCCAATGTGACCAGAGTACGTACTGGAACTTGATGAATCTGTTTGATGATGCCATATTCATTATTTTAGATGATCAGCCAGAACACTGGTTCCCAAAGTTTGAGTATACTTGCCCCAACTTATCTCCTATGGTTGGGTAGCAACTACGTTTTCAGTGGAACTGTGGGGTTATCACTAAAACACTTCATCACCGAGAATATTTTATTGCATTTTAGCTACATGGCTGGATCTCTGTGAGGTACACTATAAGATATTAGATGCCTACCATGAGAATATTTCTTTTTTCTGCCACAATGAAATGCTGTTTCTAGGGATGCCAGTGAAGGACTGCAGCATCAGGTGGTGCATTACTATGGCAAGATGTGACTTGCTCATCCTGGCTGGTAAATCAGTCTAGTCATATCACGTTATGTTTTCTTTTAGTAACTGGATGATCAACATTAACAAAGTATAGTGTGCAGCACAATACTGCCCTAATACTCCAGTTATTTTTTTTTAATTTACTTAGTTTTGTTGACTGAGATAGGAGGGATAGATAATACTGCCTTCATTTTCAGCACTGCTTTGGGAGGGAGAAAGATGCGTGCCAACTGAAACTGAATCAGATTAAATTGTTGGGTGGTATTTTAGTGCAAGAGGAAATTTGTTCAGGATACTGGAGAAATTACCCTACTCTTTGAGAAATATCAATGGCTCTATAACATCCACCTGGACAACAGTCAGAACAGGCAGATTTCAAGCAGATTTGTTAGTATTTGCCTAAATTATCTGTTTGTCTTGTCATTCCTTAAACAAGGGTACTTTGTTAACAAAAGTCAGGTGAGCTGTGAGAAAGCCTGACCTCTGCTTCATGATAATTCTAACAGAAACATATAAACATAGATAAACACTGGATTGGTCCATCCACTCTGCCCATTTCTTCCTACCTACACTATTACTGCAGACTGTGTCCAATCCATAGCTCTTTCTCCCCTCCCGCGCTTCCACTATGATTCCCTGTGCTTATCCTGTAAATTCTTGAACCCCACCACTGTTTTCACTCCCACCACCACCACTGGAAAGCTGTTCCAGGAATCCACCACCTTTTGTAAAGAAGCTACTTCCATGTCTTTCCTGACTTTACTCCCACTGTAGCTTCATAGCATTTCCCTTTTCTTGAGCACCTTTTCTTCTGAGAAATTTTCCTGTACCTTGTGTACCTCTGTAAGGTATTTGAAGACCTTTATCATATCTCTACTTTTCCTCCTCTGTTCCAAGGTGTACATATTGAGGTTCTTAGTCTCCCTCATAGAACTTTTGATGCAGACCTGCATTATTTTAGTTGCCTTCCTCTGACTGCCTCCACTCTGTCTATGTCCTTCCAGAGATGTCATATCCAGAACTGGACACAGTACTCTAGGAGTGGTCTTACCAGTAATCTATACAATGCAACATCACCTCCCTCTCTCTGCTGGTACTACCCTTCCTATGTAATGCAGCATCCCAGTAGTCCTCCTTCTGCCTTGCTACACTGCCTGACCACCTTTATGTTATCCAATATGATTATCCTCAGGTATCTTCCTGCTTGCGGTCACTAGTATCACTCTACCCATTCTCTACTCCACTCCTGGGTTTCTGTTCCCAAGTACATTATTTGGAATGTGACTGCATTCCCTGAGAGGATGAGTACACCTCACCAGGCCCGGCATGCAGCCATGAGGTGGCCCGTCCCAAGCAAGGATGTGTGCACATACCAGCTCTGGCCAGGAGGTGGGTCCTGTGTACAGGTGTAACAGTGGAATGAGGTGCCACACCACACCTACAGAGGGCTGTCAATGTGATGACAGGATATGGATATATAGCATACCATGTTGCAAGCTGCCCACGGGTGCTGTCCCTGGGGTGTATGGTACACCAGTGGTGCGGCACTGTACAACAGTTGTGGTCCCTAGTGACCCCACTGTCACAAATCCAGGCATGGTATGGCTGTGTTGCAGTCTGGGCTGCCACATGCCTATACCAGAGGTATAGGTGGATGCCACCACCATACAATGTATACACCAATGGCTGGTGGCAGGTGCACTGCAAAGTGCACTGCTACAACATGCGTTCCCAAGCCTGCATGCATATATGGGTCCAACACAGTATCATGGTGCATGAGGTCACCTGGTGCCACAGACCCAATACTGGACAACACTACAGCTCCTGTGGCTGCTGGGCTGCTCTTCCACACAGGTGGCCACTCAGGCCCCATATGGGCACATCGGAATGATGACACTGACACCATATTGAGCAGAATAAGGAACTGGTAATGTGAGAATAACAGATAACAGTACAAAACAATGTAGAGTAAAATCAACAGTAACAGAGAAAACAGCAACAATAATGAAAACAATAAACTTTACAGTCCCAAATGTAAGGCCACTCTGCAGTAGCAGATGCACAGTACAAAGTGGCACATCTTGCCAGGGTACCTGAAATGTCCTCATATGTGTCCACATTGACCACTAGGGTATGAAGCTCTGGAGCTGTGTCAGGTCACACACAACATTGTGGAGATGAGTACAGACATCATGATTGAATGCCTGCATCCTGGCCCTCTGCTGAGAATCCATGTCCTCAACAGCATCAACCTTCTATGCATCCTCACCTCACACTCCAGTGGTTGTGGGACTGCAAGCCCTGCCTGTCTGATGCCACAGGTTGTGTGGATGCACCACTTCTGCCACTTCAGCATTGTCCACCACCACCTCAGACACCAGGACCCATCAGCATCACTGGACTCTGCCCCAGGGTCAGTGGGTGGTGGAGCTGCATCTCCTACAACCCCTGGGTGCCACTGCTGGTCATCCTCCACATTTGTTAGCTCTGTAAGGCGTCCTCCAAGCGCACTGGGTCCTCTCTGCATATGCCCTGGGCTCTTGGCATTTCTCTCAGCACACAACCTGGTGCCAGGATACAAAGCAGTGGCATATCTTGTGGTTGATACATGCAGCACTGCATCCAGTACCTGACATAAAAAGCAGACAGTATCAGTGTAGGATATGAAATAGGCCTCTACAGGCTGATGTGCAATGTGGTCACAGTGCATATATTCCCACATGTCCGCCTACAATACTCTCAACATGTCATGGGAATGCATGCAGGCCCTGCAGTTGTGCCATGGCCAACTGTACCTCCCAATGGAGGTACACAGTAGACATCTGCAGGCTGAACACAGGGCCAAGTCCCTGGTGCAGGTGCGATTGTACAACCCAGTGATGAGGGATAGAGAATGATGGTCTGCTGGTGGTGATGTATGCACACAACACTGATACAGGAGTAGCACGAACATCATGTACCTGTGCCTTATGACAAAACAACATTTGGGCCATCACTGGGCCTGCCATGCCCTAGTAGGAGCACACAGTAGGTGGTGAGTTAAAACTCAGTCTCTGGTGGGTGGTTGGAGCAGGGGCCATGAAACTTAGTAGGGGTGGTGGTGTGGCATAGAGGTATGTTGTGCTGGTGGCAGGATTTTGTGTGTACTGGTGCACCAGCCACCGGGGACTGAGGATGGTGGTCCTGAATGGAACATAAGCTTGACAGCATTGGGGAGTAAGGCCACCAGGATGAGCTGCTCAGCTGTGGCCCCTGACAGAAGACACCTCCACCCTGAAGACATGGCACTGTGTCTGTGCTGGTTCCCAGCCCTCATGGGTTCAGGTGCATCATGCCCTTGCAGCATCACACAGTATATACTGTTGGCAGTCTTGCTCCAGGGCTCTTGGGACACTGTGGGTCACTACACTGTAGAGGTGTGTGGGCTTTAGCTAGCTGCATGGACTCGTGGCCTGCAAGTGGGTGGGGCACTATGACCACATACTCCTGCCATTGCTACCTAGGAACACCAGGTGTGGCCAGGTCAGATGTGACTACACTGTATAGGATCCTTAGGGCAGATTCCAGGGTAGTGGCATTTTATGGGGGTGGCCCCAGTGTACATCCACCATGGGGCCATGCTGTGGCCACGGACATGATCTAATTGGGCTGCAACTCTGCATAAAAAGGTGATGTCATACAATTTGGCCACACAGGTGTGAGTGTTGGTGCTCAGAATGCATCATGTGTGCCTCACCTACACAACATTTGTTCCACGTCACAGGTCTGGCACTTGGCAGGGTTGATTGTGCCTCAGTATGGGATGCCAGCCATTGGGGCATCACACAGGGACCATGGGGGCAACAGACAAGCACGGGGCCACATATTGGTCTTTACCCCTGGTGCAGGGTCTGAGATACACAAATTACTTAGTGGGGGGGTAGCTGGTGGGCACCTGTCTGAACTGGGAGTACTGTACACCACACAGGAGTCAGTGTTTGGCAGTGACATAGTATATGCACAATGGGGCAGTGCTTACATAATCAGGGTACCTACTTGACTACCACATCCACCCCACAAACACGGAGTATCTATTCCATATAGATGGGTGGTGCTCTGGTCCATTCCACCCATCCCTACAGGCCCCTGATGGATCTGCCACATGCCCATAGGTCACTGCTATCCCTCCACCTTCTATGCTCATTGTTGTCATTCACCACATTGTGTGTGGTGCACTGGGCCATGTAAACTCCTTTAGTACTGACACTGTCGCATGTCATTTGGCCAGTATCCATCTGTCCCACTGCAGCCATATCAGCAGAACCATGGCTGTGTCATGAGTGCAGAAAGACCTCTCTGGTCTCTGTCAAGCAGTTTGTTCAATGCACCATCACCATGCCATATCCCACACAGGGAGTAATGGAGCAGTGCAGTGCTCTCAGATGACATGGTGCTGGCTCCTTTAGGGAGTGGCTCAATGCCTCTGTCAACCATTGCATCCCTATGTGGGCACTGCTTGGTTGTTTGTCATGTAGCCAGGTGTGGCTATAGTATTTTATTTTATTTATTTATTACTAGGATTACAAATACCTTTGAACCAAGGGTTCTTTACAAACGTTCTGCATCAGCAATGGGTGCAAGCAAAAAGTGGAAATATACAATACAAGGTCAGGAGGTTAACATAGAAGTAAGCAGAGGTAAGATTCAATGCAGGTCAGGAGGTTAATTTTGTAGCAAAAGACAGTACGTGTGTATGGGTGTATATATTGCAAGACACAGATACAAATGAAAACCATCCTGGGGTGACATAAGTGGAGCAAGGGTGGGGATAAGAGGGGAGGGTGGGGAAAATGGGGGTAGGCAGTCAAGGATTTGACATTGTCATAAGTGCAAGAACAGAAAGTGCTAGGTAGTCTGGGGTGGAGCAACAAGAGATACTGTGACAGGAGGGGAGAAAGGAGGAGAGGAGGGGAGAGGGGTGGAATGGTAGGTGGAAGGTGAGAGGGCAGAATGAATGGTAGGTCGGGGTGAGAAAGAGATGGGAGTAGCAAGGAATGGAGGGCAGGGAGAAGTGGCGTAGGTAGCAAGAGAGGGAGAGAGGAGGGAGAGGTGAAACAAAGATGCAAGCCTAGGCAGAGCAGTCACAACTGCTGAGGTCAGTGAAGTGCTGGTGGAGTTTAATTTAAATGGGCCTAGCTTGTTTTCAGCTGCAATTTCAGAGGTAAGGTTGTTCAGCAATAGGGGAGCCATGGTGTGGAAAGCACCTTGAGCCTGGTTGGCATGGCACAATGGAACAATAAATGTTGGTTTGAGGGAACTGCTGCAGAAATGTGCAGTGACTGTGGGGCACAAGGCATGAGTGCAGGGGTGTGAGGTTAAGACAAATTTTCTTAGCCAGTAGGCAGGTCTGGTAGGCAAGTCTACTATTTACATTGAGCCAGTTGGATTGTTTGTAGAGATCACAGGTATCGATGCCTTCCAGCTCCAGTGAGAAGTCTACAGCATTTGTTAAGGGTGGTCTTGACCCATTTTAGGGTGGTATCAACAGCAGCTCCATAGAAGACAAGCCCGTAATCAATGATGGGTTGAACTGAGGCAGTTATGGCTGCACGCATATCTTCTTTGGTAAGACAGTGACGGTGGCAGAGAGACTTCAGTTCTTGAGTTGACTGATTTTGAGATGTGTTGAATATGCAAGCTGAAAGACATTGTGCAAGCAAGGGTAAACTAAGATATTTAAACTCCTGCACTTGCTCAAGTGGCTGTTCAAGTCATCATGTATGTGAAGTTTATGGATCTGTATTTGCTGTGAGAACTATGGAATGGCATGGCCTTTGTTTTTGTAATTCATCAACAGCTTATGTTGGAGAAGCCAGGTTTCAACATAGAAACGTAGAATTTGGTGGCAGATAAGGACCGCTTGGCCCACCCAGTCTGCCCATTTCCCTACCTAATGGATAAGATGCAGATCCTAGTTAACCAACAGTCTACTTCCTCCTACCCCAAACCCGAGAATTGCCTTATGTCTGTTCCATGCATTCTTGAATTCCCACTGTATTTGACTCACAGCTTCCTCAGGAAGGCTGTTCCATGCATCCACTACCCTCTCCATGAAAATACTTCCTCACATTACCTCTGAGCTGCCCCTTCTATCTTCAAATTGTGCCCCTTGTTCTTGCACATCTCTTTTCTGAAACATGCTACCCTCTTGGACTTTGTTGATTCCCTTGAGGTACTTAAAAGTTTCTATCATGTCCCCCTGTCCCTCCCTCCTTGAGGGTATACATATTAAACCCCTTAAGTTTCTCTTCATATGTCTTCTGGTGCAGACCCAGCACCATTTTAGTTGCCCTCCTCTGAACTGCCTCCATCCTGTCTATGTCCTTGTGGAGACTGGGTCTCCATAACTGCACGCAGTACTTCAGATGGGGTCTCACCAGCTGTCTGTATAGAGGGATAGCAACTTCCTGTTTTCTACTGGTGATTACTCTCCCTATGCATCCCAGTATTCCCCAACCCTCCTTACTGCCTTCTCTCATTGCTGGCCCACCTTTAGTTCATTTGATATGACTATTCCCAGGTCCCTTTCATTTTGTTGTTGTTAGTATCTCATCCCCATTGTGTACTCTTCCCGGTTTTTGTTTCCAGGTGCATTACTTTGCACCTTTAGCATTGAATCTAAGCTGCCATACATTTGACCATTCCTCCAACCTTGCCAAGTCCCTTCTCATCCTTTCCACACCACCTTGTGTATCAACCCTGTTGCAGATCTTTGTGTTATCTGCAAAGAGACAAACTTGTCCTTCAGTCCCTCTGCAATGTCACTTACATAGACATTGAAGAGGACCGGTCCTAGAAATGAACCCTGCGGTACCCCACTAGTAATCCCCTTTCTTCAGAGTGACCTGCTTACTACTACCCTCTGTGTCCTATTCTCCAGCTTATTTTAACCCAGACTACCATCTTGGGACCCACTCCCAGGCTGGCTAACTTGTATATTAATCTTTGTGGGACTGTGTCAAATGCCTTGCTAAAGTCTAGGTAGGCCATGTCCACATCCCTCCTGATCTACTACTTTAGTCACCCAGTCAAAGAAATCTATTAGATTCATCTGACATGACCTACTCACTGTGAATCCATGCTGCTCTGGGTCCTGTGCCCTCTGGCCTCTAGGTACATGTAATTCTCTCCTTCAGAAGTGATTCCATCATTTTCTCTATCGCTGAGGTCAAACTAACTGGTCTATTGTTTTCTGCCTCTGCCCTGCTTCCATTTCTGTGAAGCAGAATCACATCTGCCCTCCTCCAGTTCTCGGATACCATGCCATCCTCCCATGACTTGTTAAAGAGGGTAGTCAGTGGTGTCACTAGTTCTACCCTTAGTTCTTTTAGAATCCTGGGATGAATCCCATCAGGCCCCATTGCTTTGTCCACCTTCAGTTTTAAGAGTTCTTTCAGAACTCTTCTTTCTTTGAATGGGCTGGTATCAACCACCCTATCCAGAGTGTTTCTGTTGTTTGGTTTAGGTTCAGCTAGGCTGAAGTTCGTTTATGTACCTTGGGGGAGCGAGATGGGGTCAGTATGGGAGGAAAAGAGGACTGCATCATTAGCATAGTGTATTAGTTATTATTGCAAGCTGCAGGAAGAGTATTGATGAAAAGGCTGAAAAGTAGAGGGCCAAGGATGGAACCCTGGGGTACACCAGAACAGACAGGAAGGGCATTGAGACAGAGTCAACAGTTTTGACTCTTTGGCTGCTTACCAAGAGGTAGCTTTCAAACCATTTTGGTTACATCATTAGATAGTCCAAGGGAGGAGAGTGAGTGAAGCAGGAGCTGGTGATTCACGGTGTCAAATGTCTTGGTCAAATCAATGAACACCATACCCAGTAGGTGGCCAGTGTCAATTTCCTTATGAATATGGCTGGTGAAGTCAAGCAGAGCAGTGGTAGTACTATGGGATTTTCTAAATCCATGTTGTTCTTGGCAGAGTAAGTTATATTTGTTCAGGTGTTCAGACAACTGGTCAGCTACAATTCATTCCAAAGCCTTGGAGAGTGGTAGGATTTAGAGGGAAGAAACCTATCACCACTTTTATAAATGACCACTGCTAATTTCCAGAGCTGGGAGAATTGTTTATGAGAGAGTGAAAGATTCAGAAGTTTAGTGAGAGGTTGTAGGACAAAGTCAAAGGAGAGAGAGAGGAGTTTGGGTCAAGAGCATCGCTGCTGAAACTGCTTTGCTTAGCACTTTGTTAAGATATCTTTTAGCTTCACATGGATACCCTCTTAAAGTAGAATGGGGGTTATTACTATGGAGATTGATTTTATTATTGCAGTGCTGGGCAGAGTTGTCAAGAAGGTTGGGAAGGACACTGCTAAAATCAGTGAATGCGAGATTAAAGGAGTCTGCTATTTCTTTGGGGTCCTGTAAGTGGAGCTGTTAACGTCAATCATAGTGGGGAGGATTTGTTTGGTTTACCCTTGAGGCTCTTGATGTTCTCCCAGAAAGGTTTTCTATGTCTCCAGGAGTTAGTAAGTTCTTGGTTGTAGAATACTAATCTTTGACCCAGTGGGCTATCCAGGACACCGCTGTTACTAGTGGGGATGCAGGCCAACCCTGCCTGGCACTCTGTACCACTCCCCAGTGCAGCTCCACAGCCTCACAGCTGTACGTTACCTCTCTAGTGGTGGCATGCCAGTGTGGGGTGACACGTCACATATGTGACTAGTGCAGTGCCCCAGCAAGTGCCAGCCATGACCCACAGGCATGTGGTACCATATACCCAGAGATTGTGCGATGTTGGTACACCACTATGCCAGACTCTACATCACATGAAGGCAGTATAGCACAGTGCTTTAGGGCTCTGAGCTGCAAACCTGGAGACCCAGGTTTGAATTGCACATCCCCTCTTTCATACTGTGTGACCCTGAGCAGGTCATTTAACTTCCTTGTGCTCCCAGGTCACACCTGTAAACAAGCTTCAGCTTAGTGTGTCTCTCTTTGTTAAAAGAAAAGCCAGTTGCAGCACAGTACCCATTTGTGGTGAGTGCATGCATACAATCCAAGCTCATGTCCTATGGTGCATGTTCCACACACATGGGGCCACCAGCATAGCCGATGTCTGGTACCATGCCTTGCTGGCAAACATGACGGGCAGTGCATATGATGTGGGACTGGGACACATGTCTCATGGCTGTGGTACACCACTGTCACCCACATGACAGCCACCAGCATCCCACATCCCATGTTGGTAGCCAAAACAGGCCCAGTGGTGACCTGCCCATATCACTCTGCATTCCCTAAGCAGCCACAACAGTGCAGCATTCCCGTGCTGCATGGCACACCAATGTTGCCCTGTGGTGCTGCCTAGCCAGTGTCCATATGACACATCGGCCAAGGTCATAGGGGATATTTTAGACTTCTCAAGTCACCAACAACTGTGTGTGTCCACATCCAGTGTGCTGTGTCAGGTTCCATCCCTGCTCATGCCTGTCATCCTGCCCTATCTGTGTGGAATGGCACTGAATTACAGCCCCTTGTGGCACATATGTGCGGTGCATGTAGTGGCTGATCTGTGTCAATGGGTCACATGGAGCCAGTAAAGCACTATCTACTACTGTGGCACTGTAGGGATTGCTCAATGCCAGTGGTATGTGCTTTCCCTGTATACCCCAGAAATGGGTAACATGACCTGGCATGGGGGCCTCGTGCCATGCTACCTGGCAGTGTGTTCCTCCAAGATACATATGACTTGATGCTGCTATGGCCTGTGGTAGCACCCTCCATTATCGTCCATGTCCTGCTCTCTGCCATGGGTATCTGCGGGATCAGTCAGCTGCACACTATGGAACAATAATGTGCTACCTACAGGTTATGATTGGTCCGTCAACAGCCGTGGTACATTTATGTGTAATATAACTGCAGGTGTGTGTGTGTCACAGCTTACCTGTGTCCTGGCAATATCCTCCTGCATTGTGATATCAGACTCCTGGGCCATGTCCCTGAGGTATTTAAAGGTATTTGACTCCTGAGGACAGGTAATTCCATCGATGTTTGAGCAGTCCAGGGTTGAGCTTCACCTCACAGATCCATTGCACATTAGCAGCAATCAGCCTGCCAACCTTTTGCTGGCCTCAGGGTATGTCTGCTGCTACCTGGGTGCAGTAGGACCCAGACCCACTGCTCAACAGAGATAATGAGGAAGGCAGTCTCCTCAGATGTGAAATTAGGGACTTAGCTCAGGAATCATACACAGTACTCTGTTACAGTGTATTAGACTGATATCACAGGGATGATGAATTAAGTGTGCCCAGGAGACACCAAGCATGTTGCATGCCTGCCACATGCATCAGATTCATTCTGACCCACCACACCACCGGTTTAGATGCATGCTGTGTCATGTTCGCTGGCTGCTGTAGGAGTGTCAAAACATCGTCTATTATCTGACGAGCTTGAAGCAATCCTGTGCATTGCCATTGACATGCTGCAGCCCCATTTGAAATATTATAGGGTGGACAAGCACCACATTGCATGGCATGTCACACTGTCAAATCTCTAGCACAACCTATGCCACCCTGCCAACTCCATGCGTAGATCATCTGCCCTCTCTCACCGTGGGTTGTAGCACACTATAGGCACTGCCATGTGGCTGTCACAGGTTACACAGTGTGTGTCATCACAGCCCCTGCAGAAATAGCTACTTTGTCAGGGTGCATTGCAATCTCATGGGCTGCACAGCGTACCCTAGTTTGTGAGTCACAACAGCACTGTGCCACTGTCATCATTGTGGGCAGCCATGTAAAACACTGTAGGAGGGGAGCCTGGTACAGCCCTGTGCCACTGCCACAGGCATCCCTGTAGCTTGCCATGGCTACCACCCTCCATGGGTGGAATAGAGATGGGCCCACAGCATGGCAGCCTCAGCATGTCCCCAGGTAAGGCCAGCTGCTTGCTGTGGCACACTTGGCTGGTATTCCCTGGGCTTGTGGGTGACATTACAGCTGGTGGACCATGGGGCCAGCTGTACCTGCATTGTTGAGGGTATAGCAGCCATTTATTTATTTATTTCAGTCTAGGATTACAATACCTTTGAGCCTAGGCTCTTTTACCAAGGTTCCATGTCATAGGTTACAACAGGACACATACATAAATGACAGTATGAATATTAAAGACTGGTACATAAACAGAGACTTAATGATACAGTGCTTTAGTGTGAACTAGTAGCCAGGATGGAGGGAGAGATAGAAATAGTGAAAAGGAAAAGAGGAATGAAAGGAAGAAAGAGAAAGAAAAACAAGGCAGAGGCAGCGGCCAGGTGGCTTTGTCAGACAGCGTGAGTGCTAAGGTGGGGAATGGTGAGAGGCAGAGTACTAAAGGGGTGGTGGTCCTCTCTCGCCTGCAACAGGTCAAAAGGAGCCTCAGGGTGGATGGTGAATAGTTAGACTGCATCCCAGGAGGTGTGAGGTCTGATTATCAGACATGGCAGTCACAGGTGCTGGTGGCAGTGAGTGAGTGACGGAGCCTGATATTGAAGGCACCAAGAGAGGTGGTGGAGGTGATACCACTAGAGAGTCCATTCAGCCAGCTGGGGCCCTATAGGCAAAAGATCTCTGACCTTGAGTTGTCCGACAGTGGGAATTTGGAACTGCTGTGTCTCTGATCCACTGGTGTGGTGGCTGCTGTTTCTGGGTTGTAGGAGAACGAGACTCCAGGTGGGGCAAGACCCATCAGAATTTTCTTTGCTACCATGCAGGTTTGGCAGTTTATTCGATTGGCAAGTTGCAACCAGCTGTATTGGGAATATAGGTTGCACATGTGTGTAAGACGTTGAGCACCAGTGATGAGCCGACAAACCTTGTTGAGGGAGGTAGTTACGTGTTTGAGCATGGAATCAGTTGCGGAGCGTAGATGATAAGTCCATAATCAATGGTGGCAATGATGGAGCATTGACAGCTGCTGCCAGGGCTTCGGGAGTTAGGTGTCTCCTGTGGTGGAGAAGCAAGCCCAGTCTGGAGTTGGCAGCTTTGGCAACATTATTTATATTGGCTGAGTAGGAGAGGTGAGAATCGAGGTGATCCCGAGGTATTTGAAAGTTAAGACCTGTTCCAGTGGATCACCTTAGCTGGCGTTAATGGAGATGTGGTGTTGCTTATGTTTATTTTGTGAGCTACTGAAAATCATAGTCTTGTTTTTTTCTGGTTAGGATCAGTTTGTGCTTTAAGAACCAGTTCTCTACTGAGGAGAAACCCTGCTGAAGGTTATCTTGCAGCAGGTTCAGGTCACGGTCGGAGGCAAGAATTACTGCATCATTAGCATAAAGTATGATTTATTTGGGACATGAGACCAGTAGAGTGTTAAGGAACAGGCTGAAAAGTAGGGGGCCCAGAATAGAGCCTGTGGAACACCAGAGAGGACAGGTTTGGCTTCGGGGATCACATCTGCTATTTCTACACATTGAGACCAGTTTTCAAGGTTGCTTTTAAACCATGAAATAGGTACAGGGAGAACCCAGCATTTTGAAGCTGGTGAAGCAGGAGGTGGTGGTGGACAGTGTTGAAGGCCTTAGTCAGGTCGATATAGATGGCTCCTGTGAGTTGTCCACCGTCAGAGAGCTGTTGATGGCACCAGTGAAATCAAGAAGTCCGGAAACAGTGTTATGTCCTTTCTGAAGCCATGTTGCTGCCTGCAGAGGATATTATATTTGTCCAAATGGTCAGTGAGCTGGTCCGCTACTATGCGCTCCAGGTCCTTGGAGAGGGATCAGGATAGAGATCGGGCAATAGTTCCCATGTGCAGTCTTGTCACCACTTTTACGGATTTGGGTGACAGTGGCTGATTTCCATTTATCTGGGAATTGGCTGAAGGTGAGGGAGAGGTTAAAGATCCTGGTAAGAGGTCCAGGAACTCTTCTAAGGAGAGGGACAGAAGCTTGAGGTCGAGTGTATCATTGCTAGATCTGGATTTGCTTATGGCTTTGGTGACGTACTTGCAAACATCATTCTTATTTACTGCTTTAAAGTAGAAGGAGGGTGACTGGCAGGGCAGCAGGGTTGAGGGATGTGGGGGTGATCATCTTCTAAGAAGAAACTGGGGAGGACACTGCTGAGGTCAGTGAATGCGGGTTGAAAGTGTCAGCAATGATTTTGGGTCCAGTGTGGTACTCCCAGTTACATTAAGCATGGCTGGTGAGGATTTAGACTGCTTCCAGTAACTTCTTTAACATTGTTCCAGAAATCTCTTCCAATTCCCAGGTGTCAGTGAGGGCTTTCTTGTAGTAATCAAATTTCTCTTACCGAATGGATTTGGTGCAATCATTTCATGACCGCTTGTAGTTATGGATGTCAGCTTGCTTCCGGTGGTTCTAGCAGCTCCCAAAGTTGGTCCCTAGATTTCAGTTTCTTTAAGAGGTTGTCTGATAGCCAAGGGTTGCAGAGAGCTTTAATTTTGTACTTTTGAGAGGAGTGAATAAGTTACATGCATTGTTAAAGATGTGGATGAATTGGTCCAGTGCAGAGTTAGTATCAGTTGCCTTAAAAATAGAAGACGAGTCCTGATGGAGGAGGTGGGATTTGAAGCGACTTGCTCATGGCCAACAGGCCACACCTGGCCACATGCACTAAGCATTGGTCACTCATGCCACAAGTGCCCTCCACCAAGCTTCACAGCCTTATGGCCCACCACCATGTGTCTCCTGCTATGTCTAGGAATTTTTCCTCTGCCACCCTTTTTCTGCCTGCAGGTGTTGCGCTGCCACATCTCAGTGGTATTAGTCCGGTAGTAACTATTCCCGGCATCCACCACATACACTATGCTAGGATCCTCTGTGTAGGATACCTTCCCGGTTGTGTGTTTCTGCCACCTTAGGGACTACATACAGGTGATGGGCATGGATACATGCCAACAGTTCTGCTATTGTCTGTAGGCAGCACCAGGCCTAAACACCTTCAGCTGAGCTCTGCCCTACCCACACCTCATATTTCCTCACTGTAGGTGGTATGTCCTGTATGGATTCCAGACAGAGCCTTGGCATCACTGCAGCATCATCACCCCTGTATGGGATGGTGGTTGGCTCTGTTGCAGCTGTGTGCATTGGTGATGGTTCCTATCACAGCATGCTGGCCTTGTTCCTCTGCAGCATGGCATCTGTCCAGCCAAGCCCTCTGATCTGCTGCTGAGTGATGACTGTGACTTTATGAGTTCTACATGGCCTGTGGGTATGCTGTCATGGTGGTGCTGTGGTCGACTCAGCTGAGTGGCTGTTGACCTGTTGGACTCTGGCACAGTGTCCAACTACTGCAGTCTGTGCCCTTGGTTCATCTGCACAGGTATGGCTTCCAGGTTTTCATTGTCACCACCCTCATTGTCCTCACCCTGCTCAACATCCACCTCTGACATTTTGATCCTGTGTGTTATGGTGATGGTATGCAGTATGCAGCATACTAAGAAGATCTGCATGCAATTGCTGGGGTGTACTGCAGGGGTACCCCAAATATGTCAAGGCACTGTAACCTCATCTTCAGGGTGAACAGTCCTCAATCACTGACTATATGGATGTGTGTGCCTCACTGCAGCATATCTTGGCTTCTGTCCTCAGATGTCTGAGCGATGTCATCAGCTATGACGGCTGTGGATATCAATGTCACCTGCAGCCATGGAGTGCATTTGTTACGGTGGTGACATGTGCTATATACTCATAGGTGTACTGCACAGGGTGGCTTGCCACAGGCAGGGGGACCTGCCTTTACTGCATCCTTTGCCACCAGACCCACCCACAGCCTTTCTGATGCCCCACCCTACCTCTGCCACACAATGTGCATGCTGTACCGTGGCTCCTGGCACCTACTAACTTGCCTTTGCTCCCAGTGGGTTGCCTCCAGGTTGCATATATGTTTCTGTACTGTGCACACTGTGGCCCACATGCTGCAACCACATGGCTTACATGTGGCTGACACACTGATGTGCCCTGTGCATGTTGGGCTAAGTGTTTCTCCCTGGATTACCCTACCCTGCAGGGTTCTACTGAACAGGAGTGTGGGTCATGCACCTACCTATGAGACAGCCCTCCTTTATATCTCAATGTTTAAATGCCTTGCACAGGTCACAGTGCCTGAAAATGTATGTATCAATGCACGATCCAGGGTATTGGGCAACTATCTCCAGGATAAGGCAATGGCTGTCACCTATGACTTGCATGTTCATGGCGTGGTACCCTTTCTGTTGATATATGTATCCTCATTGGTTGCTAGTGCCTTTATAGTAATGTGTGTGTGCAGTTTATTGTACCCAGTACATGTGGGAAGCAGGCAATGCTGTGAAATCTGATTCACTGCCTGCTGCTGCTGTGCATTCTGTGAGAAGCTAATGTACCTCTAGATCCTGCACAACAGTGCCTCCAGGAATTGCTTGGGGCAGTTTTAGACAGAGGACTGTGAGATGCCCACAATATCACCTGTCGGATTCTGTAAACTATCACTTATTAGAAGCAAATTTCAGCACTGACCTTTTACATCCACCACTGGTATAGCATGGGATCGTCATGTTGTGCTTTATGGTCATGTCTCAGCTCATTGCACAGCTTTGAGATTACACCCTTGTTCATCTAGTATTGTGGTATGAACTGCTTCTCAATCAGGTCCTGGTATGATGTCCACCTCCGGTATACCCTTGCTGAATATCTCTTGTGGGTTGTCCACTGTCTTGGCGGCCTGGCCTACCTTTGTACCATGCCAGCCTCTTTCCAGGCATGTCTCTGCCACCTTAATATGGCCACCCTAATGCCAATTACGACCACTGCCCTGGCATTTTGTACTGTAACTTCTTCAGTGCTCTGCTGCTGCATTGAAGCCTTAGTAGTGACTCAGCTATGCCTGCCTGCCTGCTGTGGGCCTTTTTGTGCTCTAGATGTCAGTTAGACCAGCTTTGGCTGGTCAACAGGTGTATACTATTTCTGATGCAGTATCAACAGCTTCCACGCTTGTAAATCCAAAAAGGGATGGTGTGTCATTTTGTTTTTTTACACAAACCCCATTGCAACATGGTACAACCATTTTCAATACAAGCCAGACTCAAGGCAATGTGGCATAGTTTGTTTTGCTTTTGACTCAGCTGTGTTAGAAAATAACAACTGATGCAACGTTTGGCGACTGTGCTCCCTGCATCATTATTTTTTGCACAAGCACCTTGTGTTGTTCTCTTGCTTTTGAAAATCAAGCTCACTTTGTCTAACATGAAAAAATATTTATATTTTATCATCAGAAGATATATAGAAATATGTTCAATAAATATATTTAGAGAATGTATTCTACATATATTTTAATTAAAGCTATTATGTAATACAATGCACATTTACTAAATATGTTTAAACATATTCATTTGCTAAATGAAATGTACATTGCACACACATTATAAATGTTTATAGAATGGGACCTAACCAGTTCTGGTTCATTATTTGTCAAAATGATCACATTGGATTATGTTAACAGGTAATATAATGGTGGGAAGGCTATGCTTACCAAAAGCATTAACACATATGTAACTCCCACAGCACAGCAGCTCGTTATGCAAATCTATGCCCACAGCCCTGGCTGTCCTGCAAAGAAAACAAGCTTCCTAATATCTTACAAAAGCATACAAAATAAAACTACATGCACTTCAAAGAGTCTAAGTCTACAAGCAAACCAATACCAAACCTGCCAGCAAAATTTCTTCAAATAGCTAGTGTAATGCCTGAAATGTTCCCATTTACTAATTAGAAGATTTTCTGCATGCCAATACTTAATGTGATGTAGAATGGTACACAGCCTGGAGGCTGACATAGCTAGTTATATTAATTTATTTAATATATGTTAACCAGGGTGATTCACTACACAATAAATACCTATTTATTTCCACATTTGGGAAATTGCAGAAGAAACAACAGGGCACGACAATTGCAACATACAGTAAGTTTGTCCTCATAAATCATCAGCTCTGTGACTTCACTGTTTGACCAAGAAAAGCCAGTTGTCTGCTGGAAGATTGGTTGTTTTGATGTCACAAATGAGGTCACAATGATGATGAGATATAAGGAGAAATAGGACTAAATATGGTAGCAACCAGGAAATGTATTACTGTAAATTCATCTAATACTATCAGGTAGAAATCCCTTTGTAATCAACTAATGGAAAAAGAAAAACATATTTCAGAAATAAAAGCAACTGGTTTCTTTAAAAAAACATGTTAGGCCTTCTATTTTGGCAGTACTACATTAGCTTTTCAGGTAGCAAAACCAGACACCTCCACTTAAAAATAAACTAACTTTTGTTAACACCTCCAGTATACACAAACACATCTCTGTCAAACTAGTACACAATTTCTCCCACCCAACACAAAATATGAACCTGAATCTTCTTATTACATTAACTGAATAAATACTGAACATACCAGGTGCATCTGATCCTTCCCATCATAAAATAAAAATTCAAAGAGGACATGCAGGAAGTCATATGACAGAAGTAAGCTTTCTTTAAATGTTATTCATAAGCCTACAAGTCCTTGCCAAAAGGTTTGTTCATTTTAAAGAGACAATAGACGTTCTGTTCACAGTCTAGAGACCAAATTGCAAAATCCATACATACACTGGGAAGTGTAGGGCTTCAGATGGAGTTTCTAGCCTTCCCCAACACTGATCACCATGCCTATCCCTCTGTGACCCTGCTCTTGCAACAGACCACAGACTCATTCCTCAGCCAATCGGGGGCAGCATTATTTAAATTTAGCCAGTTAGACCCATCACCTAAGCATGCCACCTTTAAATACAGGTTGCTGTGGCAAAACTCTAACTGAAGGACTGCCATTGCTTTTCAGCCACCAGATAGCCAATGCACAGACCTGCAAAATGCATAGTGCTTCAGTTAGTGTTTCCAGCCCTCCCCAGGCACTGATCACCATTCCATCCCACAGCAACCCTGCTCTTTCATTGGATACCAGCCTCACTCTCCAGCCAATCAGGCAGCAGCATTATCTAAATTCAACCAATTGGATCCCTCACCTAAGCCCACCACCTATAAATAAGGCTACTGTGGCAAAACTCTAACTAAGGGCATGCCATTGCTTTTGGCAGCCGGACCACCACTGCTCAGACCTGAGGGATGCATAGGGCTTCAGCTGATGTTTCCAGCCCTCCCCAGCCACCAGTTGCCACACCAGTCCCATGGTGACCATGCTCTTCCACCAGACACCAGCCTCACTCCCTAGCCAGTCAAGGGGCTAAACTCATCAGAAAAGGTGACTCCCAAAAGCGGTCCTCACGCTGTGCCCTTGCACAAAGGACCACAGCAGAAAGGATGATGGGATAATCTGCCAGGAGAGTCCACCAAGAGAGGCTGCCATGCTCATGAGGTGCTGCCCATAGATTCCCTTACTAAGGTACTGTGAATAGCCTATATTCCTTTAAATGTCAATCTGGTTACCTTTGTCATATTCAGTTGAAGCTGTGCACCTAAGTAACATTGGACTTTGGTTTTATACCTTACTATAACGTGTTTACCCTTTAGCACAGTGGTAATTGCACACTCACATATAATGTCTAACAGGATATGGCCACAATCTAAAATGTAAGGGCCAGTGCAGACTACAATAGGAGAGGCCAGACCCAGACAATGAACAAAGAAACCAAATGTTAACAGCAGCACTCAAGACAAATGATTAACTCAATTGTATGGTCAAGCTGAACTCTGATTATTTGCAAATGTGAAAAAATAAAAAGCCAAACCAAGTGACTTTATCAAATGTCTGCTGCTCCAGCTCAGACCCCAGTGCTTCAACTCTCTTGAGTCTTCTTCAGGAGTGGGGCTAATAGGATAGCAATCCACTTTTAATACAGAGTCATGAATATTCATGAAATGAAATTAACATAAGTGCTTATATCTAACACTTCAAACAATACTATAATTGAAAAGATATGTAAAAAATATATGGCTCAGAGAAATCAAAATCAATTATCTCTCATTCACTTTGTGTTGCTTATATCACTGTCCTATTCAAAAATGATTAATCTGATATGTCAAAATTATAAATTATTCAATAGCTGCTGTTAAAGCACTTAAATAATGTGAATCAAGTAACTATAGTGATAAGAGAAAATGGAATAACAGATAAGAACTCAGATCTCAATTTTGATTACAATCAAGGCATGGATAATCAAGGACTTCTTTGTGAATAAGTCACATACCTGGTAGGAAGGGGTAACTGAGGCTGGAACTTATGCATTTGGATATCTGGAGTAAAATATATCTTAAAATTGTTGAAAGGCACACCTGGAAAAGGCGAGAGAAAAATGCTTGTGAGTGTATGTTTATTCATACAAAAATTAAAGGAAATTAATGATTGTGTTCATTATTTGTCTTGAGTACCATTACTAACATTTTGGTTTCTTTCCACACTCACATAACCTGCATCCTGGAACATCAACTTATATATCCTTTTGTTATGTCACTGTCTAATGCAGCGTTCTATATTGGGGTTGTATGCGTTCCAACACTTATGTGACAGTCCTGTGCAGGTTATACACCTATGCTGAGTAATTATCTGGATTTATACTATATTTGGAATATTATCACACATAGCCGTGTCATGCAATGATCAATAAAGACTATCACCATTCTTAGGAGCAATTACTCATAGAGAATTTTCAGTTCTCACCTGCTGGTACTTTCTGGCCTTGCTATTCTCACCTCCTATGTCTGTTCTAACTGGGATGAAAGCTTTGCCCACCCCTCCCTGTCAACACTAGTCTTCCTTACAAGTGAGTCTTTTTCAGGGGTTTGAATTACCTGCCCTAACTAGAGAAAGTGACTAATACATATTTACTACTCTCATTGCTCCTCCTCAGGAGGTCTGCTGCAATTAATACAATGGGAGATGAGGATATAGCATGCATCAAGCAGGAAAGGGATCTTGGGGTTATCATCTCTGATTACCTCAAGGTAGGGAAACAGTGTGGCAAGGCAGCAGGTAAAGCAAATAGGATGCTGGGATGTATAGGCAGGGGCATCACCAGCAGGAAAAGGGAGGTCATAATTCCACTATACAAGACACTAGTGAGGCCCCACCTGGAGTACAGTGTACAAGTTCTGGAGACCATACCTATGTAAGGACATAGACAGGGTAGAGAAGGTTCAGAGGAGGGCAACAAAGATGGTACATGGATTGCATCACAAGTCCTATGAGGACAGGTTGAAGGAACTGAATATGTACTCCCTGGAGGAGAGGAGGGAAAGAGGGATATGATAGAGACATACAAGTATCTTACAGAATACACTATTTTTAAGCGAAAAAGATGTTCCAGGACTAGAGGGCATGGGATGAAGTTGGAGGGAGGACGATTCAGAGGAAACATGAGAAAGAATTTCTTCACAGAACGAGTGGTGGACAAGTGGAACACCCTGCCAGAGGAAGTGGTGGGGGCTGAAACAATCACAGGATTTAAGAATGCATGGGATAGACATAAAAGAATTCTGGAGGTCGGGGTAAGGGCAACAGACTTCTAGGAAAACATAAACTGAACTTACAAGCTCAAATGGGCAGACTGGGTGGGCCATAGGCCCTTATCTGCCACACTGTCTATGTATCTATGTATCTATGTATCCTCAATGGGTTAGGTGCTGTAGCCCTCTGTATGTCTTTGCTGGCCTTGTTGCTGACCATGTTAACCTAGCCCCTGATGTTTCTACTAATGATCACTTCAGTATGGACACCCCTCCTAACCTCAGCCCATTTACAAACCTGGCAAATGTTGATAACTTATTCCTGGTTATACTCCAAGGTCTATACCAGAAAGGCAACTGCTAAAATCCTTTTACCATCTGTGGGGAACACATGCTAAAGCTGGTATAATACTTTTTTCCCACTCCATGTGCCCTGTCCTTTCTTGTGCTACTTCTGTCCAAAGATATTGAGCTAAAGCCTGAGCCTCTTCTTCCTAATTATAAAATATCCTTATCTGATACATGTTGGATCAAAACTAAGGTCTAAAGCTAGCCCACATAAGCATTAGTAGCCTCAGATCTGAGATCCAAGAGTTAGAAGGTTAGGTTGGACCTGTGCACCCCTGATGTGCTTCTATCTCGGAGAACTGGCTTAAACCCCACATCCTACCCACATCCTACCACAAAAGGTAGAAATACCAGGTTTCTACACATTTAGGCAGGACATGGTCCTCTAGAAAGGTGGTGTGGTCCTTCTCTATGTCAAATCCTTCTTAAATGCCTCCTCAATGCCTCCATGGTTACTGTCCCTGGCCTAGCTAATTCAGATAGTGAGGTTATTTTAACCAAGCTACTTCCTGGGCCACCAAGCCACTACACGTTACCTGTGTTTACAACCCTCTATGGGTGGCCACCTCTGACCTTGCCTCCTCACTAAATCTTTGTCACAGCTATCCCTAGGAGAATTACTAGTAATACTTCTTGGCGACTTTAACATCAACTGGGACTGTTCAGAAGGATCTCCTTCTGGATGCCCAGCTTATCCAAGTTACCATTGAGCTGATGCACTTTAACAACAAAACAGGCAACTGCACCTTACTTGACTGTATAGTTGTCACTAAGCATGATCATATTAAGGTAGCTGGTGTATTTTCTGACTTGCTAAGTGATCACTCCCCTATTTTCTGTGTGTGGAATAATGCCTGTCACAAAACTCCACCCAGGGTATTCATGGCCAGGGCCAACTCAAAATTTAAAGTAAGTGCCTTTCTGCCTACTCTATCTGTCATCTATTGGGCCACAATTATAACCCTGATGTGGACTCAGCCTAAAATTTATTTTCCAGTAATTTCATTTCTGCTGTCAGTGCCCATGCCCTCTTAAGTAGATGCAAATTAAAAGGTGAAGTCAAGATGGCTTGGTCTCGATCTTTTTATTTTTTTTATTTTATTTAAAAGTTGATAACTGGGAAAAGCAGCAAGGCTTTATGCAAAATCATGGCACTGACACAGCATCAGTCAGGTTGACATCAGGTATCTAATAGCTATGGACAAAGGGCAGTCAACAGGTACTGTGCTTATACACCTTACCAAGGTCTTTGAGCTGGTGGATCACAGTCAGTTCACTTCAGTTTAATTTTATTATGCTTACCAAAGGTTTTCCAAGGCATACAGAAAGAAACAACACTTTATGGTACATTTAAAAACATAAATTGCTAAATATAATTCCATAAATCACTAACACTAATAAATACATAAGAATACTTACAAAAGGCTCAACAGATGTGATCTTGTGGTACATTCAGAACTTGAAAAAATGTTAAATGACAGCATATGTTTAACAATAAAAAGCAAAGCATAGAAAGACACCAGCATTTCATCTATTAAATTGCATTAATGCCGTAGATAAAAAGAAGCCAAGGCAAAATTTACCACAACATTTTGCTAATACATAAGCAAAATAAAGTGTTCTCTATGGTTAGCTAAGTTTCTAGTTGAAGTAATAGAATTATCCATGTAAATTGTAACAATTGTAGAAGGGGACAGTCAAAAGAATACAAATACCCAAGGAGGAATAAGCACTCCAACATTTACAATTGGTTGGAGTAATTGCTATCCATCCCTTTTAGTCCACAAATAATTGAAATCAGAATCTTGCCAGGTTTTTTCAATGTTCTAAAGTAACACAATTGCTAATGTTACTCTCCATCTCCCATTCTAGTTTAATGACAGCATAATATGTCAGCATCTGAGAATTTCTTATTCTGGCCAAATCTTGTTGAATTTCTGTATCAGTGGGATAGGTTCATAGGATGTATACAAGTTCAATAGGCTGAATGCCCTTTTAAGAACTTGCCACCCTTTTAAGAGGGGTATGTATATTTCTTGTAACCCATATTAAAATCTAGTCTGGTTTTAAAAGTGTCTATAGTCAGACTAGGAAACTACAGATCCAGGCAGACTATTCCATAATCCAGCAACTCTCTGGGTGAAGAATTTACTTCTTTTATTGGTTTTATGACTTCATGTATGATTTTGAGTCAGTTAGTTCTTGTGTTAACTGTGGTATCATTCAAAGTCAAATCTATAGTCACGCCCAGATAACCATATTTAAGTGTTTATACATTAAGCACAGATCTTCCCGGATCTGTCTATAGCCACAGAGTATAACTGTAGATTTGTTAGTCTTGTATTATAGTCTAATTTCTTTTTTTTTGTGTGTGTATTTCCTTGGACACCTTCAACCAATCTACAACTTCTAATAGTATGAAACTTGTTAAACTGAGAGCAGTACTCAAGGTGTGGTCGAACCAGACTAAAGTAAAGAGGCATTAGTACCTCCTGCTCTCTACTCTTTATATTTCTCAAGATAGAGCCTATTATTTTTGGGACTTCTTCACTTTGACAGTGGTATTTTGTCAAAATTAAGATCATTGGTTGTTATAGTTCCAAAATCTTTCTCTTCAGATACAGACTGTAATGTGGTATATCCAAAATGGGGTCTAGTATGATTGCCCGTCATGATATTTCCTGACTTTGTTTTCCCATAATTTATTTACCGTCTTTACTTTTCCGGCGTGATGTTTCCCGTATATAATTTGACCACACAGTGCATATTAAGGCAGTATCAGTTTCAGGAACTGTAGATTTCGCTGCTTTCCTCTCAGAAGTTCGCCTCCGCAGAACCTGAACCTAAGCCTAAGCTGTAAAAAATCCACATTTTTCCCTTTAACACATTTCGCCATCACCTCTGGACCCCCGGAAGTCAGGCAGCTCAAGGACAGCAGGCCATGCACTAGGACTGCTGCCCCAGCCCAGTGCATGGACTTGTGTTTGTTTTTAAAAACAAAGAATGAGAGCTGTTAAAGGCTCAAGCTTGGGGTTCAGGCTAGAACCCCGAGCATACAAGGAGAGGTCTGTGACTGACCATTAGTGGTGTTGGACAGTTGGTGAAGCCAGGTGGTGAGCAAGTCAAGTTTGGTCTACTGGCCAGAAAAGAAACAGCCAAATGAGGACTGACAGTGCTCTCAGGTGCAGAGGTGTGGCCAGAGAAAGGAGGACTGTACAGTGCGAAGGGACCCTATAAGAATAGTAAAGGACTTATCTGAGCTGTCAGTTCCTGTGTCCCTGGTCTTCTTGTGGTGGTCACCTGAGTGTCAGCATCCTCCCACTTTCAAGCAGCAGCACAGATGGAGATCATGCCGTGTAGGGCTCAGTATTGCCCCATTTTATTTTCAAAGTTAGCATGGTCCCTCCTTGGCAGCATGTGTACAGCCACATCAGGACCCACAGCAGCAGCTGAGCTGGAAGAAAGAGGAAGAGGAGCCAAGCCAGAGCTGCAGCATTGGGACAGCGTGAGGAAGGCCCGCCTCCAGCTCCTCCTTCCTCTGCCATTCCTGCCATAATCTTCACTCAGGCCAGGGCAGTGAGTCAGCAGCAACACTGTTGTCAAAGTGCTGACTGCCTCAGCAGGTGAAGGACCCCCAAAATGGAATTTGGTACTGGGTAGCACCAGAAGAACAGCCAAGGCCATGTAAAGGGGCAGGCAAGCCCCAGGGAAAAGGACTGTCCACAGGGTGGAGTTATGGGCATGAGGCCCATCCTACACATTTTAAGAACTTCCAAAGGGTGGAACAAAGGGGCAGGAAAGCCCCAGGAGCATGTCTATTCATTTTAATTTTTTAATTTGAATTGTCCCATGCCCAGGGCACTAGCCAAGTAAACTGAGGCAGCACAGGTGGTATGGTGTTCCTTGGCTTTCCCCACCTCCAGATCACCAATAAGGATCATTGCTGCAGAATTTCATTTAATGCTGCTAAATAATGCTGCTTGCTTTGCAGACTGCTACATTTGCTGTCATTGATGCAGCACTTACTTACATTTATTTAAATAATATTTGATGTTGATGCATTTATTTGCTCAGAGTTTAATGCTGATTCACTTTAAATAAGGATCATTGCTGCATAATAATAGAAATTAAATAATGATTGAGAAGGGCGCTGATTACGTTTAGTCGGAAACTGTTAGTCAGTCATTAATTAAGTTGGGATTACTTATAACGGAGAGAAATGTTGGTTCAATAAGTGACGGAAACCTCATGCCGGAATCGATTCGGATCCCTCTAAATGATAACTATAGCAGGGGTTGTTCTTTCCAATATGCATAACGTTGCACTTATCCAAGTTAAATTGCATATGCATAGTTTGCCCCATTCCATCAATAAATCCAACTGTTTTTGAATATTACTTTTATCTTTGTGTGGTGGTTACAAGGCCCCAACTTGCAGTCATCTGCATATTTTGCAAGGCATTTGACAGAGTCCCACACAAAGATTAATAGTCAAATTAACCAGCCTTGGAGTGGGTCCCAGGTGGTACCTTGGGTAAACACTGCTGAACAACAGGACACAGAAGGTAATTGTAAATGGAGTCCACTCTGAAGAAAGAGGTTACTACTGGGGTATCCTAGGGTTCAGTACTGGGTCCAGTCCTTTTAGTGTCTTTATAAGTGACATTGCAGAGGGACTGGAAGGAAAAGTATGCCTCTTTGCAGATGACACAAAGATCTGCAACAGGGTTGATAAACAAGGAGGCGTGGAAAGGATGAGAAGGGACTTGGCAAGGTTGGAGGAATGGTCAGAAGAATGGCAGCTTGATTCAATGCAAAGAAGTGCAAAGTAATGCAACTGGGAAACAAAACCCAGGTGAAGATTACAATGGGAGGGGGTAGTAATAACAACAAAATGGAAAGGGACCTGGGGGTAATTATATCAGATGACCTTAAGGTTGGCAAGCAATGTGAGAAGGCAGTAGGGAGGGCTGGGGAATACTGGGATGTATAGGGAGAGATATCACCTGCAGAAACAGGAAGTTGTTATCCCCTGTACAGACAGTTGGTGAGACCCCATCTGGAGTGCTGCATCCAGTTCTGGAGACCCCATCTCTGCAAGGACATAGACAGGATGGAGGCAGTTCAGAGGAGGGCAACTAAAATGGTGCAGGGTCTGCAAGAGAATCCATACAAGGAGAGGCTAACGGAGCTTAATATGTATACCCTTGAGGAAAGGAGGTAGAGGGGGACATGATAGAAACATTCAAGTACCTCAGTGGAATCAACAAAGTCCAAGAGGGTAACATCTTTCAGAAAAGAGATGTGCAAGAACAGGGGACACAATTTGAAGATGGGGGACAGCTCATGGGCAATGTGAGGAAGTATTTTTCACAGAGAGGATGTTGGACACATGGAACAGCCTTTCTGAGGAGGTTGTGGGGTCTAAAGCTGTGGGAGAATTCAAGAATGCATGGGACAGACATAAGGCAATTTTGCAGGGGTAGGAAGAAATAGACTTTGGTCAAATAGGATCTGCAGCTTATCCTCTAGGTAGGGAAATGGGCAGACTATGTGGGCCAAGTGGTCCTTATCTGCCATCAAAGTCTATGTTTCTTTGTAAGCCATACACCTTCTAAAATTGGCATGGTTATGTACCAAGATGTTAAAGATGGTAGGCCCAAAACTGATCCCTTGGGACACCACTTGTCACACAACCCCAGGTGGAATAATTCCTTAACTGTGACACTCTGGTATCTTTTGTTCAGCCAAGAACAGATCCATCTTACAATATTGGGCGATAGATTTATCTTTAGGAGTTCATTTACTAGTACAGAATGAAATACTTTATAAAAGCTTTAGCAAAATCAAGATAAATTACATCACTGGGAATGCCTTTATCAAGTGCTTGACTAATGGGCTCAAAGAAATTGAGCTGATTAGTTAAACATGATTTCAACAACAAATCCATGCTGACTATGATCAATTAAACCCTATTGTTATCAAGTGATCATTGATTTACTTTTGCAATAATTTCTCTGATTTTACCAACCACGGATGGTCAAACTAATCGGTCTATAGTTTTTGGGATCATCTTTTGCTCTCCTTGCAGATTGCAGTTACAACTGCTATACTCCATTCCTTTATAGCAATACCATCCTGTATAGACTTGATGTAAAAATAAGTAAGTGGTTTAATTATAACGGGCTAAATCTTGGATAAGTCTAGGTGATATACCATCTGGTCCAGGTGAACTATTAGTTTTTAATGAATGTATTATATCATGGACTTCAGCTCTATTGATAATAGGAAAATTTTCAGTCAACTCAGTCTGTTTTATTAAAGGATCTTTTTTCAAAACACCAAAGAAATAGTTATTTAATGTTTCTGCTATCTCATCTTCGCTTATTATTATGTCTTTATCCATCTTTAGGGGCCCTATGTATGTTGATTACCTTTTAAAGTACCAATATAATTGAAAAACTATGTTTTGCTATCTTTAACCGTAGATGCTAATTTTAATTCCATTTTTCCCAGCTCTTTTTATCATTCTTTTAATATTTTTATTATATAGTTTAAGTTTATCAAGTGTTTCAATAGTGTTTGTTTTCTTAATTTTTTAAATATTTTTATTTTTAAATCTGTTTCTTTATTTTATTGTTCCACGGGGCTACATTTGTTTTTGTTATATTTAACTCTGATAGGTACATATTTCTCAATACAGTCCATGAGCTGATGTTTAATAAGATCCCAAATTTGTTCTAGATCTCTACCTATGAAATCTTCCTCCCATTTCCATTTTCCAAGTTGATCACTCATTTTTGAAAGTCTGCTTTATAAAAATCTCTTGCACTGTTTTTCCTTTAGTATATTCAATATTATTTTTGTAAGATAGTGTTATCATACTATAATCAGAATCACAGAGTGGTGGATGTAATTGGATGTTGTGAATTTTTTCATCACAATTAGTAAGAATCAGATCTAAAATATTATTTCCCTAGTTGGTAAATGAACTATTTGATCAAGATTTATCTGAATAAATAAGTCGATAAATTTATTTTCTAAGGCAACCTTACTGTACAAGGAGGTCCAATTAATATGAGGAAGGTTGAAATCACCCATTAGTATGTAATCACCTGCAATGTTCCTAGTTTCAATAAAATGAATTAGATTAATATTTTGTTCAGTAGTCAGGTTTGAGGTTGATAAACCAAACCCATGGTCAAGTTATTGTTGTTAAATAATAGTTTAACCCATATGCATTCAAATTCATTTTCATTTTCCTCAGTATTATACATCTCAACTGATTTGATGTCTTCTCTGACATACATGGCTATCCCACCACCTAAATGATTCTTCCTGTTTTTATAAAATCTGTTGTAGCCACCAATGTCCATATTCCAGTTATCATCTATACCCCAAGTCTCAGTAATACCACAAATAGATATATTTTCTGATTGTAGAAAGTGTTGTAATTCATCTTTCTTTTAGAGTTTAAGCTTCTGGCATTCAATAGTAACATACCCATGCTATGAACATAATTGTTATGTATTTTAATAATACTATCTAAAGGCACAGTATTAGATAATGATGTTATATTATTCTTGATGTCATCAGAGTTATGTTCTTTACACATCTCTCCCCAATCTTTTAGTTTAAACTTTTTATGATTTCATTAAAGTTAGTTCCCAGGACTTTGTTACACCTTCTACTTAGATGTAGTCCATCATATGAGAATAAATTGGGAACACCATAACATTTTTCCAATGTGTGATACATTTTATATTTTGTTTCATACACCACACACAGAGGCAATTATTAATGTCTCTGATTTTTATTGATATTGTCGGGATGCCATAGGAATAGGGAGAATTTCTGAGACAATGATGTTGCAGTCATGATCAACACATTTATTTATAAATGATACAATGTCCTGTTTTATATTTTGTATTGGTGATTGCCATGTATCATTGGACCCTGCATGAATAATAACCAATGGATTGGTACCTATATTATGCAAGATATTGTCCATCATTTCAGTGATATCCCTAATTTAACCCCACTAGAACTTGATACTGTTCTGGTTGATTTGTCAGTGTCACAAATTATGCAGTCAATGTTTTTATAATTGAAACACTTATGACTATCACCTCCTGATTAATGGTATTGTCTGTTTCATATGTGCAGCCTCATGGTTTACCTCATTATTTATGTCAAACAGCAGCCCATTCTCAATAACACTGCTCTCTTTGTTTTGGTTTGCCATTGTTGTTTTAGATTTGTCTCTGGCATCTCCTGCAGTGGTGTAACAGATTCATAAATTGTGTTAGTTACATCTTGGTTCTCTAATGTAACTAATGGTTCTAAGTGATATGTTCAGGAAGTTCAAAGTGGTCTGCCTCTTCCTCTTTTGTCACTTTATTAGCTTGAACTTCAAACCACTCATTTTCATTATGAGTTTTAGTTTCATCAGGGTTTTCATTTCTCTCAACCTTATTTTATTTTGGATATTCTTTATCATTAAATGATGTTTGCTGCTCTGAGCATTTGTCATCTGATTCTGATAATACTGGGTTTATATGTTTTTGTGTAATCCCTTTTCCCTTTTTCATATTTGTTTTGAATTTTTCTTTTACCATTATTATCATCATTGTGTAATGATATTGCGGATCCATGACATCCTAGATAAAACACAGAGTATCAATGTTTATTTTTAATCTTTGCACCATTTGCTGTTGGACCTGGTCAACCGCTTTAAGTCTAAGGGAAATCTTATTTATTTCTATTTGAAGTTCTCTGTTATGCCTACATTTATAACAGATAAATGGATCCATGGTTGCTGTTTGGGCAACCATGTACATAGCACATTCCACGATAAGTACCCTATTCCCCATCAATATCAACAGTTTGCTTCATCTTATCAGTATATTGTATACCTAGCCTAGAGCAACACTTTACAGAACCCTATAATGTGCTTGTTGTATTATACAATCCTGCCCAAGAACTGTGACACTAAAATCAAATTATCCTGTCAAAACAGATACAGTACTTCCAGTATATTACACATGGCTAGCAGGTCTTACCTCATCATACCTCCTGTAGCACAATATCCCACTATCACATTAGACACACAAGACATGCGCAACAATGTGCGTGTCTTTCATGTCATCATGCGTGTAGTTCGCACTACTCTGCTTGCAAGGGTGGGAATAAATATGCCTGGAGTGACCTGGAAGTGGTCTCTGGGGTCATAGAATGCTCTTACTTGCCAACTGTTTAAAACAACTTAACACTTAGTAAAATACACCCTGGATGGGTCAGTATGTGTTACAAAGCACAGAATGCTGCCTAAAAGTGAAAAGTAAGTGACAGACTGTGAGTTGTAGTCCAACTGGGCAAGACAGAACTACAGCTCCTCCTCCTGCAAGTAGTTTTACAGGGCTCCAAAATTACTCGCTCACAAAATGCACAATTAAAGTTTCATTTAGTTTTGCAGTCAATATTAGCAACACAGTCTTCCTGGAAGCAGAAACACAGCTCACACAAGGAATATCTTTATCACACTGTCGCTCATAAAACCATGAGTAATATGCCTGGAGTGACCTGGAAGTGGTCTCCAGGGTCACAGAACTCTCCTCACTTGCCAACTGTTTAAAACAACTTAAAACTTAGTAAAAATACACCCCAGATGGGTCAGTATGTGTTACAAAGCACAGAATGCTGCCTAAAAGTGAAAAGTAAGTGACAGACTGTGAGTTGTAGTCCAACTGGGCAAGACAGAACTACAGCTCCTCCTCCTGCAAGTAGTTTTACAGGGCTCAAAATGACTTGCTCACAAAATGCTCAATTAAAGTTTGATTTAGTTTTGCAGTCAGTATTAGCAACACAGTCTTCCTTGGAGCTGAAACACAACTCACCAGGAATATCTTTATATATGTCTGTAGATAGTGTTAAACATGTTAATCAGATCAGTAGTCATCAGTGTTATTGAAAAATAGGTCAGTGCTTAGAGTAACTGGTAATTGCTATTTTTCATAAACTTAGATTGTGGGCTTTTAGTGACACTGTACTTTCTTTGTTGTCTTTACTTAGAATTGTTTTGGGCTGTTGAAAATTTAAAACATAGTGGTGGTGTAATTCTGTGCTGTTTTTAATTGCTGCAAATTTTATCTTGGCTTGTCTGACTGCCCTGTAGTTGGGTGAAGGGTGTTAATTGTCTGGCCTCTGACCTCAGCTACGTGATAACTGGAGGTGGGGCTTAGTCAGAGTTGAGGTAGCAAGTGAGTTATTTTCTCAGAAGAAGCCAGAAGGGGAAGGAAGGAAACATATTCAATTCAGTGCTTTAGAGTAACTGGTAATTGCTATTTTTCTTTAAACTTAGATTGTGGGCTTTAGTGACACTGTTCTTTCTTTGTTGTCTTTACTTAGAATTGTTTTTGGGCTATTGAAAATTTAAAATGTAGTGGTGGTGTAATTCTGTGCTGTCTTTAATTGCTGCAGATTTATCTTGGCTTGTCTGATTACCTGGTAGTTAGGTGAGGGGTGTTAATTGTCTGGCCTCTGACCTCAGCTACATGACAAATGGAGGTGGGACTTAGTCAGAGTTGAGGTAGCAAGTGAGTTATTTTCTCAGAAGAAGCTAGAAGGGGAAGGAAGGAAACATATTCAATTCAGTGCTTTATAGTAACTGGTAATTGCTATTTTTCTTTTAAACTTAGATTGTGGGCTTTTAGTGACACTGTACTTTCTTTGTTGTCTTTACTTAGAATTGTTTTTGGGCTGTTGAAAATTTAAAACGTAGTGGTGGTGTAATTCTGTGCTGTCTTTAATTGCTGCAAATTCTCCCCCCCCTTCCCCAACTCTTAATTATATGCCCTGTTAAATCTGATTGACAGGAGCTAAACACAGGGTATAGTAAGGGTGTGAAGTAGGAGGGGTATAAGGGGAAGAAGCCCACCCTCAGCACGACAAGTGTTTTGACTCATTTATTTATTTATTGGTTTCTTTTCTTTTTTTTCTAAAGAAAATTATCTGACGATCAGTGGCAGGATTTTTAGGACAGTAAATTAATAAAAAGGAACTAAGAGAGCTCAGTAGCAGACAAGTAGTGGAATAGCAGTATAATTGCAGTATAATGTGGGGAGTGGTGCAATGCAGTGGCTGTGGGGCAGCCATTCAGGCAGACCTTCTGGACACTGAGGTGCTGCCCTATCTGCATGCATCTCTCTGGACTGTGGGATGAGGTAGCCAGACCAGAGTGGAAGTAAACTGGGTCAGGAATACCATCACCCCTATCCAGAGACCACCCAGTCCTATGCAACTGCTTCAAAGGATGCCGAGAACAAGGAGCACTTGGATGACAGTGGACTCAAGGAGGGTTAGAGTGGTCAGGCAGAGGCACATCCCAGATCCTATTCCACTCAAGAACTCATATGCCACACTGGCAAATGAGGACAACCAAATAGAGGTACCAGAGAAGTGGAAGGAAAGGATGTGGAGGTTAGCCAATAAGGTGACCTCAGAGGGAAAGCAGTGGACCCCAGAGGAGGAGGAAGCTAATCCTGGTGGGGACTCCATCATAGAGGGATCCAGCTAGGAACACAGGAGGGTGAGGACAGGGAGGTGAGGTCCCTACCAGCTACCACGGCATGGAGGGATGGAAGGAAGATCCTGGGATCACTGGGAAGACAAGATGGGAGGGTGAGCTGGATGTCATTATCCACCTAGGTACTAATGACCTGGCAAATGGGGAGCCAAAGGAAGTTCAGGAAGAGTTTAGGAAATTGGGGAGGGTCTCAAGCAAGTAGCTACTTCTGTCACTTTCTCAGAAGTACTACCTGCGAGAGGCAAGGGAGAGCATAGGAGTGCATACACCAGGAACTTTAACTCATGGTTGAAGAACTATTGCTGTGAGAGAAGGGTTTGGATTCATTGGTGACTGGGGACCCACCTGGAGGGATGGAGGTTTGTTCAAGCCTGACGGCCTGCATCCATCCTGGATGGAATCCAAGCACTTCAATGATAAGTTTAAATGCCACATTGACAAGCATTTAAACTAGCAAAGGGGGTGGCAGGCCAGCATGGAGGGTACCTACTTGCTCACCCCACAGCAGCTGCAGTGGAACCAGTGAACCAGAGGAGTGGCTATCTCTGCAAAGCAGTGTGCAAAAGATGGAGATTAGTGCCCAAGAGGTGGATAGGCAGAAAGGGGCAAATTCAGCAGAAGGGCAGACAGCAAGGAGAACCAGGGATAAAGGACAACCAAGGAAGGGGCTGGAGTAGAACAGCGAAACAGTCTAGGGTGGTCAAATCATGGAAAGCCATGTGTGCAAATGCCAGGAGCCTTAGCAATAAGATGGAAGATCTGAGGCTGTCATGGTGCAGTAGGCCTGGACATTGTGGCCATCACTGAAACCTGGTGTAATGATAACCACGACTGGGAGATGGCCATACCTGGCTACAACATATTCAGAAGAGACAGAGCATGCAGGAAGGAGGAGGAGGGCACTGTATGTGAAAAATGACGAATGGCCACATATATCCAGGAGGAACAAAATGGGGAGAGATACTGTGGGTTAGGTGAAAGGAAAATGGGACAGCCATATCTGCACAGGTGTGGTCTATAGACCACCAGCCCAGGAGGAAGAAACAGATAGAGCTGATGCTAGTCATCCAAAGGATGGCAGACAAGGGTGAGGTAGTACTGGTTGAGACTTCAATATTCAGACGTGGACTGGAGAATCCCAGCAGCAGCATCAACTAGAGAGCAGATTTATCCTGACCTCTTCAGGGTGCCTTCCTCAAGCAACTGGTCATGGAACCAACTCGGGAGAAGGCAATACTGGACCTTGTGCTCACAAACAGGGACAGTGTGATGGGGAAACAGTGGGGAGCACCTGGGAACAGTGACCACCAGTCATTGTAGTTTGAAATCATAGAAAGAGCAGAACCAAACCACACAAAAACACGTATCCTGGATTTTAGGGGGCAGACTTTGGGAAAATGGAGAGATACTTGAAAGAGGCATTAAGAGATGGGACAGGAATCAGGGGTTGAGGAACAGTGGGCAGTATTTGAAATGGGGATTACAAGAACAACAGAATTATGCATTAAGCAGGTTAGCAAGAGGAAAGGAAGAGGAAACCATTATGGTTTTCCAAAGAGGTAGCAAAGAAAGTGAAAGCCAAAAAGATTGCATTCAGGCAATACAAAAGACACAGGCAGAAGGGGATAGGGAGAAGTACCAGGAGAAGCAAAGGGAGTCAGGGAGGTCAGTAAGGGAAGCCAAAGCTCAGACAGAAGAACACATTGCAAAATCAGTGGGTAGAGGGACAAACCTTTACAGGTACATCAGTGAAAAAAGAAAGACAAGGGATGGGGGCTGCATGGAGGATGACAACAGTAAAGCTGACCTATTGAACAGGTATTTCTGCTCAGTCTTTACTGAGGAAGAGGAGAGTAATGGGTCTGAACGGAGTACAAGGGGTGAGAATGGTGCAGAAATGGACACAAGTCCCTTTATACGCAGAAAGGATCCTAAAGGAACTGGAAGTAATAAGAGTTGATAAAGCAATGAGTCCAGATGGGTGCACCCAGGGTCCTTAAAGAACTAAGAGAGGTGGTGGCTGAACCTCTGGCTATCCTGTTTAGCCGATCACTGGAAACAGGAGAGGTACCCAAAGACTGGAGGACAGCAGATGTAGTCCCCTTATACAAAAGTGGGAACAAAGAGGAAGCGGGAACTGAAGACTCAGTCAGCCTCACCTCGGTAGTGGGGAAGATCATGTAAGCACTACCGAGGGAGAGATTGGTGGAACATCTGGTTGTCAATGGACTACAGGACCCAAGGCAGCATGGTTTCACCAGGGTGAGGTCATGTCAGACCAACCTTGTTGAATTTTTGACTGGGTGACTAGGGAGATGGATCAGGGAGGGCAGTGTACATGGCCTATCTGGACTTCAGCAAGGCCTTTGACACTGTGCCACATAGAAGACTATTACACAAACTGGGGAATATAGGTGTGGGCAGGACAGTGGAGTAGTGTGGTGTAGGTAACTGGCTGGGTGGCAGGACACAGAGGGTGGTGGTAAATGACTGTCACTCCACAGAGGGAAGAGTGACCAGTGGGGTACCACAGGGATCAGTGCTGGGACTGGTCCTATTCAACATCTTCATCAGTGACATTGTGCAGGACCTAGAAGGCAGAATTTCACTGTTGGCTGATGACACAAAGCTGTGTAACAGAGTAGACATACCAGAGGGTGTAGACAGAATGAGAAGGACCTGCAGAAACTAGAAGAATGATCAGGGGTTTGGCAGTTGAAATTCAATGCAAAGAAGTGCAAGATAATGCATATGGGGCACAAAAACCCTGGCACAATATATCAGTTGGGGGCTGAGGATATAGCATGCACCAAGCAGGAAAGGGATCTTGGGGTTATCATCTCTGATGACCCAGGGTATTGAAACAGTATGCAAGGCAGCAGGTAAAGCAAATAGGATGCTGGGATGTATAGGCAGGGGCATCACCAGCAGGAAAAGGGAGGTCATAATTCCGCTATACAAGACACTAGTGAGGCCCCACCTGAGTACAGTGTACAGTTCTGGAGACCATACCTACGTAGGACATAGACAGGGTAGAGAAGGTTCAGAGGAGGGCAACAAAGATGGTGCATGGATTGCATCACAAGTCCTATGAAGACAGGTTGAAGGAACTGAACATGTACGCCCTGGAGGAGAGGAGGAGAGAGGGATATGATAGACTTACAAGTATCTTACAGGGAGGAACAGGTTGCAGGAATACACTATTTTTAAGCGAAAAGATGTTCCACGACTAGAGGGCATGGGATGAAGTTGGAGGGAGGATGATTCAGAGGAAACATGAGGATGAATTTCTTCACAGAACAGGTGGTGGACAAGTGGAACACCCTGCCAAAGGAAGTGGTGGGGCTGAAACAATCATGGGATTTAAGAATGCATGGGATAGACATAAAGGAATTCTGGAGGTCATGGGTGAGGGGCAACAGACTTCTAGGAAAACATAAACTGAACTTACAAGCTCAAATGGCAGACTGGTGGGCCATAGGCCCTCATTCTGCCGACACTGTCTATGTATCTTGTATCTATGTATCAATCCATATGTGTTAGTTTATAATTTAGATTATATGGCCAGCCAATGGTTTTTCCATGGATGGGGATACTACATACTTCCAGAATAATCTGCTTTGGAAGTCTTTCATGGGCAACACAGCTACTTTTTAAATAGTTTAAAGATATAATAAGAGCCAAAGACTTCACTGAAAGTGTGCCAGTTTCAACCCTCAAATGAGCAGCTGAATGTAACTCTCACACCCAAAATACAGTAAATTTTATAAATGCATATTGTAGTATCTCGAGAATTTCTGTCCTAGTGTGGGCTCTCTATATTTCGCATCATATAGTATACTACTTTTAACTTTTGCTTTCGAAAATTATTTTTCATAGTTGGAAAGGGGTCATCCCCATATTTCAGTATGTATCTTTTATATCAGCAAGCTCTTTTCACTTTTATGTTTAACTAAAAGAAATGCAAACTCCTGATTGTTATTTGATTTTGATACTCCTAAATAATTTTAAGATTCCAATATTTTAAGTTTGTTCCATTAATATACCACAACAATTATCACATTATTGAGAAAGAAAATCTGAATCTTTGTCTTAGTTGTATTTATCTGGAGTTACAGTTTGTCTCACGGATTGTGCAAATACATTTAACATATGCTGTAAACCAAGGGGAGTATGTGAAAGCAGAACTGCATCATCTGTGCAAAAAGTAGTGGAATTCTTGATTTCAAAATTTTGGGAGCAAAGCAATTGTTATATGACTCTAGAGCAAGCAGAGAACACCCACCATCATTAGTGCTCCCAGACTGATTTGCCATTTTTCCTTTAACTCAAGGTAATTTTCCTGTGTTTTTTCCTGAAGATTACATTACTTAGCAAATCTCTGTGAACTGACAGAGAGGCTGAGCTTTTGCATGCTGTTCTTGCTGTGGAGGAGAAAGGATAGCAGGAGAACTGATAAGCACTTTTTACTAAGGTAAGGGTATGGCGCCATTGCCGCAATTAAACCAGTAAAAGGAAAAAAATCTATTTTCCAGACCACCTCAGTGGCTTGTGTATTGCCATTTTGTTCGGGTTGCTGCTTTCTTCCAGGAGCTTGGAGTCCAGATAGTGGAAAGAAGCCCACCTCTGGGAAGATGGCAGGGAGCTTCAAGTGGGAACCAACTGCAGGAGAAGCAGCATAGTAGAGTTTTCCCTTGACAAACTCTGGATGTTTTTCTCCAGCTGCTTCTTAACAGAACAGAATACCAGTACATCAGAAACCAGAAAGCTTTCTTACCTTTGAGAAGGTGACTTCACATTTAAACAGTAATAAATATAGAAGGAAGTCTTTATTTTATTTTAAGTTCCTTTTAGACTCTCTTTCTACATACACACACACATATATATATATATATATATATAGTTTAGAGGCAAACTTGTTTAGTTCAAGTAGATAGTGAGAGGCACTGTTGACTCCTTACCACGCTCAACTGGCATTGGTGATTGTCGCCAGCTCAACCTCACCCCATCACATGTGTAAAGCAGCAGAAGTATAGGAGAATGGGGTGAGAGTTAGGACTGACGACCCCAATGCGCACCCCAATGCCAGTTGGGGTGGGCTGGGGTCCAAGGGGTTTTCAACCCTAACACCGAATTTCCTCACTTTTGTCACTGTGGAACAACCCTAACTAATGCATTAAACGGAGTTTTTGCTCTAATTTCCTTCTTTTGAGAATGATAACGAGAAATAGTGAATGTAATGTGGCGGTGGGAGCACCGGGCCCAAGGAACAGCAACGCAAACAGAAGCACTAACAGTGGTGCACATGGTAACGCAAGAGTGAATGAGAACAGAAAGGGTACCATTGACGGTGGTGTAGATGGAACGGGTCTGCCACGTGATGTGTTGTCACATAGTAACATGAAGCCTGCAAATGGAAATGTCAATGGGCATGGTGATGCAAAGTGAAACAGAAAGAGAAACAGTACTGTAGACACAAATGGCAAAAATAACAGAAACGCATAGCGCAAAGGAAAACGCAGCGATAACGCATTATGGTGGCATTGACGCTAATGGTGGGTGAAACGGGTACGGAACCGCAAGAGGAAAGGGCAACGTAACAGTAATGTAAGTGCACAGGCTTTTCCTAAAAGCTGCATAGAGAAAGACAATGAGTACAAAGAATGTATGCATAATAATGGGTATCAGAGCAGAAAATGAGGACTTGGAATACTAAAAAGGTTCTATCTCAGGAATCGTATGACGAGAAAAAAATGTAAAAGTCATATGATTTATGACTGTCCTGGCTAGTTTGGGCTAAGCATTTTTCCAACGAAAGTCTGTGATCTCGCACCATTTCAGAGATAATGGCCCCTGAAAGCGCCGGGTGAATGCCGAATGTTATCCTATGGGAAAAAGAGAAGTTTGGAGTGCCATAACTTTGCCTCCCTGTAATATTTTTTTCACCAAACCACTGAAAGGCACTTCTGTGGGATTTTGGCTGTGTTCCTCCAAATTTCCCTGAAAAAGACCAAACCGTTATTTTGGCAGCAGGGTGCCAAAGGATTCTGTAACGCGCCGGGCACCGTAATGTTATCCTATGGGGAAAAGTGTCAAATTTGGAATACTGTAACTTTGTCTCCATGCAATATTTTTGCAACAAAACACTGAAAGGCACATCTGTGAGATGTCGGCCACGCTCCTCCAAATTTCAGCCTAAAACTCCAAACCGTTCTTTTGCAGCGGAGTGCCAAAGAATTGCTGTCATTTCCACAGACTAGACAAGTACTGTTGCAATTTGCAAAAGATTTCACAAAATGTACCCATATACTGTGAGCAATGGAAAGTACTTCATGAAGTACTTTTCCAGAAATTTGAAAAACATATTTCTGGGGTGTTTTGCCCCAAAATAAAGACATGGCTAGCATCCTCAGGGTCCGACTAGGTGAATAGAAAAGAATTAGGTTGCTAGAGGGTCCGAAATTTAAATGCCAAGCATTTTCTGATCACTAACTCAAAACAAGATGGTGGATTTGCAAAAGTAACAGGGCCATTTACGAAAGTAAAATGCATTTGCGACACTGTCAAACTTTTATGAACTTTTCCATTGACTTATAATGGAAATTGTTTTGAATAACTTTTGAACTGTTTAATATTTTTCATGAAATCTTCAAAGGCACATTGGGGACCCTGGCTGCATGTTCCCTGAAGATTTTGGGCCAGTCGCATAAACTGTGTAACCTGTAGGCGACCATAGAATTCCAGAAAAGCATAAACGCATGTGCAGATCACGCTTAATAACTCCGCAGCTGTGTATCTGACCTGTACAAAACTTGGCAGATCCCAAGGCATATGGGTCTTGATTGTATATTCTAAATTTCAGGCAAATCCGTCAAACAGTTGCAAAGTTATTAAGGTGCAAAATTTTGGGTTTAATATAGAATGGCTCTCAACTCTATATATATATATATATATATATATATTTTACAACCAGAGCCTTCTGAAAAAGGGTGATAATCAGGGTTTAAGAACTCAGTCATGACTGATTGTTGAAAGTTTATCTTAATTTACCTCTGTATATCCTATTTTTATATATTTTCATTTTTATTGTAATTTTGATACATTTGATACATTCAAACATTTAAATGTTTAAATTGTCCCAAATTTCACACCAAGGTCACACGACCATTTACCTTAAAGCACATGCATTGGCATCTATTGCTCAGATTCTTTTTCCTTATTGTGCCAAAGGGTGCAATATTTTTGCTGTCTGAGTTTTCTTTAGAGCTTGCTGTTGCAAATTTGTCTTTTTCCTCAAGTGATTCCAACTTATAGTTGACAGCTTTGCATTTGCGACTGAGACTATGACATATTGTTACTGTGAAATAGAGGTGTATTGGCACTTTCTATACTTCTACATACTTATCGCTCTGATCCTGCTTCTAATATGTATTGGAGTAAGTAGCTGTCTCTTTCAGAAAAAGGTTAATATTTTCAGCCCTTTAAAAATAAATCTTTGGTTATTAATACTTTAAATATTTTATATTGTACAAGTGCCTTCTCTATCTATTGTTTCTTTGTTTAGAACACCAGAGTCAATTTACTTCAATTTTTCTTTTCTTTCTTTTAATCCTAGATTCAGTGATCTAATGATCAACTGATGTAATTTAACTTTAAAGTAGCGCACTGCACATATTGCATTCATTGCTGATAATTATCAGAGGAGGTTCACACTAGAAGAGATATCCACTTGACATTTATAATACATAATACTGATAACCCTTTTCCTTCTTTTTCTAAGATATACAAAACTGCAAAGCACTCTAATCTGCTTCAATGTTTGATTTTAATATATTTAAAGAACACTGCAGACCTTTCTCAACAAACATTCTTAGAAAGGTCGGTACACTTGCATATCCACTTTGTACTTTTAATAAGCTGCAGACAACCTGTAAATAAGCTGCAACTGTTTTGGAAAATACTTTGAACTTGATACCATGGCGTTATTTCTATCAAAACACACTGTTTTAAACCTGATTGAACACATCTAAGCCTACAGACTTCCCAAAATATTTGAATTTAAATTATTTTTGAAAGTGCCCTGCAAGAAAAATACAAGAAAGAAAATTACTGAGCAGACCTGGAACAACCCATTTTAGCCTTTTTAGGAAACTTATTGAAGGAACAAAAGAAATGGAGACAAAATTTTACTAATAACTGGAAAATTAGTCTGAAGGTATTCTCAACATATTGTGACACATTGAACCGTAACAAGGTATTGCCTCTTTCTGTCTATATATTAATGTTTGATTTTTGTTTTATATATATATATATATAGTGGATAGTAGTGTTGCTTTAACTTAATCAAGATCTGTGATTTTTTATTCTTTGAATTATCACATATTGCTATGCCTTTTTTGTTATATGACTTTGTATATCTATGAAGAACACAAGGAGTAAAAAGAGATCCTCCTCAGCTCACATCCTTGATTATCAATGAAAGTGATTGGGACCCTGATCTTGGAAAAGCTTTATCTAATGGTCAATGAAAAAGAAAAAATATAAAGCTGTTAAAACTGTTAAACAAACAAACAAACAAACAAAAAGATAAGACAAAAAAATAAGAAAAAAAAGACAATATTGGTATCAATAAAACAAAAACAAATCCCAGAATAAAAAGAGAATGGTCAAACTTAATAGCCAAATATTTGGTAAAAATAATGAAAAGCAACTATCTAATATGACACTAGGGACACTGGTATAAGGGTAAAACTAGAACCCTGCAACAAATAGAGCAGACATGATAGACCATGTGGTCTTCTTCTGCTGGCTACTTTCTTATATTCTTATGACTACCTCAATTCCTATTCTTGATTTAACACGAGGTCACAAAATATATAAGCAATCCAAAGAAATTCCTCAATGAGGCCCTTCACTAGAAAGGTCCTTAAACTTTGTATTGACACCCAAGAGGGATCTTTTATTCTTCAAATTATAATATCACATGAAACTCTGATTTGAATATTAATATAGACTCAGATATAGACACATAACATGATAGTTATCATAATCTCCCATTAACTTCAATGGTTAGAATCATCCTACAAGACATAACAATACAAATTTTGAAGAAGGTCTCTATAAATGAGATACAAAAGGAACAAGGAAAGAGATGATGGAAAACAAAGGGAAATAAAATACATAATAATTGATCTACAAGACACTATATTAGGATTAAGGAATTAGCAGATAAGGAAAACAACTTAGAAACCAAGATGGAAATACAAATTATATACTCATCTTTTCTCAATGAAAACTTAGTAGAAGCACTAAAACTACATATATTGCCAGCATAGCTATTATGGAGCAGCTTGTTATTTAAAAATAATGAAATCACGATGCTAAGGAGGATATTGCAATAAATTAGTTAGATGATCTCTTAGCCTTCCAAAGGAAGCAACAAGACAATGATGAAACTTTATTCTCCCTAACTTATCTAATTGAGCTAGATACACAAAATGATGAAAATGTAAACCTCAGGAGGTTAATGATAATACAGGTATAATTAATCTAACTGACCTAACTGACAATACAAAACAAAATAAGAACCTTAAAAGTTATAACAATAAAAGGGAGGAAAAGAAAATAACTACAAAAGTCAATAAACCAGTAGAAGTTTCAGAAGATCAGACTATACTGTCAGTTCTACACTATCAAGAGGAACCTACTGTAGAAGAAGGACACCACATGTTAGAGAAGTTATAGCAAATCAGAATATGTCCACAGGTCAGGATTCCCAATCTGAACCTGTTGCCTTAAAATAAGACCTTATTGAAAATAAGCAAGCCATCATAGCCCTAAGATGGGTTGGAATGGAGAACTTTCAAAACCAAGAGACTATAAAATTATTGTGTTATATGATTCGTGGTGATTTTCTAGGATTGGATATCCTACAGGACAATATGTGTGATGCAATAAGAGTCAATGATTTGTCTTCAAATGATGTTTATTTTTTACCAGGTATAGCACACTAAGCTGAAAGCTTTTACAGGAGTGACCTGGGAGCACAAGGAGGTTAAGTGACTTGCTTAGGGTCACACAGTACACAAGTGGAAGCTGTGGATTCAAACCCAGGTCTGGTCTGCTGGATGTCACCAGATTTACAGCTCAGAGCCTTAGACCACTGCGCTATACTGTCAATTTGATATTTTCAAACATGCAAGAGTGCCTCATTATGTAGGCAAAACTTCATCTATTTATTAGATTATAATTTACCCATGGACTACTCAGTAACAACTACTTATATTAAGGAAAGATATGAGGGCAATAAAACAAAAATTGACTTAGTGAAGCAATTGGCTAATTACTCTAGACTTGCATGAACTTATATAATTATGAGAATCATGAAGTTTTGCTATTTTTGGTGTGATTTACATGGTTCTGAAATTAACTCCGAACTAAAAACCATGATAACTCACTTGATTTGGAATTTCTAAGTATAGAATTTTATGAAGATGATATTGTAAATGTCCAAAAGGTATTCAAAACCTGGTGGAGGGAGAAGAGACAAACTTAACTTTAACAAATACAGCTCTAGCAGAAAACATTCTTGCTTCTAGTCCAAAGTTTGACATTCTGGAAATACTGATTATAGACTTTGTGTGCAGGGAGTAGAGAAATTCAGTACATGAACAAGAATCCAAACAGCCACAAAACTAATGACACAAAAATAGCAAATATATAACATAGACAAAAGCAAGATTTCAAATCCTAACAGATAAGAATGATTGATTCAGTGAAATGAAAGATATATGAAGTAATTCAGTTACTGAATATCCACATATGCAAATTCAGTTTATGAATCCATAAGAAAACAGTGCTCTGGCTTTTTGAAGGAACATATTGAAAACATAGGTATATTAACATGGAATATAGCAGGGTTAATACCAAAATTGGTTGATCCAGATTTTATGCAATTTCTTAGTAATTCAGATATTATCAACCTACGAGAAACCAGGCAAGGAGACCGATCAACTTCATAACATAGCCATCAATGGCTACCACCAGATACAATCTCCATCTCAGAAAATGAAGAAAGGGGAGACGAATGGTGGTGGTGGGGGATCAATTACCTGCATCAGGATAAATGATTATCTGCAACTGTTTGATACGATAGTTAAACAAACCTATGGTGCTCAATGTCTGAAAGATGTAATTATTTCTGCAAACATATATAAACCTCATAACAAATCCCCATATATGACAAACAACTTTTGACAACATTATTAAATATATTCAGTTGTTACAAAACCAAGATAACAGGATAATACAATACTTCTTGGGATTTTAACATCAGATATGAAAATCTTAAGAATCAGAAAAATTACCTAAATATACTTCAATTTTGAATATCCCAGAAAGGATAACAGAAGACAAAAAATATAAGCATATGGAGATTTTGCTAGATTCCTTCAACTGATTATATACAATGGAGATTCCTTCTAACTGTGAGGGAAAAAATGTCTTGTAAATCATAGGGGCTCTTCTACTATAGATTATATTATTGCAATCCCTTTTAGATACAGAGAAACATAAAATTGTTGGCAGATAAGGACTGCTAGGCCCATCAGTCTGCTCTTAGGCCTATACATGTATGCATTCACGACGCATGATTATCAGGACTATGTGGATATAAAATTATACAGAGATCAGAGAGTGATCATATGCCAGTTGTAGTCTTTTGAAAATCTAGAGGTAAAATTAAATGGAGTACAGAATAAACTATTGAAATGTTTAACAATAAAATAAAAGTGGGATAAAATAAAAAAATATATAAAGCCATTCAAATTGTCCCTCCCAGAAATAACTCCATGCAAAACTTCAACATTTTGCTGCTCATTACAAATATTTATTTTGGCACAAATATAATATTACATCCCACATTATCATAATTCAATCACTATAACAACATAATACACACCATCATTTCTTCTTCATGCTGGCCTTTTCTTCATTCTTGATGCTTCTCCTTTTCTGTTTTTCAGGGTCTGGACACTCTGATCTGGCCCTCCTCCATCACCAGAACCAGGCCGGTCCAACACTTTCTTGGGCCTCAGTTCTCCAGGCCCAGAACAATGTGAATCTGGCACCTAGACCTTGCCCTCCTCCTATTAGCCCACCATGCCTGCGTTCCTTGCAACCAGCCCTTCTGCCTACCTCCTTCCTCCCTCTCCTGACTACCTTTTCTTCCCACTGCCCCTTCCTTCTTCCACTGCCTCACCTCCAGCTTGTGGGGCTCCCTCTACAAGCTAGAATCTGAAACCCATCTTAGTCACCCTCCCACTAGCTCACCTATCAGCCTTAGGAACAGGCACATTCTGAATTCCAGCTGATGCACCCCATCAGACCTGTAAACATCCACCTGGTAAAAAGGAAATGTCTTTATACTGAATGTGCACCCCCAATCTCAATCACTGCCCTCACCACCCTCCTGTTTAGGTGCTTCCCCTTCTCGATTGACTTGATATCCTTGGCTCCCTCCATACCCTGGTCACCATCCCTTCACTAATTCTAAATCAGCCATTATGATCTGCCCTCAGCACTCCCCATGTTAGGTCCACCACATCATTGCCGCCCAAATGAATAATAATGCATTCTGCTCACCCCATTGTACCCTTAACTCTTCCAGAAGAGGCGGCAGCTGGGCCCACTTATTCTCTTGATGCCCCACCACTGCACCCTTGTGTGCTCTGTATTGGTGTGTAACTGTGTCTCTGTCCATGGTGGCTACAAACCTTTCCACCCAAAAGACAAAGGAACGCCCACAATCCATACTTTCCACTTGAAACCTGCCATGGAAACAACAAAAACAACATGAGTTACTGGACATCAACACCTGACATATCTCTTATAACAATTGAACTTCCAATGCCCAACCCCTTTCAGATCCTCCACTGAAGCCCTTTTCAGCTGCCTCTGATGCTGCCCCAATCCAGAAGGCGTGGTTGGTGAAATCCCTTGATCTTCCCGATAAATGCTAAGCTTTTCTTGAGCACCACCCCACTTGAAAACCTGTGATCGGGGAGCCATCCCATGGTGGAACATAGCCTCCTTGCCACTCCCGAGTGCTCTCGTATTTCTCCAGGGTGGCAACCATGAAGCTTATGGCCTGTGGCTACTGTAACATAGTCACAGAGGTACTTTACCTCCCTGGTCCTTTTTGGAACTGGCCAGATTAATGACCACCCTGTTTTCCCCAAACCACACTCATGTTGTAGCACCTGGTCAGTCACTTGCCTCTGTGGGGCCACCACCTCCCCCCACTCAGAAGACACCTGCTGCCATGACTGCAGAAAAATCACTGAACCAACAGGCCTACTGTGCTGAGGTGCACACTTGCTGTGCCATCCCAACACCATGTCCAGAAGCTGGACCCCCAATCGGACATCTCCAGTCCTTTCTATTTCCATGGCCCTCTGCCACCCTGTGAGCATCCGCTGATTGTCCTGCTGGCAGTGGCATCCCTGCCACCCCTTCTCCTGGCAAACCCAGCCTATGCCTGCCAGTTGTACCGCTACTGTGGCATGGGCCATGCCCTGTTCCCACTTCTCTACTGTGAACCATCTCACCTGCTCATCCCTGACCAGCTCCTCCCTATCCCATCTGTGTCTGCTCCTGAACTCTTGAAAGCTCGCCAGTCCCCTCAATAGGCCTTTAGGTGTTGATGATCAGGAACCCCAGTACAGTGCCCTGGCTGTATACCTCCAATCTCCCACAGCCTGTCTGGGACCCTGGTCCTGTGTAGCACGCATGGCGCCAGCTCCCAAATCCTTCTGATCTGTAAACAGGAAAGACTGTCAGCCACTTCGTTCTTGATTCCTTCAGCATGCTGTGCTTTGAATGACAAATTTAACTGTAGCCCTAGCAGCACCATGCACTGCAGAATCCTGTCCACAGACTCCATACTCCTGCCCTGTCTGTTGATGACTTCCACCACCCCTTTGTTATTGCACCAGATGAGGATGCGCTTCCCCTCATGTTGTTCTCCCATACCTCCAAGGCCACCAAATTGAAAATATTCCAGGAAGGTGATGTCCTTCAACTGCCCCCTCGCTTCCAGCATGCCAGCCATGCCTCCAACATCCAACTCCCTTTAAAATATGCTCCCATTCCCAATACACTAGAGGCATCAGTGTACAATTTCAAATCTGCTGTTGTACTCATTCTTCTGCCAAAATGTTACCCTGTTGTAGTTTTTCAAGAACTCCTCCCAAACCAAAATCCTCCCAGATCCTCTTTGTGACATCACCCCAATGATGTGGCTGATTAGCCTTACCTGTAGCCCTTCCCAACCTCCAGGTGAATGCCCTGCTCAGACTTGTAGCCTACAGGCAAAATTAAGGTGCCCCAGCAGTTGATATACTTGTACTACCAGCACCCTTCTCCTTCCCATCACCTGCAACAGCAGCCCCTGAGTCAAGATGCCTTGTCCTCCGGTAGGTGGAAGCATCCCTGTTCCATATCCAACTCTATTCCCCATACTCTTTATGAAATATAAGTTCTCATCGCCTAGTGGTGGTGCTTGACCTATCGTCCCTCGTTTGCAAGCAGTGACCCAGAAACCCTCATGAGCGGCATATAATTCGGCTGTCTCAGCAGCTCTGGACTCCATTGCTCCAGTCAGTGTTCATCCTGTCTCCCTTCACCCTCAATCTCCATGGTTTGATGGGACTTTGAGGAGATGTGGAGACTAGGACAAAGGTTAGAGTGTTGCTGGCAGAAGTCCACCCTTGATACCGACTGCCTTAGATCGATGGATCATTATCAAGTCTATCAATCTGCAATCACCCATAAGAAGGCAGAATTCCTGTCCAGGGAGATTGTGGCTGCTCAGAATCAACCAGCTCAGCTTTTCCGCACTGTAGACAGACTGTGCAACCCAGCTTTTCTACATGTCCGAAAGCCTTTTGCAATTAGAGTGTAGACAAACTTGCTCGATTCTTCGATAATAAGGTGGCTGATATCAGGGCTGCATTACAATCACACACTCTATAAGTGCTGCTTCTGATCAGTGCACAGTCACTGTGTTTCAGCCTTCCTGAAGTACCTTCAGCCGACTGGAGTTCATGGATGTCATCGGATCATCCAGAGTGTGACAGCTGTGGTTTGGATCCTGGACCAACTTCCCTAATTTTGGGTTGTATTGATGTCATCGGTCCAGTTCTTGTGTGTATAGTCTGGTTCTCCTTGGAATCTGGAGAGTTTCATAGTTCCCTGAAAGAAGCGGTGGTTACACCGCTTTTGAAGAAAGTTACCTTGGACCCAGAGTGCCATGCAAACTACAGACCTATCTCTAACCTTTCCTTTTAGGGAAGGTGATTGAGAAAGTAGTGACAGCTCAACTGGAGGACCATTTGACCATCCATGACATCTATGAACTGCTCCAGTCCAGTTTTCAAAAGAGATATCGTACTGAGACAGTGCTGGTTCGGGTGCTCAGTGATCTCCTGATGGCTAGAGATTGGAAGAACAGTTCCATCTTGACTCTTCTGGATCTCTCATCAGCATTTGAAACTGTGGACCAGGGGTGTTGCTTGGTCACCTGAAGTACATCTGTGGACTGTCTTTTATGGTCCTCAGGTGGTTTACATCTTTCCTCATGGGTAGAACACAGAGAGTGGCGTCTGGGTTCTTTCCTCAGACCCCATCTCTCTGTCATGCAGGGCTCCTGAGGATCAGTGCTATCACCCATGTTGTTTGCAGTGTACATGCTTCCCTTGAGACATTGTAAGAAGGTATGGGCTGAGGTTTCATTGCTATGCTGATGATACCCAGCTCTACCTTTCTTTTGCACTCAACCAGGATGGAGCCTCTCCATCTTTAATAACTGTCTGAAAGAAATCAGGGGTGGATGGATTCCAGCTGGCTGAAGTTCAATTTGGATAAAACTGAGGTGCTGATTGGACCCAGGTCACGGATGGGGGTTGGGGATGGTTCACCCTCGGGACTTTTCTCGTTGGCGTTTCCTCTGACCTCTGAACAGGTGTGTAACCTGGGGTAATTTGATGAAGGGCTGACCCTGCATTCACAGTTGTCAACAGTTATCAAATCTTCCTTCTACCATCTTAGGAATATTGCCAGGATTAGGCACCTTGTTCCATCTGTTGACCTGCCCACTTTGGTCCACACCTTTGTGTCCTCGCACTTAGATTATTGCAATTCCCTTCACCTAGAGCTTCCTGGGGTGGCATTCGCCACACCTGCAGCTGAGATGTGGCAGCCCAGCTTTTGTTGGGAACTGCTCGATCATGTCATATTTTGCCAGTGCTGCGTGAACTGCACTGGCTGCCAGTACAGAGGCGGATCACATTTAAAGTGGTTTGCTGACTTTTAAAGCCCTACATGGACTGGACCCAGACTACCTGAAAGAGCTCCTCATTTCCTACTGCCCTGGATGATCACTCTGCTCAGTTGACAAGGAGTTACTAGAAATTCCAGGGTAGGCCTGAAATCATTGGGGATGAGAGCATTTATGTATGTAGCCCTACCCTTTGGAATTCTCTACCCCATCGATAACAGGGTGCACAATTGTGAAGGGATTTAAACAAACTTTAAAAACTTTTTGTGGCACCAGGCTTTTAATGACTGATCCTCCTTTTTGATGAAAGTTATATTGTTGTTTTACTGATAATGTATTGCTTCTTGATCTTATTTTTAAATTGTTAGGCATCTTGTCTTTGAATAAGGCACCATATAAATAAAATGTATTATTATTATTCCTAGAAACTCCAACCCGTGTGCCTGGTCCTCCATTTTTCCCTGTGCCAGAGGGATTCCTATATGCCTGCACATCCCTTGAAATCCTCCAACATTACCTGAGTTTCCTCCGAGCTCTCCCTTATGAGAAGGAAGTCAACCAAACAGTGCACTACCCTCTTATGGCCATATCTCATCCCAAATACCGACTATACCCAGGAGCTGAATTCCTTGAAGGTCTAACAGGCCAAGGAGCAGCCCATTGGCATCGCCTTATCAAAGAAGAGGCTACCTCAAACTAGAAACCCAACAGGTCCCAATCCTCCAGGCTGGCAACAGTCAAAATGCTGACTCAATATCTGTCTTGGCCAGCCAGCCCCCCACTATCCAGATCAGTACTATTGCCTGCTACAGCGAGGCATAGGATACCACCCTGAGGCACTCAGGGATACCCTCATTCATTGAATTTCCTCCAGGTAGGATAGGTGGTGGATCAGTTGGAACTCACCCTCTGTTTTTTGGCACCACCCTCAATGGTGACACCCTGAAGTTGTAACAAGGTGGTACCAGCAGGGCCCTCCACTCAACCTTCCATAACCTCCTTCTGTATCTTCCCTGCACAATGTCCTCCTTCCTTTTACCTACCCCAGGGTTTTGGCCCTCATATCGACCTGCCCACCTTGGAAACTCAGAGGGAAACTTTCCTGAAACCCTCCCTGAGCAGCTCTGCCCCTTCAGGTATTGGTAATCCCAAGTCCATGCCTCCACTACTTCCAGGTGATGGGAGTGCATGCCAGTACCCATATCCTGCCTTCCCATTTCCCCTCTAATTCCACCTGTAGTTGGAATTATAGCCTCCCTACTGTTTCCCATCCCTACCCACTCCCCCCCTGCCCACCCCAAAAGGGCTGCTTCTGTACTGCCCCAACCTACAATTAGATGCTGAGTGTGCCTCCCCACACCTTGAACAAGCATGCTTGAATTTACAGCTAGCCCATGTGGAGCACACCTTGTTAAACCCTCAACAGATCTTAAACCCTGTGTCCACAGGGTTCCTTTTCCTTGCTCCCCATCCCACTCACCTGCCTGGACAGGGTCCTCACCCAAAGCTCAGAATGGGGCAGTCACACCTCAAATCTCCTTTTGCAGCCATCTTTTCTGGAAAGCCTCATCCTATTTCAACCAACCATAGCCTACCTTCACTTTGTATGTATCCCTGATCGCTGTATATGTCAGCAGGGAATGGCCATGTCTGGCTGCTTTTCCAACACCAAGGCACTGTAAATGATAAACCCCACCTGCCAAGTATCAATGGTCTTAACCTATACTTCACCTCCTCTGCATTATGGCCCACACCACGGCCAGCACTACCGCCATATCTGACTTCTCCAGTGACTCTTTTCTGTTCATACTTCTTGCCCATGTCCTCTTGACCAGGCCAAAGATGCCTACATACTCCCCCTTCAAATATTTTCCTTGAGTGAGGCTGGCATGTTGATCCCCCAACTTGAAGCCAGGGGCTCATCATCACAACTTCTTGCCTCTGGCCCTCCAGGCACCTTCTTTGTCCCCTTTTCCTTTTGGCCTGTAACACCGCTCCATCTTTTCTATCCCCTCATTGCCCATATCACCAAAGACCTTCTAAATATTCTTTGAGGTCACCCTCATTGGAGATATCTACTCCGTCCCTTACCTCGTCCAGGCCTTCCTTCCAGCGACCGGCTCGGGCACAGGAGCTGGGATGGGTGACAGGTCAGGACCAATATGTCTGGGCCTCTTCTAAGTCTTCCACCATCCTGGGTGTTCATCCATCTTCTTCCACTTTTCAAGGTCTCCTCCTCTGTCTCTCTCCACTTGGCCACCTCCACGGTGTTCAGTCATCTGGCCCATCAGTTTGCTGCCTCCTCTATCATCTTCCCACTGGAAATCAGGGTCCTCTTGGGTGCCATTGTCGTGCCTGTGATACTAGAGTTGGGAAAAAGCAACACTGTGAGTACCCCATGCATAATCTTAGTGGCCCCTTGCTTAGATGGTCCACCCTGTGGGCACAGCTTCCCGTAACGCAAATCTGCAGATGGCTGAATCCAACCATCTGTCCCTCTCCCGCTCTGGAGGTGCATACTGCAAGGCACACATTGTAAACCTGGAACCTTGGTGAGACTCAGTGCCTATGCACCATCCCACTGATGGTGGAACAACGCCTGCCCTCACCTCACCAAAGGAATGGTGTAGCAGCACAACTCCACCTTGCCCAGGCCCCCCAAATTCCTTGCCTTCCTGTAACACCTTTTCTCCCATATTCTTCATCCCCCATCCTGCTGCCACTCTCAGCAGGCTGTCCCTGTATTCGGCTCAAGTCACTGCTCCTGGCTCAATCCTGTAGGCCTGCCGGCCCTCCAGGCTGCTTAGTCCTCACTCAGACCTTGTTGGTCCCTCTGATGCCGCACATGACCACGCTTAGTAGGGCAGCCAATCCCCCTTTTCTATTTGGGGTCATCCAACAGCCTCATCATTTGCTCAGAGTTACACACCATCCTCTAGCCCCTTCATTCCAAACCCTGCCCTCCGCCACTGGAAATCTTGCCAAATATCCCAGTAGCTCCCCACTGGTGGCCCATCCATTATCCTCTTATCCATTATCCATTATTTAATATGTCCCTCAGCTTGGGTAAACTCCCTTCTGTCTGGAAGACTGCCCATGTTTTGCCACTCTTCAAATCAGGAGACCCCAGAGACCCAAATAACTACAGGCCAATCTCCTTACTCCCCACCCTATCAAAAACTGGTGGAGAAATAAGTGAATTGCCAACTTAGAAAATGCATTGATGCCTCAGATCTGCTAAACCCTGTGCAATCAGGCTTTAGGCCATGCCATAGTACAATCACAGCTCTGGCTAAAGTCCCAAATGACTGGCAGAGAGCCTTTGACTTAAAACCATGTATGCGGGTATTCTCGACTTAAGCAAGGCCTTCGATACCACTGACCATGCAATGATCTTAGTTACCTCCACAACATTGGTCTGGATGCACCTTCCTTAAAATGGTTTTCTTGCTGCCTGGCAGAGCGGAAGAAGCAAGTAAAAGCAGTAGGAGATCTCTCCACTCTAAAACAGATTATAAGAGACCTACCTCAAGGCTCCATCTTGGAGCCCTTACTTTCTCACTTTATATCAACATCGACCGTGGAATCAAACTTTTCCAGTGTACAGTGCATCTCTTTGCAGATGACATGGTCCTTTACACTGCCAGGCCTAATCCCAAAAGTGTCTGCTCTGACTTGAAAGCAGATTTCCTTATGCTGCAACAAAACCTCCTGAGTCAAAAGCTCCTATTGAATGCCAAAAGACCAAGTCTATGCTGTTGTCCCAATGACCAAGTCCATAAACTCCCTTAAGCATGACAGTATTCCCGCTATCACCACCCTGCTTGGTGAGTCACTTGACTATGTGACCAAGTTCAAGTACCTAGGTATGTGGATTGACAACAGACTTTTTTTTGCCGATCATATAGATGTACTCTCAAAAACCTAGACAGAGGTTTGGACTGTTTTAGAATCAACCATCTGTTTATCCAGGAGGAGAAAAAGCTTAGTACAAACCACGTTCCTAGCTATCTTTGACTATGCAGACTTCCTGTATAGCCAAGTCCCAAAAATGCCCTATCTAAGTTTGACACCCTTTATCATAGGGCCTTACGTTTCATCTCAGGTGCAGCATATAATACCCATCACTGTGTACTCTATTCCATGGTAGGATGGACCTCACTTACGTTCAGGAGGCAAAAGAATGCTATACTATGAACCTATGGATCTATATCCAAGATGCTACCTTCCTACATTTCTGACTGTCTGCCCTCCTGCACCTTATGAAACTATGCCTTGGGAAGGTGTTCGTACTTCTCACTAGCAGTGCCTGAAGTCTTCTGCCGCTTTGGCAGAGCCTCCTTCAGCTATGTGCTGCCCCAGCTGTGGAACAACATCCAAATCCATAAAACTTGTGCATCCTATTGGTTTTGTGGAATTCAAGTCACTCTATTTGAGATACTTCTCAGAGCATTGTTAATGCCCTCCCTGTTGCTAAACTGTAGCCATACATTGATATTCTTACAATCAACCCTATACACTTTCTATCCTCTCAGAATTACCCTAAGCCATGTTCCTGGATTCATCCTTGCTTTCTACTTGCTGCTGAGCCCTAGCTTGCACTGTCACTAGCATTAACTCTGCCCTACTAGAGCTATCAGTGTCTAAAATCACTGGTTTGGCACACTGGTGCTGACTTGCTTCGACCTCTGCTGTACTGTTTACTGGCATGAGGCTTCACCTTATGACTGGGCCTCATTGATAGCCCTTATACCTTATTTTTATTGCTATGTATTGTATTACTATGCCCATTTTGCTATATGTTCTATTGTGCTACTGTATTATTTATTCTGTACCTACCAGGCCCTTCTTGAAAATAAGCTTGCTCAATGGATTTTCACCTGGCTAAATAAAGATTGATTGATTAAATAAAGATTGATTATCCACCTTCAAATGGGATGCTGTTATGGCCACTAGCCTGGGCCCTCTTCCCCAGAGCCAGGTATCCGACTTGTGGATCTGCCCGCACTGGTACGCCATAATTTTGTCCAGAGGCTGCATTCTCATCCACAGCTCCCTTCCAGTCAAGGAAACAGAGGCCCCTCTGGCCCCTCTCACCATTGCACCCTTTTTCTGACCCCAACCTTGCCTGCTTCTAGCCAGGCCCAGACATGTCTCCCAGTGCATGCCATTTCCACATGTGCCCAGCCCACCCATGCATCTGTGCTCAAACAGCCTCTGGCTTGCTGCAAAAAACCCCAGCAACAAAAACAACAACTATGGCCCTGCATGCCAAGAAGCACCAACCTCCTCTTTGGGACTTGGTCCTGTTCTGAAGCCACCGCGCGCTCATGCTGGCTGCTCAGTTGCTCAGGCTGAGGGCCTCTTTGTCAGGCCTCTGGGCCCCACACAGTGCCGCCATGTGACCTCTACATATTGGGCTCTGTTGCTCCTTGTAATATTCTCGCTACAAAATCACCCCCAAACTCTGTCGTGCCTCCTTCTTTTCCCAGCGTGAGCATGCCACTGGCTCTCTAGCCCTATCCCCTAAGTCCTTCTTTCCAACCTTTTAGTTTTTTTTTTTTTGTTTACTTTATATCTCTTTCTTTGTTGTGCAGTCCTTTACTATGTCTCTCCCTTGCAGTCCCATGGGCCTCAGCCAGCGAAACTCTCAGACTCCTTTGTCTGTCCCCAAACCACCTGGCTCCCCAGTAGCCCAAAACTGACCCCATAGTCCCCTTCTTGCTGATTGCCCTCTCATTCCACAAGGCCCAGAAAATGCCCAGCTTACCAGGCCTTCCAACATCATCAGTGTGCTGAGTCAACCAGTGGGCTAAGGGATCCCCTGCTTCTTTCTCCTCCTCATTGCTGGCATTCCTGGGCCCCTCATGGCTGGTGCCTCACCGACCACTCCTTTGAGGTCCACCAGCCACCACATGGCCCTCCTGCTGCACTCCGCCATCAAACCCCTTGAAATCTCTGAGGCCCCACTTGAAAACAAACTCACTGACCAACACCGTGCTGTAAGTGCCTTTTCTGTACAGGAGCTAACCACAAATCATCATCACTTGGAGCCTAATGAAACCTACTGCTGCCACTCTTCAGCTCCTACTTACATCGCGGTTGCTTCCTGACCCCAAGACGCCTCCACAAACCACCAGCATCCACCTTCTGGTTCGCTTGCTGTCTAGCATCAAAACTCATCTTTTTCTTTTTTAATCAAATGAAACTCCTTTCCTACACAGTTACTGCAACCTGTTCTAGTACTAACACAAATCTGCCTAATGGGAACTTCTGGCTGTGGCTCCCACTAAACACCAGGCCTCATTCCACTAAACATTGTAGCAAGCTACAAGCAAAAACTGTAGCAATTCTACTGCAACCCTAAGCCATGCAATTACACTAGCACCATGCAACATTCAAAACCAGTTCTAACCTAAACCAAGTTGCATCCTTATCTTTTCCAACACCCTTATTACTATCACCAGAGCTAAATCATGGGGCCACATGGCCAGCAAGGTCTAGCTCCTCATGTGCCTTACCTAGATTTGCCAATGTTGTGCTGGGCTCTAAAGTTCACAGTAAATTTTCTGCAAAAGGGGCTATCCCAGGAAGAACAGCCCTGATATGCTCCTTAAGGACCCCAACTCAGGACCCCTGTAACTCACTCCCCTGGCATGAGCCTAGCCACACCTGGTCCTATTACACTACCTGACATCATTGCTAATGTCACAGTCCTTCCTCCCTCCACCTTCCTTCCTCCTCCCTTTGTCTCTTTCTGACAGGGGCCATGAGACAACCTGGCTTGCATTTTAGTGGCAAGCCTAATTGTCAACAAGTATAAACATGAAGTAATACAAAAATAGATGAAGAACTAGACCCCAAAACATTTATATTCAGTTGACAGCAGTTTATCAATTAATTGTAGAAATGCTTAAAATGACCAACACAGAATAAAATATAAATATGATAGCTGGTTTCACAAAACTTGCAGACAGAAAAAAGAATTTACTAACATTCACCAGCTAAACAAGAAAAAAAAATAATAAAGCAAATCTGACCAATCTTAACAAACTTAGAAAACAGTACAGAAATCGTGTAAATACCAGAGATTCATTCACCAGAAAGAACAATGGGAGATAATGTTAGATGCAATAAAAACAATATTGAAATAAAATTTTGGAGGCTTGTAGCAAGAGGCACAAATCAGAATAAAAGTAAATAGGATTCTCATATAACATCTGCTGCCTGACTAGAGTATTACAGTTAAATATTTTACAAAAAATATATAGAGTGCACTGGGATACAGAACTAATGAACACTTCAAGTGGTTCACTGCACAGGAGGTTACTGAAGCCATAAAAGGCTTCAAGAAGAACAAAGCTTGTGGACCTGACAATATATTTATTAATTTCTATCTTCTAGACCCAAACTGGTGGTCTGAAATTCTCACAGACTTTTTATATAAATCTGATATGTATGATTTCACTCCTCATACCAGCAAGAGCAGCTATGTAGTGCCCATTCAAAGAAAGGAGACTGCGGCAACCTGATCAATTGCAGACCGGTCAGTTTAATATACAAAGGGTCAGCTATTCAAAACTTTGCTCTGGGGCTAAATTATCACTGCCCAACATACGGACCAAATAGCCGCCATATTCAAAGGATTAGCCTGCTGCTAATCCTGCTGAATCTCAGCATGCTAAGGAAGCTGGACAAACTGGGTTGGGAGTGCAGGTCAAAAACTAAGACAGCACTGAATACAGAAACAGGAAGTGCACACTGCAACTGCAGCTCAGGAGACAGTTTGCAGGTGGAAAACATTGTGTGTGATTACACAGATATGTATCACATCTACAGCAAACAACAATGCAAACACACACTGCAGAACTGTGCAAAGTTGCAGTGTGGTTTTGCCTGAGGCTAACAATTGCACAAGTGCCTAACGCAGTATCCAGGAGCAAACTGGTTAGCTGGGGCCAAATGTGAGCCATATTCAAAGCTCCAATGCAAATTAACCTACTTAAGTAATCTGTGGGCAAACAGGCACATGTGTATCTCATTATCTTCTGCTGCTTAGCATGCATTACCATGCTGTTTGCCCGATGCTACTGCATGGAGCACACAGCTCCACCTTTTGGTTGGAATGGAAGTACAGGCTGCATGCTGCAGGAAATGGGTGTTTGCAGGCACAATCAGTGCATACAAAGTACCCATACATATGTGCAAGCCATATATATATATATATATATTATATATACTGTATCTATATATATATATGTGTGTGTGTGTGTGTGTGTGTGTGTATGGACAGATAGACACACAGACACACTGCCCTTGACCATATATGCCTTGGAGAAGTCCCCAACAACATAAATACCTCACTGCATTAGTGGGTGGGACATAGTGGAGGAACCATGAATTCATGGGACAGGCCTAAAAGCAATCCTGTCAGAGGTGGGAGGATGTAGGCTATGCGCTCCTAGGATTTGCAGCATATGCATGCTGTAGAGCACTGGGCAGACTAGCTGGGCCAGGCAGGCCTTCACCGCCATTATGGACCCTTTCCCATGTGTGCCTGTTACACTCCCTAGTGGTCTAGTGGTCCCCACCCCCAGCATGATCCCCAACTCCCATTCTGTAACATAAACATTTATGTCCAAGCGATAGTCTCATGCTCCCAGCATTAACAAACAAATGACAATGGATACAATAATTAACAGTGAGTGCTGACAGTAATTCAGATACAAATATGGTAGTATCATCATTGGCATGGGAGTTAATGTTAGCTCATCAGGCAATCGGATTAGTCGGTGCCCAGCATATGAGTAGAATACCTAACACAATGCATGTCAGTGTTTCTTTTACTCTGTCTAGTCTGTTCATTGGAATTCTCTGTATCCTGTATTTTGAACCCAAAATATAAAATATCCTAAAAAAATCTATTATATGTTTGGTTAGAATTCCTCTTCTTTCTGCTCCACTGTGCTGTTTTGCTTAGAAAATAATATTTCCAAGTGGTACATTGCTATCATTGCTGCTATAATATGCTTTATTACCAATCAAAATAACTAACAGCAAAGAAAGCGTTACTTGAAAGTCAATCTTTGGATTGGAAGTTGTGAGTGTACTGCTGGTTTCCTGACAATCTCTGACTCAAAGCACCTCATTTCCTGGTAGTCAAGTGGCTCCCATCCCCCATATTGAGCCCTCCCCAATCAACCCCAAACTGGGCTGGCTACTGGCTCATTCCTCCATCTCACACAGCCAGCCACCGACTGAGTTATGACTGATCGCGGCTACTCAAATGAATGAGCTCATTCATTATAATACGTGATCAGTCATAACTCAGCTGATGGCTGGCCATGGAGGTGAGAGGAGGGTTGAGCCAGTCAGTGGCCTGCTAGCTTTGGGGTTGTTTAGGAAGTGGGGCCAACACAGGGTGAGATATTTGACTACCAGGGAATGAGGTGCTTTGGGGTCAGAGGATTGTGCTGGGGTGTGAGAGACCACTTGGACATAACTGTTAATGTCACAGAATGGGAGTTGGAGTAACATGCCAGGATGGTGGGGAACCACTAGACCACCATGGGATTTTATGCAGTTTAGTGGCTACCGGGGTTGGGGATCACGATGGGGGTGGGGGACCACTAGACCACCATGGGATTTTATGCAGTTTAGCAGCTGACAGAGTTTGGGGATCACAATGGGGGTAGAGGCCTACAAGACCACCATGAGATTTTATGCATTTTAGTGGCTACGGGGTCATGATGGGGAAGGCACCAACGATTACCTCTGGCTTTTGGTCGGCAGTATTTAGAGCTGCACTACAGGTCATGCTAATGCCTGTAGCATGACACTGTATGTTTGAATATGCTGCACAGACAGCATTTCTAGCCACTCCATAACTCCCACCTATGCATACATTTTCTTTTAACATCGGCACTATCACACAGAGCAGGTGAAATTCAGGCTTATGAATATTGCAGCCTGGTGCAAGTCAGCACTATTCCAGTGCTACAGCTTTATGCTAGGTGCAAAGGTTTGAATATTAGGCTGAATATGTCCAAACCTATGCAAAAGTAATATTAAATAGGTCATTAAACTGGCTGGATCAAAATGAAGTACTTTCAGTACTTCAAGCAGGCTTCAGGAAAGATAATGGGACTACAGCACAAATATTTATAGTTAACCATCTAATCGAGATGTATTACAAAATCAAAAAAAAACATTATTCATTGCTTTTGTGGATGTCTTGGCAGCATTTGACTCCATCATAACATCTCTTCTATGGGAAAAATATGAAGGAGTTAAGAGTAGATACTAATCTGTTAATATTAATAAAATGACTGAATACAGACACATGGTTGAAAATTAAATACAGCAGCTCAGGTCTTCTTACCAAAAAATAAATACTAGTACTGGTGTTAGGCTGGGTTGCATGCTTGCACCAACCCTCTTTAATATCAATAGCAATGAAATAATAATTGAGCTAAATAGTGCTTCTTTCCCGCTCCTAAGATTCATGATCAATAAATACCAGTATTAGCCAATACAGATGACATGGCAATCATTTGAACAAGTAGACTTGGTCTGCAAGGGGTTCTAGAAAATCTAGATAAACTATGTAAAAACGTAATTTAATTTCAAATACAAATAAAACTAAAATAATGGTTCTGGGCAGTAAAACTAATTATAGAAAATTAATCCTAGCAGGTAAACAATTAGATTATATAAACAAATTCCCTCACCTGGACGTGCTTTTCTCTAACAATGCAAAATGTAATAAACATATAAAGTGGTGTGCAAGCAAAATGCAAACCAGTGCTGCTGCCTTAAAATGATTCAACTGCCGTATGGAGGTATGACTATCACTCCTATGATCAAAGCCATAAACTCAAATTAATTACCCAAAGCCTAAATGCTGTGGAAATATAGAGGAACTGTGTATACCAGTAAATTAGATACTATCCTGAATAAATCACACAAGCAGATGCTTAGAGTTCCTTTTGGCACTTCAGACACGTTTGTTAGAACCAACTTGGACAAGTCAGTTTTAAACACCAAGCTCAGGCAATAGTAATCAACTTTTGGATAAAAACTCAGTCTAGTAAAAGAATCTTATTGCTAATTGTCTAAAAAAAAAAAAAAAAAAAGATCGTGCCCTACCTCACAAGATAATCGGCTCTATAAAATAAACAAACTACTGAGGAATATAATTGCACATATGTGAGTGGGTGGACAGATCAAAATATCAATTTAAACCCTATGTATACTAGAATTATATCAAATAAAATTCAGCAAAGATCCAAACAAGATGACCTTGATGCTATTAAAAAACTTAAAGTTTCAAAGTGTCTGACTCATAATACTATAAAGCTCTCTAAAATTCTACTTGAACACTGTGCAAATTCCTGAACGAAGGGTATACTTACCAAATACAGGTTTGAAGCTTTTCTGAGTAACTTGCTAGAAGCTAGATGTAGTAATGACAGCTCTGTATCACCCTATTGCAAATTACATGAAGAAGAGGGATATTCTACAAATCATAGTTCGTTGTCCATGGTACAAAAATCAATGAAAAGTTTTTAGGTAAATTTATTGGATCTTTATTCATTTCTTCTAGATTTATTCTTGATTTATTATTTAACTCTGAAAATGAGGATATCCTTACAAATATTGCTTTATATTTATTAACTATCACAAGAATTAGAAAGCAATATGATCATAAACAAAACTAGTACAGGCATACAGTAAATCATGAATAACTTACTTTCAACTATAAAAGCCGATCTGTATAAGATGCTCTTTCTTCTAATATATAGAATTTTCAGGAAAAGTGGGATTTCATTTTAGACTGCCACACAGAAACACTTATTCCAGTATCTTCAGAGTCACTCTTGCTAGGAGTTTTCAAATAATATGGACTTTTATTATGAAACATTCAATTCAATATTAAGTGAATTAACCATACAAGAGAATGTGGGAAATGTCTTCGGCAATCTCAAAGACATATTTACTAGTAAGCTTTTTCTTTCCCATAAAAGACATTTTGAATGGCTGTTTGTTCCCATGTACTGCTTGTTACTGAAAATGTAACTGTTTAAATGTTAGTGTGAAGGCTTTTTAACTGCATCTGTTGCTAATCTATGTCTATTTTGTATGTTTCTAAAAGTATTATGAGACTCATTTAATGTGACAAAATGTAATGGAAAGGCCAACCTGATGGCACAGAGGATTGAGGTACTGGACACCACACCTTGCGCTACACCAGAGACCCTGGTTCAGGAATGAGACTGGGTTGTAAGAGGGTCGATGAGGAGGAAGGGGAGGATGTGAGCAGCTGACAGCTGGTGGCCCTCTGCCTCGGGAGGGAGGAACAGGTTTCCTCAGAGCTTGGCCACCCCTGATGGAGGCCAGAGTGGCTGTGTTGCTCCAATGCTTCTGGCACTAAGCTGAGGGAGGGTTGAAGAGATTGGTACTGGAGCTGTGGTGCACATGTGCTCCTCCATGCACATGTCTCATCACTTCCAGGGTCTCAGAGTAGGACTCACTGGGGCAAAATGGAGGATACATAGGATAAAGCCTCGGGCCAGCTCAGGGGATCTACCAGGGTACACATGGTGCCATAAGATCCCAAAGAGCCCAAGACCAGTAGGGTTGGCAGACGAAGATGGTGGCCTGCCAAAGAAGGATAAATAGAATTGTAAAAACAAAAAAATGTAATGGCACAATGCTGAACAATAAGCTAGTACTACTACTACTACTACTACTACTACTACTACTACATGACTCTGGATCTGCTAATGAATTTACATATGTTTAAAATAACAGGGGCCAATATGCACCCTGATGTACACCATACATAATTCTCAGTGGTTGAGATAAATAACCATCCAGATTAAATCTTACCGAATGTCTAAACTACTGTGTAGGGTTTTAACATTTCTAATATTTTATTCTCTACATGATAATTCTCCAGGATTCCCCACACAGTGTTTCTATCCATGGAATCAAAGGCTTGGCTAAGATCGATGAATGCTATGAATATAGATTTAGTTTGAATGTTAGTATATTTATGAGCTAAATAATCCAAGGTGCCAATGTGGTTAATAGTTGGTCTGCCTAGCCTGAAACCATCTTAACATTCAGGAAAATATGGGTTTCCTGTTCTCTTCCTTCAAGCTTTTCAAAAGGAATCTGGCATAGATGGTTTGGGAATACTAATGAGGTAATAGACCTTTAATGACCAGGATTTGGCCTATCATCCCTTTTAAATAATGGATAAATTATACCAGTGTTCCAATTGTTTGGAAGAAGCAGGAATACATTAATTATCGAGAAGATTACTGCCAGAATTATTGCCCCAAAACTAGCATTAGAGTGAAGAATTTCCACATCTATTAGGTCAGTTCCAGTTGCTTTGTTATGTTTCTGTGTCAGAAAGAATGGTTGCTTCTCAAAGGGTTAACAAAACACCACAATAGACACAATAGACAAGTCTCCAATGGTGACTAAGGATTTGGTAAGTGACAGTTTCCTTACTAATATCATGACTTATAGCACAATCATTATTAACCTTACAGGAATCCTTTAACCATACTTGTTCAGTAATAAATAAATCCAGATTTACTGTATCTGTTTTGTCCCACATGGATGTAAACTCCAGAAACCCCTTGAGTCTTTTTTCAACTATGGCTATATTTAAGTCCTGCCAGTTTCCTCTGAAAACACTTGCTCTTTTATTTTTCTGAAGAGTTTTACATTCATTGTTTAGTAAACATAATAATTTTCTATGCTGCACTGTTGGTTTTGAATGAACAAGTTGTTCATTTTAGAAGGAGTTTCCCTCCTTAGATTTTTTTTCAAAACAATTTTATGTATGGCTCTGCAAGCCTTAGTATTTCTTTTATTGAGTCAAGATTGTCCACTGTGCTGCCAATCAAGGAGTTGTAAGCAGACAATATTTTAGCATAATTAACTTGAACAGTATCAGAAGAACAATTCTGCAAGAGGATCTGGAAAACAATAAGTTTGCCAGCTGTCAATAGTTGTCTCAAACTTGATTCTACATATGGACACCACACAATCCTTTTGGCTTTAACAGTTGCAAGGTAGTTCTGTTCATAGCAACAGTAGCGTTTGAGAAACAGTTTATAACAACACCCTGCATATTTAATTTAAGTTACACTGGCAAGTAATCACTTTCTGGTTGATCAATAATTTTGAATTTGAAAATGTCTAGGGATCTGAATATATCAGGAAACATAGATCTATCCCACTATTTGTATTCATTAATGGAAATAAAATTTTACCATCTTGGTCTCCTTGAGCCCTCACATTAGGAACCATAAGTTATACTCTTTAGCTGTGACTGAACAGCTTCTTTCTGAAATGTGAATTTTTTTATCAAATGATGTCCTTCTAGGAATGTTAAGAAAACCATCAAGTTTCTGGCTATCTGAATTACATCGCTCATTAAATATGCCTATTCTGGCATTACCATCTCCTATTGGTATGACAGAAATGCAGAAATATTTCATACATAAATTCAAAATATTACGTAATAATTTTACAATGTAATCTGTTTTGTTCAGGTCAATAGGAGGTGCAATATACATATTTATAATCTCCAAAATGTCACTAGGAGTTAATTTTAAGATTACAATTAGGAAAATAAAAGGATAGCCCATTTGTAGGTGCTCACAATGCCATTTAGTTCTATGGATATTAAAGTGATAAGTACTCCACTGGCTCTACCATGTTTATTTACTTTACTCCCCAAGTATTCAAAGGTTATATAACCATTCAAGTGATAGTTTTTACTATGATTCCAGGTTTCCTGTAACAGAATAATATGATACACTATTAAAAAATCAAACCATGAACCATCATTAACCTTAGTTAAATGCCCTGGGGCAAGATTCATAAAACTTTGCCCAGGTGTAAATCCACTGTCTTGGTGCAAACTGGGGTTTGTATGGAATTGGTATTCACTAAAGTCAGTTTGCATCTCCAAACTGGGTTTGCACTAGGGCAAAGTTCTGAGGGGTTGCAATGTAAATGAAAAGAGGGACATGCATATCTGTGCACTCCATTCACAAATGTTTTACTCCATACAAGGTCCTTTCGGAGGGTTCCCATGTGTGGAAAAATACCACCAGCCATGTCCAGGCAGTATTCTGCATAACCCTTGTGGCTGCTGGTGATACAGCCAACCACTGACACTGTAACAATGAGAACTAATGTGTCCGTGGTAGTCTAGTGGTTCCTTCCCCTCCCCAATCTCTCATTGCCATCTGGAATATGAAAATAGATTATACCTGGTAGTCTAGTGGTCCCTCCCCATCCCATGAAATATGGAAACCATAACCCTGGTGGTCTAGTTGATCCCCATCCCCCACCCTGTCAAACACTGCCACCCCACCCCACTCCTCCCAACTCAACCCCAGCCAGTGACCGGCAGAGCTCTCCTCTCACCTCCATGGCTGGCTGCCAACTGAGCTGTGAATGAGTGTGTACTGTATGTGTGTAAAAGTGTTTTGATTTGACAATCTGACTAGTGGTTTCCCCACTTGAACTAGTTTAAATGTAGTTGGTCTAATACTTGTTTTAAAGTGTTCCCCAGTGCTCTTGATCATTTTTATTTAAATGTAAGCCAGACTTAGTGTACAATGATATATCATCCTTAAACAAATTTCAGGAGTCAATAAATAAAATATTCAAATTTTGCACCAATTACTGTCTTGTGTTGTTACGTTTAATTGTGTGTGTGTGTGTTAAATGTGGGCATGTGGTAACAGCAAATTGCTGAATACCACTACTTCACAGTCCTTTTGTTTTACAACTTTTACTAGATAGCAAGTCATGACAAATATCCTTTTCATGGTGTTTGCTACATTCTTGATGTCTACATACAGTATTACTGAGGAGTTAGTTTATTTTACCAGATTATGTATTCTTTGCTTATCAGCATCCATTTTCACACTGGGGAGATGGAAAACAGATTGAAACATAGACTTTGACAGCAGATAAGGACCACTGACCCAGCTAGTCTGCCAATTTCCTACCTACTGGCAAAGCTGCAGATCCTAGTTAACCAACAGCCTATTTCTTCCTACCCCCACAAGAATTGCTTTATGTCTGTCCATGTATTCTTGAATTCTCCCACAGTTTTAGACCCCATGACCTCCTCAGGAAGGCTGTTCATGCATCCACAACCTTCTCTGTGAAAAATACTTCCTCACATTGCCCCTGAGCTGTCCCCCTCTATTTTCAAATGTTGTCCCCTCGTCTTGCACATTTCTTTTCTGAAAGATGCTACCCTCTTGGACTTTGTTGGTTCCACTGAGGTACTTAAACATTTTTATCATGTCCCCCTACCTCCTTTCCTCAAAGTATACATATTAAGCTCCTTTAGTTTCTCCTTGTATCCTTCTCTTGCAGACCCTGCACTGGACTGCCTCCATCTTGTCTATGTCTTTCCAGAGATGGGATCTCCAGAACTGGATGCAGTACTCAGATGGTGTCTCACCAACTGTCTGTACAGAGGGATAACAACTTCCTGTTTTCTGCTGGTGATGCTTCTCCCTATACATCCCAGTATCCCCTCAGCCCTCCCTACTGCCTTCTCACATTACTTGCTAACCTTAAGGTCATCTGATGTGATTACTCCCCAGGTTCTTTTCCATTTTGTTGTTGTTACTACCTCCCCCATTGTGTAATCTTCCCTGGGTTTTTGTTTCCCAGGTGCATTATTTGCAGTTCTTGGCATTGAATCCAAGCTGCCATACTTCTGACCATACGTCCAACCTTGTCAAGTCCTGTCTCATCCTTTCCATGCGTCTTTGTGTACTAATCCTGTTGCAGATCTTTGTGTCATCTGCAAAGAGGCATACTTTTCATTCAGTCCCACTGCAATGTCACTTATAAAGACATTAAAATGGACTGGACCAGTACTGAACCTGTGGTACCCCACTAGTAACCCTCTTTCTTCCGATTGGACTCCATTTACAATTACCTTATGTATGCTGTTGTCGAGGCTATTGTTTTGCCAGGCTACCACCCTGGGACCCACTCCCAGGCTGGTTAATCTGATTATTAATCTTTTGAGTGACACTGTGTCAAATGCCTTGCTAAAGTCTAGGTAGGCCATGTCCACAGCCCCTCCCTGGTCTACTACTTTGGTCACCCAGTCAAAAAATTCAGTTAGATTCATCTGACATGACCTTCTCACTGAGAACCCATGCTGCCTTGGATCCTGTGCCCCATTGGCCTCTAGGTACTCAACAATTCTTTCCTTGGAAGACATTCCTTCACTTTCCCTACCACAGAGGTCAAACTGACAGGTCTATAGTTTCTTGCCTCTGCCTCTGTCTTGCTCCCACTTTTGTGAAGAGGAATCACATCCACCTTCATCCATTTCTCAAGTACCATACCATCCTCCATGTTTTGTTAAAAGGGTAGTCAGTGGTGTCACTAGTTCTCCCTTAATTCTTTTAGAATTCTGTGGGTGAATTTCGTCAGGCCCCATTGCTTTGTCCACCTTCAGTTTTAAGAGTTCTTTCAGAACCCTTTCTTCTGTGAAAGGACTGAGATGTATTAGATTTGTCTAGGGGTGTGTGAAAAAAATCTTCTGCAGGCAGAATTTAAGCGAAAGTGTGTCTTTCACATCCACGAAAGATCAGAAATCTATTTCCAAACTTTTGCAGAAATATGCCTGTCCTGCTCCCTGAAATAAATAAAATAAATAACATAAATACCTGGTGCTTAGCAGTCCCTCCCCCACCTGATCATTTACTCCATATCATTTCAGTAACCCCCTTTGAGTAGTGAGTCCTCTCCCAACCCTGATCACCTGCCCTGTGGTATTTTAGTAACCCCTCTCTTGGCTAGCGGTTCCTCCCCACATACTGGTGGGTGATCTGGTGGGGGCTTGGCATGTTGGGGGTACTGAAATGATCTGGGCTGGAATCAGGAGGGGAGGAACAGCTAGCCATGTTGGGAGGGTGGTACAAGTTAGGTGGTGTGGAACAGGGTGAAATTTCTCTCAAAACATTTGGATGTTTTCTGATCCAACAGAGGCGTAAGCTTGGAAACTTCTGTGAAAGTTGCTCAGTTTCCACGAATGTTCCACTGAGGTGGAAATGGCAACTTTAGCCACTAGATTTGTCATCTCTGCAGATCTATGAATCTGCATACCAAACTAAGGAATCACCAGTGACCACCTTGTGTTGCATCCTTACTTGTTTATTGGAAATATTTTGGTTTGAATTATTTGGTACACTGGTCGCTATTAACTGTTTGATTTCCAGTGGGGCTGAAAACTGTATTGGTTTGTGTTGAAGACTAGAATATCTATTTGAAAGTGGCAGTTCATTATTACTCAGTGCCTTCCTTATCTTTTTGTAGTTGAGTTTATGCTCAATGCTCTGATAATTAATCTGCTCTTTGGCATTAATCCCTTCCCCTTTTTTGGAGACTGCGCTGAATCATCAGTTTAACCTGATTCACCACCATTTACTCATTCTTTCCTTTTTGTTTTGTACCCTTTATGTATAGCTGTGTTGCTTAGGAAATGTTTTAACTGCCCTTAGTGTTTTCAAGTTCTTCTGATAACTTCTGAATATTAATGCATTTCTTACAAACATAAGAGTGGAGAGTCGGGTCATCGTTTCATTTAGAACATATATTTTACACCATATGCACATTTTAACTGATCCCTCATGACAAAGAATGTCCCAAAAATCCATTGATGGGCAATAACTCACTTCATTTTGTTTAATTAAAAGAAAAACTCACAATAGATTGATTTGAATGTAAGACAGATAATATGAAGTATGCACTGGCAGTACAAGGTTTACAGTGGTCTAACACTTCTAATTGCACTTGAGCTTATTTACCTTATAGTTAGCTTTAGTTGCAGGGCAGGGTAGAAGTAGTCAGGGGAAAGTGAGTCAAATGTAGGAGGTAGTTTTATTGCTTTTGTCAGTTTTGTGTTGTTTTATTTGCCTGTATTTTGCGCACATCATTGTGCTCTCTTATGATGCTGTTACCTGGCTTCAGCTTGGACTGCTGCCATTGATTCTGGCCACATGCAGAGGTGGTTTCATTAGCAGAGGAAAATCCATCTGCCTCTTTGTGCTTTCTAAATGTTTTTGGGCTTTCACTGATCTGTTAGTGGACTGTGAACTATACCTTGGTGCTTTGCACCATGGACCTTACTTCACACTCCCAATGTTTGGAGGACATGTGCAGCCCCTGGCAGTGGACTGTGTGAACTGGGTGGTCTGTTTAACCTTGGATTAAGTGTTTTATCTGCGGTAGACCTGTGAGCTAAGCATTTGATATGTGCTTCTGGATTGTACCATTCTGGACTTCTATGGCTTTCTACTGGGCTGCATACAAGGTGTGCCACTGTGAGCTGCTACTCTTGATTGTCCAGCTTTGGCATTTTCAGCAAGCAGGATGGCTGTTTTACCATTGTAGTTGTTTTGGCTTTCCCAGTACTGGACTGGATTTCTTCACATGGCATGGGATTTGGTACAGTTCCTCCTAGAAAATGTGTGGTAGGACTGGCAGCTACTTTTAAATTATTCTTGCCACTGGAGATGTTTGGGCCAGTTGCTGAGGCCAGTAAAACTTTTCTAACCTGATTATTTGGCAGTGAGAGTGCAAAGGTTTTCTTTTGAGCTTTAGACTTGCTCTGCCTTATTTTTGTGTTAAAATGGTAGTTGCTCTATTCCTGTGTTGTGAGAGAGCTTTGAGTATAGTGCTTTTGGACTTTATCACCTGTGGAGGTGAGAGCTCCCTTCGCCCTTGCAACCATCTTTAAATTTTGGTTTTGCAAGCTTTCTATTCTGCTATAGGAAAACCATCTGTATATGGACTCTGGACTTGATATCATTGACTTCTGACTTTGTACAGGCATTTAAGCTTGTTACATTCTCCTGTCAATTGTAAATTTGTTGGCTTGGGTGGGAGTTATTTAAACTGTCTTAAATCATAATTTGTATTTCTGTCTGTGAGTGTGTAAATGTGTGTGTGTGTGTGTGTGTGTGTGTCTTCTAAACAGAAAACTGCTGCAGGCTTGTTAATATTGTTTGGGGCTGGCAGAAGTTTTTTAGGGTATTATGGTGGGAGAGAGAGTGTGGAGTGAGTGGCTGGTTAGATTTCATGTCTATTAGTTAGGTTGTTTGTGGTATGTGATTGTGTTTTTAGTGGTTTAATAAGGAGTGGAGGAATATTAGCCTGTCTGGAGAGTAGTTAGAAGGTAGTGGTAGAAAAGCTGGTCTTTTGGGATGTGCCAGGGCCTTGAACCTCAAGAACTGCCTACAATGCATCCCAGCTGCATGACCTCCATTCCATTGCTGACTTCCTGTGTCACTGTGGGAAGATTGGCATTACTAGGGTACATGAAAGTTGGCAGTGGCTGGCTGCTGTGGACTCCAGCAGAGGCGAGAGGTATTGGGGTGGTTAGGTGCAGGAGACACCCTGGGTTTAGACGGAACTTAGAGAGAGCCAGACATGTTTGGTCTCCATCCCCAAGGTCCCCACCCGACCAAAGGGGCAGGTAGCCAAAGGGGCTGGTGGTGCTGTGCAATGCCAGACTGATAAGGCACAAGACCAGAATTATGGCAGACTCGATTTTCTTGGTCGATATGGATTGCATCATGGAGACCTGGCTGGGTGATGATGCTAAGGCAATTTTTGAGGCAGCTGTCCCTAATGGATATTCTTGGTGCACTGCCCGAGCAGGAATGCAGATGGGGCTATCTGAATTGCATACACTCATTAAATATGCCAATTCTGGTATTATTATGGAATAATTTTACAATGTAATCTGTTTTGTTCAGGTCAAAAGGAGGTGCAATATACATATTTATAATCCCCTCAATGTCACTAGGGTTCATTTAAGATTACAATTAGGAAAATAAAAAGGATAGCCCATTTGTTAATGGCCGTCTATTTTGGATCAGACCTGGATTTCGCCATGCACCTGGTGGGACGACCAAGTCTTTTGAGTGTGTGACTGTGTGTGGGGTCCGGGCACAGGTAGCAGGATTCTCCTTATTTGCCACCCTCCTGAGGTGGGGAGAATTCCTGCAGAAGATTGCAGACTCTCGTCATCGAACATGGTGTTGGAGTTCTCATGATGTTTTGTACTGGGGACTTTAATGCCTGGGTCGTGGCGATGAATCTTCGTGAATTGGCTCCTCATCCAGTGGATGTCATCACTTGGCCTGTCACAGGTAGTTACATCTGTGATCCATCACCATGGCCACATGCTGGACCTGGTGTTCTCACTGTTGCTTGAGATAAAGAACCTCAAGATTGATTAGACTGTGTGGTGTGATCATTGCATGGTGCAATTCTTGGATGGGGCCCCACTGAGAGTCCCATTCCTGTTGAGATGGTCAGCTACCACCCTTTAAGGGGACTGTTCCCAGAAGGACTAGTGATGGCAGCTGATCTATCTAGTGTACACATTGCATGTGTGGTGGAGTCAGTGACTGTATATAATAAGGCGGTTTCCGAGGTGCTTGATATCCTTGCACCAGTCCATGTATGACCCAGATCTTCCAACTTGAGAGCTCTGTGTTTTGATGGAGATCTCAAGGCAATAAATGATGGTGTCAGAATTTGGAGCACTGTTGGTGGAAGACCCAGTTGGATGTGGGCAAGCTGGCCCTGTATGCCCACTATTTGGAGTACCAGGGGCCAATCAACCTTAGAAGTCAAAGTTCCTGTCCAGGGAAATTGCTGCCAGGAAGAACCGACCAGCTCAGCTCTTTAGTACTGTTGACAGACTTCTTCACCCAGTCTGTCTATAGCCAAAAGCCTTTTCTATCAAATCAAAATCAAATCAAACTTTATTTAACCAGGCATCAACACCATTGAGCAAGCTTATTTTCAAAGTGGCCCTGGACATAGAACAATATAATATATAGACATAACAATACAAAATTGTTAATATCAGCAAAATACAGTACAAGGTCAACTACAGAGTACTTGAATCTGTCATAGATTCTCCCAGTTAAACATTTCCAAAACAATATCATAGGAGAGTAAAGGGTTAAGGCAAGGTATTAAACTATATAAAGGCTAAAGGCCACATGAGGATATATTGGGGCAGAGAGGAGTGAAAGCCATGAAACGGAGGAGGGACTGAAAGTGCTGGATATCCCGAGAGGGATGAAAGAAGGTGGTATTCTAAGGGTTAATAATGCGGAGGCACCAATAACTGAAGACACAGATTACCTATAGCAGCTGCAGGGTTACCGCAAATAATCGACTAGCAGGGCTTTGAAAGTGAGAAGGCTCGGCAATGATGTAAGCTTGAGTGTGCTTTGCATAGTGTTCCAAAGTGAAGGGAGTGTGGAGTTGATCGTGGATAATCTGTGGTTAGTTTTCATTCTGGGCAATTGGAAGCAAAGTGTAGCATATCATCTGAGGCCATAGAAGCCATTAGCATATTTGAAAAAGGCTAGAGATAAATGCTAGAAGCTTGTCTGTGAGAGCTCTATAGAATCAAAGGAGCACATTTTTTTTCTCCTTATTGAAAGTGAGGGCCATCCTGCCATTTGGTACAAAAGACAGTGGTGGATGTGAAAAAGGCAGGTTAAAGATGAATCTTAGGGCTCGGTGGTAAAGGGTGTCAAGTTTATTTAGCGCTGTAAGAGGGCAGTGTTTGTAGAGGAAATTGGCATAATTGAATAAGTAGGAAAGTGGTTTGTACTAATCTCTTTCTAGCTTCTATGGTATCACTTTATATGATGAGTTTGCTCAGTTCTTCTTGGACAGAGTGTCCGCTACATAACAGGGATTCCGTCAATCAGCTACAGTGTGACTCAAAGTGATCATACTGGGTGGAACAGAGGCATTCTGCCTGTCTGGGATGAGTTTAAACCGGTGGAGGTGGCTGAGCTCATTGAGGTCATCTAAAAGCTGAAGCAACGTGTGTGAACAGGACCTGGATCCAACTCTTTTCTTGATGAGATGCGTTGGTTCTGTTGGCCCGATGTTTACCAGGACTGTCCGTGCTTGCTGTCAGAGGCGATCTTTCCAGAAACCTTGAAAGAGGCTCTGGTGAGGCCCCTTCTGAAGAAGTCATCTCTTGACCCAGATATCCTGATGAATTACAATCCAATCTCCAACCTTCCTTTTCTGGGTAAAGTTGTTGATAAAACTGTAGTGCAGCAGCTTGAGGGGCACCTCATGTCCCTTGACATCTATGAGCCAATCCAGTCAGGTTTCAGAGCCAGGCATAGCACCAAAACAGCATTAGCCAGGGTGCACAATGACCTCTTCAGGTCTAGAGATAGAGGATACAGGTAGTTCTTTTCTCCTGGATCTCTCATCAGCTTTTGACACTGTAGATCACATTGTGCTTCAGGATCACCTTACAGAGTACTGTGGGCTCACCGGAACTGTCATCAGCTGGTCTGAGTCCAATCTCTATGTCAGGAAGCAGCGGGTGGTGATGAAGATTTTGCCTCCTCCCAAAGCTCCTGCCATGTGAGTACCTCAGGGTCAATCTTGTTGCCAGTGTTATTTGCAGTGTACATGCTGTCCCTGGGTGAGCTCATGAGGTAGTACAATGTGGGTTTTCAGTGTTATGCAGATGATACCCAATTGTACTTGTCCTTTGCTCTTGGAACAATGAATGCTGTTGAAGTACTTAACAGCTGCCAGACCAATATCAATGATTGGATATCCTCCAACTGGTTGGGACTGAACCCGGATAAGATGGAGGTCCTAGTGAATGAGCCTGGATGAGGGCATGATGGGAGTGCCTCCGACATGGTCACTGGTTTATTCTTGGGATCTCCATCATTGATGGACTCCCTAGAGTGCGAGATCTTGGCATGGTCCTGGATGACAGACTGACACTTGAAGCATAGGTGTCAGTTGTTGTCAAAGTATTTTACCACTTGAGGAACATTGCCAGGATCAAACCCCTAGTTTTGCCTGAGGACATTCCCACATTGGTATATGCCTTCATGACATCCAGGCTGGATTACTTTAATGCTGTTTACTTTGGGGTCTCTAGAGGTACCCTTCACCAGCTACAGTTGGCACAGAATGCAGCTGCCAGATTACTGACTGGTTTTTCTATGTCCAGCCATGTGACCACAGTGCTGCGTGCTCTGCATTGGCTGCGGGTTAGGTGGAGAGTTATCTTCAAGGTGAGTTTACTCACTTATAAGAACCTACATGGACTTGGCCCTGGCTGCCTGGCTGATCTCCTGTCACCTGCCACCCCAGCCCCCTCCCTCTGCTCCTTGACCAGGGCCTCTTTGAAGTTCCCAGGACCAGATTAAGAACATCCGGCAACTGGGCTTTAGTGTCACCAGACCAGTCCTGTGGAACTCTCTTCCAGCTGTTCTCAGGGAGGTCCCGTTGGTTGATAGGTTCAAGAGTGGCTTGAAGGCTTACTTGTTTTCTATGGCGTCCCTGCTGAATTTATCTGACCAGCCCTAAGAAACTGCTAGGCCAAATGTTAAAGCTGTATCTGAAGATTTTATCATTGTATTTTTTTTGTCTTATTTATGATGAATGTTTTATTTAATACCCTGCCTGTATGTAAAAGGCACAAAGAGCCCCTGGGATTGGGTACCATATAAATAAACTTTGCATTGCCTTGCCTTAATTACAGGCTGGACCCACCAAATCCTATTCAGCAATTGTATTACCATAAAATGCAACATCAAGTGCTTATGGTTTGGACATTAGGTGAATGACTACTAAATTCATGCAGGAATTCTTGCTAGGAAGTATATTATTTTAACTTGCCCAAAGAAATAGAAACAGTAATCTCACTAACCTATTAAACCGCATTTGATTGCAAACTTGACCTACTCTGGGCCACTCAGTCCTTCAGCCCCACCAGACATGCACAGACACACGCCATTGTCTCTGCGCATATCTCCATGCATGCTCACCCACTCATGTTTGCCCCACTCACTGACTGAAAGCCTTATGGACAGGGACCCAGAAGTGATGCCACAGGTCACATGCTCTCCTACCTGTACATAGGCTAGGAAATAATATATAAAACAAATAAACTATAAGTTGCCAGAAGTGCTATAAGGATATAGGTAACACAGCCCCAGACAAGATATGTTTAAAACTTTTGCCACTCTGTGCGTACCTGTCATAGTTCCTAGGGCTCACTAGGACAACTAGTCTCAGTACACCCTGTGTTGGAACAAGTCAACAATCAACAACTCCCCAATCCAAAATAAATTGACTAATAGTTAATGGAGCTCCCTGTAGTGCAAGGCAAATATCAATTGCCTGTCGTTTAACAGCAAGAGGTTTTAGCTTTTCCACCACAAAGTCTGCGCAACCTACAGTGCACTGTAGTCCATACTATAACACCCCACTCACTGAATGGTGAGCTTTATGGACTGGAACCTCAAAATGAGGCTGTGGGTCCCATTCTCTCCCTACCTGCACATAGGCTAGGAAAAATATATAAAACAAATAAACAATTATCAAGTTGTCAGAATGTTCTAATAATATAGGCTACACAGCCCCAAATAAAATATGTTTAAAACTGTTTGCCACTTCTTGCATACTGGACATAGTTCATAGGAAATACAAAATCACACATGCCCCACAATACCAAGCATCATGGGCTGCATATGCAAATCACCACAGAATGTTATGCTGGTCCAACTTTAAGCAGAATTACATGGTGCGAAAGGCCTCTCACACAGTTTGCAAGGGTGCTAACAGAAGACATAATGTAGCCCATGATGCTTGGTATTGTGGGGCATGTGTGATTTTGTATTTTCTTGAAACTTGGCTTCCCAGCCAAATGCCCTTTTGTAACCTTTGCCTCAGTGTTTACGCAAGAGGTTCTTTGTCTTTAAATAGTTCATAGGGCTCACTAGGGCTACTGCTCCAGTACATCAAATGTTGTTACCAGGCAACAATCAACAACAGCCCCCTGCTCATGAAGAAATTGGTTAATGCTTAATGGAAGCTCCCTGTAGTGAAAGGCAAATATCTATTGCCTCTCATTTAACAGCAAGAGATTTTAGCTTCTCCACCACATAGTCTTCATGACTTGCAGTACACAGCAGATGATGCTACAGCACCCTGCTCACTGAGTGGAAGCTTTATGGACTGGAACCTTGAAGTGAGGCTGCAGGTCCCATTCTCTCCCTACCTGCACATAGGCTAGGAAAACATTTATAAAACAAATAAACAATTGTCAAGTTATCAGAAGTGTTCTAATAATAATATAGGCTACACAGCCCCAGATAAAATATGTTTAAAACTGTTTTGCCACTTGCATACTGGACGTAGTTCCTAGGGCTCACTAGGGCTAGTGCTCCAGTACACCCAGTGTTGTTACCAGGCAACAATCAACAACAGCCCCCCTGCTCATGAAGAAATTGGTTAATGCTTAGTGGAAGCTCCCTGTAGTGAAAGGCAAATATCTATTGCCTCTCAATTAACAGCAAGAGATTTTAGCTTCTCCACCACACAGTCTTCATGACTTACAGTACACAGCAGACCATGCTACAGTGCCCTGCTCACTAAGTGGCAGCTTTATGAACTGGGACTGTAAAGTGGAGGCCACAAGTCACATGCTGTCCCCACCTCCATGTAGGCTAGGAACAAATATTTAAAACAGATAAACAATAAGTTGGCGAAGTATTATGCAAAATATTAGCTACACAGCCCCAGGAAAAATGTTTTTAAATTGTTTTGCCACTCGTGCATACTGGTTATAGTTCCTTTGGCTCGCTAGGACTACTACTCCCAGTACACCCTGTATGGTTAACAGGCAACAATCAACAATAACCCCCCAGTCCCAAGGTGATTGCTTAATTCCTAGCAGGGAGCACCATGTAGTGCAAGGTAAATATCTATTGCCTGTTATTTAAAGCAGCAGTACTAAATAATCAGGAAGTGATTATCAAATGCTGTATTTTGGCTGGAATTATACAGCCATAGTTAAGGTTTCCATATATGTAAATATTTTATTCTAGCAATCTTTAGTTTTTAGATATTTAAACTTGTTTCCATTGTTGTGGACCCACAGTAACTATAGCTGCTCCCTAATTTGCAGCTGACCTTACCTTAAGTTGCATCATGTCTTTTGTTTACTTCCTTGGGACCCTGCACGGCATGTTCCTGCTGTCCCTGTGTAGTGCTGTGAGTCATGCACATGTGTAGTTGACAGCAGAGGTTCTAATTCAACATGGCAGGAGTGAGAAATGTAAACAAAAACAAGAAAAATGAAGCAAATTACAGGGTAATAGTACAGCGAAAACAAGAAAGATTACCAGGTAAGTGCTTAACAGAGCACAGGAAACAAACTGCTGCAAAGATCTGATGTTTTTATCTAGTACTGCTGCTTTAAGCAAGAGCTTTAACTTCTGCACTACACAATCTGCATGATCTAGAGTACACAGCAGACTGTACTACAGTGCCACACTTGCCGAGTGGTGAGTTTTGTGGGCCGGACCAGGAAGTGAGGCTGCAGGTCATGTGCTCTCCCAACCTGCATTTAGGATAGGAACAATATATAGAATAAATAAACAATAAGCTGATGGAAGTGTTCTAAAAATACAGGTTCCTCAGCCCTAGATAAAATATGTTAAAACTTTTTGACACTCCATGCCTACTGGCCATAGTTCCTAACTATTTAAGCAGAAGGTGGCTACTACATGGTGATGGCTAGTGCCACAAGCAAAATCATTCAAAATACACAAAAGGAAAGCAGCTCAGCTATTCTGTCTCCATACAAAAAAACACATAAGCTTAACAAACTAGTGTAGGTCTTTTGGGCCTACTGGATGGAGCCTGCGGTTCTAATCTGCCGACAATTTCTATGTTTCTATAAGCTGCATGTAGGCTAATTAATTTTATTGTTAAAAGGGTCTAGCAAAGATGCCAGATGAACCCTCCTGTTCCTGTTGCAGCAGAACATTTTTGCACCACTTGCACTTTGTCAACACAGGAGGGTTGTCTGGCATCTTGTGCTGGACCCTTTTAATAATAAATGAATTAGCCTGCACACAGAAACAACGCAGTCAGGAGGCTCACATTGTTAATGTTTGTGCACAATAACCAGGAGTTGAAAATCATCAGAAAAACACAAAAACTCCATGCAGGTGGGGTCAGGGTGAGCACCAGAAAAGCAATGGACCAAAGGTCTGAGTTGCAAAACAGTGAAAAACTTTTACTTATTAACAAACACAGATATTTGAAAAAATTGGCTTACCCACACATGGTGAGACTGATAAAACCATAGGCAAATGGTTCCTAAGCAACCAACATTTTTGTTCACATAAGCCATTTAGCCAAGAAAAGGGACAACAAATTGTTCATTTAGCTCAAAATAGCAAAGTGCTAAGTGCAAGAAAGTAATTCAAAGTTAGCATATTGCGCAGGAAGACATGACCTGGTGCTAGAAAGCAAAGCAACTGGTGTGGCCATAACACTACATAGTGACTAACGAAGTCATCATCAGAGTGTACTGTCTTAGCAGTGAGGAATAGCTTAAGAAGGGTAATCCTTAAAGTGACACATACAAATTGAAAGTACTTGTGCATAAAAGCGTAAAAATTTTAAAAACCTTAGGAACATTTAGAAATTGCACCTTGACCCAAAATGTATATACCTAAATCAAGCTCATAGTAAATTACATTGCAAATACAGGCATTTACTATTATGCAGCTTCTACCATACCGCAGAACAGTTATAACAATTTAGTGTTCTAGAATTATATTGTTAGTCTGGGGCCCAGATATTCAAAGGGTTTGTGCCCGTAGCGATATTCAAAGAAAAGTCAGCGGCACAAATCCCGATGCACGGATGCATCAGTAATGTATGCAGGCACAGTTAGGGAGGCGTGCCCATGCATAACCTGCACAGTCCGATATTCAGCCGGGATGTGCAGAGCCATGCATGCACAACCCCTACCTGCGCCTGCACAAAGTTATGTAAAAAAAGGAACAACTGATGGCCACCCACAGGTGAGCTGCCGCGTACAGGGTGCAACATGGCAGCTGCCACCTGGGGGTATCCAATTCTGGCTGCACCTGGCAAAGCCCACCCCATGCCTGATCATGGGCATTTGTAAAACAAATTAATGAAGCTGTCCAATATCCCTGGTGGTCCAGTGGACCAGCTATTCGCCGATCTGGCCATGTGTAAAAAGTAAATATTCCATTATCCTTGGTGGTCTAGTGGACCCTATCTGCCCGATCGCGGGCATGTGTAAAAAGTAAATATGCCATTATCCCTGGTGGTCTAAGCGGACCCTATCTACCCAATCGCGGTATGTGTACAAGCGAGATAAGTCCAATATCCCTGGTGGTCAGTGGACAGCTGTTTACGATCGAGGAATCTGTAAAAAAATTCCAATATCCTGGCGGTCTAGTGGTACCCCCACCTGCCCACTGAGCCCCTCCACCCCGCTCCTCCTCCGGTCACCGGCGGTGGCAGTACCCCACCTGCCTGCCACCGGACTGACACCTTAATAGGCTGCATGCCCATTGGTTCTGGCGTGAGCCAATGGGCTTACAACCATATCGCTACTACACATTCCAGATATGTGAATGAAATCATTCACATATCTGGAATGTCTATTATAATTATAAAGCTGCGCCCGGTAGCTCATAGTGCGGGCACCAATGGGCATCTCTACAATCAGTCGGTGGACACAAATCCTATTCAGCAATTGTATTACCATAAAATGCAACATCCAAGTGCTTATGGTTTGGACATTAGGTGAATGACTACTAGCAATTCATGCAGGAATTCTTGCTAGGAAGTATATTATTTTAACTTGCCCAAAGAAATAGAAACAGTAATCTCACTAACCTATTAAACCCGCATTTGATTGCAAACTTGGACCTACTCTGGGCCACCAGTCCTTCAGCCCCACCAGACATGCCAGACACACGCTTGTCTTCTGCGCATATCTCCATGCATGCTCACCCACCTGCGTTTGCCCCCACTCACTCGACTGAAAGCCTTATGGACAGGGACCCAGAAGTGATGCCACAGGTCACATGCTCTCCTACCTGTACATAGGCTAGGAAATAATATATAAAACAAATAAACTATAAGTTGCCAGAAGTGCTATAAGGATATAGGTAACACAGCCCCAGACAAGATATGTTTAAAACTCTTTTGCCACTCTGTGCGTACCTGTCATAGTTCCTAGGGCTCACTAGGACAACTAGTCTCAGTACACCCTGTGTTGGAACAAGTCAACAATCAACAACTCCCCAATCCAAAATAAATTGACTAATAGTTAATGGAGCTCCCTGTAGTGCAAGGCAAATATCAATTGCCTGTCGCTTAACAGCAAGAGGTTTTAGCTTTCCACCACAAAGTCTGCGCAACCTACAGTGCACTGTAGTCCATACTATAACACCCCACTCACTGAATGGTGAGCTTTATGGACTGGAACCTCAAAATGAGGCTGTGGGTCCCATTCTCTCCCTACCTGCACATAGGCTAGGAAAAAATATATAAAACAAATAAACAATTATCAAGTTGTCAGAAGTGTTCTAATAATATAGGCTACACAGCCCCAAATAAAATATGTTTAAAACTGTTTTGCCACTTCTTGCATACTGGACATAGTTCATAGGAAATACAAAATCACACATGCCCCCACAATACCAAGCATCATGGGCTGCATATGCAAATCACCACAGAATGTTATGCTGGTCCAACTTTAAGCAGAATTACATGGTGCCGAAAGGCCTCTCACACAGTTTGCAAAGGGTGCTAACAGAAGACATAATGTAGCCCATGATGCTTGGTATTGTGGGGGCATGTGTGATTTTGTATTTTCTTGAAACTTGGCTTCCCAGCCAAATGCCCTTTTGGGTAACCTTTGCCTCAGTGTTTACGCACAGAGGTTCTTTGTCTTTTAAATAGTTCATAGGGCTCACTAGGGCTACTGCTCCAGTACATCAAATGTTGTTACCAGGCAACAATCAACAACAGCCCCCCTGCTCATGAAGAAATTGGTTAATGCTTAATGGAAGCTCCCTGTAGTGAAAGGCAAATATCTATTGCCTCTCATTTAACAGCAAGAGATTTTAGCTTCTCCACCACATAGTCTTCATGACTTGCAGTACACAGCAGATGATGCTACAGCACCCTGCTCACTGAGTGGAGAGCTTTATGGACTGGAACCTTGAAGTGAGGCTGCGGGTCCCATTCTCTCCCTACCTGCACATAGGCTAGGAAAACATTTATAAAACAAATAAACAATTGTCAAGTTATCAGAAGTGTTCTAATAATAATATAGGCTACACAGCCCCAGATAAAATATGTTTAAAACTGTTTTGCCACTTCGTGCATACTGGACGTAGTTCCTAGGGCTCACTAGGGCTAGTGCTCCAGTACACCCAGTGTTGTTACCAGGCAACAATCAACAACAGCCCCCCTGCTCATGAAGAAATTGGTTAATGCTTAGTGGAAGCTCCCTGTAGTGAAAGGCAAATATCTATTGCCTCTCAATTAACAGCAAGAGATTTTAGCTTCTCCACCACACAGTCTTCATGACTTACAGTACACAGCAGACCATGCTACAGTGCCCTGCTCACTAAGTGGCAGCTTTATGAACTGGGACTGTAAAGTGAGGCCACAAGTCACATGCTGTCCCCACCTCCATGTAGGCTAGGAACAAATATTTAAAACAGATAAACAATAAGTTGGCAGAAGTATTATGCAAAATATTGGCTACACAGCCCCAGGAAAAAATGTTTTTAAATTGTTTTGCCACTCCGTGCATACTGGTTATAGTTCCTTTGGCTCGCTAGGACTACTACTCCCAGTACACCCTGTATGGTTAACAGGCAACAATCAACAATAACCCCCCAGTCCCAAGGTGATTGCTTAATTCCTAACGGGAGCACCATGTAGTGCAAGGTAAATATCTATTGCCTGTTATTTAAAGCAGCAGTACTAAATAATCAGGAAGTGATTATCAAATGCTGTATTTTGGCTGGAATTATACAGCCATAGTTAAGGTTTCCATATATGTAAATATTTTATTCTAGCAATCTTTAGTTTTTTAGATATTTAAACTTGTTTCCATTGTTGTGGACCCACAGTAACTATAGCTGCTCCCTAATTTGCAGCTGACCTTACCCTTAAGTTGCATCATGTCTTTTGTTTACTTCCTTGGGACCCTGCAGGCATGTTCCTGCTGTCCCTGTGTAGTGCTGTGAGTCATGCACATGTGTAGTTGACAGCAGAGGGTTCTAATTCAACATGGCAGGAGTGAGAAATGTAAACAAAAACAAAGAAAAATGAAGCAAATTACAGGGTAATAGTACAGCGAAAACAAGAAAGATTACCAGGTAAGTGCTTAACAGAGCACAGGAAACAAACTGCTGCAAAAGATCTGATGTTTTTTATCTAGTACTGCTGCTTTAACAGCAAGAGCTTTTAACTTCTGCACTACACAATCTGCATGATCTAGAGTACACAGCAGACTGTACTACAGTGCCACACTTGCCGAGTGGTGAGTTTTGTGGGCCGGACCAGGAAGTGAGGCTGCAGGTCATGTGCTCTCCCAACCTGCATTGAGGATAGGAACAAATATATAGAATAAATAAACAATAAGCTGATGGAAGTGTTCTAAAAAATACAGGTTCCTCAGCCCTAGATAAAATATGTTAAAAACTGTTTTGACACTCCATGCCTACTGGCCATAGTTCCTAACTATTTAAGCAGAAGGTGGCTACTACATGGTGATGGCTAGTGCCACAGCAAAAATCATTCAAAATACACAAAAGGAAAGCAGCTCAGCTATTCTGTCTCCATACAAAAGAAACACATAAGCTTAACAAACTAGTGTAGGTCTTTTGGGCCTACTGGATGGGCCTGGCGGTTCTAATCTGCCGACAATTTCTATGTTTCTATAAGCTGCATGTAGGCTAATTAATTTTTATTGTTAAAAGGGTCTAGCACAAAGATGCCAGATGAACCCTCCTGTTCCTGTTGCAGCAGAACATTTTTGCACCACTTGCACTTTGTCAACACAGGAGGGTGTGTCTGGCATCTTTGTGCTGGACCCTTTTAATAATAAAAATGAATTAGCCTGCACACAGAAACAACGCAAAGTCAGGAGGGCTCACATTGTTAATGTTTGTGCACAATAACCAGGAGTTGAAAATCATCAGAAAAACACAAAAACTCCATGCAGGTGGGGTCAGGGTGAGCACCAGAAAAAGCAATGGACCAAAGGTCTGAGTTGCAAAACAGTGAAAAACTTTTTACTTATTAACAAACACAGATATTTGAAAAAAATTGGCTTACCCACACATGGTGAGACTGATAAAACCATAGGCAAATGGTTCCACAAGCAGCAACATTTTTTGTTCACATAAGCCATTTAGCCAAGAAAAGGGACAACAAATTGTTCATTTAGCTCAAAATAGCAAAGTGCTAAGTGCAAGAGAAAGTAATTCAAAGTTAGCATGTTGCGCAGGAAGACATGACTGGTGCTAGAAAGCAAAGCAACTGGTGTGGCCATAACACTACATAGTGACTAATGAAGTCATCATCAGAGTGTACTGTCTTAGCAGTGAGGAATAGCTTAAGAAGGGTAATCCTAAGTGACACATACAAATTGAAAGTACTTGTGCATAAAAGGCGTAAAAATTTTAAAAACCTTAGGAACATTTAGAAATTGCACCTTGACCCAAAATGTATATACCTAAATCAAGCTCATAGTAAATTACATTGCAAATACAGGCATTTACTATTATGCAGCTTCTACCATACCGCAGAACAGTTATAACAATTTAGTGTTCTAGAATTATATTGTTAGTCTGGGGCCCAGATATTCAAAGGGGTTGTGCCCGTAGCGATATTCAAAAGTAAGCAGCGGCTACAAATCCGATGCCAAGTGCATCAGTAATGTATGCAGGCACAGTTAGGGAGGCGTGCCCATGCATAACCTGCACAGTCCGATATTCAGCCGGGATGTGCAGAGCCGCATGCACAACCCCTACCTGCGCCTGCACAAAGTTATGTAAAAAAAAGGAACAACTGATGGCCACCCACAGGTGAGCTGGCGCGATGCAGGCGCACGTGGCGTGCCACCTGAAGCACCTGGCTGCACCTGGCAAGCCATTTATGCCTGATCATGGGCATTTGTAAAACAAATTAATGAAGCTGTCCAATATCCCTGGTGGTCCAGTGGACCAGCTATTCATCGATCTGTCATGTGTAAAGTAAATATTCCATTATTCCTTGGTGGTCTAGTGGACCCTATCTGCCCGATCGCGGGCATGTGTAAAAAGTAAATATGCCATTATCCCTGGTGGTCTAGCGGACCCTATCTACCCAATCGCGGGTATGTGTACAAACGAGATAAGTCCAATATCCCTGGTGGTCCAGTGGACCGCTGTTTGCCCGATCGCAGGAATCTGTAAAAAAAATTCCAATATCCCTGGCGGTCTAGTGGTACCCCCCCCACCTGCCCACTGAGCCCCTCCACCCCGCTCCTCCTCCGGTCAGCCGGCGAGTGGCAGTACCCCACCTGCCTGCCACCAGCCGACTGACACTTGGTAGGGCTGCATGCCCATTGGTTCACAGCGTGAGCCAATGGGCTTGCAGCCCATATCGCATTATTCCAGACATGTGAATGAAAATCATTCACATATCTGGAATGTGTAGAGACATATTGCACGCCCATTGGCTCATGGTGCGTAACCAATGGGCATGCAGCCCCACTGAGGTGTCAGTCGAGTGGATGGCGGGCAGCAGGCGGTGTGGGTACTGCTGCCCGCCGCTGACCCGGGGAGCGGGTGGAACGGCCCAGTGGGCAGGTGGGGGTACCACTAGACTCAGAGATATTGGATTTTTTTTTTACAGATGCCCACGATCGGGCAAACAGCGGTCGACTGGACCACCAGGGATATTGGACTTATCTCATTTGTACAGATGCCCACGATCAGGAAGATAGGGTCCGCTAGACCACCAGGGATAATGGCATATTTACTTTTTACACATGCCCATGATTGGGCAGATAGGGTCCACTGGACCACCAGGAAGAATGGAATATTTACTTTTTACACATGTCCGCGATCGGGCAGATAGCGGGCCACTGGACCACCAGAGATATAGGACATAATCTTCTCTTTCTACAAATGCCCATGATCAGGCAGATAGCGGTCCACTGGACCACCAGGGATATAGGACGGAATAGCTTCTATTTTATTACAAATGCCCGTGATCGGGCTGCAGGGGGCATCGGTCCCCGACGGCTGCTGCCTGGCAGGGCACCAGGCACAAGTCATTGTGGATCAGCGCACCTGTATGCAAATGGGGCCATAATGACATGCAAATGGCCCCATGTGCACCTTACATACATTATGGCCCCATTTGCATGTCAACTTTTGAATATCGCAGTTGCTGTGCATGGTGCAATGGAACTTGTGCTAGCGCATCCCCATGCTGTACTCTGGCCACTTGTGCTGGCACAGTGCCATTGTGCCATGCACACTGGGGGTGGCCAGGGTGTGATATTCAATGCTGCTGAGCCATGGCGCAGCTCTGTTGAATACCGCCCAGTCCACAGCCCTGTGCAGCTAAGTTGAGCTGCGCCCAAGCTTGCACTACAGCCTGGCGCAGTTTGAATATCTGGGCCCGGGTGTCTAGCTATTATGGTGACAGCATCTTGTCCAGTCAGATATATAGTCACAGCATCTTCATTTTGGTACCCTAAAAAAGGCATAAAATGTCACATAAGGGGCTTTTTTTAATTATTTTGATCTATTAGTAGTCAGCAGAGCCCAAAGGTCATGCAGATTTTGTGTGTTAGCTTTAGAATCTAGGTGAACAGTTTTCATGGAGTAAACAAAACAAACAAATCATGCTGATTCTTAAAGATTTGCATATGTCTTATGTTGTGATGTCATAGTATTGTCTTGCAGCATGAAAAAGATTTTTTAAGGGGTGCAGAACAGACAAGTCATGCTTACCCAATGTATTTGTTAGAGAATTCTATTTCTGATTGTGGCTTGCAGAAAGACAATTTTCCAGATTTAAATGAAACATTCAGGATTTGTTGTTGATGACAGTCTCTACAATCCCTAAAAGTTTCATGTAAATCGGTTCAAAATGTTTGGAGATATTAAAGTGTGAAACAGATATAAGCTTTCTTTTCTGAATATTTACTCTCCAGAGAAAAAACTGTAAAGCTTTAAATGGTTAAGATTTGTACAACTTTGTAAGTTGATGTGGAAGGATTTCCTACAGAGGTTTGATATTTAGTTTTGTATTTTTTAAGATATCTAGATTTGAAAAATCGTGCTTTTAGCGTTATTGAGTCTGCTGTGGAACACCAGCTGGAGATAATGTACCACATGTGCAGAACTCTTTCAATGCTGTTGAATGGGGATGGGAAAATGAAAGGAGTTTGAGTGCAACAGCTGCAGTGGGAAGATCAAAGGAGCGGGCTGACAGTGAAATGCCAGCTCCCTGTGAAATCTGTGCAACAGAGGATTGTAGTGCAGTCTGTTGTGGTCCTCTGAAGGAGCCCTCTGAAATGTGGACTGGACATAAAATAGACGGTAAAAAGATATTTCTGTGGCTAAACAAGTATCAGAGAGTGAGCTGCACTGCAGAATAAAACTGGGCACATCTTTTAAAGACAGCATCAGGACAGCAGTTTGTTCAGAGATGGAAATAAAAGAATTAAGCAGCCAGCAGCTCAGTGAAAGGTCAACACCATTTGAAAGACTAATAGCATGGCAGAAAGTAATAAAAAACAAGCATTTTTCAATGCTGAATGTTTGCTTGCTGTTGTTGGCATTGGTAGTGTAGGAGTTGGAGAGGTGCATAACAGGAATGGCAGTGAAGTATTAAACTAAAGACAACCCCAACCCCCACCCTGCAGAGATTGACAGGCATTTTTTTTTGGGGGGGGGGCCTTTGGGTCATCAGCCATAACACTCATGCCATTCCACCTCACTCCACCCTGCAGACACCAACAGGTGTTTCGGTGTGCCTTGGGGTCTTCATCCCTTACTCTCACCCCATTCCATAACAAAATAAACTAAGAGAGGTGCAGTGGAGGAGAATGGGGTGAACATTAGAGCCGAAGACCTGAAGGCACACCTCAATGCCTGTGACTGGCTGCAGGGTGTGAGTGGGGGTGGAATGGTGTGAGCATTACAGCTGATGACCCTAAGTCACACCCCCAACACCTGTCAGTCTCTACAGGGTGGGGCGTTATGGTTGGAAACCCTAACTCCCCAGGCATTTGTTGGTATTTTCACTCCAAATTTTCAACATGGGCTTTTGGGACCTCACCTCATGAACAGTGGCACTATCATTCCGATACTCATTCCTGAAAGGTGATTTCGCGCACAGTGACTGTGCCATTCTGTGCCACAGGTGCTAAAATACATTTTGGGCAGGATGTGAAAAATAACAGCCATACTGTTCATGAGGAGGTGTAAAAAAATGATAATGTTGAAAATCTGGAGTGAAAATGTGAAAAAATTGGTAAAGTTAAGAGCGTGCGTTGAAACTGCGTAATGCACACCTGTAATGCAATCATTTTTGAAATTTTTTAACCACATTTTCAACATGAGTATTTTGGAACCTCCCCCTATGAACAGTGCCACTATGATTTTGTTAATCTGTTCCAAAAGTTGACTTTGATTTGTAAAGGAGGTGTGGCCCTCAACCCCCAAATTTAGGAGGCAGACTTCTCTTTTTCATTTATATTTATGTTTAATTATACATCTTCTTCTCCAAAATAATTGTTTCAATCAATTTATTTTCAAAGTGTATCCATATTCACAAGCTTCTTTGTATAGAATCAGCCTCTGTTTACACCTTTCTGTCTCTCTTTCAAATATAACAAAATCAGTTACGTTTCAGGACTCACTTGTCCCTTCATCAGACTACAGAGTAGCTCAATTTACAGGCTGTATAAAGATCTTTTCTGGCTTATTCTTGGCTCACTAATTCATATGACCATGCCTGACCCAGTTCTTCTCACTTATTGAGAATCAACCTGGAGGCTGGTCTTACTCAATTTCAATTTCTAAACACGGACTTATCCCATGCCATTGAGCCAGATGTCACTGCGTTAGTTTAACATGCTTCCTTTTTCCAAACGGTCCCATTGAGCTCCTGTTAGGGTCCCACTACTTTGCTGCTCCCTGTCATCCTTTAACCAGATCCCAGTCATGGCTTTCCAACTTCATGTTACAACATTCCAGCACACGGCACAGCTGGTCACAACAGGACTGCCAAAACTAGTGAAAAACAAAAGAAATCAGCACTCTGCTAAACATAGTAAATCCAAACAATATGGAGCCAAACTGTAAAAGATTTAGAAAACCCCTTCGGGTAAATGCATACATCCAAAAAGGAAAATAGAGTTTATAATTATGTCTAATGTTTCAGCTTCTGCTATTACTTTGGATACTACCCCATTTCAGCTGAGATGGAAGCTAAATTCAAAGCAAAAACAATGAATCTGGGGAATAGCTTCACAGTCTTCTGAAAGCTATATTTAAACACTTTGGTCTTGGCAGCCTCTCCTCCCAGTGGTTCACAGACTACCTGTCTAATATATCCCAGCAGGTCAAGTGGAAAGGTGCTCAGTCTCTGCAGAAGCCCTTACTAGATGGTGTCCAACAATGCTCCATTTTGGGCCCTGTTTTGTTCTCCTTATTTATTAGTGATTTGCCCCCAAACTGTGCTGGGGCTAATATGCTACTCTATGCAAATGATGCTGTACTCTACTGCTGTTCTGCAGATATAGCACAGGCTAGTAATCTATTAGCAACTGATTTCAGGGAATATGAAAACTGGTTTACCCTCAATAAGGCAGTACTAAATACTAAAAGGACCAAAGCTGTATTATTTGGCCCTAAGCACCTGAGCACCTTCAAGCAACACCTGCTGTCAGTGGTGACTACCACTGGTGTCCCTCCTGAGGTGGTGGTTTCAATGAAATATCTTGGGGGTTACCTGGATCAGGATGTTCCTTCAAACTTCACACCAACTATAACTACTAGTCTCTCCACAAGAAAATTGGGTTACTGTATCACCTCAGTAACCTCCTGTCTACTGACTCCAGATTCTGACTTGCCATAGCCAATAGAATATTGCTTCCTGTCTTGTTCTATGGTGCACCAATTTTGAAATCGAAAAGGTGTTCTGAATTAATCAGGCTAAAGATTCTTTAAAACTGTATTGATAGGTTTGCTGCTGAAGACCCCTCTGGGGTGCAATGTCTTTCACTCCTTGAACTGGCCCTCATGTGAAGGAAGACTTAGCTTCTCCCATCTTTGTCTTGCATGTAAGCTTGCTAAAGGTACTCCCCCGGGCATTTTGATATCCTGGCCATCAGGCCCCCCCTCCCGAATGAAACTTCAGTTATCCTCTAATACTTTGCTTGTTTTACCAAGGACTAGATCTACTGCAGGCAGAAGACCTTTCACCTTTACAGCCCCCTCCCAGTGGAACTCCATTCCAGAATCACTCCTTAACAGTTCTTCCCTTGGTGGCTTTCAAAAAGAACTCAAGACTTTTCTCCTGGAACATTGCCTTTGTACCTGAAACTGTTAACAGAACCATCCTACTCCTTACCACTGTATCTCACCTGAACTCTGATGCCCATTCATTTGATCCTGCTACATTATGTTCTGTTACCCCATAGTCCGCTGTTCACCCCTGCTTGCACTTCATGACTCATGCGACACTGTGTCTATCGTTGTCTATAACCAATGCTTACTATGACTTGTATTGTTTTTTTATCATGATGTGCCTATGCTTACTGTGATTTGTATTGTTCCTGCCATGCTGTGCCTATAAATGTAATTACTTACGGGTTGCCCCTGAAAAAGGGACTCTTAGGGCCTGATTTTAAAAGGACATGAGAATGGAGCAAAGCCCTGGTGCATAGAACACATGGAGTAGGGGGCTTGCAGCATTCCTTTGTTGTTGATCAGGATTTTCATTCTGTGCATCAAATGCCATACATTTGACCAGCTTCCCCCTGTTCTAACTTATGCCATTTGGGGATCAATTCTATGTGGCTTGCGCCACATTTATGGTGCAAGCTGCCAAAAGGGGTGGAAACTGTTGCAGCTGCACCACATGTACTAAACTTTGGTGCAGTTGCATCAAAGGAGTTTGGCACAGTTGTGTAAAACACCAGGATTGACACAAGGTTTTATGCAAGCCCTGCATCAACCTTTAAAGGTTGGGCTCTTAGTCTTACTGAGCCCACCCAGTCAACAAAATTCAATAAATGAATAAATACATTTTTATGGCCACCAAAGAAACATCAGACATTGTAACTGTTAACAGGATTTAATTTTTTCCATATAGGTGTTTCACCTCTGTGGGATTCTTAGTGTAGTGCATCCCCACGGTCTGGCACCTACCTCCCCCAGGACCTCATTTATGGTTGGGTACAGTATGGCAACCTATGGAGCAGCTACCAGGGCTGTGCTCACCTACAATATCTGTCTCTGGACCCCCCCATGTGGACTCATCCTGTGAGCAGTATGACTCAGTAAATGCCACTCCTACTGGGTAGCACATCATAGCCTGCTATGCCCGCAGTCGCTCTAGCCCCTCCATGGCACCTCTATGCCCCTTCTGTGCACAGCAGCTCAGTTTCAAACCTGTACTTCTTCGCTGCAGTGTGTGGCACTGGTGAATATCCATTAGACCACCTCCTGGCTTGTCTAAGTTTAGTCCCTTGATGCATCCATGGTGGGGCTTACAAAAAAATCACAGAAATGGGGATGCTGCAGCTCTGCCATGGTGCAAGCCCCCTTGTGACCACCTGGTGCATCCTGATTTGGGTTAAAAGGTTGGTGCAGTGCCACTTTAGTGCAATGGCTCCCTTTTTTGATGCCAACCGTATTTGAAAATAGAGATTGTCAAATCTTTTGATGGATGACACCACTTGCATCATTTATGTTTGATGCAGGTACCTTGTGGCATACTCCAGGCTGTGAAAATTGAGCACATAGCCATAAACAGGATCATAATAAGAAGGATGCTTGTATAAGAAATTAAAAAATAAATGAAAACCAAACATAAGGGAATGAAGGGAAAAGAATAATAATAACAGGAAAAAAGTATTACAACGGAAGCAAAACAGAAAGGGAAAGATGCAGAAATCTCTATGTAAGCCAATAAGTACAGAGAAAGGGAGATCAAAAGGGCAGTAGACTACCCACGCTGTATATGAAGGGTATCCCAAAGTAAAAAAAAAAATAAAAACCCTGAATCCCTAAGAGTCTAGACATATAATCTCTCTAAAGGGACAATAGGCACCAAATTCAGGTGGGCAGGTTTACTAACAGCCTACAGATAAAAAACAAGGGATATGACAAGAATACTATGCATTACATTTCAAATCTGGATACAAAAATAAACATTTTTAAAGTCAGTTCAGATTTTAGCCCCACGGGTGTATACTTAGAAAAATAATAGAACAGTTTACAAGGAGAAATAGGTTAGCAATGTCCAACAATAAAAACTAAAGTGGTGTACAGGAAAAAAAAAATAAAGTGTAGAAAAATAAGATGAAAGGAAAGATGCAGAAAGAGCACCTGAAACTATGAAAGCCAACTGAAATTGTCCTCGCACTAGCAGAGGAAGATGAATTTGCACTATAAAAGATCAATAATGACAATAGGGCAGGAAACAAAAAGTCCCATGAATTAATACCACTGTCATTTTTAACTGAGTCAGATTCAGAAGAACCTTGCTACATGAAACTTGGTTAAAACTCCTTCATGCCAAATAGCCATGCGTTTGGCAGTTTTTGCATTGACATCTATTTAATTCAAGCAGGATGTTGTTAAAGAGAAAAAGTTCTAGTAAGAAGGATATATAATATCTGTAAGGAAATTATGGCAAAAAGTGTAATTAGGTTAGGCTGAGCAATGGGGAGGCGGGGTGGGGGGATGGAGGGTGGTAACGATTGTGTCCTCTGCTATAGTATATTTAAAAATGCTGCCTTAACTGATATAGGGGAGCATTTTTTCCTATGTGATCTTGTAACCAATTTAGACAATTCAGATTTTCTAATAGTAAATACTTAATATTCCTCAAATATCCATTTGTTCTTCCAAATAAGACCCATAAAATCTATTAAAGATTGCATTAAAAAATGATACATATGTACCATGGGAGACTCATACTAGTGACAGGGTATCTTAATGACAAGACTAGGAATTTTCAAGAAAAGTATAGTCATAATTAAGTTTTGGATGTTACAGTAGTTTAAATATTTCCATAAGACAAACAGAGGAACCAAAAGTGAACAAATACAGAAATAATTTAATGTCTGTGTTGGTGGAAAATGTAATAAGGATCATAAATGGATGAGCAAAGGGGGATAACGAGGGAAAAATCACATATCCCATCACTTCAGGTGGCAGTTAATTAGAGATATGTTTAATAGATGTGTTTAACAAGAGAAGGGTCAAACAATGATTGTTTCGGATTCTTGGGAAAGTGACCATTTTCCACTGATTTTAACCTGAGAAATGGAGTTACATACAAATAATATACAAATCGGGAAGAACACAGTGCATTTCAAAGAGCATATGTTTATTAATAACTGCAAAATAATTAAATGGTCCCCTTTTATTAAAAAAAGAGTTCAAGAACTTCTGAAAGGACATTTGGAAGACTGGAAGAATACACTGTAGCATCAGAAATGACAAGGGATCACAAAAGGAGGAAGGAAGCTATAATATAATCAAGGAATATATTTACATTGTCAAAAGAATAATAAAATGACTTCCCCATGAGAATAGGTGTAAACCAAGTGGGACACATAATATGATGAACAGGTTCACCCATATCATGGTGAAAAACAAGTTTCTCATACCAATTACAGCATCAAAAACATTCCACCCACCATTGCAGCACTAGGCATTATGTTTCCCATGAGTTACAGCACTAAAGTGCCCTCCTGGGAAAAAGTTGTTTTTTGAAGGGGCGCTTTGCCCCCGCACCACAAAATTAAATATAACTTCCTCCAGGGTGAGCATGCCTCGGAAGAGGTAGAAACTGTTTTGAGGACAAAGGGCGATAGGAGTGAGGGGTGATCTAAAATCAAGATCATCCCTTTCTCTGTTGTCCTTGTTGGGGTGCTGTAATTATGGCAACAAAAATAAGTTTCTGTTCTAACAGTATACTGGATAAACCAATGGTTTCTTTTAACCTTTATGGCTATGAGCCCTTTCTGACAGTGATAGGAAAGGGCTCATGTCCCAAAGGGTAAACAAGTCCCCAGGCCCAGATGGCATGTACCCTAGAGTGTTAATGAAACTGGTAGTGGAGCTGGTGAGTCCACTGGCAGATTTTTTCAACAACTCTCTAGATACGGGGTGGTACTGCAGGAGTGGAGAACTGTACATGTGGTACCAATACACAAGATTGTGTCCAGAGATGACCCTCTGAACTACTTGCCATTGCTAATCAGTCTAACTTCCATTGTGGGTAAACTGAGGGAGACCTTTCTGAAGGAGAGATTAGTTGAGTTCCTTGAAGCCAAAGTGCTACAGGACAATAGAATGCATGGGTTCATATCTAGTAGATCCTGTCAAACCAATCTGACCAACTTCTTTGACTGGGTAACAAAGGCATTGGTCAAGGATCAGGTGGTTGATATTCTATATGTGGACTTTAGCAAGTCCTTTAACTTGGTGCCCACAAGAGGTTGATCAGAATGTTAAGGGACCTACAGGCAGGGAGCAAATTAACCAGGTGGGTGGCAAATTGTTTCAGCCATAGGAACCTGAGGGTGGGGGGAGGGCATCTCAGGAGCAAGGGAAGATACAAGTAGTGTCCTGCAGAGGTCCGTTCTCAGCCCAGTGCTGTTAAATGTGTTCATTAGTAACACTGTGGGAAAGTTAAAGTCAAGATCTGCCTCTTTGCAGACAACACCAAGCTCCATTGAGGATTGGACACAGACGAAGGGCTGTGGGACCTAGAGGAGGATATGGAAAAGCTGATGAGGTGGTCAGGTATGTGGCAGTTGGTGTTCAATGTGAAGAAGTGAAAGGTGATGCACATAGGAAGAGAGAGAACTGAGGGCCAAATACAGATTTGGGTAGAGTCCAGGTCACTACATAAGAGGCGGAAAAGTGCACTAATCCCCTCGCTATAATGAACCTCACTATACCGAACAATCGGTTATAAGAACGTTCCTTATGGCTCCCGACCCTAAAGGTTTTTTTCCATTTTTCCAAATTTGATTTATTTCACCCACACAAAAACCCACCACACAAAAATAACTACACTTACAGTGAAGTACTGTACAGTACTGTACTTACCAGGCTGTGCATGTTGCTGGTCGCTGGTTGCAGGATGAGGCTAACAAGCATAATCCCCAATTTAAACAAAATAAAAAAAGAAACAAAACACTTCCAACCATTCTCTCTTGTCATCCAGTCATCATCATTGCTGGCGGGTGGGGGGGGGGCTTGCAATGCTAATGGGAGCCACGAAGTTAAACCCCTGCTGATTGTCAAGTTCAGAAATCCATGCTATTTCCATCACTGCAAAATGAGTTCACTCCCTGTGCAGTATGGAAACAGTTGAAACATGTGGATGACTTTAGAAATGGTCTGAAATTTGTCTCCACACACTTTCTTTTCCCTCAGTTAGGGTACACCTAAGATGGATGAGGCTTGGGAAAAGCTCTACTGCTAATGGACCAGTGTCCCACACACCATGCTGAGAGTGAGATCAGATCCCATGATGGCAAGATACGGGCCATGTTTCTTCCAAAAAAACACCACCTCTAGACTACAACCACTTGATGATGGCATCATTGCCACATTCAAGAAGCTTTATCAGAAGCAGCTTCTGGGCAACCTAGTCTCTGATGACACTGGCACTAGTGCCACTGATTTTGTAAACAAATGAACACTGAGGGATGTTTTGCACCTAGCGGGTGAGGCATGGGATGCTGCCTCCCCATGCACAATCACTAACTGCTGGACTATGACCCTTGATGGGGCTTTCTTAGAACAACCTGATGCACCTGAAGAGGAATACTCTGATGATACCCCTGTGATTGTCTCCCTTGTTGCCACACTAAATGTTCCATTCACACAGGATTCACAGGCTGAGGAGCTGATAGAAGACTACCTTACACATGACTATTGTATCCAAACCAGCAAGCACATAACCAACAGTGAAATCGTTGGTGCTATGATGCATACTGAACTGGAGGATTCAGACTTGGGGATGGAGGAAGAGGAAGAGAAGGATGATAAGCAGGTGCCAGGAACTAAAGAAGTGACATATGGTCTGGAGGTCAGACTGGCATGGCTACAATCACAGAAGGTGGATGCAGTTAAAGTTTTGCAGCTTCGCCAGCTCATCTCCTTTGCTAGAGATGTTGAAGGAAGGGTGGCTGAAATGCACTGGACCAAAGTGATAGATTATTTTAACTAATAGTAATCACAGTGACATTAAATTTAAAAATGAAGTTATGCCTTTTTAACAGTACACCAAGCACTGAAACACTAAAGCACTTAAGCATACAGTACTGTGATGCTACTTACCCCGATTACACTAAAGTACCTGTACCTGTACTACGCTCCCAAACTGAAAATTGGCAAAGTTCTAGTACTGTAACATAAAGCACACCAAGGGAACATAAAGAACATAAACTACATAAAACATCCAGGCTCACATACAAACTCTCCCCCATGGCTGGCACAATTCATCTCGTGCTTAAAAACAGTAACTGCACAGCCACACTTTAGCCAAAATGGGATCAGAATGAGGTCCCTCACATTAACAAATGACTTGCTATAACGAATGTTCAATATGGCTCCCAAGTTGTCTGTTATAATGAAGGGTTACTGTGCTTGAGGATAGCCATCGACAGCTACCTTAAACAGTTCATGCAGTATAGGAAAGCGGTGGCGAAGGCAAAATAAAATGCTGGACTACATTGCAAAAGGGTTCATAAGCAGAAGGGAAGAGATTGTATCAATGCTGTACAGCTGTACAGGTTCTTGGTGCAGACACACCTAAAGTACAGCGTGCAGTACTGGAACCCCTACTTTGAGAAAGGAGATCAACCAGCTCAAGAAAGATCAGAGGAGAGCAACAAAGTTGATTCAGGTACAGCAAGGCAAGACATGGTGTACAGTGGTGGCATGTCCATTAAAAGCAATATTTAAAAGTAATTTAAAACCATTAAAGAAGTATATGTTTGCAACTCAATCTGCTTTATGTTTTTAATGACTGAAGCAGTGCTGACAGACCAAATGTACTATTTTACAGTATTTGACTCTCATCTGAGGTCATTATGCAAAAGATGGCAACAGGGTTGAAGAGAGGGTGGGACAGGGTGATGGGGAGGGTAAGAGTTGGCAGGAGTGGCAGGGCTCACTGTAACCTGTGGCTCAGGGGGCACAGCAATCAAGCAGACTTGATAGACAAGAAGACCTTTTTCTGGCTATTTTGTATGTTTATATGATAAATAATGTAGAACAGTGAGGAAAACAGTACACAGATTCAGGGGATTACTAAAAACAACCCCCCCCCCCACTTTGTTGTTACAGAGAAGCTTATTTTTGCCACAAGTCATGTATACAGACAGTAAAATGAAAAAAGATAAAGATTGTGAAACCATCTGGGAAGTGTTTTCCACTGGCACTGCAAACTGGTATGGAAATGCTGTCTCTGTAACTAGTAACGAAGTCTGGGAAACTTTTTCTCTGAAAAAAGAATATACTCAATCTTTAACTCTACTCTAGGGATGAGAAACAATATGGAGAAACAAACAGGAATGAGGAGAATCTGAGGTTCAGTGAGGCAGATATAATAGTGGCTTCAGTGGTACACTATAAGAACATAATGCCCAGTTATGATAATATTCACACTAAATTATTCCATGCAGACCCTGACAATTTGCCAAAGTCAATAAAATCCCTCTTTAAAGACATTGTGACCACCTTGAACATACCAGAAGATAGGAGAAAAGGGATTATAGTCCCACTCTTTATAGACCAATCACCCCTCTAGCTATAGGATTTCAAATTGTTAACATAATTACAGTACAATGACTAAATTAAAGAACTGGGCAGAGGAACAAAGTATTTCTACAGGTTTCATGGCAAGATTTAGATAAAACAAAGGGAAAATGGATAATATTTTTATTCTGAACTTCTTAGTTGAAAATTATGTTCTAAGGAAAAAAAAAATCTTTATGTGTTATACCTGGAAATATATAACGCTTTTGATGACACCCAAAACACTATAATTTGTGTTTTTGTTTGAAAAACTTAATATTAATGAACAATTGCTCAAGGTCATAAAACTCTTACATACTGGTGTGACATGTATCTTGTATCAGGAGGGATATGTAAGAATTCAAAGTAGTCAAAAGAAATAAAACCTGAAAAAGCAGTCAAACAAGTGTGTCTCCTAGCACCATTTTTATTCATCATTTATATGGAGTCCCTATTAAAGAAATCATGGAACTGGATTCATTAGCTCCATCAATCAATAACACTAAAGTCAGATATTGTGCTAAGGGATTGATGTGGTCCTATTATGTCAAACACTCTTGGGCTTAAAAAGCCCTATTGGTTGCAGGTTTCCATTTGAATAAATTAAAATTAGACATGAATGATGAAAAATCCAGAATTCTAGTCTTGGGGAAAAGAATGGCAGTAGGAAAATCTGACAAGTGGGAAAATGAAACTGGAGGAGGTACAGGAGTAGAAGTACATATGAGTTACAATGGATAATGGAAACATTTGGAAACAGCATATCATAGAAATTAAAAAGAAAGTAACACAATCAGCAGAGCAAGGTGCAGAAAACAATTTATAGACAACTTTTTTGTAGCACTGAAAAAATCTTTGAAACACAGGTTAATAGTCAAATATTATACAGATGGGAACAATGGACAATAACCAGTGGGCAATAGATTTTAAAAGTTTGTAATCTATTCAAAATGGATTTTTCTAAGAAAAATGCATTGTTGCTGCCATTGGATACTCCTGTACTAGAATATATAGCAGCAAGTTCAGTTTCCATAAAGGTATTTAATAAGGGCAATAAGATGATGGAAAGAAGCTGCCTTTGCTCTGCCTGGAACATTATTTTGGTTACATCAGGCAAGAAACATTAGAATCTGGAAGAACTGGTATTTAGTCTCAAAAACAGGATCATATATTAGTTAGGGATGGGATGCCACATTTATAACTCACCAATCTCTTGGATCATTTGGAAACCTAAACTGGAGAAGCAGAACAAAGAATCCAAGATGTGTTCTTTAGGAACATGAATACAAAATTAATTGATATCCCTGATTTGAAACTGCATAGGAAATTAAACATTAATGGTAAAGATAATGTATGCATGATATTTTGTGAAAACAAATACAAAGGGCAGCACTCTTCAGACTGAAGCTGGGCATAATAAAGACAGGAACTGTGTTGTATGGAGTATGCAAACTCAACAATGACAATATTTTTTGTAAATGTGATGAAAATGAAAGATTATCTGTACAATCTATACAATACTTGATTTGGGACATGTGTGAACTACTGCAGAAAGAAAGGAAACAATGGATAAAACCATTCTCAACCAGTCAGCTGGAAGGGATGGTGAAGGACAATTTTCTTTTTTTTTACTTTCTGTGTTTCCTTCCTTCTCACCACATCTACCCCTTTCTTCGGGGTCCTCAATGCATCATCACTCAGCTACACCAGGGGAAACTGAGGGACACCTATGCTCCTTCAGTGCCCCACTCCCAAGTGAACCTTGCATCCTGGATAACCTCCTGGGTGGGGCGGAGGAAGTCTCCCCTGCCTTCCCCTGAGACCTCAGGGGAAGCAGACACCTGGAGCCTGCATCCCTTGGTCCCCAGTCATTGACGTGAGGCCCATCTCCTGGCATGAATGTGAGGCTTTCTGGTACCCCGCCACCTGCAGACATCAGTGCTTAGGGAGGATGAATGAGATGGAGGCACACAGAGATGCATCACTGCTCTGGTCCACAGCCAATGTCTGCCCTTCCCTCAAGCTCTTTCTCCTTGGCAGCACCAGAATCACCCATGGTCACCCAATGGTGGTAGTATAGCAGCAATGAGAACAGCCTATCTATCCTGGAGAAGGAGAGTGGCCCATCGGGTGCTCAATCCTTCTCCCCAGCTAACCCTCTAATGATCCAGGCTTCCTACAGAACCCAGGTCACCAGCGTCGCAAGCAGTAGTGCTAACGTTGTGCCGGCAGGCTGGCTGAAAGACAATTTTCAGACACTGACATTGTGATCTTTGGTATGGCAAAATTTACACAAAAAGAACTCTGTAAATTAAAGTGATGGGCTTTGAATTAATGAATCATTTTGTAATTAATGTATAAATGTAAAGTAGTTCTGTATGTATGTTTCTGTCAATTCATTTTAATTTTGAGTGATGAATGTGTTTGAACATGTATGGATTCTGGCCATATATATGCTCCTGCTGTTTTTTAAGGATTACTAGTGTGGTATCTCTTGATTTTTATATCCATGCATACTTTTGTTTTAATAAACTTGACTTGAGCTTCCTAGATATTTAGATACATACTGTAGATGGTTAATGATATACAAAACTGTAAGTTCACTGGACCTGTCCTAATGTTCCAACAACATTGTCAACCAGAATGCAATGCGATACCTTGCAGCAAATTATATGTCACAAAATATTGCATGATAAAAGAGCCTATTTACTATTGAATTGTACTGTTCCCTGCAGTATACTGTGCCACTCTGCATCAATACCTCAAGATACTGTGTTGCAAAATGGTTGTCAATTATGCACATTGCTTTACTCTGCCCAGTCCATGTTTTCCAAGCCCACTGACTCTGTTTTGCTCCTAATTAACCCTTGGAAATATCCCAGTAAACCCTGAAATAGTGTCAGTATTGATAATATTTCTGGGTAAACTGTTCCACTACCCAGTCTATCAAGAAGTAATTTCTGATGTCCTTTTTAATTTTTCATGTTCAAGTTTTAAGTTGTACCCCATGCTGGTTTTGCTGTTCCTTAACTGAAATTACTCTGTGGAGACCACATTATTACAGTATATACAGTGCAAGCCAGTTAGATAGGATGTTCTTAAGTGAGACAGCCACACAAATGGAACATCTCTAGTGGAATAGTTTACTCCTGTCAATAAAGACAGGTGTCAAAATTCTTAGATAGGACACCATTAATGGTTAACTGCTTTGTTGGGATGCCAGACAGCTGAATCAAGCAGTTTACAGCCAATTATCCTGAGAGTGGATCAGTATTTTTTTGAGTAGTGTAAGTGGCTGTAAACGTCTGTATTCAGCTGCTAATTGTTAACAACTGAAGTGTCACAGTTCAGGGATAAAACAGGGCTGAAATAGTTGCTCCATACTCCAAACTTTTTCCTTACTTACTTCTGCTGCTGTGCTCCGTGATGTTTGTCCTGCCACAAAATGAGCCTACACTCGCAGAGAGGCTACAGGTTGTTGAAGCCTGGAGTGACCATACTCATGCACTATCCACCAACATTACAAAGAGTACCCACAGTATGACAATAGAGAGTCTCTTGATAAAATATACACTGTGCTCTAAACATTGTACTGAACTGAAGTAAATGCCTTTACAAGAACACAAGCACAACCAAGAGCACAAGCAAAAGAAAAAAAGAAAAACGTTATTGTAGTCAGAAGCACAAGTACAAGCATGAAAAAAAAACAAACAAAAAATAACCCTCACTTCTCCTCACTGCAAATGCAGTGATTAGTGCTTAGTGCACAGCTAGTCAGTGAGTTAAGCTTTCCCCCATCCCAATTCTGGTTCCACCAACTCGGTAGACAAACTTCAGTTTTCTGGGATGGCCGCTAAAGTGAGATGATTAGCTTTCCAACCAGCCGCCCACCAAAGCTGCTTCTACTGTACCATACACACACGTATATGTATTTTTCTTTCCCATCCCTGCTTACTTTTCTGTCCACCAGACAGTACATGTTAAGGTTTACTAATCTTTCCTCAAAAATCTGATTTCTCCTGCTTGCTCCTGAACACTTTCACTGAATTCTTTTAAATTGTAATTACAATATGAAAAGACAAATGGCTTCTTTTTAATACATGCTATGAAATTAACTAAAGTCAAGAATATAACTGGATCATTAGATCTTCAGAAATAATTTGTAAAGGACAATATAGAGTATTGTAAGAAATGTAGTATTATATCCAGTACAGGTCTTCCATGAGAAGCTACTCTACTTCATGGAATGCTGAGCCTTCAAATATAGTTCTTTCTGTTATAGGATTTAGACAAATGAGTGGTACAGAACCCAATTAGTAAAATATTATATTAGCAATTGACCCTCCTATTTTGTTCTCTTAGATGCAAGAACATGTAAAATTGCTATAATTTTGAATCCCAAATCATCTGCTAATGCTAGGATTTGAAAAAGGCAGATTAATGTGCTGAGCTAGTACATCACCTCTCTGGAGTGCAGTTTAAATTCCTTTGTTCAAATAATTACTTTATGGTTTTAGAAAAAAGAGCTGAATATTCCTAAGCTAATGTGAATATAAAGTTGATAGCACTTTATGTCTGACAGCTGCATACTATAACTATTTTATGCATTATTTCAATTAGCTTATATGGTTACCTGTTCAAATAACATAGGATTTACATGTGGTATGGCTAGACAAGAAAGGTGTGGCTTGTTAGTAATCACTGATGTTTCATATAAACAGACTGTAGTAATGTGGTGAAAGCAAGGTATTAGGGCCTGTCTCGTCTGCTCCTCCTGCCACACATCAATGACTATACCACAATTTGATTACTGACACCTATTTATGTTTAACTGCCAGAATATTACCTTTTCTTCTGGACTGCTAGAGCCTGCAATGGATAGCTGCAGGCAGAGTTTTTTGTGTCTACCCTGCTGCACATGTCATACCAATATTATTCATATTTATATATAGGATGATATTAACTTACAGTTTACCAATTCACTTCTAATTGGCTCAAATTAATAAATGCATGGCAGTGGCCATTTCCTGCAAGCACACTGCTTGTCTAATTTTTCTGGGATAAGAAAGGGTTGTGAACTAGAAGACAATGCCAGAACCTGCATGGACAGCTGCAGGTGGAGTTTGTCTTGGGGAAAACCCTGGGTGACACCTGGATGGACGAGTGGTAGTTCTGGCAAGGAACACAGGGTTAGAAAGGGAAGGGGGGTTGGATTCTCAGGAGATGAGAGCTGTTACCTACTTGTAGGAGGAGCCTTGTTTATTTAAGTGGCTGCAATGAAGGCTCTGCTTCTTTCACCCCTACCTTCTGCAGATAGAAACATAGAAACAGAATTTGATGGCAGATAAGGAGTGCTTGACCCACCTAGTCTGCCCATTTACCTACCTAATGGATAAGCTGCAAATCCTAGTTAACCAACAGCCTACTTACTCCTACCCACCACTATAATTGCCTTATGTCTGTCCCATGCATTCTTGATTTCCCCCACTGTTTTTGACTCCACTGTCTCCTCAGGAAGGCTGTTCCATGTATCCACAATGCTCTCCATGAAAAAATATTTCCTCACATTACCTGTGAACCGGCCCCCCTCTATCTTCAAATTATGCCCCCTTGTTCTTGACCATCTCTTTTTCTGAAAGATGCTACCCTTTTGGACTTTGTTGATTCCCTTGAGGTACCTGAAAGTTTCTATCATGTCCCCCATCTCCCTCCTTTCCTTGAGGGTATACGCATTAAGCTCCTTTAATATCTCTTCATATGTCTTCTGGTGCAGACCCTGTACCATTTTAGTTGCCCTCCTCTGGACAGCCTCCATCCTGTCTATGTCCTTGCAGAGATGGGGTCTCCAGAATTGCACACAGTACTCCAGATGGGGTCTCACCAACTGTCTGTACAGAGTGATAACAACTTCCTGTTTTCTACTGGTGGTACCTCTCCCTATGCATCCCAGTATCGCCCCAGCCCTCCTTACTGCCTTCTCACATTGCTTGCCCACCTTTAGGTCATCTGATATGACTACCTCCAGGTCCCTTTCCATTTTTGTTGTTGATAATATATCACCCCCATTGTGCACTCTTCCCCTGGATTTTTGTTTCCCAGGTGCATTACTTTGCACTTTTTTGCGTTGAATCTAAGCTGCCATACATTTGACCATTCCTCCAACCTTGCCAAGTCCCTTCTCATCCTTTCCACCCCACCTTCTGTATCGACACTGTTGCAAATCTTTGTGTCAACTGCAAAGAGACATACCTTTCCTTCCAGTCTCTCTGCAATGTCACTTATAAAGACATTAAAGAGGACCAGTCCCAGTACTAACCACTGCGGTATCCCGCTAGTAACCCCCCTTTCTTCAGAGTGTACTCCATTTACTATTACCCTTTGCATCCTGTTGTCCAGCCAGTGTTTTACCAGGCTACCACCTTGGGACCTGGAATGGGGTCATAATGTCTCAAGACATTGTGCCGCATGGCTAAATTGCACTGCCAATACAGCATGATTTATGCCATGTGGCATAACTCTTTTTTTTGTGGGTGCTCTGCCCCCCACACCCCCATTGCAGAGGGATGCACCCCCCAGACCTCCCCCCACTAAATATTCTCAAATCCAGGAGGGTCCAACTCAGGAAGTGCACAAAGTGTTGAAAAAAATAACATGTCTGGGACTGGGAATCAGACCCAGTCCCAGATGCAGTACCTGGGTTCCTGCTGCTGTGGCTCTGTCCAGTGAGCCATGGCAGCTGCTCAGCAGAACTCACTCCCAGCAGAGGTCTTATCCTCTGCCTAGGAGTGTGTGAATGGTGAAATACTGCATACAGCAGTATACACGGTATTGCACCATTGGCTGTCCTAGACAGCGCTCTTACGGGTTAGCTATAATGTTGTATGCTATTAAGCATACAACATTATGACCAGGTAGGTTGGGGAACACTCCAAGGCTGGCTAACTTGTATATTAATCTTTTAGTGTGGGACTGTGTCAAATACCTTGCTGAAGTCAAGGTAGGCCATGTCCACAGCCCCTCCCTGGTTTACTACTTTGGTCAGCCAGTCAAAGAAATCTATTAGACTCACCTGACATGACCTTCCCACTGTGAATCCATGCTGCCTTGGGTCATGTGCGGCACTGGCCTATAGGAACTCAACAATTCTTTCTTTCAGAAGTGATTCCATCATTTTCCCCACCACTGAGGTCAAACTGACAGGTCTGTAGTTTCCTGTCTCTGTCTTGCTCCCACTTTTGTGAAGGGGAATCACATCTGTCCTCCTCCAGTCCTCAGGTAACACACCATCCTCCCATGATTTGTTAAAAAGAATAGTCAGCGGTGTCACTAGTTCTACCCTTAGTTGTTTTAGAATTTCTTGGGTAAATCCCATCATTCTCCATTGCTTTGCCCACCTTCAGTTTTAAGAGTTCTTTCAGACCCCTTTCTTCTGTGAATGGGCTGGTATCAACCCCCTTATCCAGAGTGCTTCTATTCTTTGGTTTATGTACCTCCCCTTCCTCTTCTTTTGTTAATACTGAGCAGAAGCATTCGTTTAGTATCCTGCTTTATCACTGTTACCCTCTGCCCACCCTCCCTTACCTTTATTAAGCCTCACTATGCTGTCAACCACTCCCCTGAAGACTGAAGGGGCACTGAAGGTTAGGGAACCCACTGTCCCACTGCAGGGGATCACCTTAGGGGTCTGGAAGGAATTTTAGGATTTTTTCCCATACAGGGTTTTTGTTTTCCTTCCCTGGAAGGGTATGCATGGAATTAAGTGGATAGCTAGGCAAGTTTGTCAGAGACATGTAGGTGTGACAATGGCAGGGTAGTGTAGCGGATTGGTGGATGGTAGTTGTGCAGTATTGTATGGGGGGGTTAACAGGGTTGTTGCTCCATTTCAGGTGGCCCTGGGGCTGGGCAGAGGTGATGAGTTTGTGGCTGGTACCAGAGGAGTGCAGCCATTGGTGAGTGATAACTCTCTGACATAGGTCACCAGTCAGCATCGCCCGAGGAGGGTGCTGCAGAGACTGGCCTGTTCAGAGCAATCTCTTATGCCTCAGTTGCCTAGGGGCCTTGCAATGTGACAATCAGTATGTCAAACCCATTTAAAGGGGAGGAAGGGCCTATATGCTATATGTAAATAAACTGGTTAATTCATTATGTGTGATTACACTGATGTGCACATAATGCCAATATGGTTCATATTTAAACATAGTTTACCAGTTAATTTCTAATTGTCTCATATTAATAAATGCATGGGTATAGCCGTTTCCTCTAAGCATGTTATTTTTCTCATTTTTGCAGGTGAAGGAAAGGGTTGTAACCTAGAAGACAATGGACATGCTATTCCATTTGTGTTCCCAAAGACTTGTACAGGAGGAACATCATCTCCCATTGCTTGCTTCTTGCTCCCTCTTAAGGCATACCAACATTACATTTGTTTTCTTTGCTGTGATAACACATTATCTGCCTGGATTCAGCTTACTGTCCACACTCAACTCCAAATCCTTTTCCTTAGCTTTGCTGTCCACTGTTGAAATACATAGGGTCTAGTGGGACTAGCATCCTTTAATTTTTAGAAGCTTTTTTGTTTTAAAATTTCATAGAGGGATGACCACAAAGACAATATTTGTGTGAAAAGTTTCTTTGTACATTTGAAAAAAAAATGCTTTATTAAATTAATGGAAGTATGTGTGATGAAAATATAATGGAAAAAAGAGATGATTTGATACCTTTTGTTGGACCAGCATAGATGTTACAAAAGCAAATAGGAGTTTGAGCTTTTGAATTACGTAGAATTCTTCATCAGAAAAAATGTTTCTGATTCTGTTTTATGCAATGTGAAAGCTAAAGTGCTTAGTTTCTTTTATAACATCAATGTTGGTCCAATAAAAGGTATCAAACCACCTTTTTTTTCTGGATCTTTTGTCACAAGGACCAATACAGCAACATAACTCATTTTTCTGAGAAAATATCATGGATAAGCAAACATTTTGAATCCTTATTTGGATCTGTTCAGATTAAAATATGAGTCTGTGCTTTGAAAAAGTGCTTGGAAACTGACTTAAAATTAATTCTAGTATTGCAATATTCCAAAATGTAACATCAACACAACCTGTACAGTATCTAACGATCATTCAGGAATGCAAACTTTATATAGCCAAAATCTCAAGGAATGACAAGTTGGTAGAGCTGGGCAACATTGTCCCGGATTCCCCCCTTTTTCCCTCACAAAAGACAGAGACCATTGTTTGTTGTTGTGCTCAGATTGGCAATTAATTTATTCATATTCATAATCCAATATTTCATTTCCATTTCTTTATTATCACATTTCAGAAATTTCATTTTTTCATCCACATATCAATCTCTGATTATCCTTCCCCCAGGTGAAAACCTGGGTGCCTTCTGTTTCTACTTTTCCGCTAGGTAACAGTGAAAACCGAGACCGCCTTCTTCTTCCTCTTCTTCCTCCTCTTCTTGTGTTATTCCTTTTTTCTCCCCCTCTTCCCCCCCCGCCATCCACCTTTGGCAGTCCATAGGCTTATCATTACCTGCCATCCACCTTTGGCAGTCCAAACTGTCCAACTGGACTCATCTGTCATCCACCTTGACAGACCCACCCTACAGTGCCCCTTTTGACCATCTTTCCTCTTGCTCTGTCTAGTAGGGTGGGTGGGAGGAATCAAAAACTCGAGCAAAAAGTGGCTGAGACCCCCTTGTGCTGTCCCTTATGTACCTCCCTTTTGCTCCTCCCTTTCCTGCTACCTGTCCTTTGTTCTGGTCCTTAGCCCCTCCCCTTCCTTCCCCCCTCCCCTTCTGAGCACTACCATTCCATGACAGAGGGAAGGGGTGCACCAGGACAACCTGGTCTGCCCCTTAAAGGGTAAACTCCATTTTCCCGGATTCCCCCCTTTTTCCCTCACAAAAGATAGAGACCATTGTTTGTTGTTGTGCTCAGATTGGCAATTAATTTATTCATATTCATAATCCAATATTCCATTTACATTTCTTTGTTATCATATTTCAGAAATTTCATTTTTTTCATCCACATATCAATCTCTGATTATCCTTCCCCCAGGTGAAAACCTGGGTGCCTTCTGTTTCTCCTTTTCCGCTAGGTAACGGTGAAAACCGAGACCGCTTTCTACTTCCTCTTCTTGTGTTATTCCTTTTATCTTCCCCATCCCCCCTTTTTCCCCACTAGCCAGTCTCCAGCTTGCATTGGATGGCTGGCTTCCCCCCATACTTAGGGTATCACTCTCCCTTACCTGAGGGACGATCCTCTCTTCCACCTACTCTCTTTTTTTTCTTTTTTTATATAGCAGCTTTTACCTGTTTTCTCCATTCCTCTATGAATCCCATTGTTTCTGTGTTGAACATATCTATGGCTAGGTCTGACAGATGCACACCATCTGGCCTGTAGGAGTCCTCCACCCATTCTTCTATCCCCCCGCAGTATCACCTGTCCCCCCATCTGCCTTATCAATGTCCCCACCCTCCTATTCATCTTTTTCCTGGCCCTCTCCACTGTCCTGTGACTGTGTTCCTGTCTCCATACCCTTCTTGGTATCATATCTGACCAGTCAAGACATACTTGAGGTCATCACTGTCTTACTGCCACTAGGTCCTTTTTTATCTGTAGGTATGTGTGTACCCATGGTCTGCCCGCCAGGTCGTTGCCCCCTAGATGTATAATGATTAGGTCTGGACTGGGCCGATATCCCTTGAGTTCCTTCAAAGGGGGCAGGAGCTGTGCCCATCTCATCCCCCATATGCCGTGCCATACCAGCCTACACTGTCTTACATCCTGGTACAGTTGTTTTCCCCCAGCTTTCTTCTCTGCTCTCTTACCAGCCCAGTAAATATAGGAATGGCTGCAGATCCAGACTTCTGTGATCCTCCCTCTACCTATGGGGTGAAAAAATCAATTAATATACACATACTCTTAGTGCCCCCACTGTATTATCCCCCACCTTCTTCTTTCTTTGCCCCAACTTCTCCCTCCTTTTACCTGTGCTCCCCAGTGAGCACTACAATCCATCTTCTTTTTTTTTAAACCACACTTTCCTTTTCCTCTTTTTTTTTTTTTCTGCACTCTGATGTATCTCTTATAACTGGCTGACCGCCAGCGCCCTTTTTCCAAAGTGCCCTTCACGGGTTCCCCCATTGCTGCCCACTGTGCGGCAGCCCCAATCCGTAGAGAATGGGGTGAGTAATGAGCTGGGTCCTACCCCAGAAAATGCATGCCCTTTTTCAGCATTGCTGTGACTTGATAGCCGGTGACCCTTTTTCTGTCACCATGTACAAATAACTTTCCCGTCCTGGTCACCTGCTCTGCAATGAAACCCCACAGAGCCTGCACTGGGCATATCGCAATCTCTGATCACCCTTTCAGTGTTACCATGCAATCTTGCCCTTTTTGGTCCATTTTTGACCTCCTTAGCTTGATCCACATCTCTTTCATCCCCCTACTCACATCGTCCCATTCCACACCGCCTTCCTTGTCATCTTTCCCATGGCCTACCACCTCACTCACTGTCATAGCCCCCGCAAACATTATCACATAAATTGTGTGAAATAGCTGGGCCTCAGCCTTTGATCTGCATATTGCCGGGAGCACCTCTTTTAGCCTTATTAGCCACTGCTCCCCTATTGGCCTCCTATTATCTCCTGGCCCACATTTCAACCTGCCCCATCCCTGTATCATTCTCTGATGAGCAGTGATTTTGTCAGGTCATTCCACCCTTTTAGGCTGCAGATCACACTAATCCCTGCAAGATAAACCCCCATTGTGGCATGAGCAGTCCCTTTCTGCCATTGTTCCACGGTGAACATTCCCAACTGTTCCTCTGTGAGTGGCCCACTTACCTCCATCTGGTGCTCTGCTCTGAATGTTTGAAACACTCTCCAGGCCCCATTGTAGGCCCTCAGAGTCCAAGGCACCCATGAGCTGCGAAACAGCAGTTCTGCTCCTTCTTGCCAACATCCCAAATGTTCATTGGTATGGGCGTTTTTTGTTCTTCCGCTGCTGGTGCCAGCCTCCAGAAATGGTCCAGCTGCAGACGGGAAAGGCTGTCAGCCAGGGTATTGTGTACCCCTTCTGTGTGTTTTGCTCTGAAAGACATGTTCAGCTGCAAATCTCTTAGCACTAAACGTCATAATACCTGCATGACTGTATCCGACCTGGCTCCCCTGTTGTTTAGTGCATCAACCACCACTCTATTGTCACACCAAAATGTCACCATCTGATCCTGCAATTCCTCCCCCCAGACCAAGGTACATGCCCATATGGGCATGATCTCCAGTAGTGTTATATCTCTCACTTTCCCTTCCCTCACCCAGCTGGCCAGTCATGGTTCTCCAAACCACCTGCCCCTCAGGTAACCCCCCATGCCTAACCCCCCAGCAGCATCTATGTAGAGGTCAAGGTCTGTGTTGTACAGTCACTCCTCTTGCCAGAAAGAACACCCATTATACTCCTTCAGGAATTCTTCCCATATTCTAAAATCCTCCCTGACACCTTGAGTCAAATCAACCCAGTGATGTGGCCTGGTGACCCCTGCTGTAGTCCTAGCTAACCTCCTTGTGAATACCCTTCCTGGTCCAATGGCCCTGCATGTGAAGTTCAGGTGCCCCAGTACCTGCTGGACCAACTTTAGTTGTACCCATCTCCTGCTGGCATGTACCCGGATTAGTTCCTTCAACCTCATTACTTTTTAGTCCGGTAGTCTAAATACTTCGCCCGTGGCATCTATCTCGATCCCAAGGAATTCCATAACCCTGTTGGGCCCCTCTGTTTTTTTCTGGTGCCAATGGGACCCCCAGCTCCTGGCACAATTCCTGAAACTAACCCAGCATCCTCTGTGTCTCCCTCTTGCCCTTCCCAATGAGAAGAAAATCATCCAGGTAATGGATGACTGACCTATAACCCGTTTTTTCTTGGAATATCCACTGCAAACATGTGCTGAATGCCTCAAATGTAGCACATGCTGTGAAACACCCCATTGGCATTGCTTTGTCAAAATAATACTGTCCCCCACTTTTAAAACCCAATAGATCCCAGTCCTCCCTTCTGACCGGAAGCAGTCTGAAAGTGGACTCAATGTCTGTTTTTGCCATCCACGTGTCTTCTGTGGCCTGGATTATCTGGACTGCATCCTCTAGTGTCGCATATGTCACCCTGCCATGTTCCTCACTGATGAAGTCATTCACTGACTCCCCTTCCGGACAGGACAGGTGGTGGATCACCCTGTATTCCCCTTCTTGTTTCTTGGGTACCAAACCCAAAGGCGAAAATCTGCATGTTTTCCAATGGGGGGGTGTTAAATGGGCCCTCCATCCTGCCGGCTGCTTTTTCTTTCTCAATCTTCTGTCTTATCATTTCCTCTTTTCCTTTTACTGATCCCAGGTTGCTTGCCTCCTTTGCTTGCCTGGGTCCCCTACACTGCAATGAAAACCCTGTGTTGAAACCACTTAAAATCATATCCTGCACGCTCGTGTCTGGATATCTGTCCAGGCAAACTGTCCATGCCGCCAGGTTGATGGGGGTCTGGCCATCCAAAAATGTTCCCTGTTGTGCCACCTGTCCCCCCTCCCTGACCCTTCCCTCTCTTCCTGTCCTACCATCCTTCCTTCAGTGGTTCTGACCCCCTCTATTCCCGTTCCCCCTACCCCTCCCTCCCTTGTTCCATGTTTGCCATTTGAACCCCTGGCTATCTCAAAAAACTGTTGGCCTGATCCTTGCCCCCCATGCCCTTGTGCTCCCTGGGTCCATGTTGTTCTGCATTTGCTTGCCGGGTGCCCTTCTCCGCATTTTGAACAGGCATGTCAAAAACGACACTGAGACCATGAGCAAATAGCCCTGTTATAAGCCCAGCAGCATCTCTGTGGCGTAAACCCCTTTTTGCCACACACACCCTCGGGTGTGGACTGATCTGTTATGTAATCCGTCCATAAATCTATTTGTTTGGTGTCCCATCTTACATACCCAAATGTTGCCATTCTCTGCTGAAAACATTCATCATAATATATCCATCCTACCCCACCTTTTGCGTTTACTCTCCGTATTATCAATGAATTTGTAATGAGTGGGATGCCTAGCTCCGGCCTCTTTTCCAGAATGATGGCTGAAAAAGTGGCAAAACCTAGGAACCACCCATCCCAAGTCTTCTCTTTCATGAACTTGTCATCCTCTTTTTTCCCTAAAAGCACTATGGCAGCTGCCATCTCACTCTTACCTATGCCCTCAGTTTCTTCATATTTGGCCGCCGCCTCCCGGCTCACCAAAGCAAATATATCCACATATTCTCCTTTCCATATTTTTTCCTTCATGGCCAATGGCACATGTTCGCCTATTCTCATCCCAGGCGCACCTATCTCTTGTACCTTTTCCCTCTCTTTCCGCTCCCTTTTCAGTATTTTCTGGCACCTCTTTCTCCATCCTAATCTCCACCAGAACAGATTCCATCTGACCCAGCCCTCCTGTCCCCAGTGCTGCCACAATTTGCCCTACATATTATTTTATACTATCACCCACTGCATTGGATGTGTTACCTGTAACCTTGTCCTGGCCGAGCTGCCTGGAGTCCTCCAAAGGTCCCCTTGCTTCTCCCTGTGATTGAGGTGGAGGTGGAGAGTGAGCTACTTGGGTCTGCGGGAAGAACCTCCTGTTCTGGGCATCATGTCCGGGTTCCGCAAGGGAGATCCCCCTTGATCTGGGGTGGGTACTGGCATCACCTGGTCCACTGGCCACAGGGGTAATGGATCCACTGCCTTGGCAGGCCCCGCTATCATTGGTGCTACCCTAGTGGGACTGTTTCCCCTTGCCACCTTTTCCTGGACCTGCTTTTCTCTTTTCCCTGGGCCTCCCTGGTTCCTCCCCCTCCACCAGTTCCCACATTTTGTTTGCTTTTTCTGCCAATTCAATTATAGCCTTCTAAGCATCTTCCTTCGATGGCCTGCTCTTCTTAGGTGCCATGTCCATCTTATCTTTGCTCTGTGAAGACAACTACAGAAAACAAAAAAAGGGTTATTTGTATATCTGTACCTCCTTGTACACCTTCCTCCTGTCTGTCGCGCCACCCACCATGCTAATACAGACAGGGCCACCCACAAAGGACCCCCATCCTATCTGCCAGGTCACCATATCCTTAGGCTGCTCTCATTCATGGCCTACCGAGCCGCCTGTGAATGGCCCGGCATCCCCCCTTTGTCTCCCACTCAAGTGCCTCCCTTATTTTAATTTGGCCTTGCGCCTATAAAAGCAACCTGCCATCCCTCAGTGAGGCCCTATTGTGCTATCCCCCCCAGGAGCTCCCTCTAGCTGCTGCCATTTTCTGGTCTCCCCGCCCACCTGGGCCGACCAGGGCACCCACCGTCCGACTCCCTATTCCCCCCTTTTGTAGGACACAGACGCACCATGTGGTCCAATAAGTTGGCCCCCTGCCCTCCTGTTCTGGCCTGTGCTGGCCTCTTTTTCCTTGTGGTATCCCAATATGAGGGAAAAAAGGCCCCTGACTGCAAGCAGCACCCAGCCAGCGCGGGCCCACTTTCAATGCGACTACCTCACCACGTGGGATGTCGCCCATGAGGTCCCGGGTTGGGATCCCCCCCATTCTCCCCTGGGGCTCTCCCAGGCCCTTCATTTCTCCCCCCAGCATGCCTCCCCCAACAGGGAAGGCTTCCCCTGACCCCTGTATTCGTGGAAATAGCCCTAACTCATGGGCACACTTCTATCCCATATCTCCTAGTGGTATGTGATGTCACACCGTGTGGTCCCTTGTCTACTCACCCTCCCATGTTCCAGGGCCCCTTCCCGCCCCAGTCCATCAAGATAAAACCAGTGAGTGTGCTCTTCTGCAGCCCCCCACCTGGTGTGTGCCACAAGCCACACGGTACATGCGTTGAGGCCCATTAACAAGCCTTCCTTCCATCCCACATGACCGAGCAGCCCAGTGGGCCTTATTTACAAACTTCCTTGACACTCCACCCCTAGTGCACAAAACAAGGCCCCAGGATGTTTCTCCACGCGGTCCCAGTAGTTAGCTGGGTCCTCCCCCACTGTTATGCTCACCCTGCCTGGTGTTCCAGCATCCTACAGGCCTATAGATAAATTGTCCACCCAAGCAACCCCCCCATGCCACCTTAAACCATGAGAAAACCCTATAACCAGTGTTTGTCAAGCAACGCCCCCTGTGGCGTGTGACGCATGCCGTGCTGCCCCCTAATCTCAGGGCCTCTTCTAGGCCTCACGCTCCTCCTCAGGCCCAGAATGGCCACCACAACAGCTACCAGCTCCAGAAAAGGCCAGCAGGGGGCTGCTCTCCATTTCTACACACCTTTCTGTGGTGTGTGATGCCCGTCCAAGCTGACCATCACCTTGGGCCTCTTCTAGACCTCCCATCCCTCTCCTGGCCTAGCAAGGCCCTCAGAACAGTGCCAGGGCTCCCAAAGTTCCCAAAGGGGTTTTACCAACCCCACCACATGGCGCGTGACATCACGCCACGTGGTCTCAACTCTCGCTTGCTCCACCATCCAAATGGCCGACTTCTGGGCCTGCCACCCATACCATGCCACCGCTCCAAGGGATAGCTTTACACCAAATGCACTCCCACAGGCTTGTTTTGTTACCACTTCCTTTGAAAAGGTGCATGGCGTCATGCCCCGTGCTCCCTGATCACACACCCTGCTCAGGTGCTTTTCAGGTACCAATTAAACATCACCATAACCAAGAACATAAATCTTTATAAAAAAGGACCCTCATGAGGCTGTATTTTGCCCCATGTGGTCCTGGATTGCTTTCTAGATCTACATTCTGAATACTCAGTATCACCCACAGTTCTCAGTTGTACACTGTAACATGCATTATCTTAAACTGTATATATTCTTCTTCTCTTCCTCTTTCTTTTTTTTTAATGCTTATCTTCCTGCAATATCATTAGCTTGTTTCCTTACCTCTCTCACCTGGTGCACAAACCTCAAAATTTGCCAATCCGACATGCTGCAGTTGATGTAAATCAAAAACTCCAGCAAAAAGTGGCTGAGACCCCCTTGTGCTGTCCCTTATGTCCTTTAACCCCTCCCTTTCCTGCTACCTGTCCTTTGTTCTGGTCCTTAGCCCCGCCCATTCCTTCCCCCTCCCCTTCTGAGCACTACCATTCCATGACAGAGGGAAGGGGTGCACCAGGACAACCTGGTCTGCCCCATAAAGGGCAAACTCCATTAGAAAAATTCTGAATTCACAGAACTTCAAAAATTCTGCAAAAGTTCATGATATGTGGACTTTTAAGACTTTTCCAAAATTTGTAATTGGCAATAACGTGGTCTGTGTCAATACTAGAATTCTGAAATGTGGCAGGCACATTGTCTGATAGGGGTCCTAGAAGTGTGCCAAGTAACATAATGTTTGGAGGAAGGATGAAGAAGTTATAGGGGATCAAAATCTGGCAATCTAATATTCATGTAAAACGTTCTGAAAATATTTCTATGCTTACAACTTAGTCACCTTTGGAGAGGGATAATTGAAAACTTAGATGCACACTTTCTTGCAAGAGTCACATAAACTGCTAAACAGAGATAAACTGGTTATGTAAATTGTAAGTGGTAGCCATGACCTGCATCCTGACACAACTTTCAGGGATCATTTCCGAACCCTGGTCGTCAGCATGGCAGCAAGATGCTCTGATGCTGAGTCGTGGGGGTTGCCTTAAAGCCTGATATTTAGAGTCAATAAACCTAACAACATTTGTTATATTCCATTCTCTAGCTTTAAACTTATAGGGGCTTAAAATTCAGCAGTTTATGTAATTCCAAAATGTTAATTTTATAATTTCTGAAAGTTTGGAGGCTTATAACTCAATCACCATTAAAGTCAGATCTCCAATACTTGGCCCACATATGTATGGGCATACAGTAGATAACTTGGCAATACCAAATTTGGTACAATTTGGACAAACATATATAGTTTATGTAATTGTTAACTGTAATTTAAAAATTTCCGAAAGTGTGGAGGCTTATAACTCAGTCAACTTTACAGACAGAGATCTGAAACTTGACACACATTTGTAAATACTTTAAAAAGGCCACCATGCCAAATTTGGTGCAATTTGAAAATATGTTTTTAAATTAGATGGAAATAACCAAAATCACAATTTTAGCAAAATGTTGCAAAATTCTCGTGGACATTTTGCAAACTTTCACAGAAACAGAATAAGCATTTCACCAGAATTCTGGTGGCAGAAGATCAATTTCATCCAGCCTACAAGTTGGAAAAAGTTCTAGTATGTGATGGGTTATTAGGTCAAAGAGGTTACTGCCAAGCAGCAAGTAGTTGGAAGAAATGTCCACAAACAGGTTATGTGAGGGAGACTGGACAATCTCTTTGAACCCGAATGAACTCACACAGACATAATATTAAAATTAAGAAGACTGAAGAACCAGTGGGGCAACATTTCTCTCAGTCTGATCAGGTTATCACTGGGCTACTATTAATATGCTGAATGGGAAAAGTAAAGTTTGGGAAACTATCAGAATATTGGAGGATGGTAAAAACTTTATTTCAAATGACGAACTTCCAGACTGATTTAATGATTTTTTTAAAAAAATGTAAGGCAATTTAAATGGGGATCAGGAGAAGGATGAGAAAATAGAAGTACACCAGTTTGTGCAAGAACATTATAATAAATTCCATTTTCATAACATTACAGTTGGACAGGTCAGGGAACAGCTTTTGAAACTGAAGGAGTGTAAACATATTGGACCAGATGGACTGGCTTCTAAATGTTTAGAGTATGCAGTGTTACAGGTTGAGAAACATTTAACATATATTTTTAATTGGTCATTAAGAACAGAAAAGATACCGTAGGGATGGAAGAGGGCCAGGGTTGTCCCCATTTTCAAGGGGGGCAGCCCTGACCAAATGACAAATTATAGGCCAATATCCTTCTCTTTACAGTAGCAAAGGTCTTGGAAAGATTAATTGCTAGACAGCTGCAGACTTATATAGAAAGTGAAAATGTAGCCGATAAATACCAATCAGGATTTCATAAGAACTAGTGCTGTGCAGAATTTTCAAATTCAGTCAGAGTGAAATTCTGCCGAATATTCAAAATTCTGCGGAAATTCCACCAAATTCTGCCAGAAATGGAATGGCAGAATTCCGCAACATAAAATAGTTGTTGAATGATTTTCCATGGAAAAATCACTGTTCTATTGTGTGGATCTCAACATATTCTTCTATATCTTCATATCCTTCTGCCGCTTTGCTATCGACTTCCCTTCCCACTCTCACCACTGTGAACTCTATCACTATCTAACCTTCCTTTCACTGCCTCACAGATGCATCTCTCACTGTGCAAAACTAACCTTCAAATTCTGGTTTGGGGGCTCCCCTCCTATCTCTCATCCTCTCTGTCCACTCCACCACCCCTGCTCACTCTCTCAGATCAAATGATGCCCGCACCTTGATGGTCCCTCACTGCTCCACCCTCATTGGTCAGACTGGTTTTGCCCATTGTTTCTCTAAAATCTGGAATTCTCTCCCCCAAAATATGACACTCCCCCTCCAATTACTCACTTACCTCTGCTCTACACAATTACCTTTCCCTCAGCTGTTCCTGCTTTAACCTACCTTAATACCTGTCCCCAGTTTCTGCCTTCCTACCATAAACCCCCCCTGGCAGGGTTCTCAACATCCTGAAAGGGGAAATCAGGAAATGGCCACCCCATCTCCTAATATTCAGATCTTACCTCTCCCCCCTTCTCCACCTGCTCTTCTGGGTCACCAGTGTGCATAACCTAACCCCATTCTTGTAACTTCAACAGCACTTGTGTACTACCTCGAGCCTGCTCCTGTTACACTCATGCACTATAAATGTTTCTATAGCATTATTACTGTTTTGTATGTTCATATGTTCTTTTTTTATGATTTTGGACATGTATTGTAATTTACCCAATGTTCCACTACTGTTTATTGTACAATACCTTGTGTTCCAACTGTTGCACAATCTTACAATGTTGTATTGTTTGTACTACCCAGAAACTATTGTAACTGATCCTCCTTCACAACCCTATGAAACCCTCCCCCCCCCAGGTCACACTGTGAGATGAGCAACATGTTATCCAGTGTGCCCTCCTGGTGAAACATTTCAATAAATAAATACATATTGTGCAAAAATTGCTGTGGAATAATTTTCCACTGAAAAAATACTGTTCCACGGAATATCATTCCACAGATCACAGGAGGTGGAATTCTGCAGGTGAACAAGTGAAATTCTGGTGGAAATTCCACCCATGGAATGGTCATTCCACACTAATTCCGCAGGTGGAATTTTGCATTCTGCACAGCACTAATAAGAACTGTAATACAGTCACTGCTGTGTCGAAGGCCTTGGATTATATCAAGAGAGCTAGGAACTTGGAAAGATTACCCCAGCCATCTTTGTTGACCTATATATGACCTTCGACATGGTGGATTACAAAATACTGTTGAAGAGACTGGGAGATTTGGAACTCGGGTTGGAGGCTCTGATGTGGTTTCAAAACTATTTGACTGGATGTCAGTAAAGTATAGTAGTGAATGGACAACATTCTAAGGTTATATATATATATATATATATATATACTTCGAAGGGAGTCCCACAGGTATCTGTTTTAGGTCCCTTACTGTTTATTATCTGCCTGAGGGACTTGGGGAGCAGCACTGAGGGTGCTGACTATCAATGTTACTCAGATGACACTGTGGTGTACACCTCTGATGTTGCAGTTGGGGGGTTCAGATGAGGTTATAGCTACTGTTTGATAAATTACAAGTTTACTTTGGCCAGTCCCATTAAAAATTGAATTCATCTAAAACAAATGTGATGTTGATTGGGTCTACAAAAAAACAGTATGATTCTTTGAACAGTCCACCAGAAATGTATACATTGGAAGGTGAAAAACTGAAACAAGTAGCAGCATATAAGTATTTGGGGCATTGGATGGGTCCAGTAGGGTCAGGGAATACACATGTAACTAAATTGATAAATATGGTGAGGAAGTGTTTAGGAGCACTATACAGACACAAAGGGTGTTTGGATACAGAGACTTGGTTAAAGATAGTACAGTCACAAATTTTTCCAATTTTAGATTATGCAGATATTGTGTATGAGTACAGTACAAAGAAAAAAAAAAAACTTACCAAATTAGATGTGTTGTATAAAAATATGGTGAGATTTGTGCTTAGGGCCCCCCTATGATACACATGAATGCAAACTGTATAGCCAACTAGGCTGGACCTCATTGCAAGAAAGGCATCGATTACACTGAATATTATTTGCATCCAAGTGTATACAGGGAGAAGTTCCTGATTATTTGCTAGAACAATTAGAGTATAGGGTATGGAAAGGATGTTTTAGAAATTCAGATTTAATGGAGATGACAATCCCTAGGACTAAAACATTGAGAGCTAATAATTTTTTTTAGTCATATGATTCCTCATGAATGGAATTCCTTGTCAGATAAATTTCAATTGAAGAGTAAAAAGACACCAATAGAGACCACTATAAAAACATGATTTCTGACTACTGTAACACTTTGTGAAAGATATAAACATGCTATAGAAGGGGTTATATAGGATGAAATGTACAATATATTTGTGATAAGTGTGTTTATATAGTTGTATTGTGAATTTTGTATGTATTAGCTGTTGATGTATTATGTCTTTTTTTATATTTTGTATTTTTTATGGAACATCTTTTTGTTATTTGCACAATGGGACATCATTGTACATGATCTTGCTCAATGAAGTCATCCCAAATAAACAAATTTGAAACTTGAAACTTGACATCTCTGTCTTGTGAACATATGAACATATGAAAAATGCCAGCAGAAACAAGCCATAATACTCTATCATGTCTGCTCGTGTATGCAGCTAACAGTCAAGTATACTGGAACTGCCGCCCTGCCCCTACCTGAACATCTGTTACCTTGCCCTTGTTTGTTGTGGCCCCCTTCTGGTATCCCTAATGTAGTAACCTTCACCCTGACCCTGTCCCACTCCCTCTTAGAGCTGTCCACCAATTTCAAGGATACCACCTCCTCCAGTAGTGCATTCCAACTGGATACCACCTGTTCCATGAAACAGTGCCTCCTCCTTTCCCTCCGGAATCTGCCATCTTCCAGTTTCAGACCATGCCCCTAGTTTCCTTCCCCCTTTTAATTTAAATATTTCTTGTGTACCAACCCATTTGAAGCCCTTCAAGTTTTTGAAGGTCTCAGTCATATTGCCTCTTTTCCTCCTGTCCTCCAGTTATTATATGTTTAGCTCACTCAGTCTCTCCTTGTAAGGTATGTCCTCTATCTCAGTGATCATTCTGGTTGCTCTGCACTGGATTCCCTCCAGTAGTTTGACATCCTTCTTTAAGTAGGGGGACCAGAACCTGTACAGTGGCAGGATAACCTCCTTCATCCAGGAAGTAATTCCTCTAGTAATGCATCCCAGAATCTTATTAGCTTTAGCTGCCACCTTCTTTCACTGTGCTGAATGGTTAATTTGACCTGTAATTAGCACTCTAAAATCTTTCTCTTCTTCTGTACTGGATAACTGCACCCCCCATGGTCGTAAAAATTCCTACGGTTTCTTGCTCCCAAGAGCATGACTTTTCACTTTTTTGTATTGAACCCCCACTGCCATGTGTATGACCATTGCTTAAGTTTTTCCAGATCCTCCTGAAGACCTAGCCATCCCTCCATGTCATCCACCACTGCACCAATCTTATTGTCATCAGCAAATAGGCTGATCTTATTTCTAAACCCCTCTGAAATGTCAGCAATAAAGATGACAAACAACACCAGACCCAGTACTGAGCCCTATGGTACCCCACTGGTTACAGACCTGGTAGTTGAGAGATTTTCCCCACCACTACCCCCTGCTGTCTGTCCTGCAGCCAGTTCTTGACCCATACCACCAGCTTCCTCCCTACTCGCAGGTATCTCAGTTTGCTAATCAGCCTTCCATGAGGGACTGCATCAAAGGTCTTGCTGAAATCCAGATACAGGACATCAACTGCTTGGCATCAATTGAGTGCTCTAGTCACCCAATTGTAAAAATCAACCAGGTTGGTCTGACAGGATTTGCCTGAGACAAATCCATGCTGTCTTTCATCCTGCAGGCTATTTTCCTCTAGAAAAGTTACTAACCTCTCCTTAAGAATAGGCTCCATTAACTTCCATACAATCAAGGTAAGGCTGACCTGCATATAGTTACCTGGTTCATCCTTAGGCCCACTTTTATGGAGGGGTACTGTGGCAATTTGGCCACTGCTATCATATTGATCTGTAATTTTTTTAATGTTTTTTTTTTCCAAAAAGGCCAGGACCTAAGGTTTGTTAGAGAAAATGACCATTTTTCTGCAAGAACAAGGCAGGTGGCTTTTTAATGCAAGTAAACAGAGGCAAAGCAAAAAGGTGTAAATCACTCAGAACAGATGGCAGCTCAGAGGCTGCCTTGAGAAAACACAGTTTGTTGCATGAAAACATTTGACTGAATTTGTGGGGAGGGGTACTTGCTCACCTGCTAGTTGTGTTCACAATAAAATATGTTGGAACTTTTATCCTGCCTGCATCATTGCTTTTTACATCAAGGGGGTCCAACAGTGATGGTGTAGCTGAGCTGCCGTCTGCTCTGATTTTTCTGCAAGGGTACTTGGGAACAGTTGATGTGTATTTCAGTGTCTGACATCACCCCTTTGCCTAGGACAAAGGCTTGCTTGGAGGTAAACAGGAAATACACTTCAATAGGGGATTGAAATGTTCTGATAGCTGATCAAACAGGAAGATTCCATAAATGATAGGAGATGGAAGCACCATCTCCTCTGGTTATAAAACTTTGAATTTCAAAGAGAAATGGTTTTAGAGCAGGGGTTCTGCAGACGCTCAGTCAAGGAAGCGATTGTTAAATTCTCTACCAACTGCCACAGTCTATATCTATTTTAATAGTGTCAGGAAGGTAGTGTAGATTCAAAGCCAGCCTGGGAGCTGTGACTGTGGGAAATCAAAATACTGATAAATTTGGTTCACTTGCAACTTTACAAACAGCAACAGAGACCCCTACTGGCCTAGAGATGAGCAGTGGACCTCGCTCCCAGGGGTAGGTTCATGACAGGTATTGGTGGCATAGGGGTCACATTCAAGGCCAGAGTATCAGATTGGTAAACTGTAAACACACCACAAACAAAAAGGACAGAGACTGAAAAACAAATAAAAAAAGTACATTTGGTTACAGTATAATGTTCCTTACCCTGTTTTTTTTACATTGTAAGCTAGTGTAGCAGTAGTTAGTGAAGAAGATGACTTCCAAGTACAGCAACAGCACTACATGCCAGCTAAGGCAGTCAAGTCAGGAAAGAGGGGTCCATTATGAGGGGTGAAGCAAAAATAACCTCATGGAGGCTCTCGTGGCAGCTGATGAGTAAGTGGCTGCCCAGGACATCTAGTCATGGCCAGTGACTGGAAAGGATCAGAGCTTGGACATGGGGTGCCAGGGGACATTGCATTGTTCAGTCCCAGGGATCAGGACAGCAAAACCAGAGGGAACTCAGAGCCACAGCACCACGTGAAGTCCACCATAGACAGGGAGCTGGAGAAGCTGAAGCTTCAATTGGAGCTTAGGGGAGTACAGCTTGCCATACAGGACAGACAGCTTGCCCTACAAGCCCAGCAGCTGAGGGAAGCCCAGCAAGAAATGGAGCAGAGAAAGTTTGAAGTCCAGCAGCAGAGGGAACTCAAGTAGAAAAGACTTGAAATGGAGATGGAGGACAAACTGCACCAACGAGAGGCTGAGATGGAGGGCTAGCAGCAACAAAGAGAGTTCAAACTGGAGAGGCTGAAGCTTCAACTGCCAGCACCAGAGCAGGTAAGTGGCAGGGGTGAACCTGAAACTCTAGGGCTGGGGTATAAATTAAATTCCAAATTAATAGCAAAATTTACAGTGCGAGATGCAATGGATGCATTCTGGAATTGGTTTGAAAACGTCTGTATCCAGGCCAAGATACCCAAGAAGGCCTGGAGCTTTCAGCTATACCCACTGCTTACTGGTAAGGGGTATGAGGCAGTAGGCCAACTGGACAATGAGGACAGTAAAGACTATGCAAAACTTAAAACTGCTTTACTGAAAAATAATGAACTCCTGAGGCTTACAGAGTTAAATTCTGGAAGCTCTGAAAGAGCCCCAAAATGAGCTTTGAGGGACTCACCACAAAGCAATGTCAGTTTTTGAAATGTTGGTGGAAGGAGGTAGAAACAAACTCTGTGGGGAAAACTGAGGAGGTTGTGCTATTGGAACAGTTCTTTTGGGCCTGCCTAATGTAGCTGAAAACCTGGTTAAAGGAACAGGATCCTAAAAGAGCACAGCACGCTGATGAGCTCTCAGATCTCTGTAACAGGAGAAGGCCTGCTCAAAAATGAGGCAGGGAGCAGGTATTGCAGGGACAAAAGGGAAAATCATGCATTTAGTGCAGCTAAACCCTCACTGTCTCTGCAGAAAGAGGGAAGCCCCAAGTTACCAAAAAGGGATTTCTTGGATTAAAAAAGTGATGAATGTTGGTTTTGTAAGGAGCTAGAGCATCTTGCTAGACAGCATCCTAAAAAGGCACAGAGTGGACAAAGTGTCCCTCTAAAGGAGGTGGGAGCACAATGTATCCCTGAGAGTGTGGCTGTGAACATGAGGAAGCACATTCACCCATTCAATGTAAATGGCTTGCAGACCCGCAGGTTTAGGGACACTGCGACATCTCTTACTGTGGTAAAAGGAGATTTGGTTGGACCTGGAAATAATAAGGCCCCTAGCCAACCACAGGCCAGTTTTTCAGACTGCAAACAAGAGCTATATAAGCCCTCTTAAACAGAGAGGGCAGGATCCTCAAGGTGAAAATTTGAAAGTTTCCCTCTGCAACTGCCGTTGTGGACTGGAATCGTCCTCAGCTGCTGCAGTAGCGATTCACAGCCACGGCAGTTTCGGAGGGTGCTATGGTGTGTTCCGCTGCCCATAGCAGCCTCCCGCAGCTGCAGTGCTGTCCATGAAAGCAGCATCTGCATGCTGCCGTATTCCATGGAGCCAGTTGTAACTCCGGCTCCACCTACATGAATACCCGCAGCTGCATGTGACCTGCAGCTTCACAAGTGGTTTCCCACTAGCGCTGAGGTTTTCCTGCAGCTGTGGGTCCTTCTCCACCATACGTGAATTCTGCCCAGACTCTTTAGCAGAAGCCAACATTTGCTGACACATATGAAGACTGTCAGACACACTGAAGACTAGTGACTACAAGAATAAGTTGAGGACTCTGAGACACAGCAGAGAGAAAAAAGTGACTTTGCAAAACTCACTTATTTTCTGGACTCTAATTCTCTACAGAAAAGGTAGAAATTATCCAGTTAATTCACTAGTTCCTTTTGAATGTATTTTCCAACTTTATTTGCAGTTATCCTGTAACCAAATCTCTAGATTATATGTCTGTATGTTTGTATTGTACTTATTTCAGTAATCAGTAAAAACTCTTGCTTTTATTTTAAAATACTTCTGCCTGAGAGTGATTTGTTGTAAGTGTGAAGGTCATGAGAAGGTTTATTCCATCTGTATCACACCTGTTTAGTGCTAAGATGCCCCACGCTACCAAAACTAGGATCCTGGAAGGGAATCTGGGACCCAACAGTAGAGTAAAAGTACACAAGGTCTCCAGAGAGGGTCTGAGGGGATTTAATCAGATTCCATCACCCCTGTGGGCTAAGACACAATCAGGGTTATTACAGCAGCCCTGAAGAGCCTGTAACACCTGGGTTTTCTCCCCAGAGCAGCAACCAAAGAAGGTTCTCACTTGGTTACAGACTCAAGACTGTATTTTACTGATATTCTGAGAGAGGAAGCCATGGGCCCTGATGGCAGGTGTTCAGTTGTGAAATCAGTGAGCACTCTGAAGAGACATGAGCAGGGTATGTCCTGACCCCCATGTTATGGGTTGCACTTAGTGGAGGGCACTGTGAGCTCAGTGCACCCAGCCCCCAGGACTGGGTTAATTACAGGTACCACATGCACCATCCTCCAGTCATGGGGCATGCAACCGGTCTTCAGAGAGGTGTTAAACAAGTTTGCCAGTGGTCCTGCCAGCAGTCTTGTTTCCCAAAGAATATTTCAAAAATCATAGCAGAGATGAGCATTTGAGGCCAAACTTATTTTTCTTTTGAATATGTTAGATGATGGTATGAATGTAGACACTAGTTGCATGTCCCATTACACTATTTAATGTGCTCCTGCTTTTATCTTGTTTCAAGTACAACACACAAGCATATAATTGTTTTTACAAGGTTTTAATATGGTTATATATAAAATGGTTCTATATTATCAATTTATAGGTTTGTTTTTAACTGATAGGTGGTGATTTTACTAGGTTTTTGTTTCACATTTGCAAAACTGCTATTTAGTAGTACCAGAGTTCAGTGTTATATGGGCATACATTGGTACATTGACATCATTAGAGCAACAAAGCCCTATTTACAAGGTGGTCCTGTTTCAGGTTACAGTTTAAATGTTCACAAATAGTATTGACAAATGAACACAAAGTTAAAGACAGAACATGTTTAAACAGTGCAAGCTTAACTATTCACAAATAATATTGACTAATAAACACACAGTTACAGACAGAAACATGTTTAAACAGTGCTAGCATTGAAAATATGTGGTGAAAAGCATGTGAAGGCTCATTTTAGGCTAGTGCAGCATGTCCTTAAATCCATCAGTGTCTTAGCACTCAGGCAAATTTAACATTAGATAATTTATAGACCTTGCACATCTACAGAACATTCCTTCTGTGACATTTAAGCTACATAAAACTATAGTATCACTGGATGTTTTCTTATCTCTGGCTGTGTTTCTCATTTAATTACTTCTCTAATCTGCCTCATTCATGTGTAAAATGTATTTTTAAAGTGAGATATTTTTAAGAAACCTGCCAATTCCTTCTGTCGAAGAACTAAGGATGTTCGAAAGCTTAAGATTTTTTTATGTAAATCTCTGTTGATCCAATAAAACATATCAAATTACCTCTTTTGTGCCAAGCAGAGAAAGGTGTTAAGGATGGCAAGCCAATGGCTTAACTGTAGCTATACTAAGCAAATGGCTAAATCACTATACATAGACAACACAGGGCCCTTCCAACCCACTTCTGGTTTACTGGATGTACAGTTAATGATGGATACAACTAGGAGTGAGAACTAGAGTCATGGGTTGAGGAAACATTGCCCACTTGGTTTTATTTAGTTAATAACATAAATTGCTAATAACAATAACCTAAAACTAGCGTGTAGACTTTGGTCACAGGAATATAGAAAATGTTACACAATACGGCCCAGATATTCAAAAGGGTTGCACCATGCGCAACAGGGTTGCGCATGCGCGACTCTAAAAATGCGCCATTCTGCGATATTCAGAAGGGGCCAGTTGCGCCACCAAAAACATGCTGAGCAACAGCGCAATGGAAATGAAGGCATGCTCAACCGAAGGGGGCGGGTCCATGCATAAAGTGCGCAATGCAATAATCGAACACTTGCGCAATGCGCAAGAGTGGCTCAGCCGGAAGTTGCGCAGTAGCGGAATTGAGCCAAAATAAAAAGGCTCAAGGAAGCAGCGCAAGAACCCTAGCAGGCCGCAAACTGGGGTAGAGAGACAGAGAGAGAGAGAGACAGGAGCTGGAAGGGCAGAGAGGGACAGTGGGTCCAGGAGGACAGAGAGGCCAGTGGGGGTGCCCGGTGCAGTGGAAGCAGCAGTGGGGGCAGCGGGGTAACACAGGAACAGCAGCTGGGGGGGGCAGAAGCCAGGGAGATGGACAGTGCCAGCTTCCACATGGAAGCTGTAAAGAGGGGGGTGAGACACCATGCTGCAGGGGGATGTGGCCGCGGAGGAGCCCGTCGCCTGTATGCCCCCGACAGGCGGTATCGTGCCCACATCAGCTTCGAGCTGTACACAGATGTCAAGATTGTGGGCCGGTACCGCCTGAACAGGGCAAAACTGAGACAGCTCTGAGAGCTGTGCAGTGATGTGATGCAGGCACCCTCACGACGGAGTCACGCTCTGTCCGTGGAGACCAAGGTGACAGCCTGCATGTGCCTGCTCACCACGGGCACCTTCCAGAGGCCAACAGGGGACACCACAGGCATTACACAGTTGGCCACGTCACGCATCCTCACCCAATTCTCAGCGCACTGCTGCCTCATGCTGTGGAGTACATCTATTTCCCCAGCACCGCGGAGCGATACAACAAACATGCAGGAGTTCCACAGGGTGCACGTATGCCTGGCATGCTAGGGCCATAGACTGCACCCATGTGGCCATTCGCATGCCACCTGGCCCCGACGGCCAGGCATATCGGAACCAAAAGGGGTTTTCCAGTGTCAACTGCCAGGTGGTGTGTGATGCCACTGGGTGCATTATCAATGTCTGTGCCACACACCCTGGCAGAGCACATGATGCATTCATTTGGCACCAGTCTGCACTGTGCCATCGATTCGAGAGTGGGGACATCCCCACGGGTCATCTAGTGGGTGAGTACACATGTATGGAATGCAAACTCTGGGCAAGGGTGGGAATGACACAGGTGCCATGGTAGTGGCACACAAGGATATGGGCAATATGGACCTGACATGACACTGATCTCCACTATCTCCACACAGGTGACTGTGGATACCCACTCCATCCCTGGCTGCTCACACCGTACCGGCGCCCCACGACCCCAGTGCAGCTATGCTTCAATGAGGCACATGCTGCAACACATAACATCATAGAGTGGGTGTTTGGGATGCTCAAGGCATGCTTCCGATGCCTGGACACCTCCGGCGGAGCCCTACAGTACAGCCCCAAAAAGGCCTGTGGGATATTCCTGGCCTGTTGCATCCTGCACAACATGGCCAAAGACCATGGGATAGCCGTACAGGTCCAAGAGGGGGACAGCGATGGGGACGCCAGTGGCGCCGGTGATGTTAGTGATGAGCAGCCCTCCCAGGACGGAGGGACCCCCGACTGACCCGGCAGGCCCAGCTGCACTGGGACACCATTGTAGAAGAGCACTACGCCCAACACGGGTAAGTCAAGGGGACATGTGCAGGCAACACTGTCCATGCGCAAACTACAGGCACACAGGGGAACACACCGTGCATGAAGGTCAGGGGAGTTGAAGGTTCCAGGCCTACCAACACACCATCAGAGAGGGTGAGCACTCATGTGAGCACACACACACCAGGCAGCGTACATGGGCAGCAGCACAGCACTGCGGAAACGACATTGCCAACACACAGCACCACCAACCACCCCACCACCTGGACTGTCCACGTCGGTGTGTCAGGACCTGGGCACCTGCACCTTGGTGTGACAGTGCAATGCAGGCATCATCATGCACACGCACCTGTGGACAGCAGTTGTGAGAGTGTGCAGGTGGTCCGTGTGTCAGCGTGTGAGCAGAGCACCAGCAGTGTACTGCCACCATGACACACACATTGCACACAGGGCAGCACCAGACAGGGCCTGCACTGGGAGACAGATCAGTCAGGTAGCACTGTCCCGCGCCACCCGCGGATGCGTGGGCAGCCCGCCGTGGCCCAACAGCACTGGCAGGCTGAGCAGCGTATCCACATCGGGTGAAGCGCTGGTGCACCACCAGGGGTCCCACTCTTGTGAACCAACCTTGCCCTCACAGGGTCTGCATCCTGCCAAACAAACTTGCACCAGGGGTGCTCGGGATGCCCACAGCAGAACCCGGCATCGACAGGCCTGGTGTCGCCACGGCGCTGGGAGCAGGGGAGTGGAGAGCGCACTGTGTGGGGTGTGTGGTACAGGGGCACCTGACAGTATGGCCAATGCATCCGTGACAGAGACCACTGCCTGGGTCAGCCTGTCAATGGCAGCGGTCACATCCGTCTGCATAAGGACCAGCTCAGCTCGGTCCCGAGCACACTCCCTGCTATGCCACTCCACAGACACAGACAGTGCCTCCACGGACCTTGCAACCCACCCCTGCAGCTGTACTGAGTCCTGCAGCAGATGGGTGTGCGCGTCCAATGGGTACTGTGCCCCAATGGCATCGTGACCCCCAGGGTGTGGACGGTCCTGGTGCACAGCACCCCTTGAGGGTGGGTGCTGTTCACCAGGACCAGGTATGGGTGGATCAAAGGGCGGTGGACATGTGCCACTGCTTGACACTGTACCCCCAGACCTGGTGTGTGACTGCTGCTGCCGCCCCTCCAACTGCTGTGCCCCCAGGTCCACCTGTTCCACCTCCGTGCTGACAACAGTGCCAGACACCTGCACAGCCACTGGTGCTGCCCCACTGGTGCTGACAGGCACAGCCTGGGACTGTGCCAGCATGCTGGTACACAGGTGTGAACCAGGAAGGCCCAGGGGCACATGCTGGCCTGCCATGTGTCCATCATGGGACACACACCTATCACTGCCCATTGCAGGCCTGCTATCATCAATGGTGCAGGTGCGTGCCACTGCCATAGGCACAGCATGCTGGCATACCTGCATGGCAGACTGCTGTGACACAGGCTGTGCACCTCCTGCACCCGTATCACTGACACGGGAGTTGTTGGCCCAGCGTGCATGCTGCTGCAGTGCCTGCAGGCTGGTGGCGGAGGTGGATGGTCCCTCCTCCACGTCCAGCAGGTCTGCATCACTGTCTGGACCCACCACCACCACCGTCTCCTGAAGACGAACAGGATCTGTAACAGAAAGAGAGTACATATGAGTGCATGTGAACAACAGCCCCCCCCCCAACAACACCACCATGTCATACCGTGCAGTGATGGGCTTCCACCTGTCTGGAATCCTCCGCCTGGTACGCCCACAATGGCACTCAGCTGCATGGCCGCGACCAGTGTCTTCTCTGTAGGGGTCAGCTGCAACACCACTGGTGGGCCCCCACCAGTGCCAGCACATGCCGCCCTGAAGGCTGCCACCTTCTCCTTCAGCCTCCTGTGGTCATTCCCCATCTTCTTCTTGCATTCCTGCATGGAGCACTGGTGGCTTCCGTGCAGGTTGACGGCCTGAGCTACCCCCTCCCATGCAGCTGCACGTTCCTGAGGGGTGCCCCTCCGTCCACTCACTAGTGGCTCATCCTCCAGGTAGGCCTGGAAGAGGGCCTCCATCTCTGCCGTGGTGAAGTTCAGCCTCCTCCTACGCCCACCGTCCACACCCTCAGCTTGGCTCTGGTCAGTCATGGTGATCTGTATGGGTGGAAGTGGACACCTGTCACTGTGCAGTCGACAGCATTTCCCCATGAGCATAGCTGCCGGCCGGGCGGAAGCCCCCCACGTTTCCACTCCGCATGGCAGATACTGATAGAAAGGTGCCCTTTTTCCCTTTCTAAGTGCTCTTTTCATGCTCAGCCCCCTCAGCCTTTATCATCCTCCACCCATGAGCATTGTCCTGAGCATCACACAGCATGTAACTCACCTCTCACCTGCAGTAACCAAATCTGGCCAGCACAACCCACTGTCGCATTTTTATAGCGCAACACATGCAAATGAGGTGTGGCACAACTTTAATGACATGCTAATCGTGCCACTGTGCCTTTGAATGGTTGATTGCATGATTTGCATATGTCGGCTGAATATCGCGTATTTGTGCTTTGCGCAATACGGAAGGTCCGGCTGAGCCAATGGCGCAGGTTTGTAGCTGTGTGCCACACTGCATTGTGCATGCCCAGACAGCTTACGCATACGTCTATCATGCTGCAGACCTGCTGAGCGCGATAGGCGATTCAGACCATGGCCACCATTGTGCCAGTGGCGCTACAGCACTGGGCACTATATGGCGCTGTGGCACTACTGTCGATAGTCCACTGTGGCACTGGGCGCAGCTTGGCAGTCGCGCAGGATGCCTATATGTCCGATGGTGCTGTGCGTAGCCTTGCATCATTGCCATGACCTTGTGTATGCCCTCTCACCCCTGGCACTGTTGGCATGCCATGTGTACATCCCTATTGTGCTGTCTGGTGACAGTGCCATGTGAAGTGACGGCGCTGTTCCAACAGCACGATTGGAGCCTGTGGTAGTCTATTGTGCAACAACTCCACGTGGGGTTATGGCGCAGTGGGGCACCATATTGCCTGCTGTAAAGTTGGTGCCATGGCTAGGAGGAGGGTGGTGTCCTGGAGCCAGCTTGAAGTGGCCAACCTGGTGGCCCTAGTTGAGCCACACTATGATGGCCTGTATGGTGAGGCACCCCTCACCAGTGCCAGGACTCAGCTGTGGCAGCAAGTGGCCACTGACCTGGTGGAGGTCACTGGCTGGGGCCGGTCTGCTGAGCAGTGCCGGCACCGGTACAGTGACCTCCGCCGGAGGGAGCCGGAACTCTTGACGCGGCTGCGTTCACGTGCCAGGTGGGGCGTGGTGCCAAGGCCAGGTGAGTGTACCATCTATGCACCTATATTCTCTGTAGGGGTGTGTGTGTGCTTGGGTGGTTGTGCATAGGTGCCGGCTCAGACACGGTTGGCTGTGTCAGTGTGTGCAGCTGTGCGATGGATGGTTATGGCTGTGTCGGCAGGCACTCTCACTGGGGCAGGGGGCACTCCGCTTTTGAGTCACACTGATGTTTGTCTCAACATATGTCTCCCACAGGCCGGATTTTGAGGACGCCGGGTGAGGGTGAGGTGGGCCATGCCAGGGCCCCGGTGCCGGGGGGTGTTGTGCCCCAACCGCAGCAGCAGCAGCAGCAGCAGCAGCATCAGCAGCAGCTGCAGACCCAGCTGCTGGAGGAGTGTGAGTATCATTACTTCATGGATGCTATTGCATGCTGGGGGGGGCAAGACCACCAGCCATGCACAACACAACCAAAGGGGAGGTCATAATTCCACTATACAAGACACTAGTGAGGCCCCACACTGGAGTACAGTGTACAGTTCTGGAGACCATACCTACGTATGGACATGGACTGGGTAGAGAGGGTTCAGAGGAGGGCAATTCGGATGGTGCATGGATTGCATCACAAGTCCTATGAAGACAGGTTGAAGAAACTGAACATGTACTCCCTGAAGGAGGGAGGGAGAGGGGGATATGATGGGGACATACAAGTATCTTACAGGGGGGAACAGAATTCAGGAAAACACTATTTTTAAGCGTAAAAGATGTTCCAGGACTAGAGGGCATGGGATGAAGTTGGAGGGGGGACGATTCAGAGGAAACATGAGAAAGAATTTCTTCACAGAACGGGTGGTGGACAAGTGGAACACCTTGCCAGAGGAAGTGGTGGGGGCTGACTTGGTCACGGGATTTAAGAATGCATGGGATAGCCATAAAGGAATTCTGGAGGTCAGGGGTAAGGTGCAACAGACTTATAGGAAAACAGAGTGAACTTACAAGGTCAAATGGCCAGACTGGGTGGCCCATAGGCCCTTATCTGCCGACACTGTCTATGTATCCATGTATGTAGGCATGACACAGGTGACATGCATCACAGTGCAGTATCACAGCACGTCTGTGTATGCGTCACTGGTGGTCCAGGCATGCACTGGGCACATAGCTGTGTAACTGGCATCGCACCACGTTGCCACATCACTTGCCAGCCTAGTTTGTACTGTGATTGACGTGGGCAGTGTGTGTGGGTGGTGGTGCACATAGCTGGTGCCGCCTGTTTGTGATGGCCATGTGCATGTTCACTGTGGGTGGGTGTATGCCATCACAGGTGCGGGACATTGGGCTATATGGCTTGCAGGTTGGGTGGTGTTCAGAGTTGTGGTCAGTCACAGCCATTGACTGTGTTCCCATTTTCCTAGGCCTCGAGGTTCTCACGGAGGATGCAACAGGATGTCCGTCACCTCACAGAGGTCAGCATTGCAAACCACAGGATCCTGCAAGCCATCCGGAGGCATGGGCGCCATCAGGGCGGGGATGGGCAGGCAGCAGGGGAGGACCAGGAGCCGGCTGGGCGGTAGCCACATTACCTTCCCACTTCTCCCATCCCTACCACCCTGCCTTCTCTCCATGTTTTTAATCCTCCTTTGAACACCCCTTCCTGTTCCGTCCCCCTTTGTAAATAGTTTTTATTGTTCTTGTTGAAATATGTTTAATATACATTTCTATTTTGATATAAGAATACTGTGTCGGTCTCTGATTTGCAGCTGGCTATGGGTGCTCAGTTGCAGGTGTGTACATGCCATCTGGACTGGTATGGTCCTGGGTATGTGTGTGTGTGTGTGTGTGCATGGGGAGGTATCTCCAGCATGGCAGTGACTTTCGGTTGGTCTTGCCATCTGCTGCCACCAGTGCTGGGTGCACAGGGTGTGTCTGGCTTGAGCTTCTGTGTTGCACAGGGCTGACATGTGCTGGGGGACTGCATGGGTTCCTGCAGTGCCAGTCACTGCACATGGGTGGTGTCTTGGGGTCCTAGTGCAGGGTGTGCTGTGCATCACGAGGGGCTGATGTGCACTGTGGTTGTCAACCCCTGTGTGTGGCACTCTCTGCCTGCCAGTGGTTGTGCTGGGGTGTCAGGGCTCTGCTATGCTTTGTTGGCTTGTCCCCATGGGCACGTGGATCATCCGTCCCACCCCAGTGATGCTGTGCTTGGGGTGTGCGGTGTGGTGTGGGTTCTGCAGTGTGTTCCTGTGCCCATGTGTGGCATGGCTGGCGGTGGGCCCAGCCTGCCTCCCTGGATGTGCAGTTCCATTGCTCTGGGGAGGGCTGTGCTCGTTATGGCAGCTCTGGACTGCTCAGCTGAGCTTCCCTGGTTGCGCCATAGCGCAACATTTTGGCTCAGCTTCTCCTTCCTGGTTGCGCAATGGCGCAGTATGTGTGATATTCAGATGTTGGTTGCTTGCTCAATTTGCTCTGCTCCATGTTTGAATATTGCACCTGTTGCACATTTGCGCAACTGGTTTGCGCTTGCTCCTGCTGTTGCGCCAGTTTTGAGTGCAGTTTGAATATCTGGGCCTACATGTACTGGTCCGAGCAAAACAGCTGCTAATACATTTCCTGATATGTAATATAAAATTAAAGAGAACCCTCAGCTCCCTTGTCTAAATGTTGTGGGACCTAGAGGTCCTGATTACTTGATTAAACAAATAGGCTGAATATATATATATATATCACTATCACATTAGATATTTTATTTTGTATTTGGTTGATCCTGCATCCTCTTGCCATGCCTCCGAATGAACTCTCCCAGAATCCCCTGAGGCCAGCATTGTAATGATGTGAGCAAAGGGTTAAGCTGCTGTCTATGTGCCAGCACTTCATTCATTAAGTTAGTATTCTGCAATGGCACATTTTTCACACTTTGTCTACTGATACTGATTGTGCTGACTCAGCTTGATTGGTACCAGTAGACTAAGGGCAAAAAAAACAACACTGCAGAGTACAAAGTTAATTAATTGAGTGCAAGCACATAGGTGTCCCCCATGGCTTAGCAAATCACTAATGTCATTGCAAGGCTAGCCACAGAGGATTCTGGGAGAGTTTGTTTGGTGGAACAGTAAGTGGGGGGGGGGACTCAGGAACAACCAAATACAGAGTAAGATATCTAATGTGATATTGATTAACTAAAACATTTACTTAGCTTATTTGCTTAACCAAGACCCCTAAGTCCCAATGCATTTAGGCATGGAAGATGAGAGTTTCACTTTAATATGTGTTGCATAGCCTTACATATCAAGATAAGGCAGAAACAGCTATTGCTGGCTCCTGACACACACACACACACACACACACACTATATTGGAGCTAAGTAAACTGTTTATTGTTAAACCCCTAGTTTTCAGCTTTAATAACTTTGGTGTAATCAAATAAAATTCCATGCAATTTTGAATGTGTGGTCAGGGGGCCAAATTCTTATGATCTGCAAGTATCATGATGGACCCTTGTATATATTCCAAGATTCAGGGAGTGTAAAAACATTAAAAACATATGTTGTAGCCTTTAATGCTTGCATCTAAAGTAAAAATAGTTTGGAAGTTTTATCTGAAATTTTTAGGGTAGAGATGGCTCACTCCAAGGAGATGTCTTTCAAAGATTTTGTGAAAAAAATATTCATCAGTTCTTGAATTATAAGGTTTTAAAAATGTGGCTTCTGAGCATGATCTGTAGGGTTTTCTGGATAGCTGTTTCTTGTGAACTAAGAATGTTGAGGTCATGAGCTGAATCTTAGGTTCTGAAAAAAAGTGTTTAGGATGCAGGGCAGCCATCATGTTTTTAATTTGGACAAAATGAAAAAATCTGGAAAAGCATAAAAATTATGCATTTTTTTCGAAAATGAAACTGCTGCACCTACCTAATTGAGACCTGTTTAGCTAGATTCTTGAATTTGTTTGATGAAAAAGTTTTTACCAGTAAAAACTTTTTGGGGCACAACCAAAACTGTCACCTTAGAATAGCAGCGTACGACATAAGAATACCAGCTCATGACATACACATTACAGCTCAAGATATAAGAATTTGGACTTTCTTGACCTCATGAACAAGCACCATAAAATCATCTTGTGGTCGGGCTTTGAAAAATTCCACTACCAGGTTCATATGGTGGGGTCATAAAAAGACTAAGTTAAAAAATTGGCATCAAAATCTTTAAAAAAAACAACAAACATAGGAAGGAACATTGAAAATGTTCAATGTTCACTCATAACTTTAGTAATATTAAATATTTTCCTAACTCATTTTTAACTTAGTCATTGTTCAGACCATCTTCCAAGGGTGACAGACATCATTTGTCTAATCCTGCCTAATTTATGGGTTCACACTTGTGGTGCAAATTGATGTTTTAGCTAGTATGTTTTAATTGACACCTGTCACTTTCTGAAGAAGGGGGTCATAGAACGACTATGTTGAAAATTTGGGGTCACAATGTCAAACAAAAGTTATGAAGAAATGTACGCACGTTGACCCAGCAGGTAGCATGTTCCTGAGCCAGCGACCTGTGCCTGTGAATGAGCTTGTGGAGCTTGCAGCTCAGCACAAGGATGGGGGTAGGCACTGTCATGCACCACCACTCCTTGCTGAGGAAGTGATTGCTCAGTGTTCTGCATGCAGATGATACATGGAGACTTCTCTCAACAGGCTTGACGTGTGTGTCAAGGCCAGATAGGGTTACATACTGCATCAGGAGAAGTGGGTTGGCTTGCAAAATGAGGTTTGAAATATCTCCACTATTCTGTATATTCCATTTCAGGTCAGAGTGAATGAGGATACAATTCCACTATCACAAAAAAAGAATAGAAATTCATTACACAAAACTATGTTACTGCTGACAGTAAGGTAGAAGAATGCAAAGCGCATAAATTAAGAAAATGCAAACAGGGTTTAGAGTCTTAGGATACTTGGTAAATTAGTGGTGTGGTGTTCCTAGTGGTTGTCAACTGTAATGCCAACCCATCCCCTGAGAAACAAAATATGATCTCTTGCTTCATGCAGGGCCCACAGGGCTTCTGCATAGAGAAAGCAATGATTGATTATGTTGGTCACATGTGGCAAGTCATGCATCAAAAGGGTATAAGTCTATGGGGCACTGACTTAGAACTGACTTAGAACTATACACTGGGCTCTGCTCAGGCACATGAGGCTATGGGCTTGGGTTAGGGGGTAAGCATTGAGGTTGACTGCCCCAAGAAACATTACACCCATGATCTGTCAAGACTCCAAGAGCTAGATTCCCAAAAAATCACAAAGCACACTGTAAATGTTTGCATTGCCCTTTGCAATTGCCCAGGTGTTAAATGTTGCTGTTCACAGCTGGATAGTGCAGCATGCTATCCAATTGAGAATAGGGTCAGGTCAAGTTGGCAATAACCACAATACTGCAGTGGTAAACCCACTGGTGCTGCCCTGACATCCAGCAAGGAGTATGGCTCCACATTGAATAGCACAGACGTGTTATTTCTCAGTCCCAAAAGTAGATATGTAAATGAGTCCATTAGGCATGCAAGCTGATATGTGACCATTTGCATGCCCATTATGAACCCATTTACATGGGCTGTGACTGAGTTTAGTGTGCCCCCACAGCCCCTCCCCCTGAGCCATCCCTGAGTCCATGGTGTCTTGTGATTCCCCCCAAGTGATTGCCTTCCTGAAATTAAAAATAAAATGTCCTTGGTGCTAGAGATCCCACCTCCCGCCTATCGCTGACGTGATTGTAAACATTTATGCATTCCCTTGTGCTCATGGTCTCTTCCCACCAATAGCTGGCCTGATTTTAATAAAAGACATATCCCTGGTAACTTACGGTCCCTCCCCTCACCTGATCCCCATCGCATACACATATATGTTTCTCCCTGGTGCCCAGTGGTCCTTTCCAACACCCAATCCCTCGCTCAACATGTGAGACATTGCCCCTAGTGGTCCCTCCCCCCACCCAGTCCTGTGCCTGAGTCATACAATATGATTTTCCCTGGTGTCCCATGGTTCCACTTTCTATCTGATCCCTGTCCCCACAACAGTGCTTCAGGTCGACCACCCCCCATATCACCATCCCAACATGCAGGAAGAACCTTTCCCTGGTGTCTAGCATACCCTCACCACCCCAGCAGATAGTGCCTCACCACCCTGCTCCTCCCCATCCCGAACCCGAGCCATCGATTGACACAGTCATGCACTCTCCACCATGGCTAGCCACTGACTGAGCTGTCAATGAGCAGGTACTGTATCCATTGGGTGGTGGGAGGGACCACTGGACACCAGGGACAAACATATATGTATTGATTAAGTTTTAAATAACTATAATCTTTTTTATGTATTTTTTTAACTGTAACATACAAATTCCATGTGTAGCCCATTTGTTAAGTGTAATAATACCCTCCAGGGTGGGCAGTGTTGGGTTATATTAGACCTTCCAGGGCTATAGGACCCTCCACCAGTGGTGTTGGGCTTCATTACACCCCTGGGCAGTCTGGTATAACTCAATACCACCAACCCTGGAGGGTATTATTGCTTACATATTTTGACAAACCAGATTAACTTTCTGAGAAGGCTACTGTCTCATGTAAACACTCCATGTTTGTAGGAATTATGATAGAAACATTGCAAAATACAGTCAGAAACATTTCTGCTCCCAGATGTATTCCTAGAGGCACCATTATTTAACCAGGACTGTCAAGTTGAGCTGTCCCATAGAGAGGCCTGAGAGAACCCATCTAGGGAACACCTCATCCCCATTTGGCATAGATACACAGAACTTAGTCTCCTCAATCAACTGCTCTGAGGTTTATGACAGATACTACTAGAACCCAAAAAGCTGTCCTTACTGATCTCAAAGGTATAGTAAGCCAGAAATAATTCTATGGGAATCAAAATTAATAGTGGAGTAAATGATTAGTTCTAACTACCTGATGTTCAGCTAAAAGGAACTTTGACCATGTTACATAGCAGACAGAACAAAAACAGGTAAAAAAAAAGGAAAAATGCAAAATTAGCACAGTTAACAAATCTCACTTAAAATATTATCAATATTTGGTCACTCATGTTGCATGTTCATTTCAAATATTATTCTCCCAACATATAGATAAAATTCAGTTAATGACTTGTTGTTTCAATTCTTTTGAGGTCTATCTTGGGGCAGGACAGAACATATATTTAGCAGCAATACCAAGAATATTGGTCATAGTCCTTCCACTTTCTTTAACATTTCCCACCAAAATATTCCAGAAAGTTTTATCATTAGTTGTAGCGAGGCTTGTCACATACTACACATAGACAGAGGTAGGTTCAATAGAACTTTAAATTACTTACTCAGTAAGTGAGATTTGAGGCAGTGCTGTCTATACGTATAGTCCCCCAGGCTTCACGACTCATCAGTTCCTAGCTTACATACAAAAATCATGGCTTACTTAAGAATCCAAACCTTCCACACCCAAATGGGCTGTCTATTTAAAAAAAATACACTATACCATACAGCTCCATGAATATATTTCTCTCACTCTCAGGGTCTTAATAAAAAAGACAACTTTTTCATATTCCTGTATAAAGACATATAAAACAGGACTGCTTTCTGAGCAAAGTATTAATGATCAGAGTGAGACAAATCAGTTTGCAATCTGGTGGTCAGCTTGGTCACTGGCTTTTAAAAACTGGTAGTCAAATCAATATTTTAAATATCCATCATTTTTAAAGACTTGGAAATCACTTCAATTAGGCAAGTAGCCAGTTACTTGGTTACTTAGGTGGAAAAAGATGGAAAGGGCCAAAGGCCCATCAAGTCCATTGCCCACTCCTAGTGGGAAATTGGTGTCAAAATGACAGGAGCCTTAAATGGTTGTCTAGCTAATGCTTAAATTTCTCAAATGATGAAATCTCTACTAAGTTCTGAGGTAGGGTGTTCCAAGCTCTACTGACCTTAATAGAGAAATAGTGAGTGTGTTTCTTGGTGTTACTGTAATGCAGTTTAAGTTGTTTATTGTGTAATCTTAAATTGAAGGGTATATCACTGAAGGATAGACCAAAATGATACATTAATTCTGTATCTTGTAATACCTTGAACAGGATATGTAGATCACTATGTAATCGATCCGTGATAGAGACCACATTCAAGGCTGACAGCTGTGCTTCATAAGCCAGATTGTTAAGTAGAGGGATCATTTTGGAAGTTCTCCTCTGCACATTCTCGAGCAATTGAATGTCTCCCTTTAAATACGGTGCCCAAAATGGAGAGCCATAATTGAGATGGGGTTTAATGTAAGCTCTATAGTGGAAGAATGCATTATTCCTTTCTTGACACAAAAGATCTCTTTAAGTTGTAAACTAGTCTATTAGATGTTTGTACAATCTTTTTACAGTGTGTAGTAGATGAAAATTAATTATTGACAGTAACTCCAAGATCACATTAGTTTTGAACAGAGTTCAATGAATGACAATTCAACTTGTATGTAAGGAGGAGGTTATTTCTACCTAAATGTAAGACAGAAAATTTATTGTAATTAAATTCCATCCTGTTAACTAAGGATCAGATTTTGATTTGTTTGAAATCATTAATTATACTTATCTGTTTTGATTCAGTATCAGCTTCACCAGCCAGTTTAGTATCATCAACAAATTTATTAAGATGGTTTGTAATGTTCTGGTGCAAATCACTGATGAAAATGTTAAAGAGTGTTGTCCCCAACATTGATCCCTGGGGGACACCACTATTCATAGTACCCTTGTTAGAAATATGGCCACCTAGTCTAACATGTTGAGTTCTCTGTTTTACCCAGTTTCTAGCCCATCTGAAAAGGTAGTAACTAAAGTCCGTTTTGTCCAACTTCACATTCAGTTCATGATGTGGAACATTATCAAATGATTTTGTAAAGTCTGATAAAACAACTTCCACAGTGATTCTAATATCAAGTCTTTTGCTGGCGTTTTCATAAAAGGAAACTAAATTAGTAGTACAAGACCTCCTAGCATTAAACCCATGCTGAGTTGGATCAGTTAATCCCAAGGAGTATTGCTCCATATCAAAATGTTGCCTAAGTAATTTTTCCAAAACCTTTCAAACGTGAGAAGTAAGGCTGATTGATCTATAGTAACTGAGTCCTTGCAACCTTTTTTGTGACTTGATATAATAGTAGCATTGCACCAATCAGTTGGAACATGACCACTAAGAATGGATTTATTAAACAGAATTGTGAAGGCTGGTAACTTTGGCTGGTTACATTTGAAATCTGGTAGCCAAACCACATTTTTAGTGGCCATTAGGCCACCTGGCTAACTGATTTGTCCCACCCTGGTAATGATATCACGGGAGGCTATACCACACTCAACCACACTTCCCCCAGCAATAATGGCATACTTTTTCCATTAAAGCTTAATGCCTTTCAGAACTAACTTCTTCTCACCCAGCATCCGACTCTGGTCTGTTTATGCTTAATTTCCACCAAGCCACCTTTTTGTCAAAGGACTTTGGTGCCAAATCCATGGGATACTTGGTACAAACAAGAAGGCAAAACAATCTATTTGTGGGGAGAACTACTCTTCACCATAATCCTTCACAGCATGCTGCTGGTACAGTCACAGAACAATTTCATGCAATACAAGCTGATGCTTGGGTCAGCTGAACAAGGAGGGGGAGCTTACCACCACAACTCAACAAAAGATCTCCTCGATAATAGACAATTAAAAGGACACCAAAGCTCAAACAGTTCAAGCGACCAAAACTGTTTTATGAAAATTACAGTTCCAATCACAAAATTCCTCTAAGGAGAGAGCAAAAATAGTAGAATTCACAGTTTAGAAGAGCAGCTGTGTTTACAGCAGTGTGCATCCATCTTGCTGCTCCACCCCTGAACCCTAACACCTATTCTTTTCTTATGTCAATGGATCACATACAGTATGTTTAATCTTGGACCCAAATAACCTTTGCATGGTCTTCTGTTGGGTCTGCTGCTAGCTGGCTCTTACTGTTTCTAGCTTGTCATGGAACAGGTGACAGAGCATCTGAAGGTTTTAACAACTACTGGAGTCCAGCTGTCATGAGAAGGAGGTGGGTAATGTGACTGGGTTCCTTGTCCACCCTCTTGCATGGATCTACTGAACCCTCTAGGTTGGTGGGTTCACCACCTCCATCTTGACCTTGTCTGGCTGGCTTGTAATTATATGAGAACCTTTCTGTTATCATCTCCCATAGGTTTGGAACAAGGGGACAACTGGTGTTTGAGGCTGGTGTTATAATTGATATTGTGTAAGTCAGAGCTTGACACAGAGGGCAATAAAGACCTAATTTAATTGGACATCATACTGGACATGATATTGTGGCTTGCAACACTGACTTTACGCAACTATCCAATGGAGCTATGCAGATGCAGAATTCCAATTACAGAATTCACGCAGAAAAGCATTTCTACTCCTGAAATGCTTTTTGGAATTTCTTTTTTAGTTCTTCAGAATTCCAAAAAAGATTTCTATGTAAACCATTGAAAAATAATCTGTGGATCATGTAATCTGCAGCATATTATTCTGTAGTTTGTGGAAAGTAAATCCACGGTTTACATAAACTACAAAAGATGATCCTGTGGTGAACAATTCACTTTTAAAACCGTGTAGGCAGAATTTCCAAAATTCTGCAGAATTCTGGGGAAAGCAGAATTTGAAGTTTGCACAGCTCCTCTATCCAAGTTCTATTATAACTGAGAATGACTCTGTCAGAGACTGTTTGCCTACTTCAATACAAAACCTCACTAATTGCTGGAACTACTGTATCCTTTCCTGCACCTTCTTTGTTTATTTGGACTGGGAGCATTGTGTCACCTGTGGCTGACCTAGCACTCACATTTTCAAATCATTATCTTGAGCTGAGAGGTTTGTTGCATCTGGTCAACACTACTCTTGCTTTGAGCACTATTTTCAGTTTGGGGCTCTGTCTCTCCAGTTGCTACATTTCCTTCATCCTGCCATGAGCATTGTTTACCAAGTGGGCATCTTCTCCAACATGCTGGGAGCACTGACTTCCTAGTGTCTTTTTTCTCTTCTGATTTGGAATCTCTACTACTGCAAGTTTTGCTTTTCCTTCCCCTGTGCATCACTGTATTAAGAGAATGTTAACTTTCTAGTGGCTGCTTTTCTCTTCCTGGCTAGGAATATTGTTTCCCCAATGTCTGCATTGGCACTGGATGCATTATTCTAAATTTGGAATACCACTTTTTGTGGCAGTACCCTGCCTAATCTTGGTATTTATTTATTTATTTCAGTCCAGGATTGTTACATCTTTGAGCACAGAGCAGCACATTTACAAAGGTTCCACATCATAGGGGAGGGTTACAAACAACAAAGGAGAACTATAGTAACATAGATTTACTAGCAATAACATGTTTCAGAACACAATTGGCTATGATTTGACTAAATAGGAGCAGACAAGAAAATTACTATAAACTAGCTTGATATAAATGGACCGACTAATTTAAAAGAGTGAAAATCTAAGGTGGGAGAATAGGAGAGACAAAGAGGGGGATGGTAGCAGTGATAGCAGGGAAGGGATATCAGCCAGGGGCCTTGTCAAACTAGGATTACAAAAGAAGGAGGGGGGATGGTGGGGGGTGTGAGAGGTGCAGTAGGAAGGAGAGGTTGTGTTGCCTAAACACTCTTAGTATGCAGGGTAAAAAGTAGTAATACTAATAATACAGATTATTATGTCTTTGGAGTCTACCAAAAAACATTCGTAAGCAAGCAAGAGTACTAATAAATGTTTATTATACTACTTACGTCAAGCATGTGACAAAGAAAATCATAAGGGAGATGGGTTTCTCACTACTCTCCTGAAGAATGAACATAATGTCCAGTATTTCTATGATCCAAAGTTCTCCAAAATCTTGTTCTCTCTCCCTGTGTGACTAAGATACACAGACTTAAATACTGCAGATAACAGCATAGCAACATATATTACCTCATAGTTACAGATATAAGAAACAACATGTATTGGCCCTAAATCATTCTCCATTGGATGATGACTTAGGAGACAGAATTACTAATGAGTATTATATGAGATAAATAATATGCTTCGGTTAGCACTATAGCTTGTACAAAAGAAATGCTTACTAGGCTCTATTACACATGGCATTTCTTGCTTATATATAATATAAGACATAACAAAGGATTTCTTTCTCTGTCAGCTATCTTGCTTAGACAAAGATAAATGCTGACTGGCCACAACTACATATGACTATATGAGAATATATATATATATATATATATATATAGTGTGATCACTGATGATTCCTTAGAGTCATCATATCAGTAATTAGGTAGATTATATATGGACTATATGTAAAACACAAACATAATGCATTGCAGTGAGGTATAATAGTCATGCATGATCTAATCCTATGAAGGATGTAAACATTAACAAATATTAGCAGCAAAGCACATTTCTGGCACTCATGCTTATCTGATAGGTGCCTAAAATCTACGTGTTAGTGCAAAATAGCAGTATCACAGTATAATAGACTAGGACTACCGTGTGAGGTATATGTGAGGTGTATGTGGGATGATAGGGGGCTTAACCCAGGCACAACAGTCCCCTCTTTGTTGCCCTAATTGCAAAAGTGGAAACAAAACAAAAAGATGATGGTTAGGCACCATTCATCTACAGGCCCAAGGCATGAGCTTAATAGAGGAAATTGAACTTGTCGCAGTGGTGTTTCAGAGTTTTCCATGAACAACAAAATATAATTATAAGGGAAAATGTTAGTAAACCTTGTATTACTATAAACATTTGGAGTAAAACTTTGCAATGGGGTTGTCCAATATCAAAACAATCAGTAAATACTGATATGTATCAGGTGTGTATCTGTCCTATTGGGAAGAAATTGAAGAGACAAACATAAGTTGCCTGTATGGATATTAAAAATAATTAAAAATTGAGATAGAGCATTAAGATAGTTAGGACTAGACTTAATCATACCTGGTTCCGAGATGGGAACAGGTGTGATTGCAATATAACTTATTACCTGTTTAGGATATAAAAATAGAGGTTAGAAAAGTTCATTTTGCATAACTTTTAGTCCATATCAGAAGAATGTATAGTTGGTCACCACACAATGTTCCACATCAGCAGAATATACCATCTTGAAGGATGGCATTTTTTTCAGTTGTTAAGTTGGACAGGACATGAAATGTCAATGTCCACAAGCCATAAACTATGAACAGTTCCAGGGATAAAGCCAGGGTTTCTTCAAGTGTTAGATGAAGATTCATAGTTCAAATTCAATGCATTTAGATTTTCCAAAGGTATTGTTCAGGAGGCAGCAGTATTTTCAGAGGCCTCAGCAGGGGGTGCATTGGATTGCACATTGAGTGTTGCAATGGAATAGCAACAATGTTCAGTGTAAGATGATCACATGTCTGCACAAAGAGTAAAAGTTTATAACAGTACTCTGTTTGTATGAGGTGTCAGCCAGGCTTGAAAAACAGCAGTGAAGAAAATGGATTTCTTGATTGTAGATCAAATGAAGAAGAGTCTTCTTGCTGAAGTTAGGGGGTTGCCCCAACCCCCGACTTGCTTCATAGTATACATAACACTGAGCTTGATTGTAGAATCTTAATTGGCTGGACAAGAATACAGGTTATTTGAAAGTTCACAAGAAGAAGCCTAATTTCAGTTATTAGGCCAGTATTTAGAAGTTGGTAAGACAAGTTGGAAGATGTCACATCTGCATAAAAGGTGATGTTCCTTTCAGGTATGACAATCAAAGTTTAGAGTCAGTTACGATTCCAAGACCTCATGGTAAACAAGGAAAAGAGATAGTTTCAACCTTTCACGATAAAAGTTCCCATCAAGATGACCAATAGAATGGATGGTTGCCAGATGATCAGAGATGGATGTTGCCAGATGAAAATGCAGTAATGACATTGTGAGAGTCATAAACATGGCTTCAAGAGTTGTGCAGGAATAAGTTTTGAAACAAGGAGCAATACTGGTGTGTGTGTGGTGACATATCCAAGGTTCCTTGCCATTGACAAGGGAAGTGTTAGATTCAAACAAACATTTGTTAACACATGCAATAGAAGTGCAAAATGTGGCAATGTCACTGACTCATACATCTGTCATGTATGAGGTCAAGGATATGTCCTAATTCCAGATCCCGGAAGAGATAACCAAAGGGTTGTAAGAACATAATAGCTGTGGGCAGTGCAAAGGACTTTCCTAGCTATGTGATGCTCATCTGCTTCCTTAATGTGAACAGAAATGAATTCATAAACATTAACATTTGTCAGGTCAAACCCCTTCACAATGTCCTTAATATTATAAATGTAAATCACTCTTTATGACCAAAATCATGTATATCATGCATTGGGGGGGGTATGATATTATATATCATACTATCATGAACCTTTAACATATGTGCTTGAACAATGGTTATATCAACCTTATTTCAACCAGATATGTCAGAGCCAAATAGGTTTGAGTTTAAGCCTGTTTTTTTTTATAAATAAAAACAAAAGCAAAATAAAATGCATAGTGCATTTGGGTAGGTTTAGTGGGTTTACTGTTATAAGATGTACAGTACCACTAGCGGTAAAGATGCAAAAATCCTGTGTGTGTGTGTGTGTGTGTGTGTGTGTGTGTGTGTGTGTGTGTGTGCATGTGGTGCTATCAGTCCCTGTATAGGGAGTCATTATTGATTACTTGGTATGCTGTGAGGGTACCTTATCACATTATTATTAAAAAAAATGTGGGAACTGTTTGTTGTGAAACATAAAACAAATCATTCCAAGTTCTAAAGGGTGAGATTTAAAAATCACTTGGATGTGCATGAACTGCACATTATAAACTATGGTACTTGGCTCAGAAGTGACAATTAGACCACTGGATCTTCCAGGGTTCTGTTTTAGGCACTCAGTAAAAAGTATCACAAATTACGGGGCATCATTGGGTAAAACCTTAAGGTCTAATGACTTTTATTGCCAAAAAAATTTGGATGCAAAATTCCTGATTATCAATAAAATGTAAACAGGTGTCCAGATCAAGTCTAGCGGCTAGAATTGATCCAAAGCAATGATCATAACATTCAGTAGGGCCTCACTAACCTTCTGGATGATGTACATGTCTTTTAGGACTTTAGTGTGAATTCCACAGGATGCAAATAAATCATGTGGGCTTGTGAGGTAGTCTGCCTCAATAAGCTTTTTAGGATTAGGTCACTGGTTCTTATCTGCACTACGATGTGCAGTTTGGACTTGTAAGAAGACCCATACTTTAAACAAAGAATAATAGACAGAAAAGCAAGCATCTCTCTCTCTCTCTCTCTCTCTCTCTGAAACCTAAAAGGAAAGAGAAAATAAAAACATGTTTAGTTTAGTAGTATTCCACCCATTGGGGTATGGAAAAGTAATCTAATCTTCTTTAAAGAGTTTCATTTGATTGGCATGTAACCATTTATCAATGACTGTTATTATGAGGCAGTCTAACTTGGTAGACTGCCGGACTGAGTTTTTTTACCCTGGGATAGGGCCTGTTGTTGGGTCTTGCCCATTTATTGTGCAGCAAACAAGTATACCTTTTGGATGTCTTGTTTGAGATATTTAACATACTTATCTACTGATGCTCCATCAGCAGTGGCAGTACACAGGTGCAGAAGTAAGTGTTCTGAGAGTCTCATGGACTGTCCAGTCATGACTTCAAATTGGGTACACTGTGCACCTGCAGAAGGTGTCCCTCTTATTGCCTTAAGGAGTAAAGGAGATAATGAATCCAGTCCTTTTGTTTTTTTTTCAGAACAAGTTTATTATAACACAACTTTGGTCTGCCTTTTAGCCCATTCCACCTGTCCTGATCACTGTGGGTTGTAAGGGATATGAAACTTTTGTTGCACCCATAACAAATCCAGAATTTCCTGTATTACTTTGGCTATAAAGCAGAATCCCTGTAATCAGAATTTACCTTTAGGGGTAAAGCCCTACCTGGTAAATAGCTGGTTTACCAAGACATTTGCAGTCAATCTGGATGTTGTTCCAGGGGCCTGATTGACTCTGGGGTAACAGTGCATTTTTCCTAGCTGGTATAGGATTGTTCTGTGCACAGATCAAACAGTTACTTATGTAGTGTTCTACATAATTTCTCATGTGTGGTCACCAGACAGAGGATGTCAGTCTGCCTGGGTTTTATTGACTCCCTGGTATCCACCAGTTGGAGTATCATGCACTTGGTACAGCAGATAAAAATCTACTCTCAGGTGTTCAGAAATTACCCGTAACTTTTCATGAGTGTTACAGCAGTGATGTTCCAAATGAGTAGGCCATCACTGGATTCTGTAGGTGAATGTCATTTTCACTTTCTTATAAGAGCTATTTTTGGAAGTTTTTCCTTTAGTTCCTTTATTGAGGAACCTATACACTGCCCTCAAATGAAGGTCCTTCTTTTGGAGCACAAGGTTCACATTTTAGAATATGCTCGAACCTTATGAAAGTACAGTTTGCATTTAAACTGGTTAGGTTAGGGTTGTACACAAACAAGTCTCTGTATTTCACAGAGGTAATATTAGGAGTATTGGAACAGAAGTTTGTTTTCTTCCAAAGAAATTCAGTTTAGAGAGAAACAGACCGAATTAGAAACTGTAATAAACCAAAAAACAGTTTCTGGAGCTTTTGTAATTAGATCAAGGCCATTTCCTAAAGCGTGCAGAACTTAACCCTCTCATGGAGTGATGGTATCATGTTATGTAAGGAAAAATATTTTTATTCCTCTCTTAACACAATCTGTGATTTCCCCAAGGACTTTCTAGCTCTCTAAACAATCCACAAACATTTGTGTAATAAGGAGACTCCTCAACTCCCTTCTTTTCATTTTATTTGCCAAGCGTGTTTCAACAGTGCCTGTGAATTGTACATATACGATGATGCAATTACTAGCCATGCATACTCTGTCATCACCAGAATGTAAAATAATTCCAAACCCTGCAATCTGACCCTCGTTGATATGTGTGGCTGAGTCACAATTAACAGGATCATCAGTCAAAACATAACACACAGTGATGTTATTTAACACTTTCTGAGGCTCTATCAGAAAGGGCCCTGGCACAGGTAGTTCAGGGGGCTGGAGTGAACAATCATGGGTCTCTCCTGTAAATTATAGGCCATGGTCCAACAAGGATGGAGTTTTGATAGGAAGGACAGTGATGTCATGATCCTGTAAAATGAGAGACCAATGTGTAAGTCTGGCATTGGATTCAGTCATCGTTTACTCTGTCTGACAAAAAAAAGATAGTTGGCAAATGATTGGAATGCAGCACAATGGGTGCATATCCAATGATGTACATAAAGTTTCTCATTGCTCAGTATGTAGCCAAAAGATTTCTTTCACAAAGGTTGTATTTCAGCTCTACTGGGCAAGCATCTGGGATGCATAAGAAATGGGTCTGATGTGTCCATTGTATTTTTGGGCTAAAACTGCTGAGATTGCTATATCTGATGCAGCAGTTTCAATATAGTCTAAAGTTGGGTTAGGATTAACCAATGCTGGGACCATGATTAGTAATCCCAAAAGAAAATACAATGACATCAGTATTAGGATACCTTTTACCTTCTTACCAGAAGTGCCTGCCATTGTATGTACTGGCAATAACCCAGACTGTTCCTGGCATGTGCCTGCTATTGCAGCCACAGTATGGGATGATTCAGGTGCCATTGGTGGAGGGGGTTCTGCATCATGTGCTGGCAGTGCTGGCACTATTGGGGTGCCTGCACAGTGGAGAAAGGTGATGTGCAAGTTGCACATGGTTATCCAGCTATGGACTGTGGTTCAGTAGCTCTCAGGTGTGGAGAAAGTAGTACTGAAACAGCTGTCAGCACAGGTTCAGAAATCAAACCTGTAACCCCCCCCCCCAACATGGCCTGAGATGCTGAAAATATCACAGCCACAGGGCTTTCAGAATCAGGTGTGTCCCCTCCCCCATCAAATGTAAAGTGGGTTTCCCCACTGGAAGGTTGATGGATGGTAGAAACATTGTTTTTAATGTTACAGCTTAAGATAATAATGCACTGCATAGGAAAAGCAGTACATTCAGTCTTCTTAGGGAAAGCTGATGCTAAATTGAATAGGAAAGAATCACAACATTTTATGTAATTAACTGCAGTGTGTTTCTTAACCAAGGATGCTCTAGTACAGTAAACATTGCTAGTAGAAATTGCTTCTTCTGCAGCATCAGACACTAACTTGACAGATTGCATACCAGCCTCATTAAAAAGTATGTCAACATCATTTTTAATGAGAATCTTCTGTCCATCTGAAACACTAGTCTTACTGATAACATTATTAATCATGATAAAAACTTCTGGTATGTTTTGTTTGGTTATGTCAGCAATCACAGGTCCCTGTGACTGCATGATCCAACCTCAATGATGTGGTGGTTGGCCATTTTGAATTACCTCATGGGCATCTTGGGTTACTGTGTTAAGACCATCATCACATGACAATGAGCGGCCATCTTGGGAACAGTATGGGGATACAACCTGATGATATGTGTGTCCACAATTTTGATACTCTAAAAATTCTCCATTTTGTGAATCACAGAAAAACAAGTAGCTAGCCTTTGTTCTAGTCCACCCCAGAGCATACTGTGAGTGTTCAAAATAAAACTCTTCAACATGGGAAGAGGCAAGGTCTTTGGGCATTAAGTTAGTATGCCCTGCCAATACCTCTGGCCGATGGTGCAAGTTCACCATTTCTACCTTGCAATTTATATGATCAACCTCAGATTTGGTATCACACACATTATGTATAACCTGTTTCTCCAAGTTTCTACATACAGTGGTAAGCTGGGCATTTTCCTTAGTCTTACATTCTAGCTCCTCAAATACATGAGTGAGCACATTGTGAAGTAATCTAACTTCAGTTCACAAGACTTTCTCAAAGTGAAAAACTAGTCTGTTATCAAGAGAAGCCTTATCACAGTTTATATTCAAAGCATTCACTTTAAGTCTACTGTTTTCATAACTACTTAGTAATGAAACACAATGCTTAGTCAAGGTCCTGTTTTGAAATAACAACTCATTAAATTTCTCAGTAGACTGGGCATTTAACCTGTATGCATTGTAATCTGACTTCAGAATATCACATATTTTTATAGAAAATTCTAAGCAAGCAAATAGTGTTGCAACTAGCAAATTTTCAGGAATATCTTCCTTGGTACCATGTTTTATGTCACTATAGTTTTCAGAAACCACACTTATGGGACTGTTTCTGGTCTTTGCCACATTGGCAACATTTTTCAAACCACCATAGGCAGTTTGATTTTGTGAAGTATCCAGCCTCAACATCAGTACTGATTATTTAGACATGTCTTTTGAAAAATGAGAAACCCTTAGCTGTCTGCGGATCAAAAACTTTGTTTGCAACCAAGGTTCATGACAGGACACAAACAGCATTTGGCATATGTGGACTCCTAGATGAGTATAGACCCATTAGGATTTGAAACCACAAATGAAAGTAGTCTATCTGTCTGTTTGGATTTCCCCAGATCATTCCAAGCGCCCCCCCCACCTGTGTGATACAGCTGTGTGTTCCCACAGAGAAAGAAAAAGGAAAGAAAAAAAAAAACAAAAAAAAAAAACAAAATAAAAAAACTCATTATAATAAATAAATAATAATAATAATCAAACTTTATTTATTGAGCACCTTTCAAGCACCAAGGCGCTGTACAAAGGAATGATAAAATCAAAAAAATCATATGTAAAATCAGTAATCTCCACAACATCAAATCATAAAAGCCTTACTCCAGAAAATTGTCTTAAAATACCACTTGAAAGACTGCACGGTCGTGCATTCCCTAAGCCAGCGAGGCAGAGAATTCCAGAGGGTTGGGGCTGCAAACACAAAAACCCTGGCCCCAGAAGACTTCAATGTAACCCTCGGAACCTCTAGCAACCCCTCCTCAGCTGAACGGAGCTGTTGTACAGAGCAGTAAGGAATCAGAAGCTCTTCCAAGGAGTCGGGACCAAGCCTGTGCAGGACTTTAAAGGTCAAAAGACCTACTTTAAAGGTGATCCACCACTGTATAGGCAGCCAGTGCAGATCGAGCAGCACAGGGGTGATGTGTGTCCTTATAGACACCCCTGTCAACAACCTTGCAGCAGCATTCTTCACTAGCTGCAAGTGGCGGATATCAACCCCAGGAAGCCCTGGGTACAGGGAGTTGCAGTAGTCAAGCCGTGAGGTCACAAAGGCATGTACTAACACGGGAAAATCACTGGATGGAACAAGGTGCTTCTCCCTGGCAATGTTTCTAAGATGGTAAAATTCAGATTTAATGACTGCTGACTCCTGATGATGAAGGGTCAGCCCGTCGTCAAGTACCACTCCCAGGTTATGCACTCATTCAGAGGTAAGGATCTGATCCCCCTCCATCAATAAGCCAGAGGGTTGGCCAGACCCCAACCCCACTATCCCATGACCCAGGTCCACAACCATAATCTCAGTCTTGCTGGCGTTCAACTTTAACCAGCTCAAATTCTCCCAGATAGAAAAGATGAAAACCATCTGAGCACTGTACTAGACAGTCCACAGATGGACCTCAGATGCTCGAGCAAAACCCCATGGTCTACAGTGTCAGAGGCTGAAGACAGATCAAAAAGAACCAAGATAGAATGGTTTCTCCAATCTCTCGCCATCAAGAGATCTTTGAGCACCCGAACCACAGCTGTCTCGGTACTATGCCTCTTACGAAAACCAGACTGGAGGGGTTCGTAGATACTATGGATGGTCAAATCATCCTCCAGCTGGTTTTCCACTATCTTCTCAATAACCTTCCCAATGAAGGGAAGGTTAGAGATAGGTGTGTAGTTGGCAAAAATATCTGGGTCCAGAGAAGCCTTCTTCAAAAGGGGAGTCACCACAGCTTCCTTTAGGGAGCTAGGAAACTCACCCAATTCTAGGGAGCACCAGATTATTTGAGCCAGAAATGGGCCCATGATCTCAACACAACCCAGAATCAGGGAAGTAGGACCCAGATCTAAACTACAGCACGTAGGGCGCATCCCTTGGATGATCCGCATAATATCCTCAAACATTGGCAGGTCAAAGGAACTCCAGGAGGCTGAGGATTCCATGGCCAGATGCCAACCAACAGCTTCCCCCTTAGAATGTGTCAGGTGGATCTCTGATTTGATGTTGGCAACCTTATTCGCAAAGAATTGAGTGATCTTATCACACTCCTTTTGTGAAAAAGCTCGACGGAGTGGGAGACAGGCTGGGTTGCACAGCCTGTCCACAGTTCTGAAGAGCTGAGCTGGTTGATTCTGAGCAACAGAGATCTCCCTGGACAGGAAGTCTACCTTCTTATGGGAGATCTCTGATTGGTAGAGCCAATAATGCTCCTCCAAATTAAGGCGGTCAACTTCTAGGGCAGATTTCTGCCACCAACACTCTAACCATTGTCCCGCATATTGCAACTCACTCAAGGACCCATCAAACCATGGGGCCCAAGGATGGAGAGAGAGGGGACGAACACAGACAGGAGCAATTGAGTCAAGGGCAGAGGAAATGGCCTGATTATAAGCCAAGACCATAGACTCCGGACCCGAGCTGGCAACAGGGAACTCTGAGAGGTTCAATACTGCCATCAGGTCTTCAGGGCACACGTCCCATAAAAGGCGGTATCAAACCATCTCCACAGGGGCAGACCTATGAAGGGGAGTGCAAAATTTGAAGCCAACGGTGTAGTGATCAGACCAACTGACAGGTTCTACCACCAAATCAGAGGCCTCAATCCCCAGGAGAAAAACTAAATCCAAAGAGTGACCATGATTATGAGTGGCTGAAGAAACAATCTGTGTAAGGCCCAGTGATGTCATCAACTGGAGGAAGTGCTGACCAAGGGCTGAGAGTTGGTCATTGACCCAGGCATTGAAGTCACCCAGAACCATCAATCTGGGTGACTCCAATGCCATAATGGTGATGAAGTCTGCCACTTCCTGCAGGAATTGCCTCTTGTCTCCTGGTGAACAGTAGATGAGGGCTATCCTGCAACCCACACCAGCCACTATGGTACACTTAAAGGATTCAGCTTCCTCAACTGGTTCACCCGTGAGCCCCAACCTGGTCTTAAAACAGACTGCTACTCCCCCACTGTGATCCACTCTCAGGCGGTGAATCACCGAGTACCCGGCTGGAACGGTCGCCTCCAAAATGGGGCCAGCATTTCCATCCAGCCAGGTCTCGGTGATGCAAGCCAGATCTGCAGTCCCAACAAAGTCAAAAATAACAACAGACTTGTTTTTAATAGATCTGGCTTTGCACAACACCGCCTGAGTTGGACAAGGCTCTGAAGCAGTCCAACCTACTTGCCCATCCAAATATGTGGTGCCCTTGGGTATGGGGACAAGACATGGATCACCACATTCCAGGCTCCATTTTGCCCCAGGGCATCTTCTAGACTTAACCAATCCTATATGAAAGGTCCGTTCATTCGCTCTACCATGTCCATGCCCCCCACCACACCTGCCCCCTCCTCCTGTGAACAATGCCAAGTGCCCGACAGCGCTGGTAGATGGAAAATGGGAGGGGAGGAGGGCAAAAAGGGTGAAGGGTGTGGAGATCAGAGGACAAATAATGCATGACCAGGGTAACTAAACAACACATACCAGAAGCGGGAAACAAACTCACTGCAAGACAGATAAGTAAAAAATCCCAATTACCTCTTAAATAAAATGCCTACAATTAGAATTACAATTCAACTAAAACCCACCCAATAACATAATCCAAAAACAAATAAACAAAACAAAACTAATAAAACTTCCCCACCCAATGAACCTTCTCACAGCTCTAGGGAGGGAAAAAAGCAAGATTAAAGACTACACAAATATGAATAATCTATATGCAGTTGTTAGAATTAAAGAATCCAAATATATAGGGACAGTGAGGCCCTCTCACTACACACACTGACCTTTGTATGGTAAAAAACAGGATCCAATGAAAAGTCAAATTGCAGTTTTTAGGCACTTTCACTGCCAATAATAGTGATATTAAAAGATCCAAATATGTAAGGACTACACAAATATGAATAATCTATATGCAGTTGTTAGAATTAAAGAATCCAAATATACAGGTACAGTGAGGCCCTCTCGCTACACACACTGTCCTTCGTATGATGAAAACAGGACCCAAAAAAATGTCTGATGGCATTACAATAATCCAAATCAAAATCCAGAATATTAAAAATATACATTCAAAGAATAACAGTATGCCCTCTCAGTGCGAGTCCATGAGTGGAAAGAAAATGTCTCATATGAGATCAGGAAAATCTATAGACCAAGCTGTAAGGCACAGGAGGTTCCCTCCCATACACACACACCCAAACTGCCTGATCAGGCCCAGTTATACCACTAAGACCCACAGCTTCAGATACTCCAAGGCCAGACTAATAAGGCTGACCTGACAGTAGCTTAGAAGCCCCCCAAAAAACCCCAACTCCTTACGGGAAATAAGAGAAGCCCCTGCTCAGTCCCAGACAGCACAACCCAAAGTGCCCAGGCAAGAAAAAGGGGGGTAAAAACCTCCCAAAACCAAAACCATCAATATGGCACTACTTCCCCAAGGAACTTTAAGCACAGCTTGGAATGAAGTTTAAAATCCCAGAGAAACAGAGGATGTCGATCGATGAATTGAGTCCCATTACTCACAATACATCTAAAGCACCGATAACTGTCCTTTCCAGCCTGAATTCATATAAGAATCACACCAAATCATGCCAACTAATCCACATCTTCTTCAATAGATCACTGTAGAAAAGTCTTCACAGTATATCCAGCTGTAGGGGCCAAGCATTGAATAATAGCCAACAATCCCTGGAACCAAAGCCAGCGAGTATCCAGATGAACCAAAAACTCCCTCACATTGAAAAGTACAACAAGGGAGCAACAGCAAGGAGCAGTAAACAGCTACAAGGTCCTGCTCCCAGAAAAAAAATCACTCACTTCCCAACAAAAGGGTAACAGGTGTCAGGTAGAACTGCTGTAGGCTGCAGAACTTACTTCCCCACACTTGGGGAAATGCTAAAACAGCAGTCAGCAGCAGATGATGAAAGAGCCAAAAAAGGGGATACAACTCCCAGCAAAAGACTGTCTTTGACCACAAACACCGGGATGAGTGGGGCAGAGCATCGACGCAACCACAGAGGATCAAAGCAAATTACCAGAAACAGCGTAAAACCACAAAACCCAACTACACAAACTAAAACTAAAACACAAATAAAAATAGTAAACTAAATAAAGTAATTTAAACTCACAAATAAATGAATAAAATAAATAAAATGAATTAAAACAATTAAATAAAATGCGAGGTATAGGAGCTAGTCCAGCACAACCAGCACAACTGCCATCTTCATGAGCTGAACCAAGTAATCAAGGTGTGTACATTCTTAGAGTACTTATATAGAGATTAGATATCTGCCAATAGATTGTTTTGTCTACACTGTGGTACACATAACAGACTGAAGAGATCTAAACAGAAGACACTGTCAGCTGCATGTTACTGAAGATTTCTTACCCAGTGTTTTAATTTACAGAGGAAATTAAAATGTGACATTATCAAACACCCAGACTCCTTTCGCGGTCGCCATTTTATGTTGCCTAAACACTCTTACTGTGTAGGGTAAATAATAAAAATACTAATAATACAGATTCTTATGTCTTTGGAGTATGCCAAGAAACATTCATAAACAAACAAGAGTACTAATACATGTTTATTATACTACTTACACCAAGCATGTGACAAAGGAAATCAGAAGGGAGATGGGTTTCTCACCACTCTCCTGAAGAATGTACATAATCTCCAGTATTTCTATGATTTTAGATTCTCCAAAATCTTGTTCACTCTCTCTCCCCCATGTGACTAGGGTACACAGACTTATTTACTACAGATTACAACATAGCAACATAGATTACCTCATAGTTGCAGATGCGAAAAACAATATGTATTGGTCCTAAGTCATTCTTCATTGGATGATGACTTAGGAGACAGAATTACTAATGAGTATTATATGAGACAAATAATATGCTTCGGTTAGCACTATAGCATGGACAAAAGAAATGCTGACTTACACGTGGCCTTTCTTGTTCATGTATATTATAAGACATAACAAAGGATTTTTCTCTCTGTCAGCTATCTTGCTTAGACAAAGATAAATGCTGACTGGCCACAACTACATCTGACTATATAAGAATATATATATAGTGTATAAAGTAATCACTGATGATCCCTCAGAGTCATCATATCAGTAATTAGGTAGATGATACATGGAATATTTGTAAAAGACAAACATAATGCATTATAGTGAGGTATAATAGTCATGCATGATCTAATCCTAAGAAGGATGTCAACATTAGCAAATATTAGCAGCAAAGCACATTCCTGGCACTCATGCTTATATGATGGTTGTCTAAGATCTACATGTTAGTGCAAAATAGCAGTATCACAGTATAATAGACCAGGACTACAGTGTGAAGTATATGTGGGGTGTATGTGAGACAACAGGGGGCATACCCCAGTCACAACAGTTACAAGAGAGAGAAAGTTAAGGGGAGGTGGTGGCAGGGCAATCAGTGGCAAGTAGGGGGGAGGGGAAAGGAAGCCAATTGGGAGGTCTAGATGAACTATCTCATGCTGGGAGTGTTACCCCTTTTAATGATTGCCATCTCCTAGTCATTAAGTTCACATTTTACATTTCATCATATGAGCTTTGTTTTACATCCTTTTATCTGGACTGTATCTCCATCAAAGTATACTCTAATTATGAGGTTCCACTACAATATATTACTTTCATGAATGTTCTGTGCCCCAAGATCAATGTTTATACTTACCACAGACATTTACCATCATTGTAAAAAGTTAGGAATACTGAGAATGATCACCAGAGGATCCAGCTTGCTGATTCAACCTAAAAAGCCATAACAATCCATCTCTAAGCAAGCTATTGGGCCCAGGAACTCTTCTCAGCAAATTAACATCATAACTGGTCACCGATCCATGGTTGCTCACTAATATGGTTCACATTCTATAAATCTTATCCCTGTTAGGACTCATTCTTCTGATGCTCTTCCTACTGCCAAAATCAGCCTTCTGAGTTGCAGGTCTATTATTAATATGGCTCTTACCATAAAGAATAACCTATTTAGCATAAACATCAGTTTTCTTTGCTTGAAAGAGGTGTGACTCCCTAATAATAATTTTCCTACAGTCAATAGTTTGGATCCTAATTCCTTTGAATTATTTTTCTTCTTCTACCACACAGGTGGGGGTGGGGGGACTCAGTATGATCTGGGGAAATCATTCAACTTCTACCAAAGTTGACAGTCCATCATTTTGCTCCTTTATGCATCTAGTCATGCATTCTGCCAAAGCTCTGTATTCTACTAGTATTGTAATTTATTGACTCCAGAATGGTTGTTGACCTTCTTTGAGGATTTCTGTGAAAATAAGACCATCTTAGTATCCCAATCACCATAACTTCTGATTCTTGTGAATTTAACTTCAACATAGGATGACTCAAAGAACAGAGCATTAAAAGATTGATGGATCTCATTAACTTTTTTTTTTATTTTATACAGCATGAAAGTGCCTTTATGCTCAAAAAGGGCCAGTTGCTGGATTTAGTTCTGTACTACATCCTTCTCAATCACTAATACTCAACTGTGACTGGGCCCTCTCTAATAATGTTTTACTTGTCTTTGATGTTGATTCATCAGCTCAACCATAAGTCAACTCTGATTTGGTTATAACCCATGTAAAAGCTTTCTAATTCAACAATCAAACACTCTAACATCTATACTGAATTAATTCTCAATGAAACACATTGCATTGACTGCCTTGAAGTCTTAACAAATTTATATAATCAGTCCCTAGCCTTGGGATTAAGAAAACTTACCATCTTGGAACATATAAGACACACTCTCATCCACCAGTCCCTGTTGCAGCCCTCATTTAGATACACAGATACATAGACAATGATGGCAAATAAAACCCTACTGGCCCATCTAGTCTGTCCACCCTACTTAACTACTCTGCTCTGGCCCTATCATCTGTCCTGCCCCTTTGATTCTGCTCTGCCATCTGGCTAAGCTCATACGTAGAGAAGTTGCAAAGTTAAACTTTGTCTGTGACTTTCACAAGAGGTGCCAAAATTTGCACTTTGCAGAATTTGTGAAGTTCTGGCTGGCAGCTAAAATTTCACTTCATGAAATTTGTGTGAAATATTTGGCAAAATTCAAAATTTTTTATCATGAAGCATGAAATTCAGGGATGCACCACAACATTTGCATGCAAAATGTTGGGTTTCACAGCAGAATTCATGAAATTCATGGTCATGAATTTCACTAAATCACTCCGTGAAATACGCAAATTACCTCACAGAGTGAATTTCACAGACTTCTCACATCCCTTCTCATATGCCTGTCCCACATTGCATTGAAATTAATCATTTATTTGTCCCTTACCACTTTTTCCAGCAGCTTGTTACACTTGAAAACCACTTGTTTGCCCCTTTGCATATGGGGTGGGAATTATGCACTGGAGAGGCTTATCCCACCCATGGAGCTCTGCACCTGCAGACATGTGAGCACAGGTGGCATTCATGAATGTCTGCCACCAGTACATGGCCCCGTCCCCCTGGCACACAAGTTCACATGGGGTGGACAGGGGTGGCGTTGTGGTCCTAGGCAGATGGTCAATCAAAAGGTCTGCCTGGGACCCAGAATGGATCCTCCATGCAGGACAGCATGGTACCAGGATTGTGCATCAGGCACCAGGCACAAAGCCACAGATGTACCCATGGACAGCATGGGTGGCCAATGGCAGTGGTACAGCCCCCCCAAGCCTGCCTGGAGACATCCCACACTGACAGAAGTACTGCCACTTCTCACCCCAACACAGGTCAGCACCCACTCCAGACCCCTGATGCCTACCTGTTGACCATGAATGAGGTGGAGCTCATCCCTAGCAATTAGCACCCCCTGTACATAGTGGGGCTTCAACCCCAGGACAGTAGTACCACTGACTGCATATATCATCCAGACACCTCCACCTCCTCCACACAAACCCCACCACCCATGGACCTTGCAGGAGGTGCCATGGCCATATGCTTATTCATTTATTGAAATCTTGGATACACCTGTGAGCGGATGTTCATTGAGAGGTTCCACATTATGTACATAAACAACAATGCAAGTAATTCAGGACAATATACAGATAAAACATTGAGAGTACAGTAAATAGATATTGACAAAATTAACATAAGGGTACATATATCCAGCCAAACCAGTAACTGTGGTGATGTGCAAAGTAAGCCTGCATCAGAAGAAGAAGTAGGGGAAAAGGGGAAGAAGGGTTGGGGTAGGCAGGACAGTGTGGACAAAGGGGGGGTAGGCTGGGATAAAAGGGCTGGAGATGGGGCCAGTGGCAATGCTCAATGGACACCTCCCCCACTTCCTACACCAGGGATGGGGCAAACACTTTCCAGGGGAGGTCTGGGCTGTAGGGCTGCAGGGACAGAGCAACTTCATGTGTTGGGGTGCAGGTGCTCAGGTCCAGTTGCAGGGCTGGGAGACCCTGTGGGTGCATGAGTATTGCAGCTTATGACCATTACAACAGGGTCCCCCCCGGAATATCCTTCCCATCACTGCACACCCCTGCATGTCTCACTGTACATCTTAGTGCATGGAGTGTAGTGTGGACACACACCCCTCCCAACTCCAGCGTGTTGCTGCCGGCGCAGCTGAGGGATTGGGTGCTTAGGTGCTGCATGCCCCATTTGATGAATCTGGCATGGGGGCACAATGTGTGTGGAGTGGCTACATGGCATAGCCACTCCACACAATACTGCATAGGGCAATTTGTATGTAAAAGTATTTAGAGGCATCATTCTTGAATCTCCCATCTGCTATTTTGAGTGAATTTTCCCTCACCTCTGCATTTGACATCAAGGAAAGAATGGTCTTGAGAGCAACCAAGTTTATCCTGTGCATGTACTTGTATGTTCCTACCATGTCACCATTTTCTCTTCTCAAGTGTCTAATGGACATGTCCAAGTTCTGCAGCCTCTCCTCTGGAGATGCAAAGATAAATTTTGTCAGCAAAGTTGCTGTAAAGTTAAAAAACTTCAACTTCCCAAAGCTTTGCGAAGCTACTATTGGCATTACCACTCTCAATGTTTTCAGTTTTACAATGCTTTCTTCAGTAAAGTGGCACTTTTTTCCTCAAAGTTATAAGCTTGCAAAGAAAAGTGCAGCTTCATTTGGCAAAAATGTTGCGAAGTTGGCACTTTGAACTTTGCCAAGCTGACCAACTTCACTAAGTTCTGTTAAAGCCCACACATCTCTACTCTCCTCATATATCATGCTTACTAGATCCTATATGATATTGGGTACTTAGTGCTGCTCTGCTTGCACTTTGTTGCAACCTTATCTCAGGTGTGGACTACAGTATCTTGTTCAGTACTCCAGATGTGGCCTCACCACCTACCTAGACTTTAGCAAGGCATTTGACACAGTCCCACACAAAAGATTAATAATCAAGTTAGCCAGCCTGGTAGTGGGTCCCAGGGTGGTAACCTGGGTAGCAAACTGGCTGCAAAATAGGACACAGAAGATAATAGTGAATGGAACACATTCTGAAGAAAGGGTGGTCACTAGTGGAGTACCTCAGGGCTCAGTACTGGGTCCAGTCCTCTTTAACATCTTTATAGGTGACACTGCAGAGGGTCTGGAGGGAAAGATATGCCTCTTTGCAGATGACACAAAGATCTGTAACAGAGTTGATACACAAGGGGGGGGTAGAAAGGATGAGAAGGGACTTGGCAAGGTTGGAGGAATGGTCAGACATATGGCAACTTAGATTCAATGCAAAGAAGTGCAAAATAATGCACTTGGGAAACAAAAACCCAGGAGAAGAGTACATAATGGCAGGGGAGGTACTAACAACAACAAAAATGGAAAGGAACCTGGGAGTAGTCATATCAGATGATCTAAAGGTGGGTAAGCAATGTGAGAAGTCAGTATGGAGAGCCAGGGGGGTACTGGGATGCATAGAAAGGGGCATCCCAAGTAGAAAAAGGAAGTGGTTATCCCTCTGTACAGACAGTTGGTGAGACCCCATATGGAGTACTGTATGCAGTTTTGGAGACCTCATCTATGCAAAGACATAGACAGGATGGAAGCAGTCCAGAGGAGGGCAACTAAAATGGTGCAGGGTCTGCATCAGATACCAAATGAAGAGAGACTGAGAGAGCTTAATATGTATACCCTTGATGAAAGGAGGGACTGGGGGGACATGATAGAAATGTTCAAGTACCTGAAGGGAATTAACAAAGTCCAGGAGGGTAGCATCTTTCAGAAAAAGAGATGTGTAAGAACAAGGGGGCACAATTTAAAGATAGAGGGGGGATGGCTCAGGGGTAATGTGAGGAAATTTTTTTTCATGGAGAGAGTGGTGGATGCATGGAACCGTCTTCCTGGGGACGTTGTTGGGTCTAAAACAGAGGGGAATTCAAACATGCATGAGACAGACATAAGGCAATTGTAGTGGGGGGTGGCAGGAAGTAGGCTGCTGGTTAACTAGAATCTGCAGCTTATCCAGTAGGTAGGGAAATGGGCAGACTGGGTGGCCAAGTGGTCCTTATCTGCCATCAAAGTCTATGTTTCTGTGTTTCTATATAATGTAGGGGAATTTATCCCAGCTCTACTGTTGGTCCCACTCCCAATGCATCCCAACATCCTGTTCACCTTTCCCACAGCTTTGCTATACCGTAGTGGATTTAAGGTTTCCAATATCATAATCACTAGGTCCTTTTCTTCCATTGTGCATTTTAGTACTACTCACTCCCCATTGTGTACTGCAGTCTGGGATTCCTTTTTCCAATGTGCATTATTTTGAATGTTTTAAACACCCTCCAATCCCTTCAGATTTGGCCCTGCTCCCTGAGACAATGAAATCCTTCTCCCTGCGTCACCCCTTTAGCCAAGCATTAAATTAGAACACATGGAAATGTCTCAGTCAGTCATGGCCATGATAGCACCTCAGAGAAAGTTACCACTCCTTCTTTCTCATTTGCTACTTTCCCCAAAGCATACCATTTTGTCTTTATTTGCTCTATGCTCCTCTTGCTTAGATAGTTCCTACCCACAAGCACAATTCGATGTGACCTTCCCCACCCTAGCTTTGTATCTGTTTGCTGTTGCCCTAAGGAATTTTCTGCTTGAGAAACAAAAATATGGGTAGTTTGAGCAATAGTGGCAGAAATATGGCTTCACAGTGTTTAAGGAATTGTATTACAACCCGTGCAAGAAATATAACAATCCACAAAAAGTCAAAAAGGTCTATAATGAAACTCTGATTAATACCCAGAAATACAATCCCACTAGACTCTTCTATACAATCAATAGTCTCCCCAAACCAAATAATTATTCACCTGTCCCAATGCTAACTACTTTCGGATTACCATAATTTCTTTTACAACAAAGTAAAGCAACTGACTTTATTTTCTACTGACATAACATGCCATTAGATTTCACGGCATTGGCTAATACTTGACTTATTGTCTTTTTCATCATTCACACAGCTTACAGAAACTAATATGCTTGGCATCTGAACTGATGCTGGAACCAAGTTATATATGCTCTTAATCCAGTCCCACACTTGGTTGAATAAAGACTTTTTTTCACATTCAAATTTCCTTTATCAAAAAAGCAACTCTTCATTAGTTACTAGAGTTCTTCCTGCTTCTTTTAAAACAGCACTGGTCTTACCTATACTAAAAAAGACCTTCACTGAAACCTATTACCCTGACAAAGTGCCTGCCCATTGCTCAGCAGCCTTTTAATTTCTAAAGTTCTTGAAATGGCAGTTGTCCATCAACTAAAACAACATCTTATCACTAACAGACTTCTATCCAAATTTCATTTCCATTTTGGAATGCACACAGCACAGAAACAGTACTTCTTCATATATATAATGATATTTCAGCACTTTTTTATTTCGTTATTTGAAAATTGGTAACTGGGAAAGGCACATTGAGACAAGGCTCATTTTTGGGTGGATCCTGGGATAGTGGGGAGGAAACATCAAGCAAATACTCCAGAACACAGTACAATACAAATACAATGCAACTACAATAGAACATATGTTTACATACAAATAAGGAGCAAACAACAGTAGTGCAACATATGAAAAGTGCAAAAATTCAAGATATGGGTATCTGGAACAAGACATACTCTGCATCCTGAGATACAAAATAATGATTGGTAGAAGCACTATAATGCAGAGAAATGAGAGGCATAAAACCAACCCAAGATAAGGGATTTGAACTAGGGAAGGGTGAGGAAGAGGAAGATAAGGTATGGAGCTGACAGGTGCAAGAGTGGGGGGAAGGAGTTTAAGCTGGTGCTTAAGGGATGTTGGGGAGACTGAGAGATGGGTGTCAGAAGGGAGGAGATTTCAGAGGAAGGGGAGATGATAGGAGAAAGCTGACTGCCCAATGAGGAGCCAGGGTGGGGAAGGGAGAATGTACAAGGATCCCTAGAATGAAGGGAGTATGAGACAAATGGAATGGGAGAGATGAGAGTGGATAGGTATGAGGGCAGTGCCTCAATCCAGTATTTAGCTATGCAGTAATACAGGCAATGAGAGGGAAGAGGAAGGGTGGATGGCGGAATAGAGTGTGCAATGATGGGTATGAGCAGGTGAGTTTGTAGCAAAGTAACAGAAGGCATTACAGAAGGTGTCCAGTCTGGCAAGAAACATGGAGGGAGCAGTACCATACATCACATCCATGTAATCAGAGACTGGTAGCACCATTTGGGTAACCAGTTCCCAGTGGATATGCGGGGACAGGAAGTCTTTATTATGGTACAGGGTGCCAAGTTTGGGTGGAATTTAGCATGGATGGCATCAACGTGAGCAGAAAGGTCAAGCCTGCTGTCAAGCCACATACAGTACCAAGATACTTGAAGGAATAAACTACTTCAAGAAGAGAACCATCTAGGGTGGTGAAGAAAGAGAGGGAGGCAATCCTGGCCAGCTTCTGGTGGGACCCAAAAGTCATTGGCACTGTTTTCTTTGTGTTGACCTGGAGTTGATTGGCCTTGACATTATGGAAATTTTGCTGGAGTGAGACTTCAAAAGCCTCAGTTGATGGGCCTGAGGTGTAGAGAACTGTGTTGTCTGCATACATGTGACTATGTGAGTTGAAACATGCAGAGGGGAGGTCATTGAGAAAAATGGGGAAGTTGATGGAACCCAAGATGGAGTCCTGAGGAACTTTGGCGTGGACTGGGAGTGGAGGGGACAGGATGCCACCTACTTATACATACCGCTGTTGGCCTTAGAGGTAGGAAGAGAACCACTCAATGGTGGGTTCTGAGAGGCCTGCAGAACTCATCTTATAAAGGAGGAGTGGATGGGCCATTGAATCAAAGGCTTTGGCCAGGTTGATGAAGATAGATGCCATAATATGACCCTTTTCCATCCCAGAGAGGATATAGTCAGTAACACCCAGGTGGGAGGTGACAGTGGAATTGAAGTTTCAAAAACCAGACTAGAAACAGGAGAAGAAGTTGGAGTGTAGGACGTCAGACAGCTATGAGTTTATCAATTTCTCTTGCAACTTTGCAAGAGAGGGGAGGAGAGAGCTAGGATGGTAGTTTCCAGTGGAGGATTGATCTCCTTAGTAGAGGGGAAAACTTTGTCCAGCTTCCAGGCCTGTTGGACAGGGCTTAAAGAGCTAGTGTACTGTCTGGAAACTGTCTGCAATTAATTGTAACTTTCAGATGTAGTCAGCTATCACTTCTTATATCTCAAGTATTTTTTCTTTTCTTTTTGCTAATTAGAGGATTTTCCACCTGACAGTACTGGGGTGATGTGTGGAGCAGCACTCTGGAGAAAAAAAAGTCAGTTACGTTCCTCCCACTACATACACAGTGAGACCACACTGACTATGACATCACTAATAACCAATGAGAACCATTTCTCACTGTGAGGTTTCACTTTCACATGAAGCCTCAGAGACTGGCTCTCCTTGGTTACTATTGATGTCTCAATTTCCTGCATTTTGATTGGTAGCTTGTGTGGGTCATTGCTCAGGCTGCAAGGATTGTGGTGCCTCAAGGTGTTTGATCTCATTTCTGACAATGTAGTGGGAAGAACAAAACTGACTTTTTTTCCATCCAGAGTGCTGCTCCGCACATCACCCCAGTACTGCCAGGTGGAAAATCTTCTAATTAACAAACAGAAAAGAAAAAAATACTTGAGATATAAGAAGTGATAACTGACTGCATCTGAAAATTACTATTAATCTCAAGCAGTACATTAGGGGCCCGATTCCAGGAGGCATTATGCGAAATGCAAGTTGTGATTCCAGAAGGCACCTTGTGCCATGCCATATGTGTGTTGCACCAAAGGTGGCCTACACCTCCCACTACATCCGCATCCCACTGTGACATGGTGCAAGGGTGGGTTATGGCAGCAACTGCACCCTATTCCAGAAGGGCATCTGCTGTAATCCACTTAAGCCATTCCAGAAGCAGCAATGGCATAACAGGTTAGACCAGCTAGGAGGTAGTCTATGGGGCATCCATCCTGGCATATCAATGGACGCCTCCCCGCAGCACCATGGAAATTCTTCATCTGCACCCCACGTTCTCCCCTCCTGCACTGCCATGTCCCCAACCCCCTGAAATTTGGGGACCCCTGATTCCATAATCTGCTGTGACCCCCCCAATCACCAGTTCCAACTGGCCAGCCCTCTCAATGCTCCCAGGTGGTTATGGGTGCATTCCAAGGTGGGGGGTCCTGGGAGGCAGTTGCTAGTGTGCTGTGACTTGCAGCACCCAAGTCCAGTGTGCCATTCACTTGGCACTAGCCTGCAGCTGCTGTAAGTCATGGGTGTAGGTGCCAGAGACGTTGTCTGTCTTGGAATAGGGCACAGGGTCCCCAGCATAGTGCCATAGGCACAGTTTGCATAAGCCCATGATTTGCACCATGCATTCTGGAATCAGGCCCAAGCTCTTTAAGATGGAGGAGTAATTGAGAAGGTGGGAGAGAGAGTGAGGAGGTGATAGCAGGAGCTGAGAGATGGAGGAGATTGGGGTCCAGGCCATCAGGGCTAAATTTGAATTGGTTGAGTGACAGGAAAGAAAGGAGAGAGAGATACAGGAGGGAAATAAAACCCCACAGAGGCAGTAGACAGAGTGGAGTGTGGCAACAAAGGTGCGAGAGATGAACTAGGAGAGGCTGAAAAGGGGAGAGCACAGCTGGTAAAAAACTCATTGAGGTGAGTATCAACAGAAGAAGGGTCAGAGACTGGTATGCCATCTACCATAAGGGGATCAAATTGAGAGTGTATCACCTTCCTAAACTTGACAGGGTACTCGGGATTGCTATGGAGGTTGAACTTGAAGTACAGGGATTATGCTGTACAAGTGGCCTTTGTGCACCAGTTTCTAAGTACTTTGTAGGAGTGTAGGTTGGACAGAAAGCAGGAGAATTTGGACCCAGGCTTGATCACATATCTTGCACAAATAAATGAGGTTGGGGTGATCCATGGGTAGTGGAAAGTCTTAACCCTGGACTTCTGGATGAGGACATGTTTGTCCCAGACAGAAGTTATGTTCAAAAGGAAGAGGTAGAGGGAGATATCTAGGTAGACGCAGTGATCATGGGGAACCAATCTGCTACATACAGGTCACTCAGTAGAGCATTTGTGTTTAGTGACCATAGGGTCCTTGACCAGATGTACTTGGGGGGATGGAGGGTGCCAGAGTTTCCTGACACAATAAGTTATACAATGGTTACTGAAAGTAGCCGGCAATATACCTGAGGCAATAATGTAGTTGGTGTGGTTTGAAGAATGATGGTTGATCTGGGTGAGTTCAGTGATAAGTTGTGAGAGATTTAGGGACTCAGTCCTGACTGAGGTAGACCTGGAGGCAGGAGAGTGTCAATTGTTATTAATGTCTGCAAGGAGGATTCTTTCACCAGGAGAGGTGTGAGAGGTGAAGACAGAGAGTGAGATAACTGGAAAGGAGGGGACGATTTTAGGAGATGCAAAGAATATGGGCAGAGTGGAGGGAAAGGAGATTTTGACAAGAAGATCCTCGTAAGTGAAGGGTAAGGTGTCCCTGAGAGTGATGGTACAGGAGAGAATGTGTTGCACATAAAGGCTACACCACCACCATGCTTGCTGCAGTCCTGCCTGAAAAAGTTGTAATTAGGAAGAGCCAAGCTAGAATCAGAAAGTCTGGAGGAAAGCCAATATTCAGTAATACAGAGGACATCAGAAGCATTATGCAAACCCATACCATAAGTAGCTCAATTTTAGGGAGACGGCTCCTAGCATTTAGGTGAAAAACACTAAAGGCCTTTAGGGTTACGGAGAAGGGAGGAGACAGTAAGGCCAGAGTCGACTTCCACATTGCCAGCAAAGATGAGAATCAAGGCAAAGAGATGGAGGATGTGAAAAGATGTACATCCCCTAAACTAGGAGGAGAGATAGAGGGGGAGATGGACAGGAATAGGACAGGATAGATTGGAGAATGAACTTCAGCTTTAGGGACAACAGCAGCAGGAGACCATGGTGTACCAGAAAGGAGGAAAGGAGGGAAAGAGTGGTAATGCAGAGGAGGACTGGAGCAAGGGAGAGTAAGGAGAAGGGTATAGTGTGTGAGGGAGGAGAAGAAGGTGATGGTAGTGCAGGAAAGAGGAGAAGGCGTAGGAAAAGGGCAGGCAGCATAATGAAGTGAACAGATAAAACAATACTCTACAGAAACTTAAACTACCCAAAGGAGCAGTACTCCAGTAGATATACACTGTAGCTCTGAAACTAGATAATGGCTAGGAAAAATAGACAATATAAAGTATAGGCTGCAGCTAAAGTTGTTATACTGTTCTATAGTGTATAGAATAGTATAGAAAAATAGACAATATAAAGTATAGGCTCCAGCAGTGTCAGTGGCTCAGCAGGTAGCACACTCGCCTCTGAGGCCAGGAGATCAGAGGGCTGTGGGTTCAGTTCCCACATCTGGCATTTGGGTTAATATCCCAATACTGACACTGTAGTGCAGCATGAGAGGGGTGCTGCACTTCTGAGGTGCCGTCTTTCGGATGAGACGTTAAATCGAGGTCCCATCTGCCTGGATTGGTGATAGTTCAGGTGGATGTTAAATATCCCATGACACTTATCTAAAAGAGTAGGGGAAGTTTATTAAACAAAAGAAACATAACATCACAAAAAAAATCAAAGAAACAAAACAATTGAAACAACCATTAATAAATCATAACAACAGTAGAAATATTTTTAAACAAAAAATTATTCCATAATTTGTCAATTTTATCCCGAGAAAATCTACGTACATCATTTTCTTTAACAGAGACCAATCCTGTTTCAATTTGTGAGATAATAACAGAATTTGACACATTTTGTTGTTGCAAAATAAATTGACAGTGAGCCTGGCATAAATAATATTGAATAAAACCAAAAAAAATTCAAAGTGTTTTTATGGTAGTCTTTCCATATTCCTGTGTAATCCCCCAAAACCAAAGTATTATAAGAAATGAGCTGTAAACCAGGCAGATTCCAATGAACGGCAGCATCCTGCCAAAATTGATGAGTATGAGGACAATCAGTGAAAAAATATAACATACTTTCATCAACATTAGAACATGTATGCCTAGGACAATATCTATCTGTTTGAGGCTTGTAGTTTAAATTTCCCTGAACCCCTAATCTCCCGTAAACTGAAATCCAAACAATATCTCAAATATAAACAGGAAGCCTAAAGTCAGAGAGGTTATGTAAAGCAAAAATTATTTTAAAAGGAACACAATGAGGAAAAAGGAGATACATCTGCTGCATGTCATAAACTATATGAGAATAAAATGATTTCCTATTCAAGGCCAACAGTGTTTGAAACGAAACTTTCCACTGCTGCATTTTCTTCATTGTAGCTATCCCATAAGAGGGCAGAAAGCCAGAAGTCAATATTTTTGGAGGTAAAAGGACCCATTTTGCAAAAAACTGTTTTCAATGAAAATGGGACCACTCTTGCCATATCATAGTAACAGAAGTCCATGAATAACTAAAGGAAGTGAAAAAATACAAAGAATGATAACAAATAATTGGGTTTATCATATGCAAATCCCCTTTCTGACCTGGTAAATAAGTAATCTCTCTTTTTACAGGATTTAAATGATTACCCCAAACCATTTGAAAAAATGAACTTAAAATTCTAGTTTCTAAGTTAACTGGAGGGGGGTAAAGATAACTTAAAAAAAGAAATACAGGTAACAACAATTTCTTAATAATCATAATTCATTTTTTTCTTTCCAAATTTCCATTGTTTCCACATATTCACCTTGAGTTCACCAACCCGTAATTGTTGTTCCCAGTTATAGGAAGCCAAATCCTCATGTCCAAGCCAAACACCCAAAATTTTGTGAGGAATGGTGACAAGAGGAATACCTAGATTGTTTCCAATCCCAGTGTTTATATGGCCTAATGAAAAAATAGTACTTCTCCCTTTATTAAGACAAGCCCCAGAAGTTTGCCCATAACAATAAAATGTTTCCAGTGCCAACTTTAAGGAAATAATATCTTGTATTAATAGAGTGAAATCATCAGCATATGCCGTTATTTTCTCAGGAGGTAATGAAGGCAAAGGGGCTATATCCCTGATACATTGATCCCATTGGATATGTTCAATGACTGGGTCAAGAGCAAAAATATATAAAAAAGGACTTAAAGGGCAGCCCTGTCTGATACCTTTTTCAAGAGGGATCTCAGAACCAAAAATACCATTAACAGTGGGAATTAGAGTAGCATCAGTGTACAATAAAGCAATCCATTGTATGAATCTTAAAGGAATACCATATTGTAACAATAAGGAAAAAAGAGACCCATGCCTAACCTGATCAAAAGCCTTAGCCTGATCTAAAGCTACCACATAACCTGAAACAGTCCCATATTTACCTGACTCAAAGATTTCTCTTAAAAGATATAAATTATGCTGGATTTTCTGGTTGGGAATTGCACAAGTTTGAGCTAGATGAATGAGAGAATCAGCAACTTGCAATAATCTATTATTAAGGATTTTTGCCAAAATCTTATAATCACTGTTTAAAAGACTAAGCGGGCGCCAATTAGATAACACTGCTTTATCCCCTTTTTTATAAAGAAAATTAAGCAGAGAAGAACTAAATCCAGGAATCTGGAAATCGGAGGTCAACATTAAATTAAAAACCAGGGGCAGAAAATAACTCATAAATGAAATGAAGGTTTTATAAAAATAATTTGGAATCCCATCAATCATGGGTGAAGTTTCGAGAAGTAAGCTGTTTAATTGTTACTTCCACTTCTGCCGAAGAAATAGGTTTTAGCAGGATGTGTCGCATAGAATCCTCTACTTGGGGAAATGGAGAAAAAAAATCTTCTGAAGGGGTCAAAATAGGTTCTCCAGTATCACTAAAGGTGGAGGCAATAAATTGTTGCACAATAGACAACATTCCCAGATCAGTGGTAACCAAAGTACCATCATTACTAAGAAGACTAGACATTAAAGTGTTATCCAATCTTTGTTTACATGCCTGGTATGGGTCTGATGCAGGCTGATTTTTTGTACCATATCTAAATTCCATTTCTAAAGATTTAGCCCTATCATATTGATACTGTTGCATTTGTTGTTTTATTGCAGAAATCTGAGATTTAAATTTCACACTTTCACATGGGGGAAAGGACATTAATTTATATAACTGATTCCTAAGTTGTAAATATCGCAAGTAATCAGAATTAGCCTTTCTCCGACCAAAACTAAGTAACAAACTTTTTTATTCTAATTTGATATCCACCCACCAATCATAAATATTGTCATAGAAACACGATGTAGAATTCCTAGCTTCAAAAAAACACATCCATACATAGGGTACACTCTGGTGAATTTAAGAGGGACATATTCAAATGCCATCTTTGTATAATAGAAAAAACTTTAGTAGGGATATCGATCAAGCTAAGAGTACAGAACAAAAGCCGATGATCAGAGAATTCAGTAGGAGTAGTGACACAAAAAATTGGTTTAATATGTTTTGAAACAAAAAACATGTCTATTCTTGTAGCATAAATGTGCCTGTGATATCTAGCTCCATATCAGATGTATGCAAACATCTATAAGTATCTTCTAAACCAGCATCCGAAAAAATGTGTTGCAAAGTATGAGAATCACAGTACATTTTTTTTGTACATCCCCCTTAAATTTGAGATCTATATCACAATTAAAATCCCCACCCCAAATAATATGTTTTCTGGTATATAAAAAAGGTTTTATGCTATCAAATAATTCAATTCTAGCCGTTTTTACCTGTGGGGCATATAGGTTAATTAATCGAAAATAAAAATCACCAAATGTGCAATCAAGTATTAGGGCACACCCTGGTTGTAGATCTACGAGTCTAGTAATACAAAATAGCATAGATTTAAATAAAATTCCAATACCATCTGCTGCATCTAAACCGAAGAACCAAAAGAAAGGGCCCCACCACCATCTCTTCTTAACTTGATTGATTTCATATAAGGAAGTTAATCTAGTTTCCTGAAGAAAAAAGAATGTCTATTTTAATAGAGTCAAAATAAGAGAAGACAGAAACCTATTTCTTATAATTTTTCAGGCTGCATACATTAAATGACCCAATCCATAAGGGAGCCATCTAAATCATCAGGGAAGGAGAAATAAAGAGCCCCCTTTTTGACTGAGACTAGTTTTTCTCTTTTTTCCTTTTTCCCCCTTTCTTATCTTTAGAAAGTTCCGTGGATTTACTATCCTTATCCTCAGTTACCATTTCAGATTTATGTGAAGTATCAGATTCCAAGTCCGAGTCCCCTAAATCATCCTGTAAAGGCAAAAAAATATTGTCTGTAGGTATAGGGGCTGGGGTTGGTCTCTTAAGAGAGGCCCTAGTGAATCTGTGATTTTTAACAGTCTCAAACATAGGAGGAGGCATGGGACTAACAATAGATGTTTCTGTCACAACAGAAGGAGCTATAGGAGGAGTAGTGGTAACAATATCAGAACTTCCTTTAGGTTGAGCAGATAGGGAAGGGCTAGTACCAACCTCTGTTTTGTCAGATTGAAGTAAAGAGTCAGAATGAGAAACCTCTTCCTCAGGAGAATGAGAGGGAGCCAAGCAAGTACAGTCCCTCCTTTTCTCCTGTGCTTTGTTAACAAGATCATCCTGATCCCACCTGTCCTATTACGTTTTTCCCAAGGACATTGATGAAAAGCATGTCCCTTCTCATTGCATAAATTACACTGAAAGATATTTTCACAAAGATCCACCAAATGCCCATACCTGCCACACAAGGAACATTTAAGCATGTCACAAGAACTGTTATTATGAGTTTTCGCCCCACATTTATAGCAAGCTCTTGGTTGTCCACCATAAAAACAGACCCCTCTGTCTTTACCCAGTAAAAAGCTATTTGGCAAATGAATAATGTCAGAATTAACTTGAAAAAGTTTCACTTTAAATTTCCACCTTCCAGTCCAGATACCTTCTAAATCAAGAATGGCTTCTGGAGGGCCTAGAATATCACAGCGATTCTGTAGCCAGTGATAAATATCACTGACATTGACCCCTTCATTACGAAACATGATGGTGATATGTCTAATTTGTGGCTTAGTAAGAGGGATTGCATAGAAGGGAGCCAGAGAGGAGTGGATTTAAGGGTAGAATATTTATCCCAGAATTTTTCTAAGCTGTTATTGTGCTTAAAGCTAACATCAAAAGAATCATCTCCTGAAATGTGAATAAGGGCATAAATATCTGCAGGAAAAAAATGCATAGAACCCATCAAAAGCTGCTTAGCTACATAATATCTATCTGGATGCTCAACAAGCCCCCCCATTAATGCAATCTCACTGCATTGCTCCTGGGAGCTTGATCTAACTAATTTTTAAACAATTCAGACATAGGAATGTGATGAGATTTTTGTGCACTTGGTAAATCAGAGTGTAAAGTTTCAGGACCAGCCTTTCCCTTTCCAGTATTCCCACCTTGCCCCCAGGACATGCTGGGCACAGAAAAGGCCACAACCTGAGCCTCAATTGGATGCACATCCCCAGACAAAACTGCAGTATTTGTAGGAAGTCCAATACCTAAGCTCAGGGAAGAAACCTTGGTGGCATGCATCATAGAGATAGGGTCGGTAGAAGGAGTAGAACCCCAGTCTGGATCTGGAATCCATTGCCCAGATGCTGCACTCTTCTAGTCAGAAGTTTGAAGAGCTCATCCGCTGACCAGTCAGTGAGAAAATCCCCAGAGTCCAATGATAGTCCAAATTGCCATTGCACAACTTGCGATGTAGAACAGGCCACCTTTGGAGAAGAAACAGAGACACTAGAATGCTGTAGTGATGGTGTAGAACCTGGAAGTCCCACTGTTGTATGAGACACAAGCATGTCTGAAGACGCTGCCTCAGAAGAAAAACTCTGTGCATTTGAAAAGGCAGAAAACAGCTCACCCATGGAAGTAGAGAGTTGAGATTCGGGCACTTTTTCCAAAACTGGTAAACTACCAGTGGTCTCCTGTATATCTCATTGTACCATTGACATAGCAGGTAAAGACACAGTTTTCTCCCTGATGGGAGATGTAGAGCTATCAGAAACAATGATCTCCATAAGTAAAGCATCTGTATCCAGTAACACGTCCTGCTGCATGACAAGTTTTTTTTTTTGTAATTAACATTCTGTATTGTCTTTACATACATCTCACTCAAAAGATCAGAGAATGGAGAATTACACTGAAAGTGCAGAACAGAGCAATTAACTCAGCATAATACATATAAAGCACCTTCTGATGAAACGTATAAGATGTAAAACTCTACCCACCACCCCCTCTTCCCCCCTCCCCCCAGGTTACGAGCTAAAGACAGCACATTTAATCCTTAGGGAGTAAGAGTTTGGGGCCTTGGCTTCCAAGCCATAAGGAAGGTGTCTAGGGGGCCCCAAAGGGATGTATAAAACCTTTGTTTGTCCCGCATGTATGCGATGTGTTTCTCCAGCTGCAATGCTAAGATACATTCCTGATGCCACTCTAGCAAAGATGGAGGCTTGTCGACGACCAATGCCTTAATATTATCAGTTTCATTACAGCCGAGACAAGTGAGACTTGAGCCTTCAAAGTCCTGGGGGTGGCTGCGGGAAAGAGACATAATAAACAAATCTCGGGGGTAAACACATGAATTAAGCCAAGGATAGGGTCCAAGAGTCTGTAGACAGCCACCCAGATGGCCCGTATCACTGGGCAAGACCATAGCATATGATACAAAGTGCCCTCTTCTTTTTTACATTTCCAACACAGAGATGTGTCACATGCCCCGCACCTAAATAAATGAGAGGGCGTTAAATAAAGATGATGCATGATATTAAAGTGTACCATCCTAAGCCTATCTTGTTTGACGTATTTGTACATAGTGCACCAAAGTTTTTTCCAAAGGTCCGGGGTGTCCTGGATATTCAACTCTCTCACCCAGTAATAACAAACGCCTGAAGGAAGCCTATAATCCCATTCCTGAAGTAACTTATAAACTTTGAAACTGCATGTGGTTGGAGTGCTACAGTTAAAGGGCAGTAATGCTATCCGAAATATGACCGCAGAGGCGGCGAGGGAAAAGCCTGGGCTATGGCCTTACTAAGCTGTAACCACTTAAAAAAGTCATGGTCATCAACCCCATAAAGCCTTTTTAGTTGGTCAAAAGGGCTTGTGCTACTATGTTCCCAGAAATCCGAAATAGAAAGATGGCTTATCTGGGGCCAAAAGGTAGCGGGTACCGAAGCACCCCCGACCTTGATTTGCGGGTTTTCAAAAATGGGCTGGTTTTCCGAAAGCCACCATTTAACCCTAATATGACGTTGCAATTGGTAATATGCTTTTAAAGACCAACCCATGGGGTTGTTTATTAACCTCTTAGGGATGACGGACTGGGGAACAAATAGAAGGGCCCATAGAGAACTCTTCGTTCTCCTCGCCAGGTCGCGCTCAATGTCTAACCATAAGGGGAGATAGGCCGAGTGCCTACACACATCATCCCACAAGCTCAGCTTGCAGATATGTTGGGCTGCATAATATAAGAAAACAGAGGGAGCCGCCAGTCCACCCTTAAATTTTGAAGCAGTCAAGTTAACATAAGACCTACGTATTCCCTTCTCCTGCCATAAAAAGGAATTAAATATCCTCTGCAGGTTTGTAAACCATTTTCTCGGGAGATAAGCCCCAAGCATCCCCAAGGGATACAATAATCTAGGGAGAATATTCATTTTTAGGAGATTCAGTCTGCCCCACAAAGAGAAGGAGAGCAATCGCCATCTATTTAGGTCTCCCGAAATAGTTTGAACCAGAGTACCCAAATTATTTTTAACCATCGAGGATAGACTTGTGTTGATATTAATGCCCAAATATGTTAAGGATTTAGTCTCCCAACCAAGTCCTAAAAACTGTAGATCCGCTTTAATAACTCTATGATTTAAGAGAAAGATTTTTGTCTTAGTACGATTTAACTTATAATAGGATACTCTGGAAAAACTATCTATTTCCTCTAAGACGGCCAGTATGGAGATCCCAGGGTTCTCAATATGGAATAAAACATCATCTGCATAAACTGAGTGTGTATAATTGGATTCCCCTACCTGAATACCCTTTATAAATGAATTCCCGCTATTCTACTGTAAAAAGGCTCTAAGTACAAGTTAAAAGCAATGGGGACAAGGGCAGCCTTGCCTAGTACCTCGCTCTAACTTAATAACCGGTGACAATACCCCATTACATTTAACTCTCGCAGAAGGGAAGGAATACAAAACTTTAACCCATCTTAAAAACACCTCAGGCAGACCAAAAGCCAAAAGGGTAGAGAATAAAAAATCCCAGGACACCCGGTCATAGGCCTTTTCGGCGTCAAGAGAAAGGAGTACAGCTGGTATTTTAGATTCCTTAGCCTCCGCAATGAGATGTAACAGTTTTCGTGAGGTGATCCTGGGGCAACCTCCCTCATAAAACCCACTTGTTCCTACAGACCAACCTATCCATCACTTTGGACAATCTGTTAGCAAGAACTTTTGCCAATATTTTAATATCTGTGTTCAAAAGTGATATAGGGCGATAACTATCCATATTAAGGGGGTCCTTTCCAGGCTTCAAAATTAGCGAAATTGTGGCCTCAAGGAAATTTGGGTCGGAGATACCATACTCAAACCAATATTGGAAGACATCCAATAAAATCGGAGATATAGTAGGGAGGAATTCCTTGTAGAAATTACTGGGGAACCCATCGGGTCCAGGGGGATTTGCCAAGGAACATCTGCTGAATAGCTTGCTGAATCTCTAAGACCGATATTGGGGTGCCTAGACCCTCCACCTCATCCTCAGATAGCTTTGGGAGAATAATTGAGTTCAAGTATGAGGTGATCTCTGTCAGTGAGGGCTTGGATTCAGGATTTTCAGCATATAAACTCTGAAAATACACCCCAGCTGCATGACAAGTTGAGTGTCGTCTGCCATCTCACAGACCAGCTCCAACACCTCCCCCTACTGACAGCAAAGCAGTAGGGGAATTTCCCCAGTGTCCTGGCTAAATTTCCCTCATTCACTAAAAATACCACCAACAGCTTAATCTGGTTCAAGGTCAGTTGGCATTCATCTGTATCCCCCTCCCCCGGGTCGTGCCTGAAAATAGGCAGGATTTGTCAAGTGCACTTACCCAGTCAACAAAAACTAAATAAATAAAATTAGGATTAATTACAGTATATAGAAAAAAAGCCTTTGATGCTGTAATAATCAGATTGGTTTTAGCAGGAGCCAGGCAAGGAAAGGATAAAATTGTGGTGCTCAATCATAATGGTAAACCAGGTGAACAGTATACAGTAGCTCTAGTAGCTCAAAGTCAACACAGGTAACAAAGCCTAGAAATAACTATTGCAAGTGCATATGAGCATGTATTATGAAACAGTCATAGAATATGAATGAAAAACTAGCAAAAGGTAGTTGACCCAACTAGAAGGGTAGTTAAAGTAAAACAATACTGTGAGATAGACACCTTTGTAGTGAACATCCAGAAGCAACATAAGTTACCACAATCAGTTGCATAATGGAACACCACCATTAACAGATAAGGTGCAACTATGGATGTACTACACATCCAATCAGAACAAGTAACCTTTACATGTACACTGAGGTTTCAAGGTCCACGCAAGGAACCGTTAAGTAGCATGAGGTGAAAGGGAGTCAGGGAAGCAGTGTGGCCAGCCAAACGGCTGACTCATGACTGAGTCCATGCAGGCTCCCTGATTAATTTTTTCCTGCAGCCCTTAGAACTCCATCTCACTGCATGGAGGCCTGCTTGACTGAAGGAGCCTCAGATAAGAGGGGAGGAAAGTCACTCCCACGTGGCACATGATTGGCTCTCAGCAGTAGGGGGTCCATTTCTTTTCTCCAGTGATCAGGAGCTTGCTGGACCATACAAGGAGATGGGGGGGGAGGCTGTTAGCAAAAAAAAAAAAAAAAACCTCAGAGCCCCTTGCTGGCAGAACTGGAGTGTGGCAAGAAGGAGGAATGCTGCAGGACTGAATGAATCTATTGTCCAGGTTCAAATCTGGTGCTGTTACAAGTCCCTCCCATGTTTGTCCTGATGGGCTTTTGTCAGTGTGGGGGGGGGGGTATCTTGTTTCCAGTGAGCAGAAGCTGGCTGGACTGAACAAGTATACAAGGGGTGAGGCGAGAGGACTGAATGAACCTATTGTCCACATTCAAACTTGCCACTCTTGCAGGTCCCTCCCATGTTGGGCCTGATTGGCTCTTGTCAGTAGGGGGTCCGTATCTTGTCTCTAGTGAGCAGAAGCTGGCTGGACTAAAAGAGGATCCAAGGGGCGAGACAGGAGGCTGTCAGCAAAAAGCACAACCTCAGAGCCCCTTGCTGGCTGAGCTGGAGTGCAACAAGATGGAGGAATGTTGCAGGACTGAATTAACCTATTGTCCAGGTTCAAACTTGGCACTCTTGCATGTCCCTCCCATGTTGGGCCTGATTGGCTCTTGTCAGTAGGGGATCCATATCTTGTTTCTAGTGAGCAGAAGCTGGCTGGACTAAAAGAGGATCCAAGGGGTGAAACAGGAGGCTGTTAGCAAAAAATAAAACCTCAAAGCCCCTTGCTGGCTCAGCTGGAGAGCTGCAATAAGGAATAATGCTGCCGGACTGACTGAACCTATTGCCCAGGTTCTAATGTATTGATAGGACTTTTCCTACCACATTGTTGCTGTTAGGCCTATCACCAGCATTCAATATGTTAAACCATGAGATTCTGTTTTTTCTGGGGTCTGACTTCCATTTTCTGTCTTGGCAATCCAGTAGTAAACTGGTTTCAGTCATTCTTAACAGACTGATATAAACTGATCAGCATAAATTCATGTATCCCTCCACCCAGCCCAGTGATGGCAGAAGTCTCACAATGCTCCATTCTGGACCTCTTCTTTCATTTCTATATATGGGACCTCTGGCAGATAGTATAAATGCTCATGGATTATCTAACTATAGTTATGCAGATGGTATCAGGTGTATGATCCAATGACACATTCCTTACAACTGATGCTCACTTAGATATCTCAATGTCTTATTGATACACAACCCAAAAACAGATTGATATATAAGCCTGGATGTCTTTGCATGTGATCTGACTAAATTCAAATTAATCGAACTTCTCATGTGTACCACAAGAGAAAAGATTAAATCACTTATTTATCAGCTATTGGTCTACACTTTGGGTTTGCTGTTTATTCTCCCCCCAACTGCTTATGAACTCTTGGGGCCCAATTCCAAAAGAGCCTGTAGATAGCCACAAGTTGTGGCAATCTAGGGCTGCTGTGGACTCCGGTTGCATCAAGGACCCTTCACCCAATTCTGTAAAATCAAGGGTCCCTGTGCTGAAAACACAGGAGTCACTGCACTCCCAGGATAACACTGAACAATAGGCACACCTGTGGGACTTGAGGCAGAGATCCCTCTCCCACCAGCCGGTGAAACAAAAAAACAATGCCAGAAGGGATCCAGGGGCAGAAGGGGCACAGGGGATTCCATAGGTTGTGCTGAGGATTGAGTGGATATGCTGGGGGGTGGTTATCGGGCACCCAGTGAGGGTGCCATTGTTATAAGTATTATGATAATAATGTATGATTTGCTATAATAACAACACCCCTGCTGGGTGCCCAATCACTGTCCCCAGCATACCCACTAGCTTCCCAACACCCCCTATGGCACTCCCCTGTCACGTCTGCCCCCAGACACCACATATAGAGCCTCCCTAAATTCCCCACTTGTGGAGCAATGACACAAGGGTCTGAGACCAGCTGCTAACTGGTCTAACTCTAGCCTCTTGGTGCATCTATGGCAGGGCTTCCTGACTCCCAAAAAAGGGGATGTTGCAGACCCGCCAGGGTGAATGCCCCCTTGTGATATGGCATACTCCAGTGTGCATTGCAAGGGAGGTGCAGTGCCTGCTTGGCACAGTGGCTTCCTATTCTGATGCAGACCATGTTTCAGAATTGGGAATGCTGCAATTTATGACTCAAGGTGCCAATTACATCATTGATGTTTGATGCAGGCACCTAGTGTTGGTATATTGGCTTTTGGAATTGGGCCTATGGTGTTCTTTTTGAATAGACATTACAACTGGAGTCGTATGCAGTTGCGAAAAAAGACATAGTTAAATTATTTTATGAAATGTCTGTGATATTTCTAGAGAAATTCCCTGCCTGAGATAGAACTACTGCTTTGTCACCAGAGAGAATATCTTTACAAATATCACAAAATATCTGGAAATATCAGACCATGGGCCCAATTCTAGAAGGGTTACACCAGGCGTAACAGCAGTTGCACCAAGTACAATGGTGCATGTAGCAACTTACACCAGCACTTGTGACATACGTGGTTCTACAAAGTGACCTGTGACATGTCACAGGCTAATTGCGCCAAACAGCTGTTACACCGCATAAACCCCCTACGACATGGTGCTAGGGGGTTTATGGCAGCAGTTGTGCCCCATTCTAGAAGGGCAGCCACAATGTGCCCACATCGGAATTCTACAAGAACCCCCAGAGGAGATCTGGCAATGTAGGTTATATCAGCATTTAGCTGGTATAACTTACGGATGCCCCAGGGGGTCCTGTAGACCCATCGGCTGTCCAGCGGACAGTGCACAGTTCCTCTCCCCCATGCCCAGCACACCCCAGAGGGGCTCCACAGGACTACCCATAGTCCCAGCCCCCAAAACAGCTGTTGGCAGATGCCCCACAGAGCAGTGCTGCCATCCCCCCACCCGTGCCTTGAATCACAAGTCGCACGCTGCATATGCGGCAGCATGCCAGCCCTGCCAGTCTAGTGCTCACTTCTGAACAGTAATATATTAAAGATGTTTTCACTTCTCTAGCCTTTAGCTGACCGTTGTATAAACATGTATTCCTGTTTTCAGGAATGGTGGCCTCACACCCCTCACCAGCTGTGCAGTCCATTTCAGTATTCTCACCTGTCTCAGTTGCACTGGCACATTCTTTCACTCTTCACCACGACAGTAATCCACTGAGACAATATTAGCACCATAGCACGTGATGCACCAGAAATTAATTTCTGAGTGCCGCCTGTGCAGTAGCGCATTACTGCACTCAGTCGGCAGCTGGCCATGGAGGTGAGAGGCTGGCTGTGCTAGTCACCGCCTGGGGACAGGTGGAGGGGTAATGGGTGGCTGGCATGGTGGGTGGGGTGGGGGCCACTAGACTACCAGGGAAACAGGAATACATGTTTTATTATATTACTGTACAGTTCGGGGGGGAGCACTAGACTACCATGGAATCGGGAATACATATTTTATTATATTACAGTACAGTTTGGGGAGGGGGCCACTGGACTACCAGGCCTGGTGAAATGCTGCATTGGCGGTGGGCAACCAGGGGGTCAGAGCACTGGTGGGGGTTGTATTTGTGACCTGCAGCAGCTGGTTGTGGCATGCTGGCGAGGTATGCCCTCTGTGTGGCATACCTTGCCGCATGTCGCAAGTCACAGTACTTTGCTGCAGAGACCCTGCCCCTTCTGGAATAGGGTGCAGGGTCAATGTCACAATTGCGGGTGACGCAGGTTGCATTCAGTAGCAACCTGCGCCTCCCTTCTAGAATTGGGCCCCAATTTTGCTGCAGCTCTATCAACAATTTTGTTGGTTCAGCTTTTTATGATCTATGAGTAATTGCTAAGATCCACTCCACCATTAAGACACTGCAAGTGATGCCTGTTCATTGCTTTGTTTCACTCAGTTAGACTTTGATAACGCTCTTCTTACTGGTCTTCCCTCTCAATTAGTATAGTGCATCCAACTCATACAAAATGATGCTGCACACACATTATACTGACTTTAAAAAGTCTGAATATAGCACTGTGATATTGGCTAAGATTAACTGTCTTCCTGTTCAGTCCAGAATTTATTTTAAAATGTTTTTTAGTTGTATTCAAATGCTGACATGGACTTGCTCCTACATATTTAGCTGTGCTAATTCATAGCCATGTGGCAGCACACAATTGTCACGCTTCAAACTCACACTTTTTGATGTTATAGTTTCAAGAACAACCTATTTCAGTGACAGATCCTTTTCTATTCATGGTACCAGTCATTGAAATAGTATCCCATTATGGGATCTAATCATGTACCAATTTGGCACTGTTTCAGTGCAAATTGAACACCCACCTTTATCAATTGACTTTTACCATTCTGTAAATGTTCTGCAATAAAGCTTGAATCATGTTCTGTACACAGCTTTAAAACTTGCACCACCCATTTTGTAAATCAACATTATTATTATCATTATTATTATTATTATTAAGCAACCAGTTGCAAAAAATAATTTATGGTTTTCATCAACTTCCAACACACAGTCATCCTCCTCATCCTTCACCAATTCCACAGTTCCAAATGCTGTAAAAACTTACAGTGCCACTGATGTAAACCTTCTTTGAGCTGTTTTTCTTTTCACCAAGTGTGGGTGTCACACTAAAAGACTGTTTCCTCGGATCCAGACAGCCATACGTTTGTGGCCTTTTTTGCCAAGGTCTACATGTAGGACCCTAAACAGCTAAGGGTAAATTATACACCACTTTAATATTGGCAGTGTAACTTTGATACATGACCTGTAATAGTTGCAATGTCAGTGAAATACCTCTTCTCCAGCTAGTTTGTGTTAGTTCAAAGAGTTTTCTGTGGGGGGGGGCAATAAAAACTGACCAATGAGCTTGCCTGTTGGGCAAGAATGTGAAAAAGGACTGTGTGGAATGCAGAATTTCAATATTGTAACTGGTGTAGAACAGTAATTCCACTTCCAAAATGCTTTTCAGAGTTTCTTTCTAAATTCTATGGAAATCTGAAAAGCATTCCTGTGTAAAGTGCAGAATAATATTCTATGGATCACATAAACTGCAGAATATTTTTCCATCTAATGCAGAAAAGGAATTCACAGTTCATGCAGACAGGCCATTTCACATGCAAAATGGTGGGAATCCACTACTGGAGGAATGTTGTGGAATTTTCAGAAATTCTGTGGAATTCAGTTCCATCAGAATTTGAAAATTCCACACAGCCCTAATGTGGAGATGCTTATAGATGCATAACAATGAGTAAGTACCACATCCCACATGACTACAACATCTGTTTGAAATCATTGTTCAATGATGACTATGAGGGTACAGATCAACATTCACAGGTGGAGATTAAGGATGAGGAGGATAGTGTTTTTTATTATGGTTACTTGGATTACTATAACACACAAAGTTATTTTGAGTATGGTCAGCCTCTGGTCAACAGATGCCATACTCAGGTGGTACACTGGATGTTTACTGGCTTAACAAGCAAAGGATCAAGGGTTTGGTTCCAGGTAAGAACACGTTTACCTGATTTACTATGAAAAACTGAAACGTCTTTCCCTGACATGCAAAAGCCTAATGCCAAAAGCTTGAGACTCAAAATCCTGACAGTGGGATTTTGATTATTTTCATGTTTTGAGGGTCCTGTTCCCTGCACGCCTCTTATTTAACATACAAACGCCACTGCATTCAAATACCAAGTGTCAGGATTTTGAGTTTCAGGATATAAGTCTCTGTATACTGACACTCGGTATTGTGGGTTTCGGTCCCTTGTAATACTCCACATTTTTCCAGTGCCAGATGCATGTACCTTGCTGGTGTTGAATAAACTGGCATCAGAACTGGCAGACCCCCAGCAAAACTTTTCAATACAGTAGATAAATACAGTCAGGGGTTGCTCCAAAATATTGGATGGGATTACACTTAGTTCCACTTCACAAGGGAGGGTACAAGGAGCAACTGGGTAACAACAGGCCCACTAGTTCTACCTCCACTGTGGGTAAACTAATGGAGACTCTAGTAAAGGAGGATCTAGTGGATTGCCTGGAGAGAAAGTGGCTCCATTATAGTTAACTACATGGGTTCATGGTGGGGAGGTCTTTTCAGACCAATCTTATAGTATTCTTTGTCTGGGTAACAAAAGCAGTGGATAAGGGACAAGCAGTAGATTTACTTTACTTCGACTCGGCAAGGCATTCTACTCAGTGTCCCACAGAAGGTTGCTGAAGAGTTTGGAGGATCTAGGTGCAGCAGAGGACCTCATTACATTGGTTAGTAGTTGGGAGAGGGGAATTACAGCAGTGTAAGCACACTCCCTGTCATTCATATGGCAGCATCCTGCAGTGGTGAGCGGAAGGGCTGTACTGGTTGCCATCTATAATGGTGAAGAGTGGCATCGGTGAGTGGGGTTAAGCGGGTACACGGATGGAATGTCCTGAGTGGGTGGCAAGGACGTCAGTTGGTCATTTGGAGGTAGGGACTGGTGGGGTGGGTGGACACTGATCACAAGCGTGGGTTTCTGCAGTATACAGCTCACCAGGAGCAGCAGTCAGAGGGTTTACCCTGACAACCATTGAAGATTTCATTAGTATAGAGGTCACCAGATCAACAATGGAGGGACTGCACAGCTCCTCATAATGCTGCCATGCAGTTGTGAAAAGTGGCATTGTGAGGTGTGCTAATGAGCCCAATAGCGGGCATGCAAATGACTCTTAGTGCCATGCATGCCCTGTGGTCTTATTAGACTATTAGGGTTGAATATGGCTCACAGGAGCACTGGTGCTATCCCATTTAGAATGTATCTCCCTTTAGCTTCTGTGGACCATACTCCAGTAGGGGGCAATGTCAGCACAGTGCATAGTCATTATGTGCTGTGCTGACATATCCCCATGCTCAGAAGTCAACATGCTCTGGTCAGATTGTACTAACTGTCTGAATATTGACCCGAGTCACTTGGGTGCTTTCTCTCACATGCAGTGTTGTTGCGTGCATGGTGCATACAACTAGCTCTCAATATGGAGACTGATATGTACAGAGTTCAAACAGAGGTGTGAAGATAATAAGATTCCATGGGTGAAATGTATCATAATTATACATTGAAAGATAGAAACATACAAGCATTCAGCAGAAAAGGACCTTCTGGCTCACATAGTCTGCCCTAAGGTCCTTACCTACTGTGCTACCGTAAACACTAATTGATCTCCAGCCTCCCCCCCCCCAATCCCTGTTATCAAGGTCCTCTTGGTGTCTACCCCATGTATGTTTGACACTTGTTACCATTTCTGTACCCACCACCTCTGCTGGGAGTCTATTCCAGATGTCCACCATCCTTTCCATAAAGAGGTATTTTCTCACATCCCCTCTATGTCTCTCCCCTCCCAGCTTCATACCATGCCCCCTTGTCATTGAACATCTCCTTCTGTGCAAAATGTCACCTTCCTGTATGATATTGATACCATTGAGGTATTTGAATGTTTTTATCATGTCTTCCTTTTCCCTCCTTTCCTCTAGAGAGTAGATATTTAACTCTGAGTCTTTCCTTGTAGGGCTTCTGGTGCAGGCCATGCACCATTTTGGTTGCCCTTCTCTATACTGCCTCCACCCAGTCTATGTCTTTCCTGAGATGGGACCTCCAGGACAGGACAGAACACATTATTCCAGGTGGGGCTTCACCATTGATCTATACAGGGGTATCCCTACCTCCCTTTTTCTGCAGGTGATACCCATCTTTATGCACCCCAGCATTCTACTAGCCTTCCTCACTGATTTATCACACTGCTTTGCTACCTTCAGGTTATCAGATATGATGACCCCTCCAAGATCCCTTTCCTGTTTTGTGGTTGCTAACTCCCCCCCCCCACACCCCAATGATATGTTGCTCTTGGGTTTCTATGCCCCATGTACATAACTGCACTTTTTGGCATTGAAGCCCAGTTGCCAAAATCTTGACTAGCCTTCCTGCTTTTTCAGATCTTTCCTCATTTTTTCTACCCCACCCCCACCCCCGGTGTGTCTACTCTGTTGCAGATTTTTGTGTTATCCATGAACGGCATACCTTTCATTCCAGCCCCTTTGAGATGTTGCTAATAAAGACAATGAAAAGGATCAGTCCCAGTACTGACCCTTGACGCAGCGTGCTGGTTCCTTTACCTTTTTCTGAGTGAACTCCATTTACCACCACCCTCTGAGTTCTGTTACTTAGCCAATTTTGTACCCATTTTACTATAATCAGACCTGCACCCAGGTGTCCCAGCTTGCTTACTAGTCTTCTGTGTGGAAAGGTGTCAAAGGCCCTAATGAACTCCAGGTAGGCTACATCCGCCGTTCCTCCCTGAGTCACCTCCCTGGTAGCCCAGTCAAAATACTCTATCAGGTTTGCTTAGTAGGATCTTTCCCCTGTGAACCCATGCTACCTTGGATCCTGCAATCCACTGATTTTAAGGCATTCCACAATCCTTTCTTTAAGTAGTGTTTCCATAACCTTGCCCATGACTGAATCGTGGCTTACAGGTCTGTAGTTTCCTGCCTCATCTCTGTTTTCATGTTTGTGTGGTAGGACCACATCCACCCTCCTTCAGTCCTCCAGAACTTCCTCTATATCCAGTGATTGATTGAACAGGACCATCTGAGGTCCAGTCAGTTCCTTTTTTAGTTTCTTCGAAACCCTCGGGTGAACCCCATCTGGCCCCATTGTCTTGTCCACCTTTAGTTTTGCTAGTTCCCTGAGGACTCTGTCCTCCATAAAAGGGCTAGGTTTCACCTCCCTTCCATCTATACTATTTCCTCTATCTGTGGCCCATCTCTTACCACTTCCTTTGTGAAGAATGAACTAAAGTACTTGATCAATATGTTTGTTTTCTTCTGATCCTCTTCCACACTTTCCCCTTCTTCCTCTTTTAGTCTTACTATCCCTGCTTTGAATTTCTTCTTTCAGTAATGTACCTAAAGATGGTTTTATTCCCACTTTTTTTCTGACTTGGCTATGTTTTCCTCCATTTGCGCTTTTGCCCTCCTAATTGCCTTCCCTGCCTCCCTTTGGTTATCCTGAGAATCCTCCCTATCCTCTTCCTTCTGTGTTGACTTGTACCTTTTGGATACCTTCTTCTTTTCCTTTACTTTCTCTGCTACTTCCTTGGAGAACTATAGTGGTCTCTTTTTCTCTTCCTTTTTTTTACCTGCATAACATAGAGGTTAGTTGTCTTCTTAACAGGCTTTGATAGTTTTGCCCACTTTTCCTCTACCCCACCCATTTTCCCTATTCTTGCTTGGGCTTCTTTTTGGCATTCTCCCATTTTCTTGAACTCAGCCTTCCTCAAGTCCAGGACCCTCATTTTAGTGTGGCTAGACTCTGGCCTGGTAATAATGTCGAACCACATTGTCCGATGGTCACTGTCCTCAGGTGGCTTCCCACTGTGTTGTCAGTGACACTGTCCCTGTTTGACAGTACCAGATGCAGTATCACCCCTCATGATTGCGTTCCCTAACTAGCTGTATTTTCTGATTTATGAATTTGATTGCTTATAATATGAACCAGTAGGAATACATATAGTAGACACGTTCATTGTGGGGCAAAACCTGGTTAACAGAAGAAGCTAAAAGGGAAGGTCATGGCCATAGCAGGAGTTGGAAGCATTGCAAGAAGGGACTGAAATCAATTCTTAAAAATACCATTAATAGTTACTATACTTCAACGTAAGAGTCTGACAGAGAGTCAGGAGAGGAAGTGTTTTAGAAGAAGGGAGCTTGGAACAACAACAACAATGACCAAGGAGGTTGGACAGATTAGTGAAGTTCAGTACCCCCACAAAAGAACAAGGAGGGGATGTATGGGCTTCAGGAGGTGGTCAGAACAAGCGTTCCAGTGTGAAACCAAACCCAAACAAGAGGGGAAAAAAGAGATAAATGTTGGCAACTTTTCCTCAAAACCCTGAGTGATGCACAACTCCAACTTTTTAATAACCACCTTAGCTTTGTGGCATCATATAAACCAAGCATGTCTGAACTATTTTTAGACACAAAGAGGTTTGTGCGTAAGCTGAATTTGAAAGCCTTTTTTTTAAAAAACAGAAAATGTGCCAGCCTGGAATCATCACCCCTGCAGTACCTCCTCATGATATTGGGAGAACTGATATTAAGATTTAGGGACATGGTGATAATTTAAATTTCCAGTCTGCATCTACATTTAACCCAGAACCTAATGGGACAGTCTCTGTATTTGAAAATGCATGTCTTCGACATTTTGAAGCTATCTTCTACGAAGACTCAACGAGTCATTATGTAAATATTTCAAATGAGGAACATGAGGCCTTAAGACAACTGCAGTAAGATCAATCACTTACCATTACATAGAAACATAGACTTTGATGGCAGATAAGGACCACTTGGATGACTCAGTCTGTGCATTTCCCTATCTATTGGATAAGCTGCAGATCCAAGTTAATCAACAGCCTGCTTCCTCCTACCCTCCAGTAGAATTGCCTTATGTATGTCCTATGCATTCTTGAACTCCACTACAGTTTTTGACCCCAAGACCTCATCAGAAAGGTTGTTTCATGAGTCCACCACCATCTCTGTGAAAAAATACTTCCTCATGTCACCCCTGAGCTGTCCATCCTCTATCTTCAAATTTTGCCCCTTGTTCTTGCACACCTCATTTTATGAAATATGCTACCCTCTTGGACTTGGTTGATTCCCTTGAGGTACTTGAAAGTTTCTATCATGTCCTCCCTCTCCTTCTTTTTCTCGAGGGAATACATATTAAGCTCTTTCAGTTCTCTTCATATGGCTTCTGGTGTAGACCCTGAACCATTTTAGTTGCCCTCCTCTGGACTGCATCCATCTTGTCTATGTCCTTGCAGAGATGGGGTCTCCAGAACTGCACACCGTACTCCAAATGTGGTCTCACCAACTGTGTGTACAGAGGGATAACAACCACCTGTTTTCTACTGGTGATGCCTCTCCTTATGCATCCCAGTATCTCCCCAGCCCTCCTTACTGCCTTCTCACATTGCTTGCCTACTTTTACGTAGGTCATCTGATATGACTACCCCCAGATCTCTTTCCATTTTTGTTGTTATTAGTACCTCCCCAACCATTGTGTACTCTTCCTCTGGGTTTTTGTTTCCCAGGTGCATTACTTTACACTTCTTTACATTGAATTTAAGCTGCCATACTTTTGGCCATCCCTCCAACCTTGCTAAGTCCCTTCTCATTCTTTCCACACCCCTGTGTATCAACCATGTTGCAGATCTTTGTGCTGTCTGCAAAGAAGCATACTTTTCCTTCCAGTCCCTACACAATGTCATCTATAAAGACATTAAAAAGGATCAGTCCCAGTACTAAACTTTGAGGTACCCTCTAGTAACCCACCTTTCTTCTGAGCAGACTCTGTTTACTGATACAATCTGCATCCTGATGTTCAGCCAATTTATGACCCAGGTTATCACCCTGGGACCTACTCCAGGCTGGCAAACTTGTTTATTAATCTTTTATGTGGGGCTGTGTCAAATACCTTGCTAAAGTCTGGGTAGGCCATATCCACAGCCCCTCACTGGTCTACTACTTTGGTTACCCAGTCAAAGAAATCTATCAGATTCACCTGACATGACCTTCCCACTGTGAATCTACTTGCTGTGGAGAGAGTTAGCATGGAGAGGATTTTTGTAAGTTCTGCTATTGTTTTTTAAACTGAGGAGAGAAGGATTAGTTCATTCTACTAGCTGTGGAGAGAGTTAGTCTGGAGAGGATTTTTGTAAGTTTTGCTATTGTTTTATTTTTTTTTTACTTTAGCTTAAAGTGGAATTTAACATACAAGTTTCTGGGGCTGGAGGGATTGAACAGGACATGCCTAGACTTACCCACCAACAAAACCTTTAAATTCAGACAGAGCCATCAAACTGCATGAGAGAAGGATTAGTCAGTTCTGCTTGCTGTTGAGAGAGAGTTGGTGTGGAGAGGATTTTTGTAAGTTTTGCTATTGTTTTATTTTTTTTCAGTTTAGCTTAAATACTGAAATGCCACTGGGGGTTGGGTTTGAAGGCTGTGAGAGAGGAGTTTGGGGAGCTTCAAACTGACCTGATTCCTCAGGACAGGTCAGGAGGGAGGAAACAAGGAACATCCATATGAACTAATTCTTACAGATATAAATAAACATGAGTAGGACTGTGGTGTACAGTTAGTACTGTAGATAGTATGAGTAGGATTGTGGTTTCCAATTACTACTGTAGTTGGCTGTCTTATAGGTTGCATGCAAGGGCATTTGGTCTTACATTTTCAATTACAGACTGGGCTATGATTAATTAATTCTACCTGCTGTGGAGAGAGTTAGTGTGGAGAGGATATTTGTGAGTTTTGCTATTTTTTTTAATTTAGCTTAACAGTTTCTGTGACTGTGTTTTTTGAATTAAGCTTAAAGCTTTCGTGGCTGTGTCTTTTGAATTTAGCTTAAAAGTTTCTGTGGCTGCATTTTTTGAATTAAGCTCAACGGGGGGCATGACGGCCCCACTTAAAGCCAGGGGGAGGGGCCTAAAGAGGACCTGTGGCAAACGTCTAATTGCTGGAGTGTATGTGCTTGTGAGACTTGGTAATACTATTGGTGGGTTTGTAATTGTGTTCATAAACAACTGCAATCAGTATAGAGAGATTGTATTTCACTGTCCTGTATAGGTAGTGTGGGCAATGGGCAGGACTGCAGGGTGCAATGGTTGTGAGGCAGCAATGTGGATGAACACACTGTGGAGGAAGGAATAGTGCCCAATATGCCACAGTCTAAGGAGGCTTGAGGAAGAGGTTCAGTGATTTGGCAGGAAGCTGGGGAGGTTGAGGGATAAGGGGAGGGTTGCGTTGGTAGAAGGGCTGATATCTGAGAGTATCAGGGGCACCACAGAGAAGGAACAGTGGGTCAAGGGAGGGGTCAGGAGGAGGGGCAATCTAGACAGGAAGCCATCTCATGAAGGGTGGACTCTAGTAGGGCCTAGCAAAAGAAAGGCAGCAGTAGCCAGGAGGGAGGAGAAAACACATAGTAATGCAAAGAGGGTAGGGAACATGTTTGCTGTACTAGTGACACATGGGGAAGAGGATACAGGAGGAGACTGCACAGGAGATAGTACTTATAAAGAGGAGGGAGTGAGGGGCATTACTAGTGGAGAGATTGAGCCTGGTGTGGTGGGGAGGGATAATACTCAGAGAGGTGAAGAGGGAGAGGGTGGTTGGCAGTCAAACAGGAGGACGGGGAGGGTCTCAATTGAGAGAAGCAGGTGGAATACACTGGGGTAAATGGTAAAAGCACCATCTTGAGTGGCCCTATGAAAACCTGGGTAGGGGGTGGAAATGGACACAAGGAAAGAGGAGGGGGTGTACTGGTGTTGGGGGACTACATATTCAATGGGAACAGATGGGGCAGCAAGGGGGAAAGGCACAGTAAGATATGGGTAGTGTCCATATCAGGATTAAAGGCAGACAAGGAAGGACAGGAAATCCTAAGGTGCACAAGGAGGGGTAGGAGGAAACGGCACATTGTGGTACATTTTGAGAAAGATGACCTAGCGGAGGAAATGGTGGAGGTAACAAGGGAGAGGTTTGAGAAAGTGGGAAGGTTGTGAGAGGAGACTGGGGAGTCTGTGGCCTTCTTGGATGTGCTCCCAGTACCCTGAGCAAGCACAGTGTGAAAGGAGAGGACTAGGGAGTTGAAAGCATGGTTGGTAGAATGGTGTCAAACTAAGGGGTATGGGGTTGTGGGTAGCTGGGGCAGTACCTGGGATAATAACAGTCTGTTTGCAAGGGATATGCTGCATCTGAGAGGGGACTGGAAGGACGTATTAAAGCAAAGACTGGGGACTTATATTGCAACACAGGTGGATTTAAACTAGATGGAAAGGTGGCAAGTGGACAGCAGGTAGGCAGGGATCTGATAAAGTGGAGTCACAGCCTACCCCCAGACTAGCAGGGAAGGACTTGGGGTGCCCAAAAAGGGAAGGAGAAGAAGGGAGGAGATGGAGTGTGATCAAGGAAAGGGGGCAGGATGGAGGGAGGTCTCGCTGAATGTGAGAAGCTTTGGCAACAAATCAGATGAGCTACAGGCACTCTTGACAGTTTTTTAGGGTGGATAGTGCAGCTGTCATGGAAACATGGGCAACCAAGCATTGGGACTGGGATCTGGCAATCCCAGGGTACAAATTATACAGGAAGGACCATAAGGAGGGAAGGGGGTGGGGTGGCAGTCTATGTGAGGGATGGGATCAAATGCACAAGGGACAAGGGGGAGGAAAGGAGAACAGAGACAACCTAGCTGTAGTTCCTACACTCAAGGTGTAGGAAACTGAGATTTATGGTGGTATACAGGCCTCCATCCTAGTCTGAGAAGCTTGACAAGGAATTAGCAGTACAAATCAGAAAGGTATGTAGAAAAGGGAAGGTGGTCATTGTGCAGGATTTCAATTTGCCGGGGGTTACTGGAGCATTCTGGTCACCTCCACTGATAGGGAGCAAGTGCTCCTGGATGCAATCCAGGATGGTCTCCTGACACGGTTGGTCAGTGTACCTACTAGGCTAAAGAGCACTTTAGATCTGGTATTGTTGAATGGGGAGACAGTAAGAGAAATAAGGGTGAAGGACCCACTAGCCAACAATGATCACCAAATGGTATGGTTTAATATCATGATCTGCGGGCAGCAGGAGAAATCAGTATCCCGAGTGGTAAACTTCAGGGAGGCGGACTTTGGGAAGATGCAGGAAGTACTGAAAGGGAAACTGGTGGACATAAGGCAGGAGATGGATGCGGAGCAGAAATAGGATATCATCAAATGGAGGATTACAGAGGCAATGGAAGCCTGCACCAAGACACAGAGTAAGAGGAGCAGAGCAAGGAAACCATGCTGGTTGAACAGCGAGGTAATGTAGGTAGTGAGGGCAAAACGAGAGGTGCACCAGAAATATAGGAGGATAGGGAAGGAAGGAAATAGGGAGGAGTATGCAAGATGGTCCAGGGAGGTGACCAGAAAAGTGAATAAAGCGAAGGCCCAGAGGGAGCTGAGATTAGCGCAGGGAATTAATGGGGGGGAGACTTTTTCAGCTGCATCAGTGAGAAAAGGAAGTGCAAGGAGACAATATTGAGGATAAAAAAGGGTGGGGAGTGGACAGAAAATGGGGAGGAACAGGCAGAAGCACCGAATCAATTCTTTTGCTTAGTGTTCATGGAAGAAAAGGGGGTACTGCTACCATCATGGACTGGAAGGGTGGGGATGGGTGAGAGGAGACAACAGATGGAAGTATTGAGGGAAGTGGGGTCCAAAAGGGACTGAGAGCACTGAGGATAGACAAGGTACCAGGGACGGATGGTATCCACCCCAGGGTGCTGAGGGAAATGGCAGAGGAGTTGGCAAAGCCACTGGTGGATCCGTACAGCACCTCATTGGAGTTGGGATGTGGCCACTGGAATGGAGGATGGCACATGTAGTGCTGTTACACAAGAATGAACCAAGTGATGAACCGGGTAATTATCATCCAGTAAGTCTCACATCCATAGTGTGCAAACTCATGGAAATGTCACTAATGGAAAGAGTGGTGTCGTACCTGGAGGACAACAGCCCCCAGGATGTTAGGCAGCATGGATTCATTTCAGTGAAGTCATGTCAAACCAACCTGATACAATATTATGACTGGGTGACAGGTGAGCTTGATAAGGGTCATGCAGGGGATGTTCTTTACTTGAACTTCAGCAAGGCCTTTGATTCGGTGTCTCATGGGTGGCTGGGGAGGAAGCTAACTGATGTAGGAGTAGGGTTAAAAATGATTAACTTGATTACAAGCTGAATGAGTGGAGCTCTCAACTCTGAAGCTGTTGATGAGATGGGTGCCATAGAGCTCTGTGCTAGGACGAGTATTATTTGGGCTCTTCATATCAGATATTGCACATCGGGTGGTGAGTAAGGCAAGTCTGTTCGCAGATGACACCAAAATGGGAGCAGTGGTGGATGGAGGGGAGGGATGGAAGCAGCTGCAGGGGGACCTAAGCAAGCTAGAGGAGTGGTCAGAGAGGTGACAGCTGGGGTTCAATGCAAAGAAGTGTAAGGCTATGTACTTCAGGGTGAAGAACCCAAGGACAGAATACTGGCTGGGGGGGGAGTAAGCTGGGATCACTGAGGAGGAGAAGGACCTGGGGTAATGGTAACAGGGACCATGAACAACACTGCCCAGTGCAGGAGAATTAGATCAATTGAGGATGTGCTGCAAGCTGTGGCTGTATGAGGTAGTGCTGAAAGAAAGGGCAGCGAGCCCAAACACGACAAAAAGCCAAAAGATGTACTGCACTCTTTAGCCCATTGCAGGATAAATCCAGGTCATGACACATGAAAGTAAATAAACAAAGTTATTTATTGTATCCAAAAGAACAAGACGGACCAACAGGCAGAACAAAAAACAAAGCGCTTAACGTGCAGGAGAGCAGCTGCAAAAGTGAACAAAATGCTGGGGTGCATAGTGAGTTTTTTTTTGTCCAGGCAAAGAAAGGTGATCTTGCCCCTCTACATGTTGCTGGTAAGGCAACACTTAGAGTATTGTGTGCAGTTTTGAAGGCCGTACGTAAAACATGATATCAGGCTACTGGAGGGTGTGCAGAGGAGTGCAATGAAGATGATTTGTGAAATGGAGGGAAGAGACTATGAGAGTAGGCTGGAAGATCAGAAAATGTACACCCTGGAGGATAGAAGGGACAGGTGGGACATGATAGAGACATTCAAGTATCTGAGGGGAATCAAGAAGGATGGGGCAGATGGGGTCTTTAAGCTAAAGAGGAGAAGGGACACCAGGGGGCATGGTCCAAGAATAGAGGTAGGAAGATTCAGGGGGGAAATGAGGAGACACTATTTCATGGGAGAAGGTGAGAGCAAAATGTAACTCACTACCAGAATGGGTGGTATCATGTAAATCTGATAACAGCTTTAAAAGGGCATGGGACAGGGAACTGGGGAGAGGGAGGGTGGGGCAGTGGGATGACAAAGGGGGGGAGTGGAGCAGCTGCAAATTAGGGGTGCAAGCTGCATACTCGAGCAGACTTAGGGAGACCAGGTGTCCTGTGTCTGCTGTCACAGTCATATGTTTGTATGTTCATATGAATCCATGCTGCCATGGGTCCTGTGCCCCGCTAGTCTCTAGGTACTCAACAGTTCTTACTTTCAGAAATGATTCCATCATTTTCCCTACCACTGAGGTCAAACCAACAGGTCTTTTGCTGCCTGCCTCTGTTCTGCTCCCACTTTGTGAAGGGGAATCACATCTGCCCTCCTCCAGTCCTCAGTTACCACACCATCTTCTCATGATTTGATAAAAAGGGTAGTCAGTGGCATCACTAGTTCTCCCCTTAGTTTGTTTAGAATTATGTGGTGAATCCCCCTTTCCCTTCTCTCCTCCCTTATTTAACCAGTAAACAAGGATTGGTCAGTGGTACTTATAGACACTGTTGCTTATATTTCTGAAATCCACAGACAACTTAATGACACTAATATTTGTGAAGCCCTTGATAATGTTCCAGTCCTTGAATATAATAAAAAAGTGGACTCCGATTTACTGAATTCTTTTGATGAAGGTAATATCTTTCAGAATATTAGATTTTCTTATTATTGACCACCCAGTGTGAGTCATTATGTACATGCTGCCAAAGGTTCATAAAAGTTTAGTCCATCCCCCACGATGTCCTATTGTGGCTTGTGTAGGATCTCTAACCAAGCCACTATCCCATTATGTAGATGCTCATATCAAAGATATAATACCAACATTCTCTTCCTACATACAGGATAATGAGGAAGAGAGATATCTGGGTTACTAGACACAGGGGACATGAAGGTATTAGCACAGTGTAGGAGGATGGCAGCAAGGGAAAATCAGATGCTGGGGTGCATTGCCAGGGGGATCACCTACGGAAAAGAGGAGGTCATCCTTCCCTTGTATAGACCACTAGCGAAGCAACACTTTGAGTACTGTGTACAGTACTGGTGCCCATACCACAAGAATGATGTGAGATTGCTGGAGGGAGTGCACCATAGGATGACAAAAAAGATCATGGGACTAGGGGAGATGCCTTATGAGGAAAGACTGAGGGAGCTCAATATGTACTCACTGGAGGGGAGAAGGGAAAGGGGGGACATGATAGAGACCTGTAAATACTTGAAAGGCCTTAACAAAATCAAAGAGGAAGGACTATTCCACTTACAGATGATAAGGGTCACTAAGGGAAAACAGTCTGAAGTTGGAAGGGGGAGGCTCAGGAGGGAAATGAGGAGGCACTACTTCACAGAAAGAGTGGTGGTGGGATGGAACGTACTGCCAGAGGAGTTAATTGAACTGAGGACAGTGGATAGCTTTCAGCAGGGATGGGATAGAGTTGGGGCAGTGAAAGTACAGACAAGAATATAATGGAGGATATGCCTGGGAGAGGGGATGGAGGAAGGGGACTGGGTGGTGGGGCAGCTGCAGTGGTATTAAACTACAAGCAGCATGCTCAGGCAGACTTGATTGACCTGTGAGCCTTTTCTGCCAGCTATTTCATATGTTCATGCGTATAATGAAATACTAACAATACTGGCAGACATAGAGTTGGAACCAAATTGGCTGTTTGTTTCCATGGATATAGAATCTCTATATGGAAACATGCCACATCAGGGGGGCCTTGATGCAGTATGTGCATGGTTGGACATTGCCACTAGTTTTGGTGACCAGCATGAGGATTTTCTAATAGGGCTATTAGAGAGTGCCTTGAAATGTAATTATTTCATTTTCCAGGGTAAATATTTACCAGGAACACTGAGAGAAGAATGTTATCTATGACCAGAATAACAACCCTTTTTTTGATCATACTGATCTCTTTAGGCATTTTATTGATGATGTCCTGATGGTGTAGCACAGCACAGTACAACAATTGAAACAATTTGGAGATTACGTACATGCGTCAAACCCAAATTAAATTTTTCCTTTACTACAGGTAAAAATTATGAAAATTTTTTGGATATAAAAATTATCAAAAATAATGACAGCACATTATCTATGTATTTATACCACAAATCAACAGACCGAAATATGGTTTTGCATGCTACAGGCTGTCAACCATATCACACTATCTGGAACATTCCTAAGTCACAATTTATGTAACTTAAATGAAATTGTAGTAATTCTTCTGACTTTGCTGAAAGATCTGTCACTCCACAGAGGGAAGAGTGACCAGTGGGGTACAACAGGGATCAGTGCTGGGACCGGTCCTATTCAACATCTTCATCAGTGACATTGCGCAGGATCTAGAAGGCAGAATTTCACTGTTCACTGATGACACAAAGCTCTGTAACAGAGTAGACACACCAGAGGGTGTAGACAGAATGAGAAGGGACCTGCAGAAACTTGAAGAATGGTTAAGGGTTTGGCAGTTGAAATTCAATGCAAAGAAATGCAAGATAATGCATATGGAGCACAAAACCCTGGCACAATATATCAGTTGGGGGTGAGGATATGGCATGCACCAAGCAGGAAGGGATCTTGGGGTTGTCATCTCTGATGACCCTCAAGGTAGGGAAACAGTGTGACAAGGCATCAGGTAAAGCAAACAGGATGCTGGGATGTATAGGCAGGGGCATCACCAGCAGGAAAAGGGAGGTCATAATTCCGCTATACAAGACACTAGTGAGGCCCCACCTGGAGTACAGTGTACAGTTCTGGAGACCATACCTACGTAAGGACATAGACAGGGTAGAGACGGTTCAGAGGAGGGCAACAAAGATGGTGCATGGATTGCATCACAAGTCCTATGAAGACAGGTTGAAGGAACTGAACATGTACTCCCTGGAGGAGAGGAGGGAGAGAGGGGATATGATAGAGACATACAAGTATCTTACAGGGAGGAACAGGGTACAGGAAAACACTATTTTTAAGCGAAAAAGATGTTTCAGGACTAGAGGGCATGGGATGAAGTTGGAGGGAGGACGATTCAGAGGAAACATGAGAAAGAATTTCTTCACAGAACAGCTGGTGGACAAGTGGAACACCCTGCCAGAGGAAGTGGTGGGGGCTGAAACAATCACGGGATTTAAGAATGCATGGGATAGACATAAAGGAATTCTAGCGGTCAGGGGTAAGGGGAAATAGACTTCTAGGAAAACAAACTGAACTTACAAGCTCAAAGGGGCAGACTGGGTGGGCCATAGGCCCTTATCTGCTGATACTGTCTATGTATCTATGTATCTATGTTTCTGCAGAAATGCATAACAGATTCAGAGCGAGGGGTGACAGTAATTCTGTGATTTAATCAATCAATCAATCACTTTATTTAACCAGGCATAAACACCATTGAGCAAGCTCATTTTCATGGTGGTCCTGGGCATTAATACAATACAGTATGCTTCATAAGATTACAATTATGGTGGACAGTAGTGTAAAAAAAAAAAAAAACATTGTGAAGGTGCCGGTCAATAAGGGCCTATACATACCGGTCAACATAATTAACATGCAAAGGTACATAATGATAAGTTTTACTGGAATGAGAAGAGACAACAATCTCATATAGTCTCCGCTAAGTAAGAGCTCATACCTAAATGATAACAAATAAGGAGGTATTAAGGAATAGGGTAGAAATTGGGGTGAAAGAGTAGGCAGCCAAGAGGGAGGCCAGAACAGGTAAAATTTAGAGAATAGGCAGGGCCATCTCAGATTAAGGGAACTAGGCCTGTAGGTCCTAGGTTTCTGTTGTTAGTAATGTGGGGTGGATGAAATACTTAGGCATAGGATTTGAGAGTAGCACCCTGGGCTAAGGGGTCATAGGCATCTGAAACAGTTGCATGATTCCTTCAGATAATCCGTTAATAGAGTTTTGAATGTGAAAATGCTTGGAAGTAAGGATAATTTTAATGAGTCTTGCATCGCATTCCAAAGTGATGGAAGTAAGAAGTTGATTGCTGCCAAGCCAAGGGTAGTTTTCACTCTAGGAATCTGGAAGCAATTTATGGAGAAGCATCTCAGGCCATAGGAACCTTTAGCCCATTTGAAGATGTTTGAGATGTATGCAGGGAGGTTATCAGATAATGCTCTAAAGAACCAGAGGAGAGCATTCCTTTTTCTCCTAGTTGAGAGTGAGGCCCATCCCGAAACCTGGTATAGATGACAGTGATGTGTACACGGGGTAGATTTAGGATAAATCTTAAAGCCCGGTGGTAAAGGGTGTCCAGTTTGTTTAGCATCGTTGATGGGCAATGACTGTAAAGGAAGTCAACGTACTCCAGTATAGGTAGGAATGTAGTTTGTACTAGTCTCATTCTGGCTTCTAACATAAGTAAGTGTTTAATGCGATAGAATAAACCTAATCGCTGTCTTAATTTCTTCGGGGTTTCATTTAAGTAACACAGAAAGTTGAGCTTGTTATCCAGCCAGAACCCTAGATATTTAAAGGTATCAACTACTTCAAGGGGTTCATCTAAGAGTGTTCAGATCTGTGTGATATGTGGACATCCAGAAGTAGACATTGGTGAGAGAATCATTGCTTTAGTCTTTTTATTTTATTTATTTATTTAGTTGTTTAACCGGGTATAGCACACTAAGCTGAAAGCTTTTTTACAGGAGTGACCTGGGAGCACAAGGAGGTTAATTGACTTGCTCAGGGTCACACAGTATGCAAGTGGAAGCTGTAGGATTCAAACCCAGGTCTGGTCTGCTGGATGTCACCAGATTTGCAGCTCAGAGCCTTAGACCACTGTGCTATACTGCCTTTTTGGCATTGAGGAGGTGCTTATGAGTGATAAGGTTGTATTGGAGGGTGACAAAGTCTTTCTGTAAGTACTCATGGGCCAAATCCAAGGATGAATTTGTGGCATAGAATACAGTATCATCTGCGAATAAGTGCACATTGGCTGTGCTAGTCCAGATTATTGATGTATATTGCAAAGAGGATAGGGCCCAGGATGGAGCCTTGTGGGACTCCTCGTAACAAGAATTTTTGTGGAGACAGATCTCCTATGGCTTTGACTTGTTGTAACCTTTTGGTTAGGTAGCTGTTGAACCATTTAATGGCAGAACTATCAAGTCCAATGTTACTCAGTGCAGTAAGCATGATGGTATGATCCACAGTATCAAAGGTCTTACTTAGATCAAGGAAAAGGGCAAATACATTCTTCTTAGAGTCCAAGGCCATTTGCCAGTCTGTAGTTACTTTGGCAAGAGCCAATAATGTACTGTGTTTGGCTCTGAAGCTGGACTGAGATGGGTTTAGCAACTTTTGTGAATCCAAATGTTCTCTAAGTTGGATGTAGAAAATTATTTCAAATAATTTAGAGAGGATGGATAGCATAGAAATAGGCTGATTATTGTTCAGATCACTTGGATTCCCAGTCTTGAATAATGGTAGGATGTGGGCAGTTTTCCACGAGACAGGTAGCTCACCTTGAATCAGAGAGGTGTTAAATAAGTGTGTAATGGGGGCGGTCAGACAGGTATGGCCAAGTTTTAGGAAGTAAGGTTCAATATTATCTGCACCCACACTCTTTTTTGTATCCAGAGAAAGGAGAAGGTCCTCCACTTGCTTGAACATAATTGTGAGGAAGCTGAACGGGGTGGGATGCAGTTGGTTATGGTTGTGGTTATCAGTGAACCCAACAGTGTAGTCTCTTGCCGGGCTAAGTTTGCTGAGAGGTGAGGTGTCAAAGGCAAGCCCTGCAGTGGCAAAGTGATCATTAAACTTCTCTAGTATATCAGCTTTGTCCATATAGGTGGCACCATCAGACACAATTTTGTTTGGAAGGGGTGTTGCAGTGGACTGACCTTCGACTTCTTTGAGGATGTTCCAAAATTTGGCAGAGTTGTTTTTATTGTCTTCTCGTTCTTTTTGGAAGTACCTAGCTTTTTCTGACCTAATTAGCTTGGTACAAGCATTTCTAGTGGTACATAATGCTAACCAATCAGCCTCCAGGTGGGATTGCCTTGATTTTTTTCCACCAGTAGTCCCTATCCCTAAGTGCTTTCTTCAGAATGGGAAAGAAAAGGCCAGGAGTTTTATTTTTTGATTTGGTCAGTCTTAGTGGGGCGTGTTTGTCTATTAGCCCCAGTAAGAGGCTGTGAAAGATGTTAAATGCCTCATTAAAGGTGGGGGCTAGATAGCAATCCTGCCAACAAATGTTGCTTAGATCTTTCAGGAAAGTGTACTGGCAGAACTTTTTCAGGCATCTTTTCAGTTTGTATTTGGAGGCCATTTTTATTTGGGAAGGATGTCTGATGAAAGCAGTAGCGCAATGGTCGCTTATATCATTGAAGAATACTCCAGTATGCAAGATATTGTGAGGTTTGTTTACTAGCATAAGGTCCAGGAAGGTGCTGTGCTCAGGGTTTTTTCTGTTAGGTCTGGTTATAGCAGTCGCCATTTGTAACAGACCATTAGCATCTCATAGATCCTTCAATTTCTTAGAGCTGTCATCATTCCAATTTAGATTGAAATCCCCCATTAGAATACATTCAGTATTAGCAGAGTCAGTAGCATGCTGCCATAAGGAGTGATTTCTCACTGGAAAGTGATAATTTTAGAGCCAGGCATTCAAATTCCTTAGCCTTTGAGGTGCAGTCAAAGACTGTGACTGTGAATTTGCTTTTGACATATATTGCAACCCCTCCCCCTCTAGTCAGTCTATCACAGTGGTAGATGATATATCCTGGTACGCTGATAGATTTGTCCGGGGTCAAGGGTGTGAGCAAGGATTCAGTTATCATGAAGAAATCGGGTGATGCATGTAGAGCCCAGGTCTGTATAGAGTCAATCTTCTTTAGCAAACTACAGACATTGATATGGAGAAAGCTAATCCCTTTATGTTGAGGGAGGTCTGCAGGGGCGTCCAGAGAAATAGGTCGGCCTGGGTTTAATTCAACATTTCCTGAACAGAGTAGGAGAAGCAGTAGTAGTTTTTTAAGGTTGTGTCTTAGCCTGCTAAATAGTCTTTTGTTACTCCTTCTAGTGTACATTGGTTTAGCGGTGGCTGTGTTGAGGGCAGGATTGCTATTTGCTAGGGATAAAACACAGAGAACTGATAGGGCCAATACCATCCTTGGAAATGGCATGTGTTCTATAGTTATGGCCTGGTGGGAGGAGGGGCATGACCATAGAGGAGACATCCCTGATGTAGGATGCCATGGTCTAATGTGGGAGGATATATCTTGGTAGATGATAGAGAAAGGAAACTGGCCTTTGTCTCAGTTGCAAACTGAAATTTTGGGTAGATCATAACTTAGTAATATAAGGCAACTATAGAGAAGGATAGGCACAGATGGCATTCTTCACATGGTGATATTTCCTTTTACCAGTAATAAACACAGGATTTGCAATAGTTCCTTGACAGGGCCAGGGAAATGAGTGGTTCCTGTAAGAGGATGGGGTACCAGTGAAAATTAAGGCCTAGATAATCAATGAGGCGTGGCTGGCAATAGCCAGTAGGAGTGAGCTAGAGAGCCAGGGTGGGGTTTATGTGTATTTAATCAGGACCAGGGGGGGCAGAAAAATTGGGAGCTAGGGCTCCCTTCCTGGAGGTAATCAGTCCCTGAGGGCAAGTCCATACCTGCGTTTCTGTGAGGGGTTGGTGGCTTCACATCTGGACTGTGGGTGGCAGTCTGGCAGGTTGGATTCATCAGAGAACCACAGCTGTGGCTCTCAGACTACCTGGAAGGAGAAGGCAGAGGAGAATGAAATAAGAAAGTCAGAGGGGGTAAGGCTGCTCATGGAGCTAAATAGAAATGCAGACTGGCTTAAACAGAGGGGTTTTGCAGACCAAAATGTTAGGCAATGATTAATGAAACCAGAACACAGGTGGATGCTATGGAGAGGAAGTGGCTATTTCAATATAGGGTCAGGGATGATGCTAGAGATGATACTCTGAATTTCATGACAATTTACAGAGGGATCTCATCAGAGATGAAAGCAATTCTTATTAGGAAATGGCACATACTGAGAACAGAACTTCCTCTAGAAGGGGTGGTAAATGAACCCCATTGAATGCTATATAGAAGAGGGAAACATTTAATAGATATGCTTGTGCATTCCTTTCAACCAATGCAGAAGCAACAAGGGAACTGGTTTCCTAATCAGCTTAGGGGGATGTTGCCAGTGTGGGCGCTGTAAATTTTGTACTTAAGTGACCAAATCCAACATGTCTACTACCACTAATGCAGGAAAGGATTATGAAGTGACACAGTTTATTATCTGTTCTTCAGTGGGAGTAGTATACTTGGACAACTGTTTCTGCCAGTCTTTTTGTGGGTAAGACCAAGAGGGTACTTAAAGCAAGAATGGGAGAACATTTGGGGGATATAAGGGAACAAAATATGGAGAATGATCTAGCGAAGCACATTGCTGATTGTGGCAATGTGGCAATTGTGGCAATGATGGCAACCATCAGTTTACATTCTATGGTAAAGAAAGGTTTACAGTGGGCATATGAGGGAGAGATATGGACAACAAATTCAAATGTAGCTAGGCTTTTTGGATTTACAAACTAGGAACATTAAAGTCTCCAGGCCTTAATGGCAGTTTTGACAGAGTACCCTTTTAAAAAAAGAAATAATAAACTCATGTACATTTTGGTTACTATGAATGCAAAATATCATTCAATTTGGGCCATATTAGAAAATCTTTAATACCACCAGAAAAAAAAATTGTTGTTCTTTAATTGGCATTTTTCTTTAAATTCCTCTTTCCCTCCGCCCCCCACTCCCCAGATTTGTTATTAGCATACACCTAAAATAATTGGGGCTTTTATAATGCTTGCATTTAAATATGTATTCCACTTTTCCTTGTGTGTTTTTTTGCAACAGGTGTCTTGCTTTTGGAAGACTGCAAACAGCAATAAGCAGCTTCTATAATTTTGCAGAATGAAGTCTGGAACTGTTTAGCTTTTTATGGGCTTAGCATATATTTATTTATGTTACATGAATTATGCATTGAGGCTTGGATATTTATTTGTTAAACATTTGCTGCTGTGTGTAGATATACTTTTATCATTTCTTCCCAGACATTATATTATAGCACTGTCACTTTAAATGTCTTTGTTTTTAAGTACTGATGTGATTGTGGGCTAACACTCCATCATGACAAAGTATTTCAGTGCAAAACCAGTCGGGGTGTTTCTTCCATTGCTGTTGTGGCATCCTCACAGGCATTTTTGTCAATTCCTCAAGTGTTTTCTTTCACTATTTATTTACTATTTAATAAAGTATTTGCAACAAGTGACATGGATGGTGCCTCCTTTGTTTAGACAGTCTAACTTGCATTAGGCAGGCACATCAGTAATGGAGTGACATTGTTTGTTTTGGAGTTTAACAGAGAATCACGTAACATAATTCTTTTAAAATTATCATACTATTTGTACTGCTAATAGAGGCATATATACTGATTGGAATTTTGTATTAATTACATTTGGACCACAATTTATGAGTAAGAGATCCATCCCAAAATGTCAAGATGATAGCGCCTTACTCTGAAAAAAAAAAGACTTTTAACAATGCGAACTGGAGTAAGATCTTTTTCTTTATTGTATTTTGCTACAATGTACTGTATGTGGGTCACGGTCTGTATGTTGTACATCTAGTCTGGTGTCTAGGCCTGTCTGGTGGGGATGATTGATGTGTGGTGCACAGCATACTGGCATGGACTTTGACACCTCATGTTTTCATATTTTTCAGGTTGACAACAGCCAATGAGTGTGGATACTGTGTTTGCTGGATTAGCATAACACTGTCCCCAGGACATCTGTTTGAACTACTGTTCTTTAACCCAATTCCATACTTACAGTGTTCATTAAACAAATATGTTTCTGTTACACTAGTGTAATCTGCATGATTGTGTCGTCGCTTTGGTGATGGCAAAGGGCATGGAATTGTGTGTGTTAGGCTGTTGCTCAGTATATGTTGTCTGTGATATTTTGGGTCTTGCTGCTTTGCTGTGCAGTGTGTGGCTCATGCCATGTTATCCGTGTGATGTGCATTATGATGCAGTGGTGTGCTCTCTATGCAACTAAATGTCCTGTTGTCTTGAACCCCCTCTGTACAGTGACCTTTGACACCAGTTCTGTTGGACTGATGCTCCATGACCCCATGCCGCACCAAGTGAGACACCATTGTGTGGGCTTACTGAATATGTAACCAAGAAGGTAACAGTTAAATTACCCTAGTACCATGACCACTTCATCAGGAAGTACAGGGTACATAGCAGGGATGCTCACAATCAACTGGTTCCAATCCAGCATGTTAGAAACTTCTGAATCATGACCCAGTTTCATTTCAAATTTTAAAATGACCAAAAAATAGGAACTAGATTCAGATTTAAAATCCTAAATTCTAAATGATTATGTAAAAAGTAATTGTAGGATTCAAGTTAGGTTTTAGGATCATTGGACTTCAAATCTGAAAATGATCAAAATCATGAGTGTGAGTTGGAAAATTTCAATGCAGGCAGATATTTTTGTTGTTTCATAATATTTTTACCACAAATGTTCAACATAGCCTTTTTATGACCTGACCACACTAACAAGGGTGGAGAAACATTTCAAAACCCACCCAAAGATGATCTCATACAGTGACAACATCATTCCTCTTCACAGGTGTGAAAACACACTGTGGTCAAGCTGTGAAAAATGACAGTTGTCACATTAATGAGATGATGTGAACAAATGTTGCATTTGAAAATTTGAAGTAAAAATAATGAAAATTACCAAAGTTATGAGTGTGTGTTGCAACATTTCAATGTATGCTCATCACTTTACCATTTTCAAATATTTTCATCACACATTTTTAACATATTGTAGTCATCTTTTGACCCCACCTGATGGACTAGGTCAGTGAAAATTTTTGAATCCTATACTAATGGTGATTTTTCCAAGTGACTGCAAAAATGCCTTTTGGGACTGATTTGTATAATTCCACCACAACTGGTCATAAGGCAGTGTCCCACAAAGGCCATGTAAAAAACGTAAGGTGAAAAATATGCCACACCTCCAGAGCTATACAGTAAAGTTCAAAACCCCATTGAAATACATGAAACCACACTTACCTTAGTTTTCAGATCACAGTTGTCTGTTGGAGGAGCAAGATATGTTTTCCATTGCAGAGTGGATCTTCATCATGTGACTTATGCCGATGACTGAGGGTGTGTGGTTAGTGTACTGGGATGAGGTATGGGGACTGATCAGTGTGAGGTCAGGGTGGGGGATCAGATCAACAATGGACCATTTTCGTTTTTACAGGTTAAAAAAATGGAGGGATGGTTTTCTTTATTATAATTCCAATATAGGGATGGGGATGAGAGGTTGGTGGTGCTACTAGACACCAGGAAAACATTAATGGGAACAGAGATGAGAGGGTGGGGAGTGCCACTAGGCATGAAGGAAACATTAAAAGGAACAGGGATCGTAGGGTGATGGTTGCCACTAAATACCAAGGAAACACGAATGGGAGTGGAGATTGGAGGTTGGGGGTGCCACTATATGCCAGGAAAACATGAGTAGGAATTGGGATCGGAGGGTGTTGGATGCCACTAGACACCAGAGAAACATGAGAATTTTATAAAAGCTTTTGCAAAGTCACATAAGGTTGCTGAAATGATGCCAGATGCCAGCGTGCCCCCATATTTGTTGACAGTAATTAAGTAAATAAAACAGGTATCTTGTATAGGTCACAGTTTCCTCATGTCTGTCTTATGACAAATTATCATGTTTTTCTATTTATTGCAATACAGCACACCAATGTAACTCTGAATAATAAATAAACTTCTCTTCAAAAAAAAGAAATTTGATTTTAGTGTTCCCACCCTTGCACCCCACCCCCATCCAACCTCCACCAACAGGCATTGGGGTGTGCGTTGGGGTCATCAGCCATAACTCACCCCATCCCATGTGTAAACAAGCTGAGGTGGTGCAGTGTAGGAGAGTGGGGTGAGAGTTAGGGCCGATGACCCCAACACACACCCTGATGCCTGTTGGTGAGGGCAGGGTGGGGTGCCTGGGGTGAGAACCCTGAAATCAAATTTCCTCTTTTTTTTTTTTGCTGTAGAAGAACCCTAACTGATGCATTAACAAATTGTTTTGCACCGGATTTCTTTGCTTTTTAAGAAAGAATAGAAAAGTAGAAAGTTGTGCAAGTTGGTGGGAGTGCGGGGCCCTTCGGGTGCTGCACTCCCACCAACTTGTAAGTGATGGACCACATTACACACCCAATGACTAAAAAGTACATTGATAATTGCAAGGCCAGCCACCAAACAAATGTTAATCTAGTAGAACAATAGGAAATGCTGCCCACATAACATAAACTGTGCCACACAATATGTGCACAAAAAGTATATTGTCTGACATTTAACACTGTTATTAACATGTACAGAACATGCTGTCAACACCCTCCAAATTTCAAGCAAAAAGACCAAACTGTGTCCGAGATATAACATGTAAAGGTTTTTTTAATTTTAATTCGTCAGAGTGGCACAGTTCCACACCTGTTGACATTTAACACACACAATGACTGAAAACTACATCCATGACACTAAGACTAAGCACCTTATAAATTTCAAGCCACCAGCACAATCCAAAACACTGTCTGCAACACGTAAAGTGCATCACGCAATATCTCCACAAAAAATGTCTCCAACATGTAAACACCATCATTCCCATCTACAGGACATGCCATAAATACCCTCCAAATTTCAAGTAAAAAGACCAAACCATTTCTGAGATATTCAATGTTAAAAATTGGTCAAATCAAATTTCCCTATCTATTCCATTATAAAAATCTGGCCATCTTGTCTCCCCTCATGATCAAAGATGACGATCAAAGAATCCCATGATCAAAGAATTTGCAGGCTTATGAACAAAGAATAAAAAATGATATAAATCAAAAAATTGAAGTCATTGCAGTAAACCACCGCCATGGTTCAACAGAATGAAGCCCCTGCGATCAAAGAATTAGCAGGCTCGCGATCAAAGAATTTGCAGGGTCACAACCAAAGAATAAAAACTGTTCAAATTCACAAAATTCAAAGAAGCGCGATAAACCACCACCATGGTTCATCAGAATGAAGTCTCCTGAGTAAAACCCACCCTCATTTGTCTTCCTAGGACACCCTGGGCTGAGAAAATTGATTTTTTTAATCTGGCCATCCTGTCCCTCACTCGCGATGCACAATCACGATCAAAGAATCTTGCAATCCAAGAATTTGAAGGCTTGCGATCAAAGAAATTGCTCGCTGGTGAACAAAGAGTGAGGGATGAGATGGCCAGATATAAAAATCTATTTTCTGAGCCAAGGAGTGCTCTAAGTTAAATGAGGCTGGAGTTTTAACTCGAAACTCCATTCTCACCTCTCCACGACCAGCCACCAACTGTGTGTATTAGTGGCGCTAATGCAAGGCACTCAAAAATAATTTTTCAGTGCCTCTTTGGATTAGCTGCTCACACACACAATCTGCATCTGGTCATGGAGGTGAAGTTAAGCTGTACCAGACACCAGCTGGGGAAGGGTGGGGGTGCTGGGTGGGCTGCACGGCTGGGTGGTTGGGTGGGAGCCACACCACACTACCAGGAAATTGTACATCCTTATCTATTTCATTATGATGGAGGGGCCACTAAACTACCAGGGATATGAATAATAATAATTATTTCATGCAGATCAGGTGCCACTAGACTACCAGTGATATCAAAAAGCAATATTTAATGAAATGCACATTGGAGGGGCACTAGACTACCAGGAAATTGCAGATCCTTATCTATTTGATTATGATGGGGGGGGGGACTGCTAGACTACCAGGGATATAAAAAACAATATTAATGAAATACACATTGGGGGTGCCATTGGACTACCAGGGAATTATTTATTTATTTATTTAGTTTTTGTTAACCGGGTTGGTGCACTAGCCATAAAATGACTATTTTCAGACATGACCCGGGAGAGTACAACAAAAGGAGAACAGTTGAACAACAGCAACATTGGTACAATAATACAAATAGAGGAACAGTACAGCAGTGCTACAAAAATACAATGGGTAAAAGTCTGTCTGCGGTAAAAGTCCCCGTCATGTATTTGATCATGATCGGGGGGGGGGCTGCTAGACTACCAGGGACATGGTAAACATGATGTATTTTCAGATGGGGTAGAGCAAAGCCCCCTTAGCAAAACACACCCTCATTTTACTTTGTAGGGCACCCCTGGGCTGAGAAAATGCATTTTAAAATCTGGCCATATCGTCCCTCTCGCTTGCAATGCACGATCACGATCAAAGAATCTCGCAATTAAAGAATTTGCAGGCTCATGATCAAAGATCTTTAGCGAGCCACGAATGAAGATTTTAAAAGCTCAAAACTCTATTTTTTGACTGATATGGATCGAACCAAAGTAATGGCTCGATAGATCGGTGTCCCCTGAGTAAAACTCATCCAAGTTTTACTTCAGAGATGACCCCTAAACCAACACATTTGTGTTTTTCAGATCAGAAATTGCAAAACAAGATGGCGATCAAAGAATTTTAAAAATCCTTGGGGACACAAATTCTTGAACCATGAGGCTACAAATTCTTTGATCACCAGGTGGGACAAGATGGCCAGAACCCCATTCTTTGTTCTCAAACATACAAATAAATTTTGCCATTGACTTATAATAGGAACTTAAAAGTAGCATAACTTTTGAATGCCTTAAATTTTTTTCACCAAATGAAAAGCGGCATATTAGCCCACCAAAGCTCTTTCAAATGAGCCATCTTGCAGATTGGTATACCACACGACGGCCGTGCAGGGCCACGTCCAAAATCCCAAAAGCTGCCTCCAAAAATGGATAATTTTGCATTTTTCAACGTTTTCATACACAAAGACTGCAAGTCTGACCGAAACAAACTTTGGCAAATCAAGAGATCTACCATGCCCCCACAGTGCGTACCAATTTCAGGCAAATCTGTTGAATGGGTCCAAAGTTATTAACGCCCAAACTTTTGATTTTAGTGTGTAAATGACAACTGAACCCTAACTATAGTGGTGCGACCACGCTTCTATACTATATATATATATATATATATATATATATATACACACATATATATATATATATATATATATATATATATATTTATCTATAAACAAATTGCAAAAAACTTTGTTGATGCATCAGTTAAGGTTGAAGTGATAAAAGTAGGAAAATGAGACACTAGGTTGAGCCTCTAACACCCCCTTCCCAAATGACCCCACCAGCCCACCCCACACCCAGCCTCCACAAACCAACATGCGTTGGGGTGTGCCTTGGGGCCATCAGGCCTAACTCTCACCCCATTCCATGTGTAAGAAAGTTGACATGGTACAGTACTGGAGAATGGAGTGAGAGTTATGGTGGATGATGCCTAGGCACACCCCAACATGTGTTGGTCTGTGAGGTGGTGTGGGGTGGCTTCAGTTGGGAGGAGGGGGGGTGTTAGGTGGCTCAACTCTAACATCTATTTCTCTACTTTTGTCACTTCAACCCTAACTGATGCATTAACAAAGTTTTTTTGCAATTTATCTCCTTACCTTTTTAGATAGTGTAATAGTATTTTTATTTTACAGTGAGACCCTGTGCTCCCATTTCTCCACAGGTGCATATATGTATCTAGATGTGGAAACAGAATGGTCTCCTTCCCCTCTGCCTTCACCCATTATGTTACAAGCAAGTAAAGCAAAATTGATCAAATAGTCATAACTGTGCCACCTTAAATAATTTTCACCCGAAATGCTCAAAATAACCTTCTTATCACTTCACTGCATGTACCCAGTACAGACAATGTTCAAATCTCAGTCGAAATGCAATTCTCCGCAACTGTAATGCCATTCTGTGCCACAGGTGCGGTAAAACATTTTTCACAGGATTTGAATAATGACAGATGTACTATTCATGAGGTGGTCTGAAAAAATGGCAATGTTGAATATTTGGAGTGAAAATATTAAATTTGGCAAAATTACGTACATGCGTAGCAAAATTCCAACAATTGCACTAACTAGGGCATTTGGGGGTATTTTTGCATCAAGTATTCAACATTGCCTTTTTGTGACCCCACCTCATGAACAGTGGCACTGTGATTTCATTACTGCATCCTGCAAGTTGATTTCACACAACGACCAGGCCATTCTGCACCACAGGTGCGGAAACATGTTTTGGGCAGGATGTGAGAAATGACATCTGTACTGTTCATAAGGAGTTGTGAAAAGATGGCAATGTTGAAAATCTGGAGTGAAAATATTAAAAATTATAAAGTTATAAGCATACGTAGAAACTGCTCAACACATGCTCATAACATAGTCATTTGGGTGATTTTTTGAACCAGATTTTCAACATGGGCTTTTTGGGACCTGCCATCATGAACACTGGCACTGGCATCTCATTAATCAGTCCTGAAAGGTGATTCTGTGCAGTGACCACAAAATCACCTTTTGGGACTGAGTAATGAAATGACAGTGTCGGTGTTCATGAGGTGCAGTCCCAAGAACCCCATGTTGAAAATCTGGGCCCAAAATTCTTAAAAAATGGCTGTGATATCAACTTAAGTAGAAGCCCCCACTGACTGCCATTATACAGTGCTTATCTTTGATTCTTCAGTTTATGGTTCGTCATTGAGGAGTGCAGAATTTGCCTTGCCTTGCCTTGTCAGATAGGGACTACTTAGAGTACTCCCCAATATTTGTGATCATTTTATAAGATAGATAATCCACTACAGGATGTGTAGTCATGCTCAGATATACGCACTCCTTGGGTGGTTGGACACACTCGACCTGAGGCTTCATGTGTCACAATGCACACCAAGATGTGCCTATATCAGAGCATGAATGCAGGCCTTGTAATGGATTATCTGTTACTTACCATATATCACACTGCAGGATGGGTGCTAATGGACTCCTGCGCACCATGCAAATGAGCCCATAATGGCCATGCAAATGTCCCCTTAGCATCTTTCATGCCCAATGGGCTCATTTGCATGTTGCTGCTGAATATAGCCCACAGAGGTGTTGGCACTATCTGTTTCAGGCAGCATTATTCCCTGTGAGTTACATACAACCCAGGGCCATGTCAGAACACTGCAGTTTCTCTTAGCTCTCTGCCGGCACAGTCTAATATTTAGTCAGATAGCACTGCCCACTGTCTGACTAAATACAGCATCTGCTGGGTCAGAACAAATGCAGTGCAAATATTTGAGCTCTGCCTGCACTTCATTTTGAATATCAGGTCCAGACTCTATATTCCAAAGAAATCAGTCCTCCTACTTATTTTATTAGTCCTTATCCCCGTCACTAGGTACCAATCATCTGATAGTTTGAATCCTTCTAGTGATCTCATTGTTTTAGATTTTTCCCATAATTTGTGTAACACTATTTTCATGGGCCACTGTGGAGGACATGGACGGTGCTTCAGTAGTGACTCCCACATTCTTTGTAGTGACATAATTTCATACAGAATTGTCAATAAGTTTTCCAGCTCTGTGGGTAATTTTATTTGTGCTATTTCCTTATTTAAGTTAGCACTAAGTGTTTCCTGTTCTCTAATGGGTATACAGTACATTGAGCACAAATCAAGTCTGAAGTCCTTAGGAAACATTGTGCTAAACTTGTTGCATTAGTTAAGCAGAGTTCCTACCTCCTAAGTAAAACAAAACTGTCATTTCCGTCTGTCATTCACTGAAATGTAATTACCTGGATAATGACCTGCTAGTGGTTATAGATGCAGATTGGTTTTATTATTATTTTGCTTTTATTCAAGGGTTGTGTGAATAAGCCATACAAAATAAACTGGACCTGGAAGTGCCTGAACATATGCTTCTAGTGTTGGCAACTGGGAAATGAATGTGAAATAAAAATATAATTGCTAAAAGAATTTCATACTGCCCCTGAACATGTGCAGCTGTAGATGAGGTAAGAAAATCCCTTACAAGGTCTTTTTTAGTCATTACTTAGCAATGTGTTCAGGGAGTTGTGAAGTTCTAATCATAGAGTATATTAAGAGGCTGGCAGTATACCATAGTGGTTAGCGTAACAAGCTGTGAATGAGCTTGGTACATCCAGCAGACCTGTATTTTATTCCTAAAACCTCTACGTGCATACTGTGTGACTCTCAACAAGTCACTTAGCCACCCTGGTGCTCCTGGGTTGTCCCTGAAAACAGGCACTTGTGCCTAGTGTGCCTTACCTGGTAACCAAAAATGAATGAAGCAAAAAAAATAGAGAGCTAGCAGTTATTTCAAATGTGTCTCCTGAAACTCTCAGCAAAACTGCCAATGTGTCTCTTAGGTGGCAACTCCATAGCAGCTGAACTTGCCAAAATTCAGCCTCCAGTAAAGAAAAAGTTTTCTGAGTTTAGTGGCCAGTGTTGAAAACAGTCTTAGTAAAATATAGCACTGGATTAGCAACTATTAGAATCAGTGGAAGCCACCACCTCTTTCAACAATAATGCACGATGGTGCAACATGGCAAATCCCAAAACTGGATATACTGCATTCATCTGAATGTGGCTTTAAAGAAAGTTACCAGGCCGTGCTGCACCATAACTTTCAATGGCATTAACAGTGGGGGTGGCTAGCAATTTGGTACAATCCTTCATTTTCTTTTAAACTGTGTGTTACTGTACTTCAAAAAAGCTTATTACCTGTTTAAAGTATCTGAACATATTGGTGTCTTAAAAGCAGTTTTCAGTGTGTACAGATTCAGCTCCTTATGAGTCTGCTTGTATGTCTTCCCCTCCATACCCTGCACCATCTTTGTTGTCCTTCTCTGAACCCACTCCAATGCATCTATAACCTTGCTGAGGTGTGGTCTCCAGAACTGAACCCCATGCTCTAACTGCGGCCTCACCATGGCTTTGTAGAGGGGCATTATAACCAAGGCCACTGATTTACGGTGATTAAAACAATTAAATTCTGTTTTCAAGACTTAAGATTCTGGAATTTCACCGGTGATTGTTACTCTAATTTCCGGATTTTACCGGGATTCTTTTATCATTTTTTAGTATGTGCATAAATAATCAGAATTAAAGAAGGCTTAATAGACAGAGCATTAAATGAAGCAAACTGAAAATAGTACAGGAAGGAATTAAAGGAAAAAACACTTTTTTATAGATTTACTGATCTGATAGAAAATGCCAGATTCCATGAAATCTTCATTTTTACTGGTTTTCAGGCAGCCCTAATTCCGGAATTTTACCGGATTTTCTGGTAAAAACCGAAAAACAGTGGACTTGATTATAACTTCCATCCTTCTGCTAGTAATGCCCCAGCCTATGCATGCCAGCATTCCATTGGCCCTTCCCACCACCCTACTACAATGGAAACCTACCTTAAGGTTTGAGGAGACTATGATCCCCAGATCTCTTTCCTATTCTGATTCTTTGATTTCCTTGCCCCCCCCCCAGCGTGTACCCTACTTTTGTGTTTTTCCTTTCTAGGTGCATCACAGCTCACTTCTTGGCATTAAACCTCAGCTGCCATTTCCTGGCCACTCCTCCAGAGTCCTTAGGTCCCTCCTCATGTCTTCCATCCCCTCCTGGGTTTCCATCCTATTGCAGATTTTTGTATCATTGGCAAATAGGCATACCCTCCCTCTAAACCACCCCACAATATCACTGATGTAGATGTTGAAGAGGAGCAGACCCAAAACTGACCCCTGTGCCACTCTGCTCCCCACCCTTCCCATCTCGGAGTGCATCCCATTAAGCACTACACTCTGAGTTCTCCCTACTAGCCAGGCCTCCACCCAGCCTGCTATTTCCCCACCCAACCCCATGCTTTCCATCTTGCTCACCAACTTCCTAAGAGGGATGGTGTCAATGGCCTTGCTGAAGTTCAGATGGGCCACGTCCACCGCCCCTCTCTGGTCGATTATCTGAGCCACCCAATCAAAGAACTCAATTAAGTTGGTCTGGCATGATTTCCCCTTGGTGAAACCATGCTATATACTGTCCTGGAAGCTACACTCCTCCAGGTAATTCACCATCCTCTCCTTGATTAATGCCTCCATTACTTTCCCCACCACAGACGTGAGTCTGACTGGGCAGTAGTTCTCCTTCAGGTCCCCGCTACCTCCCTTGTGCAAGGGCACCTATGTCAGCCCTCCTCCAGTCCTCCGGCACCCTCCCCCATATCCAGGGACAGGTTGAAGAGCCTTGTCAAGAGTGTGGCCAGCTTCTCCCTCAATTCCTTGATCACTCTGGGGTGCAACCCATAAGGCCCCATTGCCTTGTCCACCCTTAGACTATCCAGCTCAGCCCTGTCCTTATCCACAGTGAATGGGCTCTGATCCACCCATTTGCCCTCCTTCCTCTTAGGCGCCAGTGCTTGACCCCTGCTTTCCATGTCCTCCATGAACACCGAGCTAAAATATTCATTTAGTGCCTCTGGCTTTTCATAGTCCTGCTCTAAGTTTATCCCTACCCCAACCCCTTAGTTTAGCAATCCTCTGGCCTGCTCTTTTCCTCTCTCTCACATATCTAAAAAATGTTTTATCCCCCCTCATGGCCATTTTGGCTATTTTCTCCTCAGTGGCTGCTTTTGCCCTTCTTACGTTAGTCCCTGCCAGACTCCTCTTCTCTCTATACTCTTCCCTATCCTCCTCTCTAAGTGTCATCTTAAATTTTCTGAAAAACCTCCTCCTTTCCCTGACTGCCCCCGCCACCTCCCTATTGGACCAGAGTGGTCTCTTCCCCCTCTTGCTCTTCCTGAACTTTTTTATGCACATTTCTGCTGCTTCCTGAATGCCTCCCTTGATAACTTCCCAGAGTTCCTCCACTGCCCCATCTTCTCTGTACCTACCATTTTTCCCTGTCTTCCTCATCTTATTAAAGTCTGTGTGTCTGAAGTCCATGACTGTCGTATCAGTCTTACTTGTCTCCCTCCCTGCCCTGACCCTGAACTGTACCACGCTGTGGTGACTGGTGCCCAAGGCTTCTCCCACCTGTACTTCCTCCATACTCTCCCCGTTAGTCAGGACTACATCTAACAAGTTGCTTCCCCTCGTTGGCTCCCTGATCAGCTGCTGAAGGAATACCCCCTGCAGCTCGGCTCATACTTCACTACTGCTTGCTGACACTGCATTTGGGATTTCCCAGTCAACATCTGGGGGGTTCAGATCACCCACCAGTAGCAGTTCACCTTTCTGTGCCAGTGTTATGATTGCCTGAGTTAGCCATCTGTCATCTTCCTCTCTTTGCACAGGTGGCCTGCATACCACCCTCAGCCACAGGGATTCATCCATCTTCCTACCTAGTGTTACCCACAGCTACTCAGTCTCCCCTTCTTCCTCCTGCCCTTCAGTAACACTGATGCCTTCCCTGACGTATAAGGTGACCCCCCCCCCTTTTTGCCTTCCTTGTCCCTTCTGAACGTTCTATAACCTGGAATGGTTATTTCCCAGGTGTGATGCTCTGTCCACCAGGTCTCACTTATTGCAACTAAATCTAATCTCTCATCCCTCATGATGGCCTCCAGGTCCACCACCTTATTTCGTAAACTCCTGGCATTTGCTGACAATCCCTTCCACCAATCTTCCCCTTTGTTTCCCCTTGCACCCATCAGCCTCTTGCCCAGCCATGTAGTGCTATCCTGGGGGGGGGGTTGATAGCCCCCCAACATTTCCTCCTTGTGGAGCAGATTTGTCCCCACCACCTCTCAACCTAGTTTAAATTGTAGGTATCTGCTATGTATTCTCCTATCTTACATTTCAGTAGTGCTACCCCCTCCCTATTCAGGTGCAGTCTGTCTGGTATAAATAGGCTCTCGGCCTCCCATGTAGATACCCAGTCCCCTACCAAGCCATATCCCATTTGCTCACACCACACCACCAGCCACTCACTGAACTCCCTAATCCTTGACTTCCTATCAGTGCTTGCCCTCGGTTCTGGTAACACCTCTGAGAATGCCACTGATTTAATCCCCAGACTGCTACAGTAGCTAGCTAAAGCTCTGAATCTAGCCTGTACCTCCATCAGGCTACTTTCTGCTAGGTAATTTGTTCCCAGGTGGAACAGCAGGTGCATTTTCTCATCCCGCTGCCCCCCCCATGATGGGATATAATGAAAGACGTTCGCTGCTATCATGCCCAGCAGACACTCCACACAGTGCTGCTTTTGTCTTCCCTTCCTCCAAAACTAAATCCCTTTTATTATAGAGTCCCCAACCAGTTGGACCCTGCTCTCCATCTCCTTCTGATCGCATCTTCCTACCATCCTTCCCCCAACCCCCTGCATCCTATTTCTGACCTTATTGTCAATACCCAATTTGCCTATTTCACTTCATGAAGCAGAATCCTTACTCTGTGTCCCTCAGCTTCTTTGCTCTGTGCCCCCCCCAAGGCTCTATCTGTCAGGCAGCCCACCTCTGCCTCTCCATTTTCTAACTTTTTCCCTCCCTGCTTATCTGTCCCTACCCACACCCTGCCTGATTTTCCCTGGGGACCTTCCTCCCTTCCTCTCCCCTTCAGGTTGTGCTCCTCTGAACCCTAGCACGCTGCCCCCCCCCTTCTGGGCTTGCCTGTTGATCTTAACTGATAGGGCTTCCCCATTTTCCAATTGTTCTGCATTTTTCTTCATGCTTGCCTCTCCTTCTTCCACTGTCTGCTCATCAGTTCCCTTTTCCTGATCTTCCCCCCATTTAGCACCTATAGTGGTGCAAATATTTTCTTCTGTTCTAAGTCCACTGTGTGGACCCCTCTGGTCGATAGTCCTCCCTTTGCTCCCTCCTCCCTTGTTCTCTGTGCAGGCTTTGTACCTTTATACTGTATCACCTGCCATTTCTCCGGGTTTCTCTTGTGCCCATTGCTGCTCATATCTGGGATTCCCGTATCTCCTCCAGTGCTTTCCCTTCCCCCCTCCCCTTGTATTTGTGCTCCCCAGCTTTCTTCCAGTCCCCATCCCATCATCCCCTTCCTGCTGCTGAGTTTGCTCTTTGCCCCCCTGCAGCTTCCCTTTTTTCTGTGCCTTGTCCCCCCACAGTCCCCCCACTTGCTGCAATAGCTTCCTCGGTGGGACCCCTCATGTTCCTCCATCTACTCCTCTCCCATTCCCAGCTTAATGCCCATTCTGAACAATCCTACCTCCTCTCTTAACTGTGCAATCTGCCTATATACCATACATTCCCCCATTTTCCAGGCTATATTCTCAACCATGGCTGACCCACAACCAGCACAACCTCCCACCCTCCCAAAGATGCTCCCAGCCCTTGAAGCATTGGGATCCTGCCCTGGATCTGCCCTCACCCTGCACCATTTGCACCTCCAATTTGGTCCCTTCCCCCCATATTCTCCTCTTGCCTGTGGAAAGCTTTTGGTTTATGCCCAAGGGTGAGATTTTCCCTGTTTAAAAGCAATAATTTTCTAGGCCCAGTGGCTTTCATATTTCTCCAAGTAATGAAATGGGCTGCACCTGTTAGCCTTGTCCACCAGTCATAGGGTAGATCCTCCCCTATAAATGTGAAATACTCTGCTGTGGGAAGGATGGGGGAGGGTGGGGTTTGGGCCCTACCCCGACTTTTGTGAGAGTCAATCAGCCCTGGCCCTTTCCCCCACCCAAACCTCTCAATTCCCACACAAAGGTACGAGGCCAAACTGCAGCTTGCTGTCTGAGCTCCACACCTGAGTGAATCTCATCAGTAACAGCTCCAAAAATTCAAACTGCACAGATTAAATATCACAGCCCAGAATTTCACTCAGTAACAGTTCTAACTCTCAGTGCTGATTTAAATCCTCACCAATGTATCCCCTCACATCACAAACACTTCCAATATCCACGTATATAGTGAAAATACTACTACAGAGAAATGAACCAATTGTACAGTATAGCTCTGCTGGTTTGTGCAGGATATCCTCTCATGTTGTGTTTTTACAGGGTGTGAATAAGTGGCTACTCATGGTGCTCCATTAGATGCCCATTATCATTGGCAAGGTTGTTGCCTGGCATCACTGGCCCTTTTTGGTGGATGATACACCATACCACTATACCTAACATGCGTAGGTGGCAGGAAGGCTTTTTGAGATTCATGCTATCATGTGTGGAAAAACATCAGCTTCTCCATGAGTTTGTCATTATGGTTTTTATATTGCTGCTCCGTGTGTATTGTCTGTACACTTACATCAGGATACATTAGCTTGTGTTATGTTACAGCAGTGGCTGCTTCTATTTCCTGCTTCAGGCTGACAACAATGGCTGCTGGGTGCAAACTCTAAGCTTGCAGAAGCAAGTGGCAGTAGAGAGAGTGACCCTTTTTATCCACTGCCTGAATGCAATCCCTGTTTCATCCCATTCCCTGTGTATTCATGTCCCCACTAGTTATACTATATGTACCTTCCTTTCAGTACATTGGTATATGCAACATTTAAATGTCCTGTCTAGTGGTCTACATAACACAGTGTGTCACCTATACAAGACTGTGATATGTTTTTTGTTTATGGTTCTATTCTGGTTGAGGCCAGTGGTTTGTCCTGCCATACCATGTGGGAAGTCAATGCTGTGTGTGCCTGTAGATCTCTATTTATGTGTACAGTATGGAGGTCATGAAGGTCAATAACGTGTATACCTAATGGCGCTCATACCATAGCATCCATATGGTAGCTGTGCTAAAACTACTAGTTGACTGCTGCACTGTACACTACAGTTATATTTCCAGCTGCTCAGGTGGCACTGGCCATACTTCTGCCTTGTCTGTCAGGGTGACGTCGGTTAACTGGTCAAAATCTAATGGTGGGCAGATTCAGTACTATTCTGGTGTACTACAAATCATACTGGCAGGTGACATGAACCTCACCCTGCATATTGTCTGCACCATACACCATAATGGCTGCACTAACACACTGGAATGGACTGGTGCATATTACAGTGGGACACAGCTGATACAGTAATGTAGGGTTCTGTACAGCCATTATTGAATTTATGATGGCAGTCTGGGCATTTCATATTACATTATGGCTCCTAGTCTGTGGTACAATGTAAAAGTTCTAGTACTGCCTGCACTCATACTTCAGCTCATTTTCAGTCAGTGCCATGTGAAAGCATGCTACCCATAGTGGCCATGGTTGCATAACTCTGCATGGCAGGTAAATATCCTTTCATGGTGGGGCAAAGGGGCATTCCATTGGAGTCAACACATTTTCATGGTGCTGACCCTTTGCACCTCTTCATTACCTATTTTGCATTTTGCTGTCCAGCTCACTGGCTTTGTGAATCAAACACTTATTTTGGCTCAACTTATATGATACATAGATTCACACTGGAATTTGGCTGCTTTTATGTGGATCTTCAGATCTTGGTTAATTATGCACTTAGATTACTAATAGATCTGGCTTTGCAGTGACATGCTGTAGGTTATGGAGGGGGATCAGTTAGCTAGTTAGCATTCAACATCTGACCTCAGAAATCATTCATCATGGCTCTCTAAAAAAAGTGAAGTGCCTGAAATGGCCCAGGTTCTGGGAGTCAGACTAAGGATTGTACGTCACCAAATTCAGAAAGCAGGCTTCTAGCATTGTGCCAGGAGAATGGCAATATTTTTGTACAGGAATACTACATTGAAGAATGGTGCAGTGCTGAGAATACCTGAATTAGAGAGACTGGCCACAGGACTAGACCTGGCCACCTGTGTAGAACAAAGAATTTTTATTTTTTTAAACTTTGTTCTCAATTTTCACATCTAATAATAAAACTGGGGGGGGGGGGCAAAACAGTTTGATGCCGAAGAATATATATATTGTGTTTACATCTGCATCAGACAAACTGTAAGCAAGCAGCCCAGCTTTTGTTTTCAAAGAATGTATCCGTTTGTGACAAAAAAGGGTTTGCTGCACAAAAATGATGCAAATGTAATTTACAAAATTCTTTGCTGCAGTTGCATCTTTTTGGATGCAAAATGCAGAGAAGTATTGTCAAGCTGTTTGGACAGATGTTCTTGCACTGGCACAAGGTACTGGAGTCCACACCTGAAGAAACACTGTAACAATGTGGAGACAGTACAGCCTGGGACAACTGATATGATCCATGGCCTTCTGAAATGATGTAAATTAGGAGGTGAGGCTACAGCACTTTAAACACATGCACTCTTGAAATCGAAGAGAAAGGGATGACATGGCTGAGACATACACGTACCTGATAAAAGGTTGGACATCAAGGAGCTGTTCTCCTTGAGTTCAAATACAAAGATGAGATGAAATGTATTAAAGCAAGGGTAGGGGTGGGATTAGAAAATGCTGTCTGCAAGGACTTATTCATGGACAGGGTGTTGAACAGGTTGAAAAAGCTGCCAGAGGAAGTGGTACAGGCCAAATCAATCAACAGCTTCCAACAGGGATATGATATACATGTGGATGTAGCAAAAAAAAAAAAAAAAAAAGAAAACGGGGACAGTAACAGCAGGAGTATTGGCATTAGGGCAAGGCAGACTAGTTAGGCAGGGTGGACAGTGACTGGATGGGCCAATAGCCTATTTCTGTTGTCTTCCTCTACAGCATGTACAGTACAGTACAGTACAGTATCTATGTTTCCATGTATTTTGAAAATAGTGTCTGATGGATCTTTGGCCAATTTCTCAAGTATCAACGGAAATAAAGTACAAATACTCACCAGAGCTGTGCAAAATTTTCTATTCCTGCTTCGGATGGAATTAAGAAAATGTTTAAAGTTCAGTCTAATTCCAAGGGATTCTGCTGGATGTAGAATTCTGAAATTCTGAGAGCAATATTCAAACCACAGTTTAGCTATTTGTGGCTTACATAAACCTAGATTAGCATGCCACGTATTAGTAAAGCATAGACTAAGGGGCTACAAAGAGTAGAAAACTATTCTATGCCTTGTATAACCCACAGAAAACTAATTTGCATTTTAAAATTAAATACTTTCAGAATTCCGTAGAATTTAGAAAACAGTACCAAAAAAAAAATATTCTGAAGTGGAATTGTCATTCTTCCTGAATTTTTCTGGCACAATTCTGCATTCTTCACAGTTCTAAATCTCACCGAGTATTAAAAAAATGGTATTCTACTCAAACCCCTACCAAGCACTTCATTTCTATCACATGATTGGTTACCAGTAGGCCGCCCACCACCATATCATTGCTATAGTAACACAAGCCAAAAATTGTCCAGCTTTGTTGGCCTAAACCAAATTTGTTTTCCCTTTCAACTCACCAGGGCCAGATGTGCCACTATTTAGATTACACCCATATATTGGGTCTCTACAGTGCTAGTGATTTCAGGGGAGCCCTCTGAGCCTGGTATAGTATCATGCTTGCAAAGAACATGGTTTACAATTAAAGTGGACTGCTTTTTTCCACTGAGAATGCAATGTATGCACATTTTGCAGCTGAGCCTCATATATAGTGATGGTGGTAGAAGATGTCATTTGTTTGCTGTTCGGGGTGAAGGAGGGGTTGTGTCAAACATCTGTGTTATTCTGTATGGAATTTGACTGGCCTAAATATCTGTTTTTCACTCATTTTACAAATTGTGATTGATTCAGTTCTACCACAGCCCGATCATCTCTGCTAATGACCCCTCATACTTTTCATAATACTGCTGTATTCTTGATGAGTGGTACAAATCTCTATTTTATCTTTAGCAGCAAATGCAGTCAATCAGTAGTGTGTGTCTGTTTGAGTGGATTGGAGGGCTGGCATATTGATTGTTTGCCTATTTTGCAGAACAAATCTCAAATCGAAAGATGCTCTTATTCAGGTTTTGGGGGCCTGTATTTTTCTAGAGAACAGTTGCTCATAAACTCAGGCTCATCCTTGGATGTGTAGATTCATGGAGTTTTTAGTTAAACCTGAAAACTACTTGAATCTACACAACTTAAAGTACAACTGCTGATTATTTAAAAAAGGGCCAGAATCAAGGTAAGATATGAAGGAGAACCTGAGTTTAAATTCAAATTGTACTGGTGATTTTACAAATACAGACTTTGCTGATTCTAGTCAAGTCTTGGTTTGCATATTAGCACCACTTAGAAAATGGCAAGAATCAATTATTAAATCTGATTGGCTGACACAGGCTCCAAGCTGGACATTTATTTTTCAATAAATGCCCAGCTAAAAATAAAAGCCAATCCAAGTGCCACTTCACAAAGTACCCTTCTACCCTACTGCCCAGCCTACTTTGTCATTGGCTGAAGGTACTTGAAGAAATTTAAAAACCCTGCCATGTTTTTCTCTCGCTTAGCAAGAGACTACTGATTCCCCAAATTTAGTTTTCCTCGGTAGCAGCTAGTAGTAAATAAAAGAAAGAGCACGCATTTTACAGTCAGGAGAGTGAAAACAGCCGTACTGTTTTAAAACGGCACCTCTTTCCTGACTACTACTTTCTCACAGCGTACTTGCACAAGGAAGCCATTCCCGAAGCTGACACTCGCATCAGCTTTATCCTTCACACACCGTTTAAAAGAAAAAAGCAGGAACCCCCTAAGTTAACCACGAAACAAATGCCCACACACTCTTCTCATTTCAAATAGAAATAAATCTTGTCTATCTCGCTTACCAGAAACTGGAGAGGCAGTAATTAAAAAGAACCCAATTCCACCGTGATCATTAAAAAAAAAAAAAAAAAAAGGACCCGATTCCACCGTGACCAACATCGCATTTTCACCATAGAACTGCAAATCCCACAAACCCTGTTACTCCTCAGTCTCCTAAACATCAACGCCCTCTACTGGCAAGCAATACACAATACAGGGACTTCTTTACCAGAAACACATATTCTGGTTGTTTTTAAACACTCATTATGCTTCTTTTTACTACTTTATTTTATTTTATTAAAAATGTTACATGTGGGCCATTTTCTAAGCACAATAATACCCTCCAGGATGGGCATTATTGGGAAACACAGGACCTTCAAGGGGATATAAGGCCCTCCACCTGCGGAGTCGGGCCTCTTTATGACCCTGAGCAGTCTGGTATTTCCCAATAATGTCCACCCTGTCGGGTATTATTGCTTACATGTAACATTCTTTAGTCATTAGGCACATGCAGTTACAATTGATACATTGATGATAATTATGACACAGAAACATAGAACTGTATACTCTGATGGCAGATAAGGACCAATTGTCCCATCCAGTCTGCCCATTTCTCTTTACCAACATTATTACTGCACATCATGCCAATCTACAGATCTTTCTCTCTCCCCCTTCCTTTCTGCTATGATTCCCTTGTGCTTTTCCAATGCATTCTTGAACCCCACCATGGTTGTTGCCCCCACCACCTCCCCTGGAATGCTATTCCAGGAATCCACCACTCCTTCTGTGAAGAAGTACTTCCTCATATCTCTCCTGAATCTCTACTAAATCTACCTTCCTCTAGATTCTTAGCCTGTCCCTTGTTCTTGAGCACCTCTTCTTCTGAAAAATACTCCCCTCCTGTGAAGAAGTGCTTCCTCACACGTATGTACAGCATATGTCATAAGTGGGTGTGTGTGAATAGTGCACTTGGGAGTTGGGTGATCTCAAAATTTTCATCAGGGGTTCATTAACCGAGTAGGGCAGCTAAGTTATAAGTGTCTTTAGTTAGTAATAAAGGAGTAGAGAGAGTGTGAGAGAAGAAGAAAAAACAGAAAGAAAAACATAACAAGTGAGATGCTCTAAAGGGAGTGTGAGCAATTAGCTTGCCGGTGTTTTTCTTTTAGTTGGGGAGTGGTATCTGATTGCAAAAGTAATCATTATATCTGGGTAACATCATCATCAGGCTATGAGGAAGGGGTAAATGAGTGAGACAAAAGTAAAAAAAACTCCTAGGGGTAGCGGGAAAGGTCTAGTAATAAGGAGTAGCTATGATTGGAGTGGTGCAGTGCAGCGGCTGTGGGGCAGTAGTCTTCAGGGAGAATTTTTGGAGACTACAGTGCTTCCCCATCTGCAGGAACCTCTGTGTGCTGAGGGAGGAGGTTGCCAGACTCATGACTGAGATGGCATGGGTCAGAAGGATTTACTCCCAACTCAGGGACCACCAAGTCCACCTCCACTGCCTCAAAGGGTGCCGGGAAGGAGGAACAGCTGGACAATGGAGGGCTCAGGCAAAGTTTGGGTGGTGGAGCATAGGCACATCCCAAATCCCATATCACTACAGAACTCCTATACTGCACTTGCAGTATGGGAATGTCCCACAGGGGCACCTGAAGTAGTGACTGGGGAGATGTGGAGGTCCTCAACACTGCAGACCCCAAGGAACATAGGAACATAGAATTTGATGGAAGATAAGGACCACTTGGCCCACCTAGTCTGTCCATTTCCCTAACTGATGAATAAGCTGCAGATCCTAGTTAACTAACAGCCTACATCCTCCTACTCCCCCACTAGAATTGCTTATGTCTGTCCTATGCATTCTTGAATTCCCCCAATGTTTTTGACTCCACAACCTACTCAGGAAGGTTGTTCAATGCATCCACAACCCTCTGTGAAAAATACTTCCTCACAATACCTCTGAGCCATCCCCCCTCTATCTTCAAATTGTGCCCCCTTGTTCTTGCACATCTCTTTTTCTGAAAGATGCTACCATCTTGGACTTTGTTGATTCCCTTGAGGTACTTGAAAGTTTCTATCATGTCCCCCTCTCCCTCCTTTCCTTGAGGGAATACATATTAAGCTCCTTTAGTCTCTCTTCATTTATCTTCTGGTGCAGACCTTGTACCATTTTGGTTGCCCTCCTCTGGACAGCATCCAGTATGTCTATGTCTTTGCAGAGATCGGGTCTCCAGAACTGCACACAGTACTCCAGATGGGGTATCACCAACTGTTTGTACAGAGGAACAACAACTTCCTATTTTCTGCTATTGATGCCTCTCCCTATGCATCCCAGTATCCCCCCAGTCCTCCTTACTGCCTTCTCACATTGCTTGCCCACCTTTAGCTCATCTGATATAATTAACCCCAGGTCCCTTTCCATTTTTGCAGTTGTTAGTATTTTAACCCCCCATTGTGTACTCTTCCCCTGGGGTTTTTGTTTCCCAGGTGCATTACCTTGCACTTATTTGCGTTGAATTTGAGCTGCCATACATTTGACCATTCATCCAACCTTGCCAAGTCCCTTCTCATCCTTTCCACCCAACCTTGTGTATTATCCCTGTTGCAGATCTTTGTGTTGTCTGCAAAAGACATACTTTTCCTTCCAGTTCCTCTGCAATGTCACTTATAAAGACATTAAAGAGGACCAGTCCCAGTACTGAACCCTGCAGTACCTCACTAGTAACCCTCCTTTCTTCACTGTGGACTCCATTTACTATTATCCTTTGCATCCTGTTGTCCAGCCAATTGTTTATCGAGGCTACCACCTTGGGACCCACTCCAAGTCTGGCTAACTTGTATATTAATCTTTTGTGTGGGCCTGTGCCAAATGCCTTGCTAAAATCTAGGTAGACCACATCCATAACCCCTCCCTGGTCTACTACTTAGATCACCCCGTCAAAGAAATCTATTAGATTCATCTGACATGACCTTCCCAGTGTGAAACCATGCTGCCTTGGGTCCTGTGCCCCACTGGCCTCTAGGTACTCAACAATTCTTTCCTTAAGAAATGATTCCATCATTTTCCTTACCACTGAGGTCAAATTAACTGGTCTGTGGTTTCCTGCCTCTGCCCTGCTCCCACTATGTGAAGTGGAATCACATCTACCCTCCTCCAGTCCTCAGGTACCACACCATCCTCCCATGATTTATTAAAGAGAGTAGTCAGTGGTGTCACTAGTTCTACCCTTACTTCTTTTAGAATTCTGGGGTGAATCCCATCAGCCCCATTGCTTTGTCCATCTTCAGTTTTAAGAGTTCTTTCAGAACCCTTTTTTCTGTGAATGGATTAGTATCAATCCCCCTATCCAGAGTGTTTCTTTTGTTTGGTTTAGGTACCTCCACCTCCTCTTCCTTTGTGAATACTGAGCAAAAATATTTGTTCAGTATCCCTGCTTTTTCACTGTCCCTTTCTGCCCACCTTCCCTCCACTTTATTAAGCCTCAGTATCCCTCCCTTGGTCTTTCTTTGCTTCCTAATGTACCTGTGAAAGGTTTTATACCCCTTCTTAACAGAGTTGGCTATATTTTCCTTGGTTTGGGCATTTGCTATTCTGACTGTCTCCCCTGCATCCTTCTGCTTTAACTGATAAAGTTCTCTGTCCTGCTCTTTCTGTGTTTCCTTATATTTCCTGAGTGCTACCTTTTCTCCTTAACCTTCCCTGACACCTCTTTTGAGACCCATAGTGTTTTTTTTTCTTTGTTTTGTTTTGTTGATTTGCTTCACACAAAGACTTGTTGCCTCTGTGATGGCTGTTTTGATTATTCCCCATTGTTTCTCCACCTTTCTTTCATGCCCATTTGCTAGTGCTTTTCTGAGGCACTTTCTTATTTTCCCAAAGTCAGCCCTCCTAAAGTCCAATACCTTTGTTGTTCTATGGCTGTGTTTATCATGAACCACACTGTTTGGTGGTTGCTTGTTCCCAGATGGCTACACACTTCTAAATCTGAGATTCTTTCTCCATCCCCAATTGAGAGTACCAGGTCTAAGATTGCTCCCTCCTGAGTGGGTTCCAATACTAGCTCTCTGAGGCATGCCCCCTGTAGGTCATCAAAAATGACCCTGCTTTTGGATGTTCATGCAAAAAGGTGCTCCAGTTAACTCATTGAGGCCCCAAGATGCCTGTAGGTGGCAGCAGAAAAGATACTACTGAGGTCTTTAATGCCTCCAGATGTCCTGCACTTTGTGCTACTGAGGACGTTTGATGCCTGAGGAGGTCAATACTTAAAACTTAAATATTTCACAAACTAAAGTGAGTAGAATTGACTGCATAGTACCATTGGAAAGGTAATGTTCTGCTCAATAACTTTGCCACTGCTAATTTATGTCTGTTATGTATACTTTAAAAGACTTTCACATTTTTGTGTAGTATGGTATTAATGGCTGACATTTGTCTCTCAAGCTTCACTTAGCCACCTTAATTTAACAGAAAAGAAATACATGCATCATATTGGAAAAACTGTTTTTTTAGTACAACATTATTTTTGTACCTCCATCTAATATATGGATGCTTAATTTGGTGTTGATATGTTAAATATTGTCCCACAAAAAATTGTTTCCATTGCCTTTTTTATTGAAAACAAAAATGTTTTGCTATTTCAACCAATATAGAAAAAAATAGGAACTACTCATAATTAATTGCATAGTACCATTGGAAAGGTAAATTTGTGCTGAACAACTTTGCCACTCGTACTTTGTGCGTAGCACTTATGGTTCATGAGTTATTCACATTTGTTTATGGCATGCTGATTATTACTTGATTTTGCTCTGAAAGCTCCAGGTTGCACTGTTAAAAGTATACAGGCCACAAGTGGGGAAACTCTCAAGGAGCTCGTGAGGCCTCAGTGAGTTATCATCTGGCATATTCAGGTTCCCCATCAACAATATCTCCATTTTTTCTGCCATTCTAAGGACAATTTCTATCATTTCCATATCCATTCCCTCCCCCTGAGAAGGGGGTCTGTATACAACCCCCATTCGGATTGTGGTGCCATTTCCTGTCTGCAGGCTGACCCACAGTGCCTCATCTGCTCCCTGTTTACTCTTTAGTTCTGTTGCTTTGATCCCTTCCTTTACATAGAGAGCTACTTCTCCACCTCTTTTACCCTTCCTGTCCCTCCTGTAGATTGTGTATTCTGGTCTGTTGACATCCCAGTCATGGATCTCTGTGTACCACATTTCTGTGACTCCCCAAATATCCAGGCATCCCTCTTCCATCAAGGCCACTATTTCAGGGAGCTTGTTACATAGACTACAGGCATTGGTACTCATCACCCTCCATTTTTTGATGGCCTTACCACTTTTAGCCCCATCCCTGTCCTTATTGCTTTTTCCTTCTTTTGCATTTACCCCTGTCCTGCTCCCTAATGACTTCTCCATGTTGGTGTTTACCTCACTAATTACGTGTTTTGTCAGGGGAAGTTGGGATTTCCCTGCTCCTTTTCAGTGCCTCCCGCTTGGCTAGTTTAAATGCTTGCCAATGAAGCATTTAAACCTATCACCTAGGATCCTGGTTCCTTCCCAGACAGATGCAGTCAATCGCACCAGTGTAGGCCTGCACCCTCCAGGTGGTACCCCAGTCCCCAATGAAGCCAAAACCCTGTGCTCCACACCAGTTTTACAACCATTTATTTAATCCCATGGTGCAGAGTACCCAACATCATCCTTGCCATACATAGACAGCACCTCCAAGAAGGTTACCATACATGCTACCTGTCTAAGACCCCTCTCCAACTCTACAAACTCCTCTTGTACTGCTCTGATCCCATTCCCAGTCAGGTCATTTGTCCCTAGGTGGACAATGACATCCTGCTTCCTCCCTCATGCAGCTGCTCCCTGTGATCCTGAGGATTTGCTTCCTGTCCCTCCAAGCCATGGCACCAAGCAGGCTTACTTCCCTCTCCCCTTCCTACCCCACTTCTACCCCCTAATGACTGAGTCCCCCACCAGGAGTTGTTTCCTTCCCCTGTGGGGTCCCATGCCACCCTCCTGTGGGTCTCCTTTGTGGAGGTTCCCAGCATTCCCCTTGGTCTCCACTGCAGGTGCCTCTATAGAAGAAACACTCTCTGCCAGAACAGTGTAGGAACTGCAGAGAGGTACAGCTGGAGGGATGCACCTCTGTTCCACCACCCTCTCCTTCCCTGAGCCCACCTTGGTCCAACCGCTCCTCTTTCATGGCAATCTCTGAGGTACCGGTGGTTGCCCTGGTGGTCCCTGGTGGGGGGAAGAGGTTTCATGAATCCTAGCCAGGTCAGCCTGGAGATGGACAACCTCCTCCCTCTGACCAGAGAGGTGCCTGCAAATAGAGCAGCATCACTACCTCCAGAATGTCTCCTGGAACTCTGCCACCCCACAGCCATTGCACTGCACCCTCCCATCATGTCTTATTTTGTGTCCCTTCACCTGTTGCTTTGTATGCTTACTGTCTCCTCCATCTATTTATTTTTTCACCTACTTTCCTACTGCCTAAGTGTCCTTACAACTCTCATGTTTCCTGTTCTGGGACAGGAACTTCCTGTACTCTTTAGTAATCTCCTTCCTTGCTCAGAGTCAGACCTTCAGCAGCTAGGGGGAAGAAATGGCTACTTTTTTCCTTCAAGGTTGATGAAACTAATGTGTCTCAGTGATCCTTCCCTTCCTACTGTCAAACAGGAAGTTTCTGTTTTCAGTCAAATCCAGTAGCTATAAAAGTAGAACTGGCTTAGGGTGGGAGGGTGGAGAGGAAGAAGGGAGGGCATCAGTAAGAAAAGTTGTAGCTTTTTTAGTCAGCTGCTTCTTGCTCTGAAAGCAAGATTCTTTTCTGCCCAAAGCTAGCAGCAAGAAGCTGTAATTGGAGACACCTGCTTTTCTACTGCCTGAGCAATCCTCCAATTAACTTATTTCCTCTTCTCCTTATTTAGCAAACTAAGATGATACAGTCCCCTTCCCCAACACAGAAACACTCACTGACTTTCCTTTTTTTATCCTAAATGAGACCCCTTACTTCTAATAAAGTATATGTTTGCTTAATCCCAACAGGCACTGACTCCTGCTGAGATAGAAGTATTCTGTTAGTAAGAAAATTTGTAGCTTTTTAGTCAGCTGCTTCTTACTCTGAAAGTAAATATATGAAAGCAAGATTCTTTTCTGCCAAAAGCTAGCAGCAGGAGGGCAAAAAAGGACTCCAGAGGAGGAGGATGCAAATCCTGGTGGGGACTTGATAATAAGGGGAGTACAGTTGGGGACAGGTGGGGATTATGAGAGGGAGGTAAGGTGCTGTTCTGGTTTCATGGCTTGTAGGGATGGAAGGAGGATATTAGTAATCACTGGGAGGGCAAGGAAGGAGGGAGAGATGGATGTCATTGTCCACTTCTTGACAAATTACCTGTCTGAGGAGAGGCCTGAAACAATCCAGGAGGAGTTCAGGAAACTGGTGAGGGGTCTTAGGCAAGTAGCACAATCAGTTTCTTTCTCAGAGTTGCTTCTTGTCCATGACAAGGGGGAGGATAGGAGGCTCTGCAGCAGGGAATTCAATTTATGGTTAAGGAAATGGTGTAGAAAGGAAGGATTCAGATTCAGTAGGGACTGGGGCTCCACTTGGCAGGATGTACAGGGGCAATGGACTACATCCCTCCTGGAGGGGAATGAAGATCCTCTGTGAACAGTTTAAATGCTACATTAGTAAGCATTTAAATTAGCTGAGGGAGGGTGGAATGAGGCAAGAACACATAGTCTGCCACGCTCCATGCTTTCAGGGTCAACAGTGGGTATCCCAAGGGAAAGGAGCACCAAAAAAACAAACACAAATAGGTGAAGAAGAGGAAGATGGAGATGACAAACAGAAAGATAATAGTGGAGGAAATGGGGGAGGACAAATGGGCAAGCTGAGGGGAGGTGGAAGTACAAATTTGAGAGCCATGTGTGAAAATGCTCTAAGTCTGAGCAACAAGATGGCAGACCTAGAGGCCACCATGGCAGCAGAATAAATGGACATAGTAGCAATTACAGAGACCTGGTGCAGTGAAAACCAGCACTGGGTTGTAGTCATTCCAGGGTATGTTCTAGTCTGGAGGGACCAGGTAGGTAGGAAGGGAGGAGGGATGACTTTTTATATATGGGAGACCTTAAAGGACACTGAAATACTGGGGGTACAGAGAGAAGCAGAGGTTCTGTGGAACACCCTGTAGACAGGGAGGGAGGCCTCTAGTTGGACAGGGGTGATCTACACACCTCCATCACAGGGGGAGGAGAGAAATAAGGATATGATAGAAGAATTCCAATGGATGGCCAGCAAGGATGAGGTATTGATAGTGGGGGACTTTAATATGCCAGATGTGGATTGGAGTTTTCCTGCTGCAACAACAAGTAGGAGTAGGGAAATCCTAGACTCCCTGCTAGGGATATTTCTCAGGCAAGTAGTTAAGGAATGCACTTGTGAGGGGTGATACTGGATCTGATACTGTCAAACAGGGATAGTGTCACTGATGTCACAGTAGGTAGCCACCTGGTAACCAGTGATTACAGTACAGTGTGGTTCAACATTAGGATCAGGCTAGAAGTTAGCCACACTTAAATAAGGGTCCTGGACTTCAGGAAGGCCAATTTAAAAAAAAAATTGGAGACTGCCTCAAAGAAGCCCTAGCAGGAATAGGGAAAAAGGATGGGGTAGAGGAAAGGTGGGCAAAAATAAGGAAGGCCATTGAGAAGGAAAATATCCTCCATGTTAGGCAAGTTAAAAAGATCAAGAGAAAAAAAAAAGATATGGTTCTCCCAGGAAGTAGCAGACAAAGGAAAGGAAAAGGAGCAGGCATTCAAAAGGTGCAAGTTCATACAGAAGGAAGAGAATAGAGAGAATTACCAGTAGAAACAAAGGGAGGCAGAGAAGGCAGTTAAAAGGGCAAAAGCACAAATGGATGAAAACAAAGCCAAGTCTGCAAAAAGGAGGATAAAACATTCTTTAGTTACATTATTGAAAAGAAGAAGAATAAGAAAGGCAACAATAGTAAGAGTAAAAGGAGTAGGTGTGGGGGGATGAGGACCAAAAGAAAGCAGACATGTTGAACAAGTACTTTCGTTCAGTTTTCACAAAGGAAGGGGTAGTAGATGGGCCACAGGTGGGGGAAAAGGGATTAAGGAAAGGGAGTTGGACACTAGCCCTTTCATGGTGGAGCGTGTCCTCAGGTAACTAGTAAATCTAAAGGTGGTCAGGGCAATTAGACTGGATGGGGTTCACCCAAGGGTACTGAGGCAACTAAGGGAGGTACTGGCTGGGCCTCTGGTGGCACTCTTCAGTTTTTCACTGGATGTGGGGGATGTTCTGGAGGACTGGAGAAGGGCAGATGTGGTCTCACTACACAAAAGTGGGAATAGGGAGAAGGTAGGAAACTACAGATCTGTAAGCCTGACTTTGGTGATGGGTAAGGTTATGGAAACACTACTTAAAGAATAGATTGTAGAGTACTGTAAAACCAGTGGATTGAAAGATCAGAGGCAGCATGGGTTCACAGGGGGGAGATCCTGCCAAACAATCCTGTTAGAGTACTTTGACTGGGTTATCATGGAAGTGCATCAGGGAGGAGCAGTGGATGTGGTCTACTTGGATTTCAGTAAGGCCTTCAACATTGCTCCACATAAAATACCAGTAAGAAAACTCGGCACCTTGGAGTGGGTCCAAAGATAGTTAAATGGGTAGGAAATTGGCTAGGTAACAGAACTCAGAGGGTGGTGGTAAATGGTGCTCACTCAGAAGAATGCAAGGTAACCAGCAGGGTGCCTCAAGGGTCAGTACTGGGACTGGTCCTATTCAATGTCTTTATTAACAACATTGCAGAGGGGCTGGAATGGAAGGTATGCCTGTTTGCGGATGACAAAAAATCTGCAGCAGAATAGATACACCATGGGGAGGGTGGAAATAAGGGAAGATCTAAATAAGCTAGAAAACTGGTCAACAGTTTAGCAACTAGGCTTCAGTGCCAAGAAGTGCAAAATTATGCACATAGGGTGCAGAAACCCAAGGGCAACATTATTTAGATGGAGAGGAATTATCAACCAAAAAAATGGGAAAAGGATCTGGGGGGCATTATATCTGATGACCTGAAGGTAACAAGGCAGGGTGATAAAGCAGTAGGAAAAGCCAGTGGAATGCTGGGGTACATAGGGAGGGGTATCACAAGCAGGAAGAGGGAAGTAGCAATACCTCTGTAAAGATCACTGGTGAGGTCTCACCTGGAATATTGTGTCCAGTTTTGGAGGCCACAATTATGGAAAGACAGACTGAGTGGAAGCAGTACAGAGAAGGGCAACCAAAATGGTGCATGTCTTGCACCAAAAGCCCTACTAGGAATGACTGAAGGTGTTAAATATGTACTCTCTAGAGGAAAAGAGTGAAAGGGGGGACATGTCTGAAAAATTCAAATACCTCAAAGGTATCAATAAAGTACAGGAAGGGGGCATTTTGGACAGAAAGAGATGCTCAAGGACAAGGGAGCACAATATGAAGCTCGAAGGGAGGAGATATAGAGGAGATGTGAGGAAATACTTCTTTATGGAAAACATGGTGGATCCCTGGAACAGCCTTTCAGCAGAGGTGGTGGATACCGAAACAGTAACAGTTTTCAAACATGCATGGGATAGACACACTGGGACCTTGGTAACAGGGCTGGGGGGAGGCAAGGCCAAAGATCAATTAGGGTCTATGATAGTAAAGTAGGTAGGGACCTTAGTGAAGACTAGGTGGGACAGAAGGTCCTTTTCTTCTGACAGCTTCTATGTTTCTATGTGCCTTATTTACCCTCATAGGACATTTAAAAGTCTCTATCATAGTCCCCCTCCTCTGTACCAGGGTGTACATATCAAGATCCCTTAGTATCTCTTCATAAAGCTATTGATGCAGACCCTGCACCATTTTAGTTGCCTCCTCTGGATTGCCTCTACTTTTTCTATGTCTTTCCAGAGATGTGGTCTCCAGAAATAGACACAGTACTCTAGGGGGTCTTACCAGCAATCTGTATGGATACAACACCACTTCCCTCTTTCTGCTGGTGATACCCCTCCCTGTGCACCCCCAAATCCCACTCACCCTCCTTACTGCCTTGTTGCCCTGCCTGGCCACCTTTAGGTCATCCAGTATGATTACCACCAGGTCTCATTCCTGCTTGGTGGTCATCAATACCTCTTCACCCATTTTGTATTCTGCCCCTGGGTTTCTGTGCCCTACGTGTATTATTTTGCACTTTTTTGCACTGAACCCCATCTGCCATACCTCTAATTTTTGGCAAGCTCCTGAAACATTTCATCAGGCTTCACTGCCTTCTTTACATTTATCATCTTTCACCTGTGTGCATGCCCTTCTTGTGTTACATATATGTACAGCAGATGTCCTGTAGTGTCCTACTGCTTTGAATAACATTTCACTTTCTGATATCACTGACTTCATCTCTTTTCTCTGTGAATACCATTACTGTACTCATTTAGACATACTTCAAACTTTTTCTTGTGTGGCTGGTTCACACAGAATGTGCCAATTACTCACTCCCTCGGAAGAGGGAAGCCAAGCAAATGGGCCCTGTGTGCTTTGTTTCCTGGTGCATTTCAGGAAATGTTTACATTTACAGTTTTTTTTTTAACAGTACATCAATGTCCTCAAACCAAATGTATCTAAGTTGACTTATTATGATAACAATTTATGATTTGTCAAAGTTCAGGGAATTTCATAATTTACAACTAGTTCAGCTTGCACCCATTATACTACTGTAGATGTCATGTAAGAGGTAATGTTTCTGTGGGAGTGATGCTGGGCTGTGTTCAGCACATATCAAGTGTCTAGTCTTAAGGAATTAGAAGGAACATTACTGATAATCTATACATCCCTAAAGTTACAACTAATTTTGACATATTACCATAATCTATACATCCCTAAAGCTATAGCTAATTTTGACAAATTAGCAGTTCAATATACTGTACTATTGTATAAAATGTACTTACAACGACAATAGAATAGCTCACAGAGTTATTACTGGTAATAAACAATGGCCACACAGTACACTTTGAAACAGATAAGACATACAATATATTGTCACTAGGAAGTCTAAAACATGGCACATAATTAAATTCTTGTGTGGGGTGTACTATATCTATGTCCATGTACCTTTATCTGTGTAAAGGTTAGCCATCAATGGAAGGGCACTGTTGTCAACAAGCTACGGACTTAAAAGACCAACTTGTAAAAATATCTTCAAATAAATATTATGCAACATTTTGTGGACCTTTCGTGCTCCAGACTCCTTAATAAAATATAAAGGAAGATGGATCATAATGTGCAGCAGGATATGCCTCAGACTGGTTAAATTGGATAAGCCAAATAACAAAAATGAGGGGAACAACTTCAAAGGTGTTTCATCAGAAATGTGGAACATTTTTGAAAACATAGGTAAGCCAACTGAATGAGAGTTATACTCAGAAAATGTATGATTTTTAAATCACTTGTTATAAAAATCAGGTCTAAGGACTTGAGGCTAAGGCAGTCAATTTTATACTGCATTATTAATCCAATATAACAGAAGTAAAATGTAAGTTATGGTTAAACATTCCTCCTGCTCCAAAAATACATAATATTGGTGCCTAAAGTTTTATCCTTTAGAAAGATCACTGAGAGCTTTATAGCTGAGAGGGTTTATAATATTGACAAACTGTGTTGAAATGATGTCATAAGATGCTGCAGCATAACATCCAATATATATAATCTTATTGAGATATCTTCAACTACAAAAATGTCTCTGTGTTTCAGCATCTTGCTTACAAATGTGTCCTTTGAAGCAACAACAGCTACAATGACAACAAATATATGATTCACTGCAGTAAATATGTACTGTACATAATTCATGAACATTTAAGGTGAGAACCTAATGAAGCAGTGATGTTTTGAAAGATCCAAGCCTTATTATAAGACTGCTATCATGCATTACAGCATTTCAGCCAGTAATAAATCTAAAATAAAAGGTTCCTCTATCAGCATTGATGTTTGCTGCTGAACAGCCAGGCCCAGATATTCAAACTGAGCCCCAAAAGTGCTCAACAGCAGGAGCAAGCGCAAGTCCATTGCGCCCATGCACAAGAAGTGCAATATTCAAAAACTCCACAGGCCAAGATGCGCCTACGGCCGACGACTGAATATCGCACCACCTGCGCCATAGCGCAACTAGGGAGGTGAAGCTGAGCATATCTGATATGCCATAGCGCAACAAGGGATGTTCAGCTGAGCAGTCCAGATGCACCATAGTGCAACCAGGGATGTCCCCAAGCAGCAAGCAGCAATGGAACAGCACAACCAGGGATGCAGGGGCCCATCACCCATGCCACAGATGGGCAGAGAAACACACAGCAGAACAGACATTGTCCCCCCACACCCCATGCACTGCACAACTGGGGGAGGGCTGGAATAACCACTGGCCCATGGATACCAGCAACCAACCCACAGCCGGGCCATGGTGCCCCATCACACCCTCTGGCAAGCTGTGACCGGCACACAAGGATGGCCGACAACCCTGTACCACACCATCCCACAAATGCAGAGCACACCCTGCACCATGATCCCCATGCATCCTGCCCAGGAGTAGCACCCAACAGTGCAGGACACCCCATGCATGCCACCACCCCCACTGTGACAATGCAACCCTGTGCACCATGGAGCCATGCAAGGCAGCCCCACCATGGACACCCTGCAGTGGACAGCAGCAGACAGTGATACAACAGATGCATACACAGTGCCACCCTGCACATCCCCCCCGAGGTACAGCTGAGAGACCGACCATGCATCAGCACGCAAAGTACCCCACATGCGACAGGGCATGCCCTGGACCCCATCTCCAGTGGTACAGCACCCTGCACACCCTCCCAAGGACACATCCCATCCCAGCACTGGCCACAACAGCCACCACTGACATGCCAGCAGACCGTGCATATCACAGACATGCAAGGGTGTCAGCTGCACAGGCCATGGACGGTCTGACAGGAGTGCCATGCACACAGTGCAGGCCCCATGGACCACTGCACACAGGCATCCAGTGCACAGAGTACAACACACAAACCACAGACAGTGACTGATCCCCCTGCCCACACCATAGGCGGTTCACCTCTGCACACACACACACACACACACACACACACACACACACACACACCCATGCGTGAACCACCCCTGACACCATGCACACCACTTCAGCTGAGCACCTGTAGCCCACTGCAAATCAGAGACCACCACAGTTGTCATAACAAAATGCTTATATTTAAAAGAAGTAACAAAACATATATACAAATATTTACAAGGGGGGAAGGGACACATAACAGGTGGGGGTGGGTAAGGGGCAGGGGTGAACATATGGGAGAGGGAAGAAGGGGTGTGAGGGTGGGTCAAAGGGGGGAAGGTGGTAGTAGGGGCATGGAGTGTTCAGTGTGTTCCCCGGTCCTCCTCCACATGGTGCCTATGTCTGCCGCTCCTCCTCCTCCTCACCACGTGGCGGTGGATGTGCTCCAAAAGCTCGAGTGTGGCCCTCACCACCTGGAGCAGCTCCCTCACATTTCATTCCAGCACCTGGAATCACCGTCCACCTAGGACGAGGGAGCAGAGTCAATAAGTGTGACTGTCCAGCCCCCTGCAGCCCACCCATTGTGCATGGCATACAGCCATGTGCCAAGCCCCTGTGATGGTATGTGAACACCCACAGTGACCATGTCCACAAGACCTGCCTACCCAGGCAGCCACAGCCATGTGGACCACTGCACGCACCCACTGCCCATGTCCTGCACAGTACCACTATGGCCGTACAGTGACTTGGCTATACGGTGTGAAGGCAGTTGCACAGTCATGTGCCTGGTGCACGCATGGACCACCATTGACGCACTCCCAGACATGCAGTGCCACATGTCTGTGACTGTAACAAGTTGTGTGCATGGCAGTGGTATCAATGGATGGTGACCATGCCCCGCTGCCCGCCCAATTATACAGCATGCAATAGTAATCATGGATGTAAGGCACTCACCATCATCAGGGTGGTCCATGCACCGCTGACCACCATCACCCCTCCTGGCTTGCTGCTCCTCCAGGTGGCACCTCCAGTCTATGGCCTGCTGGTGTTCTGCAGGCCCTAAGGTGCAAAACATGGAGAGAGAAACATCAGTACAGTTCTGTAGCAAGTTCCCCCCACTCCCATAAGTGTGCAATCCCACACAGCCAGACCCACCCACCCCACCCCCACACCCCGATAACACCACCACGGCCAATACCGGACGGCTCCCCATGTGCCGGACACATGCAACCATGATACCCGTATGGAAGATAAAAGTTTATGGATGTTGCACCTACCTGCCCATGGCACCATGCCCCTCCTGGCACGTGCCCGCAGGCAGGCAAGCATGTCCGGGTCCCTCCGCCTCAGGTCCCCATATCGGTAGCGGCACTGCTCTGCCATCTGCCCATACTGGTGGCCTCATCCAGGGTATCGGCCATCTCCTGCCACACCTGACTCCTGGCCCTGTCCAGGGGTGCCTCCCCAAATAAAGGCCCAACATGTGGCTTCACAATGGCACCAAGGTTTGTCAGCTCCACCTGGCTCCACTGCACAGCACGCCTCTGCACCATCTCTGCTGCTCAGTTCAGTCAAAATGGCACTCTGCAGCATGGTCCTGCCACATGCAGATGCTGCGTGGTACAGCACTGCCATTCCCTATCGCGCTGTCACCGAACAACACGACAGTGGTGCACCCATGCCTGATGCATGGCACCTAGGGGGCAAAGGTCAGGCACAGGGTCAAGGGTCTCTGGCGCATGGACAGCCACAGCGTAATTGTATCCCAATGTGTGAAGCACAATTGGGTGCCTGTGTGCCACCTCCTGTAGCGGCCTACCACGCTGTTGCCCCAGTGCGCCTATGACGCCCCAGTGCCACAGCGCCATATAGGTGAACAGTGCTGTAGCGTCACTGGCACAATGGTGGCTGTGCCTTGCATTGGCTCCCATGCACAGCACATCAGCAGCGTGGCAGGTGCCTGTGTCATCAACCCGGGCATGCACAGTTAGGTGTGTACTGCACATGTCACAGAACTGTGCCCTTGGCTCAGCACGTTCAACACAATTGTGCAAGGTGCAACAGCGTGATATTCAGCCGGCATATGCAAATCAGCTAATCAGCCATTCAATGGTGCAGTCACTGCATTTGCATCCACTTAAAGATGCGCCTCACCTCATTTGCATGGGTTGCGTTATAAAAGTGTGACATTGGGCTGCACTGGACATAGTCGGTTACTGAAGGTCTATTGCGGTGAGTTGCATGCTGTTTGGGAGTGTGGACTGTGGATTTTGGGACATGCATGGGACTGCACAGTCACAGGTAACACCTGTCATTCTCACAGGCTGAATCATGACCGAGCATGTTGTGGAGGAAGAGGAACAGAGTCATGGGAGGAAGAGGAGGCCAAATTTCACTAAGGCTGAGAAAGAGGCCCTGTTCGAGACCTTCCTAGACCAGGAGCCACTTCTCAGCGGACGCCAGGGAACACCACAGGCCCATGCTGCTGCATGGGAGGAGGTGGTGCGTGCTGTAAACCTGCATGGCAGCCACCAGCACTCCGTGCAGGAGTGCAAGAAGAAGAAGATGGGCACAGACAGGCAGAGGATTAAGGAGAAGGTGGTTGCCATCAGGGCAGCATGGTCTGCGACAGGTGGGGGACAGCCAGAGGTGCTATGCCTGACCCAACAGGAGGAGCGGGTTGCTGGCAGCATGCAGCGTTGCGCCATTGAGGGTGTTCCGGGTGGTGGATTCCAGATGGGTGGTAGCCTGTCACTGCATGGTAGGTCATGGTCTGTCTATTGGGAGGGACAGGGTAGGTCACATGCAGTAACATGACTTTGTTTTCCCTTACAGCTCCTGAGTGTCTGCATGGGTCAGCAGTGGTGGGCTTCTCCACTGAGGTTGGTCACATGGAGATGGAGGAGGGCCCATCCACCTACACAGGAATACATGGCTCAGGGCAACAGTGGGCCCACCTGGATGTACAGACTGCTGTTGGTGGAGCAGGTGCAGAGGAGGCTCTGCCGTGTCCCAGTGTGCCAGCGGCCATGGATGCCAGCATGCTGAGACTTGGGCTGGTGCCAGATCCATCACCGATGATGATGTCGCTAATGTCATGGGCAGTGACACGTGAGTGCCACAGGATGGCTACACAGCAGGTTCCATCGCGGGCCATGTCTGTGGGTCGTGCCGCCGTGGAGGCCTGCGTGTCATCACAGTCCCAGCCTGTGCCTGTCAGCACTGGTGGGGCAGCACTGGTGTGTGTACAGGACAGTGGGACTGTTGTGGCCACTGCAGCAGCACCATTGAGCCCTGGGGTGCAGCAGCCAGAGAGGCAGCATCAGCAGTCGGCCAATGGCCATGGGGGGTGCAGTGTCAGGGAGTGGCATCAGTGCACTGCCTGTGGACATGCCCAGGCCTGGCACTGGTGTGCAGTGCCCACCCTCAAGGGGTGATAAGCATCAGGGCCGTGAACACCCTGAGGGACAGCATGCCAATCAGGCAGATGACCTCTTGGATGAGCACACCCGCATATTGCAAGCATCAGTCAATCAGTAGATGTGGCTTGTGATGGCGGTGGATGCACTGAGTTTGGCTCTGTGCCAGGCAGAGGAGCATTGCAGAGAGACATCGCTCTGCTCCTGGCAGGGATGGACCGGATGTGGGAGGATGTGACTGCTGCCATTGACAGGCTGACACAGACAATCAAAGCTGCCATGGCCACAGTGGGCACACAGTTATTTGCCCATGCATCACAGACACCGCACAGTGCACTGTCCACCCCCCATTCCTGGCGTCATGCGACACCATCCTTGTCGACACCGGGTTCAGCTGTGGGCATCCTGAGCATGCCTGGCGCAGGCATGTTCGGTGTGCTGCAGACCCCTGTGCCAGCACAGTCGCGTTCATGCAGTGGAACCCTTGGGGGACCGTCAGTGCCACCCCATGAGGCCAGTGGTCAGCCTGTCACTGCTGGTGGGTCTCAGCGGGGCCACCCATGCATCTGTGGCAGCCGTGGCACTGTGGCACGTGACTAACCTGTCTCCCAGCATGGCTATTGTCTTATGCTGCCCTGTGTGCATTGTGTCATGCAGTGGGCAATGCACGGGTGGGTACCTGGCCCTGCACGCACACACACAGTCCATCTACACACCCTCCTGGCTGCTGTCCGCAGTTGCGTGTGCATGATGATGCCTGCATTGCACTGTACAACACTGTGCAATGGTGCCCAGGGTCTGACACATGCACAATGACAGGCAGTGGGTGTGGTGGTCTGTGGACATGTGTGTGGCTAGGGTTGGCATTCTGGGTTGGCGTGCCTTCTACCCTTGGTGCATGTCTGGTGAGGTATGTGTGTGTGTGTCTGACTGCGTGCCATGTTAGACCTCACCCATCCCTGGCAGTGTCTGTGGTTCCATGCCCAGCCACTTCCCTTGATGGCATGCACCCCTGGTGTGTGTCCATGCGTGTTTGTGGGTTGTGCCTTTGCCACTGGTGGTTGTACATGGCCCCATGACTTACCTGGGTTGGCTGAAGTGCTCCTCTGTGATGGTGTCCTGGTGCAGCTGTGCCAGCTGGAGCAGTCGGGGGTCCCATCACCCAAGGGGGGCTGCCCATCACCATTGTCACCGGTGTACTCATCGTCCCCATCGCTGTCCTCCTCTTTGACCTGTACAGCTATCCCACATTCGTTGGCCATGTTGTGCAGGATGCAACAGGCCAGGAATAGCCTGCAGGCCTTTGAGGGGCTGTACTGTAGGGCACCGTTGGAGGTGTCCATGTAATGGAAATGTGCCTTCAGCATACCGAACACCTGCTCGATGACATTATGTGTGGTGGCATGTGCCTCATTGTAGCATTGCTGCGATGGGGTCACGGGCTGCTGGTATGGTGTGAGCAGCCAGGGATGGAGTGGGTATCCACTGTCACCTGTGTGTAGAGGGTGGAGGTTAGTTTGGGGATCAGCATTGCCTTGCCCCGGGCCACATAGGCCGCTACCCATGTCACCTCTGACCATGCCCCTCCCAAGCCCTAAGTTTGCCCATGTGGTTTGCATACTCACCCACTAAGTGGCCAGTGGGGATGTCCCCACTCTCAAATCTGTGGCACAGTGCCAACTGGTGCCAGATGAAGGCATTGTGTGCTCCCCCAGGGTGTGTGGCACAGACATTGATTATGCACCCCCTGACATTGCACACCACCTGGCAGTTGATGCTTGCATAGCCCTTCTGATTAATATATGTGGCCCCCCTCAGGGTCAGGTGGTGTGCGGATGGCCACATGGGTGCAGTCTATTGCCCCTAGCATGCCAGGCATACCTGCTACCCTGTGGAACTCCTGTATGTTTGCTGTGCACTCCACCGGTGTGCTGGGGAAATGGATGTACTCCACAGCATGTGGCAGCAGTGCACTGAGGAATTGGGTGAGGTGGCATGACGCGGCTGACTGGGTTATGCCTGTGGTGTCCCCTGTTGGTCTCTGGAAGGTACCCATGGTGAGCAAGCACATGCAAGCTGTCACTTTAGTCTCCACTAACAGAGCATGGCTCCGTCGTGTGGGTGCCTACATCACATCACTGCACAGCTCATAGAGCTGCCTCAGAACTGCCCAATTCAGGTGGTACCAGCCCACAATCTCAGTATCGATATACAGCTCGAAGCTGGTGTGGGCTCGGTAATGCCTGCTGGAGGCATACCACTGACGGGCCCTTCCATGGCCACGCCCCCCCCTGCTGCCCGCCTTCTCACCCCCCTCATTACTGCCTCCATCTGGATGGTGGCACTGGCCATGTCCCTGGCTTGTGTTCACCCCTCCAGCAGCTGTTTCTGTGTTTCCTGCACTGTCCTGGCTGCTACTTCCCCTGCACCGGGAACACCTAAATGTGGTGGTCTCTGTGCTGTGTGGCACTTCCCCCTTCTGCACTGGCTGTGTCTCCCCACACCTTTCCTGTGCCTCTCTGTTCAGGGTGCCCTTTCCCTGGCCTGCCCTGTGTGTCTCTCTCCTGCCTTCTTTGTGCAGCTATGGTTCAGCCTCATGTGCCTTCCCTGTAGTGTTCTTGTGCCTCTCCCTTGTTCCTTTTTATTTTGGCTCATTTCTGCTATCGCGCAACTTCTGCTTGCTCCCCTATTGTGCATGGCGCATGTTGTTGAATATTGCACTGCGCCATTTATGCATGGTTCCTCCCTCTTCAGTTGTGCATACATTCATTATCATTGCGCTATTGCTCAGTGTGATTTGGGGGACGCAACTGCCTCCCGCTGAATATCGCAGAATGGCGCATTTTTGGACTTGTGCTGGTGCAACCCTATTGTGCATGGCGCAACCCTTTTGAATATCTGGGTCCCAGTGTTTTTGTTGAGGTTCAGCCAACATTTGTCATTTATTTCAATGAACCAACATGATATCTTGTTGAGGTTCAATCAAAATGTGTCATTTATTTCAATTAACAAAGATGACATGCCACATGAACTGAGGTTCATTTACAAAGTTATGTTTTTAACATACAAGATATATAAATACATTCCTCAGTTATGGCTGGTCAAATTAAAAATTTAAACCAAAGTGTAATACTTTAGTCATTTTTGCAAAAAGTCCTAGTAATGGCTTTTAACCAAACCACAAGATGGCCACAAGGGGATGTGAAGTAGACCAGAATCATAAGTGTATGGAGCCAGAATTCCAAAATGCAGGACCCATAAAACAAAAAACTATTTTCCCTTTATGCTCTGAAACTTTGATACCACAAGCTCAAGGTCTTCTGTTACCTTATGCCAGTGTTTATATTAAGACACTTCAAGAAATGCAGAATATATCCAGGGGCTTACAATCTAACACAATGGTCCATTGACTTCATTGGAAGTTCTTGTCTTCTTATATGAAATGGGAACCAATTTAAGTGTTTGTACAAATGCAATGGTAGGTAAAGAATTGCACACTCAATATAAACCTTGCCATAAGACTGTATAGTGTGTGTGTGTGTGTGTGTGTGTGTGTATATATATATATATATAGATATATAGATATATATAGATATATATCTATATATCTATATATCTATATATATATATATCTATATTTATACCATGGGTGTGAGATGTATTCCAGTGGAATAAATCATGTTATTTCCACTGCAGTGAAATAAATCTTCATGACGTAAGCAGAGTTAAAATAAATACCAGTTATACCTACTCTGCTTACGTCAAACACCTACATCTAAAAACACTCACAAACATCCAACAAATCGTGACATCCCCTAAACTCAGGACTGAACTATATCATTCAACTCAGCTGTAACACTACTGATTAAATTAACAAACTGCAACTTACACGTGCTGCATTTCGAAAGCCAACTTCAGTGCATCACGGACATCTGAATTACCACACACTAACCTAGAAAAACAAAGTCTCATAAAACAAATATAGGAAAAAAATGACATTATTCCTGGATGGATAAACAAACTCAGTTTAAAGAAGCAACGAAAAATGGACAAAGAAGAAGATGACATCAAGTATCTCTGCACACAAATGGAAATGGACACTGAACCATTATTAGATCCAACTATAGATCAAAACCGGACAAATCTACCTATTACAACAGACTCTGAAAAACGAAATAAAATAAAATCATTGCCAGATCCTTCAGTGATACAAAACTATATTATGAGCTCTAAAAACATCAACACAACAAAGAAAACAGAAAACAACATCAAACATTTACAAACTTTCCTTCTAAATGATCTAGAAATTAAAACACCAATTATAGAAATTGAACCTAAAGAATTAGGCAAACTTCTGTGCCACTATTTTATGACAGCACAAAAAATGAATGGGACAGAATACGAACCATTAACTATTCATTCAAGATTCCAAAGTATTGAAAGGCATCTATGAGAAAATCAGTACAAAGAATCTCTAACAACCTTTGAATGAATGAGACAAGTTATGCTCTCTAAACAAAAACACTTAAAACAAATGGGATTGGAAATAACCCGCATGCATCAAATGAGATAACAGACGCATTATTAGAAAAATTATATACAATGGACTTGCTAGGACCACAAACTCCGAATTCACTGATAAATTCCATGTGGGTAACACTAAATATGTATTTTGGAGTTCAGGGAAACACAGAAACCTGAAACATCAGATGGGGAGATGTAACCTTAAAGAAAGACTGTGAAAATACATACTACTTAGAGCTATCCACAGAACGACAAACTAAAACACGTACAGGAGCAAATCTGAAGGACACCAGAGTAATTAAGCCCAGAGCATATGAAGTACAAGATGCAAAGCATTGCCCTGTAAAGAATTACATTAAATACAAATAAAAAAGACCTGACAAAATGAACTATCTAGATGCACCTTTTCTACTTGCAATAAACTACCTCATCAAACTTGAATCGCCCTGTTGGTTAAAACCCAAGCACTTGGAGTAAATACTATTGCGAACATTGTAAAAACCATGATCCAACAAGCTGGTATGCATACAGATTGAAAACTTACCAATCATTCAATGAGAAAACATCTCATTCAAAAACTAAGTGATGCAAACATAGCCCCTACAGAAATAATGCAGATCTCGGGGCACAAAAAAGTACAAACCATAAATACATATTCAATTCATGTTTATTTTTAAAGCGCCTTTCAAAATCAAGGCACTGTACAGATTAAATAAAACAGGAAAATCCAACATTAAACAATCACAACTATAAAGGAAAAGCCAAAGTAGATAGATATGTTTTTAGAGCAATTTTAAAACTGTCAACGGTCGGGCATTCTCTTAACCAATGAGGTAGAGAATTCCACAGAGTAGGAGCTGAAAAGGCAAAAGCACGAGATCCTGACAACTTCAAATGAACCCTAGGAATCTCTAGCAATCCCTCATTGGTGGAGCGGAGGGGGTGGAGGGGGCAATAGGGAACCAGAAGATCTTTCAGGTAACCGGGTCCCTGATCGTGTAGGGCTTTAAGGTTAAGTAAACCAACCTTAAAGGTGATCCGCCACGAACAGGCAGCCAGTGCAGTTTGCAGCACAGGCGTAATATGACTGGTTCTAAGAGTCCCAGTCAAAAGCCTGGCTGCAGCGTTCTGCACCAGCTGAAGGCGACGGATGTCAACCCCTGGTAGCCCTAGGTAGAGGGAATTATAGTAGAATTTACATATAGTAAACTAAATGATAACAAACAAAAACAAATCAGCAAAATACTCAGTAATCAACCTGATGAGCAACCCAGCACTTCTAAACAAGGAGCAATAAATAATGTGGAAATACCAGAGAACAAATTAAGTAGCATACCACCATGTTTTTACAATCCAACAATCTGCGCTTCTAATATTACATTTAACATTATACAAGGTAAGTCTACGTTTTAAAAAATATTTTTTAACAAATAACCTCAACTTGCAATACATCACAACTAATCTTTGACATTCTCTTTTGCAGGACATCAATATCAACAATTTCCCCGTAAGAGACAACAAGTGATATCCTCAGACTCCAACTCTGATTAATAGAACGACTCTGAAAACCAAGAAACATGTATCTCTTACAACCAAACATTTAAAAAGTGCTGCAATGTGTGACATCATAATGATTTATTCTAATAATTTACAAATTACTTTTGCACAATGTACATCTGTAAACCACGTTTGAAAAGCACAATAAAAAATAAAACCTCTCACTGTAAATCACTACCAGTGCTATGTCAAATGCTGCTATAAATAATAAAGCAGTAAACAAGAAAAGATGTTGTAAGTCTACACCAAGCATACTACCATATGTACCCCAAATACTGAAATAAATAATTGTAACCGTATTAAAATTAAAGCATACCTGGTAACATAACCCACCACTATCTTTTACCATCACAAAAACAAATCTAAATGAACCACACAACACAGCACTCCAATCAACACACACACACACACAAACATCAACCAATCATATCTCATTTCAACAACCCATTCATAAAATCTCCCACACACACTACCACAGCACCAACATCATTTAAGAGACATGAACCTCACAAAACCAAACATACTTCTCCTAATAAAATTCATCTCAGCCCCATGGTATAAATAGCACACATGATGTGCAGAATATGGAATATGGAAAATATTTTCCATTCCCTCCTACCATCATGTATCCCTATATATATATATATATATATATATATAGAGAGAGAGAGAGAGAGAGATATAATATATATATATCTAAGATATATATATATATATATATATAGATATATATATAGATATATATATATATATATATATATATATATATATATATATATCTATATATATATCTATAGATATAGATAGATAGATATATATATATATATATATATATATATAAAACATACATGATGGGCAGGACTGGGATATGGAAAATATTCCCACTCTGCAGAATGAACTCTATATTTTCATGAGTGCTGAAGGCACAAGAGTGAGAATGTGCAGCTCACGCTGCAGGACTGAGAATATGTTCCATATCCCAGGATCTGCACATCATGCATGTAATTTATATCATGGGGGTGGGAGCTTTAAGAACATTTTTTTCTGTTTCTGTGTGTTTTCTGCTCAGTCTGTGTGTAGTGTGAGTGTGTGTTTGTGTGTATGTATGTGTGTGTGTGTGTGTGTGTGTGTTGTTCTGAAGAGATTGGGAGTCAGAAACAAAATGGGACACAGATGAGTGTGTTTTGCAAAGTGAATTGAGTAACTTGTAGTTTTCAGTGAGAAAAATAAACTGTTGCATGTAGCACTGAGAAAGAAACTGCTTTGTGAAGGAGTTTCATTTAGAATTCAGGTCGTTTTGAAGCTGAGATCAGCACAGTAATGGGCCAGGAGTGTTGGAATCACAATGGGACACAGGTGAGTGTGTTTTGCAAAGCTAATTGAGTAAGCTGCAGCTTCAGTGAGAAAGAGAAACTGTTTTCTGAAGCAGTTTCATTTAGAATGCAAGCTGCAGTGCAGATATTTTCACTCTGGTGACATCAGCAGAGTGTGGCTAAATGGCATTAATTCTTACTTTGCTGATGTCAGCAGGATTTATCCTCATTGCAGTGAAAATAACACATAATATTCTACTGAGAAAGCTCTCACTCCCATGGTGTGTGTATATATATATATACATATACATATACATATACATATACAGTACATATACATATATATAAATATATATCTAGATATATAACATGGGTTGCATGAAGGTGAGCTGCTGATTGGTCAAACATCATCAGGTGACTGTGGATTAAATTTCTTTTTTAATCCACAGTTAGGAGACCTAGACTACTTACAGCAAACCAAATATTGCAATTATCCCAATAAAAGCATATCCCCACCCATACAGCTTCCTGGAGTATATGATTAGAGGCTTGTTTATTTATATTGTAATTACTAAAATACTTTAATACTTTTAATTTTTTGTGTTCAAAAGACCAGAAATCAAAGTAACACAGCCCCTTTCCTAAAGTAATCAATTTGTGTAGGAATATGTTAGAACATCTATTTTACTTGCTTTTTACCATGTATGAGAATACATTACTTCCATGAGTCACAAGCACTGCAACATGGGGTATGTGAGCTACTGTTTAGAAGTTTATTTATCAGGGAATGGCAGACCTATTGCATAACCCATATTATTTACATACCCATGATGCAGTACTTGCAAGTCTTGGAAGTAATATATTACAGAGCCTTGGCATTACAAGGTATAGTGGAGAGCATAGTTGCTTCCAAGCAGTTGGCCTGGGTTCAATTCCCAGTCAATGCAATTACATGTTTTGGGCTGGCAGTATAGCCTAGAGGTTAGAGTAACAAGCTGTGAATGAGCTTGGTACATCTAGCAGACCAGACCTTAGTTGTATTCTCATAATCTCCACTTGCATACTGTGTGACTCTGACCAAGTCACTTAACTGCCCAGTGCTCCCAGGTCACCCCTGAAAACAGGCATGTGTGCCTAGTGAGCCTTACCTGGTTACTAAAGACTAAAAACAAATAAAAAAAATATTCTCATACATGGTAAAATGCAAACAAAATAGATGTTCTAACATGTTTTACTAACTACTTTAGGAAAGGACATGTGCTACTTTGCTCTCCTGTGTTTTGAACACTAAAAGGAAGTATTAAAGTATTTATGTCACTACAATATAAATAAACAACATGCTACTCATATACTTCAGGAAGCAAATGCATATGCTAGAAAAAGTGTTACATTGATATTCTGCTATTGATTAAAAATAGAACAAATTTTCCAAAGAATTGTGCAGTCCACAGTAAGCTTGCCAGTGCACAGTTATATTTCCCACATGTTGTGTTTCAGTTAGTTTACATGTGAGCATTAGCACTAATGTGTCTACAGTGCTTTTGTACTTTACATAAATGTCTAAGCTTCCCATAAAATGTTTATCCTTAGTCTACATGTGGAACTATTTTTTCATATGGAATGATGCAAAATACAAATTGTCTTTTCCAGCCTTGAAATCACCCTTTCTGGGCATTATTTGTGTCCTCCATGCAACCCATGTTATAAGTTCAATACCTCACTCCAGGATGTGGGGTTACAGGTATTTAATCCATGCCTGGGGTGCTGTGAGGACACTCGGCCTGCAGCCTCATATCTCACAACACACCCCAGGTGTGGATTAAATGCCTATAGCCCCACATCCTGTTGTAGATTATTGAGATATATGTGTGTGTGTGTATATATATATATATATATATATATATATATATGTATTTACATAGCTGCTGTGTGGACAGTATTTGATAGACTGAGTGTGACATTCATACCTTTAAAAAAGGTTTGATAGTTCTTCGTGACTTAACCTTAATTTAAATTACTACATGAGGTAGTTGCATAATACAAAATATAAAGACAGTTGTAGATTTCTAAGTTTTGAAAAATGGCACAGTAAGTTATTATATGGAAACTTATTATGTGGGCAACATGGTGTCTATTATACAGTATTTCCCATTTCTAATAATAAAATACACTTTCAAATGCAGTATCTCTGTCTTCTATTAATGTATATTAGTTTAAAGCATTTACTCATTTATTCTTCTTCCATACCTATGTGTCACTATTTATCCTCCAATGTTGACATCACTAAAAAAACAAAGAGATTGTCAAAGTTTTGTTTCCTCATACTTATACTAATTTTCCCCAGTCTATATGTATTTCATAGCTATGCAGGGCCATAAGCAGGGCCCATACTTTTCTGCAGCACAGTAGGACCAAGTTCTGCGGCAAGACTACCATTTGCTGCAGAACTTCTGCGGCGGTGGTTTGTAATTTCTGCAGAAGTTCTACGGCACTAACAAACTACCACATCACAGTGTCAGCTTGTCATCCTGACTTCACTTTCATGGCAGTGGTTATAGTAATCAGGATGGTGGAAAGCACGGTAACACTAGTTCAAAAAATAACAGATTTATAAAAATAATTTTATGCTTAAAAAGGCAAAACAGATGTCTCTCCCTTAAGGTCCTAGCCTGTTGCATTAATGACATATTCAGAGGGGATCTTATGTGATAAATAAGGTATTTCTATATGCATGCTATCTATCCCACTAATGAGGTTTCCACTGTCTATCACTTATATATTTGTATGTGCTTTTTACATCACTCATGAGGTTCCCACTGTGTATCACTTATATATGTATATGCAATCTGTAACATACATACAAATATGCATGCGTGTGTGTGTGTGGTGAGAGAGACAAAGATACTGTGTGTGTGTGTATATATATATATATTTTTTTTTTTTAATTTCCATGAACTTTCATCCTCATTCATGCAGGTCCCATTTGAAATGGAATAGAGGAGTTATTGCAAAACACATTTTTCATGTCAACCTGCTTTCCCTGACACACTGTGTAACACCCTCAGGCCATGAAATGCATGTGAACCAATTGTGAGATACAGCTCTCCGGCCCATCACAATGTGTCCACCATGTGATAGAACACTGCTCCATACCTTCTCAGGCTCTGAGCAGTGATGTGTTCCACCAATCCTTGTGCTGCCCAGCCAGCTCCCAGAGCTAATCTCTGAACCTGAATTGCCAGCACAGAAACACAGCATGCTACCCTCTGGCCCAACAGCTGTCCCTGCACACAGCATTTCTCAATAACTTTTACATGATTCTATTAACCAATGACAATATGTAATCAATAACCCTGGCAAAAATGCACACAGTGCAATTATTTATTTAACAGGTCTATTCTTTCAACAGGTCTACACATTATTATATTTCACTTTTCTGGGCATAATTACTTTATTTTTCTTAAAAATTTAGACAGTTAAATTCATTTTACCAGTTATTCATTTCAGATAGCGTCTCTGTACCTTAAAGGCACAAATAGGTTTGTACAAAGTGAGGTATGGACTTAACAGGTCTGTGCTATTGACAAGGTTTTGTTTAAGCTGGCCCTAGTGCAACAATGTAAGACGGAAAATTGTATTAGGCTGTAGTGCAGGTTGAGCAAATATCACCATGCATGATGTGTTGTGCCACTGTCTCTGGCAGTGGGAGCTGTGGTAGATAAGTGACTGTTCATTTCTGTTGCAGAATGCAGCCATTTCATTAGCTAATGTATGATGTTATAGCAATGATAACATCACATTCTGAACGTATGGGGGGGGTTGGATATAAAAAGAGGTGAAGGGAACCAGATTCTATGTATAAACAGAAATATTAATAAAAAAATCACCAAGAAGAGTGAATTCTGTGGCACCACAGAAGTTCTGCGGTAGATTGCAGGTTCTGCGCAAAATTCTGTGGCCGCAGAATTCTAGGGGCCTTTGCCATAAGCAGAAAGATAACACCAACAAATCACTTGGTTGCACTTTATTATGTGAACAGCTTTGTCTCATACTCCTGCTGTGGGTAACAGGGCCACCACAGTAGCAATGTGACATTTGCAATATGTAATGTACAGCACCAAGTGAAATCGTTTTCTTGGGTACGCCTTATATAGATGGCTTATTAACAACCAAACAGCAGAACACATTAATAAATACCATGTCAGTGGTGAATAAATTGGTTAAATAAATCATGTTATTTTTGGATTGTGCTAAAAAAGGGCAACATGCCTCGCTCAAAACCCATCTCAGTTTACAAGATTGGTCAGTCATCTATAATGCAGATGATGTCGACACGGCACTTGAGTGCTTTATTAATATCTTTAATATTTCCTGCAACCTATATGCACCAATTAGAAAGAGAAAAATCAAAGGATCATGTAAGTCCTGGGTCACACCCCTGCTCCTCAAATAAATGAAGTTTAGGGACAATCTGTGGCACAAGGCCAAAAGTATAGGGTCACTCATTGACCTTCAAAAATATAAAGCAGCTCAGAATAAATGTACCAGTGTCATCCATTTGGTCAAAAGTGCACACTTTAAAAACAAATTAAACAGTTCCTGGGCTGACAGTCATACAGTACATTCTGGGAAAACATCAAATCCCTAACAGTGAATGCTAGTAAAGTTCCACCCTCAATAATCAACACCTATGGAACTGTCACCCAAGACCCAAAAGGCATTGCCAATGCCTTCAATAAGGCCTTTACAGACATTAGTGTAGTGCTTCCCCCAGACTTTCTGCTACCCCAAAAAGGAACTAACATTGATAGCAATACCACCTCACCAACTAGCATGACCCCCCACCTTAAGGTAGTCATTGCAGCAGAGGCTAAACAATATGTAGAACAAGCACTCAGAAAAAACAGTTTCAGTAGTGACTTGCTTGACCTCAGATTGGTTGCATTCACCCTGGATGTCTTACTCTCCCCACTAACCAGGATCCTCAATTTATCACTCATTATAGGTAAATTTCCCCAAATCTGGAAAGCGACTGTGGTCACTTCTGTTTTCCAAAAGTGGTGAGAGAGCTAGTCTCTCTAACTACCAGCCAATATCAATTCTTCCACCTCTCTCGAAAGCCCTCAAAAGGATAGTATATGATCAGATAGGCGGACTACCTTGACAAATACAAGCGTCAGTGTCAGCAGCAGCATGGTGTCTGAAATGCACATAGCACTATGGCCCTGGTGGAATACACTAGCTACATTCTTGAGGCACTTGACCAGGGGCTGTTGGTTGGGGCTATTTACATAGATCTCACCAAGGCCTTTGAAACAGTTAATCATGAGCTACTTCTCAGCCAGCTGACCCACCTTGGGATATCATCTGTATCAGTGGGCTGGTTCAGAAACTACCTCTTCATGAGAAAACAGCAGGTCAAAATGCATGGTGGTCTATCTGACCATCAAAATGTTTCCACAGGGGTACCCCAAGTCTCTATCTTGGGCCCCCTGCCATTTAGCCTGTTTCTGAATGGCCTCCACAAAGCATACCAGAACAAGGTCTTTCTATATGCAGTTGATGCAGTGCTGTACACATGTCACTCTGCACCTGAAGTGCTCAAAAAAAAAGATGTAAGCTACTTTAGCACAGTGGAGGCATGGTTCCTTAGATCCAGACTTCTACTAAACTACAAAAAAACTTAGACAATCTTGTTTTTCTCCCCTCATAACTGCTATAAGGCTTATCCCATCAAAATACACAATCACAGTAATGACTTTCTGGAATTAGTCAGTAACTTCAGATATCTCAGGATCACCCATGACTGCTCTCTCTTGTATGGGCTGCATATTAACCATGTTGCCAAGGCAGCTAATGCCAGATTAGGACAACTTTATTTTCACAGAGACTGCCTCACTGAAAGTGCCATCAAACTAGCAGTAAATAACTCAGTCCTGTCAGTCATAGATTATGGTCTTGTAGTCTATGAGTCCGGAACTGACACTGCAATTAAGAAATAAGAGTTGCCCTAAACAAAGCCTACAGGCTTGTTCTAGGTGCACACCTCTTAACTCATACATGCAAGCTCTACTCTAGCACTGGATGGCTTAATCTGAGTAACAGAATCCAATTTCAGGTATGCTTGCTGGCAAAAAAAGCCACTCTAGGCCTTATACCCCCAGCTGTGCAGATTCTCTTCAGCCCCTCCACCAACCCTAGACAAACTAGGGGAACAAGTAAAGCAGCCATCCAAGTCCCACTTCATGGTACTACACAAGGGCAGTGGTCCTTCGTGTATAGGGCCCGCTCTGACTACATTCTCTTAGCACAAAAGTAGGGAAATAAGGCATTAGGGTTGACACCCTAACACCCCCAACCACACCATACCACCCACCCCACCGACCACAGACCAACAGGTGACAGGGTGTGCCTTTGGGTCATCAGCCCTAACTCTCACCCTATTCCATGTGTAACAAAGCTCACATGATACAGTATAGGAGAATGGGTGGAAAGTTAGGCCTGATGACCCCAAGGCACACCCTGTCAACTGTTGGTCTGTGGTGGGTGGGGTGGGGTTGTAGGGTGTGGTTGGGGGTGTTAGGGTGTCAACCTTAATGCTTCATTTCCCTATTTTTGTTGCTTTAACCCGAACTGATTCATTAATGAAATTATTTTCAATGTGTTTCCTTACTATTTGAGAAAGTGTAATGTTACCCTTATATAGTTTTGGGAGTGCAAGGCCTCCCATAAGCACACAGACATTGTAATGAGCTATCATCTCCATGTGGCATAACAGATGGCCCAGCAGTCCCTTTACTGCATAATGTTAACCATATGTGGGAGCACAGGGCCCTGTGGGCCCAGCATTCCCACCTACCTATAATTATAGAGACATAGCACAGGCCTAGACACATTCCAAATAACCCCTGTGCTGCAAATGGTGCAATTTCTCAATAACCATAGCAACCTTTGAAAAAAATCCACTGCAGTTGTAATCATGGACTGGTAAACTGCACACATGCTTAGTATACTGCTGCACTTAGCAAAAAATCCATACCTCAAAGCGCTCTTGAGATATAGGCACTGAAAAATGAGGGATTGCTGGAGATTCTCAGGGTATGTTTTAAAACATCTGGTGCTAGATCATTTAGTTTTATGGCACCTACCCTGTGGAACTCTCTACCTCGTCAGGTGCGAGACTGCCCGACTGTCCTTAGTTTTAAAAGGGAGTTGAAGACCCACCTTTTTAATATTGCTTTTAAGGATTTCTGTTGATTTGATTTATTATGTTTATTGTGATATTTATCTGTACAGGCACTTTGATTTAAGAAAAGTGCCTTTTAAAAATAAAGTTGAAATTGAAATTGAAATTGAAAGGTGCCATGCTCACCAAAATATTATCCTATGGGACATTTCTCAACTTTGTAATGGCATAGCTATGGAACTGATGAATTTGTTTGCACCTAAACAGCATAATTCACATCTGTGGGACACCCCCTTTGTACCCTGCAAATTTAAAGCTGAAAAACCAAACTGTTTATTAGCAGTACACTGGGAAAGTTTTCAACTTCCTTGTTCATGAGGTATCAAAATCCTAGTTCCCGAGGTGAATCCCTGTTCATGAACCGTCAAAATCCACATTTGTGAGAGTTCCTTATTCGTCAGAATTTGGCCATCTGGTCCTAATCTCATGAACAAGGATTTTGGCAGCTCACAAAAAGAGATTGGCTTGTGAAAAAGGGATTTTGACAGCTCATGAAAGGGAATTTTGACAGCTCACAAAAAGGGATGAAAAAAACAATCCCTTTTCACACGCTGTCAAAATCCCCTTTCACAAGTCAATACTTCTTCGTATGGTGATAAAATCTGTATTCGTGAGCCAATCCTTGTTCAAAAGATAGGGCCATCTGGTTTGTAAATCACGAACAAGGATATTAAAAGCTCACAAACAAGGACTGGCTTGCGAAAAAGGTTTTTGACCACTCATGAAAGGGGATTTTGACAGCTCTCGAAAAGGGATTTAAAAAAACAAACTCTTCGCGAGCTGTCAAAATCCCCTTTAGCGAGCTAATCCCTTTTCATGATCTGACAAAATCCCTATTCATGAGCCAATCCTTGTTCTCGAGATAGGGCCATTTGTTTCAGAAATTGTGATCAAGGATTTTGACAGCTCACAAACAAGGATCAGCTCAAGAACAAGGATTTTCTCACCTCTCGAACAAGGATCGGAACTGAGTGATGAACAAGGATTTTTAAAATAAACGGCTGTATTTTCATAACACCGAAGTAAACCAAAGCCATGGGTTTGTACAGGGCATAACCCTGAACAAAACCCATAGTTCAGTTACCTCAGAACACATCTATGGGGCAATGTTTTATTTGTGGGAAAAAATGAAAGCAAGATAGCTGGTCGCGAAAAGGGAAATTTTCCTCATGAACGGGGATTCTATAAATCCACATTCATGAGGTGACAAAATCCTTCATCTTGAGGCAAATCCTCTTTTGCAAAACATACACCTATTCCAAATACTAAACTGGGCATGCTCAGAACCTAAAAATTCAAAATTAAATAACTTTGGAAGAGATTAATATTTTTTCACCAAACCAATGCTGGATTATTCTTTGGAGCAAACTCTTTCTGTCCTGAAAACATCAGACCACAATTCAAAATGGTGTGGCTGCAGTGCAATGGACAAAAATCAGGAAAACTGGACAAAAAAGCGAAAGATGCATTTTGGGGCACTTTGCTGCATGAAAATCTCAAATCTGATCGAAATGCAACTTGACATACTGTATCAAGAGATTTGCCCCACAGGATAGCGCATTCAAATTCTGTGCAAATTTGTTGAAAGGTTGCAAAGTTATTAATGTGCAATGTTTAGGGTTTAACATTAAACTGCCTACTCAACCCTAACTATGGGAGCGCGACTGCCGCACCCCTATAATATATATATATATATATATATATATATATATATATTACAAAAAACTTAATTAATGCATCAGTTAGGGTGAATACAATGACAAAAGCAGGGAAATGAGGAGTTAGAGTTTCCAAACCTAATACCCCCACCCCCAGGGTTTCCACTCCTACCACATCACCCCATCCTGCACCCTCCACACACCAACAGGTGTAAAGGTGTGTTGTCATTGGACCTAACTCTCACCCCATTCCATATGTAAACAAGCTGAAGTGGTGCATTATAAGAGAATGGAGTGAGAGTTAGGCCCGATGACCCAACGCACACACCAATGCCTGTTGGTATGTGGAGGATGGGGTGAGGTGGTAGGGGTGGGATCCCTGGGGGTGGGGTATTAGGGTTGGAAACCCTAACATCTCATTTACCTGCTTTATTATTGTGGTATTCACCCTAACTGATGCATTAACAAAGTTTTTTTGCAAAGAATTTCCCTTCTTTTTCAGATAGTATAATTGTATCTTTAGTTTGCCGTGGGTCCACAGGGTCCACCATCCCTCCATCCATATAGTATAACAGTATCCATATGCCATGGTGGGAGCTCCATCCAGATAGTATGACAGTGTCCATATGTCATGGTGGGAGCAGAGTCCTTCAGACCCTGTGCTCCCATCACTCCATCCAGACACAACAGTATGTATATGTCACAGTGGGAGCATAGGGTCCTTTGGACCCTACACTCCCATCCCTAAACAGATGTACATATGTATCTAGCTGTGAAACACAGGGTGTGGCCCCCTGCACTTTCACACATTGTTATGAGCAGGTGTAACGAAATTGCAACAGTCATAATTGTGCCATCTCAAATTATTTTCACCCCAAATGTTCAACATAACCTTCTTAGCACCTCGCCACATATGCCCAGTGCAGCAAACTTTCAAATCCCCATCAAAATGTAATTCGGGCAGGCCCAGTGGCACTGAGGGTTGAGGTGCTGGATGCCACACCTCACTCCACACCGGCGACCTGGGTTCAGGGATGAGCTCGGACCGTCAGGAGTCAGCAGGTAGAGACAAGGATTGAGCACCCAATGGTGGCTCTCCTTCTCTGGGGAGGGTTCTGTGCAAGGCTTGCTGCTCTCCTGCTATCTTTTGGGTGAACCAGGGGGTTGACAGTGCAGACTAGGGTCATGCAAAGGGATGGAGCAGCATCAGCCAAGAGCCCTGGGAGGAGTACTTCCCAATTGGCTCTTCAAGAATGCCAACAACTGTGGGGAACATAACATGGAACGTGGTGGCCCATCACTCCTAGGTGATGACCCCTCAAGTGCCGAGTCCATCGGCAACCACCATAACAGGAGCAGACTCTGCTGTGCAATACCCACTCTACTGTTGTTCAGGGAGGGGGTAAGAGAGGGGACCTCTCCTCGCCCCACCCAGGAGGTTATATGGGATATCTAGGCTACTGAGAGGGTGAGTACTCTAGGGGAAGGCTCCTGTGAAAGGATGCTGATGTAGCAAGGCATGCAGGGGCTCTGAATGAGTGGAGGGATGAGGTAGGTAGGAGGCAAAAAAAACAAAGATACACCATTTTTGTGCCACAGTTGTGGGGAAAAACATCTTTAGTAGGATTTGAAAAATGACAGCTGTACTATTCACAAGGTCAGGTGGCAAAATGGCAAATGACACAATAGCTCCGATTTTGACAAAACTCTTTAATTGGAGTCTATGTGAGAGGGTTTTCTCTTCAATATGGAAAAATGCTAAAATTATCCCAATCTTTGAAAAAGGTGATCCATCAAATCCTATGAACTATAAGCCTATAGCTTTGCTATCTGTGGTTTCTAAAGTTCTGGAATGACTGGTACACAGACAGCTTTATGACTACATGGAGAGATGTGGTCAGCTGTCCCGGTACCAGTCTGGGTTAAGAAAAGGGCATTCCACTAGCACTGCACTCACTGACATAATCAACATCTTGGTTTCCTCTCTTGATGGGGGGATGTTGGTGGGTGCAGTGTTTGTGGATTTGTCAAAAGCTTTTGATACAGTGCACTATCAAACACTGATGAGAAGACTCCAAAATTCAGGAGTGTTGGAAGATGTGAGAAGATAATTCTGGTCCTATTTGACAGACCATTCTCAACAGACTGCGGTGGGTAAAACATTATCAATAAAAGCAGAGGTGAAATGAGGGGTGCCCCAGGGATTGACACAGGGCCCCATTTTGTTTCTGGTTTATTCAAATCCAGTAGCTCAAACAGTAAAAGTTTCAGATATTTGTCTATACACAGACAATACTGTTTTAATAGTTAAGGATAAAGATGTTTGCCAAATACAATTAGAACTGCAAGCAGATTTTGATAGAATCCAGGAATGGTTTGGGAGGTCTAATTTAGTTTTGAACAGTGGAAAATCAAAGATTATGTTTTTCACCCAGAAAATTTAGGACATGGTGAAGTTGAAAATTACCGCTAAAGATGGTAAGGAGTTAGAACAAGTGAGTGAATATAAATAACTAGGTTTCTGGATAGACCAGAGACTGACCTTTGAATATCACATGAATGAGAAGGTAATCAAACTAAATGGAAGACTTGGGGCCCTGTGTAGAACAGACCATTGTATAAATGAATCTATGAGGAAGTCCATAGTAAACCACATGCTGGTACCAGTACTAGAATATGGAATAAATATCTACATGTTCACCAGGGTTTCTGTAATAAAAAGGGTTGAAACTATGTACCATAGGTTGGCAAGATTTGTTTTAAGAGCAGATAGGAGGATCCACTATTGTACACTATATGAGAAGTTAAATTGGCTCACTTTAGAAAATAAACAAAAAAATATTTGGGTCACTGTGACAAGGCAACTTCTGGATTCAGGCAGACCATTTTACTTAAGAGAAAAACTACAGAAAGTGGAGCATACTTATGTTTTAAGAAATACAACAAAATTGAGGGAGTTTAAAACAACAACACCAAGAGCCAGGATAGGAGAAATTTATTTTGCTTATGTAACAATAAAATTCTGGAATGAGTTAAAGATTCAAGGAAAAAACATAGATATAGGTTTACATGAATTTAATACTGCATTGAAAAATGAACTAGCAGTAAGATGCATCTGTTTTGACTAAATATAGAAAGTTTTATGCAAAATGTATGACTGTAATTGTTGTATTTTGGATATGTTTGATACATGTAACCAATTCTTAACTTCTTAGACAGGAACGCCTTGTAAATAGGATTTTATCCTAATGGTGTAAAATGTGAAAGTCATTTTGTATCCTGTATGAAAAATAAATGCTTTTTACTACTACTACTACTACTGCTGCATGTTAAAAATCTGGAGTGAAAATAGGAAAAATTGGCAAAGTTACGGGCGTGCGTAGAAAATGCACAACGCATGTTCATAAGGCAGTCCTTTTTGGGAATTTTTTCACCAAATTTGCAACATGGGTTTTGTGGGACCCCTCCTCATGAACAATGACACTGTCATTTCATGAATCATTACTGAAAGGTGATTCCATGCAGTGACTGTGAAATCACATTTTGGAATTAGAAACAAAATGACAGTACCAGTGTTCATGGGGGAGGGGGGGGATTCCAAGCATCCCATGTTTAAAATTTTGGGTCAAAATTCCTAAAATTGGCTGAGCTAGAAACATAAGTTGAACTCCCCCCATTGACTCCCATTATAAAGCTGACCTTGATTCCTCAGATCGCAGTTCAGCTTTGAAGAGTGCAGACATGTCCCTGGTCCAGAGAAGATCACTGATCCCGACTTCCACAGGGTAAATTATGGTTACGGGTGAGGAGGGGTGTGGAGATGGGTGCACAGAGGGAGGGTGGGGATGGGGAGGGCAGTGGGAGATGATGAGGAATGGTTTTATTTTTTGCAGGGTTAAAAAAAGACTTTGAGAGATGGTGTTCTTTTTTTATAGCTTAAAATAAGAAAAAATTAATTGGGCACACTGGGGTGTGCTCCCAGTGTGCCACAAAAGTTGGGGGAGGGATGCCAACAGAGGGATTAGGCATCCCCATCAGCGATTAAAGTGATGGGCTTGGGAGGAACTACCGGTAGTAGGCATCCCAGCATCGGTAACTTTTTTATTGCAAAAAAAATTTATTTGGGCACACTGGGGTGGGATCCCAGTGCACTGCAATACTTACGGGGGGTTACACACAGACATTGGGATTGGGCACCCAAATGTCAGTGAAAAGGAGGTAAATTAGAGGCATGATACTTGATGCAGGGATCCTGCATCGAAAGTTTTGCAAATTCGATGCATGATTCTGCTTCGAAGACAAATGGGGACAGGTTTCTTTTTTCACAGGTTAAAATAAAAAAAATTATTTGGCAAACTGGATGGGCTTCCACTGTACCACAAAAGTTGGGGGGGATCATGATGCTGACAGGGGGATAGGGCAACTTATCGGCAATAGAAGTGGGCTGCAGAGGCATTCAACACTGGGAGTGGCATCCCGGTGTCTGAGTTTTCTTTGCACAAAATACCATTTATCTAGGCACACTGGGGTGAACTCCCAGTGTGCCACAATACTAGAGGGTTGCACACTGACACAGGGATTGAGCACTCAGATGTCAATGCAAAAAATAGGAATTTGGGGGGGGGGGCAGAATACTTTGATGCAGGATCCTGCATCAAAATTATCTCAAATTTCAATGCAGGCTTCTGCATCGAATAAAAGGCGTCAGGGGACAGTTTTCTTATTTTACAGGGTTTTTAATAAATGTAATAGTAGGGCACACTGGGGTGGGCTCCCAGTGTGCCAAATAACTGTTTGTGTGTGGGGCATACATTCAGACATGGGACTGGGCACCCTGTGTAGGCATGGGTGTTCCTTGACTCTTTAGCTGGCAGCATGAGTTCCAGCTGTGGCTGCAGAAGTCAAGAAAATACCACTCTTCTCATACAGACAACGGCCTTCAAGCCGTTCTGTTGAGAAGCTGGCACCTGACATAAAAACTTGTTTTGGGGCAAGCTGAAAAAGAAAAAAAAAACATCAGAATACACCTGAAGAGGTTCTCTTTAGCTGTGTCCTGATGTTTTTTTTTCTGTTTTTAAAAGGTTCCCTTTGGTACTTTAACATCCTCTGTAACCGGCAAAAACAGGATGGCAAATGTAACCCAGTTCAAGCCATTGAATGGACTGTGAACTGTGTGAAAAATACCAACATTCTTTGTGAAAAGAAGCTGGTATTTTTCACACAGTACTCCTATTGTTCGAAAAATAAAATAAGCTGGCATTTTTTGCACAATACCCCTATTGTGAGAAAAATATATTTTTCATGCCTGACATATAAATTTTACCATAGGAAAATGTCATAACTTTTGAACAGATTAATATTTTTTCACCAAACCTTCAAAAGGCACATCTGTGACTGAAATACTTTCTTCCCTCAAAATTCCAGATCAAAACCTAAAGCTGTTTCTGAGATCCAGGATGACACATAAATGTCAAAAAAACTGGATTTTTCAGTTTTTTGCAACACTTTATATTTCAGAAACCACTCAATGGATTCCCATGAAATTTGTCCTGTCAAAATGCCTACTCTAGTGATTGTGCATGCCAGATGTCATGCAAATCCATTGAACGGTTCCAAAGTTATTAAGGTTCAAAGTTTGGACTTTAACATAGAAGTGCAGTTTCACTAACTTATATATATATATATATATATATATATATATATATATATATATATATATATATATATATATATATATATAGATGTGATAGCCAGGAAGCAATGCAGAAATGCTGAAGAATATCACAGAATACTGCAGTTTACTGTAGGGGCCATTATAAATCAATGTCAGTTAAGCCATTTTGTCATGCAGGATCTGTGACATATATATATATATATATATATATATATATATATATATATACATATATATATATATATTAGAGGCAAAAACTCCATTTAATGCATCAGTTAGGGTTGTTCCACAGCAACAAAAGTGAGGAAATTTGGTGTTAGGGTTGAAAAACCCCCTTGGAGCCCCCAGCCCACAACTCCAACATGCTTTGGGATGTGCATTGGGGTCATCAGCCCTAACTATCACCCCATCACATGTGTGAAGAAGCAGAGGTATAGGAGAATGGGGTGAGAGTTAGGACCGAAGACCCCAATGCGCACCCCAATGCCGGCTGGGAGGGTGGGCTGGGGGTTCCAAGGGTTTTTCAACCCTAACACCAAATTTCTTCACTTTTGTCATTGTGTAACAACCCTAACTGATGCATTAAACTGAGTTTTTTGCCTCTAATTTCCCCTTCTTTTTGAGAATGATAATGAAAAATAGTGAATCCACGCTCCTGCCACGTAATGCGGTGGCGGGAGCACGGGGCCCTTTAGGCCCCGCGCTCCCATCACGTGATGTCTTGTGACATAGTAACAGTAAGAGCAACACAAACAGAAGTGCTAACAGTGGTGCACATGGTAATGCAAGTGCGAATGAGAACAGAAAGGGTAACGCACACGGTGACGTAGACGGGAATGGTCCGCCACGTGATGTCTTGTCACATAGTAAAATGGTGCCCGCAAACACAAATGGTAATAGGCACGGTGACACAAAGCAAAACAGAAAGAGAAACAGTACTGTAGACACAAATGGTAAAAAATAACCGAAACGCAAGTGCAAATGAAAATGCAAAGGATAATGCACATGGTGGCGTAGACGTGAACGGTAAGTGAAATGGGTATGGAACCACAAGCGGAAAGGGCAACAGTAACAGTAATGGAAGTGCACAGGCTGGTTTTCCCCCCAAAAGCTTCATAGAGAAAGACAGTGAGTACAAAGAATGTATGCATAATAATGGGTCTCGGAGCAGAAAATGAGGAGTTGGAATACTAAATTGCTTATATCCCAGGAACCGTACAACGTAGAAAAAAAATTTAAAAGTCATATGATTTATGACTTTCCTGGTTAGTTTTTAATGGGGCCTAAGTATTTTTCTGATGAAAAGTCCGTATCTCGCACTGTTTCTGAGATACAGGCCCTGAAAGGCGCGGTGAACGCTATAATGTTATCCTATGGGAAAAAAAGAGAAGTTCGGAGTGCCATAACTTTGGCTCCCTGTAATATTTTTTCACCAAACCAATAAAAGGCACATCTGTGGGATGTTGGCTGTCTTCCCCTCCAAATTTCAGCACAAAAGACCAAACCGTTATTTTGCAGCAGGGCACCAAAGGATTGCTACAATGCGTCAGACGCCGTAATGTTATCCTATGGGAAAAAGCATCAACTTTGGAGTACCATAGCTTTGCCACCATGTAATATTTTTTCAACTAAGCACTAAAAGGCACATCTGTGAGATGTTGGCTGCGTTCCTTCCAAATTTCAGCCCAAAACTCCAAACCGTTCTTTTGCAGTGGGGTGCAAAAGAATTGCTGTCATTATCCCACAGCCTAGAAAAGTACTGTTGCAATTTGCGAAAGCTTTCGCAAATTCATTCGACAGTGACGCAAGTGTGAAAGTATTTTGCTAAAGTACCTTTTCCAGAAATGTGAAAAACATATTTCTGGGGTGTTTAACCCCAAAATAAAGACATGGCTAGCGTCCTTGGGGTCCGACTAGGTGAATACAAAATAATTAGGTTGGTAGAGGGTCCCAAATTTAAATGCCAAGCATTTTTCTGATCACCAACTGAAAACAAAATGGCAGATTTGCGACAGTAAAAGGGCCGTTTGCGAAAGTAAAAACTGCATTTACGACACTGTCGAACTTTTTGTTAACTTTTCCCATTGACTTATAATGGGAACTTGTTTTTTGAATAACTTTTGAACCATTTAATATTTTTTCATGAAATCTTTGAAAGGCACATTGGGGACCCTGGCCACATGTTCTCTGAAGATTTCGGACTGGTCGCGCAAACCATGCAACCTGTAGACACGACTTTAGAATTCCAAAAAAGCGTAAACGCACATGCAGATCACGCTTAATAACTCTGCAGCCGTATATCTGACCAGTATGAAACTTGCAGATCCCAAGATGTATGGGTCTTGATCATGTATTCCAAATTTAAGGCAAATCTGTTGAACAGTTGCAAAGTTATTAAGGTACAAAATTTGGGGTTTAACATGTAAATGGCTCCTCAACCCAAACTATGACAGCACTACCGTGCTACCATAATATATACATATATATATATATATATATATATATATATATATATATATATATAAAGCAAAACAGAAATAAGTCAATAATAGACCTGGGTGAAATTTCTCTTTAGCAAAATTCTAATCTCACCTCCATAAAATGTAGCAAAATTTCCACATAAATTTCACAAAATCTCACCAAAATTGTGATTTTGGTTATTTCCATCTACTCCAAAAGAGTATTTGCCCCCAATTATACCAAATTTGCTATCATGACTTTACTAAGGCACATGAAGAAATGTTCCAAGTTTTGGTTCCACTTCAATATAGTGAATTTAAAACATCGACGACTGAAAATGGCACACATAATACAGTGAGTGCACATATAGCAATCACTTTGTTTTGGGGGGCTTTACTCCCACACACCTTTTGTAGGGGGCTTTGCCCCCACTTCCCCTTACTAAATATACCAACTCCTGGGGGTGCAACTTGGGGAGGGGGTACCACCAGTCACTATATATGTACTCGCTGTATTCCTGTGCTGTTTTTGGTCGCTGCCATATTTCATTCACTATCTTCATGGGCTACCCCCACATTTCAGATCTCTATCTTTAAATGTGTCATAGTTATAAGCTCCAAACATCTGTAAATGTCAGAACTACATTTTGCAATTATGTAAACTGAAGAATTTTAAGCCCCTATAATTTTAAAACTAGAGAACAGAATATCTTCAGTTTTGTTAGGTTGATTGACCCTAAATATTAATCTTTGAGGCCACCTATGTGGCCCTGCAGCAGAGTTTTGTGCTGCTATGCTGAAGACCAATGTTCAGAAGCAAACTCAAGAAGTCACATCAGTAGGAAGGTCAATGAGGAGACAGCTGATGCTAAGCAGTGCATCTTGGTTGGGAAGGGTTGGCAGTGGGTTTCACCAACACAGTAACCCCTGTGGCTGGTCTAGGGAGCTCACTCCTGCTGCAGGGAAAGCTGTGGCTATGCAAGATTGACAGAAGAATCACTCCCACTAGGGGAGATGGGAAGGAAGAAATGCTGTTCAAAAACCTGGTAGCCAACCGAGTGATCATTGGTTTCACTCTGATCAGGGTATATTCCTATGAACAGGGTATATCACTGAGAGACCAGCTGAGACACCAGAGAAAAAAACAATATAAAAAAAGAGGCTGTGTGTGTCAACTCCTTAATCCCTTGTTCAAAGTCTTGTCCAGTTATAAGTAGCCAAAGACTCTAAAAAAATCAGTAATTAAATTTGAATTTATTTAGCTTTTGTGAAACTGTGGGATGACTGTGATACTTTTGTCAAAGTCATATCTATACATTTTGCCTAGTCATACACATGAGTTGCCACTGAAAATGAAGGTAAAAGCTGGGTTATGTAGCAATGAGGTAGCATTCATAGGAGGCTGACTAGTAAAACTATAGTAGTTCCAAGTCTCTGGTCACTATCTTGAGTGATGACTCATGAAGAACAGTCATGGAAATCACTGTGCACTAGCTTCAATTATTTCAACACACCAGATAATCACAATAGCTCACTGTCTTGTAGACTTGTGGAAGCACACACATGTGCAGTATTGTTTCAGTACAATGCCATCTGTTGACTCTTTAACAACCCTGTAGATAACAATGTCTATTTTTACTGACTTGAAAACAGTGGTACCAAGTGATGCAAGCCTTAGAATTAGTTACAATGTAGGCCATTGTTATAGAAGTATCTGGATATCTTTAGCCTAAAGGAGCATGATGCTGAGCATCACTGATGCATGAATACTGGAGGGTTTTGCAGGGTAATGATGCTAGTGCAGATAAGGTGATTCAGTGCTAATATGTACTTTGTTAAAGGTAAATTCCACAAGTGTAATTCTAGTTGCCTTACCTAGCATGAGTTAATGAATATTTCAGAAAATAATGGCAATCAGTAATTTCTTTTTTTTATTTTAATATGCCTTTTTCCCCCTGCCACCAGCCACCCGTAACCTCAGCCAGGTTGCGAACCTCGAGCTTCCACCTCCAATTTGGCCATGACCATCTGATACCCCCTGGCTTACCCCCCAGGGTGGGGTTGCAGCACAAGCCCCCTAACAGTGCTGCAAGTGACAGGATAGGTCAGAGAGCCAGCATGGAAGCTAATTGAAGCTGAGGCAGGCTTCATCTAGGGTGGTCAGCAGTTGAAGATTTTTCTTGTTTTTTCTTGGGGGCAGGGATGTGCAATGACATCCAGCATCCACCCCACCCCCCTGAATGTTCTAGCGCTGGTCACTGTGGTACCCTCAGCATCCGCTAGGGGCCAGGCAAGCACAAGTTGCACTCCCCTCCCTCCCCCAGAGAAGGAGAGCAGTCCTCAGGATGCTCCATCCTACTCCCCCCAGCCTGCCCTCCAACAACCCAGGTCCATTTCCAAACCCAGGTCGCCAGCATCACAAATGGAAATCCAACCACTGTGCTAACAGGCCAGCTGCACCAATCAGTATTTTCTAAAGTGTCCACAATACATTTTAACATATTAAATCACAGTTATCCAGCTTAATAAGATTCCAGGCCATATTTTCTTTGGTATCCATGTCAAATTTTGAGTGTGTACTTGCAATGGTAGTGGGGAATAAACATGCAAATATTCTGAAAATGTTCACACAATTTAACAAATTCATTCTGAGTTCCTGAATTGTTGTCACTTACAGTTTACATAACCAATTGTCTCTCTATTGAGCTGTTTCTCTGACTCATCCAAAAAATATGCATACATCTTCAATTATGTAGCTCCAAAGGTGGCTAAGTTGTAAGCATAGAAATGTTTTCTGGAATTTTCACTTGAATAATAAGTTGCCAGATTTTGAGCACCTGTAACTTCTGTGCTACATTCGAATGACATGAAAACTGACAACCTTTTCAGACCTCTTCTAAGCAATATGCATGCCAAATGTCAGATCTCTAACTATAATACTGATTGAGTTATGACCAGTGAAACAGGTTCTAGCCAGAGCCAATAGGGCAGCGAAGAGCTACCAAATGACTAAAGTTATTCTCTTGTTGATGCAATATAGTGCTGTTTAGTCACAATCATCACAGTGCTCCCAGATCCAAATAATCATTTTCCTGTAACAAGCCCTCATTGTTCCTGTATTTTCCCCTGTAGAGGCAGCATCAAATCCCTATATGAATCCCTGTAGATGTTTCCATAAGCCACTGGTTCCTCATTTGTGACTTTGTTCTTTATTTACTTTTAATATGTTGGCAGCCTTTTATCAGGAAAAGGGCTCTGATTTGCAGTTAAGTATTAAAATTATATGTCAACATGGCCTTGGAATGATTTGGATTTACATGGAATCCATAAGGCATAATGGGGAATGTATTTATTTGTTGAATTTGTTGACCGGTAGACCCACTAAGACTATAAGTCCCTTTTACAGGGGTGATGGGGGTACAGATAGTAACCAACTGAAATTGTAACATGGCATAAATCCTTACTTGAACCAGATTAAGCTGTTGTATTTTTAGTGAATGGGGGAAATTTGGCCAGGACACCATAGAAATTCCCCTATTCACCTGTAGGGGATCTCTTGTCAAGCAGAGCATGGCTGACAATGGCGGTGAATGGACAGATAGAGAGAGCTCCTCATCTACTGTAGGAATGGATGTATCACAGAACATTTCTAGTGCTGAGGCAGCTGGAAAGCACCCGCAGGGTGGCCAGCTTTTTGCCTCACATTCGGAACACATTAATGGATCACTGAATCAGTCAGAAGAGACTGATGTGGGTTTTCCGAGTGCAGGGTTGATGCTTGCACAAAAACAATGCTGCCTGGCTGCAGAATTAGAATCAGTTACCTGGCAAATTCAACAGGAATCCCTCCTGATGGAGGAAGAAAGATAGAGAAAACGATCTCTGTTCTTGCCGCTTGGGACTAGTACTGTGGGACTGGTGAAACTATTGGCTGTAGAACCAAGGCCAATAGACCCAGAACCTGTGGAACTCTCCAAAAGGAGAAATGTGATCAGGCTCCACTATATTGGCAATAAAGATGTAATCCCTGGCTGATTTTTTGTTGGTAAAGTGTTGTTAAAGTAGTAACTTGTGTTTATGCCCTCGGAGTTGTATGTCCTTATCCATTCCCGGGGGGGGGGGTGACTTTCAACATCAGTTTCAGGACTCCTGCTATTTTTGAATGCTTTTGGTGCAAGTATGTCAACTTGAATACTAATCCAATGTGGTCAATGTTTTTGGTCATCCACTTAACAAAACAGCCCTTCAGGGTGATCACTATCCTCTTTAGAAATGCAGGGTTAAATATAACTGATGTGGTATATTGGTTGGAGAAAATGTGCTCCATCCAGGGAAATCCTGCCCTGATCCTGGATGAGGAAAGGTTCTGGAATGGGGGCTGGAAGATTAAAGTAAAGTTGCAGGACAATGGCCAAGATATTATACATCTCCCAAATTGTTTTTTCATAGGCCAGGATAAAGGTTTCTTGTTTTACCCAGGACAGCCTCACACCGACTTTAAGTGCAGGTCAAATAGATGTATTAGTACCAGCAATGACATCTTGAAGTGTACGCATTGTGGTGACATGAGTCATCCCAGTGCCCATTGTTTCCAAGACCCCAAATGCAACCTTTGTGAGGAACCTGGGCATAATTTCACCGATTGCCCATGGACCACTAGAAATAATGAAAATTTGGACTTTGGTGTGCAGGACTATTATATTAGGATTGCTCTGAAGCAACCACACGTGGGTACTGGGGCTGGATCTTCAGCAGTATGCCCCCAGTCTGAAGAAAAAGACATCCCATGGAGTCAGCCAGACCAGCTGGAGGTTGTAGACCTGGAAATGATGGTGTTGGAAGAGCCCCTTCCAGCTGAGGAATCTCAACAGAACACTATGGGCCCCTCCCCCAAGTGGTGCCTCCCTGGGACTCAGACTTTCAAGTGGCCAAAGGGAAGAAGGGGAAGAAATCTACACTCAAGTCACAGAAACAGGACACTTTGGGTGACCCCTCACTTTAAGTAACCACTATACGGCTTTGCATGATACACATTCTGACAAGGAAGGAGACTCATATAATATTTCAATGCCTTCCTCCCGGCAGGGTACTTTATCTTATGTGGATAATAAGGAGGACACTAGACCCAAATCACAAAGGAGCAGGTGGGTGGGTGACTAGGGCCTCTAGTAAAATTAGTTGAGGCTTTATGGCTGTAAATGGGATGCTATTTATATAATTTCACACTCACATCCTTTAATGTGAACAGTCTTCAATCACAGAAAAAGTGCCTTAGCACCTACTGTATGTACAGTTTACATCCTCTGATTTGGATTGTCTTTGTTTTCATGATGTACATCTTCATTCACCCTTTGAGAGGGAGGCCACTAGTACCAGTTGGATATGGGGGGACAGTTTTTGGTCTCAAGGTGACGAGACCTGCTCAGGAGTAGGGATTTTTTTTTTCTAGAATCCAGGTGTTTCACAGTTGGAAATTATGCCAGGGAGGGCTTTCCTACTAAATGTTCACTATGGGGGGATTTTTGACTTCTCAATGTGTATGCCCCACAATTGAAATATGAGAGAGCACAACTTTTTAGATGGCTAAAACCCTTTCTTTTTACCAGTAGGACTGTTATTTTAGGGGGAATTTTAATTGTGGTTTATCGCTTACAGTCAGAGGGTTGCAGACCAGTAGAGATGGTCGAAGTGGCCCCAATTCACTCCATGAAATGATTCGCGACGTGAAGGTGAATTCATGGAGTGCTCCTCAACGCGAAGCGGAGTACTTCGTGTTTTTTTGGGTAATGCGAAGTCCATTGAAAACAATGACTTTGTGTTACTCCGCCTTCCTAAACCACTACTCCACCAATTCTTAAGATGAAGTACATTGAAAACAATGTACTTTGCCTCATTTTGCCTTGTTTTTAAGCTCCATAGGTGAATTTTGCAATGATTCATGGGATTTCAGGTCACAAGGGCTCTAGATTGTTCTGCACAGCCTCAGTTTGGGGTAGTATGTGTAGGAAGCTGTAGGAGACAATCTGCTCTGAGAGCTGTCTGTGATTCAAACCTTCTAAAAGCTGTTAAAAAAACCTTTTTGAGTGATTTTTTTTCCTGAGACTTTAGTTAATCGATTATAGGAAACCCTCCTGTGTTCATATCATCGAGCGTTTATTGTTTGTGTGTGGATTTTGAATGTTACTGTACAACATTCAGTCTGTGTACTGAGAGACAGTGGAAGTGTGCTTTGAGGGAGTGGCGTATCTGTGATGTAGGTAGATTAACTTGGAGAAAAAGGCAGTGCTTTCTGTTTTGGTGATATTTTTCTTGTATAACTGTGTTAATGTACACACAGTAATATGTTCAATAATTCTCACCATTTTTTTGCTGATTGTTGTGGTGCAGCAGTGCATAATTTTAGTTTGTTTAAAATATGTGTTTATATTACTGAAGTTTTCAGTTTGCTATGTGGCTGAGCAGTGCCTCAATTAAGTAGTGGTTGATGCCCTCTCAAAGACCCTCAAAACTCCTAATCCCGTATGGCTCGCCTGAGGTGTTTCTTATGGAGGCATAGAAGTGCCTCACAATGGAGTATAATTCTTGTGCTCTGGCTGTTTTTGAATCTATTTGAGTGTTACTCTCACTCACCAAGTCAGTAAGCACTTTAATTGCTCAATTGGTTTGACGCTTTGTGGGAGCTTAGTTTCTGTCACACCCAGTTTGGTCCAGTTGTTCCATGACAATTTCAAGGTGCCGTCTTTTTTCGGTTCTTTTCTGTGGTGTAGGCACTGCAGTTTCTTCCTGGTTAGTTATGGCTGTACCAGACCACTGATCAGTTGTAGACATTTTGGCCAGGTTGAAGTTTACTTTAGGATGCTGTCTCAGTATTGTTTATCTTCGTTTGCTGACAAAGCTTTCTGACAGGATTTTTTGACAATCTTGCCAGAAGTGGGCAGTGATTTCTGTTGCTTTTGAGATGTAAGGAGGTTTTCAAGGTGGCTTACAGTGTCAGCCTGACCAATCAGAGTTCAGGATTTTTTCTTGCCATTGTATAATATGGAATAATGGACCTTCACTTTTTGAAAATCCTTTCACTGCTGTGAATCTTACTTTAGACACTCCAAATATATGGAACATTCATGGAAGTGTTGTACTGTTCAGAAAAGGATTGAAGTCAGATTCCTGCTGTTACAAACCTAGCTCAATTTTAAGAATTCCTATGAAAATATACACTCGTTATACACTGTCCCCCTAACAGCTTTGGCACTTGAGTCATATTTCTTCACTGATATACAAGCTGATTTTAGTAAAAACTATTCTACAAATGACCATACTTTTCTTTTGGGGTACTTAAAGGATAAGTATGTGTAAGGTCATTCAAAAAAAAAAACTGTTTGCAGCATTCATTTTTTTTAAAAAGTGCTTTTTTAAACTGTAAAGTGACACTTACTGTGGGATATTCTTAGCACTGTAAGCGAGATTAATAATTATAAAGACTGTGCGTCATGATTCAGATACAATCTCTCAGTTCCGCTACTGTTACACATAGGCATTGTGGTTTTACTTTCCCTTACTCTGTAGAACTCAAAATCTTCACTGTAAAAAAAATGTCCACTATATTCGCTGGAGACTCTTTCAGTGAAATAATTTTTACAGCTAAGTTTACTTGTATTGTCATAGTGTATAATATCACCAGACCACCAGCTTCTCAACAACACCAACATCGGTACAGTGCTACTCGTTCCCGCATTCCAAAAAACCTGTATTAAAAGTACTGAATTACAAGTATCCATTGAGTGAACCAATGACCCCCATTGAGTGAACATTGAGTTAACATTTACAGTACTTTATTCTACTTTGAATGTACAGTAGTTGCCTACAGAGGGACGGAGACAGGGACGTCCATTTGCTGGATTCGTTACCAAGAACCACGTGGTCGGTCAGTTTCACTTCCGCGTTACCGGCAAAAACTTTTGGTGTGTCTGTTGTGTTTGGTTGAAAATACAACATAAGAAAAGAAATAGTAAGGTGAAGCAAATCTTTATTTGAAACTATTGTGTGCAGAAAGCAAAAATTCCAAAATCTCATTCTCGATCAGACACAATCCCACATACGAAGCTGCTGCTGCTTGACAGAAAGAACATCAGCATCCAAATTGTCAGTATGTATAGCTGAGAAACCATGCTTACTAGCAGGTCTCCGAGGTGAATTTAACCACTTCACTAGACACATCCTTCAAAGTTGAACAGCAGTAACAAAATGAAACACAGTGACAATCCATGGAATCAAAGACCTTGCTGCGCAATTTTATATTGGTGCAATCAGCTGATTGGTGTCTTGAGCACAATATAAACTTTGCGCAAATATTTCTAGTTCTACAGTATATAGTCGACAGAACTTCATTGAGTAAAACTTAAAATTACTTTTGAGAAATCTAAGGTCTTAATTTTTTTGAATTAAGGGGCATGTAGCTCAAAGGCTTTCAGATTGGTGGTCATTCGCATTATGTTATTGACTGCTATAATTATTTGGGTGTTACCATCAGCACAGCTAACATGTGAAAATCTCATTGGGATTCTTCTGTAGTAAAACAGGAACAAGAAGTAAATAGGTTGTTAAAATTTAATGCCAGACATTCTCTAGCTTCTATTATAAATGTGTACAAAGCAAAAATCAATGGGGCCTATGCAGGAATGTGCAGAGTGGCTATGTGCCGTGGATCCGCAGCACATAGACACTCCACATCTTTTGTTCCCACCATGCAGGATGTACCAAATGGGGTGCACAGCCCCTACATACCTGGTCCCTCAGCCACATGGACTGCAACACACCTGGAGCAAGTGGATGGAGTACCAGCACTATGTGCCAGTCTCAAAGGCATGCAGTGCAACATGCAAGGGGGGATGTAGGGACAGGCAGGATATGCCAGGGGGGACCCTGCCATAACTGCCTTAGACGGCCATGCCTGCACACCCACAGGGTACACCCAGCATGGCAACCAGTCTTGATCCCCCTCCTCCCAACACATGGATTGCCGCTGTCCCTGCAGCACAGAGACCGTCCAGCACATTTATGACCCACTCCTGGTGCAGGTGGTGTAGTGGTGGTCAGTGGGAAGTGCCATGGGCTGTCCCTTGGATGCAGCAATTCCTGCCAGGTCTGGGGGTCAGGGTGGTGTGGCTGGTGCCACGGGGGGGGCATGGATGTGTGTGGGAGGGGGTATCTCAGTCCCAGGGCTGGTGCCCCACTGTGTGTCAGGGAGGGGGCTGATATGCTGGGAAAGTGACATCGCTGTGTTCTGGGATGGGTCTGATATCAGGGGACTGAGGAGGGTGCTCTGCCATGTTGGGGGGCAGCTGTGCTCCTGGCAGTGGGGGATGTCTCTGGGTCAGACATTAGGAGGGAGCTCTACCACAGCTTATGGTGGCCACCTACACATTCCACCGGTGCATGCATGTGATGCACAATCCTGGTCCCGCTCTGTTATGTGCATGGAATCCACTCTGAGTCCTGGGCAGGGCATTCGATTGTCCACCTGCCTGAGACTGCAACTCTGCCCCTCTCTGCCCCATGTGTACCTGTGTGCTGGGGGGCAGGATTGCAGACAGGTGGTCAGTGGTCATGAATGCTGCCAGGTACACACCTGTCCACAGGTGCAGAGCTCCATGGGAGGAATACAAGCCTGTGGTGTTTGCAGTACACCCCATCATGCATAGGGGCCAAAATTAGTATTCTATATGGTGTTGAAACACAGGATGCGGATTGTAATAAACTCACAATTGAATATATACACAAAAATTCTCAATCTACCAAATTTCTTACCAGGGCACATCTTAGAGCAGAGACTGGAATTTGATCACTTTATGTTAAATATATTTTAAGAGTTTTTTTAATGTATGTATGTGTGTATGCAAGTATGTATGTATGTATGCATTTATTTATTTGTATTTTGGTTTCACATCAGTAAAGAACAAACAACAGAAAAGAGCAACAGACATTCAACAGCTCAAGTGGAGCCTGATCTGGTACAAGTAGCAGGTTGATAAGCAGTGGCATTGGCAAACTATAACATAGCAGTCTCACTGGGACTCAACTTTCTGGTAGCATGAGATATAACCAGTGGCAAAGTGCAAGCAGTTAACAGTCTTGGAACAACATAGTAAATGGGTTTTAATCATTTGTAACAACAACAAGCTGACCTCAGTGTGATCTCATTTTTTAAGGATTTCATAAATTGCAAAATTTGGGGTAGCCCCACTAGGGATTCCGGTAGCTCATTGAGCCATTGGGCTACTCAAATAGCAAATGAGTGCCTTTCCAGGCTTGTTTTATAGAAGGGGACTTCCAGGGCTTGCCAATTCATGCTCCTAGTGGAATATTGGTTGTTAACCAGGCAGAAGAGATCACAAATTGTACAGCAGTGGGAGTTAAATCCAACAGGGCCATTTTTGCCATTAGGCAGGACTGGTATTTTAACCTGTCCAGTAGGGGAAACCAGTTGGTATGGACATACAGGGAGCAGCTTTGTGTGAGCCTGTCAGCCCCACTGGCAAAGTGATAGACTCTGTTGAGTACCTTCCTTACTGTATTGAAAACTGAGTCACTTGCTGCTCCACATACTGGGAATCCATACTTGAGGAGTGGGAGGACTGTACTGGAAAATGCCAGGCATCAAGCCTCTCTGGTGAGGTTCATTAATTTCCTAAAGAGTGTTCCTTGCTTTCTGTTGGCAAGTTTGATATGTTGTCAATGTGTCCCACAAATGAGAGGGTGACATCCAAGGTGACACCCAGGTACTTGAAAGATTCAACCTATTCCTGCGTAGCTCCCAGTGTGTTTTAGATAACAAGGGAAGCAACCTTTTTCTTTAGGTGTGGGCCAGTGAACAACATTGTCTTTGTCTCTTTGCAATTTAAAACAAGTTTACTGCATCTGTACCACATTTCTAGGGACTTGAGGCTGCTTTGAAGGTCATCGGAGAGTTTCCCATGTTCTGCACTGCTGTTGAGGATTACTGCATCATCAGCATAAAGGAGCCTCTTTGAGAGAGGGCAGGCTTCTGGGAGCCTATTTATTAACAGGACAAAAAAGGAGGGGGCTAGATATTGACCCTTGTGGGACCCCAATAGATACACTCATAGCGTTCGAGAGTGCGCCATCAACCTTTCCCTGCTGCGATCATCCTGAGAGTATAGGGCATTTCATAAAAATTCTGTAGACTACCCAAAAAAACTAACTTGAAGCACTTTATGCAAGTTACAAGGCACAAAATTATTGGTGGGAAAATTGTCTACCTACAAAAAATACGCATACATATTTATCAAAAATGACTTTCCCCTTTCTGTAGTTATTCTAAATCATTTTCAACAGATTTTCAAACAGTGCATTCTTGTACAGATATACAACTCCCCCAAGTCTACACAATCAACCTACTCCTTTATGCTAGTGATGCAGTACTTTTCACGAGTCAGCCAGACCCACTCCTCCTTGTCAGCAGCCTACCACACAACTTCATAGCAGTTGAGTCCTGGTTTGCCCAACACAAGCTAATAATGAATTACAAAAAAAAAAAAGGTAATGCTGTTCGCCAGTCCACATAACAAGAATAAAACAGCCCAGTTAATCACTTTTAATAGCCACTGTGTACCTCTTGAACAAGTCCACGACTTTAAATACCTTGGGATAGTGCTTGACTGCATGTTATCTTACTATGAGCATGTCAACCTTATCTCCGTGGCTATTAATACAAGATTAGGGCTCATGTACAGACATAGGCACAGCATGACCCATGAAGCACTCCAACTAGCAGTTACTAGTTTGGCTCTTTCCATAATTGATTATGGACTTGTGATTTATGGTTCTGCTAAGGAAATGACCCTCAAAAGAATTAGCATCACACTTAACAAATCTTGACCCTTTGTCTCTGGTGTGCACAGCTACACCCACACCTGTGACTTGACCACCCAAACCAATTGGCTGCACCTCAAGAGCAGGATCTCATACCAGACCTGCCTGCTGGGAAAAAAGATAAGCCTTGGGCTAACCCCACAACATCTTCTTACACGTGTACCCAACCCTTGCTGTATGCTAAGTGCATCCAAGCTTACTTTCCAAGTCCCATTCTGCCATACATCGCAAGCACAGTGGGCTTTTATGTACAGAGCTTCCAACTGGTTGAATGGCCTCCCCTTGGATGTACTGGATGAACACAGATAGGACCCTTCAAATCCAAACTCTGGAAACACCTTATTATGCTTCGCAGCTGTGACTGCACCACCTAACTGCTGCCCTCACAGTCCTAGCCTAACCTCCCTTGTGCCACACACACCCACCTTTTCTGCCTACTCACCCTGCTCATTTTTCTCCTGGGACACAGCCCTACCCTCCACTTTCATATATCTCCGCAAAGTCGCACCACACAGGTTTAGAACCTTGTACATTCTGCACCAGAGTCCACGGCCCTACTACTACACCAACTGGGCGCCCACATAACAAGACAGCCATCTCTCACCATTATTTTACATCATTTAAAACCCCATGTTTCCTACCCCCCCCTTTTACAATCCTTACCTTTCTCACAGTAATAATTGTACATATCACCCTACTGAATGTCCATACCAGTACTACACCTGACCTATCCCTGCCCAACACACAGCCCTGCCTTTTCCTCATGGACCCCAGCCACCATGCCACTACCCCTGACCACCTTACCCCACTCCAACTTGTCCATCTCTGCCCACCCCCTTGTTCCTTCCCATCCCAACCCTCCAGTCCCTTCCCATCCCTGTCTCTCACTCCATGACCTCCACCAAGGGTACTGTCACCAGACGCCATAAACATACTGTGGCTCTTCTCAGGCTCATGGCCCTACTTCTCCTTTTCTCCAGTAATGTCCACCCTAATCCAGCCCTCTTCCAAGCAACCACACACATCTCCCCACAAGTACAGGACTCAAACTTGCCTCCATTAACATCTGCAGTCTGCTAAAAAAGTTTGCTGACCTACAAGTCTGGGTTGCTCAGCACAAACCAGATGTACTGACACTAGTTGAAACGTGGCTATCCAAGTAAACTCCTGACTCATTCATCTCCCCACTGGGATACTCGCTCTTTACAGAGGACAGAGCTGGGAAATGCAGGGGTGGTTGTGCCATTTACCTATGGGACTCCCTCCTAGGCCCCCCCTCCCAAAGTCCCAACTACAGCATGGTGCCCAGGCTATCTCAATAGAGGTCACCCCAGGCTCCTCAAGAGCACCCCTTATCATCACCGCTACCTATATTCCCCAACGCCACCAGAATCATGCCTTGCAATCTCTCCTAGACTACATCCCTCATCAACCTAGCAAAATGGAGCAAATTATAATGGGTGATTTAAACATAAACTGGCTCACCAACTCTGCAATCAATGCCAAAGATGTCTTTGATGCACTCGATCTCACCCAGCCTGTATCCTCCCCCACCCGCCTTCACCCAGTTACTGGTAGTGCCACCTTACTGAACCTGGTACTCTCAAACTGTCTCCATAAGATCATTAACATGGTAGTACTGCTGAATGCCCTTAGTGATGACTGCCCTGTAATTTTTTCCTGGTCATGTAACCGGGTACTCTACCAGACCAGTTTGCTCACCCAAAAAATATGCTCTGGCTTGACCCCTCCTGGTCTATCCAAGTTGATCAGCACCTCCTCAGCTACTGTCTCCACCTGTAATGCCACAAAAATGACACAATTAGTCCCTAGAGTCAGGACGTCCCTTGCTCAGAGGTTTTTCTGGTACAGAGCCCCCACTTGGTTCAACACCCTCCCCTCTAGTATCACATCTGAATTCAGAATCATGCCATTTAAATCAATCCTCTGTAACCACCTTCTCAACTCCCATAGCTGCAACTGCAAATAAAGCAGCCCCCTGTGGGTTCTGCCCAACCAAGTGACCCCTATCACCCTCACTGTGAATGCATCTATGGGCTTCCCCCTCTTGCTTAGCTACAGTCATGTATAAGCCAGTACCTGCTAATTGAGCTTTTCTTCTCACTGCTATTGTTTACACTTTTTTCTGTGTATAATGTAGTATTTGTATCACTGGTTTCCCCTTCCTGCTTAGCTACCACCATGTATAGGCCAGTCCCCTTGAAAAAATTATCTTTGTCACACTACTATTGCCTACACCTTCTGTATATTATGAAAAGTTCTATTTTGTTTCATGCACTGTTGGCTGTCTTTTCACCCACTGTATGTATCACCTGCCCCATCTTGTATTTTCTGTACGATGAGGAGCCTTTGTAAATGAGTCTTTGACTCAAAGGGTTGCAATTCTGATACAATAAATAAATAAAAATAAATTCTTCCCTACTACCTCCTTTCCCACCCTTTCTAGTATCTACTAATCCTTTCACACCTGTTGCACCTGGGCTATGCTCCGTATTATCCCACATACACCTTGCACTGTATTCCTGGTCTATTATATTGTGATACTGCTATTTTTAACTAACATGTAGATTTCGGCACCCATCATTTAAGCATGAGTGCCAGAAATGTGCTTTGCTGATAATATTTGCTAATGTGTACATCCTTTTATAGAATTAAATCATGCATGATTATTATACCTCACTATAATGCATTATGTTTGTCTTTTACATATTCTCCATATATAATCTACCTAATTACTGATCTGATGACTCTGAGGTATCATCAGTGATTACTTTATACTATATATATATTATGGTAGCACGGTAGTGCTACCATAGTTAGGGTTGAGGAGCCATTTCTATGTTAAACCCCAAAACTTTGCACCTTAATAACTTTGCAACTGTTTGATGGATTTGCCTGAAATTTGGAATTTATGATCAAGAACCATAGGCCTTGGGATCTGCCAAGTTTTGTACTGGTCAGATATACAGCTGCGGAGTTATTAAGTGTGATCTGTGCACGCGTTTACGCTTTTCTGGAATTCTGTGGTCACGCCTACAGGTCGTACGGTTTGCGTGACCAGCCTGAAATCTTCAGGGAACGTGCAGCCAGGGTCCCTGATGTGCCTTTCGAAGATTTCGTGAAAAAATATTAAACGGTTCAAAAGTTATTCAAAAAACAGTTTCCCATTATAAGTCAATGGGAAAAGTTAACAAAAAGTTCAACACTTTCGCAAATGCATTTTTACTTTCGCAAATGGGCCTGTTACTTTCGCAAATCAGCCATTTTGTTTTCAGTTGGTGATCAGAAAAATGGTTGGCATTTAAATTTGGGACCCTCTAGCAACCTAATTTTTTGTATTCACCTAGTCGGGCCCTGAGGATGCTTGCCATGTCTTTATTTTGTGGTAAAACACCCAGAAATATGTTTTCAAATTTCTGGAAAAAGTACTTACCATAAAATTACTTGGTGCTCAGGTAATGAGAAAGTACAGCAGCTTTCCAAAGTGCGACAGTAATTTTTTAGTCTGTGGGAAAATGACAGCAATTCTTTGGCACTGCACTGCAAAATAACCGTTGGGAGTTTTGGGCTGAAATCTGGAGGAGCGCAGCCGACATCTCACAGATGTGCCTTTCAGTGTTGTATTGAAAAAATACTACACGGCGGCAAAGTTATGGCACTCCAAAGTTGACAGTTTTTCCCCATAGGATAACATTACGGTGCCCGAAGCATTGCAAGAATCCTTTGGCACCCTGCTGCAAAATAACGGTTTGGTCTTTTTTCCTGAAATTTGGAGGGAAGACAGCCAACAGTACACAGATGTGCCTTTCAGTAGTTTGGTGAAAAAATATCACATGGCGGCAAAGTTACGGCACTCCAAAATTGACGGTTTTTCCCATAGGATAACATTACGGCGCCCGACACTTAACAGAAATCATTTGGAGCCCTGCTGCAAAATAACGGTTTAGTCTTTTTTCCTGAAATTTGGAGGAAAATAGCCAACAGCCCACAGATGTGCCTTTCAGTAGTTTGGTGAAAAAACATTATAGGGAGGCAAAGTTATGGTGCTCCGAACTTTTCTTTTTTTCCCATAGGATAACATTACGGCGTTGGCCGCGCCTTTCAGGGCCCGTTTCTCGGAAACGGTGCGAGATATGGACTTTTCATCAGAAAAATTCTTAGCCCCTTAATGGGGCTAAGATCTAAATTAGCCAGGACAGTTGTAAATAATATGACTTTTACATTTTTTTTCTACGTCGTACGGTTCTTGAGATATAATGTATTTAGTATTCCAAGATCTCATTTTCTGCGCTGATACTCATTATTTTGCATACATTATTTGTACTCACTGTCTTTCTCAATGCACGTTTTGGAAAACTAGCCTGTGCACTTACATTACTGTTACTGTTGCCCTTTCAGCTTGCGGATCCGTACCCGTTTCACTTACCATTGACGTCTGCGCCACCATGTGCGTTATCCTTTGCGTTTTCATTTGCGCTTGCGTTTCTGTTATTTTTTGCCATTTCTGTCTACAGTACTGTTTATCTTACTGTTTCACTTTACATCACCATGCCCATTGACATTTCTGTTTGCAGGCACCATGTTACTATGTGACAACATCCGCATTGGCAGACCATTCCTATCTACGCCACCATGCGTTACCCTTTCTGTTCTCATTCGTGCTTTTGTTTACCATATGCGCCACTGTTAGCATTTTCTGTTTGCGTTGCTGTCCCTATTGGCCGCTCCGTAACGCGCATTATGCAGCCGCACGCTCCTGCCGCTGCATTACATTCACTATTTCTCATTATCATTCTCAAAAGAAGGGAAATTAGAGGCAAAAACTCCATTTAATGCATTAGTTAGGGTTGTTCCACAGCGACAAAAGTGAGGAAATTCGCTGTTAGGGTTGAAAACCCCTTGGACCCCGCTCACCCCAACCGGCATTGGGTGCGCATTGGGATCGTGGGTCTAACTCTCACCATTCTCCTATACTTCTGCTGCTTTACACATGCCATGCTGTTGGGGGTAAGGGGGTCCTAGGGGGTTTTCTAAATCCTAACAGCGAATTTCTCACTTTTAAGTCGTTGTGGAACAACCTAACTAATGCATTAAACAGAGTTTTTGCCTCTATTATATATATATATATATATATATATATATATATATATATATATATATTCTCATATATTCATAGTTAGTAGTGGCCAGTCAACACTTCTCTTTGTCTACGCAAGCTGACAGACAAAAAACCTTTGTTATGTCTTATACACAGGCAAGAAATGCAACATGTAGTTTGAACCCATCAGCATTTCTTTTGTCCAAGCTTCATGCAAACATAAGCATATTCTTTGTCTCACATTATACTCATTAGTAAGTCTGTCTTCTAAGTCAGTATCCAATATATAATGTTTCTTATATCTGTAACAATGTTGTAATCTGTGTTGCTATACTGTTATCTGTAGAATATAGCCTTCTGCAATCTAACTCCACACAGGGAGAGATAACAAGATCTTGAAGAATCTAAGATCCTAGAAATATTGAAGATTATGTACATTCTTCAGGAGAGTGGTGAGAAACCCATCTCCCTTGTGATTTTCTTTGTCACATGCTTGGCGTAAGTAGTATAATAAACATTTACTAGTACTCTTGCTTGTTTATGAATGTTTCTTGCAGACTCTGAAGACATAAGAATCTGTATTATTAGTATTATTATTATTTACTCTACACACTAAGAGTGTTTAGGCAACACACCCTTTCTGTTATCTACTCCTCAACCTGTCTACTAAGTTTTCAGTCTGTCACCTGCCTACCAACTGCCTAGCTTTTAGTTAGTTCTGGCCTTTGTTACCTCAGGTTTTGCCACCCCCATCCCTCCTCCCTATTCTCCACTCTGACATAGACTTAGTCAATTTCTGACTGCAGTGATATTGCATTAAATCCTGTTTATTTATTTATTAGCTTTTGGTAACTGGGTAAGTGCGCTAGGCAAGAAGCCTGCCTATTTTCAGGCATGACCCAGGAGAGTACAGTTTACAGTAAAAACAGTAAAGACAACAATGACTAATAAATATGTACAAGAGTGAAATGAGAGCCAGAATTACCTACACAAAACAGCATAAAAACAAATCAAGAATGTAGCAGCAAGAATACAAACAGATTAGAGCAGTAATACAATTGTTGCAAAAACAATACAAAGCACAAGTCCAAAGTCCTACGTAAACTGTTGAAGTCAACTAGGTGCACATACTCAGTATTAAGAAACAGGGATGGGCAAGGGAGCAGCTAGAGGGCCAGTGGCAGGCCACACAGAACTTAAGTGCAATCACAGAAGTCAAGGGCATTAAGGTGGGAAAAAAGAGTGTGTTTAAATGTTAGGTGAGAAGAGGAGTTCTTCACATGAGGGGGGAGAGAGTTCCAGAACTGAGGAGCGAAATAAGAGAAGGCTTGCTCTCCCATTTTGGTTGAGCAGTTCTGAACAGTAAGCAAAGGGAAGGAGGAGGACAAAAGGGCATGAGAATGCATGACAGGAGTAAACATAGCACCCAGATCCAGAAGGCATGGTGTTCGTGTTAGAGACTCTATGAAACAACCAAGAGCATGTGATCTAATGGAATTGGGAGGCAGTCAATTTAGGGCGGAGTAAAGTTGACAATTGGTGGGTCAGATATGGTGCAGATAATGCGAATCTGCAGATGTTGTTGTACGTTACATCCTATCTATGGAGAACAAAGAAATTGGTGTGGGAAAGGATGGGGAGAGCATAAAGCAGTTGCGGAAGTAACACACCTCGCGCAACAGCAGTCCTGGCAGACGGAATAAGAGAATGGTACACTCTGTAGGCTGCACCAATCTTGGAGTTAACTAAGCAACAGACCTCATTGATATGTATAGTGAAATCGAGAGCCGTGTCAAGCGTTACCCCTAGGTATTTGAAAGAAGATGTATTAGAGACTGGAGACCCATCACATCCGTGGACCAGAAGCTTAGGGGCCAGAATAAGTACAAGTCTGGAGGAGCCAAATAGCATTGCCTGGTCTTAGATAGGTTTAAGATTTGGTAATTGGCGGAGAACCAAGATTGGAGGCTCTGAAAAGCAGGTGACAATTGTTGATTAAGATCAGTGATTGACTTCGAGGCGGAGTAGAGTACAAGGTTATTCATATATAGGATAGAATTGCAGAGTGGAGAAGAGTAGGGGATGTCATTAAGAAAAAGAGAAAAGAGATGAGGCCCTAAGATTGAACCCTGGGGGACTCCTGAGGTGACTGAGGCAGGGACAGAGAGTGCCTCACCAAAGGAGACAGTCTGAGATTGATTTTCAAGACAGCTGGAGAACCAGGATATGGTGGATACAGAGAAATGGAGTGGTTGCAGTTTGTTCAGTAGGAGGGGATGATGTACCATGTCAAATGCTTTGGAGAGATCAATAAACACTGCTCCAGTAAGTAAACCTTTATCCATATTGCATTGTACATCACTGGTAAAAAGGGTAAGGGCAGTGGTAGTGTTGTGCCTCACCCTGAAGCCATGTTGTAAAGGGGATTGAAGGTTGGAGTGGAGTAGGTACTGAGAGACCTGACGGTGCACAACTTTTTCTAGCAGTTTACTGAGCGTGGGCAGGAGTGATATAGGACAATAGTTAGCCAGGATTTTGGGATCACCTTTCTTAAAATTGGGTATAGTTCTAGTAGTTTTCCAGACAGAGGGGACAGTGGCTGTGCTTATTGATAGATTGAATAGCCTAGTAATTGGCTCCACGAGACAAGAGGTGAACTGCCTAAGTATCCTTGGATCGATATCATTGGGACCTGCACTGCCATGAGCAGGAATGGTCTTAAGTAACTTAAAGACTTCCTGACATGTAACAGGGGCCAGCACTAGAGTAGCAGAAGCAGATTAAGAGGAAGAGGGGGTGACCAAGGGCAAAACAGGGGGGAGGGGGAAGGAAAGGGGGCAGGAAGGTTGGAAAAGAGGGCATTGAAGGTTGAGGCTATAGTGCGAGGATTATTACAGTGGACACCATTTATGAGCATATCACTTGGAGTCTGAGTCTTGTTGTTTCTCAGAATTTCCTTTATTTAAGACCAGTACTGCTTGGGGTTTGAGGCAGAGGTGCTGAGAAGGTTACGGTAGTACAAACTCTTGGCATGGCGAATCTCCTTTTTACAAGAGTTGCACAAAATCCTGTAGGCATCGAAGTCTGCTTGAAGGCATGAGGACTTCCAAACCAACCAGAGTTTGCCCCTTTGTTTCAGCAGCTGGAGTAGGGGGCGTTTGAGCCATTTAGTGACCAGCCCTTTAACCCTACGCATGGTAGTTGGTATGTGCTGGTTTTGAAGAGAGAGAAGGATTGTATTGAAATACTCAGTCGCGCAGTTGATATCATTGGTAATCTAAAGAGGGGACCAGTCAACAAGATATAGATCATGCAGGAAAGCAGCAGGGTTGAGGTAGGAGAAGTTGGAAAAGGATAGTAATTTGGGGGGGAAGGAGGGAGGAAAGTAGTCACAAACACAGAAGACCAGACAGTGATCACTGATAGAGTCGGGAAGAACACCAGCATGATGGAAATTCTCATTCCTGTTAGTCAGGATCCAATCAATTAGGGTATTGGAGGAGCTCTGAAGAGAGGTTCTAGTGGGAGCTTGGATTAATTGAGCAAGGTTTGCCTTGCTGGTAATGGATGATAGGAGAGAGGACTGAGGTCCAGCCCAGTCCAGATTGAAATCACCTAAGCAAAATACCTAATTTTTCCTGGACACAGTTGGAACAAACTAAATAAATTCCTCGAAAGCCAGTCTGAAGTGTAAGGGAGGTACACAAACATAGAAAATGTGTAGAATTTTGACACTCCCCAGCACTAGGCAGGAGTGAAGGACAACACAGTTAGTCAGGGAAGAGCCCTGTATGATAGAGATGTTAAGTTGGGATTTATAGTAAAAGGCCAAGCCCCCACCTATTTTAGAGCCAGGGCATCGGCCCGGATCATATTGTAGCCTGGAATGGAGCAATGGGAGTCAGCAATAGAAGGCTTCAGCCAAGTTTCAGAAAGGGCTAAGATATCAGGGTTATTAGTGCATACCTAAGCTTCAAGGTCAGGGTGGTTGGCAGTGAGGCTCCTTATGTTAAGGTGAGCAAAGGTGAGACAGGAAGATTGCAGCAGACAATAAGCTGGGTGAGGCTGGAAAGAATTAGTAACAACAGTAGGGCCAGGGTTGGTTTCAATATCACCAGCAAGGGTAAGAGACAAGGTAATGACCCATAACAATGCAGTCAACATAGCCCAAGAGGCACATGCAGGGGAGATAGAGAACATCCTTAAAATAAAACTAAGTAAGACCCCAAGATATCTGTTGCTCAGCCCTGAAAGAGGTGAAGGATAAGGGTCAGACCTCTTTAGTAGGCTGAAGTAGGAGAAGTTGATGAGAGAATAAGAATGGCAGTTAGAGGATGACTCAGGAGGAACAACAGAGAACTCAAGAAGAAATAACAATGAGAGTCCCAAGAGGAGGGGGCATAAAACCTTCAAGTGCATGGCAGCAAAGGTGTTCAGGTCATGAAAGGTTTCAGAGAGAAAGAATGGTGAGAGAGGGGGAGAGTAAGGAGTGATAGCAATGGAGTGATTTTAGCAGTAAAGAGAATCAGAATTATTCAGGAAACAGGGATTCTAGTATGTGCTGGGACCAAGAGAAAAGGCACAGCGGTGATTGGAAGAAGCAGTGTACCGATAACACAGCAGCAGAGCAGAAAAGAGAAGACCCTGGCAAGTGTAGGAGGATGTAGAACCCAAATACCACCACCAGAAAAAGGACTGCCAGAGTAGTTGTGCTTGAAAGCATTAGGTAAAGAAAGCAAGGGAAATTGCAGAAAGGTAGGGCGACCTCTAGTGGTGCAGAAATATAAGGATCAAACGAGAAACTCGGGAGATAGAAAAAAATTATTATTTTTTTTTTATTTACATGTTCTCATGAGACCTTCTCCCTACAACTATAACACTAGCTAAGGGTGGGAGGTTATTGGGGGATGGGTGGGGAGCAGTCATGAAGAGACTGCGGAGAAGCAGCCTAGCAGCCGATAAACAGAGGGCCGGTGAGCATCGCAGCCTGCTACCAAGAAAAAGACTCCTGCAGCCTGCACAGAAATAAAGCCGTTGTAGCTGCAGCCAGGAATGTATGCTTTCATAAATTAAATGTAAGCTTATGGCTGTTTGCAACAATTAAAATGCTCACTGTGTAGCTGAGGACAGAAATTCAATGTAAGCTTTTAGAAATTAAAAGTAAACTGCTGCTAAATGCTTACTGTTTAAAGCTAGACTGAAAATGTTCCCTCAAATAGTTCAGAAGTCTCACTGTTTAAAGCTAGACTTAAAATGTTCCCTCAAATAATTCAGGAGTCTGGGGAAGCAGTCAGCAGAATTTTAGCAGGGTTGTTAAGCCAGTATTCCCCCAAGATTTAGCTTCAGGTCACGATAAAAAAAAGAAAAAGGCACCAACTTGGGAGCGAGTAGGACAAAGGATTCAGAATTGTGGTCGAAATCGTACCTGGGTAGTTGTCGGCAGGGAGGGAGGGAGGAAGCAGCTCCACCGGCAGTCCAGTCCCAGGGGTGGTCTGACATAAAGAAAGGAGGGATGATAAAATAAGTATCCTGCAATGAGGAAGGGGGCGAGGCAGAGAAAAAAAGAGAGGGAAGGGGCAGGGAGGTAGAGAGGAGGTCAGGGAGAGGAAGGGCTGAGAAGCTGTAGTGGGAGTAAGATAACAGAGTTAGTAGTGGGCCATTGGAAAATATTCAACATCATTGTGGAAACATCATTATAAAATAAAAGTACAAGCACTGGGATAAAATAATGTCTGGTTCAGGTGTAAAAAACTGGCTAAGAACTTAGCTTAACAAGTATACCACAGCCTAGAACAGTAGTATAGAATTAGATGAATTTGCAGTACATCACAGTTAGTTTTATTATAAGAATGATTTAAAGCAGCCTAGCAGCTGATTAACAGAGGGCCAGTAAGTGTCGCAGCCAGCTACCTACCTGCCCTTAACCCTTTGTATTTTTTCTCAATCTGATCTTCAAATGTTATTATGTACCCATCTGCAGTTATTGCAACCTGCTTCCTTGTGAATGACAAAGTCATCCTACTGATGGCACCTCTTTAGTTTGCCTTTTGATAGTACCATCTGTAACCATTTCTTACTGTAACTGCCCAGTCCCCTGGGGTTACAAGAATCCTATCAGTATTATTGTTAGGAAGGTAGCAGGCAGCTGGTAGGGAGTTTATTAGAGGCTTCTTACATAATGACATCATTGTTTACTCAGTTAGCCAGAGGGAAGAATGATTAGGTCATTCATAACTCTCACAGCAGCATAAGCCACACTATGTGGACAGCTGATCTGGGGAGTTTAGAATGTTCAGTTTGGAGTTTGCATCAGCTAGAGCTTGAGTGAGGAGGTGAGAGTGGCAGAAGGACTGCCAGATGGGCTCTGAAGTGAGGGTCCAGCATTTCTCACCCTAGTGGAGTGTCATTTCCAGCTTCCAGTGAAGTGTTGTAGACCAGTCTACAGCAGGATTTCCAGATTTCTACTCCCAGCGAAATCGAAGGAACTGCTTGTTCTCAGTGGACTCAATAGACAATCACCTGAAGGTTCTGTGTGTGTTTCAGCAGCCTTGGGAAGGAATTTTGAGAGAATGTTTGATCTTCTACCCAGGAGAATGCCTTTGTTGTTCCATGCCCAGTGGATGGGACAACCAGTTGTGAGTACTGTTCTAGGAGACAAGCTCTCCACATAATTTAGTGGAATCATAGTCTGGGGTATGTGTGCCCATAGATAAGGTTGGATCACACCTGCCAGTGCCTCTAGTTCACCTAGAATAGTAAATGTTCTGTTAAACTAGTCACCCAAGAGAGTGCAGTTTGTTCTTTGGTCACCCCAGTAGGTGATGGATATGGAAAGTGTGAGACCTCTAGCATTTCAGTGGGAAATGGTTGGTTCAATGATGTAACCCTGAAGAGTGGGAGAGATTGTCGATTGGGGTGAAGGGTGTGAGGAATGCCATCTGAAAGCTTACAAGGCAGGACTTCCTGGTTCGTAAAGAGCAGCAGTTATACCTGAGCAAGGGCCAGTGCTTCTGGTTAAGGTGTGCGGCAGAGTTTCACTTAATTGCATCTATATTCAAAGAAGAGTTCTGAGTGTGTGGCTTAGACTCACTAAATGACAGTCATGGTAAGAAAATGTTTGGGTGCTTGGCCATGTGTCCACTAAATGCACCATATGGGAAACTGGGAAGTAGATGTTCTTTGTGTGTTCATGATCTGTACTGCATGCAAGGAGAATTCATGTAATGTACCTGTCCTGCCAAGACTGACACTTGGGGGTCCACTTCTGCTTTAAATTTCCATCTGCTGAATAAAGCCATACTGCACAATCCCAGTTACTGTTCTGGACATTCCGATTATTGCTTCTGGTTGTTGGATTTCCTGGGGCCCCCTCAGCAGGTTAGATCTAGCATATGCCTAGCTGCCTCCACTCAGGACCTGGGTTTTGATTTTTACACAAGATTCACGTTGTTTTGTTCTTGTACCCCAACCCCTCTCTTCCTCTAGAAAATTAGCCAGCTATACATGCTAATGCCAAGGGTGGCGCAACCTTTCATAAAGTAAATGGTATGCCAGTATGTCGGTACCAGTGTTCCAGATTTTAATGGGGGTGTGCTGACTAGTTTCAAAAGTGGCCTGGGGGTTACATTACTCTTGTTAAGAGTGTATGTATGTAACTGTCTTAGCATCATTGTCACTGTACTTTGCAAATGTCCTTTTATTGTAACTGTTTGTTCACTCCTGGCATGGCATCTCAAGAGTCTCTGGCTCAAATGTATTGTAATTCCAATAAATAAACAAGCTGATCTGGACAGAATAGGTGCATCTGAAATGTGTGTGGAATACAGAAATGTACAAATCCTCTGGGGAAGATAAAACTATCTTGATTGCTGTAAAAAAAAATGAATAAAGAATAGGTATTGCACAAATTAGGTTTAAAATTACCCATTTAACCTTCAGTTGTTTATATTAAAAATCTACAATCATATGCTCTTGTGATGAGAATACAGCTTTTGACAAATATTTCTTGCATTACTTGTTCCACAGTCAATACTCTGAACTAATGAGATTGAAATGGATTGCAACACTCTTCTGTAATTGTGACATTTGTCTTGAATGTTATAATTTGCATATGCTTTTATCTGTAAACAAAGAACATATTATAGTTGTTGTGGGTTCCTTTTTAGCATTAGCTTGGAATAGAAAATTGCATAATATTATTTGTATGTCTTGCATATTTGAATACTTTATTCTGTTTTTTATGTTAATACTTTTGGTAAGACAATACACTTTACCTACCTACCCACCCATAAGCCCTTAATCATGTCCAATTTGGTGGCTGCTACATTTCTATAGGATTTATCCCCATAGTCTAAAAGTATAAGGCCCTCTCCTTCCCTGCTTCAGTTAGCGTTGGCATTCCCCAAGGTTCCATCCTTGCCCCGCTGCTTTACTCCATCTTTATCAATGATATTCCTAACACCCCTTCCCACTGTAATACTTTACTATATGACAATGACTTAGTACTCTACTCTACTCTACTCTAGCTCTAAGTACCTGACTGAATTAATTCCCAGCTCATATCTGACTTTCAAAGTCCAAACTTGGCTCACCAAATATTGTCTTGTACTACAAGCTAACAAGACCCAAGCCATGCTCCTAAGGTTCCCACTAAAGGTTCATGCTAATATCACTTGTCTCATCATCCGGTGTCTTGATGGCTCACTCACCATTGTGACCAACCATTTCAAATATCTAGGTATTATACCTGACCCTCCTTCGAACTTCTCTCAGCATATCTCTGAGCATCTGAAAGTCTGTTAACACCAAGCCTGGACTTCTGCATAGGATCCGGTATGCCCAAACTCCCATGGCTAGAGTCACTATTGCCCATGTAGTCTTACTTCCCAGTCTGTGTTATGTGATCCCCTCCTTCTATCATGCCAATGCCAATTCTTTCCTGAAATAGAACATCTCTTTTTTTCAATTTAATATACTTTATTAAATTGTAAACATACACAAAGTACATAAAAACTAGAGCAGGTACAACCAAATTCAATAATACGCAAACCAACAAACAAAAAAAAAACACACCCCATCACCCTACCCGTACCACTCAAAGAAGCAAACCCCTAGCCCCCAGAGCAAAACCTCCAAAAAAGATCACACTTTACAAAAATTAAGAGACAAAAACATACTCAATGTGACAAGAGAGTAAGGAGAAAACGTCAATCAACTAGTCCAACGCACACCAACTTACGGGCTCGCTGAGATTGAAAGCAAAGCCAAAAGTTGCTCCCAATGGGACCTAAACCAATGGTATCTATCTTGCCAATGAGTTATATGGTTTTCTGTCTCCAGGGCCAATAGGATCTCCTTATGCCATTCCCCATATGAGGGAATGGAATCAACAAGCTAGTGCCATACAGTTATCATTTTGGCAGTGATAGAGACCAATGACATGTAGGCTCTGTGAGGACCAAACAGCTTCTCTGGATGATATCCCACCCAACATATCTAATGGGCAAAAAAGGAGTCAGGACCTAAAAGGGGGTCCAAGGAGCTCTGAATGGCATGCCAGAAAGGGATCACTTTGGGGCAATTCCACAGAATGTGCTTTAAGTTACCCTCAGTGAGACTGTAGCAGGAGAATGTTGGAGACACAGATCTAACTATTATGAACAATCTAAGGGGAGTGAAGTATAGATTGTGCAAAATGCAAAGTTGTAACAAACGATAACTGTCCTGTTTGATATATTTTTATACTGTACACTCCTCCAGATTGCCAACCAGATCTTGACATCCAGGTGACAGTCCAGTTCTTGCAACAATAAAAACACCCCCTTCAGTCTACCCAGGTCTAATCTCTGGAGCAGGCCATAAAAATGAGATATGGAGTGCAGCTGCCCCACAATAGATAAAACGTCTTGGACATAATTGGGCTGTGTGGGCCAAGGATACAGAACTAAATAAGATGACACAGCCCTGGAAAATTGCAGATGCATGAAAGGATGGTATTTAGGAATACAGAGATGCTTCTGAAGTTTCCCATCTGGGACAAGTTTATCATCCTCAATCAGTGACTCTAAAGAAACGTCACAAAGGGACAGGCAAAGATTGACAGGAATGGGATGACTTGCGATTAGAATGTTCAGATTACCAGTAATTGGTTGTGACAGGTCCTTGCTACAATTCAAACCCAAATAAATGCAAAGCTGCCTAAGTGCTTTAAGGGACCACATCAGTGGGGTTAATCGGAGCTGTTTATGTAAGCATGTCGGTTTCAGATAAAAGAGGTGGCAGAGATGGAGGCCATATTGTTTGCACAGCTGATATTCTAGAGATAGCCACAGGGAACAGTATGATTGCTCATACTGGGCAAACGAGAGGTGACCCCAATGGAATAGTTTGCTACAGTGAATGGCACAGTAATATAAAAAAGAAATTGGGGAGATGGAGGCTGCCAAACTATTTAGGCACAGTTAACTTGAAATAAACATGGTGGGGAGCACCCCTTTTCCACAAAAAGTCTGCTAACATACTCTGGAGACAGGTGAACCAGGATTTGGGGAGAAAAGGCCTGAGCATTCCAAGTGGATACAGAACCCATGGCAAAATATTCATTTTAATGACACTCACTCTTCCCCAAAGGGAAAGAGGGAGTGTCATCCATCATTGAAGGTCCATCTTAATCTCCTGACAGATGGGAGACAGGTTGTATTTCATCAGATTTTTAAAAGAATGGGTCACTTGAATCCCCAAATAGGTAAGCACCTTGGGCTCCCAAGAGAGCCGTAGCTCAACAATCAAATGTTTGGTGACCAAAGAATTCAGAGATAAAACTTTAAGTTTATCTATGTTCAGTTTATACCCCGCCACCTGAAAGAAATTATTAATCTCTTCCAGAACAGTTGGAATAGAGTTCTGGGGCTCCTCAATAAGTAAAAGAAGGTCATCCACATAGGTGGGAATCTTATAACTAGTGCCACCCACCCAAATCCCTTGATTTTGAGGATTTTGATGAATATTATAAAGAAGAGGTTCCAGATAAAGATTAAACAGAAAGGGGGAGAGAGGGCAGCCCTGCTCATACCCCATAAAGGGAAAAGGGGGGTCAGGACCCCATCACACTTTCCTGTGGTGGATGGATAACTGTAAAAAACCTTCACCCAGTCACAAAAAAACAAGGGGAAGCCAAACCAACAGAGGGTAGCAAATAAAAAAGGCCAAAAAACCCTGTCAAATGCTTTTTCTGTGCCTACTGAGGTCAAGGCCATGGGGTCCTGCTCTCCCTAGACAAGGACATCAAGTACAATAACTTATGGAGGTGGTATCTAGATAGATGACCCACAACAAAACTGACCTGCGTAGTGCTGATAAAGCCATTCCAAACATGGAGGGGGTGATTGGCTAAAACTTTAGAACGGATCTTTAAGTCAGAGTTCAACAAAGAAATGGGGTGGTAACTTCCCAGTGAAAGCTCAGGTTTGCCCATTTTATAAATTAAAGTTATCCATGCCTGAGTAAAAAAAAATATCAGAAAGTCCCGAAGAGAGCAAAAAATTAAACAATTGGGCTAAAAAAAGGGGCTAAAACCGATAAAAGTGGAATAAAAACTGTTATTAAAGACATCTGGTTCAGGGGCCTTATCATTCAGTAGACGTTCGATCACTGTGCAAACTTCCAATATGGAAACAGGCACTTGTATACCTGCAAGCGGTCCTGTTGTTGTTCCATTAATTATAGAAGGTGGAAGGTGGAAGGTGGACCAAGTCTAGATAAGCTTCAATTCACTCAGTTTGGGCACTTGTAAACTAGGACCAGGAGAGTAAAGTAACTTAAAAAATGACTGAAAAGCCTTTACAATATCTCAGGGGTGATTGAGAATTCCCCCCCCCCCAGGAGTGGGCTGAAGGCTGAGAATAACATTTGAGGAATCCATCCACCGGAGTATCAAGGCCGGAATTTTACCTGCACGCTCCCTGATTCCAGATAATGCATTTCAGTGCTTTGTTAAGCTAAGTCAGTATTCTCTGCCAACAACCCATAATATTGTGCTCTGAGGGAATTCAATTTTAACCAGGTGGTGGAGCCAGTCTGAGAAGATAGCTGAAGTTCCAAAAAGTGTATCTGATATAGCAAAGAGTTTACCTTTTCAGTAGATAGTTTTTTAGCTTTAGATGCTAAATGAATACATTCCCTTCTTATGGCACATTTTGCAGACCCCATAAAGCAACCAGTGCTTGAGTGGACCCCTCATTTTCCTGGAAAAAATGTAGAAGAAACTTTTGAATTACAGCAAAAGTGCTGGGATCCATAAGGAGGCGGGAATTCAGCTGCCAGGTTCTGTCCTGCTCCTATAAACCCTTAACAGAGTGCACCAAAGAAACTGGGGCATAGTCTGAGAGGACGTTTGGCTGTATATTATAGGAAATGAGTCCAAGTAAACCTTCTTTGTTAATAAAAGAATAATCAATGCAAGATTGTGAAGAATGGGGAGCAGAATAAAATGTATATTGTCACGCTGTAGGATGTAGGATAGGTCAAGGGTCCATCACCCCCAAGACATCCAACAGCTCCAGTATTCCTCACAAAAAATGTTAGATATTAATAATCACTGTTTCGATCAGTCAAAGAGAGCCATGATTTAAAAGTGACCAGTAAAAAAAAAATATCTTGACATAGAAGTCCTGCATGAGACAACCAGAATGTCTGATGCATAGCAGATAATTTGGCCAAAAAAATCCATTGGGCTAGAGAAGCTGCCACAGAGAGGAGAGTGGTTGGATGATGACTTCAGAAAGTTGCAGAATGAACACCAGTGCCATTCCTCTGCAGACCAAACACTCACTGTGGCAGAAAGGTTATAGAGATCTGCAGTATATAACTTATATATGTGCCACAAGTCCAGTCCAGATCTCTAAACAGGGCAGCAACAAATAAACAATAGAGTCCAAAATCAACACAGAGGTATAAAGACTCAGAATAAGGGCAAGAAAAGTCAATACAGAACAACAGTGTCCTTTAAATCACAGACAAACCTGAAGCCCATTAGAAAAATGAAGTGTGCTTGATAAAATATAAAAGGGACTCTGCTGCACTCATGTAGCCTTGAAAACATCTGGAAAGAGGAGTGACCGTTCCTTCTGGGCAGACTCCACTAAATCAAAGCTCTTGCTGGCACCATCCTTTATGAGTTGGAGGTGAGCCAGGTATGGCATCCAGAATCTGACATTGGCTGTGATGAGCTTTGTAACAAGGGGATAATAAGCTGCCCTCCGCTTCCTGACCGATTGCGGTAGATCTCACACCACCCGGATGGAAGCCCTTTCCCAGGAAATTGACTGCAGCTCCCGAGTTTAGATCAGGATATGTTGACAATCTAAATAGTTCAGGCATTTAAACATGAAGGGACGGGGCCCTCTCCTGCCTTTGGCATTTGGCGGAGGGTATGATGTGCCCGTTTGATAATTTAGGTATTCCCATTGTGGGAGGACTCAACCAACTTATCACATAAATTTTGGACAAATAGAACCAAGTTGAGACCCTTCACCAATTAAAGCAACCCCAGGACCACAACATTATTTCTGCAGCTTCTTCCTTCCAAATACTCTAGCTGCTCCTCCAGCTTCAAAATGCAGTGATACAGCGAGATAAAGTCAGGCTTGATGCAGTCCCCCCCAATCATCAAGAGAGCTAACATGGGCCTCGGTGTCTCTTACATGCCAATGTAATGCCTCTGTTGTTACCCACAGTGTCCCCAATTCTTCTGCTAACAATTGAAGGGCATCTTTCATGGGAGAAAACTCATGAAGAAATTTCTCCTCTGAGAGTGCTATCAGAGGAGGAGGAGAAGGACGAGATGCCGCCAAGGCCTTGGGGTTTTTGCACTTGGCCCCTTAGTCTCTCTCCAGAGTTGGCGATGGAGTGTGTCATGTGAGAACTTGCTTAATTTCTGACTCCATCTAAAAGTCCCAAGCTGGCCAGAATGCACACAAACTGGCACCTGGAGAGCAAAGTCAAGCTGCAGCATGAGAGAGAGAACAGTTAATAGCACTTTAGAGTATAAAAATAATAAAATAAAAGTCAAGAGAGCCAGAGAGACTCAGAGGCATGTCTGACCACTACCAACACATCACTTGACTCCAAATGGAATGCCTCTTTTAATGTATGTAGATTTGCCCTGTCTGTGCCTTGACTCACAATCACCAGTCACTCTATTTCAACCTAAAGTGCCCCCCTTCCCAGCATTTCTACATTCAAGTTTTTAATTTCAAGTTTAATTTATATTTTAACAGGATAAGGCACTATGCAAAGCCTGTTTTCAGGACCGTCCTTTATACATTGCACATACATAGTGTAACATAAAAGACAATTTACATACAGTCACAATAAATAATATTGCAAAAGTAATAGCAACTTCTTACAAAAGGATGGAATTCTGACAGGGTAGCTTTTAAGCAGTTGTTGTGATGTAGTCGAAACACATTCGGACATATCCAGATTTTATTCTGGGGACTTTGAGTCTCCTACCCTTAATATCCCACAGTGAGTAACCTGTCATGTTTGGTGTTATTTTATTTGTCAAATAATCTGGTGCCAAGCCCCTCGTGCAATTGTATAGAAAGTTACATAAGAGTCTCTCTCTTTGAAATTCCAAAGATGTCCAATTTGCTTGGATAAGAATATTACAATGATGATGTAAAATGTAAGATCCTGATAAACCTAAGAAGCATCTCACTAATCTGTAGCATCATCTATCAAGCTTCTGTAAATTATACTTGTTTCCAGAGCAATAGATAATACTTGCATACTCTATTAAAGGAATTATTACTGTATTCACCAATTTCTCCTTGGTTACTCGCATCATGCAGTTTGTATGTCTATGGAAGACCCCTAGTTTTTGTGAAACCTTAGTGCAAACATATTCCATGTGGGTATCAAAACTCATTTCAGATTTGACCCACATTCCCAGGTATTTATAGGAGGTAACCTATTCAAGAACTGTACCCCTCACAGATTTAACCATTATACCAGTAGACATAGTACTATCTCCTCTTACTTAAGTTTTAAATATCGTCAAGTTAATTTTCTTTATGTTTATCACCAATTTATTCTTTGCTAACCAGTTTTCCAGATCCTTAAATTGTTGTTGAAGCACTTACTCTATAAGTTTATAGTTTTTCTCAGGATAGAGAAGGACTGTGTCATCTGCATATAATTTAACTGTGCATTCTGTAAGGATTCTAGGCAACTCATCAATGAATATAATGAACAGGAGCATCCCCAATATGGACCCTTGAGGCATACCTCTATTCACTCTTTTTACATCAAACATTATTCCATGGGTAGTTACTACTTGATTACATCCACACAGATATGATTTAAACCATTGTATCATCTCCATACTAAATCCCCCTAATGCCAATTTATTTAACATTAATGGGTAGTCCACTGTGTCAAACACATTGGATAGGTCCACAAACACCACCCCCACATGTTGTTTATTATCCAGCATACAGGAGTTGATGTCCGTGAAATCCATCAAGTCAATGTGGGTCGAGTGCAATAGCCTGACTCCAGACTGTTGTGTGGCAAGAAGGTGGTTGTTAGCCAAATAAGTATAGATCTGTTTGTTGATTTTTTTCTCAAAGATTTTAGATGCTATAGATAGTAAAGCAATAGGTCAGTAGTAGTCTGCCTGGTGTGAGTCTCCTCCCTTAAACACAGGGGATATTTTTGCTCTCTTCCAGAGCTCAGGGAAGAGGCCACAGAAGAGTTTTGTCAAAGGTGTGGCTATGACATCAGCACCTTCCTTCAACAGCCTGACTTCAAGGCCATCCAGGCCCCCCCACCCAACTCAGATATATTCAGGGATTTTAATTGTTTCTATATTTCACTTGGGTCAAAGAGTCTAAACCTAAATACAGGGCTACCTATTTCCCATATCTCATTCACTGTATCATTCTCTTTTACATTCTGTAAATGATGTAACCCATCATCATGTAATGTGGGTAAGTTTATGAAAAATGTATTTAGAGCTTCTGCCATTTGTTTATTACTGTATTCACCAATTTCTCCTTGGTTAACTCCCCCTCTGTTTTCAATGATGTAGGGAGCACAGTATTTACTGGTGACTGCATTAGCCTATTTTCCAAAATTCCCGAGAATCATTAGAAGATTTAAATTTGTTTTTAAAATAGTCTTTTTCTTCCTTAATGTAATTTTGGCAGTTATACCTGTATATTTTGTATTTGTTCCAATCATTCTCTCAATTTGATTTCCTAGCTTTTTTCCAGTCTATTACGGATTCTAATGTGATTTAAAATCCTTCCATTTACTCTCAGTAAACTATTGTGTTTTCTTTTAAATTGCATTTTTGAAGTATGCATGTTTCAAACTAGGAGAAATACCTCCAAGAAAACCCTAACAGAGTAGTGCAATGTAATGGCTGTGGGGCAGCAGTCTTCCGGGAGTCTTTCTGGAGGCTGAGATGCTGCCCTGTTTGCAGACAACTATCTGCCCTGAGGGAGGAAGTTGCCCATCTTCAGGTTGCACTGGACAGTAGTAAGGGAACCTCCCCCATCCAGGCAGCACCAGAGCCACCACCACTACCACAGAGGTTGTGAAGAAAGCACAACAGTTGTACCACAGTGGGCTGAGGGAGGGTAAGGGTGGTGGAACAGAAGCACACACAATCAGTTGTTCCACTCCACAATCCATACACCATTCTGGGGGAGCATAGTTCCCCTATGGATGCACCCGCAGAGGAGACTAAGGAGGGTGCAGACAACTGTCACAAGAGAGGCCCTCAGGAAGGAGGCAGAGGGCACCACAGGGAAAGAAAGCAGCTCCTGGTGGGGGACTCAATTATTAGGGGGATAGAACTGCGGGGAGCAGGGAAGACTGAAGTAAGGTGCCTGCCTGGTGCCATGGCTTGGAGGGACAGGAAGTGCATCCTTAGGATCACGAGAACAGTTGCACAGGAGTCTGAACTGGACATCATTATCCACCTAGGGACAAATGACTTGGCTCATCATGAGATTAGAGCAGTGCAGAAGGACTTTGTAGACTTGGGGAGAGGCCTAAGACAAGTAGCACACACAGTATCCTTCTCAGAGGTGCTGCCTGTCAGTGGCATGGGTAAGACGAGGGTACTTTGCACCATGCAGTTTAATGAATGGTTGAAAAAATGGTGTGGAGCACAGGGGTTTGGCTTCATTGAGGACTGGGGTTCCACCTGGAGGGACACCAGCCTGTACTGGCAGAATGGTCTGCATCTGTCCAGGAAGGGAACAAGTCTTTTGGGCAATCAGTTTAAATGCTTCATTGGCAAGCTTTTAAACTAGTCAAGGGGGGAAGACACTGATAAGCAGCAGGAAAAATCCCAGTCTCCCCCTACAAAATAGGGTACTAAATGAGAAAAAGACCAAGGTAGAAAGGTCAGTGGGGGATCCTGCTACAGAAGGTAAAGCCATCAAAAAATGAAGAGCAATGAGTACCAATGCCCGTAGTCTGGGTAACAAGCTTTCCTGAATTAGTGGCCTCGATGGAGGAGGAACATCTGGATATTGTGGCAGTCACAGAAACATGGTACACACAGAACCATGACTGGGACATAAACATACCAGGATACACTATCTACAGGAGGGACAGAGAGGGTAAAAGAGGAGGAGGAGTAGCTCTCTACATAAAATAAGGAATCAAAGCAACAGAACAAAAGGGTAAACAGGGAGGAGGAGAAGAAGCACTGTGGGTCAATTTGGAGGCAGGCAATAGCACCATAATCCGCACAGGGGTTGTATACAGACCCCCTCTCAGGGGGAGGAAATGGACAAGGAAATGATAGAAAGTATAATTAGAATGGCAGATAAAGGGGAGATATTGTGGCTGGGTGATCTGAATATGTCACATGTTAACTGGAGTGCAGTTGCAGCAGCCACTTCTAAGAGTGGAGTTATTCTAGATGCCCTACAAGCGGCATGCCTTAGACAACTAGTATTGGAACCCACTCAAGAGGGAGCAATCTTAGACCTGGTCCTCTCAAATGGAGATGGAGAGAGGATCACAGATGTAGAAGTGGGTAGCCATCTGGGAACTAGCGACCATCGAACAGTATGGTTCACAATAAACACAGCAATAGAGTCAAGCCATACAAAGGCAAAAGTACTGGACTTCAGGAGGGCTGACTTTGCTAAAATGGGTGAGTGTCTAAGGAATGCACAAGCAAATGGGCAGGAAGGAGGGGTGAAAGAGCAATGGGGAATAATAAAAACTGCCATCACAGAGGTAACAAGCCTTTGAGTGAAGCAAATAAACAAAACAAAATGATGTAAAAAACCACTGTGGTTCTCAAAGGAGGTGGCAGTGAAGGTTCAAGAGAAAAAGAAAGCATTTAGAAAGTACAAGGAATCACAGAAGGAGCAAGACAGAGAATTGTATCAGTTAATGCAAAAGAAAGCTGGGAAGGCAGTCAGAACAGCAAAGGCCTGAACTGAGGAAAAGATAGCCAACGCAGTTAAGAAGGGGGCTAAAACCTTTTTTAGGTACATCAGGGAGCGAAGGAAGACTAAGGGAGGGATAGTGAGGCTTAAGGGGAGGGTGTGGGCAGAGGGTGACTGTGAAAAGGCAGAGATACTAAACAAATATTTTTGCTCAGTATTTACAAATGAAGAGGGGGAGGTACCTAAAACAACAATAGAAACACTCTGGATACAGAAGTTTATACCAGCCCATTTACAGAAGAAAGAGTTCTGAAAGAACTCTTAAAACTGAAGGTGGACAAAGCAATTGGGCCTGATGGTATTCATCCCAGAATTCTAAAAGAACTAAGGGTAGAACTAGTGACACCACTGACTACCCTCTTTAACAAATCATGGGAAGATGGGGTGGTACCTGAGGCCTGGAGGAGGGCAGATGTGATTCCCCTTCACAAAAGTGGAAGCAGGACAGAAGCAGGAAACTACGGACCTGTTAGTTTAACCTCAGTGATAGGGAAAATGATGGACTCACTTCTGAAGGAAAGAATTGTTGAGTACTTAGAGGCCAGAGGGGTACAGGACCCAAGGTAGCATGGATTCACAGCAGGAAGGTCATGCCAGAAGAATCTAATAGATTTCTTTGACTGGGTGACCAAAGTAGTAGATCAGGGAGGGGCTGTGGACATGGCCTACCTAGACTTTAGCAAGGCATTTGACACAATCCCACACAAAAGATTAGTAGTCAAATTAACCAGCCTGGGCGTGGGTTCCAGGGTGGTAGCCTGGGTAAAACATTGGCTAGACAACAGAACACAGAAGGTAATTCTAAATGGAGTCAACTCTGAAGAAAGAGGGGTTACTAGTGTGGTACAGCAAGGTTCAGTACTGGGTCCAGTCCTTTTTAATGACTTTATAAGAGACATTGCAGAGGGACTGGAAGGAAAAGTATACCTATTTGCAGATGACACAAAGATCTGCAACAGGGTTAATACACAAGGAGGCGTGGAAAGGATGAGAAGGGACTTGGCAAGGTTGGAGGAATGGTCAGAAGTATGGCAGCTTGGATTCAATGCAAAGAAGTGCAAAATAATGCACCTGGGAAACAAAAACCGAGGGGAAGATTACACAATGGGTGGGAGGTAATAACAACAACAAAAATGGAAAGGGACCTGGGGTAATCATATCAGATGACCTTAAGGTTAGGAAGAATTGTGAGAAGGCAGTAGGGAGGGCTGGGGGTATACTGGGATGTATAGGGAGAGGCATCACCAGCAGAAAACAGGATTCATTCGTATCACCCCCTTTTGTCGACACCCTGATGGCGAAACATGGAAAAAGACCATTACGGTGACATTCATGGTAATGGTCCTTTTTCCGTGTTTTGCTTTCCCCAGTTATCTGTCCCCAGACAAACTCCTAGAGTCTCTGAGGGTGCGGGGGGCAGAGCCCCCTGTATGGGGTGTGTGGGGGGCACAGCCCCCCACAGAAAATACACAGTCAAGAGGCGGCACAATACCTGTGTCGGTATTGTGCCGTCACTGTGGGGGAGGTCAGCAGTCTTGCTGATGGGAATACTTGGTGCTTCCAAAGTTGTTATCCCTCTGTACAGACGGTTGGTGAGACCCCATCTGGAGTACTGCATCCAGTTCAGAAGACCCCATCTCTGCAAGGACATAGACAGGATAGAGGTAGTGCAGATGAAGGCAACTAAAATGATGTAGGGTCTGCAAGAGAAGCCATATGAGGAGAGACTAAAGGAGCTTAATATATATATATACCCCTGAGGAAAGGAGGGAGAGAGGGGACATGTAAGAAACTTTTAAGTACCTCAGTAGAATCAACAAAGTCCAAGAGGGTAGCATCTTTCAGAAAAAGAGATGTGCTTGAACAAGAGGACACAATTTGAAGATAGAGAGGGGGCAGTTCAGGGGCATAGTGAGGAAATATTATTTTCACAGAGAGGGTGGTGGACACATAGAACAGCCTTTCTGAGGAGGTTGTGAGGTCTAAAACTGTGGGAGAATTCAAGAATGCATGGGGCAGACATAAGGCAATTTTTGTGGTGGGTAGGAAGAAATAGGCTGTTGGTTAACTAGGATCTGCAGCTTATCCTCTAGGTAGGAAAATGGGCAGATTAGGTGTGCCAAGCGGTCTTTATCTGCTGTCAAAGTCTATTTTTCTATTTCTATGTAATAAGCCCCTTTACAGTGGCAAAAGTAGCACAGGGAACCCCACCTTCCCCCAGCAGGGCTGTGAGCACGGGAGACAGCAAGCAACTGTCACAGGCTGGGAAGCAAAGCTCAGTGCCAGATCTTCTTGCAGTGATTGAGATGGGGGATACCACCCTAATGGGGTCTACTTGGTCATCACAGCTTCTTGTAGTATACTTCAAACTGTGTAGGCAGAGACCTGTCAGCTTGTCCTTTTCTATCAGGTCATAGCTCTCCACCTTTAGCCATTCAAATGAGAGGCACTGGCAGTGAAAAGATGTAGGGAAAAGAGGGCAACATGGAGGATACCATCAAGTCATAGGAATGCAGGGCTCCCAAATCTACAGGGATTCCTTACTTTTCCAGGAAAGGAAACCATTTGCAGGTAAATTGCTCCCATAGGCTTTGATTGGTTAAATTGGAAAATAGAGCAATTTGACTTCCATATGACATCATGTAACCTGCAGGAAAATATGGGAACATTGTAATGGTGCTACAGGGATAATGCCATAGCAAACTTGGAGCACATGGAATGTTCAGAAAATATGTGTACATGTACTTCAGTACCTGTACTGTGGAAATGTTCACCATGTGAGAGTTTCAAGGATCACAGTAGAATACGATTGTTTTGCCTTGAAATCTAAGTATAAATTCACATTTGGGACTGCAGCACCATTTCAATGAGGAAATGTCCTTCAACCTCCCTATGACTGTTTGTGCTTCCTTATAGGGTTATGTGTTACTTGTGGAACATTTAATATTCTCTTACTACAAGCACCACTGTTTGATATTAACAAATGTTTAATTTTTAATAGTTTATGTGCCCAGAATTAGCACTAATATATGTGAAATTTCAGTGTACCTTCCTAGAGGAAGGATAAATGTGGGTGTTAAATACTCCAATTGGAACTATGTCATTGTGAAATGTATAGCAGCTCAGAGGTATGCATGTGGAAGAAAGGGCTGGGGGTGGCAAATGAGGGTCTGTCTATCATAACATTTGTGTTTAAGGTTTTCAAAAATATGCAGATAACTAATTGCAAATGCTAGCATGGAACAGACCAACAGTGCAATGCAATATTTAGAGTCTAAAACATCTGGGGATCTTGCCCTAACAGCGTCTACTGAGTCATTACCTCGTGTCATAGCTCTCCACTTATTGTCATTCAAATGAGTGGCACTGGCAGTGAAAATATATGGGCAATGGGGGCAACATGGAGGATAACATCAAATCATAGGAATGCAGGGATCCCAGATCTACAGGGATTCTTTATTTTACTAGGAAATGAAACCATTTGCAGGTAAATTTCTCCCTTTGACTTTGACTGGTTAAATGGGAATTTGTCTTCCATCGGACATCACTTAATCTACAGGAAAACATGGGGAAATTACCATGGAGCTACAGGGACAATGCCATAGCAATCTGGGAGCACTGGGAGTGTGCAGAACATGCAGTATGTGTAAATGTACGTTAATACTTGTATTGCGGAAATATCCACCAAGTGTGAGTTTCTACGATCATAGTAGAATATGATTTTTTGCCTCAAAATTTAAGTATAGATTCAAATTTGGGACTGTCATGCCATTTCAATTAGGGCATGTCCTTCAACCTCTCTGTGATTGTTAATGCTTCCTTATGGGGTTATGTGTTACTTGTTGAACATTCAATAATCTCTTACTGCAAAGTACCACTACTTACTATTAATGAATATTTCATTTTTAATAGTTTATGTGCCCAGAATTATTTCTAATTTATGTGAAACTTCAGTGTATCTTTCTGTACCAAGGTTAATTTTGGTGTTAAATACTGCAGGTGGCACTGCACCATTGTGAAGTGCATAGCAGCTGAGAGGAATGAAAGCTGAAGAAAGTGGTAGGGGTGGTACATGAGGGTCTGTCCCTCATAAACTGAGTGCTTAAGGTTTTCAAAAACACATAGGTAACAACTTGTGAATGCTGGCATGGTACCAACCAACAGTGTAATGCAATATTTACATCCTTTAAGACAGCTAGTGTGTGTGTGTGTGTGTGTGTGTGTGTGTGTGTGTGTGTGTGTCTTCCATGTTATTGATTGTGTATTTTGCTCCTGTCAGTCATGTTATGCATGAGTGGTTGTACTTGTATGTCAAAAAGCAGGGCAGAAACCTTATACTTCATGAAGATATTGTGAACTTCTGCTAGTGGGTCATTATGACATCCATCTTAGAGGGAAAGAGAGAGAGGAAATTGACTTTTTTTTCTCTCTTGTCCCTCCCACATATACAAAACATAGCACTTTTGTCCATCCCACATACAGAAAAAGCCCTGCCCAGAGCCAACATCGCTGCTTAGGAGCACCAAGTCCGTTGCTTAGTAGTTGCACATGTGTAGTGACCAATAATCACTGCACATGCATAAGAAAGTGCCCGCAGTGCCCAAGATGGCCAACATGATAGATGTTTGCCTGCTCAAAAAGCTCACATCAGAAATCTTGGGTATGGTGGTCTCTTTTGTTTTACCTGCAAGTGCAGATGTGACAGGCAGAAACAAAATACTGACCCCGGGGGGGTGACTTGCGGAGGGAAGGGGTGGTGGAGAACTGACACCACACCACCACCAACTGCAGCATTGTGGAAGCACATAGGAGAGGTATCCAATCACATGCTTCCACAGTCCCTTCACTCTCCTACCCATCACAATGCAACAGCATAGCTCCACCCAAACAACCATAAAGAGATTTTAGCTGTGACTAAAGCAACCATATACAGTAGAGTTCCATAATCCAGGCAGGGGAATTCAGAAAAGTAAGCTTTATTTCATAAACAGAATGCAATATTTGCCTTTCATTTGTTATGCAACATTGAACTACAGTATTAGTGGGAGAGATAACACAGAGAGATTAAATTACATAATAGCATATTCCTACCATTCTACAATAGTAAACAATGGACTATAATGGGTGCAGTTCTGGAATTCACACATCAAGAAGAATAAGGACAGAGTAAAGGTAATGCAGAGAAAAACTGCCAAGATGATTCAGGGGCCAGTAGGAGAGGCCTTATGAAGAAAGGTTAATGGAGAACTCCAACATGTAACTCCTTCATAAGCAGAGGATTATGACTTCTTAGCAGAAGAAGCAGTAGAAATAGAAGGAATCATAGAGGCAAAGAACCTGTTTCCACATGGAAGTGCAGTATCTAGTACTAAAGAATACAATGTCTTGAAATTCTGTTTTTGTTGAAATGAGGTTTGGGTGCTACAAAAGCATACTGTATATTTCTTGCAACAAATTGAAAAAAAATACTTTCAGTACTGTACAATCTGCACACAATGGACTTTTTTTATTCTTTGGAAACTGGGAACGGCCTACTGGCAACATAAGGTCTGTTTTCAGGGACAACTCAGGAAAACTGGGGAGGTTAAGTGACTTGTTCAGTGTCACTCAGTATGTAAGTGAAGGTTGCTGGAATCAAACACAGGTCCACTGGCTCTACCAAGTGCCTCATAGCTTGTCACTCTAATCTCTAGGCTATACTGCCAGCCCATTTTAATATGAAGGGCAGATTTATTTGATCCCAATGGGTCTGTAATAGACAAGCTGCACTGTAGTTAAATTACAGTCTGGCCCACAAGAAATGCCCTTTAAGTGATAACCTTAATAAGCAGTATTCTTCAATACAGTTTTCATTGTATTTGACTGTAAGGCAGGTTGACCACAGCTTGGAATCATAACAGAGAAGTAAGCTAGAGCACATGGGAGCATATGCAAAAAGCCCAGGCATTTGAGCTGACCTCCAAGAGAACTGTACCAGCCCAAAGGAAACCGGGAAGTCAACTGTGACATCAATAATATCAGAGCCAAAGAGCAGGAACATTTAAGTAATTCAGCGTTCACAAAGTCTCAGAGATAGCTCCCTATTTACTACATGCTCCTGAACAGCGATAAGTCAGAGCTTGCCAGGGACTGGGCATTAGCTTGTAACAGGAATGGGAAAAGAAAAGAAAAAACAAGCAACATTAATGCATTCCTGATGCTCCATAAATATGGTGGAGGGGGGTGCCACTCATATGTATTGTACAAAGCAAGAAAATGAGGGTGTAGTTAACGCATTCCATTCACCGTCAGCACAACTCCCTCTAACTGTAAGAAATATATGACTACGACAATATCACTCGGGGTCTGGAGAGACATAAATGTTTAGATTTACAGAAAAGTCAATGAATAGCTTGTGGGCAGCATGACACTCTTCTGAGATCGCATCATTAATTTACTGAACTGTGTATTTTGCATTCTGCAGAATAAATATCTCATTCCCTGATCTGGATATGGGATGTACTTATCAAGCAGCAATGGTCTACTTCTCTTGCTGGTTGATAAAGTAATATATTACTACTGAATTTTTTTACCTGCTTTAGCTATGACAACATGTTTTTTTATTTATTTATTTTATTTATTCAATTCTCGGACTACAAAAACCTTTGAGCAGAAACTGCTCATTTTCAAAGGTTCCACGTCAGAGGATTAGAGGCAACTTACCTACAGAGGTAGTAAAAGAATGCACAATAAACAAAAAAATATATACAGTAACAACACACTTTGAGATAATATGCATACAACGAGCAGCTTGAGTAGGCAGCGGCTGAGGTAACAATAAGAGATAGAGGCACAAAGCAATTAATATTGTAGGCCGACGGTTGGGGTTGGGAGAGGTAGGCAGGCTAATGGGCCACTATCAGTAGGTGGGGGAAAATGTCTTGTACCAGTGGAGAAGGGAAGCAGGAAGGGAGTCACAAAGAAGGCCCAGTGTCAGAGAGAATGTAACTAGGGAAAGGGCGGGCTGTGGGATACGAGTGAGCTGGGAGGTGTTTAGAGAGAACTCTATTCAGTGAAACAGTCACATGGAGTGAAAGAGGTGAGGTAATGTCTGAGATTCCTTTTAAAGTGTCCAAGTGTAGCAGAGGAAAGTGCTCCTTTATTGAGGGAATTGAACCATAGAGGAGCTCTATAGATAAAGGACCACTGACCCATGGAGGTACAACATCAGGGAACCTGAAAGGTTAGATATTGGGCACCACACATTTACTGAGTGCCACTGAAGGTAGTAAGGAGTGTGCTAACACCAGGTGGCATGAGACAGAGGAGACTCTTTTTGGTAAGTTAGCAGGTCTGGTATTGTATTCTGCTGAGTAGGGGTAGCCAGCTGGTCTGTGCATAGAGGTCACAGGTGTGAGTTTGTCGGGCAGCACCCGTTAATAGTCTACAGGCTTTGTTGAGAGAAACTGAGATCCTGCAGAGGGCACTTGTTGAGGCAGAGCCGTAGATGGCAAGGCCGTAATCAGTGATAGATGTGACAGAGCTGTAGATGGCTAGTTTAAGGGCATCCACAGGCATACAGTGCTTATGTTTGTGTAGCAGTCCAATCCGTATATTGGTGGCCTTGGCAACAGTGTCAATATGCCGAATGTAGGAGAGGGTACTATCCAGCGTAATACCAAGGTACTTGAACTCCTTGACATGTTCAAGTGGGTTCCCAGCATGGTTCTTGATGGTGAGGGACAGAGAGTTGTGCCTGCTCCATCGGTTACAGAAAGACATGGCTTTGGTCTTGCTGTGGTTCAGGACAAGTTTATGAGAGTTGAACCAGTCTTCGATGCACTTGAAGTCAAGCTGCAGCTGTGATTCAAGGACTGTAATGTCATGGTGGCTGAAAAACAGGATTGCATCATCAGTGTATAGTAATATTTTTTGGTGGCAGACACTAGGGAGATTGTTGATGAAGAGAGGGAAGAGTAAAGGGCCCAGAATAGACCCCTGGGGACTCTGGAGAGGACTGGTTCTTCATCTGATGATATCCCTGCAATCCTTATGTGTTGGATCCGATTATCAAGGTAGGTGGTGAACCATGGAACGGCATCGCTGGAGATCCCAATGGAGGACAGTTGCCTCAGCAGTAGGGGGTGATTAACTGTGTCGAAGGCCTTGGTCAGGTCTATAAACACTGCAGCCCCACAGTTCCCTTTGTCAAGCATGGTGTGGATGAAAAGTTGTAAATTCCAGTAGTGCAGTGGTGGTGCTGTGCCCTTTTCTGAAGCCATGGTGTTCTGGGCACTGGACTTTGTACTTATCCAGGAATTCAACTAGTTGGTCCGACACTATTCACTCCAGCACTTTAGATAATGGGGGAAGGAGTGAGATAGGTCTGTAATTGGTGTGGAGCGTCCTGTTACCACTTTTGTGAACCGGTGTGACAGTGGCTTTCTTCCAGAGAGAGAGGGGAAATGGCCCAATCTGAGTGAGAGATTGAAGATCTTTGTTAGTGGGTCTAGGAATTCATCGAGGATTTGTGCCAGCAGTTTCAGGTCAAGGGAGTCACCACTGTACCCTTGTTTGCCGATGTCCTTTTGAATTTAGTTTCTAGCTACTTGCGATAGGACCTCCTTAAAAAAAACTGTGTGGTTGTACGATCAAGTGAGGGGGTCACGTGTGAGGAGCTGGAGGGGAGGTCATTGAAAAAATTAGGTGGATGAACACTGTGAAGGTTTGTAAATGCATTATTAAAAGTGCTGTTGATGGTACCTAGGTTAAGTGTAGGAGTGCCGTGAAGGTTGAGCATAGTGAGTGGTGCTTTAGGATCCTTGCCTGTGAGTTCTTTCAGGTTGTTCCAGAAGTTTTTCCCCTGGCCCCAAGAGTTGGTCAGAGCCTCTTTGTAATAGATGCGTTTAACATTCCATATTTTTCAGGTGCAATCATTTCTGGCTGCTTTGTATTTTTGTATGTTTACTTGTGTCAGAGTTGCATGAGCACAATGCCAGAGGTGGTATCTGTGCTTGAGCTGAGTTAAAAGGTCAGTAGTAACCCAGGGGTTGGTCTGTCCTTTGACCTTCATCTTTTTCACTGGTGCATAGATGTCACAGGCTTCGTTGAAACATTTGATAAATAGGTCCAATGCTTTGTTGGTGTCACTGAGGGTGTCAAGCACTGCCCAGTTCAGTCTGGTTAGATGGGATTTTAGCAGCTAAAGGTGCCCCTGTTTGATAATCCTGACATAGATTAGCTTGGGAGGGGGCTTGTGGAATTTGTTAGACCAGGAGCAGATGACAGGCAAGTGGTCACTTATTGTATCCGGGAGTACAGAAACATTGGAAATACATTCAGGGTGGTTAGACAGGATCCAGTCTAGGAGTGTAAGGGAGCCTGTCCTATAGTTACACCTAGTGGGGGCATTGACCAATTGAGTGAGGTGATGCACCGCGGCTGCATCCTTATTGGTAGAAGCCTCAGGGGAGAGCCAGTTAATGTTAAAATCACCCATGATTATGGTTTCAGAGTTATGTTGCTGGACCCTTAGATATTCCATGATGCTATGGAAGCCAGCAGCCTGGTCTCTTGGGGGCAGGTAAACTGAGAAGGCAATGAGTTCCTTGTTATGTGCACCAAGGAGGATTTTGATTGTGAGGACCTGAGAAGAGTTGCCCAGGCTAGTGGATGGGATGATGTGACCTATAAGGGTATCCTTAAGATGGATGGTGCAGCCCACGCCCCGTTTAGAAACCCTGTCTTGCCTGAATATGCAGTAGCCAGGGATAGAGACTGAGGTATCAGGGATTTTAGGGTTTAGCCATGTTTCAAAAACTGAGAGGACATCAGGGTTGTGCTGTAGGATCCATGTTTGGAGGGAATCAAGTTTGTTGAGGATGCAATGCTGCAGGAATTGATAGATGCCAAGGTGAGTGTCCCTGCTGTCCTACTTGGTGCCTCTGCTGGCTGCCCAGGTGGTCCCAGGTTGGGGTGAACATTTCCTGAGAGCAGGAGCAGCATAAGGAGAATTTGTAGGAGAAAGGATTTCAGCATATAGTAGATTTGCCAGTTTATTTTTCTCCTATGCCTTCTGTTGCTACAGTGCCACCACTGTTTGGATAGGTTGTGGTGTACAAACATGGTCAGTGGGGTAATCGGTGGGCAGTGTGCAGTTAGTATCAGAAGGTAGCCAAAGTGCCATAGAGGGGAGCAGGGGTTTAAACTACCCATGATATATATCCAAGTAACATGAAAAAGTCATATCCCCAACCAAGTTTAGCCTATCAAGTGGAAGGCTACGATTATTACTGCTGAATGCCAAAAGCTTTGGGAGTTACAAGGACCTGTTCTGCACTATGGCTGGCTTTCACTTGGGGAAATCTTGCATGGTCTGAAATTCCACCCCAAAACATAATCCTGGACAAGTCTTACACTCACCGTACTTCCCACAGGACATAACGCTGTTCACTGAATAGATCTTTTTCACTTTGCAATATATTTACATAAAACATTTGGAATAAAAAAGCAATATTAATGGCTTATAATCGCCCTTAAAGCAAAAAGAAAATATATACTGGAACATTTCATGAATTATTAGAAAGCAAGAATTGATGGTGTCTCTATAAATGCTGTCTGTAGACGGTATTTTATATGTAGATTATGAGTACTTTGGAATGGTAACAGTTACAACAATGGAATGGGCACCATTTAATGTAATTAATGCCTTTATAGGTGAGCAGTTAATTCATAGGTTATGAGTAATCTGGAATGCTAACAGTTACAACAATGGAACAGGCATTATTTAATGTATTTTATGCATTTATAGCAAACCAATTAATTCTCAACTTTGCAAACATTTATTGATTTTAACTGCTAAGGTTTTTTCTTGGTTCTAATACTTTATCACAAATTAAAGCTGGAACTAGATTGAAACTGAAATTAAAAGAGAATAGGAAATACAAATATCAGTTTTACTAACACATGTGTCCTGTCATTTTTGATAAATCTATATGGGACATTATTAGCACATAAAGATGCTGAATGTGTTATCCTATTTTTTCTTTTATTCATTATTTAGTGAATTTGTCAATATGGCTGTTACTTGAGCCACTTCATTCTTGGTTCCATTTTTTACATCAGTGAAGTGAGTGAGCCAATTTTTTTCTGACCTCATTGTTTGTACTTTAGCACCACTGTTGTCCTTGTGCATAGAACTAATTTATCTCTCTGAGATGTCAGCTGTGTTTTTGTCATGCTCTTTTTGTACTGTTTTGACTTCTGCAATCAGTTCTTGCAGTATCAACATGCTTGTACCAATGTAAGCATCTGGTGTAGCTTACAAACTGTTTTCTTAATTTTTGTAATTTATTTTAACCCCATTAACTTTGCCTCTGTAGCATTTAGTAACAGTTTGGTCCCTCTGCAAATGTCAATGCAGTATTATTCTTAAATGTTGATGTAAACATTTAATGTTTTTAATACAGTTACATGAGGTGATAGATGGAAATGTATATGAGGGCATGCAGTATTGCTAAAGTTTTCACACTGCATGGAAAGACTGTCCGATGCTATATAAGCACATTTTTCAACATTTCTATTATTTGTATCCTTTCTCAACATAAGCTGTTTCTATGATGAAATCATGTATGATACTCATCTGATTATCCCCACCATTGTCTCCAACACACACACAATTGTTATGCACACAGCTGGGCTCTGTAGTCATTGTTGAAAATAGCATGCTGAATGTAATTTTGACATGTACTGTGGTAATTTTGAGGTAGAGGGAATAAATGCTAGACATTATCTGCTTGTGGTTTCATAAAACTTCAAATTCAGAGGACACATAATATAAATTAATACAATAAAAGGTTTGAATTAAACATACACCATTCAGTATAAGTGATCTATGTGTGAAAAATGCTGGACTATTTGTTTTTTAAACAATAATTAATTTCCTCTTTATGTTGCTGCTTACTTGTTTTTAATCCTCCCCTATGCTGCACCTTGTCTGCACACACACAAAAACTGATGTCCCTGCTGATTCTGGTCCCCAATTGCCAGCTCCCACTCACCAATGATCTCTCTTGTTCAGTCTATCTCCCTTCTTCTCTGACTTTTAGCACAGTCTACTCTCTTTCTTTTTTCTGACCATTAGCAATGCAATGGTTCTGTTCAGAAGAATAGTTACAAGTGGTGTGCTCTGGCAGATAAGTTTATTTATGTTTTATTATTTTGGGACACACACTGACAATGCAAGCCAATAGCGAGTTCAATAGCTGTTCAGGTTGGGACTGAAAAGCACTTGGTGTTAGATGTACCAGAACCCATGCTGCTATGAGGACACTGAGTTAGTGAGTAGGCGAGTGGCGGTGGGGGGCAGTGGGATCAGTAATAAGGATTTCACAAAATGTGGCTAATTGTAGATATCAAAACTGGATACATTCCAGTATTAAAAATTTGAAATATGTGTTTCAATCATGAGCAAAAAGAACACATATACCATCCATCCATCTAAAATCAGGAAATTATTTGAAATTACCATTTGCGGCAGAGATGAACATGCAACAAGCAAGGTTCAATTATTGCCTTCAATCAATATAAGAGAGAATATGTTCATTTTCAAATACCAAACTGAATAGCAGTCTAACAACATTGGAAATACTATTTAAACAATTCACTCCTGTCCCTGATTTGATTTTTTTAACTCACATCAGCAAATGGAATGCACAAACAGCACATCACATAAAGTTAACACATCCCTACTGATGTGCTCATTAAAATTACTAATAGTAAAACAGTTAACTGTCCCATGTCTTTGGGTTTGAGACCCAGCACCAGTGACATAATGAAATAAACTGTGAGAGACAGAGACTTCTGCTATATGAGAGAGAAAGAGGGAAGCCAGGAGTATAAAGAACAAGTGAGCAATGTGGGCAGGGTGGAGTCACCGGTGACATAATGAAATAAACTGTGAGAGCCAGAGATTGCTGGTTGAGAGAGAGAGAGAGAGAGAGAGAGAGAGAGAGAGAGAGAGAGAAGCCAGGAGAGTCAAGACCGAATGAGCAATGTGGGCAGAGTGAAGACAGCTGTGAACAGATGTGGCTGTTGTTTGAAGGTAAAACATTAAAAAAGCTACTGTTTCAATTTCTTTCCTTATTTGAAGTGCAGGATATTAAGGGAGGAGAGTGGCAGTGTGAGAGTTGATCCTGGGGAGCTGTAAAAGAAACGTAGGGTCAGTGTGTGGAGCAGTTACAGTTTAAAAAGAACAGACAGTGAAACAAAATTAATTTGCTGTTCTGGGTTACAATTTACAGGGCAGTGATTTGGATGAGAAGCACAAATAAATATTTGAGCTGAATGTCAGTATTTTTTGAGTGATCTTAATGCCATGATCCTGTGAGCAATGATAATATGGTGCACCTCACTGTCAAAAACAAAGTGAAAATAAATGGCTAAGGGGTTGAAACAATAGTGCTATGGGACTGCTGTAATGAATACAGACAGCTGAGGTATTCAGGTCCCATGGAGGAAACTGTGGTGCAACTCCAACATGTTGTTCAGTTGGAAGGAATGCGCTGAGTCTTTTTCTCCTATCAAGAGGTCTGCAGGGCTATGCCCACTGCAGCCCTAAACAAATGAAGATAAAATCAGCATAATAACACAAGGTAGCCTAAATTCAGCATTACAAATTCTAAAATAGCAATGAGGAATACTGACAGTGTGATTCTCAAATAACTCACTTTGGGAATTTTGCAGATCATCAGTGTTGATATGTAGAGCAGTCACGGTACTGTTTCTCTGTGAGGCAAACCGCTCACCTCCCCCTCCTTTAAGAATAGCCTTCCCTCCTCTCTAGCTGCAGATAGTGTAGCTCACTTAAGGACCCAATGTGATCATGAAAGAAGAGCTAAAGCTGTATACATAGCTTTACTACTTCACCAGCTTGGGAAACAGTTTTGTTTCTTCCCCATTATTGCTTTATTCTAGGATCTGTTCATTCCTCGATATTTTCACACTTGCTTTGTGAAACTTAGAAGTACTTTTGAACTACTAGATTTTAGATCCACAAATTCTTTCTATTGCTGCTCAGCATGATTGAACTGGATCACTTGGGTAAGTGTACACCTAGGGGACTCCATCACCCTTGAATACCCATGCCTCCAAATGGGGTCTCCTTTCAGTATATGCAGGATCACATGTGGTTACCCCTCCATCTGGCTTAACGTACATGCATGTAGTCTCTCCCCTGCATTTGTAAGCATTACCATAAGGTGGATCTTCCTCAGGTTTGCACAGGTTTGCATGATTACATCTTCACAATTATAGATCTTTCAAATGGCATATTACATTTGAGAGTGCACATGAACATACATTTCCCCTCCTCTATAACAGTGCACAGTGGCAAACTAAAACACCACTTAGGTGGCATAAATGGATCATACACTCAATCACTCTCTTCTTTCAACTGTTTTAGAGATCACTTTCTGACTAGTTAGAAAGGAGCTAACTCATGTCCACTTGAACTTTTTCATCTTGGGAACTTGGCCCTATTCAGTTTAAATAGTGCAGTAAATGCTGCCTTGAAAAGGTGCACTTGAAATCTTGATGAGGGTTTGCTCTCACCTCTATCATTCTACTTATGAATTAGCTCCCATTCAATAAGTCTGTATCTCCTTACACAGTCCTCCGCCCCTTCCTCCCCAACAAACAGACTGTGATCTTATGGTTGTCAGGATAACAGGGATGCTGGACTAATTTTTAGACATTTATAATCAAAACTACTAAGAAGTAATCCAAGTAACTTAAGCAGAGTTTTATTAAATTGAATGGATGGAAGTCAGATAAAAGTGTACAGAGGCCCTTTAAAGCAGCATAGCAACCATGTTGGCTCTGACCAGAGTTTGTCTTCACAGTGTAAAGGGCCCCAATAAACACAACCCAAAAGTTCTCACTTGCTGCAATGCACACTGTTAAGGCATGTGAGGCAATGACATCATCACAACACCTTCCTATCCACAACATTGATTCCTGCATCTGCCTATATAAAAAAGTATTTTTCATTGTTTTGATATAGTCATTTGCAAAATGTATCCTAGCAAACCAATTGATAGACAATTATGGTAATCGTTGAAATGATCTTATAGGGACTTGAACACATTCCCTTTATTGACAAAGTTGCAATGAATGCATGAATACTTTATTTAGGTGCAGAGGTAAAATCAAAAAGTAAAATTTGGAATCATGCTTTATCTCTGGTTAAAGCAGGCATGCACAGATTTCCATTTTTAAATTCAGATTAACAGAGGTCTGAAAATGATGTTTGTACACATCTATAAGTTCTTAGTGAGCTAATAATATAACCAGTCACCTTTCCTGTTACTTTCATTCTCATTCCTATTCACAAGTGTCCTGGCATGCATAATGTCACCCACAATACTTTGCACTGGCACCATGAAGCTGCCTGGGAAGTTGGTCAGGAAAGAGCAGTATCAGAGCACAGTGTGAATGCTCTGAAACCCATGCTCACATACCAATTAAGATTTTTTTAATAAATTTTTCTTAGAAAGCCAGAATGCCATTCTGCAGATCCACAGGTATTCTGCTGAAATGATACTATGAAAGTTTCATGTTACTTATATGGTAGCAAGATGGTGAATTGTTAATAAGCACATTTTCTGATTTATGTCTGGAACAGGCTTGTGATAAACATTAATTGTCTCCTGTAATGTTGCACTTGGAGTTATAATTAGAGTGTATGAGGCAGAAGCAGACATACAGTAAATGTTCATTAGTTACTGCCTCAGGCTTAGTTAAAAACAGTCATTTAGGAAACCCCGATCCATATATGCATCTTTTTTTTTTTATGATCTTGACATTACTGCTAAGTCCACCCTCTGCTAATAAATTCAGATGTGTGTGATTCTTTGGGTAAGGAACATCTTCCTGTTATTTGTTTTTAAGTTATTATTTTTCATTTCTTTCATGTGACTTCTTGTATGACATTTTGCTGTACAGAAATATATGTTTAAATCTTTAAATAGTTCATTATTCTTATTTAAGTTACAGAATGGCAGTATATCTTTCCAATCCTTCTCCTGCATAGATTATTTAATGAAAGACTAGTTAAATGCATATTAAATGACATGATTTCCATTCCATTCATCAGTTCTGTTGCCCTTTTATGTATTCTCTTTAATTTCCCTTAGTCATATTTGTTTAAACCACCTAAAAATTGTGAACAGTAATCCATAATAGGGAAAATATAAGACTTGTATAATGTGAGTAATACTTCCCTTGATTAATGGCTAAAATACCTTCAGATGTTATTTAGTGGGTAGTTTTCCTTGCTAAAAACATCATTTATATGCTCCTTTGGTTTCAGTTTGTTTTTATTTGATGTTCTCAATGTGTCTTTAAATTTTACCATGTGCATCATGATCTATGGAAAATTATTACATGGACTTTCACTTGCCATTGTACTGTGCACAGAACATACCAAAATTATTTTGCAGAAAATGTTTCATGGAATACAATTCTGCTGTTAACCTTATGATACATTTTGGAACTCCATGATGCTACATTCCACAGCAAAAGTACCCATGTGACTTTCTCAGCTCACTGCACACTGGCTGCAGCCAATGAGGTGTTATAAGTGAGGGCATCATCATTCATTCATTCTGTATCAAGTAACTAAATATTAAGCACAATGACTCCAGCACAGAATTTTTTTACAGATCTTTGCCACTTGTATCCTACAGTATGAGGGCTCAAAGGGAGGAGAGAGGTTGTGTGCTAGAGGGTGGGTAGAGTGGGTTTATAGATGTGGCTATTTCACTCGGGGGACAAAAATGAGGTGGGGAAGTTGTGGGATGTTACTGATTATTTATTTATTTATTTATTATTTTAACACTCTTTAGGAATTACAACCCTTCGAGTCAGGGACTCAGTTACAAAGGCTCTACATCAGGAAACCATACATACAAACAACACATACAAACAGATCATGGTGAGAGTTACAAGGAAACTACAGGTTACAGTTTTTACAGTTACACAATATTGCAGCCTCATGAACATATTTACATTGTATGGAATGAGCTACAAGGAACTACAGTTTACAATTTTCCAGATTACAAACATTTTGCAGAGATAAGAGAGAGAGAGAGTAACATTTGACCTTTACAATGTAGTGGACAACTTGACAGATATATACAGTATATATATATATATATATATATATATATTTCAATTCACACTTTATTCACAAAATTTCCACAATACAGGAGGCAGTGAAACAAGTATGAACAGCCAGTTAGTAGTACAATCCAACACTGCCCCCAACCCCTCCACTCCCCCCAACACAGCAGTTCCCTAGAGTACTGTAGTAGCTAGTTAACCGTGATGATCTCATACTTGATATGATGGCATGTGCACCAATTACACTTTAAATCCTAGCAGTGATAATTAAAGTGTGAAGGGGATCCCATATAGACTTATACTTATGTAACCTATTTTGAAGGCTTGCTATCACCATCTCAGTGTGGAGATTAGCAAGGATTTCATGTATCCATTCCTGATATGTTGGACAATTCCCGTCTTTCCAATGCCTGAGAATAATTTTTCTGACCGAGAGTGCAATCATGGAAATGTAAAATCTCCAAATCTTAACCTTAATAGAAGACAAATCTCCCAAAAGGCAAATATCCAGAGTAAAACAGTCCTGTAATCCCAATAAGGGGTTCAGGTGGGTTTTAATTAAATCCCATAGGGAAGCCATCTTGGGGCATGACCAGAATATGTGAAAAAGCATCCCAGCTTCCTGGGAGCATCTAGTGCACCTGTCAATATCAAGAAGGCCCCATTTAGTCAGTTTAACTGGCATGTAATACATATTGTGCAAAATATGGAATTGCATGAGGCGTAATCTATCTTGGGACACGTATTTGTGACAAAACATACAGAGAGCTGACCAATTGAAAGTGGACTGTGGGAAAAATGGGTTCCAAAAGCTAGTGGGACCATTGCCACTCCCAAACAGCCATAGATACAATACCTGATATATCTTAGAAATAACCCCTGGGGATTCGAGAAGAGAAGAATGTTCAGGTACCTATACAAAAACTGTTGGGTGGGGAGGTACTTTATCAAACACTGTGATTAACAAATGCTTCAATTGACAAACTCTAAATGACTGAGTCGAGAATGTTGTACCTTCTGAGAATCTCGGTTACCGAGAGCCTAACCCCTGAGCCGTCCAATAAAGAGGAGGCTATCCCTTCACCTAACTGAGGCAACCATGTACAAGATATTAACTGCTTGTTTATGGTGAAAGCCGGAGAATTCCAGATGGACTGAGACAGGTATGTACTCGGATTATATCTTAGAAACGAACATAGCTGCGAGTGAATCTTTAATGAGATCATGAGAGTGGGGCATTTGCTAACATTCCGTAAAAGGGAGACTTTTACAAAGAGCATGGTTGAGGGATCCATGTTCATAGCCTGGAAATAATCTAGTTCTATGTTAAGCCAGGCTGGTCTCAGATTTTCCGGACCTGGCCTTACCCATTTCAGGTACTTAGCAAGATGACTTGCCCAGTAATAAATTGCCAAATGAGGAATCCGTAACCCCCCTTCATTTTTGGCAGTGGCTAATTTGTGATAGGCCAGCCTGGAGTGTTTATTAGACCAGATAAACTTAGTGAAAAGCTTATGCATTTTCTGAAACCAGGATACAGGAACGAACGAGTTGAGATGCGACAGGGGATAAAAAATACGGGGAAATACATTCATCTTTATTATATTAATGCGGCCCCATAATGAAATCGGAAGCTTATCCCATCTCTCTAGGTCCTGCACAATCATATGAAAAAGAGGTTCTAAGTTTTCTTTAAACCATAGGGAAGTGTTATGCGTTAACTTGATACCCAAGTATTTGATAACATGGGGAGATCAACACAATCCCAAGGGATAATGTCTGTCTTAAAACCCTGTGATTAAGGGGAAAAAAGGACGTCTTGTTTGCATTCAACTTATAATTAGAAAAATGGCTAAATTTGACTATCTCACTTAGCATATTCGGGATAGAAGTTACCGGTTGGGCCAAATGGAGGAGGAGGAGATCATCAGCATATGCTGTTATCTTCACCACATTATTCCGGATCGGAATACCTTGTATTCCCGTGTTATTAAGAATATTTTGAATAAGGTGTTCTAAATAAAGATTAAATAATAGGGGGGAAGGGGACAACCCTGTCTCGTACCTGAATGTAACAGGAAAGATTTTGAAAAAACCCCATTACCTGAAATCCTTACAGAGGGAGACCAATATAGAGCCCTAATCCAGCCTATAAAAATGGCAGGAAACCCAAAAGCTCTGAGAACTTGGAATAAGCAATTCCAGTTTATCCAGTCAAATGCCTTCTTGGCATCCAGGGAGACCAAGCCCACGGGAAAGATGGCATCCCTGGACTCTGAGAAGACATGTGAGAGGGTAGGTAAATGGTCTGAGGATGAACGTCCCCTCATAAACCCAACCTGAGACATGCCAATCAGATCTGGGAGAACCAGCGTTAGCCTATCCGCTAATATCTTCGAAAGAATTTTGACATCCTGATTCAATAGGCATATTGGCCTATAACTCTGAACCAGTTCGGGGTCTTTGTCCGGTTTGGGTAATAGAACTTTTAAGGCTTCAAACAAGTGAGTGTCTACTGCAGCCCCGGAGAGAATATGAAGGTAGAGCCAGTGGAGTACAGGCAATAATTGCTCCCTGAAAAATTTGTAAAATAAAGCGGAAAACCCATCCAGTCCCAGAGCTTTATCTGAGGGCAGGGCCATTATGACAGCCAAAATTTCCTCCTGCGCTAGGGGAGAGGATAAAAAATGTTGGAGGGAGTTTGCCAAGGAAGGCAGGCTAGAATACCTAAGGTACTCTTCCAAATCCTCTATGGAAGAAGGGCTATCCATGTCCCTATATAGCTGCTCGTAATAAGTAACAAATTCCTGCACAATCTCTAAAGGGGATACTCTCAAGAAACCATCTGCTTGTGCCCTAATAGGAGGTATAAACCTTGCAGTCTCCTGCTGTTTTAAACGTAAGGCCAACAGGTGCCCCGCTTTTTCTCCTTGATCCGTGAAACTTGCTATGGTATGAATGATAGCCAACTCCACTTTCTCTCTTAATAATTCTAAATATCTCTCTTTAACTACTAATAATTTCTGCCACTCCTCCTTGGAAATATTGTTTGGCTGTCTAGATTCTAGTTCCAACTTGACAGATATTTAATGAGTGCAGCCACTTGAGGCATTGTTGAGAGGTATTATACAGCAAATAAGAGAAAATGTAAGTCCTGCTGAGGCAGAAGCTTGGAGTTGTCAGACAAGATACAATACCAGGCTGGCCTAGCACAACAATTCAAGCAACTTGTGGAGCCCCTGACCAGCTGGCAGGACAGTTGAACAGGTGGGTGCTGCCTCAAGGGGCACTGTCAGTGCACAGCCGGTAGGAGCTCAGGATTGGGTTAGACAAGAAGACCAAGACTAACTGGTACACTGTCAGCACTGTGAGGAGAGAATGTCATCTTCGAGGGCTTACTTGAAGGATCCTAAATTGGAGATAGAGGTAATGGCAGAGGGTAGTTCATTGAACCATACCAGGGGGCTCTGTAGGGGAACGACCTTTGAGCTAATGCAGTGCTGACCCTGGGAATGGACCACACCTGCTTGTTAGTAGTGTGAGTGTTTACTGAGGTGTGGGATGAGAGGAGAGAGGCAGAGACCCCTACAGGTGTAAGCCCCATGTTGTTTTCTTTAGTGAGGAGACATGTTTGACAATGTAACCTTTCATCCAAAGTGAGGATATTTGTTAGGGCGTACAGGGTACAGGTATGGGTAAGCTTATCTGCCCCAGAGAGGAGTCTGTATGCTTTGTTTATGGCCAGATGGATTTTGTTAAGGGCTGTGTGGTCAGTGGCTGAGTAGACAGTGAGCCCATAGTCAACTAGTGAGAGGACTGAAAAGGTAACAGCCAGGTTAAGTGCTTCTGGGGCTAAGTAATCTTTGTGTTGATAAAGTAGGCCTATGTAGGCATTTATGGCTGATGATAAAATGTTAATATGGGAGTGGAAGAAGAGGCTGGAGTCAAATGAAAGGCACAGGTATTTATATATATAGACCTGTTCTAGTGGGAGAAGAGAGTGTGAAAGGTCTGTTAGCTGTGCATCTCTGGTCTTGTTCTGTCGATGGGCAAAGAGCATGGTCTTTGTCTTTTTTACATTGACCATGAGTCTTCAATCTTGAATGCATGGTTGAGGGAGAACTGTAAGACTACGGGGTCCGTGTGAGAAGGGAAAAGAACCGCTTCATCAGCATAAAGCAATAGGTTACTGAAGCAGGATTTGGGCAAGGCATTTAGGTAGACGCTGAATAGTAGAAGGCGAAGAATGGAGCCCTGAGGGACTCTGGAGCAGACTGGCAGGGTGGTTGAGTGGGTGTTGTTTATCTTGACACATTGAGATCTAGCAGTGAGGTAACTGGTAAGCCAAGAGATGGTCTCTTGAGACAAACTGATGTGGCAGAGTGTACTTAAGAACAGGGGGTGGAAGACTGTGTCAAGGGCCTTTGACAGGTCAATAAAGACAGCTCCAGCAAGGTGTTTTCTATCCAGGGCAGAGTGAATGAAGTTAGAGAACTCAGTATGGGCAGTAGTTGTACTGTGTCCAGATCTGGAGCCATGTCACTCCTTGCATAGTAGGTTGTGATCGAGCAAGTATTTGGTGAGTTGGGTGGCTAAAATGTTTTCAATGGCTTTTGAGAGTGGGAAAGAATGGAGATGGGCTGGTAGTTATTGGGGGAAGTGCTGTCACCACTCTTTAGAATTGGACTAATAGCAGCACTCTTCCAGGCTGTCAGAAACTGTCCCAGATATAGGGAGTGGTTTATTAGGTCAGTGGGGGGGGGCAATATCTAGAACCAGATGAAGGATTCTCCTGTCAAAAGAACCTTTGCAGTAGTGGGAGCCACTGAGTGCATTTGTGAGATAAGGTCTTGCCTCACTCAAAGTGATGACCCTGAGGTGGAAGGGGGGATGCTGACTGTTTGGCTTGGAGGTCACAGGAATAGGGTCATAGAAGTTGTTTGGAAGTACTGCACTTAGGTCAGAGAAGGTAGAGTTAAGGGAATTGGAAATGACCAGCTGGCCAGTGGTGGAGACGTTGTTGATAGTTAGTGGGGGGGAAACTGGGATTTACCATTGAGTTCCTTAATATTATCCCAAAACATCCGAGCACTCCCTCATTGAAGGTCAAGGGCTAGTTTTGTAATAGTCTGATTTGGATCATCTTATGGTCCAGGTATATCTATTACGTGCTGCTTTGTAGGCCTGCCTGTCCGCCTGCGAGCCAGGGGTGACTGATTTATGCCAGAGATCATCTCTGTGCTTTAGCTGTTGAAGCAGTGCAGGAGTGACCCAGGGGGCATTATGTTTTTTGAATTGCACTTTTGAGACCGGGGCACAGATATCGCATGCTTTGTTGAATGAGCGGATGAAATAATCAAGAGCTTCATCTATGGTAGGGGCCCAAGTGATAGGGTACCAATCCCAAAGAGTTAGATATCTCCTTAGCTTAGTGAGCCCTCCAGGTCAGAGTCAACATCAGGCTATACTGTTTGGTTGGGGGTTTTGCTGATGACACGACCAGGAAAAGAAGATGGGGGAGTGATCGCTTAGGGAGTCCGGAAGGACCACAAGGTTAGAGATTTTGTGGGGATGGTTGGTAAGTAGAAGGTCAAGCAGGGTGCTGCAGCCATTAGTGGGATTCACCCTGGTTGGTTGGCTAACCAGCTGGATCAGGTCCAGAGCAGTGAAAGTGTCTTTGATGGGGGAAGCCTAACTGGCAAGCCAGTTCACATTAAAGTCTCCAACTATGATGTGTTCTGCTTTGAAGGGGAAGCTGGAGATACAGTTGGCAAGGGATTGCATAGCAAGCGCTTGGTTTCTTGGGGGAACATATGCAACAGTAATAGTGATGTTATGTGCCACGTATGTGGGTAAAAGGTCAGTGCCTCTGTCATTAGTTTTTATAATAGTTAATAAAACTTCACTGGAACTTGGGGAGTAGGTAGGATGCTAGAAGGTTGATAAGGTGGTGGTACATATATGAAAAAGTATGGGTAAAGGGAGAGGGTGGTCACACTTTTTTCAAGGTGGTGGGGTCAATTTACCATTTTGATTTTTTTAAACAAAGAGAAGTACTCTGCATAACTTGTTTTTGTGAAGTGCTGCTATACCCAGTGAAACTACATGTAGTAGCAAGCGATGCGTTGAAGTTTTAATTTTCTTGCATAGTTCCTGTGAAGTAATGAGCTTCAGAGTCATGATACATTTTGTGAATTTTGACCTTTTGTGGTAAATTCGCATTTCACATGCAAACTTAACTTTACACTATGCTTTAAGGCAAATTTCAGGTGAAATTTCATCAGAAAGTGACTCCTGGTAAACATGTGCCTCTAGGTCACATGGCAAGAGCCAGTGATCAGCTGTGGGGGGAGGGGCACTAGACACCAGGGATTTAGCTTAATTAATTACATTTTACATCAGGTGGGGATCAGCAGGTGGGTCACCCACTACTAGGCACCAGGGTCATTTTTGTGGAAAGTGTTGAATTTCTCCTACGAAGTTCCACACTTCACAGTTGGCCCCCACTCCACAAATTGGAAAATTTCACTTCACGAATTGTGCACCATTTGTGAAATAATTTGTGGAGTGAATTTTACTGACTTCACACATCACTACTTCACTGAGATGTTAGTAGAGCAGTGGACCAGAGTACTGGCAAAAGTGGTAGGGACAGGGACTATAAATGGGTACAAACCCAGCTGGACAGGTGTAAAGGGTTCATAATTCTATGAGGAGGAACTATGAGGGTGGAGATTTATGGGGAGAGAAGAAATGTTTCGGGGTAGAAACCCCTTCTAGACATCAAGTCACAGGGATATATATTAATCTCTTTATGGCAGACTGGATAGTTGTTTGGTTTTTATCTGCTGGAAACATCTATCAATCAATCTTTAGTTGTATACTGGAAGGTATGTGAGCAAAAATACCCATTTTCAAATGTCCAGTATAAGAGATACCAAGAAGATATCACGATACAAAACAGAGTCAGAAACAAAAACAAGCTGTATACAGGGGAAACAATCCAAACAAGTGGTTTAGATATACAGAACAATGTCAAAGACTAAGAGTTGTCTAACAGTTACAGCAATTTTCATAAACTGAAAAACAGGCAATCAATTACAATAAAGTAGAAAGAGATAAACACATAGAGCGGCCTGAACATTTACATGTGTAACATATGGAGAGCAGGAAAGAGAAGGGAAGGGGTATAGAGGGGTCAGCAACTTAAGCGCTAGAGGTGGGGAAAGTGCAAGTCTTTTGTGGTTGGTTGTAATCAGGTCTATGATTGAAATATGAAGAAACCTAGGCTAGGAGTGGGTGGTGGGAGTGAAAACTAAGTTGGTGGGAGCAAAGGGCAAGGGGGATGGGTGTGGGGGAGAAGAGGGGAGGACGTAACAGGAACTAGAGTAAAGCAAGTGGGACTAGAGATAAGCAAGGTGGAGAGTGGCTGGGTTTAGCTGGAGGGCCTTCTGGGGCAGCTGCAGATGGAAGAATTGAGTATGTGAACTTTGAGGTAGGAGTTGAAGGTGTGGATGGACCTACAGGCTTGGATATTGGAGGGCAGTTAGTTGCATAGCTTAGTGCCCTTATAGGTGATCGAGTTCTGAGATTGCTCAGTAGATTAGAAAGGGGTGTCAAAAACTATACTTGAGGCCCCTCTGGTCACCCGCATGGCAGTAGTGAAGGGGAAGTGGGAAATCATGCTGGGCAGCAGCACATTCAGATGTATCTTATGGAGGAAGGACAGCATTTTTTGTTGGAACCACCCTTCAAGGATGGGCCAGCTAAGGGATGATTAGAAAGTACAGTGGTGAGTTTTCCATGGCACACCAGTAACAAAAAAGGCAATATTGTAGGTTGCTCTTAGTTTGGGGTACAGAAGAGTTGTGGTGGGGGGGAGAGAAGATGATGGATCCATAGTTGATGAGTGGCAGGAGAAGAGAGTTAGCTAATCAAAGCTTGGTTGCAGGGATAAGGAACTTGCTTATCCTATAGTGAAGACCAGGTCTGTTGTGGGTTTTCTGTATGAGGTTGTTAACATGGAGAATAAAGGAGAGGTGAGGGTCCAGGAGGAGCCCAAGGTATTTAAATTCAGACACCTGTTCAATTGAGTAGCCAGAGTTATCAACTAATGTAAGGCCAATGAAGGTGGATTTTCTAGGGCCTGAGAAAACCATAAACTTGGTCTTCTTACAAATTAGGACTGTACCATTTCCGGAGAACCAGGAGTGCAACTTCATGAAATTAGACTGTAGATTGCTGAACATGGTGGTGGGGTTGACATTACTACTGTATAGTGCCTCGTCGGTGGCGTAGAGGACAAGTTGTGTGTTAAGGCAGATAGAGGGGAGATTATTAATGAAAAGTGAGAACAGGAGGGGGCCCAGGATCGAGCTGTGGGGGACCCCATATTTGATGGGGCATGTTGAACACAGGAGAGTAGGTTGTTGGCTTGCAGGTAGGCAGTAAGTTGAGAGTGGACAACTTTCTCAATGATCTTTGATAGGGGGGTGAGAAGGGAGATAGGACGGTAATTACCGACCTCGCTTCTGGACCTAGATTTGAATAACGGTCTGATGGTGTTGGAAGTCCAGGCATTGGCGAAGGTACAAAAGCAGAGGGAGCTGTTTAGAAGATTGATGATGGGTATTGCAAAGACATTGATGGACCATTTAAGGATTTTGTAGTCAATACCATCGGCCCCTTTGCTGGGTTTCAGGTTGCTCCTTCGAATAAGTTTGATAGTGTCTGCGGGTTTTAGAGCCTTAAAGAAGAATTTGGTGGGAGGCCCAAAATTGAGGACAGGGTAGAGGAGATTGGTGGGGGGAGAGATGGGTGAGGGAGAAGGGGTGGCTGGTTTGTACTTTTTGAGGTCACCAAAAAAAAGAGTTAAAGATATTTGCTACTTCTGCAGGCTGGTGGGTTAGTCTATCATCATGAGACAGGGTGATGGGTTCAGAGTTTCTGGATTTGCTGAGAACAGAGTTGAGGGTATTGCAAAGCTGACAGGGGTTTGAGGATTCCCTGAGTTGCTTGTTTTGTAGGAAATCTATTTTTGCCTTTCTTACAGCCGATTTGCATTTGTTTCTCAGGGACTTGTAAAGGGCGAGCTGAACATTGTCTCTGTGTTTGTTTTAAAGAGCCCAGGCTTTGTCCCTCGTTCTCATTAATGAAATAATATCTGAGAAGACCCATTCATTAATTTTTCCTCTTGCCCTAATTTTTCTGAGGGAAGCGTGTTTATCCAAGATGTTAATTAGGATGCTGGGAGAGTTTCTCCAGGATGGCGTGGCAGTCGCCCAGCCCATACGTGAAGGACCAGTCAACTAGGCATAGATCGTGGTTAATTAATTGAATGTCCCGATTGGTTATTTTCTCAGTAAGGATAAATTTAGAGGAGTGCTTGAGAAGATGAGTAGACCACAGATGATATATGGCACAATGATCTCTGATACAGTCAGGCAAGACTCTGGTGCTGGTGATGCGGGAGGGATGCATAACAATGATCCAGTCGATTAGCATTTTGTTCTGGTCAATGAGGTGATAAACTGGTGGAACTTAAGATTTGCAATGCAAGATTTAGCTGTATCAGCTTGGCAGGAATCCCTGTTGATGTTAAAGTCTCTGAGGAGGATCCACTCTCTGTTAACAGGGAGCAACTGCCTCAAGATCATGAGCGACTCAAGGCCAGTGTGCGGAGTTCCCAGGGAAGGTAGGTGGTCATGAGGGTAAGGGTTTTATTTGGTCCTAGGTGGAGGTGGATGGAGAGGGTTTCAAGGAGGGAAGATTCATAACTGTGGTTGTGATCTGTGAAGGAGAATTTGTTGGAGACATAGAACTTGCAACCATCTCCTTTTTTTCTTAGTCTGTCATTTCTGATAAAGGAGTAGCCACTAAGCACAATCTCCCCATCAGCAATCTTGTGGGAAAGCCATGTTTCAGAGAGAGCTATTACATCAAAAACTGTGCATGGCTACCCAGGCTTGGGAAGAGTCAAATTTAGCTGGGATACTCTGGATGCTGAGGTGGACTATGCTTATGCTTTTATCTTTGTTGGGGCAATGTTGTGAGGTGGGAGTACTGGCAAATTCTTATCCGGGGTAGGGATGGATGGTCCCAGAGAGGAGAAAGAGTAAGATGAGGATCCTAGAGAGATATGAAATGAGGGGACGTAACTTAAGATTTTTAGATCTGAGATGTTTTATTATAGTGACTGATGTGTGCTTTGTGAGACACCAGGGGCAGTAGATGGATAGAGAGAGGGGAGAGATGGGACATGGAATCATCCAGAAATGGATTTTGACAGGGCTGGGTTGGAGGATGAGTCATGTTTCTATGTTCCTGGAAATGCTGACATCTCCTATAGTAACACCTGACTGACTCACAAATCAGGTGTTACTATAATAGATGTTACCATTCATTCATTTATTGCAGACACTGGAAGAGCACAATCACTCCTGCAAGAGACAGCTTTCTGTATTTCTACCTTCTAGGTGCAGTGATATCCTTAAACTTTGACGACTTAGTGGAGGTACTGTAGGTAGGCTGCTATATGGGAGGCAGTGGATGACACATGATTTGGGGTATCAGGGCATCTGATGGGGTGGGAAATGTGGGTGGTTATGGGATTTGATGAGGGTGGGGAAAGGGATTTACTACTAACTTTGCAGTTTTCTCAAACTTTGCTGAGGCCGTAGGGGGAGGTGGCTGCTATTGCATGACATGGTTACAGACATTATGTTTAAATGTCTAGGCGGTGAGAGGGCGTGGTACATGTGTGCACATTGGGTGAGGGTGGCATGCATTTTAAATCAGGTGTTTTTGTAAACAGAAATACACTTTGCATAGCTTTTTACTGGTGAAGTGCTACATTCCCTAGAGAAAACTATGCAAAGCAGCACTTTACCAGCATTTTAGCCAATGAAGTCACATAACACATAGATGTCATGAAACAAGTAGGCACTTTGCTGGATGAAGAACTATGAGAAGTGTCATTTTGCACTACACAAAGTCAGGAAAATTTGCAAAGATCTTTGCAATGTGAAGTTTCCTGACTTCACACACCTCTATTGAAGGAGTGTGCTCCTCTTACACACAACAACTTGTACTTGTTGTTAGTCTGTGTGATATGTTCCATGGTGAGATATATGTGAACAGTATACAGCTCATTGGTGAGATTTTTAAGAAATAAGATAGAAGCATTTTATACATTCTACACTTCAAAATCACTAAAACATTGATGTGTTTTATCTTCGTGCACTGAGAGACAAGTACAGTAGCAAGACAGCAAAACTCATTGGTGAGCCTTACAATAGAATTGCCAAAACAAGGTTCCATATCCATATGAGAAGAAGAAACAGGATTTAGTGGTGTGGACTGTATGAGCTAGCTGGTAAGTGAAAGACCCCAAAGGAGGACTAAGAGTCAGGACTCTGGAAGAGGTAGAGGATGATGGTATGACATGGTACCATATATACTCACACATAAGTCAGGGGGTATGATTTGAGACATGATTTTTCATTTTTTTTCTTTGACCCACATATAAGTTGGGGGGGGGGGTTAATATAGCACATTGCAAGGGCACACAACATAAGAGAGAACTTTAAATGATGTATTTGAAAAAAAATGTTTTATTTAATTTAAAATAATAGCGCTATCATTCATTTCATTCATTGAGTCTCTTGGTTTTAAATTAATCCCCATCACTGAACCTGAAGAACTCCATGTCATCTTCGTCATCAGATGCAAAGAGAATATGCAGCTACTGCTCAAAGAGTGTAACATCGTCGTACACGTCCTCTAGCTCTGTATTTAGCTCATCTGCCTCAACATCGTCAGGACAGTCTGCTTCAGAACCCATTAGATCCTCATATAGTAGATGGTCCTCGGTGCCGTCCAAGCTGTTTGAAATGCCACATTTTTAAATGATTTTATGATGGCCTCAGAGGGAATGGCATTCCAGGCATCACGTACCCACTTGCATACCATTACAAAACTTGGCTTTTTACATTCCCTCCTTTTGTATAATCCTTGTTCCCTGCAAAAAAAAAATATTTCTAACAGTTGTAGTACAAATACCCTTTCTCTTGCCCTAAATAATGTAATAAGACAATGAACTGTATGTGTACCTGTGATCATCCAGTGATGCCAGTACTTCCTCATTCTCACTTTGAAGGGTTTGTTCAGGCTTACATCGAGTGGCTGCAATAGGGATGTACAGCCCCCTGGAATCACAGCTGTGCATGTCATTCTTTTTCTCAGATTCTGCTTTACTGAATTTACTAAATGTTCCCGAAACATATCCCACACAAGCTGGCTTTGCTTATGTATTAGTGCCCCAGATCTCTTGCTCCAGATTTGCTCCACCCATGTATTTACCAGCACCTCATCCATCCAGCCCTTTCCATGCACTGCTACCAGAACACCAGCTGGCATTTTTTCTCTTGGTAGTGTTTTTCTCTTAAAAACAATCATGGGCATAAGCTTGCTCCCATCTGCTAAGCAGCAGAGAACTACCGTGAAGTGATTCTTCTTGGCTCCACAAGTACGAACAGTTACTGTCTACTCACCCTTAATGGGGACAGTTCTATTTGAGGGGAGATCAAAGCTAATCACAGTTTCATCCATGTTCCCAATTGAAATGGGGTGGTAATTCTGCTGTTTTCTCTCATTCAAAACAAAGCAGTGGAAATTTTCCACTTTTTTATTAACATCAGCTGGCAGCTTTTGCGCGATGAGTGTTCTCTGCCTCAAAGATAAACCATGGCACTGCATAAACCTAGTACACCACCCAGCAGAAGCAAGAAACTCACTGGTGTTGCTGCCCTGGAGACCTAAATTATTCGATATTGTTAAAGCCTTTAATCGAATAGACATGCGGTTTACTATGTACCCCGGCTGTTTAAGTTCTAGCACCCATTCACTGAGCTCAGACTTCATTGCTTCAACAGGTGAGGTGCTGATCTTCATCCTCTTTATATTTTTGTCCACTGACTGAAGCTCAGTTTTTCTTTTTCATCAGTCCCTTATTAATCTTTCATTTATATGAAACTCACTTTCAGCGGCGGCATTTGTATGTGTTTCCGCGTATTGTACAATGCGAAGTTTAAAATCAGCAGTATAGGAACTCCATTTTCATTTGACTGAGGGCATTCTGAGCTGACACGAACAAGAGTTTGAACATGGTTGAACACTAATCACTGAGTTACCTATTTAACACTAATCATTTAATTATGTAACTATTTAATCACAAACTGCAAAGGCAGGTAATGACAGGTCGTTAAGCACCAGGTGCTAACAGTCTTCAGCGCAAGTCAATTATCCTCTGCATGAAATTGGGTGTGCACAACATTGTCTAATTACATGCCTTGATGCATTGTTAGCATTGTTAGCAAGCAACTTTTTTTTTCAGCACGAGTACTCACTCATAAGTCAGTAACCCTTATTAAACATGCTCCAAAAATTCCCCAAAAAACGACTTATGAGTGATTATATACGGTATACCATGCAGTGCAATGCAATTACTGGTTCTGTAAGACAAGTAACAAACAGCACTTAGCGTTTAAAAAATCACTAGAGACACATACTGTATTCTACTCATACTAATACAGTTTTGCATGTTGATTGCATGCTGGTTTCATGTAGTGTTAGGAGACTGGCTGATTGTGTGATCAGGAAACATTGTTTTGTGGGTGGGAATTTGTGTGAGTTTTAAAGAGTTTTAAGGTTAAACAGATAGTAATAGGATGCACCTGGGTACAAGCTTTTGCCATATTACCTATACAGTGTTTCTGCAGCATGACCTCTGCCCCTTCGCAGACCTCCCTTTGCCAGCTACAGCACTGAGATACTGTAGGGAGGTTGGCATTGTAAGGAATTGAGTGAACAAGTGGTGGAATGCTGGTGATGCAGAAGGGGTGAGTGACATTGGGGTGTTCAGGACCAGGAGGCAGCCTGGGGCAAAATGGGACCTGGAGGGAAGTCAGACATGTTTGGTTCCCATTCTTAGGATTTCCACTGGACCAAGTGGGCAAGTAGCCAATGGCCCAGCAGCCACCACTGGTACCCTTCAGTTACATAGAAACATAGAAACATAGAAGTTGACGGCAGATAAGGACCGCAAGGCCCATCCAGTCTGCCCATTTCTTTTTCTACCTTATAAATGTGCCATCGGCCTTTGCTCTGTCAGTGGCCTATCCATTCATAGTCATTTGTATTGCTCCCTTATGCCTATCCCATGCCTGTTTGAAGCCCTGCACTGTATTCATAGCCACCACTTCTTGTGGTAAGCCATTCCATGCATCCACCACCCTTTCTGTGAAAAAGAATTTCCTCACATTCCCCCTTAATCGGCCTCCGATCAGTTGGTTCTATGCAAGGGTAGGTCGATGAGAAATAAGGCCACAATTACTGTGGACTTGATTTCTTCAGTCAACCTGGCTTGCATTATGGATACCTGGTTGGGATATGATGCAGGTCCAGTTTTGGAGGCATCTATCCCACCCAGGTACTGTGTAGTGCACTTCCCCGAGGAGGGACTGCAGGGCTGGGGGTGTGGTCATCTGTTTTTGGTTGGACTTGAGCTTCTCTGTGCACTAAGTGAGGTCTACCTCATCATTTGAATGCATGGCTGTATGTCAGGGTCCACGTGCATGAGAGAGAATTCCTGCAGGAAGTCTCAGACTTCATCACTGATGGGGTGTTAGAGTCACCCAGATGGTTGATTCTGGGGGACTTTAATGCCTAGGTCAATGACAAACTCTCACATTTTGGTAATGATTTCTTCCAGATAATGACATCACTGGGCCACAGACAAGCTGTTGCTTCTGTGACCCACTGCTACAGCCACACCTTTGACCTAGTATTCTTACTGGGGCTTGAGATTACTGATCTCAAGATTGATCTGGTCTCTTGGTCAGATCACTGCATGGTAGAGTTCTTGTTTGAGGCTCCCCCTGTTAGTTGCTCCCCTGTTGAGATGGTCTGCTACTGTCCTTTGAGGGGATTGTCCCCTGAGGGACTACTGGCAGTGGTAGATTTTTCTGGTGTGAGTGCTGCATGTGTGGCGGGGCTGGGTGAGGAGGTGGCAGCTTATAATAATGCTGTCACCAAGGCACTTAATGACATTGCACCAATCCATATATGACCCAGGTCTTCTCACTTGAGATCCCAATGGTTTGATGGGGTTCTCAAGGAGATGAAAACCACGGATTTGAAGTTGCAGCATTGCTGGAGGAGGACCAGGTTCCTGGATGACAAACTGGCTTTGAGAATTCACTATGGTGTATTTCAAAGGGAAATTAACCATAAGAAGGAAGAGTTCCTATCCCAGGAGATTGCTGCAAGAAGGAACAGACTGGCTCTGCTCTTTCGAACTGTGGACAAGCTACTTCATCCAGCCTGTCTACAGTTTTAGTCACACAGAGCAACAAGATCAGTATTGAAGTGTAGGTCTGGTATATACAGAGGCACTCCAGTTGTCTGGGATAAGTTTTGGTCAGTGGAGGAGGCAGAGGTCATTGACTTAATCTCTAAGCTGCATTCCACTTTTTGTGAACTGGACCCTGGCCTGACACATCTCTTAGTGGGATGTGTTGGATATGTTGGTTCAGTGGTCCCTAATGCCTTGAAAGAGGCATTGGTGAGGCCCCTTTTGAAAAAACTATCTCTCGACCCTGACATCTTGGCAAATTATCAGCCATTCTCCAATCTTCCATTCTTGGGGAAGGTGTTGGAGAAAGTGGTGACTTTGTAGCTTGAGGCCCACCTGATGGCCTTTGACATCTACAAGCCTCTCCAGTCCAGATTTAGAAGAAAGCATAGCATTGAAACAGTGTTGGTCAGTGTGCAAAATGATCTGCTCTGGGCAAGAGATAGAGGAGAATGGTCTATTCTCATTCTCCTAGAACTCTCTTCAGCATTTGACACCATAGACCACATAATCAAGGCCCTGATTTTTCTTCAGCAATTTGGGTCTAAATTCTGCGACTAGTCCCCCTGTTGCCACAGAACTTCTCCAGCATTATTTTCCTATTTCTGTGGAAATTCCACATTGACATTTGGGGGCTTTGGTAGCAGTCAGCACCCCCTTCTCCCCAGTACCCAGGTACAGGAAAAATGTTTGTTTTTGGCTGGGACCTACAAACCAGAGAAGGTTGTCAATTAACTCCTGAGTTCTTAGTATTAGAAAGTAAAACATCCACCCCAACAATCTCAGCCGCATCACCCTCCCACCCCAAGCCTGCGAGTCCCCAGGGCCACCAAATCAGAATGAGTAAAATTGTTAGCAGTTACCACACTCCACAGCAATCCTCATCCTTCTAGTCTTACCACTAGGCAAGAATGCCAGTTTCTTATTCCAGAAGTGCTTTATGTGGCTGTGCTCAAGGCACTTCTGGGACAAGACCAGATTGAACAGGTGCAGCGAAGAGTGACCAAGATGGTGCTAGAGATGAAGGGCAAGTCATATGAGCAAAGATGCAGTAAGCTGGGGTTATACACCCTGGACACCAGATAGGAGAGAGGGGACATAATAGAGACCTTCAAATATGTCAAGGCATTAAACAAAGGGGGCCCAGGGGGCTTATTCAAAATGAAAAGGGACACCATTACCAGGGGAAATAGCCTGAGACCACAAGGGGGACACTGCAGGGGGAACGTGAGGGACAGATTTTTACAAAGAGGGCAGTGGATGCGTGGAACAGGCTTCTGGAGGAGGTTGTGGGGGTGGAGAAAGTGCTGGGATTCAAGAGGGCTTGGGACAGGCAAAAAGGCTGTGGGGGAGGGGTCGGTTCCCAGGGAGGGAGGAGGTAGCCTGGGGGGAGGGCAGACTGGATGGACCATGGGGTCTTTTTCTGCCATCAAGTTCTATGATTCAATGATAAGAAACTGGAATCTGGGCCAAGCGGTGAAATTAGAAGGATGAGGATCACTGCAAAATATGGGACCTGATAAAAATATTTCAAATAGCCAGCCTGGTGATGCTGAGGGTTGAGGCACTGGATGCCATACCTCGTACCATGCTGGTGACCTGGGTTCAGGAATGGAGTTAAGCTGCCATGGCTCAGCGTGGGAGGGAGGGGATTGAGCATCTGGAGGACTGCTCTTCCCACCCGGGGTGGGTAGTGGGGCTTCCATTGCTCTTCAGTGAACCCCAATAGAGATGGGAGGCCCTGCAAGGAGCAGTATCACAATGAGGGGTGGAGCGGCAGTGGACATCAGCATGTTAATGCGCAGATGTCATAACACATCTGTGCTCCAGGGCGGAAATGCCAGCAGAAAACCCCAGAGGACAAAGAGAGGCTATGGAGGGTCTGAGAGACTAAGCAGACATCCCTATGCCGGACCATCCTTCCACAGGCTTTCCTGAGCCCCTTGACCTGACCCAGACCAACCTTCTAATCTCAGAAAGGCCACCAGGTAGGTGAGGCAGGCCCTCCCTCGAGGGGCGATCCAGAGGGCTGGAAGGATCCTGGTTCTGGAGAGAGGGTGCTCAGCAATTGTACTCCCGGGGGAAGGCAGAGAGTAGAGGCCATGGCTGAGTGAGCACTCCTGAGGGATGCCCTGGTCATCTGGAGCAAAATTATAATCTGCAAAAAAAATAATATTTCAAATAAAGAGACTCAAGGAGGTTCTCAGGGTAGGGTAGGGAGGGTGGTGTGGCTAAACTGGATGGGGGGATTTGTGTTTTTTGATTTCTAAGGTAAAGCCCTAGCAGACAAACTAATGGGCAGGGGATGTTCCAAAATGCTTTTCAGATTGTTGTTTTTAAATCCCACAGAATTACAAAAAGCATTATGCAGAATTTAATATAAACAACCAAATAGTTTTCAGGGGGTTATAGGATCCATGGAATAACCACAGTTTATATGATCCATGGAATAATTTTCATTGGTCAGAGTCAATGTAAACTGCCGATTTGTTTTATTCACAGTTTATACTGACTCTTCTTTTTTTTTTTTATTATGCTTTATCTCTTCATCTGCCGGCCCTTATCGGTCCAATCTACACACGCTCAGCCCTGCCACACAACTCAGGACTTACCTCACTCCTGAACATCCCTGGATTACCCCCTAGGGGCAGGGCCACCAGGGTGCCCCTTCTGGTGAAGACTAAATAGAAGAATAGGAGCAAGAGCCCAGTTGGTGGTGCAGGGCCTGCAACGTGGGGGCAGACATCTTTCTGTGGCAGGAGAACCTCCATTTTCCTGTTTTCTTCCCAGGAGGCATGTCATCCAGTGACATTTGGGCAGCACACCAAACATCTGACACATCTCCCAAATATAGTCAGTCACAGTTGTCATAGCCTAGGCTACCAGGAGGGGTTACCTGAACACCGCCGGCTTCCCCACCCTCCTTCCTGGAGGAGGAAAGCAGTCCACAGGACACTTTATCCTCCACCCCCCAGCTGTCCTCCAACTTCCCAGGCTCATTCCTGAACCTGGGTTGTCAGCATCATGAGCAGTAATGGTACTGCTGCTCCAGCAGGCCAGCTAAATACTGACTCTTCAGTATAACCTATGGAATAATATTTTGGATTTCATGTAAACAGCGGGATAATATTCTGCAGTTCGTGTAAACTGAAGAATAATATTCCGCAGATCATGTAAACCGAGGATTAATATTCCACAGTTCAAGTAAACCGAGGAATAATATTCCGCAGTTCATGTAAACCATGGAATAATATTCCACAGTTCATGTAAACTGAGGTATAATATTCCGTGTTTTTTCTGCGGTTTACATTAAATTCTGCAGTAATGTCCATGGACACGGAATCGTGGAAAAATTGAGGGCTTGCACATTATGCTCCTCGATCACCTTAGAGAGCTGTGTGGACTCACCAGTAAAGTCATCAGCTGGTTTGAGTCCTTTTGGACAGGCAGGATACAATGGGTAGTGATGAGGAATTTATCCTCTGGTCCAATGCGCCTGACCTGTGGAGTTCTTCAGGGCTCAGTCTTGTCACCTTTGTTGTTTGCGGTGTACATGCTGCCCATAGGTGACACCATTAGGCATTACATTCTGGGTTTTCACTGCTATGCAGTTGATATCTAGCTGTATATGTCCTTTACCTCCAGGACATCTGACACTGCGGAGGTGCTAAATAGATGCCTGTCTGAGATTCAGGAATGGATGTTCTCTAACTGATTGAGATTTAACCCTGACAAGATGGAGGTACAGGTGATTAAGCCTGGTCACCAGCGAGATGTGGTCATCACCAAATTGGAAAAAGGGTTGTTCCTGGGTGCCACCTCAATGGTGGCAGCCACTAAGGTGAGAAATCTGGGCGTCTTCCTTGATGACGGTTTGACAATTGCAGCTCAGGTGTCTGCCATCATCCAGAATGGCTTTTCCCACAAATGGAATGTCAGGCAGATTAAACCCTTGATCCCGACTGATGATCTGCTCTAACTAGTGCATGCCTTTGTTACATCTGTAACACTCTATACTTTGGGTCAGTGGAGGTAACCTCCATCAACTGCAGCTGTTGCAGAATGCGATGTCCAGACTGTTGACTGGCGTTTTGAGGTCCCCTCATATATCCCTGGTCTTACATGAACTGCAATGGCTGCCTATCAAATGGAGGATTGCCTTCAATGTGGCTTTCTCAGCTACAAGGCACTATGTGGCTCAAGTCCACGCTATCTGACTGTTCTCCTGATCCCTGTCTGCCATCTGCACTCACTCCGTTTCTCTAGAGAGGGCACCCTGATTGTTCCAAGGGTGAGGCTTAAGGCATCAGGTGACCGTACCTTTGCGGTAGAGGGGACAGCCCTTTGGAACTCATTGCCATGGTCATTAAGGGAGGCCCATTCTGTGAAGATCTTAAAGTGAGGCCTTAAGGCACACCTATTCAGACAAGCATTTGATGTTCACTGATTTTAAGGATTTTAGCTTAATTAATTATTAATTAGCATTTTATATTCATTATTTGACACTGATTTTAATTGTTGCAAAATGCATTTTGATTTTGTTGCACCTCTTTGTGAAGTGCCCAGAGCCTTCAGGATTGGTTGCTCAAGAACATTTTTTTGACTTACTTACTAAGTTACCTTTGTAGGTCATTTGTGCTATGTTAGTCTGAGGGAAATCTAGCATAGTTTTTTTGTGGTAATACTTTTCATTAGACTAACTGAAAAATGTTTACACAAACTTTTGAGACCTCTCAGATGCCTGATGAAGGGACCAGAAATGTATTGGAAGCCTGTGTAAAAATTCTTCAGTTCATCTAATAAAAAGTAGTGGAACAAATCAAATGTTTTTTCATTAAGTAGCTCTTTATGTGCTGTTTACTCATATACAGTATCTCACCACAGAACATGTCACACAGACCAACAAGTACAACGGTCCTGATGAAGGGACTGAAAGGTCTTTTTTTAAAATATTTTTATTGATGAAATGAAACATCATAACAACACATTCTAGTGCAACATGCACCAATAAATTGCTGTAATAACTATTTGCAGTTGAGTATCTAATCCAAAGGTATTGATTTTGTATACAAAACACAAAATCACATATAACCAAATGTTGCAGATTGCTCTGCTGGTTTTGATGGATCAACTTCCAATTAGTAGTATTAAATTATTTGGAATTATGGTCAAGGTATTTACAGAGCACCTTAGCACAGTAATCCACATAATGTCAAAGGGGGATCAGAGTGTGGACTAGGCCCCAACCTGCACGCTCCCAGATAACATGTGGGTTGGAGGAGGGCCCCTCCATGGGGCCTCTCCACCTCTCATTTGTTGCCAATACAGATGTAATTGCTCCCACCCCCACCCCACTAAGGAAATATTCCTTGGTCCATGGCATCAATCAGCTTGGCCTATAATTTCTCAGATTTAAATGAGGGACTGAGAGGTCTTAAAACTTGTGTAAAAATTCTTCAGTTAGTCTACTGAAATGTATTACCATGAGAAAGTGTACTACAGTTACTTTTGGAATCTTTCCGGTCCATAAACAATACTGACAAAGTGACAAACAGTGAGTGGCTGGGCTAGTATAAGTATACTGGACCAGTAGTCAGGACTGAGGATTCTCAGGAAGAAGTGTGTCTTAGTTATTATAATAATTATATTGGCAGTATAGCCTAGAGGTTAGAGAAACAAGCTGTGAATGAGCTTGGTACATCCCGCAGACCTGGGTTTGATTCCCACTACCTCCACATTGATACTGTGTGACTCTGAGCAAGTCACTTAACCTCCCCAGTGCTCCCAGGTAGCCTATGAAAACTGGCATATGTGTCTAGTGGTCCTTAACTGGTTACCAAAGACTAAAAAATAATAATAATAATGTTACACTTGTAAAATAAAAGACAGCACTAGTTCCAAAATTTGAAGGAAAAATGTAATGAACTGCTTATGTGGGTGAGTCTCATGATGAATTATGATGAAGGTGATAATACAATGAAAGCACTGTTATGAGACAGGGCTGAGCAATGCTCCAATAGGAAACAAAATGATTTCAATACACCTGACTAAAACATACTGCTCAAACGTGGGCAATGGCCATACAATACAACTGTTATTTAAATTATCCCTTGTGGGATTGGATTTAGATATTGATAAATGACATAGCACAGAAAACATGGAAAAATTTAACTTTGACAAAACTGGCAGTGTAAAAAATTTTATAGGCAAAAGGATAAGGGCAGATTGGCTAGATGAATTGGCCTTCTACAGTCACAAATATCTATGTTTCTTAAAAATGTTTCTCACTGGTTTTCTATAATTTTCTTTTTTTTTACAGTATTTTTATTCAGAAAGAAATTAAGAATTGTACATTCAGTTCATCTTGCTAGTATGTCATCTCAAAATCGAATACAAAAACAGCAGTCCCCAAAATTTAAATTTTTTTGATTTTCCAGGGGGAGGTCAAAAGAATTCTATAATCTAAAATTGAAAGCACATTTAATTTAACAGGTAATTCTTTTTTTCACACTCCAAGCTTTAACCATCCCAACTAAAAAGGGATTATTTTAAAAATCTTATCATTATCTTGAAAAACTTATTGCATGGACTACTAGATTTACTTCCGGTTACTATTCCTTTTCAGTTCCATTATGTCACACTACCCAAGGACAACATTCCTTTAGATATAGGGGTGACAGACTTTTTACCAGGCTGCCAATCCCTTTGGTTCAGTGTCCAACACTGAAGTTATTTAAAAACTATTTAAAGGAATACCTTCTTGACAGAAATGTATGTAAATGCTCCTAAGTATTGTAATGTTTAACCTATGATCGGTATGTTTTACCTATAACTATGCTCTTTATTCGTATGTGTTGTTTGTCGCTAGATGCTTGTGAAAATGGTCAATTTTGCTTGCATGCCTTTCCAGTATAAAAAATAAATGAAAATGAAATAACATTTCTGGTAATATCCTTATAATAAGGTATTACAATATTTAAATCGAGTGAATATCAAGCAGACATCAATTTTAGTAAATCATAAAGTCCATGTCCAATCCAAAAGCTCAGGTAGACATTGGAATATATTAGGTATTATCTGCCATTTTGTCATAGTCTTGCCCCTCTTGGTCTGATTTCAAGTCCATAGGCAGAGCAACATTTTTCTCATAGAAAGCCTGTGCTGCATCCACATTAATCAAAAGCTAATCTTTATTCTGAAAGATAACTTTCAATGTAGTAGAGGATTGTAAGAAACATAGAAACATAGAAGTTGATGGCAGATAAGGACCGCAAGGCCCATCCAGTCTGCCCATTTCTTTTTCTACCTTATAAATGTGCCATTGGCCTTTGCTTTGTCAGTGGTCTATCTATTCATACTCATTTGTATTGCTCCCTTATGCCTATCCCATGCCTGTTTGAAGCCCTGCACTGCATTCATAGCCACCACTTCTTGAGGTAGGCCATTCCATGCATCCACCACTCTTTCTGTGAAAAAGAATTTCTTCACATTCCCCCTTAATCGGCCCCCCTCTAATCTCATGCTGTGTCCTCTTGTCCTGCTATTTTACTTATATCTAAATATGTTAGACTCTTTCACCTTGTTAATGCCCTTCAGGTGTTTGAATGCCTCGATCATATCACCTCTCTCCCTCATTTGCTCAAGGGTATACATATTGAGCTCTGTTAATCTGTCCTCATATGTCTTCTGATGCAGTCCCTGCACAATTTTGGTTGCCCTTCTCTGGACTGCCTCAATTTGGTTAATGTCCTTGTCAAGGTGTGGCCTCCAATACTGCACGCAGTACTCCAGATGGGGCCTAACCAGTGTCTTGTAAAGAGGGATTATTACCTCCCTCTTACGACTTGTGATACCCCTACTAATACACCCTAACACCCCCCTAGCCTTACCTACTGCTTTAGAGGTTTGCTTGGATGATTTCAGGTCATCAGTGATGATGATGAGCAAGTCTCTTCCTTCCTTTGTGACTGCTAGCAACTCCCCTCCCAGACTATAGGTGGCTTCAGGGTTTCTCTTCCCTATGTGCATGATCTTGCACTTATTTGCATTAAATCCCACATGCCACTCTTCTGATCATTTTGCTAGTTTATCCAGATCTCTTCTCATTCTGCCCACCCTATCTGGATCATCTACTCTGTGGCAGATCTTGGTGTCATCTGCAAACAGACAAGCCTTACCCTCCAATCCATCTGCAAGGTCACTAATGAAGATGTTGAAGAGGACTGGCCCCAGGACTGATCCCTGAGGTACCCCACTTGTGACTTGCATCTCTTCTGACTGTATACCATTTACCACCACTCTCTGTTTTCTGCCCGTCAACCAGTTTGCCACCCAGTTGACCAACTTCTGACCCACCCCTAGCCTACCCAGCTTATTTATCAATCTTCTATGTAGAACAGTGTCAAAAGCTTTGTTGAAGTCAAGGTAGACGACATCAACTTCTCCCCCTTGGTCCACCACTCTGGTTACCCAGTCAAAGAAATCTATGAGATTAGTTTGACAGGACCTTCCTTTTGTAAACCCATGCTGTCTTGGATCCTGTGCCCTATGGATTCCAGGTGCTGCACTATCCTTTCCTTAAGGAGTGCCTCCATAATCTTGCCCACTACTGAGGTAAGACTGACTGGTCTGTAGTCCAGCTGTTACACCTGCCTGTAGAAATTCAGATGTTAGAGTGGGAAAAGGCTTCCTGCATCTCTAAGTAGTGAGACCAAAAACAGGATATAAATAAATTTGGTGGCCTCAGACAAAAAGCCTTTTTCTTTTTCTGTCGCACCTTGGAGCCTTTTATTTCTTTGAACTATAGAAGCAAAGGTGCAAATCATGTACCTTACCCGAGGCTCAGATGCAGATTCTGGACCAGATATTCAAACTGCACCCAAAAAGTGCGCAATAGCAGGAGCAAGCACAAGTCTATTGCGCCCATGCACAAGAGATGCGATATTCAAAAACAGAGCAGGCCAAATTGCGCCTACAGCCGACGACTGAATATCACACCACTTGCGTCATAGCGCAACTAGGGGTGTTCAGCTGAGCAGTCTAAAGGTGCCATAGCACAACCAGGGAGCCCCCCAGCTGCAGAGCAATGTAACAGCACAATCAGGGAGGTAGGGGCCCACCACCCATGCCACAGATGGGTACAGGAACACACAGCAAACAGACATCGTCCCCCACACCCCAAGCACAGCACAACTGGGGGAGGGCTGGAATAACCACTGGCCCATGGAGACCAGCAACCAACCCACAGCCTGGCCATGGTTCCCCATCACACCTACCGGCAAGCTGTGACTGGCACACAAGGAGGGCAGACCACCCTGTGCCACACCATCCCCCCCAGTGCAGAGCACACCCTACACCTTGACCCCCAGACACCCCCCATGAGCAGTGACCACCACTGTAGGAAACCCCATGCATGCCACCACCCCGACTGTGACAATGCAACCCTGTGTACCACAGAACCATGCAAGCCAGCCCCACCACGAGCACCCAACAGTGGGTTGCAGCACACTGAAATGCAACAATGGCAGACACATTGCCACCATGCACAGTCCCCCCCGAGGTACTGCTGAGAGACCGACCATGCGTCGGCATAAGAGGTACCCCACATGGGACAGGGCGTGCCCTTGACACCACCACCAGTGGTACAGCACCCTGCACAGTATTCCAGTGACACACCCAGACCCACCACTGGCCACAACAGCCAGCACAGACACCCACAGTGGTACATGGAAGCATGCACCACATCGGATGCCACACAGTGTATGGACAGATACCCACCCATACCCAAGGGCACACCAACACAGGGATGCAGTGGTGGGGCAACCAAGCCCCCATTGTGGGCCCATGTAAGCTGTGTACACACAACCAGCAGTCCTCCATGTCACTGGAGTGCCAGCCACCCTGCGCAGGCACTGTGGACCTGTACACCACCAGTAGTCACCTGGAGCACAAGTCACAGACAGTGGGGCACATCCCCTGCAACACACACAAGGCATAGCATGGAGGTGGGACAAAGACTGTGGTGCCCATAGTGTCACCCGAGCCAGGCATGCACTACACCAGTGACAGGGGCAACCCAGCAAAGTGATGGGTACAGTGGCTGCCCTGCAGGGACTTCCACCACTGACATGCCAGTGGACTGTGCAGGTCACAGACATGCATGTGTGTCAGCTGCACAGGCTATGGATTGGCTGATGGGCGTCATGGGCACAGATCACATGCCATGGACCACTGCACACAGTAATGCAGTGCACAGGACACAGCACACACACCACAGACACTGACTGATAGCTACCCCCACACCATAGTCACCTCCACACAGACACACACACATACCCATGACTGCACCACCCCTGACACCATGCACACCACTGCAGCTGAGCACCTATAGCCCGCTGCAAATCAGAGACCACCACAGTATTCATATCAAATCAAATGTATTGAAAAAATATAACAGTCAACTATATACAAGAATATAAAACCTATATACAAGGTTGGGGGGCCACAAACAAGGTGGGGGTGGGTAGGGGGCAGGGGTGGACAAATGGGATGGGATAGGAGGGGTGTGAAGGTGGGTCCAGGGTGGTTGGGGAAGTCAGGGACTGAGGGATCTCTAGCGGGAGTGCCAATCTGCACTTTTTGACCTCCGGCCTCTGTGTCTCCTCAGTACCCTGGTTGTATCTAATCTCCGGAGTATGTCCAGGGATTCCCGGGCCAGATGTAGAATCTCCTGCACATTGTCTCATATGTCCCTTAGATGGAGGGTACCTAGGACAAGGGAGCACAGTCAATAGGTGTGAATGCACAACCCCATACAGCCCACCCACTGTGCATGGCATACGGCCATGGGACATACCACTGTGATGGTGTGTGACCACCCGCAGTGATCATGTCCACAGGACCTGTCCACCCAGGCACATACAGCCATGCGGAACACTGCACACACCCACTGGCCAAGTCACCCACAGCACCACCATGGCCGTTTAGTGACATGGCTATGTGGTGCAAAGGCAGTGGCACAGCCATGCACCTGGTGCACGCATGAACCACCATTGATGCACTCCCAGACATGCATTTCCACTGGACAGTGTTGACTGTAACAAGTTGGGTGCATGGCAGTGGTGTCGATGAATGGTAGCCATGCCCCGCTGTCCACCCTGTCACACAGCATGCAACAGTAATCATGGATGTATGGCACTCACCCTCATCGGGCTGGTCAGGTGGGCAGTGATGGCCCTCACCCTGCCTGGCTGCACTGTCCTCCTCCCTGTGCCACTCTTCCCACAACCTGTGGCATTCATCCTGGCCTGTGGGGAAAACAAGGAGAGAAGAACATCAGTACAATCCTGAAGCAAAGTCCCCTGCCCTAAGGTGTGTGCCTCCCACTCAGCCAGACCCACCCACCCCACACCTGTGAACTCCACCACAGCCCACCCAGACAGTCTCTCCCCTATGTGCTGGACACATACAACACTGTGACCCATATGGACGATAAAATTGTGTTGATGGAACCCCTACCTGGACGTGGCACAGTGCCCCACCTGGCATGTGCCCGCAGTCATGCCAGTAGCTCCGGCTCCCTCCTCCTTAGGTTCCCATAGCAGTGCCTGCACTGCTCCGCACTCCTCCCCCATCCGGTGGCCTCTTCCACGGCAGTGGCCACCTCCTGCCACACCTGGGTCCTGGCCCTGTCCTGGGGAGCCTCCCCAAAGAGAGGCCCATGGTGTGGCTCAACAATTGCCACCAGATTGGCAAGCTTAATAGCCGTCCACTGCACTGCCCATCTGTGTGCCATCCTTGCAGCTATAGTAGACAATATGGCACTTTGCAGTGCAGCTCCCCACGGTGAACATGCTGCGCTGTACAGCACTGCCATTCCCTATCGTGCTGTTACCGAACAGCGCAATAGAGGTGCACCAATGCCTGACACATGGCGCCTAGGGGGCAAAAGTCGGGCACAGGGTCAAGGGTCTCTGGCGCATGGCCACGTACAGCACCATTGGAAGACAATGCATGTAGCGCGATTGGCTGCCTGTGTGCCAGCACCATAGTGGACTACCAAGCAGTTGGGCCATTGCGCCTATGATGGCCCAGTGCCACAGCGCCATGTAGTGACCATCGTTAAAAGCGCCACTGGCACAATGATGGCCATGCCCTGCATTGCCTACTGTGCACAGCACATCATCAGTGTGGCAGATGCCTGCATCAGCAACCCAGGCATGCGCAGTGAGGTGTACTATGCATATCACAGAACTGCACCATTGGCTCAGCACATTCAACACAATTGCGCAAAGCGCAACAGCGAGATATTCAGCTGTCATATGCAAATCATATAATCAGCCATTCAATGGCGCAGAACTGCAATTTGCATCTACTTAAAGTTGCTCCTCGCCTCATTTGCATGAATTGTGCTATAAAAGTGCGACAATGTGCTGCAGTGGCCATAGTCAGTTACTGCAGTTTATTGGTGAGTTGCATGCTGTTTGGGAGTGTGGACTGTGGATTCAGGGACACGTATGGGACTGCACAGTCACAGGTAACAACTGCCATTCTTACAGGCTACATAATGACTGAGCAGGTTGTTGGAGAGGAGGAAAACAGTGGTGGGAGGAGGAGGAGGCCGAACTTTACAAAGGCTGAAACTGAGGCCCTCTTCAAGGCCTACCTGGATCAGGAGCCACTTCTCAGTGGACGGCGGGGAACACCTCAAGCCCGTGCTGCTGCATGGGAGGAGGTGGCACGCGCTGTGAACTTGCATGGCAGCCACCAGCACTCCGTGCAGGAGTGTAAGAAGAAGATGGGCACGGACAGGAGGATGGTAAAGGAGAAGGTGGCTGCCATCAGGGCAGCATGTGCTGCAACATGTGGGGGACAGCCGGAGGTGGTACAGCTGACCCCATCAGAGGAGAGGCTTGCTGGAAGCATACAGTGCAGTACCACTGAGAGTGTTCCGGGTGGTGGCTTCCAGACGGGTGGTGGCCCATCACTGCATGGTAAGTCATGGTCTGTCTATGGGGGGCAGGGTAGGTCACATGCAGTAACGTGACTTTGCTTTCCCTTACAGATCCTGACCATCTGCATGGGTCAGCAGTGGTGGGCCTATCCACTGCGGACAGTCGGATGGAGTCAGAGGTAGGACCATCCACCTCCACAGGTATATGTGGATCATTGCAACAGTGGGGCAGCCTGGCTGTCCACACTGATGTCATTGTAACAGGTGTGGAGGAAGCCCTGCCTGTGTCCCAGCATGCTGGCATCCACAGATGCCAGCATGCTGTGGCTGTGGCTGTGGCTGGGGCAGAGTCCGGCACCAGTGATGATGACACGACCATCATGGGAAGTGACACGTGTGTGCCACGGGATGGTCACACAGCAGGGTAATTTGTGCCCATGGCTGTGGGTGGTGCTGCCATGGAGGCCTGTGTGTCAGCACAGTCCCAGGCTATGCCTGTCAGCACCAGTGGGGCAGCACTGGTGTCTGTTCAGGACAGTGGGACTGTTGCGGCCACTGCAGCGGCACCACTGAGCCCTGGGGAGTGGCAGCCGGAGGGGCAGCATCGGCAGTCACCCAATGGGCTTGGGGGTACAGGGTTCAGTGGCAGCATCTGTGCACCACCTGCGGACATGCCTAGACCTGGTCCTGGTGCACAGCACCCACCCTCAAGGGGTGCTGAACATCGGGGCCTTGCACACCCTGAGGGACAGGATGCTGAGGAGGCTGATGACCTCTTGGACGAGCACACCTGCCTACTGTGAGCATCAGTCCAGCAGCAGATGCGGCTTGCGATGTCCATGGATGCACTGCATGTGGCTCTGGAGTGGGCAGAGGAGCATCACAGCAAGGACACTGCACTGATCCTGGCAGGGATGGACCGTTTGCAGGAGGATGTGACCGCTGCCGTTGACAGGCATGCATAGGCATTCATTGCTGTCATGGCCACAATCGGCACACTGTCAGGTGCCCATGCATCATGGACACCGCCCAGTGCACTATCCGCCCCCCATTCTGTGCGTCATGCGACTCCCACCCTGTCGATGCTGGGTTCAGCTGGGGGCATCCCGAGCACTCCTAGTGCAGGCATGTTCAATGTGCTGCAGACCCCTGCACGAGCACGGTCATGTTCACGCAGTGGAACCCCTGGGGGACCATCGGTGCCACCCCATGAGGCCAGTGATCAGCTTGCCAGTGCTGGCGGGTCTCAGCGGGGCCGCCCACGCATCCATGGCAGCCGTGGCACTGTGTCACATGACTGACCTGTCTCCCAGCATGGCTACTGTCTGGTGCTGCCCTGTGTGCATTGTGTGTTTCAGTGGGCAGTGCACGGGTGGGTACCTGGCCCTGCATGCGGACACACAGTCCACCTGCACACCCTCCCGGCTGCTGTCCGCAGTTGTGTGTGCATGATGATGCCTGCATTGCGCTGTACACCAATGTGCAATGGTGCTCAGCATCTGACACATGCACATGGACAGGCAGTGGGCGTGGTGGCCTGTGGACGTGTGTGTTGCTAGGGTGTGCATTCTGGGTCGGTGTGCCTCCTGCCCTCTGTACATGTTTGTTGCGTTGTGTGTGAGTGTGTATGTGTGTGTCCTTCGGCGTGGCATGTTAATCCGCACCCATCCCTGGTTGTGTGTGTGCTTCTGTGCCCTGCCACCTTCCTTGATGGCATGCACCCCTGGTGTGTGTTCATGCATGTTTGTGGGTTGTGCCTTAGCCACTGGTGGTTGCGCATGGCCCCATGACTTACCTGGGTTGGCTGAAGTGCTCCTCTGTGATGGTGTCCTGGTGCAGCTGTGCCAGCCAGAGCAGTCGGGGGTCCCATCGGCCAAGGGGGTGCTGCCCATCACCATCATCACCAGCACCCATTGTTCCATCACTGTCCCCTCTCGACCTGTACGGCTATCCCACAGTCATTGGCCATGTTGTGCAGGATGCAACAGGCCAGGAATAGCCTGCAGGCCTTTGAGGGGCTGTACTGTAGGGCACCGCCAGAGGTGTCCAGGCAATGGAAACGTGCCTTCAGCATCCCAAACACCCACTCGATGACATTACGAGTGGTGGCGTGTGCCTCATTGTAGCGTTGCTGCGATGGGGTAGCGGGCTGCCGGTAGGGTGTGAGCAGCCAGGGATGGAGTGGATATCCATTGTCACCTGTGTGTAGAGGGTGGAGGTTAGTTTTGTGATCAGTATCATCCTGCCCCAGGCCATGTAGGCCACTACCCATGCCACCTCTGGCCATGCCCCCCCAGGCCCTATGATTGTCTATGTGGTTTGCATACTCACCCACTAGGTGTCCAGTAGGGATGTCCCCACTCTCAAATCTGTGGCACAGTGCCGACTGGTGCCAGATGAAAGAATCGCATGCTCCGCACACCACCTGGCAGTTGATGCTGGCATAGCCCTTGCGATTTATGTAAGCGGCCTCCTCGGGGCCAGGTGGTGTGCGTATGACCACATGGGTGCAGTCTATTGCCCCTAGCATGCCAGGCATACGTGCTACCCTGTGGAACTCCTGTATGTTTGCTGTGCACTCCACCACTGTGCTGGGTAAATGGATGTACTCCTCAGCATGTGGAAGCAGTGCGCTGAGGAATTGGGTGAGGTGGCATGACATGCCTGACTGGATTATGCCTGTGGTGTCCCCATTTGGTCTCTGGAAGGTACCCGTGGTGAGCAAGCACATGCAGGCTGTTACCTTAGCCTCCACTGACAGGGCATGGCTCCATCACATGGGTGCCTGCATCACATCAATGCACAGCTCACAGAGCCACCTCAGAATTGCCCTATTCAGGCAGTACCAGCCCACAATCTCAGTATCTGTGTACAGCTCAAAGCTGGTGTAGGCTCGGTACTGCCTGTTGGGGGCATACCGCCGATGGGCTCTTCCACGGCCACGCCCCCCCTGCCACCCACCTTCTCACCCCCCTCATTACGGCCTCCATGTGGAAGTTGGCACTGGCCATGTCCCTGGCTTGTGTTCACCCCTGGCAGCTGTTGCTGTATTCCCCCCGCTGTCCTGGCTGCTACCTTCCCTGCACCGGGTACACCTGCTTGTGCTGGCCTCTGTGCTGTGTGGCTCCCCACACCTTCCCTGTGCCTGGCTGTTGAGACTGCCCTTTCCCTGGCCTGCCCTGTTTGTGCCTCCTGCCCTGTCTGTCTGCCTCTGCTTCTGACACATGTGGCTTCCCTGCAGCGTTCTTGTGCCTCTCCTTTGCTCCTTTTTATTTTGGCTCATTTCCGCTATGGCACAACTTCCGCTTGCTCCCCTATTGCGCACGGCGCAAGTCATTGAATATCGCACTGTGCCATTTATGCATGGTTCCTCCCCCTTCGGTTGCGCATGCCTTCATTATCATTGTGCTGTTGCTCAGCATGATTTCGGGGGCGCAACTGCCTCCTGCTGAATATCGCAGAATGGCGCAATTTCGGACTTGCGCAGGCGCAACCCTATTGCACATGGCTCAACTCATTTGAACATCTGGGCCTCTGTATCTTGTTTTTCTGTTTTTCTTTCCTTGACTGAGGTCTGAATACAGACACCAGGACAACAGGTTGCTCAGGTGAAAAAGCTAAGGTTAAAATCCTCTCAAATTCAAGCTTCAGCTTCGAATTAAGAATTTTTGCTGACAGTCCAATCAATCTTAGATTTCTAAGAAGTGCATTTTCAATCTTCTTTAACTTAGCCATGGTGTTCAGCTGTACATGAAGCGAGACATTAACTGCCCCTTCCAGTTAGGGTTCTTGCTGTGAGTTTTTCAGTACTTTATTCAACAGATTCAACCAGGTCCTCAATACTGCAATTTTATTTTCGATATTTTCACATCGAGAGGAAATATCCAAAGAGAAGTTTGCACCTTTTTAAACAAATCCTTAATGCCAGCTTGAATCTCCACCAGGAAGGTTTGTATTGAAGCCAAAGTCAGCTTCACTAAAGTCTTTGTCTTAGCGCCCATTTCAGGATGAGGTGCTGCAGGGGAAGTTACCTCTCCAGACAAGAGTGAAGAATCAGCTGCTCCACATTGTGGAATTACTTTCCCTGTCCTGGGTTTGGGGGAGAAAAATTTCTCAAATGATTCATCTCCTGTTTCTGTTTCTTCCTTCAGCTTAGAAATTTTCTGTGTGGCCATTAGACCACTAAAAATGTATCAAATAATACAAAAAAAAAGCAGAACAGGCTGTTGTCTGATTGGAGCAATGAAAAAACATGCTGCCATGTTACTGACCAGCATTTTCAAGTATCTTGATATCAGTACAGTAGCAACAGAAATACTTATGGAACACTGTCAAATCCAATTCAGTCTATTCACTGCTCTTGCTCTCATCCTGATCTACACTGAATCCTCCTTCTTCATCCTTAGTATTTGAATTCCCCATCTGGAAATTCATTTTCAAAAAGATTCCTCCACTGACTTTATTTGTTCTGCTGATGTACCTGTCACTTTATCCTCCCCCACACTAGCACTGAACAGAGCTGCAGTTTGCAATGCCAGAATAAGGTGACTGCTTCTTAACTTTGATAAAAAGTAACATTTGCACATTTTATTGGGACAAGTTAGTGCCAGTCTGAAATGATTGCCCCTGCTGTACAAAAGACACGTTTGGCACTGACAATGGAAGCTGGACAGTTGAGATAGTTTAAGGCAACAGGTGACAATGATGGCTACTCTGTAACCTTAGTCCTCCAGTACAGTAGGGGCTGCTCCTTAGTGCTAATGTGAGGCAATGGACAATGGCTCTCCATCTTCTGACTTACTGAAGGTGCTTCATGCAAATGGATATTTGAGTGGAGGCTTTTTATGCCTCTAAAATGAATGTAGTCCACTCTGAATGGATAAGATGCTTCTTATTTTTATTCAAAACCACAACTTTTTGCCTGCTATCAGGAGTTTTTTTCAAGGGGAATTAATTTTGTAGTATTCTACAAAACATAATCTAAAACAGCACTATAATAAGATTTTTTGCCACAGCACTGTACAGTATAATGGCTTAAATTCATACCCTTCATATTTAGCACTACAAGCATACACAACATATTCACACCATCTTATTTTCACTGGTGGCCCACTAGTGCTGCTACTGTACAGTCATTCACCTAATATTCGCTGTCTTTTATATTTTCATGTTAATGAGAAACCAACAAAAATAACAAAAATAAAAATACAGTGAATACTTCCTGTTATATTAGTACGTATACATTTTTTCATATAGGTTTTTATCCTCTGTCTCCCCAGCTCCCCCCTTCTGATCACATCCTCAGCCCTGTCACCTGGCTCCTCCAGGACTTATCTTCAGCCAGCATCTTCTCCCACAGGATTGTAGCTTGTGCCCAGCCACTTGTGCGGGGTCTGTGTGTGGGGGGGTCAGTTGTTATCCTGTCACTGGGGGCTTTTCATTTGATTTTCTGCCTATTACTCCCCAAGGCCTCCACAATGCATGGTCACCCATGCACATGGAGGCATGCATGCTAGCTGGAACTGACAATGACCCTGTTCCACCCACCCGGCCTAGTGCCAGCCCCCCCATTTGTCAGACACTACCATCGAGCCTCCACTCGGTGGCAGTCAAGATCTGGGAAGGCCTACCTCCCCTATCCGGGAGAGGAGAGCTGCCTGACTGCTCCTCTTTCTGCTCCAAGCCCACACCCCTGGCTGAGCCCCGGCAACCTGTGCTCGTTCCCAAACATGGTTCACTGGCAAGGTGAGAGGTAAGGCATCCAGCACCTCAGCCACTGAGCCGGTATGGATTATACAGTACAATTCAAGTAATTTAATTTGTTCATCTCTATCTTAACACTGTATCTCACTGCTTTAGCTATAATAAATGCAGATAATTATGAATGTTATTCAATATACACTAAAATTAAATAATTTGTTTAACTTCTGACTCTCATAAGAAACGTTGGAGTCTTAATCTCATAACTCACTGTTAGCACTGTTCTCCTCTTAATCCACTCGTAAGACTTGAGTCCCTGAATTTTCATTGGAATTTTGTTTGCTCCTGCTAAAATTGTATTTTAATATCCACTAAACTGCTACATTTATTTAGTGTGCTTTTCTTTATACATGTTAGTGTTGAACATTTTAATCTGCTTTCTCTCAAGTTTTGCTATAAATCAAGTGCATACCTCTTTGGCAGTTAAGTATGTGTTTTGTTCGGGCTGTCTTTCTATGCAGCTGTGCTGTAGTTGTGCCCTGAAGACAGAAAATAAATTTATTTTGCTAAATAGCCCCATCTTTTTAGAAAAGAAGTTATTAAATCCCCAAACGATTTCTTCTGTGTAACTAAAAAAAAAGTTACCTGCTCCATGTGGAGTCCTGTGCATGCTGCCAAAAAGGATGCTGATTGAAAGTCCACCCCTTTGAGCCCGCAAACCCCCACGTGTAACATGACATCATGTGTACATGTGCACATGAATGATGGTGCACTGACATTGGTTGCTAGACAACCCATAAACACTGCACCAGGTTATGGCTCAGAGGGGTTTATGTGCTGGCCCGTGGTTAAATCCAAATAACAGAGATGGTCTATATCTTTGTAAAGTGTATTGCCATTAAACATTAAGGGTTATTGTCTTAATTCTATACAGTCATTATAGACAATGTCAGCATTTTCACCACTATCTCAATGAAAGGCACATTAGTGTGAAATAGGATACGCTATTCATGTCTCACTGCTACTGCTTGTTATAGGTTTCTGGCACTCACTTAACCCATATGAGGGATGCAAAAAATCCAAAGTGGTACTTCTGTTAAAACTTCATTTTATTATTACAAAATTAAAAAAGACATACAGAAAATACCCTCCGCATGACATGTATTGCACTTCTAAAGTCCTTTATCAAAGGCTGGGGATCCAATAAACTCATACCTTTTTATCTGAAGACCACACCATGTGATACAGTGTCATATCTGTGATATACCTAATCCCATTGGTTGGCAGGTAGATCTAAGCACCACCTATTATACAACTTTTCTCAACTCATTTGATTTCAAAATGCTATTGATTGTTGAATAAAACTGTTAAAAATCAAAACTGCATATCTTACAGAAACAAACTAAATACATTATTAGTGCAAAAGGTGTCTTATAAAAAGATTTGAAAAATACATATAGTCCTAAATACGTGTACATCATCCAAATGCCCAATTAAAATGCTTTTGAAGCCATTTGCCATTGCAGAAGTTTTTCTTATGTCTCTACTATATGTATATGTATTAATGTTCATTCTACGTTGATATATTGGCCCAGACATTCAAAGGGGTTGCGATTGGCCGCAAGTGAGTTGCACCGGCACAACCCCTGCTATGCACCCTGGTGCAATATTCAAAAGGGGGACTTGCACAGCGCAAGTCCCAATGCATGGAGACACATTGGTAATGTATGCAGTGCATCTGAAGGGGGCATGTCCATGCACTTGCAGAACATCCCGATATTTAGCCCGGAATGTGTGGCGCATCTGCTGGCACAACCCCTAGATGTGCCGCATACTGTGGCACAAAGTTGAGCCGGAAAAAAAAGGCTTAAATGCTGGCTACCCACAGGCAGGTGGCTGTATTGCAAGGTGCAACACAGTAGCCACTAGCTGTGGGTGGCCATCCGCCCACCCAGTACACAGTCTACAAGCACCCATATGGTCCTTGGTAGTCCAGTGGTACCCCCCTCCCCGTAGCCTGATCGTGGGTATTAATAAATAAAATAACATTCCCTGGTAGTCTAGTGGTAACCCCCCTTCCTTCTGTAAGCCCAATCACTGGGTGTAATACACATAAGAAAACCCTGGTAGTCTAGTGGTCCCCCCACATCACCCAATGCACAGATTGCTTTAACAGATTAATGTTTCCCCTTCACTGGTGATCTAGTGGTACCCTCCCACCCCTCCTGATGTACAGATCACCGGCAATCTGTATAGTAATATAACCCTGGTGGTTCAGTACCCCCCCTTGATGCCGAGATCACCAGTAAATGAGACAAATTCCAGCCCTGGTGGTCTAGTGGTGCCCCCCACCCCCCAACCACACAGAACTTCCTGCCCACCTAGTCCCCCCCACCGTCATCGGTGGGCAGCTTCATCCCACCTGCATACCACCTGTCTGCCAGCCAAATGACAGCTTACAGTATGCGCTGTAAGCCCATTGGTCCACAGTGTGAACCAATGGGCTTGCAGGGCATACTTTATGAGACAGTCACAAATTTGTAAATGAAGTCCATATACATATTTGTGACTGTCTTGTACAATATGCCCTGCAAGCCCATTGGTCCACACTGTGGACCAATGGGCTTACATTGCATACTGTAAGTTGTCATTTGGCGGGCAGCCAGGCAGAATGTGGGTGGGTTGATGCTGCCCGCCAATGACAGGAGGGAGCTGGGTGGGCAGGGGGTCCTGTGTCAGTGGGGGGGTGGGGAGGCACCACTAGACCACCAGGGCTGGGATGTGTCTCATTTACTGGTGCTTGTGGCTACGGGAGAGGCCATTGGACCACCAGGATTATATTACTGTATGGATTACCGGTGATCTGTACAACAGGAGGGGTGGGGGTACCACTAGATCATCAGGCAAGTGGATCATTAATCTTTTACAGCAATTGGTGCATCAGGTGAGGTGGGGTGGGGGGACTACTAGACTATGAGGTACCTTACATGTGTTACACCCTGCGATCGGGCTACGGGAGGGAGGGGGAACCACTGGACTACCAGGGACTATTGTTTTCTTTCATGATATGCACAGTTGGGCTACAGGGAGGGTGGGAGTTACCACTGTACTACCAGGGCTTGTATATCTTTTACTATTGCCCGTGATCGGGCTAAGGGGCGGGGGTGCCCCAGGACCCCTCTGTTTGCTCGACCTGCTGTGCAGGGCACCAGGCGTATTTTGCCAGGCTGCCCTGCTCAGCTCATGCAAATGGCCCCATTTGCACCTTGCATGCATTATTGCCCCATTTGCATGTCCAAGTCTGAATATCTCAGCAATACGCCCAAACGCAACTACAGTTATCCTGGAGCATTCCCAGTCCTCCCTGTCTGGGGAATGTGCCGGCGAACTGCATATGCAACATGCACATTCTGTGCTACATTCAAAGGTGATGCGCCATGGTGCATCATCTTTGAATATCCCCCTGTTTGGCCCCTGGTGCATCTCGATTGTGCTGCACCTCCACTTGTGCAATTGCCTGGCACAGCCTGAGTCTTATGATGTAAACCTGTTCCTAATTATTGTGATTTGTAATCTTACCTTGTAGTCTCATGATATGTAACCTGCACCTAATTATGTACCATGTTGTCCCAAGTGTCTAAGTGTGTTATTTCCTGTACTCTCCCGGATTGTACCTGAAAATAGGCAAACTGTCTTGTCTAGTGTACTTACCTGGTTAACAAAAGCTAAATAAATAAATAAATATCTAGCCCATTGTGTTCTTTGCCTGGAGCAGTAGAATGGAATGCTCTACTTTTGCTAGCAGTCATAAGGTGTAATGAGCACTATCAAGATTCTGCATTAATGTGATCTTAGAAGCATTCATCTAGTTCTAACATTGGAGTAAGTTACTAGTTACAAATAAGACACACTTCTCAGGAATGGTTTTTTTTTTCACTTTTTTCACCCTTTTTTTGTTCCTCCACCTCATTTCCTACTTTATTTTTCCCCACCCCTGTGTTCCCTCCCCCCTTTTCTCTAATCCCCCTCCTTTTCCCTCTTCCCCAACCCCAAGCCCTCCTTCCTACTCCTTCATCCTTGGGTGAATTATTTCACCCTCTTTCATCTTTCTTTCATCCTTAGTCTTTGTATTTGCCAATATGGCATTTTAATTGGGCATTTTGATGGATGTATTTATGACATGTATTTTTCAAATGTCTTGTATGACACTTTTTGCTATAATAACATAATTAGTTTGTTTCTGTAAGATATGCAGTTTTGATTTTAATGTTGTTTTTCAACAGTAAATAGCATTTTGAAATCTAATGAGTTGAGAGATGCTGTATAATGGGTGGTTCTTAGACCTGCCTGCCAACCAATGGGAATAGGTATATCAGACGTATGACACTGTATCACATGGTATAGTTTTCAAATAAAATGGTGTGAGTTTATTGGATCCGCAGCTTTTGATAAAGGACTCCAGAAGTCCAAAACATGTCAGGCAGGGATATCATCTGTATGTCTTTTTTATTTTTGTAACAATAAAATGAAATTTTAATAGAAGTACCATTTTGGATTTTTTGCATCCCTCTTATGGGTGAAATGAGTGCCAGAAGCCTACAACAAGCAACACTGGTGAGTTTCTAGAGCACCAAACTCCTTGTGTGCACTTCTTTTGGTTCTCATGTCTCACTACTACTGCACCATATAAAGGTTTTTATTGGAGTCCCATAGGGTTTGATGGGATCTGATCAAGCAGAAATGAGCACATTTCTCCATCTTTACTTTTTTTTTTGATGGAATGTCAAAATAAAATACCACAATTTTATAACTTTATAAGGTGTAGAAAAAAATGGTGGTGTGGAGCTGAGTTTACAGTATGACAAATATCCTTCTAACTAGGATGCTGTCTATATAGTAAATATAAAGCTAGTAAATAAATGTATACAATTACCAATTCTGTACTTATAAATGTTTGTGTACTCTATGAAGATATTGACGTTATCTTTACAAGCTATAGGGCATCACTACTGTACATCAATCAAAAATGACATCTCAATTTTGCACTATTAATGAATCTGGAGCATACATATATGGAGTAATACTGTGTTGGCATCCATCTCCCACACACCTACCATTCCAGTTACCAGAAGACTGGCCAGTTTGCATCTATATTCACACCCACATTGCGTTCTAATGCCTTGAGATTGAAAATCAGCCCTATCTAATCTTCTGAGGTTGTCTTCACTTCCCAGTAGTTACTGCACCACCTCAAGACCTTAAAACTTAAGTGTGGCTCCCACATATCCAGTTGTTTTAAAATGTTGCACCACAGGGAACCATTCATCCTGTCTTCTTTTTTCTCCCTTAGGATCCTGGATTCATACTAATATTTCTACTCATCTTAACAGAGTACAATAAATCTCAGGGACATAGGAGGACATAAATTGCCCTCTGTGTATTGCAGTCTGTGTGTTCACTTATTGGGTGTTCATTCCCTGTGTGTGGGTGTGTGAATGTACTCTTCTTGCTGATGTGTCCACAAACTGAGCAACATCCACAGGGGAACATCCGTTGTTGCAGTGGCCTTAATATGAGTTGATCTCTTTCTTGTTGATCTTCTGAAAATTGTTTGTTTGTTCATTTATTCATTTATTAATTGATTTCACAGGAAGGCAGACTGGATCAAAGACTGTTTTTAGCCACTCCTGGGGAGAAGGGTGTAACAATAGGTATACCATGCAATAGAAGGCTATAGTTTACATAAACATTAAACTGAAATAAAGCAAAAGTAAAACGTACAATATATACATAAGTATAACTGTAAGTGGATGAGCAGATAAACATGTATTATAAACTGATCAATTATTTTCAAAACTACCACATGCTGACAGTGTATTTAAGTGTCTTTTTACACTTCTTTAAAACATGTGTATCTTAGAATGAACATATACAGTATCCCCACTTTAGTTAAGTCATTTAGTAATTTGGGATCATAGAAAGTAAGTGAATATTCGGCCACTTCGGTTTTTATCTGACTTTCTTGATACTGTTTTGTTGAAGATGTATGCAATGTTTTGTTAGCTTTTGTGAATGTACTGTCTTGTCTTTAAGATTTTCCACTCTCTTTGCTGATATAATTGGTCTCTTCTGGAATGCAGTTAATCATGGTTCTCCCCTACTTAGCATAAACCAGTAGTTTATTCATGATTTTTCTGATATCCTTAAATTTATGGTTCTAGTTAGCTGCAAATACTTGCCGAATGGTCTGCTCTGCTGTTTCCTTTTTTACTAGAAGCTACTCACTTCCTTTGTTTTGCATTGTAACATTCACTTTCTGTAATGTTTTGTGTCCATATCCCTCACCCTGTACCTGTCAGTCATGTTTCGCTTTTCCTTTAATAATTCTACAGTATCCATGCAATTACATCTAATTTTGTTTAACAGTGAATATGCTTTACTTTGTATCAATTTTAGTTCATGATAACTTCAACTATGTAATATAGTATTAAGGTACATAGTTCTTGTGATTTTTTTCATTAGTAAGTCAAAACTTTAAGTCTAAATATGACACTTCCTTCTGGCTATATTCCATGCAAAATTTCACATTTGGCTTTCTTCTGTTCAGATATCTTTCAAATTCCATTAAATAACTTTCTGTCCCTCTCTATATGAGAAAGATATCATGGGCCCGATTCCAAGTTGCCTTACGCCTGACGCAAGGTGATTTACACCAAACCCTATGGTGCAAATCTCTCTTTGCGCAATACAGTACACAAGTTGGTATTCCAAGATGACGCTTGTGCCATGCCACATGCGGGTTGTGCCAAAGGTGGGCTATGCCACCCACTACATTTGCAACCCATCAAGGGTACGGAGTACAAGGGTGGGGTTACAGCAGCACCTGTGACTCTATTATGAAAGGGCAGCAGCTGTAATCCACCTATGCAATTCCAAGACCGTGATATGTTGTAGGTTAGACCAGCACTTAGCTGGTCTAAGGGGTATCCATCCTGGCACAATGATGGATGCTCCCACAGTGCCACAGAAAGCTCATTGACTTGGCCCACGTACCCCCCCCAGCACAGTCATGACCCCCACCCCCCAAATTTCGGGGACCTCTTAGGTCTGTTTTTTGCCATGCCCCCCATGCACCAGTGCCACACAGCCAGACCCCCAAGGACCCCATGTGATAGTGGCAGTGTTACAGATTGGGGGGGCTTCTGGGGTCGGTTCACTGCAGGCTGTGACTTGCAGCACCCAGGTCCATTGCACTATTCCTGTGGCACATCACTGCGGCTTCCACAAGTCATGGTGTGTAGGTGCTGGGGACCCTGTCTATCTTATAATAGGGTGCAGGGTCTCTTGCATGGCGACACATGGCACAACTCGCATACACCCACGAGTTGTGCCATGAGACTTGGAATTGGGCCACATGTATCTATTAGAGTCGTGCTCCAATATATTGTCTGAATTCATTTGTATTTGCATTTAATATATACTCCTTTTCAAACTTATAGACATTTGCATTTGTGTATGCCAGGGTCATTGTGCTGCCATTGCAATCCCCAGGACATATTCATAGAAGATACCTACAAATTCAAAATATTTTTTTCGATATGAAGGTAATCAACTCCTGCAAAACGCTAGTGCTTGGTCTCTCTGTGTTTTCCCCACTATTATGCATTTCACCCATATCCAACACTGAAAGTGGGAAGCAGTGGCTGCAGGTTGTGGGGTGCAAGTGCTTGAGGGGAACATTCCCTGGCACTGCGACAGTCTCCTGGTACTCAGCCCCTCCATGTGGAGGCAGGCTGCTTCCTGCCTACAGTATTGGGGGCTGTGGTACATAAGGGGCAAATGACGGGACTGTGCCCACCTGGGGCTGGGTCATGGTCCATCTCTGCCAATCCCCCCTCAATCTGGGCCAATCAGATCTCTGCAAGGGCACCTGGAACCCCTGCCAATTGCCACCTCAGCACCCTGACATTGCTGGTATGCCCTAAACACTATCTAGGCCACTGCCCATGCTCCTTCTGCCCCAGGTCCCCTCCTTGCAGGTCCCCCCAATTGCTGCCCTGCCTGCCCAGCAGAGGTGTATGGCCCTTAAACAACCTCCTGGCTGGTCTAAAGTCAGCTCCCTGTTGTAACTATGGCGGGGCTTTGAAAATTTCAAAAAAGGGGATGGTGTAGCCCCACCATGGTGCAGTCACTCTTGTGACCTGGTGCATGGGTACTTCTGCTATAAGGATGGTGCGCAGCATCCTGACTTTGATGCAGCCTGCATTAAAACATTTGGATTGCTGCAAATTTTGACACAAGGTGTTACTTGTGTCCTTGCTGTTTGGTGCAGGCTTCTTGCACCTAAGTTTTGGTTCTGAAAATCAAGCCCTAGGACTGCAATGTTTCTTATGAGAACCAGAAGTTAAAAAAGTTATTCAATTTTAGTGTGCTGAATAATATTAATTGTTATCTGTATTTATGACAGCCTGTCAAGTACAGTAACATGATATGCAAATAATGTTCTGCTAAAACAGCAAGATGCAGTGTTAAAGTACAGATGAACACATGAAATTACTTGTAATATAAAATTGCTGGGGTAAAAATTGTATTATATTACTGTTTTAGTATTTTGTTTCATAGAATACTACAACATTAAATCCCTTTGAAAAGCCTGATGATACCAGATAAAACTCTGAGGTGTTGTTAAGAATAACAATTAGAAGCATCTTAATTATTGAGAGCAAGCTGCTCCTCAATCCCAAGATTTTTTACAATGGACATATAACACTACCTGTCTGCCAGCAGCCTTTAACCCCTACCATCGTCTTCTCATCCTCAGGCTCTGCACACCTAACCTGGAAAAACACTGCTCATATTGGGTTTGTTGGCCATACCTTGAACTGTGTAGCTTTACTATAAATAAAGGATGATGATGATGTATCTGCTGGACCACATCTGCTATTATTTCTAGGAGGACTTCTCAAACAGGCGCTAATTCTAAACTGGTCTGCTAGAATCATAACTCTATGGACATTGTTAATGAGGAGTGCCTTCTAATGCTGCACTTCTTGACATCCCCCATCAATTATTTGTAATGTCCATTATTATAATGAGGGTCCAACATGCTGGCAGTCTGGAAATCTGTTGATGACCTTGTGTCTCAAAGATGTTAATTGTAATTTCTGATCTTAAGAATTTGGACCATCAAAACAAAGTTTCCCGAATCTCTGGAAGCTTTCAGCTATTTCTAGATATTGCACAGGACCTGCCTCAGCACACAGGACAGTATGATGGCCTGTTAGGCATGGTTTTATTATCAGTTTCAGGCTATCCATGAGCTGGCACTGATCGATAATGAGAGAGAGATGAAAGCTCTCCAACAATCACAGCAATTGTGAACTATAATCCTACAGAGACTTATACTACTCATGTAGCTACCCCAGCATGAAGAGTGTGGAATACCACCTAGTCACTACCTCATACTTCAACCAGTGCTGTGGCAGATCATTTTGAATATGCTGCTCCTGCAGCTGATCAGGCATCTTTCCACACCATGATAAATGCCCACATACAGCATTCACAGACAGACAGTGGGCAGAGCCTTATGATCAGGTTGAAACAGGAATTCCTGGACTACCAAGTTTAAGCAGCTTGCAAAGATTGGCACCCTGAAAAAAATCTGATATAGCCGATAAATTGCCAGTGGCTATGAAGCCAAGTGTTAGTAACAATGGGGGCTATTCACAAAAGATTCACAAGAAGTGCGTAGTCTGGGTATGCAGCTCTGCAGCCATTGGGGTTCTGTGTGGGCCATAGTCACCAATGCCTGCCTTCATGCGGCCCCTTTATGCAGCCCTGCTCTTAGGCATGCAAGATCCCTGTGGGTGGTTGGGTGTGGAGTGGAGGACCCGGGCATGCAGCCAATCAACTGCCCAACCTGGGTCCCACCAGTGCATCACTTGCGCCCGCTGGGTGCCATGTTGGCAGCTGGCACAAAGTGTGCCAACCGCACCTGGGGGTATGATCCTGGTTCACCAGCCCTTGACAACACAAGTGTGCCTGGACTGCAGGGGCATCCATTTCAGGGTCCTCACCATTACCGCTGCAGCCAGCGGACACTAGCCTGGGGGGCACGTACCAAGTGTATGGCTACCCTGATTTGGCTTAACCATCTGTGCCCTGTTTACAGAACTTGCACCTTGGTAACTGTAGAAAGTGCTGGCACACCCCCCTGCACTCCCCAGTCTGCCCTGGTGCGGAGCTGCGTGATCGGCCAGGGGATCAGGTGTGTAGAGGGGACATATTCTTTTCCTGAATCACACTGAGGGGGTGCAGTTAGTGAGACAGGTGCAGGATGGCTATGCACCAGAGTTACGCAGTGCATAGCCACGTCACACCTTAGTTAAAAGGGCCCAATGCATATAGTGAGGTGTATTGAAGTCATAATGTTTGAGCAACCACGTATCTGAAACAACATGCTCTTCCTGACCAATTTCTCATGTTGGTAAATTTCTGATGCACTGCTGATAACTGTGTAATTTAGTTTGTGCGTTTGCTGGTCACAGAATTCCTGACCCCATGCTGCTGCACTAAATGTGCTGTCACACAAAAATATGAACTGCCAGCTGTTGCCCCCTGTGTGAGATATCTTTATTGAGATGTACACACTGTAATCACACAATGACTGTTGCAGTGCATGTCACAGTGAACCTATCCCCAGCTCATAAAGATCAGAAACTACTCACATACACATGTATGTATGAGAAGGCAATTCCATTTGGGACATACTGTGCATTCACCATAAGCTGCAGAAAACCTTTATTTTGAATGAAAATCAAAGCAGATCTATTGCATTCATCTCAGCTGGTGTATCATTCCTTTCTCAAGCTACTCTGTAAGTAGGTTGCTAATTAGTGTGGTATGACAGAATGCTGGAATGGTAGGCTGCTTATGTTTGGGAAAACATATGAACCTGTATGAGTCAGAAAGTTCCATTGGTGCAGGTTCAGATATTGACAGCCAAGCAGCACAAGCAACAATACTCCAAAATCACTTTGAAGAAAACTAACAAAATGAGAAGTACAAAAACTCACAGTTTTCAGTGTATTTGCAGAGTACTGAGAGCACAGCATCAACTAGCCCAAGCACGTTGTTTCTTTAGCGTGACTCTTTGTCTGGGGGCATGACCAGACATGAATATTATTTATTTATTTATTTATTTCAATCTAGGATTACAATATCTTTGAGCAGAGGCTCTTTTACAAAGGTTCCACATCAATGTGTGCAACAGTCATCATTTTTAGTTACAAACATATAGTCACTGACTTACAGACATGTAATAACCAGTACAAAGACTTGAGCTATGAGCAAGACAAGGGAGGGGGGTTGGTGGGTGGAGAAGTGAGGGTAGGCGATAGAGGGTAGGGAAGTGCAGGGGGTAAGGGGGAGTGCGGGAGGTGGTTGGGGCAGGGGCAGGAGTGGAGATATGGGGGGGAGGTGGGCACAGGTGGGAGACAGTGCAGCCAGGGGGCCTTGTCGAGGGAATATGACAGGTAAGGTGCTAGGGGTGCAAAGACTGATTGTAAGTGCTGGGTGCTGGGGCATGTGCTGCTGGAACAGTGGAAATGTTAAGATGGGCAATCGCAGGATAGAAGCAGTGAGAGGCGCAGCTTGGACTTGAAGAGGCCGAATGTTGGAGCGGTTGCTATGTCGCTGCTAAGAGAGTTGAGACAGTTGGATGCCCGATAGGTGAATGATCTTTGCCCTTGGGTCATGCTACATAGTGGGATATGTAGTAGATGGGAATTGGATCTCCTTGTAGTGACATTCCTATGTCTAGGCTTAAGGAGGGCACAGACACCAGGTGGGGCAAGCCCCATTATAATTTTCTTGGCCGTGATGCAGGTTTGGTATTTTATGCGTTTGTCCAGTTGAAGCCATCCAGATTGGGAATAAAGGTCATATGTGTGGGTACGGCGATGTGAGCCAGTGATGAGACGACAGGCCTTATTCAGGGAGGTTGCGATACGTTTGAGAGCAGTGGTAGTTGCAGACCCATATATGATAAGACCATAGTCTATGATGCTGACAATGGAGCTTTGGACGGCCACTGACAGTGCTTCTGGGGTTAGGTGTTTCCTGTGCGGAATAATATGCCTAACCTCGCACTGGCAGACTTTGCCACATTGCTGATATGGACAGCATATGAGAGGTGGGGATCAAGGGTGATACCAAGGTACTTGAACGATTGTGTTTGCTCTAGGATGGCTCCTTGTTTGGTTGCAATGGAGAGGTGGAGTTGTTTGTTTTTGTTGTGGGAGCTGCAGAAGACCATAGACTTGTTTTTTTTTCTGATTGAGAAGCAATTTATGATTTAGGAACCAGGATTCAATAGAGGAGAAGGCCTGCTGAAGTTTATTTTGTAATTGGATTGGATCAGGATCCGAGGTGAGGATCACAGCATCGTCAGCGTAGAGAATTATTTGTTCTGGGCAGCTGTCCAGTAGTGAGTTTAAGAATAGGCTGAAGAGGAGGAGTCCCCGAATGGAGCACTGGGAGACTCCCGAGTGGACCGGTCTAGGGTCCGAGAGTGTATCAGTGATTCTTACTGTTTGGGACCATTCTTCAAGGTAGCTCTTAAACCAGCCAATGGTGTTGGTTGACAGCCCAGTGTTCTGAGCTGGACAAGTAGGAGGCGGTGATTGATGGTGTTCAAGGCTTTAGTTAAGTCAATGTAGATTGAGCCTAGTAGTTCACCGGAATCAAGTGCATTGTGGATTGCGCCGATGAATTCAAGTAGGGCTGTGGAGGTGCTGTTACCTTTGTGGAACCTGTGTTGTTGCTTGCACAGGATGTTGTACGTATCCAGGTATTCCGTGAGCTGGTCCAAGACAATGCATTCGAGTACCTTGGAGAGTGGGGCTAGTAGGGAGATAGGTCTTTAGTTATCATGGGAAGTTTTGTCTCCACTTTTATGGATTGGGGTGACAGTGGCGGATTTCCATCTGTCCGGGAACTAGCTAAGACTGAGGGAGAGGTTGAAAATTCTGGTCAGAGGACTAAGCACTTCATCAAGTGTGAGAGACAGGATTTTGAGATCGAGGAAGTCATTAGTGAATCTTGATTTACCAAGGGCTTTGGTAACATATTTGCATACTTGGTGAGCCTTGACTGCTTTCAACTAGAAGCAGGGGGAGCTGGTGGGAGAAGTGTTCATTGCAGACGGAGGGGCTTCACCATCTTTGAAGAACATGTATCAACATTTTATACTTTATACAATAGATATTCATATATGCAAATGTATAACATGTCACGCTTCTTAATAAGTCACCAAATCTGTGTACAGTTAACAAATCATGAAATGTGCCCACACAAACTAATAATCTGGGCCCACATATTCAAAGGAGATGCGTGGTTCAAAATAGAGATGCATGGCGTATCTCAGAAAATGCATGGAAGTGCTATATTCGAAAGAGATAGATGCGTCATGCATTTCCAAATGCTCAATCACACAGAAATAATGTATTCAGTGCATAAAAAGGGAGTGCGCACCTGAATGTGCTGTGCAAATGTATATTCAGCCAAAATGTGGGACTCATGTGTTGCGCGTCATGGAATTGTGCCGCGCAAAGTTCGGTATGAAAGGACATGGCCTAAATCTGCTAGCCACCCACAGGCAGCCTGCAGAACTGAAGACAGGTGACCCTGAGACAGCCTTCAGAGGTGCACCAAGATGTGATCCAGGCACCCACACACAGCAATCATGCCAGGATGGGAGCACCCAAAGCCACAGCAGCACTGGTCTTGCCCACTGGGCAACTGCTAGGTGCTGGTGGGTGACACCACCAGAACAGTCCAGTCAGACCATCTCCCCACCATACCCAGGTCAGGGATGCCCAGCTGCCACATGCTAATCAGGTGCCCCCCCAGCACAACAGTGGAACAGACAGCTACAATGTGGCATATGTACAGCTACCATGGCCTGCACTCATGTAGCTGTAGAGTGCCACCTGGTGGAGGCATGCACCCATGGTGGTTTCTGGGACAACAGTGAGCAGGATGCATTGCAGTAATGGTGACAGCATGACATGGGTCAGGAACAGCCCAGTGGCACACCTGTGCCAGACCCACATTACCTGGAACCACATTCATGTCATCGGTGCCATCCCTGCAGTGTAACAATGCCACAAGGGCCCTGGGTTTGGGCCACTGAGGTGTACTGGTGGTGGACCGTGCACAACTGTGAGCAGTGCAGGGCAGGGGTGGCACCACCTGCAGCCTGGAAATGGCAGGGACGTGCCCCAATGACACCAGACCCTGCCAGTGCTGTGCATGCACCCACCTAGGGCACGGACATGGCCATGGGTAGTGGCACTGCAAGCCTGTCAGCTGTAGCACAGTATGGGGTACAGCACTCATGTTATCACTCAGTCACCCTCTGGCCCACATAGGGTGGGTGACATTAAACACTGAACACTGAGATTGTTCCACAGCATTGTATGACACTATGTGATGCTAGGTTCTCAGCACACATTAGCAACATTAGTGAATGTATTTCCACCATCTTCTGAGCATGCAGTGTCATGCATGATGCTGTGTCACACATTCTGACCATTTGACAAACACTTTGGCACACATTTGGGTGCTACAGGGTTGGGAGGTATGTAGTAGCACTCTACTCTGGCCACTGCAGTCCACCAACAGACATCCATGCATTCACACCTGCATGCTAGGCTGCAGTACCTCCTGATCATCTTTGTGGAGTGGTGGTTCTGCCCTGCAGTGCTCGGTCTGCCCATGCCACAGGTATGCAAATGGCCTGCATACTTTCCAGGAATGAGATGCAAATGTGCTGTTTGGGTGCTAACTGTGCAATGAGGTCATTTGTGTATCCTGGCTGAATATTGAATATCTGCATGCCATGCAAGTGGCTTTACATTACTCACTTCTGTCTCCTCTGCCCTAGGCTCTGAGCACCAGCAGCACCACACATCTCCCACTGTGTGATCACACATGTTTGGGACATTCAGCCACACATGCATGATCACAGTTTATGACACACCTTCTGACTATACTATGTTTTTGTGCCAATGCACTTGCACTGTGCGGCATATGCACTTGCACAATGCAGCCTTCCACTTTTGAATATGGGGCTTCTAGTGTATAAAAAGGTGACATACAATAAATCAGGTTATTTGAAAATAGGCCACACAAAAAGAATACTCCCATTTACGAATTTATTATAATTCAGAAATGTGTTTCTCTTATTCAGGATTGACATAGTAAATAATGAATACAAAACTACAATCATAGGTAGCGTAATGAGGTTTTAGCCATGATCAAATGAAAGCAACATAAAGAAAATTACAAATAAGCATGTAAACAAGAAATCTCCCACATTCCAGTGCAAAGCCAGAGCTGAAGAAATATTTTTAATATCATATTAGAATTTCAAATTAGAATAAAGCTGGGATTAAAGCAAAAATGGTCAGTTGCTCAAAATAAATGCAGACCTGTTTGAGCTAAAGTAGTGATGCAATGTGCATAACTAAAATGGGATGGGGGGAAGATGAGAGGAAGTTAGGTGCTGTCAGTAACCAGACCAGGACATTAGTCTGCAGCACAAATATGGCACTGACATGACACAGTATCATCTGCACCGCACTGTAAACAGAAGAAGTTGTGGTACAGAAAAAGTGGGGCAGGGAAGGGGAAGACAAGAGAGAATGGCTTAGATATCAGATATGCAATTACAGCTACAATAAATAAGGACTTGCAGTATGGGCTTAAGTAGTGATGCACAGTTCATTTTAAGAAGTAGCATGGGGGGGGGAGGGGGAGAGGTGTGGGAAGGAGAAAGTGTTATTAGGAAAAAGATGAGACCAGTAGTCTGCAGCTCAAAAGTGTTGGTGACTGGTGAGGTGAAAGGTAGCATCTCCACAAAGTAAAATTCTAAGGAGAAAGGAAAGGAGGGGGTGTGGTAAAAAGGGAAAGAGTAAAAGGAAAACCATCAAAATTGAACAAAATTTCTGGACTAAAGCCATGAGTAGAGGGAGGATTCAAGCCTAAAAATTGAAATGAAGATATGGACAAATATATCAGACACGAACAGTGATATTATTAATTGCAGAAAGCCTTCATTTTCAAAGCAGATCTATTAAATTCATCTAATCTGGTGTTTCATTCCTTTCCTGAGCTGCTTTGTCAGTAAGTTGTTTATTTAGTATGGTGAGATTGAATGCTGGGATGGTAGGCTCTGTATTTTTAGAGTTGACTGAATTTTTTTTAAACACCTTAGCACGTGCAGTAGTCCATGCTGCAACAGATGGGATCAGAAAGTCAGTGACTGTATGCACTCTAGATTTGTGTTGAGGGAGGAGTGGTTGCTCAGGGTACTTCTGCTCACTGTATTTAGAATATCAGTACTAGTACCACTAGTACACTCTACTACTGTACCTTCTTAGCAAGGTCTTCCCCATCAATAATATCCCCTCCTCCACCTGTGGTGCTCCAGAATGTTGACCTCCTGATTTGTTTTCTTAATTGCACCATCACCACTCACCACAGCCTTCCTCTGATATTCCTTCCACCTTGCACTGTGTTTACATTCAAGATATGTATGCTGTCCACTTCTGCCACCATGGGAGAATTTTGAAAGGTCTTTGAGCACCTAGGCCTTGAATAAGGGTCAGTGGGGCCCACAGCTGGTCATGATGGCTCAGACACTGGTGATGGCAGACTAGCAGGTAAAAGGTGCATCTCAGCCTTAGTGATAACTGGTTGTGTTCCATCCCCTTAACTTCCACACACTCACCATACAACACTAACAAGACATAGGTACTGGTCTTTATAAGGATATGAGGGGGTGTTGGGAATAAACGATGGAAAGCAGAGAAAGCAGTAGGAATTCACAGAAAATGGGATCTGATTAACTTGGGCATACTGGAAGCAACAAATCTCTGTGCAAAAATGATGCTGAAGGATAGGTGAGAAAAAAAAGCATTATGATTCTCAAAGAGCACTGCAAATGCAGAAGGAAAAAGTAAAAAAAAAATAGACAAATTAGGTATAAAAGGAGCCAAACAGAAGAAGACAAAGGGTGGGGAGAAGGGGACACATCAGGAGAAACTTAGATTACATACCAGGCATTGAACAAGCCAAAGACAGAAGCAGAAGTAAGGCCATGGGATGATGTTTGGGAGGGTGACAAGGCAGTTTTGTACGATATGAAAAAGCAACACAAAACCAAAGGTGGAGTGATCAGTCTTAGGAAGGTAGAGTAATGGACATAGGATAAAAAGGCTAATGAAAATCTACTGAATGATTATTTCTGTTCGTTATTCATGGTGTAGGACAGGGCCCTCTGCCAAACGATAGGCTTTGCAGCCAGCAGGAGATAACTAGCTGGAATCAGATAGAAGCCAGTGATAAAGCAGAGAGTGCTGAAGGGGCTTCAGTAACTGAATGTGAATAGAAACATAGAAATGCAAAATTTGATGACAGATAAAGACCCCTTACCCCACCCAGTTTTCTCATGTTTTACTACCTACATAAGTATCACAGACACTACTTGATTTACAGTTCACTCTCCCTCACCATTTTCCACTACGACTCCCTTGTGCCAATCACATGTATTCTTTTTTTAACATGAAAGATTTAATTTCAGTTTTCAATCTTTACAACACTGCAAAACAGGTATTCATTCAGAGCATTCTATTCAGCACTTCAGTTAACAGTCCATCATTCATGTATTAACAGTGACTAGAGCTATCCAACAAAATAAGATAAATCAGGATTGCCATATGGGGTCCATAGGGAGGGAGGTTAGCTAAATTTATGTCTGCAGGGGTGGGAGCTCCGGGGGGGGAGGGGTACTGAAGACAGATGGGGGGAGAGGTATCTGCCACATTTCTTATAGCAGGCAGAGTGTTTGTTGTATGTGATGTCGGACAGTAGGAGAAGAAGCCAGAACCCAGAAGGGGAAGGAAACAGATTAATTTCAGTGTTTTACAGTAACTGTTCATTGCTATTTTTGCTTTAAACTTAGATTGTGGGCTTTTAGTGACATTCTAATTTAGCTGCTGTTTTTACTTAGAATTATTTGTAGGCTGTCGAAAATTGAAAACCTATTTTGGTGTGCTTGTAGTGGTGGTGTATTCCTTTGCTGTCTTTAATTGCTGCAAATTTTCACCCCCCTTCCCTTCCCTTCCCCTAACTCTTAATTATATGCCCTGTTAAATCTGATTGACAGGAGCTAAGCACAGGGGATAGTAGGGGTTGTGGAGTAGGAGGGGCATAAGGGGGAAGAAGCCTGCCCTCAGCACTACAAGTGATTTGACTCATTTTTTTATTCATTTTTTCCTTGTTTAAAGAAAAGTGTCTCAGAATCAGTGGCAGGATTTTTAGTACAATAAATTAATAAAAAGGGAACTAGGAGAGCTTCAGTAACAGACAAGTACTTGAATAGCCGTATAAGTGCAGTATGATGTGGGGAGTGGTGCAATGCAGTCATATTCAGGCAGACCTTCTGGATGCTGAGGTGCTACCCCATCTGCATGTATCTCGCTGGACTGCAGGATGAGGTAGCCAGACTCAGAGTGGAAGTAAACTGTGTCAGGAGTACCATCCCTCCTATCCAGAGACCACCCAGTCCAATGACGCTGCCTCAAAGGATGCCAAGAATGAGGAACACTTAGATGACAGTGAGCTCAGGGAGGGTTAGAGTGGTCAGGCAGAAGCACATCCCAGATCCTATTCCACTTAATAACTCATATGCCACACTGGCAAATGGGGACAACCAAATAGAGGTACCCAGAGAAGTGAAAGGAAAGGATGTGGAGGTTAGCCAAGTAGGTGACCTCAGTGGGGAGAGTAGTGGACCTCAGAGGAGGAGGAAGCAAATCCTGGTGGGGGACTCCATCATAAGAGGGATCTAGCTAGGAATACATACAGGAGGGGGGAACAGGGAGGTGAGGTGCCTACCGGGTGCCACGGCATGGAGGGATGGGAGGATGATCCTGGGGGGTCGCTGGGAAGGCAAGAGGGGAAGGTGAACTTGATGTCATTATCCACCTAGGTACTAATGACCTGGTGAATGGGGAGCCAGAGGAAGTTCAGGAAGAGTTTAAGAAATTGGGAAGGGGTCTCAAACAAGTAGCTACTTCTGTCACCTTCTCAGAAGTACTACCTGTGAGAGGCATGGGACAGCATAGGGGTGCATGCACCAGGAACTTTAACTCATGGTTGAAGAACTGGTGCTGTGAGGAAGGGTTTGGTTTCATTGGTGACTGGGGACCCACCTGGAGGCATGGAGGCTTGTTCAAGCCTGACGGACTGCATCCATCCTGGAGGGTAATCCAAGCACTCAATGATAAGCTTAAATGCTACATGGACAAGCATTTAAAGTAGCCAAGGGGGGTGGCAGACCAGCAAGGAGGGTACTTAACTGCCCACTCCCCACAGCTAACAGTGGAACCAGTGAACCGGAGGAGTGGATCTCTCTCTACAAAGCAGTGTGCAAAAGATGGAGATAAGCACCCAAGAGGTAGATAGGCAGAAAAGGGGCAAAATTCAACAGATGGGCAGACAGCAGGGAGAATCAGGGATAAAGGACAACCAGGGAAGGGGCAGAAGTAGAATAGCTAAACAGTCTAGGGAGGTAAAATCATGGAAAGCCATGTGTGCCAATGCCAAGTGCCTTAGCAACAAGATGGAGGATCTGGAGGCTGTCATGGCGAAGTCGGATCTGGACATTGCGGCCATCACAGAAACCTGGTGTAATGATGACCACAACTGGGAGACGGCCATACCTGACTACAACATATTCAGAAGAGACAGGGTGGGTAGGAAGGGAGGAGGAGTGGCACTTTATGTGAAAATGATATAAGGGCCACAGAGATACAGGAGGAACAAAATGGGGGAGATATACTGTGGGTTAAGCTGGAAAGGAAAATGGGGCCAGCCTTCCACACGGGTGTGGTCTATAGACCACCAGCCCAGGAGGAAGAAACAGATAGGGAGCTGATGCTAGCCATCCAAAGAATGGCAGACAAGGGAGAGGTAGTGTTGGTTGGAGACCTCAATATTCCAGACGTGGACTGGAGCATCCCAGCAGCAGCATCAACTAGGAGCAGATTTATCCTGGACTCCCTTCAAAGTGCCTTCTTCAAGCAACTGGTCATGGAACCAACTCAGCAAAAGGCAATACTGGACCTTGTGCTCACAAACAGGGACAGAGTGATGGGGATAACAGTGGGGGAGCACCTGGTGAACAGTGACCACCAATCATTGTGGTTTGAAATCACAGAAGGAGCAGAACCAAACCACACAAAAACACATATCCTGCATTTTAGGTGGGCAGACTTTGGAAAAATGGGGAGATTCTTGAAAGAGGCATTAAGGGGAATGGGGCAGGAATCAGGGGTTGAGGAACAGTGGGCAGTTATTTAAAATGGAGACTACAAGAGCAACAGAATTATGCATTAAGCAGGTTAGCAAGGGGAAAAGGAAGAGGACTCCATTATGATTTTCTAAGGAGGTAGCGGAGAAAGTGAAAGCCAAAAAGACTGCATTCCAACACTACAAAAAGACACAGGCAGAAGGGGATAGGAAGAAGTACCAGGAGAAGCAAAGAGAGGCAGGAAGGTCAGTAAGGGAAGCCAAAGCTCAGACAGAAGAGCACATTGCAAAATCAGTGGGTAGAGGGGACAAAATCTTTTACAGGTACATAAGTGAAAAAAGAAAGGCAAAGGGAGGGATAGTGAGACTGAAGGGGGAGGATGGGGCTGCGTGGAGGATAACAACAGTAAAACTGACATACTGAACAGGTATTTCTACTCAGTCTTTACTGAGGAAGAGGAGGGTAATGGGTCTGAAGGGAGTACAAGGGGTGGGAATGGAGCAGATATGGACACAAGTCCCTTTACACAAGAAAGGATCCTGAAGGAACTGGAAGTAATAAGAGCTGATAAAGTAATGGGGCCAGATGGGGAGCACCTCAGGATCCTTAAAGAACTAAGAGAGGTGGTGGCTGAACCTCTGGCAATCCTGTTTAGTCAATCACTGGAAACAGGGGAGGTACCCAAAGACTGGAGGACAGCAGATGTAGTCCCTTTATACAAAAGTGGGAACAAAGAGGAAGCAGGGAACTACAGACCAGTCAGACTCACCTCACTAGTGGGAAAGATCATGGAAGCACTACTGGAGGAGAGCTTGATGGAACATTTGGTTTTCAATGGACTACAGGACCCAAGGCAGCATGGTTTCACCAGGAGTAGGTCATGTCAGACCAAATTCATCAACTTTTTCGACTGGGTGATTAGGTAGGTGGACCAGGGGAGGGCAGTGGACATGGCCTATCTGGACTTCAGCAAGGCATTTGACACAGTGCCACATAGAAGACTATTATACAAACTGGGGAATATGGGTGTGAGTAGGACAGTAGTGTGGTGGGTAGGTAACTGGCTGGGTGGCAGGACACAGAGGGTGGTGGTAAATGGCTGTCACTCCACAGAAGGAAGAGGGATCAGTGGAGTACACAGGGATCAGTGCTGGGACTGGTCCTATTCAACATCTTCATCAGTGACATTGCGCAGGACCTAGAAGGCAGAATTTCCTAGTCCGTTGATGACACAAAGCTCTGTAACAGAGTAGACACACCAGAGGGTGTAGACAGAATGAGAAAGGACCTGCAGAAACTTGAAGAATGGTCAGGGGTTTGGCAGCTGAAATTCAATGCAAAGAAGTGCAAGATAATGCATATGGGGCACAAAAACCCTGGCACAATATATAAGTTGGGGGGGGTTAGGATATAGCATTCACCAAGCAGGAAAGGGATTTTGGGGTTATCATCTCTGATGACCTCAAGGTTGGGAAATAGTGCAACAAGGCAGCAGGTAAGGCAAATAGGATGCTGGGATGCATAGGCAGGGGCACCACCAGCAGGAAAAGGGAGGTCATAATTCCACTATACAAGACACTAGTGAGGTCCCACCTGGAGTACAGTGTACAGTTCTGGAGACCTTACCTACGTAAGGACAGAGACAGGGTAGAGAAGATTCAGAGGAGGGCAACAGTGATGGTACATGGATTGCATCACAAGTTCTATGAGGACAGGTTGAAGGACTTGAATATGGACTCTTTGGAAGAGGAGAGGAGGGAGAGAGAGAGAGAGGATATGATAGAGACATACAAGTATCTTACAGGGAGGAACAGAGTGCAGGAATACACTATTTTTAAGTGAAAAAGATATTCCAGGACTCGAGGGCATGGGATGAAGTTGGAGGGAGGACGATTCAGAGGAAACATGAGGAAGAATTTCTTCACAGAACGGGTGGTGGACAAGTGGAACACACTGCAAGAGAAAGTGGTGGGGGCTGAAACAATTACAGGATTTAAGAATGCATGGGATAGACATAAAGGAATTCTGGAGGTTAGGGGTAAGGGGCAACAGACTTCTAGGAAAACGTAACGTGAACTTACAAGCTCAAATGGGCAGACTGGGTGAGCCGTAGGCCCTTAACTGCCAACAATGTCTATGTATCTATGTATCTATGACAGCTTTTCAAAAGTAGCCAGCCTGGCCACTGCTGCATGCCAGGCCATAAGTTATGGTGGAAAAATCTGCCTCCATTTCACCAGTATCACATGCTTCGCTTCCATAAGCACAGTTAGCAGCCAGGTTGGTTACTGGTTTGAGCCTTCGGTAGCAGTGAAGTGTCTCCCAGGAGGATCATAGAGGGTTGATAATGGATCTGGAGTTCCAAGATTTTAGAGCAGTCCCTCTTGACACCCTTACAATAGTGTTCCAGACACAGACACTGCCAAAGAAACATGCAGCAGGATGGCAGTTGGGCATGTCACCTCCAGCATTTGGTGTGGGGTAGCAGGTCTATGCGGAAAAGGATGTCAGGGGTGTGATATCACCTATGAAGGAGTTTTGTCTGCATTAGCTGTCCCCAAGCGTCTCGGTATGCCAGATGTGTATCTTTGATGCAGCATTCCCCTAGTTCTGCCAGGGGTATCCCATGAAAAGAGCAACTCAATTTGAGTGAGTCAGTTTGGGGGAGTACAAAATAGTGTGTGGTAAATGAGCTAGTTTGTATTAATAGCACATGTTAAGTTCAGTGCTGTAGTTTTGGCAGTCAAGCGATACTGGGAGTTAGTTTTTGAAGCATGTAGGCTGAGTTTGGTACTGATAGGTCTGCTATAGTACAGATTCCTGCCCTTTCCCAATCCTGTCATGTAATTATGGCTCCCCCCACCTGGATATTAAGGTTATCCCATATATAGGTGTAATGCACTGAGGGTTTCCATGCTATTCCAGGGCACTGAGACACCTTCACACTGTACACCAGTGCCAAGCTCTCTGGGTCTGTAGGATTATAGGATTCCTATTGTTTCCTTGTTTGCTCTTGCCCCCAGGAACATGCTCATCCAAGTGATGTTAGTTAGATATCTCTCTAAAGTAACCCACAGGAGCATGTTTTCTCCATGTGGGAAGAACCACTTCATGGCCTATACCATCCTATATGCCCAGAGGTAACCCTGAAACTAGGGAAGTCCTAGCCCCCCTTGTGTCCAATGTGCTCTACGTTTGTCTTTGCTAATTCTGGGTGTCTTTCTTTCCCAGCGTAGAAAGGCCAGGAGTTTGTCTACCTTAGTAATTATTTTTTTCAGGTATCACTAGGGGGAGGTTATTGAAGAGATATGCAAATCTGGAAAGCAGAAACATCCAAATAGCCTCTACCTTCCCCTTGAGTGTCAGTTAGAGTTTAAGCCATTTTTATAATTTAGTTTCCAGCATCATAAAGAGCAGATAAAAGTTGGCATCCACCAAGTCTGACCATTTGGTTGTGAGCATTATGTGTGCCGCTAGTGCAGTTTGGTGTGCAAGCTGAGTTCAGAGGGGAGAGAGTAGTCTTTTTCCAGTTGATGGTTAAGCCCGAGGTAGCCAAAGAATTGACCAGAAGAGCCATAATAGGGCCCAGTGCTTGTGCGGGGCTGGTGATGGTAAGAAGCAATTCATCAGCATATGTATTAACTAGGTAATATTTATTTAGATTTTGTTTACCTGGTAGGTGCACTAGACAAGAGCAGTTGCCTATTTTCTGGCACAACCCAGGAGAGTTATAGCCAACATGAGCAGCAATAACAGGGGCATACAAATAATACAAAAGCATCAACAAAGATCAACCATAATACAGAGGTTTCCTACGATATTTGTATTGCAAAATCATAGCCTATTTTCAAGCACGACCAAGTAGTTACAGACAGCATGGACAGTGTTAAACAGCAGAATACTGCACAATGGGTTTACATATAAAAAAAGGTAACCAGAACATTTATCATAAGAGCAGATTAGACCCAAAAAGAAACCAAGTGCTAGGAGCCCTGTGGAGAAAAGATGATGCCAGGTTAGGTGGGATTGACCCTAATGCCCTGGTCATCTTCTTTGAATCTAGAAGCTTTCTAGAAAGCGGGTCCAAATCTTTCAAAAATAGTAATTGGAGCCCCTATATAGGCTGACTGGTTTTGAAAAGCTGTGGTTGTGAGGATTGTGACCATGGATTTGTTATTTAGGGTGGTAATCCAGCTGCGGAACTAAGGGTTGAATCCATATGCCTCCAAGACAGAATGTAGATAGTGCTACTCTATAGAGGCAAATGCTTTGTGGAAATCCACTGCCATAGCTGCCATGGAGGGGTTAGACTGACCCACATGCCATTTGAGGTGAAGCACTGTATGAATTTTGTGGATCCCATGTTCCCTTTCTGAAACCCCACCTGGAATGGATGGATGATTGATGGGAAGACCTTTTCCAAACTCTAAGGCAAGATCTTGGCCATAATTTGAGTGTCTGTGGAGACTGGCCTAAAATTGGCACTGTCTAGGAAGTCAGATGAGGTTTTTGGTATTAATGTTATCATGGCTTCCTTCATAGTGGGTGGAAGGGTACCACAAGATCTAGCCTCTATCAGGACCCCAAAGAGGGGAAATTGCAATATGTGGCATAAGTTGGCAGAGCTTAATAACCATATCATTGGCACCTGGGGCCTTCCCTTTGGAGAGCTGTTTCAGGGCTGTCTTAAGCTCATCAACTATGAGGGGCAGGTCTAAATCCTGACAGAGTTCAGAGACTACCTGAGGCTATTGAATGTTCCTCAGAAAAGCTTGCACAGGAGATGGGTCTGTGGTTTCAGCTGCCTATGAGGAATACAACTGCATGTAGCATTGCCTATTGACATTGTTGATGTCCCCTGTGCCTGTAATAGTCTCCCCTTTACTATTCCGTAGGGTCTGGATTTGTGAGCTCGCCTTCTGTTTCCACGATTTATAGACTAGCAACTTGTCACTCTTTTCACCAGGTTCCCAGAATCTGTGTTTCACATGTGACATTTGCCATTCAGCTTTATGATGTAGGATTACATTCATCTTATACTTAAGTCCCACAGTGGAGGACAAGAGTTCTGAGGCTGGCTGACAAACCTGATTAAACTGCACTTCCTTGATTTTGAGGTCCTGCTGCAATATTATTAAGTTCCAATGTCCTGTTTTTTACTCTGTGTGGCCATATAGGAGATGATTCAGCCTCTGAGAAAGGTGAAGGCCATCTCATACCATCCCTGGCACTTCCGCCCATGTTTCATTAAGTCTACAGCAGGAATCTGCCTCTGAGGTAATCCAGAGATAAAATTTGGGATCCTCTTGGGAGGAGAGGATTGCATCTCCAATGGGTTGATTTACTCTGCTCACCCAGTGGTGTAAACTGAGATTTGTTAATGAAGGGGACAAGGGCTATTTTGAAATCTCTGCCCATTAACTGTGGGGTGGAATGGTCCCCCCCCCGACATATGCAATAGACTGGCTAACCTGAGGGAAGAAACTCATGTTATCCCTGTTGGTGACACAAATATTAATGATAATGACCCTCCGTCCAAGGAAGGAAAGTGGGGCTACTATCCATCTTCCTTGGGAGTCAGATTTTGTAGTCTCCAGCCTGCATGGTAGGGCATGGTGGAGGAACATGGTTACTCCCCTTGACTTCATGGAGACTGAACTATGGAGAGTTTGTCCCATCCAAGGTTTTTTGAGCCAATGTACATTTTTATCACTGAGATGCATTTCATGGAGCAATGCAACCTCTGTCTGAATTGATTTTAAATGTTGTAAAACTTTGGTGCATTTAACTGGGTGAATGAGCCCCTTAACATTTCCAGGAAGTGCACCTAACCTCACTTTTTCCACCTGCACTCATTGTGTATGCTCAACTTCGTTAACTCAGAGAAGAAATACTTCCTTTTATACTCAAGCACAGAATAGGCCACCTCTCTGTCTAATGACAATTAAATGTATTGGTGGGCAGAGAAAGAAGGGTGGGAGTGAGTAACCATTCACCTACCCCTTACCCAGTTAGGGAGAGGACACTGAGTGCTCTCAATTAGCCACAAAGGGTGGGGATAATGTAAGGTGTAGGCAAGTCTTGAGACACTGGAACACTCTGTCAATTGAGTAGCCCATCAACCACAGGCTAGTAACTCACTAGTAATGAGAAAACACAGAACTTTAAACAACAAACAGTAGTAAACTAGGTCATAGCAAGTAACAGAGTAACGGTAGTAGATTAACTGTGAAAGTTTAAATGACTAAAGTACTCAAAGTGTATGCGAGAAGGAGGTAAAAAAACACCTCCAAGTAGTGCCATGGTGGTGCAAGGTGGGAGACTGTAGCAGAAAACCAATGTGGAAACCCATCTCATCCCCTTATTAGCATGGTAGTAACATTGCTAGCCCACCCAGGGGCTCTGAGTGTGACTATAAGACATTCAGTGGCTAAATAAAGAAAAATTCTGCTGGCCCACAACCATTGTGTTCAGCAGATCCTTTGGTCAGGGGAGAGGATACAACATAGGTTACTATGCCTTAAAGTTGAGATTATTCCTGACCTTATAGCATGACCTGGCCCCCCAGGATTGAATTACAAATGTTGAGTAGGAGAGGTGAAAGAACCCTACACCATTTCTGGCAAAAATCTGGACAGCCCACAGTATCAATCAATTGATCAAAATCTTTATTTAATAGGCAGACACCGTTGAGCAGGGATAATTTTCGAGGTGGACCTGAGTAGAATACAGAGTAAATGTACAGTACATAATGCAAGGTCAATATATAATGCAACTGCAAATACATATACAAACAAAGTGGATCCACAGGCAAATGCAATGTACAGAATGCTTAACAACTGTAAAGGTGTAGTCAAATATACATACAGATTTTAAGGTCATTCAAGCAAGGGGCAATGTATACATAACAAACCAGAGCAGGCCCAGCTGAAGAAGTGGATCCCAGTTATAAATAAGGAGTACCAGTCAAAACAGACAAGTGGATGGGGAGGAGGGGGAGGAGAGGGAGCATAAGGGAAGGTTAGGGGATGACCATAAGAAGGGGTGAGGAGGAACTCATGAACTAGGGGTAGATGGCTTAATCATAACAGAACACGCACAGCTCCAGTGTGGTGAAGGAGGAGGAGGGGGTTATTCATAGGGAGAATGTGTACAATTGAGGGGTTGCAATTCATGTCACGGGGTGCAAAGGCTGAAAGTATGTAAGGATGCTGAGGTGGGTGGGGGGTGAAGGCAACCAGTGTAGATAAGGTGAAACTAAGTGGGGTCAAGGGAGGAGTAGGAGTGACCAGGTAAGGAAAAGAGAAACAGGCAGTGCCAGGAAAGGTCTCAGGAGAAGCCAGGCCATGTCAGGCTCAAGGGAAGCAGTTACAAGATTCCTTGTGAGAACGAGCATATAATGTTTTAAAAGCTGTAAGGTTAATAGGGTGAGTCGGTTTCAGGGTTTTTTGCAGCTTATTCCACAGGACAGGCAGCATATAGCTTATGGAAGCCCTGCCAAAGTGTGATTTGCCCTTAGGTACCTTCAGTAAAATATAGGAGGTACTTCTCAATGCATAATTGCCTAACAAACATCGAGGAAAACAGTTGGTGATAAAAAGGGGCAGCTTCTTGGAGATGGCTCTCAAGGTCCAAAGAATGGCATTTCCTTGATGTCTGTAATAAAGGGATGATCATCCCACAGCACCAAGATCTGCAACAGAGTAGATGATCCAGATGGGGTGGGCAGAATGAGAAGAGATCTAGATAAACTAGCAGAATGGTCAGAAGAGTGGCAACTGGGATTTAATGCAAAGAAGTGCAAAATCATGCACATAGGGAAGAGAAACCCTGAAGCCACTTATGGGCTGGGAGGGGAGTTGCTAGCAGTCACAAAGGAAGAAAGAGACTTGGGCATCATCATCACTGATGACCTAAAATCATCCAAGCAGACCTCTAAAGCAGTAGGTAAGGCTAGGGGGGTGTTAGGGTGTATTAGTAGGGGTATCACAAGTCGTAAGAGGGAGGTAATAATCCCTCTGTACAAGACATTGGTTAGGCCCCATCTGGAGTACTGCATGCAGTATTTGAGGCCACACCTTCACAAGGACATTAACCAAATTGAGGCAGTCCAGAGAAGGGCAACCAAAATGGTGCAGGGACTGCATCAGAAGACATATGAGGACAGATTAACGGAGCTCAATATGTATACCCTTGAGCAAATGAGGGAGAGAGGTGATATGATCGAGACATTTAAACACCTTAAGGGCATAAACAAGGTGAAAGAGTCTAACATGTTTAAATATAAGAAAAATAGCAGGACAAGAGGACACAGCATGAGATTAGAGGGAGGCCGATTAAGGGGAATGTGAGGAAATTTTTTTCACAGAAAGGGTGGTAGATGCATGGAATGGCTTACCACAAGAAGTGGTGGCTATGAATACAGTGCAGGGCTTCAAACAGGCATGGGATAGGCATAAGGGAGCAATACAAATGACTATGACTAGATAGGTCACTGACAGAGCAAAGGCCGATGGCACATTTATAAGGTAGAAAAAGAAATGGGCAGACTGAATGGGCCTTGCGGTCCTTATCTGCCGTCAACTTCTATGTTTCTATGTTTCTATGTTTCATACAAGGAACAATGGTGCGTGGAGAAGGGCAGACCAGAAATGAACCTTAGGGCTCTATGATAGAGTGAGTCAAGTTTTGTAAGTGCCACAGCAAGGCCCTGACTATACAGGAAGTCTGCATAGTCTAATAAAGACAGGAAGGTAGACTGGACTAGTTTCAACTCGGCTTCTTGCTAGAGAAGATGGTTAGTCCTAAAGAAAAGACCGAGTCTCTGTCTGAGCTTTTTTGCCAGCTCTTCTATGTGGTCAATGAAGGAGAGTCTGTGGTCAATCCAGACGCCCAGGTATTTAAACTTCATTACATATTCTAAAGGCTCACCTAAGATTGTGGTAATTGGTGGGATTGTTCCACCGGTGGCCACATTTGGAGCATGGGTGAAGGGTGACAAGAGCATAGATTTGGTTTTCTTGGCATTTAGGAGTAACTTTTTATTTAGAAGCTGAAGCTGCAGCAGGTTAAATTCAGATTGGAGATCACAGCAGGCAGCACTAGGGGTAGATCTGCTAATGTAGATCACCGTGTCATCTGCAAACAAATGTATGTTAGCCTCTTTTATGGGTTGTGACATCCTACCATGCCCCGTACTTTATAGCATTCAATCCCGGGGCTCACACATACTCCTTTTCTCCATCCACCATCTCTACATCCAGCTTTACCAACTCCTTTCTGTGCACCGTGCCCTCCTAGCCTTTCTCCCCCTACTTCCCTCCCTCTTTTCCCCCCCAACCTTCACCTCTACCTGGTGTATATTTTATTTTTATTTTTTCTTCCGCATTTCCTCCTGCAACCTTAGATAACCTGCTTTATCTTCCTATAGACACTTCTATGTATGTAAATACCGTGTAATCTGTATAATATCTGTATAATTCTATGTACATATGATCTTCTTTTTCTTCCTCTCTGTAAAAAGTATTATCTGTATTGCCTTGTAAATACCTGTGTTGACCTGTATATACAATTGTTCATGCTCCACCCAGGTCCATCTTGCAAATGAGCTTCTGCTCAACGATGAACGCCTGGTTAAATAAAGACTTGATTGATTGATTGATTGATTGATTATGCTTATATCGATATTATTACTATAAATTGCAAACAATAAGGGGCCTAGGATGGAACCCTGAGGAACACCTCTCAAGAGGGGTTTTAGAGGAGAAAGTTCCCCTTCCGCCTTTACCTGCTGTAGCCGTCCAGTAAGGTAATTGGTGAACCATCTCAGGGATCGATGGTCTAGACCAATGTTCTCAAGTGTGGAGAGCAGTAGACTGTGATTGACAATGTTGAAGACCTTGCTTAGGTCCAGGAATACTGCGCAGACAATATTTCTATTATCCCAGCACACTGCCAATCATTGGTCGCTTTAGCAAGAGCCGAAATAGTACTATGTTGTACTCTAAAGCCTGATTGCAAGGGGTTGAGCAGGTTTACATCCTCTAAATAGATCATGAGTTGAGAATTCACAATTTTCTCCAGTAGTTTGGACAGTATAGGGAGTAGAGAGATAGGCCAGTAATTGTTTAGGTCACTGGGATCACCAGATTTGAACAGGGGGATGACGGCTATTTTCCACAAGGGAGGGAAGTCACCCATGGATAGGGATAGGTTAAAGAGATGTGTAAGTGGCACTGCTAGGGCTTGGTAACCAATCTTTAGGAAATAAGGGTCTAGAAGATTAGCTCCAGCACTTTTCCTAGTGTCCAACTGTAACAGAAGGTTTCAACTTCTTTTAGAGATATGGGCTGAAGGGAGAATGCATAGTTAGGGGTGGGGACTTCTTGATCTTGAACACTTAGTTGTGAGCATAGATCACAGACAAGGGAGTTATCAAAGGCTAATCCTGCAGTGGCAAAGTGGTTATTGAGGGCATTAAGGATTGTCAAACTATCCAAGATTGTGGATGCACCATTAGAGATTTTTGTAGGTAAAGAATTTCCTGAATCATAACCTGTTAAGTCCTTTATTGTTCTCCAGAATTTGGAGGAACACTTCATAGAAGAGTCCAGTTATGAGCGATAAAAGGTTGCCTTTGCCTCTCTAACCATCCTAGTACAGTGGTTCCTTGCCATCCTAAACAAGCTCCAGTCAATTGTAAGCTTAGTTTTACAAGCAGTTTTCCAAAGCACATCCCTGTTTAACATTACAGCCTTCAGCTCCGGTGTAAACCAACGACAAGATTTATTCCTGACATGGACTTTTGCCAGTGGTGCATGCGTATTCAGGGCCCCTATTATGATTTCATGGCAAATGTCTTATGCCAAGTTAACAGATTTTGCCACCCACATAAAAATCCTGCCAATGCAAGGAGTTTCTCATCTCAGAAATGTAGGCAAGGGGATCAAAGTTGCATCTACATCTCTTAGTGGTAAATTTGGAGGCAGATGGAGGTGAGGTGAGGTGTTTGATCTTACACAAACAATAAAACAATCATCACTGATGTCAGGGAAAAAAACTCCAGCATGGGAAAATAAGTGTGGTTTACTTACTACAATGATGTCAGGTAGGGTACTATTGTTTTGGTTTTTCTTTTTGGGTCACGTTGCTTCGTTTATGAGTTGGGACAACCCATGAGTCACAGAATGATATGAGTTGTGTTGAGGCACTAGAAAAACAGTCTAAATTGAAGTCCCTTATAATAATAGCCTCAGTGGACCCAGGCCCCAAAGTGTTGCTTAAGTGCTTCAGGAGTTGTAAGCCAGCTGATGGAGGCCTGTAACAACCTGTCACACAAAGTGAGACAGTGGTAGAAATCACCAGTTTGAGAGACAGACATTCAAATTCATTTGGAGCAGAAGTTTAGTCGATGACTGAGACTGGGAATTTGTCCTTGACATAAATGGCAACACCACCACCTCTGGCCTGCCTATCAGTTCTAAATAAAGAGTAGTTAGGAATATTCACTCCTCTATCAGTGGTACTCAGTCTAAGCCATGACTCAGTGACTACCAAAACATTGGGTAAGGTATGGCATAGCCAAGCCTGGATAGAAGCAACTTTTTTTAACAAACTACACGCATTGATGTGCATAAAGCTCATACCTTTAAGGCTTGGCAAGTCAGCTGGGGATGCTAAGGCAGCCGGAGGACCAGGGTTAAGCTCTACATTACCTGAGCACAGCAGTAAGAGGAGCAGGAGTTTCCTACATGCACCTAGAAGTGATTTGTATTCTCTTGTCTGAGCATGTCTATGATGATTATTGGAAGGGAAAGGTGGTGCCCTGTGGCTAATGACAAGCTGACCTAATGCTGCATAAATTAAAACCCTGAAAGTAAAAAGCAGAGAAAACTGATAGACAAAGGAATAAGGTATATGAAGCGATGTTGGGGAGATATGACCTGGAGATGGGAGGGGCCAAAAAAGAGGTGCTTGTGTCAGGTACAGAGGGGCCACCCTTGAGTGGTGAGCTGTGATACATATCATTCCAGGATCAGCAATCACCCCTCCCTGTCCACCCTCTCTGAGCGGTGCTCTTGGAGTGCTGAGACTCCTGCATAAAAATCCAGGGGGCATAGGGGAATATCCAGGTCACATACTGAGGCATTCTGCAACAGTATTAGTCATTAGTCAATGCCCTGTCAAAAAACTATAATGGACGTAACTAGCAGGGCCTCCAGCCATGACAGCACTTTTTCTGCCTGGCTGCCCTTCCCAAAAGTTTAAGATAGAGCCAGCGTACATTCCTCATATACAAAGTCAACACCCCCCACCTCCTTGTCCCCATCCCAAGGTCCAAAAGTCATTCATAAGAGTTACCCTAGAGTCCAACATATGATATTTGTAGTACATTTGTACAGCCTGGTCAGCAAACAGTTGTGTACAGCTGTCTGAGAGTAGACCAAGGAAGTGGTGGTAACTTCAGCGGATGTCTGGGTTCGAGGATGGTTAGTTGGGGTGGCCAGCTGACAAGTATCCACATTGTAATTATCACAAACCACACTGGCATACAAGGATTGCGAACTGAGGATCTCTAGTGGCGGTTTGATTGAGCTGCATGAGGAAATGACCAGGGATGCACAGGCATCTTTCAAGGAGTCTGGCTGATTTAGCCGGGGCAGTTCAATGACATTTCTGTCCAGTCTCTGAGATCTGCTTCTGGACCTCTGTCAGTTGCAGTTTTGGCTGTGTGATCTCTGGTCTCCTCATCCCCTCTGACAAGCTGAGTTCTGGTCATCCCAGAAAGATTGGCCCATTGCCAGAACTGGCTCAGTAGATGCCACCATCTTGCAAACTTATGTGGTTAACGTCACAGTTTTCCTCTCCCTGCCAAAGCTGGAGTTGTTCTGATTTTCTCTAGCAGATGATTCTGGTCCTCCCAAAGCATCCTGGAAGTTGAAGTCCCCGCTTTAATGTACGGCCAGTTCGCTGGATCCAATTAGTCACTTCTCTGGGGGTTCTACCTTCAAATTCCTGGTAATTTCTGTGCACACAGAAATTAGTAAGGACCCGTAACCTGTATTGTAATCTACCCTTCCTGAGGGGCTATTTCAAGGGGTTATATGCTTTACTGCTCTGCACCACTTCATTGGCGTAGTCCTGGCCCCTCTCTAGAAAAGGTCCCCTTTCTCATGAGCAGCCCTTAGCAGTCTCTCTCTTTGGTGAAGAATCTTAGCAGGTACACTATAATAGGTCAGGTGCAAGAACCGACAGGTACTGGGGGACTTCATGTGATGTGTTCATTCCATCTTAGTCCCAACAGCTGTGGTAGCATCTTCCTTAGCAACTGTTCCATGTTTGGTCCTTCAGCTCACACTAGGAAACTGAGGAGCCTGATTTTGTTCTGGCGCCTCCGATTTCATGGTCTTCATCTCTCTCCTAGAGCTGATTCAGCTACCTCTTGTGGTCTTCCAGGCACTGCAGGATCCTGTGCTGCCTATATTTGAGGTCCCCTGTTTGTTGCTCCACCACGTTGGCTCTGTCTGCAAGGACTCTTGCTGTGATATAGATGAAAAGAGCTCTGATGTAGCTGAAAAGGATGCTTTAAGATCAGCTATATATCAGATATATACATAGATACATACATAGATACATAGACAGTGTTGGCAGATTAGGGCCTATGGCCCACCCAGTCTGCCCATTTGAGCTTTTAAGTTCAGTTTGTTTTCCTAGAAGTCTGTTGCACCTTACCCCTGACCTCCAGAATTCCTTTATGTCTATCCCATGCATTCTTAAATCCCGTGATTGTTTCAGCCCCCACCACTTCCTCTGGCAGGGTGTTCCACTTGTCCACCACCCGTTCTGTGGCGAAATTCTTTCTCATGTTTCCTCTGACTCATCCTCCTCCAACTTCATCCCATGCCTCTAGTCCTGGAACATCTTTTTCGCTTAAAAATAGTGTATTCCTGCACCCTGTTCCTCCCTGTAAGATACTTGTATGTCTCTATCATATCCCCTCTCTCCCTCCTCTCCTCCAGGGAGTACATGTTCAGTTCCTTCAACCTGTCTTCATAGGACTTGTGATGCAATCCATGCACCATCTTTGTTGCCCTCCTCTGAACCTTCTCTACCCTGTCTATGTCCTTATGTAGGTATGGTCTACAGAACTGTACACTGTACTCCAGGTGGGGCCTCACTAGTGTCTTGTATAGTGGAATTATGACCTCCCTTTTCCTGCTGGTAATGCCCCTGCCTATACATCCCAGCATCCTATTTGCTTTACCTGCTGCCTTGTCACACTGTTTCCCTACCTTGAGGTCATCAGAGATGATAACCCCAAGATCCCTTTCCTGCTTGGTGCATGCTATATCCTCACCCCCGAACTGATATATTGTGCCAGGGTTTTTATGCCTCATATGCATTATCTTGCACTTCTTTGCATTGAATTTCAACTGCCAAACCCCTGACCATTCTTCAAGTTTCTGCAGGTTGCTTCTCATTCTGTCTACACCCTCTGGTGTGTCTACTCTGTTACAGAGCTTTGTGTCATCAGCAAACAGTGAAATTCTGCCTTCTAGGTCCTGCACCATGTCACTGATGAAGATGTTGAATAGGACCGGTCCCAGCACTGATCCCTGTGGTACCCCACTGGTCACTCTTCCCTCTGTGGAGTGACAGCCATTTACCACCACCCTCTGTGTCCTGCCACCCAGCCAGTTACCTACCCACCACACTACTGTCCTGCCCACACCCATATTCCCCAGTTTGTGTAATAGTCTTCTATGTGGCACAGTGTCAAAGGCCTTGCTGAAGTCCAGATAGGCCATGTCCACTGCCCTCCCTGATCCACCTCCCTAGTCACCCAATCAAAAATTCAATGAGGTTGGTCTGACATGACCTCCCCTGGTGAAACCATGCTGCCTTGGGTCCTGTAGTCCATTGACAACCAGATGTTCCACCAATCTCTCCTTCAGTAGTGCTTCCATGATCTTCCCCACTACCGAGGTGAGGCTGACTGGTCTGTAGTTCCCTGCTTCCTCTTTGTTCCCACTTTTGTATAAGGGGACTACATCTGCTGTCCTACAGTCTTTAGGTACCTCCCCTGTTTCCAGTGATTGACTAAACAGGATAGCCAGAGGTTCAGCCACCACCTCTCTTTGTTCTTTAAGGACCCTGGGGTGCACCCCATCTGGCCCCATTGCTTATCAACTCTTATTACTTCCAGTTCCTTCAGGACCCTTTCTCATGTAAAGGACTTGTGTCCATTTCTGCACCATTCTCACCCCTTGTACTCCCTTCAGACCCATTACCCTCCTCTTCCTCAGTAAAGACTGAGCAGAAATACCTGTTCAGTATGTCAGCTTTACTGTTGTCATCCTCCATGTGGCCCCATCCTCCTCTTCAGTCTCACTATCCCTCCTTTGTCTTTCTTTTTTCCTTATGTACCTGTAAAGGTTTGTCCTCTACCCACTGATTTTGCAATGTGTTCTTCTGTCTGAGCTTTGGCTTCATTACTGACCTCCTGCCTCCCTTTGCTTCTCCTGGTACTTCTCCCTATCCTCTTCTGCCTGTGTCTTTTGTATTGCCTGAATGCAATCTTTTTTGCTTTCACTTTCTTTGCTACCTCTTTGGAAAACCATAATGGTCTCCTCTTCCTTTTCCTCTTGCTAACCTGCTTAATACATAATTCTGTTGTTCTTGTAATCCCCATTTTAAATACTGCCCACTGTTCCTCAACCCCTGATTCCTGTCCCATTCCCCTTAATGCCTCTTTCAAGTATCTCCCCATTTTCCCAAAGTCTGCCCCCCTAAAATCCAGGATACTTATTTTTGTGTGGTTTGGTTCTGCTCTTTCTGTGATTTCAAACCACAATGACTGGTGGTCACTGTTTCCAGGTGCTCCCCCACTGTTACCCCCATCACACTGTCCCTGTTTGTGAGCACAAGGTCCAGTATTGCCTTCTGCCGAGTTGGTTCCATGACCAGTTTCTTGAGGAAGGCACCCTGAAGGAGTCCAGGATAAATCTGCTCCTAGTTGATGCTGCTGCTGGGATGCTCCAGTCCACATCTGGAATATTGAAGTCTCCAACCAGTACTACCTCACCCTTGTCTGCCATCCTTTGGATGGCTAGCATCAGCTCCCTATCTGTTTCTTCCTCCTGGGCTGGTGGGCTATAGACCACACCTGTGCGGATGGCTGTCCCCATTTTCCTTTCTAGCTTAACCCACAGTATCTCTCCCCCATTTTGTTCCTCCTGGATCTCTGTGGCCCTTATGTCATTTTTCACATAGAGTGCCACTCCTCCTCCCTTCCTGCCTGCTCTGTCTCTTCTGAATATGTTGTAGCCAGGTATATATCCCAAGGAGGTTGCATTAAAAGTTGAATGAGTCCCTTTGTCCACTCCGGCCATCTCTGTAAAGTGCAAGACTGGCAGGGACAAGGAAGGGAAAATAAACAACAGGCCAGCCTGCATTCTATCATCAGTGGTGTAGCACAGACAGAAAACACTGCTATGGCACTTAAACCAACTCTGTTTAATCATTTACCTCAGCCTCTGCAACCTGGTAATAAAATTAGGAAGGTCTTTAACCATATGCAAAAACTATTTATAGGCAGGGGTTGAGACGAAGCAATGCGATCAAATGGCCATTGTCCTATCCCATGCATTCTTGAACCCCACCACTGTTTCGCTCTCGCCACCTCCACTTGAAGGCCATTCCAGGAATCCACCACTCATTCTGTGAAGAAGTACTTCCTTAAATCCCTCCTAAATCTACCCCCTCCAGATTCATAGCATCACTCCTTGTTCTACATAACCTTTTTTCTGAAAAATGCTTCCTTGTTCATATTATTTACCTCATAAGGCATTAAAATGTATTTATCATATTATCCTTATCCCCTGTCTCTTCCAGGGTGTGCATACCGAGGTCCGTTAGTCTCTCCTCTTAGGACTTTTGATGCAGACCCTGCACCATTTTAGTTGCCTTCCTCTGGACCGCCTCCACTCTGTCTATATCCTTCCAGAGATGTGATCTCCAGAACTGGACACAGTACTGTAGGTAGGGTCTTACCAGTGATCTATACAGAGGCAACACCCCTCCCTCTTTCTGCTCATAATACCCACCTTATGCACCCGAGCATCCCTCTAGCCCTCACAACTGTCTTGTTGCACTGCGTGGCCAACTTTAGGTCATAAGAAATGATTACCCCTATATCTCTTCCCTGCTTCATAGTTGTCAATACAGCTCAACCCATTTTGTACTCCAATACTGGATTTCTGTACTCTAAGTGCACTGTTTTGTACTTTTTCTCATTGAAACCCAGCTGCCATACCCTTGGCCACTCCTCTAGTTTTCTCAGTTTTCTCAGGTCTTTGCTCATCCTGTCCACTCCCCACGAAGTATACACCCTATTGCAGATTTTGGTGTCATCCACAAAGAGACAGACCCTTCCTGTCAGCTCATCTGTAATGTCACTTATAAAGACATTAAAAAGGACCAGTCCCAGCACTGATCCCTGAAGCACCCTGCTGGTCACCCTCTCTTCCTCACAGTGAACTCCATTTACCATCATCCTCTGTTGTCTATCTCCTAACCAAATTTGTATCCAGTTTGCCACCTTTGGAACCCCTCCTAGGCCACCCTGCTTGCTTACTAGTCTCCTGTGTGGAATGATGTTAAAAGCCTTACTGAAATCTAGGTAGGTTACATCCACTACTCTACCTTGAGCTAATCATTTGTCACACAATCAAAGAAATCTATCAGATTAATTTGACATGACCTCACCCAGTGATCCTCTGCTGCTTCAGGCCTTGTAACCCACTGGATTCAAGGTATTCAACAATTCTTTCCTTCAGCAGTAATTTCGTTATCTTTTGACTGCCAGTGTAAGTTTGAGTGGCTCATAACTGCCAACCTCCTCCCTGCTACCAATTTTGTGTAGTGGTACTACATTTGCCCCCTTCCAGTCTTCTGAAACCACTGCTGCTTCCAGTGAGCTGTTAAATGGCACTGTCAGAAGTGCAGCCAGTACCTCTCTAAGCTCCCTTTATGCACTTGGATGCACTCCATCTGGCCCCATTGCTTTGTCCACTTTAAGATTAGTGAGTTCCTTCAGGACTCTCTCCTCCAAAAATAGACTAGTGTTTAACTCCCTCCCTTCCTCCTATGCTTCTGTTACGTTTTTGTGGCCCCTGACTTTCTCCTTTCTCTGGAAAAACCACAAAAGTATTTGTTCAGGGTGTCTGTTTTTTTCCTGTTTCCCCTTTGCACAGTCCCCCCCGCATCCCTTTTTAACCTTACAGTCCCACCCCGGTCTTCCTCTTTCCACTTACATATCTAAAATGATCTTGTCCCCTTTTGTTATCTTCTGGGCTATTCTGTTTTCAGTTTGCACCTTTCAGCTCATTACCCCTCTGCTTCCCACTGTTTCCCCCTGCTACACCCTGTATCCTTCTCCCTGTTCATCATCTTATAACTTCTGAGTACTATCCTTTTAGCCTTTACCTTTTTAGACACCTCTTTTGAGAACTGGGTTAACTGACTAGTTGCCTGAGTAATGCCCTCTGCAGAGAGTCTAGGATGTTCCTGCTTTTAGCTGAAGCTGCTGCTGGGATGATCCAATCTACATCTGCATGTTGAAGTCCCCCATGTGCAGCACCTCCCCGTTTTCTTCCATCTCGCTAGTGGCTTCCACCTGTACCTTATTTAATTCATCCCACTGTACTGGAGCTATATAGATCACAACAGTTCAAATAGTGCCTCCATTTCTCATTTCCAGGGTGACCCACAGTACCCCAGCCTCCCCTTGCATTCCCCTGTTATCTCCATCACTTTTATGCTTTCCTGCACAAAAAACACCACACGGCATCCTTTCTTTCCCACCCAGTCCTTCGTGAACAGAGTACAGACTGGGGTTTTCAGTGCACCATGACTTGGTAATGGCAGCAATATCCTGGCTGGCCTCTGCCATGATAGCCTCTAGGTCCAGAATCTTATTTCCTAGATTTCTAGAATTGGCACACATGGCCTTCTAGAATTAGTTTTTACTCTGCTTGTCACCCCCTTTTCTCATTTGCCCTCCCTCATTCCTCTTGTCTTCTAATGTCCCATTGCCTTCCCTCTTTGTCTCTACCACCCTGCTTCCTTTATTAATTTGCACCCTTGGGGATTCCTTGCCTCTGGGGTTCTCCTTACGATCTACTTCAGCCTGTGGGGAGGAGCAGTTTCTGCTTCCCCACTTCCATCTATTACTTCCCTCGGTTGTTTAAATGTTAATAAAAGCAACATTTAAGCTGTCCACTGAGGACTGTGTTTCCCTTCCCTGAATGAATGCAGGCCAACCCCTGTATAGGCCCTCATTCTTCCAGGTGGGTCCCAGTCCCCAGTGTAGCCAAAACCCTCCACTCTGCACTATTCCTTCAGTCATAAGTTGAAACTCCTGGGCAAAGATCCCTCTTCTCCCACCTGTTACAGACACGCAGCCACTCAGTGAAAGACACTGAGTGAACTACCTGTCTAAGAGCACCCCCAGTTCCATAAATTCCCCCTGCAGTATCCCACCCCATCCCTAGCCAGGTCATTAGTCCCCAGATGTACCATGACATCTAGTTCTCCCTCTCATCCTGCTGCTCTGGCAATCCTCAGGATCTGCTTCCTAACTCTCTTTTCCATGGCGCCATATGGGCAGCTAACCTGCCTCTCCTCCCATTCCTATTTCCAAACTATATCTCTCACAGTTGAATCCCCCAACATAAGTTGCTCCCTACTCTTCTGGGGTCCTCTACCACTCCCCTTGGGATCTCCATTATGGAGGGCCCCACAACCTCCTTGGTCACTACCCTGGGTACTACCTCCTGACAGTCCTGACCTGCCAGGGCAGTGTAGGAATTACATAATGGTGCTGCTTGAAGAAAGTGTCTCTGTCCCACCACTCAAATAATTCCAGAGCCCACCACAGACCAGCCATCCCTTTTCCGGCGTCATCTGCGGTAACAGTTGTAGACTTGATTGCATCTCGGTGGGGGAAGAGTTTCCCTGTATTCTAGCCAATTTAGCCTGGAGTCTGGTGACCTCCTCCCTCAAACCAAAGAGCTGTGTGTATATGGATCAGCACTGCAGTCTCCAGAAGGTCTCTCTGAAAACTGCCACCCCACAGACACTGCATTGCAATACTCCCAGCATTCTCAACTTCAATTCTCCTTGTGTTACAAGGAAATACTTTTGTACACCTACCCCGGTAGGGTTTTTCTAGTATTCCCCTTTTTTTTTTTTTGTTTCTATTTCTGTTCCCCCATGCTTTGTTTAACTCTCTTTATACTCCTACGCTAGACAGGGTGTTGCTCCTATTCCCAGTTTTGGTCTACCTTTTACCTTGTACCCTTCCCAGCAGTGACTGTTACATGATAGTGAAGAGATGCCTTGCCTTATTCAACAAACAGAGTCCCCTACTTCATTGCTTCCTCCTGTAGATGCACATTGATGCCTAAGATACTGGTTATCTGTTCCACTCCTTCACTGTTCCACTCATTCGCTGGAACATGAACATGCTGGACATGTTAGAGTGGAAGTGTTTTTATAGTGCTCTTGTAAGGGGGCACTAAACCTCTATCAGCTCCATCCCCAAATACAATACACACCTGATTTACAGGGCTTCCTGAATCTACTCAGCCAAGATTAATTCCCTGAACTAGTTTCCACCACACCATCTGTTACAATTTTAAAGACAAGTTTCTTAAACACTGCCTACAATCTTTTTTTTCTCCACACTTAACCTGCTACTTTCAGTATGAAGAGAAATTATAGTGAAGCAGTAGTACCAATATAGTTAGGGTTGAGTAAGTTGTTTAATGAGCTGCTTATGCCACAAAGAAAACTTTGAAAAGCATAATACTCACAGTAGGTACAATTTGGCCTGCATTACATACATATTGATGAGTTAATTAAAATTCTATAGATTTCTCCTCCCCATTATTTAGTACTGAGGAAATTTATATAAGTACATGATGTGTATCCCTTAGAGTTCATCTGTCTTTATAGCTTACTCCCTACTTCAAATCATAATCCTCTATTATGACATCATACTCAGTTGCATTGGGAGTAACTTTCATGTCACAAGCAGTGCATTATGACCTCAGTTAGGGAGAAAGCAACAGAAATGGATGAATTCGTCATCAGCAAAAAACCTGTTTTCATGCAGATGACCACAGTGATAAATAATGGGGAGGAGAAAAGCAGAACTAATGTAAAATACAAGCTGAATTATGGCTAAATATTATGCTTTGCTAAAGTTCTCCTGAAGGCATTAGCTGCTCTTTAATATTAAACTCTGGGTATGGTGGTGCAGAGGGTTGATGTGCATGACGCCATACCTCACACTGCACTGGTGATGCAGGTTCGAGAGTGAGCTCGGGCACCAGGGGTCAGTGGGGGTCAGTTCAGGATCAAGTGCCCTTGTGGTGCTCTTCTCCCCGGGACGGAGGGGGGGACAACCCGGTGTGCCAGCGATCTCTTTTGGAGACCAGGGGGCACCGCAGCATGCCAAGCAGCATGTAGTTAGTGTGGCAGATGCAAGCAGGGTTGCCAATGCCAGTGTATTGGAGTGTGCACCACACAAAGGGAGGGGTGAGACATCACAGAACAAAGGAAAAGACCAGTCCATGGGGTAGGTGATGGCACCAGCCCCCATGACCACAGCCGGGCCCGTCCTGTCTGGCCTCTCATGTTCCTGCACCTGGAACCCTCACATGTGGCTGGAGTCTGTGCATTAGTGCACCTAGAGAGGAGGGGCAGCCCCACCCTGGAGGGGTCAAGTCGGGGGTGCCAGCTGCAGGATGAAGGGGGAGGAGAGAGGAGGTGCAGACAGGTAGACTTCGGGCTGGGCAGGATCAGGCTGGATGCCAGAGAGAGGATCCTTGGACCATGAACCAGAGAGAAAAAGAACTGTAAAAAAAAAATATTAAACTCCTAACTTCACACTTAGATTGCTTCACCACTGTGCAATGGAATTGCAGGATATTTAGCATGTATGGTGTGGGGGGTGGGCAGTCCCTTGATGTGTTATGTGTCTTTCCAGTTGGATGTGTGGAGTTTGAGATCCAGATAGTGTGTTTGTAGGAAAAAATATTGTTGTTGTTGTTTTTTTGTCATGGCCTAGTGCCCAGAACATTTGGAATTTTGGGCTGACATTTTCAGGATAGAAAGGCCTTGCTTGAAAATGGTGCCTTTCATTGGTTTGGTGAAAAAATGTCAGTCTGTTCCAGACTTATAAGGATTTAAACTTTCAGATCTGAGCATGCTCAGTAGGGTCTTTTGAATAGCTGTCTCATGCAAAAGAAGAATTTGGCTGTACGAAAGGAGATTTTTCTTTTATGAGGGGGTAGCTCTCTTTCGGGAGAGACAATTCTTCTTTTCTAAGGCAACCATCTTGTTTCCAAAAAAAAAAATGTGAAAACCCATAAAAAATGATATCCTGCAGAGACAACAACACATGTATTGTTCTTAATGAGACCCCATAAGCTGAATTCTAGAGTTAGTTTTTCAAAAAAGGACAGAGAAATGTGGCCATAAAACATTAAAAAAATTCCCTTTTGTGAACAATTTTCTTCTTTAATATGGCTCATGAAAAAGAAATAGGGCCATGCAAAAGAATATTAGGTTCCTACAAACAAATTAGTGATACTCGTCTTTTTTCACAATCTTGTTTTGTATGAACCAAGTCTCTTTGTGAGTTCATGCAATTCTCACAAAAGGGGATTGATTTATGCAGAAGAAAAAGTTTGACTTAAGTTTTTTTTTCACATTCTTTTCTTGTATGAACCAATCCTCTTTCATGAACTCATGAAAACCTAACAAAGAGGATTAGTTGCTAGAAAATAAGTTGGACTTAGTTGTTTTGCTGCACATTTGAAATGTAACAAGCCATAAGTCCATTCATATTGGGAGACAAGGGACAAACTATAGATCTAAAGAAAGGTCTCAATGAGTACAAGACTTACACATAATATACTCCAAACAATTCAGGAACCATATAAAAACAATAAAAATAAAAAAGTGAAAATTCCCACAGGATAAATTTGCAACTTTAACTAGGTGTAAGTCTGTCAATCTTTTGAGTTAAGGGAAAATGTTTATGTCAAAAGACAGTTCTCAGTGTGTACTACTAGACAAAGTCCCTAAGAAATATCAACTGAAAATAGACATATAAAAATCGTAAAAATGAAAAAATGAAAATTCTTATAGGAGAGCACTGCAAATTTAACAAGGTATACCTCCATCAGTATTTGGAGTTGAGGGGCAAGATATGTATATATGTATATATATATATATATATATATATATATATATATATATATATATTAAACAGACGAGGCATACTGATGAGTCCTGGTAGGACGAAACACGTGTCTATGTCATCTGTTAGCACCCTTTGCAAACTATGTGAGAGGCCTTTCAGCATCATGCAATTCTGCTTAAAGTTGAACCAGCATCATATTCTGTGGTGATTTGCATATGCAGCCCATGATGCTTTGGATTGAGTGGGCATGTGTGATTTTGTATTTCCTTGAAACTTGGCTTCCCAGCCAAATGCCCTTTGGGGTAACCATTTCCTTAGTGTTTGCGCACAGAGGTTCTTTGTCTTTTATATGTATATGTATATATATATATATATATATGTATATTAGAGACAAAAAACTCTGTTTAATGCATTGTTAGGTTGTTCAACAGTGACAAAGTGAGAAATTCAGTGTTAGTTTGGCTTTATGAACCCCAGCCCACCCCCCAAACCAGCATCAGAGTGCACTTGCAGGAGTCATATCTCTAACTTTCCACCCCATCACATGTGTGAAGAAGCAGATGTATAGGAGAATGGATGAGAGTTAGGACTGATGACCTCAACGTGCACCCTGATACCGTAGGTGGCTGGGGGGTCCAAGGGGCTTAACCCTAACACTGAATTTCCTAGCTGTGCCTTTTCATAGTTTGGTGACAAAATATTACAGGGCTGCAATGTTATGGTACTCCAAAGTTGATGATTTTTCCCATAGACTAACATTGCAGCATCCGCCGTGCCTTTCAGGGCCCGTATCTCGGAAACACTTTGAGATACGGACTTTTAATCAGAAAAATGCTTAGTCCCCCACTAGGGGGCCAAGTGCAAAACTAGCCAGGAAAGTCATAGATCATATGAAATTTTAATTTGTTTCCTATGTCGTACGGTTCCTGAGATATAAGCAATTTAGTAGTCAGTAAGTCAGTAACTTAGCAGTGTCAGTGGCTCAGTAGGTAGCACACTCGCCTCTGAGGCCGGGAGATCAGAGGGCTGTGGGTTCAGTTCCCACATCTGGCACTTGGGTTAATATCCCAGTACTGACACTGTAGTGCAGCATGAGAGGGGTGCTGCACTTTTGAGGTGCCGTCTTTCGGATGAGACGTTAAACCGAGGTTCCATCTGCTTAGATTGGTGGTAGTTCAGGTGGATGTTAAAGATCCCATGGCACCTATCGAAAAGAGTAGGGGAATTTCCCCAGTGTCCTGGCCAAATTTCCCTCATTCACTAAAAATACCACCAACAGCTTAATCTGGTTCAAGGTCAGTTGGCATTCATCTGTATCCCCTTCCCCCGGGTCGTGCCTGAAAATAGGCAGGATTTGTCTAGTGCACTTACCTGGTCAACAAAAACTAAATAATAATAATAATAGTATTTCAAGTGCTTATTTTCTGCTCCGAGGCCCATTATTATGTATACATTCTTTGTACTCACTGTGTTTCTCTATGCACCTGTTGGGGAAAAAAGGGTGTGCATTTCAGTTACTGTTAAAGTTAACGTTTCCACATGCATTTCTGTACCTGTTAGTGTTAGTGTTCCCGTGTACACCACTATGTGCTTTACCCTATGCATTTTTGTTTGTGCTTGCATTTGCATTACTGTTACCATTTGCATTTCCACTACTGTTTCTGTTTGAATTTCATTTTGCATCATGTGTGCATCACCATTTGCATTTGTGTATGCGTTTCCATTTGCGTTTGTCTTTCCTTTGGCATCATTGTTCCTGTTACCGTTACCATTTGCATTTCCAATTGCATTACCATGACCTTGCACATTACGTTTTGCATTTCTGTACCCACTTGCATTTGCATTTCTGTTTCCATTACCATTTGAGCGTGCATTTCTATTACTGTTTGCGTTATCGTTAATGTTTGCATCGCCATGTGCGTTAGCACTTGCGCTTGTGTTTGCGTGCCCATTACTTCACTATTTATAGTGCACATTCTCAAAAAGAAGGGAAATTCATGGCAAAAAACTCTGTTTAATGCATCAGTTAGGGTTGTTCTACAGTGACAAAAGCAAGGAAATTCGATGTTACGGTTCCAACCCCCTTGCACCCCACTCTCACCCCGCCCCCCCACCAACAGGCATCAGGGTGTGCATTGGGGTCATAGGCCCTCTCACCCTATTCTCCTATACTCCATCACCTCAGCTTATTTACACATGGTATGGGGTGAGAGTTAGGACCAGTGACCCCAATGCACAACCCGATGTGCCTTTTGAAGATTTTGTGAAAAAATATTAAACGGTTCAAAAGTTATTCAAAAAACAGGTTTTCCATTATAGTCAATGGGAAAAGTTAACAAAAAGTTCAACAGTGTCGCAAATGCGGATTTTAGTGTCTCAAATGACCCCTGTAGTGTCACAAATCCACCATTTTTTTTTTCAGTTGCTGGTCACAGAAATGATTGCCATTTAAAATTGGGACCCTCTAGGGACACAATTCTTTTTGTGTTCACCTAGTCAAGCCCAGAAGATGCTAGCCATGTCTTTTTTGGGGGGTTAAACACCCCAGAAATATGATTTTGAAATTTTTGAAAAAAGTAGTGTCACAAAGTAGTGTCAAATATTAAACACTTTTATGATTTTTTTTCGAAAGTGTCATGATTTGTGACACTACTTTGTGACACTATGCCCAAAACAACAGGAATTCTTTGCCACCCTGCTGCAAAAGAATGGTTTGGTATTTTGGGGCTGAAATTTGGAAGGAAGAAAGCCAACATCCCACAGATGTGACTTTTGGCAGTTTAGTGACAAAATATTACAGAGCTGCAAAGCTACAGTACTCCAAAGTTGAAAATTGTTCCCTTAGACTAACATTGCAGCGCCCGCCGCATCTTTCAGGACTGGTATCTCAGAAACACTTCAAGATACAGACTTTTCATTGGAAAAATACTTAACCACCCTGCTAGGGGGCTAAGTACAAAACTAGCCAGGAAAGTCATAAATTACATGAAATTTTATTTATTTTTCTACATTGTACGGTTCCTGAGTTATAAGCAATTCAGTATTACAAGTGCTCATTTTCTGCTCCAAGGACCATTATTGTACATACATTGTTTGTATTCACTGTGTTTGTCAATGCAGCCTTTGAGGAAAAAAAAGGCTGTGCATTTCCATTACTGTTACAGTTAACATTTCCACTTGCATTTACATAACTGTTTGCGTTAGTGTTCCTGTCTATAGCACTGTGTGTGTCACAGTTTACATTTTTGTTTGCATTTACATTTGCGTTTCTGTTACCATTTGTGTTTCCAGTACTGTTCCTGTTTGTGTTTCACTTCGCATCACCGTGTGCATTACCATTTGCGTTTTCATATGCACTTGCGTTTGCATTTCCGTTTGCATTACTGTTCACTTTGGCGTCATTGTTGCTGTGACTGTAACTGTTTGTGTTTCTAATTGCGTTACCATTACTGTTTGTGCATTCGTCACTGTTTGCATTTCTGTTCCTCTCAGTGTTTGTGTTTCTGGTGGTGTTTGCAATGCCCCGCCTGACCAGCTACTGGATCATGACTGCAGAAGCACAGCCCAACTAAGGCCATGAACATGATCGGTATACATTTCTGATGTCAGCTGCACACTACTTTGGACACTGAGGAGTTGCACAGACTCAGCCAGGCAATGTCCCTCCCCAGACCGGGTAGTGAATCCTGAGTGCAGAGCTACAGCCCAATTAAGTCATGTACAACATTGGTATACATCTCTGATGCCCGCTGCACAGTAGTTCGCACATTGAGGAGTTGCATGGCATCACCCTGGCAATGCCCCCTTCCCCAAGATGAGGTACTGGGTCCTGAGTGGAAAGCTACAGCCCACTATGGGCATGGACTTCTTAGGTATACCCCTGTAATATCAGCTACACACTAGTTAGCACACTGAGGAGTTGCATGGCCTCAGCCAGGCAATGCCCCCCTGCCCCAGACCAGGTACTGGATGCTGAGTGCAGAGGTACAGCAAAAGTAAAGCCATGGATATCAACAGTATACCTCCCTGATTGCAGCTGCACACCAGTTAGCACACTGAGTAGTTGCACAGCCTCAGACAAGCAATGTCCCCCCCCCAGACCAGGTACTGGATCCTGAGTGTAGAGTCACAGCCCAAATAGAGCAATGGACACCATTGTTATACCTGTCTGATACCAGCTGCACACATCTTAGGATGCTGAATAGCTACACGGCCTCAGCCATGCGATGCCCCACCCCCACCTAGGTACTGGACCCAGAGTGCAGATCCACAGTACAACTAAAGCCATGCACATAAACAGTATACCTCCCCTGATTCCAGCAGCACACAAGATAGCATGCTGAGGAGTTGCACGGCCTCAGCCAGGCAATGCCCCCCTCCAGATGAGGTACTGGATCCTGAGTAGCCAGTCACAGCACAACTTAAGCCATGGACATAAACAGTATACTTCCCTGATAGCAGCTGCACACAAGTCAGCACACTGAGGAGTTGCACGGCCTCAGCCAGGGAATGCCTCCCCAGACTAGGTACTGGACCTTGAGTGCAGAGCCACAGTAGAACTAAAGCCATGGACATCAATGGTATACCTCCCTGATTCCAGGTGGACACAAGTTAGTGTGCTGAGGAGTAGAGATGCAGCAAATTTAAAATCCACCTGCAAAGTGAACGCGAAGTGGCCACTTCGTGTTGGCACCTCACTATGCAGAGTGTCCCATAGAGAAGGCTCACTTTGCCTTGTTATTATTACTTTGCATTGTCATTCCACCTTAAACGCGAAGTAAGGTGGAATGACAACAATATTGGCAGCATCCCACCCACACAGTCACTAGAATGAATGTGCATCCCCAAAGTGCTACTGTCTTGTATCCAGAAAACTCCCCAGTGCTGATGAAGTGAAATGAGAGTGTAACAAGAAATGCAAAGTCTCCCAGAATTAGTGGCTCACTCAGTCATGCACGCAGTGGTCAGGTCACACACAGAGTCACCAGAATTAATGTGCATCCCCAAAATGCTACTGTCTTGTGTCCAGAAAATTCCCCAGTGCTGGTGAAGTGAAATGAGAGTGTAACAAGAAATGCAGTCTCCCAGAATTAATGGTGCCATGCAAGTGCACAGACAGATTAAGATTGTGTTGCACACTCAAGGGATGCATACAAAAAACACAACACCACCCAACCAGTGCTCACAAGTCACAAATCCAAATCTGGAAAGGAACACATTTTGCCAGTTGGGGAATTAGTACATGGCAGTAACAAACCACTACCAGTAAAGATACTAGAAAGCAGTATGAAAAATTCTGCAGGTGCGATGGATAGCAGGTTCACAGTGCTGTAATTACTCTGTAACACAATAAAAGGTGTCTGATTTAATGGCATGCATCACACACACACTCACTCACACACACACACACACACACACACTCAGTAATGTGTAGCAAATTGAAAACCTTTGGTAATATAACCAAGTGTTTTAAACAGACAAATTGTATATTACTGCACCACAACAATCATCAAAAAAATGTCAAAAATTACTGAAAATAGTACTGTGTGTACGCTAACACAGTTATACAAGAAACATATAACCAAAACAGAAAGACTGCCTTTTTCTCCCAGTTAATCTACCTGCAACACAAATACACCCCTCCCCAAAGCACACTTAACAGTACACAGACTGACTGTTCTAAATTAACATTCAACATCCACAGACAATAAACACTTGATGATATGAGCACAGAAGGATTTCCTACAATCGATGTACAAAATTTTGAGCAAAAAATATTACTCAAAAAGACATTTTAAACAGCTTCTAGAGGTTTTGAATCTCAGAGCTCTGAGAGCAAACTGTCTCCAGCTACCACTGCAAACACACTACCCAGGCCAGAACTGAGGCTGTGCAGAGCAATCTAGAGCCCATGTTACCTACAATCTCATGAACAACTGCAGAATTTCATTTGGAGCTCAATTACAGGGTGAAGTGAGGTGAATTACATTGATTTCAATGTACTTCACCTTAAAATTGGTGGAGAAGTGGTTTGGAGAAGGCAGAATAACGCAAAGTCATTGATTTTAGTGGACTTCGTCCTCCTCATTATGAAGCGAAGTATTCTGCTTCACATTGTGGAGTTCTCCGTGGATTCCATGTTACTCAGTGAATCACTTCACAGAGCAAATTGGAGCCACTTCGCCCTCCACTACTTACAGTACTGTAACTCACATGCTGTATGAGAAGGAATGAGAATGCCTTTGGCTGTACTTCCCCAATGGGCTGTAGCAGAAAACTCCCAGAATTAAAAATGCTTATTAATGAGTACAGTGGTGGAGTGAAGCCTGGAGAGATACTACAAAACATGCTTGCAATACATCCAAGTAACTAGTAAAAAAATCAATATTGTGATTCATGACGTGATCGTGAATCATGATTTATGACTGCATTTGTTATCGAGATGATGAACATGATTCACTGTTGACAATGTGAGATAAACAATATGGAACTGTATTGGGAATGCAAATGCCTACGGCTGTACTTCCCCGATGAGCTGTAGCACAAACTCCCTGACTTAAAAACTCTAATTAATGAGTACAATGGTAGGGTGGTGAAGCCTGGAGAGATACTAGAAAACAGGCTTACAATACATCCAAGTAACTAGTAAAAAAACTAATGTTGTGATTCATGACATGATTGGGAATAATGATTTGTGACTGCATTTGTGACCATGATGAAGAAGAACTTGATTTGTATCACGAGTGACTTTTGATGATGGTCCTGTCTTAAAAATGCATATTAATGAGTACAATGTTCATGCAGAATTATGCACCACACCTGTCCAGTACTCTGAAGGAAAGCCAAATAAACAACTGTGACAAGTTACAGATGGAGATTGGGCCCTAAAGAGATGCAAATGCACAGACAGATTAAGATTGCGCTGTGCACTGAAGAGATTCAGATGCAAAGGCACAGCACCTAACCAGTTCTCACCATCAGAAATTAAAATCTGGAAAAGAATACCTTTGCCGGTTGGGGCGGGCCATGGAGGGAAGGGGGGCAGTGTACTGCACTGCTGCAGTATCAGTCACTAGTACAGTTAGTACGAGTAAAGATACCACACAGAAGTACACAAATCACACAGCTGCAGTGGATAGCAGATTTACATTGCAGAAATTATTATGTGGCACAAAAAAAGGTGTCTGATTTGATGACACATGTCACACACATACTCACACACACACTAAGTAATGTGTAGCAAATTGAAAACTTTAGTACTATAACTACATATTTTAAACAAACTAAAATTATGCACTACTGCACCACAATAATCAGCAAAAAAATAGCAAGAATTATTGAAAATATTGCTGTGTGTACATTAACACAGTTATACAAGAAGAATATCCCCAAACAGAAAGCACTGCCTTTTTCTTCAAGTTAATCTACCTACACAACAGATACACCCCACCCCCAAAGCACACTTCCACTGTGTCTCAGTACACAGACTGAATATTGTACAATAACATTCAAAATCCACACACAAACAATAAACACTTGAATATACAGTATGAGCACATGAGTGTTTCCTACAATTAATGAACTAAAGTTTTAGCAAAATAATTACTCAAAAAGGCTTTTTTTAACAGCTTTTAGAAGGTTTGAATCACAGAGAGCTCTCAGAACAGATTGTCTCCTACAGCTTCCTACACACACTACCCCAAACTAAGGCTGTGCAGAACAATCTAGAGCCCATGTGATCTGAAATCCCATGAATCACTGCAAAATTCACCTTTGGAGCTTAAAAACAAGGCAAAGTGAGGTGAAGTACATTGTTTTCAATGTACTTCGCCTTAAGAATTGGTGGAGTAATGATTTTGGAAGGTGAAATAACACGAAGTCTTTGTTTTCAATGGACTTCGCGTTACCCATTATAACGCAAAGTACTCCGCTTCGCATTGCAGAGCACTCCTCGAATTCACCTTCACTCTGTGAATCACTTTGCAGAGTGAATTGGGGCCACTTCGCCCATCTCTACTGAGGAGTTACACAGCCTCAGCCAGGCAATGCCCCCCCAAAAAACAGGTACTGGATCCTTAGTGCAGATCCACAGTACAACTAAAGCCATGCACATAAACAGTATACCTCCCCTGATTCCAGCAGCACACAAGATAGCATGCTGAGGAGTTGCACGGCCTCAGCCAGGCAATTCCCCCCCCCAGAACAGGTACTGGATCCTGAGTGCAGAGCCACAACACAGCTAAAGCCATGGACATCAATGGTAAAGCTCCCTGATCGCAACTGCACACAAGTTAGCACACTTAAGAGCTGCACAGTCTCAGCCAGGCAATGCCCCCCCACAGACCAGGTACTGGATGTTGAGTGCAGAGACGCAGGAGAACTAAAGCCAGGGATATCAATGGTATACCTCTCTGATTGCAGCTGCACACAAGTTAGCACACTGAGGAGTTGCACTGCCTCAGTCAGACAGTGCCCCCCCAAACCAGGTACTGGATCCTGAGTGTAAAGTCACAGCCCAAATAAAGCCATTGACATGCTTGGTATATGTCTCTGATGCAAGCTGCACAGTAGTTTGGACACTGAGGAGTTGCATGGCCTCAGCCAGGCAATGCCCCCCTACCAGGTACTGGATCATGAGTGGAGAGCCACAGCACAACTAAAGTCATGGACATCAATGGTATACCTCCCTGATTGCAGCTGCACACAAGATAGCATATTGAGGAATGCCAGCTGCACAGTAATTCACACATTAAGGAGTTGCATGGCCTCAGCCAGGCAATGCCCCCCAAGACGAGGTACTGGGTCCTGAGTGGAAAGCTACAGACCAACTACAGGCATGGACTTCATCAGTATACCTCTGTGATAGCAGCTGCACACTAGTTAGGACACTGAGGAGTTGCATGGACTCAGCCAGGCAATGCCCCCCCGACTAAGTACTGGAGCCTGAGTGCAGAGCCACAGCTCAACTAAAGCCATGTACATCAATGGTATACCTCCCTGATTCCAGGTGGACACAAGTTAGTGCACTGAGGAGTTGCACGGCCTCAACCAGGCAATGCCTCTCCCAAAGCCAGGTACTTGATCCTGAGTGCAGATCCACAACACAACTAAAGCCATGGACATCAATGGTTTACCTCCCCTTATTCCAGTAGCACACAAGTTAGCACACTGAGGAGCTGCACGGCCTCAGCCAGGCAATGCCCCTCTGACAAGGTACTGGATCCTGAGTGCAGAGCCACAGCACAACTAAAGCCATGGACATCAATGATATACCTCCCTGATTGCAGCTGCACACAAAGTTACCACACTGAGGAGCTGCACGACCTCATCCAGGCAATGCCCCACCAGACCAGGTACTGGACATTGAGTGCAGAGTCACAGCAGAACTAAAGCCATGGAGATCAACAGTATACCTCCCTGATTCCAGGTGGACACAAGTTAGAGCATTTGCTAGCATGAGAGAAGTGCACACTGCCTGGTAGATATAGCTAATCATTACAATACTTAATTTCAGGGTGATGCATGGTGTGCATCCCAGGCATGCGCAGATATCCAGAAATTTGTATATTTACCTTTCTTCTTGCCCTGTCAATCAGATACATGTGCTGTTCTGCTTGCCAGACCCTAAGCTCTGTAATGTCTGAAAACAGTATCTTACAGGCAGGTAACTTACTCATAATAGAAGCAAGGTCCAATTTTGCTTCTGCTACTAAATCTACCCATCGTTTGGTGCCTAAATCATTGCCTCTGGGATGAATCAGCAGTATGTCCAGACGAGCTTGAGTACTCAGTAGTCTGTGCATTGTTTGCATGAGGTGCTCCCACCTCATGCCTCCTCTGCCAAACCACTTTACAGAGCAATTTGGAAGCTGCAGGTCTTTACCAAACTGACTTCTCTGAGCATACTCTGAAGCTTGTCGTTCTATGCTGCTTCCAATGACCCACACAGTCCATTTGCTGTTTTCTGCCATTCTAAGCTTTTAAACTGAGGAGTGGACAGAGAGCTACCAAAAAAAAATCAGTGTTTGCACTTCAGTGTCTAGTCACTACTGAATATGAAATTGAGATTTCCCTCTCTGCTTCAATATTGCTTTGGTGGGCTGTCCCAAAACACAGGAAAAAAACAAATAATTGGCTAATGCTTTCTCATGATTTACCAATACAGTGGATGCATGCACTATGCCTACACTGAATGGGTGCAGTTCCTGTCAAGCAGAAATGTTGCAAGGTTTCTAGGTTGGAAAATACTACATTTTGATAGGCTAGTTCAAACAATCACAAGTAAACAGATAGCTATCACTGGTTGCCTCTTGTTTTATGATACACATGCTGCCTGCTTTCTGCCTCCATTTGCAGCTCTATCTGTGCTAGTAAGTACTCACTGACACCTCAACTTTAAACAGTTATAACTTCTTTCCACAGCATAACAGGTTATTCATATTGCCATAGTCAAAAAGAGGAGTATAAAATGTTTTGTTTAATACTATTTTTGTGTCATTATCAGTTTGTATAATGCTAGTAAAATTGTATAGAAAATGTGATGTACTTACACAGAGTAAAGCAGGGTCTTGAGTTTTTCCCTAAGATGGCTGCTATGTTCTTCTTCTTCAGTCTTCAGCATTTGTGATTGGTTGCCTGACATGGCCTGATCAATGTTATGTTCGATTGGTGTGAGCATCCGTCACTCAAATACAAAGCAGTGTCTGATTGGCTTAGCCTTAAAGAGGATTTTTTTTAATGTGATTATTCAGTACTTTCATGATCACAACATTATTATTCAACAATTTCCTGCTGATGACATCATTTTGCGACACTATCATGTATATTCAACACTATTATTTGTCACTTTCGTGCATGTGACACTACTTTGCAACACTACTATTCGACACTGTCATGCTGACGATATCAATTTTTGTGACACTGTCATGCATTCGACACTACTTTGCGAAAATGTCACAAAAAAACATTTTTTTGAGAAATAATATAGTGTGGATAGTTAAAAATTAAAAAAAGTAAGTTTCTGCCATATTTTTCAGATATTGTGTCGTGTTATAAGCCAGCTTCTATTGTGCAACATCTAAAAGCATTGTATGTTGTCTTCACTAGTGTTGCACTTTGTTAGCAATGCTGTCTATTCATGTAATATGACAGATGTACAGTGTGTGTGACTATGTAATGTTATTAAAAAAATGCTTGCTCACCACTAAATATTTGTTTTTCTCTGTTTCTTATACAGGTGTCTGATACTTACAAAACATTTTCCCACACTACTGTAAATTCATAGAGAAGAAAGATGCCTTCTAAAGCAGAGATGCAGGTCTATGCAGAGACCAAACAGGCATCATAGTAGTACACTGTTGCTTAAGAGTGGTACAAAAATCACACATTCTACATCAAGACGTAAACTGAATTATCATTCCACTCAAGGAGTGACTTCACAGGTTGCATACTCCACAGAAATTGTACATACTTGCTCAACTGCAAGCCAAGTATGCCCAGCTCAGCAACAGTTGCGGAAATCTTCCAGATGGATAAATAATATTGCAAAGGCAAACATGAACAAACGTACTAAGCAACACCATAAAGGTATGGCTGCTGATGCTCACCTGAGGAAGCAAAAGTATTTCTGATCACTAGCTTGTAAAGTTAAGTTAGATAGACCTATTGCAACTGTCATCAGACGTGAGCACAAAAAACTAAAGACTCATCTGTCTTTGATGAAATTGTATCTCAGAATTTGTATATTTGTCAACAGAGCAGTATTTGTTCTTCAATGCTTGTGGCACAAAATCGCACATGTACTTGAACAATTCAGATAAGTTGTGCACAGCATTAAGATGAGGCTACAACGCTATCCCATCTTGAATCAACACAACTTCTGTGATACTTTCACAGGTAGCTGGCTACACACACAGCACTCAGAAGCATGTTTCTGGAAGGAGTCATATTACTCTCAGAAAAAGGACAGTGAGTTCTGCATTGATGAGTCTGGTAAACTGTGTAATGTGCTGACTGTATGTGATGACATTACAACTGAGTCAGATGATGAGTCTGAGTCAACTGTTCAGCCTCGTAAGCATCACTGTCTGACATGGACATGTGATGTGACTTGCAACTGGATGCAATCATCATTTGATAAAGTTGAGCACTTTATCAATCTGTTTGTCATTACTGATCGTAAAGACAGACATAAAGTAAATTGTTTGAGACTATAGATCTTTGTGAGATCCATCCACATACTGGACTTATGGGTCATTCATTTGCATGCTTAGATAGTGGTGTTTCTGACAGTGTATTTCACCACATGTGGATGCAGCCAGTGCATGAATCAGGGATGCAGAACCTTGTGTATAGGGTCTATGAGGTTTAACGAGTCATTACGCAGTATACTCGTCTTAATGAGTTACTGCAGTCTGGTGACATGCATGGTGCCGTGACATTTCTGAAACAGCTGCAACATGGCAGCAGTGTCACAGACACTGTGATTGATCAGTAATCAATTTCTGATGGAAATTCTGTCTCTGTCTTAGAAACAGATATTCTCAAGCAGTTTGGGAAATCCATTGCCAAATTTGAGTTGGCAAAGACAGTGAAATTTGACTATGTATGTGTGTCATGTGACTGGCTCTGTTACCAGAAACAAATGGTCACAGTTAATCTGGAAACCTTGTCACCGTACACTGACATGTGGTTTTGACTGTCAGCATTCTTGCTGTTAAAGTGTGACTTACAGTCAGAGCCAATTATTGTGATGTGTAAGCACTGTTTCTCCAAAGTGAAGAGTAACACTCTGCCACCAAGGTCGTTGTTGAACAATATGGAGGCACATGTTACGCCTGCTGAGATTGCCACATTGAATATGTTTGAATGGATTCTTATTCAGACTATGAAAGTGTTTAAAACTATTCTGAATACAAAAACATGGAACGTTCCACAAAAAGAACTCATTAGGTCTCTTAAGGGTTCCATTATGTAACTTCCACTTCCTCTCCAGCAAAATGTGGAGGCAATCTCCAGTGAGAACAGTTTGGTGAATCTTGTCAACAGTGTTCCAACAAAGTCAAAGGTCATCTGGCAGGATGTTGTCAATGCAGAGAAGGTGAAGCTTGCTCTTACTTACTTGAAGAGTAACAATCCCTTTTATGCATCCCTTGACATTGATCGCATGACTAGCTTGTCTGCCGAACACGATGTGTTATATACCACCAAACCAATGATTGAAAAGGTCTATGTAGAGACAAATGATAATGTGTATCAACAGTACACAATACAGCCACTGCATGTTAGAGATGCAGTTGGGGATAACATTCATCTGTATCAAATGAAACATGTGGAAGGTGCTCCTGTCAGCATTGGATGCACGTTGTTTTCCCAGATTTAATTCCAAAAGGGTCAGATGAACATCTAGATGATAGAGAAGTGTGTATGCAAGTTTCTGAATACCATACCAGTCGCATGCTCAATAAGGATGGCAAATTCAGACACAACATACAGTACTTGTTCCATCTCCTCCAGGAGAGTGAGCTTAGCATACTGTCTGCATCGATTGCACATACAATACTGCTCACAACTCCACTTGATGCAATCACTGACATTGAGTTTGTGCAGAAATTAAAGCAAAAGGATGAAAATGTGCAGATCAATTTGTCTTCCATACTGTCAAGTCTACGTGGCACCAAAGAATACTGGTATAGCAGACACTCTGAGGTGATGACTATGCTGTGAGAGTATGGTGCAGCGACATGGTTCGTCACACTCAGCTGTACCGAGTACACCTGGGAGGAGGTGATTGAACTCTTGAAGTGGGCAAATTGTGATGTAGAGGGCATTTCATCAATGACTGTCAGAGAAATGTGCTCAACTGACCCAGTGTCTGTGACTAGACATTTTCGCAAGCGATTCCACAATATTCTGACTTTCATTTTGTCAAAAGACAATCTGCCTCTTGGTATTGTAGAGCATTACTTCTGGAGGATGAAATATCAGGCACAAGGTGCTCCTCATATTCATGTTACTGTGGATCAAGGACATCCCTCACATAGGTGGACACGAAGTAGCAGAAGTGCTTGCATTCATTAAACAATATATTACTTACCACATTCCGGACAAGTATGACAGTCCTACATTGTGAAAGTTGGTGCAGAAGTTCCAACACCATATTTGTGGAAATACTGCCACCAGCTAGTGAAGAGAAAATCCAGTTGGTACACAAGATGTCACTTCAGATTTCCCAGACTTATCTGTCAGAATGGTTACATGAATTAACTGTTTTCAGCTATGCAGCACCACTTGAAGGCAAAATCAACCAAGAGGGTATATGAGTTACCCAGGGATGAGAATGAGGTGTACATCAATGACTACAACCCCACTCTTCTTCTAATGTGGCAAGCAAACATATATGTTCCGTTTGTGGCTGACACTCGTTGACTCTGGTTCAAAACATCACTTCATACATCACCAAACATGATCAGACTAGCTTGCAAGATCTTTGGGAAGATATTGCCAGTTCAAGCAAGTAACTTGACATTTCAGTTGTGGTCACTGGGATTGAAGACCCTATCACACAGAGAATGTGGTGCTTATAAGGCCGATGATTGCTTAATCGGTACACATTTTGTACAGCAAATCTGATGCTGTGTGATTTCTCAGTGTTAACTACAAAGAGAAGCACAAATGTGAACTTATTCCTCATGCTGAGATTGAGGAACTGGCTCTCAACAGACCCTCTTCAAAATTTATATTGAAGAATAACCACATTGACATGTACTACCCTTGTAGACACAGAGACATGGATGGTAAGTGTCTACTTGAGGTGGATAAATGGTATGACTACAAGATAGATGTCTCACCTGATTGCACATGTGACATTTACAATGTCAGAGTAATGGATGGCTGTCTTGTAAAGAGACATAAGCCTTGGCTCATTGACCACTGCAAATTACATCCATGCACATCTGAGAACAGAGAGCATTACTACTTTGCTCTGCTATTCTTATTTAAACACTGGAGGAATGAGTCTGAATTGAAAGGTGACTGTGATACATTTGAAGAAGAATTCAATCACAGTTACAACACATTCAGAACTGAAGACTCTGACACATATATACAGAGACTGGACACTGAGAAGAAACAGCTTGAAAAGGCATAGAAACAACTTGAAGAGGACACTCCTGTTAGTTCACAGGAGAACCTAGATCTGGAAGGAGAAGGTATACTTGGAGTACCTCTGCCTCTGAATGCCCCAGAAGTACTCATGTCAGAAGTGTAGAATGCTATGGAACATGGCACACACTGCACAGCTGATCCAGCAGAAATGAGAGAGAGACTCAATGAGCAACAATGTGTGGTGCACTCTGCAGCTACTGATGCTGTCTGGCATGGCATACTACATGAACAGAAGAAATGAAACTGTCTTGACCAAAGCCACTACTGATGTTTGTAAGTGGCTCAGCAGGTACAGTAAGAGATTCCTTATAGAGGCCATTATGGCTGAAATACGGAAACTGACAGGCTTATCAATGTCTGTTGCTGTTCCCACTGGACTGGCTGCATACAACATTGGTGGAATTACACTACACCATCTCTTCATGTTACCAGTGGAGGATGACAAAGCAGGAGAGTATCGTAAGCTGTCATTTGAGGTTGCATCTCAGCTTCATTCTATGTTTACTAAGATGAAGTTACTAATCATTGATGAGATTAGCATGGTCTCTAATTTGATGCTTGCCTGTATACACCTATGTCTACAGGAGATTTTGGGCACTGACTATGGAGATGCATTTGGTGGTAAAAACATAGTTTTATTTGGAGCCCTTTTACAACTTGCACCAATTAATGTGGAACATGTCTTTGCAGCTCTGACTGTCAAGCAGGCTAAGAATACACTAGGCTACATTGGAGGTTTTAACCTGTGGGAGTCATTTACCTATGTTGAGTCGTGTGAGAACAAGCGCCAGAGTGGTGATCTGGCTTACAAGGCACTGTTGGATCAAGCTTGTACAGGTTCTTTTTCACCAGAACATCTTTCAGTGTTACATGGTTGAAGAATCACAACAGGTACTACATCCATACATACAGCATGCAATGGTTTTAGCGATGTGTACTCCAGGGGCATACGGATTGTGTCTTATGCCATGACTTAAGAAATGTGCTGAGTTCAACAGTGTTATGTTGCAGAGGGAGAATCAAGAAATTGTCACCCTGCATGCTGTTGATACAGTTGATGTTAGTTGGTTTTTAGTTAAGACCTTTATTTTTAGACAGGAGTTTAGGTGGAATAACTCATCATTAGGACAAAGTCCTATTTACAAGATGGTCCTGTTAAAATTTTTTAAAACAAATCAACTACATATAGATCACAAGACAGTCAAACATAAATTTCATTCCATACAGTATAGAATTTCCAACACATCATTCATTTCAAAATACAAATACAACATATGATCACTAAATACAAACACTGTAACTATTGATGGTGTAATTCTAAGTCAGAAGCTTGTAGCAAAGATGACTGAATGACTCTCTGAACTGAAGTCGGATGTTTCACGCACAGCTGGCCTGAAAGTTGTTCTTACAGTTTGTAAGAATGCATGTGTCATGCTATGGTGTAATCTTGATGTTGAGCATGGCATAGTAAATGGTGCCATGGGTCACATTATTGACTTCATGTACAATGTTCAGAAGATGTTTATAGAGACTCTTGTTATCCATTTTGACAACATGGAACAGTCTGTGTGGATTGATCATACCTGTGTTAAGTTCCAGGTATTTAAGGATATCTATGTCAACAGGAAACAGTTTCCAATATGTGTGGCATATGCTGTTTCCATTCATAAGTCACAGGGCTTGAGTTTGGATTCAGCAATGGTGGACATAGACACAGACATTTTCAAAGATGGCATGAGCTACATCGCACTTTCTCGTGTCCGCAGCCTTTCTGGGTTGCACATCATAACACTCACACCACAGAAGATACGCTCTGACAAGTGATATATTGTGGAGTACAACAGATTATGTATTCTGTATCAGCCACAGATGTCTCTCATTCCACTACCTATGTATGTAGTTGTCTCACATTCCACAGTCACAGCTTCAGCTGGCAACAAGAGAAAATGAGCTGCCACTACTGAATCAACTGTGCACAGTTATAAGGTCAGTATGTCAAATACAGATGCAGAATCAGCTGTTACTCAGAAATCAGTTGGTATGGCTGTTGTCCCAGTGTTAATAACAGTACTAGAGTAAACTGCTATGCTAAGTCAGCTATCCAAGCTTTTCTTCACATGCCACACTTCGTGCAGGCAATATCAGCTTCACAAGACACTCCCTTATCAAAGCCATTGAAGGAAGTTGTCAACGTGACTTCTGATCAGTTACACAATGTACAGTCACTGACACCTCTATGATAGGTCTTAGGTACATATGATGGGTGCAGTACATTTGCTGCTAACATGCAACAGGATGCCACTGAGTTTATGATGGCCATCATAAACAGTTTGGATGAAGAGGGGATTCCAATGCAACAGTAGTTCACTGTCTCATATGTTACCAGATGTGTATGTCTGTCATGTGGTCATTCAGAGCAAGAAACCACTGAAGACATGCTTTGGGTTTCTTTGTTTGTGCATCAATCTCAAAGTGTCACGTTCTGGCAGCTGTTTACCAATGCAGAAAGTGGTCACCTATGTGTTAGGTGTGGAGGGACATGTACTCAGTCTATATGTCTCAAGACTTCATCTCAATATCTTATGCTTGTATTGCATAGATTTGACTCTAACAGGCTCAGAGTTGACACACCATTCACAGATGTCATAGCTGGTAGAACTGAATTTAACCAAGCAGTGTTTGACACTAAGGCTGTGATCTACCACTATGGACAGTCTGTACATTCCGGACATTACACTTCTTTGTTGAGGTACAGAACTGGCTGGGTTGAATGTGCTGACTCCAGAAGCACTTTTAAACAGAGGCTACTGTGATATTTAAAAAATGCATACGTCCTGATATTGAAGAACTACTACAATTTTCATGCATCAGAAGAATAGTCACACAACATGTCACATAACTTGCTGTCCATTTTGTTACAGAGTGAATTCTGCTACATAAACAGTATTGTTTTTATGCAAATCTGTGTTCAATATTACACTGGTAACACATCACATGGTTTATATGCATGTGTTTACTCAATCTGACTTATAAGGTAGTTGTGTTAATCAGTGACACAATGAAAATTGTTGCAGTGGTCTTCAATCAGCACCAACTGTCTTTACAGTCACTAGAGAAACCACACTTAGATGTCTAAGAAAAACTTTGAGATGGCAAAAGAGATATGACTATCTAGTCCTCCTGTTCTGTCATTGTCTGTTCTTCTGAGTAACTCATATGCAGCCATAATAAGTACTACTTGGCACACTTGCCAGCTGTGTGCCTCTACTAAGGCACAATAGTTGTCCATGCACATGGCAAAACTATGTAACACATGACTTTTTAAACAGTTGTGCTGCATCATGATATCATTTGGATCTTTTGTGAGTAAAATAAATCCTCCATTTGTTTCTGTCACTTCTGTGTTAGCACAATTGCACACTGTTTTCTATATGATCTGCTGACCTGTACTTAAGAGTAGCATACTCTGATATAGGCATCACTCAGTGACATGTTGAGTATCACCAGGTGTGGCTTGTGTTTTTTTGTCCCTTTGCGACTTGATCTAATACATTCATATTGTATCGCCACAGTGTACTACTATGTCTGTTTTCTTTTTGTACATTTGTGTTGTATATATGATATGATTATTAACAGATTATTTAGTTAAAGTCAGTACTGTTAGCTTTTCAGCAGTTGTCTTAATTGCTATTTAACTGAATGTATTAAACAATGCTAAATATTTTGCTGTTTTTCACTATTTCATAGGCAAGTATTTCAACATATTCTTCATATATTACTTAATATTATGTAGATATTTAGTACAACTTTTCTAATTTGTGGTGAGTTTCACATAGGTATCATTAACAGTAATAAAGAGTGTTGTAAGTACATATTTGTTTATTAACAAGAGGTGCCATTTTCTCAATTATAGATGATTAATTTTATAGCCGTAGTATTGTGTGCAAGCATTACTTATTATTAACTTAAAGTTTTTAGTGACATAGATACTTCTTTAATTCACTATGAATGTTGATTACAGCTTTGATGGTTTTTAGTGATGTAAATACTACCTGTTAGCATATTCCATTTAATTTTGTTTTGTGTAAGAAGTAAATTAAATACATGTATACAGTTGTGCACTATTGTAAATCAGACACTTGCACTGATAACAAGTGATTTTTATGTTCCCAGGACCACCTTGAACATGAGCTTGCTCAATGGTGTTTATGCCTGGTTAAATAAAGTGACTGATTGATTGATTGATTGATGTTCCTGATAATATTTCTCAATCACCTTAATTGGAGGTTGGGTGGGAATTTTCCAAATGCATCCATATATCTGTATGTCTTTACATGTATATGTATATGTGTGTGTGTGTGTGTGTGTGTATATATATATATATATATATATATATATATATATATATATATATACAGTATATAGGTATGTCTACACATAAATATATTTAAATTAAATGTATCTAAATAGCTTTAATTTTAGATACCAGAATGTGTTTCTGCTGCTATTTTTTAAACAGCTGGCATCTGGTTTTTCACCCACCCCAGGAACATTCACACTATCAGTCACACAATGACAATAACATCATCACTGTTTGATACATGATAAGCAGTGTACAAAGACTATAGTGGCAGCTGTGTTCATGTGTTCTGTGCTACTGCCACAACTTCCTCATTAAGTAGCTGTGATACTGATTTACATGTATTTTTAACTTTGATGTAATACTTTTTTTATATTGTTTTGTGAAACTTATTTTGTGTACAAATTTGACTTTTAATTTGGCCTTTTCAATCAACTGTTAATTTGGCAATACATATTTTTTAAGCCTTGTCTAACTGTGTTGTGTCTTTTATTATATTTAAGGTACAGTGCTAACATCTATTCTAGTCTTGGTATATTACTACATACAAAGAAATTACAAGAGGTAAATCTGTGCATTTTTTCTACTTAACAGAGTACATGTACTATTAGTCCATGTATTGCATATATTACTGTCCTATTCCATTTATGTATGAGTTCATTTTCATGTCTCAGGTACAGCACATGAACTATTGCCGCATGCATAGCATTAGACAAGTTTATATTATGATAAACTATCTATATCTTGATCAGAGCATGGTGCACAATGGTAGCCATGCTCTCACCAACATATGCAATGTAATTTGAGATGATGCTTTCTCAAAAAGACAGGAAATTCATGGAAAAAAACCTCTGTTTAATGCATCAGTTAGGGTTGTTCCACAGCGACAAAAGAGAGGAAATTCAGTGTTAGGGTTGAAAACCCTAACTCCACATTCCCCACCCCATCCCCCCAGCACCACACACACACGCAAGTAGGAGGGAGGACCAAGGCAACACGACCAAAAACAAACAACCAGCAGCAGGTGACAGAAATAACATACAACTGTCTAAAAGTACCACATGACACATCCATCATCATGGGCCACCAACTGTAGGAGTTCTGCTGCCATGCGAGTGACTTGGTCCTATGCATGCATAATGGCCATCAGTTGTTGTATCATAGTAAAGGTTTTTTTTATATCTAATACATTTCTTATCTCTTTTCAATGACAGTGTGTGGGTAATCATCACCCAATTAACATGCCAGTGTCTTGCAGTGGTTTTTGGAACCTTTTTTGACTGTTAATGTCTCCTGATGTTACCTCAGAATAAGACAATGATGTATCAGTACACTATTATGTGCACAGTATTGCTGCACCATTATCTTACATTTGTAAAATCTCAGATCTGTGTGTAAATGTCAGACCCAAAAAGTCACATGGTCACACTACACAATAGGTGAGTTCTGGAAAGTTTCTCATTTGAAACAGGTAAGTGTTTTTCTCTACTATTTGATATATTGCTGCTAGCATGCTGTTCAAAGGGCCCCATGTTCACATGTTTGTGTTTATGACTGTGTAGTATCACAGATCATTGTAACACAGTTTCATGTGTCTAAGTACCTACTGATGTTACCATGTCATAAGAAAAAATTGGATCAGTACAGTATTATCTACAAAGCCCTTCTCCACTAGTATCTGAACCTGCACAGCTGTATATGGGACTGTGTCACCCAAAGAATTCCATGGTACCACTTCACTCTCTTTGCCTTGCTGACAGTTTTTCAGTGTAAATGCATGTTTTTGTTTCTATACAAATTCCTACCTTTCTGGTAGCAGGGGTGGCCAAAGACACCATGGTACCACTTCTGTACCTATGAACGGATAATATTAGACAGTATTTACCTGACCTTTCATGTGTGTAAATGGCTGCTAATATTATCCTGACAGTAAACTAATGATGTATCAGAATACTATTATATACAGCGTGCTGCTGCACTGTAATATAATCCTGTACAGTTGGGCAGCTACATGGTACCATAGGACACAAACTGTTAAATATCATCATAGGCCAAGGTAGACATTATCATACAAATCATTTCAGATATTTATAGGAAAATGGCTATTATCCTAGGCTGAAAACATAATGCTGCATTTATGCCACTGTTAGTTCTGTGGTACTGGTTCTGCATGTGGCAGTATAATAACCAAGTATTCATTCTGCATACTATTTTGAATCAAAAATTACAGAGCTGTCATAAAACTATTGAGCACTGCATGTGTTCATAGATTTGTGACCAGAACTTGTTATTCATACTACATGTGTGTGTTAATGTGACCATGCCCATCTTGGTTTGAGCATCGGTATGTTGGACTCTGCATGTTATTGAAAGGGTGCCATGCTGTCATTTTTGTGACTATGGACACATTATATCACACATCATTTTATCCATGCATTCTTTTATGTCGATGCCTCATGATATGATCCAAGCATAACCAAACAATGCATATCATATGTATTCTGTGTAGAGCACTACTGTTTGGTATACTGTCACTGCTGTGACTCCCCAATGGTGAAGACAAACACAGTGCCAGGAATCGGGCAAAACCCACCCATTGTTGGGCTGGTCTTTGCGGCGACTGGGACTGCATCACTGGGTGTTTGTCCCCCCGTCCAACTCCAACTTGGAGTTAGAATCCTAGAGACTGGGGGGGTTTGAGGGTCGCAGCCTCCCGATTGTGTGCGCCGTCATCTCTGTGGCTACAATGCCAACAGTCAGCATTGTGGCTGTCACTGTAGGGGATGCCAGCGTGAGTGCTGTTGAAGTGCTATGGGTAAGTACTACTGTTCTGCCATGTAACCCTGTGGAGATGCCCACAATGCTGTGTACACCCATGCCTGCATAAATGCTACAGTTGGTGGTCCATAATGATGGATGTGTCTTGTAGTACGTTTAGATAGTTGTATGTTATTTTTGTCACCTGCTGCTGGTTGTCTGTGATTGGTCATGTTGCCTTGGTTCTCCCCCCTACTTGCATGTGCGTGTGTGTATGTGTGTGTGTGGTGCTGGGAGGGTGAGGTGTGGAATGCACAGTTTGGGTTTTTGAACCCTAACACTGAAGTGCCTCGCTTTTGTCGCTGTGGAACAACCATAACTGATGCATTAAACAGAGTTTTTTTTTGCCATGAATATATATATATATATATATATATATATATATATACACACACACACACACACACACAAACATATATGTATATAGATCTCAAAACATACGGTAGGTCTCATTTAGCACTACAAGACTAACACATAATAACCCAACAATTCAGGGGCCATATAAAAATTTAAAAAAATTAAATTCTCATAGGATAACATTGCAACTTCAAAAAGCTGTAACTCTGTCAATCTTTGCAGTTAAGGTATAATCTATTAAAAGAAAAAGTCTTAGTGATACTACAAGACTAAGTCCCTAGGAAATACCTGCTGACAATAGACATAAAAAACATAACAATTCAAAAATGAAAATTCCCAAAGGATAACACTGCGAATATAACAACCCATAACTCTGTTAATATTTGGAGTTAAGGAACAATCTATATATCAAAAAAGATCTCAATGACTACTACATGGCTAACACATAATATCCCTTCAAAAAATTAATGGGTTATTCACTGCACCCCAAAATTATCTACAAATTCACCATGGTGCTAAATTCACAATTAAAGACTGACTGTTATCAAAAATGTATGAACAACGTATTTCATCTTAGGCAATAAACATAGCAATGTTCAGATCAAACCAACAAAAATTTACTGACATATGGCTAAAAAAATGAAAAACACATTTCTGCCCATATGCAATCATCCACTGGGAGTTAAGTTAATATATTATTTCTTTGAAACAAGCCCCACAAAAGACAATTACTACGCAACAGATATATTGCCTCCACAGCCAGATAGATGTGTCCATGTATTGAGGCATGAAAGCATAGGGCCCTGAGGGCCTTACACTCCTGCAGCAAAATGGATGTGTTCTCACAAGTCCCAGAGGGACCCGCATGAATGTGAATGTGACTGTACTATCTCAAGAAGACAGGATATTCCTTGTAAAAGAAGCTGTGTTAATGCACAAGTTAGAGATCATATTACAGTTACAAAAGCAGGGAAATTCAGTGTTAAGGTTTCCAACCCCCCCACCCCCAACAACCAGCAAAAGGGAAAAAAATAACAGTTTCAGTTGGCCTGGGTCTTGGTGAATCAGAGGTTTGGTCTTCCTTGGGGTTTTTAATGCTAATGCTCACCTCATTCTCATATAGTCTTCAAACATATAGAATTGTGTCTCCCCACATGTTGCCAACACCCTGTGGGTGTTGCCTGAAGAAAACAGATCATATCCAAACCTATTTGCTCATGGAATTTTATTTTTATTTTATTTAGTTTTTGTTTACTCGGTAGGTGCACTAGCTGAAAAGACTATTTTCAGGCATGATCTGGGAGGGTACAGAGACAAACTTCAAGAGAATATATTTGTACATAACACAAGTTCCATCAATAAAGTGCTGTGAGAGCAAGTAGTAGCCAGGCAGAGTTAGGTTAAAGGGGAGATAGAGTGACTGTGGAGAGAGGAGGAGGCAATAGTTGGGGGGGATAGATATGGTGTAGTAAAGTACAGGTTATCCAGTAAGGTTCAGCTGATGATGAAAGAGGAAGCCTGTGCAGTTGAGAAGAGAAGGCACAACAGAAACATTTCCCAGAAAGGGAAAAGTAAATGGAAGAATAAAATACAAGAAGTTAGGAAGTGAGATTGAAAAAAGTGCTCCCTGTTGAAGTGGACCCCAGGCTCCCAGCGGACAACAGAGAGAGGGGTAGGATTAGAGAGTTAGGGCTAGGGCAATTTGAAACAGGAGCATACATTGGAGGAGAAGAGACAGTGGTGTAGTTCTCTCTTAAAAGAGATGTGGGATGTGGTTTGACATAGGGTTAAAGGGAGTGTGTTCCAGAAAAGGGTTGCATGACAGGCAAAGGCACGATCACCTTTTGAAGTGCGATGTCTTGGAATAAGAACAGGGACATGTTCCGCAGAGTGCAATGCATAGTTGGTTTTCTAGTAGAGCAGGAGGCTGACCAGGGGTTTAGGTGAATGGGATCTGATAATGTTATCAGTAATGGATCCAAGTGCATAAGATCTTAGTTCTTGGGGAGGTAGCCATCTCAGATCTGAGTAGAGAAGACAGTGATGTTTCAGATGGGGGGACCAAGATGCAAAGTGACAAATATTATTATAGGTAACATCCCACTTTCGTAGACTTGCATTGCAGGCAGAAGCATACATGGCAACCCCATAGGTGAGAGAGGGAAGTAATATCCCATGGGCAATAGCAAGCCTAGCTGAGGGGGAGAGCACATAGCTAGTACGGTAATGGTAGGTGATACCAAGTTTGGAGTTTCCTGCTTACAGGTAGCTTGAATGTGGAATGGCGTGAGCATTAGGGTCAAGTACTCTAAGGAACAGCCAACCCCTGATTCACCAAGACTCATGGCAGCCAAAATCATTATTTTTCCTTTTGCTGCTTATGGGGTGGTGATAGAGAGTTAGTATTGGAAACCCTAACACCACATGTTCCTACTTTTGTCACTTTAATTTGAACCCTAACTGGTGCTTTATACAGATATAGATATCTAAGTAAATCTAGGTACTTGTACTGCTGTCTGTCAGCAAAGTCTATCCAGCCAGCTCCAGCTCCACCTGAATAAATCAATTGGCACTGATTGGTTGCACCTGATGGTGCTAATGGAGAAAGGGCAGGTCCTGATAGGTCTACTGAGCTCCTCAACTGCTCTTCAGAGAAAGAAATGCCAGATGATTTGAGGACAATGAGGTGGTTTCCACTAAATAAAAGTGGAAGTTGAGAGGAGTCAGGCAACTTTTGTTTACCTAATGCAATGTCTATAGTAGGGAAACTACTGTAGCCTATCATTATGAAAAATATAGTAAAGTTTCTTGAAAGCAGATTCCAGGCAGCACAGATTTACCAGTGCAAGGTTGTGCCAAATGAATCTGATTGAATTATTTGAATGGATGACAAAGGCCATCAATAGATGTAAAAAAATGATGTCTTGTATCTAGACTTCTGAAAAGCCCCTGGCTCTATCCTACATGGGAAACAGATAAGAAGTTTGGTGACCTGCCGATGAGGACAAGATTGCACAATGGGTGAAAATGCAGCTGAGTGCAAGGACCTAGGGGGTACTACAGAATGGAAAACCCTCAGGAAAAATGGAAATCACAAATGCCCCAGGAATTATTTCTAGGACTGGTTCTTTTTAACATATTTATTTGAGATATACTGTAGGTCAGTGGGTTCAGGGAAAGATGTGCTTCTGCACAGATGGCACCAAGATCTGTTGAAGAGTAGACACTGAGGGGGATAAGGGACACAAAGATGTGAAAATCTGGAGAGGTGGAGTGGGTGTTGCAGCTGAAATTTAACATGGAAAACTATAATGTAATGCAAAAAAGGACTATTAATCCAAGAAGAAAGTATAAGGTGACTGAGGTGATAGTGGAGAGCATGTCAGAGGAAAGAGGCAAGGGGATGTTAATAAAGAAAAATATTAAGGCATTGTCTCAACATAGTAGAACTGTTGAAAAGGCAGAATGGATGCCATGGTGCTTAGGTAGAAAGCTCACTTACAGAAGGAGAGGACAATACAGCCACTGTATACATCTGTAGCTCACTTTCACTTGGAGTATTGGGTGAAGTTTTGAAACCCACACTCAAGGAATGACAGGGGCAAGTTAGAAACAGTGTAGAAGCAAGACATCAAAACAATACAGGGGAAACAGGTTAGGTCCTACATGGAGCGCTTGGAGGATCTCAATGTGTACACATTGGAGAATAGATGAAAGAGGGGTGACATGATTGAGATATCCAAGTAGCACTACAGAATAACAATGTGGACAGCAGGGTGATATTCACAGTGAGTAGTAACATGGATACCAGGGTAGCTCCCTGAAAACAGCAGATGGGAAGTTCAAGAAAAATGTCATGATGTACTTTTTTACAGAAAGAGTGATGATGAAGTGGAATTATATTCCATATGAGGTTATAAGAGATAAAACAGTGAGAGGGTTCAAAAGAGGATGGGACAGGCACATAAAGTAGGAAAAGTATGTAATAGGGAAGACATGGGGTGAGGTAGGAAGGGCTGCCATGGGCATAGTCCCACAATTAAACAGGATCAGGAAGACTGGCTCATTTGTGATTTTGTCATCAGTATTATCCTTTTCATTCTCCTGCTCCATCTACTGATCCTCTTCTTCATGCACTTCCCCCACAAACTACTTTCTCTCCTTTTTAGAAAGTCTTCCTTCTCAATGATTCCCTTTAGCTTTTGTCCTTTTTTAATTGGATCTTGCACCACTTAAGCCTAAACTTTCTGTAATGCTGAAAAAATGCAACATACTGTATCTTAAGTATAGCTACAGGTACCACAACTGTTTTAAATGCTTTAGTGGTGTTGTAATAGAGGGAACTGAGTGGGTGAATGCTACAGTGTTTTTGCCCTCATTATCAATGCCTACCTCCAGTTTCATGTCAACAAAATCTGATGCTCTCAGAAGTTAAGTACCATCATTGCCCCTGCCATTGCCAACAGGACTGGTGACAGCACTAGTTTGTGCTTCTATATGGGTTTAACCTACAACACAGTCACTGTGGGATGTTGTATCTGACACACTAGTCCCGTTCTTGGTGGTAACATGAAAAAATACAGCTGTTGCGCCATTATCATCTCTTCCTCCATGTCTTCCATTACAGGTACTGTGCCTCTGGGAAAATCATAGTCACACACTGCAAAATTAAGCACAATAACCAAAGACTGAAGTAATTATGAAATAAACAACACTCTCCCACCCCCAAAATAGGAGAAAGTTCCTATCAAAATGAATACATTTAAATAATTCAATAGAAAAATAAAGGAACATGTAACAAAAAAATGTAGTTTTCATCACAGAAAATGTAAGTCTGCTGCTTCTGTAGCTAGCCAGAGAGTAGCACTTTCTGCTGGAAACATGACAGAAATATAGAATAATGTATGTGGAAGTGTGTATAATGAGGATTTTATTCACACCGAGGGTGTACATAAAATCCTCATTTGTACATACTTCCCAATGTTTTATTTTTTATATTTACGGGTACAGTAGTAGCCAGAGACATTGGCAGCTATTCACAGATATTTTGCAACATTTCTGAAGAGTTTCTCTCTGCTGCCCCTACTATAGAACTACAGAAAGCAGGAGATATTTCTGGAAATATCACAGAAATTTCGGGAAATATTTGGCAGTGTCTGTGGCTGCTACATCTCACATTCCTCCAAGAGATTGTGGCCCATAGGATACCAAAAGACTGAGCCTCACTCTCACTGCAATAATAATAATATAATAATAACATTTATTTAATAAAGTGCCTTTCAAAATTCCAAGGCGCTGTACAGAATTAATGCAGATAAACATATACAAATAAATATCATATAAAATCATAATAAAACCGGAAATGCCTTTCCCCATAGAAAAGTTTTTAGTGCCTGCATAAAACTCCTCACCATCCTGCATTCCTGGAGCTGACTGGGCTCAGAGTTCCAGAGGGTAGGTGCCGCAAATCCAAAAGCACGCGCACTGGACGACTTCAAATTAACCTTCAGAATCTCCAGCAACCCCTCATCAGCCGAGCGGAGCTGTCGCACAGGAGTGTAAGGAACCAGGAGTTCTTTCAAGTAATCGGGACCCTGTCCATGTAGGGCATTGTAAGTCAATAGACCTACTTTGAAGGTGATCCGCCACTGTATTGGCAGCCAGTGCAGAGCGTTCAGCACAGGGGTGATGTGGGATCTCCTTGATGCCCCAGTCAACAAACACGCTGCCACATTCTGCACTAGCTGCAAGTGGTGGATATCAACCCCAGGAAGCCCTAGATAAAGGGAGTTGCAGTAATCAAGGTGCGATGTCACAAAGGCATGGACCAGAACAGGCAGGTCACTGGGTGGAACAAGGTGCCTAATCCTGGCAATGTTCCTAAGATGGAAAAAGGCTAGCTTGATGACTGCCGACACCTCATGATGAAGAGTCAGACCAGCATCAAGCTCCATTCCCAGGTTACACACCTGTTCAGAGGTGAGAATCTGTGCCTCCCACACAACTAAGCTAGAAGGGAGCCCAGTCCTCAATCCCTCTACCCTATGACCCAGGTCCACAGCCAAAGCCTCAGTCTTTCCAGGGTTCAACTTTAATGGAATTCATCCAATCTTGGGTTTCTGGGAGGCAATTGTTCAGTACCAAGATAGCCCCAACCTGGTCGGGTACAAAAGACAGTTAGAGTTGGGTATCATCAGCATAGCAGTGAAACCTCAGCTCATACCGTCTTACAATGTCTCTGAGGGGTAGCATATATACTGTGAATAACATGACGGACAGCACCGAATCCTGAGGTACCCCGCAAGGCAGAGAGAAAGCCCCAGATGAAAACAAACCCGAGACCACCTTCTGCGTTCTCCCAGTGAGAAAAGATGAAAACCATCTGAAGACTGTATCCAACAGCCCACAGATGAACCTCAGGCATTCAAGCAGAACCCCATGATCCACAGTATCAAAAGCAGATGATAGATCTAGGAGAACCAAGATAGAATGGTATCTCCGATCTCTCACCATCAGGAGATCATTGAGCATTTGAACCAGAGCAGTCTCAGTACTGTGCCTCTTGTGAAATCCAGATTGAAGAAGTTTGTATAAATTATGGGTGGGTAAATGGTTATCCAATTGAGCAGCCACAATTTTCTCAATAACCTTCCTCACAAACGGGAGGTTAGAGATAGGCCTGTAGTTTGCTAGATTCTCCGGGTCTAAAGAAGCTTTTTTCAGAAGGGGGATCACCGCCCCCTCCTTCAGGGAGCTAGGTAACTCACCCATATCTAAAGAGCACCGGACAATCTGAGCTAAGACCGGGCCAATGATCTCACTACAACCCAAGATCAGGGAAGTAGGGCCAGGGTCTAAACTACAGCATGTGGGATGCATCTCCTGGACAATCCTCATAATGTCTACAAAATCCAGCAGGACAAAGGTACTCCAGGAAACTCCGGGCTCTGCGACAGAGCACCGATCAATAGCAACCCCCTTAGAGTGAAGCTGGTGGCACCCTCTCCTGATGTCGTCAACCTTGTTCGCAAAGAAGCGAGTGATCTCATCACAATCAGATTGAGTAAAGACTCTACGGAGCTGCTGACAGGCTGGGTTGCACAGCCTGTCAACAGTTCTGAAGAGTTGAGCCAGTCAATTCCATGTGACAGAAATTTCCCTGGACAGGAATTCTGCCTTCTTATGGGAAATTTCTGTTTGGTAGAGTTTATAATGGTCTATCAAAATAAGGTGGTTGGCATCAGAGGCGGTCTTCCTCTAATGACGCTCTAATCTACGCCCCAATTTCCACAACTCTCTCAGAGCCCCGTCAAACCACGCTGTTCCAGGGTGACGCAGAAGGGGGCGAACACGGACAGGAGCAATCTGATCGAGAGCTGAAGATATGGCCCCATTATAGTCCACTACCAACTGCACGGGATCAGTGCAAGACTCATCCAACAAAGAGAGGTCAATAACCGCCATCAGGTCTTCAGGGACCACTTCCCACAAAGGGCGGTACCTGATCAACTCCACAGGGGCCGACCTACCCATGGGGGCCTCAAAATTGAACCCAACTGAGTAATGATCAGACCAATCGACTGGTTCCACCACTAAATCGGAGGCCTTGATCTCCAGGAGGAAGACCAGGTCAAGAGAGTGACCTCCCTTGTGTGTAGCTGAGGAAACAACCTGTGTAAAGCCCAGACATGTCATGACCTGGAGGAAATGTTGACCAAAAAGTGAAGATTCATCATCGACCCAGGCATTGAAGTTGCCCAGCACCATCAATCTGGGTGACTGCTATGCCATGTCAGCAAAGAAATCTGCTATTTCCTGCAGGAAAAGCTTCTCGTCACCTGGTGGATGGTAGATGAGAGCAATCCTGCACCCGACACCAGCTACCACAGTACACTCAAATGACCTGGCCTCCTTGACTGGTAGACCAGTTAGGCCCAATTCGGTCTTGAAACAGACCGCAACCCCCCCTCTGCGGTCCAATTTTGGGCGATGCATAACTGAGTACCCAGTGGGAACCACGGCCTCTAAAAAAGGGTCCGCATTCCCATCCAACCAGGTCTTGGTAATGCAAACCAGATCTGCCCTAGCAGCAAAGTCTGAGATAAGACCAGTCTTGTTGCAGACAGATCTGGCATTGCATAACAGTGCCTGAGTTGGACGAGGTTGGCAAGCTGACCCAACTACTTGCCCTCCCAAACTGGAGGTGCCTTTGGGTATGGGAACTAGAATAGAATCACCACGTTTCTGGTACCATTTTGCCCCAGGGCATCTTCTGGGCTTAACCACCCCTATGGGAGAGCCCCACTCATTCCTCTGCCTGCAACCCCCACCCACTCCCGACTCCCCTCCCTATGAGCAATCCCCAACGCCCGACAGCACTGATAGGTAAGAGCAGGAAGGGGGGGAGAAGAGAAGGGGCAGAGGGTATGGAGAATGGAGACCGAGTAGCACAGGACGGGGGGCAAGCAAGCACATTACGATTAACACTTATTAAAGAATAATAAAAACACCAACTCAGATTTCCCAAATCATAAAACGTAACTATAAACAAAGCTAAAATACTGAAATAAATCAACTAAACTACCCCCACCTGCTATAAGATAACCATTTAAACCCAGAAAAAGGAATTATCAAAAAGAAAATAAAAATAATAAAAGGCAACCCCCTCTCACAGGGTATTCAAAACAAAATAACAATAACAAAAATTACAATAACATAGATTTCCCCAGCCCTCCAACAGCTGGAAAATTAACAAAACACGACACAGAAATACACACTTGTACTCACACTACTAGAAAATTTATAAAGCAATTAAAAAAGAAAAAGTTTGGGAAAAAATGCATCAAACAGTAGGAGAGCCGTAGCAGTCCAATAATTTCAACGTAAAATAAACCAAATATCAAGTCCAATGAAGATGAGAAAAATTTCCAAAAAGGAAATGTTCAGTCTCGGTAGACATAATATGGGAAAGAAAGAATTACCAGAAGTAAATATAGGCCAGACCAATAGAAGGCTGGGGTCCCCCCACCTCACCCCCCAATTCACCTTATCAGGCCCCGCTATGTACCTAAGACCTGTAGCCACAAATGTCCCAGGGCCACACCAAATGGACCAACCAGGGGACAATTGAGGAGACCTCCCCACTAATCCCTGGCTCCCAAGGGGAGAGCAAAGCAGCTCCCACTCGGTCCCAAGCAATACCAATACTACCCAGGCAACAATGGTGGGGGGGAACAGAACCCACAACCAAACCACTATACTGTCCTACTTCTGGACTACCAGTAATTTATAAAATTACAAAAAAGAAAAGGAAAAAAGGGGGCACTGAACAACAAATCAGTCCCCCACTCACAATATCCCAGACACCACAAGATCCGGAGTCAGGCTTTCAACTGCAGTCCAGGAGAGTGAAGAACGCCGCTCTCAAATATATTGTCTGAACGCTGGATACGGTCTCACCACACCAGTGTCCATTCCAAATGGGCAGGAAAAATGGCAGCAGACCTCACACCTTGCAACCACCATCAAGGATCTTCCAGTTTCCTAAGTCCCTTTCCCAACTGCGCTCTCACTGCAGATAAAGATCAAGCAGCCACCTGATTGAGCTCTCACCACAGTCAGGAAGCAGTTCAATACGGGAAACTCGACAGTCTCTCAGTCCCAATTGAAGTAATAAAAATATCCCGGCTTAGGTTCTCCACCAGAGACAGGACTGTATCGTAGATAAAAATGCAAAACATAGCCCGACTGCACTCCCACCACAATCAAGAGAAAATCAATTTGGGAGAGTCAGGAAAGTCGGCAGTTACTCAGTCCCAAACAAACTTTCAGACAAACAACAAAATATGTCATCCTGTAGAAAACAAGGGAGTCCATCTCCCCGATCCCAGCAGAGCACATCATCTCTTCCCAATCTTGAGTGTCACAATGAGGGGGAACGAGAGAGAGAGAGAGAGAGAGAGAGAATGAGAGAGGGGATTTGTCTCACATCTCTTCCCTGCATTGAAACACTCGGCAACGTCAGTGGGCACAACCTTGATTCCCTGCTCCTTTGTGGCCACTGTCCTGTGTGTGGCTCCAATTTCAAAGACAGAGCAACAGACAGTGAACCACTCACACTACCGACTGAGACAGAGAGAGTGCGAAAGCAACACACACACCATCTAGAGAGGGAGACAGAGAGGTACAGTGGGTGGCAGGTGGTGATGGCAGTGTGAAGGTAGAACCTGCCATTTTTTTATGATTTTTTAGCAGAGTTTTACTGGTGAACTGTGTCCAGCTTTCCTTTTGTTTTGCAACTCTCTTTGTCACTGATCCTCAGACTCTCTTCCAGTGTGGGACACATGGCATGACCTGTTGCCTCCCGCCTGAAGCCCCAGTCCCTACCTCTCAGACAAAGAACTCCTTTTTGTGACCTCCGTCAACCCCTATCCCCTGGATCTAAGCCCCCGGGGGTGGGACCACCAACTCCTCCTGGCAACCTTCCTGAAATCTAGACAGCATGCCAAGGAGCAAGGGATAAGGGGAGTATGAGGGTAGGCTGTAGACCCGGCACTGGGAGATGAGGTCAGCCACCGGTCCCCACCATCACCCACACCAAGGATCAGGGCATATCCTTAATTTGTCTCCAGAGCATGGATGTGCAACGACATCTATGCAGGCACACTGACAATGTTCACCAATGCTCCACCCTTCTCTGTACAGGCTTGTAGGACCCCAAATCTCCCTCAGAGGCCACTCAAGAGCTGAGAGAAGCACACACCCCACCACAGCAGATTAAAGCAGTCCTCAGGATGCTTGATCTGCTCCCTCTATGGCCAACCCCTGGCTGCCCAAGTCTGACCCTGAACCTGGATCACCAGCTTGGTGTGAGGTAAGGCGTCCTGCGACTCAACTCTCAGTGCCACTGGGCTGGCTTAGCTTTCCTTTTGTTGAATGTTAAATAAGACTGTAATTTGTGCTGGTCTTTTTTGCAGCAAGCAAAAGACCAGCACGAGGGCAGTCTCTCATGCAGATGTTCAGGTGTACTGAAGGCTATTTTTAGAAAGGAGGTTTATGGAACTCCATTATTCACATGTGGGAATAATGGAGTTTGTGAGGTTGTGCCAGCAGTTGATTATTGGGCTAACCAGAAAATATATAGGGCCAGATTTTCAAAGCCCTTAGAATGGCACAAGGTGCTTTGTCCTACATGTTGGACACAACAAGCACTTTGCATCATGGGCAGTGCCCCAAGCCATTTTCTAAAGCAGCCTGCATCAGGCAATAGGTTGCTAACCTCAAAGTGTGCTTGTGCCAGCCCTGCATCCCAACAGTGGCAGCAGCATGGCGCTAGGGGGATAGCGGTAGACCTTGGAAGCCACAACCCCGAATTCATGATTTTCAAAGCCCTCCCCAGGGATAAAATGCGTCCAGAGAAGGTGGTCTGCAGAGGGGTGTCACCAAATCTGGGGTGCAGATGCGGGGGAATGGGGTGGTAGGTATTACTTGCAGGGATCAGGGGGTGGGTGGCTACTAGATCACCAGGGAGGATATTCTATTTAAATTGCAATGAAGGGGTAGATTAGGATGGGGATGGCACTTGGGGTACTCCTGGGTACCGGTTACCCTACCGGCAGATTGGGGCTTTGTGGTGGTGGTAGGGGACCACAATCCATTACAATGCCCTCATCCAAGGGCACAGCTCTCACTCAATCTGCCCTGGGGCTAATGTGGCATTCTGAGTGGGTGTGCCATCTCTGTGGTACACTGCCACTGTTGCTGCAAGCTGTGGGACTTAGGTGCCAGGAATCTGTCCATCGGGAATTCAGTCGAAGGGGTCCAGGACGCACTGGCACTCGGCACAAGCTGCCATTGTGGCAGCTTGCATCCTTTGAAAATACTGCCCACTGTCTTTTTTGCTTTCAGTTTTCAGGCTACAGCAGTAACAGTGCAAAGAGGACCCCCTTTCTTCACCAAAGAAAGTCAATTCAAAAACACAGTTAACATACTTAAAAAATAAATCCATCATGTCAGTAAATACACAAGAACATTAGTAACTGATTTGTGCAAGAATGGTTTATCTTCTCACAGAAAATACACTAACAAAGCTAAGCACTCTTAGAGCACCTTAACCGACATTTGATTTCTCCTCAACTACTTAACAAGGACCACAAATAACACAGGGCTCACAAAGTCTACTTTCTGCTGCAGTGACACCATGTGACCTGATGTTTTCTGTACTCTATGGATCATATTGTACAGACCTCAATTTTGTGGAACTTTGCCTGTAGAGTTTTTACTTTGCCACTTCCTGAATGATTTCCAAACTTTACAAAGCCTTACTTCACATTTCAAGCCACTTGAGAAACAGCAGTACTTCTTGAAGGACATCTTGAAGCCAGTCTCTTCACTTTATCAACACCTACTTTAGATATGATTTTCTTAGATGTCAATAAAACACTTTCTTGATTTTGCCTGAAAAGTTAAAGTATCAGTATCTCTTAGCTGGCAAAAAACAAATCAGTTAAGTTTTGTAGCACGTATCTATTTCTGGCACCAGGGGTGTAGCCAGGAATTTTAAACTTGTACTCAAAACTGATGCACTGTTGCCCCCCACCACTATGTAAACATAAACCAAAATATGCGCAGCCATGCCACACCAACAATAGTCCCCACCCCCTTTGCCATGTCTGAATTCAAGTAATCAGTTTCTTCCTGTAATCCTCCTTCATTTGTTTTTCTGCCCGCCTGGTAAGTTGTTCTTGTTTATGTATTTGGCTGGTGGCATCAGTGCCCCATAGCGAACAACAAAGGCAAAAGGGCTCAGCATGACACAGACACAATGTGACTCAAAATTTCCTTGCTTTCTTCTTTTTGTTGCACTTGCCTGATTTGTTGCCCCTGCCTGATTTTTTTTACTGTACTCAGCTGAGTACAGTGCGTATGCCTGCCGACACCCCTGTCTGGCACCATCAAAACAGTTTTTAACTAATTTTATAATTATTGACTCAAGTCAATAAAGATGGTTTCCACTGTCAGTTTTTACAAATCTTTTCCCTTGAAGTTACTTTTTAATTATACATACTAGATTCCTGCTGTGCCTTTATTATTGTGAAGCTAGTCCATTTTCTGATGGTAAACAACACAACATCACACTAAGGCTTTTAATTTAAAGACTGTCTGGGTCACAAAATTACATTACTTCAGGCCAGTATCCAGAAAAAACTCAGAAGTCCCAACTAAATTCTGGGAGGTGATACATTCCTTTTGTGCCCCCCCCTTCCCAGTCCACTCACCCAATCCTCTTGGTCAATGATTCACCTGTTTCTGACCCTCTCTGTTGCTGCACATTTCAGTGGATTTTTCACAACCTGCGCCCTCCCTCCCCACCTGGCTCTCCTTCCCCTCCTGTTTCTCATTTTCTCTCCTCCCCATCACTCCTGGGGCTTCTATTTTTTCTCGTCACTATCCAGGAAACCCTGTGTTGTCTTTCTTTCCTTGACTTGTCAATGTCTAACCATGATGGTCTCAAAACTTAGCTGCTCCACTTCTCAGTTCCTGCCATTGAATCTCTACTTACTCACCTGCTCTTTTTTTTTGTTACTCTTTTGTTAACCAGGTAAAGCCCACTAGGCACAAGTGCCTGTTTTCAAGGGTGACCCAGGAGTACTGGAGTGGTTAAGTGACTTGCTCAGAGTCATACACTTTGGAAATGGAGGTAGTGGGACATAAACCCAGGTCTGCTTGATGTACCAAAGTCATTCACAGCTTGTTGCTCTAACTTCTAGGCTAAATTGCTAGCACTGCTCTGCCAACACTATATTTTTCTCTCTGCACTGTTACCCATTCCTGGAAGATTGGCAAGATAATTTCACTTCACAAAGGAGGTTGCCCCCTCTTCTCCTGGCAACTTCCACCCTATTTCCCTCTTCCCCTCATGGCTACAATATAAATTAGTCTATTGCAGACAATCCAACAACCTGTCATCCTACAACTTCCTCTCCCCTTTCAGTCTGGCTTCTGGTAGCACCGTTCCACTGTCTCCTCTGTGTGCATGTCACTGATGCTATCCTCTCCAGGATGGATTAGGAGTCCATCATTGCTGCCATTTTCATCGATCTTGCCAAAGCCTTTGACTCAGTGTCACATCCACTCCTCCTGGATAAGCTGCACTCTACTGGCCACTCAGCTCCTACTGTCAATTGGTTCTGTTCATATCTCATGGGTCATCAGCAGTCAGTACAGGTTGGAGGCACCCTGTCACCTCCTATTCCCACTTAGGCTTGGATTTCTCAGTGCTCCATCCTGGGTCCCATCCTCTTCTCTATTTTCCTCAATAACCTACCGACTGCCTGTGCCAGCTCGCATACTCATGTGTATGCTGATGCACAGTCAGCTTTATCTCTTGTCCATCCACCATTGTGGTGGAAGATTTGCTTCAACAGGACTTCCACAATGTTATGTGCTGCTTCCAATTTATCCAACTTTGGATCAACCCTAAGAAAACAGTGTCTATAACCTTTGTTACCAGCCAGGAACTGGACTGACTCATGACCCTCTCTGCTTTCTCCACATTGGATGGCTCCCTCCTTGAAGTCATGTGGTCCTTCAAATACGTTGGTTTGTGGTTGGACTGCAAGTCCACATTGGTCGGTCCAATTGGTGTCATCCATGCAAAACTCTGCCCTAAGCTAGGTGCCTTGTGCCACAACAAAAACTGTTATCTCCTCATGTTTGCAGGGAGCTTGTTACCAAAATGGTGCTCCCTTTCTTTGAGTACACAGATGTGGTCCATGACACCATCACATCCACTTCCCTGGCCAGACTGGACAACCTTTGTAATGCCTTTTGCCACCTTGCCACTAACTCTCATCTCATACTCAGCACTGTTCCCTTTACTCCTCCATATCCACCCTCCTTCTACCCTCACATTGTCATGCCCATTGAACCTCCTTAATCTCAAATACTGGTTTGGTTCCCTCCCCTATTACTTCTCTTCCACTCCTCTTTCCAGTCCTCACTGCCTCATGTTCCCTCTGTCCCAGAGTCCAACACACTTTCATCATTCCATTACCCCACTTCTGTGCTGAACAAGCTGCCTTCTATCAATTCCACTCCCTCTGGAACCTGCTCCCCTCTTTCCTTTGCCTATTTCCCTCTTTTGGCTCCCTCAGGCACCAATTAAATCTCATCTCCCCACCAGCTTTTGCTTTCTTTTTTCTTTTTTTTTTTTTTTTGCTGATCGCATGTCCCTCCCTCCCCAGAGGAGGAGATCATTCTCTGGGATGCTAAATCCTACTCCCCTCAGCTGGTCCCTACAATCTGTGATTACTCCCAATCTCAGTGTTGCAAGTAGTTGTGCTACCACTGGGCCAGCAGGATTACTTGTGCTCCTGCTTTCTTTTCCTCCTGACCCCTTCTGGGCTTGGTGCCCTAAATGACTTCATTTCAAGATCTCTAGATGGGTCTCCCCTCCTGCCCCCTGGCTTCACTTACTCACTGCTCCTGCACTTCTCTTCCCCACTGGCAGAGGCTGGCACCCCTAATCAGGTCTCTTGACAGAAGTATCTTTCTGTCTGTCATGCTGTACATTACTGCTGGTATTTACCGGCACCATTAAATGTACTATAATAACTGGTCATCAGTTTTTTCTATGGGGTAGACCAGTTATTAATTGCCATAATAACTGGCTGTTTATTATGCACACAAGCACGCAATCTGTTTCTATTTAGTGGGAGACACTGTCTCTCAGTTGCATGGCTGATTTCAATAAAATGTTCCTGCTCTATCTGAAACCACGTGAAAACCCTGCTTATTAGGACACTAACAAAAAACAAAAGCAACACAGATTAACATAAAATGCCTAAAACAAAATTATTCTGTACCTCAGTTCCCCTTGCGTTTCACCATCATGACCCATTACCTCTCCATGTTACCTTTCAGCAGCATATGACTCTAGTCTCCACAGCAACCAGCAATGAATCAGAAACAGAAATCAAAAGCACTGTTTTTCACTGTTTTCTTGATTTTTTTTTTTAAAAAGTTCAAAACTCTAAACTGGTGAGCTATTTACAACAAAATTTTATGGCAGCCATGTTTTTCTGGTGACATAAAAAGAAACACTATTTGTGATCTCCTTTTTCATTCTGAGCTGTGAGTTGTAATCTCTTGCAGCCTTACATCAAATAAATATGTGCCAACCAAAGCTATTTAAACTGTAGAGCAAATATTGTTTCAGCCAACCTGAATGCTTTTCTGACAATTTTATTCTTACAAAATGTCCACAAGTTTATGATGCAGAAAAATATGCAATTTACTAAATTTGCACTATAAACTCATTATATCTGGAAGGAAAAATGGATAGCCCAGAAATGATAAAAAGTAACACATGGGGTTGTTTGCACACTCAAATTTAATACACACCATTGGTGTGTGATGCTTTTATAAACCCCTTGAGCTTCGCTCGAGGGGTTTATATTCCATTACACACCTTTGGAGTGTATTAAATTCTAGGTATGCACACCACCCCTTGCATTATTCTCTGTTATTATCAGGTTGTAGATTTCTACTGTAACTGATCTGCACATGTAAATGTGGCCTTTTTGTACTGTAATTGCACTACCTATGTAACAATGATTGGGACAATTTGCACCAAAGCATTGCCATATGCATTGCACTTCAGTCTTCTCCTGTTCCCTTCCCCCCGAGTCATACCTGGAAAATGAGCCATGACTCAGAGTGCCTTTACCAGTTACCAATGCATTATTAATAAATAAATACAGTAAATCATTTATTAACAGTGGGCATTGCAAATGAACTGGAACATTTACAAACTTTGAAACCACAAAACTCAGTTCAGAAAGGAAATAAAAAGAAAAAAAGAGTGTATATATATATATATATATATATTTATTTAGCCAAAAAACTCCATTTAATGCAATAGTTAGGGTTGTTCCACACCAACAAAAGTGAGGAAATTCGGTGTTAGGATTGAAAGCCCCCCTTGGACCCCCCACACCCCCAACCGGCATCGGGGTGCACATTAGGGTTGTCGGTCATAACTCTCACCACATCACTGTACAAAGAAGCAGAGGTGTAGGAGAATGGGATGATAGTTGGGACCGACAACCTAATGCACACCCGATGCCGGTTGGGGTGTGGGGGTCAGAGGCTTTCAACCTAACATCAATTTCCTCACTTTTGTCATTGTAGAACAACCTAATTAATGCATTAAATGGAGGTTTTTGCCTCTAATTTCCCTTCTTTGAGAGGATACCAGAAATAGTGAATGTAATGCGGTGAGGAGCTGCTGGGCCCGCCAAGTGATGTCTTGTCATTAGTAACATTGTGCCAGCAAACACAAATGGTAATGCGCATAGTGATGCAAAGCAAAACAGAAGAGAAACAGTAGTGTAGACAGAAATGTTAAAAACAACACAAAAGGAAGTGCAAATGAAAATGCAAAGGGTGCTTATGGTGGCGTGAACATGAGCGTTAAGTGAAATGAGGAACGAACCGCAACAGAACTGTAACAGTAATAGACATAGGCTGGTTTTCCTCAAAAGCTGCATAGAGAAAGACAGTGAGAACAAAGAATGTATGGATAATAATGATTCTCGGAGCAGAAAATGAGGGGTTGGAATACTAAATTGCTTATATCTCAGGAACCGTACCACATAGAAAGAAATGTAGAAGTCATATGATTTATGACTTTCCTGGCTAGTTTTGTACTTTTTTTCCAATGAAAAGTCCATGTCTTGAACTGTTTCCGAAATACGGGCCCTGAAAGGCGCGGCGAGCGCTGTAATGTTATCCTATGGAAAAAAGAGAAGTTGGAGGCATAACTTTGGCTCCCTGTAATATTTTTTCACCAATCCACAAAAAGACACATCTGTGGGATGTTGGCTGTGTTCCTTCCAAATTTGAGCCCAAAAGACCAAACCATTATTTTGCAGCAGGGCATCAAAGGATTCCTGTAATACATTGGACGCCGTAATGGTATCCTATGGGAAAAAGCATCAACTTTGGAGTGCTGTAACTTTGCTGTCATGTCAACAAAGCACTGAAAGGCACATCTGCAAGATGTCAGCTGTGTTTCCTCCAAATTTCAGGCCAAAACACCAAACCATTCTTCTGCAGCAGGGTGCTAAAGAATTGCTGTCATTTTCCCAGAGCCTAGAAAAGTACTGTCGAGGATTTGAAAGCTTTTAAAGTCATTCGAGCAGTGTCATAATCGCGACAGTACTGAAAGTAATTTTTCCAGAAATTTGAAAAACATATTTCTGGGGTGTTTTACCCCAAAATAAAGACATGGCTGGCATCCTCAGGGTCCGACTAGGTGAATACAAAAAGAATTAGGTTACTAGAGGGTCCCAATTTTAAATGCCAAGCATTTTCTTGATCGCTAACTGAAAATAAAATGGCAGATTTGCGACAGTAAAAGGGCCATTAGCAAACGTAAATACTGCATTTGTGACACTGTCGAACTTTTTGTTAACGTTTCCCATTGACTTATAATGGGAACTTGTTTTTTGAATAACTTTCGAACCGTTTAATATTTTTTCATGAAATCTTCAAAAGGCACATTGGGGACCCTGGTTGCATGTTCTGTGAAGATTTCGGACTGGTCATGCACACCGTACGACCTGTAGAAATGACAGTAAAATTCCAGAAAAGCGTAAGCATGCACACAGATCACGCTTAATAACTCCACAGCTGTTTATGCGATCGGTACAAAACTTGGCAGATCCCAAGGTGTATGGGTCTTGATCATGTATTCCAAATTTCAGGCAAATCTGTCAAATGGTTGCAAAGTTATTAAGGTGAAAACTTTTGGGTTTAACATGTAAATGGCTCCTCAGCCCTAACTATAGTGGCATTACCGTGCCACTATAATATAATAATAATAATAAACTTTATTTATAATGCACCTTTCCAAATAAAGGCGCAGTACATAATTAGAACAATTTCACAGTACAACATTAAAACAGCCAAACTATTACAGTCAATCCATATCAACACCGTCCCCATACACCCTATTCCATAGGTACATTTTCAGTGCTTGTTTAAAGCCCACCACAGTTATGCACTCCCTAATCCAATGGGGTAGAGAATTCCAGAGGGTCGGTGCCGCAAACATAAAAGCTCAGGCCTGAGAAGATTTTAAAAACACCCTCAGAATCTCCTGCAACCCCTCATTGGCCGAGCGGAGCGGTCGCTCAGGGAGGTAAGGAACCAGGAGCTCTTTCAGGTAGTCAGGGTCCAGTCCATGTAGGGCTTTATAAGTCAGTAAATCGACTTTAAAGGTGATCCACCACTGAACAGGCAGCCAGTGCAGCTCCCACAGTACAGGGGTAATGTGGGAAGATCGAGGAGTCCCCATCAACAACCTGGCTGCATAATTCTGCACTAGCTGCAGGTGGCAGATATAAACCCCTGGAAGCCCAAAGTGCAGGGATTTGCAGTAATCTAAATGCGAGGTCACAAAGGTATGAATCAATGTTGGCAGGTCCTCAGATGGAACAAGGTGCCTGATCCTAGTGATGTTCCTCAGATGATAAAAGGATAACTTAATGACAGCCGACACCTGTGAACGTAATGTCAGTCTATCATCAAGAATCACCCTAGGATCATGCACCTGTTCAGAGATAGGGAGCTCAACATCCCCAAGGAATAATCCCAAGGATTGATTTGCTCCCCACCCCCCTATCCGGCAACCTGGATCCACAACCATCACCTCCGTCTTCTCAAGATTCAACTTCAGCCAGCTGGACCTCATCCAACCTTTGATCTCACTAAGGCAGTTATTAAACCCCGAGAGTGCTCCATCCTGGTCAGGTGCAAAAGACAGGTAGAGCTGGGTATCATCGGCATAACAATGAAACTTCAGCCCATACCATCTTACAATGTCTCCGAAGGGAAGTCTATACATTGCAAACAACATGGAAGACAGCACTGAGCCTGAGGCACCCCACAAGGCAGAGAGATGGGGTCAGAGGAAAAGACCCCCAACACCACCCTCTGAGTTCTACCAGTAAGGAAGGAAGTAAACCATCTGTGGACCAAACCAGAAAGCCCACAGATGCATCTCAGGCACTCAAGCAGAACCCCATGCTCAATGGTGTCAAATGCTGATGACAGATCAAGCAGAACCAAAATGGACCATTTATTCTGGTCTCTCGCCATCAGGAGATCATTGAGCACCCGAACCAGTGCAGTCTCGGTACTGTGCCTCTTTCAAAAACCAGATTGGAGAGGTTCGTAGATGCAATGGATGGACAAGTGGTTGTCCAACTGAGCAGCAACTACTTTCTCAATCACCTTACCCACAAAGGGAAGGTTAGAGATTGGCCTGTAGTTGGTGAGAGAGTCTGGGTCCAAAGAAGCCTTCTTCAACAATGGTGTCACCACTGCCTCCTTCAGGGAGCAGGGGTACTCACCAGAGTCAAGGGAGCACCAGACTATCTGCACTAGAACCGGAACGATGACATCCCCACATCCCATTGTTAGGGCTGTGGGACCCGGATCTAAACTACAGCATGTAGTATGCATACCCTGGACAATCCTCATAACATCCATGATTTCTGGCCATTTGAAGGAACTCCAGGAAAAAAGAGGCACAGTGACCAAGTGCTGATCCACAGCAACTCCCATAGGGAGCACTGCACGGGTCTCCGCCCTTATGTCAGCCACCTTATCCACGAAGAACCGAGCAAGCTCATCACACAGCAATTGTGAGAATGCTCTACAAACCTGTAGACAAGCTGGGTTGCACAGCCTGTCCATGGTTCGAAAGAGCTGAGCTGGTCAGTTCTGGGCAGCAACAATTACCCCGGACAGGAATATTGCCTTCTTACAGGAAAGTGCTAACTGATAGAGTCGATAATGTTCTAGTAGTTTAAGATGGTCGGCGTCTAAGCCAGATTTCCACCAGCCCCTCTCTAACCTGTGTCCTAATCGCCGCATCTCCCTCAAGTCTCCGTCAAACCATGGGAACCATGGACAAAGGGAGAGAGGATGCACATGGACTGGAGCAATGGAATCCAGTGCAGAAGTAATGGCATTATTATATGCCAAAACCAAAACCTCCAGATCCAAGCTCACCACTAGAAATTCTAATAGATCAAGCACCGCAGTTACACCATCGGGAGTCACATCCCGCAGAGAGCGGTACTTGACCATCTCCACAGGGGCTGGCCTACGAGGAAGGGTGCAAAAATTGAATCACACAGTGTAATGGTCTGACCATCTGATGGGTTCCATCCCCATGCCGGAGGCCTCCATCCCCAGGAGGAAGACCAGGTCAAGGGAATGGCCATATTGATGAGTGGCAGTGGTAACCACCTGTGAGAGGCCCAATGAGTTCATCAATTGGAGGAAGTGCTGTCCAAATTGCGAGAGTTCGTCGTCGTTCCAAGCATTGAAGTCACCCAGGACCATCAGCCTGGGTGACTCAAACATCAGGTCGACCACAAAGTCTGCCACTTCCTTAGGAACAGCTTCTCGTCTCCTGGTGGACGAAAGACGAGAGCCAACCTATAGCCTCCACCTGCCACGACGACACATTCAAAAGATCTGGTCTCCTCAACTGGGACACTTGTGAGATCCAATTCGGTCTTGAAAGAGACCGCAACCCCCCTCCCCCCGCGGTCCAATCTCTGTCGGTGTATCACCAAATACCCAGCCGGAACTGCCGCCTCAAGTACGGGGCCGGCATTACCATCCAGCCAGGTTTCAGTGATGCAAGCCAGATCCACTGTACCCACCAAGTCTGCAACAATAGCAGTCTTGTTCACAACAGATCTGGCATTGCATAACACTGCCCGAGTTGGACAGAACTCCAGGGTTGCCCCAGCCACCTGCCCGCCATTTATGGTGGTGCCCTTGGGTATGGAGACCAAACAAGGAGACCCACGTTCTAGACTCCATTTCGCCCCAGGGCATCTTCTGGGCTTAACCACCCTGATGCGAATGCCCCTCTCTTGCACCCTCCACTGTTCACACCCCCCGCTTCACCAAACCCTCCTACGGGCAATACCCAAAGCCTGTCAGTGCTGGTAGATAGAAAAAAGCAGTTGTGGGTGAAAAAAGGCGTGGATGGCATGAAGAGCGGAGGATGTATAGCGCATGACCTGGAGGGGGGAACAGTGATACATATCCCTAATCTCAAAACATGGCTCAAGACTCTAGCTTGTAGTCACTAGTATATGAAAATCAAGTCCCGAATAAAAAGTATAATAATAGCAGCTAAAAACTAAACAGACAATTAAATTAAATCAGATCAAATTAAGTCATCGTTAGAATTTGCTTTCAGGAAAAAATAAAACAAAAAATACAAATTAAAATAAAAAAAATAAAAACAAATAAATAAACAATACAAAACCAACATAAACTAACCAAACAATATAAATTAGCTAGGCACACAGGTCCTCACACTACCTGAATGCCCAACCCCCCGAGCACTCTCACTGTTCAGAAAAACAAAACAAAAAATAAAATAAAAACTCAATGTAAACTAAATAGTACAAATTGAAGAGCAACCAGGTCCTCTCACTCCCAGGATGCCCTCAAAACCAAGCACTCTCACTGCTTGGAATACAAAACAACAGTTTAGTTCCAGAAAACAGTTTCCAAAGGTGTGAATGACCAAAATCTTCTTAAAAAATGAAAGACTCCGTAGCAGTCTAAGTCTGAGCGCTGGATTCCTTAAGGACCCTTTTGAGCAGCCCAATCACCCAAAGAGTCAGCTCCACCACCTCAGCCCCTTACCTCTGCCAGCCCTCCTGCTAGCCAGCAAGGAGTCTGGGAGAAACCTGGGTCCCAACCACTGACTCCTCGGCTCGACTGGGCCCAGCCTCCCAGGTAGACGCCGATTCCCATGGCTGACTGGCCACCCTTCAGTCCCAGTCTAAAACGTTTCATAAAATCACAATAAACATCCCAACAAACAGGGAGAAGAATAATAAATAGCAAAATTCATACAAATTCCAAAACCTCTCATTGCTCTAGGCTTCACGCTCTTCTCAGCGCTACAAATCCCCAGGACGCACAGGCTGCCAACTCCATAAGTATTCTTTGGTAAAACTCACACAAACACTCGAACAGTCAACTCCATGAAACCCAGGGAAACAAGACCTCCCCCTTAACTGTCGTAAAGGCGGCAGCCCTGGCACTCTTGAAGTAAACAAACCATTGCCCAGCAGTCCTAGCCCTCAAACAGGCTGTCCATAAATCCAGGGAACCAGAGTCCTTAGCCATGAGCCGACCATCTGCAATTCAATAGCATCGAAAACAGAGGTAGTACGAGACACTCCTTGGAGCTATTACAAAAAAACAGTCGGATTTTCCCTCAGCACACGAATTGTAGTTACATACTCCTCAACTCACAGTCCAGGGGAATAACTGGAACTGGCAAAGCAATGCAGAATCCACCGCTCCACAACCGACAGTCCAGGCAGAACAAAAGGACCGTGTCTTACAATATTAAAACCATCAAACATGATGGGTCAGTAAATCCAAATACATACAAATACAATAAATAAGAAATACAAAATTAAAAAACATAAAACAGGCTTGAATAAAATAAAATTGTAGCCTAAAGCTATAAAACAGGCAGAGGCCAGCCCAGCGTGATCGCCATCTTGGAATCAATCTGGGGAGGCAAAAAACTCCATTTAATGCATTAGTTAGGGTTGTTCCACACTGACAAAAGTGAGGAAATTTGGTGTTAAAGTTGAAAGCCCCCCCTTGGACTCCCCGCCCACACCCCCAACCAGCATCGGGGTGCGCATTAGGGTTGTCGGCCATAAAAAGTATAACATTTGGAGTGCCGTAACTTTGCCACCATGTAATATTTTTTCAAGAAAACACTGAAAGTTACATCTGTGAGATGTCAGCTGTGTTCCTTCCAAATTTCAGGCCAAAACACCAAACTGTTCTTTTGCAGCAGGGTGCCAAAAGAATTGCTGTCATTGTTCCACAGCCTAGAAAGTACTGGCCAAAGGATTTGCGAAGCTTACATGAAATTCATTCGACAGTCAGCCATGAAGTCTTGCTAAGCATTATTGGGTACTTTCCAGAAATTGGAAAACATATTTCTGGGATGTTATACCCCAAAATAAAGACATGGCTAGCATCCTCAGTGTCCGACTAGGTGAGTACAAAAATAATTAGGTTGCTAGAGGGTCCCTTTGGGCCCCGCGCTCCCTCCGTTGCATTACATTCACTATTTCTCTTCATCATTCTCAAAAAGAAGGGAAATTAGAGGCAAAAAACTCTATTTAATGCATTAGTTAGGGTTGTTCCACAGCAACAAAAGGAAGGAAATTTGGTGTTAGGGTTGAATGCCCCCTTGACCCCCCCAGCTCCCCCAACCGGCATAGGGGTGCGCTTTCGGTTTGTCGGTCCTAACTCTCACCCCATTCTCCTATACCTCTGCTTCTTCACACATGTGATGGGGTAAGAGTTAGGGCCAATGAACCGAATGCGCACCCCTATGCTGGTTGGGGGGGGGGGCAACGGGGGCATTCAACCCTAACACAGAATTTCCTTCCTTTTGTCGCTGTGGAACAACCCTAACTAATGCATTAAATGGAGTATATATACTATATATTGCCAGGCATGCATTACTAAATTAATTGTTATACCACTAACAGCTATTGCTGCTTTAACAGCTCTTTTATGTAATGTTATCAATCTATTCTATTTAGCATCAGGGTGATTGCTCAGTCACAAGGGGTTTTTGTTTCCCTATTTCCCATTCCTATTGTCCCCCTGAATGATTTCTGGCTGAACAGAAATGTGACCAACATCACATTTTTAATCTTTTTCATCTTCTTTCAACTCCCAGCACAGAGCCCTTGCCTATAGATATTTACTTTGATTCAGACCATTAGCATATTTTTTATGATTTATTTTGCGTGTCTATGCTAATTGGCTCCAAATCCAAAAGGATGTTCTTTTGGTGGTCCTTTACATAAAAATCTCTTTTGCCCTTTTGAAAGCAGTAGTACACTGAGGGCTAGTGAAGATAAAGCCAGAATGATTAGGATTTGGAGATCTGTCTCTTTGAATTTTAGATACTGCTGTGCTAACAAGTATCAGCTACTCAGGTGGTTTGAAACTACTTAATATTGATATCAGGGAGCCTTAATGATAAAGCTAGGATTTTTGGTACAAGTGATTCATGAAATCTTTATTGGAAAGACATACTCTTGGGGACTATCTTTTATTAAAACTCTGATGTATCTTAAAGCTAAGTTATTGGAAAAAATGAATATGAACAACCCTGGGACTAGACTGCAGAGTCAGATAATACAGAGGCATTCCAACACCAGAGACCCAGGATTCAGTCCTATAGAATTTACTGTTGTAACATTCTTGGTGATCTAAGCACAGTTTCTTCTCTGTCATTTCATATTACAAACATAGCAATCTTTGGACATGAAATGGCTCTGGTCTACAGGTCATTTTATAATATTACCTCCAAAACACAAATATAATACACTGAATCCTTTAGTGCAGACAACTCATTGCCTTTCATATTATAAAATACAGCTCCATGAATACAGTAATATTAATATTCTAGATGTAATAACAATGGGATGCCACCATTTCCTGTTGAAATATGTTGTTACTGTATACGCAGCCTTAGTACTGCACTGATTATTTATTTATGTGTGACAATTCTTTATGAAAAGCACTAACCCAGGGGATGTTAGGCAAAAAGGGAGAAAGAATTTGTTCCTTCATGAATATTTCATTTAAGCAACAAGGCATGGCAAGGTGTGTGTTATCATATAATAACGTCACTCTTGGGGTGGGTGGAAGCACAAGGCAAAGCTAAGTGCTTCCACCACCGCAGGAGTGACATTATTACATGATAACACACATCTTGGAGTGCCTTATTGCAATTATACAATGGCTTGATGTTCTGCAAAATTAAAAAAAAAGTTCAAAATGTTTTAGTACATTATTAGTGAGGCAGTATAGCTTTCTTTCTTAAGAGAAAAGCAAAGGCTGTTGTGGCAAATCAATACATTGATGTTATTGTGTAATAACATCACTGTATCAGACATACACTGACCAATCAGAGTCCAGGAAATGTTCTTGCCATTGTATAATTATGATTGTAACACATAAAGACAAATTCACAATATAAAGAACTGTACATGTAGGATATTAAAAGCTATTTTATTAATTCAGAATGTCATTTTAGTCTATTTTTTGGAGAACAAATACACATGTCGTGCTTACATAGCACATACAGGGCCAGATACTCAAAACTTTGCACCGGGCAAAAACCATTTGCACAGGTTTAGCGTGGGATTAGCGCGGGTCTGCTATTTTCAAAAGGCCAAATAGCATGGGCAAACTGCATTTGAGCCGGGCAAAATCATAATGCATACAAGGGGCAAACTGACATGAATACAGGCGCAATGCTATATTCAGTGACTAGCGCCACACAAAGTGGTTTTGCATGACTTAGCATGACACTTAGCACGGTGCACATTACCAGCCAGGAAAAGCTTGTCTTAACCCTGGGCAATCAGCTTTGTGCGACACTATGGCTTTGTGCAGTGTTTGCACAGGTTTTGCGTGGGTTTTGCGTGACCCTAACAAATAAATATGACACACAGACAAAGCCAAACATAGAGGAAGCATACTGTTAACTGATGGCATCACAATGATGCCATCATCTGCCACCAGTCCCAGCCATGCCAGGCAGTAAGTGGTGACCCTGCCACCAGTGGACAGCATGGCAGTGTGGCCATACAGCACACACCTACAGACCACATTTTTGTAGACACCAACAGATGCCAGCACACACATGCAGCACTGTGGGCATGGAGGATTTTGAGGAGAGAGTGTATGGGTGGCCAGGCTGTGCCACAGACAAGGTGTGGCCACAAGGCTGGGACACATCATGCAGTGCACATGGGCCAGTATTGGGAATACCCCAACACCAGTGTGCCTTTCGGATGATATATGCCCCCCGGCTACATACCGCACAGCTGTACAACTGCCACAGCACACAAAGCTGGAATGTATATGTCACTGTGAGCATCCCATGCCAGAGGTGCAGCATCTGTGGGTCACACAACAGCGTAACAGTAATGTTCACTGTCAGTAAACACCTGCAGGTTGGGCCTCTCACTGTGTATAGTGCAGTCATCATCACTGCCCTACACAACATAGGCATTGCTGTGTCCATACACTACTGGCCCCCTTGCTACTGTAGTGTCTGCTGTGCACTGTAGCATGACCTACAGTGTGACAGTTGTATGCAGAACCACCACCATCTGTGCCTATGTTGTGTTGTCCCAGTACAGCTGCAGGCAGCAGCGCATGTGGAAGTAGTGTTCAAAACTGTATAATATTCCCCAAGCTGTTTGCGCAGCGCTAACACATTTGCACAGGTTTAGCCCAGGGCTAAACAGTTAGCCCGGCACAAACTGCATGCAAATCAGGGCATAATGAGATGCTAGTCTGGATGTTTGCCCACAGACTACCTAAGTAGGCTTATCTGCATGTCACTTTTGAATATGGCAAAGTTTAGCGCCAGGCAAACATGTTTGCACCGGGCTAATGGTTTAGCCCTGCGCTAAACCCGCGCAAATGTGTTAGCACTGTGCAAACAGTTCGGGGAATATTTTACAGTTTTTCACACTGTACTTTCACATACGCTGCTGCCTGCAGCTGTACTGGGTTCACGCATTTGCTGGCACACACATTGGCCACATAGTTCAACTCTACCTACCTTCATATTGTTGTGCACTGTGTTGCTGTTGTGGTTTGCACTTCCTGGTTGCCATATTCAGAGCTGTCTTATTCCAGGGCTAAGTTTGCCCTGCACTCCCAGCTCAGTTTGCCCAGCCTCATTCCCATGCTATATTCAGAGGCTGTTTGCCCTGGGCTATTTCTTTTGAATATGGCTTGCTTTGTGCTCCCAGGTAAGTTTGCCCACTAGGCAGTGCTAATTTAGCCCCTGGGTAAAGTTTTGAATATCCGGCCCACAGACTCTAATTTAGAATGAAAAGTAAGATTTCTTGAAAAACATGATTAAAGAGAAACCTTGATAAATGGCTTCCTGATGAGACAATATACACTGTGGGTTTTATCCCCCTAGTTATGAATGATGGCCCTAGTCTCACTCAATGAATTATTACAATACCTCCATATCTACTATAACCCTAAAACCACACATTTATTTGTGGATTTTCACTTTTTTATCCTGTTTCTGAGAGCTAAAAACATGTACATAATGCTGCTGCAAATGATTGTGATCTATCTGACACAGTAAATATGAATTGCAAAAAAATCTATATTTATGCATCAGTCAGGACTGCAGTACAATGTTTCAATAGAGGAAAAATGTGAAGTTAGGGTGAAAATTATGGGTAATCTTTGTTACTGTGTGGTGTGGTATTCATAGGGGTTTTAGCAATTGCTTGAAAAAGCATTGGTGTTACCATAACAGTGGCACAGTTTTGTGTGGCAAGATAATTTAGTCATATGCTGTTGAATGTTTTTGTTACGCTTTGAGAGAGTATGTGGAAGTTGCAGTCTTGGACTCAAAACATGGTAACACTTTCAAATCTGGTCACATGGATTTACAATGCCCCTGCTTGTGGAAACTCGAACTGGTAGGTAATGGGAGTATTACAAACCTGTGACTGGGGGGAGCCACAGGACTGCCATGGAATTATTTTGTTTATTAAACTGTTTGTCTGTGTGTGTTATATATCTGCAGTAGCCACTCCTTTCTAATTAATATTTGTGAACGCATATTTAAATATATGTGGTTGAATGGTGGTCAATCAGCTCTGAGGAAGCCTTGTTAGTGAAATGTCAGTTGATCTACAAACATAGCACATATGTGCATGTTGCTTCACATGACTGCTGACTGTGAGTATAGCTGCGGTGTACCTATTGAGGTGCCAACGTGTGTTTGTTTTTTAAAGTTTTCACTCAAGTTCTGCCACCACTGATATTTATTTTGTATGCACCTGCACTTTACTGGTGTTGTCTTTAGTACTTATGCACTTGAATAAAAAAAGATACCTATGAATGATAAGCAGTTCCTTTATTTGTTTGACAAAGCAATGTGCTTTTGAATCAGTGCAGCAGCATTTTAGCAGGTTTCCTGCTTACCTCTGTAGGTTTTGTTTATTAAACTGAGCCAAGAAGAGAGAGGGGAAGGACTGGACTGTCCTGGAATTTTGTTTTAATTATTTGGGACTGGGTGAGGGAGCAGGAACCAATGGACTGCTCTGACATTATTTTGCTTAGAGAACTGGGACTGGGTGAGGAAAGGTGAACATTAAACTTCCAGGGAATTATTTTGTTTATTGAACTGAGAATGGGTGAGGAAGGGATAAGCAGTGGACAACCAGGAAATCATTGTGTCTATTGAACTGGGACAGCATAGGGAGCAATAGACTACAATGGAATTATTTTTTTTTTTTTTATTGAATTGATAATGGGTAATGGAAGGGAAACCACTTGACTGCAATTAAACAATTGTGTTTATTGAAGTGGGACCGTGTCAGAAAGGAAGGGCACTAGATTAACAGTGAGTGTTATCTCAGCTATGGCATCAGATGATGATGGCAGAGAGGGGACTTGCTTGCAAGGTCCACTGTTTTAAATGAAATAGCCCTGGGTCTTATGGTTGGGGTTCTTTACCCACAGCTCACTGTAGTACCAGGGCTGGCCTTAAGCTTCATGGACATGTTTGATCTTAGCAAGACAGGTGTCAGGCATGCAGAAAAATTGCACTCAGAGACATGATTAATAAATACTTCTACTTTTCTTTACTTTATATACAGCAAATATGCACCAATGCCCTTGCAGATGAGTATACCACAGGTACCAGATCCACAGTTTCGAGCTTAAACCTGCAGTTCCACAGAAAAATGAGCACATAGCTTTTCTTCACTACTCATATGCCATACCTTGTTCCTCTCTCATTACTGCTCAAGTCTCTTCTAAGTAAGCCAAATGTTTTCTCACTTATTCCCTGTCGAAAGGTGTTGATTTTCCTCAGGCAGGAGGCTTAATGATTGAGCTGGCTATTTGGTAACTTTTATAAACTCTCTGCTTCCAGAAACACAGGTCACAACTACGTCCCATATAATGTTTATCATGACATTCTATAATTTATAAGGGCATTCCTAGGCTATAAAGCTAATATAAATATTTTACAGAGATTTAATCATAAGTGCATTTACAGATAATTAATCATAAGTACAAACAGAATGAAGCAAACCCACAATCTTTTACATTATTTTATTTTTGAGATTAAAAATGAAGGCTCAGTGGCAAAGACCCTACCAATTCTCCAATGTCTACAACAAACAAAAAAAATGCTTTATTAAGGGTGACTGCTGCCCAGTGGTAAAAAGATGTGTGTGTGTGTATATATATATATATATATATATATATATATATATATACACACACACACATGATTTAAAGATATGTTGCATACCAATGTTTTGCAATGTGTCACCTGAATATGAATTGTAGAATGAATTCTGCAGTGCAAAAACAGCAACTAGAAAAGCATAAGAAATTTTAAACATACAAGTACTACTGTACATCCTGACGACATCATGAGATAAACATTCTATATACTGTATTTCATAAGTATAACTGAAGATACATCTGATTGAATGTCAGTAAATGATGATCGTAGATCAAAATCTCAAAAATAAAGGTTCCATCATTTCATTTTATATTTCACACATCTCTTCTGAAAATGCAAATTCCTACTCTGAAGTGTACATACTTAATTAATTTTCCAATAAACAGCACAAGCTCAAATCTATCACTCTGACCTGGTTGCTGCATAACCCCAGCTTAAACTTTAAAACCACCTCCCTTTTCAATACTAGGGAATTCTGGTTCACCCCTTTGGAACAAAACTAACTTTTTCAATATACATGAAGACAAAACTATGACCAGAACCCCCTGCCTGTCAGTACTGATAGCATGTTTAAAATTTGCAGATTGATCACTTGCAACATCAGGGGTATCATATACAGTATTTAGCCATTTGTGAGAGTTGCTTCTTTCATGTAGATAAGATTGTCTGAAAACTTAAATTACATGTAGTAGAATATGTTAGCACAATTGGCAAAACACATAAAAGATGGTAGATCTGGTCATATGATGGCTCTTCACTTATGAAGGTAGTAAATTGTTTGTTAGCAATATGTCTTTAAATCATTTGCATGAATATTTTTTAACATTGAGTGGCAATTACCCTTGATAAAGTGCTCTAGATTGGCACAAAATGTTGGGGCACTGTTGAGGTATCTGCCACAGATTTTTCCTATTTAATCTCCACAAACAAAATTCTTATGAAACTGTGGTCTAAGTGCTTATTATGACATTGGTGCCCAGGTACATTGTTTTGTTCAGAATCAGTTCACCATGAGCTTGGCTACAGTGTTTTGAGTGACTCTTTGTTGTCTTCCAACTCCTTTGTTTTTACATCAAGCCATTAGCTGATTTTAAAAATATGGTTTCTGGAAATATTAACTAGCATTGCTCTGGCACCAATTAGCATCTTCAGGAACTGTTCACAATACCAGTGCACCCTGTATGCATGGAGGCATCCTTCATTGGCAGGATCCATGACATGACAGTGACAACTTTTTTCCAATGTGACAATATAGTGACAGATTTATGTTGACCACAAGTTGTGGTCAACATAAATCCATCAAGAAACTGTCTGGTTTTTTTTTTCAGGGGGCTTCACCCCCTGAACCACCTATGTGAGGAGTTCTCCCCTCCCCGCATTCTCTGTAACTAAGGATTATCAACTCCAGGTTGCAGTTGATTTGGGGAGGGGGGAAAACTGTGGAGAAAGCACTGCCAGGGTCCCACAGATACATTACAGTGGCAACAGTGACATGCTGTTGTACTGTACTTCGATATCAAAATGTCACTGCAGCTTCAGTATACACACTGGCATGGGCTTGTGGTCTTAATTAGAGAACCCATAATAACAGATTACCACTGTGCTACTATATCTATGCTTTTAAAAATAGTGACATCCACACTAACTGCGACAGTTCTTTTATTTGTTCAGTCTTAAAAAATGATTATCACAAAACATAAATTTACATAAGACATACATATAAGACAAACTGACAAACAATCACATAAATATACACTAAATTCACATTCATATAAAATTGTTAAAACCAATAGGATGTGCAATAACAAATCGAGCCTACTGTGCAAGTTCTCAGCTAGGTAAATATTTTGATATTTTCATGCAAATTTAAGTTAGACTTATTTTTTTCCTCCTTACTTTCCTGGTGAGCAATAGATATTTCCCTACTCCATGAATTATGAGTTGATCCTCTTTTGTAAGTAAAACTGTAATTACCTCAGTGTCATTCATAAAAATTATAGAATCAATTATTAGTTGCAACCATATTTTCCTAATTTTGTTATACCATGGGCATTTCAATAAAACATGGACAAGATCTTCTCTTTCATTTAAGTTGCAATTACACAGAGTATCAGCTATATCATAAGTTTTTTTTGTATAAGGCATCTCTAGGCCTAGATTTGAATAATTAGAGTCTAAATCGTGTAACAATGTTGCTTATGTTAGAGTCTTCCAGCATATCAAGATAATATCTAAGTCCATGTCTGTTATCATTTTGTGAATACAATTTTTCATATTTTGAAGTGCCAATACATGCTAAATCTATATCCTTGTAGTGCTGAATTATTCTATTTATAATGTAAGATTTATACTGGAATCTGATACCAATACCGTCCCACCTGTATTCCATAAGGGAGATCACACAATATTTGTCCTAGAGCCTATTCAAATGTAGGAACCAACAACAATTTTTGGAATTTCTTATGTTCCAATCTTCTTTTTCTAAATAGCATTGCTTTGTCCATCTCTCATTGGGAAGACTTAATAATCTGATTCAGTAGTTGATAACTCTAGAGTCGGTCCATGCTTGAAGTCTTGTTATTCCTAATTCTGCTCTTATGAAGTATGTTGGGGTTGACATTTGGCAGCCTAGTACATTCCTTAATAATATTATTGCTGGCTTTTCCAGTTTATCAGTTTGGCTCACCCCATCCCCCCATATTTCTACACCATAGAGTAACTGGGCATTAAATTTGGCTTGAAGAGCATATAGTAAGGGCCTAAAAGAGTGACCACCATAGAGATAATTAAATCTTGCCAGACCACCCACAGTTTTTTTTAGTTTTAGAAATAGTATGATCAAAGTGCGATTTCCATGATCCACTATTGGTGTAAATGATACCCAAATGTGTATATCTGTTAACTATTTCAAGCTTATTGTGTGTTAACTTCCATGCAAACTTAGATTTCCTAGTGCCCATAGTTAGAACTTTTGATTTCTCCATGTTTATTTTCAAAGATAAAGAATCTGAGATTTGAGACAATAAATTGAGGCTTTTTTGAAGGCCTGCAACAGTTAGGGAACATAAAACTGAATATCAGCATATGCAAGGGGCGAGCATATATTTGTGTCATCTTTAAATACAGTCTCGCACCTCCCTCCTTGGTATCTAGCTGACCCATTGGTTTATTTTTAAATTGACTAGCTCCAATGACGAGTAATAGTAACAGAGCCATCCAGCTATTACCTAGTCTAGTAGCTCAGTATCTTGCAGCCTGCTGTTGCTCCCCAGCAAACTTCGACATCCTGTTTCTTTATTAACCTCTCTAGGAGTTATGGCTTACGTTATCTTTATCCTGGTGATTTCAGTTGACAGTATATTCAATGTAACAGTACGGAACGAAGTGCCAGGCCATAGCTCGGTCCTGTAACTCCCTTTCCCAACTTATACTGCCCTTACACACTGCACCTCCCTCATTTTGGCACCCCACCCCTTTTACTACACTCTCCACTCTTCTCCCTTCCCCTTCTTATTCCCTTCACCTATGTCTATCCGAGCACTTTCCATCACATCATTATACTTTCGAGTCAGCCTTTTCTTCCCTTGCACCAAACCTACACCCCTGACAATGCCCAGGGGGCGGTCACAAAAAAAAAGTGATTACATCTTTACTGAGCTCCTTAAAGAAATTATTGCTCTATGTCTCCTCTGCTCAGGTAACATGGAGTTAAATCTTGGCCCTCTGTTACAACTTACCTCTCCAACAGAATTTGCAGCTGCCCCTGGGCTTAAAATGATGCCAGTCAATATATTAAGCTTACTAAAATATTTGACCTGCTACAAGCATGGGCTGTTCATACAGAACCAGATCTTATGATTATAACAGAGTCTTGGCTCAAAAAGGCCACTACTGATCAACAAATTACCCTACCAGGCTACAAACTATACAGGGCAGATAGGGAATCTAGGGGTGGTGGTGTTGTTGTGTATTCCAAAACCAAGTATACAGTTAGCGATATTTCCTGTAAATATAAACGGAAGGAATACGAGACTGTATCCCTGAAGCTTCACCTTCCCTCCATGGAATACATCACTATTATAGGTGGTTACAGGCCCCCGGCTGGTGGAACTGATATCCTCAATGTACTTAAATCTCTAATCACGGCTGCCAATTCTGAGACAATAATCTTTGGGGATTTCAACATGGACTGACTTTCCTCAAAATCACACAGCCTGAAAGCTCTCTGTGATGAGTTTGGCCTAGTACAGCTTGTTAGTGAACCAACAAGGAATAATACATTGAACCTTGCCAACAGTTCACTCTTAGATGTTATATTAACCACTTATACGCATAAAATTCTATGCTGCGTGGTGTTCCACAATGACATGAGCGACCATGGGGTTGTTGTATGCATAAGATCGCATGCCAAGAATCGACACCAGCCCAAGTTCATAATTAAACAGTCTTTTCATAAATTTCAGGCAGTACATTACCTGTTTGACTTAGGCAAGGTTAGATGGCAAGATCTCTGTCTTGCCAAAACAGCTGATGAAGCTGTCTCTGTCCTCAACAACAAACTTGTCACACTGGCAAATAAGCATGCCCAATTTATCAAGGTCAGGGTGCACCACACCTCTCAGCCCTCGTTTACTCCAAGTCTTAAGGCTGCACTCACTAACAGGGACAAGTCCTGGGCTCTGGCCAGGCATACCAAGAGCCCTGCAGATTAGCAGGCTTTTAGAACAGCTAGGAACGTGTGTGCAAAAAGCATTCACACTGCCAAAGCAAGTTTCCACCCTAGAACAGGCCAAAGGGACTTCATATAAAATTTGGAGTACACTTAAATCCATTGAAGGATGGCCTAGTGCCCCCTCCATTCCAGCCAAGATCATTGTCAATGGCAGGATTATTGAAAGTAATTCCCAAATCCTGGAAGAATTCAACTCCCATTTTGTCACTGCTGGCTTAGCCTTTGACTCATCACCTTATGGAGGCCAAGGGATTAATCAAGCCAGTTCTAGCTCTACTCCCCGTACCTTGACTTGTCCTTTCCAACTGCATACACTTAACTACAAAGAAGTAGAAGACTCATTACTTAACCTTGATACAGAGAAAAGCACTGGGGATAATGGTCTTGAACCTTTTTTCCTAAAACTAGGTTATGCCCATCTCATGGCCCCCATTCTTCATATTCTCAATCTCTCCATCTCTTCTGCCACAGTTCCATCTTGTTGGAAATCTGCCCACATCCTTCCCTTATACAAATCGGGGACCCATGCGATCTAAATAATTACAGGCCTATCTCAATCTTGCCTATTCTTTCTAAAGTTTTTGAAAACCTGATCTACAATCAATTAAAACTTCATATCGAAACCTTCTCACTTTTAAACTCAGCTCAATCCGGCTTCCAGCCTAAGCACAGCACTATCACAGCACTGGCTAAAGTCACTAATGACTGGATCTCTGCTATGGATACCAAAAAGATCACTGGTGCAGTGTTCTTAGATCTAAGTAAAGCATTTGACACCGTTGACCACAATTTACTAGTCACCAGCTTTACTAAACTAGGTGCCACTCCCTCCACCACTCAGTGGTTCACCAGTTACCTAGTAGGGAGAACCCAGAAAGTTAAAGCCAATTGCCCATTCTCAGCCTCCTTACCGATTGCCAGGGGAGTTCCTCAAGGCTCCATCCTAGGCCCTATCCTCTTTTCTTTATACATCAATGATCTTGACTCTTATATTACCAAATCTAGCCTACACTTCTTTGCGAAAGACACAGTACTGTACACCTCTGGCTGTACATTGACTGAAGTAAGAGACATGCTGCAAGCTGACTTTACTCAGCTGGAAACTAATCTCATTAATGCTAAGCTTCTTCTTAATACTAAGAAAACTAATGCTATGATTTTTACTCTTAGCAACTCTTCTACCACCCTCTCCCCCCCGGTCTACCGAAGGACTTTGATACCACCTCGCTAGGCGAGCCCTTGGAAATTGTCCCCAAATTTAAATATCTTGGCATTTGATTAGATAACAAACTATCTTTCAATGACCATTTTTAAGACCTCTACAGAAAGCTAACAGCCAGGTTAGGTTTCTTTTTCAGAAATAAGTCTCTCTTTCCAATTGAAACTAGAACCAGGCTGGTGCAGGCCACATTCCTTCCCTTGCTTGATTATGGGGACCTAATTTACAGCTCCTCTGCTATCTCAAACCTAAATATGTTGGACATACTTTACCAGCGTGCCCTGTGATTCATCACCAAATCCCCGTATTGAACTTATCACTGTGACCTTTATGTGACTGTTGGCTGGACTGCCCTTACCAGTAGACATTTGTTTAATGCTGGTATCTGGACTCTCAAGTTACTCCTGAACAAACTTCTAAGCTACCTTACATCTCTCATCTGCATCTGCCACTGTGCATACTCTCTCAGGAAATCTGACTTCATCTTCCTTGACACGCCTAAGATGCGCACCACCATTGGCAAATGTGCTATCTCATATGCTCTTCCAACAATCTGGAACCTACTCCAATCTACCCTGAAACTATCCAGTATGGTCTCTGTTAATTTCTTCAAAGAGTTAACTGCATCCAAAATAAAATATATCTGTAGCTGCTTTTAAGCCACTTCCCTGCTCTTATATCCTTACGACCATCTACCTGGAACCTGTGCTTCTCAGGACATGAAACTATCCACTTATTCTCACAACCTTCTCCTACCCTTTGCTCCTTTATCTATATCCTTTCCCCCTATTCTCTTTAGCCCTCTTCCTCCACTCACCACTCATTTTCAACCTCTCCTTCTTATTCAACTACTCTCTCCTGTCATTTCCAACCCCTCTCTCTTAAGTAACTACTCTCTCCTGTCACAGTATACTCCTCACATTTATTGCTCCTCACCACCTTATGCTAATAAACCCTAATTTGTCCTGTCATAATTGATTACTAGGTATTATATGAACCTTAACTGTACCTCACTTTACTATGATGTACTTATATGAATTGGTGCATATTAATCTTATGTGTATATTGTTTCATTTTGCTTTTTATATGTTGCCTTTTTATGCAATGTCTCCTGACTGTTTACATGATTTAGGACCTCCTTGTGAATGAGTTTGCTCAACAGAGTTTTCCTGCAAAATAAACTTGAACTTGAAACTTGAACTTGAACTTTAGGGGAATCAAAATTGCAGTCCTGCAATTCTTTGAGTAATTTATCTAAATAAATACAGAATAGCAAAGGTGCTAGTATGCAACCTTGTTTTACTCCTTTGTTGGTTTTAATACTATTGGATAGATTGTTTCCTGAACAAATTTGGGTATAAATTCCTTATACTGTTAACAAGAATGGGAAAAAGATCCTATTTAAGCATTATGTCCCATAAAATGGTTCTATTAATTGTGTTGAAAGCTGAACTGTAATCAATAAATGTATAATTTCTGCTTTCTAATTTTAACATATTTTTCAATTGATGGGAAAGTATATAACAATTATATATAGTGGAATGATTTTCATGAAAATCTGCCTGGGCAGGGGCCAAACCTCCATGAGCATTGATTTCTTTCATTAATCTACCCTTTAAGATTTTTGCATAGATCTTACCCAATATATCTAGTGAGCTAATGGGTCTATACATACAGGGGTCATCTTTCAGTCCTTTCTTATAGATCAGGATAATTATTGAGCCTGACCAAGAATGCAGTATGTTGTTATTTAACATGCATTCATTAAAAAATAACACCAGGGAGTCTGCCCATCCCTCAGCTGAACATAAAAAGACTTTCCCAGGGATCTTATCAGGACCGGGGGCCTTGTTTCTTTTCAAATTGTCTATTGTGTTTACTACTTCTTGTTTGGTTATAGGACTAAAATTAGAATTTATGTCTTTTAATTCCATTTTTTTCCATGAAGAAACCAAGCTTGGGTCGGACAATATATTACTATAATACTCAGTCCATGTTTGTTAGGTCAATTTGACGCACCAGGTCATTACTTCAACCTTTACAGCCTTTTATCATATGCCAGAAAGCCTTGGTATCATTCTTATTGATTACTGTTATCATTTTTTCCCACAAAAGTTCCTGGTGTGACCTTTGTTTTTGTTTTAAGAAGGCCCTATATGTTCTTTTAGTATCCTTCAATTCCATGATGTTAGCTAGATCCACATTTCTTTTAACTTTTCTTATTACATTCCTCAAGTGAATTTTTTGAGTTCTACAGTCTTTGTCAAACCAGCCAATGGGGATTTGTTTGATTTTTTTTCCTACAATGGGTTTGTATAAATTTTGATCCAACTCAGAGAAGATCAGTAATTTCTCATTCATTAAATTTGGGTCATTATTAACACTTGACCATGTATTTACAAAGGAGGTTACCTGACTCACTGTATGCTCTTCCAAGGACATAGTCCATTCCAGTGTTTTAGAATATCTGACCACCACCCTATTGGGGTCTACTACTCACTTTGTGTTCGTGTCTATGCCTTCTATGTTTTTGCATGCAATAACAGGAAAATGGTCACTTTCTGTTCTACAGTGAATAATTAAATCTTCCCAAAGGTCAGGATGGCCTTACCATAAGATAAGGTCCAGTACAGATTCTCCCTTGTTAATAAAATAGGTTGGAGAGCCTTGATTATCCCCAGGAGTTCTGCCATTCAATGGGAATATTAAGTTGTCATTCATTAATTTAATTAATCTATGGCCATTAAAATTATATTTAAGATCTCTCGAGACTCTCTTATTTCTAACTGAATCTGAGTACATAAAACCAATTATGGAACTACAGTAGTAGCCACAGACATGGCCAGATATTTCCAGCAATTTTATGAAATGTCTAAAGAGTTTATCTCTGCTGCCCCTAGTGTGTAAATGGAGAAAGCATGAGATTTCTTTAGAAATATCACAGAAATTTCAGAAAATATCTGGCCATGTCTTTGGCTGTGACCATATCACTAAGGCCAACAAAATTATCTATCCTGGTGTTAAAATCACTAGTAAGCAGAAGACAGACACTTGGTTGAATTAGTTGTGCCTCACTGATTGAGTTTGCAAGCTTTTCCCATATAAGACTAGACTGCATTATATTCTTTTTTTGGGGGATATAACAGTTAAAAATCAAAATCAGCATTACACAGTAAGACAAGCTGATTCCCTACAAAAAAATCACATCCTGCAAAATTATATGTAGGTTCAAAAATATCCCTATTTTAACATAAATAGCTAGACCTCCAGAGCTGCAATCCATTTTACTCCATTTTGATCCTGATTTCTGTATAATTGTATAACCGTTAATGTCTATTTCCTCATTTTGGGCATGCCAAATTTCCTGAAAACAGATTAAATAAGATTTTGAAATATAATCAAACCAATCCAAGTCTTGGATCTTTGATTTAAAACCTGCTATGTTCCAGGAAATTAAGAAGGGGTATTTACCCAACCAATTACTCATAGAGGTAACGTTTGAGCTAATATTCAACTCTCTAGGGCAGACAACATTACTCAACAAATTTATTTATAATACCATCAGCAGATTCAGATGCGAATTGGACCAGTCAGTTTGTGTTCCTAGCCAGAGCCATCTATTGATTTACAGCTGGAACAGTAAAACAACTTTTTGCATTGTGAATTTGGTCAGAAAGAATTATTTGGGCAACTGGAGCATACTGGGTGAAGTACAATGCAGAACAATCCCACCCAGTTAAGTCAGCCAAAAAAGGCCCATGGCATCTAGATCTCTTATATTCTGCCATACTGTATAAGCCACCAGTGCATGTTTAAATGTTATGTCAATTTGCACGTCACCTCTGAAGCTCAGGTGTCTATATACTCCTAATACTCCATTTCTTCGCAATCTAATATCTAAAAAATGTGCAAATTACATAGGACTTCAGTTAACTTAGAATTTGGTTCATAATAAATTTTATTATAACCAAAAATGCTCAAAGTCACTGGAGTAATGTCCCCTTCTTTACAGGAGGTCCACACACATCACTTTCTTCTTTTTGACCTGAAGAGCAGTTAATAACATCCAACACTCTTGCATTTTTGTCATATAGAGCAGCAGACAAATTCAAAGTTTGTATTTTCTGGAAATTTCTCCTCACAAAATTCAAAACCCTTTTAGTAGTAAAATTACATCAACACTTTCAGCAAGCATCTCCTTCTCAAAATCTGTAATCCTCTTTAATATATGGATATCTCCAACAAAGATCTTAAGGTTTAATTTTTCATTCAATAAGTGAATTATTAGGTCACAGGACATTTCTCCCTCATTTTTTCTTAGACCATACACCCTAATGTATGGTTGATTCAGCGACTCACTCTCAAGGGGATTATTACCCAGTTTCTCTGTGTCAAGTTCATAATTTCTTTTTGTAGATTCTAAGACTGCTGGTTTGTTAGATTCCAGCTGTACATCCTCATTCATTTCAGGGATTTTATTATTGGTATGATCTAGCTTTTTTGTGTATATTTTGTCCTGTTTTACTTTTTGTTTCTCTCTTTTTCTCTTTATTCTTTGCTTTTTGTTTTTTTTTATAATTTAAATTATTCTTTCTTTTGTGTTCCTTCATTTTTTTCTTAGATTTCTTGGGTTTTAGCTGAGCCTGACCCTCTGCCAAAACTTTATTTGTTGGTATATCATCCATCTTGTCTAAGTCTATTACTCTTAATTGGGGTTATTATTGGTTCGATTTCTTCTAGAGTGATCAAGGATGATTCTCTAGGAGGATGGATTTCTTTCAAGATTCTAAGGATATGATCCACCCTAGCACCATTATTCGCTATATATTCTTTTAATGATTCATTTCATTTCTAGTAATAATTAATTGTTCACAAAGAATGAAACTGGCTGCATACTGATTCCTTAGTACTTTGATAATGTCCTCATTTAATATTGAAGAAGTATAGGTCAATACATCACTACTCTGTCTATAATTTGCCAATGGAATACTCAGCTCAAAGTCTTGATAGTATTGGGGGAGGCTGTCTTTATCTGTATAATGTTTATTCCTCTCATCAGAGTGTCCAGCCACTGGGCTGTCAGACTTGGACCTAGGAGTATTTTTCTAAACGTCATCCAATTGCTTAAGTCCCAGTGTGGCAATTTCCAGTCTATCCATGACCTCTTTTAGTGCCATGTTCCCTTCTACTTTATCATTTATGAGGGAATTAGGAGATGTTTTTAATTGAACTGGTAACTGTAAGCTAGAGGGATGCTCACTGTGAGGTATTATGGCCAGTGCCATTTCCTTTAATGTTTTGTAGTTGCTTAGAATCACCAGAAACCCAGCCAATGGCCTCATTCTTTATCAGGGAATTTTCAGACCCACTTAAAATAATCAGGGAACTTTCCACAGCAATGCTGGCCCTGTGTATATTCAGAGTTCCATTTACCTCATCTATTGTGTTCTCATCATTATCTGCCATTGACCAACTCTTCCTGCTAGCAGACCAGGATCTAGATAATTTAAGAGTGGAGGTAGAAGTAATTAAGTCGGCATATGTTGTTGCATCAGAAACATTTTCAGGATTTTTAATGAACATAGCCTTTATAGTTTTTTGTTTGCATTTTCCCTGATCCTTTGTTACTTGTTTAGGTTGTATTACTTTAACTTTTCCCCTTGGGCTAATTGGAATGTTGTTGTTGTTTTTACCTCCCTCAGTTTTTTTGCTACTACCTCCACCTTTTTCCCCCTTCAGTTTTTGGACCCTGGGGCTTCTTAGTTTTCACTGTTAGATGTACCTTCCATTAAGTCATCATAGATATCCTGAGTGTCATGCCCTTTGGTGCATGTGGTCTCCAGTTGCTGACTTCTAGTGTTTACCATTATAACTGCCTTATGGTGATCTTAAAATGTTTTTTTAATGTTTACACAAGTATTCCTGATAGCAGTCTAAGAGCACACAGCTTAAGATCCCTGAGAACACAATGTGCAAATAAAACAAAGATGCACAATAGATGTGCTAGCATGTGCTACCACAAGTTTCCACTCCAAACTAGTTTAAAGTGCTTAGTTATTTAAAGTTCCTTATTTAAAGTGCGTTAATAATATCAAAATGAACAAAAATCATCAATCAGTTAGAAACATTTGCAGTTCACACAGAGTTCCAAACAAGATATCCATTTAGTAATGATGATAATGATGAAGTTACCATTGAATTCCTAGAATAGTCCAAACCCTTGGATGGAAGAGTCTGAAATGAGATCTGAAAGGTCACTTAGTCATTGATTAAGTATCACAAAATGATGACCAAACCATGCTTGATAACTTGTATTTGCGAGAATACAGTTTTTAAATATTGTAGAAATAGTAGCAGTTTTGAAAAAGCACCTGCAGGCATTAATGAGCACAGGCAATTCAGCAAGTTCAGGCACAGTGAAGAGCCAAATATGAAACTGGAGCAAGCTGAAGCAAAATAAAGAGACGATATAGGACAAGGGAAACTGTCAGCTTCAATCAGAGATGTAAAACAGGCCTTCTCAATCTCTTTTAGCCAGGTCACCTTCTGCACACTTTCACAAACTCTAATCTTCTCCACTAGTTACAGGGAAGAGGAACGGAGTTAAAATTGGGAACTCCTGATTGAAACAGACACCGAAAAAAAAAATGAGAATTCCTACATAAGCTAATACATAACGTAATCCATATCCACATCCAAGTTAGACCCAAAAAATTCCTTGCAGACAGTTGAGAAAAGAAATGACAGAAAAGCAGATAATTAGTTAATCAGCTTAAATCATTAATTAATTGGATAAATTTAGAAAGCAGTCTCAAATACAGGGCATTAGATTTCCTATCCCATTAGGCTTCTAAACAGGCCCTGCATAGAATACAGTATACAATACAGTCCTTTAACTGGCTTAAACAATTGCTATATATCATGAATAGAAAGCATAAAGAAAAGCTTCATAAGCAACCTAAGCTACCTAAACTGCATAGACTACATTACAATTTGGCAATGAGACTTTTAAATAATTTAAGTGTAAAAACAGTAGAGCAATTAACACGATTAGATACAGCTCAGCTCAACTACAGGAATTAACACAGGCCAAAAGGCAATCAAATAGAACATGTAAAGCAAGTAAATTTCTAAATAAAGCATTAAATAAATGGTCAGGGTCAGACTCCCTTGATTGTATCCAGAGCCACAGGGAAAAATCCAAGAATGAAGAGCATCTACCATGGTACTAGGCCATGACTGTTGACTAATGCTCCCTGCCAAAGTTTAGCTTAACTCACTCAGTAGAACACAATGAAGTAGTCTACAACACAAGTCATAAAAAAGCAAACACAATAGGGTTCAGCTAATACTGCTATTGGTTTTTCACCCTCAGAAAAAAAAATAAAACAAAATGAGGTACTTACTGAACCATGAATTAAACCCTTAAAGCCTTTTCAGCACAAGCAAATTTGCAGTTTAATTTCTGCTTCAGCCCTCGCCAGTGTGGTGTACTGTGTAAACAATGTGATGCTCTGGTCAGGAATGGCAGCCAGAAGCAACGCATGCATATTTATACACAGAGGAGTCAAGTGATCAGCTCAGGGCTAACAATTTAAAAGAAAATCAATAAAACTTATAAAGATTTATAAAAACAAATATAAGGTTTTCCGTTGTTAATATTCAGATACTCTAATAATAGTTCATTGCTTCTTTACTTCTCAGATCTCACCCTTTCTCTATCACACTCTACTACACAGGAGAAACAGGAAAGAAAGCACATTCAAAAGTTAAAATGTATGCAAGTATGCTTTAAACTGTTCTCAAAGTTCACAAAATGCTCAAAAACACTTTCCTTCAGGTTTTTAGTCCATTTTCATTTTTATTTCAATTTCATTCCTAGAGATAACCGTAAGAGTTGAAATAATACACAGTTTGTAAAATGGCAAAGCTTACATAGATACATAGATACATAGACAGTGTCGGCAGATAAGGGCCTATGGCCCACCCAGTCTGCCCATTTGAGCTTGTAAGTTCAGTTTGTTTTCCTAGAAGTCTGTTTCCCCTTACCCATGACCTCTAGAATTCCTTTATGTCTATCCCAGGCATTCTTAAATCCCGTGATTGTTTCAGCCCCCACCACTTCCTCTGGCAGGGTGTTCCACTTGTCCACCACCCGTTCTGTGAAGAAATTCTTTCTCATGTTTCCTCTGAATCGTCCTCCTCCAACTTCATCCCATGCCCTCTAGTCCTGGAACATCTTTTCGCTTAAAATAGTGTTTTCCTGCACTCTGTTTCTCCCTGTAAGATACTTGTATGTCTCTATCATATCCCTCTCCCCTCTCTCCTCCAGGAGTACATGTTCAGTTCCTTCAACCTGTCTTCATAGGACTTGTGATGCAATCCATGCACCATCTTTGTTGCCCTCCTCTGAACCTTCTCTACCCTGTCTATGTCCTTACGTAGGTATGGTCTCCAGAACTGTACACTGTACTCCAGGTAGGGCCTCACTAGTGTCTTGTATAGCGGAATTATGACCTCCCTTTTCCTGCTGGTGATGCCCCTGCCTATACATCCCAGCATCCTATTTGCTTTACCTGATGCCTTGTCACACTGTTTCCCTACCTTGAGGTCATCAGAGATGACAACCCAAGATCCTTTCCTGCTTGGTGCATGCTATATCCTCACCCCCCAACTGATATATTGTGCCAGGGTTTTTGTGCCCCATATGCATTATCTTGCACTTCTTTGCATTGAATTTCAACTGCCAAACCCTTGACCATTCTTCAAGTTTCTGCAGGTCCCTTCTCATTCTGTGAGTCTACTCTGTTACAGAGCTTTGTGTCATCAGCGAACAGTGAAATTCTGCCTTCTAGATCCTGCACAATGTCACTGATGAAGTTGTTGAATAGGACCGGTCCCAGAACTGATCCCTGTGGTACCCCACTGGTCACTCTTCCCTCTGTGGAGTGACAGCCATTTACCACCACCCTCTGTGTCCTGCCACCCAGCCAGTTACCACCACCACACTACTGTCCTGCCCACACCCATATTCCCCAGTTTGTGTAATAGTCTTCTATGTGGCACAGTGTCAAAGGCCTTGCTGGCGTCCAGATAGGCCATGTCCACTGCCCTCCTCTGATCCACCTCCCTAGTCACCCAGTCAAAATTCAATGAGATTGGTCTGACATGACCTCCCCTGGTGAAACCATGCTTCCTTGGGTCCTGTAGTCCATTGACAACCAGATGTTCCACCAATCTCTCCTTCAGAAGTGCTTCCATGATCTTTCCCACCACCGAGGTGAGGCTGACTGGTCTGTAGTTCCCTGCTTCCTCTTTGTTCGCTTTTGTATAGGGGACTACATCTGCTGTCCTCAGTCTTTGGGTACCTCCCTGTTTCCAGTGATTGGCTAAACAGGATAGCCAGAGGTTCAGCCACCACCTCTCTTAGTTCTTTAAGGACCCTGGGGTGCACCCATCTGGCCCCATTGCTTTGTCAACTCTTATTACTTCCAGTTCCTTCAGGACCCTTTCTCGTGTAAAGGGACTTGTGTCCATTTCTGCACCATTCTCACCCTTGTACTCCCTTCAGACCCATTACCCCCTCTTCCTCAGTAAAGACTGAGCAGAAATACCTGTTCAATATGTCAGCTTTACTGTTGTCATCCTCACGTGACTCCATCCTCCCCTTCAGTCTCACTATCCTCCCTTTGTCTTTCTTTTTTCACTTATGTACCTGTAAAAGGTTTTGTCCCCTTTAACCACTGATTTTGCAATGTGTTCTTCTGTCTGAGCTTTGGCTTCCCTTACTGACTTCCCGCCTCCCTTTGTTTCTCCTGGTACTTCTCCCTATCCCCTTCTGCCTGTGTCTTTTGTATTGCCTGAATGCTATCTTTTGGCTTTCACTTTCTTTGCTACCTCTTTGGAAAACCATAATGGTCTCCTCTTCCTTTTCCTCTTGCTAACCTGCTAATGCATAATTCTGTTGTTCTTATAATCCCCATTTTAAATACTGCCCAGTGTTCCTCAACCCCTGATTCCTGTCCATTCCCTTAATGCCTCTTTCAAGTATTTCCCCATTTTCCCAAAGTCTTCCCCTAAAATCCAGGATACGTGTTTTGTGTGGTTTGGTTCTGCTCTTTCTGTGATTTCAAACCACAATGACTGGTGGTCACTGTTACCCAGGTGCTCCCCCACTGTTACCCCCATCACACTGTCCCTGTTTGTGAGCAGAAGGTCCAGTATTGCCTTCTGCCGAGTTGGTTCCATGACCAGTTGCTTGAGGAAGGCACCCTGAAGGGAGTCCAGGATAAATCTGCTCCTAGTTGATGCTGCTGCTGGGATGCTCCAGTCCACGTCTTGAATACTGAAGTCTCCATTCACACTCAGCACTGTGGTGTGCAACGATCCTGTGGTGTGCAACGATCCTGAGCAGATATTGTGTGATTCTTGAACAGGCTCCACAACACCTGGTTGGCTCCACATCTGGAAAATCTCCTGGTTGATACCATAATGGACCACAACCTGCAAACTCAAAACGACATCTGGAAAAAACTTTGCCAGCTAGCGGCTTACAGTAAGCTTTTCTGCAAAGGTGCCAAGCATTACATAGGCAATGGTATCATACCTTTTCTAAGTCAAATTTGAGCATTGTCACCCTGCTTATCAGGTCTCTTTCTCAGAACTGGGAGCGTGTTAGAAAAAACAAAGCTTCCCTCGACCAAATCCAGATTTATTGTCTTCTCACTTGAGATGTTTTACATCTCTAATAGAAACATCCAGGTCAGAAACACATTTGTAGCCTAATAATAACTGACTGTTTCCATGGTAATTACAGCTAGTATAGCACTAATGTTTTAAAAACAAGGATTTCTATGTTATTTAATACGGTCTGTGTAATTATTGTAATGTTTTTTGGGTTTTTAGAACACTATTTAAAAATGAATATCCACCTGCATAATGTCCTTACCTACATTACTCATTATTCAGAAGCTCACAGATACAAACCCAACTAGAGCTAGATAATCACTGTATAACCTTAAGCAAGTTACCTAACCTCCAAATGCTGCTGTCCACCCAGTTGTGAAAATGGGTAGAAGCAAGACCAAAGTGAAACACATGAGTTATCTCAGATCGACTATTCTTGGTAAATACAATTTCTCTTTCTCCCCCGCTAACATTTTTTAAAGTTTGTACCACTATAACTAGGAAAGAAGGGAGAGGGGGGACATGATAGAAACTTTTAAGTACCTCAGTGGAATCAACAAAGTCCAAGAGGGTAGCATATTTCAGAAAAAGAGACGTGCAAGAACAAGGGGACACAATTTAAAGATGGGGGGCAGTTCAGGGGCAATGTGAGGAAGTATTATTTCACAGAGAGGGTAGTGGATGCATGGTACAGCCTTTCTGAGGAGGTTGTGGGGTCTAAAACTGTGGGAGAATTCAAGAATGTATGGGACAGACATAAGGCAATTCTTGTGGGGGGTAGGAAGAAATAGGCTGTTGGTTAATTAGGATCTGCAGCCTATCCTGTAGGTAGGGAAATGGGCAGATTAGATGGGCCAAGTGGTCCTTATCTGCCATCAAAGTCTATGTTTCTTTGTTTCTATGATCAGAAAAATGCATGTAGAGTTTCCTAAAATATGAGATAGATGCCACATGAATTCATCTTGTATCATTTCTTTGATTAAGTGGCAAAGAATTATTTCTATTGTGTTCATAGTTGATGCCTTAAACACAGTATCTTATGTTCAAATATATAATAATGTCTCTCCTATCAATAGTTTTCCATAGTGTTCCAGTTTTCTATGTTCCATGATTTCACCATTTAGAAAGCAAAACACATATTATTATTTTTCCCATTTTTGTAAAAATTACATTTCATGTGTGCCAAATTTGATACCAAGCTACAATTTTAGGGCAAAAGTGTATTTTCGGTCAGATGAAAATGATTCCTTATTTCTCTCAAACTTGTAGAAAGTGTTGAATCCCAAAGAGTAACAGAATCATTTTGGTGACCAGATAGCACTTCATAAAATTAAAATATCTCCAGCTGCTTCCATGTGGGGAGGGTCTCACTAATAGAATGCACATTTATAAAGATGTTTATGGCAAAGGCCAGAATATGGACTTGTAAATCTAGAAGTACAATTCTTCCTTTGTCTTTTGATATCTTCAAATTTTGGGCTCCATGCCTAATCACAAATAGTGACACTAAAAGGTCATAACAATCAAGCAGTATCAGTGCTGTTCTTGATACCCCTTAAGCTATGTTCAACTGGGAAATGACCCTTTCCAGTGCACTCGCAAAACAGATTGCAAGAAGCTGGTGTAGAGGGTCATTGAGTAGTATGCAACTGGCATTAAGGGCCATGAACAATGGAATAGAAGCCTTCAGTAGCCCTACTGTGGCTACATGAGCCTGCCCATTTTATCACCTATAACAAACTCTGGTCAGAGCTGATAGGGATGCAGCTGAGGAATTTGAGGTAAAAATATTGTAAATTGCCAAAGTTAAAAGCCTGCATTTGCAAACTGCAATGTAGGCTCATACATGAGTTGTTTTGTAATATTTTTACACCAAACTTTCAACATCACTTCCTCTCTGACCTCTCACTCGTTGACTGGTCAGGGGTCACTGCCCTGGATAACCCAACACAGTCACTGGATGAATTCCTTACTAAATTCATCCCCATGCAGAACAAGCATGCCCCCCTTACCAAGAGGCGAGTGAGGGGCACTGTTACCAAATGGCTTCATGGTGGTCTCTTCGCCCTTATGAAACTCAGGGACAAAAGTTGGGCTACCTTTAAGGCCTCCCAAAGCTCCACTGATCTCCTGGCCTACAGGACCCTCAGAAATTCATGTAAAAAAGCCATCTGTGCTGCAAAAAGTGAGTACTGCCAATCTGCCCTGCTCTCCTCAGCAAGCAACCCAAGGAGCTTCTGGCAGAATATCAGAAGCGCAGTTGTGGGGTCAGCCAGAGTGCAAGTCTCTGACTTACTCATTGGTGGGGTCAGTTGTAATAACCCTCTCACCATCTCCAATGCCTTCAACTCCCAATTTTCCGAACTCTCTGCCCTGCCCTCCCGTCACACTGCACCCAAGCCCCTTGACTCCCAACCTACTCTTTCAAACTCCGACCCTCTGCTCTACCTTCAACCAGTGTCCGCTTCGGAGACCCTGAAGCACCTCACCAGCCTCTCCCCCCATGATGGGGCAGGGCACGACAGCCTGGAGCCAAAACTTCTCAGACTAGGGGCCCACCTCCTTGCCAGGCCCGTCACGCACATTCTCAATGCCTCCCTTAGCTCTGGGATCATCCCAGATATCTGGAAGGTGGCGAAGGTTGTCCCAGTTCTAAAACAGGGCAACCCCAAGGATCCCCTGAACTATAGACCCATTGCCATCCTGTCTGCTGCCTCAAAAATTCTTCAGAAAATTGTGGCCTCACAACTGACCCAGTACATACAGAACCAACCTCCTCTCCCGTCAGCACGGGTTCAGAAAGGCATAGCACATCCACCGCCCTTGCTGTTGTCACCTCCACTATCAGAACTGCTGCCAACCAGGGCAACCTCACCGGTGCCATCTTTGTGGACCTTTCCAAAGCCTTCGATCAGGTTGATCACTCCCTTCTCAGCTCCACCCTCCTATCCCTTGATCTCTCTACCCCGCCCATGCTTGGTTCCTCAACTACCTCTCCGGCAGGCAGCAGTATGCTAACTTCAATTGCACCCTCTCCACCCTCTCTCCTGTCTGCTGTGGGGTCCCCCAGGGCTCCATTCTCAGCCCTACCCTCTTCTCCCTCTTCATCAACGAACTTCCCGCCATCACGGTCCATGGCCATTCCACCCTTTATGTGGATGACCTTGTCATCCTGGCTAGCGCCCGGGACACTGCCTCCATTAACTACCAACTAAATGAGGACTTCAAACGCATCCAGTCCTGGTTGGTGGAGCATAGACTTGCCATCAACCTTAAGAAAACCCAAGCAATGCTCTTTGGCTCACAGAACAAGATCAAATCCTGCCTCACCCCCCTTCACATACTTAGCACTGATGGCACCCCTCTGCAGACAGTGACTGCAGTCAAGTACCTGGGGGTCACCCTAGATCCGCAGCTTGATCTTACCCTACAAATTCATAATGTCTGCAAGGCTACCAACTGTAAGCTCGGCCTCGCCTACAGAGCCCAAAACTGCCTAACTCCAGTAGCTCACATGGCCCTTGCCAGAGGGGTTCTCCTCCCCACCCTCTGCTATGGGCTTGTTACCTTAGTCTCTGTACCCTCATCCAGCCTTCTGAAATGGGACTCAGCCTATAATAACATTTGCCACTTTGCCCTCTCTGCCCTTCCCCTCACTCACCGCCGTGATCTCTACGCCCATCTGGGGTGGCTCCCTCGGCTAAGCACCGCACCTTTGTGTTTGGCAATTTCATTGACAACATTATCTGATTGGTCACCCCCACCACCCTCGCCCCTCCCCTCAATCATGGCCCTCCATCCTACCATCTCAGATCGAGGGTGGCCCTAGATCGCCAGGTTCCCAGAACCCGATCCCTCATGGGGGATCGCGCCTTCACCTCCTATGCCCCTAAAATCTGGAACTCGCTTCCAGTTCCCACTCAGTCCTCCCCCTCCCATTGCCACTTCAAAACCTCTCTCTGGAACTTCCTGAATTCTTCCTCCAAATGTCCCTGTACCTCGTAATACACTTGACCTACCTGTATATTGTGGGTTCTCAGCACGCACTGCACTTACCCTCCTAAATTGGTGGTGGACACCCGCTCTCTTTTTTCCCTCCTTACCTCCCACCCTCCCTATCTGGCTTCTCCCATTCTTTCTATCTGGCCCCTTCACCCCTCTGTTCCCCCATCTTCCCTGCTCTTGCCCCCTCCCCGGCACTTACTTCCATTTCACTTATTGTTCCAGTTATTTATCCAGCGGCGCATTCCCAAACCCACCTAATATATGTCCCTCACCCATCCCTTATTGCCTGATAAACTCTAACAATGTCTTGCTTCCTTATTCATTCCAGGCTATGTCTGTTGTTTTCCTGTTGTTGTAAACTTGACCGGTAATTTCAGCTGCCTATACAACTCCTGTTAAGCCTTCTTGCATTATTTGTATGTAACCTGACTTCATCACTGCTGTATGTATGCCTCTACCTTTGTAACCCTCCCGGGTCGCACCTGAAAATAGGCACATGGCTGTCTAGTGTGCCCTACCTGGTTAACAAAAACAAATAAATAAATAAATTATTATGACCATGCCTTATGAACAGGGCAGACAAAATGTTCAACTCCTTGCTTAAATGTTATTTTATGCAGGAACTGCAAAATCAACTTTTGGGAAGCAGAGACACATTTTAGGCAGGAGCTGTGAAATGGCAGCAGTCACATTCATAAGTTTCTGCAAAGAAATGGCTATGATAAAATTTGGGGTAAAAATATTAAATATTACCAAACTTAGGAGACTGCATTCACAAAATTCAATATAGGCTTACAACTGTGTTGCTTTTTAACATTTTTTACACCACATTTTCAATATAGCCTCCTTATTACTCCACCTCATAAACAATGGCAGATAAAATTTTCAACACTTGGCCAAAAGGTCATTTTGGACAGCAACCACAAAAATCACCTTTTGGGAAGTAAAAATAAAAGATTTTGACCAGGATTTGAAAAATGACAGCTGTCACATTCATGAAGTGCTGTAAAGATATGACTATGTTGTAAACTTGGGATAAAAATATTGAAAAGTACCAAAGTGACAAGCTTGCATTCACAAAATTCTACATAGGCTCATAACTTGGTTGTTTTTTTAATACTTTTGCATCAGATTTTCAGCATAGCCTTCTTATGACCCCACCTCATGAACAAGGGCACATAAAATTTTAAAGGGGTGCCCAAAAGGTGATTTTTGTGCAGGGACTGCAAAACACCTTTTGGGATGTAAAAAAAAAAAACAGTTTGGACAGGATTTGGAAAATGACAGCTATCACATCCATGAGGTGCTATAAAGATATGGCTATTTTGTAAATTTGGGTAAAAACATTAAAAAGTACCACAGTTATGAGCCTGCATTCGCAAAATTCAATGTAGGCTCACAACTTTGTTGTTTTTCAATATTTTTACACCATATTTTCAACATAGTCTTCTTATGAGCCCATCTCATGAACAAGGGTGGGGAAAATGTTCAAATCCTGCCCAAAAAGTGATTTTGCACAGGGACTGCAAACTCACCTTTCAGGACAGATCTGCCTAATGACAGTAACATTGTTCATGAGGTGGGGTCCCAAAGAAGACATGTTGAAAATATGGGCCAAAAATATGTAAAAATGCTCAAGTTAAGGTACTAAGTTCCAAACCCAAATGAGATACATTGAACTGCATATATGTGTCTTCAGTTCACAGTCTGGCTTTGAAGAGTGAAGACATGTCTGCAGTCCAGAAAGGATTACAATGTTGGCCCCACAATGGGTAAGCAAGGGCTTGGGAGGTGCAGGGGACTGTGTGCTGAGTGGGAGGGCCAGGCGGGGAGGTAAGAAACAGCAGCAATAGACATCAATGGACCGGTTTTCTTTAACAGGTGACAAAGCAAATTTATGACTGAGGATCCCCGATTGCAACATTGGGGGGATTGGGCACCCCAGTGTCACAGGTATGTTTCTGGGGAGGGTGTTGGGTAGTGGGTGCTGAGAGAGAGAGAGGGTTGGGTGGGGGGAGAAAAATTATTTTTGAAAATAAAACAGGATCAGCACTGGGGAGAACATGATCATGGCACTGGGGAAATGGGCACCCCAGTGCCATTGCTATGTTTTAGGGAGGTGGGGGGAGTGCTGAGAGGGAGGGTCAGGTGAGGGGGAATTTTTTATCATAAAAAAATAAAATAAAATAGGCGGTCATGGTGGACACAGCCCACTCAGCAGTGACAAAGATGACTGCCACATGCTGCTGCACATACGCAACTCTTGGCACATGCACAGTAGAGTGCAGTGGCTATCTTGGACACAATAATAATAATAATAAAAATAATAAATGTTATTTCTAAAGCACCTTTCAAATTTCCAAGGTGCTGTACAAGCATAATAAAACACAGATAAAACACAGATAAAAACTTCAATCTCAGAATAATACATCACAATCAATAATCTAAAAAAGCAGACTTATACAAATAAGTTTTTAAATCCCTCTTAAACTCCTCCATGGAGGTGCACTGCTGCAACCGATGGGGTAGAGAATTCCAAAGAGTGGGAGCAGCATAAGAAAAAGCTCTGCAACCAGATGAATTTAGGCTCAATCTTGGAATCTTTAGCAACCCCTCATCGACAGAGCAGAGTAATCGGCCCGGGCAGTAAGAAACCAGGAGATCTTTCAGATAAGCTGGACCCTGATCATGTAGGGCTTTAAAAGTCAATAAACAGACTTTAAAGGTGATCTGCCGCCTAACAGGAAGCCAGTGCAGATCGCGTAGCACCAGGGAAATGTGGCAAGACCTGCTTGCCCCAGTCAAAACCCATGCTGCTGCATTCTGCACTAGCTGGAGACAGTGGATTTCAACCCCAGAAAGCCCAAAATACAGAGCGTTGCAGTAGTCCAAGCGTGAGGACACGAAGGCGTGGATCAACATTGGTAACGAGTCAGACAGAACAAGGTGTTTCACTCTAGCGATATTCCTAAGATGGTAAAAGGAAGTCTTGATGACCACTGACACTTGTGACTGTAGTGTCAGCCTGTCATCCAAGATAACCCCTAGGTTATGCACCCATTCAGAGGTTGGAAGTGATACACCCCCAAGAAAAATTCCTGAGGGTGCTCCAACAGGCGACCTCTCTATCCGACAACCCGGATCCACAACCAAAACCTCTGTCTTTTCTGAGTTCAACTTCAGCCAACTAGAATCCATCCAATCCTGGATTTCTTTCAGGCAGTTGTTAAACACTGAGAGAGCTCCATCCTGGTCAGGAGCAAAAGACAGGCATAGCTGGGTATCATCTGCATAGCAATGAAACCTCAGCTTATACCGTCTTATAACGTCTCCGAGGGGCAGCATATACACCCAAATAACATGGGAGATAGCACAGAACCCTGAGGCACCTCACACAACAAAGAAATTGTGCCAGAGGAAAAAATCCCTTACACAACTCTTTGTGATCTCCCAGTGAGGAATGAGGTGAACCATCCGAGGATGGTTCCCGATATTCCACAGATCTGCCTCAGGCGTGCTAACAACACCACGTGATCCACGGTGTCAAAAGCTAAAGAGAGATCAAGAAGAGCTAGAATAGAATGTCTCTTCTGGTTTCTCACCCTCAGGAGATCATTAAGTACCCAAACCAGCGCAGTCTTGGTGCTATGTCTTTTACGAAAACCGGATTGGAAGGGTTCGTATATGTCATGGATGGTTAAATGGTTTTCCAATTGGACCACCACTACTTTCTCAATCACCTTCCCAATGAAGGGTAGGTTTGAGATAGGTCTGGAGTTTGCAAAACAGTCTGGGTCCAAGGTAGCTTTCTTCAAGAGCGGTGTCACCACCGCCTCTTTCAGGGAGCTAGGAAACTCACCCGAGTCCAGGGAGCACCAGACTATTTGCACAAGGATTGGACCAATGATGTCACAACAACCCAATATTAGGGAAGTCGGTCCAGGATCCAAACTACAGCTCATAGCGCGCATGGAGTGTACTGTGTTCTGCCATGACTACCAGCACTGCAAAAAAGTGCTGTGCTGCTTCAATAGGGAAAACATTAATTGACTGCTTCATGGACACGGAGGTGACTGTAATACAAGTCCAACATGTCCAACAACTAGGGAAGCTTGAAAAATGGTCTGATGTATGGCAACTAAGATTCAGTTCCAAGAAGTGCAAAATAATGCACCTGGGAAGATGGAACCCTGGGGAGTGCTACAGGATGGGGGAGAGTTGCTGACTATTACAAACGAAGAAAGGGACCTGGGGGTTATCATTCCTGATTACCTAAAGGTGTCTAAGCAGAGTACAAAGGCTGCAGGGAGAGCCAGTGGCATGCTGGGATGCATAGGTAAAGGTATAAGAAGCAGAAGGTGGGAGGTGGTTATGACATTGTACAAAACACTAGTGAGGCCCCACCTAGAGTACTGTGTGCAGTTCTGGATGTCGCACCTTAATAAGGAGATTGACAGGGTGGAGGCAGCCCAGAGAAGGGCAACTAAGATGGTACAAGGATTGCACCAGAAAACATATGAGGAGAGACTAAAGGACCTCAATATGTACTCACTGGAGGAGAGAAGAGATTGGGGGGACATGATAGAAATATTCAAGTACCTTAAGGGAATGAACAAAGTGCAGGAGGGAGGCATCTTACAACATAAAATATATACAAGAACAAGGGGTCATGACATGAAACTGGAGGGTGGCAGGCTGAGGGGAAATGTGAGAAAGTTTTTCTTCACAGAGAGGGTGGTGGATACATGGAATGAACTACCACAGGAGGTGGTGGGTTTGAACACAGTGGAGGGTTTTAAACATGCATGGGATAGGCATAAGGGTACATTGGTGGTTGGAAGGAGAAGGAAAAAGCCATTGACTAGGTATGGTCAGGCGAAACAAACTAGTGTAGGGCTTTCGGGCAGACTGAATGGGCATGACGGTCCTTATCTGCTGATATTTTTGATGTTTCTATGTTTCAGTGTTGTTCATTTGGAAGGAATGCAGAGTCCTTTTTCTCATAGCTAAAGGTCTGCAGGGCACTGCCCAATGCAACTCTATAAAGTAGGTAGTAAACAAGGCTATTTTGACCAGGTGCACAAGCCTGATAAAGGGACATGCCTAGGAAGGGACAAGACTGTTGAGTGATGACTGCTGGACTTTCATGACTATGCTGTTTTGTGAGAGTCAGTGGGGTTCATTGGCTTAGCCAGATATTTAAAAATGGACCATGTTGTGTTGGCTCTGGGTCATGGTAGGCTGACGTACCTTGTGCCTTACCTACAGCCATGCCTATGACCAGTGTTCTGAAGCAAACCCAGATCATCAGGGTTTGGCTGGGGAGAGGACAATTGAGCATCCCACAGGATGCTGTGCTCCTCTGGGGAGGGAGTGGGGTCTGTTTCACTGAGTGACTGTAACCTGGGAAGACATGGTGGCAGTTCAAGCAGGAACCAAACAGTGTTGGAAAGTGACACCAATTGGCTGGAGTGAAAGTTGATGCCTTGCATCACTCCACTCTCTGTCAGTGTCAGGGTGAGAAACAAAAAGACTGTGTGGACCAAAAGTCACCTTATTGCATACAGACCCTGCACCCTTCAACCTAGGCAACCTCCCAGTGTCAAGTAAAATTGAAGATTATGGTGGGGACCTGGTGCACCCCCACTGTCTTGCACCATGAGGAGGAAATACCATGGGTGACTACCAAGCAGGTGAGTAAGCCCTGGAAGAAGGCTTGGTAATGGGGTTGATGCGAGTGTGATGAACACGAATAAGGGGCAGAAGGCAGTTTAGTGAAAGAGAGGAAATATAAGTTAAAATAAAAACTGGGTCATGGTGGACCTCAAAACCACCAGGTTCAATTGCAAATAGTTGAGATGAGGAATGAGGAGGATGCTTTGCATTGTTTGAAGCTTTAGAGTGAGTGTGTGTGTGTGTGTGTGTGTGTGTGTGTGTGTGTGCATATGTGTGTGTGTGCGCGCGGGCAAGTGTGTGTGCTTTGGTGAAAGACATTAGTCAGTGCCAGTGGCTCAGCATGCTGCACACTCACTTCTGAGACCTGAAGATCAGAAAGTTTGGGGTTTTAAAACTACATTAGAAACTTGGGGGGTCATTTTGAATACTGACACTGGAGGGGGTGCAGCATTCCCAAGGTGCCTTCCTTTGAGTGGCACTTCCCATTTGCCTGTTCTGGTGGTTGTTCAACTGGATGTTAAAACTCTAATGCCACTTCTCAAAAAGAGCAGGGGATTTTCACAGTGTTGTGGCCAAATTACCCCATTCACTAAAAATACCACCAACAGCATAACCTGATTCAGTATGCCAGTTTGCATCTGTATCTTCCCCACCCACCCACCCTGGGATGAAGCTGAAAATAGGCAAACTTGCCCAGTCCTCCAATTCTTGTCAACAATAACTAAAAAAATACAGAAACAGAACAATTCAGAAATGTATTCTCTCCTTGCATCCATTTTGGGTCCTGCATACTGTTCTTCCAATCTGTTCTTTGGTGTGCTCCCTTCGAGAGTACGAGACTACTAAATGGCCAGTGTGCCTATATTTGTTTGCTAATGTATTTTTCACTACTGTCATACTTTGGATGGACCATTGTTCTGTCCAAGAGGGAGATTTTGTTTGTATGGGCAAAGACTGCAACATTACCTGAAACATCATGCTAAACTGTATGCTGTGTGTATGTGAAATCTGGAGCATGATACAGTTTTTTATTATCCATATTTTTCTAGAAATTAAAGTTTTGCTGATAAAGTGATTATCATGACATCTATTTATAGTTCAGTGGAGTAACATTGCTTCACTAAATTGTGTCAAAGAATTCATTTGTATATAGCCATGTGGCATGAGCTTTCATAAGTGTTCTCAGTTCACACTATGATCTGTACTTGTTGACTAAATAATTTTAAAGTAATCCTAACAAGTGAGCTAAGATATCTGAACATATCATCCGTGTGACTTGCCTATAGTTTGTTAAAATTTGAACAGACATCTCTAGTGGTAGAAGGTTGTCGACTTGCAGCACTATTTCCTTTTGGAGCCATCATATGTATGATTCATGTAGTGCCAACATGAGTCAGTATCATGAAGCTGATTAGTGATCTTGGCACACAGGTGGCATTCATAAGCCCCGACTACCATGTATGAAAGTGCAAAGCACTGCAAAGAGGCAAGGAGGCAATAAGGGCAGATCTGTGCTTGCACAAGTGATATAAGCTGAAATCCAGTTTAGCCACAGAGTGGACTTCCTTCTGTGCAACAGCAAGGAATAAAGAGAGTGGCAGACTGCAGACAAAAAATGTAGTATACCCATAGGATGAAGTCATAAAAAAATTACAATGATTTGTAAACCATTGCACTCAGCCGGTTATAGCAATGAGATGCTCAGGGCACTGGATAACTTCATCTGGGTAAGGTGCTTTTAGTCATATACAATGCGACTCCAAAGAGAACATAAAGACTTACTGCAGTCACCAACTGGCGTTAAGGTCAACATCCCTTGACCATTGACAGCCACATAGAAGTGGCATGATAAATGCTGTAGCAGATCACAACTATGCCCCCAGCCATACAGCAAGACCTTACCATGCCCCTGGCCTATTCTCCTTTTTAGCTCTGCAAAAGGTCTGTAATTGGATCAAAAAGGAGACAGACGTCAATCACGGGGGTGGGAAATTAATGCAATGGGTGCCCATCTGGCTACCATTTTGCAGTTAATCATCAAAAGGCAATCTTTTTTTAAATGTAACCATTGTGCATAGACTTCATGAATAGTGCCCTTAGACATTTTATAGACTTGCTTAAAAGGAGCGTGAGAAAAGAACAATAATCCTTGTATTGGTACCCTTTGGTGCCAGCAGATTATATTCTGAAAATAATAAAATATTTTACTTATTCACCACTTTGTATGTTGATTCATTATATATGGGCACTTTAATACCATATACTGTGTTATCGTCCTCCATTTTTAGTTTATTTCTCCTTCTGCCACATTCTGTAACAATTAATGTGCATATTTTAGTCACAACTAACAAAAGTGATGAGCTTTTAAGAATATAAAAGTTTAATGTATATATCAGTTCTGAATTAGCTGTTGAACTCACTATTGAATTATTTCAATTTTTTGGTGTAGGTGTAAATGCTTTGTTCTGGGATTCCACAATGCCATACTAATTTGATAAAAACTATCCATTAATAGTTCTCTTATAACTCATAAATGTATACATGTGCATTCCAGGAAGATTAGAATATATTCATGCAACAGGCATCAGGATAAAAACTAGCACATAACTCCATTTGTCTGAGTCACTGTGTGGATAAATAGGTATGACATAATCACTACCCGGAATAACTTAAAGTTGTTACCATAGTTATTACATCATACCCCATTTATCCACACAGTGACTATGTCACTGACTACCACCCCCACCCCCCGCCGGCACTTCTTCTCTCAGTTGTACTTTCACTTTCACCATGTCTTCAACACACAAAAAATAAATAAACCACTGTTTTTCACCATACAAACATTAAATACAGATCCCAGTAGTAGCACTCATAGATACATAGACAGTCTCGGCAGATAAGGCCCTTATCTGCCGACATTGTCTATGTATCTATGTATCTATGGCCCACCCAGTCTGCCCATTTGAGCTTGTAAGTTCATTTTGTGTTTTCCTAGAAGTCTGTTGCCCCTTACCCCCTGAACTCCAGAATTCCTTTATGCCTATCCCATGCATTCTTAAATCCTGTGATTGTTTCAGCCCCCACCACTTCCTCTGGCAGGGTATTCCACTTGTCCACCACCCATTCTGTGAAGAAATTCTTCCTCATGTTTCCTCTAAATCGTCCTCCCTCCAACTTCATCCCATGCCCTCTAGTCCTGGAACATCTTTTTCGCTTAAAAATAGTGTATTCCTGCACCCTGTTCCTTCCTGTAAGATACTTGTATGTCTCTATCATATCCTCTCTCTCCTTCCTCTCCTCCAGGGAGTACATGTTCAGTTCCTTCAACCTGTACTCATAGGACCTGTGATGTAATCTATGTACCATCTTTGTTGCCTTCCTCTGAACCTTCTCTACCCTGTCTATGTCCTTACGTAGGTAAGGTCTCCAGAACTGCACACTGTACTCCAGGTGGGGCCTCACTAGTGTCTTGTATAGTGGAATTATGACCTCCCTTTTCCTGCTGGTGATACCCCTGCCTATGCATCCTAGCATCCTATTTGCTTTACCTGCTGCCTTGTCACACTGTTTCCCTACCTTGAGGTCATCAGAGATGATAACCCCAAGATCCCTTTCCTGCTTGGTGCATGCTATATCCTCATCCCCCAACTGATATATTGTGCCAGGGTTTTTGTGCCCCATATGCATTATCTTGCACTTCTTTGCATTGAATTTCAACTGCCACATCCCTGACCATTCTTCAAGTTTCTGCAGGTCCCTCTCATTCTGTCTACACCTCTGGTGTGTCTACTCTGTTACAGAGCTTTGTGTCATCAGCGAACAGTGAAATTTTGCCTTCTAGGTCCTGTAATGTCACTGATGAAGATGTTGAATAGGACGGTCCCAGCACTGATCCCTGAGTCCCACTGGTCACTCTTCCCTCTGTGGAGTGACAGCCATTTACCACCACCCTCTGTGTCCTGCCGCCCAGCCAGTTACCTACTCACCACACTACTGTCCTGCCCTCACCCATATTCCCCAGTTTGTGTAATAGCCCTATGTGGCACAGTGTCAAAGGCCTTGTTGAAGTCCAGATAGGCCAAGTCCACTGCCCTCCCCTGATCCAACTCCCTAGTCACCCAGTCAAAAATTCAAAGAGGTTGGTCTGACATGACCTCCCCTGGTGAAACCATGCTGCCTTGGGTCCTGTAGTCCATTGACAACCAGATGTTCCATAATCTCTCCTTCAGTAGTGCTTCCATGATCTTCCCCACTACTGAGGTGAGGCTGACTAGTCTGTAGTTCCCCGCGTCCTCTTTTTTCCCACTTTTGTATAAGGGGACTACATCTGCTGTCCTCCAGTCTTTGGGTATCTCCCCTTTTTCCAGTGATTGGCTAAACAGGATAGCCAGAGGTTCAGTCACCACCTCTCTTTGTACAATGCACTCACCAGTACAATGAACTATAAATACACATACAGCATTATTCTTTATTCTAAGTCTTTTCCCCAGTTAAACTGCATGCTGATTGTTCCATCGTCAACCCAGCCCACCCACCAGCTGTCTCACTTTTCTCAGATACCCACACACTGTGTTCTTACCATACCCCCAAACAGTGTACAATGCTGACACAAAACAAAACATTATAATTTTGTTTTTCTTTTTTAATTTTCCACCTTCTTCATACCTGACATGAATGATCCAGCCTCTAAGCCTCAGATGCTTTGATTCCTCCAGATCCTGCCATCCTGCCCTACATCGCTGATAACTCTCAATGTTCGCTTAACACTCCAGACTCCATTTTTATCCAAAACAAAATAAATCCAAATCGCAATTGTGGGCCACAGCTGCCTTAGTAGTAAATGTAATAAACCACTCCTACTCTCTCTCCCTGAGCAGTGCCACCAGTTACATTCCAAGCACCCGCCAGGTCAGTCAATCACCGTAGATATCCCCATAACAGTCCTGCTCTACAGAATACATTGGAAGATTAAAACCACGGATAAAAGAGTATCTCTCAAGAAAAATTAAAAACAACCTGGAAATCTATCTACATTTCAAACCAACACAACCAAGCAGTGCCTGTTGCAAAAATCGAATATGTGGGGGCTTCTGTTGGATAATCAAGTTATTACTATAGTACCCTATGACCTCTAGTGAACCTCACTTGTGGCTTCACCACTTGTGAGGTTACTCAAGGTCACAAGCTACTGCACAAATAACTTGGTTATCCAACAGGCACCTCCCCTGCATATCACTTATATATTTTTATCATATTGTTTTGGACATTATGCATCCTACTTTGGTATTTGAAAGAGAAGAGATGTATGTTTTTTTTAACCAAATGAAACAACATGTTCAAGATTTGGGTCTATGTGATAATGACGAACGCCTAAAGGCGATAGCCGTTATCGCTCAGTCAGAGTGCCGAACATTTTTTGCACTCTGACAAACCTGCACACCAGCACACGGTGTTAGGACATATTTTTTCCCACTTTCTGTGGGGGTTGTGTTCCCCACCCCCTCCTCATGGGGCTTCTCCCACCCCTACTTAAGGATTCTCAACTCCAGGGGGGTGTCAGGGGTGAAAGTAGTAAAATAAAAGTTCATGCCAGGCACAATAAAAATCGTACTCAGCACCCGGACCCAAACCCAGTACCTCAGCCACCCCAGCCATGCCCAATCCCTGATGCCATGCTGCAGCTTAACCGACAATCAGCAGCGCCACCTCACAGCTTCTCCTCCACCCCAGCCCATGAATGCGTGGCTCACTCCCACCCCGCACATATGTATAGCGACATCCTGTCACCTAGTTCACCCACACCATCATCCAGTCACCCTACCCATCTGTCACCGTGAGTGGATTGAGCAAGGAATGTGTCGCCGTAATGGACAGCACCCTTCCTCATGTGCCTACTTCACAGGTTACCTCAAGATCTGGTTTTATATTAGGTTTCTGAAAGTCATTTAATTTTAGAAGGGTTTCAGATAGTGACTCTGAATTTTTGTCTATATTGAACAATGCACCTATCATTCAAACCAATGAGAACATGTGGGACATATACTGTACCAAACCTGATTTAAGAAAATCTCATTTTCTGCAGTAATCTGATTTTATTCAGAATGAAGCAGTCCAAGAAAGTAATCGCCATCAGTTCATTTTAATTTGCTGGTATGTGGTGAATGCTTTTGGTCTAGGATTCTACAACGACATAATAGCTTGATATATGGTGGTATAGCCTTGAGGTTTGAAACATAATATTCGATTCAATTCAGGTTTATTGGAAGAGAAAAATTCTGTTGCACAAGCTCATTTACAAGGAGAACCTGAATAACAAGAAGCACAGTATACACAGACATATTCAATAAATACACAAAATAGTATACAGATGAATACCTAGGATATAAAAGGAGAGCAATATTATTTATACCATATTTACAAAGGTACACTAGAGCTTGGAGATAATACATGGTAAACAATGGGTAACAAGGCAGCACCTTGTAAAAGCAGTAGAGACTCTAGGAGCAGCAACGATATTATGTGCAGTCAGGTTTTAGACACAGTTTAGGATACGGTCAGAGCATAAGAGGGACAGAAGACAAGGGGGTCAGAAGATAGATGGGGCAGACAACAAGGGAGAGGAGAAGGCGAGACAACTAAAGGTAGTAGGATGGCTAGGATGGCTAGAACAAGGGCACTATAAGTGGGGGGGAGGAGATGGAGAAATAGAAGATATAAGGGATAGATAGCTGGCAGTGGGAGTAGGGGAAGGGACTGGGGAGGAGTAATAGTGCAAGATACAGACTTGGGGTAGGTAGGGTGTCAATGGTAAGGTAGCAGGGAGAGGAAGAGGGGGAGAGGAAAATGAGGGAGTGGAAATATAAGGGGTAGACAGATAGGAGTGAGGGAAGGGGAAGGGGACTAGAGAAAAGAGTGATTGTTGCTACATACCGGGTAGGACCTAACATAACTTAGAGGTTGGAAACCAAGCTGCTGAAGATCAAGCAGACCTGATTTTGAATCCTACAGCTGACACTTACTGCACATACTGTATGACTTTAAACAAGTCGCATAACATCCCTGTGGTCCTGGGACATGCCTGTAAATGAGTCTCAGCTCAGTGTACTTTCGAGGCCAACATAAGTAGGGAAAAACTCTAACATTCCCATCTTTTTGTTATTATGTCTAGTTTATATCCTTTACCCAGTCAGGGTTGCTATATTTTACCCTTAGTACTGAATGACTTCTACTCCAATGCCACTGTCTCGTCAGTCTTCCATTTAAGCAATATATCTGAAGTCATTTCTGTAGCTTCTCCCTTGCAGCAAGGCATATACCACTAAGCTCCCCATGATCCAGCTCTTCAGACTGGGGATTTCCAGTAACGTCAAATTTCTAGGCTATGACCAGAGTTAAAACTACACCAACATTAATCTTTCTTCACTTTTATGTACAACATCCACCACACATTTGTCTAATGCCCAATATGTAGCATGTGCGTTAAGGGTGAGGACAGAATGTTGAGTTGTCATCCACAATGTACTGTGTCCCTCTGAAGGATATACTGAAGAACTACTACTGTATGTAAGGTAGAGCTTTCATCTCTGGTCTGAGTGTGCTGCCACATAAAACCCCATGGTCCTAAAGAAATGATTCAGGATCATGTAATCGGCAGACCACCAGGTCAGGCAGCTGAAAATGACAAATACATGTGTGATGAAATAAGGTAGACAGCAGACTCAGGTATATTACTATTATAGGAAACTTTATACTAAAAGCTGCAAACTGGGACATTCCAGTAGACAGTAATGGAAAATGTCAGGAATTTGTTGAGGCTATGAGGAGGGCATCCTGAATAAATGAGTTTGTGAGGTGACAAGGAAATGTACCATTCTTCATCTTGCACTCTACAGTGAGGAAATTATCAAACACATAATGAGGATGAGCCACTGAAGACAATCAGCCACAACACAGTGTGTTTTAACTTCTCCTTGGGCAAGCAGAGGTCCGATTCATCAGTACTGGTCCCTGACATCAGAAGGGCAGACTTCATTGGCATGAAGGAAACTCTTTAAGATAAACCAAAAGGAATAAAGGTTGTTTTGTAAGTAGAAAACATTTGGGAGATAACAAAAAGTGACAGTAAATGCAGCAAGGAAATACATCAAATGCAACAAAGAGTAAAAAACACTGGAGTCCAATCTGCTTTCAATGTGAGGTTCAGGAGACAGTGAGAGCAATGACAGCAATATTCAGAACATTTTAAAGCGAGCAGATAGCAGGGAGGAAATTATGATACAGCTTAAAATCCCCAAGCAACTGATTAGGAAAGCCAAGGCAAAGAGACCACGTGATGGAGGCAGCAGGGTGCTAGCTCTCTTTACTCGCTCCAGCCACCCTCTCATTTTATTTTGCTATTTTCTCTGTTTCCTGGCTTAAAATACTGCCTAAACACTAACCAGCAGCTGCCACAAAAGGTGCTACATTGCCCCCGAAGTGCAAAACGTGGATGGAGATCGAAAAGAAGAAGTCATTGCCGAAACACACTCCACCCGCAATGCCTGAGAAAAGCCCCAAGAAGCCTTGAGCCTCAGCTGCCATTGATATTGAAGAAAGCCCAAACATGTCATCAGACATGGAGCCTCTCACACTGGCAAGTTTCCTGGCCGAGTTTAGGCCATTTAAAGAAGAGCTAAAGTTTGTCACTTCGGAGTGCAAATCTATCTCATGTGCACTCGAAGATATCTCGCGCCGTACCACGGACATGGAGACCTGAGTTATATCACTGGAGAAACATATAGACCGACTGGATCCATAAATTACAGTGAATAGGCAAAGAATTGCCAAACTAGAGCTCAAAATTGAAGATCTCGAGGGGAGGAGCCAAAGAAATAATGCTGTGCTCATTTTGCTACCAGAAACCCAACAAGGCCGGAATCCCATATTATTCATGCAGACATTTGTTGAGAAGATCGCTGGATCTTCTCCTTTTGGGGTCAAATATGTGACGGAGAGAGCCCACTGTGCATTAAGACCGGCACCCCCTGCGGGCTCCCCCTGAGACTGATTGTTTTCCAGTTTCTTAACTATTTGAAACATCAACATTTTTTATCCAAAGCCAGAGACCTTCAAGAGATTCATTGGGAAGGTTTAAAAGTACGTGTTGCACAAGATTTACTGGCTACAGAACGCCAGCGCCGCACTGCCTTCCATCCCTTGGTTACCAAATTGATTGCTGTGGGGCTCCGCTTCCGGATGAGCTATCCTGCAAGATTGCAAGTCTTAACTGATGGCAAGTGGCATACCTTCGAAGACCCTGAAGTGGCTAGAGCCAATTTGAAAGTCCCACTTCCCGATCTCTTCAGGGATACCTGAATTAGAGGATGAGAGGGTCCTGGTGTTTCCTCTGGTGTTCTGGGTATGTATATGGCAAAGTTGCTCTCTCTACATCAGTCAAATTTCCCTTCTGGTCTGGTTTCCCTGCAGAATGCTTACTCATGTGTTTACAGGAGGACAATTTCATATGTTCACCTTCTGGGAGAAGCGTTCTATTAAAAGCAGGACTATGCTCTCTACTTCGGTTTCTTCGCCTGACAGTCACAGCTTAAAAGCATTGGCAGCATAGCTTACCCCCTGTAATTTAGTGATGGTGTGACTTAGATGCCAGGTTCTGCTTCTATCCCCGGGAGAGCCTTGTCCTGTCATTAATCCACCTCCTCGACAATACCAGAGAGATGTGGCTCTCAGAAAAACATAATACCATGGCTCATGAAAGTGGAGAATAGAGGCAATATGTCGCATTGGCCACTAGACGGAGTGCCAAGATTGATAGTTAGACTTAATTCAGGATGCTCTCCTGCCTGATTCATTGGGTCAAGTGAGGAGGACACTGTTTTCACCTGGGGCATTTCGAGAACGTCCTTTAAGAACTTAAGGAGCTGCATAGCGTACAGGATACACCCGGACTCTGGTTGAATACAGAGACTCCTCAACTTTAATGCTCACTTACTCATTGTTATTTCATTTTCTCAGTTATATTTCTGGCTCATGTTCTCGGCCTAAATGGCAATTTGGGGATTGTTTAGAGTTTTGTGTTTTATAAAAATTACGGGCATTCACAGTGCCTTCTTTCAGTTCTTCTACCAAGGGGTTATTCCTGAGCCCTTAATTTAATTTCCTTCACATTATATGTAGGGCAGAAAGATGCTGTACTATGAACCTTATTGATGTTTATTACCGAATATCGGGAAAGGAAGGGAATTCACAGGAGTAGGGTAGACAGTAACACTTAAGGCTATACCCTGCTATGCTTAATAAGTATAATCCATATATTCTTATATGGTTTAGTGTTGTGCTCTTTAAAACCCATGATGCAGTATCATACTTTGCTCTTCTTACTATTCTGCAATTACGGAGACAATTTAGGGTGGTTGGAGGGAGGGAGCTAAGTGGATAGTGAACTGCAGAACGCTGTCCGCAACAGTATGGGGGTTTGGAAGGGTTGGGTTAGCTTCCACTCATATACTGGTTGTACTAAATGGCAGACTCAATAGAGGGATAGTACGAAATCAGAGGCTACATAACGAGCATAGGGAGGGTGGGATTGGCAACACAAAAACATGGGAAGGTATGTGTAGGGCAACACTCTGGTTTAGATGGGATATAAAACTTATATTCTTTTTTGCTAGAAAATATGGCTAACTCATTTAAGATGGCTACCTGGAATGTGAAGGGCCTCAGGCAGCAACTTAAACAATATAAAGTGCTAAAACCCTTAGTCCTATTATCTATTGATGTTGCATTCATACAAGAGTCACATCTATTAAACTCTGAGGCTAGTCGAGTTAGAAGATTACAAATAGGGCAAGTTTTATACAGCCGGGGCTCTACCCAAAGTAGTGGAGTCCTGATATTGATTTAAAAAAAAATCCCTTTCTCACTCACACAAATAATTGAGGATCCTCAGGGCAGATTTATTTTTATCTGTTGTACTTTATATAATATGGAGATGTTGCTGGGCTCGATCTATGGCCCCAATATGGATTCTCCAGATTTCTTCATGCAGTTAATTAATATATTAACCCCTTATGTATCTTTGCCTATAATTTTGGGAGGGAGACATGAACACTGTCTTTGATCCATCAGAGGATCATTCCAATGGGCTTCGTGGGGGTTTCTCCCTGGCTCAACATGCATTTCGGGAACTTCTAGATAACCTTGGCTTATGTGATGTATGGTGTGTTTTTCACCCTTCAGAGAAAAATTTCACTTTTATTTCACCTGTCCATAAGACTGTGTCGAGAATTGACTACCTGTTAGTATCCCAAGTACTCCTGACAGGAGTCCTAAATGCTTCCATTCAACCTGGCCCACCTTCTGACCATTTCCTAGTCACTTGTCACTTATCTTTAGTCTCCTCTATCAAAAAAAACCCACACTGGAAAATCAATAACCAGTTGTTGAAGGAACCCACGATAATTACCATGCTTAACAAACACACAGAACACTTCATTAAGGACCGTGAAAAAAACGACCTCCAAACCTGATATAATATGGTGCTCTTTCAAGGCCTATATGAGAGGTATACTGATAAGTTTATCATCACAGAGAAAAAAAGGAAAAGATCAGGAACTTCATTCCCTACCTGGTCAGATAAGGGATATCGAAGCACATCTGACTTCTAATTCTGCCAAAGATGTTAGGCAGAAACTGGCCAAGTTGAGAGATGCGTACCTAGAGATTTTGAGGGAAAAAGCGGAGTTTGCCATACTGAGAACAAAATCAATGTACATAGACCAGGGAGAAAATGCAGGACGTTTATTAGCGCTAAGAATTAAGCAATTAGAATCTGCTAAATATATCCCTGCTATTCGATCCTCAGTAGATGGTGCAATGAAGACATCCCCATCTGACATAGTGTCTGAATTCCGGGAATACTATGTCAACCTCTGTGCCTCTATGCCAAACCCTCATTCAGAGCAGGAATCGGATTCCTACCTGGAGGCATCCCAACTGCCTTCCCTCTCTAAGATTAAACAGAGAGCACTTATAGTCCCTATAACTGCTATGGAAATTGCTAAAACTATTCAATCCTTCCCTTCAGATAAGACTCTGGGTCCAGATGGCTTTTCTGCAAACATTTACAAGAAATTCCAGAAACCCTTAATTCCTCTGCTGCTGTCCCTATTCTGACATATTTTATCTGGAGTATCTGTGGATAATACCTTGTTTGAAGCCTTAATAGTCCTTATCCCCAAACAGGACCGAAATCCGCCAGTTGACTACCAGTTATCATCCAATATCCTTACTAAATCAGTATATTAAAATACTAACCAACTATGGATGACACTCATCTCTACATGTCCTTTGTGCCTGAGCGGGATGGAGCTGTCTCAATATTTAACAACTGCTTCACTGAAATCCAAGACAGGAAGAGAGCCAACTTGCTGATGTTGGACCTGGATAAGACTGAGGTGTTGGTTGTGGACCCGGATCATTGGGTAGAGGAGTCTCTGGTTGGGCAATCTTCTTGGCTTTGGCTTGGAGGAAGCCATTTGATGACCTCTGATCAGGTGCGAAATCTTAGCATTATTTTTGACGAGGGGTTGACGCTTAGATCTCAAATGTTGTCCATCATCAAGACCTCATTTTACCATCTGAGAAATATTGCTGGAATAAAGCACTTGTCCCACTTGATGACCTTCAAATGTTGGTCCACACCTTTGTGACCTCCCACCTTGACTATTGCAACTCCCTGTATCTAGGACTACTGGGGGTTGATATCCGCTGCTTACAGCTGGTGCAGAATGCGGCTGCCAGGCTGTTGACTGGTCTATCTCAATCATGCTATGTCACATCTGTGCTCCGCAGCCTGCACTGGCTGCCTATCCAGTAGTGGATCACCTTCAAGGTCGGTTTGCTAACCTATAAAGCCCTACACGAACAGCGACCATGTTACTGGCAAGATCTTCTTTGCCCCTACTGCCCCCTTTGCCCACTCTGATCTGCTGAGGAGGGATTGCTAGAAGTTCTCAGTGTCCATTTGAAGACCTCTGGTGCCATTGCTTTTGCGTTTGTGGCCCCTACTATGTGGAACTGTCTGCCTTATCAGATAAGGGAGTGCCTGACCGTGAATTTTTAAATCTGCACTAAAGACACATATTTATAATCTTGCTTATCTTGAGTTTTGATGAATTATTGATGTTGATATGTATTCTATTATTTCTGGATATTTTAATTTTAGAGTTTTTATCAGTGTACAAGCACTTGGATCCTTTAGCCAATAGTGCTTTTTATAAATAAAGAGAATTTTGAACTGATAGGTTTACAGAATTATTTCTTCTTAAATGAGAGCTTGCAGTCTGATCACCAAGAAAAGATTACAATGATACAATTCTCATGTGTTGATTTTATTCATGTTGATATACAGTAATATGCTTTTGAAAATAACAGGGTTTTAACAATGTTTGAGCTAATTTATGTTTGTATGAATTTATATATAGAAGATGTAGTAACGCCTTATATCAACATATCAAAATGTCTGACTCCAAACTGTCATTAGAAGAAAAAATAAGTTACTATCCCAGATAGTTCCAAAGCTATCTAAGAAATGGGCCTAGATTTTCTAAACTAATGAAGTGTGAGAGGCAGCATCATTTCTGCTACAGATGGGTGACAGAAATACACCCAAATGTTTAAGAGTATTTTTTTTAACATTTTGAAGCATTTGCACACGTTATGGTTAAGGAATGATGCATTCATCATTTTTTATGCATGCAGCATATTTAATATGCAACTCACAGCAAGTGTGCCTTAATGTTAGATCACAATTTTTGTGGTCTAAAAGTTTTAGTGCAACAAGAGAAACTGCGGCAAAAAACTGCCACAGTGCTTAGAAAGTTCAGGCCATTGTCTTTTAAATGGTCTATCTTTGCAACTGTTAAGATTAGAAACATATTTATTTTTAAATAGAAATTTGGAGGCAGGCCATTATGAATCAGTCCTATGGATAAAGGTTTTATGTGTAAGTACTATTCTATATGTATTGATACTAGCTGAAAATTCTTTTAATATATATTATCATTATATGTTTTGTAGCTGCTGCACAATGAAAAAATGGAAACACTGTATTAATGCTATTTTTTCATATAGACAGACTAGAGTCAATTTTCAAAATGAAAACTTGGTTGCAAGGTGCCTGCACCAAACAGCTGTGAAGCAAGTGGCACCTTGCATCACAGTTTGAAGCAATCTCCATTTTTAAATGCAGGATGCATTGAAATCAAGATGCTATGAGCCAAAGCCACCCTGTACAACCCCTGAGGCAGAAGCACCCTTGCACCAGGTTGCAAGGGATCTTGTACCTGAGGGAACTCAGGTTAAACCAGCCAGGAGCTGGCCTAAGACCCCTGCACTGCTGCCTAGCAGGGACTTGATTGGGGGGACCAGGAAGGTGGAAATCAGGGGCCAGTGGAGCAGTGGGCATGCCATGGAGGGTGGTGGGGGGCACAGCAGCAGTGAGATGAATTTAAGGAGGCACCTGATGGAGGTGTCATGTGAAGTGACACAGAGCCAGTCAGACTGGGTGGGGGTTAGCATGGCTGGACCACCATGGCCTAGACCCCAGGTGGCAACAGCCATGGCACTTGCCCCACAGGACCCACAATCCCCTACATGAAGCTCATGGTGATGGGTGCAGTTTGTAGTGTGCATTACATGGACATGTACATGCCATGGGCACTGTGACACTGCCCAGGTACACAGCCCCCCTGTGGTGGCCTGCAGATATCCCACTACACTACTGGGGACTGTGGGTCCTGTGGGGAAGGTGCTAAGGCTACTGCCATCTGGGGTATGGGGTATGATAGTCTGGCTGTGCTACCACCCCACCTGGGCCAATTGGCTCTGTGCCTCATCACATGACACCTCTGCCAGGTGCCTCCTCACATCCCTCCCACTGCTGCTGTACTCCTATCACCCCCAATGGCACCCCCACTGCTTCACTGGCCCCTGATCCTCACCTTCCAAGCATAGAAATCCCCCAACCTGCACTGCTTGTATAGGCTTGCACCAGGTGAGGGGACTTGACAGGACCTTCCATCAAACCTCTCAGGTGTGCCACATGTTTGGCACAACCCTGCAGCTATGGCAACTCTTGAGACTTAGGTGCAGGGATACTCATTTGCATAAAATAGGGTGCAGGGTCCCTGATATATCTGGAGTTTGCTGCAGCCATAAATCAGTGCAAATTGCAGCAACGTAAGGATCAACTGAAGATCTAGCCCACTGTATCTAAACTATTTTTCATATCGATACATAAAATTACCTGACAAGTTTAAAAAAATTAAAATTTATTTTACTTCATTTAAAAGTTTGTAATAATACACATTATTTAATTACTGTGTAATTTGTAATTTAACTTGCATTCATCTTACCTTCTTAAACAGTTTGTGAGCACTTCAGTCTCCCTTCTAGCTTTACCATCTCTTTCTTGTTTACTCAGGCTTCACTTGATGAGGCATGGAACATAATACATAAGGTAATGTGCTCTGTGGTTAGACTAGAGTGCAAACAAAAGTGGAGGCATTCACAGATATTGTTGCAAATGAAATGAAGGCATAGAGTGACAGGGTTCAAAATAAAATGGTGGCAAACACCTAGACACATAAAAGGTTGCAACAAAATGGAGGCACACATTGACTGGGTTGCAAACAAAATGGAGGCATGCAGCAACAGGGTTGCAAACAAAGTGGTGACACACATGGACTAGTTTGAAAACATAATGTAGGTACACAGCAACTGGGTTGCAAGCAAAATGGAGGCACCAGACACAATCAAAAGCAGCAAAGGAAGACTGTAAGAGTCAAGACTGAGTAGATAAACTGCAGCATTCTGCCCAAGCTGGAAGTGTCTGACTGGCTGAATATTCTACATGACTTGTAACAACATAGTACTACACTATTATTTCCAGCTTTCAGAAAGGGCGAATTCTGGCAATGGTAAAAACAGTCACTTACTATAGACAATACATGGATTCCTGAGTAAACATTAGGGTCCAGATATTCAAAAGAGTTGCGCATGGCACAACGGTGTTGCACCATGCACCACTCACTGATGTGCCCCGGTGTGATATTGAAAAGGGAAAAGTGCGCCGCACAAATCCCGATGCACCGGGATGCATCAGTAATGTATGCAGGCACAGGTAGGGGTGGCGTGCCCATGCATAACCTGCACAGCCAGATATTCAGCCCAGGCCGTGCAGAGTTATGCAGGTGCAACCCCTACCTGAGCCTGCACAAAGTTATGCCTAAAATAAAAGGAACAAGTTGAGGGCCACCCACAGGTGAGCTGCCGCATTGCAGGGCACAACACAGCAGCTGCCACCTGTGGGTGGCCATCACCGGTTCCTGCCGCACCTGGCGGTGCTCCCCCATGCCTCAATCGTGGGCATCATTCATCCCCCCCAAAGTCCAATATCCCTGGTGGTCCAGTGGATCGCGATGAGCCTGATCGTGGGCATCATCTTTCACCCCCCCAAGTCCAATATCCCTGCTGGTCCAGTGGACTGCAATGAGCCCGATCGTGGGCATCACTTTTCACCCCCAAGTCCAATATCCCTGGTGATCTAGTGGACCCCTCACCCCACCCGCCCACTGAGCCCCACCACCGCTCCCCATCAGCCGGCGGGTGGCAGCACCCCCCGCCTGCCACCCCCGCCAGCCAACTGACAGCTCAGTAGGCCTGCACGCCCATGGTTCAGAGCATGAGCCAATGGGCTTGCAGCTCATACCGTACTAGTCAGTCCAGATATGTGAATGAATTCATTCACATATCTGGACCAACTAGTACAGGCTGCTGCCTGGCAGGGTGCCAGGTGCAAGTCGTTGGGGATCGGCACACCTGCATGCTAATGGCATGCAAATGGAACTGTAATTAGATGCAAATGGCCCCCGGTGCGCCTTGCATAAATTATGGCTCCATTTGCATGTCCCCCTTTGAATATCACAGGTGCTGTGCATGGCGCAATGGCACTTGCGCCACCGCATCTCAATGCTCCACTCTGACCACTTGCGCTGGTGCAGTGCCACTGCGCCATGCACAGTGGGGGTGGCCAGGGTGCGATATTCAAAGCAGTTGCACCATAGCGCAGCTCCGTTGACTATCTTCCTGGCCACACCCGTGTGCAACAAAGTTGAGCTGCACCCAGGCTTGCACCACAGTCTGGCGCAGTTTGAATATCTGGGCCAATAAGCACAACCCCATGAGGATGGGCAGCCACTTTTGCTTTAGATTCCTTCATGGCCCATATCTTCCAGTCTTGTTATGTTTGTAAGAGTCTGAAAGATATAAAGCAATTTAAATGCAGCATTCTTTTTTTTTTATTAGCTCAGTAGCTTTGCACAGTTACACATTCTCAGTGCAAGTCTCTGTTCCTCCCCAGGCTGGACTTCATGAACATGTAACATCTGGCTATTTCTCACACGTGTTTTTTTTCAAAAATGCTTTGTCCTGTTTTTTAAGTATGCTTCATGCTCAAGTAAGCTATTTTTAGTCAAATATTAATAAGTTTTGAAGACCAAGTTATTCTGACACTTGACTTTGCACAGTGTAACACTTTCAACTAGTTATGTTCAGGCACTTTGCTTGCATTTAGCACTTTAAATTCAGCACTTTATCAAATGAACCAGTTTTTCCATATTTTAATAACAGCTTGAATTTTCATGAATTCAAGTCTCTGCGTCATGATTAGTGTTTCCTGAAAATGTCATGCTGTTTGGTTTTGTGGTTTTCTTTAAATCAGCATTTGTTAATGTGCTCTGCAGTAACTGAAAACAGTGAAGATTTTTCTGTCCCTATCAGTGAGGCCTCCAGGAAAATTACATCATTTTGGCATAGCCTGCTGCTTCAGAAGTTAAGTCCCTGATTGCCTAAAGAAGCCGGTGCACTTCCAAGTCATAGAAGCTGTGTATCTTTGATGTTGCCTCCATAAATTGGTTCATGTGAGAACATTTTTTTTATGTCAGATTGACAAACAGGTGTCTACCACACTCTGCTATTTCAGGAACATGTACTGTATTAACTCAAAAAATTCAGTTCTTTGAGTGTTTCAGTGTGAAAATACATCATGTACAATATGGCTGGGATATTAAGAAATGCGCCAAAGGCATGCGTAACCCTGCATAGCACAAGTCAACTGTGCAATGGTGCAGTGACTGCAATATTGAATGGTTGTGCATTGCAACATGCGCCAGCACAACACGGCTGAATATCACAGGCACTGAGCCACGGTGCAGTGAGAGGTGCACCAGGGAGCAACCAGATATGCACCATAGCTCAACCAGGGATGTACAGGTGGCAGAGGAAGATGCATCAAGGCACAGCAGAAACAGCCACAGGCACAGCAGGGAGACAGGCAAGGGGGATATGGGGAACAGTGTAGGACAGCGCATGCACCAGGCTAGGGACACAGCCAGCACACAGGTATCCACTGCACAGGGGGTGCAAGCATGCAGCTGGCAGCCCCAACCCCCCGTGGTGGATGCAGGGCACAGGTGACACTGACACACATGGGTGGGTACCCCTGGCCACCTCACACAGGAGGGCACGCAGCTGCCAAGCCAAAAACAAGTCACACCCCTACACACGGCACCCACCACACACACACAGGCCACACATTCCAAATTGCTGTCCCATGGCCACACCACAGCACAGCAACCAACCGAGGGTCAGGCCAGAACCATGCATGCACCACCCAATAGCACAGGCACAACACAAGGCCACCTACCACATGACTGCAGCATGGACCCACTCACCAGCTGCAAAGCAGACATGGACTCAGAAGGGTAAACAAGTAACATATATATTGTCTGAAAGTAACACAGCAGAACAGTAACAGAATACAAAGGGAAGGGGAGGGGTAGGTGGGAAGGGGTCGGGGACAGGGACTGTGCAAGTGTATGGGGGGAGGAAGGGGAAGGGAGGACAGAGGTGTGAAGTGTGCTGGAGTTCCTCAATGCTGGCCTCGGCCAGCCTGTGTCTGGCATCTCCCCCTGCACAGTTCCTGGAGCAGGACAGAGGTGCAAAGGAAGCTGGTGGTCCTCAAGGCTGGCCTCCACCTGCCTGCACCTGCTGCCTCCCCCTGCATGGTTCCTGGAGCAGGATCTGCTGGGTCTGGTCTGCCATCTCCATCATATGGGATGTTATTAAAATGATCTGCCACAGCAGATGGCAGTAGAGTGGGAGCCTTGAATCTCTCTGAACACCTATGACAGAGGAAGGGACAGGTGATCAGTGCAAGTCCAAAGCACCTCAGCCCCCTGTGCACAGTGGACAGTGGGTGCACATGCCCCTGGAGTGGCACCCTAGCCACCCACAGTGGACAGGCCTACACTGCTGCCAACCCAGCAAGCCACAGTGGTACACAGCACTGGAATCCACTGCCCAAGGGCCACCCGATGGCACTGCAGCAGACAGTTGGCATGGTGCTGCAGTGGAACCGCAGTGGCACAAGTGGTAGCCTGATGCACACCCTGCCCACCAACAGCTGCCACACATGTGTAGTGGCCACCCTGTGTTACCATAAACACCGCACCATGTGCCAATCACAGCTGCCATGGCACAAGGGACCAAGGCTGTATCCCCATCCCCGCCGCCCACCCTGCACAACAATGTGGTACCTCACAATGCCTACCTGCTCCCCGTGGTGCTCCGTGCAGTGGTCCTGGCACTGCACACCCAGCCTGGCCTCTTCCCACCGCCAGTGGGCCTGCAGCGGCCTGCTGCAGACTGCCAGGTACTCAGGCCACCTTGGCTCTCCTCCAGTCCTCAGGTCATAGGATGGGAGCACAGACAGGCACACATCATAACACGGCCATGTCATGGACCCACTGCCCCCCACCCATGCACAGAGTGCACCCCATCCCGTCAGGGCCACTGGGCATATGCACAGTGCACACAGTGACTGGCAATGCCATGCCACAGGGTATGCTACAACAGCCCCCTCACATGGCATGCAGCACTGCCAGGCCCATGGAACAGAGGACTTGCACAGATGCAGTCGGGGTCCACTCCCCTGGCTGTGGCATGGCCCCCCACTGGACTCGCACCTGAAGCACATTCAGATACTCTGAGTTCCTCTGAACCAGGTCCCTATACCAGTGACAACTCTGATCCCTGGTTCACAGCACACCGGTAGCCTGGACAAGGCAGTCGGCTATCTCCTGCCACACGGCAGTCCTGGGCCTCATGAGGGGCTGATGGCCAAACAGGCCAGCAGTAAGGATCTCCACCACTGCCACCAGGTTCATGAGCTCCACCTGGCTGCAGTTGTGGACATGGGGCACTGTGCAATGTGGCATGTTCAGGCAGCACTGTAGAATGCCAAAATGGTGCCAATAGTGCATGTGCACAACATGCACAGGATGCACACCTCGCACGGAGATGCGCTGTCCGCAGCAATCGTGCATCTCTGGAGATGCACAGCATGGGCATGGCCACACTGGAATGTGGGGCAGAGAATACTAGGGGGAACAGCACATGACGGGGGTCAGGGGTCAACATGTGCAATGTGTGCGGGAGCTCAATTGGGCTGCGTATGTCATATAATGCACAATAGCCATAGTTGGCATGCCAGGGATCAATAGCGCCAGAGCACTATTGGCCCAATGGTGCTCGAGCGCCAGTGCCCTTATGGTGCCGGAGCACCATTGTCCTGATAGTGCTGAAGCACCATAGGCCCAATGGCTTGAATGCCATAGGACCCATGATGCATGGTTAAGATGCCGCCTATAGCACACCCATCGCATGCCACACAATAGGTGGCAGCATATGCCATTGCACATGCACGTTGGCGGGTATTCACTGCACATGTCATGGCATTACACAATGTCACGAGCCGGAACAAGTACATTGTGCAATGTGCAACAGCGCGATATTCATCTGACATATGAAAATCAGCTCATCAACCTATCCGGGGTGCAGTGGGGACATTTGCATGTCATTATGGTTGTGCATCTGCCGTGAACCAGCAGGGCAGTCACCAGCGGTCTGCACATGAGTGCAGAAAGAAGGTGGGCACCAGCAAGCATCAGATAAAGGACAAGATGATGGTCATCCAGGCCGCACAGTCAGCCACTGGTGGGGGCCAGGCCTCCATGCCACAGCTCATGCCACAGACGGAGATGGTGGTGGCCACCATGTGCTGTAATGTGGTGGAGGGGGTGCTTGGCGGTGGCTTCCAGACTGGAGGGAGCTCTTCGCTGCATGGTAGGTATGGCAGTCAGGCAGGGGGGGTCTGGTGGGACAGCAGCCCTAACGCATCTGTGTTCCCTTACAGCAACAGTCCACCACCATGCAGTGGCAGGGGCACCTGCAGCTGTCATGGTAGCCCTCCCAGCCCTGGAGGACCAGCCACCAGCCGCCTTGGGCATCTGGGGGCCCGATAGGCTGCAGAACACCACCGCTGTCCAGCCAGATGTCCCAGGCATGGTGGTAGATGAGGCCCTGGCTGTGTTCCAGTGAGACGCCAGCCTCAGTGTGCTCTGTTTAGAGACACAACACCAGGGTCCAACACCGATGATGAACAGACCATTGTCCTGGATGGCGGGAGGCTTGTCAGAGGGGAGTCACTCATACCATTCACCTGCACCAGTTGCACAGCTGGTGGCCTGTTGGTGGTGGAACAAATGCCCACCAGTACCCCTGGAACTGCTCTGTGCACAGGCACAGTGGCACGGGGCAGCAGCAGACAGCTGGAGCTGTGGGGGGGCTGGGCACCGGGTCCACCGCTGGGATGCCTGACATTGCCCAACCCCCATGAGGGCCATGCTGTGCTGCACCTACCTGAGTGGGGGGTCATGCAGCATGGTTGTAAGTCACCAGTGGCATGACACCATGCCCCTGAACCCCAGGGTGACGATCCTTTGCCCTAGCATAGCTGTTTGCTACAGGCCTCCATGGAGCAACAGGTGCTGCTCATAGCCGGGGTGTGGGCATTCCATGCAGAGGTGTGCCAGACAGCTGAGCAGTTCAAGAGGGGCACTGTGCAGGTCCTGGAGACCAGTCAACACCTGCGGGAGGACACGACCTCAGCCCTGGACTGCATTGCCAGTGTGATCACAGTCAACTCTGCCCCACTGACTGCCACAGGACATGACCACCCACCACAGACACCACGGAGTGCACTATCCACCCATGACCCCGGCATTGGGTGACCCCATCTGTGTCGACACCCGGCTCTGCTGTGGACATCCTTAGCACTCCTGCAGCGGGCATGTTTGCAGGCCTGCAGACCCCTGTGAGGACCCAGTCATGGTCCTACCATCCCATCCCTGGGGGACAGTCACAGACCTCCCCATGGCCATTTTGCAGCCTGCATTGGCTGGGCAGCCATGATGCGGCCATCCCCATGGTGGCCGTGTGTCTGCGCAGTGGACCTGATGTGCACGCTCCCCTGTCAGCTGCCTGCAGCCACTGCCCTGTGTGCAAATGGGCATTGTGTGTTTATGCATGGCATGGTCGTTGCATTCGTGTGAAGTGCCACACACAGCCTGTGTGTGCACCTGCCCAGCCGCTAGCATGTGTGGCATGTGCATGATGATGCCTTCAAAGCACTGGTTGTGCATGAGCACCAGTGCCCTGTGTCTGATCCACATCACATGCTGGTGCCCAGTCGTGTGCATCAAAGTGCCACTGTGTGGTGTGTGTGTGTTACTGTGCAGTGACATGCATTGTGGTGTTTTGTGTGGCCATGTGGCACCATTCTACCACTGTACTGCACCTGTCTGAGCATTGCCCTGGCCATGGCCACGCATTGGTTGTGTGCCCTGCCATTGTGTCGGTTCTGTGCATGTGTATCTGTCCACCTACCTGTGTGCACCATAGTACTCCTGCAGTATTGTGTCTCACCGGTGGCATGCCAGCCACATGAGCCAGGGATCCCTCCACCCATAGGGGGACTGCCCACCACCTCCTCCTGGCCCATCGCCCACATCATCCCCCTGCTGTTCCCCTCATCGGCCTCGACAGCTATTACATGGTCAATGGCCATGTTGTGCAGCATGCAGCAGATCAGCACTAGGCTGCAGGCCTTTGAGGGGCTGTAATGTAGGGCACCACCAGACCTGTCCAGGCAATGGAACCATGTCTTTAGCATCCCAAATACATGCTCAATGATGTTCCATGTGCTGGCATGTGCCTCATTGTACCACTCTTCTGCTAGGGATGACGGGCACCAGTAGGGGGTGAGCAGCCAGGGCCCGAGTGGGTAGCCACTGTCACCTGTTTGTGGAGAGAGTGAAAGCGAGAGTGTGAATAGGTTAGCCTGGTGACCCCTGTTACTGTACCCCATGCCCCTCCCAGTCACACAGGGTGGTTTCCCCCTCCCTGTTCGCCCCCTTCCATGCCCTGCTGTACCCCGCTGCCCATGGTCTTACCATACTCACCCACTAGATGTCCAGTGAGGATGTCCCCACTCTCAAACCTGTGGCACAGTGCCAAGCTGTGCCAGATGTAGGTGTCATGTGCTCCCCCAGGCTGTGTGGCACAGATATTGGTTATGCACCTCCTGGCATCGCACACCACCTGGTAGTTGATGCTGGGGTAGCCCTTTCTATTGATGTAGGCTACTCCCTCTGCACCATGTGGCATGCAGATGCCCACATGGGTGCAGTCTATGGCCCCTAGCATGCCAGGCATATGTGCTACCCGGTGGAACTCCTGCATGGTTGCTGTATACTCCACCTGTGTGCTGGGAAGTGGATGTGTTCCACAGCATGTGGCAGTCAGGCATTGAGGAATTGTGTGAGGAGCCATGACATGGCTGATTGGGTTATGCCTGTGGTGTCCGCTGTTGGTCTCTGGAAGGTGCCCATGGTGAGCAGGCACATGACAGCTGTTACCTTTGCCTCCACTGTCAGGGCGTGGCTCCAACTAGTGGGTGCCTTCATCTCCTCACTGCACAGCTCACAAAGTGGCCTCAGAATTGCACAGTTCAGGCAATACCAGCCCACAATCTCTGTGTCGGCTTGGGTCTCTAAGCCAATGTGGGGCTGGTACCTCCTGTTCTAGGTGTACCACTGACAGGCCCTTCCATGACCACATTGTTCTGCCTCCTGCCTCCTCACACCCTTATTACTGCCTCCATCTGGAATGCTGCACTAGCCATGGCCCCTGTTGTCCTGCCACCCCGGGCATCTGGCTCCCCCAGCCCCCCAGCTCTGTGGGGCAGTGCCTATCGCTTGGTGAGCCCCCCACCATTTACCCTGCCCCTGGCTGGGTTTGCCTGCTGTCTCTGTTGCCCACCCCTGTGGGTGTCTGTGCTGCATCCCATGGGTCTGGTGACTCCCTTTGGCACCCACTCTCTCCCCATCCCTCAGTGGGCCTCTGTGAGTGGCACCCTCACACACACTCTCTTTCTCTCCCTCTCCCTCTCTATCTTCTTGTCCTTGTCCTCCTCTCCCTGTCTCCCTCTTCCTCTCTCAGACGGCCTGTCTGTCACCCTCCATCCTGCTCCCCTCTGGCACAAGTGCTCTCCTCCTACTTGCTCCCCATTTTTATAGGCTCAAGACTTCTCCGTGCAACTGGCAGTTTCTCCTCGCTTACGCCCTTGCTCGGTGGTTGAATATCACACTGTGCTGCATATTCATGGGTCTGCCCCCTGTCCTTGTGCATGCATTCTTTACTATTGTGCATTGGCACACTGCAACTTGTGCTGCTCAGTTGCTCCCACTGAATATTGCTCTTTGGTGCATCTCCGCAGTTGTGCATGTGCAACCCTGTTGCACCATGTGCAACTGCTTTGAATATCCAGGCCTATGTGTATAACTAGAAATACTATATGGCATACTGATGCTCCTGTCTCCTGCTCCTCAGTTGAGGCTACTACACCCTGATTTCCTCTGCTCCCCACCCCCACTGTCAGGTCCACTGCTCCATGTTGCCCACTATTCCTGTTGCCACAGTCAGGGCTGCTGTGCTGTGCTACATCCTAGAGTCCATGAACTCTGCCTCCACAGTCGGGGCTGCTGCATCCTGCTATACACTTACATTGCCCCAAATGGGCAGGGCTGCTGAACCTTGTGCACCCTGTCCCACAGTCAGGGCTGCTGTACCCTGGTTTCCACCCGTGTTCTGCTCCACAGTCAAGGCTTCTGCACCATGCTGTCCTCTTACCCCTGTCACCACTGTGCTCTGCTGCACCATTTAGCCTCTTGCCTCCACAGTTAGGGTTGTTGCACCATGTTGCACCCTGTTACCAGATTCAGGTTCTTTGGTACATTCTCTGAACTGCTCAAAAGAAAAAAAAATACTTTCATGTTGTGTTATAGGGTGGGGGACCAAGGGAAGCAGGGTGCAGCATGGTATGTTTGCCTTATTGCAGAAGTTCCTGTATACCATCAGTTTGTAAAGTGGAATTATTTGTACAGTGGAAGACTCAGATAGAATAAATTGCAGTCCTTACACTTTACTTGATACATTACTTTGTGGACTGTGTTCTGTTTCCACTTCTCAATGTGATTTTCCATTGGTTGGTTTGGCATTGTTGTGCACTTCACCTTTTTGCTTGTGCAGCAGCCCTAACTATGGAGGCACATGGCTCAAGGGCACAGCAGGCCACAACAGCCTTTACTGTGTAGACTGGTGCAGGATGTAGCAGCCCGAGATGTGGTGGCAGAGACAGAGGACAGTATGGTGCAGAAGCCTTGACTGTGTGGCATAACATGGGGGGGCATCATGGTATGGAAGTCCCCACTGTGGGACAGGGTGCATGTGGTACAGCAGCCTTGCCTAGTTGGGGCAAAGGAAGTGGGTAGCAGGTGAAGCAAATACCCCACCCCTGGTGGCCTGGGGCAGCATGATGCAGCAGCCCCAATGATGAAATCAGGGGATCAGGGACTCTTTGGCATAGCAGAGAACAGCAGCCCCAACTGTGGAGACTGGAACATGGGACAAGTAGCCTCAACTATTTGTGCATGAGGTAGTAGGGTGTAGCAGCCTTGACTGTGTGGAGAAGACAGTCTTCAGCTGGGTGCAGCAGACTCAAATGAGGGCAGGAGACATGGGGCTTGTGGGGCAGGGGAATTGTAACAGCAGAGTGATGCTGACTCAAGTGCAGACAGGAGACAGGCGCATCAGGATGCCATATAGTATTTCTAGTTATAGACATACATGATGTATTTTCACACAGAAATCCTTCAAGAACTGAATTTTGTGAGTTCATACGGTACATGTTCCTGAAATAGAAGTGTGGCAGACACCTGTTTGTGAAACTGGCATAAAAAATTGTTCTTACATGAGCCTATTTATGGAGGCTGCATCAAAGACACACTACTTCTGTGAATTAACAAAATTTAGATTTGTTTTATATCCATTAAACAATCCTGTGTTATATAGCCGGAAAACAATGTAGAGTTTTGATGAGAAAGAACTCACAGCTATGATACAGACAAGGTGATTTCTCACAAACATTCATATCACTTCAGTTCAGCACTGAAATTGAAATGATCAACTTTTTATGAGAGCAAAATGATAGATTTTAAGCCAGTCTAGTTAAACACAAACCAGATGGGTTAATATAAACCTAGAGTGAAAGCAATTAGCTCTACGGACTGCTCAGACTGGGAAGTGCAACAGTTTCTTCAGTCAGTTTGGGACTAAACGTCTGAAGCAGCAGGCTATGCCAAAATGATGTCATTGCTCTGCAGACCTCACTGATAGGGACAGAAACATCTTCACTGTTTTCAGTTACTGCAGACCACATTAACAGATGCCGATATATAGAAAACCACAAAACCAAACAGCATGACATTTTCAAGAATCACTAATTCCACAGAGACACAGAGACTTGAATTTATGTGAATTCAAGCTTTTATTAAACATAGGGAAAAACTGTTACATCTGATCTTTAATGAATGTTTTCCTAGTTACAAGGCACTATGTATATCATCTTCCAGCTAAATAAAATTTGTTGTGAATATAATGTATATTAACTTTGCTGGCTCTCACACTGATGAATTGTATATTTAAAGATATAAACAACATATGTTGACTGGAAGGTTTTTATTTCTCAGAATCTTAGGAATTATATGCCAGATGTAGGCGTGCCAGGATTCGGCTTTCATTTTTCACATAATTCGACTGAAAATATTGATCTTTATTTTGCACATTTACTTCTGGTTTTTTTTAGTGCATTCTAATATTAAGCATGCAACAATACAGTATTTGATAGTTGTTCCAATTCTTTTCATGAAAAAAATTAATAAAATGTTATGTTAAAATAATCACTCAAACTGACATGCATAACTGAAGTTAACACTCCACTTAGAGTGGGGTAGAGGGAATGGGATCACTAAATAGCAACAGTGAATAGCAGCACTAAACAAAGCATCATGCCATTTAAATATAAATATTATTTTGTGTCCAACACTTCTGGAGATCCAAAACTTGAAAAAGACTCAGTAATGACCATGTATTACTACAGAACATTCAGTTGTCCCAGTCTTTCATGGGAATGCCCTCAAAGCACAAAGCTCTCACCAGGTCATGAGGGAAGTCAGACATTTTCAACCCATGCTGCTAGTGACAATGAGACCTAATCACTTGGAAGCACAGTATTCCCATTTTTATGCAGGGGATAACAGTTTGATTTGCTCTCATTGTCACGTTCAGAGTAAACTGCAAGTTTGCTGTGGAATGTAGCACTAAGCAATTGAATTTAATAGCAGTTAATCAAAGGTCATTCACAGGTTGGTGCTAAGTTCTTTGATCTGACAAGCAACACAATTACATGAGACTGCAGCAGGTCATTGTGTGTGATTGAGTGTTAATGTTAATGGCAGACATAACGTTAAATGAAAATACCAGACTTAGAAGAAACTGAAACAACTATCATTAGAGGAACAAGAAATTAGAATTCAATCAAGATATATTTATTTTTGTTAGTTTGGCAATTTCCAATGCCGACGACTTTTACCAATGAAAACCAATTAATATCAAATCCCAGCAAGCCTAGCCATATATGTGAAGTGGAAAGCAGTTCCAGCCTCCTGTTATGCTCAGTAAAATTTCAAACAGTCTAAAGGCACAAAATATGAGCACCAACCATGGTTTCCACATTGCTGGAATAAAACTTTTTTCATTCTTTATGGAAACCGTGGTTGGTGCTCATAATTTGTGCCTTGAGATTATATGCCATATGAAAAAGCTATTGTTCCATTGGCTTTTCATGCTGTTTTCAACCATTTTAAGATAATTTAAAAATCTAGTGTGGGCTAAGTTCTTTTTGAGTCCTGCAACCATTCATCTGATGCTCTTATTATCCTAGGCTCACCTTAAGGAGTTACATGGTGGTCTCTAAAAGACACATGCTTCCAAAAGAAATGAAATAACATTTGATTTAAAAACATTTGCTTTTAAATCTGCTAACTTTCTCCTTTAATCCACATATTCTATACTATTTGCATTACTTGTCTGTTAGGATACTCAGATCTGTAAAACAAACAAAAAATTTTTAGAAATCTCAACACAGGTGCTAACTCAATTTGGTCATTGAGCCCTGGCCAATATAGTGCTTCTAAATGGTAAATTCCGTAGGTGTCTGACTTGGTCAGTATTTTGTTAATGTCCCCTCTGCATTTCCTCAGTGAGACCTTCAATGCCACTGAACACATGATTATGGTTTCCTTCTCCCATGTTTAAAACATAGTAAACTAAGAATTTATTTTCTGTTTCCCCTGCAGTATTGCCCTCAAATAATCTACTTAGTGTTCCTTGAATTTCCATTTAGCACGATCAATATAAAATGCCTTGCATGAACATATGCAAGATATAGCACATTGGTGGTGTCTAAGTTGATGAACATATAAATGTTCAGTTCATCACTCTCTGCATTCAAAAAGGTGGCTGTGTTTTGGGCCATAGTACAATATTTGCATGGCTACATTTTCTTAAAACCATTTAGCAAAGGTGGGAGCCAAGTTGCTTTTTTCCTCAACCCTTTCATCACTTTCTACTGCTGTGTCCTTAAGGGAGAAATGAGCTGAACCTGACCATCACTTTTCCAGGTAGACACAGTTTGTTATTTTTTTAATACTGGTTCTAATGATGTTATTGTTCCATCTATACAAGCCCATTAGTAACCTCAGTGTTTTTTTCAGATTTACACTCTGGTGTTAAATGCAGTTTTAGAACTGTATGGTATAGGTCATGCCGCTTTCAGCCACAGCATTCTATAGTAGAACATTAGTGCGGTATGATAACAGTGGAAGACCTTTACAAGAACATTAACTATATTATATAATTCTAAAATGGTATTCAGTACCTGGTGTAAATTAAAAACAACTAGGATAACTAAATAGCCTATAGAGATACAACAGTAAAATAATTAGAAACAGTATGCAATACTTAGTTTCTACTAAGGAAAATAAATGATTTATAGGTTCAATCCAGTTCTCATCTAACATTCATGGCACTTCAAAAGCCATAAAGGGCAATTTTCATTGTGCATTCCCTAAGCTTAGGTTCTAATCTGAAAAAGCTCCAATTCTTTTTATATACCACCTGCATTATTTTATTTTCATTTGAAAATGTGATAAAGTTTAATCTATAGGACTCCTGCTCCCTCCTGTCTGTAGCAATTCGCAAGGATTCCCTGCCACAGTCTTCACACTCTCACAAATAGATCCTATCATAGACTCACTATAACCTCGTCTTCTCAATCTGTTACCTAACTCATCCACTTGTTCTTGATAACCCTCCTGTCTGATACAATTCCTTTATATCCTAAGAAACTGGCCTTCTGGGATATTAATTTTAGCATGCCTAGGATGACAGCTACCTGCAGATAACAATTTGATGCATTCAGTGCGTTTTCTAAAGAGAGTGGTGTTGGTCATGTGATGGCTGCCTAAGTGAGAGCTTCTGCCTGCCCTCGCTCCCCGGCAAAACTGGTTACTTTAAACTGGTAGCGGCTTTTCCCAGCGACTGCAAGAGCAGGTTCCTGTTATTATTATTATCAGAGTGCCTGGACAACGGAATTGATAAGGCAAATGGAGGCAGAAATGCAGAAAGCACCGCCATGCCACACACCTCCACTAACCCCAGAGAAGGAGAAGGAGAAGGCCCCCCCAAGACGCCCAAATCGCAAACCGTGGTGTCGAGTAGCTCTCCTGCACCCGCGGTAGTGCTTTCAGAGGAGCGCTCTCTGGAAGTGATGCAGCCCCTCCAAAACGCCATTGTGACGATCTCGGAGGATGTTCAATCTATTAAAAGTAATCTAGACGCACTTAATTTTCGGATGGGTGACGCTGAAACACGACTTACATCTCTGGACAAATGGAGGGATAAAATGAATCTAGAGAATACAGCACTGAGGCAAAAGATTCGGAAGATGAAGGAAAAACTCAAAGATTTAGAGGGGCGCAGCCGGCGCAACAATTTAATAGTATTTGGGTTACCTGAGAAGGAAGAAGGCAGTAACCCTATTGCTTTTGTACAAAAACTTTGTGAGCGAGTAGCCGGTCCCTCCCCAAATGGTACTAACTATGTGGTGGAAAGAGCGCATCAGTCTTTGCGCCCCCCCCCAGCCAGGTTCCCCCCCTCGACCTTTGGTTTTCAAACTGCTCAATTATCTTGATAAGCAGCATATTTTGGCTAAGGTCAAGGAAGTTGAGGCAATACAATGGGAGGGCCGCAAATTAAGAATATCACAAGATCTTCCCCAGTCTGTTCGTTTGAAAAGGCAAGAATTTCATCCAGTGGTGTCTAAACTTGTCGCAGCTGGTAAAGCATTCCGAATGCACTACACCGCAACCTTATATGTGAGACCTAATGAGAAGTGAATCAGTTTTGAAACCCCAGCTAAAGCCTCTGAGGAGCTTAGAAACCTTTTCCCTGATCTCTTCAAATGAAGTAGCGTTCAGTTGCAGAAGTCAGTGAAACACCTGCTTACAGCATTGCGACTGTGCAGTATAATTTCCAGAGTGTTAGTGCCAACCTTCATTTTGGAACATGATGGGACTTTACTCTCTGAATATGTTCACTGGGAAACTAAGGGAATCCTCCGACTAATGTCCTGAGAAACATTTGCGGTCTGGTACATGCACAGTTCATCTTCCTATTGGGAAACAGCGAGTTTGGCTCATATGTTTAAGATCTTGAACTGTAGAGCATTTGAAGAGGCACATAGACAGCTTTTCACCGTGACGTCTCTATCCCTCTCAACTAGCTTGTCGAATAAGAAGCAGATGACTGCGGGAGCAGGGGAATATTTTCCTTTTTCTGCAGTTTAGTTTCGCTGGGGTCTTAAAAATTTTGCCGGGATAATATGAGTAGTCTCCGGATAAATAATTACGTGTTCCAATTATGGTTAGGTGATAGTGCCATTTATAATTGTAGCCACGAGGGGGTAATATTTTGTATTTTATTTTATTATATTCTCCTTGCACTACGCTGGGGATTGGCCTAATTCCTTTTCCTTTTTTGCAAGGAAACCAGTATCAGATTTCTTAATAGCCACTACTGATTTATTGTAATATGGCCTAAATTAAGAGTAAGCATGTTTTTTTCCTATTGTCAGGGAGGAGAGAGGGTGGGTCTCCATATGGTAGTTAGAAGGAAGTTTTGCGTGCCTCTATATTTTGTGGGAGGTCGGTTATTAGAACCGGGTTAGATAAGATTTGTAAATAGTTGAATTGTAGTTTAAAATGATTTATCATTTGTTCTGGGGTAGGGTTAGGGAAGGGGGGAATTATTTGGGGTGTGGGGATCTCTTTGAAGGGGTTCCATTATTTGGTCTCAGTTTAAATTTGGTTTTGCTGATGGGTTTGGGGGTTGGGGCAAAGCTGCGCTCATTGTGGGAATTCCTGTTAATCATGTACAGTAGAGAGCAGTATGAAAAGAGGAGCAGTGGTTCCAGTGGTTTCTTCTCATCTCACAGTGTTATGGGTATCTCTGTTAAGGAATGAGTGGCTCCTATATCTTTATTAGCTGGAATATTAAGGGGGCTCAAAATAAAAACAAGTGGATTATGATTCTAAAGCACCTATCCCTGCTTCATGTGGAAATTGCTTGCTTACAGGAAACACACCTTTTGATAGATAATATTTCTCTATTCAAAAAAAGTTGGATGGGTCAAGTTTTTGGAGCTGGCAACTCCACTAAGCGCAATGGTACCATTATATTAATTGCTAAAATGGTGCCCTTTGTCATGTGCAGGGAATGGTGGGACCCAGAGGGGCGATATATTATAGTACAGGGTAGCTTGGGGTCCTCTCCAATAATACTGGCATCAATATATGGTCCTAATATGGATTCTCCTTCATTTTTTATCAGTTTACTACCGCCACTAGTCTCGAACCCCCCCTAACGTTTCTTGGCATGGACTGGAACTTAGTCCCTAACTCAGTGATAGATCACACGGACAGTAAAAGAGTGGGGCTATCGCTGGCGCAGAGAGCCCTTGGCGATCTTGTTTCCGGGGTGGGTGTGGTTGATATATGGAGGATTCTGAATCCTTTGGAGCGGCAATAGACCTATTATTCCCCACCGCATGCCACCTCTTCCCGGATTGACTTTTAGCTAGTGAGCTCCTTCGTACTCCCGGGAGTGATAGATGCATCTATTCTTCTGAGAGTACTCTCTGACCACTCCCCTGTGAGGGTAACATATATGTTACACCCAAAAGCTAGGGAGGAGAAAAGATAGTGTCTCAATACCTGGTTGCTCAAATGTCCCAATACATTGAAACATATCCAAAATTTTGTAGCTAATTTCATTAAATGGAATTTGGGGACAGTCGAAAGAATAGATACAGTGTGGGCCACTCTGAAGTGTGTGGTACGGGGAGAGTTTATACGCAAATCGGCCACACAGGCTCGAAAGGACAGACTTGCCCTAGATTCATTAATAAATGAGATTCAGCAACTAGAGGGCCAATTAAATCATGCTTCCTCAATGCAGGAATGGGAAAAACAATTGTGGTCTAATTATTATGATTTAATGGCACAAAAGGCTGAAGTGGCCATCCATCGTACTAAGTTAAAATACCTAGAGGCAGGGGAGAAAGCAGGGAAGCTTCTCGCTTTAAGATTGAGACAGGCCGAAATGTCTAAATTTATTCCCGTGTTGAGATCCCCTATAAATGGTGATTTGGTTTCTCATCCTAAAGACATTGTTGGTGTTCTTGGTAGGCACTTTGAGTCCCTTTATTCCGCAGTGGACTCAATAGTAGTGACAAAGTAAGAAATCACAGACTATTTGGACCTCTCCGGTCTTCCTAGGCTCTCTCTCCCCAAGAGGCAGAGAATCTAGGGGCACCTGTCACTTTAACTGAGGTAGAGCAGGCTATTAGCCACTTACCCTTGGATAAAGCTCCGGGGCCAGATGAACTGTCCAATAACTTTTATAAGCGCTGCTTTCCTCAGCTGGCCTCCCTTCTAAAGGATGTCTTTAACTTTTGGTTTCAAGGAGGAATAAAAGATCCATGCTTTCTAATGACATGGATTACCTTGATTCCAAAGCCGGATAGGGATTTATTATGTCCTGGAAGTTACCGGCCGATATCACTGATTAACTCGGATGTTAAGATTCTAGCCAAAATCTTGGCGAATCGCTTAGCTCTAGTACTTAGAGGGATCATTGGACGGGAACAAGTGGGTTTTATAAGGGCCTCACGGATCATATGGAGAAAGCTAATGTACTTAATAGCTGCAACGAGGGGTGCTGAAACCCCTGCGGCTTTGGTATCCCTCGACGCAGAGAAAGCTTTTGATCGGGTATCCTGGCGTTTTTTGTTTACATCTCTCCGAGAATTTGGAGTGCCTGATAGTTTTATACAATGGGTTAAAATACTTTATTCTTCTCCTAGAGCTAGAGTACTGTGTAATGGGCACCTTTCAGATCCATTCACTCTGGAGAGAGGTACCCGCCAGGGTTGCCCGCTCTGCCCACTTCTTTCTAATCGTTATCTACAGCCTCTAATACGAAGACTAGTTTTGTCCCCGTTATTGAGAGGCGTCCGGATTCAAGGAGAGAGGTATCTGGTCTCAGCATATGCTGATGATCTCCTATTACACGTTGAGAACCCTGAGGATTCGATCCCAGCATTATTGAAGGAATTAAATCGATTCTCAGTGGTATCAGTGTACAAACTGAACCTTGCCAAAACAAAAATCTTTCCGATAAATCACCTCTGTGACAAACATATATGTTCCACTGTGGGCTATCATGGGAGCCTAAGGTGCTAACATATCTTGGGATTAAAATCACTAGGAGCGTTCCCTTAATGGTTAACCTTAACTTAACAAATCTTATACGAGTAGTGCAGTCTGATTTGGAGAGATGGAATGCCCTCCTATTATCACTCTGGGGTCGAGTCAATATCCTGAAAATGAACGTTTTACCAAGACTATTATATCTTTTGGGTATGTTGGGTGTTGTCCTCCCTAAGTCCTGGTTCTTGCAAATTCAAAGAGTATGTAATAGATTTTTATGGCGGGGTAAGGCAGTGAGAAGGGCTTATCTTAAATTAACTGCACCAAAATTTAAAGGAAGCTTCGCACTCCCATCCCTGTTTCTGTATTACGGTGCCCAACATCTAAATAGGATAGCTTACTGGATGAACGACGATACCCCACGGGCAGAGCTTTCCTATACACCAATATGACTTGATATTGAGCATAGCTTAGTCCGGAGCGCGGCAAGTACACTTTATGCCTTGGTATTTATGAACCCTCTTGCCTCCCCAGTCAACTTAAAGCATTCCCTATGGCCCGGTCTCTCAAAGCTTTCCAGCAAATGCAAATACAGAAAATTGGCATACTTCTAGGGCCCAACCACTTGTTAGTAATTGGCACATTCAAGTTGGTCATAGTCCTATTGTACCCTCCTTTCTTCCACAATTTAGACATTGTAAATTGGAGCATCTTCTCCAGGGTACAGATTTGGCTCCATTTCAAGAGCTGCTGTGTAATTTTCAACTAAGATCCCAGGACCATTTTAAATATTTGCAAATTAAAGTGTCAATACGGGCATTTATAGGAAAGCAAGGATGGGCATCGCAATTGTCTGATGGTCTCCTTAAGGCTCTTCAAGAAGCGGGCAACCCCACTCAGTCTCTAAGATTTACAAGCAGCTTCAGGATCTAGATGCATCCCTCCCTAGGGGAATATGTTATTACTGGGTGCGTGAGCTGTCCCTGCCTGAAGACCCCGACTATTGGGAAAAAGTATGGAGGGGGATTTATAAAAACATTAAACAGGATAAACTTAGATTGATCCAGTTTAATATTTTACATAATATTTACTACACTCCAAAAAGGCTGTATAATATGGGCCTGGCCTCCTCCCCCCTTTGTTCTCTAGGTTGCCAGGCCTCTGGGTCGTTACACCATATGCTATGGCAATGTCCACATATACAGAAATTGTGGGAGGTGATACGGTGGGCCTTGGATCCAATTTTGGGATTAGACACCCTGTTTACTCCAGAGAGTTGTGTGCTGGCAATTTTTCCCCCGGGTACTCCCCAGACACGTAGAGCACATATGTCACTGATCTCAACTACAGCAAAACTGGTCATACTAAGACATTGGAAGGAAAGATCCCCTCCTGCCATCATTGAGTGGTACCGAGAAATCGTACTGGCAATTCAAGTGGAGAGACACATATCTAATTTGCTACACTTACACCACAGGTTCGCAAAGATTTGGGAGCCACTCTTGTCCATATTAATGTTAGTGAGATTTTAAACCTATATGAAGATCTGGCTGAGCTTGGCTGCTCTTATCAGTCTTACCATGTTGGAAGTTTATTCCATACAAATAAGTCACTTACTTGATGAGCGCAGACAGGGGGTGGTGGGGGTGGTCTTATATATAATCTTTTTTTTTTTCTTTTATGTTGTTGTTAAATATCAACCCTGTTCAATGATCCTGTCTGTATAGTCTCTGATGTATGGCTTAAGCTTTAATAAAGCATACTTAATTAAAAAAAAAAGAGAGTGTGTTACTTTTCCATCCATTTCTTTGCTGATTTTTAAATCAAGAATATTAGTCGCCCTTTTATTCTAATGTGCTGTAAATCTGAAAAGGGGACTTTTGGTTTTAGATGATGTAAAAGGTTTATAATCTCCCATTCTTTACCCTTCCATATCATAATGTTGTCATCTATATAATTATGTCACAGATTTTTCTCAGGTATAAGTTCATAGTGGCATAGATGTTTTATTTTTCCTCTTAATGCCTACAGTCAAATGTGCACAATTGGGGGTGAAAGCTGTCCCATATCTGTACCACTGCATTGAATGTTAGGCTCTCCAATGGAATTGAAGACAATAGTACTTTCTAATACCAATTGCAGCAATTGTACACAATGTTCCATAGTGGTTGCACAAGTGTCACTCCGTTTGTCTGAAAAGTGTCTCAATGACTTCAAACCATAAGCATGCAGGATATTTGTTTACAAGGATGACATACTGAGTGTCATTAAGTGGCTATCACTCTCAATATGGATATTCCCAAAAACACCTAGTATGTCCCCATTATCTTGAATATAAAATATTAGTTCTTTGACAAATGGCTTAATGTGACAGTCTATAAATTGTGAAAGGAGTTCGGTAACCAACTTATACCTGCAATGATCAGTCTGCCAGGTGGATTGTTTAAAGTTTTGTGGACTTTCGGTAAAACGTATGTTACAGGTTGAATTGGATGGTCCATCATGAGAAAGTCCTTGCTTTTTCATTTATTGAGTGAGTTTCATATGATCTCACAGTCACTCCATCATTTTTCTTCTTTTAGTTATGTAGTTTGATTGTATGAAAATGTCTGGTAAACTTCTTCATTTGTCTACTGGTGTTTAACCTTTGTGATGTAATGTTCTTTTTCCCATATCACCTCACTCGCTCCTTTGTGAGCTGGTTTCAAAGTTATGGAAGTGTTGGTAAGCAAATCATTGAGACTTGCCCCTCCTCTTTTGAAATGTTAATAAAGGTTGGGCTGTTGTCAGATTTATAATTTTGCTCTGGATTTCTTCAACAAAACAAAAAAACAGTTGGAGGCCACACCTTCACAAGGACATTAACCAAATTGAGGCAGTCCAGAGAAGGGCAACCAAAATGGTGCAGGGACTGCATCAGAAGACATATGAGGACAGATTAACGGAGCTCAATATGTATACCCTTGAGCAAAGGAGGGAGAGAGGTGATATGATCGAGACATTTAAACACCTTAAGGGCATAAACAAGGGAAAGAGTCTAACATGTTTAAATATAAGAAAAATAGCAGGATAAGAGGACACAGCATGAGATTAGAGGAGGCGATTAAGGGGAATGTGAGGAAATTCTTTTTCACAGAAAGAGTGGTAGATGCATGGAATAGCTTACCACAAGAAGTGGTGGCTATGAATACAGTGCAGAGCTTCAAACAGGCATGGGATAGGCATAAGGGAGCAATACGAATGACTATGAATAGATAGGTCACTGACAGAGCAAAGGCCGATGGCACATTTATAAGGTAGAAAAGGAAACGGGCAGACTGGATGGGCCTTGCGGTCCTTATCTGCCGTCAACTTCTATGTTTCTATGTCTATGTAAGCACTGCTGAGTTCATTGTGGGATAAACAAGTGGACCGTATCCTATGTCCTTTTCTAATCTACATCTGGTCCTGTATCGCACTGCGGGCTAGATATTCAAAGTGGTTTTGTCTGGAGCAACTGAGCTGCACCAGCACAACCCCAGAAATGTGCCCTGGTGCAATTTTCAAAAGAGGGACTTGCGCAGTGCAATTACTGATGCGCTGGACAGCAAAGATAATATATGCAGCACAACTCCAAGGGGCATATCCATGCATATGTAGCACATCCTGATATTCAGCCCATGATGTGCAGCGCATATGCTAGCACAACCCTGATATGCACCGCATACTGGGGCATAAAGCTGAGCCTGAAAAATAAGGTTTATATGGTAGCCACTCACAGGTGGGCTGCTGTACTGCAAGGTGCAGCACAGCAGCCATCAGCCGTGGGTGGCTTTACCCCTGAACACTGTACACAAGCACCCATTTTGTCCCTGGTGGTCCAGTGGAACCCCCCCTCCCCTCCTGACCCTCTGATCACCCACAATATATCATCCTTCTGTCCCTGGCATTCTAGTGGTGCCCCCTCCCTGCCCGTAACCCTGATCACCCGTAAACCTATTGGAAATAACTCCCTTGTGGCCCAGTGGCACCCCCACCCCCAAACACAGTAACCACTGCTCACCTAGATGCCGACCCATCATCAGTGGGCAGTAGCAAACCCGCCCAAATTCCTCCATGGCTGCTCACCAAATGACAGCTTACAGTACAGCTGCAAGCCCTTTGGTCCACATTGTGGACCAATGGGTTTGCAGTGCATACTGTAAGAGACATTCACAAATATGTGAATGAATGACTTCATTAACATGTTGGCAAGATGGACTATTACAGTAGACTGCAAGCCCATTGGTACACAGTGTGGACCAATGGGCCGGTGTTGCTTGGAAGCTGTCATTCAGCAGGAAGCCGCAGGAAGTATGTGACTGGGTTTGCTGCTGTCTGCCAATGACATGGGGGGTGCTAGGTGGGCAGGGGGTCCTTTGTGGTTGGGGGGTGCCACTGGACCACCAGGGAGTTATTTTGGATGAGTTTACCGGCAATTGGGGATACGGGTAGGTGGGAGTTACCACTAGACTACCAGGAATACACTGTACTATTCTGTTATTTTGGGTGATTGGGGTATGGGCAGGGAGGGGGTTATGACTAGACTACCAGGGATATACTATCCTGTTATTTTTGGTGATCAGGGTTATGGGCAGGGAGGGGGGTACCATTAGACTGCCAGGGACAGATGGATAATGTATTGTGGACTATCGGGGCAATGGGAGGGGTGGGAGCAACCACTAGACATCCTCTGGCAGCACTGCATACTGTGCAGGGCTCAAGGCGCATTTCACTGGCCAGCCCTGCACAGCACATGCAAATGGGTCCATAATTGCATACAAATGGCCCCATTTGGGCCTTGCGTGTATTATGGCCCAATTTGCATACTGCTGGCTGAATATCAGGAATTTGCACACAGCGTAACTCTGTTGTGCTGGTGGGTGCAGTTCACATTCCTGGTAATCAGCCCTGTCTTGAGGGATGTGCCAGCTCATCATATCTGTGCAGTGTACATTACCTGATATATTCAGAGGAGATGTGCCATGGCTCATCACTTTTGAATATAACCCTTAGTAGCAGTAGCTCAACTCAGTTGCTCTGTGCCACCACATGCGCCATTGCCAGGGGCAATTCTGAATATCGGGGCCAGTGTGTATTAATGTTGTCATCCACAGGAATATTTTTACTTATTGGATTGTGACACTTATTGGTAAGGGTAAAGAAGCTGTTAATGTTTACGAGCCTAAGAAATGTATTTAGTACCCAATGAGTTTCAAATGACATATATTTAAAGAAGGCACAAAACTCAGACTTCAGTACATTTGTCATGATTTTGGTAAGTTCTACACAACACAGATTAATAACATTGCATTTTGGACAGCCACATTATTTTTGTATAGAGAGACTGTCACTGTAATGCTTTCCACTAATAGTCCCTCCTCTTAATGAAACAAACTTGTTTGGCCTGCCTTCTCCTATGACTGTTCATTCTCCCTCTGCAGTTATTTCCCACATCTCCCTCTCAATTTCCTCTGATTAAGCCTTGTAGGGTTTGTTGGCACCTCCAGGATCTCAGAGCTGAAGGTGACAGAGCTGAGTCACCCATTAAAAAGAAAATGTTGACTGTGAGCTGTTTTCTGCAGAGCTGATCTCCCCACTGGTGACTTTCTCTTGATTTTTTAGGATGGCCTTTGGTTTTTTAGCCCAATCTAAAAAGATTTTGTTCAGGTAATCATTATCATCTCTTTTAAACCTTTTTTGCTTGTTCACTCTCATTTTACTGTGCAATCTCTCTGGGTTTTGTCCTGTTTTTTTATGTTGATTGCATGCATACGCAAGAAACATATTGCTGCAGCTTGCAGCAGAAGCAGGTTGTGGAGGCGCAGCACTGTTGTGGCCAATGCCCCCACAGTCTTTGGAGGCTTGGCCCACTTTCACCAATGGGGTGGCATGCTGTTGCTGACACTAGTTCAGCCAGCATGCCACAATCTTGTAAGATTTCAGCCGCTGAAATCAGGGGCTGCCTTGTCATTGCAGCTAAGCCATTCCGCTGCAATGAGGGAGAGACCCGTCATTGCTGGGTGGAACCTTAGTACTGTGATATTGTTTGTGAACATGGCAGTAGCTTGCTGCCATGATCACAAACAATATGAGTGAGCCCACCCATGCTGAGGGGGTGCCCAATCCCACTCGACAGCATGTTCCCCCCCCAAATAGTGTTTGTGTGCCAACAGGGACCCCAATCCCCTTCGGATTCAGTGCCCTAACCATAGTTCATTTTGCGGGTGGGGAGCCCAGTCCCCATTGGCATTATGTTCCCCCCAAAAGTTTCTTTTGCTGAGGGGGGAACCCACTCCCTGTCAGCATCTCCCCTCCCAAACACCCAGTGCAGTTGTGCCGAGGGGGTGCCCAATCACCCTCGCCCCTTGTGCCCCTCCCCTTTTGTGCCAACAGCTGCTCCCCAAAAGAAACAGCCTGTTGGCATGCTGGGAGCCCACCCCAGTGTGCCAAATATCCCTTTAAAACAAGAAAACCATCCCACAATGTTTTTTATTTGTTTTTAACCTTTAAAGAAAGAAAACGGTCCCTCGCCATCTTCCTGCCCCCCCTCCCACAACCCACACCCACCCTCTGCGCACCCCTCCTCACATCTCCCTCACCTCTTACTTACCTGCGGAGTCCGGTGTGATGATCTTCGGTGGACTGGGAACACATCTTTTTTTTTTTTCAATTGTTTAACCAGGTGAGACACACTAAGCTGAAAGCTTTTTTACAGGTGCAACCTGGGAGCACAGGGAAGTTAAGTGGCTTGCTCAGGGTCACACAGTATATGCAAGTGGGGGCTGTGGGATTCAAACCCAGGTCTCCAGATTTGCAGCTCAGAGCCTTAAACCACTGCGCTATACTGCTTCCCTAAATGACATCTGCACTCTTCAAAGCCGACCGTGAACTGAGGAAATGCCGGTAAGCTGTATAATGTCTTAAATAGGGTTTTTTCAACTTTGATGCATATCTCTGGCGTTTTTTGGAATTTTGGCACCAAATTTTCAACATGGGGTTTTTGGGACCCCTCCTTATGAATTCTGGCACTGTCATGTCATTATTCAGCCCCAAAAGGTGATTTTGCAATCACTGCGTGGAATCACCTTTTGGGACTGATTAACAAAATTACAGTGTAAGTGTTCATCAGGTGGGCTCTCAAAAAACCTGTGTTCCAAATTTGGTTTAAATAAATCCAAGAAATGACTGTTTTATGAGTGTACATTGCGCAGTTGGTATGCACACTCATAACTTCACAAGTCTGCAATATTTTCACTCCAGATTTTCAACATTGCCATTTTCCGACACCTCCTTATGAACAGTACAGCTGTCATTTCCCACATCCTGGCCGAAATGTGTTTTTGCACTTCCAGTGCAGAATAACGCGGTCACTGTGGGAAATCAGTGTTTGGGACACATTATGAAAATCACAGTGACACTGTTCATTAGCAGAGGTCCTAAAATGCCTATGTTGAAAATTTAATGACAGAAGTCCATAAAATGACAGTGTTATGAGCCTGCGTTGAGCAGTTTCCATGCACTCTCAGAACTTCACCAATCTGCAATATTTTCACTCCAGATTTTCACAATTGCCATTATTCTGCACCTCCTTATGAACAGTGCAGCTGTCATTTTTCACATCCTGGTTGAAATGTGTTTTCGCACTTCCGGTGCAGAATAGCATGGGTCCTGTGGGAAATCAGTGCTTGGGATGCATTATGAAAATCACAGTGACACTGTTCAGGAGCAGAGGTGCTAAAATGCCTATGTTGAAAATTTTGTGATGAAACTCCATAAAATGACTGTGTTACGAGCGTGTGTTGTGCAGTTTCCATGCACCCTTGTAACTTTGCAAATTAGTAATATTTTCACGTCACATTTTCAACATTGGCATTTTCTCACACCTCCTTATGAACAGTACAGCTGTCATTTTTCACATCCTGCTCGAAATGTAATTTTGCGTTTCCGGTGCAGAATATCGCAGTCACTTTTGGAAATCAGTGTTTGGGACAGATTAGAATCAAGTGAGTTAGAGAGGGGGAGTGACCAAGCTCAACTGAGCTCTGTCAGGACTGCTGCAGATTTCTTTCTGGGCAGACGCAGGCGTCAATGCAAGCAGGAACTCAGCACACAAGGGCAGCCTGCAGCGCCGGGAGAAACAAAATGAGCGGGTGAGGGAGGGGAACTGAGCAAGCTCAACGGACCAAAGCATCAACATTCAGCATTGACAAATGCTTGTCTTGTATTGGTTGAAATCCGATGAATCCTTGAAACCTGTAGGACCACCTCCTATTTCTTAAGCTCTGCTTTCAGTTCTTTCCGCAGTTTTATTTTTAGTTTTTAATATGCTTTATTGAGGAGTTTTCAAAATGTTGTTACTTACAAAAACACTTGATACATTCCACAAGTACACATGTAAAAATCATGCCTGCACTCACAACCAAAAAGTAATAGAGATACACCTTACATTACATATAATAAGATTATGGATGTCATTGTGGCTCAGAGGGTCAAAGGTTCTCGTCCCACATGGGATTGGACTTGTGCCTTAAATGCTGGGACCTGAATGAAGTATTAGGGAGGTACTGCACTGCTGGGGTGTGCCATCCTTCGGATGAGACATTAAACAGAGGTCCCTTCTACCTCATCCTGGTGCTGTCCTGGTGGGTGTCTAGGTGGAAGTAAAAGAACCCAGTGCATTCTTCGCAAAGAGTAGGGGACATTCCAATGCCCTGGCCAACATTCCCCTTCCCATAAAACCATTTCATGCAATTGTCCAGGCATTGTATGGATGCTGATGTGCCATATGGCTTCCACTACACATTCAGTCACCTCACTACCAGTCTAGCATTGCTTGTAAAGCACTTTGGGATACACTGTGTATGAAAAGCACTATATAAATGCTGATTCTTCTTCTGACTCTTCTTACTCTGTTTTACTCATTTGGGATAGACGTAAAAAGGCTTGCACCCATCAAGAATGTCTCCCACGACATCATGCATATATTATGTACTGTATTTTACAGCATCTTAAGTGAGAATCTAGTCTCTTTTTAAAATATTCTTGTGAGGGAGCCCTAATTACAAACTGTGGCAATTTGTCCCATTCTTTCACTGTTCTAACAGTGCAAAAGGTATCCCTTTTATTGGTGTTAGCTCTTGGAACTTTCAATTGTTGCTTGTGGCTGCGTAGATAAAGCACTCTGTTTTGGTATTGAAGGTCACAGAGGTGTCTTAACTCTGGATGTTTGACTAACTTATATAGCTGGAGCAGGTCACCTCTCTTACATCTGTCCTCTAAAGAAACTAGTCTTGTTTCAGTTAACCTAGTCTCATAGGGGAGATTCTTTAGTCTAGGGATCAGTTTAGTTGTTCTTTTCTGTACCTTTCCCAGGATCTCTATATCCTTCCTACATCAGTCTTACACAAATACAGTGAAAACATACAACAGAATATTACAATTCACATGCTGACTGTCTCATGGAAGGAGCTCAAGGGTACCTCAACTCATAATGACAACAATACTCCCAGTGATTTCCACCTCTTCTTATAGCTAGGATACCTGTTGTTGGTGTGGCAATAATTGTTTCCATTCATAAGGCTGATAGTATCTCATTATGCTGTTTTCTATAGAAAGGGATATTGTCATCCAGCCAATGTCTAAGGATGATTATCTTGGCAATTCCTGCAATCATGGCCCTGTAGTATTTTTGAGATGTTAGTAAAAGGTCCCCATAAATCCCTAAAATGCATATTTCTGGGGTAAAACCATTCTCCAGACTTAGCATTGAAAAAAGCTTTTCCTTCTTTCTGTCCTATAACAGCTTGTCCTTGGGGAAATCTCATAGAATGCAGAGTAGAGTGCCACCCTGTTCTCCGGATCTGGTACATAAATCATGCTGCACTTTACTCATCATTTTGAGTTTAGGTGATGTGTAGTACAAGTTGTGCAACATTATGTACTGCATGAGGTGTAGATTTTCTGCTTTGATAAATTTGTACACGCTGGTCAATGTGTCCTTCCATAACCACTGGGTGCTACCCTCTGGACATATTTGGATGCAGTAGTGACCCACTTTACCCCCACCCCACCCGGTGGGATGCACTTATCAGAAATTGTGGCATAAAGCTTTGAAATGGTGTTTGACCTTGACCTGTTTACCAGGCCCCTGAGGGGACTGATTTTGGCATCATGAGCACTACACCAGGGACCAGGCCCCATGTGCTGTCTAATCAAGTGAGACAATTGTAGGAACTGGAATGCCGAGCCCCCAGCAGAGTCAGACCTGGTTAAGAAGGATCTATAGGATGTCAGATTGCCTCACAGAGCAACCTGATCTTCAGAGGAGATGGTCTATGACATGCATGGTTCTGAGTTAAAAGTTGTATTTATCAATGGCGAAGTTAGGGTTCCTGAGTACCAGCTGGCCCATATCCATTAGGGAAGGATGTGTAAGGTTCTACAAACCTGCTGGTGGACTTTAAGTACTGTAGAACTGGGTGGAAGTTGTGAATTCTGCTTTTCTGGAACTTTCATGAAATTAGTGAATTTTGTGAGATTGTCCACACTTCCACCTCTGGCAAATTCAAAACCTTTCAAATGTGTTTAGGGAATTTTAGCCCTGTTCCACAGAATGTTCTGGCTGTATTGTGGAATAATACACAAGAACTGCAGAATGACAGTTCTGAGGAACTCCATTCCGCAGTTTAATACATTAATATGGAATAATATAATTAGTCCGCTGTTCAGTGATCAGTTTTGTGGAATTTCTTTCTGTAGTTTTACACATTAATTCACAATTCATGCATCCATTCTACAGTGCAGTGACTCACCAAAATGCAGAATTAATGTATGAATTACAGATTAATGTATTAAACAGCAGAAAGAAATTCTGCAGAACCAACCACAGACAGTGATCAGTTCCTTCAGAATTTCTTTTTGCAGTTTAATACATTAATCCGCAATTCATACATTCATTCTGCCGTTGAAGTCAGAATCTCTGCAAAAGTTACTAAAGTGCATTCTGAAATTTTGTGAAAGAAAAAATCTGACTTTCACCAAAATTCTGCTGGCAAAAGTTTAATTTCACACAGCCGTAACCTTAAGGGAAATCACAATCAGTTTTTCCTTGATTTCTCTTGTTAGTTTTTGCAAAATGCAGTGGATGAGAGCCACAGGATGTACTGCAGATCTTGGGAACGGTATCAAATGAACAAGGTGACTAAAATTGGGTGCCTACAAAAAGAGAGACTCAATTACATTGCCTGTGTTCATGGCTACCTAGCAGGGGGATGACCAGATACTGGGGTGGGCAAATAGAGTGACAGGAAATATGTGTGCATATGCATTGCGCAGACTGCGGGGGGAGGCAAAGGAGAGATGGCATGTGGGAGGGGGTGTGGCTAGCATCTGCTGAGCTAGTCTGCTAGCGTGGTGAGGAGGGTGGTCAGCTGGGAGGCGCAGGGTTCAGTCAGGTGCAGCACAGGTTTTTTTTTTCCATAAGTGGTTTTCCATTTTTTTACACTTTTCACCCCTCCAACATGCACCCACCTGGAGTTGAGAATCTATAAGTAGGGGGGTAGGTGGTGCAGCCCCCACATTAAAACCTAAACCCATAGGTCTTGGGTGCCCTTTTTGTCCTCGTCATGTGGTGCATTGCCAAAATTATTTTCGGTGAAGTATACTCGCTGTAACAGCGACAGCTATTTTTCAATTGCCCTTATGACATGGAACCCCTGGGCACTTCAGTTATCATTTTCTGTATTTAACCACTGATCCTTGTAGCTAGCATCTTGTGTTTCCTTTTTGAATCACTACAAGTATTTGCTCATGTGATCAGCTATATAATAATAGAAGTTAGGCAGTTTTAGTCCCCCTTTCATTTTAGGCTCTATTATTTTGTAGTAGGCTCTTCTGGTGTACCTACCCACCCAGCTAAATTCCAAAACTAGAGTTAACTTTGATGAACCAGGAAATTGGTAGAACCAGGCTGGTCATGGAAATGGGGTACATTAGTCTTAGCAGAACATTCATTTTGAATTACACTAATCCTTCTCATAAGGGACAGAGGCAATTTTGTCCATCTTTCTAGGTCTAGCTTGACCACTTATATCAGCCTATCCAGGTTCAAGTGTTTAAATGCTGAGATATCCTTAGTTACTGTACATCCTGTAAGTCCCTAAGTATCTTAATTTTGGAGGGGACCATTGTAGTCCCAGGTCTGTTACTGTATGTCTCAATTTAATATGTTGGCATTCAGTGGCATGACTGCAAACTGGATATGTTTAGATTGTAGGCAAAGATTAACTAAAATTCCTTGATAATTTTGAGTACTGCAGGCAGAGATGTCTTGGGATCTCTGATATACAGTATAATGTCATTTACGTATAGCGAGAATTTATTATGGGTCCATCCCATGGAAATACTCTCGTCTTCATGGGCATATACAATCTTACAAGCAAGGGGTTCTAGAAAAAGTTTAAATAGGAGAGTGGATAAAGAACATCCCTACCTGGTTCCCCACTGCAATTCAGTTCCCTGAGAGAAGACCCCATTACAATATATTTTGGCTGATGGCTTAGTGTACATTACCTGTACCCATTTAATGAAGGATTCCAGGATCCCATACCTCCCCAGCATATCGAATAGTTAAGGCCAAGAAACCTTTTCAAAGGCCTCTTCTGCATCAAGGGAGACCAACACAGTGGGTACTCCAGCCTCCACACACATGGAAATAAGATGTTTGAGCTTCCTGATGAGGTCAGATGAATTCCTCCCCCTCATGATGTCTGTCTGCTGTCTGCTGATTATGTTCTCCTAGCCTCAGCCAAGCCTGGATGCCATGATCTTCAAAAGTATTTTGGTATCCAGATTGATCTGGGATAGAGGTCAGTAACTGCCATCCTGTTGTGAATCCCTTTTGTGTTTGGTATCAGCATAATCATGGCCTCCATGAACGAGGACTCCTTAAGGCCCTTTTCTTGTATGTGGCTATAAATGGCTATGAGATGTGGGGCTAGAGTTTCATTACATACCTTGTAAATGTCAGAAGTGAGGCCATCAGAATCAGGGGCTCTATCTGAAGTTAGGTTCATAAAGACCACTGCAGCTTCAAATCCTGGTACTGGTTCTCCTAGGAGTTCTTGATGTTCAAGGGAGACTAACAGAAGTTTGACATTGGAAGTTTTCAATTTGATCTTCTAAGTCTGGGATGTCTATGGCTTTGTAAATATTCTGGAAGTATTTTTGGAATTCCCCAGCAATCCCCTTGATTTTTGTTATCAGGATGCCTGTACGTTTCCTCTTTTCGGATCCCTATTACTGCCCTAGATGCTTCCTGTTTCCGAAGACTAAAAGCCCTTAGTTTGCCTGCTCTTTCGCCTTGTTCAAAGTACTTTGCTTTGTTGTGATAAAAGGCCCTCTCCACCATACTTCTCAAGATGCTCTGGTATCTGTCCCTCAAAATATTAAGATTGATCCATTCTACCTTTGTAATAGAGAAGATCAATATTCTTTCCTTTTCTCTAGTTTCACTGAGAAACATCCTTTAGATCTAGTTTCCCATTTCTTCCCTCAGGATAGTCTTAGTAGTTCCCCTTTATACTACACTTGGCTGCAGCCCATACATGTCAGATTGCTTACTGACTCCAAGTTTGTTGTGAAGAAGTTAAATATGAAAGTGCTGGGGTGCTCTACTGTTTGAGAGTCCTTGAACTATTATTTGCCCATCAAGTTGTGCCTTAGTCAGATCCTGAGACAAACTGGTGGCTTAATGTAACTGGGGAGTAGTCTGATATGACTCTACTCTCTATTTCACATTATGGATTCCTTTGTAGCCACTTACCTGAGACCAAGAAGTAATCCATCCTGGATTCTGACTGATGGACTAAGGATGTGAAGGCTACTCCTTGGGTCTGCAGGTGCAGTACTCACTAGATTTCAACAAGACCTAGGTTATTTTGCATGTCCCTTAGGCTGCGCTGGCCAGGCAACAAACCCTTTTTGTGACTGTTTGTTCTATTTGTGTCAGTTTCCTGGATTAAGTTCCAACCCCCCCCCCAAAAAAAAAATAAGAATGTGAATCCCTGTTAACTTGACTTACAATATTAAAGAGCTGCTGATGCCTTAAAAATAACTTTGAAAAACATAATAATTAGGTACAGTTCAGCTTCCATTCCAAATGTATTCTAAAGATTCCTCCTAACCAGTATTTATTACTAAGAACATTTGCATGGATAAATGATCTTTATACCTCAGGGTTCTTCTGCTTCTATAACTGACTCCCTACTTCAAGTCATAATCCTGTGCTGTAACATCACAGTCTGTGAATGGGATTAACTGTGATGTCACAAGCAATGCATTATGACCTCAAACAGGGGAGAAAGCAACAAGAAAGGATGCACTCTTCAGGAGCAAAGATCCTGTTTCAATGCAGATGACCTCAGTAATAAATAATGGGGAGGAGGAATACAGCACTAAAGTGAAATACAAGCTGGACTGTGTCAAAATATTATGTTTTGGTAAAGTTCTCTTGAAGGCGTCAGCTGCTTTTTAAGGATTTTCATAAAGAATTGTGGAGAATCTTCCTTTGTGCCATAGATGTTGCCCAGTACCATGCTGGTGTTATTTAATATGCCTTGCATAATGATGTATCTACCCTCGTGGTCCATTAATTATTTTTTCCAATTGAAATGTGACATTTCTAGCTGTTAGGATTGCCACTCCTTTATGGTGGACTCTGAGCCTGATCCAAAGGCCTCAACTACCCATTGTCTGCGGAACAGGATCACTTTATTTACCAAGGTACATGTTTTCTGCAGGACACATGCAGTATTTGTGACTGGAGATGTTTCAGGTGGCATAGCACCTAGTATATTTTGTTTGTTGATTGCCTCCTTTTATATTCCTGGACGTGAACCTGATTGGGCCATCCATCATGTCCTAGTTTGCAATTAGTCCTTGCCCCCTTCATTTGCATGAATTTTGTACCCTGTTTAGTGGTTTTTGCACATTTGCATAAATATGTTATTTTTCTGTCAGTTGAGAGTTTCTCCCTTCCTGCTCCATTAACATATCCCCCCAATTTAACCCTTTGTAACAACATGCAACATAGAACATATAACACAGAGGATAATATATGGGCAGCCATACACACAAGTCTGTGTCTGCATCGAGACTTTCCTATGGCAACCAGGAACCTCAAGAGCGAAACTGGAGAGGTTCCCTAGTTGCCATAGAAACCTCGAGAGGAAGACACAGGCTTGCCTGTGTATGGATGCCCATACATTATCTTTTATAGTGTATGGGCATCCATATCTATTTCATACACTTCACCTCCTTTCAATGAATTAGGTGTTGTGGCGAGGCACTTGAGGTTTGTGGGCTGGCTCAAATTACGGATTCAAAGTGCTGTAACTTTTTCTGCAAAGGGGGCAGGGGGGACTTTACCCGACCACTGGCATGTAACCGGAGAGTGGTCACTAATAACGTCGGGGAGAACAGTTGCTTGGGAGAGGTTACATGGCCTGTTGGTAAAAATGAGGTCTAAGAGGGTGGAAGTCCTGGTTCTATTGTCCCTTCTGGTTGGGGAGGTGACGAGCTGGGTAAGATCAAATGCCAGAGCAGCGTCTTTGAAGCTGGATGAGGCTGGGGATAGCCAGTTGACATTGAAGTCACCCATTAGGATGATTTCACTAGTATTAGGTAGGTGGGAGATAACATGGAGGATGGAATCAAATGCGAGTTTTTGGTTCCTAGGGGGGATGTAGGCCAAAATGATGTGGAGAGTTTTGGTACCCAGCATGAGTTTGACTGTTAGAGTCTGGGCTCCATATTGAGGTGCAGGGGTATGTACTTCAATGGCATTGAGTGAGGATTTAACAAAGATTGCACAGCCACCGCCTCTTTTGCTGGTCCTATCCGCCTGGAAGATGGCATAATTACAGAGGGAGACAGCATCATTGGTAATTTTTTCTGTGAGCCAGGTCTCAGAGAGGGCAAGAATGTCAGGTGCATTCTGGGCGATCCAGCCTTGGAGAGAGGTGTGTTTTTTAGGTAGGCTGCAGATATTTAGGGTGGCTAGCAGCAAACTCCCATGTGGGTTTTTTGTAGAGGCCTTAGTGCAGGGTGAACAAACTGATTGATTGCAACTTCCATATGTGTTGGTCAGGTAATGGATTCCTCCCAGTCCTGAAGCAAGCTTGGGAGGAGTTAAGACTGGAATGGTGAGTCCCTCCCCCAAAGATGTGATATGTCCTAAAAAAACATCTCTTTACATTGCCACCTCCTTGAAGGTCCACTTCTGCAGGGTCACAGAAGCAGAAACTAGTCTGGCTACAATAGTTGTAATGGTGGAACTTGCCTAAGTCTACCCATTACCAGCTTGTAAAGCTAACAAACGTCAGTTCAATGCATTTTATATTATAATAGTTACTGTGTTTAGCATAACTAGTCCCTTTTGCATGGTTTTATTAGCTGTTTGTTCAATAGGGAGAGAACAATAGAAATATAGAAATTTTCTGCAGATAAGGACCGCCAGACCCATCCATTCTTCCCGTAGGCCCTATACATTGTATGTGGCCATTGAGCCTATGTGATCAATGGCTTTTCATAACTCCCTTTCCTCTCAAGCTTCCCTTGCGCCCGTCCCAGGCATGCTTAAAGCCCCCCCACAGTGTTTTCCCCTACTATATCCTGTGGCAGACTATTCCAAGAGTCAACTACCCTTTCTATGTAGAAAAACTTCCTCACATTACCTCTTACTCTACCCCTCCAATTTCATATCGTGCCCCCTTGTTCTAGTACTATTTCTACATTGGAGAAGATCACCGATCTGCACCTTCATTATGCCCTTGAAGTACTTGAACGTTTCAATTAATGCCCTCCCACCCACTCTCTCCTCTCCTCTCCTCTCCTCTCCTCCTCTCCTCTCCTCCAGTGAGTACATATTGAGGTCCCATAGTCTCTCCTCATATGTTTTGTGGTGCAAGCCCTGCACCATCTTTGTCACCCTTCTCTGAATAGTCTCCACCTGGTTTGTGTCCTTGTGCATGTGTGGCCTCCAGAGCTGCATCAGTACTCCAGGTGAGGCCTTATCAATGTTTTATACAATGGCATCACCACCGCCCACCCCTCGCAGTACTCCAGATGAGGCCTTATTAATGTTTTATATGCTGGCATCACCACCTCCCACCTCTTGCAGTCTCCAAGTGAGGCGTTATCAATGTTTTATACAATGGCATCACCATCTCCCGCCTCTTGACGTGAGCTGAGATGAAAGTTGGTCCAAGACAGGGAAGGGGAAAAGAACACCCTCGCACATGCCAGTTTCCATTGAAGTGGACCCACACCAGTAGCCTGAATGCATGTGTACAGGGCTTTGTTTAAAACCTCACACCTACTCACCCAGGGACTCAGGGGCTAGGGTCCAAATATCGAGGGCTCAAGGCAACTTTTCAGGGTCCATCTGGGAAGGCAGAGCACACCCCCTAAGGGCTGCACCCCATGAATATATCAAGCTGAGCAGCCTTAATGTAGTGAGAGATATGCTATGGCCCCAGGCAGAAATACTAAAAATTCAAAAACCTCATTTACCCCACATGGAGGTGTCCTACCTCTGGGGAAATTCTGAACCTGATGTCAGTGGGGGGTTCCCTAGGACCCAGGATGTTTGAGAGACATAACCTCAAGTAGCTTTTGATGAGGGTTCCCCTCTGTACCTGATGCACTGTATATTGTATACATATTTTTGTATTATTTACTGTATATGTACTCCAAATTGCTCTCGTTCACCCAGGACCACCTTACAAATGAGTTTGCTCAATGGTGTTTCACCTGGTAAAATAAAGACTGATTGATTGACTGATTGATTGCCATCTCTTATGAGGGCCACCTCAATTAACTTTGCACTGCATTGGAAGGGCCCCGATTGAGCCCCATCTCCTGCATCCTTTTCACTCAGGTCACACCACCCCTTCCAGAGCCCCCTAATACAGGTCATATCTTCCATTTGGTTTATATTATTGCCTTATTGCTTTAGACATGCTAAGCATACACCTCACTGTAGTGTTTCAAAAGAAGCATAGGTATAGATCGTCTAATACAAAAGTAAGATATCCATAGTTTAGTGAAAAAACAGTCACGAGCTAGTAGCCATTACATTTGGCTACTCCGGACTGGTGGAGCCACCCTGGGATTGCCAAGTCCTGGTGTCCCTGCAACATAAATAGTCACATGTATGTGGGTGGTTACTATGATGGTGGCCCACCTCAATTTCCCCATCCTTTCCTTTTGCAAGCAGCCCTTGTAGTCTGAGCTTGCTATAAAGGTGTATTATAATGTGGGAAGTTCATATAAAACTGTAATGGTCTCTGGTTCCTGATCTTGAGGGATCCAGTCCAATGCCTGTTCAGGTTGTTGATCTGCAATCTCACTCCACATGTCTTCATATGGTTACCATTGCACTGAGCGACATTGTATTGCTGATATGAGGGCCCACATGGCTGACTAAAGGTCACGGAATGCTGAGTTTGTGGCTCATCAGCACATCTGGAGAATGCTTAAGAGTTCCCATGGCATTTACTTCCTCTGGTGCATACACCCTGGATTTTCCAAGTGCCTCAACCCAACACATATGGAAGAGAGGAATTTCTGCAGTTGGAGTTTAGCTGAGCGGTTGTTCTTTCTGGGGTTCCTTGAAGAATAAGTTTCCTATCTCAGCACCATATTAATAGAAACATAAAAAAAATGGCAGAAGGAGACCAAGGGTCCATCTAGTCTGCCAATACATTTTTTGACCATGTCAGATCCCAGAACCTAACCCCCTTACTGCCTAATGCCTCCTACTGTTCCTGTTGCTGTTGATCTCACATTTGCCTTGTCCCACCCCAGCTTGAATGATGCCACAGACTTTGCTTCCACTGCCTCAACTGGTAGTTCATTCCATGGCTCCATGACTCTTTCTGTAAAATCATGTTTCCTAAGCTACCTATTGAAGCTCCCCTCCTCAACTTCCACACGTGCCCTCAATTGTTAGAGTCAGAGACTGTGTTGAACCGGTCCAAGAATGGCACCTTATTTATTCCTCTCAGGAACTTGTATGTTTCAAACATATCTCCTCTCTCCCTCCTTGTCCCCAGTGAGAACATATTTAATGCTTCCAGACACTCCTCATATGAGTGCCCTTGAAGGCCCTGGATCATTTTTGTCGCTCTTCTCTGAACAGCCTCCAAAATGTTTATATCCTTTTCCATATGTGGACTCCAAAACTGAAAACAGTGCTCCAGATGGGACTTTACCAGGGACCTGTAGAGTGGCAGTATGACCTCCTTCCTTCTGCTGTCAAATCCCCTCCCTATGAACCCCAGCATTTTCTTGGCCTTGCTATAAGCTTTGTTGCATTGGCTTGTCTATTTAAAGAGCTACTGATGCCTCAAAGAAAACTTTAAAAAACATGATACTTAGATACAATTCTGCTTGCATTCCATTTATAGTTTATGTATTTCTCCTCCTCATAATTTATTACTAAAGAAATGTGTTTGACTATATTAGCGTTGTTCCACAGAGTTCATTTTGAGTATATCCACTGCTATAGCTTACTCCCTAGTTCAAGTCATAATCCTCTGTTGTGATGTCACAATCTGTTGCCATGGGAGTAACTATGAGGTCACAAGCAGTGCTCTGTGACTTCAGGTAGGGAGAAAGCAGCAGGAATTGATGAACTCTTCAGGAGCAGAGATCCTGTTTTCATGGAAATGACCTCACTACTAAATAATGGGGAGGAGGAATACAGAACTAATGGGAGATACATGCTGGACAGTGCCTAAATATTATGTTTTGTTAAAGTTCTCCTGAACGTGCCACCAGCTCTGTAAGGGTGCTTCTTAAGATGACAGCTAGGTCCTGTTCTTCCGTGATGAGCAAACTATCTTGAGGCTATACTCTGCCCTTAATTTCCTTTTAGCAAAATGCATCACCTTACAATTATTTGCATTGAACTTCAGCTACCAGGTGTAGAACCATCTTTATAGCCTCTGTAGGTCTTTTTGTAGGTCCTTAACTGCCTCCTTACTGTCAACCCATCCTTCTAGCTGGGTATCATCCACAAATAGGGCAATTTCACCTTGAATACCTATGCTATTGTCACTGATAAAGGCATTAAACAGATCTAGCCCCAACACTGAGTCATGGGGCACACCACTAGTGACAGTGCCTTCATCAGATCTCACATGGAAGGAAGGAAGTGACAGAAGACTTCTTGGCAAATTACTTTTTTTTCTCACCCTCCCACAATTTTGGACAAGAGCTGTTCAGGAGGGATATTTTTGCAATCCTTAATTTGGGTGGTGCACGTCACTGATTGCTGTCTGTCATTGCTAATACTGATGAGGGCCCACATAGAATCATAGAAATAGTTGGCAGATAAGGACCGCCAGACCCATTCAGTTTGCCCATAGGCCCTATACATTGTATGTGGCCACTGACCCTATGTGATCAATGGCTTTTCATCACTCTCCTTCCACCCTCAAGGTTTTCTTGTGTCTGTCCCAGACATGCCTAACCCTTCCACTGTGCTTGCCCCCACTACCTCCTGTGGCAGACTATTCCAAGTGTCAACTACCCTTTCTCAGTAGAAAAACTTCCTCACATTACCTCTTAATCTACCACCTCCAATTTCATATTGTTCCCCCTTGTTCCAATACTTTTTCTATATTGGAAAAAGTCCCACACCTGCACCTTGTTTATACCCTTGAGGTACTTGACTGTTTCAATCATGTCCCCTTGTTCTCGCCTCTCCTCTAGTGAGTACATAGTGAGGTCCCTTAGTCTCTCCTCATATGTTTTGTGGTGCAAGCCCTGCACCATCTTTGTCGCCCTTGTCTGGATAGTCTCCACCTTGTTTATGTCCTTTCACAGGTGAGGCCTCCCTAACCACATGCAGTATTCCAGGTGCAGTCTTACCAATGTTTTATACAATGGCGTCACCACATCCCACCTCTTGCTAGTGATACTCCTGCCTATGCAACTCAGCATGCCACTGGCCCTCCCCACCACCTTTGTGCACTGCTTTGATATCGTAAGGTTATCAGAGATAATAACCCCTAGGTCCCTTTCCTCCAGGTGACAGTCAGATCTCCCCAACCTGTAACTCTCCCATGGGTTTCCTCTACTCAGGTGCATTATTTTTTACTTTTTTGCATTGAACCTCAGTTGCCACATCTCCAACCATCTTTCAAGCTTCTCCAGGTCCCTCTTCATTTTCTGCACCCCTTCTGGAGCATCCACCCTGTTGCAGATCATGGTGTCCTCTTCAAACAAGCAGACATTTCCTTTCCAGCTCCTCTGCAGTGTCACTAATGAAGACATTGAACAGGACTGGTCCCAGTACTGATCCCTGTGGTACCCCGCTGGTCACCCTCCTCTCCCCAGATTGTACCCCATTTACCATCACTCTCTGTCTCCTGTCTGTTAACCAGTTCCTAACCCAGTTCAACACCTTGTCTCCCATGCCTAGACTACCCATTTTGTTAACTAGCCTTTTACATGGGACGGTGTCAAAGGCTTTGCTGAAATCTTGGTTGGCAATGTCTACTGCCCCTCCCTGATTTACTTCCCTAGTTACCCAATCAAAAAATTCGATCTGATTCATTTGACATATCCTTCCTGCTGTGAATCCATGTTGTCTCAGATCCTGGGCACCCATGGATTCAAGGTGTGCCACTGTCCTTTCTTTCAGCAGTGTCTCCATGATCTTTCCCACCACTGAGTTGAGGCTGACTGGCCTATAGTTCCCCACCTCCTCCCTACTGCCACTTTTTTGCAGTGGGACCACGTATACCCTCCTGCAGTCCTCTGGAACCACACCTGTGTTGAGTGACTCTATGAACAGGGCTTCCAGAGCCACTACCAGTTCCCAACACAGCTCCCTTAATATTCTCTGGTGGACGCCATCTGGTCCCATGGCCTTATCCACCTTCAGCTTTGTGAGTACTTCCAGAACTCTGTCCACTGTGAATGGACTGGTGTCTACTTCTCCCTCCCCCTCATTGCCTCTGTTACCCATCTGTGGTCCTTGGCCCTCCCTCTCCGTAATGAATACTGAGCAGAAGTATTTGTTCAGTATTTCTGCCTTACCCAGATCCCCTCCTTACACTCTCACTCCTCCCCTTTGAGCCTTGCAATCCCCCCGCCCCCAGATTTTTCTTCTTTCGCTGATGTACCCATAACATGCCTTGTCCCCTTTTTTCACAGACCATGCTAAACCCTCCTCTATCTGCACCTTAGCTCTCCTAACAGCCTTCTCTGCATCCCTTAGACATTCAAGGTACACCTCCCTGTCCCCCTCCCTTTGGGTCCCCTTTTATTTCCTGAAACTCAGTCTTTTAACCCTGACTTTGTTCCCCATATCCTTAGAGAACCATAGTGGTTTCCTTCTTCTTTTCCCTTTGGCCACTATCCTAATACACTGGTTTGTTATTCCCACTATGGCTCCTTTCAGTTTTTGAAATTGTAGAATTGGAGAATGTAGACCCACACACTGGATCTTGTTTTAGTAAGAATTCTGACTACTTTTCAGTTTTTCAATGAAAATAGCAATTTATTGCACAATTTATCAACGTTTCACAGTTCACATTCACTGCTTCTTCAGGATCTTGGTGTAATAAATCCAATATAATTAGTGCATCCTTTCAAAATCTTGTCTGATTCTATTATGAATTTTTGAAATAGTTTGCGATGCATCAAATATGGAAATCTAGTTTTCAGCTTCCACTTGTAGCTGTATATAATGACACTTTTATGAAGCCCCACACTTCTTTTTTCAGTTTTAACTTGCTTCTCCTGAAGCTTACTGCATAAACACTCTTAGGCTATAATAGAATCAGACAAGATTTTGAAAGGATGCACTAACTATATTGGATTTATTACACTAAGATCCTGAAGAAGCAGTGAGTGTGAACTGCAAAACGTTGATAAATGGTATAATAAATTGCTTTTTTCATTGAAAAATTAAAAAGTAGTCAGAATTCTTATTAAAGCAACATCCGGTGAGTTTGTCTACATTCTCCAATTCTACAATTTCAGTATTTTGAGGACAGTTGGAGCATGATCACTCACAGAGTTTTATTTTTGTCTTTATAGGTACCCGGTGGGCCACACCGCCGATCAGTGGTTCTCTAGGATCCTATCAGTTTTTCCCATTGTTCCTCCACCCTCTCTGTTACTTCTCCCTTCTTCAGGACAGCTTGTATATATCTACCCATTTCAGTGAAATCTGCCTTCTAAAATCTAATACTTTTTTCCTTGTGTGTCATACTTGAGTCCATGTTGCCATGCTGAACCACACCATGTGGTGGTTGATGGACCCCAGCTGCCCTTCAACCTGTATTTCTTCGACTCTGTTCCCACTGGTCCACACAAGGTCCAGAATCAACTTGTCCCTGGGTGGTTCATATACCAGCTGCCTGAGTCCAACCCCCTGCAGGTATTCTAGGATGGCTGTGCTTCTGACTGAAGTAGCCACCTGGGTGGTCCAATTCATGTCTGGCATACTAAGATCTCCCACAATTTTGTAAGTTAAGGTACTGTTTCACCAGATGCTATGGTGTTCGATATTTGCTTTGTCATTGAAGGGGGGACTCACATCACACTGTAGTCAATTTACCTGTAGTAATAGGCAGCCTATCTGTGCATGTGAGGCCCTATAGTGTTCAGTTTGAGATGCTGGCATACTTAGTGAGGTTATTTTGGTCCCAAGGTGTCTCAGAGCCTGGTGCTGGACCCCAGCTGCTATAGTGGTACCCGTTCTTCCCTTCAGTGGTTTATGGAGTTAAATGGGGCTGAATGTTTGGTGCTCTGTATCTGGACATGGGTTGGTTTAGGGAACAGGTTGAGAAGGAGTTAGGCTAGGTCTTGTCTCACCATCTGGGTCATCTGATATTGCTCCACCTTACTGGTGACATTTACAATTTGGTGGCAGGACAACTGATTTAGAATTGAATTCCTGCAGCATACAGGGGGCTCGATTCACAAAACTTAGTGCATGCCACACCAATGGTGACTTGCGCTGATTACCGGTGCATCAGGGACCATGCACCCAATTCATTATTGGACAGGGTCATAGCACCTAAGTCCCACAGCTTGTGGCAATGTTGCAGTGCATCAAACAGATGGTGCATCTGCGTGGTGTGCTGCAAGCTGCAGGGAAATCAGGTGGCAGCTGCACCCTTGGACAGAAACTACTGCCTAGCAGACCCCCCAGCCCTGTTCCCCATTTAAATAACTTAATTCATGTGCTTGGTGGCCAGCAGTCCCCACAGCCTTGATCTCTATTTAAATAACTTAATGCAAGTCCCTGGTGGCTAGTATTTCCCTCCTGAACCAATCCCCGCTGTCCCCAATAAATATTTATATATAATTCCTTGGTGGTTTAGCGGCCCTCTCCCTGTTCCCTTATGTCCTCCATAAATATTTTATATATCAGTCCCTGGTGGTCTAATGGACCACCACCCTACCACCCTGGCAGGCACTGCCCCACCATCCCACTCCCCCCATCACATCCCTGAGCTGGCAACCAGCACAGCCTTCTGCTCACCAACATGGCTGACTGCTGACTGAGCTTTCAATGAACATGGACTGTATACAGTATGTGCACACTGACTGACAGCTCAGCTATCAGTCAATGAGCTTGTACTGTATAAAGTACATGCTCACTGAAAACTCAGTTGGTGGCCAGCCGGCTCAGGGATGGGATGGGATGGGGAGCAGGGTGATGGTGCACTGCCTGCTGGGGTGGAGGTCCATTAGACCACCAGGGACTGATAATAAAATATTTATGGGAATCATCAGGAATGGTGGGGAAGTTCACTAGACCACTAGGGAATGATACAAAATATTTTTGATGACATCGGGACGGGGGCTAGACTAACAGTGAATTATATATTTATATTTTTGTGGACATAGGGTCGGAGGGGGTCCACTAGACCACCAGGGAATGATATATAAATATTTATTGAGGACATCGAAGATTGGGGCTGGGGGGGAACCAGGCACAAGTTCCCTCCTGTCCAGGGAACATTGTCTCTATCCCTCCCAGAGGACATACTTTTAAGTACCCTTAATTCAGCCCTGGCTGGTCTAACAGTAGAAACATAGAAACACAGAAACATAGACTTTGACTACAAATAAGGACCACTTGGCCCATCTAGTCTGCCCATTTCCCTACCTACAGGATAGGCCACAGATCCTAGTTAACCAACAGCCTATTTCTTCCTACCTCGCACAAGAATTGCCTTATGTCTGTCCCATGCACTCTTGAATTCTCCCACAGTTTTAGACCCCACAACCTCCTCAGGAAGGCTGTTCCATGCATCCACTACCCTCTCTGTGAAAAAATACTTCCTCACATTGGCCCTGAACCGCCCCCCCCCCATCTTTAAATTGTGTCTCCTTGTTCTTGCACGTCTCTTTTTCTGAAAGATGCTACCCTCTTGGACTTTGTTTATTCCACTGAGGTACTTAAAAGTTTTATCATGTCCCCCCTTCCCTTCTTTCCTCAAGGGTATACATATTAAGCTCCTTAAGTGTCTCCTCGGACAGCTTCTCTTGCAGACCCTGCACCATTTTAGTTGCCCTCCTTTGGACTGCCTCTATCCTGTCTATGTCCTTGCTGAGATGGGGTCTCCAGAGCTGGTCGAAGTACTCCAGATGGGGTCTTACCAACTCTCTGTACAGCGGGAAAACAACTTCCTGTTTTCTGATGGTGATGCCTCTCCCTATGCGTCCCAGTATACCCCCAGCCCTTAGTACTAAATTCACCCTCTGCCAGGGTTTGGTGAATCCAGAATTAGGGAATAAGGCAGCCTGCATCTGCCGCAAGCCCCCTAGCACCATGCTGTAGCCCATTTTCTGGCACAAGCCCGCTTTGGTGCATGCAGCCTGTGAATTTCTGGCAGCACTAATGTTGGCGCAAGCCACACCTTGCACCATTCATTGTGGTGCAAGCCCCTAGCCATTCGGTGGGGTTTAGGAATCGGGGCCAGAGTTTTTTTTTTATTTGTTTATACTCTACCTGCTTCACTCTGATCTGGGGACTGAGATCATTAAAATAGTAGAAGTCTGATCTATTCCCATTCCACCACCTTATGTTCCCTCACTTTGTTCTGGATGCAGATTTTATCATGAATGTTTGTAAGTTTAAAAATTATGGGCCTGGGTCATTCTCCTTCATTCTCCTTCATTTGGGGATGGTCTGAAATCCCAGAATGTGTGTTCAATATGATAGGCTGGGCCATTGGGTGAGGGTCTAATAACCTTTTCACACAGAACCTGAATGAATTTTGTTGTGTCCCAACCCTCAGCCTGCTCAGGGAGGCCTATAAGGACCAAGTTGTTCCCAATTTCTGACTTCCTGCTCCTCGATTTACACTTGAGTTTCTTCATTTTTCTCCTTCGGTACCATCAGCTCTTTTCCATCCATCCATTCTTATCCTCAAACAAGCTGACCCTGGATTCCACATTGGAGACACTAAGTATTAGTCCCTCCAGAGCTTGTTTAACAGGTTTAAAGTCTGCTGCTAGATCTAGTAGCATAGCTCTGAGGAAGTTAAATTCCTCTGTGTATTATCAGGGGTTGTTTTTTTCTCCATTGCATTGATGATGCATCCAGGGAGGATGATGATTTCCCTCATTTTGCAGCCTGAGACTTGGCTAGTAATGTGTTAAAAGCCAAACAATCTATAATATCAGCTACCATGTTTTGTGAATTGGTTTGAAATTCTGCCTGTTTATTCAGTGTCCTTTTACCTTTGCAGTGATAGCGGTTTCTCTTTTGGGATTTACCTGTAGTGTTAATTTTTGGAGTTGGTATGCCAAGTTACTGCCAGAGCTCCCACTCCCTGCTGCTACTACCCTCTGGCTTACATCTTGTTTCTCTCTTTCTGCCTTTGTTTTGAATTTTGTAGGATACAACCTATCAGACTGGGAGATACCTTATGAATTCCCTCTCCCACCTCACCCATAAACTGGTATCACTTTTCCAAATGCTAGTGCCTTAAAAAGATGGAATCCTTATGGCACCCTTTTCACCTCCTGATAAGTCTCAAAGGTTTGCAGTAGCCAGAATAATCTTTTGGCTTATATAGGTACCCACTGATATAGTGTCAATGCTTTTCTGATTGTGATTGGCTCTTCTGGGTTTGTCACTGTTGTCACTCTGCCCTTGCCAGATGCACTATCTCACTAGGTGAAAGGATTACTCTGACCACTTCTCTGGAACAGCATCTCAGAAGAGTTTAAAATATTTAGATTGCACTACAGATTTGTATACAAATGACCCATAGTAACATTGCCTTGGAAATGAAACTGGTTTAAAAAAATGGCTGCTCAGACTGATGTGGTGCTCACAGGCCCACAGATCAATATGGAGACAGAAGAACCCAGCTCTCAGGTCACAAAGGGGAGACGGAGAATATCGGACCACTGACAGTCCTACGCTATTGATGTAGATGTAGAGCTCAAGTTATGCTACTTTATCAACATACCTTTCAGTTATTTTGCATTAATTTAAATATAATTTATAGTTAGGGACAGTTTAAAAATTGGGAGTGGGCACAAAGCCCCCCAGTTCAAACAAACTGACAAAACACTAACAGCAAGCACAAGCACATGTTGTATTCAGGAAAACTTTACTCCACACAAGTAGTGGTGGTCCGATATTCTCCACTATCACCCACCAAGGCAAGTGAAGCCATAAATTATGCTTCACATATATAGTTTGCTCAGTTCCAATATTAAAAGGTTTACATGCAGCATATCACACAGAGCATTACAGCAAAGAGTGAACCCACAGAGCCCCAACATTTCACACCTGCAGCTCCCTGTCACTGTATCAATTTATAGTGCATGATTTAAAAGGGGTATTCACCACAACTTTGGAAATGGAAGAACATGCTACATGACTTGAAGCAAAATAGGGCTGCACTACTATGTTAAGCTTTGAGAAAGGGTTGATTTCAGGCAATGGGAAAAACAGCACTACTGTAACTATAGCCAACACATGGGTCTAGACAGTCAGCATTATAAGAACAAATACATAGGATGCATAGTGAAAATGGTAAAAGAAGACAGATGTTTTCCAGTCTGTGTTCTCTCAGTAAACACCCATACAATTAAATATCCCCAAAACAGCTCAAAGCATCATGAATATACAAATATGTATGTGTGTGTGGGAGGGAGGTGGGGTGAACCAACTATAAAATGTTTTAAGTGGTGCACATTCTGTTATACATATCACTATAGACCTCACCACTGCCGACTCACTAATGCATTTAAAATCATGCTTTTATTGTATTTTTATTGAAGTTTTCAATATACATTGTCTCGGAGTCCCCCCTTTTTCCCCCACAAAAGACACAGACCACTGTATGTTGTTGTGCTCAAATTGGCAATCAATTTATTTTATATACCGTGATTCCATTTCCATCTCATTTCTTTATTATTATATTTTTGCCATTGCATTTTATTGCATCCATATATCAATTTTTGATCCTCACTCCCTCAATTGAAAACCTGGGTGCCTTCTTCTCCTCTTTTCCTATTAGGTAATGGTGAGAACCGAGACCGCTTTTTCTCCTTCAGCTTCTCCTTCTTTCCATCCTTTTCCTTTTTCTTCCACCCCCTCCTCCCCCCCGCCATCCACCTTTGGGAGTCCAATATCGTCCTACTGGACAAATTCTGTCATCCACCTTTGACAGACCATACACGTAGTCCCATTTTGACTGTCTTCCCCTCATACACACAGTCCCTTATTGACTGTCTTCCTCACCTGTTCCATAGTTAACGGGTGGGTGGGAGGATCAAAACTTCAGCAATAAGTGGCTGAACCACTCCTGTGCTGTCCATTATGTACCTCCTTTAGCCCTTCCCCTACCTGTTGCCTTCCTATTGTTCTGTCCCCTTTCTCCACCCATTCCCTAACCCCCCTCTGAGCACATCATCTTCAGGTAAGGGGAAGTGGTGCACCAGGACAACTTGATCTGCCCCTTAAAGGGCAAACTCTATTGTCCCGGATTCCCCTCTTTTCCCCTCACAAAAGACACAGACCACTGTATGTTGTGCTCAGATTGACAATCAATTTATTATATATACCATGATTCCATTTCCATCTCATTTCTTTATTATTATATTTTCGTCATTGCATTTTATTGCATCCATATATCAATTTTTGATCCTCGCTCCCCCAGGTGAAAATCTGGGTGCATTCTTCTCCTCTTTTCCTATTAGGTAAAGGTGAGAACCAAGACTGCTTTTTCTCCTTCAGTTTCTCCTTCTTTCCATCCTCTTCTTTTTTATTTCCCCCTCACCCCCCCCCCTACTTTTTCCATTACCCAGTCTCCAGCTTGCGTTGGATGGCTGGCTTTCCCCCAAAAATGGCTAGGAACTTCCCATTATTTTTATTTATTTTTTATATTGTACAATCTGCCTGTCTTCTCCATGCCTCTACAAAACCCATCATCTCTGTATTAAATATATCTATGGCTAGATCTGACAGGTGCACTCCATCTGACCTGTAGAAATCTTCTATCAACTCTTCCACCTGCCATATTACCTCCCCTCCCATTTTCTTTATCAATGTTCCTACTCTTCTATTCATTTTTCTCCTAGCCCTGTCAAAAGCTCTATGGCTGTGTTCATGTTTCCAGACCCTTCTCGGGATTATGTCCAACCAAGCAAGGCATACCCCTGGCCACCATTGTTGGATTTTCTCTAAATTCCTTTTTACCTGCATATATGTGTCCACAAATGTAAGATAACTAGGTCTGGAATTGACCACCTCTCTTTCATCTCTCTCACTGTAAGAAGTAGTTGCGCCCATCTCATCCCTCGGATGCCACGCCAAACTAACCTACATTGTCTCACATCCTTGTATACCTGTTTTCCCCAGGCTTTTTCTCCACTCTTCTTTCTGTCCAGTAAATGCATGAGTGACCAAAGATCCATATTTCCTTTGCCTATGGGAATTAAGCAGAATATAATACTTGAAGCATGTTTTTTTTTGTCTTTTTTATATATACAGTATATCTGTAGTCCCCTTTTTCTTGGCCTTCCCCCCTTCCCCTTTTCAGTCTTTTACCTGAAACAAATCAGATGACATGTTAGTCTCCATACTCCAATGCCCGAATATACTGGCAGACCACCAGTGCCCTTTTTCCAACATCTTGGTCACTGTCTCCCCTGCAGCTGCCCACTGTGATGCAGCTCCTATCTGAAAAGAGTGAGAAGAATAATTGCCTGGGTCCTCCCCCAGAAATTGCATGCCTTTCTTAAGCATGGCTGTAACCTGGTAACTGGTGACTCTTTTTCCATCCCCATGAATAAATAAACTCCCTGTTCTATATCCTGCTCTGCAGGGTAAGCCCACAAAGCTTTTACTGGGCACACTGAGTCTTCCTCTTAAGACTTCAGGATCACCGTGCAACCTGTCCCCCTTTGATCTGTCTTTGATTTCTTTATTAGTATGTGTATCTCCTTTGTCCCCCAACTTATATCTTCCCATTCCAGTCCCCCTTCTCCCTCTTTTTTGCCATGCCCCACAGCTTCGCTCACTTTCAAGGCCCCTGCAAACATTACCAGGTAAATTGCATGAAACAACCATGCCTCGTCTTCTGATCTGCAGACTGCTGGCAATGCCCCTTTTAATTTCACCAGCCAATGTTCTCCTATGGGTCGTCTACTATCCACAGGTCTGTGCTTCAGTCTTCCCCATCCTTGCATCATTCTTCAGATCAACATGGACTTCATTGGGTCCCCCCATTTCTTAAGGCTGCAGATTAAGCTAATTCCCACTAAGTACACTCCCATCCTGTTGTGAGCTGTGCCTTTCTCCCACTGATCTACTGTAAACTTCCATAACTGTTCCTCCATGATTGGCCCACTTACCTCCATGCGGTGCATTGCCCTGAACATTTGGAACACCTGCCATGCCCATTCATAGGCCCTCAAAGTCCATGGTGCCCATGAGCTGCGAAACAGCAGTTCTGCTCCCTCTCGCCAATGTTCCAGATGTTCATTGGTACTGGTGTTTTTTGATCCTCTGCTGTTGGTGCCAGCTCCTGGAAATGGTCCACCTACAGACAGGAAAGGCTGTCAGCTAGGGTGTTTTTCACCCCTTCTATGTGTTTCGCCCTGAATGACATGTTCAGTTGCAGGGCCCTTAAAACTAACTGTCTCAGCACCCCCACAACTGTGTTTGATCTGGCTCCCCTGTTATTTAAAACATCCACCACTTCCTTGTTGTCACACCAAAATGTGACCTTCTGGTTATGCAACTTCTCTCCTCACACCAGGATACAGGTCCATATTGGCATGATTTCCAGCAGTGTAATATCCCTCACTTTCCCATCTTTCACCCAGTTTGCCGGCCATGGTTCCGCAAACCATTTTCCTTTCAAATAGCCTCTCATACCCAACCCCCCTGCTGCATCTGTGTAGAGCTCCAGATCCTTGTTATATACCCACTCATCTTGCCAAAAGGAACAGCCACTGTAAGTATTGAGGAACATCTCCCAGACTGTGAAATCTTCTTTTACTCCCTTTATTATGTCTACCCAGTGGTGCAGTTTTGTTACTCCCACTGTTGCCCTCGCTAGTCGTTTTGTGAAGGCCCTACTCAGCCCGATTGCTCTGCATGCAAAGTTCAAATGTCCCATGGCCTGTTGCATTTGTTTTAACTGCACCCTTCTCCTCCCTGTGACCCCTCTAATCAGCTCCTTCAGTTTCACTACTCTGTTATCTGGCAACCTAAAGAGTTCATTCTGGGCATCTATCTCTATACCTAAGAACTGTAAGACCTTACTGGGCCCATCTGTTTTATCTGGAACCAGCGGAACCCCCTATCTCCCTGCACAACTCTTGAAAGCTAGCTAACATTTTCTCTGTCTCCCTCTTCCTGCTACCTATTAACAGGAAATCATCCAAGTAGTGTATTACCGCTTTATACCTGCTGTGTTCCTGAAATATCCACTGTAAACAGGTGCTAAATGCCTCAAATGTCGCACATGCTATGGAGCACCCCATGGGCACTGCCTTGTCAAAATAGTATTGTTCCCCAACCTTAAATCCCAGTAGGTCCCAATCTTCCCTCCTGATTGGAAGCAATCTGAATGTAGATTCTATGTCTGTTTTTGCCATCCAGGCATTCTTGGTTGCCCGGATGATCTGCACCGCCTCTTCTAATGTGGTGTAGCTCACTTTACTATGTTCCTCGCTTATGAAATCATTCACTGATTCCCCCTCTGGAAATGATAGGTGGTGAATCACTCTGTATTCCCCCAGTTGTTTTTTGGAAACTAACCCAAATGGAGATATTCTCATGTTCTGCAGTGGTGGTTTTGTGTACGGTCCTTCTACCCTACCTGCCACCTTTTCTTTTTCTATTTTTCATCTTAAGATGTCCTCTTTTCCCCTTACTGAGCCCAGATTATTTGCCTCTCTCGCTTGCCTCGAGCCTTCGCATTTTAATGGAAAGCCCTACTCAAAACATGCCCTTAGTAACTCCACCACCTTCCTATTGGGATATTTCAGTAACCACCTTTTCCACACTTCCTTCTTGATGGGCGTTCTTGCTGCTTGGAACTGATCCCTTGTTGTTTCCCCTTCATATTTAGTATCCCCCCCTTTTTTACCCCTTTCTGGTTCCCTGTTTCTAGTAATTCTGGTTCCCTCTGCCTGCATGTCCTCTACCCCTCCCACTTTACTCTAAGTCTGCCCCCTATATCCCTGTCCCTCTCGAAAAAACTGGTGGCCTGTGCCTTGCCCCCCTGCACCTTGTGCCCATGTCATTCTACATCTACTCGCCGGGTGCAACCCCCTCACACATTTTGAGCAGGCATGCCTAAAACGGCATTGAGGCCAAGAGCAGAATGCCCTATTGTAAGCCCAACAATACCTCTGAAGTGCCCCTCCCCTTTTTCCCATTGCCCCTTCCAGTATGAACTGGTTGGTTACATAATCAGTCCACAGATCTAACTGTTTTGTATCCCATTTTACATCCCCGTAAGTTGCCATTCTTCGCCGGAAGAATTCATCATAATATATCCAGCCTACCCCTCCTTTTGCCTTTGCTCATCTTATTATCAGGGAATATGTGATCAATGGTATGCCCAGTTCGGGTTTCTTTTCCAGCACTATGGCTGAGTACATAACAAAACCTACAAACCATCCATCCCTTGTCTTTCCTTTGGTAAATTTATCTTCCTCTTTTATGCCCAACAAAACCACGGCTGCTGCCATCTCACTTTTCCCTATGTTCTCAGTCTCCTTATATTTTGCTGCTGCTTCCCAGCTCACTAATGTAAATATGTCCATGTACTCGCCCTTCCAGATCTACTCTTTTGTGGCCCATGGTACGTGTTCCTCTATTCACATTCCCAGGCTTCCTATCTCCCTTGTTCCTTTTCCCACTTTTTCTAACCCTTTCTCCACCCCTTCCATTGCCGCTGAATCTGACCTAGTCTCTGCAATGGCAGACACCATTTGACCCAACCCCCCTGTCCTGAGTGCTGCAATAATTTGTCCTATGTACTCTTTTATGCTTTCTCCTACTGCCCCGACCACATTACCTGTGGCCTTATCGGTTTCCTGTGGCCTGCAGGACTCTGGATACCCTGGGTTAGCCGGTTGTAGTATTGGCTGTAGGAGGACTGGTATGCATGGGGGATCCAGTCTAGATTCCACTGGAGGAACCTCCACCTGGTCTTGGGGAGGTACTGATGGGACAGGGACCTGGGGCTGAAGCAGTACTGGGCTGGCCGCTCTGGAAAGTATCCCCGATTGGGGGCGCACTCTGGTAGGGCTGCGCGGCCTTCCTGCCTGCCTCTTCCCATCAACCCCTTTTCCCTTCCTTGCTTTCCATTTCTCCCAGGATCTCCCCGGCTCCTCTCCTTCTACCATCTGCCACACTCTGTTGGCCTTCTCTGCGAGTTCCACTATGGCTTTTTAGGTGTCCTCCTTAGATGGTTTGCTCTTCCTCGGTGCCATCTCCTTGTTTTGGTCCATGGAAGCTGTAAAGATACTGCCCAAAACCAAGAAAATTAAAGGTCATATTAATCATCATCATATATATATATATTTTTTTTGAACCCCTGTTCGGGGGGTCAGTCTGCGTGGCCTCCTAGGCCTTATGTCCCCCTTTGTGGCCTTGTAAGCCTCCCATGCTCCCATGCATACCCCAGAAACACCCCCAATCTCTGTAGGCCTCTTCTGGGCCTTGTTGTCCCATTCCAGCCCTGTCCTGGCCTGCTATCCCCCCTTTATCCTGGGGGGGCTGCTGACCTCCCCGCATGGCCATCTAGGCCTCCTTGCTGTGGTAGCACTTGTGTCACCCACGGGCCCTTCTTTGGTACCTCCACTTCGGCTCCTTCCCCTCCCACTCCCTTTCTGAGCACTGATCAGTTGTGGACTCTGCCCCTTTGCATGGCCTTCCCATTTTAGGCCCCTGGGCCTATTCACCGTTACCCTGTCTTCTGGCTTCTTTGCCCCCAGGCATGGTGACACTCTCTCCCCCAAAGGCTTCCTTAATCCTAGGCTCTTTGAGCCTCTTTTTGGCTCTGCTCCATTATCGCCTTTGTCCCACGGAGTGTGATGTCGTGTCACGTGGCCGTCTGAATTGGCTCTGAGCCATCCCCCTTTATCCTGGCTGTGCTTAACCCAGTGTGCTAGCTTTTCCTTTTAAAATGTCCCTCTGGCCTCTGCGGGTCATTACCTGGCACCCTCCCCCACCTTTTCCAGGTAATCAATGACTTTTTTGGCCTTGTTGGTTTTTTAGGCCTTGCCCCGCGGCATGACCATCATCCCTTGCAGCTGCCATGATGTCCCCCGTGCTATTCCCCCTCCCAGGACATTTTCCTGTGTCCGCTGTTCTTCCCCACCTTGCGAGTCAGCCTGATGGCTGTTGAAAGCTACTCCTTGGCTCCCCTCCCTGTCCTTATACCCTGTTCTCTTCTGCGCCTTCCCTGACAGCGTGTGATGTCATGCCACATGGCCAGACTGTCCTGACTGTCCATCTGAAATGCCCTCAGCCCCATTGCTCTCCCCATAGGCTAGCGCTTGTGCTGCCTCACTTCTGTCCTTCCCAACAGGTCCACTGTTCCGTCTCCATCGTGCCTTGTAGTTGTTTCCTTGTTTCAAAAAGAAAAAAATGCCAAAGACAGGCCCTTACCTGACCATGAGCCCAGGCCCCTCCATTCAAACCAGCCAACAAAAAACCCCTGTGCATAGCTGCTCTGTCCCTACCCTATCAATGTGAAAGCATACTATCTGTGCAACCATTCTTGTTTCAAACTCAGCTACCAATCTTTAAAGATGGTCAAGGCATCTGCCCTGCAGACAGAAACACCCTCGAGCCCTGTGCCAGGCCCAGCCACTGGCACCAATCACAAACCACCCCCTGTTCTCTCATACAGGATTAAGCATACTTCTTGTAGCCACAATCCAGCTAGCCTCAAAGCCTTTAAACAAACTGGGCGTCTACCCTGCCTACCGCAAACAACCATAAACTGCGTGGTGCTCTCACCCTTCCAAATGGCCTTTCTTTGGCCTGCTTCTCAACCCCATGGCTACCTTCTATGAATCCTGCCTCCTAGCAGTGCTTCTGTCTACATCCACACTGCTTTTACTCTCACAACTGCTGGCATAAACAATGCAACATCTGATGATTTTTCTTTTTTTTTTTTTTTTTACAGAGTCTAATTCTAAAAACTGTTCCAAATGACCCACAACAGATTCACTGCCTAAAGCCAGGATATTATTATTTCTTATCATTTATATAATTAAAACTTTTTTTTTATACCTTAGCCTGCATAAGGTGGCTAATTCTGTTGCTTCTTACCTGACTAAATTCATCAACCTTTGTTCCTCTCGATGCCAGTCTGATGTGCTGTAGTTCAGAAAATCAAAACTTCAGCAAAAAGTGGCTGAACCACTCCTGTGCTGTCCAATATGTACCTCCTTTAGCCTCTCCCCTTCCTGTTGCCTTCCTAGTTGTTCTGTCCCCTTGCTCCTCCCCCTTCCCTTCCCCCTTCCCCTCTGAGCTCACCATCTTCAGGTAAGGGGAAGGGGTGCACCAGGACAACTTGGTCTGCCCCTTAAAGGGCAAACTCTATTGTCACATAGTATTAACAGCTGAGCTCAACAGATAGCCATATATACACAGATCTTCTGGAGGGGGAAGATTCATAGTGAATGTGAGAAAGTATCTTTTCATAAAAAGAGTGGCGGACAAATGAAACAGTCTGCTGGCAGAAGTGGTTGAGGCACAAATGGTTACCGGTTTCAAAAAGACATGAGACAGACACAAAGGGAGCTTGAAAATACAGGGACAGGGGAAAGACAGTTGATCAAGATTCTCTTAATCCCAACATCTCAGGGAACAGGGCAGATGCAGTGGGTTTGTGGGCCATTTTCTGTCAACAACTTCTATATTTCTATGTTTCACTACATTTTAGCATACAGGATCAGTGACCCCTCAGTCTGAATTACAGGATAAAGGGGCATAATGATTTTATCATGGGACTAACATAAGGCAGTTCTGTTAAGGGTTAGGAAAAAGTAGGCTGTTGGTTAACTAGGATCTGCACCTTATCCAATAGGTAGGAAAATGGGCAGACTGAGTGGGCCAAGTGGTCCTTATCTGCTGTCAAATTCTGTTTCTATGTTTCTATCAACAAATCTCTTTACCAGAAATGCTAAGTTAGGCACAGTAAAGGGATAAAATAAAGTTATGTGGCTGTAGCACAGCATTTATGCTGCAGCAAACTATGTATATTCCATATCATTAGACTTAATAAGGAGTTACGTGTATTTCCTATCTTCTCTCTAACAGACCTCTTTTTAAAACTGCAGGTTTATGTGCTATACAGTGGTCTTACGTTTACACTGCATAAAAGGTCAGCATGTTCAATGCACAAATGTTAATTTGTTACAGAACTGTTTTGGCATACTAGGCCGCATGGTCACAAAAGAGGCATAACAACTTTAGTTAAACAGATCAACTAGTTTCAAAATTCAAAAGTGCACACCTTACAACAACAATGTCTCAACAGTCCTTCAATGGCTCATAGCTGACATCAAATTGAGCGACATTTTTAGAGTGCAAATTGCATCGAAAAATGTCCACAGAGAGTCCCAGTTATACCAAAATGGATCTAAAAAGTCTGGCAGCTTGAAGAGTAATGTCCACTACTGTGGAGACTAGCTGAACTGTTAGAATGGTGTTTATCTGGGATCTTTGCAAAGATTCACAGAGTAAGCACCCATATATTTTGTAGCACCCAGTTATTGCCCAGAACTGGGACATTGGGACATCTGGTTGTGACAAAAAAAAAAAAAAAAAAAAAAGTTGTTTAACTCAGAGTCCTTCAGCAGCCTTACTAAATAAATTCTTAAAGCTCTTGTAGAATATTGCAGGGCTTTACGTTTGCCTTTTAGGTTAGAATGTTATTGGGTGAGCATAGAAGTCGTTGGCTGGGATATGTTGTCATTTTCTTGGGTCACAGAAACAGCAGACTTAATTTTTGAGTCCTGCGTGCCCATTTTTTTCAGAATTTTCACAATTATGTGGTCCATCTCATGGATCACTTTTAGGATTCTGTCCCAAGGAGGTGTGGTTCACAGTCTTAAGGTATCTGACTACAGAACTTTCTGGGCTTTCTTGCAGTGCCTGCTTTTGTTTTGTGGGTGCATTTTTGTGGTCGTTTTATAGTAGAATGCCGACATATTCAGTACCAAATCATTCTGTTCAACAAGAGGAATTCTCCTCTATCAAATGAAATGCAAAAACCTATGCATACATAAATGTAAATATGATTGAAATGTCTGTCTCAAGAAGAGCTGATTGAAAGTATAGCTGCTCTGTAGTTGGCTCTCTAGTGGCATGAGATTGTAATAGTGAATGGAAAGAGGTGAAGTGATTTACATGTTTATCAGAAAAATGAAAAATACTTAAAAGTCATAAATGCTACAGGAGGACATATACTGTCTGGTTTCAGTGATTTCAGTAAACACACACACACACACACACACACTCAAATGCTGAGTGCCAGAGTGAGGAGAAAAACTGTAGCACTAACTGGAAGTGTCGATGTGAAAGACTGTGGAACATTTCTTGCAACAGCATAAGATCGCATCATTATTTCCAGCTTCAAAAAAAGGGGTGAAATCTGACAGTTGTTAAAACAGTCCCTAACTGCATCCAACACCAGAGACTCCAGAGTCACAGTTTTAAACTGAATTCCATGAGGATGGCAAAGACTATTGCTTTGTCTTCCTGGGAGGCCTTAATCTTCTAATCTTGTTATTGCTGTAGTGAGTGGAAAGAAGTGACATAATGTAAATGCTATCCAGAAGGAAGAACAAATATGAAGGATGCATAAGTAATCACAGAAGTCAGATACTTTTCAGTTTGTGTTGTTTCTGTCAATACACATAAAATCAAATGTAAGCTAACAAACAACTGGGCACTCATCCCTTTATTCTTAATGAAGACACTGCTCTGTATCAAGTCTAGATAAAGATTTATTCAGTGCATAAAACAGACAATACAGTCCTACTGTGCACAAAAACAGAAGAGCCACTCAGCAGAGGGTGAGCTCTACATGAAAACCAACCAAACAATTTAAAATCCTCCAGAAACTCACTCCAACAGAAAAGAAAACAAGCATTTGTCAATGCCGAATGTTGGCTTGCTGGCATTGGCATTGGTAGTGCAGGAGTTAGACAGATGCATCATAGGAATGGCAGTGAAGTATTGAACTGATGCCAACCCATCCCCACCCTGCAGAGAGTGACAAGCATTAGGGTGTCCTTTTGGGTGTTTGGTAGTGCAGTGCGGGAAAACATGTCGGGGAGGATGTGAGAAATGACAGCTGTACAGTTCATAAGGAGGTATAAAAAAATGCCAGTGTTGAAAATGTGGCATGTAAATATACCAAATTTGCGAAGCTACTATGGTGCGTGGGAAATATGCAATACACGCTTGCAACACTGCAATTTTGTATGTTACACAAATTTTCAACATAGGCATTTAGCACCTCTGCTCATGTACAGTGTCACTGCTATTTCCTCAAAGTGTCCCAAGAAGTGATTTTGCACAGCGACCCACGCTATTTTACTTTGGAAATGCAGCTTATTTAGGCAGGATATGTCAAATGACGGCTGTACTGTTCATCAAGAGGTGTGGAAAAATGGCAATGGTGAAAATCCAGACTGAAAATATCACAAATGCATGATGGTACGAGCATGCGTGCAATCTGCCAATGCATGCTCGTAACACAGTTATTTTATGGAGTATCATCACCAAATTTTCAACATAGGCATTTTAGGTCCTCTGCTCATGAACTGTGTCACTGTCATTTTCATAATCTGGCCCAAACACTGATTTCCCACAGCGACTGCGCTATTGTGCGCCGGAAGTACGGAAACACATTTTGGGCAGGATGTGGAAAATGACAGCTGTACTGTTCACAAGGAGGTGTACAAAATGACAATGCTGAAAATCCAGCAGTAAAACATTGTGAATCTTGCGAGAGATTCACGAGCCTCTGTCAGCAACTTTGCATAGCCTTCGTAAAACAGGTATTTGTTGGATTTTTTCCACCAAATTTGGAACTTAGGCTTTTTAAGAGGTACCTCATGAACACCACCACTGTCATTTCGTTAATGGGCCCTGAAAGGTGATTTCGCACAGTGACTGTGAAATCACCTTTGGAGGCCGATTAACGCCATGACAGTGACAGAACTCATGAGGAGGGGCCCCCAAAACCCCATGTTGAAAATTTGGTGCAAAAATTCAAAGAAATGCCTGAGATATGCAACAAAGTTGAAAAAACCCTATTCACTCCATTATACAGCTTACCGGCATTTCCTCAGTTCATGGTCGGCTTTGAAGAGTGCAGACGTGTTCCCGGTCCACTGAAGACTGTCCGCCGGACTCCGGAGGTAAGTATGGGGTGAGGGGAGGCAGGGTGCGCAGTGGCTGGGTGCGGGTGGGGGAGGTTGGACCTACACTACGAGGGATGGTTTCGTATTCTAGGGAAAAAAAAAGAAAAGCGTCGCGGGACAGTTTTGGCATGCTGGGTGAGCTCCCAGCGTGCCACCTAAGTGGAGTTGGGGGTAATGCAGCAGAGTTGGGCACCCCTGCTGACAAATAAAGCCAGTGGGCCTTGAGCCGAGGAATTGGGCACCCCCTCAGCATTCAACAGTTGGGGGTGATGCCGGCGGGGTAAGGCTCCCCGTCAGCGCGCAATATGAGGCGCAAGCCGAGGATTGGTCACCCTCGGCATTCCACATTCCGAGGATGCCGACGGGAGTGGCCCCCTGTCAGCACACAAACATGGGAGGTTGCCGGCTTGCCGACCATGGCCATAATGGCGGTGAGCACATCAAGCAAAGGACCGCTGCGTATGACGATTGCAGCAGTACTTTGCTTTGATGTGTTCACCTCATTATGTATGCATGGTGTGGCGGTGCCATGCAGGCTGATTGGGGAATGAGAGACACACCTACTGATGCGTGCCCTGCATTCGCCCAACAGCAGCCGCGCCTCCAAATCTCCACTCTCCCAATATGTTGACTGCCGCGCAAGCGTGGCAAGCCAAACATAAAAACTGCAGTCCACACAAATTTCAGTGCCATAAGTTCAGCAGTTTTACTTAAATCAGCAAAATAAAGCAGTGTGCCTCACACAGGAGATGAAAACTAATGTTTCAACCTTGCAGCCTTTTTGAAAGTGTGCTCCCTCTAGAGGTATCTTAAACTTATACACACCATTAATTCAAATATTTAACATGCCAGTGCATGTATACATTTAAAGTACCACCTAATTCTTCAGAAATTCATAATCAATCAATCCTTATAGAGGTGCACATATACCAAGCTACATTATAATACATATGAAATATATATATATTTGGACATAAAATGAATACATAAACCTCCACATAAATGCCAAGGTAAATATGGTAAGCAATTCCTAATATACATTTTAAATAGGATACTTAAACCTTATAATGGTTTACTTAGGCACTTATATATACAACAACAAAATCACCAACACATATATCCAACACATACTACTGTGCCTGAGTCATTTCAGAAAAACAATTCCTTTATCAAAGATTATTTTTCCAGAAATTGTCAGGCATAGTAGGACTGTATTCTTTGACTGTTTTAATGCACTGAATAAATGATTCTATGTCATTAGGGCGACAGCGGTATGGCGACCAGTGAAAGCGCACCTGCAGGACAGAGAAAGACTGAAGGGCGGAGAGGCAGGTGTGCGACTGGGTGACGGGTGAAGCAATGCACAGGGGAAATGGTGCAGTCACAAGGGGAGTACTGGTGCAGCTCAGGGGCACCATTGCAAAAGACACAACGGTGAATGGAGCTACAAAAAAAAGACACTGCCACCACCACCATCCACAGAGATGGGAGACACGGGGGGGCATGCAATGTGATCATGAGGTGGCTACAGCAGCAACAAATGGGGGGATGCATGTGGGGCACAGTGGAGGTTGTGGACAGCCCAACACTGGGCATGGGGACACATAAATGGAACACAGATGTGGAGGCAGCAGGGTGGACAGGAGGACAATGGTGCTGTATGAAATAGGTCAACATGTATGAAACAGAGGGTGATACCGGTAGACACTACAGGGCAGCGGGGGCACAGGAGGGACAGCAGAGGTGGCATGCCAAAGCACAGCATATACCGGGTACACAGATGGCACCATGGACTACACCTGCATTTGGAAGTTATAGGCAAGTCCTTGCAGGAAGTCAGGTGTGGACCTGCTACTGTATGCAATGCCAATGGCCTCTATCTGCTGCATGAGATCCCTGTACCGCCGTTTGGGGCATGCACGCTGTGCACTAGACAGCAGCTGCTCCAACCTGACACCAGTCAGGCATTCCTCCTGCAGCAGACAGTTCAGGAAATGCCACACATTCGGGTGGGCAGCACCGATCCATGTGGAGAAGCCCCTGAGCCAACCCTCGACCATGCTGTTGGTCCTGGCACAGACTTCCAGCATCACATAGAAACATAGAAACATATACTTTGATGGCAGATAAGGACCGCTTGGCCCACCTAGTCTGCCCATTTCCCTACCTACAGGATAGGTTGCAGATCCTATTTAACCAACAGCCTATTTCTTCCCCCCCCCCCACAAAAATTGACTTATGTCTGTCCCATGCATTCTTGAATTCTCTGACAGTTTTAGACCCCACAACCTCCTCAGGAAGGCTGTTCCATGCATCCACCACCCTCTCTGTGAAAAAATATTTCCTCGCATTGCCCGTAAGCCGTCCCCTCTCTATCTTCAAATTGTGTCCCCTTGTTCTTGCACATCTCTTTTTCTGAAATATGCTACCCTCTTGGAATTTGTTGATTCCACTGGGTACTTAAAAGTTTCTATCATGTTCCCCTTCTCCCACCTTTCTACAAGGGTATACATATTAAGCTCCTTTAGTGTCTCCTCATATGGCTTCTCTTGCAGACCCTGCACCATTTTAGTTGACCTACTCTGAACTGCCTCCATCCTGTCTATGTCATTGTGGAGATGGGGTCTCCAGAACTGGACACAGTACTCCATATGGGGTCTCACCAACTGTCTGTACAGAGGGATAACAACTTCCTATTTTCTGATGGTGATGTCTCTTCCTCTACATCCCAGTATCCCCTCAGCCCCCCTACTGACTTCTCACATTGCTTGCTAACATTAAGGTCATCTGATATAATTACCCCAGGTCCCTTTCCATTTTTGTTGTTGCTACTGCCTCCCCCCCATTGTGTAATCTTCCCCTGGGTTTTTATTTCCCAGGTGCATTATTTTGCACTTCTTTGCACTGAATCCAAGCAGCCATACTTCTCACCATTCCTCCAACCTTGCCAAGTCCCTTCTCATCCTATCCATGCCTTCTTGTGTATCAACCCTGTTGCAGATCTTTGTGTCATCTGCAAAGAGGCATACTTTTCCTTCCAGTCCCTCTGCAATGTTACTTATAAAGACATAAAAAGGACTGGGCCCAGAACTGAACCCTTCGGTATCCCACTAGTAACCCCTCTTTCTTCAGAGTGGACTCCATTTACAGCTACCTTCTGTGTCCTGTCATCCAGTCAATGTTTTACCCAGGCTACCACCCTGGGACCCACTCCCAGGCTGGTTAATTTGACTATTAATCTTTTGTGTGGACTGTGTCAAATGCCATGCTAAAGTCTAGCTAGGCCATATCCATAGCCCCTCCCTGGTCTACTACTTTGGTCACCCAGTCAAAGAAATCAATTAGATTTGTCTGAGATGACCTTCCCACTGTGAACCCATCCTGCCTTGGGTCCCGTGCCCCACTGGCCTCTAGGTACTCAACAATTCTTTCCTTCAGAAGTGATTCCATCCCTTTCCCTACCACAGAGGTCAAACTGGCAGGTCTGTAGTTTCCTGCCTCTGTCTTGCTCTCACTTTTGTGAAAGGGAATCACATCTGCCCTTCTCCAGTCCTCAGATACCACAGCATCCTCCCATGATTTATTAAAAAGGGTAGTCAGTAGTGTCACTAGTTCTCTCCTTAATTCTTTTAGAATTCTGGGGTGAATTCCATCAGGCCCCATTGCTTTGTCCACCTTCAGTTTTAGGAGTTCTTTCAGAACCCTTTCTTCTGTGAAAGGACTGGGATTGACTCCCCCATCCGGGGTGCTTCTGTTAATTGGATTAGGCACTTCCCCCTCCTCCTCTTTTGTGAATACTGAGCAGAAGTATTCATTCAGTATCCCTGCTTTTTCACTGTTCCTCTCTGCCCACCCATCATCCATTCTGTTCAACCTCACTATCCCTCCCTTTGTCTTTCTACACTCCCTGATATACCTATAAAACTTTTTATTTCCCTTCTTAACCGAGTTGGCTATCTTTTCCTCATTTTGGGCCTTTGCTATTCTGACTACCCTCCCTGCTTCCTTCTGCCTTAACTGGTACAGTTCTTTGTCCTGCTCCTTCTGTGTTTCCTTATACTTCCTAAATGCTATCTTTTTCTCCCTAACCTTCATCGCCACCTCTTTTGAGAACCATAGTGGCTTTTTCTTTTGTTTTGATTTATTTGTTTCACACAAAGGCTTGTTGCCTCTGTGATGGCAGTTTTGATGTTTCCCCAGGGTGGACACAGAGAAGAGGGGCCAATGATGTGCTGTCCTACCTACTGGATGCCTGATCCACGTCACCTCCATATACTCCAGGAGGGGGCACAGTAGCTCCTCCTGGGTGCTGTAGAATGGCATGTCCAGCAGCTCCCATATGCCACCTCCAGTGCATCCTCGGGCACGTATGCTAGGGTGAGCAACATGCAGATGTTAAGCACAAACTCCACATCACTGGCATACTGGGCATGCAGCTCAAGTAGCTGCTTGATCTTCCACCAGACAGACTGGCAGAAGTGGAAGAAACAGCCCCTAATCACTGTATCCTTGAATACCATGCCGAATGTGTGCCAGGCCACCAGCTAAAAATCCATTAGTGCTGTCTGTGGACACACACACCCCACTAGCCTGCTGACCATGCTGAATATGTGCAAATATGCCCTTTCCATTCAGCCAGGCATGAGGGCATAGACCACAGGCACCACAACACCCTTGCACATGCCGTGCACTTTATATAGCTGCCCTAATAGTGGTGGTGCACAGCAAAATGTTCCATCCAGAAATCAGTTAACGCTGCCTGCTAGGAACTGCAGCACATGCAGTGTAGCAAACTGCATTGTGTGGTCCTTGAAGGGACCACTGTTGTACTGTAGAAACAAGTCCCCAGCCCTTGTGATAGCATACTCAGGGGGTTGACAAGGTCCAGCAGTGTGACAGGGATGGCATGGCCATCCCTAGTGGTTTGTCACATGCTGTATTGTGTGCGGCAGGTGCGGCACTGCTGGCAGCCTGCCTGCCATGCCTGGGGCACCTGAGCAGTACTCTGCGCTATTATCTGTGTTGTGCCCTCACTGCTGGCCCTTGCATGGTCACAGGCCCATGTCAGGACCTCTCATGCCCCCTCCTCCCCTGCATCGAGGGCACAGTTGTGTGGCCATCCGGTAAACACCACTGCAGCCACAGTGGCGTGTACACAAACAGGGCAGCTGTGATGATGGCAATGCATGCAACGCCAGTACATCTTTTCCTTGACCTCCTTGTCCCGCCGATATAGATATCCCCATGGGACAGAAGGGGCTTCCCTTTCTGGCTTACTATGAGCCTTGTTTCAGCCATATTACTAGTTTGCCATTCAGTAGGAAAGTTGGTCTGTTGGCCGTGTTGCGCTTTCATAGGCCGGAGGGGGGTGCATGTGATCACCCACCTGTGTGTGTGGGCTGTCCCACCCCCTGTGCATGGGGTACATAAAAAATACTGTGTACATGGGCTCCGGGTGCCTTAGCGTGGTTGCAGTGGTGGTGCGCCAGTCCTGTGTGCCAGCAGTGGCAGTGGTCTATGGCCCCCTATGGTGTCTACTCTTGGAGGCATTGTGATAAGTGATTTGATGATATGTGCTGTATGTGTCTGGTGCCATGTTTTGAGACCATGGCAGGCATGTTCCCTGCTATGGTGGAGGTGGTGATGGATGGCGTTTGCTGGTTCAGCAGTTTGGTTACTGCTGCCACTCCATCTCACACTATGGGGTGTGGATAGTGATGTACAATGCTGGGGAAGGTTGGGGGCACAGGGAGCTGGGTCTTGCACTGTACAATGCTGAGGATGGGGAGCTGGGTGCTGCACTGTGCAATGCTGGGGGCAGGGAGCTGGGTGCTCCACTGTGTGATACTGGGGGCAGGTGGGGGGGCAGAGTGCCTTGTGTCTCCAGTCACTGTGCACACCTGTCTTGTCAAGTCCCTGTCTCTGTTTCAGGGTCTTGCTTTTTTTCTCCTTCACTGTCGAAGGGTGAGCCATAGTTACCAGTCACCCTTCATGGTGTCACCCTACATGCCAGGTGCCATTCTGTCATTCATGCTCCCTACTGAATGACAATCTGTATGTCACCAGCATCCACCCTTTGTCCTTCCGGGAGTCACCATTCTGCCATCACTGTGCAGCGGATAGCCCCAGTGCCAAAGCCCTTATCACGGGCCACTGAATGAACTGTTATCCAGATTTGATACAGAGCAGTATCTTCATTAAGAATAGAGGTGTGAGTGCTAATTGTTTGCCAATGTGTATAGACATTTATTGTGAGCACCCCATCTGTGTGCAACTCCTGTTTGGATTGAAACACATAGAATCAAATGAATAAATTCATATGAAAGCATTATGTATATGATGCAAATCTGTGTGCGTGTGTGTGTGTGTGGGGGGGTAAACCTATGATTTTTTTCTGTACTACATTATGTTTTGACATGTCACTGCTCAGAGCTCACAGCAGCTGACCATACATGCATTTGAAGTTTTTTTTATTGTCCTAGTGAGTGAATTGAGGTGAAGTTCAGAGGAGCCAGCCACGGTGTAATGCAATACCTTGCAGTAAAGGACATGCCAAAAAATATTGTATGATAAATGGGCTTAATTGCCATTGAATTGAACTTTTCCCTGCAGCATACTCCAGCATTTTGCAGTCATGTTGCAAGGTACTGCGATACAACCTGGCTGGTGCTGCTGTAATTTCCATGCAGACTGAAAAAGAACAATGCATAAAATGTATACATAATACAAGAGGACAGATAATTTCCAATTCATAAGCACACACACTGTACCATCAAAAGCCTCAAACCCAGTAAAAAGCATCCTGGGTCTGCATATCCATGTTTTTATGTGTGTGTGTGTGTGGGGGGGGGAGGGTTAAACTTGCTATGCTATGTTTTAACTGGTATTATATTCTGTTTGACAGGTCACTACTCAGACCTTACCACAGTCAACTCAAAAATGCATTTTAAGTCAGTTTATTGTCATAGTGAATGGAAAGACGTGACATAATTTACCTTATATTCTTTTAAAAAAATGTTATTTATGCATTAGTACAATACAGCACAGAACTATGCCATGACATCACTACAGTTTTTACATATTCAAACAAATGTAGCAGGTTCATTGATTACTCCTTTTTGTTACATCACTGGAGAGAACATCGGGGACCATTGTAACCTATTACTATTACTCTGCAGTATATTGAATGAACTTGATCACACATTAGCTATATAGCATCCAATGAGTTGAGAACCCTCTCGTAAAATAAAAATGTTTCCAACAGATTACCATATTGCAACTTTGAACCCCCCCCACCACCACCATTACATCTAATCTAGACAACAGTTACAATAAAATAAACATACCAGCTCCTGCAAATTTGCTAAGGGCATTGTTGAATGATATGCATCCAACTCTTGGCTGTGACTCCTCACAGTGTTTATAATCACATTGCCTAGTTAGTGACCACTAAAAATAGTAACTAACAGAAAGCAATCACTTAGACATTGTACGCAAAGGTCTAATAATAAAATAGTAGTAAAAAAAAAAGATTTTCCCCACTGTGATTTAGATCAAATATATTGAAGCAACAGCCTAGACAGTTTGCGAAATGGAGTACAGCTGTAAAACCAATATTTAATGTAGATCAAGTGAGCAATAATGTAAGCAATGTCCATTGAATGTCCTGAACTGTGAAAGAAACAAAAAGCACGCCAAGCACCAGGCCAGGACATAGATGCCATCTTAAACAAATGTCACATTTCATGTTTAGCAACACACTCCACACTACTAGTGAAATGTCCAACATTTAAGTCTTTAATTGTAAAATAGAGTTTAAACACATTAAACATAACATAACTTGCACTGGAGTGAGTAGAAACATGGTAACCCTTCCCCCATTTCTGAGGGTATTCAGTATTTAGATTTTCCACCTTCTAAAAGTTCATTGTTCAGAGTCTGATTCCTTGTCACTATCTGCTCCCCCTGGGATGTCCTTTTCAATTTTTTTCCAGTAGTTTGTCAAGGTCTGTTGGGTCTCCAATTAGATAGGTATGGCCAGCATACTCGACCCAAAGTTTGGTAGAGTAGACCATACTGAACATATTATTGTAGTCCTAGAGTTTCCTTTTCCCCTTAAAAACGTTTGTGACATTTGCAGGTCAAGTAACATACTGTAAGTCAGGGAAGAGCAGTATTCTCTGGCCATCCACCTAGAAGTCCTTACTGTGGCTTGTAGCTTTCAAAATGACATCCCGTTTGCAGACAGAGCTAATTTTTAGTATCAATATGGGCACCATTGGGGCCTCTTTTGGGGGAGTAATCCAGTATCATTTGTCTAAATAAAGCTGTTGAGCCCAAAATCTCTAGCCACACAGCAGGTTTTCAGTATGCTCTAGACGAGAACTAATAAGCTTGTGCTTCTTAACAGTTTCTGCCGAAACTGAGAGGTCCATGCCCATGCTACACAACGCCTCCACAATTTCCTAGTTCTGGGCCTCCAGTCTTTGCTCAGCTGTCTGTAATCAGTTGGCAAAAGTGTAAAATTTGATGTAATGAAGTTCAAGAGACATTCATTTTTTGCATTGTGCTATGTAGTGCCTAGAGGATAATTGTTGACTCTCCACTTGGGCCACCATCTGCCATTTTTCCTGCCTCCTTGCTCAGCTGCTTGGGCTGAAAAAAATCCTGGTAGCTTCCCATTGCTGATTTGGGCTTCCCCTTTGCTGGATTTCTTTGAATGTCTCTCAGTCTGTAGAAAATATTTAGTTCTTACAAGGCAGAAATTTTCACCCAAATCACATACCAAAAAAAAGATATTGTAAAGATAAATAGCGGATATAATTAGGAACTGTAGTGAAACGTATCTGGACACCGACGATGCTAGCTCTGACCCTTTTTACATTATATTCTGATCAGAAAGAACATTGACATTCCATATAATGCATACATGATACAAAAGGGTGGCTAGTTTCTAATTTGGGTGTTTTCTGTAAGCACACACACACACACACACACACACACACACACACACACAAATCAAAGGCCTTGAGTGCAGAGTATCAGAATGTGGAAATTAGCTGCAACATTCTGCGACAGCTGGAAGTGTCTGACCTGCTTAAATTTGCAATATTACTTATAAAAACATAGGGATGCACCATTATTTCCACCTTCAAGAAAGGCATGAAATATGGCAGTGACAGAAAGAGCCACTAATTACATCCAACACCTTGAACTCCAGAGTTAACATTTTAAACTGAATCCCAAAATTAGGGCAGTGACAGTTGTTTTAACTTCCTGGGAGGCCTTTATCTTCTAATAATGTTCTTGTTGCAGTGAGTGGAAAGAGTTAAAGTATTTTAAATGTCGAAAAAGAACAAACATGTGGGATACATATACTGTAAGATAACAGAAGGCTGATACATTCCAAGAACTTTTTTGGGTATATCTCCATAGACCCATAATACACTGGACTGAAAGGCATCAGTAATAGAACCTAGCAGGAAGTTTTGAAATAGGGGGCCCACCCATGTTAACATGTCAATGTGCACATTATTAGTGCAAGAATTCACCTATATAATATGGGCATCCCCAAATAACTTCAGTTCTGCCACCCCCATCAAGAGAGTAAACATTGGACCAGTGATGATTTTTGCCTGTGGAATTTTCTTTTCTGTTGTGGTTACTCTTTTGGGTAAATCATTCACTGGTGTATTCTATTAGCATGTAAGGTGCTTGTTCATCTTTGTCAGTGCTAACAGCAGATTTATTAAGAAGACAACCATGAACTGTGTATGTTGTTTGGTCTAGCCCAGGACATCAGAAACTGTGACACCTGCCAAGTCTCTAATCAGTCTTCAAAGGCACAGGCATAAAACTTTGGAGCATTTTTGGGAACAAAAAGGCAAAGCTACTGCAAGTTATACTAGATTACAGAATCAGACAATGCTAGCTAAACCAAAAACAGCGGTGACAGATAATGGGGCTGTCCTGAACATCAGAAATCCAGATCTCTGCTCTCAAGGAGGGGTGGTAAGTTAAAGGATTCATCCAGTATGCTGGCCTTGGAGGTGGGTGCAACCTCTGCAAGGCCAGAACTCCATCTTGATGAAGGTACAGATCCAGTTTTAATGGTACAGCAGCCTCTCATGTGCACTTCAGGAAATGCATCATTGAGTAAAGTTCTGTTAATGCCAGTGATGGCAGCACTTTTGCCATGCGTTATCACCATCCCATGTGGTGTTCTACCAGAATCCTCTGTTTTAAAGAGATTTATGCCCTATCTGCCATTACATGTTCCTCAGCTGTCTTCTCAGATGCTACTGGATGGAATGTCTGTGCCCTCTGGGACCTGTGGTTCCCCAACCATCCCCTTGGAGGAAGAGAATGAGGAGGATCTGGTCAAGTAACGGAATTGCATGAGGAAAAATCAGAGCCATACAGTACAATCATTAGCATGCCTGATGAGCCTCTAAAGGCAGAAGCCCTTACCTCTGCCTTGCAGGATTATGATACAGGCAATCACCTTCTATGATAAGTCTATGATACCTGTTATGCAGCAGCCAGGGCTGCCATCACTGGCATTTGATTTAGATGTTATTGCTGCCTCCATGTTTCAGGTTAGGTTTACCATAGATGTAGAGTGGTCAGTGCTGAATACCTCTTTTAGGGTACCAAGATCTTCTGACCAAATGTCAAAGTCAAGCAAGGCACCTCAAAGACATCTATCAGGAACATTCAGTCCCAGATGTGACATGATTCTCAGCATGCCCATGGCAGAGACTCCTTTTATAAGACCCTTAGCATCAACATTTTCATTGATGAGAAATAAGAAGCAGCAACAGCAGTTCATGGACCCCTTAAAAGCCCCCAATATACATGGCCTCAGTGATCTCAATGAACATGTTACATACTTACATATATGTTTTGAATGATGTCTATGAGCTCCCTTCTCCCTATACTGTCAGAAGGGGATGGTCTGTGCACTCTGGATATGCAAGACACCTACCTGCATATAAATATCATGAGACTTACGTTGGGTGAGTAGGTGTAAGTTTAGTGCAGGCAAATAATGACTTTGGTAGTGTCATTCATTTGGTTGCTGTTAGATGGAGTGGTGCCTTTGAAGCAGTGTCAGGACTTGGGGATGCATTAGTCAGTTGCAGTAGCTGCCATAGTGGCTGAATTATTTAAACAGACCCTCTAATCCCACTACATCCCATACAGGACTTCTGCTCCTGGTACTGCTGCTATTGGCCCATTTGACCAGAGTGAGGACTTAGAATAGATGTAGCTGTTAGGAACAGAGATGGGCAAAATTGGAAAATTTTGTTCTGCTAAGTATTTTGTGAAATTCATGCATTTTGTGAAATATTTCACAGGTGCAAAATGTGAAGTTCTTCTGGCTAAATGTGGAATTTCACCCATAAAATGTGAAATTTCACCAGCAAAATGCAGAATTTTGCCACCTGTGGGCAAAATTCTGCCATTTGCACGTGAAATTCCACATTTCATCTGTGAAATTTCACATTTTGCACCTGCAAAATATTACTCGAAAATGTGCAAATTTGGTGAAATATTTCATATGGTGAAATTCCTGATTTTGCCAGAATTTCGCAAGTGAAAATAAATTTTGCTGCATCTCTAGTTAGGCCTATAACATATTAACATTTTAAATGATCATCCAGAGCACTGGCTCCCAATATACAAGTAGACTGGACCTGACTGAACTTTCTACAATACTGATTACAATATACTTTCAATGGATGTGCAGTACCACTTGTAAAATACTTACACAGAAGGTCTGATTGATTTTTTTGCTATATGAGTAGACTCCTGGTGGGGGTTATGAGGAATTGGGTGGTGACTACAAGAGCATTTATTTTTTTCTCCCACTGTTATATGATGTGCATGGGGATGACCAGATAGGGCAGCAGTAGAATGTTTTACAATACTATTAGGTAGATAATGCAGGGAGGTGGGGGACTGGGGTGTTGGTCAAGCGAGTAAACTTATCTTTAAATTTCCCTGCCATTTAAATTTGCTGTCTTGCATCTCACTTGTAACTTTCCCACTGGGATGGCCTCCACTCCTCAGTGTCACACCCATCATCACCACCACTCTAGCCAGTGGGGTAACTGAAAGACTTTTCAAACTCCTTTTAGTCATCATCCTTCCTCCCAGATTTGCTTCTTCATGCCCTTCCTTATCTTTTGCTTCTTCCCCCTGCTTCGCCTCCTCTCATACTTCTTCCTCTGCCCCTACTTCTCCTTGCATGAATTGTGTGGTTTTCCATGTCCTTCACCTCCTCATGTACTTCCCATCCTCGATCTCCGCACTTTCATGGCCTTGCTCTGACAGCTCCACTTTCATTTCCTCCCCTCTGGAACTCTCCATAACTTGCCTTGGTGGTACTGCTGCTGATTTGGTGTGTTTCTGCTGTCAGGTCATGTACAGTAGAATCAGGAGGAAAAGAACTAGAGGAGAAAAGGAGGAAAAGAACTAGAGGAGAAAAGGGGTTCCTTGAAAACGTTATTTTTATAGTGAATTTTTGGTGTTTGCGCAACTGTTTTTCTTCTTCTTTTAATTTAAATTTGCTAACTGGGTAAGAGCACTGGGCAAATTAATACCATTTTTCAGGCCCAACCTGAAAGTACATAACAAGTACATCATAATATATATAACAGATAAGTTAGATACACAGATAATAAACAAACAACACACATTGGCACATTAAACAAATAAGCATTAACATATACATTTGCAAACATCCTGATGAAACAAATATTCTTTCAACCTAGACTTAAACACTTGTAGTTACATTATAGTATGCAAACTGCTGGGAAGATCATTCAAAAAACTGGAGCAATACTAGAGAAAGAACAAGAGCCCTTTTTGGATTTACACAGTGAATTGTCAAAAGAATACCAGATGAAGACATCAAACTTAACACTGTAGTATGAACTGTAATAAGATCCTGCAAAAGATAATACGAATTACAATGAATTGCTCTAAAAATCTGACAGCCTAGAAAATAGGCAAACTTATTACCTGGGGATAACCACCCCAAGTAAGAATAAAGTAAGCAATGATACAAAAGTGAAGAAGGGGCCAAAACAAATTGGCATGTATTGAGATATGCTACTTTCAAGATATTGCATTCTTTAGTCCCAAGGGTACAGTGAAGGCTAGCATTATAATCTAAGTGGGGCAATAATGAACCCATTGCAATGGAATGCCAAGTAGGCAATGGAAAATACCATTTTAACTTATGCAACATCCCAAGTTTATTATTAATAATAAGGTTAACTTGGGTCACTTGAGGCAGCAAAGTCAGGCTTGTATCCAGGAGAACAGCTAAATATTTAAATGATGACACTTGTTCAATATTAATACCACTCATATCATGTATCTGCAAACTAGGATGATTCCTAAACATGAATGGAAACCATGACATCTGAAAAAAACACAAAGTTTCTGAAATTCCATCTCAAGTAAAGCAGCAAGAGGTACACTATCGTTGGATTGATAATAGATAATCAAGTCTTCAGCATATAAGAGCACATCACATAAACTACATAATGATGGAAGTTGGTTAATAAATAAGGAGAACAGCAGGGACCCCAAGATGGACCCCAGGGGTACACTACACATAAGATGTCATGCATCAAACTGAACAGAATTGATGGAAACAACCTGAGTATACCCCATAAGATAATTATCAAACCAATTAACTATCCCTGTAGAAAATCCCAAATCAATAAATTTAGCCTTCAAAAGGGAGTGATCAATAAGATCATACCTCCTGGTCAAGGTCCATAAACACCACCCCAGTCATAACTCCCCATTCATATCCTCTGAGGATGGTGTCAGTGAACCTGACCAGGGCAGTGCCAGTCCCATGATTCTTTCTGAAGCCATGCTGCTGGGGACACACTAGATTATAAGACTCTAAATAGCATGTAACTTGATTCAAAACCAATTTCTCCAAGATTTTACTCAAGGGATTTAAAATGGAGATAGGTCTAAAGTCCTCAGCTAACATGGCTCCAAATTTCTTAGGGACAGGTACTACTCATGCACACTTCCAAGCTGTGGGAAAATGCCAGTTGTCAAGCACAGTTTTTTTGTTGTTTTTTTCCAATTGTTTAACCAGGTGAGACACACTAAGCTGAAAGCTTGTTTACAGGTACAGCCTGGGAGCACAGGGAAGTTGTGACTTGCTCAGGGCCATGCAGTATGCAAGTGGGGGCTGAGAGATTTAAACCCAGGTCTCCAGATTTGCAGCTCAGAGCCCTGAACCACTGTGCTATACTGCCTCAAAAACACAAGAGAGAGGGCCAGCCACAGAGGAAGAAACCAATTTAACAAAATGGGCTTCAAGCCCCTGCTACAGTCTACAAACTTATCAGGCAGAGTAGAAAGCAATTTGAGAATGTCCAACCTCGTTACCGTGAGAAAGTCAAAAGGTGGATGATCAAGAGAAACCGCAGTCAAGCTCTGATCACAACTGTACCCTGTCAAAAAAGATGACGTATAACAAGATAAATCAGCAAATTTGTTATGTAACATATTTGCAATCAAACAAGGATCAGTAATCTCTTGGTCATGTATCTTCAAGACCATTACTGTTGGCATTTCCCTAGGAGACAAAAGTGAATTACCAGTATGCCAAAATGTTTCAGAATCAGATATACCAGTCTTAAATTTGTTCATGTAATTATCTCTTTTAGCAACTGTCGCCATCCTACTTACTTGATTTCTAAGTGACCAATAAGTGTTTAGCAAAGAAATAAAAGGTGAACACTTATAGTCAGACCATGCCTGGTCTCTTAACAAAATTTAATTCTTTATTGCGTCAGTGAAACAACAATTCTCAATACCCCTAACTCTTACTTTATGAAATGGAAACATCTGATTTTGAATAACTAACAACTGGGAACAAAAGAAATCCACAGCACAAATCAAGTCAGGAACTGAACTCAAAAAAGGCTAGTCAATTATACTCAACTCTCCCTCTAACTTTTCAAAATTAACCCTCTTAAAAGTATGGAAATGTATAACACGAGACGGTACTTTATGTCTTTTAAAATTCAAAACACAGTAAGTAGCCATGTGGTCACTAACTGAACAGCAGTGAATGTCAGCCATTAAAATAGCATCTGGTTTATGAGTAGCAACCCAATCCAGTAATGAGTGATTATCAGTAAGTGAGTTTAATCTAGTCAGTTCTCTGATTAACTGGACCAAATTACATGAATTTAGACAAGTTTTAAGATCAAGATTTGGGTGAGACAAGTTTAAAGATCAAGATTTACATGATTTAACCAGTTAACATTCATGTCCCCCACTAAAACGAAATCACGATTATGGACAAACTCATTAGATAATTCCAAGAACTGTTTTAGCCCATCAATTCCACATTGTGGGGATTTGTATAAGCAACCCACCATAACTTTCTTACAGCCACCTAAAATCCATTGTAAAATCAACCAATCAGAGTCAGAGTGTTTATTGATACTAGTTGCCATTATTGAAACCTTCAAATGCTCTAATTAATAAATGGCAATGCCATTCCCTTTCTTCTTACCAGGACGATCAGTCCGTAACATACTGTAACCCTAGATATGACATAAGGTATCAGGAACACTAGGCTTTAACCATGATTCTGTAATTACAAATAACTCAGACCTATAAGTCAATACTGCCACTTCTAAATTAGCCATTTAGGCACCAAACTTCTCACATTTAAATGTAATATTTTTAACCCATGAATGGTAGACCCAGAGCCAGCATTACTATTAGTTACTTTCGTAAACCTACATAGATCAGGTCCATGAGTTTAGTTCCATGTCACCAGCTAAAATCATCAGTCCTACTAACACCACATATCTAGAATAAAAAACAATTTCGTAAACCCCTTTGCAGCACATTAATATTGTAAAAGTCATTAAAAGAAAACCACATAAATGTAACACTCTCTCCCATAGGAAGAGTAACCAGTAAAAGTAAATAGAGCTGTAATGACCAACCAAAAGGCTGGACATGTCAAAGTCATGGTCTGAATCAGCAGGAACATACCCCGCCATATCAATTTGCAAACCAACCCCATCGGCTACTAATATACAAACTAGCACAGCTGTAACAGAAGCCATAGTCCTGCACAGAATAAGTACTTGTACAACAAACTTTTAAAACTATTATTTAAAACATAAATACACAGCAATACATTTCAAAATCAGTGATAATGGGCCGCTCTTCCCCAGTCTCCCCCGAACTCCCACAGACTCCTGTTTGTGCTGCATTTTGCTGCACTTAGCTACTAAATAGCCACCAATGTAGGTGCTGCTCCATCTACCCAGGAGGCAGATTTAAACCCCACAACCCCAAGTAATCAGGCTGCCACCTCCAATCAGAGGTGAAGGGGGGGGGCAGCACAGCAAATCCAAACAGGGTGCAGATATGTGCAAGAGCAGCAGAATTAAAACACAGCACTGCAGTTCAGAAATATACTCCAAGCAACCTGTATTCCCTGGTATGTGTTTTTCTGTGCTATCTTACCATGTTTATATGAACTCTGATGCTGCAGCATTCAAGTGGTGAATGTTCTCCAGTAAAAGAAGTGGGAGTATATTTTACCACGTACAGAGTACATACTGCTTGGTAAGTGGCATTTCCTTTTCAGTTGCATGGTGATTTCACTATGCTACATTCATGAAACTACAAGTACCACAAATATAGCAACATGGAAATGATAAGGCATAATTCACTAGTGGTTTTCATACTGTTTGGTCAAGTCACACTTTATTACATCACAGGAGCTCATTTCAGTAGCTAGGCCTTTACTCAGTGAGAAAGAGCTGGGTATGTCACTGAGATGTGTGCAGCACAAGGAGGTCAGGATGTTTCATACCACTGATTGGCTGCTGCCAAGAATGTTCACTTTTAAATCCTTGATGAAAGGGTATTTTCTGTTTCCACCCCATGAACGTGGAATGCCTTACAAAATCATCTTTGTCAGATCTCCTCTGTTGAAGTTTTTAAAATGGCTCTTAATATCCATGACATTACCCTGGCATTTGAAGACTCATTTTCACTATGCTACAGCATATATGGGAACAGATCCAGAAGCAAATGGTTTGATACCTTTTATTGGAACAACATAGATGTTACAAAAAAAAAACAATGTCTAAGCTAAGCTTTTGAACCAATCAAGTCCTTCCTCAGAGACTTAGGTTGGTTAGTCTAAAAGCTTAGACATTGTTTTCTTTCAGTAACATCTTTGTTGGTCCAATAAAAGGTATCAAATCATTTGCTTCTGGATCTGTTCTTACAAGGACCAGTACAACTAATCTGTTTCTGTATGTTAGCATATATGGGAGGGATTTCTCTATACTCATCCTTTGATTTCTAAATGTTTTAAATGTTTTCAGGTGACTAAATGAAATTCTATGTACAGCACTTCAATCCCTTGAGATGAGCTGCTACAGCAAATAACATCTGCTTGATTGCTATAACCATTCCAATATTCAGACAGGTTCTGAATAGAACTCCCTGGAGGTCAAGTGCTATTTTTTGTGCATTGCTGGGTTGGTGTGGCACAAGTAGTCTTGACTGAATATGGGGCCAAAGTGTGTGTATTGTCTTTACATTAATTAGTAATGTTATCTTTACTTAATAATCTAAGTATTTGCACAGGAATCATTCACATATTTTCTGAAAAACTATATGCTGCATGAATATTTTGAAGGTCTATATTATCATTTTCAAATTCTCCATTCTGCATGAACGTTTTTAATATCTGCCTGTTGCACAAGGATTTTGAACTCTACATGCTGCACAATGGTTATCAAAATCTACATGCTGCATGATGGTATTCACAAAATGATTACACAAAACTCCTTTATGAAGGTTTTGAAAATTTACAGAAAGAGACAATTTTTCAAAATATATGTGCTGGGACACACAACTTTCAAAATGTATGTGTAAAGCCCTTTTGTTTACTCTGGCTTTACTCTAGTCCTCTCATTTCCCTTACTAGATGGTGTGCATTGTAAGAACCCCACTCAACTGTGTCTGCCATCACCGTTCTTTCAGTTGGGATCTGATGTCATATGAAAACCCTCTCTTGGCATCAGGAAAAGACTAGATCTGTGCATGCCCATAGCTCAAGTGGTGCCATTCATGTCTACTGTGGATGGTAATGGCTCACCAGAAGCATTCCTTGTTTCAAATACACATTGCCTAGCTATTTAGAGCTGTTTATCATCTTGTTAACTCCTTTTTGAGCTTAAAGGTAGTGTCCCTACTGTCATGTCACAAAAAATCACTCTCTTACCTGATGGGTTGTTGTCATGTTTACTAACATTTTTTTAGTTCTTTTTAGGGCAACAGTAGGTTGAGCCCTGCAGACCTCTTGCTTTCAGAAAATGACTCCACCGTCCTTGCATTCTTTTCCACCGAACAACATGTTGCCTTGCACCACGGTCACCTCCATGTCCATGGAGTAGTTTGCTGACAGTGCACTATTTTTCTTGGGGAAAAAAAATGGCAGTCCTGATTGTGACACTGGGGGACTGGGCACCCTCAGTGTCACTCTTATGCTTTTGGGGTGGGGGTGGGATGGTGGGCACTGACAAGGAGGGTTGGTTGAGGGGGGATATCTGAAAATTTAAAGAAAGAAGAAATACCAGTCACAGCCACCAAACTGCATTATACATGAGCTACCACTAGTACATGCCCAGTAGCGCTCAGCGGCCATCTCCGTCATGGCAGAGTGTGCAGTATTCTGCCATGACTGCTGAAAAAATAGTTTATAAATCATTGATATCCTCCCACCTGACCCTCCCTCTCAGCACCCACCACCACCACCCCAGAAACATATGAGTGATACTGGAGGTGCCCAATCCACCAGTTTCTGGAAACATACCAGTGACACTGGGATGGCCAAACCCCACAGCGCCAGGATAATTTTTTTTGTTATTTAAGTTAACCTCCCTCCAAACCCTCCCTCTCAGCACCCACCACCCCACTTCTCCCCCCCTGAGAAACATTATAGTTGCAGTGGGGGATGCCCAATTCCCCAGTGCAGGAATCTGCTAATTTTTATGTTTGCTTGCATGCATGTGCAAGAAACATAGTGCCATCATACGAGTTTTCTAGAGGTGTGTCATCCTCTTCCAATTCAGTCAGTGTGTTTGCAGGCGCGGTTGCAGTGCGCCAATCACTGCTGCAGCTGTCTATGACAGCAGGAAAATGCAGTGGCATACAGTTGAAAGGGAGAGCTCCACTTCAGTGAGCAGAGCTCTCTCCCCCCACACACACACACATGCAAGCACGCATATTGCGTGCTGATGCACTCCCCACGCACACACTGTGTGGCCGACGGGGTGCTTAATCCCGTTGGCTCCACGCCCCCCAACAACAGCTGTCCAGGTGCCATGCTGGATCCCACCCCAGCATGGCAAGAACTGTCATAGCCAATGGAGTGCCCAATCTCCCATCTGCTCCATGGCTGCACGCCCAAAAAGTCGATGTGCCATGCTGGGAGCCCACCAGCATGGCAAATCTGTTATATCTGGACGGAGTTGCCCAATCCCCCGTCAGCTCCAACCCCCCCAAACAGCCTTTCCAGCTGCCATGCTGGGAGCCCACCCCAGCGTGGCAAACATCCCACATCGTCTAAAAACCTGTAAAGAAGAAAACCTTCCCTTGCAGTCTCCCCACCTCCCAACAACCCGCACCCACCCGCTGTGCACCCTGCCTCCCCACACTCCCCCCTCACCCCATACTTACCTCCGGAGCTTGGCGCAACGATCATCGGTGGACCGGGAACACGTCTGCACTCTTCAAAGCTGACTGCGAACTGAGGAAATGCCGGTAAGCTGTATAATGGAATAAATAAGGTTTTTTCAACTTTGTTGCATATCTCAGGCACTTTTGGCAAATGGCCCAAATTTCAACATGGGTTTTTGGGACCCTCTCATGAGTTCTTGCACTGTCATGGCGTTAATCTGCCCCGAAGGGTGATTTCGCAGTCACTGCATGAAATCACCTTTCTGGACCCATTAATGAAATGACACTGCCAGTGTTCATAAGGTGGGCTCTCAAAAAGCCTATGTTGAAAATTTGGTGAAAAAATTCCTAAAAATAACTGTTTTATGAGCGTTCGTTGTTCAATTCCTACGCATGCTCGTAAGTTCGCAAATTTTCAATATTTTTCACTCCAGATTTTCAACATTGCCATTTTACCACATCTCCTTATGAGCAGTACAGCTGTAATTTTTCACATGTCACCCAAAACGTGTTTCTGCCCATGTAGCACACAATGGCCCAGTCGGTGTACAATATCAATGTACAGGACACATTAAGTAAATCACAGTGACACTGTTCATAAGTAGAGGTCTTAAAATGGCTATGTTGAAAATTTGGTGAAAAAATTCCTAAAAATTACTGTTTTATGAGCATTAATTGCAGAGTTCCTACGCACGCTTGTAAGTTAGCAAATTTTCAATATTTTTACTCCAGATTTTCAACATTGCCATTTTACCACACCTCCTTATGAGCAGTACAGCTGTCATTTTTCACACCTTGCCCACAACGCGTTTCCGCCCATGTAGTGCACAATGGCACAGTCGGTAAAGTAAATCAATGTAAAGGACACATTAAGAAAATCACAGTGACACTGGTCATGAGCAGAGGTGTTAAAATGGCTATGTTGAAAATTTGTTGAAAAATTCCCAAAATAACTGTTTTAGGAGTGCACATTGCGCAGTTCCTACGCACGCTGGCAAGTTTGCAAATTTGTAATATTTGCACACCAGATTTTCAACAGTGCCATTTTACCGCACTTCCTTATGAGCAGTACAGCTGCCATTTTTCACATCTCACCCAAAATGTGTTTCCGCACATGTAGCGCACAATGGTACAGTCGGTGTGCTAAAACAATGTTTGGGACAGATTAAGAAAATCTGGACACTGGTCATGAGCAGAGGTCTTAAAATGGCTATGTTGAAAATTTGGTGACAAAACTCCTTAAAATGACTGTGTTACGAGTGAGCATTGCGAAGTTTCCATGCACCCTCGTAAGTTCATGAATTTGTAATATTTTCAGTCCAGATTTTCACCAGTGGCATTTTTCCACACCTCTTTAGGAACAGTACAGCTGTCATTTTCCACAACATGGCCAAAATGTATTTTCACACTTTCAGAGCAGAAATGCGTGGTCACTGTGGGAAATCATTGTTCGGGACAGATAAAGAAAATCACACTGACACTGTTCATGATTGGTGGTCCCAAAATGCCTGTGTTAACAATCTGCTGTAAAAAAATCCCCAAACTAGTTACATTACGGGTGTGCGTTGCACAGTTTCTACGCATGCTCGTGACTTCACCATTTTTAAGATTTTCTCAGCAGATTTTCAACATTGCCATTTTTAAACCTCCCCATGAACATTACCGCTGTCATTTTTCACATCCTGTTCAGAATGTGTTTTTGCACCTGTGGTGCCAAATGCCGTAGTCGCTGTGCAAAAGCAGTTTTCGGCTAACAAATTGATATTGCCACTGTTCGTGAGGTGGGGGTCACAAAAAAAACATGTTGAAAATTTGGAGTGAAAATATCAACGAATGCCTGAGGCGTTAGGGTTTCCGACCATAATGCCCCACCCTGTAGAGAATGACAGGCATCAGGGGTGTGACTTGCGATTCTTGCCTGTAATGCTCATACCATTCCACCCCCACCCACACCCTGCAGCCAATGAGAGGCATCAAGGTGTGCTTCGGACTCTTCGGGCCCAAATTTCACCCCATTCTTCTATACCGCACCCATCTCACCGTATTTCCTGATGGAACGGGGTGTGCATAAGGGCCAAAGACCCCAAGGCACAGTGATACTTGTCAGTGTCTGCAGGGTAGGGTGTGGTGAAATGGCGTGGTCGTTATGCCTGATGACCCAAAGGCACACCCCAATGCCTGTCAATCTCTGCAGGGTGGTGGTGGGGTTGGCTTCAGTTCAATACTTTGCTGCCATTCTTATTATGCAGCTCTGTAACTTCTACATTGTGATTGGTTGGCATCCATGGCACTCCAGACATTACCTCATGGGTTTTAGCCCACCTGATAGGCTAGTGATGCACATGACCCAGATCAAATTTCCAGCATATCCAGGTCCCAGAAACCCCTGCTCTCCAGTTTGAATCATGCATCTGAACAAGGCAAGAAGCACACCAGGAACCCCTGTCTGCTCTATCAAGGTAAGACTCATCTGACTGAAGAATCCTTCTCTGGCTTAGGCCACTTATCTGAGTTTGCTCTTCTATGGAAGTTAAAATACAGAGATAAGCAAAATGTGTTGTGAGCTTTCAGCTCCTTTATCTCAGGGCTCTGCCCTAGTGTTTGGTAGACAGAATGTTTATTGCTGCCCGCCTGTGGCTTGGGCATTATTCCCCTTGTCCCCCCAAAGTATTCGTAGCGTCGCGCCACTGCCCACGCCTAACTGCTCCTTTGATCCTCGGCCTCATGCCTCTAGCTGAAAGAGAGAGAGTGAGAGCCACCAGCATGCCAGATATGGCCCGGGCGTGCTCCCCTCGGGCCGCCTCTGGGCTTCCCCGGTGCCCGGCGTGACCGCGAGGCCCTCAGCTGCCTCTCTCTCTCTCCCCCCCAGTGCCTTCTCCACTCGCCTACAAGCTGGCTCCCCTACGGCGCCACTCGGCGCCGGTGCGCCATGGCATGCTCCATCGTGCTCGGGTGCGCTCCTAGGCCTCGGTCAGGCTCTTCCTCCTCGATGCCTGGCGCGCCTTCGGGGCCTCAGTTTGGGCCTTCCTGCCGCACCCAGGTGCACGTCCTCGCCGCTACTTCTCCCTCCTCCGAATGAGGGAGAGACAAGGGGATGATTCACCTCTCGGGGACGCCGCTCGCGACCACGCGGCATGACCAGGTGGGGGGAGGGTAGTCAGCAAAGAGAGAGAGAGAGAGAGAGAGGATCTCTCGTCAGGGGGGGCAGTTCTCCTCAGGTCGCTCCTCCAAGCTAAAGCCCTTCTCCCTCTGGGAGGTGAAAGAGAACGGGGCCTCCACTTGGGGAGACTTAACTCGGGAAGGAATTAGGGCCTGGGACTCCTCCCCAGTTGGGATACCCTTGGCTTCCAATGACCTCCAAGCGTCAGAGCCCCTTCCAGACCTAGCCCATTAGGGAGGTCGGATAGGCCGACACAGTCAACCACCTGGAGCCTCCGACCAGGTTCCGCTCGGTGGGGTATGGCTAAGGCGCTGGACCAGCGCATCAGGGGGTTGCTGGTTCTACCCTGCCCCATCTTATTTCATTATTTCACCCAGTTTAAAAAAAAAAAAAAGGTATGATGGTGACCAGGGGTTGAGTGTTTCAGTGTCTGCGTGACACTCACTTCCCGGGGGGGAAATATCTTACAACGTAATTCCAGGGACCCCAGGCCTTCTGCCCATGTTGCCTCACCAGGGTTCCTTCTACCCCACCTCTCGGGTCCCTCACACAGCGACCCCAGTAGGTACCTATTCGTCAGGTCGCCCCCACAGTTGCCTCGGCTCCCTCCCATAGCGGGCCTCAGCACCAGACCACCGCCCGTCGTTGCAGGGGTCCTCACATAGCACCCCCCAACCTCAGGCATTCCTCTGCATCCTCTAGAGAGGCAGGGCTCATTCAGCATGTGGGTACAACATTTCAAAAAAAAAAAATTACGGTCCTAAGTATACCTCTCTCTGATTCCAGATGGTGAAAGCTAAGAAATGTTCCGCGTGCAGCGCCATCCTCCTCCCCCAGACCCCGGGCCCCTGCTGTGCGGCCTGCCTCCTGGACGACGACGACTCCTCCCTGGAACGAACACCACCCCTGGTCCCCAACAACCCCGGACCCAGCAACCCTACGTGGATGGACCCGGGATCCCTCCTAATCCAGAACCAACAGGCCGCGGTGGCCATGATGGAGAGCCAACAGAACTTTATGCTCAAAATCATGGAGAAACTGGAATCTCTCACCCAAAACAGGGCAAGGCCACCAAACTCAGAACCCGACAAAGCAGGGGGCCAGCCGGAGGAACTCCCAATCCCTGAGGACATCCTTCCAGGCATTCCACTCGACAGCGCGCACGAGGACGGAGAGAGAGAGAGGACACAGGGGACAAAGGATGAGACAGACTCGGACGCAGAAGAAATGGAACTGCAGATGATCCCTTCACTGACTTCAAAATTATGTTCTTTTGACATGATCCCGGGGCTCATGAAGGTGATCAAGGCCACCATGGGATTCGACTCCGAAGACGCTGAAGAGAGCAGGCCCGAATCGAAGCTCGACCCGATGATTCAGCTTAGGCCTTCAACCACAGAGACCTTCCCCATATGTCCAGCGATCGAAGACATTTTCAAAACAGAATGGCAATCCCCCGAGCTGGGCAGGATGCTGAACTGCAAAAATCTGGACAGAATGTACCCGGTACAAGGGGAAAAATCGGACGCTTGGTGCAAGGCTCCCACCATCCACCCTTAAGTGGCAGCCCTCAGCAAAAAGACCGTGCTCCCTTGTGGCACAATTGCTCTCAAGGATCCTACAGATAAAAAGATCGAAGACATGCTCAAGAAGGCATTTGAGATTGAGGGCACCGCTGCTAAGGTGACCACCACAGCCATATACACGACCCGGGCACAGATTCGCTGGCTCGAGGAACTCCAGGAGCAGGCCACCCCTAAGTCTAGAGAGGCAGAATTGTTGGAGTGCACCCTGGATGCAGCCAAATACCTGGCCGATATGGCGGTAGACACCCTGCACCTTCAGGCAAGGGCCACCGCAATCACCAACTGGGCCCGTAGGGCACTTTGGCTGAAACTTTGGGACGCAGACCATGAATCCAAGACTTTGTTGCAGAATCTACCTCTGCGGGGAAAGCATGTTTTCGGGGAGGGGCTGCAGGATTATCTAAAGCAAAAGGAGAAGGGCAGGGACCTCCTCAAGAATAGGTACAAGTCCTCCTATCTACCCTCTTCGAGACGGAGGTTTCGGGGGGGGAACAAACCATACCAACCCCGCAGGGATACACCTCAACAGGCTTACTCCTTTTGAGGTAGAGGCTCCTCCACCGGCTTCCGAAGCCCGTATGTTCAGAGCTATCAGTCCCCACCGTTCAGAGCTTGAGGCCAAAGAACCGGAGGTCAAGGCAGAGGTTTCAGGGGAAAGCAGCAGTGACTGCTCCCTACCAAAAACACAGGGCCAGGATCCATACCCACCAGTGGGGCAAAGGCTAACCCTCTTCGCCCACCGCTGGTTAACCACGACATCGGACAGGTGGGTACGAGACGTAGTGTCCAAGGGGTACTCCATAGAGCTATCCCGCGCCCATATCCCACACAGGTTTGTCTCCTCTCCCGTAGCCAGGAGAAGGGCGTCCCCTCATCAGGTCCAACAAATCTTATCGGAGCTAATCCAGAACAGGGCCATTCAGCCCATACCGGTCCCAGAGCAAGGAATAGGAATTTACTCCATTTTCTTCCTGGTACCCAAAAAATCGGGGGAGCTCAGGCTCATCCTAGACCTGAAGCATCTGAACCAACACGTAGTCCAACACCGATTCAAGATGGAGACCATCCGATCCACCCTCCGATGCATCCGGGTAGGCGACTTCCTGATGTCTATTGACCTAAAGGATGCCTATCTCCATATTCCCATCATCCGGAAACACAGGCAAATCCTCCATTTCCACATCTTAGGCCACCACTTCCAGTACAAGGCGCTACCCTTCGGCCTGTAGTCAGCCCCGAGAGTTTTCACCAAGGTCTCCATAATCCTGGTGGCCAGACTCAGGGAACAGGGACTAGATATCATCCCGTATCTGGACGACTGGCTCATTCATGCGCGATCCAAAAACCAGACACGGACGCACACGGACTTCACTGTATGGGCGCTCGAAGACCACGGTTGGGTGGTAAATCGAGAAAAGAGCCACCTCAGCCCCACTCAACAGATAGAACATCTGGGGGCCCTCATCAACTCGGCCGAGGGGTGGGCAAAACCAGCCCCAGCGCGAGTTCACAACTTAAGGGAACTGGCAGGCAAAATGAGGGCTAGCCACCACACAACAATGGGGAAGATCGCCCAGTTGTTGGGCTGTATGGCCTCCTGCATAGACCTCATGCCCTGGGCCAGGTGGCACATACGTCTGCTCCAGACCTACGACCTGTCACGGGGGGCACCGAGCGAGCACAATCTTCAGTGCGTAGTACCACTACCCCAGGCAGTAAGATCCTCCCTGACATGGTGGACAGTGGAGGGGAATCTATCTAGGGGAGTCCCGCTGGAGCCCCCTCGCCCAGTCTCCATCGAGATGGATGCAAGCCTTTCGGGATGGGAAGCCTGTCTGGGAGACACAACGGCACAGGGCCTATGGTCACCAGCGGAGGCAAAGCTTTCCATCAACATCTTGGAGATGAGAGCTGTATCCCATGCCCTAAAGGCATTCAGGCACCTAATACTCGGTCGGTCGGTCCTGATCCGTTCCGACAATTGGGTGACTGTGGCCTACATAACAAAACAGGGTGGGACCAGGAGCAGGGCCATGATGAGGGAAACAACGGTGGTCCTCAGCTGGGCCCAGACACACCTCACCCATTTGAGCGCAGTCCACCTCGCAGGGAAGCTGAATGTCCATGCAGACTGGCTCAGCAGACAAGTACACCCGGGGGAATGGCGATTATACCCAACTCTATTCCAGATGATCCAGGCGACATGGGGGCCCGTGTCCATGGATCTCATGGCATCACGGGAGAATGCCCAGGTCAGCGAGTACTACTCTCGGTTCAGGGACCACCTCTCCCAGGGAACGGATGCCCTGTCGCAGACCTGGAGGCGGAGGAACGCCTACATCTTCCCACCCCTTCCCCTGATCCCCCAGGTCCTAGCCAAGGTTCGGGAGTCAGGCCTCATGGTTATTCTAGTGGCCCCCTATTGGCCACGCAGAGCTTGGTTCGCAGCAGCCCGGGAGATGTCTCTAGCCAGCTTCCGGATACCCTATCGTCCGGACATGCTTTTGCAGGGGCCAGTGCTCCACCTGGCCCCGCAGACCTTGAAACTCACGGCCTGGCTCCGGAGAGGAGGAGACTAAGGGCAACAGGGTACCATGAATCGATCATCAGCACCCTACTCCAGTCCAGACGGGCTTCCACCACATCCACTTACAAGAGGCAATGGGCCATCTTCACTCGGTGATGCCGAGAACGGGGGACAGTGCCCGAACAGACCGACCTGGCCAACATCCTACTATTCCTCAAGCAGGGAGTAGACAAGGGACTGGCGCACTCCTCCCTCAGAGTGCAACTGTCAGCCATAGGGGCGGCCATAGGCCTCATGGAGAGGTATCCTCCGGGAGCACATCCCGACTCCATACGCTTCTTGAAGGCTGTAAAGATTCTCCGACCAAGGACTAGACCGGTCATCGCCCCATGGGACCTTCCAATGGTTCTGGAGTCCCTCAGATCAGTGCCCTATGAGCCCCTCCAAGAGACAGACCTCTTCTGGGTCGGCCTCAAGGCATGTTTCCTGGTGGCCATTTGCTCGGCCAGAAGGATCAAGGAACTTGGCGCCCTGTCCTGCGCAGAACCCTACACAGTGTTCACACCACTGGGGGTCAGTCTGAGAACAGTCCCAGCCTTCCAACCAAAGGTCCCAACCAGTTTTCACAGAGAGCAGCCCATCGAGCTGCCCACCTTCCCAAGCAGCTCCATGCTAGAATCACAGTGGGACCCCTCACCACCTCGACGTGGGATCAGCCCTCTCGGTTTACTTAACCAGAACCCGCCCCATTCGCAAGACAGAGAGGCTGTTCGTCATCTCGAAGGGGCAGAGACAGGGGTATGCCGCCTCCAAAACCACCATCGCCGGATGGCTAAGACGAGTCATCCAGAACGCTTACACAGCAAACCGGCTGACTCCACCCCAGGGGATCAAGGCTCATTCCACCAGAGCGGTTGCCACTTCCTTGGCAGAGAGAGCCAGTGTATCCTCAGAGGACATTTGCAGGGCAGCCACATGGACCTCCATACACACTTTCGCCAGACACTACAGGCTGGAGCAACTCCAGGCCATTCGGCCCTCTTTTCGCAACTCAGGTCCTGGCAGCAGCATCCTCTACCGGTCACTCTTAGTCACTCACTCCCACCCGGAGTACTAACTGCTTCTTATCTACCCATGAGGTAATGTCTGGAGTGCCATGGATGCCAACCAACACAATCACCTTTACCAGGCGAGTAAACACCCACTATCAATGCCAATGCCAGCAAGCAAACATTCGGCATTGACAAATGCTTGTTTTTTTAAACCTGTAAAAAGAAAACTATCCATCAAAGTCTTTTGCAGCTGGTAGACTCCCCCCCCACCTGATCCTCCCTCTCAGCACTGACCACCCCACACCCCACAAGTCCTTACTTACCAATAGGGAGCCCAACACCATAATCCTCTCTGGACTGTAACATATCTTCGCCTTTCAAAGCCCGACAGTGAACTGAAGAAACAGATAAGTGATTCAATGTATTTCAATGGGGTTTTAAACTTAGTGGTTTAAGTTGGTCATTTTTATATATTTTATGCCCAAATTGTCAACATGCCTTTTTGGGGACTCCTCCTCATGAACAATTGAACTGACATTGGGCAAATCTGTTATGAAAAGTGATTTCATGGTCCCTGTCAAAAATGTTCTCTACCCTTGTTCATGAGGTGGGCTAATATGAAGGCTATGTTGAAAATCTGGTGTAAAATGTTAAAAAAACAACAGCTATGAACCTATGTTGAATTTTGTGAATGCAAGCTCATAACTTTGATAATTTTCAATATGTTGACCCCGAATTTACAACATAGCCATATCTTTACAGCACTTCATGAATGTGGTAGCTGTCACTTTTCAAAGCCTTTGCAAAATGTTTTTTTTTACATCCAAAAGCTGATTTTATAGTCCCTGTGCAAAATCACCTTTCAGGCAGGAGTTGAAAATGTTCTCTGCCATTGTTCATGAGCTTGGGTCATGAGAAGGCTATGTTCCAAATCTGGTATAAAACTATTTAAGAAAAGGTTATGAAGCTATGTAGAACTTTACAAATGCAGGCTTGTAAGTTTGGCAATATTCAAAATTTTTACCCCAAATTGTCAACATATCCATTTCTTTACAGCACCTCACAAATATGATAGCTGTCATTTTTCAAGTCCTGCCCAAAATGTGTTTTTGCATTCCAAAACTTGGTTCTGCAATCCCTGTGTGACATTATCTTATGGGCAGGGGTTGAACATTTGCTCTGCCCTTCTTCATGAGTCACGGTCATAACAAGACTAAGTTGAAAATTTGGTGTACAAATATTACATAAACAACAAATTTATGAGCCTACCTTACATTTTGCTAACACAGGCTCATAATTTTGATAATTTTCAATATTGTTACCCCCAAATTCCCTACCTGCATCCCTATCGGCTCTGACCAGAGTTTATTTTTTATTGAGTGAGTTTATATCATTAGCACACAAAACAGAGATGCAGGAAGGTTGTTCCTCTGATGACTGCTCACAAACCAGTTTCCTTTCCGTGCAACCTAGTCTGAGACCAGGCTGGTCTGGGACCAGTTTCTGGACCACCACTGTGCAGGATCCTCCTTTGTTGCTCTTAGTTTTTTTCCTGCACCAATCCTCTTCATTGTAGATATACTATTACCAACTCCACTCTGCCATGGATCACCACACCAATTAAATTTGTGGTCAACAGAATTTTAGGGCAAAGTGAGATTCAAACCCAGACTTTTAGGATCACAGCCTAGTGCACTAACCACTACACCATAATGGCTGCTGCCTAGCAAGCCTGTGGTTACACACATATTAGACAATAACTGATCCCAGACTAGTTCAACTGGAAGGAGAAACTTGACTCAGACTAAGTGGCATGGAAACTGGTTTAAGACCAGGCAGCTCTAAAACTGCTCTCAGATCACGCTGGTCCCAGACAAGGCTGGTTTCAGACCAGGTTGATTGTAAACTGGTCTCAGGACAGGCTGGTCCCAGACCCGTCATCAGGGGAACAATCTTCCTACACCCAAAAGCAACTCAACATATTATTCACAAGGTTACTAGAGTGCATTTGTTCAAGGTACAGGATGGAATATATTAACAATTAAATTTCATCTCATATCTAATCAGGAGTTTTCCTGTTGGGGCTACAATAACACAACACAAACATTGGACACATGTTCAAGTTGCATTTTATCATTACTTACATTGCAAGTCAGTTACCATGAACATAGTAAAAGGCTTATATCCCTGTTTCCATATCTAAGCCTGCTAAACATTTATAACTGTCTTTGATAGGTATTCCCTCCTGGGTATGTGGACACACCATAGCTACTTCAACTAGGGGTCAGTGTGTTTAGAAAAGAGTCCCATTGCCTGTTGAAATGTATCTTCCCACCCCCTTAGATCATATGTCAGGTGTTCCAGTGACAACATTTTGAGCAGTAGTTCTTTTCACAGACCCAGTGTGGGAGCAGTACGAGATACACAGGTGTTTAAATACACTTCCAGGCTACCAGGAGAATAATCCATATTATCCTTGTGTAGAAGTTTCATTGTTCTTCCTCCTTGTTCTCGACTCCAAACAGTAGGGCCAATGGTTCTACTGGTATGTTGACTTTGACAGCCTGTCCTACTGTTTTTTGCTACTTCCTTCCAGAAAGAGTATAACGTATGACAGGACCAAAGATAATGTATATATATTCCCTTTCTATTTTGCATCCATCACAAATCACAGGCACCCCTGTCTGGAATTTGTTGACAGTGTCAGGTGGCATGTACATTATTCGCAGAAACTTATTTTGGGCTTTCTTATATAACTTGCAGATTGACTTACAGATTCCTACCCATGCCTTGTCATGTACCTGACACTGGAGGTCTCTTTCCAACTGTCTTGTAACCTTAAGTGAAAAGTCAGGTGTGTGTCCCCTGAGGATTTTATATGTTCTTGATAGCAAGCACTCGAGGATTAGGCCTGCATGTAGTTTAGTCTTCCCATATGCTTTGCCAAGAAATATCTGAATCTGTGTGCCTGTGGCAGATCCATTTCTCCAGTGAGGAGTTGGAAAGTTTTGACTCCCCCTGATGTGAATAGATCCCCCAAACATCACACTTCTGCCTTCTCCTGCTCCAGAATCCCAGGTCATCCTCCTAACCTGGCAGGAATGCTAGGTTCCCAAATAGGGAGCTCATTGGTGTGTTTTCCTTTGCCCCTCCCACATCCTTTTTAGATCTTATTGCATGCCTCTGGGTGCATTTCCACAAACTCTGTCTTGGTTACTGTGGCTCAAAATTCCCTCAGGCCTCCTTGGTTTAGGTAGACAGTCATTATGTGGGGGCATGCCCTTCTATGGATACCCAGCTTGCACCTTTCTCCCTTAATCCATTTCAGCACCATTCTGGCCTAGGCTGCAACTTTATTCAGTGCAATTTCTGAGAACCTGAGTTCCCCTTGTCAGTTTGACCTTTCTTTCTTACCAGGCTTGCCCTCTGTCTCCTCTCCACCCAGATAAACTCTGAGCAACTCTTCTTTAGGGCCTGCAAGTATTGCCTCTTCAGCCCCATGGTCAGCACCTGAATGGATATAGCACCCTGGGGAGAATATTCATTTAAATTAGGTTGACTCTTGCAAGCCAAAAGATTGGGATGCCCTTCCAGCAAATTACATCTGCTTTTATTATGGCAAGCAGCAGATTAAAGTTAATATCATATAGGGAAGATAATGTGGGATTCCACCTTAATCCCAGGGTATTTGATGTGTGATTCTATTGTCTTATTTGCATGCCCCCCTACCTCCCTATAACTGACTCCTCCCCCACCCTCATGAGCTTTGACTTAACAAAGTTGACCTTATCATAGAATCACAGAAACTTGACTGCAGAAAAGGACCCTTCGGCCATCCAGTCTGCCCCTTTCTCCCCATTATTTTTCCCTCTCCCCTCTGGAAGCCCCCCTTCCTGCTGACACACAGCCCCATATGTCTGTCCCATCCATTCTTGAAACCCTGCACTGTTTCAGCCCTGACCACATCTTCTGGAAGCCTGTTCCATGCTTCCACCACCCTCTCCATGAGGAACTGTCCTCACACATTTCCTCTGTATCCTCAGTCCTGCAGTCTCAAGCTATAGCCCCTAGTTATAGCACCTTCCTTCTTTTTTAGTAAACCCCCTGCCTGTGCTTTGTTGATCACCTTGATATATTTAAAAGTTTCTATCATGTCCCCTCTCTCCCTTCTAGTCTCCAATGTGTACAGCCCCAATTCCTCACATCTCTGCTTGACCCTCATATCCTACACCAACTTGGTTACCCTTCTCTGAACCCTCTCAATCCTGTCTATGTCCTTACACAGATGTGGCCTCCAGAATTGGACTTCATACTCCAGGTGCAGTCACAGCATGTCTTGGTAGAGGGGCATCAGTACCTCCACCCTTCTGCTAGTGATGTCCCTGCCAATACATGACAGCATCCCATTTGCTTTCCCTGCTGTCCTGCTGTGTTGGTTTCCCACCTTGAGGTTACTAGATACTGTTATCCCCAGATCCCTCTTCTGCTCCATATTCCTGATGTCCTCTCCCAAGTGCATACCTTGCTTTCAGGTTCCTATGCCCAGGTTCATCACAGAACACTTTTTGATGTTGAATTTTAGTGGCCAAGTCTCTGCCAATCCCTCCAGAGTTCTCAGGTCCTGCCTCATATCCTCCACCCCCCATGTTGTCCACCCTATTGCAAATTTTTGTTTCATCTGCAAACAAGCACACCCCTCCCTTCAGCTCCTCTGCTATATCACTGATGCAGACGTTGAAAAGAATGGATCCCAGCACTGACTTCTGGGCCACCCTGCTCATCACCTGCTGCGTTCCAGAGTGAACCCCATTTACCACCACTTTCTGGCTTCTGCGTGCTAGCCATCTTTCCACCTACCTGGTAATTTTATCCCCCACCACTACACTTTCCAGCTTTCTCACTAGCCTTCTGAGAGGTACAACATTGAAGACCTTACTGAAGTCCTGCTAGGCCACATCCACCACCCCCCAACTCAATAACTTGCGTCACCCAGTCAAAGAACTCGATTAAATTTGTCTGACATGACTTCCCTTTTGGGAAGCCATGTTGTCTATCATCTAGTAGTCCACTATCCTCTAGGGAGTCCACAACCCTCTCCTTTATATGCATCTCCATGACCTTTCCCACCACTGAGGTGAGGCTGACTGGGTGGTAGTTTTAATTTATCTCCTTACTTCCCCATTTGTATTTATCAGCACCACGTTTTCCCTCCTCCAGTCTTCTGGCACCCTTCCTGAATCCAGAGACAGGTTGAAGAGCCTCACAAGTGAGGCACCCAATTCCTCCTCCAGCTCCTGGATCACCCTCAGGTGCACCATGTACGGCCTCCTGGTGTGTCCAACTTCAACCTGCCTAGTTCCTCTTTAACTGTATCTACACTAAAAGGACTCGGGTCCACCCTCTTGTCCTCCCTCCCCCTCCACCTTAGCTTGGGCCCCCTGATCTCCCCCTCCACCATAAATATGGAGCAAAAGTACTTATTTAATTCTTTTACTTTATCACAGTCCTCTTCTAGTTGTTTCTCCTCCTCTGTGCCTGAGAGATTCCTGCCTAGTCTTCCTCCTTTACCCCACATATCTAAAAAAAACTTTTGTCTCCCCTTTCGGCTTGTTTAGCTATTTTTTCCTCAGTGGTGGCCTTAGCCCACCTTATTTCCTGCCCTGCTAGCATCCTCTTTTCCCTATAAGCCTCCCTGTCCTCTTCCCTCTGTGTTCTCTTACATTTTCCAAAAGTCCTCCTCCTGTCCCTGACCACTCTTGCCACCTCCCTTGTGAACCAAAGTGGTCTCCTTCATCTTGTGCCCTTCTTTACCATCTTAATGCACATTTGCTTGGCCTTCTGCACCCGGTCCTTAATAGTTCCCCATAACTCCTCCACATCATTTATCTTCTCTGTTCCTATTATTTCTTCCCTCACTAGCTTTCTCATCCTGAGGAAGTCCATGCCCCTGAAGTCTAAGACTGTTATGCTAGTTCAGTTTACCTCCCTCCCTCCCTGCACTTACCCTGAACCTTAGTCACTGGTGCTCAGTTCGTCTCCCACCTCCACCTCCTCCACACTCTCCCCATTTGTTAGGACCATGTCCAGCAGGTTGTTGCCCCTTGTTGGCTCCCTGACCACCTGTCATAGGAATACTCCCAGCAGTGCCTCCAGAATTTCCCTGCTTCTAGCCGAAGCTGCATTTAGGACATCCCAGTCCACATCTGGGAGATTTAGATCCCCCACCAGAAGTCTTTGTCCTTTGAGAGCCATCCCTGTAACTGCTTGTGTCATCTGCCTATCCTCTTCCTCACCCTGTGTAGGTGGTCTGTATACCACCCCTAGTCTTAAGGATTCCTCAGTCCTTTTGCTCAGTGCCACCCACAGGAGTTATGTCACCCCTTCCCCCTCCTGCCCCTCTGTAGCCCTTATGTCTTCCCTGATGTATATATCCATCACCCCCCTCTCCCCTGTCCTTTCTATACAGATTGTAGCCAGGTATGGCTGTTTCTTATGTGTGATGTTCCATCCACTAAGTCTCAGTAATCACAACTATGTTCAGTCCCTCATTCCTTGTGATGGCTTCTAAACCCACCATCTTATTTGCTAATGTCCTAGTGCTGGTTACCAATCCCCTCCACCAAAGTCCCCTGCCCCCACCCCCTTAACAATGGGCATGTTGGAAGCTAATATGACTCCCCTTCCTCGAAGGGGAGGCCTAAAGCCCCCCTTCTCTCCTGACAATTGATGTGGCTTTTTTCCAACCCCCTCTTGTTTAGTTTAAATTATATGTTTCCTCTATGAGCTCCCCTAATCTACATTTCAGTACAGCTGCTCCCTCCCTGTTTAGGTGCAGTCTGTCTGGGGCAAACAGACTCTCATCCTCCCATATTGACCCCCCAGTCTGCTACTAGCCCATACCCCATCTGCTTACAACATCTTGCTAACCCTATATTGAACTCTTTGATCCTTTGCCTCTTTTCAGTACTAGCTCTAGGCACTGATAACACCTCCGAAAAGGGAATAGCTCAGAAGCACAGACTGCTGCAAAACCTAGCAAGCATCTTAAATCTTGCCTGTATCTCTATTAGACTATTCCTCTCCCAGATCATTTGTCCCCAGATGGAACTCAAGCTGTGATTTCCCATCCTGTTGCTTACCCCATGAGGGAATATGGTGTATTACCTTGAGTGCCATCATGCCCAGCATGCACTCCACCCAAACTGCACTATTTCTTCCCCATCTGATATCTTTTATGATTGAGTCCCCTATAAGTAGAACACTGCCTCCTTTTTCTTTCTGCTTGTTCTGCATCACAGTTACTTTTCTCCTAATTACAGGTGTCTCTTTTACTTCCCTCTCTTCCTCCTCCACCTTTCCTGACTTCCTGCCTTGAGTCTTGACCCCTCCTCAGTGGCTGCTCCTCTCTTTCCCTCCTTATTGGCTTTTGCTGCTACCATGCTTACCCCACCCCTCCCTCACTGATCTCTTGCCCCCTCATGCCCTTCCCCTGCCAGTGATCCTTCAGGTACCCTCAATGATCAGATAGCTACATCCATCCACTTTTTGGTGTGATCTCCTATTTCAGTGCTTCCCTGAGTCTCCAGCTTGCCTGAGTTTCCTCACTTCTCTCTCTCTTCCTTCCTTCCTTCCTTCTTCCCTTATCTCCCCTTTGCTGCCCCTCTGCTCTCCCTCTATGACCTGGTTTTCATCCTTGCATGTCTCCCCTTCCCCTATCCTCTGCACTGAGTTTTCACCTCTTCCTTCCACCCCACTTCTATTCTCCCCCTCGCACTTATCAGCCCTGGTACCCAAACTCCTATCCCCTCTCGCTGCCACCCATCTCCTCCTTCTGGTCTCTGCCGACTGTTCCCCCTGTGTCTTCTGAGACCCCTCCCAACCAGTGTCCACTAATGGTGAGTACCTGTTGCACACCGTACAACCCACTATATTGTGTGCATTGTTGAGGTGTGTGCCATTTCCCTGGTCCTTGGAGTTCCCCTCCCAGTATTCCTCACTCTCTAGCAGCAATTACTTTCCTCCCCATCCTGTCTAGGACTCTTTTTTCATTGACCCCCTCCCAGTCTTGCCCTGCCCTTCCACTTCCTCAGCTGGCCCCCCAACCCCATATTTCCATCTTTGCAGACTCCCTCCTCCCCCAGATGCCATTATAGATGTACCTCCCCTCCCTTGTACCCCTGTCCATCTGCCACCTGACCATTTCATCCCTTAGAATGTCTACCTCAGCTTTTAATTGCCTTAGTCTGACACACATTGGGCAGCATCCCAACTGCCAAAGTGTATTCATGGACATTGCAGCCCCACATAGGTTGCATCCCATGATTCTGCCTCCTCTTCTGCCATTTGCTGGAGCCCCTCTTCCCATCCAAAAATACCCATGCCCCTTCCCACTTCCCCAGTTTGAGTCTTTCTCTGGCACCCCTCCTCCCCTTCCCAGTAGTCCCATGCTCCTTCCCATTTCCCCATCTTAATTCATTCATTTTGACCTCAGTTATCCTGAAGGTATTAGCAGTAGTCTCAATTGTAGACCAAGAGCAACAACCCCACATTCTTTATTTTTTTATTTTTGGGGGGACAGGACCCCAAAGGTTGAGCCCAGCTCTACGTATCACTCCCACATGCCCCAGGCTTACTCCTTGGGGCAGTGCCACCGGGCAGGCACCCCTTCCAATGCACACTGGGGTAGGCGAGACCCAGCTAGCACCCCAGGTTGGGCCATGGGAGTGGGACCCTGCTAGTGGCCTGGATAGGAAGCAGGATGGCTGCAGGGCCAGCATCATGATCAGAGGCCAACATTTTCTTTTTCTGCTGGGATCCCAGAGGTGGGGATGTGCACTAATGACCAGCATCCACCTCACCTCCCCAACGTATGGCACCAGCTACAGCAGAACCCCCAATCTCTGCCAGAGGCCCACAATGCATCGAACACTCATCCCCCTCCCCAGAGAAGGAGAGCAGTACCTGGGGCACTCATCTTTCTCCCTCCAGCTGGCCCTCTGACTCCTGAGTCCATTCCTGAACCAGGATGTCAGTGCTACAAGCGGACACCTTGCTACTGCACTGGTGGGCCAGCCACACAACCCCACACTCTTTAAAAGAAAGTACTGTCAACAGTTGGAACCTTAAGGAGCAGAAATATAGTCCAGTAGGCAGTGCCTTAGCAGTAGCAGCCACAGTGTATTTAGTGAGAAATATAGTCCAATTTGCAGTACTTACCTTGGTAGTAGCAGCCACAGTGCATACAGCATTCTGTATTTAGTGATCCCTGCAACTCCTCACAGACACAAGTCCCCACATCTTTGCTTACAATGCAATGTCCATAATGCCTCAGTACCTTAGTTCTATCAGAAGTTCCTTTGGTTTCAGTGTTCCTTTAGCCGTGGTTGTCCCTTCGTCCAGTCAAAAAAGCCTCCTGCCATCAGTGTGCCTGGTAACCACCTCCTAGCTCTACCCCTCCTCTTGCCTGTTCCTGATAGGTTAACCACTTCTGGGACTGGTTAGCTAGTATGTAATTACAGAGGTGGCTAAGGGAGGGGGTGGGAGAAAAATTCCACAGATTACAGCAGCATTCTCATGCACTGCAGCTGGGTCTGGGATTTAAATAGACCAGCCACAGTTTAAACTTGGTGCCTCCCTCTCCTATTGGCTCCTGGGAGAGCCACCTATGTCCTGCTCCTCCTACCACTGATGCAGTGTTTGTTGTTGCTGCCATTGCAGCCTCAGGCTCTGCTGCTGCCACTGATACATCCCTAAGCTCCACTGCTGCTGCCGATGTGGCCACCAGCTGCTCCTCGCCACCGATGCAGATTATAACAGTGTTCTCTCACACTGTGACTGGGTCTCGGCTTTAAATAGCCTAGCCACAGGATAAACTTGGCACCTCCCTCCCCTATTGGCTCCAGGGAGGGCCACCTATGTCCCGTTCCTCCTGCTGCTGATGCAGTGTTTGTAGTTGCTGCTGATGTGGCCTCCAACTATGCTGCTGCCACTAATGAGGCCATCAGCTCAGCTGCTGCCACCAATTCAGCCTCCAGCTGCTCCTCACTGCTGACGTGGCTGAAATTCCACAGATTATAGCAGTGTTCTCCTGCACTGTGGCTGCATCTGGGTTTTAAATAGCCCAGCTGCATTTTAAACTTGACACCTTCCTATCCTATTGGCTCCTGGGAGAGCCGGCTATGTCCCGCCCCTCCTGCCATGGATGCAGTGTTTGTAGTTGCTGCCGATGTGGCTTCCGGCTCTGCTACTGCTGCTGATGTGCCCTCAGCTATGCTGCTGCCACTGCTGCAGGCCTTAGTTGCTCCTCACCACCGATGCATATTACAGTATTTCCCAAGAGTTCAGCTAAGGTCTTGATGATGTTGGTCACTGTTGGTGTGAATATTCTGGGTGGGTCAAAAACAACAGGACATTTTCCATGTAAAGAGAGATCTTATGTTGGAACCCCCCTCTTCCTTCTATCCCTATCACTGCCTGGTTACACCTAATCATTTCAGCCAGAGGCTCGATTGCAAGATCAAAAAGAAGTGGTGACAGGGGGTAACACTTGTGCTTGCCCCTCCACAGCCGAAGTCTTCTGATAGTTATCTGTTCACCAAAATACTAAACTACTGACCCTGGAATTTGTATACAGCAGGAAGATGATCCCCAAGAATTGAACCCCAAGGTCTAATCTTCTAACACTGCAAAGAGGTAGTCCCACTCAGCCCTATCAAATGCCTTTGTGGCATTCAGGGAGAACATGAAAGCTTTCCCACAGTGCCGAGCCCACCACTGAGCTACATTGAACAGCCACCTGACATTATGGTAGGAGTGTTGCCGTTTAACAAATCCCACCTGATCAGTTTCTACCAGCAGGGTAAAGACAGCCTCAAGTCTACGGGCTATAACTTTAGCCAGCACCTTCACATCACAATTAAAAAGTGCGATTGGCCTATAGGCCCCACAATCAGTGGGGTCTTTCATGCTTTATGAGTCACTGTAACAGCAGCTAATTTACTAGTCTTTGGTAGCTCCCAACTTCCCTGGCCTCTTTGAACATCCCAAATTTATACTTCTATACTGTCTTCCTCCCTGTTTTGCAGAATTCTATTGGAAGCCCATCTGGGCCTGCTGTTTCACCTTTGGCAAAGCTTAATGCTGCTTCTCAGATCTCCCTCTGTGTGACCTCTTTTGTCAGCTTATGTAATTCTTCTGTGGTTAGCTTGAGCAAATTCACCTTGTCCAGAAAATTGGCTGCATCTCTCTACTTTCCCCACATTATGCAGTACAGAGCCTCATATAAAAATCCACAGAGCTTTTCCCTATATCCTGAGTGTGGATGGTCAGCCCTCCCACCTGGTTCTTCACTGCTGCTAACGCATTGGACTGGAACATACCCCTTGGCAACCTTGATAGTATCAGGCTGTGTTTATTCCCCCTCTCACAAACCTTTTGGTTGGCATACAACAAGGCTGTATTTTTCCCCTCCCATAAGCACCCTCTTCACTGCTTTCTTGCTCGCCCTAAGGAGCTTGTGATTTTCTTTCCAGGGATCAGTGTAAAAGCTTTTCTTTAGCTTCTTAACATTCTGTTTGTGCCCTTTAGACTGCTCTCACTTTGTTTCACGCTTTACTGCCATGAATGCTACCACTGTCTCCTCATGTAAGCCTTACCAGTGTCCCATAAAATGGCCTTGGAGGTGCAGTGGCCTCACTTTAGATGTTCCTTGAACTGCTCATTAGTGGGCATGTAAGTAGAGAAGCTCCACATTCTGTGCTGTGGCCAAGCTGGTACCACCAAGATAGTCATCATAACCCTGGCATGCTTCAGCACTATTATGGCACTAATTTGTACATTCTTTGTTTTTTGGGACTACATGTAGTAAATGTGTGACCATGTACTATGAGGATTAGAGTAAAAAGTATATTCCCTTTCACCAGATTTACCTCCCTCTACACATCAATTAGGTCCAGTTCAGCCAACCCCTGGCCCCTTCTTGCCACAGCTGGCTCCAGTCTTACATCCAGTAATAACTTATTCATTATGGGGTCTAGGGGCAATTGAAATCCCCAGGACAAAATTTAAGAGTTGGTCCCTCTGAAGGAGAGAGTGTATTTGCTAGTGTCAGTGGCTCAGTAGGTAGCACACTTGCCTCTGAGGCCGGGAGATCAGAGGGCTGTGGGTTCAGTTCACACATCTGGCACTTGGGTTAATATCCCAGTACTGACACTGTAGTGCAGCATGAGAGGGGTGCTGCACTTCTGAGATGCCATCTTTCAGATGAGACGTTAAACCGAGGTCCCATCTGCCTGGATTGGTGGTAGTCCAGGTGGATGTTAAAGATCCCATGGCACTTATCAAAAAGAGTAGTGGAATTTCCCCGGTGTCCTGGTCAAATTTTCCTCATGCACTAAAAATACCAACAGCTTAATCTGGTTCAAGGTCAATTGGCATTCATCTGTATCCCCCTCCCCCGGGTCGTGCCTGAAAATAGGCAGAATTTGTCTAGTGCACTTACCCAGTCAACAAAAAATAAATAAATTTGATCATAAAAGAGAAGGTCATGATTGGCCAGGATGTAAATATTCCCTAGGGTCACTTTTTCCCCACTGATTGTGCCTTCCACAAATACGTATCTTCCATTAATAGGATCAGCCACCACTCTTTCCTTGAGAAAGGGGAGACCTTTGAGGGTCATCATTGCTACCACTGTCTTGTGTCCATTATGTGAGGCTACAAAACATTGGCTAACCCATTCTCTTACCAGTTAAAGATTCTCCTCCCCCAATAAGTGCATTTCCTGTAACTTAACAACTTGTGTACTGTCCCTTTGAAACACTGAGCAGCTTTATCCTTTTTATTGGAGAGGAGACAACCTGGACATTCCAGGTGCCCACTTAGGTTTTATCTATCAATTACACTCAGTATCTATACCTCTGGGTTAGGGACAAACCAAGCCAGAAACAGACACAGCACTACAACCATATCAGTGTTACTCTTCTTGCACCAAATACCTTTCACCTTCTGTTTGTCATTGACTCCTTGATAACAAGTATCAGAAACACTAAACAAGTACAACATGGTTTATTTTTTTTTTATTGACTCTCGGAATTAAGACTTTTGAGCCAGGGCTCTTTTACAAAGGCTCCATGTCAACAAGGAATTATGCAGAGGAGGAAGTAACAGGCATGAGTACATTGGGTACAAATAAATAAGCAGGCTGGGTGAGGTACAATAAACCCAGGAGACATTTGAAAATAAACCTAGTACATGCAATACATAAAAATACTGACATTAAGTGCTAGGGTTACAAATACAAAATAATACTGATATTAAGTGCTAGGGTTAAAAAGGTAACCAGAAGTTGCTAGAGGGCAGGTGTACAGGCAGAGAAAGCCAGTTGGAAGCAAACTAGAATAGTTATGAGTTATGAGGCATAACAGGCCAATAGGTGGAGGAAGAAAAGAAGAATAAAGAGCAGTTGAGGAGGCTGACTTTAGACAAGGAATAATAGTGGTGATTTTTCAGGTTATAGTGTGGGAAACATTGCAGATAACTGTAAATTCAGTGGTGACACAGAATAGCAGCCCAAGAGAGTGTTGTCATTAAAATGGCAGGCTAGGTATAAGCAGAGGGCCACAAGGGTTAAGTGGGGCAGTCACAGCTGCTGTGGTAAACAACATAACTTAAACCCTTGCAGACAAGCTCAGCCTGCCAGGGGTAGAGTGCCTTGTCAGCATTACCACTCACCCCCCGTATCTCAACACCCACAAATTCAGATTTGTGTAATCTTTCAGCATTATGTGGAGTAATCACTGTCTCATTATGATCTGCCAACTTAAATCCCCCCTCCCTTGCCTCCCACCCCGACTAGTAACACTTGGGCATAGCCCAGCACTTTTATTTCATTTTAATTTTTATTTTAAAATGAAAGCCTATGGACAGTAAATGCCTGTATTCATAGGCAACCATGGTCATAATACAGAGAGTACATAACACAGTTACATAGGTAGACAATAAATATATAGTACTAAAAATTATTGAATTCATGTATCAAAACATGGCAACTAATGTCCATTGCAAGTATTAATACTTCTATTAACAGTTCTTAAAGCTGCGACAAAAGATTTGTAATTCATTATAGTCCTTAAACAGTAATAGCCACAGACATTGCCAGCAATTTCCAGATATTTTGTGACATTTCTGAAGAGTTTCTCTCTGTTGCCCCTACTGTGGAAATACAGAAAGCAGGAGATATTTCTGGAAATATCACAGAAATATTGGGAAATAGCTGGCAGTGTCTGTGGCTGCTACTGTAGGTAAAGGTAAGAGATGAAGAGATGAATGTAATTTTCAAAGAATCTGTGTAAACGGTGGGTAAAAAATTACCCTTGGTAAATTATCCATTACTGATACTTAGAAAGGAGACGAACGGAGACGGTACTGATGGCGGAAGAATTTTATGATTATAATAATAATCACAGCGAGATATTACAGGTGGTGCATTTTTCATTCTTAATTCTTTATTTTTAATTCTTCAAACTAACAGTGTATAGTGGCTTGCTTATATAGTGGAAGACAGTACTATGGTTGTCTATGATTGGTTACAAGACAAGTACAAACATTAACTTAAAAGGCAATTCTCTTTTTAGTACATGTATGAGCTCAGCACAAATGTATTGATAGTATAAATTATATTACTATATAAGGCTAGCAATAGTAGTCATTACCAGTTATTAAGATCTTAGGAGGAAGAAATAGGTTTGCACTTAGGAATGTGCATACAGGCATTTATTCTGGCCTGTCCTCCTGATAATAATAGTCAAAAGGGTAACTTGAACTCTATCCCTGTATTTTTGTCTTTGCAGACACTTAAAACACCTGTTTGCCATTACTCACATGGTCAATACAAATATTAAAAGACACTTTAATATTACAAGTTGTGGCTCAGTTAAACTTGTAGTTTTACAAGTTTTAATATAATCCAACTTCATAGATCAATATTAGTTACACAAACACATTATGTTTTAGACCAAAATGAGGTTTAGGCTAAAATATTGGGACACATTTCTTTATCCCCTATTACAATCTGCATTCTCTCCACTTCCCTTCAGCACATATCTTATTTGTTGTGTACCTTTTGAGAATAAAAATATCTTTCTCATTTATGTTATCTGTCCCCTTTCATAAGCAGCAACAGCCAGCCTCTCAGAGCCCATGTCTCCATTCCTGCAAAAGGTTTATGGCTCCCCCCTACCAGCATCTCCCACCACTACCCCACTCATCCTCATCCCATCTAAAAAAAAACCTTGAGATTAGGTTGGCAAGTTGTTAGTGCTCAGAGAATCATATTGATGTCCCCACAGAGCATATACGTCTTTGCATCATCTCCCCTTCCTCTGTCTTCAGTCACTGTTCTTTCTAGCCCCCCAATATATCACCCCAGAACATACTGATAGTCTAGTCCAGACTGTGCTGCTGCTTCAGTATGCAAGTACAGCTAATTGAAGACCCTTTACTCAGTTTAGTACTCACATTGAACATCTCACAGGTTGCAGATGTCCTTTTCTGACCTCGGTGGCAGCAACATACAGCAGCATGGGGCTGATCATGATCCAGTAACGTGAGGTGGGGCCAGAAGGGACCAACTGTTCATTTGTCTTAGAGTCTGGTTTGTTGCAGTACTAACCCAATTGCAATGATGTTTGAATCCTCCCCTTTGCCTTTTGTCTTGGTCTCAGTGATCAGAGGTCAGGTGAGTCTGTGTTTTTCAGCAAACATAGCACCATAGGAGTCCTCTTGAGGAGTCACTGCACATGATGGAAGTATGAAGATATATAAACATAGAAACATAGAATTTGATGGCAGATAAGGACCACTTGACCTACCAAGTCTGCCCATTTTTCCCCACCTACAGTATCACCAAAGATCCTATTTGATTTCCAGTTCTTTCTCCCTCACCCTTTCCTTTCCATTAAAGTTCAGTTATACCTATCCCATGCATTCTTGAACCTCATCACTGTTTTTGCCCCACCACCTCTGCCGGAAAAATGTTCTGGGAATCAATCACCCTTTCTTTGAAGAAGTACTTCCTCACATCTCTCCAGCATCAGAGCATGTCCCCTTGTCCTTGAGCTCCTTTGTTTCTAAAAAATACTTCCCTCTTAATCTTTATTTTGACTTGTGAGGTATTTAAAGGACTCTGTCACATCCCCCTTGCCTTCTTCTCTTCCAGGGTGTATATATTGAGGTCCTTTAGTCTCTCTTCTTAGAACATTTGGTGTAGACCCTGCACCACCTCCGTTTGATCACCTCCATTCTGTCTATATCCTTCCAAAGATGTGGTCTCCAGAACTTGATGCGTTACTCTAGGTGGTGTCTTACCAGAAATCTGTACAATGACAACTACACCTCCCTTTTTCTGGTGGTTATGCCCCTTACTATTCTCCCAAGCATCCCACTACCCTCCTAACTGCCTTGTCAAATAACTGGGCTACCTTTATGTCATCCAGAATGATTACCACCAGGTCTCTTTCTTTCTTGGTGGTCATGAATACTCCTCCATCCATTTTGTACTGTTCCCCGGCTTTCTGTGCTCTAAGTGCATTATGTTGCCCTTATTTTATTGAAAGCTAGCTGCCATACACTTGGCCATTCCTCAAGTTCTCAGGTCTCTGCTTATCCTTTCCACCCTTTCCAGAGTGTCCACACAATGCAGATTCTGGGGTCATCTGCAAAGAGGCAGACCATCGCTTTCAGCTCCTCTACTATGTCACTAATAAAGATTTTAAAGAGGATTGGTCCTAACACTAATCCCTGAGGCACCAAGCTGATTACCCTCCCTTCCTCGGAGTGAACACTTTTTACCATCACCCTCTGTTACCTAGCCCCTAACCATTTTCTTACCCAGTTTACCACTTTTGGACCCACTCCTAAGCTATCCAGTTAGCTTACTAGTTTCCTACGTGGAACAGTGTTTAAAGTCTTACTGAAATCTATGTAGGCCACATCCACCACTCCACCCTGTTCTTATTCCTTGGTCACCCAGTCAAAGAATTATTTTTTGTTGTTGTTGCCCTTGCCTCGAAGCTCACCTCGATCTACCTAGACCACTGACCGTCCTTGCCCCCACCAAATAGGGTGCTCAATCCAGGCTTTCCTCTTCTGGATGGGGCCATCAGACAGGGTGGCTTCAAGGAACATATTCAGGGTCCTAGTGGCAGCTAACCATTGGGTGAGCCCCTTGACTTGCACCCCAAGGTAGGACCACAGAGCCAGTTAAACTGATGGTCTGCAGTGGCTGAATCGCTGGTTGCGATGTGTGGTGGGCAGCATGGGGCTGGTGAGTTGGAGCATCATTGATGGCAGTGGCAACAATTTTGTCCTGCTATAGCCCTGGGGGACATGATGTGCAATGACATATAAGCATGACATTGGCATATCCCCTTCAACACAATGGTGCCTAGGAACTGGTCAATCCCTGAGCCTCCACTAGGGGATGCTCATGTGCCAGGTACTCTCCCTACCCTCCCCAGAGAATGATAGATGTCCCTGGAATGCTCTATCCTTCTCTCCCTGGCCATCCCTCCAACTTCCCTGGTCCATTCCCGAACCAGAGGTGTTGTTGTTGCAGGCGGATGTCTTGCCGCTCTGCCGGCAGGCTGGCCCAGTCAAATAATTCTATCACATTAATTTGGCATTAACTCCCCAAGTGAATCCATGCTGCCTTGGGTCTTGTAACCCAGTGGATTCAAGATATTTAAAGGTTCTTTTCCTTCAGCAGTGATTATATTAATATTAACACCACTGATGTCAGACTGACTGGCCTAAAATTGCCATCCTCCTCCCCTGCACCTACTTTTGTGAAGTGGGGCTACATCTTGAGATATGCAAAACTGCAAAAAAATATTTCATGCAATTTGTCTGTTTTGTGAAATTGTTTTGCTGAAGCGAAATGCAGAATTTCATCTGAGGAGTGTGAAATTTTGCCTCAAGAGTGCAAAATTTCACCTACAAAACAGCACCTTTCTTGTCACTTGACCTCCCTCTCCCCCCCTTCCTATTCCCAAATCTATGTCCCTTACAATTGAGTCCCCCACCAGACGCTATTTCCTCAGTGGTAGGAATGGCAGGCAAATGGCTAATACAATACAAATGGAGAACCTCAGACACTCCTACCATATTTGAATGGCTCCAAGTGGTTGGCCAAATGATAACCTTTGAAAGGCTTTCAAGCTTCACAGTGCACACTGTGGCTAGTTACCATAAATGCTGGGCTCCCTTCCCGAACACTGAATTCTACCAGCTTAATGCTCAGTCCTCCCAACATAAGAACCCTGCCAATGCCCCACAATCTTAAGGTTGCCACTGTTTGTTCACATCCTTACTATATGGTAGTTGATGTTTTTCCGTGAATTAGTTAGGTGCAATGATTTGTTCTTTGTTCACTGCTTTCCCTTTCAGGGCTTCTCTAAACCAACAGGCTAGATGGTCCCTTGTTGACCCCATCTGTTGGCCACAGTCCTCATACCAGAAAGGTACTCCCATGTGTATGGACAAGTCACTTGCCAGCTAGACTGTACCAGTTACCATGTGTAATTGTGAGGCCTGCAGAACTCATGTGATGCTAAAAGTACTGCCCTCACTGGACTGTCTATATCTCTTCTAATCCTACAGTACATGATTGATGCTATTAATGCCCTGTTTATTTTGTACTCTTGTATATGTCTGGAGTTCAATAAAAATGATTGACCGCAATAACAGCATACAGTGATCACAAATATGCAATTTGCATAATAAGGTGATATTGGGCCTTGGCCCATGTGTGTTTTTGCACTGAATAAATATGGAATGGATGATACTATTGTTTGCCTAGTTTGAGCATTGTTTTTAATATTGGTAGTGAGTGCCCAAGTTTTCTGGGTTTTTTTTTGTTTTTTTTAGCTTTCTTTATTGAGAGCATCACCATCACAGAGCACATTTTTATATGTCTTTCTTGGTAATAATCATACTGGACATTATGTACAGACTATGTGCAATCATTTACAGAAAAATAAGTGTCAAAATAAATTTAACAGTCAATTTAAAATCTTAATCCAAACAAGTACAACATGATTATAACAGTAAATAAGTTTTTAACCTCAGTTCAAACTGGAGTATGGTTCTCAGCCTCCATACATCAATGGTAAAAGTGCTTCACTTTTTAGGACCTAATTAGGCAAATGCTCTTTGCCATTGCTGAGTTTTGACAAACAGCACAGATATGTTTGCAGACTCAGTAGCTCTAGTCAAGTCAAGTTCAAGTTTATTGAGTGGTCAAGTACCATAACAATATGCACAAATAATTTACAAATAATTTACGAAAAACAGAAACAGAAAAAGGCATAAAAAGAAAACCTAGTCATTTTACAAAATATACTCTATTTGTAAAATAGATAAGTAAATGGCTTATCTAGAATATATTTAGATATAATAGATATGAAATATACTAAAATATAAATATTTGCCATTATGTCCATTATGTCCCTAAAATGCATGTAATGCAGGGTGCAGAAACAAGGTTGAATTAAATGCAACATTTCCTATAAGCATAACACTCATCCAATCAGAATGTACATATTTACTCCATTCAGAATATAATTTTTTAGGAGGAAAGGTAATAATTCATCTTTTTTTTTTTTTTTCACCAAAGCATATTCTAGAAATATTTACCAAGTATTGGGCCACAGCCTTAATTACAATATCATCATTAGAAGTAAAAAAGTTGACTAGTAAAATGCTCTGATCTGTTGTTTGAATAGTTTGACATAAAGCCCAGACCATTTTACTCTTGGTACAGTATAACATTAGCAGGCAAACATAACATGTTCCAAGTTTTCCAAAGTGGAACAAGTACAAGAACAGTATCTAGAACTAACGGATGTATTTTTCCTATAAACTGCTTCCAAGATGTTATTTGGGAACACTTCCAGCTTGTATCTAGTATATTATTTTCTATATACTACTTCTGTGAGAATATCTAAGTAATGTCTGTAGGAGTGACAAAAATCATTTGTCCTAAAAATTGGGAAAATTTTCAGCTTGTTAATGATGTTTAAGTCTAAGATCTTATAATGTTCTCTTAATGTCTTTGAAATAAGGGACTGATAGTTTACTCTGATGATAATTCCTCTGGCCCTGTACTGGTATTAGTCAATTAACCCTACTTTCTGTAATAACTTAAATATCAAAGATAACCATTCTGATTTTAAATAGCCTAAGGAGCATCACATATATTTTTCATTTAGGCATAGGGCCGTATATCTATCTTGTCAATGTTGAAGAATTCTGATCCAGAAATTAACCTTTCTGGCATCAGCTGATGCCTGCAAGGGAAAAAAACCTGTCTCGGCCCTCAGTACAGCAGCAGGAACGAAATTGAGTAATCCTAAACTTTCACACAACAGTTTATTAATGGGAGTATCTAATATATTCATTTTATTATGATACCAGATCTCAGTGTTAGACAAGGCTTGGGCATAATATTTAGCTTGTACTGCAGTTAGAACTGGCCTGATCATGTTTCCACCATATTTTTTATTAAATATAAGTAATGGGTTTGCTGTACTCTTTACTTTTACAAGGGTTGTATCCAGCTGTTTATTCCACTTCCCATCTCTTGTCAAATATAGACCTAAATATATATAACTATCTACAGTTTTTAGCTTAGCAGAGCCCAGCTCCCAGGATTTATTTTTTTTTACCTTTCAAACCAAAAGGGAGAACCTGACTTTTTTGAACATTTATTGACAGATCAGGCTCACCAGCAGTTACTGCAAGCATAATTAACTTAGCTTGCAATACAGATTCGGTAAGGGAGAACAAGACTAGGTCATCTGCATAAGCCAGTACGCCACAATGCTTATCCATAATCTTAGGAGAATCCATATCACTAGAGTTTAAATCATGCAATAACTTGCCAATATATATGCAAAAAAGCAGGGGTGTGATTACACAACCTTGTCTAACTCCCATATTGGTAAAAAAGGTTGAGGAAAATTGTCTCCTGGTACCTGACTATACTTGGGCCTAAGTTAAAGAATATAATTCTTTAATAATTGCTATCAGTTCCCCAGTAAAGCCTTTTTCCTTCATTATGTCCCAAAGTACATTCCTTAAAACTGAGTCAAATGCTGTACTGAAGTCTATAAAAGCAGCAAATACATTATGTTTCCTAATTACAACATATTTTTCATATAAATGTCTAATTATGAAACAGTTGTCAGTTGTACTGTATCTAGCCCTGAAACCAGCTTGAGCTTCGGAAAGACCCCCCAGTAGTAATAATTCTTCCTTTAGTCTATTTAAAATAAGTCTGGAAAATTTTTCCCAAGGCAATATAATAATGATATAGGCCTATGCATTTTAGGGTCAGTCTTATTACCCTTTTTATATAGTGAAATTATTATTGCACCATTCCAGGAATTTGGGAATACCAATTTTTGGATGCAATAATTAAAATATTTAGTCAGAATTGCAGACCATAAAGCAGGGGCACTCAAATATACTTCAGAAGGAATCATATTGGGACCTGGCGCCTTCCTGTTTTAAGAGCTGCAATGATAAAGTACACTTCTGTGGGTAAGAATGGCCAAAAAACTTGCATGTTAATGCTTAAGACTACTCCTACATTTTCAACATTAGGGGAAAATAATTTTGAAGACTAAAAAGAGACCCATGTTTCCAGTGTAACATAGGTGTCTATTTCATGTTTAATATTATTTGTTCCCTTGGCAACTAATAACCAATAGGTCTGATAATCCTTATTAAAAATTGCTTTAAGCATACAGTCCCAAATCTTTTTTTGGTGTTGTCCTCATTTTAGTAAAATAAACTTCTTGTACTTTTCTCAGTATCTATTTAATTCTGTAAGGTTTTGAGTAGTTTTATTCTGTCTTACCTTTCTAATTTTTTTGCTCAATTCTTTTTTTCTTTGTGACATTCCTCATCAAACCAAGTATTTTTATTCTTTATACTTTTTTTAGTCTTTAAGGACTGAAGTAATTTTTTTATATCCTCAAGACTTGAGAACAAAAGCTAATGCAGGAGCCCATATCCAATATTTTCACTGTTTAGGTTCATACACAAATCCTGCAAAAAATGTTTAATTAAGGGAGATAAATTATCCTGCCATTTAATTTTATTATTACAAATTACAAATTGTGTATGTTTAGTAGGGACATCAGTAATACATTCTATATATTTTGTATGTAAGACAAGAGGGAGGTGATCACTTTCACCCCTAGTTGGAATCTTCATAACTTGCCAGTCTGTCATATTCCCATTCCAAAAAAAGATAGTCTATAATTGAAGGACCCTTGACAGAAAAATGAGTAAAATTACCCTCTTTATCTCCATAGATTGTACCATCAATTGGTGCTAAATTATATAGGGTTAATAATTCTGTTAGTTTCTGACCCATTTTATTTAGTCTACTATCTTTTGTTGTTCTAGGCCACTTGGAAGCTTCTGGGTGACACCAATTATGATAGTTACTATCAGAATAACCATCATAATGTCCGATCCTTGCACTGAAGTCACCACAGAGTAATATGTATTCGCAGGAAGTTACTGCCCAGCTCTTATGGATAAAGTCCTCTAATTGGTCCCAAAGTGTGGAAGTATACGAATTAGAATTAAATGGAGGGATATAAACATTAACTAAGCAGAAATGTTTACCTTTTTTAACTTTAATATAGATAACCATTATATTTTTGTTGGTATATAGAATATCTGCAATAATGTTAGAGTTTATTTTAATTAAAGTAATTAAATCCCCTACTGCTCTCCCTTTTTTAGCAAATTTCTCTCCTGGTATTTGGAAAATGTGCTAACCATTTAATAAAATTTCTTGGTCTTTGTTATGCCATGTCTCCTGGAGACACACAATATTAAACTTGACTATAAACTCTATCCATTCTTGATCCACTAGTTTAGAAAAAAATCCAGCAATATTCCAAGAGATTAATAGCAAACCAATAGATTTTGTTTCAAAATGCTGTTCTTTTCCTTTTGCCAGTCAGTTTGGCTGAGTATCCAGAAACTCAAATCTGTTACAAGTTGTAATGTTAAATAACGGTTCCTACTGATTTTTTTTTTTTTGCTGATGGTTTGCATTTAAAAGTGGTCTGGTAAAAATCATTTGTAGAAACTGTATATATATCTATCTATATATATATATATATATATATATATATATATATATATAGATATATCTATATATTATATATATATATATATATATATATATATATATATATATATATATTTATATATATATATATATATATATATATATAATACATGTCTAAAGCATCAATAGACCCCTATTCTCAATAATCTTATTATATAAGCTTAAAAAGCCTACTTTAATAATAATTAGATCACAGTCTGGGTCAGATCCCTGCCTTATTATAGTTACTGCTTTAGGGTCTTCTATAGAAACATTCAGCACTTGTTCTAGTATATCTACTACTAGATCTTTTAGGTTATTATTATTATTCTTGTTTTTAATCCTCCCCAGACCATACAAATACAATAACTTGGTAACTCTATCAGCCACATTTACCTGTTTTAAAGCACTTACCTTTTGTTTGTTCTGTTTGTTTCCCCCATTTAATAGTTTCCTCTCCACTATATGTAACCCTGCATCATCTAGTAATGTTGCTTTGTCTAAAATGCTCCTTGCTACCTCTGGACTTTTAACCAGAATGTTCACTTGTCCCATATGTGTACCTTTGTTCCAACTGGAAACTTTTTTCTATTATAAAATCAGGAACTTGAATTTTTAGGACACGTCTAAATATGTTTGACATTGTATTTTTTAATTTACTTGTATTTTCACTAATAGCTGATTTTACACCAAAAATACTTAAATGACAGAACTCATTGTGTAGTGATTGAGGCCCCTTGTTCAAAAGTTCCCTATTAACATATTCCAATTCACATCCAAATTTTCTGAGACCCCCTTCATTAATCCAGATCTGCTTTGTTATTCGAGGGGCTGTACAAAATATAAATAAGCAGTCTAAACCATTAACATCCTTATCATTTCAGATTTGTAGAATATCTGATACAGTTAAATCAGCACCAGTTGCTGCCCTTATTAGGTTCTCAATCTTGTCCCTTAACTCTTCATAGGACCAGTTGTGTGTCATCTTAAAACCACAGAGTGCCAAAATTGCGCAGCTACAGAAGTCTGTGACATTTTTGGTGCAAGGTTCCTCTGAATATTTACCATATGTACCCTCAGCTGTGCTGGTACTATCATTTAACCCTTTCACTGCCCTCTGGTCTTGATTCGCCACTTTACTCATGTTTGGACCACCCACAACCCTATGACCCAAATCTAACACTGTATTTTCCCAACATACCATTTCATTACCATTCTCAAGGACAGTATCTTTATGTACATCTGTCTTTGTTTTTTCTATATAAGTAAACTTATCAGAGACCAGATTTCCATCATTTTTAGGTGACCATATTGTATCCATTACATTCTGTTCCTTACTTATATTATGCATGCTTTCTTTCTTTAATCCCTTTTTTCCTTTTTGCTGAAAGTTTACCTTTTCCCTTTTTGGGTTCTTCTTTGTACCCTTATTTTTCTTTAATTTGCTATTACTTTTATTAAAATCCCTACTACCTCCATCAATCTCAGTTGCTGGTGGAAAAGCTATTGATACAGCTGCTGTAGGAGGCACATCAGAAAAGTTCAGCACAGAAAAATCCGGGCAGGGTAGTGTTTGAGGGCATTCTACTTCAATAATAGATAGTGAAGATATACTTTCAGACGGGGGGTATTTTATCAAGCTTATATAAAACATCATTTAATCTCGATCAATTTATCACTACATTTTCTTTTAGAACATCTATTTCATGTTTCAAATCTAATAAATGATACAAGATCATCAAGTGTGTAGTATGTGTGTTAAATGCAGCTATGCAATACTCTTTGCTTAAAGTGGTAGTAAAAATGGCTGCTATACCATCATCAGATTGTTTGTAAAAATTCAGACCAGTAAACTGTTTTAATCCATTTATGGTTTCCTGTAATTCCCTGGCTATATGTTTTAAGTCATTCTGCCAATAGGGATCTGGATCTGGATTGGATTCCCTAAGGTAGTCTGGGGAAAATTCTAACTTCTCCTCTGTATATTTGGGAGTATGTGCAGTGAGCTCACTTATACTTTTAGAGGCATCTATACTAATATAAACTCCCAAATTTAAATTATCTATGGGCATTTGAGTATCATACCCTGCTCCTTTAAATTTCATTGCTTATACTGGAGTGTGATCAATTAATCGTCATTTAAGCAGTCATTTTATGTGTGTGGTAGACCCTTAGGTTCATTACATGGTATGCACAACTTGTTTTCAGCCAAGATCAAAGGTCTATAATGGTCTTTTATATTTGATTGCTTTAATTGCTTTACTTTCCCTTTTCTTTCATAAGGCACGCTGTTTGTAAGAGATTTAGAAAACTCTCCTTCCTTGCTAAAATTACTTTTACTTTCCTTTCCTTTGCAGCCCTTTCCTTTGGTGTCTTTGATATCTTTAACCTTTTTCTTTATGCCTCTACCTTTACCTTTGCTTTTATTTATTTTTTTCCCCTTATCTGATGTCTCAGAATTTGAGCAAATTATGACCAGAGTTGAATGTAAGTTAAATGAAGTATGCATCAGTTCAATTCTGAAGCTGTCTTGTTTATACTCTATTTCCAGTTGACCATTTTGAGAGCCCAAAGCCAAATCACCAGTTACACTCTGGTCCATAGATGTTAAATCCCCCATTGTTAGAATCTGTTTCCTAGTATGGACCATTTTTAATTGCTGCTAATAATAAATTAGATATAATAAGTAGAATTTGAGCACACAAAACCTGTACTACCTATTCTCCACAGTTGTGCTCAAATCCTTCAAACACCAGAAGTAGTAATATTGAGGTAGTCGGTAATCAGCAGTTCACAGTGCAACTTAGTACCAAAGTTTCCTGTCTAATGAAGAGAATGCAAAGATTTAAAGTGCAAAAATGCAAGAATAGTCCAGGACCAATTCTTCAGAGTCACAAATTCAGAAGCTAAGCGATTCCTCAGATATGCCAAATTAAATACTTTTCACAAGCACAAAAAAGTTAGTCTGGGAACAGCAAAAAAGCAACATGCAGGTTCGCAGATTGATGCCTGAGGACCTCTCACAAATTTAAACAATTATAGTTCAATTCAAATTCTGATACTCCGGCAATTTGTCGCGTGTTCATAATAGCAGGTAAAACACCAACACCAATTTAAAGATTGAACTCAGGGAAAAGTCTTGGTTCAGTCTGGAGATAGGGTTACTTCTGGTGTTCCAGCTCTGGTTCACCCCAGATTTATACAGTTGTAAACGTTTCTTAAGAGAAATCACAAAACTATAAGAAACTACTATTAGTTTCAGCAGTTTTTACTGCGTGATAAAAACAAACCTTTCACAACTACTTAGCTGCTATTGCTATTATTGCTATTATTCTGCCTAAGATTATCAGGGATTACCAAAAACAGTTTATCATAATATTTAAAAGGAAAATATTAACTTACTTTTAAAATGCAAAGATAAAACTGCTTTTTAAAATCTGAAGAGTTCCAATATTCCAAGTATTGTCAGCCACAAAAACAGTTGATTCTAACACTGCATGTGAGTAGGACACTGCTGTCTCGCTAGTGAAGTAGGTAATCTGCCCACCTGGCTGACATGTCCACCTTTATACTAACAAGTCACCTGATCAGGACTAAAGCGTGTGGAAAAATGTAAAAATTAAAGAAAGTATATACTTATAAAGCACTTAATAGGTTTAAAGTTTTAAGTTTATAAAAATAAAATGACAAGCACTACAGCTGGCATGCATACATAGTGCTCAAAACAAAAACTCGATCAACCAATGTGTTTAAGATTCAGCAGCAAACAAGCACAGATAAGATAGAGATTTTATATTAGTAGAACTGGAAAACTTTCCTTTATAAGTCAGCAGGCAAAGCAGTTTAACCAATTTAGTAGACTTACTCCTCCATCATCGTCTGACTGATGTCTCCACTATGCCTGCTGCACCCGCTAGGCAAAATAAAACACCACCAGTACACCTCCACGGGTTCATGGCACCTTCACCTCCAGTTCCCCTCAGGCCGAAACCTGCGGGCGAAAACAGAGAAAGAGGGCAGCTCACTGACCAGGGTGCATAAACAATACAATTTTCTGGAAAGACTACATGCTCTGGTAACAATGGTATACCTGTAATAAAAATAAAACATGCTGTGTAATCCTGCTTTCGGAGTCTACTCCTCAGGCTCCGAAGTGCGTAGTCTAAACGTCCTTCCAATCCAGCCCACTCTCAGCCCCAGTCATTGGTTATCAGGTATGGGTGTCTGAGTCTCTCAATAGCTCTAAGAAACACAGTCCTAACAGTGTCAGAAGTAATAAACAATTGCCTAAGATGCCATGGTTTGCCAGAGCATACAATACTGAACATAAAAACCCTGAAATCAGCCGGCTCAGTGGCGCTGAGGGTTGAGAGCTCTGGACGTCACACCTTACACCACGCTGGCAACCCAGGTTAGGGAATGAGCTCAGAGCACCTGGGGTTGGCAGGGAAGGGAAGAGATTGAGCATCTGGGGAACTGGTCTCTCTTCCCGGAGAGGGATGAGGATGCGACTGCTCAAAGCGCGATCTCTGGCAGAGGCTGGAGGTAGCCCAAATTAGAGTAATAGCGTATGCCTGGGGTGGAGCCATGGCAGTACATTGCCTTGACAGCTAGGCACCACAAGGAGACTTCCTAGTTAAAAATACCTTCCCCTCCTCCTGCCAATAGGCGAAGGTGCCTCCCACCCAAGGACCACACTCCCAGAAGTTGGACATGGCTCTCTCCTCACTTCCCCTCCTCAGCCCAGTGCTCAACACTATGAGAAAGAGTACCCTGGGTGGGTGCGGCCCTTCCCCAGAGGGTAGACCTGAGGGGGGTGCCCGGTGCTGGGGAATGGAGAAGAGTTGGGTCACGCAGAGAGGTAGATTAGGCCACCGGAGAAAGTTTGGGGGGGCATAAAGTTGGGTGGAAAAAATTGAGTTTGAAAAAAAAAATTGAAATCAAATGTTCCTTTATTTTTTGAAGTTAGCTAATTAAGTGTGTAAATTGCATTGTTATGTCATTCAAGTTGACTGTGATACAAACCTGCAAATATTGTTATAAGCATTACCCCATTTATGCAGGTCTGCATCACAGACATTCAAATAAACAAATGTGCAATATTTCAGCATATACATAAGTAAACTTCTGGTAATGGGCGACTTTGCCTCCTTAGTTAGCTGTTGTTGGTATCAATATGATGTGCTGATCAGTTTACATCACAGCACATATTGTCTATCTGGGAAGGGAATGTTAATGAATACTCTAACAGGACCTCAAGATACTTAAAAGACAAAATATTTTCAATTAGGGCTCCATTTACACTTCAGATTAGGAGTTCTTCACCTGAATTATGTAATTGTTGTTTTGTTCCAAGCAACACAACCTTGGTTTTACTTATATTCATAACAAGTTTACTTTCCAGCAGCCAAGTGGATTTAGCAAGAAAGTCTGCATTTTAGGCACAGTTCAACTCACTTAGCTTTGTGAAATGTTTGTAAATAATGAAGTCATCTGCTTAAACTGAAGTTTACTACTCATGGATACTCAAAGATTGTTGGGGAATGGCATTAACAAAAACAGAAAACAGAACTGGTTCAAGGGTAGAGCCATGTGGCACACCCAAAGACAAATGGAAGTAGACCAGATGTTGTATTGTGCAGTTTTGCAACCTAAGCCTGATTGTCCAAGTAATTTTCAAATAATTTCAGGACAACCAGAGAAATTCCCATACATGACTGTCTGTTCAGGCTGGCCCGGTGGTGCTGAGGGTCTAGGCGCTGGATGCCACACTGGCGACTCAGGTTCCGGAATGAGCTTGGGTCATCGGCAGGGGAAGGAGAGGATTAAGCATCAAAGGACTGCTCTCCTCTCCTCTCCTCGGGAGGATGGGTTGTGTCTCCCACTGTTACTGTGGCTCCTAGTGGAGACTGGAAGAATCGCAACTTGTGGGAGTCATGCTGAGGAGTATGGAGGTGATGGCAGACATCCTGCATGCAGGTGCAGCATGCTGGATGTCATTGCATGTCCACACCTCCAGGACCAGAAAAACAGAAAAACACTGGCACCTGAGAAGGTGAAGGCAAGTCCAGCTGATGGCCCACCACTCTCAGTGCTGGACCCACTCAGCCAGCCTCTGGTTCTCTTCGGCATCCCGACTGCACTCTACATTCTAGATAGAGTGCTGATCAGGAGTTGGCAGCACTACTTTGAGGGGGGATTAAGACCCGGGGGGTGGTGAGTCATAGATGCAGTGGGGGAACACCCCAGGACTGAAGCATAGTGTGGGAGGTCTCAGGTGAGCAGTAATGGGTCAGTATCCTGTGTCCTACCAGAGAGTCCTATGGGGCTAGAGCAAGAGTATTAAGAAATATATAAAAAAAAAAACTTCTGTTCAATAGTAGTCAAAAATATGTCTTTGTCTACCAAATCAAAGGCCTTGGCCAGGTCCACATAGATGGCACTGGTTAAATTAATATTATTTATAGCCAGGTCCACATCATTCATGAACCTGATGGAGACCATCAAGATGCCATAACATGGTCTTAATCCATATTGCTTTGCCCAAATCAAATCCTAATCTCCCAAATAGCCCAAAACCTGCTCATGCACACATTTCTCTAACAATTTTTCAAGTGTGGACATTATAAAGATAGGTCGATAGTTGTCCATTTAAGTAAAGACACTTCTAAGGGCTGCATTGGGCATAACCCTGCAGACCTCTTGCTATGATAAAAGGACTCAGTGCATTCCTCCTGACCAAACAACATGTTGGAGTTGCATCATAATCACCACCATTGAGCACTCCTCTCATTGTCTCAGTTGGAAGTAGCACTGCACTATTTGTTGTGTGTCAGCAGTCACGGCACAACACAGCACATTCCACCATGTCCAAGATGGCTGCCAAACTGTATTGCAATTGCTCAACTACTAGCACATACACAGTACAATTAAGCGGCCAGCTTGGTCATGGCAGACTGTGCTGTGTTTTGTCATGACAGCAGATTTCTTTTCATTAAATAATACATAGTCCCCCCACAAACCCTCCCTCCCTCCCTCTCAACACCCACCACCACCCCCCAGAAACATAATAGGGACACTGGGGTGCCTAATCCCACAGTGTCCCAATCATGAAACCTATTGGCTCCCTCCAGTACCATGCATGCGCAGTAATTTGCAATATATAGTTTTGTATCTATCTATTTATAGTTCCCCCACCTGACCCTCCTTCTCAGCACCTACCACCCCACTCCCCCCAGAAACATAACAGATGCACTAGGAGGTGCCCAATCCCCCAGTGTCCTGATCACAAATCATTACTGTCTCCCCGTCCACTACAGTGCATGGGCGGTTATTTGTGATTTTTTTTGATAGTTCCTCCCCACCTGACCCTCCTTCTCAGCACCTACTACCCCACTCCCACCCCAAGAAATGTAACAGTGGCACTGAGGGGTGTCCAATCCACCAGTGCAGGAATTCTTGTTTTGTTTTGTTTTTTACCTGTAAAAATAATAAAAAAATCTATCAATATCTTTGCACTCCCCTCCACCTGTCGCTCCCACTCAGTACCCACCACCATGCACCCCTTAAAGCTGTTACCTAGTCATTGGGGGTCCAACACCATAATCCTCTCTGGACTGCAGAAATGTCTTCACTCTTCAAAGCCGAACTGTGAACGGAAGAAACAGGTATGCAGTTCAATGTATTTCAATGTTTTTTTGAACTTAGTGGCATAACATACTGTAACTTGGCAATTTTTCCATATTGGTGGCCTAAATTTTCAAAAAGCTTTTTGGGATCCTACTTCATGAACAATTACCCTGTCATTAGGAAAATTTGTCCTGAAAGGTGATTTTGTAGTCCTGCTCAAAATCACCTTTTGGGCTAGAGTTGAAAAATTTCTCTGCCCTTGTTCATGAGGTTGGGTCATAAGAAGGCTATGTTGAAAATTTGGTGTAAAAATATTAATAAAACAACAAAATTCTGAACCTAGGATGAATTTTGTGAATGCAGCCTCATAAGTTAGGTACTTTTCAATATTTTTACCCCACATTTACAACATAGCCATATTATTACAGCACCTCATGAATATGACAGCTCTCACTTTTCAAATCCTGGCCAAAATGTTTTTTTCACATCCAGAAAGGAGATTTTGCAGTCCCTGCTCAAAATCACCTTTCGCACATGAGTTGAAAATGTTCTCTGCCCCTGTTCATGGCACAACTATGGCTACCTTCCATTTTCTATGGACAATGCCTGTGATAAAAGACTTTTTAAATATTTAGGTTAATGGTGCTGCAATAAAGTGGGCTGCCTGTCAAAGCAATAAAGGTTCCAACTCATTATGTCCACTACATTCATTGGGGCTCAATTTTTTTAGCTGCAGCACTACCTGGGAAACCTTCAAAATGTGATAATAAAAACTAGTAGCTCAATTTTCAAAGCCCGGGGAATGATGCAAGGTGCCTGCATCAAACATAAATGATTCAATTGGCATCATGATTCAAAAGATGCATCATCACCATTTTTCAAATGTGGTCTGCATACAAGAGGGGAGAAGCTGTGCCAAAGTGGCACTATGCCAGTCATGTGACCCAGATCATGGTGCACCAGCTTGCAATAGGGCTTGAAGCAAAGTGGGGCTGCATTATCCCTTTTCTGAGATTAATTAGAGCCCAGTTGTGGATGCATAAAATGGCTCCACTTAGACCAACTGTGGTGAGGGGGGATGGGGGTCTGGAACTGGACTGCTGGGAGCAGAAGGGTCATGGGATGTAGAATAGGGGGAGTCAGTGTGACAGCTGGGCATGAAATGGAGTATGGTGGCACCCAGCAGGGTAAATTTGATTTTCTATTTCAGTTAGTAATGTCAATAAATTCAAAATATTATACTACAAAATACTGTACATCTGAATGATACCGTATATATATATATAAACTGATTTAATCCAACACATCCTGAGAGGGGTATGGGATAAGTCTGAATAATATGGGACCATACTGAAACATAACTCTGCAGACCTCAAAACTGTTAAGTTATGCAGACCGTAGCAATCATAATGTTATGGTCCATATAATTAACAGTTTTGAGGTCTGCTGAGATAAATTTTAATATGATCTTATGTTATTCAGACTTATCACTTGCTCCTCTGTGGATGTGTTGAATTAGATCACTTTATATACTGTATTTACAGTGTCATCCATAGGTACAGTGTGTTATAGTACACTACTACAAATTGATTGACATTACCAACAGAAATACAAAAGTAAATGCACCCTGCTGGGTGCCATCTCACTCCCTTATATGCCCAGCTGTCACCATGACTCCCCTATGCCACCTTTGATGCCCATTCTGCCCTCAGCCCCCTCCTGGCAAGCAGTTTCACCACCCCAACCATTCTGGCCCCTCTTGTGTTGCACTGGTTGAGGGGATGGATGCCTATGGCAATTCCCGCAGGTGCACCAACTGTTTGGTGCAGCTGTCAGCATGTGGCAAACCTGAGGAGTTTGGTGCTGGACCCAGATTTTTCTAAAATCAGGTGCAGGGTCTCTGGTGCACGCAGAATTTGCCCCAGCCCTGGAGTAATGCAACTTGTGTCACTCTAAGGGCTCTTTGAAAATCAAACACTAGTTTTCATAGTGTCCTTGGGGAAAAGTGTGCCCTCAGATGTAGAGTTATCAGAAGAAAAAGTATTTCCTGTTCATATCTTAATATTGTAAGACAATAGCTAAGTGAATTTCTTGTTAAAGGCATTAACAACATTAGCAGGGTCAGAGTATAACTTTTCATCAATTAAGATCGTATTAATATCAGTTTTCCCTTTGGTTCCCAACATACATTTTTTGTGATTTCCCCAAAACATCTATGATCAGTTAGATTTGTCTCCATTTTTTTACTTGCAATAATCACTCTTACATTTCTGTTCACCCTTCTTGCACTTATTTCTCAGTTTACTGTATTTGTTTAAATGGACTATATTTTTTGGTAGTTTTAAAGAAGGCCAACATTTGTTTCTAATATTAATCAAATTTACCAAATCATTCATTAACCAGTTGGTACTGGCTCCACTCATCCTATGTTTTGTAAAAGGTACATGCTTGCTCTGAAAAAAAGAAATTGTAAGCAAAATTTTCAAAAATGTCTTTGACATTATTCATTCTGTATAAGGGTGCTCAACCAAAATCTGATAGAAAGTTTCATCATTGAACTTTGCAAAATTATGAAAGGTTATAATTTGGGGAACTGCTTTATTTGGCATAGTACACCAACACAATATAAACTGGGCAATAATCACTGATAGTATCAGCTAATGTTCCTGTGATTACAAAATGATCTGGTCTATTTTGCAGGTCAGCACTCTAAAGTGTGTGGTTAATATTTTTTTTTAAATTAAAGGTAGTTGGACTGTCAATTTGCTGAGTGAAATTATGTTTGCCAATAGTAATAACTAATTTAACTCTTTTTGTAGTACACCAGTGCACATTAGTACCAACTATCACTATAGTTTCCATATGTTTGCAAGAATTGGGGAATACGTACATAAACACAAATGAGGTCAGTCTACAAAACTTAAATCTTATGTCACAAGAGACCAGAAGAATTAAAGACCTTCCTTCCATGTCTGATGTCATGAATGACCTACCTCTTAGCAGAATTAAGCACTGATTTCAAAAACTCTGAAAGAGACACAAGAGGACACCTCCTACAAATAAGTGGGAAAACATTTAACATTGTAAAACATAAATATTTTTCACCACAATAATAACAAATGCTTGGAACATGATGATACTTCTAGAGATAATTGCCAGCAAATCTAAGAGGAAATTCAAAATTAAGCTGGACAAACATATTCTTTTGGGAGGCAAACTCAGTTGTTATCTGGAATGATGTCTCTATAGGAGAAATTTTGAGCAAATTCTGCCTTCTTGCTCTTTACCTACCACAGCATGAACCATAATATGAGTTTACAAAATCTTCCAAACCTTGGGAGCCAAACTGAAGTGGAATGTATACACAGCAAAAACTATTTTTTTACCATCAGCAATTGTTGACACAAGAGACACCCATTCGCAGGTGAGATTATATCCAGCAGATTGTATCACATTCCAAATTTTTAGATAACCCTTAAAACAGATTACTACCCTCTTTTCCTCAACTCTATCATTCCTAACAAAAATTGTAACCAGGCAGCTGAATTGCATTATTGGATACATGTGGTCCCAACCATGTTTCGCTAAGCCCCAAAATATCAGGAGGATTAGTGGCAAAATGTAACTTGCTGATTGCTGTGCCTTGACTCTGTATTGTTATTGCCTTTACCTTTTAATTCTCCTGGGTTGCACCTGAAAATAGGCACTTGACTGTCTAGCGTGCTTACCTGGTTAACAGAAGCTAAATAAATAAATAAACCATGCAACAAGTTCAGAGAAATCAACAGTCAAAGAAGTAGGGCTAAGAAAGTAATGGAAGGATGGAGCATTGAAGTTCGGAGAAATGTTTGGACATATTTCTAACATTAAGGTGCATTAAACATAACTTTTTAAATCAAATGTGGACCCTGCGCATAATTCAGCATCTCCGGATAAAAGCAATCTGATGATGCCAATAACAAGATTGATCATACAGATCTTTCAGTATCTTCAGCACAGCTGGCACCATCTCTTTGGCACATACAAGATGAAAATTTCACCCTAAGGTGAAAACACCCACCTTGGTAGATCATCTGTGCATCATAAGGCCACCAGGGACTTCTCTTGAGGGGTATCCCATCTGGATCATCACCCTCTCCCTGTGATCCCTTACACACCCACCAGAATTAATTATGATCTACACTAAATGGCCATCAGACTCTAAGTTATCAGAGTTATCACTGTTGTCCTGGTGTCTGTCCTTGGATGCTACCAGATAACTAGATAATGAAGTCTGCTGTTCTCACACACTGGATTTCCAGAAAGCTGCTACAAGTGAATGGCCCTTGCCTCCTCATGTGGTCTGGTAAGAGACCTGAGTCAAGGGTTCTGCAAAGGTACACCTATACCCTCCTATCACTGCTATCTTGACACATCTCATACCATCACCCAACTGACATTTTAAACTGAACACATTGGCTCTCAGAGGCTTTACCACTGAATAGGACTGGGGTCTGGCATTCTAGTAAACAAGCCCTGTCTGTCTGATGACAGGAGATGATTGTTACATGCATGTTGAGAAAAGTTTTTTTATTTAATGTTTATGTTCCACATGAGCAAAAACTTTAATGCATGATCAATTAATAAATATGTTAATGGTACAGTTGACACATTGGTGTTTGTGAGGGATGGATGGAATGAGCAATTAGATATTTTTTAAGAAACACAACATGTTAATAAAGGAATAATGCATGACAGGGTGTGTGTGTCATGCTGAGATAACCTCACACCTTGGGTGGTTGGGTATGAGGCCACATGCTGAGTGCATCCAACATCCGAGAACTGACTTTATCCCAGCACAACACACACCTTGGATTGCATTATTCCTATTATACAATGGCTTGTTTTAAAAAAGAGAAAAAATATTAAAACCTTCATTCAAGGTAATTTTTTCTGTCATTTTTTGAAAGGGTAGGAATACTTACAGAAACAAATAGTGCTGATTATTTGTTTGGTCCAACAGATGGAGCTGTTCTGTTGACTATGACACTGCCTTCCACCCCACCTTCCTTACTGTGCACTTGTTCTCTGCCCCCTGTTTATATTTTCTACTGTCTACCCTAACAGAACAAGTACACATTAAATTGATATTTTAATAAAGTTACTGGGATGTTGCCACAAAGCCATCAGTGTGATCAGCTTCAGCTGTCCCAGCTCTGATTGGCAACCCTGATCAGACTGAGCCCATGTGTTCAGATACACACTGTGCTTCAATTACTCATCGATTTTTTTTTTGGGGGGGGAGCATGTTCTCTTCAGTTACTGTTGTTCTCCTGGTACAAAAGATATGCAAACTGAACTAGGAGAACATGAATCAGACTCAAAAATAATGCTAGCATGGAGCAGGGGCAGGGCAGCAGCCTGTTTCCATTTTCATGGATAGAGCTCGGGCCACTCGGTGACCTGTTTTCTTCACTGGGAAACAAGGAAGAAATAATGGGTATATTTTGAAAGTAACTGAAGGAACAATACAAAAAAAGTGAGTAACTGACATTTTTCACTTTTGTTGGAAAGCCGCATGGTCAGCTGTTCACCCCACTCATCTGTGTAACTTTTGTTTTCAGTTTGAAAGTCACACGGTCAGCTGCCCACCTCACCTCACTCATTATTCTGAGCACAGTTGTGCTTGTGGCTCTCCTGTACAATTGTTTTGTATTGGTAGAGAAAAAGTAAAGAACAGTTATGGAAAACTAGGAACTGAATAAGTGAACAGCATGTTACACTCTCAATGTGTTTATGGTCGGCAGGGAGCTTAGATTCTGGGTGGAGCGGAAAGCACTAAAGCTGATCATAAGGACTGCTGTAGAGTGATTTTTTTTTGTTTTAACATTTAGTGTGGTAATAAGTGTGCTGGCGCTAGATCTGTGGTGTTATACTGGGATAATATCATGGGTCTAGCCCCAGGCTGATCCGTCAGAGCCCAACATTCTTTCTTGTCATTGTATAACAAATAAATACTTTTGAAAATACACAGGCTGCATGAACATTTTGGAGATAACCACCATGAACAAGTTTCTAAGTGCTACACAAACAAAATGTTTAAAGCTGAGAATCAGAAAAACAGTTAAATATACAAGTGACTTAAAAAGGCATTGCATGCATGTTGCCCAACAACTGAAGTCATAAATAAATAGAATAGTAAGAAAGTTATGTCTTACTTCACCTTTGTGCAGGGGCTGTAGAGCCTGCAGAAAGAGAGTTAGGACTCATGGGCAAGAACCAAAGTGCCCTGTGAAGATCCTGCACAAAGAAAGTTTGGAGATGCAAAGAAAGTCAGGAGTTACTTATTGTTTTGCACTATATGGGCCTGGTGTAAGGAGCTGCTGTGGGGACTGGTGATCAGACAGAGTTGGGCTTGGACAATATTTGCTAGTACGTACTGTGACTTTCTATCATCACTAGTAATAGGAAGGCAATTTTAGGAAAACAGAAACATAGAAAAAGGACAGCAGAAAAAGACCAAGGTCCACTCATTGTACCCAAGCTCCCTATACAGCCCTGGGACCTAACATTCCACCACGGTCCTAGCTGTCACCCCCTCTCCATTCACCCCCAATGCTGATGCCCCAAGTACCAACTATACCCTTTGTTCTGTCCCAGTCATATTTAAAACTGAAAATGGTTAAAAAATTAAGAGAGCTTAATGTTGTTAAGGCTCAACCTGAACTGAAATATTGGAAAGGAAAATTTCCCATGAATGAGGTGTATTTTGCTTCCACAGCACCATGGGACTTTATTTTCTGATATATAAAACTTGATAAATTACATCTTATATAGTATAAAATGTTCCTTAATAGTTATTATACACCTAGTAGATTATTTCATATAGGCCACTTATCCGCTTCATGTGTAAAATGTAAAGTACATGAAGATATGCTGCAGCACCTTTTATGGGACTGCCCTCCTATTGCTGCATTTTGGTGGCAAATACAAAGACATCTTGACCATCTTTTCGGCCTACAAGAGGTGTCTATTCCAGAAATATGTCTTTTGGGTTTGGGAATAGACAGTCTTTTGGATGAGCAGAGGTACCATTAGGCTTTTATTGCAGCGGTAGCTAAATTAGTAATCCTGCAACACTGGATTGACAAAGATCCTCCTAGGGCTCCCAGCTCCACCGCCACATGATCCGCGGCCACCGGGTGGTTGGTGCTCCACAAGCCGATGCCTGAGACCACAAGCATGGACTCAACAAACAGAGAGGTACAGGAAAGCGGCAAACCAATCGGAGCATGAGCGCCTTTCTCCAGGCTCGCTCCGATTGGTCCCTTTTACTCTTCTATTCATTCCTATCTAGCGGAGTGAAAAGGCACATTTTACACTAAACTGAGACTGTAATCTATCTCCTACACTATTTTTACTGCTTATAACTGCCTAGAAATTGTTAAATTTTACACAGCAAAGCTGTTTTCACTTTACTAAAGCTTTCTAAATGCCAGAGTGATTACAGCCCTTCTTAAACTTGGTAACTGCAGCCAGACTCTCAGGCGCCAAGAAAATCACCCCTATTCAAGTGCAAATTGTTATTCTTCACTGGCTTGTGAGACCCTTTCTCCTCCTTCAGTACTAAGTGGCTCCTCTCTCCTTTCCTCCTTAGACGAGATCCTCCTAGGGCTCCCAGCTCCACTGCCGCATGATCCAAAGCCACCAGGCAGTTGGTGCTCCGCAAACCAGTGCCTGAGATCACAAGTGCAGACTCAACAAGCGGAGAGGTACTGGAAAGCCACAAACTTTACGCCCACCCACCCACCCATCCCCCTCCCTGCACATTCTTATATAGACCTTCTTGCCCCACCCACCTCAGCTATTGGCCCTCTCTATATACTTCTCTTTTTCCTCTTCCCTACCTTTTTTCCTCAGTCAAACACACTGGGACACTACCTAGCGCATCACCCTAGCCTTTAAATTAAAGAAGGAAATGTAACTCAGAAAAAGCATCTCTATATTGACCTCCCTATACATCAAATCATGGCAAAGTGGCTTCAGCTCATTAGCACCTTATGCATACTACCCCTACTAGGGGAACTTCGAGGTTGGATGTATACTACTGGGGAATTCCATCCTTCCCCCTTTGAATGCATGTACATCAAGCCTCTCCTCCATAGCTTGGCAGAAGACACCAGGAGAAAGGACTGCTTTGTGACTGGACTTCTGTACTAGGACTAAAGAAGAAGAACTTTTGCACTTGGACCTTTAATTTAGGGTAAAAAAAAACTAACAAACAAAACAAAAAAAAAAGTGTGTGTTTGTCTGGGTTAACTGAACTGAATGGGTATCTAAACAGCTATCTAGGTGTAAATCTCAGGTGACTGAAAGGACTTAAAAGCTGTGAGGTTTAAATTACTTGTAGAAAGATCTAGTAAGTAGGGGTAGTGGCTTAGCTAGAAGGAAGCTACATTTAAAGACTGCCTTAGAAAGATTCTGCTAATAGCTTGGCAGAAGACACCGGGAGAAAGGACTGCAGTGTGACTGGACTTCTGTACTGGGACTATATTGCCCTCCTTCCCTTCCCTCCACCCCCCCCACCCAAAGCTAGATCTATTTTTATAGGCACAGGATTTGACTGACAACAGGAACTTCCTGTTTGGGAGCAGGAAGTGAGTGATCATAGAACCACCAAAGATCCACCATCTTAGAAGGGCAAGAGTAGGTCTCTGCCCCCCTCTAGCTGCTGGAGGTCTGCCTCTGAGCAAGTAAGTGGTCTACTGAGAAATATAGGATATTCTTGTCTCAGAACAGGACAATCAGGAGCTTAAAGGGCACACAGGCAGAAAGTAAGGAGAGAGAGAAAAAATATGGGGAAAGAGTAAGGATTGCAAACAGTTAAGGGGACAGAAATAAGACATGATTGGAGTGGTGCAGTGCAGTGGCTGTGGAGCAGCAGTCTTCCGGGAGACGTTCTGGAGGATGCGGTGTTGTCCCATCTGCAGGCACCTCTCTGGGCTGAGGGAGGAGGTTGCTCATCTCCAGGCTGAGTTGGCCAGGATTTGTGGGACCTCCTCATCCATCCAGGGACCACCAGTGCCACTGCTGTTGCCTCAGAGGTTGCCAAGAAAAAGGAGCGGTTGGACCACAGTGGGCTCAGGGATGGTGAGGGTGGTGGAACAGAGGTTCATCCCTCCAGTTGTACCTCTCCACAATTCCTATGCCAATCTGGCAAAGTGTGGTTCCTCTATGGAGGCACCCGCAGTGGAGACCAAGGAGGATGTTGGGAACCTCCACAAATGAGACCCACAGGAGGGTGGCAGAGGACCCTGCAGGGGAAGGAAACAACTCCTGGTGGGGGACTCCACTGTTAGGAAGGTAGAACTGGGGGAGGAAGGGGAGAGGGAGCTAAGGTGCCTGCCTGGCACCACGGCTTGGAGGGACAGGGAGCAAATCCTCAGGATTGCCACAGCAGCTGCACAGAGGAGGGAGCTGGATGTCATTGTCCACCTAGGGACAAATGACCTGGCTAAGAAAGGGATTAGAGAAGTGCAGGAAGAGTTTTTGGAATTGGGGAGGGATCTTAGTCAAGTAGCACGCACGGTAACCTTCTCAGAGGTGCTGCCCATCTATGGCATATGAGAGGCTAGGGTGTTCCACACCATGGGATTCAATCAGTGGCTGAAAAACTGGTGTGGAGCTCAGAGATTTGGCTTCATTGGGGACTGGGGGTCCACCTGGAGTGATGCAAGCCTATACTGGCATGATGGGCTGCATCTGTCCGGGAGGGGAACCAGGATCCTAGGTGATAGGTTTAAATGCTTCATTGGCAAGCTTTTAAACTAGCCAAGGGAGGAGGCACTGGAAAGGAGCTGGGAAATCCTAGCCCCCCCAAATAATCATGGTAGTAAGTGTGGCAAACACCAACATAGAGGTGTCAATAGGGAGAAGGGCAGGGGTAAATGGAGAAAGTGACAAAGGCAAGAAGGACAGGGATGGGGCAAAAGGGAGTAAGGCCATCATGAAATGGAGGGCAATAGGCTCCCTGAGCTGGTGGCCTTGATGGAAGAGGGATGCCTGGATGTCGTAGCAGTCAAAGAAACATGGTACACAGAGAACCATGACTGGGATGTTAACATACCAGGGTACATAACCTACATGAGAGACAGGCAGGGCAGAAGAGGGGGAGGAGTAGCTCTCTATGTAAAGGAAGGGATAAAAGCAACTGAACAAAAGAATAAACAGGGAGGAGAGGAGGCACTGTGGGTCACCATGGAGACTGGAAAGGGCACCACAATCCACATAGGGGTTGTGTATAGACCCCCATGTCAGGGGGAGGGCATGGACAAGGATATGATAGAAGGCATTCTTAGAATGGCAGAGAAAGGGGAGATACTGTTGATGGGAGACCTGAATATGCCAGATGTTAACTGAAGCACATTTGCTGCAGCCACATCCAAGAGCAGGGCCATTCTTGATGCCGTACAGGTAGCAGGCCTTAGACAGCTAGTTTCGGAACCCACTCATGAGGGAACAATCTTGAACCTCGTACTCTCAAACAGGGGCAGTGAGAAGATCTCAGATCTAGAAGTGGGTTGCCATCTGGGGACAAGTGACCATCAAACAGTGTGGTTCACGTTAAACTCAGCTACAGAGTCAAGCCATACAAAAGTGAGGGTACTGGACTTTAGGAGGGCTGACTTTGGCAAGATGGGAGAGTGCCTCAGAAAAGCACTAGCAAACAGGCTAGAAGGAGGTGTGGAGCAACAATGGGGAATCATCAAAACTGCCATCACAGAGGCAACAAGCCTTTGTGTGAAGCAAATAAACAAATCAAAACAAAGAAAAAGCCACTATGGTTCTCAAAAGAGGTGGCTGTGAAAGTCATGAAGAAAAAGATAGCATTCCGGAAGTATAAGGAAACACAGAAGAAGCAGGACAGAGAGCTGTACCAGTTAAGGCAGAAGGAAGCAGGGAGAGAAGTCAGAATAGCAAAGGCCCAAACTGAGGAAAAGATAGCCAACTCGGTTAAGAAGGGGGATAAAACCTTTTATAGGTACATCAGCGAGCGTAGAAAGACAAGGAGGGATAGTGAGGCTGAATAGAATGAACGGTGGGTGGGCAGAGGGGGACAGTGAAAAAGCAGGGATACTGAATGAATATTTCTGCTCAGTATTCACAAAAGAGGAGGGGAAGTGCCTAATCCAATTAACAGAAGCACTCTTGATAGAGGGTCGATCCCAGTCCTTTCACAGAAAAAAGGTTCTGCAAGAACTCCTAAAACTGAAGGTGGACAAAGCAATGGGTCCTGATGGAATTCACCCCAGAATTCTAAAAGAATTAAGGGAGGAACTAATGAAACCACTGGCTACTCTTTTTAATAAATCATGGGAGGATTTTGTGGTACCCGAGGACTGGAGGAAGGCGGATGTGATTCCCCTTCACAAAAGTGGGACCAAGACAGAGGCAGGAAACTACAGACCTGTCAGTATGACCTCTGTGGTAGGGAAAGTGATGGAGTCACTTCTGAAGGAAAGAATAGTTGAGTACCTAGAGACCAGTGGAGCACAGGACCCAAGGCAGCATGGGTCCACAGCAGGAAGGTCATGTCAGACGAATCTAATAGATTTCTTTGACTGGGTGATGAAAGTAGTAGACCAGGGAGGGGCTGTGGACATGGCTTACCTAGGCTTTAGGAAGGCATTTGACACAGTCCCACACAAAAGATTAATAGTCAAATTAACCAGCCTGGGAGTGGGTCCCAGGGTGGTAGCCTGGGTAAAACATTGGCTGCACAACAGGACACAGAAGGTAATTGTAAATGGAGTCCACTCTGAAGAAAGAGGGTTACTAGTGGGTACCCAGTAGGTTCAGTATTGGGTCCAGTCCTTTTAGTGTCTTCATCAGTGACATTGCAGAGGGACTGGAAGGAAAAGTATGCCTTTTGCAGATGACACAAAGATCTGCAACAGGGTTGATACACAGGAGACGTGGAAAGGATGAAAAGGGACTTGGCAAGGTTGGAGGAATGGTCAAGTATGGCAGCTAGGATTCAATGCAAAGAAGTGCAAAATAATGCACCTGGAAACAAGAACCCAGGGAAGAATACACAATGGGTGGGAAGGTAGTAACAACAACAAAAAGGAAAGGGACCTGGGGTAATCATATCAGATGACCTTAAGGTTAGCAAGCAATGTGAGAAGGCAGTAGGGAGGGCTGAGGGTATACTGGGATGTATAGGGAGGCATCAGCAGCAGAAAGCAGGAAGTTGTTATCCCTCTGTACAGACAGTTGGTGAGACCCCATCTGGAGTACTGTGTCCAGTTCTGGAGACCCCATCTCTCCATGGACGTAGACAGGATAGAGGTAGTCAAGGAGGGCAACTAAAATGGTGCAGGGTCTGCAAGAGAAGCCATATGAGGAGAGACCAAAGGAGCTTAATATGTATACCCTTGAGGAAAGAAGGAGAGGGGACATGATAGAAACTTTTAAGTACCTCAGTGGAATCAACAAAGTCTAAGAGGGTAGCATCTTTCAGAAAAGAGACTTGCAAGAACAAGGGACACAATTTAAAGATAGAAGGAGGTGGTTCAGGGACAATTGAGGAAGTATTATTTCACAGAGAGGGTAGTGGATGCATGGAACAGCCTTCCTGAGGATGTTGTGGGGTCTAAAACTGTGGGAGAATTCAAGAATGCATGGGACAGACATAATGCAATTCTTGTGGGGGGTAGGAAGAAATAGGCTGTTGGTTAACTAGGATCTGCGGCCTATCCTGTAGGTAGGGAAATGGGCAGACTAGATGGGCCAAGCGGTCCTTATCTGCCTTCAAAGTCTATGTTTCTATGTCTATGTCTGTAACACCTCTGCACCTCTGCACTCTTACCATGGAGGATACTATCGGCTTGTAATAGGACATCAGATACCAGTGGGAAAGAGTCAGCCATCTCCACCCAGTGAAGACACCCTGTGGTACTTCTCAGCTAGGGCGCTATGCTATGTAATGGCAGGACAACACACCACCTACAACAAGCCTCCGCAATCAGACTCAGATTATCAATTGCAGCATTAAAGAAACTTATACGCCTCCTGTTATTATGTTCATGTAATGTGGAACTTAGTCCTGGTCCCACAAACGACTGCCTCACCTGCAAATCTCCCTATGCTCAAGTTTATCAGCTCCATGCATGTTAATGCATGTAGCCGCCTGAAAAAACTGTCCACTATACAAGCATGGATTACCCATACAGAACCTGACGTGCTTGTCTTAACAGAATCCTGGCTTCGTCTATCTACGCCTGATGAGGAGATTGCATACCGAATTATCTCCTGTTCAGAGCTGACAGACAAATCAGGGGCGGTGGAGTTGTCGTCTACACAAAGGACAAACTGTCAGTCACTATCCTGTACACCTCCTCACTCTCAAACGCATATGAATGTCTGTCCCTAAAAATTGAAACATCCCCTGCATCAGCCATCAGACTAATCAGCTGCTACAGACCCCCTTCTTTGGGACCACAGCTACTAACCCACCTTTCATCCATGACAGACTCTGCCAACCTTGAAACTATTGTAATGCGTGACCTAAACTATGACTGGCTGTCCAACACCTCGCTTCCACTTGAATCCTTCTGCAACTCCCATGGTCTCTCACAGCTTATCACCGAACCTACACATACAAATAAGAAAAACCCATCAAGTAGCACCCTCCTAGATGTCCTATTACTAAATAAACCCCACCTTTTCTACCATGCAGGAATCTACCACGCAGATGTCAGTGACCACTGTTTTATTGCAGGTGTGAGATCCAGTCATATGCCCAAACCAAACTCGAGATTTTCGACCAAGAAATCTAAAAGGAACTTCGACCCACTGGCCTATATCAATGACCTCAAGGACTCTCCTCTTTGGCAGAACTTCTACCTAGCAAAATCAGTAAACAATGCCTTTACCATCTTCCAAGAAATCTTAACCCATGCCCTTAATACCCATGTCCCTATGGTCAAAACCCGTACAAAGCCAAGAACATAGCACTGGTTTACTGCAGACCTCAAAGCTGCTTTACTAAATAGGAACAAGCTTTGGAAATGCGCTCACAAATCGCAGCAGGATAAGGATTGGTGTCTCGTCAGAACCACCAGAAACCTCTGTACAAAGCTGATCAGGGAAACAAAATCAAATTTCTATCATTCAGAGTTAAACGCCACTTCAAACTGCCCAACAAAATTCTGGACCACCATAAAAAATCTCACTGGACACACAAGAGGCAATGCACTCCCCTCACAAATCTCCACCAATAACGGTATCATTAGTGACAAAAACGAAATATTACAAGCATTCAACAACCACTTTGCCTCAGCTGACCTTGCTTTTGACAGCTCGCCTGCCTGTAAGCTGTACTCCCACATGAACATATTACATCCAGACCCAAATCCAATGAAAGCCACCTTCTCCTTCTCACCAGTTACCTTAAAAGAAGTTGAAGAACACCTACTTTGCCTGGATATCAAGAAAAACGCCGGCACGGATGCCCTGGACCCCTACTTCATAAAAATTGCCTGGCATGTACTGGCAGTGCCCATCACCCATCTGTTTAATCTATCACTCTCCCAGGGGTCCTTTCTCGAACTATGGAAAATTACCCATATTATACCGCTCTTCAAATCCAGGGACCATTCTGACCTAAATAACTATAGACCTATTTCACTACGCCCCATACTTTCAAAAATCCTGGAAAAAATAGTAAATGTCCAGCTGAGCGACTACCTGGAATTTAAAAAATTTCTAACTCGATGCAATCAGGCTTCCGCACAAATCACAGTACAGTCTCAGCACTGGCCAAGGTCACCAAAGATTGGCTCCACGACCTCGACAACAAACAATTCGTATGTGCTGTCTTCCTGGATCTCAGCAAAGCATTCGATACCATTGACCACTCCCTACTTCTCTCATCATTAAAAATGTTAGGCCTAGATGACACCTCTATGGGCTGGTTTCAGAACTACCTAATGGATAGGCAACAACAGGTAAAAGCAGAAGGGGAGTTGTCCCCCGAAAACCATTACTTAGAGGTGTCCCTCAAGGATCCATACTGGATCCAATACTCTTCACCATATATATCAACAATATCGACCTTGGTATCAAAAATGCCACTATCCACCTGTTTGCAGATGATACGGTACTGTACCTAAGTCGGTCTACACCTGAAGCTGCCTGTAAAGCATTGCAATTGGACTTCGACATTCAACAGCACTAGCTTCTCAATAAAAAATTGCTACTTAATGCCAAAAAAACCAAGGTGATAATTCTCTCTCCTGGCAACTCACCATCCCACTCTGTCCGTGGCACCCTTCCCCATCACTACCCTATTGGGGGAAAACCTGGACTATGTCACCAAGTTCAAATACCTGGGAATCTGGTTAGATCACAAGCTCTCCTTTGGAGAACATTTGGAGGACATGGTAAAAAAGCTAAGACAGAGGCTAGGGCTTTTTTATCGGATAAACTGCTTTCAAACTACGGAGGCAAGGAAACAGCTCATACAGGCTACCTTCACCTCCATGCTACATTACGCTGACTTTATCTACTCTCACTGCAATGCCTCATATCTGAGTAAGCTTGATGTCCTGTATCACATAGCACTGCGCTTCATTACCGGTCTTCCCTCCTCCACCTACCACTGTTCACTGTATGATGCTGTAGCTTGGACCTCTCTTAAATGAGAAGAAAAAAAAACACGGCCACCTGGACTCTGAAAGCACTTGCTGGAAAACTTCCATGCTACATCTCTGATCTCCTGCCCTTAAGCAAAGTCAGAAAATACGCTCTAAGGAGCTACTCCTTCATCACCCTGAATATCCCCAGGGTCCGCACACGTTATGGGACTGCGGCCATAAGCTACTCACTTCCATCTCTTTGGAATGAAATCCAGAAAATCTTGAAGCTAAAAACCACAGTAACTATCACAGTGTTTAAGCCCCTATATGCAAAGCTAACCTTGCTATAGCCTCTTTACTCACCGACGCTTTTCCATCTCATCAGCGCATTTACCCCCTCCTTCCCCTACCATTGCCTTACCCTACCTCTCTTCATCCTTCTCTTGCTCTGTTCTCTCCTCTCCTAGGGCCCCTGACCCCCCTAAGTCCTCTAAGGATAGTCACTGCATGACCAAGGACATCCGTGGCGGCGCCTCCAAAACCGCCACCTGTAATTGTCCAGAGCAGCTTGCACTCCTCATGCCCCAAATTCATCTGAAAGTACCACTAGGATACCACTTGTGGCCTCTGGGCAGCCGTCACCTCTCTGAACTATAACTCGATCCATGCTTCATACCCCGTCCCTATGAGCCACAGACCCCTATGCCATGAGCTTGGCTGCTGGTGCTGCCTGGTGCCATAGTTGGCCAGCCCTAACTCTTCCCACTCTTAGTCCCATCATGGTTTTACCTCCTATCTGGGTTCGCTGCACTGATTAAGTCTCAAAGTTAGGTGAGACATTTAATGTGCCTGTTCGACTGAACACATTTATCATTGTCTTTTCATCAATGTTTGTACCTTGTCTTATTTTTGTATCGCTGCCAATTATGTTATCTGTTTTCTTTATGACCATGTGTAACGCAGGTCCACCTTGTAAATGAGCTTGCTCAATGGTGCTCACCTGGATAAATAAAGATTTGATTGATTGATTGATTGACTTACAGAGAATGGCATACTGAGATGTTAGTGATACTTGATTTGGAAAAGACAGTAGCAAGTTTACACCATTCTTTATTAGCACTTAAAAAAAGTGGAAGAAGCTATTTACTGTTTTACAAACTGCATAGTCAATGTTACCTTTTTTTAAAATAGTTTTGTTATAATCTATTACTCTAATTTTCCATTCTGAAGTGTAAATAGACATATTCATTTTCATATATTTTGGTTACTAAGATACTTGTCATGCTGACATTATTAGGGTATGGATCATTGGTTTTGCCTAGAATAAGTCCTTGACTTAGCATTACACATTGTAATGTTGCTATTTCTGTTTTCCTTATATAATTATTGTACAGAAATATTGTTCCAGATTGTTTCTGCGCCTTTGAGGCTCCCGCGCCTATTTTTGTTGTTTGTATGCATATTATCTGTTTTGTCATTCCCCCCCCCCATGGATGTACTAAAATATTTTCAATAAAGAATATTTAGTAAAAAAAAAATGCAAATGGTTTTCACACCCACCACCTCAGCCAGCAGCCTGTTCCATGGCTCCTCTTCCCTTTATGTGAAATAGTACTTCCTCATGTCCCTCCCGAGCCTCCCCATTAATTTTTTTATTCATGATCATGTGACAAGCTCCCTTCTGATTTAACCCTGTTGACCGCCACACTCTCTTGCCTCCTTTTTAGTTAATACCCAACCCAGATTACTATAGTCTTAGCCACACCATGATCCTCCATCTTCTTCAGCAAGCATCTGTGTGGCACCAAATCAAAAGTCTTGCTGAAGTCAAAGTACTGCAGATCCACAGCCTGGCCCATATCCAGTTTCCTCATTATCCAGTCAAAGAACACTATCAGGTTTGTCTGACAAGACATCCCTGCCACAACTCCACATTGTTTGGTATCCTGGAGCTCATTGCTTTCTAAATAGTTCACTTGGTCCTCTTCAACAAGTGGCTCCATCAGTTTCCCTACAATAGAGGTGAGACTGACAGTTCTGTGATTCCTTGCTTTTTCCTTGCCGCCCCACATGAAGCAGAACCACATCTGCCTCCCTCAAATCCCTTGGAACAGCTCCTTTTCCTAGAGAACTGTTGAGTGGCCCTGTCAGGGGATCAGCCATTTCTGCTGCCAATTCTTTGAGTATCCTCAAGTCAACTCATCTGGACCAGTGGCCTTTTCAATCTTTAGGGCTGCAAACCCCTTCAGGACCCTTTCTGTATTAAATGTTGGTTTCCTCATCTCTGGGACCCTGTTGGTGGCTGCTTTGATGTCACTCTCTGGCTACAGCCCACTGTCCTCAGTGAAGACTGAACAAAAGTAATAATTAATTACCCCCCAATATTCTTCTCATTCTTCCTCCCCTTGATGTGATTTAAATTTGTAGAAGACATTGTATTTTGACCTCACCACTTCCCTGACCTTTGCTGAGAACCATAGCAGTATTTTGAACCTCTACTTTTGGGTTACTGTTTTTATTCATACTTTAGATACCCTAAATGTCCCCCTTAATTGCCCCATCTCCCTTTCACCCTGATTATGTTTTTTATACCAGCTAATTTATCCCTGACCAGCTAACTTAGCCTGCTGAAGTCTGCCCTTCTAGAAATCAAGCACTTCAGCATGTGATAGCAGTTTACCAGACCCTAGGACCAGTTGGAATCATATGAATTTACAGTCACTGTTCCCTAATGACTCACCTATATTTTTGTATTTTATTTTATTTATTTATTTATGACTTTGTTAACCAGATAGGTGCACTGATCCCAAGGACCATTTTCAGGCATGACCCAGGCCACATAAAACAGCACAGAATAGAAACATCAAAACAACAAGAACATAATGAGCAGGTAATACATAGTGAAAGGCTACAGTTGTTACATTTGGCAATATTTGGTGGCAGTAGTTGAAGGACAACAAATAACAATGCAGAGTAAGTCTCATGGTGGTACAATTTCAATAAAAAAATAACCTATTTGGCTCTACCCCTGGAACCTATGGGGGGGGCTAGTCCTTAAAGCAGTGGCAGATGGATGCCAACAGGAGCCAGTCTTTGAGGCGAGTCTTGAACTGGCAGTGAGTGTTTATGGTGTGCAGTTCAGTGGGCAGTGTGTTCCATTCTGTGGGGACTGCACAGACAGGGCTCTACTACCTATGTTCATGGGTAGCCTGGGGATTTTCAGGGAAGGGATACTGGAGGAGCGTAGGCAGCGGTGTGAGGTTTGGACGGTGAGAAGGGGAGCAAGAGGGTATTTCTGGCCAATACGAATGGCAGAATCAATAAAACTGTACAGTGCAAGATCAAAGTGGGCTGGTAGGGGGAGCCACCCCAGTGTAGTGTAGAGTTTACAGTGGTGTATGGAGAAAGGGGCCAGCAGGAAGAAGCAGCAAGCACTATTGTATGCTACTGATAGTTTTGTCATGGTGGATACATAGGTTCTGGAGTAGATGGAAGAGGAGTAGTCCAGGACAGGTAGCAGGTTTCCCTGGATGATGGCATGGCAGGCCTCAGGGGTGATGTATTGCCAGTATCTGTAGGTGGCCCCTAGTTTTTGATGAAATCTTAGAACCAGGGCATTTATGTGCTCTGTAAAAGAAAGGGTGGGGTCAAGCACAACTCCTAGATATTTGAAATGTTTGACATCCTCTAGGGCATGGCCATCAGGGGACGTGATGATTAGGGGTGGGTTGGATTTGCATTATCTTAGGAAGGGCTTAGATCAGAACAATGTTTTTATTTTTTTTTTTAGCATTGACCAGAAGGAGGTTGTCAGAGAACCAATTATGGGCTGTGGTGCAGTTTTTTGAGAGGGCTGCAGAGATGAGGGTAGGAGACTTTCTGCTGGAGAAGAGCATGAGGTCATCAGCATAAAGGACTGAGTGACAGTTGAGACTATCCACTGGAAGGGAGTTGATGAATAAGGAGAAAAGGAGGGGTCCCAGGATAGAGCCTTGGGTGACCAAAGTAGAGACAGGCAGGGTGGGTGACAAGGCTGGACCAATGCACACAAACTGAAAGCGCCCTGTAGGGTAGCTTCTGAACAAGGTGGAGACCTTCAGAAAGCAGCCATGGTGATGCAATTTGGAGAGGAGGAGAGAGTGATTTACCAGGTCAAAGGCTTTGGAGAGGTGAAAGAAGACTGTGCCAGTTGCATTTCCATTGTCCATGTTTATGAGGATGTAGTCAATTAGGAGAGTGAGGGCAGTGGTGATGGAGTGATTCTTGTGGAAGCTGTGTTGTTGGCTACATAGTAGGTCATATTTTACTTATGTAATCAGCAAGTTGGTAGTGGATGGCTTTTTCAAGTAACTTGCTTAGGTGAGGAAGGATGGAGATCGGGGGATAGTTGTCAGTGGCTTGTGGGTCCCTGGCTTTATGAATGGGAATAACCTTCATGGTTTTCCATGTATCGGTCATAGAGGAAGTGGTCAGGGCAAGGTTGAAAATGAATGTTAGGGGGCGACAATGATACAGGAGATAAGTCTAAAGAAGACAGGGGATAAGCTATCTGTTCCAGGGGAGCCATGGTTTAGGAGGCTCTTCAGGAGTTTATCTATGTCAGCATGTGAGAGTGTTTTGAAAAAAAGGGGGGATGTTGAGATTGAGAGGTAGGGTGATGTCATGGGGCATGCAGGGGGACAGGATTTATTTGTAGGTTTTTTTAGGAGTTTGCTCAGGTACATAGTGAGGTTGGAGAATTTGTTGTTGAGGGCCTTGACCACTTCTTGGTGATCGTTAATGAGGCTAGCAGTAGTGTGTAGCTGTGTGACAGGCTTACTGGAGGGGGGGTTTAGTAGCGAGCCAATGGATGCCCAGAATTGTTTAGGGTCCTCGAGGTTAGTTTGCTGGAGATTGTGAAAATGTGTCTGTTTGAGAGCTTTGGCCAGGTGTTTGCAAAGGTTCCTCCAATGCCTCTAATCATCCCATAGGGTATGGGATAGGAATGCTTTATAGGTTGACCAGGTATGGTCCCTGTCTATCATGAGGCTAAGGAGGTCTTTCATGAACCATCATGAGTAGCCACCCCTCACCCTTCTGGTGGTGACTGGAAATTGCTTATCCTGTAAACTCAGGAGAGCTTGAGTGAACATGGATGCTGCCTGGGTTGCATTTGATTCTGAGAAAATGGCAGACCAGTCCAGTGTGCATGCCTCAGAGAGAAGGACAGGGGTATTTGGGCTTCTGAAGTTATGGAAAGACAGGTATTTGGGTGGGGGTCATTTAAGTTTGGATGACCAGAGAAGGTACATAAGGATGTGATTGCTAATGAAGTCAACCATGGTACCAGCGTGCAGAACACAGTCCTCCTGGTTAGTTACAATCCAATCGAGGAGTGTCTGTGTGCCCTTGCAAGGGTTCTGCCTTGTGAGAAGGTTAATAGTTTGGGCCAGGTTGTATTGTTTTAGGAGGGAGGCATAGTCAGGCTGGTGGGAACTCAGCCAGTTTAGATTGAGATCACCCAAGAGAACTGAGTCTCTGTGTGGGGATTTGTAGCCCAGGCCAGAGAGGAAGCTGTTTAGACCCTCGGTTCTGGTTGTAGGGGGATTGTAGCAGCACCCGTGAAGAGTTTTTTGCTAGTTCCCAGGGTGAGTTCGGTGAGGTGCCATTCATTGGGAGAGGTTGGGTCAGAGCAGAGAACTTTGTTGGCTGATAGGGATTCCTTGACGAACAAAGTTACTCCACCTCCTTTTTTTTTGCCTACTTCCACAGCTCCTACTATTTCTGAATTGGTGAGTCCCACATGAAGAACTGTGACCTGCATAGTAGGCTCATTATCTACAGTAGTTGTAGCAGCAGGCAGTCCTGGAATGTATCCATCAAGGCCTGACTCCTGGTGCTCTTTGCCACCTGAACATCCCAATTGATGCTGGGCAGTTCAGACAACCCATCACCACAACTTCCCCTTAGCAATCCTTCTTTACATTTCTTCCCCAGTTTCTCTGTCCCTCTCCTCCTCCTGCTCTGGTGGTCTATAGATCACTTCCAAACACAGTTTCTTGCCTAAGGATACCATTAGCTTTACCCACAGTGACTCAGTTGTCCCATTTCTATCCCTGATGCACCCATCTTCTGCCACTTCAATGCCCTCCCTCACAAATTCCTGAACATAGAGTACCCCAGTCGTTATTATCCATAACCCATGTTTTCATTATGGACACAAGGTCAGCCAGGGTGTCCACCACTAGCACGTTGAGCTCACTCATTTTATTACCTTTGCTTCTGGCATTAAGGCATACTTACTTCCATCTGACCCTCGATCCCACTTTGTTTGCACTTTTATGTTTCCCCTGTTATCTCTTCCCTTATTTTTCTTAGTGTTCACACCCTTTATGTCTCCACTCTCTAAAGTCCATTCACCTAGTCTGATATGGGTCACAGCTTTCTTTATATCTGCTATGCTGTTACAAGACCCCAAGTGTGGGGGAGCCCTAGCTATGATCACCTTCTACTTTTCTGCTATTGAGGTTCCTCTAGGTTCAGTTTCCCTCCTCAAAACAGCTATGGATATTATAAGTTCCTGCATTGTAGAACTGCTGGACCAATCATACAGGATCGAACCTTTAGCCCTGTCCTTACCTTGTGGCAGTGTTTGCTGACTGGGTATTTTACATACGATATCAAAAGTCACTGTTGTGAGTGAAAGTCAAGGTGACTACAGTGAAATTGATCATCCCACTTTTTGGGTCCAAGACTGTTAAGATCTGTGTTTTTTGGACTTGTTCTTTTTAATCTGAATGGCTATATAATCTGTGCTGGACACTTGCTGCACTGTAGTACACCAAATACCAAATGTTTTGCTTTTATTTTGTTAATTTCTGTCTAGGTGTGTAAGTGCATATTGGGTAAAATGCTTTTTGTAGTGATAGTATTGTGTGAGTGTTGTTTCATGGGGGTGGTTTTGTGCTTGTTTGGTTATTGAGGTGGAGGGAGTGGGTTTGTGTAGATTGTTGTGTTTGGGGAAAGGAGATTTATTTTTTGAGGTGGCAGGGTTGTGGGGTAATGGATGGATGCATGGTCCCTGTGTAGGAGCTGGGAAAAATATGACTGAAAGCGTCAGGCTTATAGGCACCTTGGGTGTAAGAAGGCCATGGAGAGGGGTCCTGCCTTCTATGTCCCAATCCCCAGGGAGTCCTCTAGGACATTATTTTTTAAACATTACCATAGTAAGCCTCCCTCAAGATATGGAAAAAATGTCAGGCCTCCTCTAATTTATTGAAAAACATCAGGCCTCCCCATAGAAATAATACTATGCCCTATACACAAGAAAGAACGTGACACAACATGAAATAAATGTCTGAGTTTATTCACCTGGGACAATTTACATTTAGTTTTCCCAATCTCATTTTACCAAACATGAACTACTTAAAATGTAAAGCAAAAGTACATCTTACTGTAAAAATATTGAACCTATTCATTTCAATTCCATTTTACAGCATCCTTTTTTCCGAGCTTGTAAGAGCCAACTTTTATCTCTTAGTTTCAGAGAATTTTTGAGATCTGAAATAAGAAAATAAGAACTCCTTTTGAAAGGGTTATCCCCAGGTTTTCATAACTATTCACAGCTTTTTTGAACACCCATCATTTAACTACAATTTTCTTGTGACTATGTAAAATTAGCATGCAACACACTCTACTTTCTGACGTTAAGGTGACAATGGGTGTTCAAAGATAGCTGTAAATACTGATAAACACCTGGGGCAAGTTGTATTAAAAGGAACACTTCATTTTAATTATTTCAAAACTTAAAACAAATGCTAAAGCAGACTTAACCTGTAGAACAAAGAACATTTTAGAAGACAGGAGAAAAGGAGTGATCTAAAACAGAATAAAAAGTTATACGATAGGTTCAACTTGCACTGATGCTTTTAGTAGAGTATATTGTCAGACTTGACTGGTCCTCCCATGGAACGGGTTGGGGTCACCCTATGGAGACTGACCTCACCATTTGAGATATACTGCTCTAGAAGTAGGGAGCAGATTGTAGAAATGTTGTCTGCTATGACCCCTTCCCTTTGTTGTGTGTTGTGCAATGCCAGAGCCTTGAGAAATACGATCGCTGTGGCATTGGGTTTCATTGTCGATTCCTCCAGGATTCTGGTATGTTTCATTGAGACTTAGCTTGTTGATGACTCTTGGCCAGTCCGGGAGGCAGCAATCCCTGGTGGGTTCTCAGTGGTAAACTGCCCAAGGTAGAAATGTAGGAGAGGTGGGGTAGCTATCTGTTTTAGATCCTAAAGCTAACAGTGTACACATCAAAGGAGACTGGGTCATTTTAATATGTCGTAGTGAAGGGAGATGCAGATGTGAGGAGTAGGATTATCCTTGTCTACCCCTCTCCAGATCAGGGACAGGAGTTCCAATAAAATTAGCAGATTTAATTATCTACGTTTTATTGAATGCTCCCAACCTAATTGTGCTGGGAGATTTTGATATATGCATTGATGATGAAATCTCAGTTTGCTCAGTAATTCATTCAGTCGATGGATTCACTGGGCCTCACACAGGTTGTTTCCTACACAACCCATGAACACAACTATTCCTTGGGCCTCATATTCTCTCAGGAGCAGAACATCTTTGATGTCAGGGTAGATCCAGTTTGGTGATTCAATCACCATGCTGTTAATTTTGTGGCAGAGGTCCCCCAGACACCACCCCCCTTGCAGAAATAGTTTGATACCTTCTAAAACATGTTTTAGAGCTGGAACAACTTCTGTCAGAGTTAGACATCTTGGGTGTCAAAGCGGCATGCAATGTAGAGGTGGAGACAGCTGTTGATAGCTATATTTTGGCATTACAGTAGTGTTAGACTCCATTGCACTGATATGTGTCTGCCTATTAACCTCCCACTATAGTATATAGCCATAGTATATACTGTAGTGAATCACCATGCTATATAGGTGGGTTAAGAGAATTGAAGGCAACAGGGCAGAAGTCAGAGCATTCTTAGAAGAAGACAGGCTCATTGGATGAAAAAATTGTTTTGAGGTCACAATTTTGGGATCATCAGGGGGCTATAACCCTGAAAAAGGGTAGAGTTCTTGTTACAGGATATAGCCTCTGGAGGAAATAGGCCTGCTCAATGGTTCTGCACTGTGGATAGGTCAAGTAGCCCTCCCTGTCTACAATACAGAACACTTTTATCACAAGGGAATTGTGAGGAGTTTGGGTCTTTGTTCTTGGACAGAGTGTCCTACATTCAAAATGTGATCTCGACAGGTGACCTGTCATTAGCCAGCAATGGTACAGAAGAGAAGCACATGGTCACTCTGTGGGTTTGGAGTACATTCCAGCCATTTATAATGGAGGAGGTGCTCAAGACAATTGCAAGGCTGTGCCCAACCTACTGTACTTCAGATGTTGGGCATAGTCAGCTGCTTGGTGGACTGCCATGAGACCCTGGGTCTGAAGTTTGCTAATATTATCCAGTGTTCCCTTTCAGAGGTTTGTTTCCCCACAGCTCTTAAAAAAGTCACAGTGGGATCCCATCTGAAAAAGCCATTGTTGGTCCTGGATATGCTGGCAAATTACAGGCCTGTCTCAAACTTTCTATTTCTTGAGAAGGTTACCAATAAGGCGGTGGTGGCACAGCTGGATGCTCACCTCAAGATATATGACATCAGTGAAAAATTGCAGTTGAGTTTCAGACCTCATCACAGTACAGAGAAAGTACTTGCAAATGTGCTTGATGACCTGCTCCTTGCAAGGGGGGGGCTTTCCATTCTCATACTACTTGACTTCTCATCAGAGTTTGACACTGTTTACCATGTGGTTTGACAGAGCACCTTGGGGAATATGAGGGACTCATTTTGACAAAATTGAAATTATTTCAGTCCTTCCTTTCCGGCACATCACAAGAGGTCATGATGGGTGCTTACTTGTCATGGCCAGTGGCAGTCTGATTTGGGGTTCTCCATGGGTCAATTCTGCCTCTATGTTGCTTGTGATGTATATTCTGCTTTTAGGACAGGTTATTAGATGGTTCAATGTGAGTTTTCACTGGTACAAAGATGATACTCAATAGTATCTGTCTTTAGTATCGAACAAATGTGAAGCGATCACTGTGCTAGAATGATGCCTGCCAGAGATCTCTGACTGGATGGCCTCCAGCTGGCTAAGACTCAGTCTAACCATGACGTAGTTGCTGCTAATTGAACCTCCTTGAGTGTCTCTGGAAGTCTTGGTGCTGTTAGTATATTATCTCTGATAGACTCTCTTCTAACAGCCATGGGTAGAATGAGAAATCTGGGAGATATTAAGGACTCAAGGACAACAGTAGAACACCATGATCTGGTGAACCTATTGCATGTCTTTGTGACATTGAGGCTGGGCTATTGTAAAGCTTTACATGTAGGGCTATCTAGAGGGAAGGTGCACCGGTTAACACTATTGAAGAATGCCATGGCCAGGCTGGTGTCTGGTGTATCCGATGGGAAACGTATCTCTCCTGTGCTGAGGCTGCTGCAGTGGCTCAGAATTAGGTGGTGCACCACTGTAATGATTGATTTGTTAGCATACAAAGCCCTGTGTGCATTAGACCCTGTCTACCTAAATGACCAACTGGCCTAGTGTACTCACAGCTGCTCTCTCTGTTCTACTGAGGACTTTCTGTTGGTTGCAAAAAGGTCACACCTGAAGCAGTTTAGGGATAGTGTATTCTCAGTGGTGGCCCCGACATTATGAAACTCCTTGTCTTTCCATCTGAGGAGTCCCCCTTCAGTGGAGGCATTTAAAAGGGGCCTGAGAAGCTATCTGTTTTACCAAGCCTTTGGTGCTGATTCATAACCTCTTTCAGATTAACTGTACCTCTAATTGTACATATATTTGGGTCTGTATTTATTCAGAGATGTTATGGTTAATTGTTGAATTTATTTGATCTGCTAAGTGATGCATTCACAGAATGCACCCTGAGAGTTTAGGATAGGTTGATCTATAAATAAAATTGCCTTGCGTTGCCCATTTGAGCCCCAAAAATGCATTGATCACTATTCATGATTTCTGGCAATTAAAGCAGTAGTGCAGTAGTGCAACAAAAAATGTTTTTACAAAACAGATACTTGACACTAAAATTAATAAAATTCATATCTACTTTTTAGGTACCTCCTATACTGAGCTCAATGGGCTCGATCCTCAAGGATTGGTTCACACTGCATAAATGTCAACTTGCACCGATCTTTGGTGCGCCTGGGACCCTGCACACAATTCTCATACAAGAGGGGTCTTGGTGACAAACACCCACAGGTTGCAGCAGTCACTCCCATGGGCCACACATTTGCTGCATGGGAGGAGATTGGCAGAGGATGCAGCATGCTGGCATGGACCACCAACCCTGCCACAGAACACAGGGACAAGTAAAAGTCCCAAGAAGCCAATGCAGGATGCAGTGCCAGAGGGGAGATAGGTGGCATATGGGGGGTTATGAGACCATGCCCAGGACCTCCAATGTGCAGCCAGCAGGCATGCCTGCTGCAGATCCACTATGCAGACAGGACACATGTTGAAGGTCTGGTTGGCACTATTTCTGGTGCAGTCAGCACCCAGCCATATGGCTGCAATCCTCTGCCATGGTTATCGAACAGCTGCCTACTTGTCTTTGCACCAGGACAGCCCCTGCTTCCACCCCACACTGTCTGCAGGGGTGGTTAAAGGGCCTTTAGACCACCTGTTGGATGGTTTAAGTCCTGGTGGGTCCCACTGGCTTTTGAAATCCCATTTAAGGGGATGTTACAGGCCCCCAGACCAGAGGGAGGACATAGACACATTACTGTTAGAAGATATACAAAACATGACAGCTAAAGGGGAGGTTCTGATAATGGGAGACTTCAACATGCCAGATTCAGATTGGTCAATACCAGCAGGAACATCTGTCAGAACTAGACTCATAGTGGATTCGTTGCAGAGGGAGGGCCTCAAACAACTGGTACAGCAACCCACAAGAGACAGGGCTATCCTAGATCTAGTACTGACTAACAAAGAAGGGATCACAGATCTCCAGGTAGAAGGTCACCTGGGGCCAGTGACCATCACATGGTATGGTTCAATTTGGCTACTACATCTAAATCATCCCATTCCAAGGCAAAAATATGGGACTTCAGAGGAGCTGACTTTGATAAGATGGCCAACAGAGTTAGCCAGTCCTGGCAAAAAGAAACACAGGAGGAGGTACAGGCAAAGTGGGCAAGCATTAAGGATACAATACTTGAAGCAACATCCCATTGTGTTAGACAGAAAAGGAAGTGAAAGAAGAAGGAAACCACTTTGGTTCTCAAATACAGTAGCAGGAAAGGTCAGAGCCAAAAGGCTGGCCTTCAGGAAAATATAAGGGAACACAGCGGGATGAAGATAGGAGGCATACCAAACTGCCCTAAGGGAAGCAGGTAGGCAGTAAGGCAGGCAAAGTCCCAAACTGAGGAAACACTAGCACGAACAGTAAAAGAAGGTGACAAGACTTTCTATAGATACATTAGTGAAAGGAGAAAGTCCAGAGGGGTATTGCTAGCTTAATGGAGAAAAGGAGCATGTGAGGAGGAGGACCCTGTAAAGGCATCTATCCTAAATAGATACTTTGCTCAGTATTTACTGAAGAGAAGGTAGGGCAGGGCCCACAGCTCAGCATCATGGACACAGTGGAGAGGGAGGTGAGCACTACCTCTCACAAAAGAAAGGGTCCTACAAGAGCTTGCTAAGCTCAGGGTGGATAAGGCAATGGGACCTGATGGCATACATCCCAGGGTACTTAAGGAGCTAAAGGAGGAACTAGCAGAGCCATTAGCAGAATTGTTTAGTGAGTCTCTGAGCACAGGAGAGGTCCCAGAAGACTGGAGAAGGGCTGTGATCCCGCTCCACAAGAGTGGTAGCAGGGAGGAGGCGGGGAACACAGACCAGTCAGTCTACCTCAGTAGTGGGCAAGATTATGGAGGCACCTTAAGGAAAGGATAGTGCAACACCTGGAACCATAGGGCACAGGATCCAAGACAGCATGGGTTTACAAAGGAAGGTCCTGTCAAACTAATCTCATAGATTTCTTTGACTGGGTAACTAGAGTGGTGGACCAAGGGGAGCAGTTGATGTCGCCTACCTTGACTTCAGCAAAGCTTTGACACTGTTCCACATAGAAGATTGATAAATAAGCTAGGTAGGCTCGGGGTGGGTCAGAAGTTGGTCAACTGGGTGGCAAACTGGTTGACTGGCAGAAAACAGAGTGAGTGGTAAATGGTATACAGTCAGAAGAGATGCAAGTCACAAGTGGGGTACCTCAGGGATCAGTCCTGGGGCCAGTCCTATTCAACATCTTCATTAGTGACCTCATGAGATGGACTAGAGGGTAAGGCTTGTCTGTTTGCAGATGACACCAAGATCTGCAACAGAGTAGATGATCCAGATGGGGTGGGCAGAATGAGAAGAGATCTGGATAAACTAGCAAAATGGTCAGAAGAGTGGCAACTGGGATTTAATGCAAAAGAAGTGCAAAATCATGCACATAGGGAAGAGAAACCCTGAAGCCACTTATAGGCTGGGAGGGAGTTGCTAGCAGTCACAAAGGAAGAAAGAGACTTGGGCATCATCATCACTGATGACCTAAAATCATCCAACAGACCTCTAAAGCAGTAGGTAAGGCTAGGGGTGTGTTAGGGTGTATTAGTAGGGTATCACAAGTCGTAAGAGGGAGGTAATAATCCTCTGTACAAGACATTGGTTAGGTCCATCTGAGTACTCGCGGCAGTATTGAGGCCACCTTCACAAGGATATTAACCAAAATTGAGGCAGTCCAGAGAAGGGCAACCAAAATGGTGCAGGGACTGCATCAGAAGACATATGAGGACAGATTAACGGAGCTCAATATGTATACCCTTGAGCAAAGGAGGGAGAGAGGTGATATGATCGAGACATTTAAACACCTTAAGGGCATAAACAAGGTGAAAGAGTCTAACATGTTTAAATATAAGAGAAAATAGCAGGACAAGAGGACACAGCATGAGATTAGAGGGAGGCCGATTAAGGGGGAATGTGAGGAAATTCTTTTTCACAGAAAGGGTGGTAGATGCATGGAATAGCTTACCACAAGAAGTGGTGGCTATGAATACAGTGCAGGGCTTCAAACAGGCATGGGATAGGCATAAGGGAGCAATACAAATGATTATGAATAGATAGGTCACTGACAGAGCAAAGGTTGATGGCACATTTATAAGGTAGAAAAAGAAATGGGCAGACTGGATGGGCCTTGCGGTCCTTATCTGCCGTCAACTTCTATGTTTCTATGTTGCAGCCAGTGTCTGCCTCTAGCTCCCTAGTGCTCTGGTGCACCCCCTACCTCAGCACAGGCCTGGCACAAGGTTAGTTTGGCATAGGGAGTCCCCAGTTTGCCATAGCCAGCCTCACAGGATTGAAAACTCCACAATTGTTGAGGCAAGGTGCACCTTGCATCATTTTTGTTTGGCACAGGCACCTTGCATCAGAATCAGAGTTTTAAAAATTGAGCCCAATAAGTGTTTTTTTATTTTCTCAGTCCTAACACATATCAGGTGTGCAATGGTATTTCTAAGTGAAATGTTGTGGCTATCTTCTTTTCTTGAGAAAAGAATAATAAAAACATCTGATTCTGAAAAGGCCCTTAGATTGGTGCAATCTGCTGCAAAAGGCAGCTAGCGTCAAAGGCCAGTGTGCCAGGGACCCTCCACCCGATTCTCTATCAGGCAGGGTCCCAGCAGCAATGTTCCATGGTTTGCGACAACCATGGCCATGGGATAAAAGAGACGACACACCTGGAGGGTTTGCCACAAGTCACGGGATGGCCTTGCACCAGCCTAGTCCCAGGTGATCTAGCGGTCCCCCCAACATACTCATATAGTACAAAGATTAATTAAATAATTTCCTGGTGGTCTAGGGGTCCCCTAGACATGCCCGTTTATTAAAACGATTAATTAAATCATTGTCTGGTTGTCTGTCAGTGCCCCCGACATGCCCCTATATGAATATGTATAAGTAAATCATTACCTCGCGGTCTAGTGATTCCCTGACATGCCTGTATATGAATATGTTTAAGTAAAGCAGTACCTGGTGGTCTATTGGTACCCCCCCATGCCCATATAAGCAAATGTATACACACCTCTATTCCTGGTGGTGTAATGGTCCCCGACCCCCATTCTAGCAGTTAGTGCCCACCACCTCACTCCCCCCAGCCGAATGAAGAGCCGGCAACCAGCAAAGCCATCCTCTCACCACCGTGGCTGGCCACTGACTGAACTGTCACTAATCCAGTACTGTATACAGTACATTCTTAGTGACAGTTCAGTCAGTGGCTGACTGCAGTGGTGAGAGAATGGCTGTGCCAGTCACTGATTCATGGTTTGGGCAGGGGGGAAGTGGTGAGGTGGGCACTACTTCCCATGGTGGGGGGATGGGGGTCCACTAGACCACCAGGAATAGAGGTTTGTACACATTTGCATATACAAGCAAGGAGGTGGGACATCTAGACCACCATGTACTGATTAACTTAAATATATTCATATAGGGGCATGTGAATGGGACCGCTAGACCACCAGGTAATGATTTAATTAATCTGTTTAATATATGGGCTTGTTGTGGGGGACAGCTACACCACCAGGTTATTATTTATTTAATCTTTTTAAAATGCAGGCATGTTAGGGGGAGGTGACATGTGGGGGGGGGCTCTGATTGTGGTGCAAGTGGTCAAACGTTTCCAGAGTGTTATATTCTAAGTACCCTTAGACCAGCCCTAGCTGGTCTAAAGATACTTAGAATGTTGCCCTCTGGGAGGGTGTTGAGAATCCCAGTTTTGGGGATTGTGCAGCTTGTGTCTGCCATAGGCCCCATAACACCAGGCCACAGCCAATTTTGTGGTGTACAGGTGGCACAACCCCCATTTGGGGCAGACAGTCTGCCAGAATAAAAACAGGGTCAAATATCTGAGGCATGAGCATGTTGTAGATAGATAGATAGATAGATAGATAGATATGTTTTTTTGTTTTGTTTTGTTTTTGTTTTTTCTTTCTGGGCCTAATATCACTTTCATTAGTTTTCCTTTATTCCAGCAACAGGATTTTTGGGTACAGAGGCTACTAATTTACATCTGCTCTGGAGTGCGATTGTATTCATAGTCAGTGTCAATGCTGCTTTCTTAACTTGCTTTAGCAACAGGCATCCTGCAACCTCCTTCCAGAAGCCAAGTTTCTCACCTGCATGATGTGACTGTGAAACCATGATTAAGAAACCAGGGATACTAAGTGGCAGTACAGTGCTGCATGCACTACTATACTAGGGTAACCCCTTTTGTAACTTGCTTTAATACATGTCTATATAAACACAAATATATTTTTACTGACAAAATAAGGCATTAACATACTTAGTCCATTTGCAAAAGGAAAGCAACAGTGACTTGTAAACTACACTATTATCTTCTTTTGTAGTGCCTCTCTTTGCTTACCTTTTTGCTCCTCATAAATTGAGTAAGCTACGGTAGAAGGAAAATCATTAAATAACACATATATGCCTTCCTTTGGGGTTTTCAGTAGAGTTAGGTTTTACATTTTTTAACATTTACTGTAGCTCATCACAGTATCAGCTTCTTTGGAAAAGTGATGCATTACTTTGTCTCCTAGAGAAATAGCAGACTGTCTGAAAAGAGCTGTTGCTATATTTAAAAGAAAATTGCAGCACATTATGAGTTGCTTCTGGTTGTTATGGCAACATAAGTTCAAGAACTGTTTTTTTTATCAAATACACTTCTTATTGTACTGTTATATGCATACCTTGTAAAAATGATTTAAGAAGTAGATGTTATATTAAAGAAGATGCTAATAAACATATTTTCCAGAATCATTCATACTTAGTTCCAAATAATGCCATGGAGCTATAATATATTCTCTGTGTAACATTTACTTACTCCTGAAGTACCCTACTTTTAAAATAGGTTACTCAGGGTACTGGGAAAGAAACCAAAGCACTGGAACATGACATGATTGATGACATGATTGATGAACTCTTGTGAAAAGCTTCATACTAAAATGCCAGCAGAATAGGCCTAACGGTCTTTCGTGTCTGCTCGTTTGGTCAGCCTCCACCCTGGGTGCTGACCTTGCTGCCCCCCTCACCTCCTCTGGCTTCTCCCTTCCCAGTTCCGGATATTCTTGCTGTATTGGATTTTGCTTCCAGAACCCTTCCCCTGTACCTGTCCCACCCCATCTTGAACCCCTCCACTGTCTCTGCCTCCACCAGCCCCCTAGGCAGCGCATTCCATGGCTCCACCACCCTCTCAGTGAAGTAGCACCTCCTCCTTTCTCCCCTGAATCTTCCCCCCTCCAGCTTCCACCCATGCCCTCTAGTGGCCCCCTCCTCCTTCCTTCGAAGCACCCTGACTGTTCCTCCCCTATTTACCCTCTTCATGTACCTGAAGACCTCTATCATGTTCCCCCGGTCCCTTCTCTCTTCCAATGTGTACATGTTTAGCTCTTCGAGGCTGTCCTCATAGGTCCTGTCCCCCAAGCTACAAATCATTTTGGTTGCCCTCCTCTGGACCCTCTCCAGGAGGGTAATGTCCCTCTTTAAGTGTGGCCTCCAAAACTGCACGCAGTACTCAAGGTGCAGCCTCACCAAGCAGTTATACAGAGGCAGTATCACTTCCCTCCTTCTGGACATGATCCCCCTAGCGATGCTTCCCAGAATCCTGTTGGCCTTGGCTGCTGCCCTCCTACAAGTCTCTGAGTTGTTCATCTTGACATCCACCACCACCCCCAGGTCCTTCTCAGCCATCAAGACTTGTAGCATTTCCTCCCCCAGGGTGTACACTTGGCCTGGGTTTCTGGCCCCCAGGTGAGGACTCCAGTTTCAGTGTGATGGGTACATTATATTGAGGCATAATCTAACCTTATCTTTTTTTATAAAATGCGGACTGATCAATTCTGTCTCACAGTTTGTAATTTGGTTCCAACAAGGGGCTCAGACCCTGAGGCCAATAGCCAAGGGATCTAAATACTAACAGGAATGTTACTGTCAAGTATGATTTTCTGTCTGGTGGAATTTCTTGAAGCTTATGAATGCAAAGACAGGAAGCAGCATGGTTTTGTGAAGGGAAGTTCATACCAGACTTACCTGATTGAGTTATGTGTCTCTGTAAAAGCAACAGTGGACAATGGCCAGGCAGTTACTGGCTATATCTAGATTTCAGTAGGGTCTTTGACTCAGTGCCCTTAAAAAAGCATATCAAGAAGCTCAGGGATCAAAGAGCTGGTGCTAAGCTAACAATGTTAGTAGCAAATTGACCAGCTGTGGAACAGTAAGAGCTCAGAACAGTCATATAAATTATACCACAAGGGTTTGCACTGTGACCAATACAGTACTGTTAATGTGTTCATCTAAAGCCATGTTTGCACAACTTCAGTGATATAACATTTGCATGCTCTGCTCCTGCTGTGATTTCATCAGCAGTGTTAGTTCACTCTTCACACAGCCCTCCCTCATGCCGATGCGGGTTCCACCAGAGAGGGGCTGTGGGTCAGGTTTGAGAGCAGTGGAGGAGTCTGGGATCAGCTGCTTTTTATTGGTGCCAGCATCTCAGCGCATTTACACTGCAACATAATACGCTCACTCCGATAAATGCCTCCACTCCTGTGCCAGAAAAAAAACAAGGCCTGAAGAACTACTACTACAGTCCAGTAAGTGTCCACACTGCTGACATTACAGTGCATGAACCAATGCGCATGGGTTGATGCGCTACAAAGCCGGCAGTGTAAACGTGTCTCAAGACATAAAGGAAGGGATCAAGGCAAAAATTTGCCTCATTGCAGATTACACTAAACTCTGTTAGGGTAGACTCCAAAAAGGGGGTCAGGTACCTGAGAAGGACCTAGAACATTTGGAGAGGTGTTCTAATATATGGCACCTGAAGTTAAGGATGAAGAAGTGCAAAGTTATGCACATAGACAAGCGCAAACAGAAGACAGGTTATTGACTGCGGGGTGAAAAATCTGTCTACTCACTGAGAACAGGGATTTATTTATTCATTCATTATACAAACTGGTGAGCATTATTTGTTTTTTATTTGGGCTCACCTAGTTATTTCCTGTAATAACTAGCTTGTTATTGGAGGAGACATGCACTGCGTCTGACATGTGAACACGAGCCCCGTTCTCACTGCCAAGCACACTGTCACTGACTTAATGTGAAATGTTTCTATGTTTGTTACAGTTCAAATATATTTCTTTGACTTTTAATTTAAGAATCAAAATGCTAGCAGCAGTCTGCCAAAGAGTGCAGTTTAATGTTTGATTTCCCCTTGTTAAAAAAATCTGAATTCTCATATGCTGCAAACCTGATTTCAACTAAGTTGCCTTTTTGCCTGTTTTTTTGCAAGAGTAACCCATACTGTGTTCTTTACTTTGTTATTAAAAACTGCCAATGCTGCCGGCCCGGTGGAGCTGAGTGTTGAGGCACTGGATGCCACACCTTGTGCCACAGTGGCAACCCAGATTCGGGAATGGACTTGGGCCACTGGGGTCTGGCAGGGGAGAGGAAGGATCGAGCATCCAATGATTGCTCTCCTTCCTCTGGGGTGGGTAGAGGGTATTGCATCACCCTGCAGTGGTGACTGGCAGAGGCCAGTCACACTACAGCAGCGTTCACAGCATGGGGGTGTGTGCGACAGGCATCAGCACTACATGCTCAGACACCACTGCACGTCCAGCACCCTAGTGGGAGAAAAAGTGGAAAAATTCTGGGGGGTGATCTCCATGGCTATTGGCCATGCCCTGCACCCCCAGGAGCTGAGAGAGTTGCCTACCCAGGAGTGCTGAGCAATGAAATGCCAGCCCCTGTGGGTGTGGGTTCACGTGGCCCGCTCACACTACCAGGTCCAGGGTGGAGGTGTCGGTGGCTGGAGATCATGGGGGCAGCTCTGCCTAGACGGGAAACAAAATAAAAAAAAAACTGCCAATGCTTTCACTTCATATGGCATTTTTTAAAATTCTTTCATATAGAACTCTGTCATGCTCTGCTTATTAACATATTTAATGTGCTTGGGTGAATGGTTACCTTGGTTTAGTTTTCAGGTTGGAAAAAATTGCTATACCACAAATTATATAAACTAATGTACAGGGCAGAGAGCTTCACTCAAATTAAATACCCACACTCAGTGAGTGATGCTGGATAAACCAATCGAACTTCATTCATGGGGTTTATGTAGCATTGCTTACCTTGGGTGTGTATTAAATAAGCAATAATACCAGACAGGGTGGGCATTACTGGGAAATACCAGACCACCCAGGGGTGTAATGAGGCCCAATGCCACAGGCGGAGGGCCTTATAGCCACTGGAAGGTCTGGTATTTCCCAATAATGCCCACTCTGGAGGTTATTATTACGCTTAGAAAATGGCCATCTAAGTACATTTTTATGAAGTTATAAAAAAAATACAATAAATGATTGTGAAATATGAATACAGATGTTAAAAAAGTAGTCCATAGGCTGTTTCTGGTGCTGTTGTTCCTCCCTGTAGCATTTTGGTGGATTGCCACTGCCCCCCCGTGCACGACCTTTGACAGTGATGTGTGAGGAAGGCAGATAGCAACATACAAGGAGAGAAAAGAAAACAATTTATTTTTTCCTTTCTAGTGAGTGTTTTCTGTTTATTTTCCAACAGAAGGGTCAGTGATTATAGGGGACTTCTGAGGAGTAGTCACTATGTTTGTGTTTGTGGTCAGCACAGTAGTGCAAGATCACAGTCGGGAGACTTTTCGAACGGAACTGTGACACTGCAATGGGGAGAGTGGTGCCTTTGTGTGTTTCTTATAACACAAGATAACTGAACTTTTTTTTTTTTTTAAAGAGGGGGAACAGCTGCAGGTGAATGCTGTTTTGGCTGGCGGATACCAGTACGTCTTGCTGAGCGAGTGAAAAAGATGGGCATTTTGAATTTTCCTTTGGTGCGTCTAGCCAATTAAAAACAGGCTGGACACCACTGTGGAATGTTACGCAGTGAGGTGCCACTTGGACTGGCACTTATTGTTTACTGGGCATTTATTGAAAAATAAATGCCCAGGTTGCAGCCACTTTCAACCAATCAGGATACAGAATCCATTCTGGCCATTTTCTAAATTCTCATAATACACTCAGCTCCATGCATTATTCTCTATTTTCTGAAAGTGTTTCGCTAGGTAAACATACAGAGATGCAGTAAGAATTTTATTTACATTAGCCACCTGGGAAGGGGGATTAGGAGATTAATGTAGGAGACCATATAATCAAAGAATAAAAAAAAAATGCAAAACAATAATTTAAACCTGTAATGGAGAAGGGGCATAGCTTGCCAGCCAAGATTGTGGCAGCCTAGAATGAGTAGAGGAAACCACAGGGAAACAGACAGCTGTACAGGCCTAACCTTTCGATTTACATTGCAGAGGTTGGTATCTCTGTAGATTCTTGTGCAAATAGACCTCACCTTTCAGAATTTGCTTGTTACCCCTGAGAAAATCGGTGGATGGCCCCTCGGGGGGCCTATTTCTGATTTTGTATGTTGTGGGCCGTAGAGGCCCCATAGCTCATCCTACGAATGCCTGATTTGCAATTCCAAGGTGTAATTTTCAACATTTATTGTCATGTCAAGTTGGATGGAACAACTTAGAAAATCCAAAATGGCCACCAAAATCCAATATGGCCACCATATTGCTAGTAAATACTTGATTTGCTAATAATTCCCAAATCCCTAGCTTCCAAGATACCAATTATCAATGATTCTTAAACATCTATATATTGAACATTTATTCATGAACATTTATGACATCTGTATATTGCTTTAATGCTCCCTCTTAGACACATGATCAAATGCACACATTAATACTATATAAAGCAATTGAATTCACAAGGCAATTTACTGATAAAATAGTTTGACATACGTTCAATAATGCTTAAAATCTAAATGTTGTATGTGCTGATTTGTTGTTTAGAATTAAGTCATTTTATCAATGATTTGACCAACACTGAATATTTTGTGTCAACAGTGCAGCTTGGTTGTAATGTTCAAGTTTTGAAGTCATTATATTGGAGTCCACTCTGGATCTGAACTGTCACATTCACTCCCGAAGCTTGAAGATTCATCCTCAGAAGTTTGTTCATTGGCTGCCGATGTGTTGTTTTCAGTGTCTTCATCTCCTGTACAATCAGTCATCGGCACTGTCATCGAAAGTTTTTTGTTTGGCCTCATCTCTGTCAGCTGCTCATCATCGACTGGCTAACCTTCTGCCCTTTCTCCTATGACATAGGACATCAGGTAACTGAAACCCAGTGAACCAAACAGGTTTCGTTATCATCCTGTCATTTCCATCATGACAAACAAACGGGGTTTCCAGCTCTGTGCAGTGGCACCATTAGTAGGCTACAAGATTTGCTCTCTTTATGTGCTGACAGAGATTCATTCAGTCTGGTAGAATCATTTGGGTAGTCTTCACTTGCAGGTTATTGTCTTGCCTTACTCATGTGTCTACCAGATCCTCTCCTTCTGTACCATTTACACGCAGTGGTGAATGAAGGTCTTGACATTTTGTTCAGTGTCTTGTGAAGCATTTGTGCTTTCCTCAAGCCCTGAAAGGAGATCTATTCTTTCTTTGACCCTGTGTGAACGTTGAAAGACTAATTTCTTTGATACCTTGTAGAAGTAGCTCGCTACATCACATCCAGAGGCAGCTTGGTATGATGGCAAATTGAGATTTGCAGTTTGTCCAATGTTATCATATATAGATTCTATGTTTAGAGATCTGTTGGGGTCAATTTGAAGCATCCATGGTGAATCTGGAAGGGTCTTTGTGAAAGTGTAAACCAACAGGATATCTGTATCTTTGGCTCGGATGACAACTGGGCCTTACACAAGAGCACAAAGCAGCATTATCTTTGTATCTGCCTCCTCATGGTTGCTGGAAAACAGGAATTCTTCTGAATCTGGGTATATAGTTTACGTGCTTCTGCCATTGCAGATAGTAAGCGGGTATCGCAAGTTTCTTCTGATATCTTCTTGTCTAACATACTGTACTCATTGAAGCGCTGTATGAGATCTGTTTTATTGTCATTGTTGTAAAGGTACTGTTGATACACCTTTCCCTGCAGCATCTCTTCTGAATCTTATCCCACGTGAAGTCACATTCCTCTTGTTCCTACTGCTCACTCAACTCATTCTTGCTGTTTCACCGAGAACTCCTTATCATCCTTATAATTAACAAAAACGATGATGACTTCCACTTGGTTTTGCTGTAGATGAAGGTGTGAATGTGACAAGAAGTGCTTTAAAAGGCTGTCCCATGTACACTGTGCAGTAACTGCTCTGACCATTGCCATAGTGTCATATGTGTACACTGAGCATAACGGAGGAGGGGAAGAACTTCGAGCGTCTGCTTCATCGATGAGATAATTTCTTAAGACATGTTTGGTATTAGGTTTGTAAAGGTTTCCATCTGGAGTTGCTATTGCAAGAGGATATGCTGTGAGTGGATGGGAAAATGCATATTTCTTATCAGGGCACTGTGTAACACTTTGAGCACTTTGACGGTTGTCTTTCAAGACTGATTCCACTTTGGGTTTCTTTTTCTTCTTGTCCATTCCCATGGAGATTCTACTGCATTTAATGGGCTTGAAGAAACCAACTTTCCTTGATAGGAAACGGTCATTTATAAATGAACTCAATATAACTTCCCCTGTAGCCCTTGCCTTCAAAAGGCCCTCTACTATTGCCGGCAGTATTTCAATGCCCATTGCAATGTGTTGTGCTACACCCTGACATGGATCTGAATATGCTTGAAGTTTCTTCACTAGCTCTTTCACTTGACCATCATGGTTCTTCATGGCACCATATGTCAACTCATTGTGTGTGGCCGATGTTTTCAGAAGCATCTTCTTCAGCAACAAATGAATTTTAGTGAGCTTGTGGGAATTCAAAACAAAGTCACCTGCAGCTTTCTCAGACATACTGTAGCTGCCTCCACTGGGTCCACCCCTCACCTTGACCTCTCTGTTGATTGAGGCCTCAGTCACTTGGTTGCCAGGTATCGTGGAGGACGTGTCACCGGACAGACTAGCCCCAATGCCATATTCCTGCAGTTCATTGTATGCATTCTCATTGATGGTTTCATAGATACATAGATACATAGATACATAGACAGTGTCAGCAGATAAGGGCCTATGGCCCACCTAGTCTGCCCATTTGAGCTTGTAAGTTCAGTTTATTTTCCTAGAAGTCTGTTGCCCCTTACCCCTGACCTCCAGAATTCCTTTATGTCTATCCCATGCATTCTTAAATCCCGTGATTGTTTCAGCCCCCAACACTTCCTCTGGCAGGGTGTTCCACTTATCCACCACCCGTTCTGTGAAGAAATTCTTTCTCATGTTTCCTCTGAATCGTCCTCCCTCCAACTTCATCCCATGCCCTCTAGTCCTGGAACATCTTTTTTGCTTAAAATAGTGTTTTCCTGCACCCTGTTCCTCCCTGTAAGATACTTGTATGTCTCTATCATATCCCCTCTCTCCCTCCTCTCCTCTAGGGAGTACATGTTCAGTTCCTTCAACCTGTCTTCATAGGACTTGTGATGCAATCCATGCACCATCTTTGTTGCCCTCCTCTGAACCTTCTCTACCCTGTCTATGTCCTTACGTAGGTATGGTCTCCAGAACTGTACACTGTTTCCAGATTGATGCTGTCTAAGTGATGCCACATCAAATACCGAGAGTAGTTTTGATGGTTGAATGCAAGCAGTAAAGATAGAATATCTCATTGATCATGCCAATGCAAGTTCAGATTCTTGTCTCTGTATGTGGCAACCTGGGTGAGAAGAGAGCTGGTGACACTAATGTAGCCTGTCACCCACTGTCCCATGGTGCCAGAGGTTTCCAGCATTAGTGACTGCACTTCAGGGAAAGATTCATCCAAGAGGACAAGCTTCAAGGATTCTGCCAATACAGATTTTCTCATCTTGATGAGCGTTTCTCATAGTCTGTTGGTTAGTGAGCCATGAATCTTGGATCCCATGAATCATAGGAGAGCCTCAAGGGACTGTTTATGTAACCTCATTGATCTAGAATAGTGGCATCCTTCCAAGGATTGGTCAACAGATCCATCTATTATTATCCCCACCTGAATCCCCCAGTCATGAAGTCCCATAGCACTGTATCACTTGTAGAGGATCTTCTGCCTCACCATCAGTTCATGAAATCCTCCCATCAAATTAACTACTTTTGTATACTTTTCTTCTTTCTACTTAATTTGTGCAATCTTGTAGAAAACTGCATGTTCACTATGACTGAAGATGTGGTCAATTTGTAGGTCATCCATTAGATCCATGAGAAAGTCAAGGTAATATCTGCAAACCACATCATCTGGTTCACTTGGTATAATGGGCAGGAAATCAGTTTCGGATGTGAAGGAAGTAGTCGATGTTGCTTTTTCATTGAAAGCTGTGCATGATCCTAGGAATGGAAGAGATTCATCTTCTGTAGAAGATTCTGTGCCTACTGCCAGAGTCCAAATAAAGTCTTTGCTCAAACAAAGATCAAGCTCAGCCTTTCTTTCATCCTCATTGTAGGATGGGATGATCGGTGGGGGTTTTCTCTTTCCTATTTTATAATCCCCATAGTCAATAGGTTCTGAGTTCTCTAAGGTTTCCTGGACTTCTCTTGTTGAGCTGCTTGGAATGTTCTGTTCTTGTACTGGCAGATCGCAGATTACTGCAGGAATCAAAATTTGGGGTAAGTAAATCATTGAGTTAGTGCCATGTGTTGTTGAGACTCCTGTTTGTGTCTGTTGCTTACCATCTGAGTTATCCACTGTGGCAAGAGTTGGCTGTCCAGGTGGAATTGTGTGCAGCACTTTTTTTTTTTCCTTAAGATTTACTGTCATGGGTCAATTTCTTGTTTTGTCTTCTGACATCTGTGTAAGAAATACCAGTCCAAACAATGTAGAAGATTGACTGCTTCTTTACTTCCGGTGAAACGATGAATGACTATGGATAGAACTATCGACTTTGGCGAATGTTCTCTGGTAATGAGGCATTGCCAGTCACTAGCAATGGACCATATTTTGGTAGCCTGAATTTCTGTTGGGAATGGTCACATAAGCTACAGCATTAATCTTCTTAGAAGAGCTTATAGAGGGAGCTATCATATTGAAGAATTCTGGAATGGGTTCATAATTATCAAGCTCAGAAAGCAAGTCTTCATATGCCATAGGAAACTGCAGTGACTCAATTTGTCTAACTTTTAATTTTTGATTGATTATCTTTGCAAATGCCTTGGTGATGTCACTATCTCTGAATCCAGCTCCTCTCAAAGTTGCCAAAGAATAATCAAGTGGGCTTACTTTTGTCGAGTGAAGAATGAGAAGATTCCCGTGTATCCCCTTCCCTGCAGTAAAACCCATCTCATATCTGAATTCATAGCTGATAAGATTCTTCAGCTGAATTGTGTGACTTATTCCAGCGTCTTGTTCTCATCCATGGAACTTATAGAGGTTATGAAGATCCTCCAGTAACTCTGGGAGTAAACAGCAACATTTCTGCTCAACGTTTCTTCACACAATTTGAAGAAACTCCGTTTCAGCACTCTTTGTGTGAATGCTTTCCAATCTGCCTTGTGTTTGTCTCACTTGTTTGTCGATGTAGACGAAAGTTTTGTGACAACATTGGTGGTATTTGACATCTGAAGCAAAGACGTCAACATTGGCAGTAGCGACCTTCAAATGTTTGGCTGCACCAGACAAAAGAGCATCATCGGAATTTTCATTGCATAACAGGCTTTCGTACAATGTAATCTTTCCATCTTTTTTTCCTGTGAGCATTATGCTCTAGGAACTGGTGTTTTTGTACTGATGCACTTGGTTAAATAAATATTTTATCAACATATTTGGCCTAGACTGGGTGCTGATTTTTTTCATTTAATCTTTCCATCTTCAAGTTCAACTCTTTGGATTTTTTCTTCCATATTTCCTCTCTTGTTCCTTTTCTTATCACAGATGAAGCAGGTCTCGTTCTTTTTAAATTCCAATGATTTCCTTTTACATCGAGTTACATGGACCGCTTCACTGCTACTGGACGACTGCGGCTCGGGTATGCTGGAGAATTCAACTTCAGAAGATTGATCCGAAGAAAGTTATTTCATTGAGTTGGTGTTTAATTTCCTTTCACTGGTGAAATTTTGGTTACACCTTGTATGAACAGGTAGGCCTGTTTCTCCAGGGCCGAGGGGAAGCTGATCACAGATTTTATTCCATATGAGGTTGAAGTTTCTGGCGTACACAGAAGTTAGTTTTGTGACTGACCATTTCTCTGCAAAAGCCTTGATGGTATTCAGACCATTCTCTCCTTGTATTTGTTGCAGTTCTGTATCTCTAATTTGGTTCTCACAAAGAACACAGATAGGCAAATCAAATGGATTGACCAGCCCAACAGGTAGAGCTACAAGTAGATTGATGTGTTATGCATTGTTTATTTATATTTATGTTCTATTATATTAATTTAATATGTGTTTATATTAAATGTAATAATAATAATAATAAACTCCCCGTTCATGAATCAATGATAATCAGTATCTTGGAAGCTATGGATTTGGAAATTATTAACGAATCAAGTATTTACTAGTCATATGGCTGCCATGTTGGATTTTGGTGGCCATTTTGGATTTTCTAAGTTGTTCCATCCATCTTGGCATGGCAATACATATGGAAAATGACACCTTGGAATTGTAAATCAGGCATTCCTAGACTGAACTATGGGGCCCAGTGGGCCCACAATGTCCAAATCAGAAATAGGCCCCCCTGAGGGGCCATCCACAGATTTTCTTGGGGGTAACAGGCACATTTTGAAAGATGAGGTCTCTCTCTACACAGGAATCTGCAGAGATAACAACCTCTGCATGGTAAATCAAAAGATTAGGCCAGTAAACCTATCTAAAATTATTTGCGTCCATCTGAAAAAAACAAACACACTACAGGGTCAGTTAGAGCTCTTCTAAATGTACTGTACAGTATTGCTGTCTAGCTCCATTCTGAAACAGTGCCTGTTAGCAGTGTTTACATTATTTTACCTGTTAAGAATCCACAGTATCTTGATGTGCATGGGTCTGTTTCTTGCCTGTATTGGGACACTCGTGCTGCTTGTGATCACGACCGCCGGTCTCCAGCTGCATACTAATGAGGATCCTTTGTTTTCCCATTCAATATAGGCCCACTGCTCCCCCCATGGCTAAGAAGCAGCCCGCTGCCTGTCTGAAGCATCGGAGCTCCCTCCTGGAGCTGAAACTCTCAGTGGTGCTGCTACCAGAGGTAATTTAAACAGCCTCTACCAGCACCTTGTGAGGGGGTTAGCCTGTCGACGTGCTACGTGCGTCTACTGCCCCACTCGCCCCAGCCACCCACCCACTCAGGGTCGTCCCTTTGTTTATAGTCCCTGCCTGATGACATCACTTCCTGCTGTTTGAAATACTAAGTCCCCATTTTCCCCTTTGCAGGTTATACCTGCCAGCCACTAGAGGGACCCTTTGTTACTGCCTCTAGCTCTTCTATTTTCAGAAAGCCTCCCCGCGTTATACTTGGACCCCTCTAACTACCTGTCCTCTTCCCTTCTCTCCCAGCCCTCTGCCCTCCCCACCTCCGATCCTAAACTAGCCTATTCCTGGACCCCCTCCCTTCCACCCCAAGCCCATGCTGGTTGACCACCTATCCTGGATTTCTCCAACTACCTATCCCTCTTCCTATCTTCCTTGACTACAGAGGCTCTGCCCGCTCCCCCTCCCACACCTGACGCTGTACTAAATCCTGCCTGGACCTCTTGCCATCACGGCTAAGCCTTTTCTAGATCGGCCACTAGGAGTCGCTATTAAGCACCCCTTATTTGGTCCCAAACATACCCTGTGTCCTGGCCCCAGAACATGGAGCATGGTTCTTACCTAGGTCCTGTGACCAACTGCCCTGAGTTGGTCTTGAACCTGGTACCCTGGTCACCAGAGTCCGTGTCACTACCACTATTCCAAAGTGGCATCCACACTTGCTGAGTGACACAAAAACAACTTCAACCTACCACCCGGCTGCAGCCACAAGCAATATGTTAGCCCTCTTATTACAATGCCTCTCTTTCATCCTCACCCTGGCACCATTGTCTCACCAACCTACTACCCCCCCAGGCACAATGGCACCTGATCCTGCTATTTTTCTGGAGCTAGCCCTGCCACACCCTACTCTCATCATCTGCCCCAGTCATCAACACCTTCCCCCCAGTCCTCTCCCTACTACTACTTCCTCAGGCGCCCACTGGAGACTTATCCTCCTCACGTTCACAGCCTGGAAAACCCTTCCCACCCTTGTGCCCAAAAGCACCCCCCTCCCCACAGCATACTTATCAAAAGCTCACCCTCTACCATCCCCTGGCCAGGGCTGTTGTTATACTACTACTTCTGACAGGCAATATTCATCCGAACCCTGGCCCAGCTCGCTCAAACCCTCCTACAGGGTCACCAGGGCTCTGCATTGCATCTATAAATATATGCAGCCTGATGAAAAAACTAGATTCCCTCCAATGTTGGGTCACCTCACATAGGCCAGATGTCATCACGGCGGTGGAAACCTGGTTATCAAAATCCACTCCAGACTCATTTGTCACTATTCCAGGGTACTCCATCTACAGGGAGGATTGTGTAGGTAGAAGGGGGGGTTGTGCGATATACACCAGGGAATCTCTCACTGTACTGACACTCCCTGCCCCTGTTCTCACCCATAGGGTGCAGGCCCTAACCCTCAAACTAACTCCCGACCCCGCCAGGGGTCCCCTCTATCTCACTGCTGCCTACATTCCCCCCAAAAAACAAACTTTGGCACTGGCTTCGCTAACTGATTATCTTTCAACCCTACCTCACACAGCTGACCAAGTCCTTGTGGGTGACCTGAATGTTAACTGGTTGAGCTCATCCGTCAACACCACCCGTGACTCTTTCGCAGCCATTGACATGTCCCAACTAGTCTCCCAACCCACCAGAATTAACACAAAGAAAGGTACCAGCACACTGCTAGATGTGGTCATCACCAACCGCCCTCTACAAATCCATGATACCCAGGTCCTTCCGGACTCTATCATTTTCCACTGGGCCACCCCCACTCCTAAACCCATGGCTCATCCCACTTTACGTCGTGCCTCAGACCAGGCGGACTAAAAGGCCTTAAGCTACATCTTGCCCAGATTAACTGGTCTCCCATACACCATGCCCCTGATGTTGACTCTACCCTTACCTTCTTCACTCAAACCTTCAATAATGCCTGTGACGTTTTCGCTCCCATGAAAGCAGTCCGCACCAAAGTTCGTAATGCCCCCTGGATTACCCCATCCCTGCTGCAACTACTCAAACACAGGGATAACCTGTGGCACCTGGCCACTGAAACAGGCGTGCTGTGGACAGACAGGCCTACAATGCCGCTAGAAACAAATGCATATGGGCCATCAGGAAAGCAAAAGCATATCACTATCAGGCTGCGCTTACCTCCTCCTGGGGAAGTGGCAGAACTTTTTGGGACAATATTAAACAACGAAATGGGAGCGTGCGCTCTCCTCCCCCCTCACAGATCACCATCGAAGGCTCTGTCTCCACTGACCCTGCCCACATAGCCAACTTCCTCAACACATCATTCACAGACCTTAGTTCGGTCCTCCCCAGAGACTTCTTTGACCCTCCTTCAACCCTACCCGCCCCGACTTTCAATATCCTAGCTTCCACTTATGCAGGGTGACTCCCCAGGAGGCTAGGCCACACCTGCTTCAAGCTCTAAAAGCAATAATATTGTCAGCGGCTCCCTGGTCCCCAGTATCCTCCGCCGGGTCCCGGATCAGGTCCTTGCCCCCCAACTACCCTGCTCAACAAGTCCCTCTGCCTGGGGCAATTCCCTTCAGCCTGGAAAACAGCCACAGTCCCACCCATACACAAAGGAGGTGACAGGTTCTCAGCCGGGAACTACCGGCCTATCTCCATCCTTCCACCCCTCTCCAAAGCCCTTGAAAAACTGGTGGCTACCCAAATCACAGATTACCTGACCAAATACAACATCCTCTGCCATGAACAACATGGATTCCATGCAGGTCACAGTACCAGCACTGCCCTTATTGAGTTCTCAAATTTTCTTCATTCCTCCCTAGACTCGGGCGCACTAGCAGGGGCGGTGTTTATTGACCTCTCAAAGGCTTTTGACACTGTCTCCAACCCCCTCCTGTTGGATGCCCTCAACCACACTGGCTTTGCTGCCGGCCCGGTCTTCTGGTGCTCCAGCTACTTGTCGGACCGCTGTCAGCGTGTTAAAATTAATGGGACCCTCTCCAATACATGTCCCATCCGATCCGGTGTCCCCCAGGGTTCCATCCTAGGTCCACTTCTCTTCTCACTATACCTCAATACCATGCCCAGAGCTTGCATGGGTGAAATCCTGCTGTACGCAGATGATGCCGTCATCTTTGCCACCCACCTCAACCCCATCTCCCTTCAAGACACCTTGCAACTAGCCTTCAATGATGCTGAAGCCTGGTTCAAAGAGCACAGACTTGTAGTCAATCTAAAAAAAACAAATCCATGCTCTTTGCCCATCCACAAAACAAACTCAAGTAATTTCCCTCCATATCCTCCCTGGCTCTAAGCATCCTCTCGAGCAAGTCCGCCTGCACAATTACCTCGGGGTCTCCTTTGACTCTGCCCTCACTTTCCATGACCACATTGATACTCTAGCCTCAGCTACAAATACATGGCTAGGTATCCTTTATCACTACAAGAACTGCCTCCCCCCAATGCCCTCCGACTAGCAGTCACCTCCTCAATCATGTCCCCTGTGGACTATGGCCTGCCTGTCTATGGTGCCGTGGACATGACCGCCCTCAATAAAATCTGACACACCTTGAACAAGGTCTGTAGGTTAATTACGGGATCCACCAGATTAACCCATACCTGCCAGCTATATGACTTGGCTAAGCTGCTTAACCTGGACGAACGGCTCAGATACAAAACCTGCCTCATAACTAAAAAAACACTCCTTGGACTATCCCCTCCCGGCCTGACAGCCTCTATCCACCTAGTTCAACCCTTAGTCCAAACTCGTAGCTCCTCCAAGGCCACCCTGTCTGTCCCTAGAACCAGGACTACACATGGTCAATGGTCCTTCTATTACAGAGCCCCCTCCTGGTACAATACTCTCCCCAGCTCCATCACCGATACCCGTACAATCTCCAGCTTCAAAACCGCACTTCGAAGTCAGCTATTTAACATGCGTAGCTGTGCTTGTCCCCAGCCATAGGTGTTCAAGCTCATTGTACCCGACAAAACTCTCTGAGTAGCTTCACAACAACAACTGACAAAACTCCCAGAGTGGCTCGCCTCCCTAACCTATCACCTACCCTGTCCCATAGCCACCTGTTTTTACTAACCTAGCAGTACCTGCTCAAGACTAATTGTCTGCTTAACCAATGTATGCTTACCTCTCAATCTTATCCGAATAACTGTAATAACCTGTCAATACCTAACCTGTTACACTGTTATTGTAAACAAAGTAATTACTGCATATATCTGCCTAAACTGTTGCCCGCTATGATGTAAACAAAGCTGTTATCTACAATGATGTAACTAAATGTTGTACTGTGTTTGTCCTCTTTGTGATGAGGTACCTTTGGAAACGAGCCTCTGGCTCAAAGGTTGTAAACTGATGTATAAATAAATAAATAAATAAAATAAATTATGCAGATCTAGAACTTTTAATCTATACCTTTTTGGCCTGGTCTAAACTTAGTTTGACTTCTGGGCATCGGGAATAGAAGTCTGTGAGCTCACATCACACTACAGCCTTACAGGTCTCCCAAGAGCCCCGATGGCAAGTAGGGCTCAGCACTGGTAAAGGAAATCACAGACAAACATCTTGGCATAACAAAATGGATCACACAGCATGGCATGCTTGACTTCCTCCATTACCCAAACTGAACTGACCAAAACTACAAGAATGCTGAGTCCAGTCCTCAGTGACACAGTGGAGCTGAAAGCCACAACCATGAGGACCAACTTAGAACTGCAAGCCCTTACCACGAGGTTCATTGGAACTGAAACCATGGTGAAAAAACACAAAGAAATACTGTGCAAACATTTTGTCCAACTGAGGATCATCAATTCCAACTGCTATACTTACCACAGAAGGTGGACAATATGGAAAATAGGGCATGCCAAAAGAATATAAGAATACTGGGCATGCCAGAGGGTGTAGAGGGACGGGACACGGTGGCCTTCTTACGAGTGACTCTGCCAGCCATCCTGCAACTAAGCAACAGTGCCCCACCAGAGACTGAGAGGGCCCATCACTCCCTTGTACCACATCCTTGGCCAGGGGAGTATCTGAGATCAATCATGTGCAATATTTCTCAGATACCCAGAAAAAGAACTATATTTGAGGACAGCGAGGGAAAGGGGAGATTTGACATGGGAAAACTGTAATATTCAAATGCATCAAGATTATTCTTTGGAATTCTTTTAAAAATGAAGAGCATATGCCAGTGTAAAGCACCACTTGTACAAACTAAATATTCCTGCTTCAGTTCAATACCCTGCCTTGCTCCATATTCAGTACAATAGAGACTATATTACCTTTAACAATCTGAATGAAGTCAATCATTCCTTGAATTACATTACTAACGACAGAAATGTAAAAAAGCAGTCCCCCTCAATGACACGTGGCATGACCTGTCAGGGTATGGAAGTACCTCAGAAAGTTTTGGCTCATCTGGAAATGTGCCCTCAAGGTGGAGATAAGCAAGGTGAGGACTGGCAGCAAGTACAAAGGGGTCGACAAAAAATGAGGTACAGGGACATGTCATTTCAGAAACCCTCGCCCAGAAGAGCAAGATTGAGGCACCTTCAGCATAATCAGCATCTGTCAGATAACAGCACTAACTCTCTGGGAGACACATCGATTAAGACATTATATCAGTATGTAGCACTCCAGCAGCTTACCCCAGCAGTTCTTTACCTTTTCAGAGCCACTGGAGATTAGGCAAAACCAGCTGAAATCTGTGAGGCACAACAAGATGACTGGACCCCTATTTTGCATGAATGGGTCAACAATATTGCTGAGACTGTTGAGGGCCCCTGGGCTCTCCCCATTGCAGCTGCAAGATCCCCTAGTGCTGGGGGCCCAGTAAGTGATACCCTTTGAAGTCGGGGGACAGGTTGGGCACTGTTAAAATTGACCAACAAAAGATATATAAAAAAAAACTGTCCCAAGATACTGTATATCCCCTTCTTGTATTATACTACAGCTCAACATGGATGACTCAGGGAGCACTGGAATGGGGTGAGCCTCCTGTCCAACACTGTGTTTGCAGCATGCAAGAAACTTCAGGTGCTGAGGGGCTAGCAGGCAGCTGCAAATGTTATTCACAGTGGTTAACCTTTTCTTTATTACAGAATGCAAGTCGATATGCCAAAGGTTTATCCTCTGACTGACGAGTCTGTGTCTTAGGTATGTGCAGGTTGCAACCTTAACAAAATATGTGGTAGCTTCTGATATGGGCAGTGCAGTTGTGATTCCCTGAAGATACCGCTGGTTTTAAAATTAGATGGAGGGCTAGACATGGATTTGATAAGGCAGGCTTAAGTGCTCTGGATAACACCATGACTGTGTTTTATAAATATATTGTTAGATTGTTGTGTAAAAAGTAAAGGCAGTGGGTGCTGGTGTTTGCAAGGGGTGCATGTGTTCTTAATAAATACATCAGGGTATTTAGGTTGTTATGTACACCGCACATGGGAGATTATCTGGAAAAAAACAGGTGATCTCTGCCTCTGCTTCTCTAAGGGTCCCACAGCAAAGTGAGCACTGGCTAAGAAATGGGTCCTTGTTCAGTTGCTTGTTTGACTTTCGATTACCGCCAGCTCATGTCTAGGCTTGCCTCAATGCTGGTCTTGGACTCCATTTGCAAAAGAGGTATGGGAGGGTGATCGCTTCTTTGATGTGTGGACCAAGTCATTACATGCAGGAGCAAGGGAGCACTGATGTCTCTGGGAGGGGGGGTCAGGAGGAACAGGGCAGATGGAATGGCAAGCAGGGAAACAGCAACACTATATAAAATCAGGCAGAGTGCAGCTAACATGGGGCAGTAGTGGGATAGACTGCTCACAGACTCAGGCCTTGTCACCCCTAGTAAGAACATTGCTGCAATATAAGCAGACTTTTGACAGTGATTCAGGGCTAAATTAGTCCTAGAAATTGGTCTTCCTAATGCACATGGTCTCCTGGACCAGACGATTGTAATACAATTTCCTGGTTGACTAATATCATCCTCAGTTAGCTGAGCGCAGACTACTTAAGCCATTTTAGGCCCTGAAATACCTACTCGGGGCTCCTCCCACCCTAATGGAAGTAACCTCACTGGTAGTATATGGATAATCGTAGTGGGCATGAGTGGGAGAAGAAAGGATAAGGATTTCAAGTTCCTTCCAGTCCAGTGTATCAAAAGTAGATGGGTTATTTAGGCTTTCCACAAATTGCCATGACCCTGTGGGTGTCATTTGACCTTTGGTTTACTGGGGGAAAGATGCTCCATAATCAAGTGGTGGTGGTGAAAATCTACGAGGCTTCCTCTCATATCCCAGATTAGTGTTACTCCCTCTAGGAGGAATTCCTCGACCATTGGTAGCTGGGAGAAGGGAGGAGTACTGGGTCATAAAAGAGATTTTGTTCTTCACTTTAAACATTACAGAAAATGTAAAACTGTCATTTCATGTGTAATTTAATGTTGATTCAAATGGTTACAACAGTTGTTTATATGTTAATAGGTATAGGGGGCCCCTGGTACAAAAGGTTATGGTCACGGTGCCCAGAATTGATCTATTCAAACAAGGTTTGAAACAATATGAGAGAGTAAGTTGGGCACAGTCCTTGTTAATGTATGTTGCATACTTCTTCAGCAGTCTGTATAAAGGGTAGGTAATAAGGTTACTTAGAGGAGAAATGAGCAGAATTGCAGATGGAACAGTGCATTGGGCCATTGCCGGGGTTCAAACAAAGATAATGTCCATTGATAATGTCCAAAGTAAGAATATGCAGTATGACTAGCACTTCTGCATTGATGGCCAACTCATGGAGTGTGAGAGGCCTCAATTCACCCATTAAAAGGAAAGAGGCTTTAACCTGGTTGATTGTTAGATTTTTGATAGAACTAAGCACATTTCAACTGTGTTATTAGAAGTTTTTCAACTGTATTAGCTGGATTGCAATTTCTACTACTGTTTTAAAGTGTTTACACCTCTTCTGTCTGACTGCTCTTCCTGCAGCCCCCCCCCATCCAAGCACTCTGCCTTGGTGCTGATAAGTCTAACTACCTTTTGTCTTACTAAACTGCTCAAATCTAACCCCCTTTACCTCTATGCTATTTAAGACCTGCTCTGTCTTCTTCTCTCCAGCTGCCTGTCCCTGAACAGGGCTGTTTCAGCTCACCCACGGTCGGCTGGCACCCAGCCAGCCGCCGACCAAGACCAGGACACCCGCCTGCAGCTCAATGGAAGGTACAGGACAGCGCAGCCAATCGGAACACGGGTGCTTCCAGCAAACCCACTCTGATTGGCCAGGACTTTTCCCCTGCTATAGACACCTGGCACTTTGTTAGATTTTCAATAAAACTAAGCACATTTCTACTGTGTTATTAGAAGTTTTTCAACTGTATTAGCTGGATTGTAATTTCTACTACTGTTTCAAAGTGCTTACACCTCTTCTGTCTGACTGCTAGTTTTCCATTAGCAGGTTATACAGACCTGCCACTAGAGGGATTCTTGGTCTTCTACATAACTCCCTGTACTCATTCGTGGACAATATGGCCTGCATTATCATTCTACTTCTTTCCCGGTGCTGCTACAAGGGGTGGTTGTAGTTGAGGTTCCCCTAAGCTTCACTCAACAGGCTGACAACTTCCTTAAAACTGCCTGTGCGACAGCTCTGCAGCTGAAAATAGGAAGCCCTCAGTGTCTGCCATCCACCCTTCAGACTCAAAGTCAGATAGACGCTGAGCACCCTATTATTACCTACGCTGACTGTCATACCGATAGATATCGATAGAATCCTCTGCAGAGAGCCAGCACGCCTGGGCACCCTTGATTGAGTGCTGCACTGCCATAGGAGGTGTGATTGGTATGCCCACTTGCCTGCTTTGCTCTGATTGGGGCACCTTCTCTATAGCCTGTTACAGTGTTCCTTCTTAATTCTGACTTCTCAGCTCTCTCTCGGACCTGAAATTTTCTCCCACCCCACCACCCTCTCCCAGGCCTCCTTTAAATACACTCATGATCCGCCTCCAATATCATATTACTGCTTCATTGGCCTAGTATCGACTGCTGCCAACCTATGATTGGTATCTGAGTGTGGCCAATAAGACTACCCTGTGTGAATATCTCTTGAGCCCCGCCACTAACTAAGCTGCTCCTGCTCTCTTTATTCCCCTCTTTCTGCTGTATTTTCTCATCTAGGTTTTAAGTGAGTACCTAGGTGGGCAAATTACTTGCCTAGAAAATATTGCACTAATACAAATCACGAGACCACTCAATCTGGGACCATGGCTCTCCATATTGTGTTTTTATTGCTCCTAAGGTGCAGAGTTTTCAGCAATACAGTGCAATTCGAAGTACCTCAATACAATTCAGTTCTCCAATGTACCTTATCAATACCTAATGTTATAACAGTCTACCGTGCAGACACTATGTCATTCTCCTCTCCCCTTTTAACCTATTCCCCCGGTTAGCCTACACCCCCTTGCTACTGTCCTCACCTATGTCTACTCAAGCACTTACATTGATCACGATCAACTGTCATTACAGTGGTGCCGCCTCTTGCGCAGCACGATATGGGTTGCCTCGAAGAAATAAAAAAAGCAGTCTCCATTCTTATCAGCTCCTTAAAGAAAGTTATGCTTCTGCTTCTTCTCTGCTCAGGAAATGTGGAGCTCAACCCTGGCCCCCCCCCCACACAATTTACCTCGCCTATCGATTTTGCTGAGTCTACAGGTCTCAAAATGATGATGGTCAACATTTTAAGCCTGCCTAAAAAACTTGTACAGCTGCAAGCCTGGGCTGCACACGTTAACCCTGACCTTATCATAATTACTGAGTCGTGGTTAAAAAAGACGAACACTGATCAACAAATATCACTGCAGGGCTACAATTTATTTAGAGCAGATAGAGAGTCTAGAGGCGGGGGTGTGGCTATCTACGCCAAATCTAAATACTTGGTCACCAATATTAGTTGCAAATCTCTAGCCAAGGAATTTGAGTTAGTTTCGCTGAGCCTTCATCTCCCCTCCTCGGAATGTATCACTATCCTAGGTGGCTATAGACCCCCATCTGGTGGTGATGAAGTCCTTAGTCTTTTGAAATCCATGTTCATAGATGCAAAAACTGAAACAATATTTCTAGGAGATCTAAATATGGACTGGCTGTCACCTAAATCACATGGCCTCAAATCCCTTTGTGACGAACTAGGTCTTGGGCAATTAGTCAGTGAACCTACTAGGAACAACACTCTAAATACTGCCAACAGTTCCATTCTAGATGTGGTACTAACCACCCATCCACACAAAATATCTCATTCAGCAGTGTTTCACAACGACACGAGTGATCATGGAATTGTTGCTTGCATAAGATCTCAAATTAAGGCCCGGCCGCAACCCATCTTTATAACAAAAAGATCCTTTCGCAAATTCAGTGCAGTAAACTTCCTATCTGACCTGAGCATGATCAGATGGCAAGATCTCTACCTAGCCAAAGATGTCAACAAGGCAGCTTACATCCTTAATGACAAACTCACTACAATAATAAATAAGCATGCCCCTTTCATCAAAGTAAGGGTACAGAACAATTCCAACCCCTGGTTCACCTTGGATCTCAAAGCAGCCCTTATAGCTCGAGATAAGCTCTGGGCTAAAGCTAGACATTCCAAAGAATCTTCGGATTGGCAGGCCTTTAGAACAGCCAGGAATAACTGTGTGAAAAAACTTCACTCTGCTAAAGCTAACTATTATATTTCTACTCTCGAACAAGCTAAAGGTAACCCTCATAAAATATGGAAGACTATCAGCTATAGAAGGATGGCCCATGGCCCCTCTGTCCCAACAAAGATAGTTGCAAGTGGCAAGATTGTGTAAAACAAGTCCCTAATCCTGGAGGAACTTAACTCCCACTTTGCCACAGCTGGATTAGCTTTTGACTCATCACCGTATGCTGGTGCTGCGATGAGCCAGCATACCCCTCCCGCCACATCTAGTCCTGCACCCAACCCCTTCCAACTGCACTAGATAACTTATAAAGAAGTAGAAGATTCTCTTATTAACTTAGACACCTAAAAAAGTGCTGGGGACGATGGCTTGGAACCCTTTTTCCTAAGGTCAGGCTACGCCCATCTCACTGCCCCAATTCTCCACATCTTCAATCTTTCCATTACATCTGCTACTGTGCCGTCCTGCTGGAAATCAGCACATATCCTCCCTCTATTTAAATCTGGTGACTCATGTGATGTAAACAACTATAGGCCTATCTCCATATTGCCTATCCTTTCTAAAGTTCTCGAAAAACTGATCCATATTCAGTAAAAATCTCACTTGGAAACCTTCTCTCTCATTAACCCAGCTCAATCTGGCTTCTGGGCTAATCATAGCACAATCACTGCATTAGCAAAAGTAACCAATGATTGGATCTCTGCTATAGATGCTAAGACGGTAACTGGTGCAGTCTTTTTGGACCTCAGCAAAGTTTTTGATACTGTTGATCACAAACTATTAGTCAATTGCCTTGCAAAGTTGGGTGCCACATACCATACCACCCAGTGGTTCTCTAGCTACCTAACTGGAAGATTCCAAAAAGTAAAGGTGGAAGGCTTTTTTTCTGCTGCCTTGCCAGTTGCAAGAGGAGTCCCCCAAGGATCCATCTTAGGCCCTATCTTGTTTTCTTTGTACATTAATGACTTAGATTTCTAACATATCTACGTCCAATCTGCAATTTTTTGCAGATGATACTGTGTTGTATACTTCTGGCTCATAATTATCTGAAGTCAAGGGAGTGCTTCAAGTGGACTTCGCACAACTTGAGCATAATCTAATAAAGGCAAAGCTTCTGCTCAATGCTAAGAAGACTAAAGCGATGATATTCTCCTGCAGTGCTGTCACAGGCCCCCCCAATACTCTTGCCCAAGACTTCATTGTCACCACGCTAAGCGAGCCTCTGGAAGTTGTAACCAAATTTAAATATCTGGGTATCTGGATCGACAATAAATTATCTTTCAATGACCACGTCGAAGATGTCTCTAGAAGGTTAAAGCAAGGTTAGATTTCTTCTACAGAAATAGACCCTTTTCCCCTTGAAACTTGGAAACAGGCTTGTACAGGCCACTTTTTCTCCTCTGTGACTATGGCGATGTAATCTATTTCTCCACCACTCTTGCAAATCTAAGTAAACTGGACATCCTTTATCACCGTCGTTATGGTTCATTACCAACTCCTTACCGTTCACACCACTGTGACTTATATGCAGCTGTTGGTTGGACATCCTTTCTACTAGACGCCTGCTCCATGCTGGGCTATGGACTCTTAAACTGCTCCTGCAGAAATTGCCAACTCTTCTCTTCCCTTATTAGTATCTCACATAGTGCATACTGCGTTAAGAAAATCTGACTTTATTATGCTTGACATACCAAGGCCAGCGGACTTCCTTTGGTAAACGTGCTATTGCATATGCCCTTCCCTCCATTTGGACCAATTACAAACCGTACTGAAACTAACTAGGCACAGTTTCAATAAACTTCTACAAATCGCTAAGTTCAGCCAAAATAAAAGACACCTGTAACTGTCATTAAGTCTCTTCCTTCCCCATGTGTGCCATACTTATCCACTGGTAAGGTATAATTGATTTGTCATATTAACTGCTTTCCCTTCCCCTTCTACTCCTGGCTTTATCTATGCTTACCTTATGCTCCACTGCTACTCTATCAAATCACTCCTCCCCCCATATCAGTTGTAGTCTGTTGTTTGTTCTAGCTGCCAAAATATATGTATTGCACACACCAGTCATCATGTTTCATTTATCAGTATGCAACCTGTAAGTCGCTTCCCTGTTTCATATCAAGGTTTACCACCTGCGGTCACCCTATGTGGTACCCTTGTATGTATATCCAGCCTGTATCATGTAACGTGCATTTCATGTATATACTGTTATTACCGATCTGTGTTTGTACTTTAAGTGTTTATGTCACAGGACTTCCTTGTGAATCAGCTTGCTCAATGGAGTTTTCCTGCAATAAACTTGAACTTGAACTTGAAACAATTGAAAACCCAGGTAGCCTTTCTGCAAGAGACAAAATTATGTACGCATGTGGCCCAGAAATTAGTTAGAAAGTGGGTGGGGTGGAAGTCCACAGTACTTCAGGGAACACAAAGATACGGGTTTATATACTGTTCAACAAACAACATAAATGGAAGCCAGTAGACCATAAATCAGACAAAGAAGTGAGCTGGGTAATGATGAAGGTGTCCACATCCATGGGTATAGTTATCTTGGCAAATGTCTATGCACCAAATGAAGATACTCCAGATTTTCTTAACAGTGTATAACAGGAACTGATGGATATGGCCTCTGATAAGGCAGCTATTATCCTGGTGGAGAATTTAATTTGGCCCTAGACCATGATTTAGAGAGATCCAATTCGAAGCCAGAGCCCAACGACAAGTCCCTTCACGCCCTGTTGGAGCTATTGTCACTGCATCAGTAAAATGACATATGGAGGCTCACTAACCCTACTGATAGGGACTATACCATTTTTTCTGATGCACGTGCAATGGCCAGCAGACTGGAATACTGGTTTGCTTCTGCAAAAATTACCCCAGAAGTGATAGATGTCAGCAAAGCCTCCTTGTAAATTTCTTATCATGCGCCAGTTGTAATGAATGTACTTCTAGACCCTTACCTCTCCAAATCCTTAATGTGATGCCTAGATCCTCTGCTACTGCAAGATAAAGACTTTCAGCACTGGCTCTTAATAGAGACTACTACTTATTTTGAGGATGATCCCCAGGGTTCCTCCTCCTCCTCCTCTGCTATGATCTGGTAGGCTTAAAAATCAACTATTAGGGGTAAGAGTATTAATTATGCTGCCTATAGACACCAGCAGAGAGAGAAGGAGGCTGCTCAGTTAGAAGAACAGCTTAGACCGAAGTAAATCTTATATAAGAGCATCCTCAAACAGCTGCACAATTCAAGGTTATAATAAATGAGTTCATGGCTTTGAGGCAAGCAAGCAAACAAGCAAACTTTATTTATATAGTGCCTTTCACAATCAAGGCGCTGTACACAATATAAATTACAATAAAACAGTATTAATAACATTTTAAAATCAGTCAATAGAGTAACACTTAGTTAGGAAAAGCCAAAGAGAATAAATACATTTTCAGCTGTATCTTAATGTCCTGGCCACAAGGAAAGCTGCGCTTCAACTTTGCAAAACCCAGCACAAATATCGGGCAGAAGAGAAGTCTGGAAAATGACTCCCCAATAGATTGAAAAAGAGGCAGGCTGAAAGATATTTCAGTCAGCTTACAGAAAGCACCAGTAAGGAGTGTGCTACCCAAGAAGGTCACTTACTGAGCAAAAGACATTGGCAACATGGTCTCCATTTATGATAATCCAAGGATAAACCAGGTAATCCAAAAATGAATCCAGTAAGCAGTGCAGTGAAGAACCAAACTCTTTATTAGATACAACCAACATTAAGGTGAAGAGGATACCCTCTCGCAAGGAACAGTTCACTGTACCTTACTGTTGGTTGTATCTGACAAAGAGTTTATTTTTTTGACTGTATCGCTTGCTGGATTCATTTTTGGATTACCTGGTTTATCCTTGGACTATCACAAATGGAGACCATGTTGCTGATGCCTTCTGCTCAGTAAGTACTCCTGTTTCCTGCCATTGGCAACCGTCTGCTTGCTATGTCTGTAGCAGCCACCTCTGCGACTGTCTTTACCCAAGAGGGTATAAATAAGACCATAACCAAGTTCTATAAATGCCTGCATGAATCCCACATAGCTGGGGAAGCTGATAAATTATCAGCCTTTGTGACTGGTCTGTCTCTACCTAAGCTCTCTGGGGCCCAAAAACTGGACCTGGAAGCCCCAGTTGCTAAGGTAGAGATTCAGACAGCCATTCACAGTATGGCTCCCATAAGTCACCAGGCAGTGATGGCTTTCCTGCTGACTTTTATCAGATAGTAGCAGGTGAAGTAGCTACCCCAATGCTACATATGCTGCAAGATGCACATGTTGACAGAGAATTGCCAGACATCCTCAAAGAGGCCATCATCACAATGCTGCCTAAAGAAGGGACAGATCATTCACTTCCACCCATTTACAGGCCTATATCCCTTATTAATGCTGATGCAAAAATATCAGCTGAAATTTTTGCTTCCAACCTCAAGAATATCCTTGCTTCTATTATCCACCCCTCACAGGTGGGGGTTGTAAAAGGAAGAGTTAGTTCAGACCATTTGAGAGCCATCTTCACTCTGATGCTTACCACTGCAAAGCTTCTCACTCCATCTATGGCTGTCACAGTAGATTCTGAAAATGTTTTTGATTCAGTGAAGTGGGAGTATTTGCATGCGGTCTTGGATCATTATTGCTTTGGCCTGTACTTTGCTGCTTGGATTCGAACATTATATCAAAACCCCAAGGCAAGACTAATCACTAATGACACCTTATCTGACCCTTTCCTTCTGTACAGGGGCACAAGACAAGGTTGTCCGATATCTCCCTTGTTCTTTGTGATTACCATGAAGCCACTGGCAGCAGCAATTCAGGGCCACTCACACATAGCCGGGATTAAAGTTGGAGAGGCCCAATACCACACTACCCTTACAGAAATTATTATATGAAATGTTTTCATGCTGCACACATAAAACTACTCAAGTGATATGCGTTCTGCAAGTATGATTTAAATGTTAAATTGGAACCAACTGCATGCATATGGCATGAATGCAGCAATCAAGAGTGGAAAGCATGATGTTTATGTTAATTTGTAAAAGACTGCATGCATGTGGTATGTGTGTAAAAAGCAAGTGGTCACTGATAACTGCACATGTAAAAGTAAAGTGACTTGTTCAGGATCACACCATACACAAGTGGGGTTTGATGAGATTCAAACCCAGGTCTTCATGCCTCCAAGTCTCCTGACTTACAGTTCAGTGCCTTTAACCACTAAGCCATACTGTCTGCACACATATGGCTCGCTTGTACTTCAATACATAGCTGAATATTTCTGCATATAAGCGGCATGCTTGTAGCCACTGTTATACTTTTCAGTTTTCTTCTCCCTCATCTCAGTTTCACAGTTGAACTGTAGCACACATACCAACGGAAACACATGTGGTTCTTCCCACACTCAAGACACACACTTACCCACAATGCCATGCAATTACTTCTGTCTGGCCTGTACTTCTACTATTTTCTCTCCATGGTTTTGAATGCCTCCATGCAAATGGACTTTAAGGTGTTAACATAAAAGTAGCAATGACTTAACACACACCAACATGGTAAGTCTCCTCCATGCACATACACTGTAGCGGGTACAGCCATGCTGCTACAGACAACCCACCAAGTATAGATATAAGTAAAAAGTCTCTTATTTGAATACTAGGGAGCCAAAGGCAGGAGTCTTTAAGAGATGATGTCCCTGGGTCAGAGTGCTGGAGCGTACCCCCTTGAAATGAATAATGGATGGAGTTATTTTTTATTACTATTTTATATGCTATGATGGTGAGTTAGGGAATAATGAAGGCCACTGTTCTACTAACAAGGCCCTTGTTAGTCAAGTGGTGGCCTTCATTAATCTCCAACTCTCCATCAATAATGTATAAGATAGTAATAAAAAAATACTCCAATTTATTTCAATGGTGCACACCTCTGCAGTCTCCTTTGCCCTTTGTCATAATGTGCCTGCGCATGAGGATGTGGAGGTCAGCTTCACTAGGGAGGGGGGCATAAACCTGACTATAGTGGGGCTCCAATATTCTGTGCATACCATAGCACTCAATTGTCAGTGAATGCAAAGGACAGCTGTAGAATGTCTGTAACATCTCTAAAAGTTAAAATGTATTTGTTTTGACTGAAAATTGATATGCAAATCAGGACAAATTCTAATGTATAAGATTAATCTGTATATACCCTGGAGCAGAGCATCATATTTGGGCTTAAACCCACCCAGTTACTAACCATTTTTTTTTCCTGGCTGAAGTTCTGCCCCCCCCCAAAAAAAAAGAACTTTGTCCTGATTTCTCTCCCCAACTGCATTCCATTCAATACCCATCCCCTGTGGGTCATGAAGCTGCCCAAAGGTGAAGAAACATGAAAAACACATCAATATTTCAGTTCTTCCTCCTTCCACAATCACCCCATAAAAAATTTATTTACTTTTACTTACCCGGCCATTTGGCCAGAACCTGCAGTCTGGCACAGTGTGCCACCAGCCCAGTTTTCAGTCTGTTCCCCCTCTCTCCTTCTGCCAGAAGCTGGATGCTAGAACCAACCATCACAGGTCCCCAACGTGGTCTGCGTCAAGTCACCTCACAAGACAAACCCACCCAACCTGGATTACTTGCTTCTTTCTTAGTTGCTGCTGTGGCTGCTGCTGCACTGCACTAATCAAGGCCTATGAAGGCCACCCACACCACTATCACCACTACTGCTAAGCCTAGCTTGCTGCCGTTGAGGTCTGTGCTGTTTTTTTTTTTTTTTTTTGCAAGACGAGCCCTGTAGAGTAAGTAGCTAGCCTAGTCTTGAGTTAGCTTCTAGCTCACCCTCTGCCTTTTCTGCCACTAGGGGATATGGAGACTCATTAAGAGTAGACCAACAAAAATATGCTGCCACAACACTGCTATTGAGAGTTCAGTACTCACCAACTCCTCCAAGCTATAGTGCACAGTATGTCTACTTTGTGGTGGGAAAGACAGTGTAACACTTGCAAGGCTCATGCACTCTTTCTTGGCTGGAGCTCATCCACATCACACACAATACAAACACATTCAAGTCTGGAAAGTACCTGCAGCATGAACACATGCAGGCCATGTGGGCAAATTTATTGCCATTATTGCTACACCATAAGAACAACCTAGGCACAAATATGGGGGTGGGCAACTGCCACTCTCTGTCCTACCTAAATGTCACCCTACTTAATGGAAGAAATTCATTCTCAGGTGCTAATGCAATGGTTTGCACTGTGTTCTGAGGTACTGTATCTCCATGTTTCATTTGTCCTGATCATCATGTGGGTTAGTGTTCCTCATTGTCCTTTATTTTGAGTGTCCATGTCCCTCATTTCAGTGACAAAATGTGAGATATGTGCATGCTTCCAAGATCCTACTTAGCACAAAGAGTGCTGAGCATGGCCATAGTGTATATTATCAATACAGAATGACAAAGGGAAAGTAAGTGAACTGAAACTGTCATGAAGAAATGTTTGTAGCTCTAAATATGCATAAGGGATTTGCAAAGTCCAAAACAAAAATGATAGGCTTCACAACACAGAGACCCCTCTTCGTACATCTGGAATGGGGGGTGTTGGCAGGCTATATATTTTCTTGTATTTTATGCACTCAGCTGTTATTGGATTTGTGTTTATTTTACTGTTTTATGCAAAGTTGCTGTAAAGGCCCCTTGGTTTTAAGAAAGGTGTGGTACAAATAAAGTATGATTATTATTATTATTATTATTATATATCCTAGGCATTTAATGCAGTAACCAAACAACACTTTACAAATTAATGGTGATTTAATGACAAACATCAAAAACCATTAAACAACTTGCAAAATAATCAGAATTAATGACTTTACCTAATTTTTATGGGAATTCAAATAAAATGTATTTTGGTGGCTCTAATTGTTATCAGTAGAATAAGAAATAGAAATGGATGTGTTTTTTTAGATAAGACATGCATCAACTAATTGCTGCACACATGGCAAGCATGCAGCATGTGTACCTGATGTGATGTTTAAATGATGCTCACACCGGCTTAACTGCTGCACTCATGTCAAGTGTGCAACATGTGAACCTGGTATAATTTTTAGAAAATGTTCACACCAGCTTACCTGCTGCACACATGACAAGTTTGCAAGATGCAAACCTGATTTGCTTTTTAAACCTGGCTTGCTTAGGTTCACTTTGTATATGTGAACCACATGCAAAATTTGCACAATTAAGCATGTGGCATGCATTCTGCATGTACACAGTACACCTATATTTCTGTAAGGGTAAGCGCTACACAGATAATCGTCTCTTTTTTTGTTTACATTTTAAAATATTTATTAGTTTTGATGCACAAGAAGAAACAACAATACAACTACATGCTACATATGACTTGTGTAAAATAACTACAATAACATAATGCAACCTTAAAACTCCCCCACCCCCCTTACAACCCCACCAAACAACCAGTCAAGAGTCAGTAATAGAGACCTAACGATACCTCAACCAACAAGTTATACATTACCATTATACCCAATATATGGTACTCTAAGATCAAAAAGGCATAACAACAAAAAATGCAGAGAAACAAAATAGGGAAAGAATTGAGGTAAGAAGCCCAGACCAATACCTTAAGCCACTAGAATAGTATGTTATTTAGACTATCTCTCTAAATAGATATTATATTTGTTGTGTATGCTTGTGATCATTCTTTCCAGTCATAAATTAAGTAAAATCTCATTAAGCCACTCCTGGAAAGATATTATTTCTTGATCTTTTCAATGTCTTAATACTACTCATTTAACTTACATAGATATCATGGCCATATAATATTTATGACTTTTTTCTGGAATCCTGCTGTAATTGCCCAATACACAAATCTCTGAAATGAACAGCTAAGCAATGGTCAAAAATGGATTTAAATACATTTAAATGTTTCTCCAAAGGGAAAATACCTTGTTACATTCCCAATGCAACTTAAGAAATGCATCAGGTGGGCACATTTGGTTTCTTTCAATGTCTTTGTATCTATAATAAATAAACTAGCTTAAGTCCGGAAAAGAAACTGGAAGACTGGTGCCTGATTTAATTTGAGGTGGTGTGTGCTTGACTTTAAGTTTTCTACATATATTGGTAGACTACTAATTTAAGAAGTAAATGCAAACAGAATGTTGAAATAGGAGTAAAGACTAGACTTAGTAGACCCTATTGTTTAGAAAATTGGTTAATAAGTTTAGTCAATAAGTTGTATTTTTTTGTGAAATCTCATATTTTCATATGTGTCACATTGTATGATGATTGTGTTTCAAATATTTCTCAATAAAAAGATTAACAGCAAAAAATAAAGCTGTAAAGGGATTTACATATCTGCAAGAAGAGGTGTAAAAAAATCAATGTGAGGGAAACTACAGTTCAACAAGTGCAACTGTGACATATAATGTACAGGAAGCTTTCAGGCACAGTCACAATGGGATGCAATTAGAAACCTGAGGGCCCATTTGGCAGGGGTTATACTGGTGCACTAACTACTACTTAAAGCAAGGTTATTCCAGATCTGAGTGAGTTTTTGATGAAAGACAAGCTGACCAGAATTTTGTTTGCACCTTGGAATGCAGAACCTGTTTCCAATGTGGGAATGAATGTTGTGACTTGAAGAAGAAGTGGGAGGGAGCAAAGTGCTTTGATAACTGGAAAGTTTGTGGAGTCAAAACAAGAACTCATCTAATATTTTTTTCTTTTTTGCCAGAAATATATTTAAAAAAATCACACATACTTTTCATAAAGTATTTGTAGTTGCTTGGGATAATGGTAACCTGCCACAATCCATGGAAACAATGATTAATAATTATATTAGATAAGAAGGGGAAAGTCCCAAAAGTATGTGCCAATTACAGGCTCAGATACCAAAGTTTTGACTAACATAATTTCTAACAGGTTAAAAAAAGTAATAACAACAGTTAATAGGTGCACATCAAACAGGCTTCAAAAAGCCAGCATGGTGGCATAGAGGGCTGAGCTGCTATGCACCTTACCTATCCCATGTTGGGGACCCAAGCTCAGGAATGAGCTTGGGGTGCCAGGGGTCACCTGGGGAGGAGGGCTGGGAGTGGATTGAGCAGCCACCAGGCAGATCTCCTTTCCTGGATTGGTGTTATTAGCCTTCCCAGCCCTTGGCTGCCACCAAGTGGAGGCTTGATGGAAATGTGGGCATCAGGGGGGTTAGGTGTTATGTCAGGTGGGTAGAATAGGGCCATTCAGTCCAAGGCGTGAGTGCATGCCTCCATGTGCATGTGTGAAATTGCTCTGAGACTCCAGGGCCATAAGGGGAAAAAAACCAGGAGGAATTACACTTGGTGACAGGATGAAGACCACCCCCTCATAGGCTCTGCACTGATGGCTGGGTACACACTCCAGTCCTGTGGCAGAGAACAATGGTAGTAAGGTAAGCCCTGGAGGAGCCTGCTGATGGGGCAAGGGAGGGTGGTCAGAAGGGGGCAGACAAGGTGTGAGGTGGAGAAACACTGGATAAAAAAAAACTGGCTTCCTAAAAGGATGGCATGCAGCAGATAATGTTAGGAGACACTTCATATAGTTAAATTGGCAGAGAATACCAAAACCCCTCTTGCGCTTATCTCACTGGAGGCCAAGAATATTTTTGATCAGGTACATTGGTAATATCTCTTAAAGGTTTTAAAAGCTTTTAATTTCCAAGATATGGCAATATCTCTTTGGGGTTTTAAAAGCTTTTGCCAGATAGGTTCATTAGATGTATTAAGCTACTCTATACCTTCATCCCCAATCTGCAGTTATAACTAATGGTTTGCTCTCTCCTTATTTTTATATTAGTTGAGGAACTAAACAAGAGTGCCAGCTTTTGCCAAGCCTATTCATCCTTCCTTTAGAACCTTAAATACAGTACTTAATATATTAGGAGTGGATATAAGGGGGAAAAAACAGGTTACTTCCACTTATGTGGATGATATCTTACTAGTTTCCATTACAAAAATCTTTGATGTCCTTGAGAGACTTTGGGGATCTCTCAGGTTACAAAATTAATATAACCACATTCTGGTCCTTTCTTTAAATGCTGTTTGTATGAAGGAAGATGTCAATGAAATAGGATTAGACCTAGCTAAAGATGAGATCCAGTTATTAGGGGTTAAACTCACTTAATGTTATACACATTTTGCTAAACTGAATTTTGCCCTCTTAAAACAAGTAGTAGAATCAAACCTTGACAGATGGCATAGAATGTCCTTAAATCTTTGGGTTGTAATTGATTCTGATAAGATGACCTTATTACCCAACTATTATATCAACATATGCACACTACTAATTTTATTCCCAACAGCTAGTTCCTGTCTATGCAAAATTCTATACAACATTTTTATGGTGACATAAGAGGCCTAGACAAGCTCACTAAAAATTGACCAAGGCCAAAGAAAAAGGAGTCTTAAAACTTCCAGACATTTGTTTATACTATTTATCATGCAGAGCAATGCAATACAGCTGATGACTAGAGTTTTTTAAAGCTTCTAACTTATATATTTCACAATGGATTAAAATAGAAACTGACATTGTTAAAGACTTTAACTTAAACATAGATTCTCTTTTATTTTCCAACCCAAGGAAGAAAACATTTGCTGTCAAGAATCAAATTATATTTTTCTATTAAACAAATTGTCTGGATGTCCACTTTGTTGGACTCAAAATGTGACAAATTTCTGTAGCAACCTTTCTGAGGTAATATCAATATTATGATTGGCACTAACACACTCTTTAATGATCAACTAGATGTCTTAGGGATTAAAAAAAAGTCAAGATCGAATAAAAGACAACACTGTTGAAACAGTGGATTGTTTGAAGCTGACTTTATAAGCACTTTAAGGAATGTTGCAGTGAGAATGTTTAACAGGAACGATGCTCCCTTATCTACTAATGAGAATGCTAGGAACTTCCTTTTCATATGTAGTGTTAGAGCAACTATCTCAGCTTTCTGTTTGATTACTGTAAGATAGGTGCTGTATTGTTGGAGGTCATGTGATTGAATCCAGTCAACCACTGGAATATGGTTACTGATGAAGAAGTAGAAAACTGGAACTGGGAAGCAATTTGCTCATTTCCTCATAGAACCTTCGTGTTATCAATCTATAGTATATTCCACAATAAAATCTTAAATAATATTTATGCAATAGGTGATGACACAAATGCCATTACATAAATGATGAAATTTGAGCTACTGTGTATATAAATTTAATTTATGTACATGGTAGGCACATCATCATAACATGTCTGCCCCCACTCCCTGCCTGACCGACTGGCACTACTTCCATATTTTCCCCTGCATACTTTCACTTTGTAATCACATTGTACACTACTCCAACCCCCAATCAAAACAGTACCAAACATAATTAGTGTAGAAGAATAAACTCTGGTTTTACTTTCTTCCTATCTTCCCTAAGACTACAGTCTGATTCACACACCCTGCTCCCTGCCCACTTGCTGGCTCGCTGCTCACTAGCTCACTTCACTGTTTACAATACATCATTGTTTAACCCCTTCTGTTGTGCTCCTGCTAAACATAAACAGATAACCACTTTTTCGTGTTGTAGTTCTTGGTTTTTATTCACCCATCTCTCCAAATGTGATTTCTGTCCTTTTCTCGGGGCAGGCTCCTTGACTGAGGCAACACAGCCTCAGCAGCTCCACCATGAGGCAGAGACAGTGGCGATGTGACCAGTGATGTCAGTTATCCCCCCACTGCAATGTCGCATTTAAACCACGGATGTGCAGGCATCAGTGGCTCTTAGATTTTGTGAGAGTCATTTGGCAGTCTGCAGCCTGTTCCCAAGGCAGAGGTAATCATCCCACTTTGAAATTAACAATCAGTCAGGGTGGAAAGTTTGAATCAGTGTTCATAAGTAAAAAAGTTCCCTCTCATTTTTCAAGGGATATGAAACAGTAAAGGTGGCATCAAGAAACTAGAGAGTGGAGGGAGCAAGTTCAATATTCAATGAAATAAGATACCAAGTAACTATTGTCAAGTTATGGAATATAGCACTGAAAAAGAAAAAAATATGGGGAAAAGCAAACAGCTTTTGAGGTGTTGTTATTATTACAGGGAACCTTTGAAGAGTCATAAATGGGAGAGATGTGCCAACTAAAGTATAGAAAAGTGAGATGACTATAGAGTTGTAAGTCTATAAGAAGGACAGTTTACAATATTCATTGGCAAGAAGTGTAATTTTAACATGCTTAGTAAGCATAACTTTTTTGGAATTTTTAGACTCTCCAAACAAAAAGTTCAATATTAAACAAATAGTGAAGAAACCTTAGGGTAACACCTATAAATAGCTGAAATCCGTTTTATTAGTAATATTTTTTTTTTTCTATAAATTAAATAAAATGAGCAAAAGGACATTATCATTATCTCTTCCACCCATGGGGGTGGGGGATTACATGAAATTAAGATGAGAGTGCATATTTGATTATGTGGAATAATTCTGATCTATGAACGGGGATTTAGAATAGGGGTTTTACTGGTAATCTGCGATCGGTGCTAGCACTGTTATAAATTGAGATTATAATTGATAGTGGTTAAAGGAATGTATTATAAAATATTTTTTGGCATAGCTGGCCCACTGGCACAGTGGCAAGGCATCCGCCCATGCTGCCAACTTCCCAAGTTCAGGGACAGACTCAGGAGTCAGAGGGCTGGCTGGAGGAGAAGGATTGAACACCCCAGGGACTTCTGTCCTTCTCCAGTGGAAGGGGGAGAAGGGTGTCTGGGGTGTCTGGCACAATGTGGACCTCTCTCAGAGGCTGGGGGTGCCGTCATGGTTGGCACCTCACAATATGGGGGGAGGCAGATGTGGGCACCATTGCATGTCCCCGCCCCCAGGGAAAAACCTTTAAAAAAAACTGCCAGGCTGCTAATGACAGCCTCTGTCTGCGCCATCACTCCTGCTGCAGACCAAGGTCAACAGGGGGGATCCTGCTCCAGGGGCTCCATCCTGGGGGTCAAACCAGGGGTAATTGCCCAAGTTCCTTGGGGAAGGGATGCTTGCCAGGCAGCCCTGCCCAGGGGGGTAAACCTGGGGATGGGGGAGCAGCAAGCAGTGCAGGAGGCCAGATCCTCCGGTACTGGGGAGTAGGAGCCAAGGTAAAATAAATATATATATATATATATATATATATATATATATATATATATATATATATATTAGCACAACACTTTGGGTCACAGGAAGTGGCTGGCCATTAAACATTGTCTGATTCATGTGTGTAGAGAAATATTTAATAAAAAAAACTTTTGAAGACTTATACATGTAGGAGTTCATCCCTCATTATTTGAATTTTTGTGGACATTTTCTGTGTGACCAAATAACTTTTATCTCTACAGAGAAAGGGAAATCTGAACTTACATTGAAGTGATGTGAATAAGGTTTGACTGCCTTGGTTCAGTGGTCTAAATTTTTTACCTTGGAGCAAGTTAAGTATCCAATGTACACAGAGCAGCACCTAACAGATACCACACCTCACACACCTCCTTCCCTTTTTAGTATGAATACTAACACTGACAGCAGTAGTTCTGCACAAGGGGGACTATTCCAAGGCATTCCTCAAGGTCTGAAGACCAACCTTCTTTCTTATAATTTCACTGCAGAAGAACAAGCACAAATGTTGAGCTAGTTACAGAAAGATAAGACTTGGACTGATACCACAAGCAATAAAACAGTATTAAGATACAAGACCTAGAACAGCATGATATCAGGCTAGAATGGCATGCACTATCATTGGCAGAATATATTAAGAACAAAAGAATACCTAGGGGCCTAAGGGTGTTAGTTGTTCCCAACCTGGTATTTATGACAGTTGAACTTAATGAAAAATGGACTGTGATAAGGAACAAATGCTCTACCAATGTTATGTTGGCACTCATAGAAACAATAGTTAAACAACGAAACAGATTAGTGACAGAAATCCAAGATACAAAACAAGATTGTAATGCAAGAGTCCAATATCAGGAATTCATGGCAACACTAGAAAAAAATCAAAAAAGATTTACTGGAATATGAAGATTTTATCAAACAACAAAAGCTTCACATTTTTTAAAGGGAAATTGTGGATTACCATGAGAACAAGGTTTATACATGGCATTTAAAACCCAGAGGATTTAGGACAGGGGAATATTATGAGACAGGCTATCATACAGAGTCAGATAGCAGAAACATATTTGTTTCTACATTTTATGGACCACAGAGAACTACAGATAGAGATCATGAACCTTTTTTAGAGGAAGACATAACATACTAGGAGTCCAAGGAAGGGAGAGGCACACTGGGTCCATCAGACCAGAGGTATGATTTAAGTAGCAGGAATTGGCAAGGAGAACAATTTCAAACAGATGAATACACAGGTCAGTGAGGAGGGGTGGTAAAGATGGAAGAGATGGCAGAGGAAGAGGGTGTAGAGGCAGGGGCAGGTTGAGGAACCAATGGTAATCTTTAAACTGAGTTGAAGGAGATAATGCCCATTGAAGAACAAGTTTTGAGAAAAAGCCTTTCCTTTTCACCCACTAAGAAACTGGATAGTTTTCATTTAGAAATAGATCTGCAGAAATTATATCGAAAGATTAGATTAATGGATTAGTACTGGAATAGGCCTCCATAGCTTCTAACTAAGAAAAGATAAATACAACAAGCCTTACGAAAAAAATATAGATTTAATCCACCGAAAGGCTCAGATATAGATGAGAGCTACATTAAACTAGTGGAAAAATAAATTAAAGACCTGGTGACAGAAAAATCTAAGCCCACAGTTTAATAGTTTGACTGGACTAGAAAGATAAAGTTTAAAATCAATGGAAATGAACAAAACATTGAATATTAAACCATGAGAAAAGGGTGTGGCAATTGTACTTTGGAATTATGTGGACTACAAGAATGAATGCATATGAACATACAAATCAGCCAGCAGAAACAGGCCTCATGGTCTATCAAGTCTGCTCGAATGTGCAGCTAGCCCCCTACATAGCAGCTTCCCCCTCCCCTCCCATTTCACATTTACCCCCCTCTCACCCTGTCCCATCCCCTTTTAAAACTGCCCACTGTTCTACAGGATACCACCTCGATGGGCAGAGTGTTTCACTTAGCCACCACCCTCTGTGAAAAATGTCTCCTCATCTCTCTTCTATATCTTCCCTCCAGTCTGAGACCATGCCCCCTCGTGTCCCTCCCCTCATCAACTTAAATACCCCTTCTGTACCTGTCTTGTTTATCCCCATGTATTTAAATGTCTCAGTCATATCCCCCAATCCCTTCTCTCCTCCACTGAGTACATATTCTATTCCATCAGCCTGTCCTTGTAGGGTCTGTCCTCCAAGCCTTGGATCATCTTGATTGCCCTGCACTGTACCCCCTCCAGTAATCTGACATTCTTCTTCAGAAACGGGCACCAGAACTGCACGCAGTACTCCAGGTGTGGTCTGACCAGTGACCTGTACAGAGTCAGGATCACCTCCCTCCTTCTGGAAGAGATTCCTCTCACAATACACCCCGGCATCCTGTTGGCTTTAGCTGCCACCTTCCTGCACTGTGTTGAGTTGTTCATATTCCCTGTAATAACCACCCCTAGGTCCTTTTCTTCGTCGGTGGTACCTAACTGAACTCCTCCTAACTGGTAGTTCCTCCCAGGGTTCCTTGCTCTGAAGTGCAGTACCTTGCACTTCTTAGCATTGATCCCCAAATGCCATGTTTCTGACCACTCTTACAGTTTAGTTAGGTCATCTTGTAGCCCTTGTCACCCTACTATGTCATCTGCAACCACCGCAATCTTGATATCATTAGTGAACAAACTGATCTTACTCCTGATGCCATGTGAGATATCCAATATGAAAATTTCAAACAGCACCGGGCCCAGTACTGAGCCCTGTGGAACCCTACTCATCACAGCCCTTGGGGATGAGAGTTCCCCACCACTACCACCCTTTGCTGCCATCCCTTCAGCCAGTTCACAATCCAGTTCACCATCTTTGTCCCTGCCCCCACATACTCCAACATTCCCCTCAAATGCCCATGTGGCACCGAATCAAAGGCCTTGATGAAGTCCAAATACAGGATATGCACTGCATGGCCCTTGTCCAGTTCCCTTGTCACCCAGTCATAATATTCAATTAGGTTGGTCTGGCAGGATCTCCCTGAGATGAAGCCATGTTGCTGATTGTCTTGGAGTCCATTGTCTTCCAAAAAGGTCACCAGCCTCTCTTTCAGAATTTTTTCCATTATTTTCCCTACAATGGATGTAAAACTTACTGGTCTGTAATTTCCTGGTTCATCCTTTGCACACTTTTGTGGAGGGGCACCACATGAGCCATTCTCCAGTCCTGTGGTATGTATCCTGTGTCCAGGAAGGTATTGAACAGGTCTACCAGTGGCCCAGCCAGGACCTCCAGCAGCTCTTTCAGCACCCTAGGGTGTCCAATCCTGGTGTCTTATCCACCCTCAGAGCCTTCAGACCATCTAGCACCCTGCTGTTTGTAATTACCTAATCTGTCACCCCCTCCCCACCCTTGCCCACTTTCCCCATCCCCTGAGGAAGCTGCCCATGCTTCTCTTTCATGAATACAGAACAGAAGTACTCATTTTGTGCTTCTGCCTACTCCACCACTTTCTCCCCACCCCTGTCCTTCCTAATCCTCACTATCTGGTCCTTGCAGCTCCATCTCTCCCTTATGTACCTGAAGAAGTCCTTTTCCCCATCATTGATGCCCTTTGCCAGCCACAGCTCTCTGGAAGCCTTGGCTACCCTGACTAGTCTGGTTACCTCTTTGGACTTCTTCACATACCTTTCCTTGTCTTCTCCCCTATCAGATTTCCTGAACCTCCTAAATGCTGCTTTTTTGGCCCTCACCCCTTCCAAGACTTTCCAATTCAACCAGCTTGGTTTCTTGACCCTACCCTTCTTGCTTTGTGTCTTGGTACATGACCCAGTAGCCTCCACTAGCCCCAGCTTGATGATTTCCTATTTTTAGCATGCATGCAAGTGTGGATGAATTTCTGCCTGGTGCCCCTCCAAAATTTTCCCCATCTTAACAAAGTCAGCCTTTCAAAAGTCAGTCACCCTGGTTGCTGTACCTACTGCATCCTTGCCCATGTTGAGCATGAACCACACTGAGTTATGGTCATTCCCAGCCTGTGGGTCTTCTACCCCCAGCTCCCTTACAGCCTCCCTGTTAGACAGTACTAGGCCTAGAGTTTTTCCCAACCAAGTCAGCTCATTAACCATCTGTGCCAGGAAGCTGTCAAAGAATGCATCCAGTATGACCTGTTCCCTTGCACTCGAGGTAGCTGGGGTGCTCCAATCCACTTCTGGTAGACTGAAGTCCCCCGTGATTACTTTTCCCTTCCCACAGACCCTCCTGATCTTATCCACTAAGTCCCTATCCAAGTCCTCAGCCTGAGCTGGTGACCTGTACACCACTCCCATCCTAGGTGTCCTGCTTTTCAAATCCTGGAACTGCATCCATAATGTCTCAGTCCTACCCTCCTCCACCTCTTACCTTACACACCTTATCCCCTTCCTTATGGAAATTGCCACCCCACCCCCTTTCCCCTTGCCTCTATCCTTTCTATACATCCTATATCTTGGGATCATCAGATCCCAATCCTGGTATTGGGTGGCCCAAGTCTCTCTGATAGCTGCAAGGTCTACCACCACCACTGTCAAGAGAGCCTGTAAATGAAAGATGTCTAATCTTTATTAAGATGTAATTCCTTCCCCTCTATTATCTTAAGTAACAAGACTACTGCCTCTAATGATAACCTGTGAGCAAGGCGACAACAATTGAGCACCTACAACAACAGTGACTCATTTACAGTGCCAGTATTCAGGGCTACCTGGCAGGGGGGTGACCAGGTATCGGGATGGGTGACATACGGCAATGGAAAGTATGTGTACACACACACAGGGGATAGAGGCTGGGGAGGGAAGGTATGAGGGATGGGGTGTTGTGGGCAGCTGCTGAGCTGGTCCACTAGCATGGTGGGGAGGGTGGTCAGTTGGGAGGTGCAGAGTTTGGGTCCAGCGCGGTGTTTTTTTTTTTTTTTTTGGCCGGCAGTTGGCTTTTCATTTTCTAAGTATTTCAGCCACACCAACATGCACCCTTCTGGAGTTAAGAACCCATTAGTAGGGGGGTGCAGTCAGGGCAGCCCCCCACATTAAAAAACAATCCCCTAGGTCTCTGGCACCCTCTTTCTCTTCTCCACGAGTGTGCATCACCAAAATTCATTTTCATCAATGCATACTCACCCTAACTGCGATCTCTGTTCCACGATCACTGTTATGACATAGAACCACCTCAATACCTTAACTAACCTTGAGTTTATCAGATATGAAGTTAAGTTCTTTGGCTATAATTCTAATTGTGAGAGGATATCCCCCAAGTGGTTTTGTCTACATTTTTTTATAAAGCAGACAAGGTATCACAAGGTGGGTGAGGTCTAAGGTCATCCTCTCCCTTTTTACTTCTACATCTACCACTGGAATTGTTTTCTTTTCTCTTAGGTATGAAAATCTTTTGCTTATATAGTATTCAAATCAATGCTTTATGAATAACTTTCTACATCATGGGTTCATTAATAAATCTAAATATTTTTCTTAACCAAACTGTTTTGTTTTCTGCCATACATTTACTTATTTTACACAGTGCACATTTCTCCAGTCCCTTTTGCCTGGGTATGTCTCTTAAGCTCCCTTGATAAGAATTGTTACCTCTAATAAAAGATTTATGAAAATGTCAGTGAGTCAGTGAAGGAGGCCTGATGGCTTCAATATATTTTCAACAATCTTTATTCTTGGGAAAATAATATCCTGACAATATTTCAGTGCCACTTCAAGGCATTTATGGGGTAGTCTATATTTACATATGATTTGAGCCAATATATGATCAGTCTTTCCTGAACTAGATATTCTTTGGGAATCTGTCCTAGTTCTGCCCTTACTAGGGCAGAAGGGGCATATTGAGGTAATCCCAATAATCACTTGTAATGGAAATTAAGAAGTTTTTCTAGACTATTTTTGTATTTTGTTCCCCAGACTTCTGCACCATATGAAGTCTGACTTCTAATTTTGGCGTTGATCACCTTGAGACAACCTTTAACAAAGCTACAGTACCACAACATTTCTGCTTAAAACTAGATACAGAAGGAAGACTTAATTTTTTTGTTTTTATTTCTTTTGTATTTTTTTTTCCATGTCAAATTTTCAGTTATTACTATTCCCAGATAACAGAAATCTCTGACTGTTTCTAATGCTGTATTCACTGTTATTATCTTGCATCCTTTCCCTCCTTTATTTCCAAATATCATTAGTTTCATTTTATTGTAATTAATATGTAAGTCTACCACTTTACACTCTTGTTGGAACCTATGGAATATTCTTTTAATGCCCAAAAAGCTAGTAGAAAGGAAGACTATATCATCTGCACACACAAGGTAGGGACAACATCGGTCTCCAATTCTGAACATATGAAAGTCAGGATTGTATAGTTTTATCAGAGTCTGGTTCAAAAATAAATTAAAGGGAATTTGGGACTGCACACATCCTTGTTTTATACCCTTGTTACCTATGAATTCATCAGTCTTATCTCCTTATATGTTGTACCTAACCTATGTTAAATTATTACTACATAGTGTTGCTAATATACAGTACTTATAATTGACTTGTCCATGCCCAACTTGTGTAATGTTTCCTGGAGCTTCTATTTATGCTATCGAATGTTGATTCTAAATCAATAAAAATGCAAAAAAAGTTTTTGGTTTTTTGCTATTGTGTACTTGTGGGCTAAGTGCTACAAAACATAACATTGATGGATTGTTGATTATTGAGGCATGAAGCCTGCTTGGGCTACATCAGTTAACCTAATTACTTGTATCCATTCAATTGTTCTTGTGTTTAAAATCTTGGTAAATATTTTTTTGTGTATTGTCTATTAAACTTATTGGTCTGTAACAGGATGGGTCTTGCTCATCTCCTTTTTACGGCTTCATGGGAGGAGATCTACAAGTGTTTTGGGACAACATCACTGTAGGAGAGAGAAGGAACAGTGAGCAGAAATGATCCCCTATTCTTCTACAGTGATGTGGCTTGCTGTCCACACCACTGATATCACTGGTCTTGACTTCTTCATGAATGGAGTGGCCCTCTGTGGCATGCTGCTTCACTGGTGTACTACTTTGTGTTTATTCCACAATTGCAGAAGTGACATCCACCATACGCAAAATGGCAGCCCAATGCAATCTGTGCATGTACAAGTATCGCTCATGTGCAGTTCTGTCAGCACTTCCATGTTATGCATGGCAGGCTCAGGTGTGGTGAGAGCTCGGACTACTCTTTTACTTGCTCTTGCCACACTACAGGTGCCCTGAGCAGCCGTATCGGCTCTGAACAGTGTTTGCTTGAAAATGGGTACTATGATTGTTTCTTTCCAGGTTCTAGGGATTATTCCTGATGTATTAATATGGTTGAACAAATTATGTAGATGTGGGGCTAGATATGCCATAAACATCAACTGATACTTACCCTAAAAATAACAAAAGGTGCTTTTTTTTACACCACCAAATTATTCCCTTATGGAACTCATAGCCCCAATTAGTAGTGGAATCTTCGAACCACACAGAATTTAAATGGAATGTCAATCAATATTTACTAACTAAGGGATGATATACCAGCTTGGCTGGAGATACACATTTATGGGCTTCGGCCATCTGTGTATCTACTTTTTTTAGTATGAATCTTAGTACATTCAAAGGGGTTACTCATTGTGCAATTGAATTGCATTGGTGCAATCACAGAAATGTGTCCCAGAGCCATATTCAAACAGTAGTTATGCATAGCACAATTCCCGTTGCACCACTGCACAACAGTAATGTATGCCACACAAGTAAAGGGGGGCTTGACTATGAATAAGCTGTGCAATGGCATATTAAGCAAAAAAAATGGTGAAACAGTGGTGCAACCCACAGAATGTGCAAAACAGAGTTGAGCCTACATAAAGGAGGCTCAACAACACATACAGCAGAGGCTCAATCCAGGGGAGCAAAAGTCATGGATGTAGCACTATTTGTAATGGAGCAGGTGATGCGGGGGTGAGGAAGAGGAGGGAGGAACAGCAATGTGGCCAAGGAAGGGCCCATTGGCGGCATGCCCAACACAGACAATACCATGCCTGGCTCACAATCGAGGACTACGGGGATACTGAGATAGTGGGCTGGTACCATCTGAACAGGGCAATTCTGAGACAGCTATGTGAGCTGTGCCAAGATGAGCTGCAGGCACCCACCAGAAGCAGTGATGCCATGTCAGTGGAGATCAAGGTGACAGCAGTAATGTGCTTGCATGCCATGAGCACCTTCCAGTCACCAATGGGCACAACTGCTGGTATATCACAAGCAGCCACATCCCACCTCCTCACCCAGGTCCTCAATGCTCTGCTGCCACATGCTTCAGAGTACATAACATTCCAAGGCACAGAGGCAGAGTGTACAGCAAACATGCAGGAATTCCACAGCTGGCTCACATGCCAGGAGTGATGGGGCCATTGACTGCACCCATGTGGCCATAGACACACACTACTAGGCCCAGAAGGTGCAGAATACATGAACAGAAATGGCTACCCCTCTATCAACTGCCAGGTGGTGTGCAATACCACTGGGCACATCATCAATGTGTGCGCCACACACCTTGGGAGTACACGTGACACATTTATATGGCACCAATCCATCCTGTGTCAGTGGTTTGAGTGTGGGGTGTTCCCCATGGGCCACCTAATAGGTGAGTAGGGCCTGTGTGGTGTAACAGCAGCCACACAATATACCACACAGCTGCAGGTAGGTGAGATGGGGAATGAGGACAGTGATAAGTGAGGGGATAGGACAGGAAAGAAGAATGGGACTAGTTCAGGGGAGCATGGACAGAGGTACCTAGGCCTGGAAAACACAGATGGAGTGGTGTGAATTGTGGCACAGCAGCTGTGCATGTGAGACCATGATCATGGCACACAGGGTGGCAGGGGGTGGCAGTGTGAACTGGAGGGGCGGTGTTTGAAACAGGCAATGACAGGCATTAGCCATCACATGTGTCCTCCCCACAGGTGACAGTGCATACCCCCTCCAACCCTGGCTGATCACCCCCATCCATCGAACAAACAATGGTGCAGAGGAGCAATACAATGAGGCGCACATTGCCACAAGCAATATCATAGAGTGTGTCTGTGGTATGCTCAAGATGCAATTCCATTGCCTAGATAGATTCAGTGCTGCCCTACAGTACAGCCCAGCAAAAGCCTGTGGCCTATTCCTGGCCTGTTGTATGCTGCATAACATGGTCATTGACTGTGGGATCCAGGGGTGCCAGGTTTTTAAAAAGTTTGTGGGTGCTCAGACTCCTAATAAAAGGCCGGTGGTCTGTGGGACGCCTAGGCCCCCAGAAGCTATAGGGTTTTTCATGCTTTCTGGTGCATTTTGGAGGTTATTTTGATACATTTTGGAATGAGTATGCTACCATCACAACTACTCCAATGTAGAGGATGCCAGGGTACCATTGGGGGTTATTTGATGCCTGAGCAGGTGCTAAGATCAATAACAGAGTGCCCGCCTGGAGGGATCTTTCATGCTCTCAGTTTTGCAAGCATGTCAGAGTACTGATGTTAGGTTGCAGATGCAGTGCCACCACTCAACAGTGTGCAGTGTATCCTGAAAGGGCTCTTAGATGCCTCCAGTTAAGGACCCATGGAAGAGTGCCTGGGTGGTGGGCTCTTTGATGCCCTCACATGCTTTAAGGATGCCCTTAGTGATGGTTACAGACAGTGCCACCACTCCACAGGGTGCAACAGTGCCTTAGAGGGCTCTTTGATGCCTCCATGTGCTCCAAGAAGACATGGAAAAGTGCACTTTGTGGGCTGTTTGATGCCTCCAGGCTCAGCCATGTGCTGCAACTGCAAGAAGACATGGAAGAGTACCCTGGAGGACTCTTTGATGCCTCCAGGATGGTGCTGCAAGAAGACATGGAATTTTCTTGTCTTTTTTCAGCACCTGGTAGATGCAAACTAAAATCTCAAAGGGCATCCTTTTAGCAGCTGGAGGCATCAAACAGCCCTCCAGCCGGCACTCTTGCACCCTGTGGGTGGTGGCAATGTCTGCAACCTAAAATCACAAAGGACATCCTTAGAGCAATTCTGAGGGCATGAATGAGCCTTCCATGGCACTTTTCTATGTCTTCAAGCAGCACCTGGAGGCAACAAAAAGCCCTCTATCTAAGGCATTCTTGTACCATGTTCAGTGGTGGTGGTGCTGTACCCTATAATCGCAAAGGACATCCTTAGAGCACCAGGGCATCACAGAGCCCTTTATGGCACTGTTTCCTGGCTTGGAGGGCTCTTTGATGCCTTCATGCACTGTAAGAAGACATAGAAAAGTGCCCTGGAGGCCCCTTTCATGCTCCCAGGTGCCCTAAGGAGGTCCTTTGTGATTTTAGGTTGCAGACAGTGCCACCACTCCACAGGGTACAAGGGTGCGCTGGACTGGAGGGCTCACTGACACCTCCAGGTGCTGCAAGAAGACATGGAAGAGTCTTGTCTTTTTTCAGCATCGAATGGAGGCAAACTAAAATCTCAAAGGGCATCCTCTGAGCACCTGGAGACATCAAAGAGCCCTCCGGTGCACTCTTGCACCCTGTGGAGTGGTGGCACTGTCTGCAACCTAAAATCACAATAAACACCCTTAGAGCAACTGGGGGCATAAAAGGACCCTCCAGGGCACTCTTCTATGTCTTCTTGCAGCACTTGGAGGCATAAAAGAGCCCCAGTTAGACATTCTCCTATGTCTTCTTTCAGCACCTGGAGGCAACAAAAAGTCCTCTAGGGCACTCTTGCACCCTGTGGAGTGGTGGTGCTGTGCCCTAAAATCACAAAGAACATCCTTAGAGCACCTGGGAGCATTGCAGAGCCCTCTACGACACTCTTCCCTGGGTGGAGGGCTGTTTGATAACTCTATGTGCTGCAAGAAGACACAGAAGAGTGCCCAGGAGGGCTCTTTCATGCCCCCTGGTGTTCTAAGGATGTCTTTTGTGATTGCAGGTTGCAGACAGTGCCACCACTCCACAGGGTGCAAGAGTGCCCTGGAGGGCTCATTGATGTCTCCAGGTGCTAAAAGGACTGTCCTTTGAGATTTTAGTTTGCCTCCATTCTGTGCTGAAAAAGACAAGGAACTTCCATGTCTCTTGCGTAGAGCTGGAGCCTGGAGGCATCAAACAGCCCTCCAGGAAACTCTTCCTTCCATGTCTACTTGCAGCATCTGGAGGCATCAAAGAGCTATTCTGGGCACTTTAAATGTCTTCTTGCAGAACCTGGAGGCATCAAAGAGCCCTCCAAGGGAAGAGTGCCATGGAGGGCTCTTTGATGCTCCCAGGTGCTCTAAGGATGGTTTTGTGACTTTAGGGTACAGTGCCACGCCACCACTCCACAGGGTATAAGAATGCCCTGGAGGGCTCTTAGATGCATCCAGGTGCTGCAAGTAGACATAGAAGAGTGCTCTGGAGGGTCATCTCATGCCCCCAGGTGCTCTAAGCATGTCTTTTATGATTTTAGGTTTCAGACAGTGTCACCACTCCACAGTGTGCAAGACTAAGCGTGCACTGGAGGGCTCTTTGATGCATGATCCAGGTGTTGTAAAAGGATGCTCTTTAAGATTTTAGTTTACCTCCACCAGGTGCTGCAGAAAGACAAGGAACTTCCATGTGTTCTTGCAGCACATGGAAGCAACAAAGAGGCACTCCTGCAATCTGTGGAGTGGTGATGCTGTATCTTAAATCACAAAGGGCAACCTTAGAACACCTGGAGGTATCAAAGAGCCCTCCATGGCACTTTTCCATTGGAGGTCTCTGATACCTCCAGGTGGTGCAAGAAGACATGGAAGAGTGCCCTGAATGGCTCTTTGATGCCACCAGGTGCTCAAAGGATTCACTTAGCACGTTATTTATTTTAAAGTTGATAACCGGGAAAGGTACCATGATCAGAGCTCATTTCAGAAATGACCAGGGGAAGGGGGAAGCATGTGTCAGTGTAATGGTATTACAATTTTTTAGGACTAGCCAGGTCAGAAGCAGGAGTAATTGAAAGTTGCTAGAGACAGTTGCTAATGATTTTCAATAGTAAACATAACTGCAAATGCCATAAATGATTACACATTATTTAACCATATAGAAGGCGTTCTTATGAACTGTTGCTCTCCCAATAAACTCATCAGCTATTTTGTCCATGTCTAATGCATCAGTGTGTTCCTGATGAATGTGAAGCAGAGCAACACTATTTAAGCGTCTCTGTGACATTGTTGATCTAAGATATGTTTTCAGTCTCCTGAGTCCTGAGAAAGAACGCTCAGCCGCATGTTGATACTGGTACTGTCAGTAAGATCTGAATAAATTTTACAAACTCTGGCAGTAAATCACGAATGGCTTGTTTTTCTGTGATGACACAGTACACATCTTGCAATGAATCAACAGTTTTCCCACTGGCTTTTGCAATGTCAATGAACATGTCACGGTGTAGTTGCAGACGCCCTGCATCTAAGTCATTGCCATAAAAATTAGATATGGAATCTAATGGCCCTTGTCCTATCGCAAATCGTTCTGCATCTAACATAAGCTTCTGAGCTGGAGTCTGAAATCTATCTTTGACTGAAAGAACAACCTGATCAATCACTTGGAAAAATATTCTCCTGAAGTGGTCTTTTGGGGATGCATCAGTAACTGATTGAGAGCCATCATCTATACGACGAGGAACTTTGCGTTGACGTGGAAGAACTGGTTCATCTAACTGCAGTTCCTCAGCTCTTCCATCCACTGTACTCCAGAAGTTGCCAAACTGCCCTCTGTATTGTTGCATAGTGTCGAGAAGAGTTTGAATCATACAATTAGCTTTTAGAAATTGAAGAGAGGTTGCTTGAAGGGCTGTGTTTATGCTGTCACAGTGAGAGAAAATTTTTAAGAGAAGACTCAAGAAGAAAAATCCTTTAAATGATCGTAGCTGTGCCAAGAACCCTCCTGCTTTTGCCCCACACTCCCGAGTATTCTCTGAGGACACACTGTCCAGAAATTCCAATAATGCTAAATAGTTTTCTAGAATCGAATTTAAACTATTTGCCCTGACTGTCCACCTTGTTGGAGCAAATGGTTGTAAAGAGCCAGGCCTAGTGTCTTCCATACCGCTTTGTATGTTTTCAAAAAAAGTTAGCCGTTTTGGAGAGTCTCTAATGAATGTTATGAGTTCCCGTAACTGATTTAGTATGTCTCGACATTCTTGTATTTTGCTGATGCAGTCTTGTATTACAAGGTTCAAGGAATGTTTAGTTTAGTTTATTAGTCTAGGAATTAATACCTTTGAGCCAGGGCTCTTTTACAAAGGTTCCATGTCACAAAGAACATTTAACAAAGCACGATACACATTACAGGTAAAACCAGACAGGAAAGTTACATCATAAATTTGCTATTAACAGTTTAAGGCAGTAACATTTTTAAGTTTCATCGAAAAAGAAGCTATAACAGGTTCAAGCGAGTAGACAATTTCGAGGTTAAGGAAACTTCCAGGGAGAGGGTGATCATTAGGTGCCAAAAGGAGGCTAGAGAGGAGGGAAAGGTGGTGAGCGGGAGAGTAAGTGAGAGGGACAGAAAAAAGGGGGAGTGAGTTTGGGTGGGAGACAGGAAGTAGTAGAGGTACCAGAGGGTTCATTAGTCAGGAGGAAGAGGCCTCAGATGTGAGGATGGACATGAGGAGTAGTAGTCTTTATCTAGCACAATCACAGTTGCTAGTGGTGGTGAGGTGGGCATAGAGCATGGATTTGAAAGCTTCAAGCGAGGTTGAGGATAGAGTAGGTGGACTCTGCGCATTGAACCATGTCAGGACCCTGTATGCGAAAGATCTTTGTCCCTGTGCAGTCCGGCATCTCGGAACCAGGAAAGGTTGGTGTTCAGATCTGGTGGAGGGTCGTGAGCCAGATTCAGTCGAGTAGGTTTTGAATACATAATGGAGTCAGTCCCAAGATAGATTTTTTGCCATTGTGCAGGTGAGATAAATAAGACAATTTGATAGGTTCAACCAGCCTGATTCATAGTACAGATCACACGTGTGAGTCAGTCTTTGAGCCCCCGTGAGGAGCCGGGAGGCTTATTTAGAGTGATTGAGATACGCCTTTAGAGCAGTGGAGGTAGCTGAGCCATAAATAATAAGGCCATAGTCAATGATTGAGATTATGGAACTCTGTATAGCTATTCTCAATGCCGCTTGATTTAGAAATTGACGGTTACGGAATAGTATTCCATGCTTGGTTCACTGTTTTCGCAGTGTTGTCAATGTGGGTTGAAAGGTGAGCCCTTGGTCAAAAGTGATGCCAAGGTATTTGAAAGTATTTACTTGGTCCAGTGTAATTCCCGCAGAGTTTGTATGGTGAGTGGAGTATGCTATTTTTGTTTTGGTGATTGGAGAAGCATGGCTTTTTGTTTTATTGTGGTTTAGCACAAGTTTACTATCCAGGAACCACCTTTCAACACTAGAGAAAGCAAGTTGCAGGCTTTTTCATAGGGAGTTTGGATCCTTGTGGGAAGAGAGAATTACAGCATCATCAGTGTATAAGATTATTTTCTCCTGGCAGATATCTGGGATGGAGTTAAGGAACAGGCTAAAGAGGAGCGGTCCAAGAATTGATCCCTGTGGTACACCCAAGAGAACTGGTTTGAAGTCGGAGAGTTCATTAGAGATTTTTACAGCCTGTGACCGATTGGAAAGGAAAGTTTTTACCCAAGCACAAGGACCTTCGGCCAGGCCTAGGCTAGAAAGTAGGGAGGTAAGTAGGCCATGATGGACTGTGTCGAAAGCTTTTGTAAGATCGATAAAGACTGCACCTGTTTGGCACCCTTTGTCCAGGGCTGAGTGGACTTCTCAGAGAAATCAAGTCAAGGCTGTTGTTGTACTATGTCCTTTCCTAAAGCCATGCTGTTGATTACAGAGTAGATTGTATTTGTCCAGGTAATCAGAGAGTTGGTCTGCCACTATTTGTTCAAGTGCTTTGGAGAGGGGAGGAGTATTGATATTGGTCGATAGTTTCCTGTTGAGGTTTTGTCCCCTTGTGCACTGGCATAACTATGGCAGATTTCCATTTGTTGGGAAATTGACTTTGGCAAAGTGACAGATTAAGAATTTTTTGCAAGGGGTGAATTACTTCATCCAGGGTGAGAGACAGGATTTTTAGATCTAGCGGCCACTACTTGTTCTGGATTTGGAGCAGGCCTTTCTTATGTACTTGTGTGCTTCGTGCACTTTGATTTTCTTGAAGTAAAATTGTGGTTTGTCACGGTGTGTTTGTGATACTAGGCTAGGCACAGAGTAAGTCTGAGAAGAAATCTGGGGAGGACCCCACTAAGGTCTGTGAATGTCTTATTAAGCGCATCTGCAATAGACTTTGGGTCAAGAGTGGTGGATCCATCAACTTCATAATGGTAGGTGACGATTTTGATTGTTTACCCATTATGTTTCGGATGTTGTCCCAAAAAGCTCTTCCATCACCCCAGGTGGATTCAAGGGCATTTTTGAAATAGGCGCTCTTCATTTGCCTAATTTGTGAGGTACATCTATTTCGTGCCTGCTTATATTTTAGGGTATCATGAGGTGAGCCTGTGTCTCTGGCAACTGCCCAGAGGTGGTCCCGAACCTTGAGCTCGGCAAGTAGTTTGGCAGTAATCCATGGATTTGATAGTGCTTTGATTTTACATTTTTTTACTGGGGTGTATAAGTCGATGCAGAGTTGAAAGATTTAATGAAGTATTCTAGTGCGGTATTAATATCAGTTGATTCAAGGATTGGCGTCCAGTCCTGTTGTAGGAGATGGGTTTTCAACTTGATAAGATTCCCATAAGGCAATACTCTGCTTGTTATAACTTTGGGGAGTGGCTTGAGAAATTTAATTAGACCAGGTACAGGGCACTGGGGAGTGGTCACTGAGGGAGTCAGGGAGGACTTTAATGTTTTTTATCCGGTCAGGGTGATTTGTGAGAACCCAGTCAATAAGGGTGCTTGTACCAGTTTTGTAATTTTTCCGGGTGGGGGAGGTTACCATCTGAGTCAGGTTTGCTGCTTGGATGTCATCTTTGTAAGAGCCAGTGTCAGAGGCGAGCCAGTTTATGTTGAAATCCCCGAGGAGGAGGAGCTCATTTTCAGAGGGCTGCAGACTAACAAAATCAAGTACAGACTTAATACTGGCATGGTGGTCTTTTGGAGGATATAGACTACGGCCACTGTGAGAACTTTGTTTTGTGCACCAAGAAGCAGTTTGATAGGGAGGAGTTGCATCTGCGTATTTGTGGGGTGAAGCTGCCGCTTTGACAGGAGAGGTTGTCCTTTATGTAGATAGCACAGCCCCACCTTTCTTGCTTACCCGTCGAGTCTGAAAAGATTGTAGCCTTCAAGCGAGACCCGCATGATCCGGTGCTGGGAGATAGCCAGGTTTCCACAATGGCTAGTATATCAGGTTTTTGTCCAGCTAGAGTTTGAAGAGATGCCAATTTGGGAAGGAGGCTGCAGATATTTAGAGTGATAATGGAGAGACCACTACTAACTTTCCTGTTTTTGCATGGCTTCAGTGCAACAGGACCAGGGTTTGGGTGTATCCCACCAGATATTAAAAAGTAGGAGGAGCAGGAGTTTCAGCGATGCCATTCAGAGTTCATAATAGGTTGGAGTGTGTTTCTGCTTGTACTTTTAAGATGCTTGATTGTCTTCTGGAGTCCCAGTAGAGGTGATCGATACTGAGTTATATGATGTGGCAGTTTCAATTAGGAAATATGGCTCTTTGCACCCAGGTATTAATTGGGTGATGTTTGTTTAAGACTTCAGAGTAAAAGCCATGGTACAATGTTTCGGTAGTAGTATAGAAAAGTGAGAGTAGGTGGAGGGGTAGGAGTAGGGGACGGGGAGTTGGCATAAAGGGAAAAGGAGGGTGAGGTGAGCAGGAACAGGTGGTGAGGACTAAGCCAAAGCATTTTTAGCGAGGCAGGAGAGGCCGAGAAGTGGTGGGCTAGGCAGTCTGGGGGTGGCGAGCAATAGGAGGTGGTACTGATTTAGTGGGCTAAGGTGGATAGCTAAGCACTATGGTGAAGTACAGAGAAAAATGAAAAAAAAAAAAGACTGGAAGGGTTTGGTGGCAGAGGGTTTAAGAGAAGTACTATAGTACTGTTGAGAATGTGCCAAACAATGTACGAAAAGGGTCCTGGGCTCAACAGCATTTAGCCTAGCCTGCACTCCAGAGTGAATACCAGCCATAATAGCAGCCCCGTCATAACACTAACCCCGGCATTTATTTATATCCAAGTCAAAACGTAACAAAACATCTTTAAGGATACTGAATAGTGTAGCAGCATCTACAGCTGGTGTTTCATGAAATCCTAAAAATGCTTCTTCAATTCAAACCTCACTGACAAATCGAAAACAAATTGAGACTTGCTCATGAACAGTAATGTCTGTCGTCTCATCCATCATTACAGCAAAATACTGAGCTGCTTTGATTTTGGAAACAATTGTGTTTTGCACATCTTGTCCCATAATGTCCAGCATTTCATTCATTATGTCATGAGACAACCACCTGTAGCTATCCCTTAACAACCACTGCTGCAACTGTGGACAATCAGTGGCTCGCACTTTTAGCACTTGCATGTAATTTGAACTCTCATCTGTATGGCCCCTGATAGCAAGCCCCTGTCGGGCCAGTAATCTTAAAGTTGTCAATTTTTTAATTACAATCCTTGCATCTACTGCTCTGCCTACTGGCATCAGACATAATACTGTACACATTTGCTTGACATGTGTTTTCATTACAGCCTCACTGTGGCAGCCACTTTTTTCATGGATTCAAATCTTTCTATTGCCTTATGCCATGCACTATAACCAGTAACTGTGAATGCTTCATCAGCTTTTTGGAAAATGTGAGCAGTTTTTTCTCTCTTGCCTCTTTACACACTGAACAGAAAGCCTTTTTCATTGGAATCATTAAGTAACCATTTGAACGGTCAAGCCACCTTTCTTGAAAGGTTCTGCCTTTTTCTGGCTACTTACCAATGATTCCGTCTTGTTTTTCCTTTACAGACAGAGTGCTGCTGCTGCTACATGGCTTCTCAACATCGACCACGTCCACATCCCTAGCAATGTGAACTTGAGCAGCTGCTGTTTCCTCAGCTTCAGTCTCACAACTTGCTACGTCACTTGTTGATGGTGCTGCTGTTTTACTGCTTGCCTCACTCTGTTTAGCCCATTTTTTAATAAACTCGTCCATTTTAACTTACAGTGTGTGTTTCTCTTGTGTTGATTCAGAATAGGTTACACTGTTAGTTGCTGGTCTGGACAGAATATGATTAAAACATTAAAGTCAGGGAGGTCAGAATAGCACTAGACAATCAGTTCACAGCACTTTGTTTTTGACACAAGGACCCCTCTTAAATCCTAATAGTCTGATTTATTTATTTATTTATTTTTATTGGGTTTTGGATGGTCAGACACTGAAGGACTGTCCAGACAGGACAGTAGGAGGACTATAACAGTACTGACAGGCTAGGTTAGTCTCAGCTGCTCACCCTCTCACACAGACTTCGCAAGCACCCAGACAGAGCACTGCCTATTCACTTGTTGAGCTTTGTACTTCATGGGGCACAGAAGACACCTCTGTGCAATCAGCACTCTGACTTTAATATTTTACTTGTATTTTTTTTTGGACGGTCAGACACTGTACGGACTGGACAGGAGGACTGTGACTGTCTCCAGGATAAGACTCAGCTGCTCACCCTCTCACACAGACTTACAAGCACCCACAGACAGAGCACTGCCTATTCACTTGTTAGAGCCTTGCACTATAGGGCACAGAAGACACCTCTGTGCAATCAGCACTTGACTTTAATATTTTACTTGTACGGCCGGGCCGGCCATGACTAGACTGAGTACTAGGCTGCATCCGTCAGTCTCACAGTCAGCTAACTTTGCTGCAAATAAAGACAACCCACACCACCGACACACAGCCTGAGCCTGGCCTCCTAGCTCTGAACCCACTGCAAAATGTTTTGTAAAACATGCTGTTTGGTTTACTAGTCTGTCCTGATTCCTCTCTCTCTCTGACTGCCTGCTGGTGACTGCACTGCAGACTAGTGTTGCCAGAAAATTTGTTTTTGTTCTATTTCTGTCCTTAATCTTGCTTAGTTGCTTTGCTATCCCCTCCCCACCCAGCCAGAAACTCAGTGTCACAGTCTGTGGTTGTGAACAATTACTGAACACTGTCTGTGTCTATATAGTTAACGTGCAGACTAGTTTTAATTTTTTTTTTTTTAAGTTATAAGGCGGTTCTGCCTGTCTGCAACAGCCAGGGCAGGTAGTTGGGATACAGTACAGCACACTCTTGGTCCCTTAGCTAGCTCAGTTCTTGACCGATGACGACCAGTAACGATTTCATGAAAAAAACGATCCTCGCTCAGCTCACACACAGCAATGGATCCTCCTCACTGCGCGTTGACTCACTCTGCTGACTCTCCTCACTCCTCATGTGTGATATGCAGGCTGGCAGCCTCAGTTGAAGCTGTTCTCTACCTGCATCACATGACTGTCTCCTTGATGTCATGCGTGTTCATGATCGCCTTCTATCCAGGCGATTGGAGGAGCGCTGGAGCCAGCCAGTTGCAGCGAGCGAGTACAAGGCGGCGGCGCACAGCACGCAGGTTCGGGTGTCAAGTGAAGCAACTCAAGCAAGTCTGTAGACTGTAGTGTAGCACTAGCAGGCTAGTAGTAGCAGGTGCCAGGTGGTGATTTATCTCCAGACTCCTACCTACCTTGCAAAGTTTCTTTAGGACTCCCAGCCCAGGCTCCCCATTAAATATAAAAATAATGCCCTAAATTAAAGGTACAAAACATTCAGGAATCAGGAGAAGAGATAAGAGAAGAGAGAACTGTTATAAAATGAAATTGGAACAACATGCTGCTCCTAACTCTTTCTCTCTCTCATTTTCTCACTCTCTGATTGTGACTTTACAGCAACCTTCCTTGATCCATGAGCTCCCGTTGGCCAGGCGGGTTGGGCCCCATACTCTCTACATGCAGGATGCTGCCCGTCCAACTCTCTCTGTCTCGCTAGCTAGTCTCTGTGACACACAGCAACCACCGTGTCCGCAGAGTTCCCAAATCAGCCCGGGCGGGACCCATACCTGAGACTTCTCACTCTCACATGCTGCTCCGTCCTAACTCTCTCTCTCTCTCGCTTCACTGATCTGTGACACTGACACTAGTAGAGACAAGTTGTTCAACATCAGCGAGTCGACACAACAAATAAGTTCACACACTGCTGTCCCGTGGCACTGGCAGGCAGCTTGAGAATGTGCAACTGTACTTTAATGCATACAATTTGCTTCTTAATTTTATGGACCCGGTAACCTGCAAGTCCAGTTCAGAGAGAGAGAGAGAGTCAGAGAGAGAAAGTTGTGTGTGTGTGTGTGTGTGTGTGTGTGTGTGTGTGTGTGTGTGTGATGCACTGTTGTAGTCATGACTCAGAAGTGATCACATCATGATCATCCTGGGTGTCAGTGTATATCGTCACACCCAGTCGGAGCTATCTGCCGAGAAGAAGTCCAATGTCATGAGGGCGCCTGGGCGTGTGTGAGGTCTAGCGAGGAGAGGAAGAGGACAAAGGTCAGAACGGGGCAAAGGCAGCAGCACTACGATTTGCAGGTGATGCACCTTCACAAGGACATTAACCAAATTGAGGCAGTCCAGAGAAGGCCAACCAAAATGGTGCAGGGACTGCATCAGAAGACATATGAGGACAGATTAACGGAGCTCAATATGTATACCCTTGAGCAAAGGAGGGAGAGAGGTGATATGATCGAGACATTTAAACACCTTAAGGGCATAAACAAGGTGAAAGAGTCTAACATGTTTAAATATAAGAAAAATAGCAGGACAAGAGGACACAGCATGAGATTAGAGGAGGCCGATTAAGGGGAATGTGGAAATTCTTTTCACAGAAAGGGTGGTAGATGCTTGGAATGGCTTACCACAAGAAGTGGTGGCTATGAATACAGTGCAGGGCTTCAAACAGGCATGGGATAGGCATAAGGGAGCAATACAAATGACTATGAATAGATAGGTCACTGACAGAGCAAAGGCCGATGGCACATTTATAAGGTAGAAAAAGAAATGGGCAGACTGGATGGGCCTTGCGGTCCTTATCTGCCGTCAACTTCTATGTTTCTATGTTTCTATGAGGTCGGCAGAACATGTTCTGGATTGAGCCGATGCAGTAGCCTTGCGGGAGTGGTAAGGTGCCGCTGATTGCTACTTAGTTGGGGAGTGGGCACTTGCTACCCTACAGCTTGGATCTAAAGAGCAAGGCTATGCTGCTAAAAAGGGTGGTGGTACTGTTCCGGGATAGGATAATCCAGTGACCACCAGTCAACAATATTTTAACGCCACCCCACCCCATGCCCTCCGGACCCACACCCCCCATTCCGCGGTACAGATGTCTGCCATAAACGAAGGTCAGAGTCGGGCTGCTGCTCTTCCCCAGGACGGCTCCGAGATGGATCCCGAGTTCTGCTGGGTGGCAGTGTGTTGTCAGATCCAGGGTGGACCAGGCACCGCTAGCGATCTGCTTGCTTTGGGTGACTCTCCAGTGGCACGTCCCGCAAATACCAATTGTGCTTTTGTTTGTGACAGTGGCCCTACACTCATCGTGTGCAGCAACTCAGCATTATACTGTTTTGTGTCTGTATGACTCAGCGACTCGACTCGACTCAGCTGCCTGTCAAAGTGAGTTGTTTGTGCCAGTTCCAGGTTGCCGCTACGGGGGGGGGGTCGATTTGCAAAAGTTGTTGTTGTGAAACTTGAAACTTGAAGGGACGGTGGTCGGTCACTCACGCGGCTCACGGAGTTTCCTTCAGGCAAGCAGGCAGAGTAAGTGGGGAAATGAAAAGGCAAGGATGCAAGGTGGAGGACAAAGAATTTGGGGGTGCTCATATAAACTTTGTGGGTGCTCATGAACCCGAGCACCCACGCTGTTGGCGCCCCTGGTGGGATCGCTGTCCAGGTGGATGAGGGCAACAGCACCAATAATGATGAAGAAGACTGGCACAATAGGGGTGTGCAGCCACCCATGGAAAGGAGGGATCCCAGGCTGCCGGCCCATGCCTGGAGGCACAGAGACACCATAGTCGAGGAGTACTTTGGGAACCACAGGTGAATACCATACAGGGCAGCTGTGCATGCATGGCACAGCACACACACACACAGACATTCACGGACACAAAGAGATGCAGGCAGGGACACAGGCCTGCACACTGCGCACACTGGTGGACATGCACACAGCAACACCTTATTGGAGCAACACAGACAGACACAACTACCCATGCACCAAGTGCGGTACACACATGCAGACCGTCACAGGCAGGTACATGCAGTGGGACAGCACAGAGTGCACAGCAGGGCACAAAGCACCAGATGGGATGCACAGACAGGTGCAGCCACTGCCAGGGAAAGGTACACACACACATATCAGTACAGCAGGTTGTGGCATGGATCAGATGGTATGCGCCAGCACACAGGCAATACCAACACTGTGCTTCTTTCATCACGCCCATGTCACACGGTCCAGCAGAACTGCCCGCACACATGCTGAACCTGACCCAGGCCACAGGAATGCAACAGCATGCAAACATGACATGTGCACAGCTGGCAACAGCAGCAGGACACGGGACTGGACAGTGCACCCATTAGGACTACCGTGTGGACCCATGGCTGCCATGGCCATGTGGGCAGCCATGGTCTGGCTGTGTGGCAGCCACAGGCTGCTCAACAACTATAGGTGGCATCACCAACACAGCCACGGGGTAGAGGCCTGAGAATGTGACCAGGACCTCATGGGTGTATACAGACCAGCAAACAGTGTATTGCCGGGTGGGCATGGCAGCGGGCAGCGTAGACCTCGATGGAGTCACCAGACATTGAGTCCATGGCATAGATGTAGCACTACAGGGAGTCCTGTGCACCCTGGTGTGACCAGTGGTTGCCAGTGATGCAAATCCGGCAGCGATGGTCCCGGCTATGTGGTCCAGCAATGCAGTTGTGGCCTCCCACAATTGCCATATCTCACCAATCAGTTGTGCACATCCAATGTCCCCTTGCTCAGCCAGTTGATGCACCTCAACCTGCAGTGCACTTATCCCTGCCCCAAGCATTGCCTGGTTGCCCACAGAATCCCACAGCAGCCTGGTGTGCTCATCCAGCCTGTCAACGCTGGGCATATTTTGGTGCTGCATTGGACAGATGGGATGGGTGGTGGCATGCTGTGCAACATCCCTTGACTGTGAACACCGCA